>CM062805.1:84082504-86698500 GCA_031772625.1 Pinus tabuliformis | reverse complement strand
ATCTAGCATGTGTTACCATAAAAACCCAACATTCTCCGAGTTACCAGGCTAAACTCGATGAGTGTTTGAATTGGAGAGTCATTAATATTTTTATATTTTGAAAATCCATGTTAGTGAGACGAACAATCGATAAGGCTATGTTCAAGCATCATTTGCATACTTCAAATTGTAGTGAATAATAAGTCACAGCAAGGGTTTTGCATATATTTTGAATTAACTTATAGCAACATAATAAAGCCTTCGTGCAGGATCTCCAAATTCAAGCTTAAAGCCCCTACCTAGAACTATTTGGATGTTTAAGGACAAGCGTCTCGTTGAGGTGCTTTAGCAGTCTTGAGGAATCATTTTACTGAAAAAAATCCAGTTGAAGAGTTTTATTAATCCAATCATTATTTCGGACAAAAGATATGGTTGGCCATTTTATAATAATAGCGGTTAGATGGATTTAGTTCCACATTCACATTAATTCTCTTTTTCTACTAAACTCTAAATAACATGCTTCGAGAGTTTGATTACATTTGGATAAAAATGGAAGTTAAAATAAAATAAAATGAGTTAGATGGCTTCAATCACAATAAATTTAGTGAGGTTAGAGATTAAACCAAGAAGAGGCATCAATTTGTGACTTGAGAATAACTGAACATATTATCTAGTAGTCTCTACTTGGAAATGAAAAACATAAACTTTCTATTACACCTATACGTTGTGAAATTGATTATGACAAGGGCATAGTAATACTACTAACTATCCCTTGTTCAAAACGAATAAAGATTAAAATACAATTAAATGAAAAAAATTGAGAAAATTATCTACCCTTACTAAACTTTGATATTACAGTAAATCACAAGAGAAAATAAGGTTGAAACATTCATTTAACTCAAAATCTTTGCAAAATTCATTGACTACTACTTAAATTTGACATTAATGTAAAATTTATCTACTATTGAGCTTTTGAGATTACTATTAATCACACCTAAGTAAGTTCTGAGATATAAAATGACAAGCACATATTAAGAATTACCCTCTTACGTTCGAGAATTAAGAGTTTGCTAAGTTGAAGGGAACTTCCACAATGTTGAGATAGAAAACACAAGATAGCCCAAGGGATGTAGATAATTGGATCTTAGTCACAAAGATGTTGGCCAAGTCTCGTATCTTATCTTTACACTAGCTGAGCGGTCTTCACAATGACTAAGGACCATTTGACGACTGGGAAATATCACTGAACAAGCAGGGGTTAAAATATTCTCTCAAAGTATAAAATGATGCTTCATCCTAAAATCCAATCAATTCACTTAATAAAGCCTTCTGGTGGAGGTGCCTAAGAGGCTAACTCCTTCAATCCTAAATCTCCCAACACTTGACAAATTCGCCAAGAAGGCATAGGGATTTTAACCCAATGTAGGGATTTAATCTAATGAAATTTTCGGAGGGATTTCACATTCCATCTCAGGCATATTTTTTTATTTATACAGATGAAAAATTAATCCTCTGTTACAAGCCCACTGTCTATGTTACTTTCATGGTTTCCTTTCCTGTTGCTAGCCTATTTTCTTTGACTCAATAATTCCCACCTCTCTCCTTTGGTCCGATCTCTTCATCCATCAACACCCTCCACATTTTGTCCAATCTCTTCAGTTTCACTGCCATAAAGAAAATGGAGTTTATTCCTAAAGATCGAAGACAATGTTATTGTGGTCTACACATACAATCAAAACATTCCCCTAAGCGAAATGATTGGAAAAATATTCATAATTTGCTATAGGTTCGAATTCTTGACAACTCAAACCATTAACATGATACCACTCTCCTCACTGTAGAGAATTGCTAACAAATTGTGTCATTTAGAGAGTATAGTTCTAGAATACCCTCTTGAGAATGCTAAGCAAAACTCTGAAACCTCAAATTAATTGTCAATCAATGGAAAATTTCCTTGATTAACCCCCAAGATTCCTACAAACAAAGGGAAATTTTTTAATTAGCATAACAATTTCGAAATCTCAGGCATTATTAGTCCATGATCTATAACCAATTTAACTCACAAAAACCCTACGTAGCTTGGTTACTAGATTATTCATCAAATCAAAATACAATTTAGGGTTACCTGCAGCTTGCCATTTGAAGAGCTACCCAAGAAGTGGGAAGGAAATGATCACCATTTTTTTTCCAATCAGAAAAAACTCTTTCTATTAATAGTAAAAAAAGTGATTACAATAGAAAACTTGTATCAGTATTTGGACTGAAAACAAAGTATGTTAATCAGAGAAACTTCAGTCCTAGATGTAATCAAGAAACATCAGAACTTCACTGCTTTGAAAGCCCTGCAATGATCCGTTAGCACAATGAAGAGATTCTTCCAGACAAAAAAATAACAGAGGTGAAAGATGGTCATCCATACAAAACTAATAAGTGGATCTGAAAGCCTCCAACGATCCAGAGAAAAGTGGAAAGATGATGATACAGGGGACCCTGCAAACAGATGTAGAGAGAAACATCTAGTGATCAAGTCCATCTAGAGGCTAGGAAACAGAGAGTTTCGTCTGGGAAAAGTAGAGATCTTAAATTTGAATTTGACCTTCCCCCTGTAGGATGTCGGTGTCAAAAGACTGGAAGGAGATCCAGTCAGTCACCGAAGAACAACCTGCCTTAGATAATCTATCTGCTTCACCATTTTGTGCTCGATAGATGTGGGAAATAGCTAGGTTGTGGAATTCATGGATTAAGGTTCTAATTCTAGATTTCCAAGGCTCCAGAGAAGGGGAGAAGAGGGAACCTTTCATGTTTTCCCACTCAATTACAAACTTGGAATCTCCAAAAATAGTGAGCTCCCAAGACCAAGCCAGATGGCACAATGTAGGATCCCCTAGAAGGCTAGTAACTCAACATGGGTATTAGATCTTGATATCCTCCACAATATCCCAATGCTAAGAAGGGAGACTGAAGGAGGTAACCTCAAACCACTTACGATTCAGCAGCTAGCCTTGCTAAACCAGAGAGGTATCTCTCGATGAATTCACAACGAGAGATGGCTAGAGTGGGAAAGTATTTTAGGCTAGATATGTTAGGATCAAGTAGGGTTTTTAAAGTTTAGGGTTTTGATGTTGGATAAGGGATGAAAACCAGGTAGCTAGGTTAAAGGATCAAAGGGTTACAACAACAAAGATATGGAGGAGAAAGGTAGTAATAATTCTTTGATGACTTTAGGGTTTGTCAGTGTAGTGTAGTGTTTGGAAGAAGAAAAAGGTCTTAATGAGCATGTGCACCATGAATTCATTAAGCAAGAAGGAAAATAACACACGATGACATTCCCATCAAAACAGAGCTTTATGCAAAGAATTCTGCTTATAAACTTTGAGGAAAACAATTGAATAAATGATGAATAGAAAGGGAAGATGAATATATTTCCTATAAAACTATAACAGAGAAAAAAAATATCACAAACTTACTACACATGAATTCCGAGATAATAGTTTCAAACTGCATCCTTTGATTTCCTGAAAGTTTTCATGTACAAGCTACAAGTGTTCTCTCCTCTAATGTCGAACCTATTGTATGATTGAAGAAGTAATACATATAGACCAAAACAACACCTCCCTTCTCTCAGGGGTCGAATCATGAGTCTAGGAACTGCTACATGAGGTGTTCCAACCAAACCCTAATGTCTAGGGAGGTTAAAACAACTCCTCCAATTAAACTTTGACTCAAACCACTCTCATTAATGAAGCCTAACTTTACATAAAACAACTTTAACAAGACTATTTACTCATCATTATATCATAATTACATCAAGGTTAATCAATTACACCATAAAAAGTCAAATCCAATTGATAAAACTGAAGAAAAACTATCACACAAAAAAATGCCACAAAATCTGCCAAAAACACAACGAGCCTGGAGAAAACACAACGAATTTGGGAGAATTGGTTTTTGAAGGCCTTCCTGAAGTCCAAATTCTGATCTTGATGGCTCATTGGAAAGTTGTGGATGTTTGATACATGATGGACTCTTCAGGAGCTGAAAAAGGTTACTTCTAGCCCCTCAAAACTGCATTCTCCCATAGGTACTCTTAGAAACATAGCATGGTCTTCAACAGAATGTAAAAAAGGTGTTTTACAGGTGGTTTTTGGCCATTTTCACCTATCAAAACCTGCTAAAAGTATGCTCCCTCAGGCTAAATGTGATATATAAGTCATGAAAAATCCAGATATGCAAACAAAATGTGATTTGGATCTCCCTAACAAAAGTGCAGTGTGGGGCACACTGCATTTTTTACCCTATGACTGTCTCAAAATTGCCAAAAAATTCTGGATTTTTTTATAAACATAGGGCTTAGAGATGGAACCTTATCTATCTAACCATAAGGATTTTTGGAAAATTGATAGAGTTTTTCTTATTTGGTATGTTAGGAAGAAAAATTTCCTCCAGTTTTCAAAAATAGTTTCCCATTTGTTCATAATCGAAGTTTGAATTTGGTCACTTAAAATTGGAAAAGCGCAGTGTGCTCACAACAAAAACGCAACGAAAAGTTTGGAGAGTGATTTGGAGGCCTTCCCAGAGTAGTTTTGGGCTAAAAGTGGTATTATTGGAAATATAGGTTTGTGAGCTACATAATAGAGTCATCAAGCATTGCAAACACTTGCTCCAAGACACCAAAAAATTCTATCTCCCAAGACTACTCCAGAAGTGCAACAACTCTCCTGTAGCAACTGTATTTTGGGAATTTCTCCCAAATAATAACACTTGTGTATAAACTGAAGGAGGTTTGTGTTCCTTGGCCTATCATTGAAAAAAAAATATTTCATTTTTGTGAAATTCATCTCCATTTGGTCAAAAACATATTTTGAAGCAAAATTGTCCCTATGTGCAACAAATGATTTGTCTCTTGGAATGATTTCTTGAGAAATGGTGAAGACATTATCTCTTGTGTTGAAGTTGGCTCATATCTACTTACCTGACCTCCTTTGTGCCTCTTTTTTTCATATGATTCAGACTCCATGGAAAACCCTAGCTCAATGGGAGAGGAATTAGGGTTTTAGTTGTAGGGAAAAACAAGGGATTTTGGTAGTTTGAGGAAATTGAGGGAGATGAAAGGGATAGGGAGCTTGTAAATTCTTGGGAAAATTTGGGGAGATAGTGAGGGATGTTAGGGAGTTTGGGAAAGTAAAATTTTAGGATTTGAGTGAGGGGAAGGGCTTCAAAGAGGGAAAACACAGTCCTAGCCTAGGAAAGTGTAGTCTAGGCTAGGGTTTGTGGGAAAATGATGAAATTGAGGGATGGGATTGATGGGGAGTGTTTAGGAATGTATAATAAGGATAGAGATATGCATATGAGATTAAGAATACTATTTTTTAATCAATTCATCATGGATTTCATGAAACTAAGAAAAATGCACTCAAAACCCTAGGAGAGGGAAATGAGTTTTCCAAGCACAACTGAAGCACAAACAAGGTGAAATTGAGGTCACTTATTTGAATTTGATGAGATAAAACCTGAATTTGATGATGCAACCTGCTGTAATGTTGGAGCTCCTTTTTGAAAAGCACAACACTTCTGGAAAATTCACAACGCAACAATAGAAAATGGAAGTGAAAAAAAATAAATCCACTTTTGGATGGCAAGAAATGATCGTTGGCGAGTGTGAGTGAGTTTTTTTGGTAGAGGGATGTCTCTTGATAGTGGAATGAGCAAATGAACATCCGTTTTTTTTCCTTTATAGCTTACAAAAAATTATTTTCCTTTGCATGGTGTAGTGGACCCACCATACACTTTTCACAATCTGATTTGTTGTATCTTCAAAACTGCAGCCTTATCGCTTTATGAAACTATTACATTATGATTAAGATAAAAACATGATTTAAAACCTTTATTGACAACTTGACTTTCACTACTCCTTTATAAAATGATTTTAATGGTGACATGACCAATTTTCAGGAAACTAACCCTATGACCTAGTGGTGACCCAACATGGACTTATGAGATGAATTATGACCATAATGACTATGGACTCTTCCAATAGTAATTTGACTTGACCATGATGGTGTTGATTGACCATGGAACTAAAAGGAGTAGTAAAGACTGAACCTCCCTAACCAATGACCAAATTTTATTTTGAAAACCTAATGAAATGATAAAAATTTGACTCGAGACCCTAACAAAACCTTGTAAGAGCATATTTGATAACTGGTATAGGAAAAACTGACTGACACTAACATATCCAAAGCCATAGTTCCAATGAAATATATAGGAGCGTGATGGCCCTAGGTGAATGGCCATGCTGCATCCACAAAGTCCAAAAGATGAGGCACCATAAAAAAAACCAACTGGGAAGACTGACCAAATGTCAAGAGGGGGAGGGGGACATTTCAGATTAGAAGGTGAGGATGAGGAAAATTCCATGTAGTATGAGATGATTTTGTAGCTGGTCCGCCAGATGTTTGGATTGACATGGTCAAATATTTGGGCATTCCAGGACTTCCAAATACCCCAAATGATGAAGAATACCAATGATATGTGGAGAGGATGATCTGTTGACCATCTACCAAGGTAAGAGGCAATGTCATAACAGTCTCAATCTGTAAGAGAACCAAGATGATGAAGCACCAATGTAAAAGCTTTGGTGAAAATTCCATGTAACAAATATAAGACCATGGTTGATGGTGTTGTAGCATTTTTTGGATTTGATAAGGTAGAATAAAATAGTCAAGACAAAAAGAAAACGTTAGGTTAGAAAGAAAAGAAAACAAATAAACTCTTAAAGTGAGCAAGTCTAAATGCCACTATTATTGTTTCTGCAAAAAAATGGTTGTGTGCAACTTGTCATAAATTCCATAACCCATGAAAGTCAAATAGTTGAATCTTGATTGCTTCATGCTTTAAATTTGATGTTATAGTTAGAGAATAAAGATCTGGCCGAATTGTTTAATCTTGGTAGATTAGTAGTTAGGTAGAGAATAATAAGGTGCTCATTAGCTTAATCTAAGCCCTTGGATGATATAAGGTTAGAATTAGATAGTTTTCTTTTGTAAAATAAAAAGAAAAGAAATGGGTTTGCTAGCTTAAATGCACCCATTAAGTGAAGAAAAATGATAGGATAAGCAAATGCTAAGTAGAAGAAAGGTTGCAGAACTATGATAATTCATTGGACAAAATGTACATTTATCATGTTTTACCATATGTTTCTATGTCCATGATGGATTTACACAAAGAAAATTAAGGTCTACAAGATTAATTAATTAACTTCCCTCATCCCCATTCATCCTTATATTTACTATTTTTTCCTTCCCACCTTCATACAGTTCATATTCATTCATTTTCCATAAAAACCCCTTTTCCTAAGGTTAAAATCCTTCTTGCCTAGGAAAAGTGAAAACCCCATGTTAAATCCCCTTTACCATAAAAACCCATAAAAAGTTGTTTAGCCTAAGTATATATGTGTGTGTGTGTGTGTGTGTGTGTGTGTGTGTGAAAAGCAAATAACTTATTAAAAAGCATTATACTTAGTGTATTTCCCCTTTCTGCTCATATTTCATATTAACGTTAACTTAACGTATTAAACCCCTAAAAGTTCCCTTTCCCGTATATATTAACTCCCTTTATTAAAATACCCTGAAACCATAAGTTTTATAATAAAAATATGTATTTCATAACATATCACATATTTGTAGATCACAAACTCTTCAACGTGTATGCACTCTCCCCGCATTGCGATCTCTGGTTGCGATGGGAACCCGGACCCGACACAAATATATATCATAATCCATTGCCATTTTGCATCCGCCCCCATCACAAGTACTGACTAAAGCATATACCCTCCACCATTGCGATCTCTGATTGCGATGGGAACCCGGACCCGACATAGTATTATTCATGATTTATTTCCATATTGCATTTGGCCCTTATCACATTCCTTTGCGATGGGCCTTCCTTCGCTAAACCCCGATTACGATATGCGATAAACCCAGACCCGATATCATTTATCTGCCCGAATTCATACTTTTTCAAATTTCGCCATACCGTGTTTTGAAAAGGATTTCTTTATTAAAAGTTTTTTATGATTTAAACGAAGAAATAGCCTAAACCTCCATTTAACCACTAATCTCAGTTTTAACCCATAATAAAGGCATTGCCGTCATAATTAATCGTTGGGCCCCTCCGCGCTACTCTTTCACTCCACCATTGTCCGATCACGTCCATTTAAATCCAACAACCCTAAGTTATTTTGGGTTAACACTCTGTCTGAGAATTACTCACCCAAAAAGTGGTATTTCACTGACCTACCCTTGCTACGTGTCAGGCTCAGATTATTTTGGGTGACCCCTCCCAAAACCGCCTGTGCCTCATAAGTGGTGTGATGAAAACCAAAACACCTCCCGCATAATGACAAAATGACCACTATTCACTTTGTCCCATAATTCGTAAAGTAGACTGTTTTTTCGTTTAAACCCAAAAAACACCATTTTGCTTTGTCCTATTTTCACAGTAAACCCTCCATAAACCTCTGCGACCAATAAAGTCATTATTTTACCTTTTGATACGCTATGGACTCCTTCCAATATCCATTCAAGCTCAATAAAGCCATTCATGTACTCCTCTGTTGCCAGTTTTCTTAACAATTTCTATGTTTTGCAAGTAAAAACTTATGTTCCAAGCTTACAAAGAAAAAAGCCTGCATACAATTTGAAGACAAATACGAAGTTCTTACTGTTGAAAAACACAATAAAAAACCTGAAATGTACAGTAAAGATAAAAAGGAACACAGTAAAGGTTACTCAGCAAGGTCAAAGGATATTCACAGAGTTTAAAGAGTATTAGATGAAAGATCAAATGAAGGAATCAACCAATGTAAAGGATACAAACAATCAAGCAGCTTAAAGGGGGAAAATATCAAATAGCAAAGCCAAAACAATTTGAATAAAAGGGACATCAAGAAGTAGTTCAATAGCTACCCTTATCTTCTTGCATGAATATCTTTCCTTTCTTAGAATAAACCTTAATCAGTTTTAGGATATTTTATTAGTTTCATTATTGTGTAAATAACTCTCTTATCAAGGTATTATGGGTTTTAAGTTCAAGATTCATTGTTCATTTCTTGTTAAGTTGTGACTGTTCATTCTACTTTGAACCTAGTTGCACCTTTGCACCTTTGAAGGAAGCTTTTCTAGACACTTGATGTACTCAATCTTTCTGGAACCTTAATACAAAGCAAAGGATTCTTAATTTGGTTTTACACAGTTTGTGTTATCCTGTAAGTTTTTCCAGTTATTAATCATTATGTTTTTCTTCATATGCTTATGACTTATAGAGATATCTAGGTAGGAATAATTGTGTCTCAGTTTATTCCTATAAGCTCCTAAAGTGATCATCTATTAAGATAATGGATTAATGAATTGTCTGTTTAGATAATCCCCTCTAATCAATAAATCATCAGCATCTTTTGTAAGCTTAAGTATACTTGCTTGAATATTTGGAACATAATTCAGAAGGTTTTCACACTTATGATTGTTATGTTTTACAGTCTAGAAAATTCGATAATAATATTATTTTCTATCTTCTCTCCACCACTATTTTTGATCTATATCATTGTGTAAAGCTTTATAGCAGCCATTTGCTGAGATATTAATATAACCAAAACAATTAAGTATTTCAATTCTACATCTATCTTCATTCATTGGTCTTCCAAAACTAAAATTAAAAACCCCAAAATAGTTATTTTAGATGCTCTGGCATTGGTAGCTGACCTACTACTATCTCCGAGGTACAACATCAGACTGGTGCCATTGCTGCGGATTCGAATTTCTTTTAAGTTTCCCTTGGGACAACGATATTCATTCATTCTTTTCCTTTAAGGTGATTAAAGGTTTAGAAAGGTTAAAATCATTCACCTAAGTGACTCCACACTCCCAAGTTGGCACCTTTTAAACATACCAGATCTCATTCAGAAGCTGACATAGTTAGTCCTCTGTCAAATCCTGAAAGGCTTCTAAGAAAAGCCAGTTCTAAAAGGGGACCCAACCATCTTCTTCTTCCTCTTCAATCCTACAGTCTAAAGAATTAGAATCATTTGACCCCTATAGTAATATCCCATCTGAT
Source organism: Pinus tabuliformis (assembly GCA_031772625.1). Taxonomy (NCBI): domain Eukaryota; kingdom Viridiplantae; phylum Streptophyta; class Pinopsida; order Pinales; family Pinaceae; genus Pinus; species Pinus tabuliformis. Next base: position 86,688,411 of record CM062805.1, on the reverse strand, counting down.
CCTGATTACTCCCATTTATCACCAAGGGTTTCTAAACTTCTATATAAAGGAGTTGATTTTAAGTCAGCCTACCTTATTCATTCATTAGAATCTCATCCAATACCCACACTACCTCTAGGATAACCTAAAACTAAATCTGATTTGGGTATCAATCTACCAAAATATAAACCCAAAAATTTCATATCCCCTACCACCTATCATTTTCCTTCCATTTTTGACAGACCTGAAGCTTCTTCTTTTGAACAACCTAAGGAGACCTTCTCTATATATTCCAATCCTATTTTTGAAACAAAATAAGGTATTCCTTTACAGGTCCCAAAGTTAGTTCTTAAGACTCCTTTGAAGTCTTTCAGGAGATCTCCTCCTTCACCTCCAACTAGTTCATCAACCCCTGAATCATCATCTTCTTCCTCTACTTTTTGTTCATCCTCTACATCCACACAAACACCACGTACTCTACTTGGACAACCTCATATACCTCAAGCACCTCATACACCACTTGCTGTCATGGATTTCTGACCTATTGTATAGGCTAGATGTGCTTCCTTAGTCTTACCTAATAACCTTGATGCATTCCGAGCTCGATACATAAAATACCTTCCCAAGTACAATGGAGAAATTCGTCCCTCAACTAAGGACCATTTTCAAGCTTTCCTAGACTTTGCAGGGAACATGAATATTGAACAAGAAAATGTTTATATGAGATTGTTTATATAGTCACTTGAAGTAAATGTGAGGATTTGGTTTAGGCAGTTATTAGCAGCTTCCATTAGAAATTGGGAAGAGCTTACAAACATATTTAAAAATCAATGGGGCATGAAAAAGGATCCTCTTTACTTCCTCACCGAATTTGAAGAGCTTAAAAGGAACTTCAGTGAACCAGTATAAGATTTTATCAAAATATTCAATAAACTCTATCACAAAATGCCTGCTAATTGTAAGCCCCCTGTAGCAGCAATTAAGTCTAGATTTTCCAAAGATTTTGATGATGACTTTGTTGTTATGCTACAAGAGAGAACTTCAAGAACTCTTGAAGATATGAAAACAAATGCTATATAAGTAGAAGCAAATAGGGCAGCCTCAACTTCTTTAAAACTTAAGGAAGAAAAGGCCCAAAGAAAACTCAAATCTGTTCAAGAAGCCTCTAGTTCCTCTAAGACTAAATCAAAAGACTCAAAAATAGATAAAATAACACCTCTTCTTAGAAACCTATCAAATAGGATTTCAAAGATTGAGACCCAACCTAGAACAATACAATAAACAATTGCTAGACCCCAAAACCAAAATCATGGTCAATATAAAAGAAATCCACCAGTACAAATTCTTCAGATGCCTAGCAATGATCAACAGGTTCCTACTCTATTGATAGATGACCAACAACTTGATGATAATATTATGACAATTACTGAAGATATTAATAGTATGGATTCTTCTTCCAATCAGACAGTGATCATTCCTCTCTCACAACAAAATTAGGTTCAAGAAGATTAGGAAGCTTCACAGATCTCTAAATATCATGCTTTCTTTGAATTTTTAATTGCATAATTAAAAAAGAGGTATGATCTTAGGCCTAGACTTGGTCCTGGGTGACCTCCAAAGGAAACTCCAGTAATTGAACCATGTACCAAAACTATTGAAGTGCAAACAATTCTTATTCAGCCCTTAGATCAGTCAATTGATACTACCCAAACTGGTAAAAACATTTTGACTACATTTAATGTTGAAAACGAATTAGAGAGGGTTAAGATCCCAATTCTACTGTCAGAACTTTCTAAAAACCATGGTTACAAAATCCAAGTCACAAAATGGATACAAAATATCTCGGTTGATGCTGAAGGTGATGTCGTAAGTCTACAAGATGAAAAACCAGCAATAGTTTTTAGCCCTAATTCAAACATGATAGATGAGATAGTGCCTCCTTTCTATCTAACCCTTAAAACAAATGATTCCATGTTGTATAATTGTATGCTTGATTCAAGAGCATCACACAACCTTATGCCAAAATATATCATGGACCATTTGAAACTCGACATAACTAAATCCTACCATAACCTGGACACCTTTGATTCTAAAATGTTGCCTTGTTTGGGATTGATCAAGGATCTAGTGGTCACCCTTGCCCAAGTTCTAGTGAAAAGTGTAGTACTCAATATTGTTGTTACAAATATCCCTCCCAAGTTTGGAATACTCATTTCTAGGTCTTGTTGTGCCTAATTAGGGGGAACTCTACAGATGGATATATCATATGCTACTATTCCTGTTTATGGAGGAGAGAAATTAAGATTATATAGAGAGGTAATATTTGTACATACTGTTTGTAAGACTGACCAGCCAAGGAACCATCCAATTTATGCAATAGATCAAGACTTTGGTTGTTTTCAACTCACTTCAAACCAACATAAAACTCAAGTCAAAATTGAAGAGGTAGTTGAAAGTCCTAAACCAAACCAAACTAATATTTGGAAATTGTTCTTTGATGGCTCTTGCACGAAATATGGGGCAGGAGCTGGAGTAGTTTTAATTTCACTTGAAAAAGAAAATATAACCCAATCATGTAAATTAGACTTCGAAGTTACAAATAATGTGGCTGAATATGAAGCTTTCCTTTTAGGATTGCAATTAGCCAAAAGCTTAAAAGTTCAAAACTTAAGTGTTTTTACTGATTCAGAACTTATTGTTAAGCAAGTAAGAAATGTTTGCCAGACCAAGCACCCTAGACTTAGGTCCTACCGAAATGAAGTATGGGATTCAGTTGAAAACTTCTTTGATGCTTTTAATTTGACTCATATTCCCAGAGATCAGAATATTCATGCAGATGCCTTAGCTGTCTCTGCTAGCTCTTTTAAAATTCCTGATCATACTGATGTACTCTATCAGATACAAGTCAAATATAGGCCATCTATCCCAGATAATCTGAAACATTGGCGAATATTCAAAGATGATGAACATTTGAACTCATTTTTGCAGGTAATAGATGATTTTTCTTTTGTACAAATTGATGAAGATAGAACTGAAATAAATGAAAATACATATGGAAATGACACTCTAGATTTTAAAACCCAAATTTATAATCATGACATTATTCAATTATCTAATAATTTTATTCTAAAAGGACTCATTCCTTTAGAAAAATTGTTTGATCAAAATGATGCTCTTCGAAACCCTCAGTCCATTTCTTTAGAAGATGACCTAGAGAGATTAACATTGGAACTGATGAAGATATCAAAAACATCAAATATGTGCACCTCTAGACCCTGAGATCAAACCTCAATATCTTAAGTTACTGCAAAATTATAAATATGTTTTTTCTTGGACTTATGTTGATCTAAAGACCTATGATACTTCATTAATACAACATAAGATTCCTTTGAAGCCAGAAGCAAAACCTTATCAACAAAAACTTAGAAGGATAAATCCATCCCTTATACCAAGTATAGAAAGGGAGATTATGAAAATTCTAGTTTCTTAGATCATCCTCCTTCTTAGATATTCTAATTGGGTTGCAAACCTAGTTCCTGTTAGAAAGAAAAATGGAGAAATAAGACTCTGTGTGGATTTTAGAAATTTGAACAAGGCATCATTAAAAGATAATTATCATTTTCCAAAAATGGATCAATTAATTCAAATGGTTTTAGGAGCACAAAGACTTTCTATGCTTGATGGTTTTTCAGGTTACAATCAGGTGAATGTTGATACAACAGACAGAGAGAAGACAAACTTTACTACACCCTGGGGTAGATTCATGTACGCTAGGATGCCATTTGGCTTAACCAATGCTGGAGCAACATGTCAAAGAGCTATGGACATAGCTTTTATGGGTCATATATATTAAATTTGTTGTTATTTATCTTGATGAAATAACTATTTTTTCTAAATCTAATCAGAAACATCTAAAGCACTTGATGAAGGTTTTTGACAGGTGTAGAAAATTTGGAATATCATTGAACCCTAAGAAGTCCTTGTTTGCTGTCAAAGAAGGAAAACTGTTGGGCCATATAATTGGAAAGGAGGGAGTAGTAATTGACCCCAAGCGAGTATCTACCATTGAAACATTGACCTTACCTAGAAACAAGAAGGAGATTCAAGCTTTTCTAGGAAAGATTAATTTTATAATGAGGTTTATTCCAAATTATGCAGAGATTGTGAAAGATATAACTGACATGCTCCAAAAGGACCATGAAGTTAAATGGACTACCTCTTCTAGGCATGCATTTGAACAAATAAAAAAGGATATCCCTGAAGCTCCCACCTTAGCCAACCCTGATTATACTACGCCATTTAGTATTTTCTCTTTTGCCTTTGAAACAACCCTTGCTACTATTCTATTACAGAAAAATGAAGATTCCCATGACCAACCCATAGCCTTTTTCAGCAAGGTTATGAGAGATGTTGAGCTAAGTATGACATCATTGAGAAGAAAGCCTATGCCCTCATTCAAGCCCTGAAATCATTCAGAATGTATGTCTTACATTCACCTATTACTATTTATGTCCTTAATAGTGCTGTGAAAATTGTCCTAACCCAACCAGACACTGATGGGAAAAGAGGTAGATGGATCACTAAAATTCTAGAGTTTGATCTAACTATCAAGACTACCAAGCTAGTGAAAGGTCAAGGATTAGCCAAGCTTCTAGCTGAATCCAATTGCAAAGTACCTAGAATCAATTTTGTTTTAGAAATACAAGGGAAGAATACACAAGAACCTTTTGTCCTTGCAGAAGGGGAGAATCCACAAGAACCTTCCCTTCATCCTAAAGGGGAGAATCCACAAGAACCTCTACCTTCAGAGCAGATCAGTCCTATATACATTGATGAAAAATTCTTGTTGTCAAACTGGTATCAAGATATTGTAAATTTCTTGATCCATTTTGAGTGTCCAGCATCATTCTCTAAAACCCAGTGTAAAACCCTTAAGTTAAAATCAGTCAAGTATTGCATTAGAAATGCAAATTTATACTAGAAAGATCCACTGAATATTTTGTTATTATGTTTAACAGAATCAGAAACTGAAGGAATCATTGATCAGTTTCATACAGAATTTTGTGGGGGACACTATGCTTAGAGAGCAATAGCATACAAGATTCTAAGGCGAGGGTTTTATTGGCCCACATTGTTCTTACAAGTAGGGCCAAATGTCAGAGGTTGTGTTCCATGTCAAATGTTTGCTGGTAAAAAAAATTAGTAGCTCTTCCACTCGTTCCATCAATAGTTTCAACACATTTTTCTCAATGGGGATTAGATTTTGTTGGAGAGATTCACCCCACTTCAAGTAATCAGCATAGATGGATCCTCACTGCAACATACTACTTTACTAAATGGGTGGAAGCAATTCCAGTCAAGAATGCTACTAATTCAGTAGTAATTAATTTTATTAAAGAGAATATCTTATCTAGATTTGGTTGCCCAACTCAAATTGTCACTGATAATGTAACAACTTTTTATAGTGTTAAAATGATTGAATTTTGCCAGAAATATCAGATTCTGTTACATCATTCAACTCCATACTACCCTCAAGGTAATGGCCTTGTAGAGTCATCAAACAAAATTCTAGTAAAGGTAATAAAAAAGACTCTAGCTGATCATAAGAAGAGTTGTGATTCACATTTGATTTATGCAGTATGGACAAATAGAATTACTCCAAAGAGATCAACTCGAAAATTTCCATTTAAATTAGTCTATGGGAAATATGCAATCTTCCCTACCAATTTGCTCTTCCCTGTTTTAAAATTCCTGCAGGATTCAATAGATGAACCTAATGATTTTTCAAGAAGAATAAATCAGATTATTGAACTTAAATGAAAATAGAGGTGAAGTTAAATACAAATTGAATAAATATCAGAATAAGATGAAGGCCCTGTTTGACAGAAGAGCCAAGTAAAGGGACTTCAAGGAAGGTGATCTAGTTCTAAGATGGGATGCCAAGAGAGAAGAGAAAGGAAAGAATGGAAAATTTGACAATCTATGGTTTGGACCTTTAGTAATTGCTGAAGTCAAGGGTAAAAACACTTTTGTGTTGCAGAACCTTGAGGGGCTATATTCCATTTATCATGTAAATGGAAGGTTTCTCAAACATTACATTCAGTACTAAGAAGTTGAAGATGTCAGTGTGATTTTTCTTACAACAAGGACTCCATAGCTCGAGGAGAAGGAACATGGATTTGCAGGTTCTCTACATTCTACATGAGAAAGAAATCCCCAGATGGAGCCAATGTTGTAGCATTTTTGGTTTTGATAAGATAGAATAAAATAATAAAATAAAAAAAAATTGAAAAAATGTTAAGTTATGATATGGACATAACAATAGTGAATAAAATGTTTTTGAAAATATCTTGACGATGATGTCCATATCAAAGAAAATGTTAGGTTAGATGTCCTAAAAAATCAAGACAAAAAGAAAATGTTAGGTTAGAAATAAAGGAAAACAAATAAACTTTGAAAGTGAGCAAGTCTAAATGCCACTATTATTGTTTCTGCAAAAAAATGGTTGTGTGTAGCTTATCATAAATGCCACAACCCATGAAAGTCAAATAGTTTAATCTTGACTACTTCATACTTTAAATTTGATGTTATAGTTAGAAAATAAAGATCTAACCAAACTATTTAATCTTGTCAGATCAGTAGTTAGGTAGAGAATAATAAGGTTCTCATCAGTTTAATCTGAGCCCTCGGATGTTATAAGGTTAGAATTAGATAGTTTTCTTTTGTAAAATAAAAAGGAAGTAGGAGGCTTTGCTAACTTAAATGCACCCATTAAGTGAAGAAGAAATGATAGGATAAGCAAAGGGTAAGTACAAGAAAGGTTGCAGAAGTATGATAACTTGTCCTGACGATGAACCACACTAGTTGGTTCGAAACACGTCGACAAATGTCTGTCTACATGTGATTTACGCCGAAGTTATTCTTTCAAGTATGATAATTCATTTGACAAAATGTACATTTATCATGTTTTACCATATGTTTCTATGTCCATGATGCAATTACACAAAGAAAATGAAGGTCTACAAGATCAATTAATTAACTTCCCTCATCCCCATTCATCCTTATATTTACTAATTTCCTCTTCCCACCTTCATAAAGTTCATATTCATTCATTTTCCATAAAAAAACCCCTTTTCTTAAGGTTAAAATTCTTTTTGCCTAGGAAAAGTGAAAACCCCATGTTAAATCCCCTTTTACCCTAAAAACCTACAAAAGGTTGTTTAGCCTAAGTATTGATATATACATGTGAAAGCAAATAACTTATTAAAAAGCATCATACTTAGTGTATTTCCCCTTTCTGTGCATATTTCATATTAACGTTAACTTAACGTATTAAACCCCTAAAAGTTCCCTTCCCGTATATATTAACTCCCTTTATTAAAATACCCCGAAACCATAAGTTTTATAATAAAAATATGTATTTCATAACATATCGCATATTCACGGATCGCAAACTCTTCAACGTGTATGCACTCTACCCACATTCTAATCTCCGATTACGATGGGAACCCGGACCCAACACAAATATATATCATAATCCATCGCCATTTCACATCCGCCCCCATCGCAAGTCCCGACTAAAGCATATACCCTCCGCCACTGCGATCTCCGATTGCGATGGAACCCAGACTCAATGCAGTATTATTCATGTTTTATTTGCATGTCGCATCCGACCCTTATTGCATTTCTTTGTGATGGACCTTCCTTCACTAAACCCCGATTGCGATATGTGATGAACCCAGACCCGATATCATTTATCCGCCCGAATTCATATTTTTTCAAGTCCGCCATACCGTGTTTTGCAAAGGATTTCTTTGTTAAAAGTTTTTTATGATTTAAATGAAGAAATAGCCTAAACCTCCATTTAACTACTAATCTCAGTTTTAACCCATAATAAAGCTATTGTTTCCATAATTAATTGTTGGGCCCCTCCCTGCTACTCTTTCACTCCACCACCGTCTGATCAGATCCATTTAAATCCAACGACCCTCAGTGATTTCGGGTTGACCCTCTGTCTAAGCATTACCCGCCTGAAAAGCAGTATTCCACTGACTTCCCCTTGTTACGTGTCAGGCTCAGATTATTTCGGGTGACCCCTCCCAAAACTGCCCATGCCTCATAAGAGGTGCAATGAAAACCAAAACCACCTCCCGCATAACAACAAAATGGCCACTATTCACTTTGCACCATAATTTGTAAAGTAGACTGTTTTTTTGTTTAAACCAAAAAAACACCATTTTGCTTTGTTTCACCTGTTTTCACAGTAAACCCTCCATAAACCTCTGTGACCAATAAAGCCATTATTTTACCTTTCAATATGCTTTGGACTCCTTCCAATATCCATTCAAGCACAATAAATCCATTGATGTCCTCCTCTGTCACCGATTTTCTTAACAATTTGTGTGTTTTGCAGGTAAAAACTTATGTTCCAAGCTTACAAAGAAAAAGCCTGCATACAGTTTGAAGACAAATACGAAGTTCTGATTGTTGAAAAACACAGTGAAAAACCTGAAATGCATAGTAAAGATAAAAAGGAACACAATAAAGGTTACTCAGCAAGGTAAAAGGATATTCATAGAGTTTAAAGAGTATCCGATGAAAAATCAAATGAAGGAATCAACTAGCATAAAGGATACAAACAATCAAGCAGCTTAAAGGGGAAAAATATCAAATAGAAAAGCCAACACAACCTGAATAAAAGGGACAATAGGAAGCAGTTCAATAACTACCCTATTTGCTTGCATGAAGATCTTTCCTTTCCTAGAATAAATCTTAATCAGTTTTAGGATATTTTCTTAGTGTCATTATTGTATAAATAACTCTCTTCTCAAGTTGTTATGGGTTTGAAGTTCAAGATTCATTGTTCATTGCTTGTTAAGTTGTGACTGTTCATTCTACTGTGAACCTGGTTGCACCTTTGAAGGAAGTTTTTCTAGACATTTGATGTACTCAGTCTTTCTGGAACGTTAATACAAAGTAGAGGATTTTGAATTTGGTTTTAAATAGTTTGTGTTATCCTGTAAGTTTTTCCAGTTATCAATCATTATGTTTTTCTTCATATGCTTATGACTTATAGAGATATCTAGGTAAGAATAATTGTGTCTCAATTTATTCCTATAAGCTCCTGTTGTGACCAGCAATAACCCCCCTTCTTATTTAGTGTTATTACTAATACTAAATAAGTGGGGACCCTTAGTCAAAAATTTAAAAAATCAATTAGTGCTTGAATTTCCTTTTTCAATAAAACTTACCATCATAAACTTATGAGAATACCCTTGAAAAATCTAAAATTTCTAAGTTTTATGATAAGGCAAGACAAAATATTTCCTTGAGAAAATCACATCGCAAAAAGGATAACATGATACCTCCTTGCAAGCCGAATTCTAAGATTGTGAGATTGCGATAAGGGACTACAAACATATATCGCATCACATGCATCAAAGACCACTTACGTTGAAAAACTTTAAACTGCTGATATGCGATGGCGCATATCGCAAATCCCATTTCACAGAAAATAGATTAACAAAAATTGTCATATGCCACGCTCCTGCGATATTGCGATTTTGCGATAAAGCGGCAAAGCGATAATATGATATAGCGAGCTAGCAACCTTGCGATGTTGCGATTCTGTGGTGTTGTGATTCTGCGATGTAGTGATTCTGTGATGTTGCAATCTGCGATATTGCGAAGCAAATCACAAAATTGCTTTATCACAGATCTTTCGGGCTCATCGTTCAAAAAAAGAATTTTCCATAAACCGAGACCTGGTTATGTGCTTGAATGCTAATTAATGAGTTAGTTGCCGATCATTAATGAAATAGGGTTTTGTGCTTATCAAAAAGTCATTTCACGTAAGGTGGTGTATTTTATATGTCTTCAGCATTTAAAGCTTTCCCATCACCTTTTCCTTATCATTATTCTCATCTCATTTGTAAACTGTAGGAACGAAGAACAAAGAATGATACAAAGTAGTACACAGGATACTATGGGAAAGAAAGGCAAAGCCCCGAGCTCTGAAGAGAAAGAAATGGCGCCCTTGTATACAGACACTGCCTATAACAGAGATGCTGGTATTGCTACTTGGGAAGGCATGCATAATCTACTTGAGGAAGAGAATCCCAGAGTGATGGAGGTTGAGGCTACTACAGGCTCACATGGTTCTTCTTAGGCATCCATTACAGAGCTGGCTTGTTCGTTCTTACACCAAATAGCGGCGAGGCCCAAAATTCTTCCATACACAGACATGGTTAAATGGATATTGGACAGCGCTAATATCAAAAATAGACAGTTTAAGACTCAGGGTCAAGGACTCATTGGCTCATTCGCGTCACAAGATTTGAGGCTCATGTATCATTTACCAGAGCCACAGGAGACTTATAACAAACAGTTCATGGAGAAATTTTCCAAAGAGAATGAAGACCTGGTAGAATCCATCAAATATTGGTCAAGGTGAGACGAACCACTGAAAAGAGATAAGCATGGTATGTATAGTACTGGTTCTCTCACCTTCCCGTATTGCTTTGCTACTACCATGCTCTGTAGACTTTTTGGAAAGCCAGACATTAACAATTTTTCATCTGAATGGCTACCATTATTGGATGCTACCACTAATGCTACTATTATGGATTGGGCTAAAATATTTTCTGATAACTTAGTCACGGCTATTGTAAATTACCGGTCTAAAAGAACTGTTTCTCAGACAATTTATCCCCCTTTCTACTTATCTGCGTATGTAATAGATGTAATTTGTTATGTTTCCAAGTTTCCTTTGATGGGTTTGAAGTGGACGACTCAAGACCCCTTACCCATTCATGTTTATCACAAAGAATTGTGGGATTCTAAGTTCACTCCATTCTTCTACAAGATTTGTCATGGAATCATGTTGCCCCTATGCAAAATCTTGTATGATAAAGATGCTCCAAGATGTTCTCCTAAAGCAGAGGTAGACATACTCCCTGTCGCGAGATGGTTCAGAGAAGAACTATTTATATATGTTAGGGTATTAAGAAGTGTCTCTTCCCCTCACATCTTACCTTTGTATGTCCTTGATAAACTCATGGCATGAGAAATTGCTTATCAAACCTACGGAGAAGGAGGTTTCACTAAAGATTTGAAAGACAAAAAGAAGGCTATTTGGCCACAATTTCCTATAGCCTGTGGGGCCTTTTCACTATTTGATGTAGACCATGCATTCAAGGAAGTAAACAACATAACGTGTCTACAATTATTTAAGTTTTTAGGAAGACCGTTCGACCCTCATGATATTGCTAAGAATTTCACTGTCACAGTAAAAAAAAAAGTGTTTTCTAGAGAATATGATCTTTTTGATGACATGTTCCAACAGAAAAGCACACTTGAAGAAATTCTGCATTCGGGCCGAATGCGATTCTCTCCAGAAGAATTTCAACAGGTCAAGATATACAGGGAAAGGAGGTTAGCTAGTATCCCCTTGGAAAAATTACGCTTGGAACCCGTAAGGGAACCAACTCCAAGTATCAGTCTTAGTAGATGTTCAGGCACAAACAGATCTAAATCTAAGTCTGGGAAAGAAACATCTAAATATTCTAAAAAATCTGAAAGTGGCCATGATAAAAGCGAAGGGTCAGTAAAGGATACTGCCCAGTCAAAAGAACTTCCACAGAAACAGGCTTTTACCTCCCAAAAAATAGATCCTCCCCCTCTCATCGTTCAGCCACCATTAGTCAGAACCGAGCTAGATAAAGAATTGGAGACCTTCAATGATTTGATCAATCCTGAAGGACAAAGCACAAAGACACATGTGAGCAATGTATAGACAACAAAAGATATAGTCACAGGAACAATTAGCAATGTATCAGATATGGGACATATTCCTATTACCCCATCCTCTGAAATTATACTCAAGATAGAAGAGATTCCTCCTCTTGATATATTTTATAGCCCACAACACAAGGCAGTAGTGAGAAAAAAAAGGAAGAAAAGGAAATTGGAAAATGTGCTCTCTCATGAAGCAGAGCAATTAGACGTCCTATGGCAAGATCCTACTACCGATCCCACTGAGAATCTCACCAAATTATCTCAGATCGTAGGAGCATATGCCTTGGCGACTATTGATAAAGCATCTGAGGTACAACAACTGCTAAAATAAAAGGAAGACCAGATACAAGTTTTGCAGCAATAGCTGCAACAAGCCAATGCCAACAACGCAGCACAGAAACAACTTGAAAGGCTATAGCAGGATTTCCAGTGAATGTAGATAGGCTACCAGAATAGTTTGGTTGAGAGAGAAAAACAGTTACAGGATATGCAGGAGCTACACAAGGATGATCCTATACTCACAGAATTCATTACAGAATCCATTTCAAATTATCAACTACTACAGCAATAGGAAGCATTGAGCCAAAAAATATCACATTGGAATTCGCATTGCGAAATAAGTGATAAAATAACTAATCAAGTCGTGGATTTACGACATGATTATGTTTTAATTGATAAACGAGTTACTAAATATTTGGCTTCGCAAGAAACAGAGGAGGAAAAAAGAGCAGGAACACTAATAATAAACAACAATCACAAAGAAATTCTCTTTAATAAATGGGATGCACAACTCAGGAAAGCAGAGCAAGCAACAGAAGAAGCAGCCACGGCAACAAACAACGTTATTGACTGTATAAATGAAAATTTGCATATAGAAAATATGATCTTAGAAACCACTCTAGGGTATCTGCCGAAAGTACAGCAATTGCAAACAGGTTGGAGATAGAAGGCTCAAGAAAAGGTGCAATCAATCCAAAGGTTAACCAAGTTGAATTGGGATTCTTATTGGGCATACTTGGTAAAACCACACAACCAGTGCATGACTCTCAAGTGTATCATCAATTTTTCCGAGAAGATGGCGCTAGCTCTTGCCGATTCCATTTTCGTAGCACAAATAAAATCGGAAGTCAGCCAGCCGACTCTTTTCAAAAAAATGCTGAACGCGTGCGATTTCGAGGATCAGATACAGAAATAGTTAGTAGTTTTAATTTTAGATTCAGTTTTAGTTTTAATTTTTTTTATTTTTTCCTAAAATGAGGACAGTCATTTAAACCGCATCCTACATTTTTTTAATAAGTTATTTTTAGATTTAGTTAGTAGTATTTAAATCCATATCATGCATTTAGAGAAGGGTCTTGAAATTTGTCAAAAACATATCCCCAGAACATGCACTTTTGTACCCTCTAAGGAGGTTTTGATGAATGAATGGAACAGGATTTATTGATATCTGTATTTAATATCTGCTACTGATGTTGCACTTTTGTACTCTTAGTGGATGTTGGATTAAGAAGAGATAAATTATTATCTCTTGAAGCTCATGAGTAGAACTAGTTATAAATGGTATTTTTATCTCTTAACTATTTTTGCCTTTGTTTTAAAAGTGATATTCATGTTCATTTGTTTATATATTGATGTGTGACTGCTTGAGTTATCATTTGGCACTTTTGTACAGTGATAGCTATTTATTTATGCTTAATGTATGAGTAGCTTATTATGCGATATGCCTTTCACAACTGTTTCGTCTAACTTTTTATACGAAGTGGTTCATCTTTATTGAATTCTTTTCTCATAACATTTGTTTGATCTTTATTACCGATTGTTATTTGAAATCATTTTAGATCGCATAACAGAAGGATTACACCCCGGGTTAGTGTGGACTTAGATATTTCTTCTTATTAGAATACAATTTTCATGTTATGAGATTAGAGTTAGAATTATAGCATCTCACTTAGGAAATTTTAGAAAGGAAATATCAATTCTTCACACACATACACATAAATTGGGAAACTGGTCCCATATCCCTAATCGAACCCACTATACCAAACGGAAAAGGAGCTGCTAACCAAGGTCCGCCCCGGGTGGGTATCCCCCTTGTTGTAGACCCAAGTTTCGGGGCTTAAACATATTTGGCGCTAGAAGGAGGGCCCTGAACTGTGAATGGAAAGCAAGTATAAATCTAAATACCATTCTGAGAGTAAATCGCCCTCACCATCTCCCCCAACTTCTCCATTGCATTTAGAATCTTTAAATCCAGAGCCAGAAGTCGCAGGAGCAACAGTCGCTGCTACAAACCCTGACATTTCAGAACAATCTACTATTGAACCTCCTGAAGTTGAATCTTTGATTCACAAACTTCAGCAAATTTGTATATCACCTCAAAGATCTGATAAATCTCAAGGCAATGTGACTTCGCAATATAACCCTGCTCATCCTCTTACTAGATTAAAGAGCGAAAAATTTGGCATACAACCAATCGAGTTACCTCTAACTACAAGGAAGAGAGCAAGGAAATCACCTAAAGGGTCCGATAGCGAGACTCTTTCATCATCATCATCCATCTCAACCTTTTCACCGTGAAGTCAACCATCCACTCCTCCACTTCAGATCATTGTCCATCAATCCACCGGTACTCCCGCATCTCCCTCTCAATCATTTGGAGTCATAATATCCTCATCTTCTCAACCGCAGGGATCATCTTCTACACTTTCCTTTATTAATAGATCAGTAATGGCCCAATCTCCATGGAATAACCCAGGGGCAGTCTTAATGCCTGCACCCCTGAGTCAGCTACTAGCCCATCCTGAAAAATGGCTGCCTAAGTTTAATCCTGAGGCAGGCATGCTAGCGGAAGAACATATAAATAACTTTATGCTATCCATAAATCTCAATGGAGTTACCAACGAAGACGCTGTTGTTCGACTATTTCCTTATACTCTGCAAGGAACAGCTGGATCATGGTATTTCTCATTACCGTCTAGATCTATTACTAGTTGGGAGATTTTCCAAGAACAATTCCTAACTAAGTTTGGTGATGATATGTATATGGCGACATTGATCAACAACCTATCTAACGTTAGGACCGAGTCAAAAGAACCTATCAAAGACTTCAATTCACATATCAATAAACTGTTAAACAAAATTCCTACTGCTTCCAAGTGTAGCGAAGAAGTGCGAAGTGAATGGTACATCACTGATTTACCATCAAACGTAGAAATCTTTGTTGATAGGGCTAACAAAACAACATTAGTTGAAAATATGAAAGAAGCAATAACAGTGGAGAAATATATTACAGCCTTAGAAAATAAAAACGCGATAGAAGAACGAAAATCCAAGAAGGTCTCTTTCAAGGAAGATCCCAAGAAAAACAATGGAAAGATCCATTCGATTTAGAAGGATTACAAAAAGTTTTGAAGACCATGTCTAACGAGATGGTCGACATTAAGAAACAAGTGGTAGAAACATCTTCTAAAATGCCATACAGACCTTTTAAAAGGAACCCTTTGACCGATTCCAAACCCCTAACATTATTACAAGTGTTGAATCTGAAGAAGAAGAAGAGGAAATCGCTACTGAAGAACATACTGATGAAGAAGAAGTTGTAGAGTTACAAGGTATGCGGGATTTCATCCTCTGAGATGAAGAGGATCAAGAGGCATCCCCGGTTAGTACTCGCAGTAGAAATCAAATTGATCCTCCTCAACCTACACCTAAGCCAAAGAGCGCAAGCTCGATGACTAAGGATAAAGTCATAACCAAGAAAACGACACCTAAAGCGACTCAAACCAACCCAGTCCAAACAGACCCATCAACTCCATCTAAAACGCCGATCGTTTCGGATGAAATGGAGTATAATATCATAGAAGACATGAAAAATACTAGGGCCAATATCACTTTTTACGAATTAAGCAAGTTAAAACACTAGCAAAAGATACTTTTGAAAGAATTACATGTTGTACCAGTTGCACCTTTGCCCGCTGCTGTAATCTCTCAAGCTTCCCATGAAATGGGAAGACCTCCATCTAATGCGATTAATAAAGTTGAGCCAAATGATATCGCCTTAATTGGAGGAAGATCGAGATCTCATACTCCCCCATTTCTTCTTACTTATGTAATTTTCAATAAAAATTTGCATAATTTCTTAGTGGATTCTGGAGCTTCATCCAATATTTTACCAACGTCAATATGTGCAAAATGGAATGTTCAACCAAAAAAATCCATTGTGCACATAGTTCAATTAGATCGATCGCAAGTCAAAGTGATTGGCGAATTAAATCAAGTTACCATAAGGCTATCATCCAACCCAAAGGTATGTCAAGTTATCGACATTTTAGTTGCTGATATTCCAGAATTTTATGGATTAATTCTTAGCAGAGATTGGTCAGGAAAGCTTCATGGATACTTTGCAACTGACTGGTCCCACATGTGGCTCCCTTACAATGGTAAACCAAATCAGATAAAAGTTGAGCGAGAAAGACATCAGAAATACATATGGAGGGAGAAAATGAACCAGTAGCATACAACAATTACATCATTGGAAACTACTTAGTAGATTCTTTCATAGGAAATTTTAATGCTCATACTTCACCTTACAGAGAACATTCTGTTTTATCTCAAGTAGAAAATTTCTCTCATACAGATAGTTATAAATGTATTAATTTTATAGATAGTCTTGTAAATAAATCTTTATTTTGGAAATTATTTTTTGATGGTTCTAAGTCTAACGAAGGAGTAGGAGTAGGATGCGTGTTAATAAGTCCAGAGGGAGATAAAACTATGTTAACTTGCAGACTTGAATTTTATTGCACCAACAATACGACAGAATATGAGGCTTTAGTCCAAGGGTTATACAAAGCAATCAGATTAGACGTCAAATACCTTCAAGTTTTCGGAGATTCTGAGATTGTACTTAGACAGGTACGTAATATTATACATTGTTTATCAGGTCATTTAAAACATTACCAATCTTTAGTTCAAGATCTGACTGAACACTTTATAGCATTTAATATTTCATCAATTCCCAGACTCCAGGATGCTAGTGCAGACCTCTTAGCTAACGTAGCTTCCAAGCTCATTCCTTCAGAAGATTTTAGCCCTGATCAATTTTCAATTGAATTAATTTTAGACTATCTATTCCTGATAACATTACCAATTGGAGGATTTTCAATGATGATCCTGATATCGTGAGTTTCAACACATCTGAAGGATCCTACACCAATCAAATAATTGACGAAGACCAACATGACTGACAATTGCAACAAGATAGTACTAACAATGCCATACCTAAGTCAGTAGTCAAGTTAGAAGACCTTTATGATTTGAAAGATTGGTTTAAAAGATCTACCAATTCAAAAATCCAAAGTTCAACTTTGAACTATGAATTAGTAAATCTAGGAACTGATACCAAACCACAGAATATCAATCTAGGCCTTGATCTAGCTCCTAAAGAAAAACTAGCATATATTCGTCTCTTGAGACAATACAAAAGTGTCTTTTGTTGGAATTACGATGAACTCAAAACGTACGACACCTCCATCATCCAACATACTATTCCAATGATAGACGATGAAAAATCTATCCAACAAAAGTTAAGAAAGATACATCCCAATCTAGAAAACCAGATCAAATCTAAACTCAATAAGTTACTGAAAGCCAAAATAATTATTCCCGTTCGACATTCTAAATGGGTTTCCAATATGGTCCCTGTTATAAAGAAAAACAGAGACATTATAATCTGCATTGACTTTCAAAATCTTAACAAAGCCTGCCAAAAGGATAATTTTCCTTTGCCTCCCATGGAACAAATACTGCAGGCGGTCGCGGGCTTAGAATTGATGTCCTTCTTGGATGGATTCTCAGGATACAATCAAGTGTTGGTACATCCCGATGATCAATTAAAAACCACATTCAAAACTAAATGGGGCACATACGCATATCAAAAGATGCCATTTGGTCTGATTAACGCGGGTACCACATTTTAGAGAGCCATGGACATCGCATTCAAAGGTTTAGTTAATAAATTAATGGTAATCTATTTGGATGATATAACTGTATATTCCAAGAAACGAAACAATCATCTTAGAGATTTAAAACAAATCTTCCAAAGTCGTCAAAGGTATGGAATTTCACTTAACCCGAAAAAAATCCTTTTTCGCATTAAGTGAAGGAAAACTTCTCGGATTCATAGTGTCAAAATCTAGAATTCACATTGATCCTGACAGAATCAAGGATATTTTTGCAATATCCCTACCTCACAACAGGAAATCCATGCAATATTTCCTTGGCCAGATTAATTTTGTAAAGAGATTCGTCCTAGATTTTTCAAGAATCGTGTCTCCTTTACAAGAAATGATCAAAAAGAATTGAAACTTTAAATGGGGCCAAGATGAACATGAAGCATTCAATCTGATCAAACAAGAAATTGTTAATGCTCCATCTTTAACAACTCCAAATTTTTCCGATACTTTTATTTTATATACATTTGCCTCTAATAGATCATATGCTGCGATACTCACTCAAGGAAATCAAGAAAAGGTAGAAGCCCCAATTGATTTTTTTAGTTCCAATTTGCAGGGGGCTGAGTTGTATTATTCAGATGTGGAGAAACAAGCTTATGATGTTTTCAAAGCAATTAAATATTTCAAACCTTTTTTACTCAAAACACATACAAAAATCATAGTACCGTTTCCAGCGGTAAGAAATCTTCTAGTACAGAAGGATGTGGGTGAGAAAAGAGCTAATTGGGTTACCGTCTTATAGGAATATGACGTAGAAATCAAACCAGCAAGTATTGTAAAAGGTCGAGGCTTTTGTAAAATGTTGGATAGAGCATCGCTTATGTCCGAAATCCCATCTGTAGGGATACAAATGTACGAGGTAAGCCTAAACAATTTTGAGTCATTATACACTGATATCATTTATTATTTAAAGAATGGATATGCTCCTTCAAACCTTGATCATACCAAGAAAAGAGCTCTAAGGTTGAAAGCCAAACAATATCAGCTCGTGAATGATGTTCTTTTTAGAATAAATTATGATTCCGTTCTCCTTAGATGTCTTGAGAAATCTGAAGTTGAAAAAGTCTTGCAGGAACTCCACGATGGGCCAGCAGGCGGGCACTATACTGGAAATGCTACTGCTCATAAAATCTTATCCGTAGGCTATTACTGGCCCACATTATTCAAAGACTCACATAACTATGTGAGGAAATGTCAAGTCTGTCAAGCGGCTGCTGGGAGACAAAAGAAACCATCCTTGCCACTACAACCAATTAACATTGAGCAACCCTTCGATCAATGGGGATTGGACATAATAGGTGAGATCATTCCTCACTCTTCTAAATAGCATAGATATATCCTTATAGTAAGATATTACCTTACTAAATGGGTATAAGCAGTTCCACTCAAGATGGCTAATGCTGAACATATCATCAGGTTCATAGATTAGTTCATAATCACCACGTTTGGGTTGCCTGCTGCTTTAATGTTTGATAATGCATCATATTTTTCTGCTAACACCATGACTAAATTTGCACTCAAAATGAGTTTCAAGATTAAATACTCTGCCAATTATTACCCACAAGGGAATGGATTAGTTGAATCTACAATTAAAAACTTAATCAGAATCATTAGGCAAACCATTGATCAAAATCACAAAAATTGGCACAAATCCTTAATATATGCTTTATGGGCAGATCGAATAACGCAGAAAGACTCCATTGGCACTTCCCCCTTCAATTTAGTTTATGGGAAAGAAGTGGTTCTTCCAACTCATTTGGCAATTCCCTCTTTGGCCTTAGTTCAATATATTGATGAAGCACCAACTTCCTCCTTACAACTAAGGAAGCTGGAAATAATTAAGTTAGAAGAACAATGAGAACAGGCTAAAATAACTCACGCTCATCACCAAGCATTAGTGAAGGCTTCTTTTGATTCAAACATGATATCCAGAAAAGTTTTTAGATGCGAGATTTAGTTCTAAAATGGGACAAGGCTCATGAGGAAAAAGGGAAACATATAAAATTTCAATGAATGTGGCTTGGCCATTTTCAAATCATAGAAGTCATAGCTCCATCCACTTTTATGTTACAGGATTTAACAGGAAAAAGAGATTCTTTATCTGTTAATGGACAGATCCTCAAAAAATATTTTCCATAGGAGATCATTCTTCTATTTTGTAGATTAGTTGTTTTAATTTTATAATAAAACCAGTTGTAAATGGTTACATTTGAGATTTATGAAAAAGACACAAATTCTCTTTTAGATTTTGTTTTTTCACTTGTATAAATAGAATTCTTTTAGAAAATTGATAATTATTATTGAAAGATATAGTTAAAGACTCTAGTCCTAGAAATGATACTAGTTTTGACTTTATAAATTTCGATGAAAAGCAACCTTTAGTGGGAAATTGTTTTGTAACATTCCAATGAAAGGTATAACAAAAATGAAGATTCTCTGTAGAAAAGCTCTTTCCAAAAACTCTACTATTGTCGTCCAGATCCATCTTAAGGAAAGAATGACTTCCTCCCCTCCTAGGAAACTACAATATTCAGAGAATGATCCAAAGATACACTTTAACTTAAAGAGTAAGAGGTCTCATCATGAGCCGAATTATCATGATCATAGATATTATAGCTTGCTAACTTTGCCAATATTGCATACCACAATAGGGAAATGACTTAATATTGTTGCAATCAAAAGGCAAGGGGTCTCATCACGAGCCAGCTTGTTCAACGAAGTTATAAATCAGTGAATGACTGTGTCATAAATTGGCTACCAAACCAAGACATTGTTCTTTAAGGGTAAAAAGAAAATGAAAGCCATAAGTGTGGATATGGATTTCTCTTTCAAAATTGTAAGTTTCTCAAGTAGGATACAAGATCATTGCTAGGTAACAGGTAACCCTGTCAAGGCTATAAACACCTGATGGTAGCAGAGGATCTACCTACGACAAATGAGCATATTCAAAACTGATTTATAGAGAAGGCTTTGTTTCTATCTTAATAAACCAAGTAATGACTGATGTAGATAGAAGGACTAGCCTGAGGGAGTAAATAATCAAAGTTGAAAATAAAAGAAACAAAATATCATTGATAGGTAAAAGCATAATGTACTTTGTCTTTCTATTATAAAGTTTAATTTTTTGGAAAATTTTCTTTTTTGGAAGTCTAGAAAATTCAAAAGAAAAGTAGAGATAAATGGTTCTTCCAAGTGAGTTGCCAATTGTTGTGACCAACAACAACCCCCCTTCTTATTTAGTGTTATTACTAATACTAAATAAGTGGGGACCCTTAGTAAAAAATTAAAAAAATCAATTAGTGCTTGAATTTCCTTTTTCAATAAAACTTACCATCATAAACTTATGAGAATACCCTTGAAAAATCTAAAAAGTCAAATTTTTATGATAAGGTAAGACAAAATCTTTCCTTAAGAAAATCGCATTGCAAAAAGGATAAGAGGATAGCTCCTTGCAAGCCGAATTCTAATATTGCAAGATTGCGATATGGGACTACAAACATATATTTCATCGCATGCATCAAAGGCCGCTTATGTTGAAAAAATTTAAACTGCCGATATGGGATGGCGCATATCGCAAATCGCATTTTGCAGAAAACAAATTAATGAAAATTGTCATATGCCACGCTCCTGTGATATTGCGATATTGTGATTTTGCGATAAAACGACAAAGTGATAAAGTGATAATACGATATAGCGAGCTAGCAATCCTGCGATGTTGTGATTCTGCGATGTTGCGATTATGCGATGTTGCGATTTTGCGATGTTCCGAACTGTGATATTACGAAGAAAATTGCAAAATTGCTTCATCACAGATCTTTTGGGCTCATCGTTCAAAAAACGAATTTTCCATAAACCGAGACTTGGTTATGCGCTTTAATGCTAATTAATGAGTTAGTTGCTGATCATTAATGAAATAGGGTTTTGTGCCTATCAAAAAGTCATTTCACGTAAGGTGGTGTATTTTATATGTCTTCGGCAATTAAAGCTTTCCTGTCACCTTTTCCTTATCATTATTCTCATCTCATTTGTAAACTGTAGGAACAAAGAACAGAGAATGATACAAAGTAGTACGTAGGATACTACGGGAAAGAAAGGAAAAGCCCCAAGCTCTGAAGAGAAAGAAATGGCACCCCTGTATACGAAAACTGCCTGTAACAGAGACACTGGTATTGCTTCTTGGGAAGGCATGCATAATCTACTCGAGGAAGAGAATCCCAGAGTGATGGAGGTTGAGGCTACTGCAGGCTCACATGGTTCTTCTGAGGCATTCATTACAGAGCTGGCTTGTTCGTTCTTACATCGAATAGTGGCGAGGCCCAAAATTATTCCATACACGGACATGGTTAAATGGATATTAGACAACGCTAATATCAGAATAGACAGTTTAAGACTCAGGGTCAAGGACTCATTGGCTCATTTGCGTCACAAGATTTGAGGCTCATGTATCATTTACTAGAGCCACAGGCGACTTATAACAAACAGTTCATGGAGAAATTTTTCAAAGAGAATGAAGACCTGGTAGAATCCATCAAATATTGGTCAAGGCAAGACGAACCACTGAAAGGAGATAAGCATGGTATGTATAGTACTGGTTCTCTCACCTCCCTGTATTGCTTTGCTACTACCATGCTCTGTAGACTTTTTGGAAAGCCAGACATTAACAATTTTTCATCTGAATGGCTACCATTATTGGATGCTGCCACTAATGCTACTATTATGGATTGGGCTAAAATATTTTCTGATAACTTAGTCACGGCTATTGTAAATTAACGGTCTAAAAGAACTGTTTCTCAGACAATTTATCCCCCTTTCTACTTATCTGCGTATGTAATGGATGTAATTTGTTATGTTTCCAAGTTTCCTTTGATGGGTTGGAAGTGGACGACTCAAGACCCCTTACCCATTCATGTTTATCACAAAGAATTGTGGGATTCTAAGTTCACTCAATTCTTCTACAAGATTTGTTATGGAATCATGTTGCCCCTATGCAAAATCTTATATGATAAAGATGCTCCAAGATGTTCTCCTAAAGCAGAGGTAGACATACTCCCTGTCGCGAGATGGTTCAGAGAAGAACTGTTTATATATGTTAGGGTATTAAGAAGTGTCGCTTCCCCTCACATCTTACCTTTGTATGTCCCTGATAAACTCATGGCATGAGAAATCGCTTATCAAACCTGTGGAGAAGGAGGTTTCACTAAAGATTTGAAAGACAAAAAGAAGGCTATTTGGCCACAATTTCCTGTAGCGTGTGGGGCCTTTTCACTATTTGATGTAGGCCATGCATTCAAGGAAGTAAACAACATAACGTGTCTACAATTATTTAAGTTTCCAGGAAAACCATTCGACCCTCATGATATTGCTAGGAATTTCACTATCGCAGTAAAAAATAATGTGTTTTTTGGAGAATATGATCTTTTTGATGACATGTTCCAACAGAAAAGGACACTTGAAGAAATTTTGCATTTGGCCCAAATGCGATTCTCTCCAGAAGAATTTCAACAGGTCAAGATATACAGGGAAAGGAGGTTAGCTAGTATCCCCTTGGGAAAACTACGCTTGGAACTCGTAAGGGAACCAACTCCGAGTATCAGTCTTAGTAGACGTTCAGGCACAAACAGATCTAAATCTAAGTCTAGGAAAGAAACATCTAAACATTCTAAAAAATCTGAAAGTGGCCATGATAAAAGTGAAGGGTCAGTAAAGGATACTGCCCAGTCAAAAGAACTTCCACAGAAACAGGCTTTTACCTCCCCAAAAATAGATCCTCCCCTTCTCATCGTTCAGCCACCATTAGTAAGAACCAAGCTAGATAAAGAATTGGAGACCTTCAATGATTTGATCAATCTTGAAGGGCAAAGCACAAAGACACCTGTGAGCAATGTATAGACAACAAAAGATATAGTCACAGGAACAATTAGCAATGTCTCAGATATGGAACATATTCCTATTACCCCATCCTCTGAAATTATACTCAAGATAGAAGAGATTCCTCCTCTTGATATATTTTATAGCCCACAACACAAGGCAGTAGTGAGAAAATAAAGGAAGAAAATGAAATTGGAAAACGTGCTCTCTCATGATGCAGAGCAATTAGACGTCCTATGGCAAGATCCTACTACCGATCCCACTGCGAATCTCACCACATTATCTGAGATTGTAGGAGCATATGCCTCGGCAACTATTGATAAAGCATCTGAGGTACAACAACTACTAAAATAAAAGGAAGACCAGATACAGGTTTTGCAGCAACAGCTGCAACAAGCCAATACCAACAACGCATCACAGAAAAAACTTGAAAGGCTACAGCAGGACTTCCAACGAATGCAGATAGGCTACCAGAATAGTTTGGTTGAGAGAGAAAAACAGTTACAGGATATGCAGGAGCTGCACAAGGATGATCCTAAACTCACAGAATTTATTACAGAATCCATTTCAAATGATCAACTACTACAGCAATAGGAAGCATTGAGCCAAAAAATATCATAGTGGAATTCACATTGCGAAATAAGTGATAAAATCACTAATCAAGTCGTGGATTTACGACATGATTATGATTTAATTGATAAACGAGTTACTGAATATTTGGCTTGGCAAGAAACAGAGGAGGGAAAAAGAGCAGGCACACCAATAATAAACAACAATCACAAAGAAATTCTCTTTAATAAATGGGATGCACAACTCAGGAAAGTAGAGCAAGCAACAGAAGAAGCAGCCACGGTAGCAAACAACGTTATTGACTGTATAAATGAAAATTTTCATAGAGAAAATCTGATCTTAGAAACCACTCCAGGGTATCTGCCGAAAGTACAACAATTGCAAACAGGCTGGAGACATAAGGCTCAAGAAAAGGTGGAATCAATCCAAAGGTTAACCAAGTTGAATTGGGATTCTTACTGGGCATACTTTGTAAAACCACACAACCAGTGCATGATTCTCAAGTGTGTCATCAATTTTGCCGAGAAGATGGCGCTAGCACTTGCCAATTCCGTTTTCGTAGCACAACTAAAATCGGAAGTCAGCCAGCCGACTCTTCTCAAACAAATGTTGAACGCGTGCGATTTTGAGGATCGGATACATAAATAGTTAGTAGTTTTAATTTTAGATTCAGTTTTAGTTTTAATTTTGTTTTATTTTTTCCTAAAATGAGGACAGTCATTTAAACCGCATCCTACATTTTTGTAATAAGTTATTTTTAGATTTAGTTAGTAGTATTTAAACCCTTATCATGCATTTAGAGAAGGGTCTTGAAATTTGTCAAAAACTTATCCCCAGAACATGCACTTTTATACCCTCTAAGGAGGTTTTGATGAATGAATGGAACATGATTTATTTATATCTGTATTTAATATCTGCTACTGATGTTGCACTTTTGTACTCTTAGTGGATGTTGGATTAAGAAGAGATAAATCATTATCTCTTGAAGCTCATGAGTAGAACTAGTTATAAATGGTATTTTTATCTCTTAACTATTTCTTCCTTTGTTTTAGAAGTGATATTCATGTTCATTTGTTTATATATTGATGCGTGACTGCTTGAGTTATCACTTGGCACTTTTGTACAGTGATAGCTATTTATTTATGCTTAATGTATGAGTAGCTTATTATGCGATATGCCTTTCACAACTGTTTCGTCTAACTTTTTATACGAAGTGGTTCATCTTTATTGAATTCTTTTCTCATAACATTTGTTTGATCTTTATTACCGATTGTTATTTGAAATCATTTTAGATTGCATAATAGAAGGATTACACCCCGGGTTAGTGTAGACTTAGATATTTCTGCTTATTAGAATACAATTTCCATGTTATTAGATTAGAGTTAGAATTAGAGCATCTCACTTAGGAAATTTTAGAAAGGAAATATCAATTCTTCACACACATACACATAAATTGGGAAACTGGTCCCATATCCATAGTCGGACCCGCTATACCAAACGGAAAAGGAGCTGCTAACCAAGGTCCGACCCGGGTGGGTATCCCCCTTGTTGTAGACCCAATTTTTGGGGCTTCAACATTTTTGGTGCTAGAAGGAGGGCCCCGAACTGTGAATGGAAAGAAAATCTAAATCTAAATACCATTCTGAGAGTAAATCACCCTCACCATCTCCCCCGACTTCTCCATTGCATTTAGAATCTTTAAATCCAGAGCCAGAAGTCGCAGGAGCAACAGTCGCTGCTACAAACCCTGACATTTCAGAACAATCTACTATTGAACCTCCTGAAGTTGAATCTTTGATTCGCAAACTTCAACAAATTTCTATATCACCTCAAAGATCTGATAAATCTCAAGGCAATGTGACTTCGCAATATAACCCTGCTCATCCTCTTACTAGATTAAAGAGCGAAAAATTTGGCATACAACCAATCGAGTTACCTCTAACTACAAGGAAGAGAGCAAGGAAATCACCTAAAGGGTCCGATAGCGAGACTCTTTCATCATCATCATCCATCTCAACCTTTTCACCGTGAAGTCAACCATCCACTCCTCCACTTCAGATCATTGTCCATCAATCCACCGGTACTCCCGCATCTCCCTCTCAATCATTTGGAGTCATAATATCTTCATCTTCTCAACTGCAGGGATCATCTTCTGCACTTTCCTCTATTAATAGATCAGCAATGGCCCAATCTCCATGGAATAACCCAGGGGCAGTCTTAATGCCTGCACCCCTGAGTCAGCTACTAGCCCATCCTGAAAAATGGCTGCCTAAGTTTAATCCTGAGGCAGGCATGCTAGCGGAAGAACATATAAATAACTTTATGCTATCCATAAATTGTTGGAAATAATACTGAGAGGGGGGGTGAATCAGTATTATCAGATCAATAAAACTTTTTCAATACTCAGAAACATATACGCTACTTCAGTTAAGTGAACCAGCGTGTACACGCTACTGTGTCTAAAGCAACCAATGTATAACCAGAAATCTTATGATTCAGTTAGTTTATCTTCAGTAAATGCATCATGACATTATTAACTATATTAAAAGTAAACAGGTGCAGTATAACAGAACAGATCATCACACAGGAGCCACACACATGAACACCATGATATAAGGTGGAAACCCAATGTGGGTGAAAACCACCTGCTGCAAGTCGTCTCTATCTTTCTTTAATAAGAAACTTCAGTTTACAATATTTTGTACTGGTGCAGCCTTATACTAGTACGCAAGCTACAACCTGCAGAAGGCTACAACCTTCTCTCGTTCTCCAAACTCTCCTGGAAGGAAGCTTCAACCCCCTTTTCTCTTGTACTAGCTAAGATACTAGTACGTAGGTGCTGGCCTACAATCTTCTTTCCTTCAGGTACCACTTTTCATCAATTTTCAGACTGGATACTCCTGAAGCACAACATTTCAATCTGAAGACCACGATTCATTCACTTTTCATAGCAAATCATAGAAGCACAAAACAACCAATACTAGCATCATCAAACTTTGAATCACTGAATCACTGAAACCCTGTCAACACCCAGTCACCAGAACACAGAGCAGACTACAGAACCCTGCAATCACAGACAGACCCAACTGCAACCCAAAAATTAAGCTTCAAAAGATATACGCTACTTCAATGAAACAAACCCGCGTATACACGCGCTTTTACCGAAGCCAACCTGCGTACAGATCTAAAAATAATTTCTCATAACTTGCAGCTGTACTAGTCATCAGTCATACTCAGAACATAACATTGCGTCAGTATGCAGATCTAAAAATATGCGTAATCAACCATATACTGATAGTTCATTTCAAACAATTTGATCCCGATCTATCCTTCCATCAACCGATGTGATCTCTCCTTAGCTCAGATCAAGCAATGTATCATCAACCCAGAACCTGCATACTAGATCTCTTTCTTCATTAGATATTTAAGACTTTTTCGATACACTAGCCTAATGATCTTCTTCTCCTTATATAGCATTAGGCCCTCCTCAATACCATGGGCCAAAACCATAGTAATACAATACCATCAACTTCAAAACTCGGGATCAACACGACTGTCGAGATACCTTGGTCCAAAAACATAGGCTCAAGTACCGAGGACTAACTACCACGGACCTAAGGGAAGCTTCTCGACATGTACGCTATTTTCTGTTCATGAAACTGCGTGTATACGCGACTTCGTATATAGCAAGACTGCGTATCCGCGACTTAGTATATAGCGTACCAGCGTGTATACGCATCTTGGGCTTAATGAACCTGCGTATATGAACTTTCTCTTCATTCTTGTAGTCTGGACTGAGATCTGTCATCAAAGAGAGTTGCCATCAAGGACAACACCTGTACCGTAGCACCACACCTGTGTCAAAATGCCAACAATCTCCCCCTTTGGACTTGATGGCAACCCCAAGATCCTTAGAATCATTCTCCCCCTTTGTCATCAAGGGCAAAGGGCTGTGCTCCCCCTGAGAATGTGCTGATATCTCTGCTCTGCTGTGCTGAACATGCTCCCCCTGACTGTAGGCAAGATCTGCAAAAGATGTTCTTCAAAAAGAACCAAGACTTATACATCATAAAGGACCTTCCTATCACCAAAAGACTCAATACATACATCCATACTCCCAACCAAGAGGGGATACATCAGAAATTTACATATAACAGCCACTTACATTACATCATTCATCCCAGGCATAGTGGGGAAACCAACATAGGCCATTACATGACCTTGACACCATAGAAGAGGTATCACAAAAGAGATACATGACATAGAGACGAAAGAACTAGACCAAGACTTATGAAAGTCACCAGCAGCATCTGATAATCATCTTTTTAGATCAGCAACCAAGATTTCCTTCTGTGCCTCTTCTTCAACAATAGTTGTGAACTAGGACCAAAAGCATCTAAATGCCAACAATGCTTTATTAGACTTTAAGCTGCTCCCCCTGAAACTGTGCCTGCTGCTCCCCCTGAAACTATGCCTGAAGGACTCTGTCATACCCATCTCAGACCTTCTCCAATCAGAATCTGCCCTTGCTGTTCAGAACTCCATATACGTGACTTCACCTGCATAAATCAACGTATGTACGCGGATATCCCTTATACAACACGCGTACACCAACTTTTCTTTAGAACAGACAAGCTTCAACAGCAGGATGAAGCATCAACTACTCCTAGCTTTTGTCTGAGATATTCAAAAGTCTCCCTGGGAAGTGGTTTTGTGAGAATATCAGCAACTTGTTCTTTAGAAGGAACATACTCCAACTTGACCTTTTGTTCAAGCACTTGTTCCCGGAGGAAGTGATACTTGATTGGTATGTGCTTGGTCTTTGAATGCATGACTGGATTCTTTGAAATGCTGATTGCACTTGTATTATCACATAAGATAGAGACAGGTGGAGTGCAAGTGATTTGAAAATCCTGCAAGGTCTGCATCATACAAAGAAGTTGTGTGCAACAAGATGCCGTAGCCACATATTCTGCTTCAGCTGTAGATAAAGCAATCGAACTCTGTTTCTTGCTGAACCAAGATACTAATCTGGAACCCATGAAGAAAGCACCACCACTTGTGCTTTTCCTGTCATCCACACTTCCGGCCCAATCTGCATCTGTGTAAGCATGAAGAGTGAGATCTGTATCTCTAGGATACCATAGGCCATAGTTTTGAGTCCCTTGAAGATACTTGAAGATTCTTTTGACTGCCTGGAGATGAGTTTCCTTTGGGTTGGCTTGAAATCTTCCAACAATTCCTACTGCATGCATAATGTCTGGTCGGGTACCTGTCAAATAAAGCAAACTCCCAATCATGGATCTATAAGTTGGTTGATGAACTGCTGCTGATTCATCATTTGTACTGAGGCTGCATCCTGTAACCATGGGGGTACATACTGGCTTTGAATCTTCCATGCCATACTTCTTCAAGATCTGCTTGAGGTACTTGGTTTGAGACAAGAAAATACCTCCTTCATTTTGTTGGATTTGCAATCCAAGAAAGTATGTCAATTCTCCAAGTAATGACATTTCAAATTCTTTCTGCATAACCAAGGCAAAGTTTTGACTCATAGCCTCTTCATTGCTGCCAAAGATAATATCATCTACATACACAACAAGTATTAACAATTTGTTATTTTCAACTTTCATATAGAGATTGCTATCTGCTGATCCTTTTGAAAAGCCTTGTTGGTGAAGATATTTGTCCAACCGATAGTACCAAGCCCTTGGAGCTTGTTTGAGACCATAGAGAGCCTTTTTCAATCTGCATACAAGGTTTGGATCATTCCCAAGAATGAAACCATCTGGCTGCTCAATGTATACTTCTTCTTCTAAGTCTCCATTCAGAAAGGCTGATTTCACGTCCATTTGAAATACCTTGAAGTTTTGAAAACTTGAGAGAGCAAGGAACATTCGGATGGCCTCAAGTCTTGCGACAGGAGCAAAGGTCTCTTCAAAATCTATTCCTTCTTGCTGTGCATACCCTTTACAAACAAGTCTGGCCTTGTTTCTAATTACTTCTCCATTTTCATTCAATTTATTTTTGAAGACCCATTTTGTCCCTATGACATTCTTATCTTTTGGTCTAGGAACCAATTC
Organism: Pinus tabuliformis; assembly: GCA_031772625.1. Taxonomy (NCBI): domain Eukaryota; kingdom Viridiplantae; phylum Streptophyta; class Pinopsida; order Pinales; family Pinaceae; genus Pinus; species Pinus tabuliformis. The sequence continues at coordinate 86,658,101 of CM062805.1, read as the reverse complement.
CCAAGTGTTGTTCTTTTCGATCTGCTCAAGTTCTTCATCCATTGCTTTGACCCAACATTCATCTTTGCATGCCTCTTTCACATTTTGTGGTTCAGTGGAAGACAGTAATGCCAAATAGCTTGAAGCTTTTGCAATTGTTCTTCTTTTTTGTACTCCTGCTTCTTTCTGTCCCACAATCTGAGATTCTGGATGATTCTTCTGGACATATCTGGATGGAGTCTTCTCTTCTATTCTTGTCTGCTCCTCTGGTTCTTCTTGAGGTTCTTCTTCATCATTCTGTCTTTGAGGGTAGCCTTCATCTTCTTCGATGTCTTCATGATGAACTTGCCTAGCAATGTGTCCCTTCTCATCAACCACAACATCAATGCTGTCAACAATTCTGCCAAGTCTTTTATTGTAGCACTTGTATGCTTTGCTATGTGGAGAATAACCAAGAAGAATGCCTTCGTCTACTCTTGGTTCAAGTTTGCCAAGTTGCTGATCAGTATTCTTAATATAACATTTGCTCCCAAAGATTTTGAAGTGCTTCACCGAAGGAGTCTTACCACACAAGAGCTCATGAGGAGTTTGAGTGCTGTTTACTTGGACATTTGTTTTGTTGAGAATAATAACCGCAGCATGTGCAGCTTCACCCCAGAAAGTTGCGGGAGTACCTGATTCATCAAGCATAGCACGAGCCATTTGTTGGATTGTTCTGTTCATTCTTTCCAGAACTCCATTTTGCTGAGGAGTTCTAGCTGTAGAGAATTCTCTTCTTATCCCATGTTCTTCACAGAAATCGAAAAATTCATTTGAGGTAAACTCCCCACCTCTGTCAGATCTGAGGCACTTAATCTTGTGTCCTGACTCATTTTCAGCCAAGGCTTTGAAGGATTTGAATTTTTCGAATGCTTCATCTTTGTGCTTCATAAGTCCTAACCAGACAAACCTGGAGAAATCGTCAATGAATAATATCAAATATTCTTCTCCTCGAGGTGTTCTTTTTCTGAATGGACCACATGTATCTGTATGTACTAGCTCAAGAGGCATGCTAGCTGATCCTTCCTTTTCAGGAAAATTAGTTCTGGTTTGCTTTCCAAACTGACATGATTTGCATATGGTGTTGTCTGGAATTTTGATATCTGGAAGATCACGAACTGCCTAATATTTGCATGCTTTCCTTATTTGTGGAAAGCTTAGATGCCCCAACCTCCGATGCCATAGCCAGTGTTCATCATTCTTGCTCAAATAACATTGTTGTTGTCTTTCTTCAAATATGTATAGATTATTTGGAGTCCTTCTTCCTTTGATCACTGTTTCACCTGTATCAAGATCACGAACACAACATCCATTTGATCTAAATATTACCTCTGTTCCTTGATCGTACATCTGACTGACACTCAGAAGATTATGCTTCAATCCATCAACATACAGAACATTTCCAGCTTTGACCTTCTCTTTCAACGGAGCAACGCCTTTTCCTTTTATGGCTGCAGAGATATCGTTTCCAAAAGAAACTTTCTTTCCCTTTTCTAATGCGGTGTATGATTTAAGTTTTTCTTTGTCCCCTGTCATATGCTTCGAACATCCGCTGTCAATGTACCATAGACTTTCTTGACCTTCTGCATAAAAGGCTATCCCACATCTTTCTGGTTGCGGTTCCTTTATTCTCCATGTTCTGACATTTGAGGTTTGTTCCTTCTGAGTTGTCTTCCATAACCTGCTCTTGCATTCAGAGTCTTCATGACCAAAGTTATTACAAATAGAGCATTCAACTTCATTTTCAAGAACCGAAATGTTGTTATAAGTCCTTTTCATGGTTCCAGTCATACTTCTTTACTTTTGAGCTTCTCTAGTCATGATTGTCTTGTAGGCAACACATGGAGCTGCTTTGTGACCGAAGTTATGGCAAGAAAAGCATTGGCCATTAAAGAAATTTCTCCGATAATCAGATCTATCATCCAACCGATTGTAGCTTCTATTGACATCCATTCTTGGGGCAAATTGGGAAGATTTTACCTGTGGCTGATTGTAGCTTCTGTTTGTCCTTAAGGCCGCTTGTCCCCGAACTTCTTGATAGTCTTTATTTGTTCTTGAGGTAAACTGTCCCTGATTCACCTGATGACTTTTATTTGGTCTTTGTTCGCTCCTCCTTGCTGCATCAAGATAACTTTTAGAGGTAGAAGCTTGAGAGGTTTCTCCATTATATCCCAGACCTGTCTTGATCAGAGGAGAACGCTGCACATTGATAATCTCATCCAAGGTTTCAGATCCTTTAACAAATTTAAGATTAATTGATTTTGTTTTCTCAGTCTCCTTTCTAAGACAAACAATCTCACATTCCAATTTTTCAAGATGTTTTTCCTTTTCTGCCAGTTGACATTGTAGAGAATCAATAATAGCACTTTTCTCTTCTAAGCAAACTTTGAGATTATTCATTTCTTCATAAAAGCCTTCTACATCTATAGCATCCATGTAGTCATCATCTTCAAAAGCCATTAAAAGTTTATATCTATAACCCTGTTCATCTTCGTCACTATTTGAAAGACCATCACTATCTTCATGAGTGTAATAGCTTTTCTTCTTTTCATTCTGTTTCTTGTTCCATTTAACAGGTTCCTTTCCCTTGTCATTCTTATCTTTGTGAGGACATTTGGCAGCATAATGACCTACTCTTCCACATACAAAGCATTTAAAAGGTAACTTACCTCTGAACCTTCCAGAACCCCTTTGAAGATTTCTGACAAAATTTGATTCTTCTTCTTCATCTTCTGGCACGTGACTTGCTTCATAATAATCTTCTTTGCCTGAAGCCTTGAAAGCAGCTTCTCTTCTGTCTGAAGGACCTCCTTTTCTCATTTCATAGGCAGTTAGAATTCCGTGAAGCTGAGACATAGTAAGAATTCATAGATTTTCTTTTTCTTCTATTGCAGACACTTTAGATTCAAATTTGGGGGATAATGATCTTAGAACTTTTTCAACCACAATAGCCTCCTTTATTTCTTCACCCAAGTTTTTCATGCAATTAACAATATCATCTACCCTAAGGAAATAGTTAGCCACACTTTCATCATTATACATTCTGAGAGTCTCATACTTAATCCTGAGGGTTTGAAGTTTAGCACGCTTTACCTGTTCGTCTCCTTCATAGCTCGTGACAATTTTGTCCCATATTTCTTTTGCGGATTTATAGTGCATTACCTTCATGAATTCCGATTGGGATATACATCCTAATAGGGTACTGACTGCTTTCACATTTGTTTCATACTTCTTTTTCTCGGCTGCATCTGTAGGAGTAGTTGAAGGAAAAGTGTAGCCTGTCTCTACGATGTCCCAAACCTCTGTACCAAGAGATTGAAGATAGGCAGTAACTCTTACCTTCCAATAATTGAAGTTTGTCCCATCAAAAACCGGTGGCCTGATTGATGCTTCTCTCTCGTAGTTGCTCATGATGAACGATCTACCTTCAAGCGATCAAGCTTCTCTGAAGGACCTGCTCTGATACCAATTGTTGGAAATAATACTGAGAGAGGGGGTGAATCAGTATTATCAGATCAATAAAACTTTTTCAATACTCAGAAACATATACGCTACTTCAGTTAAGTGAACCAGCGTGTACATGCTACTGTGTCTAAAGCAACCAGCGTCTAACCAGAAATCTTATGATTCAGTTAGTTTATCTTCAGTAAATGCATCATGACATTATTAACCATATTAAAAGTAAACAGGTGCAGTATAACAGAATAGATCATCACACAATAGCCACACACATGAACACCATGATATAAGGTGGAAACCCAATGTGGGTGAAAACCACCTGCTGCAAGTCGTCTCTATCTTTCTTTAATAAGAAACTTCAGTTTACAATCTTTTGTACTGGTGCAGCCTTATACCAGTACGCAGGCTACAACCTGCAGAAGGCTACAACCTTCTCTCGTTCTCCAAACTCTCCTGGAAGGAAGCTTCAACCCCCTTTGCTCTTGTACTGGCTAAGATACTAGTACGTAGGTGCTGGCCTACAATATTCTTTCCTTCAGGTACCACTTTTCATCAATTTTCAGACTGGATACTCCTGAAGCACAACATTTCAATCTGAAGACCACGATTCATTCACTTTTCATAGCAAATCATAGAAGCACAAAACAACCAATACTAGTATCATCAAACTTTGAATCACTGAACCACTGAAACCCTATCAACACCCAGTCTCCAGAACACAGAGCAGACTACAGAACCCTGCAATCACAGACAGACCCAACTGCAACCCAAAAATTAAGCTTCAAAAGATATACGCTACTTCAATGAAACAAACCCGCGTATACACACGCTTTTACCGAAGCCAACCTGCGTATAGATCTAAAAATAATTTCTCATAACTTGCAGCTGTACCAGTCATCAGTCATACTCAGAACATAACATTGCGTTAGTATGCAGATCTAAAAATATGCGTAATCAACCATATAACGATAGTTCATTTCAAACAATTTGATCCCGATCTATCCTTCCATCAACCGATGTGATCTCTCCTTAGCTCAGATCAAGCAATGTATCATCAACCCAGAACCTGCATACTAGATCTATTTCTTCATTAGATATTCAAGACTTTTTCGATACACTAGCCTAATGATCTTCTTCTCCTTATATAGCATTAGGCCCTCCTCAATACCACGGGCCAAAACCATAGTAATACAATACCATCAACTTCAAAACTCGGGATCAACACGACTGTCGAGATACCTTGGTCCAAAAACATAGGCTCAAGTACCGAGGACTAACTACCACGGACCTAAGGGAAGCTTCTCGACATGTACACTCTTTTCTGTTCATGAAACTGCGTGTATACGCGACTTCATATATAGCAAGACTGCGTATCCACGACTTAGTATATAGCGTACTAGCGTGTATACGCATCTTGGGCTTAATGAACCTGCGTATATGAACTTTCTCTTCATTCTTCTAGTCTGGACTGAGATCTGTCATCAAAGAGAGTTGCCATCAAGGACAACACTTGTACCGTAGCGCCACACCTGTGACAAAATGCCAACATAAATCTCATTGGAGTTACCAACGAAGATGCTGTTGTTCGACTATTTCTTTATACTTTGCAAGGAACAACTGGATCATGCTATTTCTCATTACCGTCTGGATCTATTACTAGTTGGGAGATTTTCCAAGAACAATTCCTGACTAAGTTTGGTGATGATAGGTCTATGGCGACATTGATCAATGACCTATCTAACCTTAGGGCCGAGTCAAAAGAACCTATCAAAGACTTCAATTCACATATCAATAAACTGTTGAACAAAATTCCTACTGCTTCCAAGCCTAGCGAAGAAGTGCGAAGTGAATGGTACATCACAGATTTACCATCAAACATAGAAATCTTTGTTGATAGGGCTAACAAAACAACTTTAGTTGAAAATATGAAAGAAGCAATAGCAGTGGAGAAACATATTACAGCCTTAGAAAATAAAAACGCGATAGAAGAACGAAAATCCAAGAAGGTCTCTTTCAAGGAAGATCCTAAGAAAAAACAATGGAAAGATCCATTCGATTTAGAAGGATTACAAAAAGTTTTGAAGACCATGTCTAACGAGATGGTCGACATTAAGAAACAAGTGGTAGAAACATCTTCTAAAAAGCCATACAGACCTTTCAAAAGGAACCCTTCGACTGATTCCAAACCCCTAACATTATTACAATTGTTGAATCTGAAGAAAAAGAAGAGGAAATCGCTACTGAAGAACATACTGATGAAGAAGAAGTTGTAGAGTTACAAGGTATGTGGGATTTCATCCTCCGAGATGAAGAGGATCAAGAGGCATCCCTGGTTAGTACTCGTAGTAGAAATCAAATTGTTCCTCCTCAACCTACACCTAAGCCAAAGAGCGCAAGATCGATGACTAAGGATAAATTCGTAGCCAAGAAAATGACACCTAAAGCGACTCAAACCAGCCCAGTCCAAACAGACCCATCAACTCCATCTAAAACTCCGATCGTTTCAGATGAAATGGAGTATAATATCATAGAAGACATGAAAAATACTAGGGCAAATATCACTTTTTACGAATTAACCAAGTTAAAACACCAGAAAAAGATACTTTTGAAAGAATTACATGTTGTACCAATTGCACCTTTGCCCGCTGCTGTAATCTCTCAAGCTTCCCATGAAATGGGAAGACCTCCATCTAATGCAATTAATAAAGTTGATCCAAATGATATCGCCTTAATTGGAGGAAGATCGAGATCTCATACTCCCCCATTTCTTCTTACTTATGTAATTTTCAATAAAAATTTGCATAATTGCTTAGTGGATTCTGGAGCTTCATCCAATATTTTACCAACGTCAATATGTGCAAAATGGAATGTTCAACCAAAAAAATCCGTTGTGCACATAGTTCAATCAGATCGATCGCAAGTCAAAGTGATTGGTGAATTAAATCAAGTTACCATAAGGCTATCATCCAACCCAAAGGTATGTCAAGTTATCGACATTTTAGTTGTTGATATTCCGGAATTTTATGGATTAATTCTTAGCAGAGATTGGTCAGAAAAGCTTCATGGATACTTTGCAACTGACTGGTCCCACATGTGGCTCCCTTACAATGGTAAACCAAATCAGATAAAAGTTGAGCGAGAAAGACATCAGAAATACATAGTAATAGAACTAGAGGGAGAAAATGAACCAGTAGCATACAACAATAACATCATTGGAAACTACTTAGTAGATTCTTTCCTAGGAAATTTTAATGTTCATACTTCACCTTACTTAGAACATTCTGTTTTATCTCAAGTAGAAAATTTCTCTCATACAGATAGTTCTAATTGTATTAGTTTTATAGATAGTCTTGTAAATAAATCTTTATTTTGGAAATTATTTTTTGACAGTTCTATGTCTAACGAAGGAGTAGGAGTAGGATGCATGTTAATAAGTCCGGAGGGAGATAAAACTATGTTAACTTGCAAACTCGAATTTTATTGCACCAACAATACCACAGAATATGAGGCTTTAGTCCAAGGGTTATACAAAGCAATCAGATTAGATGTCAAATACCTTCAAGTTTTCGGAGATTCTGAGATTGTACTCAGACAGGTACGTAATATTATACATTGTTTATCAGGTCATTTAAAACATTACCAATCTTTAGTTCAAGATCTGACTGAACACTTTATAGCATTTAATATTTCATCAATTCCCAGACTCCAGGATGCTAGTGCAGACCTCTTAGCTAACGTAGCTTCCAAGCTCATTCCTTCAGAAGATTTTAGCCCTGATCGATTTTCAATTGAATTAATTTTTAGACTATCTATTCCTGATAACATTACCAATTGCAGGATTTTCAATGACGATCTTGATATTGTGAGTTTCCTCACATCTGAAGGATCCTACACCAATCAAATAATTGACGAAGACCAACATGACTGACAATTGCAATAAGATAGTACTAACAATGCCATACCTAAGTCAGTAGTCAAGTTAGAAGACCTTTATGATTTGAAAGATTGGTTTAAAAGATCTACCAATTCAAAAATCCAAAGTTCAACTTTGAACTATGAATTAGTAAATCTAGGCACTGATACCAAACCACAGAATATCAATCCAGGCCTTGATCTAGCTCCTGAAGAAAAATTAGCATATATTCGTCTCTTGAGACAATACAAAAGTGTCTTTTCTTGGAATTACGATGAACTCAAAACATACGACACCTCCATCATGCAACATACTATTCCAATGATAGACGATGAAAAACCTGTCCAGCAAAAGTTAAGAAAGATCCACCCCAATCTAGAAAACCAGATCAAATCTGAACTCAATAAGTTATTGAAAGCCAAAATAATTATTCCCGTTCGACATTCTAAATGGCTTTCCAATATGGTCCCTGTTAGAAAGAAAAACGGAGACATTATAATCTTCATTGACTTTCGAAATCTTAGCAAAGCCTGCCAAAAGGATAATTTTCCTTTGCCTCCCATGGAACAAATACTGAAGGCGGTCGCAGGCTTATAATTGATGTCCTTCTTGGATGGATTCTCAGGATACAATCAAGTGTTGGTACATCCCGATGATCAATTAAAAACCACGTTCAGAACTAAATGGGGCACATACACATATCAAAAGATGCCATTTGGTCTGATTAACGCGGGTACCACATTTTAGAGAGCCATGGACATCACATTCAAAGGTTTAGTTAATAAATCAATGGTAATCTATTTGGATGATATAACTGTATATTCCAAGAAACGAAACAATCATCTTAGAGATTTAAAACAAATCTTCCAACGTCGTCAAAGGTATGGAATTTCACTTATCCCGAAAAAAATCATTTTTCGCATTAAGTGAAGGAAAACTTCTCGGATTCATAGTGTCAAAATCTAGAATTCACATTGATCCTGACAGAATCAAGGATATTTTTGCAATACCCCTACCTCACAACAAGAAAGCCATTCAATCTTTCCTTGGCTAGATTAATTTTGTAAAGAGATTCATCCCAGATTTTTCAAGAATCGTGTCTCCTTTAAAAGCAATGATAAAAAAGAATTGAAACTTTAAATGGGGCCAAGATGAACATGAAGCATTCAATTTGATCAAACAAGCAATTGTTAATGCTCCATCTTTAGCAACTCCAAATTTTTCCGATCCTTCTATTTTATATACATTTGCCTCTGATAGATCATATGCTGCGATACTCACTCAAGGAAATCAAGAAAAGGTAGAAGGCCCAATTGCTTTTTTTAGTTCCAATTTGCAGGGGGCTGAGTTGTATTATTCAGATGTGGAGAAACAAGCTTATGTTGTTTTCAAAGCAATTAAATATTTCAGACCTTTTTTACTCAAAACACATACAAAAATCATAGTATCGTTTCCAGCGGTAAGAAATCTTTTAGTACAGAAGGATGTGGGTGAGAAAAGAGCTAATTGGGTTACTGCCTTATAGGAATATGACATAGAAATCAAACCAGCAAGTATTGTAAAAGATCAAGGCTTTTGCAAAATGTTGGATAGAGCATCACTTATGTCCGAAATCCCATCTGCAGAGATACAAATGTACGAGGTAAGCCTAAACAATTTTGATTCATTATACGCTGATATCATTTATTATTTAAAGAATGGATACGCTCCTTCAAACCTCGATCATACCAAGAAAAGAGCTCTAAGGTTGAAAGCCAAACAATATCATCTCGTGAACGATGTTCTTTTTAAAATAAATTATGATTCTGTTCTCCTTAGATGTCTTGAGAAATCTGAAGCTGAAAAAGTCTTGCAGGAACTCCACGATGGGCCAACATGCGGACGCTATACTAGAAACGCTACTGCTCATAAAATCTTATGCACAGACTATTACTAGCCCACATTATTCAAAGACTCACATAACTACGTGAGCAAATGTCAAGTCTGCCAAGCGGCTGCTGGGAGACAAAAGAAACCATCCTTGCCACTACAACTAGTTAACATTGAGCAGCCCTTCGATCAATGGGGATTGGACATAATAGGTGAGATCATTCCTCACTCTTCTAAATAGCATAGATATATCCTTACAGTAACAGATTACCTTACTAAATGGGTAGAAGCAGTTCCACTCAAGATGGCTAATGCTGAACATATCATCAACTTCATAGATTAGTTCATAATCACCAGGTTTGGGTTTCCTTCTGCTTTAATGTTCAATAATGCATCATATTTTTCTGGTAACGCCATGACTGAATTTTCACTCAAAATGGGTTTCAAGCTTAAATACTCTACCAATTATTACCCACAAGGGAATGGATTAGTTGAATCTACAAATAAAAACTTAATCAGAATCATTAGGCAAACCATTGATCAAACTCACAAAAATTGGCACAAATCCTTAATATATGCTTTATGGGCAGATCGAATAACGCAGAAAGACTCCATTGGCACTTCCCCCTTCAATTTAGTTTATGGGAAAGAAGTGGTTCTTCCAACTCATTTGGCAATTCCCTCTTTGGCCTTAGTTCAATATATTGATGAAGCACCAACTTCCTCCTTACAACTAAGGCAACTGTAAATAATTAAGTTAGAAGAACAACGAGAACAGGCTAAAATAACTCACGCTCATCACCAAGCATTAGTGAAGGCTTCTTTTGATTCAAACATGATATCCAGAAAAGATTTTTAGATGCGAGATTTAGTTCTAAAATGGGACAAGGCTCATGAGAAAAAAAGGAAACATATAAAATTTCAATGAATGTGGCTTGGCCCTTTTCAAATCATAGAAGTCATAGGTCCATCCACTTTTATGTTACAGGATTTAACAGGAAAAAGAGATTCTTTACCTGTTAATGGATAGATCCTCAAAAAATATTTTCCATAGGATATCATTCTTCTATTTTGTAGATTAGTTGTTTTAATTTTATAATAAAACCAGTTGTAAATGGTTACATTTGAGATTTATGAAAAAGACACAAATTCTCTTTTAGATTTTGTTTTTTCACTTGTATAAATAGAATTCTTTTAGAAAATTGATAATTATTATTGAAAGATATAGTTAAAGACTCTAGTCCTAGAAATGATACTAGTTTTGACTTTATAAATTTCGATGAAAAGCAACCTTTAGTGGGAAATTGTTTTGTATCAGTCCAATGAAAGGTATCAATAACAAAAATGAAGATTCTCTGTAGAAAATCTCTTTCCAAAAACTCTACTATTGTCGTCCAGATCCATCTTAAGGAAAGAATGACTTCCTCCCCACCTAGGAAACTACAATGCTCAGAGAATGATCCAAAGATACACTTTAACTTAAAGAGTAAGAGGTCTCATCATGAGCCGAATTATCATGATCATAGATATTATAGCTTGCTAACTTTGCCAATATTGCATACCACAATAGGGAAATGACTTAATATTGTTGCAATCAAAAGGCAAGGGGTCTCATCACGAGCCAGCTTGTTCAGCAAAGTTATAAATAAGTGAATGACTGTGTCATAAATTGGCTACCAAACCAAGACATTGTTGTTTAAGGGTAAAAAGAAAATGAAAGCCATAAGTGTGGATATGGATTTCTCTTTGAAAATTGTAAGTTTCTCTAAGTAGGATACAAGATCATTTCTAGGTAACAAGTAACCCTATCAAGGCTATAAACACCTGATGGCAGTAGAGGCTCTACCTACGACAAATGAGCATATTCAAAACTGATTTATAGAGAAGGCTTTGTTTCTATCTTTATAAACCAAGTAATGACTGATGTAGATACAAGGACTAGCCTGAGGGAGTAAATAATCAAAGTTGAAAATAGAAGAAACAAAATATCATTGATAGGTAAAAGCATAATGTACTTTGTCTTTCTATTATAAATTTAATTTTCTGGAAAATTTTCTATTTTGGAAGTTTAGAAAATTCAAAAGAAAAGTAGAGATAACTGGTTCTTCCAAGTGAATCACCAATTGTTGTGACTAGCAACAACCCCCCTTCTTATTTAGTGTTATTACTAATACTAAATAAGTGGGGACCCTTAGTCAAAAATTAAAAAAATCAATTAGTGCTTGAATTTCCTTTTTCAATAAAACTTACCATCATAAACTTATGATAATACCCTTGAAAAATCTAAAAAGTCAAATTTTTATGATAAGGTAAGACAAAATCTTTCCTTAAGAAAATTGCATCGCAAAAAGGATAACAGGATACCTCCTTGCAAGCCGAATTCTAAGATTGCAAGATTGCAATACGGGACTACAAACATATATTGCATTGCATGCATCAAAGACCGCTTATGTTGAAAAAATTTAAACTGTCGATATGCGATGGCGCATATCGCAAATCGCATTTCGCAGAAAACAAATTAATGAAAATTGTCATATGCCACGCTCCTGCGATATTGCGATATTGCGATTTTGCGATAAAGCGGCAAAGTGATAAAGTGATAATACGATAGAGCGAGCTAGCAACCTTGCGATGTTGTGATTCTGCGATGTTGCGATTATGCGATGTTGCGATTTTGCGATGTTCCGATCTGTGATATTACGAAGAATATCACAAAATCGCTTCATCACAGATCTTTTGGGCTCATCGTTCAAAAAACAAATTTTCCATAAACCGAGACCCGCTTATGCGGTTTAATGCTAATTAATGAGTTAGTTGCCGATCATTAATGAAATATGGTTTTGTGCTTATCAAAAAGTCATTTCACGTAAGGTGCTGTATTTTATATGTCTTCAGCATTTAAAGCTTTCATGTCACCTTTTCCTTATCATTATTCTCATCTCATTTGTAAACTGTAGGAACGAAGAATAGAGAACGATACAAGGAAGTACATAGAATACTACGGGAAAGAAAGGCAAAGCCCCGAGCTCTGAAGTGAAAGAAATGGTGCCCTTGTATACGGAAACTGCCTGTAACAGAGACATTGGTATTGCTACTTGGGAAGGCATGTATAATCTACTCGAGGAAGAGAATCCCATAGTGATGGAGGTTGAGGCTACTGCAGGCTCACATGGTTCTTCTGAGGCATTCATTATAGAGCTGGGTTGTTCGTTCTTACATCGAATAGTGGTGAGGCCCAAAATTATTCCATACACGGACATGGTTAAATGGATACTGGACAACACTAATATCAGAATAGAGAGTTTAAGACTCAGGGTCAAGGACTCATTGGCTCATTCGCGTCACAAGATTTGAGGCTCATTTATCATTTACCAGAGCCACAGGCGACTTATAACAAACAGTTCATGGAGAAATTTCCCAAAGAGAATGAAGACCTGGTAGAATCCATCAAATATTGGTCAAGGCGAGACGAACCACTGAAAAGAGATAAGCATGGTATGTATAGTACTGGTTCTCTCACCTCCCCGTATTGCTTTGCTACTACCATGCTCTGTAGAATTTTTGGAAAGCCAGACATTAACAATTTTTCATCTGAATGGCTACCATTATTGGATGCTGCCACTAATGCTACTATTATGGATTGGGCTAAAATATTTTCTGATAACTTAGTCAGGGCTATTGTAAATTACCGGTCTAAAAGAACTGTTTCTCAGAGAATTTATCCCCCTTTCTACTTATCTGCGTATGTAATGGATGTAATTTGTTATGTTTCCAAGTTTCCTTTGATGGGCTGGAAGTGGACGACTCAAGACCCCTTACCCATTCATGTTTATCACAAAGAATTGTGGGATTCTAAGTTCACTCCATTCTTCTACAAGATTTGTCATGGAATCATGTTGCCCCTATGCAAAATCTTGTATGATAAAGATGCTCCAAGATGTTCTCCTAAAGCAGAGGTAGACATACTCCCTGTTGCGAGATGGTTCAGAGAAGAGTTGTTTACATATGTGGGTATTCGGAAGTGCTGCTTCCCCTCACATCTTACCATTGTGTGTCCCCGATAAACTCATGGCATGAGAAATCGCTTATCAAACTTGTAGAGAAGGAGGTTTGACTAAAGATTTGAAAGACAAAAAGAAGGCTACTTGGCCACAATTTCCTATAGCCTGTGGGGCCTTTTCACTGTTTGATGTAGGCCATGCATTCAAGGAAGTAAACAACATAATGTGTCTATAATTATTTAAGTTTCCAAGAAGACCGTTCGACCCTCATGATATTGCTAAGAATTTCACTATCGCAGTCAAAATAAAAGTGTTTTCTGGAGAAGATGATCTTTTTTATGAGATATTCCAACAGAAAATCACACTTGAAGAAATTCTACATTTGGCCCAAATGCAATTCTCCCTAGAAGAATTTCAACAGTTCAAGATATACAGGGAAAGGAGGTTAGCTAGTATCCCCTTGGAAAAACTATGCTTGGAATTCGTAAGGGAACCAACTCCGAGTATCAGTCTCAGTAGAAGTTCAAGCACAGACAGATATAAATCTAAGTCCAAGAAATAAACATCTGAACATTCTAAAAAATCCGAAAGTGGCCATGATAAAAGTGAAGGGTCAATAAAGGATACTGCCCAGTCAAAAAAACTCCACAGCAACAGGCTTTTGCCTACCCACAAATAGATCCTCCTCCTCTCATCGTTCAGCCACCATTAGTCAGAACCGAGCTAGATAAAGAATGGGAGACCTTCAATGATTTGATCAATCTTGAAGGACAAAGCACAAGGACACCTCTGAGCAATGTACAGACAACAAAAGATATAGTTACAGGAACAATTAGCAATGTCTCAGATATGGAACATATTCCTATTACCCCATCCTCTGAACTTATACTCAAGATAGAAGAGATTCCTCCTCTTGATATATTTTATAGTCGACAACACAAGGTAGTAGTGATAAAGCAAAGGAAGAAAAGGAAATTGGAAAACATGCTCTCTCATGATGCAAATCAATTAGACATCCTATGGCAAGATAATACTACCGATCCCACTGAGAATCTCACCAAATTGTCTCAGATCGCAGGAGCATATGCCTTAGCGACTATTGATAAAGCATCTAAGGTACAACAACTACTAAAATAAAAGGAAGACCAGATACAGGTTTTGCAGCAATAGCTGCAACAAGCCAACGCCAACAATGAAGCACAGAAACAGCTTGAAAGGCTACAACAGAACTTCCAACAAATGCAGATAGGCTACGGGAATAGTTTGGTTGAGAGAGAAAAACAGTTACAGGATATGCAGGAGCTACACAAGGATGATCCTAAACTCACAGAATTCATTACAGAATCCATTTCCTTAAATGATCAACTACTATAGCAATAGGAACCATTGAGCCAAAGAATATCATAGTGGAACCCGTATTACGAAATAAGTGATAAAATCACTAATCAAGTTGTGGATTTACGACATGATTATGATTTAATTGATAAACGAGTTACTAAATATTTAGCTTGGCAAGAAACAGAGGAGGGAAAAAGAGCAGTTGCACCAATAATAAATGACAATCACAAAGAAATTCTCTTTAATAAATGGGATGCATAACTCAGGAAGGCAGAGCAAGCAGCAGAAGAAGCAGCCACGGCAGCAAACAACGTTATTGACTATATAAATGAAAATTTGCATAGAGAAAATCTGATCTTAGAAACCACTCCAGGGTATCTGCCGAAAGTACAGCAATTGCAAACAGGCTGGAGACAGAAGGCTTAAGAAAAGGCAGAATCAATCCAAAGGTTAACCAAGTTGAATTGGTATTCTTACTAGGCATACTTGGTAAAACCACACAGCCAGTGCATGACTCTCAAGTGTATCATCAATTCTGCCGAGAAGATGGCGCCAGCTCTTGCCAATTCTGTTTTCGCAACACTTATAAAATCCAAAGTCGGCTAGCCGACTCTTCTCAAACAAATGCTGAACGCGTGCAATTTTGGAGGATCAGATACAGAAATAGTTAGTAGTTTTAATTTTAGATTCAGTTTTAGTTTTAATTTTTTTTATTTTTGCCTAAAATGAGGATGGTCATTTAAACCGCATCCTACATTTTTGTAATAAGTTATTTTTAGATTTAGTTAGTAGTATTTAAACCCTTCTCATGCATTTAGAGAAGGGTCCTGAAATTTGTCAAAAACTTATCCCCAAAACATGCACTTTTGTACCCTCTAAGGAGGTTTTGATGAATGAATGGAACAAGATTTATTGATATCTATATTTAATATCTACTATTGATGTTGCACTTTTTTACTCTTAGTGGATGTTGGATTAAGAAGAGATAAATCATTATCGCTTGAAGCTCATGAGTAGAACTAGTTATAAATGGTATTTTTATCTCTTAATTATTTCTACCTTTGTGTTAAAAGTGATATTCATGTTTAGTTGTTTATATATTGATGCGTGAATGCTTGAGTTATCATTTGGCACTTTTGTACGGTGATAGCTATTTATTTATGCTTAATGTATGAGTAGCTTATTATGCGATATGCCTTTCACAACTGTTTTGTCTAACTTTTTATACGAAGTGGTTCATCTTTATTGAATTCTTTTCTCATAACATTTGTTTGATCTTTATTACTGATTGTTATTTGAAATCATTTTAGATCGCATAACAGAAGGATTACACCCCCGGTTAGTGTAGACTTAGATATTTCTGCTTATTAGAATATAATTTTCATGTTATTAGATTAGAGTTGGAATTAGAGCATCTCACTTAGGAACTTTTAGAAAGGAAATATCAATTCTTCACACACATACACATAAATTGGGAAATTGGTCCCATATCCCCAGTCAGACCCACTATACCAAACAAAAAAGGAGCTGCTAACCAAGGTCCAGACCGGGTGGGTATCCCCCTTGTTGTAGACCCGATTTTCGGGGCTTCAACAACTTCTGAAGTGATCGTCTATTAAGAGAATGGATTAATGATCTGTCTGTTTAGCTAATCCCATCTAATCAATAAATCGTCAGCATCTTTTGTAAGCTTACGTATACTGCCTTGAATCTTTGGAATGTAGTTCAGAAGGTTTTCACACTTATGATTGTTCTTTTTTATAGTCTAGAAACTGTGATAATCATATTATTTTCTGTCTTCGTCTCACCACTATTTTTGATCTATATCACTGTGTAAAGCTTTATAGCAGCCCTTTGCTGAGATATTAATATAACCCAAAGGATTAAGTATTTCAATTCTACATCTATCTTCATTCATTTTTCTTCCAAAACTAAAATCAAAAACCCAAAAACAATTATTTTAGATGCGCTGGCATTGGTAGCTGACCTACTACTATCTCAGAGGTACAACAGATGGGACATGTATTCAATGTTGCATGATGGGGAAAACATCTTAGTGTGGGTGCTCATTGATTTATTAATGGCTAAGGAAATTGGAAAAGGAAATGGCAAAGGCAAAATGGCATTTTTGGCACATTTATTTATGGAAATTAGGAGAAAATGGAGGTGAAAGGTCATGGGTTGCATATGAGGAGGAAAATGGAGGAAAATAATGGAAAATGAAGAAAATAGAGACCTCATTGATAAAAAATATTTTGAGGTTTAGTTGGAAAGCTTGATCAGTTCAGTTTTGGAGTTGTCCCATTATTATCTCTCTCACACTCTTTGACACTTAGAGTTTTCTTAGAGCACTCTTGGAGGGTTTGACATACTTTGAGTTTTGAAGCAAGAAATCAAAGGAAGAGTAGTAGAGCACAAGAGTACATCGAGATCAGTAGCTACAAGGGATTTTTCTTGTAGATACCAAGTTTCATGTATGTTTTCCTCACTAGTTTTGGCATGCATGGTATATGCATGTGGTTTATTGGTCATGATTTTTCACTATCATGGAGGATTGCCTAGATTGGTAGTGGATTTGCCTAGCCTTTTAATTTCTTGGATAGCCATAGTTTTGTGGGTTCATTTATTTGTTTTTTTGGTTGGTTCTCATGTTTCCTTAACTTGGGTTGAGTTACTAGTTCCTAGAGCCTTGGTTAGATAAACACTTTGGAGCCTTGTAACGACTGGGGTTGAGTTACTTGTCTTGGAGCCTTAGTTGGAAAAATGATTTGGAGCCCGGAATAAGCTATGGGTTGAGTTACTATTCCTGGAGCCGTGGTTGGAACAAATTCTCTGGATCCCTGGAAGGCTTGGATAGAGACCAATCTGATGATGGTTTTGTGATATCCGGCCGTGAGGTGGAATCACTATTTGATGGGTTGAGGTGGTTGGCCTCTAGAAGCCCTAGATGATTTTGGATTGATGTGTTTTATGAGATCCCACATTCATGCTTGGAATATGGCATGGGGGTTAATGGATGAAGATATATTTGGCTCGGCCATTCTATGGTCATGTGGAACATGAAAGTCTTGTCCCGGGTTTGGATTTTGCATCATCAATATAATGTTATTTCTCCTTGTATGTATATGAGTATTACACTAGTTTATATGTGGATTACATGGCCATGATTTCTTTGATTTGGTATTAGTTATTTATATGTTTTATGACAATAGATACGTATCAATCTTATCATGTTTTTACTTGTAAATGAATTCATAATGTAACTATGACCAAATGGATGAAATTGCAACTAATGTGTTGAGGCATCAATGCTTCTTAGCGATTCTCAGATGAGTATGAGACACCTATGCTTAGATTCGTTATTTACACCTGTAGATTACATATTTGTGATATGTCTAACGAAATGCGTGTCATGGCTAGTAGCAGTCTAGTCAAGGGCTTGTTCAAGTATTTGCATTTGCATCATTGTTTCATTGTTATCTTTCTGTTCTGAAGGTGTCATTCAATTCTGGTTAGTGATGTGGGATTTGGGCTTGAAAAAGTGGCTCAAATCATAGGGATGTTGGCACAACACTAAGAAAAATACTCCCTAGATGCTGGCATGCCTTGTCATGAGAGCATCGGGAGCCTCCTAGATGCTATCAGGCCCATATCCTGGGAGTAACTAGAGCTCAAGAGGCCTAAACCGTAGTGGGACCCAGGGGTTGGTTACCAAAAGTGTTGGCATGGTTATTAGGGGTCCTGTAGTTGATGTGGAAGTTATGTATGATGTGTTTACGTCGATTCCATTTCCTTAAGGTCACCTACGGTTTCAATCCAATCATAGTAGCTTCTCATCACATGTTTACCTCGGTTGGCCGGTTACTTGGGTAGATGTTAGAGGAGGGTGTTACAAAGTGGTATCAGAGCATGGTTCAGCCCTCGAACTAGATGGGCAGTGTGTTGGTCATGCATTCATGTCAGTTCCATATGTGTTCCTTATGCTTCTAGACCATGTACTTGCTACATTTGCAAGGTGTTGATTGTGGTTGTAGTGATGTATCCAAGTGAAGGTTGGTGCTGTTGTTGTGGGATGTGTCGTCATGAGTGTATGGTTGTATATGAATTTATTATGCGTGCATTGTCATGGTTATATTTATGCATGTATAGTAAGTAAAACATGCATTGTGAGGCCATTGTATGCATTTTAGGTCATTATGATGTTGTTGGTTGTTATGAAGCTGATGTGTTGGCTGAGATAGAGCAAGAGATGAAGATCATCAAAGCAAAGTTTCAACATTGGACCTTGGGGAAAAAGCATATCGTCATATAAGTTTGTATGTTGGGCATGAAGGTATGTAGGTTAAGGACATGCATTATGGTTATGTGTATGCCTTTCGTTTTATTGATGTTATGGTTCCATACATGATAGATGCTAGTTGATTAGTGTATGTTGGGTTGTGTTATATTCTCTCCACAACTAGCCTACATAGTTTATTAGGGATTAGAGGGGGGGCGGAGGCCCCCCTTCATTGCACCGATTGTGTAGTGGAGTGGTCACAGGCGGGGCAGAAACCCACCCTGTCTAGGGGGTTTGAAGGGGGTGGGTAACCGCCCTCTACGAAGTCCAGGGCAGTGCCCTGGGGAATTTTTTTTTTGACCCTATATTAGGTTGGGCGGACCTACCTATGGTTTTGTGCATGGTTTTCACACATGGTTTTGGACGCGACGGTTTTCGGTCCATGGTTTTGGACGTGATGGTTTTCAGTCCATGGTATTGGATGCTTTAGCATGTATAAATATGTATTGTAACATTGAAAGGAACATAATGAAAAATCAATCTGTTGTCCCAGTTTTGGGATATAAGGGAAAATCTATGTGTATATGTGTTTTATGTGTTATTCTCTCGCATCTTTTATTTTCTATGTTTTAGAATTTGTACGCAGGTAATTTCTGTACGGGGTTAAAACCTACAGTATAGTCATATGCACATGTTTTGGATAGTCATGAATGATATTAACCTGTGGATGTATCCATTGCTATTGTTGTTTATATTAGATAACTTGATGATTATGTTATATGTTATATAAGTATATTATAGGTTGAATTGTTGTCATTATATGATAGTTAGCTTGATGAATAGGTTATATGTTGATAATGATTATGATATATAACTTGTTGTTGTTATATGCTAGTAACTTGATGATTAGGGTTATTACATTAAGATATTAATGTTATGTGTATCATACTAATTTGGATTGGCCTATGCAAAGGGTTAGGGTTATGACACTCAGGTATGAATCAATATGTTGTGATATTATGTCATGCTAATCTAGACTGATGATGCATATGTGATTATTATGTATGAATAATAAATGTTTACGAGCTAATGATCTAGACATGTTAGCTAGTGACTATTATGGATATCATGATCTTATTTATGTTTGAGTTGATATGTTGTGAAGTTATATCATGCTAATCTAGATTGATTGTGAAAACAAGATAGCCTCCCCTCCCTTGAGATACATTAAGGTATGAGTTTTCTTATGTCGTCTATTTGATGTTTGAATGTTTGACAATGTAATTTATTTGTTATTTGAGTGTTTGTTGTCTATTAGGTCATCTTTTTGTTGTATGAATTTTTTATTACTCGAATGATATGAGTATGTGTCTACAAGATTTCTTGTCGAATTGATCTTGTTTTAAGATGGTTGTACTAATACGTATGTGTTGAGACAAATTACATGTACTTGGGTGTAAGTAGGTGATAGTTGTAGCATTATGTATTGTGACTGATGAATGTGAGTTGATTGTTGAGTATGACATGGTTGTTAGACTTGCTAAAGGTTGATTCCAAATTTAAAGATATGATTGTCTTGATATTTGGAACATGTGGTTTACATATGTAAATAGTTCCAAAAAACATAATTGGTATTAGCATGACAGTGTAACAATTGATTTGTTTAAATAACTTATAGTTGGGTGATGTGACAGTACATAGTAAGCCTTGATTACAACAAGGGAGAAAGGTAAAAGAAATGATTTGGACAAGAATTCCTTTGGCTAGTTTTGGAAAATATAACTCCAAATGAATGAGTGATTTTCATCCAAGAAGTCTTCTTAACTTTGGATTTGTCTGATAATTACGTGTTGATGGCAGTATGATTCAAGTGATTGCATGGAAAAGAGGCTGCCATGAAATCTTGAATAAGGTTCAGGTTGAGCTTTTCTTTCGAACAACTAGGAACCATGGGGATTGATTCATGGTGTCTATTTTCAATCTTGTTATTTTGGTCTTTTGTGATTTGTTGTGCTTGATTGTGGTTTTTTTTGTGTCTTGTGCATGGTCATGCCACTTTGTTTGTGGTGTCGTATTATTGTTAGTTTTCCATGGTTTCCTTCTTGTTTTCCTCTTGGTATTTCCTTTTAAGTTTTGAGTCTTGGGAATTGGTTGGGAAAGAGGAATGTTAGTGGAGATTGGAGAGAAATGAATGAAATCGAGTAGGCATTGTAAGACTCAGATGAAGCCAGTGCATGTATAAAGGAAGTTGAAGGCAAGAGTATGACAACCAACTGGACTAGTTGGGTCCATTGGTGTAAAAAGACGAGGACGGGACAATCATGGGAAAGGTAATCAACAAAGGTAAGGTGAATGGATTTGAGACGTAATATTCCTTCGTTATGTTGGGAACTATTGTTCTCGATGTTGCACGTGTGTTGCACACATAAAGGGAGTTCTCTTAACCTTGACCTTATGATATCTAGTAATTATCTTGTGATTGTGATTATGTTGATGTCTATATGTATATACATGTATTTATGTATGTATGTCAAGGTCATCATGGATCATGATTATTTTATGCCAATGTTTATATGCACATATGTATGTATGTATGTCATTGTCTAACTGGATCATTATTATTTTATGTTGATGTTTATATATATGTATGTGTATGAATGCATATCATTGTCTAATAGGATCATGATTATTTATGTTAATGTTTATGTATATGTATGTATGTATACATGTATCTATGTCTCTTTTTGATAGGGCTGTTAGGGACCATTCTTATGGAGGAATGTTTGCTTATGTAGGTGAATGACATCATGAGGTTCCTGGTCATATGGGGAATCAAGTGGGAAGAGTAGCCCTAACAAATCTATGAGGTCAATATCATGTGGATATGAGTTGATATTATGTTATGATAGTATGTTTACGTTATGACATGTAACACTGAGGGATACATCAGCTAAATGAAAGAATTGAGGTTTGTGGCATGCTAGGATAAGCCTATATGGCAAAGAGACACTCGAAGCAAGGTTGCTAGGTAGAGACTGTGGTTTTGGATGTGTGGTGCTACTGTTTTGGATATATTGTACATGTTGCATCTATGATGTTATGCGCATGTAGTGTTATGTATATATAGTTTATGTACATGTTGTTTATGTAATATTATGTACATGGTGGTACAGATAGTATTGTGTGAATATTGCATATGCAATGTTGGGTATAGATGGTGCTACGTACATGTTGGATATGCGGTGTTGTGTGCATATGGTGTTATGATCATGTTGGATATGCAATATTGTGTACATAGAGTTTTATGTATATGTTGTATATGTAGTTTTATGTACATATAGTGTTGTGTGCATGTTGTACATATGGTGCTATGTACATATGGTGTTGTGTACATGTTGTAAATATGGTGCTATGTAGATATGGTGTTGTGTGCATGATTGTACAAGTAGTTCTCTGAGCATGTGGTGTTGTGTACATGTTGTACTTGTGGTGTCGTGTACATGTCATGCATGTGGTACTGTGTACATGTGGTATTGTGTACATGTTGTATAGGTGGTGCGGTATGCATGTCGCGCTGTGTACATGTTTTGCAGGTGGTGCCATGTACATGTGATGTTGTGCACATGCTGTATAGGTGGTATTGTGTACACGTTGTTCATATGGTAATGGTGTACATGTGGAATTGTGTGGATGTCGTACTATGTACACGTTGTGAAAGTGGTGCCATGTACATGTGATGTTGTGTACATGTTGTATAGGTGGTATTATGTACATGTTGTTCATATGGTAATGGTGTTCGTGTGGAATTGTGTGCATGTTGTACATGTTGTGTTGCGGGCATGTGGTACTATGTATATGCATTGTGTAGTTGTGGTATCATGACATGTGTATTCATTGTGTTGTACACTAGATGTAGGTGTATGTGTCATGTAGTACACTGGATTTAGAAGTATATATTATGTTGTGTTGTACACTCTGTGTCGGTGTATGTGTTGTATGTCAGGGTTGGTGCATGTATTTCATGTTGTTGTATGCCGTGTGTGGATGTATGTGTGTGATGCACACTATGTGTATGGGCACATGGTGTAGGAGAAGGCATTGAGTGTTTTTCAGGTGTGTAAACTGGTACGGAGTTATAGAATAAAGACATTGGTAGAAGATAAGGACTTATTAAAGGATAAGTATCAATATTTTATTTCAGTTTTATTATGCATGTGATATGCGATTCTTACTTATGATGGTTACATGTGATTTATGATTATGGTTTTTGATGATTTCATGTGATTCATGATTATAAGTTATGATGGTTGAGTTTGAGATAACTTGATGTGATATGTTTGTTCATGATGATTTGGTCAAAGATGCTAGTTTGACTTGTGATAGGAAGTAAACATGATTGCAAGTGGACCTGACTGAAGAGCTACCAATGAGGTATGATGTGAATTTATTTCAATTTATTTTAAATCTAATGGAAATTATGTTCTTGGTATAGGAATGCATGAACATGCCTAGTTGGGTGGTAGAAATTGATTGCAAGAAATTGCAACAACAAAAGGAATACAAAAATGTAGTAGTATGTTGGTAAAACACTTCAGGAGCAAGGACATTGTGGGACACTCGTACCCAATAGTGTCCATTAATTTCCATGAGCATGCTATGACCTACATGATGGTTTTAAGGTAGGGATATGTCTTGGTTTGTATCTTCCGATGCGAGGAAACCTTGCCAAGGGATGTACTTCTTGGGATGGTGGTGCCAATGGAACTTGGAAGGTGTGTGACTACATGGAAGGGGGTGACTGGATTGCTCGAGGGACTATGTAGTAGAGAAGGGAAGGATGAGGATGGATTTTTTTTGGTCATTAGCATTGCCATATGGAATCAAATGCACACTGGGAGTGTGCCCTGGAACAATGATCCACTGAACTGTTCACTAAGAGGACAAGTGGTACAAGATTGTAGCACTAGACATTGGATGTAGCTTTGAATTTGACAATGGATTTTAGATTTCCTGGGAATGATGTGAATCCTGGTACTACTTTTGGGAGTGGAGGTGTAAGCCTCTGGATTCCCTTGTTGATTGATACAAGCATCATATCCTTTTATTTTCTAGTTGAGAAAATGTGAACTACGGTAATTTTGAGGTCTGAAATGGGCCTCCTAAGGAAATTATAAAATAATAGTGGAAATAATAAAATAATATTAGATTACATCATCAAATTTTAGAGGGAAAAAAGAAAAAACTCTTTTTTCAACTCATATTTTCAACTTATCTCCCTATGGGCTTACTCAAATTTCAAGTAACAACACTCGTTGGATGCATAGTTTGATTCCTCATCCAAGGAGTATCCATGTTGCATAATTCCGATGGACCCTACTATATGAAAAATGAGAAATACATAAAAAATGTGATTGAAATCATGTTTTTTCATCTAGCAGGGTCCATCAAAAGTATCCAACATGTATAATCCTTGGATGAGGAATTAAATTTTGCATCCAACGAGCACTCCCACTCGAAATTTGAGTAAACCCTTAGGGAGATAAGTTGAAAAAGTAGTTTTAATATTTTCTAACCTTTTTAAATTTTTACTCTAAACAAGGTGAACCATCCCCCATGGTTGACATCATCATCTTGAATCCTATTGGTTCTTATAAATTTTATTTTGGTTGTACATTTTTCTTATCAGGCTCATTTTAGACCTAAAAATTCCCCTAATGTATATGTGTATATTATCGTTGTAACAACCCTGTTGTAAATTCCATGAAGTAAAAGTTAAAATTAATAAACATGGTTGATGGGAGATTTATTCCAAGCTGAATGTTGGGAAAGATATCCTAGTGAGGGTGTTCATTTGGATTAGTATGGCTAAGGAAATTTATAACAGCAATGGCTAAGGCTTTGGAAATGAAAAGTGGCATTTTTGGCACATTCATTTAATATGAAAATAATGGAAACTAGGAGAAAAGGAAGGTGAAAGGTCACAAGTTGCATGTGAGGATGAAAATAAAGGAAATAATGGAAATTAAAGAAAATAGAGACCTAATTGATCAAAAGGATTTTGAGGATCAGTTCGTAACCTTTTGTTGGTTCAGTTTTGGAGTTCTCCCATTATTCTCTCTCTCTCTCTCTCTCTCTCTCTCTCTCACTCACTCTTGGAAACTTAGAGTTTTCTTGGAGCATTTTGGCATTGGATCAAGAAATGAAAAGAAGGCAAGCAAAAGTAGAGATCAAGTTAGGAAGAGTAGGATCAATCAACTACAACAATATTCTTTGTAGGTATCAATTTTCATGTGTATTTTCCTTGGTAGATTTGGCATGCATGGTATTGCATGTGGTTCTTTTGTTGTTATGGAATGGGTTTTGGTAGGCGTGACCATGTTTTTAGCCTAGCCTTGCTATTTCCCAATAGTCATGGTATGAGGGGGTTCTCATGTTTTGGTTGAGCTGTTGGAAATAATACTGAGATCCGGGGGGGTGAATCAGTATTAGTCAAATAAATAACTTTTTCTTTCCATAGTTTGAACTATATACGCTACTTCAATGAAGATAACTCGAGTGTACATGCAACTGTATTTAAGGCAACCAACACATATCTAGCAAACTTATGATTTATTTAATTCATCATATGTTGATCTTTAATTAGTGCATCAGTACTTCGTTAACCATATAAACAGTAACCATGTGAAATAATAACAAAACAAACCATCACACATAAGAAACACACATGAACACCAAGATTTAAGGTGGAAACCCAATGTGGGTGAAAACCACCTACTGTTGTCATTTATGTCTTCATTTAATAATAAGAAAATATGTTTACAATATTGTACTAGTGCAGACCCATACTAGTATGAAAGCTTCTACCTGCAGAAGGTTACAACCTTCTCTTGTTCTCTAGCTACTACTAGAAGGGAGATACAACCTCCTAGCTCTTGTACTACTCAATATGTTTACCAGTACGTAGGCTCCAGCCTACAGAAAACTCCACTCTTCCATCATGAACCATGTTTCATGAATTTTCAGATTGGATTCTCTTGGCACATATCAAAACATATGAAGACCTTGACTCACCAATGCCCCATCAGAAATTTAGAAACTCAAACTTCATCAACCAACATGCAGTTAATATGAAACAATCAGATCACTGTCATTAGAACACTAGGCTGAACCCATAAACTTGCATCAACATTCAGAACCAACTGAAACCTCAAAAATTCATTTGTCAGACTGTATATACTACTTCAATGAAGAAAACCTATGTATACCTCTAAAGGTTCTAAATCATAAAATCTCTAAATCACAAATTGTACCAACCAGCAATATACTAAACATCTACTATCAACTTACAGAACTTTGCACAAGTAGGCAACAACAAACACTTCTTCTCACTTATACAATCAATCAAATATCAACCTCCTCATGCATTTAGATTTACATTTAGATCTAATAAGACTTCATTAATAGACAACAGTAAAATAGCAGCAACGATAAATCAACAATACTGATTTGATAGATCAGTCATCTCTGAACATCAACCCCTTCTTTTGTATATGCTACTTGAAAGAACATAACCTGTGTGTATATGCTCTTTGGTTGAGACAAACCTGCGTACAGATCTACAAATATTGAACTAGAACTGTGCTGCAATTCCAGACTTCAGACAAACCCAGATCATGATAGCTAACGAATAAAACAAGCCCAAAACATCAAATCTAGCCTCCACCAATATCAAATCATTCAAGAATAAGTCATTTCAGGTCTCATGATCTTGATCCAATATTGAACTCAAGGTGCACATGAATATTTCAGATCTAGTCCCAAACATAACCCTACAACATAAAATATACTTCAGATAGAAGTATTCCTTAGAACCTTATTCACTTGTGCATTGGCCTTATGATCCTCTCTTCTTTATATAGTTTTTGGCCTTTCTCAATACCATGGACCGAATCCACTTAGGACCAATACCTTGGATCAAATACCACGGACTGAATACCTCGGACTAAATACCTAGGGTCAATACTGTGGTCCAAAGATACCTTGGACAAAATGCCTCGGACCAAAACCATGGTTTTCAACATGTACGCACTTTTCCTTCTGTGGCAGTGCGTGTGTATGTTATACACTTTTTCTGTTCTGAATACCTGCGTGTATACACTGCTTGGACTAAGTGAACTTGCGTGTATCTCTTAAAATGCTCTTACATCATCTTCTTCCTTCAACTTCTTTATTCAGATCAATAGACCTTAGTTCCATCTTCCTGATCCTCTGTACCACTGTCCTATTGCCTCTGAATATTCCGATTAGCCTCTTACCAAAACTAAGTTGACCTGTAGAGTTGCCATCAAGGACAATACTTGTATCATAATGCCAACAATCTTCCCCTTTGGACTTGATGGCAACCATGATGGTGTTGACTACTGCAAGCATAAAGACTGTTAGAAATACCATACAACACCAAAATGCCAAAATAATCTCCCCCTTTGACATCAAGGGCAAAGGGTGGACCACTATACTCTCCTTCTTTGCATGATGCTATCCATACTCCCCCTGAGTACATGTTGCGTCTGTAGGGAGAGATGATAATAACATGACACTATAAATCAGCAAGGTGAGTATGACCTCCTTATGACCACGAATACATACATCAATCACCCAACCAAGTGGGGATACACCATATCTGACTCATCTACGTAACTAAGTGGGGATATACCAAAGTTTATACATGATAGAAATACAACAATTATTACATCATCCATCCCAAGGATATTGGGGAAATAAATTACATCATATGACCAATAGAACTCATTGAAATATAGACCATGACTGATGCAAATAAGAAATAGCTGAGTTCAGCAACCATAATGCCAATAATGTGGAATGTGAACACTCCCCTTGAACCTATGCTACCTGTGCATTGCCAACAAGTTATTCATCAAAGCATCTTTGTCAGTAGATAAGAATTTAATGAGCAAAGTATATCAGTAGATTGTAGTCATAAAAAATCAGACAAAGCACAGAGTCTGAACCACTGTTTTTCTATTAGAAAAACATATATGTGCTTTTAGCCAAGGCAACCTATGTGTATTCGTGCATATACTTCATGAAACTAGTGTGTAGTAAACTTCCTTTGAAAAACTGGATATAACAACAAGATGATGCAGCAACAAATCCTAGCTTTTATATGAGATATTCAAATGTTTCTTTGGGCAGTGGTTTAGTGAATATATCAACAACCTGTTCTTTGGAGGGAACATACTCCAATTTGACCTTTTGTTCAAGCACTTTTTCTCATAGAAAATGGTACTTGATCGGTATGTGCTTGGTCTTGGAGTGCATGACTGGATTCTTTGAAATACTGGTGGCACTTGTATTATCACATAGAATGAAGATGGGTGGAGTACATGTGATCTAAATGTCTTACAATGTTTGCATCATCCAAAGTAGTTATGTGTAGCAAGATGCATCGGCCACATATTCTGCTTCAGCTATAGATAAAGCAATTGAACTTTTTTTTCTTGCTAAACCAAGACACTAACCTGGAACTCATATAGAATGCACCACCACTAGTGCTTTTTCTATCATCAACACTTCCTGCCCAATATGCATCTATATATGCATGAAGAGTAAGATTTGCATCTCTAGGATACCATAGTCCAAAGTCCTGAGTTCCTTGAAGATATTTGAAAATTATTTTGACTACTTGAAGGTGTGATTCCTTTGGATTTGCTTGGAATCTTCCAACTAATCCTACTGCATGCATGATGTCAGGTCGGGTACCTATTAGATAAAGCAGACTGCCAATCATGGATCTGTAAGTTGGTTGATGTACTACTGCTGATTCATCATTTGAGTTGAGACTGCATCCTGTTACCATTGGGGTACATATAGGTTTAGAATCTTCCATTCCGTACCTTTTCAATATCTGTTTGAGATATTTGGTTTGTGAAAGAAAAATACCATCTTTATTTTGTTGAACTTGTAGACCAAGAAAATAGGTAAGTTCACCAAGCAATGACATTTCAAATTCTTGCTGCATTACTGAAGCAAAATTCTAACTCATGGATTCTTTATTGCTACCAAAAATGATATTATCAACATAAACAACAATAATTAGCAATTTATCATTTTCAATATTTGTATATAGATTGCTATCTCCATAATCTTTTGTAAAACCTTGTTGGTGTAGATATTTGTCAAGGCGGTAATACTAGGCCCTTGGAGCTTGTTTCAGACCATAGAGAGACTTTTTGAGTATCCATACAGGTTTTGCATCATTTCCAAGAATGAATCCTTTTGGTTGTTCAATATAAACTTCTTTTCTAAATCTCCATTAAGGAAGGCTGATTTTACATCCATTTGGTATACTTTGAATTTCTGGAAGCCGAAAAGAAAAGAAACATCCTTATGGCTTCAAGTATGGCAACATGTGCAAAAGTTTCTTCAAAATCTATACCTTCTTATTGAGCATACGCTTTACAAACAAGTCTAGCCTTGTTTCTAATGACTTCTCCATTTTCATTCAACTTGTTCTTGAATATCCATTTAGTTCCTATAAAATTTTTATCATGAGGTCTAGGAACTAATTCCCAAGTATCATTATTTTCAATTCACTCAAGTTCTTCATCGATGGCCTTGACCCAACATTCATATTTGCATGCTTCATTTACATTTTGAGGTTCAGTGGAGGATAGTAATGCTAGATAGCTTGAGGTCCCTGTAATAGTTTTTCTTGTCTGTACACCAGCCTCCTTTTGCCCTAAAATTTGAGTTTCACGATGATTTTTCTGAACATACCTGGACATAGTTTTTTCTTCTCCCATTATATATTCTTCTGGTGCTTCATTGGTTTCTTCTTCAATATAATTTTGATTTTATGCGGGGAAGTAATCCCCATCTTCCGCATTGTCATAATCTTCTGTTGATTTTATTTGTTTTGTATTTCTGCATGCATCATCAACTACAACATCAATGCTTTCAACAATTTTCCCAAGTCTTTTATTATAACATTTATATCCTTTACTTCTGGAAGAATAACCAAGAAGAATACCTTCATCTGCTCTGGGTTCAAACTGACCAAGTTTTTCACTGTCCTTTTGATAAAACATTTTCTTCCAAAAACTTTAAAGTATTTTATAGTAGGAGTCTTACCATACCAAAGTTCATGTGGAGTTTGAGTGCTATTTTCCGAACATTTGCTTTGTTGAGAATATTCATGGTAGCAAATGCAGCTTCACCCCAGAAGGTTGTAGGATTTCCAGATTCACCTAGCATGGTTCGACCCATTTGTTGAACTGTTCTGTTCATCCTTTCTACTACACCATTTTGCTGAGGTGTTCTTGGAGTGGAGAATTCCCTTTTTATTCCATGTTGTTCACAAAAGTCAAAGAATTCATCCGATATAAATTCCCCTCCTTGATCAGATCTGAGGCATTTGATTTTTTGATCTGATTCATTTTCAAGCAAACCGTTGAAGGCTTGGAACTTTTCAAATGCTTCATCTTTATGCTTTAGAAGACCTATCCAATACATTCTAGAAAAATCATCAATGAACAAAATAAAGTATTCTTCTCCACGAGGTGACTTTTTCCTTGTTGGTCCACATAAATTAGTATGGATAAGTTCAAGAGGCTTACTAGCTGACCCTTCGTCTTCCATGAAGTGAACTCTGGTTTTCTTACCGATTTGACATGGTTTGCATATTTTATTTTCTGGGATGCTGATATTTGGAAGATCACGAACGACCTTGAGTTTGCATGCTTTTCTTATTTGAGAAAATCTTAGATGTACCAATATTCTATGCCACAACTAGTTTTCATCATTTTTTCTTAGATAGCATTGTTGTTGTCCTCCTTTGAGTATGTATAAGTTGTTTGGATTTATTGTACCTTTGGTCATGGTCTCTCTTGTATCATGCTCACAAACAACATATCCATTTGATCGAGACACCACTTCATTTCCTTGATCACACATTTGACTTACACTCAACAGGTTATGCTTTAAACCATCTACATACATAACATTTCCATCTTTAACCTTTTCTTTCAAGAAAATAGAACCTGTACCTTTTATGACAGTTGGAGTGTCATTTCCAAATGATACATTCTTTTCCTTCTCTAAGGCATTATATGAGTGAATTTTCTCTTTGTCACTTGTCATGTGTTTGGAGCATCCACTATCGATGTACCACTTATTTTCTTGTCCTTTTGCATACAAGGCTATACCACATCTTTCTGTTTGAGATTCTTTCCTTCTCCATATCTTGGGATCTAATGGAATTTGCTCCTTTTAAGGTGTTTGCTGAAATTTTCTCCTACATTCAGACTCTTCATGACCAAAATTGTTACAGATTGAGCATTCTATTTCACTTTCAAGCGGACAAACTTTATTGTAGGAACTTCTCTTGATCCCTGTTACATTCCTTTGATTTCGTGCTTCTCTAGTCATGATGGTTTTGTAAGAAACGCATTGAGAAACTTTGTGCCCAAAATTATGACATGAAAAACATTGCCCATTAAAGAAGATTTTGCGGTTATCGAATCTATTTACATGTTGGTTGTAGTTTCTGTTGATATTCATCTTTGGAGCAAATTGATTATGATTTGCCTGAGGTTGGTTGTGGCTTCTATTGATATTCATCCTTGAAGCAAATTGAGTATGATTTACCTAGTGATGAGCTTTATTCCTTTGCTGACGATTGTCATATTTTTCATTGGTCTTTGCTGCATCAAGATAGCTTTTGGTGGAGGTTGACAGCTTCTGTGATTGAGATGCTTCTTCAGTATATCCAAGACCTGTATTTATCATAGGAGAACATTGAAATTTGATAATTTCATTTAAATTTTCTGATCCTCTAGCAAATCTAAGATTGAGAGATTTTGTTTCTCAAGATCTTTTCTTAGACCCACAATCTCACATTCTAGTTTTTCATTGTGTTTTTCTTTTTCAGCAAGTTGGTATGTCAAGGTATCTATGATCATATTCTTTTATTCTAAATAGATATTGAGTTTAGAGATTTCTTCATGACAGTTTTCCTCTTCTAAAGCATCCCAAAAATCATCATTGTCATAAGCCATGAGAAGCCTATAATCATCACTATTAGATAAACTATCACTATCCTCTTCTAAACTATCTCAAAAATCATCGCTGTCATAAGCCATGAGAAGTTTGTAATCTTGTCTAGTTTCATCTTCATCACTATTAGATAAACCATCGCTATCTTCATGAGTATAATAACTCCTTCTATTCACAACTTGTTTCCTATTCCCTTTTGCATATTCCTTTCCTTTTTCATATTTATCTTTATGAGGACATCTGGAAGCATAATGACTGACTCTACCACAAGCAAAGCATTTGAAAGGTATCTTACCTTTGAACCTTCTAGAACCTCGTTGAAGCTTCTTAACAAAATTTACCTCATCTTCTTCTTTTGAAATGTGTCATGGCTTTCGCATTGGTTTCATATTTCTTTTTACCTGTCGTGTCTGAAGGAATTGCTATTGGAAATTTATATCCTTCTTCCACAATTTCCCAAACATGTATTCCAAGAGATTGTAGATAGGTTGTGGTTCTTATTTTCCAATAAACAAAGTTTCTCCCATCAAAGATTGGCAGTCTGATGGATCCCATGCTTTTGTGATTATCCATCTTGATGGATCTTCCTTCAAGCGATCAAGCTTCTTCTAAAGGACCTACTCTAATACCAATTATTGGAAATAATACTGAGAGGGGGGGGGGGGGGGGGTGAATCAGTATTAGTCAAATCAATAACTATTTCTTTTCATACTATGAATTATATACGCTACTTCAACACGCAACTGTATTTAAGGAAACCAACGTATATCCAACAAACTTATGATTTAGTTAATTCATCATATGTTGATCTTTAATCAGTGCATCAGTGCTTCATTAACCATATAAAGAGTAACCATGTGAAATAATAATAGAACAAACCATCACACATAAGAAACACGAACACCAAGATTTAAGGTGGAAACCCAATGTGGGTGAAAACCACCTGCCGTTGTTGTCTCTGTCTTCTTTTAATAATAAGAAAATTTGTTTACAATCTTCTACTGGTACAAAATCGTACTAGTACGCAAGCTTCTACATGCAGAAGGTTACAACCTTCTCTCATTCTCCAGTTACTACTGGAAGGAAGCTACAACACCCTAGCTCTTGTACTAGCCAATATGTTTACTAGTACATAGTTGCCAGCCTAGAGAAAACTCCACTCTTCCACTAGGGACCACGTTTCATCAATTTTCAGACTCGATGCTCCTGGCACATATCAAAAATATGAAGACCTTGACTCATTAATATCCCATCAAAAATTTAGAAACTCAAACTTCATCAACCAACATGCAATTAATTTAAAACAATCAGATCATTGTCATCAAAACATTGTGCTGAACCCAGAAACCTGCATCAGGATTCAAAACCAACTAAAACCTCAAAAATTCATGTGTTAGACTATATACGCTACTTCAATGAAGAAAAACTATGTGTATACGCTACTTCCTTCAACCCAACCCACGTATACCTCTAAATATTCTGAATCATAAAATCTCTGAATCACAAAATGTACCAACCAACTGTATACTGAACATCTACAGTCAACATACAAAACTTTACACATGCAGGAAACAGAAAACACTTCTTCTCACTTATACAATCAGTCAAATATCAACCTCCTTATGCATTTAGATTTACATTTAGATCTAAGAAGACTTCATTGATAAACATCAGTAAAATAATAGCAGCAATAAATCAGCAATACTGATCTGATAGATCAGTCATCTCTGAACATCAAGCCTTTCTTTTGTATACGCTACTTGAAGGAACAAAACCTGCTTGTATACGCTCTTTGGCCGAGATGAACCTGCTTACAAGTCTGCAAACATTGACTCAGAACTTTGCTGCAATTCCAGACTTCAGACAAACCCAGATCATGATATATAATGAATAAAATAGGCACAAAACATCAGATCTAGCCTCAACCAATATTAGATCATTCAAGAATAATTCATTTCAGGTCTCATGATCCTTATCCAATATTGAACTCAAGGTGCACATAAATATTTCAGATCTAGTCACAAACATAACCCTACAACATAAAATATACTTCAGATATAAGTATTCCTTAGAATTTTATTCACTTGCACACTAGCCTTATGATCCTCTCTTCTTTATATAGTTTTTGGCCTTTCTCAATATCATGGACCGAATTCACATAGGACGAATACCTTGGATCAAAAACCACGGACCGAATACCTTAGACTAAATACCTAGGGTCAATACCATGGTCCAAATATACCTTGGACCAAAACCATGGTTTTTAACATGTATGAGCTTTGCCTTCTATGGGAGTGCGTGTGTACGTTATATGCTTTTTCTGTTTTGAATACCTGCGTGTATACACTGCTTGGACTAAGTGAACCTGCGTGTATCTCTTAAACTGCTCCTACATCATCTTCTTCCTCCAACTTATTTATTCTGATCAATAGGCCTTAGTTCCATCTTCTTGATCCTCTGTACCATTGCCTTATTGCCTCTGAATATTCCTATTAGCCTCTTATCAAAACTGAGTTGACTTATAGAGTTGTCATCAGGGACAATACATGTATCATAATGCCAACATTTATTTATGAAAATAATGGAAACTAGGAGAAAAGGAAGGTGAAAGGTCATAAGTTGCACGTGAGGATGAAAATAAATGAAAATAATGGAAAATAAAGAAAATAGAGGCCTAATTGATCAAAAGGCTTCTGAGGATCAGTTCGTAACCTTTCATCAGTTCAGTTTTAGAGCTCTCTCATTATTCTATCACTCTCTCACTCTTGGAAAATTAGAGTTTTCTTGGAGAATTTTGGCATTGGATCAAGAAAGGCAAAGAAGGCAAGCAGAAGTAGAGATCAAGCTAGGAAGAGCAGGATCAATCAAGTACAACAATATTCTTTGTAGGTATCAATTTTCATGTGTATTTTCCTTGGTAGATTTGGCATGCATGGTATTGCATGTGGTTCTTTTGTTGTTAAGGCATGGGTTTTGGCAGGCGTGACCATGTTTTTAGCCTAGCCTTGATATTCCCAGATAGTCATGGTGTGATGGGGTTCTCATGTTTTGGCTGAGATGGATTGCCAGAAAGATTTTAAGCTGAGTAAGGTGTATCTCTGAATGATAGAGAATATGCCCTAATGGTGCCTAAACTATATTGTGGATCATGGTCAGGCCACTAGCCTAGTAACCACTGAGACATATTGTGGGTTGTTGTAAAGCCAAGACTGTTTTGCCTCAGTGGGCTTGGGAATCCTTGCTAGTGAATGGCAAGATATACGGTAAATCCAAGAGGTGGATTTCTCTTTGTTGGGCCTAGTAATATCAGGTTGGGATATGTGGTAAATCCTAGAGAGTGGGTCTTGTTTTAAGGCCTAGTGATCTAGTGTGGATTGTGGCAAAGCCTCAGAGACTAGGAGAGAGGAAAATGCCTCATGGTGTATGTGGAGTAATCCAGTGGCATCCATGCTTGTTTGGCCTAGTGATTGGGTGGAGATCATGGTAAATCATGTTATTACATGTTCTATTGATGAGGGTGAGGTGGTTTAGCCTTGGGGTGCCCTGGTTGGCTCTTTTGGTTTGAGTCCCATATTCATGCTTGGAATATGGAACGAGGGTGAATAGTTGAAGATGTATTTGGCTCGGCCATTCTACGGTCAGGTGGAACGTGGTATTCCCATCCCAAGTTTGGATTTTTCATCATCAATATGAGGTTATTTATCCTTGTATTTATATGAATATTATACTGGTTTATATGTGGATCATATGGTTGTGATTTCATTTGTATTTTTATTTCTATGATATTGGTTATGTATGTGTTTTTATGACAGTAGCTATGTATGGCTCTCATCATGTTTTTACTTTTAAATGAATGAACAATGTATCTATGACCTAATAGATGATAATGCAACAAATTATATGAGGAAATAATGGTTCTTAGAAATTCTCAGATAATTATGAGACCCCTATACTTAAATATGTTATTTATGTCTATAGATTACATATTTGTGATATGTTTGATGAAATACCTATCATGGCTAGTGAGGGTGCAGTTAAGGGCTTGTTCAAGAATTTAATTTTGCATCATTGTTTCCTTGTTATCTTATTGTTCTGAATGTGTCATTCAATTCCTAGCAGTGACATGGGCTTTGAGCCTGAAAAAGTAGCTCAAATCCTGGGCATGTTGGCACAACACTGGGAAAAATAGTCCTTAGATGATGGAATGCATTTTCATTAGAGTGTCCAGAGCCTCCTGGATGCTAACAGACCTATAGCATGAGAGCATCCAAAGGTCAAGTGGTAAAAAAATTCAGTGGTACCCAGAGACTAACTACCTGAGTGGTTGGGATGGTTCCTAGGAGTCTTGTAGCTAATGTGTAAGGTCTATATGTTGTGTTTATGTTGATTCCACCCCCTTAAGGACACATAGGAGGTTGAATCCAATCATAGTAGCCTCTTGTCACATGTTTACCCTGGTTGGCTAGTTACTTGGGTAGACATGGGAGGAGGGTGTTACAAAGTGGTATTAGAGCATGGTTCACCCCTAAGACTAGATGGGCAGAATGCATTCATGCCGTTTACACATGTGATTTATCATCCTTGTGTGTGCTTGTTGCATATGCATGGTGTCAATCATGGTTGTAGGGACGTTGCCATGTGAAAGAGTTGTTGTTATGAAGTATGTCGTCATGAGTGTATGATTGGTTACATGTTGTTTAGGCTTGTGTATTGTTAGTGCATGTCGGTATGGTTGTTGTTGTTATGCATGAGTTCATGGTATGTGTAGTTAATATGGTCATGCATTAATTACTGGACTCTAGCTAGACTGAAGGTTACAAGGTTATGTGCTTATGTATTATATGTCTATATGTTGTTATGATTATGTTTATACATGTATCATGCTGATTTGATGATCTTGTAGATGAGATATCCTCCCCAAATTTTTCTAAGATACATTGGTTTATTGTGATTTGGTTTAGTTGACATAGTATGCCTTGTAGGAGAAAGATTGAAATGACTAGCAAGATGGTTGACCAAAGACTCTCCCTATGAATCAGAGGATCAGTGTGGTCTTGGGACCTATTTTGATTTGGTAGACACATTGATAATCTTGAAGGAAGAAATAAGGAGTTGTAAGACAAACAACAACAAGAACATACATGCACAAGAGAAACAAGAAGAGGTTAATGCAATACTTCTTTAGAGTTTTTCAGAATTTCACTCACAAGGGCCACTTTGGATCAGCCATGGATAGGAGGACATAAATAATGAGGCATATGTTAGTATGTCTCATGGTGGTTACAAGTTTGATAGAGATGACACTATTAGAGATGGCAGGTTGTTGGATACTCCAGATAGGAGAGTTGATGGATATATGTATTATTCTAGTTTTGGTTCTGACAGGCATTGTGATCATCATCGTTATCATCCTTATAGGAGGAGTGATAGGGGATACTTGTGAGATGAGTTTAATAAAGAAAGGCCACCTAATTTTTATAGAGATGTGAAGAACCCATAATATGCATAGGATTTGATACATGGAATGAATAAATTATTTGAGTTGCATGAGTACACATATAATATGAAGGTAAAAATAATTGTCTTCAGCCTGAGAGCTAAAGGAGACATCTAGTGGGAATATGTGAAGCAGGTTAGTGACATCAGGATAGATGACTTGACTTGGCATGAGTTCGAAAGGCTTTTCAAGAAGAAGTACCTTTCAGAAAGGTACTACAACAGTAAGGCCAAATAATTATATGAGCTAAATATGTGATCAATTAAAGATGAAGAGTACACAATTAAGTTCATGCATCTATTGAGGTATGTACTATATCTTAAAGATGAGAGGGCTAAAGTTCAACATTTTTTCAGTGGATGCCATTAGCATTTAGAGATTGGATTGAGTATGATGAGCCTCAGTCACTTGAGGAAGTTATTGGGAAATTGAAGCATTGCTATGAACAATAAAAGCATAAGAATTAATCTCAGCAAGGTTGGAGAGGGAAAGA
Source organism: Pinus tabuliformis (assembly GCA_031772625.1). Lineage (NCBI taxonomy): Eukaryota > Viridiplantae > Streptophyta > Pinopsida > Pinales > Pinaceae > Pinus > Pinus tabuliformis. The sequence continues at coordinate 86,620,160 of CM062805.1, read as the reverse complement.
AAAATGTAAATGGCAGGCGGAAAGAACAAGGCCTTAGAATGTAGATGAGAAAGAAAATGTGGCACCACAAAATAGGTTCAAGGCAGCTAGACAGGGACATGGGTCACAACAACAACACCATAGAGGTGAGCATATTGGTCAGTTGGAGTGTTGGATGTGCGGAAAGGAGCACCTTAAGAGAGTTTGTTCAAAAAAATAGGGTGGTAGGCCGCAAATATATAGTGCGCAAGAGGCACAAAATATTGGGGATGTTGGTCAAAGCGTTCCTCATATTTATGCAACATTGGATAACAAACATGTAGACCATCAAGCATCTATCATTGAGATGTACGTTATGCTTTGTGATCAAATTATTTCTATTTTGATTAACCCTAGATCTAATTATAGTTATGTTAATCTTGACTTGGTGGATAAATGTGGTTTGAGTGAGGAATTGCATGTAGAATCTTGGTTAGTGCATTTGGCTACACGTACAAAGAAGCGAGCTCATCAATGGGTAAGAGATTGTGCATTTGATTTGAATGGTATGCATACTGTAGCACATTTGAATGTATTACTGTTGGGATCATACAATATGTTGTTGGGCATGGATTGGTTGTATCTTCATATGGATTTTTATGACAAAGCAATTGAGTGTGTGGGTGATAATGGGGAACCAAGGGTCTTGTAGGGAAAGAAGAAAGCCACATTAGTTAGGAAGGTGACACCTATGCAGGCAAAGTGCAGTCATAGGAAAGGGTGTGTTTTATTTTCCATACATGTTTCTAGTAACAAAGTGTTGTTGTAAAACACAACCCTGCCCCCCCTCCCCCCATTTTTTACTTGTTCACTTCAAATAATGGGGACCCTTTCTATAAAAATTTTGGTTAAACACCTTTTAGGATTTTTATTTAGTTGATTATCCTACGTAATTGTTAATTTTTCATTTTCTTTGGATTTTAGTTTTGATTGCTTTATTAAAATCATTTTTCATAAGCTTCCCATTGATTCTTGTTTTACCTCATTTGGACAACTGGTTTGTAAATAACACTCCTTTGAAGTCTAATCATTTATGTCGCCTGGGTTAAAAACACATAAAATGTAAATATTCCATTTTTGTAAATAAATTAGTTCAATAATGCATTTATTTTAATTATTAACCCCTAGTTAGTTATTACTAACGTTTTTCATTTTTTTACTTATACAGCCAAATCATGAAGCATCGAGATTTCAGTCATTTATTCCAATTTTCTATTTTCAAATAAATTACTAATCTCGAAAAATCAAAATGTCAAAGTGGCTGTAGTTTATTTATTTTTTTATTTTTATAGTGGTTGTAGTTTAAATAGAAAAATATCACTCCAAATAAACCTCACTCGTCTTCATTAATTTAATAGCCCCCAAGACCCAGATCACAAAAAACTTATTAAAAAAAATCACTTCTCGCAAAGTCTTATCGCAGATTTAAAACAAAAACAAGCCTTAACCATTTCACAAAGAAAAATGCGAGGAGCAATAAACAATTTGGTTTTATACGGCTTATTAAAAAACTTTAATGTAAATTTTTGAGCTCCCGTGACCTCATGCTAACTTCATCACACAATTTCTCGCATCGCATATTTAATAAAAGGGCATTCCAAAACAAAATGCAATCAATCATTTTTACGATATGCGATAATCCCATAACTTAACCAAATGATAAAGATCATGGAACTCAAATTAAAAACAAAATATATAATTACATTTCATAAAATTTCGAGTCCATTAGCGATCACTTGATCGCATGTCGCAAATTAGGTCCATCGCAATTCTCATAACATTCATATCTTAAAAACCCCAATGACTGATATGCGATGGCAAAGGGATATGAGTTCTATAATAAGTTTCATTCAAAAGACACTCATACGTGAGTGAAATAAGTAAAATAGAGAGGGTAGTTATAGTATTGGTGAGGAGTGTAGTGTTAATTTAATAATAGATTAAATAATTAATATTTAAAATAATTAATTTTAAATTAATTAAAATTTAATTAATTTAATTAAATTAAAATTTAATTATTATTTAAATTAAATAGTTTGTAAACAATGAATTATATATTAATTAGTTAGATTAACATTAATTAATAATAGTTTATTAAAAATTAGTTTTATTTATGATTAACAATTAAATTAGAATTAATTATTAGATAATCAGAATTCTAATTTAGGATTAGATTTTTAATTAAAATTCTGATTTTTAGCTCAGCAATAGAAATTCCAGAATTCTGACAGTTTTGACTCATCAACTTTGGAATCTTATAGATTGAGTTATACTTGGCCAAATGAGGCTCAGGACGGCTCATTGGAAAGATAAAATCAAGGAGAAAATTTTTGAGGAGGTTTCGCTAACGATTTAGTAATTTACTAGGTCAAAAATCAGGCAGAAGATCAAGCTCCGAATTTTGAAAACAAAATCAATTTTCTGAGTTTTATTTTCTTCATTTTCATTTACCCAAGCCTCTTCTAATTCAAGATTCGCTCATCAATGATATCTTTGGCCAATTAAACCATCCCAAGCATCAATAGAGAGCTTATATTTTATTTTCAATGATTTATTTAAATAGAATTTGATTGGATTTATTTTAATGCCAGAAATGATATTTTGATTTTATTGTTGCATCTTAATTCATTTTGATTTCTTTTTGCAGGAAAACAGTAGAAGAGATATGGAGGAAAAGATCTCAATCAATGAGAATGCTTCAGTAATTAAAGATGGGAATTTTGAGAAAATAAAATTGATTGGACATATTTTTCTTCAACAAACTTTCCTCTCAAGAATTCCTTTGCAAATATTATAAATAACAGATTGCAAAATGTAATAAAGCGCTGCTCTCCTCTGCAATTTTGAATTCTAAAAACACTTTTGTAATATGGATTTAGAGTTGTAGGTGGAAGGAGTGGAATCTCAGATCTGGAGATTATTGAGGTTTTTCTTTTACATCCTGAGTTATGTATAATGAACAAAGTTTGCACTATTGTAGCTCTGCTTTTGAAAGCAGAAGCTTAGGCATTGTAAAAGACTATTAGAGACTGGAGCTAGAAAAATGGATTCAATAAATTGGTATTTTGAATACTATTATTTTAAATGCTGGTTTTATTTTATGATAACAAGAATGGTGTCAATTTAGTTACATATTTGTGCACTTTTGTTGGTATGGGTAATTTGCTTCTATTTTATGTTGTTATTTATCTCTGCTCTTATGAGCTGAATTCTGATTTCTGAGTAATTATTTACTCATAAATCTGTCTTTTAATATTGGGTTAATAAATAGTGATATGTTGTGAACTTCTTCCACATATTATTGTTTAATAATTCAAGTTATTGATTAAATGATCACAATCACTTTGTGAACTTCTTTCTAAGTGTTGTTGATTGATTATTTCAGTTAAGTGGTCTCAATAGGATGTGTTTTGCTATCCATAATGTCAGTTAATTGAACTATTTCATTAACATGATATTCATTATAAACAAGACATATTTCAATCTCAATATTATAAATACCTACTCTTGGTTGGGTTAGATCTCTATCTGCCTAATTGAGATAGGATTAAGATAGTTTCTTTTGCTTGCATCTTAGGACAAGTTTGCATTTAGAATAATTTCTACATTCTTTTAACTGCTCTTCCCAAAGAGACAAACTTTAGTAGTGGACTGGCTGAGCCCTAAATTAACTTAAGGATCACTTTCTTGCCTAATCAACAAGAAGGTCAATCTGATGTCTCTTTTCCATTGGTGAATGAAAGTAATATTTTAAAGCCATTGGAGATTGAGAGAAGGTAATTGGACCTAGTTGAACCAGTCAGAACCACCATTCTAAACGGAAAAGGAGCTGCTTTAAGGTCCGCACTAGGTGGTCATCCCCCATGTTGTTGCATCGATTTTCGAGGCTTCAACACAAAGGTAAGGAAGTTGAGGATGCTGATGTTTTGAACTGGTACCCAGTTCTATAACAGTTTCAGGGATGTGTTTCCCAAGGATATTTCAGAGTTTCCACCTCACAGGGAAGTGGACTTTTCTATTAAGTTAGTGCCAGGGACAGCTCCAACATCAAAAACACCTTACAAGATGAGCAGACCCAAGTTGGTAGAGTTGAAGTTACAGTAGAAGGAAATGTTGGGAAATGGATACATTAGGCCAAGTGTATCACCTTGGGGTGCACTAGTATTGTTTGGAAAGAAGAATGATGGTACTCTCAGATTATGCATTGACTATAGGAAGTTGAACAAAGTGACCATAAATAATAGGTAACAATTACCAACTACTGAGGATTGATGACTTGTTTGATCAGTTGAAGGGAGCAACAATGTTCTCGAAGATTGATCTAAGATCCAAATACCATGAGGTATGCATCAAAGAGGAGGACACTTACAAGACAACTTTCTGAACCAGGTATGGGAATTACAAGTTTGTTGTAGTTCCATTTGGTTTGGCTAATTCTCCAACTATGTTTATGTGCTTAATGAATAGTATGTTGCATTCGTATTCGGATAAATTTGTTATTGTGTTCATTGATGACATATTGGTATATTCTAAAAATGAGGAAGAGCATGTCGACCATTTAGTAGAAATTTCAAGGTTGTTGAGAGAGCATCAATTGTATGCTAAGCTAAACAAGTGGAGATTATTTCAAACCAAGGTGCACTACTTGTGACATGTTGTCTCCAAGGAGGGCATTGTAGTAGATGTAGCAAAGATAAGGTCCATCATGGAGTGGGTATCTCCCAGGAATGTGGATGAGGTGAGATCTTTCATGGGATTGATAAGTTATTACAGGAGGTTCATCAAGAACTTTTCATAGATTTCTTATCCTGTCACATCATAGAAAAGGTTAGAACTTTGAATGGACAGAAGAGTGTGAGGCTGGTTTTGAGAAGCTTAAGAAATTGTTGACACATGCACCAGTGTTAAAGATTGCAAATCCAGACAAAGAATTTGTAGTATACGCAAACTCTTGCAAGAAGGGACTTGGTGGAGTCCTTATGTATGATGGATAAGTGGTATGCTATGAGTTGTGAAAAATGAATGATCACAATAAAAAATACCCCACACATGACCTTGAGTTGGCAACAATCATACATGTGTTGAAGATGTGGAGGAACTATCTTCTAGGTAGGAGGTTTATGTTGATGAGTGATCATATTGGGTTGAGGTATTTATTTGACCAACCAAATCTGAACGCAGACAAGCTAGATGGTTGGCCACGATCAACGAATTTAACTTCGAGATTAGGTACATCAAAGGGAAGGAGAATAGGGTGGCATCTTCTCTTAGCAAGAGAATAAAAGTAAATCAATTACTAGTAATGAGGTCATATGGGACTATTTACATGATATGATATTGAAGGCAGGTTAGTAGTATGTCAAGTATATGAATATTGTGCACAGGTTGCAGTGAAGCACAGGTACAGGTAGTAGTACAGGTACATGTACAACTAGTGGTACATGTACAAATAAAGCTGCAGGTGCACAGGATGTGGAATATTGTCTTACAGTAGATAGATTGGTTAGATGCAGAGATAGGATATATGTGCCATAAAATACTGAGCTCAAGAAGTTGATCTTGAGGGAGTTTCACGTGAAACCTTATTTAGGTCACCTAGAATATCAAAAGATGTTGACCACAATGAAGAAATTTTATTATTGGGATGTTTTGAAGAAGGATGTAGCATAGTTTATGGCAAGATGTTTTGATTGTCATCGTTTCAAGGTGGAGTGTAAGCATCTAGGTGGATTGGTACAACCAATTGCGATTCCAGAGTAGAAATGGGAGGTCATTTCCATGGAATTTATCATAGGTTTACTGAGGATAGTGAGACATTATGATTCCATCATGGTTGTTGTGGAAAAGTTGACAAAGGTTACACACTTCATTTGAGTGAAGTCTACATTCTCAGCTAGCGAAGTAGCAAAGGTATTCATCAGAGATGTGGTCAGATGGCATGGTGTTCCAAAGACGATTGTGTTAGAGAGCGATGCAAAGTTCACTTCCAAGTTTTGGAAGGAGTTGTTTGCAGGTATTGACATAAAGTTGGTCATTAGTGCAACTTATCATCTGTAGAAAGATGGATAGACTAAGAGGGTCAGCAGGATATTGGAGGAAATGTTGAGGATGTATGTGATGCATCAACACCAAATGTGGGAAGAGTATCTTCCACTGGTAGAGTTTGCTTACAACAATGGTTATCGAGAATATTTGAAGATGAGTCTCTTTGAGGCATTGTATGGGCAGAGTTGCAATACTCCCATTAGTTGGAGTGATCTAGTTAATAGGGTGTTGATTGGACCAGAAATGTTCGCAGACACGGAACATGAAATGTAGGTTATAAAGAAGAATATAAAGGCAACACAAGATAGGCAGAAGAGATATGGATATTAGAACAAGTTTTTCATGGAGTTTCATTTTAGGGAACAAGTGCACTTGCACATGAAACCAAATAAGAGCTCCTTATGGATTGGTTCATATGCCAAGCTGGTACCATGATTTTGTGGACCCTTCAGTATTATTGAGAGGATTGGGCTAATAGCCTATCGACTTGCACTGCCTCTGATAGTGAAAGTCCATGATGTTTTCCATGTGTCATTTCTTAAGAAGTATGTTAAATATGTTGATCATGTGATTGACTGGTCTATATTGCATGTGGAACCAGATGGAAAATTCCAGCTGGAGCCTCATTGTATATTGCCGAAAAAGGTGCTCATGCTCCAGAATTGAGAAATCGAGTAGGTTAAAGTGCAGCGGAAGCACTTTGAACGCAATGAAGCTACATAGGAGATGGAAGATCAAATGTGGGCTATGTATCCTTCATTGTTTTTTAGTTGAGGCAAAGTAGTTTTGGTATGGTGTTTTGGTATATGTTTTGGTACATGTTTGGTGATGTTTTGGTATATGTACCTATGTATATGGATGTGATTATTGCCATGAGCTATGTTTTGTATCAACTGTAACCACCCTCCAAAATTTTTCCTTAACTTCGTTTTGGAGCCTCCCTACCAACCTTTCATAGCAGCATGTCTCACTTCGTCAAGTACACAAGCTTCAATGATTTTCTTGTTGAAAGACAGCCTGTCCATCAAAGCTTGTTGCATTGCCCTCGTAGGTTGTTTCTCTAGACTTGGTCTAGCTACAGGCTGAGTAGCTCCCTCAAGATATTGCACAATTCTGGAGGGCAACCAACCTTCCCTCGTGAAATTACGCAATTCCGTTTGGTAGCCTATTGGGCTCTAGAATTGCGCAAATCTTCCAGTCAAGCTTCATCTAGAAAATTGCGCAATTCCTCCCATCATGGCTGCTCAGCCCAGGAATTGCGCAATCCTTGGTAGTAGTCAGTTACTTTTCCTAGAAATTACACAAATATCCTAGGAAGTTGGCTCAACTCCCTCCCATAAATGCACATTTTTTTCCAGCAGTTGAGCTGAATCTTGCATGTGAAATTGGTTTGATCAGTTCCATTCGAGACCAAGAAAACTTGACTTGCATGCAGTGGAGGATTTTTCCTGGAATAGAAAAAGCAACGTGAAAAAGCATCCATATATTTTAGGGAGATATTTTAGCAGCTGGAGTTACATGCAAAGATCATTTTAGAATATTTCCTCCAAGTGTTTCTTTTTCATAGATTTGTGGCATGCATGTCATGAGATTCAAAATTATTTACTCGACACTTCAGATCTCATTTCATCACATCAATCTTGGAGCTATGACATCCCACAGCACATCCACGACTCTTTGACACATGCAACTCAACTATTCACAGGTAAGTGGTCTCAACTTGTCTTTTGCAACATTTTTGTTGCTTTTTGTGCTTTTGGTTGTGTGAATGTTGTTTGCTTGATTTCTGTGAATGCTTGTTGTCGTTTAGATGCATAATAGCTTGTATTAGCATTGTTTCAGTTTTCGTTAGCATCTCACTATTCTTGCATGCATGAAACTGTTTTGCATGAACAGTTGTTGATTTAGCGACCCTCTTAACCCGCATGCATGTTGTTTCACTTTCTAAATCATTCATTCACTATTTTCTTGCATGATCATTTGATTCTGCTTACACTCAGTATCGTCATGCATCCACTTTCACATTTTCTTTTAGTTGCGCATCGGCGGGTTTGGGCACTCTTGGTTTGGACTCTACCTCACCAAGGCAACATTGAGCAATCTTGAGAAGGAAGGATTTGTCTTCCTCTTAGGAAATGCACATTTCTGCCTAAGAGATGTCCTCCAAGCTTGCATTGCATAATTTTGAGGGACAATGACTGTTGACCCAAAAAAATGCACAAATGTAGTCATTGAGCCTACAGCCATTGCTAGCTAAAATTGTGAATTGCACAATTCCAACAGATAGCAAGCCAGCTTGGATTGCACATTGCACAAATCCAGTAGCCAGTCAGCCCCCTAGATATCCCAGACTGACTTTTGTGCAGTTTTAGTAGCTAGTCAACCAACCTCCCAAAATAAATTGTGCAATCCCTGCCAATCAATCCCCAGGTATGTTGCATGTCTTCCCTCAAGTTTGCTTTGGTTTTCGCTAGCAGATTTCTTGCCATGCACGTCTCTTTGTCTCCAGATCTAGTAGGTGTTAGTCTACCTATTTGCAGTTTAGGATCAATGGCATCCAAGAGATAAGGATCTCAAGACGTTGGCAGAAGTGCAATTGGAGTAGTAGTTGATTGGGTGTCTGTAAGTCTACCGATCTATGAAGATACCAAGATGATTCTAGACAAGGACATCAAGCTGAAATGGCAAGAGGTCAACAATGCATTTGTAGGCACATTTGGGGAAGACCTCAAAGATTGCCAGGTGTATGTGAACATCCACAAGTCCGAATTGTACTGGATTGCATGTAGGTATCTCGTGCTACCATGCATGGACATGATACATTGGATCGTCTCGCACACTGATCCCGAGACTATGACATTGAGCAGTGTAAGTGGGACAAATATTTCTACCTTTAGGGCATAGGATTATGATGAGATGTATCAGATGGCAGAGCCCGTGACCACCATGGAGACACCCTTAAGCTTACCCGACATCAATGCCAACTCCAGAGACATTTTGAAGAACTGGGTGAAGCAGTCGGCTAAATTCAAAATAACACCCAACCATGTCTACAAGACAAAGATATTGCAGAAGGTGTATCATTACTTGGTCATTTCTTCATGTCGACTGTATGGCCAAGAAAGCATGAAAAACTTCCCACAAAGTTGGGTGATCACGTTGGACCAACTGGCCAGAGATGGAAAAGCATGTAATTGGTCCAACATGTTGGCTAATTAGCTGAAGGAACAAGTAAGACGAGCTCAATAGCCACCCAAAGGTATGCAAGCAGACATCTGAATGTCTGCCTACATCTTGGATGCAATCTTTGCCTGACAAGAGTTACTAGGCTTCATGTGGGCATGGAAACTGGCAGAGACTACTGTGAACACTTATTGTAAGATGTTGTCCAAATAAAACTTCAAAGGAGTTATTAGACGACTATCCGATCATTTCGTCACCCGGTTTACAAGATGATATTCGAACGGGATCCACCCTGCATATCTAAGGCAATAATGGAGGCAATAATAGACATTGTTGATTGGTATGCCTCATTATCTGACACCGTCATACAGATGTATAGCACGAAGAAGCCCCCGCATGTTCTACCAAAGTTTGCCTTGGACATACTCATCATGCAGGAAGTAGCATATCACATCTCAGCAGGATTGCCATCTAGGTTGCACTGGAAGAGGAAGGAACCTTGGCCCGCTCTTCCACTATGCATTGGGTTATACGAGATCCAGAGTTTCAAGCATGCATATGTTGAAGCAAAGCAGAAGAAGAAGTATCCATTTGACCTCCGAAGCTACAATCCCTATGACCTACATTGTCTTGTGAAAGATCACCGCACAAGAGTACAATTCAACTGGATACAAGGGGCATGTCCTTAGGAAGAGGAGGACCCATGGAGATATTGTTACAACTCCTCCAGACTCAATGAACTGGTCAGCTTTGTTGTGGAATGGTTAGCGAAGCAATGTGAAACAGCATCTCGGAGAGCACTAGAAGTAGCAACAACAATAGAGGTGAACATACCAATGTGCAACAAGGACAAGAGGAAGATTGTCGATCACATGTAGGAATAGCAAAGGTGAAAGTTTTGAGTAGATCCACTTGTGGAGAAAGCAGCTATGGCTATAGAGGCAAAAGGGAAACAACACAATAAGTGAAATATGCAAAGGAAGAGAGAGAAACAGAGAAGGAGTTGCATGAGTTGAAGGAGAAACTCTAGAAGCAACGAGAGTTGTGCAGAGAGGAGAAGGAAGCACAACAAGAATAGGTATAGCAAGGGGGGAAACTTGTGCAAACGGATGAAACAGTGCCCATATAGGTAGTGGATTCATCAGAATAGTTGGTATCAGGCAAACAGGGTGAGCCATTGCAGGAGTAGGACTTCGCTTAGGAGATAGAGCGAGCACTTGAACAAATGGATACGAATATGGAGCAGTAGGAATTAGAGCAAGACACCAACCTCATGCCTTGCCACCAAGAGGTCAACCCACCAGCTTCATTGCATCCAGAAGATGAGCAAGTCCTAAGCGACCAAGGAGACACTAAGATCCTTGGAGATCAGCTGGAAGGAGAGATGCACAACATCTCATTCGATGAGTCTCAACATAGAGTTGTGCAATCTTGTAGTGTTTCAACTTTGGAATATCACACATCTCTTGTGTAGTATGAGGAATGAGTGATCGTGTCTAACGTGTGCAAACATCCATCAGCATTAGCTGGTGCTACCGGAGCTTACACCGAAGCCACTAGATTGAGTGTTCACTTTCTGATAGCTAAGAACGAGTGAATGGTGAAGGAATTATAGATGGCCAAGCAGGGAGGAGTATTGGTTACAACATCTTCCTGAGCAGAATTGAAGAAGGAAATACTATATGAAGTGTTTTCCCTTGACACAGTCGTGTAGGAATTGTATTCCAAGTTTGGTACTATGCATAAGGCAGTCATCCATCTCAACGGATGGCAGCATTGATGTGCTAGAAGGGCATGTATCTTGTCAAACATGCATCCTGCTATTGATTACATGCAAACATGGATGATGAGATATAAGGGAGCCCTGCTTCACTTACCTAAGATGATTAAGCCCAAAGCAGTCAAGCTGAAGGCATGAATCTGGAGTCAAATCTTGAACTATGAAGAGCTCCCGTAGCTCATCACTAGTCTACAAGCTTCCCATGCATGTGTATTCAAGAGTATGGATGTTGTGGTGCACACACATGTAATTCCATCTACTGGGATTCTCACCCAGGAAAAGACAAAGGCATAGGTCCAACTAGAGCTTGACTTGCACTTTGAAAAGTTGATGCCTATAGCCACCAACCCAAAATTTCCAATTAGTGTGGAAATCATGCACAAGTATGTTGTTGGTTCGGTTGCATTGAAGACAATGATACGCATGCTTTCAGATGAGTTGGATAAAGGAGCCCAAGCAGTGTACCTAGATGCTATGGAGGCAAGAGTTAGGTTCCAGAAAGATGTCACCTTGGAGTACACAGACACCATCAGAGACTACTGATATTGGCATCAGTTTGCTACTATTGATCATCAAGAGGATGTCGAAGAGTCAAACTTCCCACAGTTGTTCGAGTCATAGTGGTGTCTTTCATGGATTTCTCAAGCCATTTTGTCTCACATGGGTACATGTGCAGATTGTATGTAATGTCTTATCAAGTGGAAGTTCAAGTGTCAATAGTTTAATGTAACAGTCATAAAGTAGTTAAAGAGTCATGAGGATACCTGAACAGTAAAAAAGGAGAATGTCAAGGTTCACCCCGCCCTTTGCTATAAATAGTCCCTCATAACTGATTGTAAAGTCTTTTGGTTAGCCAAGCTTCGATAGGACTTTCTTAGAGAAAGCTTGGACAATATTGTAATGCGCCTTGGCTTTTCCACTGTTCAGATCTAGTATATCTCTTTGGAGGAGCAGGGTTGTGGCTGTAACGTTCCACTATTGGCACTAGCAGGTGCACATGGATGTATTGTATGACTAGAACTTGCACTTCTTAATAAAACATAGCCAACACGTTTTCATGCATATGTTTTTATTGTAGTTGGACTATTCTGGTTGTTGTAGAAATGTATTTTATTTAACTTACACATATGTGTATGAACTATTTTGTATGAAATTGTATGGATCTTGTTACAGATGTGTTGTTGGTTTGAACATCTCTTTGGATTGCTCGCTATCTTGCTTTCGAGTTGATGATGCATCTTTGCTCGTGTGTTTCCTTCCAAGCCAAGTACTATTACAGGCTTCCAAGGGGCACACTCACCTCACTCCCCATGTGTTAGAACCTGTCATGCACCTTCCTTGACTCGCCATAGCTGTCACACCCGTGCTACCAACAGGGACATCTTACTTGCCTTTGTGCGAAATCGTGGTCAAGGCATTACTGTATGACCCACTGTTGGGACTCCTACACGAAACAATCTGAGGTCTAATTGGGAATTGTTACCAGGGAGATCCCCTTAGGGTCCAACATGGTCAACACTATGTTATAAAGCTCCAATAAGTGGTATGTGCGTCATATCATTATGATGTTATGCTTGTTATGTTCTCATTTTGGTTTTATTTTCACGGTGATCATTGTAAATAGTATGTTGAGCTATGTTATAAAACTCCATGGGTAGTATTTTTTCTTTTCGACATTTTTCCTAAGGTATAGGTATGGTTGAAAAACGAGGATAGTGTCCCCCAAGGGGGAGGGTTCTGTAATAGCCTTGGTAGAAATTCCATGTAATAAAAGTTAAAAATAATAACCACAATTGATGGGACACTTATTCCAAGATGAATGTTGGAGAAGACATCCTAGTGTGGGTGTTCATTTGGTTTATTATGGCTAAGGAAATTGGAAAAGGAAATGGCTAAGGCTTTGGTAAGGCAAAGTGGCATTTTGGCACATTTATTTATGAAAATAATGGATACTAGGAGAAAAGGAAGGTGAAAGATCACTGGTTTCATGTAAGGAGGAAAATGAAGGAAAATAATGGAAAATGAAGAAAATAGAGGCATAATTGATAAAAAAGATCTTGAGGATCAGTTTGTAACCTTTTTTCAATTTAGTTTTGGAGCTCTCTCACTCTTGGAAAGTTAATGTAACAACCTGGTGAAAATTCCATGAAATAAAAGTAAATAGAGGAAAAAATAATAACCATTGCTCATGGGACACTTATTCCAAGCTAAATGTTGGGCAAGACATCCTAGGTGGTGTTCATTTGGTTTATTATGGCTAAGGAAATTGGAAAAGGCAATGGATAAGCATTTGGAAAGGAAAAATGGCCCTTTTGGCACATTTATTTATGAAAATAATGGAAACTAGGAAAAAAGGGAGGTGAAAGGTCACAGGTTGCATGTGAGGAGGAAAATGAAGAAAATGGAGGCCTCATTCAAAAAAAGGCTTCTGAGGATCAGTTGGTAACCTTTTGTCAGTTGAATTTTGGATCTCTCTAATTATTCTCTCTCTCTCTCTCTCACTCTTGGAGCATTTTGGCATTGGAGAAAGAAAGGAAAAGAGGGAAAGAGGAGGAAAAGCTGAAGCAGGGAAAGGCAAGATCAAGAAGCTACAACATGCTTCATTGTAGGTATAGACTTGCATGTGTATTTTCATTGATATATTTGGCACGCATCGTATTTCATGTGGTTCTTTGATGTTGTGGCATGGGATTTTATAGGTGTAACAATGTTTTCAACCTAGCCATTACATTTCCAAATAGCCATGGTGTGATGGGATTCTCATGTTTTGGTTGAGCTTGATTGCTGGATGGATTCTATGCTGAGTGGGGTGGATCTCTTAATGATATACCACATGGCCTTGTGGTCCCTGAATAGGACTGTTGATCATTGTAAAAACACTGGCCTAGTGACCCCTCAGCCAGACTGTGGGTTGGGGTAAAGCCAAGATTGTGTTGCCTCAGTGGGCCTAAGAATCCTTGTTGGTGAATGATAGGATACATGGTAAAGACAAGAGGTGGTTTTCTCACCTTTGGGCCTAGTAATCCCAGGTTTGGGATATGTGGTATAGCCTGGAGAGTGGGTATTGATTTAGGGGCTAGTGATCTAGGTTTGGATTGTGGTAAACCCTAAGAGACTAGGAGATAGGAAAATTCCTCATGGTGTAGGTGTATAAATCTAGTGGCATCCATGCTTGTTTGGCCAGTGATGAGGTAGAGATCATGGTAAAGCCTATTATGATGTGTTCATTATGTCGGCCTAGTGATCTAGAATGGATTACGATAAACCCTGGTTTCTAATGATGAGGGTGAAGTCATTTAGCCTTCGTATGCCTTGGTTGGTTTTTTGGTTTGAGTCCCACATTCATGCTTGGAATATGGCACATGGGTGAATGGATGAAGAGATATTTGGCTCAGCCATTCTATGGTCGGGTTGAACATGGTAGTCCCATCACTGGTTGGTTTATTGCATTCATTAATGAGAAATTCATTCCCTTGATTTTCATTTGTGAATGTACTGATATATATGTGGATTTTATGGCTGATATGCTTATGATATTTCTATCCCTATTATGTTGGTTATATGTATGTTTTATGACAACAACTATGCATGGATCTTAGCATGTTTTTTCCTGTAAAGGAATGGATAATGTATCTATGGCCTAATAGATGGTAATGCAACAAATGGCATGAGGGAACAATGGTTCATAGTGATTCTCAGATAAGTATGATATCCCTACACTTAATTATGTTGTTTACATGTATAGGTTACATGTTGATTATATGTTTGATGAAATTCCTATTATGGCTAGTAGTGATATGATTAAGGTCTTGTTTAACTTAATGCTTTTGCATCATTGTTTCCATGTTCGTTGATTGATCTTAAGCTATCATTCTATTCTAGGAAGTAACCTGGGCTATGGGCCTGAAAATTGGCTCACATCCCGAGATTGTTGGCATAACACTGGCAACTTGGGTCTTTGGATACTGGTAAGAAAGCTTGTGAGAGCGATTTTGGGTTTTTGGACGCTCTCATGCCTATAACATGAGAGGGACTGAGGCTTAAGATGTCCAGAAAATCAGTGGGACCCAAGGACAGGATGTCTGAATGGATGACATGTATCCTCAGGGTGTTGTTGCTGATGTGGATAGGTTGGTTGATGTGTTTTGTGGATTCCACTTCCTTAAAGTCACATAGGAGGTCAAATCCAATCAAGTAGCCTCTCATCACATGTTTACCCCAGTTGGCTGGTTACTTGGGTAGATGTGTGAGGAGGGTGGTTAGAAAGTGGTATTAGAGCATGGTTCACCCCTTGGATTGGATGGGCATTTTGTGTTGGTCATGCATGCTTGCTAGTTGCATGTGTGTCTCTTACACTTTCATTCCATATGCTTATTGAATTGCATAATGTTGATCATGGCTGTAGTAAGGTTGTCATGAGGAAATTGATGTTGATTTTTTGGAATGCATCGTCATGAGTATATGAATAGTTACATATTGTTACATGTCATGTACATGTTGATTTTATGTCACCTACTTACATCCTTGTATGTAGGATACATTCTTGTAGGTTTGATTACATGTATCAGACTTATAAGTTGATTACAAGAGTTGCTTGCTTATGCTTGACTACATGTGTCTATGTGTATGTGTACTTGACTTGAAATTGCTTGTGCACGTTGATGGTTGCATGTGAAATTTTTTACAATGGATTAATGGTTGTTTTCATGCATGAGGGCATAGCATGCATTGTTGATATGGCCTTGCATTGATGACTAGACCCTAGCTAGAGTGATGTTTATGCATTGATGCACTTACCTGTTATATATCTTATGTTGTTATGATTATGTTATACATGTATCACACTGATTTGATGATCTTGCAGATGAGGTATCCTCCCCAAATTATGCTAAGGTACATTGATTTATTGTGATTTGGTTTATCTGATGCATTCCAGGAAAGAGATCATATGGCTATCATGGTGGTAGACTACATCGAATCTCCCTGTGTATCAGATCAGCAGTGTGGTGTGGGGCACTCTTCTGATTTGGAAAATACAATGAGAAGCTTGAAGGAAGAGATAAGGAGTTGTAAGGTAGATAATGACCGGATCATATAGGAACAAGAGAAATAGGTAGAGGTTAATGCAATACTTATTCAAAGTTTGTCAGAATTGCAATAACAAGGGCCACTTCTGATTAGCCATGGACATGAGGATAGAACTAATGGGGCATATGTTAGTAGGTATCCTGGTAGACACAGTTTGGATAGATCTAAGATGGTGAGAGATGGTAGGTTGTTGGATACTCTAGATAGGAAAGGCGATGGATACAGGTACTATTCTAGTTCTGGTTCTGATAGACTTCATGATCGTCATTGCTATCATCCTTATAGGAGAAATTGATCTAGGTGGATACTGGTGGACACCTGACTATTCTACTTGGACCCCCACAATTGTTTCTTTCTATTTTTTAGTTTCCTTAATTATAGCACAATTTAATATTTTTGGTAATTTTTTGGGCCTTGATCTTACATAGTAGTTTTGAGGCCCTAAATGATGTTTTTTGGAAAATCATCACCGGAAAATATGATATATTGACTCAATATGCTCTACCAGTAGTTGTATTCCTAAGATAGATCTTTCTAATGATGTATCATGTGCATGAAACAAAGATATGCCAAAGTTACCACCCTAGGAAGTTGAAGTACCAATTTACCCCAACAGGGCCCATAGTTTAGCGATTCATCTCCTAGGGTTAGGTTTTTGGATGTTTGGGGTTTTCCAATGTTTCTCAATAACAAATAGGACCTCAATCCTAATTGCAACATAGTTCAAAGGCATGTATTCACCACATCTCTTCTCAGAGATAAGCTACCATCACTCGAGCTAGTCTTATTTCCATTCTGTTTGTAAGCATATTTCAGTATCTGATATTAATGAAATGAAGTGTTATTTATGCTACATCTCTATATTTATGGTTATATCTGTAATTTGTTGCATTCCTATTTAAATTTGGATCAGTGGCAACAGAGTGGTCTTCTCTTTCTCTATTTCTTTTTGCATGTCCCCAACGAGGTTGAGATATAAGGAGTTAGGGCTTGAACTAGTCGAACCTTTGCAAGACTGGCCTCACAAATCCTCACAGCCTCCCATGGAAGAAGAAAATAAAGATGGGGGAGTAGGAGGTCATTTCAAAATATTGCTTGAAGAATCTTGTTGAGCCTCAAAACTACCCTTTCCTTAGCAACTTTTCTCCTCCCTTTTCTTTGTTTCTCCATGAAGAAAATGCATCCCTAACATCAATAACTAGTATACATTGCCTTAAGGATAAAATTTTAGTGATTTACATGTTATGCTTTTATGTTTTGCTGCTTGAATAAGTTTTTGTCTTTTAGCTACGGAACACAGCCTATTCTGCAGCTAATCGGTTGTTTCGCAGCAATCTTCATGCTTCGAAAGGTTACACGTGTCAAATGAGGAAACCGGCTACATGGGCATCTCTGGAATGGTCATGACATGGATCCTATCCTAGTCAACCAGCCCAAATCGACAAAGAAACTAGCTAAAGACTTTGGTCAATGAAGAAGTCAAACGTAGAGACCTAAGGCAAACAAGACTCTGTTTTGTACACATTTCATAGTGATGGGATCCGAAACAACTTCCTGAGCCCACGAACTTCAACAGCCAGCTGTGCAACCAAATCCAATAGCCATCACCTTAGATTTATGTCTCCAACGATCGAGGAAGAGAATTCCGTGCGCCTGTCTGCTACGTGTTTTTGGTCGTAGCTTATTTTTCTCCATAAACAGTTGTATAATTTCTTTATAAATACATGTGTGAAGAACACAGAACTAGTTCGATTTTTGCTCATGCATTAAGCTCAGACTACTACTCTGTAATTTCGAAAACTCATTTCATGTGTTTTTAATATGAAGACCGTGTGTTTCATGGACACCTGAAAGTGTTTATTGAAGCTTTGATTGAGTATGCATAACCTGAGCAGTTGTAGAGGGCCCCTGCGCTGACTGAGGTTTCATTTCATTTTGTTTTTTCTTTTACAGTTGCAATTTTCAATTTATCATTTCTTCCATAGTGCTCATAACCATTTTTCATACTAACCCTATTTATAATGCATCATTTCTTTCATTACAAAATAGCTTTCTCTTTGCTTAATTTATTTCTAGTTTTATCAGTAGTTAGAAGTTGAATTCAGTAGTGTGGAGTAGTTTATTTCATTTACTATTTCACTAGTTTTTAATAGACTGAACAGTGCCATTAATGTTCTTGCCATTTTATTACTAGTTTAGTGACTCATGGTGTAGATGAATGTTTCTAAAAAGCCCTTCTAGTTGATAACTCATCTCAAACTAAGTGGTTGAATACTTCATTCATGTGATGAGTCTTTTCTACGTGTTTTGCATTTATTTTCTCGTAGAATAATGAAGTACAGAATTGCTCAAAATGTCATCCCAAGGAAGTTTGTCTTCCAAAATTTAGAGGCGGAGTAACTAAGTATTTCATTTAGTTTTGTGGCAATTTCACTTTCAGTTTTTCGTTAATTTTTGTTTCTGCAATAGACTAAACAATAGTTGTAATCTAATTTTTAGTTTCAACATTTCATTTTAGTTTTATTTCCATAATAGATAGTTGCAATTTCACTTTCAGTTTTTCATTTTGTCTTGTTTCTGTAATTGAATGGACAGTAGTTGCAATTTTACTTTTTTTAGTTCATAGCTCATGATTTTGAAATAATGATATGATTAAAGATAGAAACTCTATTTTTATTTCTTGATTAAACTTTTCTTCCAAATCTTACGTAAGCTCTTTTAGTACTCATCATTTAGATTCTTAGCAGTCTTTACAGAAGTTAAAAGTAGGATTTTGAGAGTCAGATTGTAAATCATTAGGGACTAATGGACCAAAACCCATAAAACAACATAAAATACAAAAACAATTAAGTAAGAAAGATCATCTAGCACATATAGTGCACTACAATTCATCAGTTTACGATACCCAAATTGATAATTCATAGAGCAATATAGGACACTAAATTGACCAGAAATTTTGGCGCCATTGCTAGGGAAGTGTAACTGGGTAGCCTTATCTCTTACATTTGAAAAAAAAAAAAAAAAACCAAAACAATGACATGCATAGAGAAAGAGACTCTAGGGGTTGATTTATAGATAGGGGCAGAAGTTCAATTCCCACAACTCCGCCTACTCCACCAAGAGTTAGAAAAGGCACACCTCCATCCCAGTCTCATACTCCCAGCCATAGGATTCCTGGAATTCAAGGGGCAGAAACTCAATCAGAATATTCTCCTACTTCATCTACCAAAACAGTCCTAGGAGAGAAAAAATTTGAATCTCCAATAGCAAGGATAACCTTTTTCACCTTCACAGGAGAGCCTATTGCAGTTGAAGAACTAGGAATACCTGGTGAGGAAGAAAAAGTAGAAACTCTCTCTCATAGTCAATTAACAGAAGAACCAGAGGAAGAGGGAATAACCTTGCAGGTTGAGCCCTATACTGATGCTGAAGAAACTATAATGGTAGAAGAAGAACAAGATGGAGAATTCTCACTGTTCGGAGGAGGGGGTAGAGGGAGAGGTAGAGGAAAAAATGGAGGTAGAGGTAATAATGGAGGAGACAGAGGAAATAGGGAAGTAGATAACTCATTTGGATTCCCTATAGTGGATGAAGAAACACATACAATAATGAAAAATATCTCACCATCTGTCCTCCCAAACTTCTATGGGTTGAGAAGTGAGGACCCTGAAACATTTTTGTTTGAGTTTGAAGTCTTGTGCAAAACATATGACTATTTGGAAGACTATCAAAAGCTCAAATTGTTTCCCTCAACAATAAAAGGGGTTGCTTTGAAATGGTTCATGGGGTTAGTCACTCGATCCATTAGAACATGGAATGACATGAAACAAGAATTTTTGGATAGATACTTCGATTATTGTATGCCTACTAATCATAAAGATGAGGTGTTCAAAATGATGCAAAAAGAGGATGAGAACTTAGAGGATTTTCTTGAGATATTCAACTATAATTTGAAAAGAGAAAAGATGAACAATTTAGATGAAGAAACTTTGAAAGCTCTTTTGTTAAACGCCATTAGAGACGAGTGGATAGATATCCTTAACATGATGGGGAAGGGAGATATCTCTCAACTTCCATTAAGTGACATAGCAGACCTATGTGTTCATCACTCAAGACGGAAATCTAAAACAAGAAAAGGGCTAAGAGATCCTTCTCTTGTTAGAACAAAGAAATCTACAACTGGATCTATAAGTAGTGTAGAAATTGGCAATATGCTTGATGAGATTAAAACTAACATTCTAGGGAGCCTTACTGAGCAACTAGACACCCTTAAAATTCAAAACAAGCAGAAAATAGAGGTTGATGCTTTAGCCATTTTTTGTCCAAAATGCAGAAAGAAACATGCTCTAAGGGAATTCCCTTTAGATGCAGAAGTTGTAGAAACTTGTATGATTTGTTCAGAAAGTCATGAGACCAAGGGTTGTCCTTCAATCCCAGGTCTTAAGGCTGTCTTTCCAGAGGAAATGGTCCCAAATTCTGAAGAATCTCTTTTTTTTGTTGCAAGAAGACCTTGGCAGGGGCCACAAAATTAGGGATTTAACAATCCAATGTATCTTCAACCCCAACCAAACTGGAATTCTTGGCAGCAACCTTAGCCTCAACCTCAATCACAATATCAATCTCAATCGTGGGCACAAGGGGTACAAAATCCTTATAGGAGATTTGCTCAATATTATCAATATCCTCCATCTTATCAGAATTATCCTCCCCCACAAAATCAGCAACCACAACTTTAAAATCAGAACCCTCAACTTTCATTGTCATTTCCACAACAACCTCCACAACAAAGTCAAAATCCTCAAATCTTACTGCCACTTAAGCAGAAACTAAATCAGCTACCTATCGAACCAATATTAAACCCCAATAATAAAAACCCTCAGAATGCTTACATGGTAGAAGGACAACAATTTACAACTTACATGATAACTCCACTAGATCTTAATGATGTTCAACTAAGATCTAGTAGGATATTAGAAAAGGAAAAACCTTATGTAGTTATTCAAGAACAAGCCACTTCTGAGGAAGATTCTCTAAAAGTCAATAAAATTTTTGAGGGAACATCCCTCCAAAACCAAAACATTGAAAAAGGAAAACAAAAAAAAATAAATAAACACAACTCCTATCATTGAGCAAACAACATCTACTTTTACACCCCCTTTTCCTAAGAGACTAAAAATTGATAGAGAGGTAGAAAAATAGATCTTGTTTCCCAATTATGATTTTCTAGATGAATTGAAGAATGTCTGTATCAAAATTCCTTTGTTACAAGCCATTATAGAAATTCCTATTCTAGCCAAGACAATAAATTAGTTGAGCATCAAAAGACTAGGAAGAAAACCAAGAGAAACAAAAAAGATTCACCTGGTAGGAAAGATAGCAAATGTTATGCTCTTAACCTGCAAGACGATTACCAGAATACCAAATATGCGAATATATATACCTAGAACATAGAATAGTGAGAAACAAGAGCAAGTATTTTATTATTCAGAAAGCAATGTTCACTTGCCTCTTCGAGGGGGCAACCTCCAATAGAGCAAAGCTCGTTTACAAAATAAGACACGATGCTCCTTGCGGGGAGTCTCTATCCTTTATATATGACTCATACATGGAATACCATGGATCAATACCATGGTTCTTATTAATACCATCTATCTAATACCATGGCCCATTTGCAACTAAATGTGGTCCTATCATTAATTGTGGTTTAACCACATACAATTATTAATATGGGCTTTATTGACTCTTTACTTAACTATAACTATGACTCGATCCTACTACATAAATAAGGGGGTGTTGAGGGCCCCGAAATCGGGTCGACAACAAGGGGGATACCCACCCGGTTCGGAACCTGGTTAGCGGCTCCTTGCCCGTTTGATGTAGCGGGTCCGACTGGGGGTAACGGGACCAGCTTCCCGATGCATGGGATGTGTGTGTGTGTAGAGTTTGATTATGTTGATTCTGGAAGCATTCTAAAACTAATTTAAATCTAACTTGCAAACTGATTCTAAGCTATAGTAATCTAATGAAAACAACATATACAATCTACGCTAACCCGAGATATATCTTTTCCATTATGCGATTTAGAAAGATTTCATATAATAACTGGTAATAAAGATCATTCAGCTATCACAAGAATATAAACCATTTAAGATGATCCATTCTGCATAAGAAGTTAAACAAAACAGTTGTGAACAGCATATCGCATAAATAAATCATTCATATGTCAAGCATAAATAAATGAGTCCACCGTACAAAAGTGCCAAATGATAACCCATATGCTCATACATTAACATATAAACAATAACAGCTGCATATCACTCTAAGAATATAAGTAGAAATTCGTCAAGAGATAAAAGTACCATTTATGACTGATTTTTACTCACAGACTTCAAGCAATAACGATTTATCTCTACTTGTTCTAATATCTACTAAGAGTACAATAGTGCAACATCAGTAGCAGACATTAAAAATGCAAACATAAATAAATCTCGATCCTTCCATTCATCAAAACCTCCTCTTAGGGTGCAGAAGTGCATATTCCGAGGACAAGTTTTTGACAAATTTCTGGACCCTTCTCCAAATGCCATGAGAAGGGTTAAATACTACTAACTAATTAATCTTAATTACACAAATTTAGGGAACGGCTTCAAATGACCGCCCTTTTACTAAAAGCAAATTTATTTCTAAAAATCAAATCTAATTTCTAACCGTTTCTGTATCTGCTCCTTAGTGCTGTAAGCAATGCGCTGTTCGCCATGAAAGAGTCGGCTGGTTGTCCTTTCCTTTTGTTCGAGCTTGAAAATTAGCAATGACAAGAGCTGGCACCTCTTTCTAACAGACTAGAAGATATTTTCGAAAACCTTTCTCTAGCTGGGTGTATTCACTGTGCGTATACTTAGTACAACCCAGGTTTCTTTTGAACTGATTTTGCTGTTGCTATTTCGGTTTCCAGTCGTGCGAATGACTCAATGAGTTAGGAGTCGTGTTGTATGGACAATCTCCTGTATCGAGAATTGCTTCCGTTCTTTGTTCCAGGCTTTTCTAGAGCGTCCTCCTTCTTTTGCGTTTCTCTTTTTGCTTTACCCAGTCTGAGCTTCAAGATCTTTTGCAAACACGCTGCTTTTGTGTGCCTTTGACTCTGAGTCTTAGATAGTCTATTTTCATCAGCGCCTGTTGGGTGATACTCTGGAATCCGCGGTCCTGCTGCATGCGACATCCATTTGCGGAGGCATCTTCTCTCTGTTACCCCATTGGCGCTTTCCTCTTTTCCTTAGATGTTTCCTGCATATACATTTATATCAGTTACATGTCTTGCATTTTACGTAAAGAAGAAGAGAAATGATGAAAATATTGACATGAAAGCATTAAGTTCTAATGAATGTGTAATTCTGACACTCATCATGATTTGACTCTTCGAAAAACGCGATACAATCATTCTTGGATACTGAAGCATGCGATCATTAATTTCCCTTAAGGTGTGCGCTCAATTTTGGGTTTACTGTTTATGTCGGAGAATTCTTGCGATGAGTCCTTTCTGCGATTGGAATCGCAGTATCGAGGATTGCAACGTCATTAAGTGTTATCGCAAATTGCCAATATCGCAGATCGCAGATCGCAGATCGCAAGATCGCAAGATTTTCGCTTTATCACTCTGTGCTGCTTATGCGACATTGCGACGTGCGACCTCGCATATCGACCGTCGGCGATTCCTTAGGTTTTCCCTTTTTGAGCGCTTTTAATGCACGCGATGCGATGGGTTCTCGCGTCGCTCTTTTTTCAGTGTATTTATGCGCTTAGGGAAAACGCTTCTTTCTACCTTTGCGACGCGATATAGCTCTTAAGGAGTTTAATACAAAAGATTTTTAAACAAAATATTTTTTTTTGGATTTCTGGTTAAGGGTACCCCTTTTCTTGATGTTATTACTAATATCAAACAAAGAGGGGGGTTGTTGGTGACCACAACAATGGCGATTCATTGTGAAGAACCAGTTATCTCTGCTTTTCTATTGACGTTTTCAAACTTCTAAAAGAAAAAAATTTTTCAGGAAATTTGAACTTTATTATAAAAAGATAAAAACAAATGATACTTCAAAGCGTCAATGATGTTTTGTTTCAGCTCCATTCTAGCTCAATTACTTGCATCCCTAGATTGTATTCGAATTTAAATCAGTCATTACTTGGTCTTGTAAAACATAAAAATAAAGTGTTCTCTATGTATCAGTCTTTCTTAAATATGCTCCTTTGTCGCAGGTAGAGCCACTGCTGCCAGTAGGCGTCCATAGCCTCGACAGGGTTACCTATTATCCAGGAATGATCCTTTATCCTGCCTCAGGTTATTTACAACTTTTTTAGAAAGAATCCCTTTCTTGATGCTTTTTTCTTCTTTTTTTTATTCTCTAAAGAACAATGTCTTGGTTTGGTGGCCAAATTATGACACAGTCATTCACCTGATTTACACTTTTGCTGAGCAAGCTGGCTCGTGATGAGACCCCTTGTCTTTTGATTGCAACAATCTTGAGTCATTGCCCTGTTTTGGTAGACAGTTTTGGCAAAGTCAGCAAGTTATAATATCTGTGATCATGATAAGTTGGCTCGTGATGAGACCTCTTATTCTTTGAGATGTAGCATCCTTTTAGGTCATTCCTCTGAATGTTGTGTTTTCCTTCAGCAGGGAGGAAGTCAAATTTTCTTTCCTTAAGAAAGTTCTGGACGACAATGATAGGGCTGCTTTTGGTAATGGCTGCTTTCACAGAGAATCTTTATTTTAATATTGATACCTTTCATTGTGTTGACCTAAGACAAATCCTTCACTGAGATAGCTTTCTTTTAATTTAATTTTTGGAGTTGAAACTATCATCATTTCTGGGTCAAAGTTCTATAGATAATAAAGATCAAATTCTCAAAAGATTTTCTATTCATAGGAGCCGAAGTCCAAAATCTTTAACAGAGACAAGGTGTATTTAGTAAACATCAAATGCCGTTTAGCCAGAACAAACATTACTTGAGAGAGGCAAACATTCCCTAGGGTCATGTAGAGAATATAAATAACTTTGCCTATCAATTATTGAAAGTGAAACTAACAACCTAGCTAAATTACTCCTACTCCTATTCTAACTATATACGGGAAATAACTAAGTAAAATGATATTTCCAATGGAACCAACGATTCATTATTATTCCTAGCCGTACGAATCTTCCAAGCATCAGTAAAAAGAACCGAATTTCCCTTGGACCGAAATTGTTGGCTAGGGAATAAGAGCCTACAACCTCAATTGGAATTCTGTCTGATTTTCTTTTCTCATGAGAAGTTTTTTCCAACTGAGTACCTATTGGATCATAAAAATTAGGATGAATTTCTGATGTGAATTGGTGATCTTTCAATAGGAGGGATAACGAGTCAAATTGTGAAAAGGGTTTTTTAGTTTCGATGGCTTGTAACCCGTTGCTTGTTGACGTTGAGCTTTTAGTGATAATGAAAGTTCTCCTATATAAATCGCTAAAATATGATTTATCAGAAATTTGAAAATTTAAAAAGAAATCCGATTTTGTACAAAATGAATGCAAGTGAGAAAGAAATGATTGGGTATTTATACAAATAGTGTTATCGCACAACTGGGAGTTACTTGTAACTTTTTTCTTTTCACAAGAACTGGCCAGGTTTTGTGAATCAGGAACTAAGTCATGATTGCGAACAGGGATGGAGCTTTCCTCTTGATATGAATCATAGATCGGAGTATTGTCTTGGATAGTAGAATTATTCAAATGAGCTTTTGCTTTGAGATAAGGGTCAGATGGAATAATTCCTGATCTAAGATGTTCCTTATTAACTGACCCTAGATGAGTTACTTGTGATAACTCAACATCATCACAATTGTCAAAGGAACTATCACGAAAGACTTTACAGTTTTCCCTAGGTTCCTCTTTTTCATTATATGTTTTCAGACAAGGGAGGTCAGGCAGCTCTCGTTTGATATTGATCAAAGGCTGTGCTAAAGTGGTCCTTTTATTTTGAACACCCAATGATGGTTTATTTGAATAACCCTCTGTGTCTGTTGAGATATGCTTGATATTATGAGGGGAAAGATCATCATCACTAAAAACATTGGGGTAAAGAGAAAAATGTGAATTTGGAATAATGCATTTAAAAACATCAAATAAATTTTGTTCATCAGATTCACTATAAGCATCGGGCTTTAGATCATACCTTTTTGTGCCGATATTTTTTGAAAGAGAAACAGTTGGTGGATCTAACCTTGGCATCAGCATTTGTTGATTTGAAATGATATTGTCTGACTCTATGTCAAAGTCATCTTCTGGTTCCAAGGTAGTTTTGTTTTCAGTATTTTCGTCTTTGTTCTCTGGTACTAGAGCATGCAAGACTCCTAGGCTAATCTCTGTTTGGTCAGATACAGGAGGTAGGAAATACTCATCACAATCTGAAGATTCTTCATCTGTGAGCTCATTCTCGAGGTCATATTGCAGACATTTAAGATGAAATCGCATATTGAAATCCCTTACGGGTTCGTCTCGTTTCTGCAGATAGTCAATTTCATCATAGACCTGGTCGTATTCATAGCAATCAAATTCCAAGATGAAAGTCCTAATGAATTGGTCCAAGTTGTGGATTGATGCAACTGGGAGGTTTCTACACCATTTTCTAGCTTCCGCGGTGAATGTAAGAGTAAAAATCCTGCACAAAATGCCTTCATCAATTTTCTGAATATCAGAACTCGAAACTCTTTGAATGAATTGGAGGGCATGGTGGAATGCCGAAGAATTATTCTTACCATTGAATTTTACCTGAGACAATAGCCTTACCACATCTGGTGGAGTGTTGGAAGAGGCAGGAACATGGATGCAACTCCAAATAGGAATTCTATGAGCAGCCATCCTGTTTCAAGATTTCTAATTTAAAAACATTCCAACAGACAATATGCTCAGGCCCTCCTTCTAGCACCAAATATGTTGAGGGCCCCGAAATCGGGTCGACAACAAGGGGGATACCCACCCGGTCCAGAACCTGGTTAGCGGCTCCTTGCCCGTTTGATGTAGCGGGTCCGATTGGGGGTAACGGGACCAGCTTCCCGATGCATGGGATGTGTGTGCGTGTAGAGTTTGATTATGTTGATTCTGGAAGCATTCTAAAACTAATTTAAATCTAACTTGCAAACTGATTCTAAGCTATAGTAATCCAATGAAAACAACATATACAATCTACGCTAACCCGGGATATATCTTTTCCATTATGCGATTTAGAAAGATTTCATATAATAACTGGTAATAAAGATCATTCAGCTATCACAAGAATATAAACCATTTAAGATGAACCATTCTGCATAAGAAGTTAAATAAAACAGTTGTGAACAACATATCGCATAAATAAATAATTCATATGTCAAGCATAAATAAATGAGTCCACCGTACAAAAGTGCCAAATGATAACCCATATTCTCATACATTAACATATAAACAATATCAGCTGCATATCACTCTAAGAATATAAGCAGAAATTCGTCAAGAGATAAAAGTACCATTTATGACTGATTTTTACTCACAGACTTCAAGCAATAACGATTCATCTCTACTTGTTCTAATATCTACTAAGAGTACAATAGTGCAACATCAGTAGCAGACATTAAAAATGCAAACATAAATAAATCTCTATCCTTCCATTCATCAAAACCTCCTCTGAGGGTGCAGAAGTGCATGTTCCGAGGACAAGTTTTTGACAAATTTCTAGACCCTTCTCCAAATGCCATGAGAAGGGTTAAATACTACTAACTAATTAATCTTAATTACACAAATTTAGGGAACAGCTTCAAATGACCGCTCTTTTACTAAAAGCAAATTTATTTCTAAAAATCAAATCTAATTTCTAATCGTTTCTGTATCTGCTCCTTAGTGCTGTAAGCAATGCGCTGTTCGCCGTGAAAGAGTCGGCTGGTTGTCCTTTCCTTTTGTTCGAGCTTGAAAATTAGCAATGATAAGAGCTGGCACCTCTTTCTGATAGACTAGAAGATATTTTCGAAAACCTTTCTCTAGCTGGGTGTATTCACTGTGCGTATACTTAGTACAACCCAGGTTTCTTTCGAATTGATTTTGCTGTTGCTATTTCGGTTTCCTGTCGTGCGAATGACTCAATGAGTTAGGAGTCGCGTTGTATGGACAATCCCCTGTATCGAGAATTGCTTCCGTTCTTTGTTCCAGGCTTTTCTGGAGCGTCCTCCTTCTTTTGCGTTTCTCTTTTTGCTTTACCCAGTCTGAGCTTCAAGATCTTTTGCAAACACGCTGCTTTTGTGTGCATTTGACTCTAAGTCTTAGATAGTCTATTTTCATCAGCGCCTATTGGGTGATACTCTGGAATCCGCGGTCCTGCTGCATGCGGCATCCATTTGTGGAGGCATCTTCTCTCTGTTACCCCATTGGCGCTTTCCTCTTTTCCTTAGATGTTTCCTGCATATAGATTTATATCAGTTACATGTCTTGCAGTTTACGTAAAGAAGAAGAGAAATGACGAAAAGATTGACATGAAAGCATTAAGTTCTAATGAATGCGTAATTCTGACACTCATCATGATTTGACTCTTCGAAAAACACGATACAATCATTCTTGGATACTGAAGCATGCGATCATTAATTTCCCTTAAGGTGTGCGCTCAATTTTGGGTTTACCGTTTATGTCGGAGAATTCTTGCGATGAGTCCTTTCTGCGATTAGAATCGCAGTATCGAGGACTGCGACGTCATTAAGTGTTATCGCAAATTGCCAATATCGCAGATCACAGATCTGTAAGATCGCAGATCGCAGATCGCAAGATCGCAAGATTTTCGCTTTATCACTCTGTGCTGCTTATGCGACATTGCGACGTGCGACGTCGCATATCGGCCGTCGGTGATTCCTTAGGTTTTCCCTTTTTGAGTGCTTTTAATGCACGCGATGCGATGGGTTCTCGCATCGCTCTTTTTTCAGTGTATTTATGCGCTTAGGGAAAATGCTTCTTTCTACCTTTGCGACGCGATATAGCTCTTAGGGAGTTTAATACAAAAGATTTTTAAACAAAATATTTTTTTTTGGATTTTTGGTTAAGGGTCCCCCTTTGCTTGATGTTATTACTAATATCAAACAAAGAGGGGGGTTGTTGGTGACCACAATAGGGGGTTGGGGTGGGACCCTAACATGCCCTCCCCCTTAAGAATAGACTTGTCCTCAAGGCTGAATTTGCGGAAATTGCTGAAGAATCGTGGCTGATTCCCAGGTTGCATCTTTCAGAGAGGTGTCTTTCCATTTGACGAGGACTTCCCTGATCATGCGGCCGTGTAGGTGCCGTTATCGTGTGCCTAGGACCTGTTCAGGTTGGAGCCAGATTGACCCTTCTTCATCCAATTTAGGTAGACTGGTTTGAATTTTGCAATTGTTCGCAATCACTTTCTTAAGGCATGAGACATGGAAAACTGGATGGATTTTTTCAGTGGGTGGAAAAGCTAGCTTGTAGGCCACTTCTCCAATGCACTGAAGTACTTGATATGGTCTGTAGAATTTTGGAGATAGTTTATGACAACCCTTGTCTTTGAGTGAAGTTTTCTTATATGGTTGTAGCATCAAAAATACCTGATCCCCTTCTTGAAATTGGTGCTCTGAGCAATGCTGATCTACCTGTTGCTTCATGCGGTTTTGAGCTTGATGAAGATTCTCTCTAAGATGGGTGAGCATGGTTGTGCGGTTTTGTAGGAGTTGATCCATTGCTTGTACCTTTGAGCACCCCTTGATATAAGAAGTAAGGGAAGGAGGGAGTTGACCATAAACTACTTCATAGGGAGTCGTTATGGTGGTGGCATGATAGTTGGTGTTATACCACAATTCAGCTAGATGCAACCATTGTACCTGTAGATGCTGCTTTTCTGAAGTGAAACACCTAAGGTAGGTTTCCAGACATTTGTTGACGGCTTTAGTTTGACCATCCATTTGTGGATGATAGGAAGTATTGAGTTTTAGTTGGGTGCCTTGTACCCCGAAGAGTTCCTGCCAGAGATTACTAGTGAAGATCGGGTCACGATCAGACATAACAGAAGTGGGCATGCCATACAATTTGAAGATCTGATCCATGAAAGATTGAGTGACCAAGGTCGGTGTAAACGGGTGGGGTAGGGCACAGAAATGAGCATACTTAGAAAATCAGTCCACAACCACCATGATGACTGACTTGTTTCCTGACTTTGGACGACCTGTAATGAAATCCATAGAAACCTCCATGCATATAGATGCCGGGATGGGCAACGGTTGTAATGTGCCTAGTGCTTTGACTGTCTCCCCTTTGTGGTGTTGACAGACATTGCATTCCGCTACAAAAGTAAGGATGTCCTTTTTCATGCCTGTCCAAAAAAATGATCTTCTAGTGCGAGCATATGTCTTCTGAAAGCCTGAATGTCCTGTAATGGGGGATGAGTGAAATTCTGCCAAAATGTGGCTTTTGAGGGTGGATTTTGGTGATATTACGACTCTGTCCTTGTAGCGAAGAATCTCATCCTGCCACGAGTAGCCCTTGGTGGAATTTAGATCCGCCTACAATTGAGTAATGAGTTGGGAGAGCCAGAGATGTGAAAACCATTCCCTGCGAGCCTCTTCAATCCATTCTAGAATGGGAAGGGAAATTGCGAGCAGGGTACTTTCCTCCTCAAATTGGCGAGATAATGCATCTGCTACACTATTTTCGTGCCCTTTCTTGTAAATGATCTCATAATCATATGCCAGCGTTTTGGCGAGCCATTTATTTTGTTGTGGGGAGGATAGGCGTTGCTCCAAAAAATATTTAAGACTATGATGGTCTGTGCGGAGTTGGAAACGTTGCCCCAGTAAGTAAGGTCACCAGGTATCTACTGCATGTAAGATGGCCATCATTTCCTTCTCATAGGTAGATTGTCCCAGATTCTTCCCACTTAGTTGTTGGCTTGTGAAGGCCAAGGGTCGACCTTCCTACATTAAGACTAGCCCAATACCTATACCCAAAGCATCACATTCAATGACAAAAGATTTGGTGAAATCAGGTAGTGCTAAGACTGGAGTGGAACACATGGCATTTTTGAGAGCTGTAAATGCCTGTTCTGCGTCATCATTCCAGAAGAATGAATTTTTCTTGAGGAGTTGAGTGAGTGGCTTCGCAATGCGACCATAATTGCGAACAAATTTGCAATAATAGCCTGTGAGACCCAAAAATCCTCTCAGGCTCTTCAAGGTCCTCGGTTGAGGCCAATCCTGCATTGCCTGGATCTTTTTGGGGTTCACCTTGACACCTTCACGCCCCACAATGTGGCCCAAATACTCAACTTCTTCCATGCCAAAAGAATATTTGGACATCTTAACAAATAATTTATGCTTGCGAAGCAGTTTCAAGAGCAGATCTACATGCTAAAGATGTGCGGCCCAAGTGCAACTATAGATGAGGATGTCAGCGAAGAAGACAAGTACAAATTTCCTGAGATATGGTTTGAGAAGGTGGTTCATAAGGCTCTGAAAAGTAGATGGGGTATTATAAAGACCGAATGGCATGACCAGCAACTCATAATGACCTTCATGAGTTCTGAAAACAGTCTTTGGATTGTCAACTTCCTTCATGTGAATTTGGTGGTAGCCTGAGCGAAGATCCAGCTTAGTGAAGAATTGAGCCCCATTGAGTTCATCCAGCAAATCATCAACAACTGGGATGGGAAATTTATCTTTGACTGTCAACTTATTGAGGGCCCTGAAGTCTGGACACATCTGCCATTCCCCATATTTCTTGAGCACCATGACCACCGGTGATGAATAAGAACTAATGCTGGGAGGAATGACACCTGCTTCCAAAAGTTCCTTGATTATTTTTTCTATTTCATTCTTTTGGGTGGACGGATATTTGTATGGGCGCACATTTGGTGGTTGGGCCCCTGGAACCAAGGTGATGCTATGATCATGTTCCCCTCTCGAGGATGGAAGCTCATGGCGCTTGTCAAAGACTGGCAGATGGTTATTTAAAATCTGTTGCATCTCAGGATGAATCGGCAGAGAATTGGGTTCAAGGGCCTGTTGAGCTATAACTCCATGATGGCCCTTTTTAGCAATTTTTCCATCCATAGTAGTATGTCAAGTATATGAATATTGTGCACAGGTTGCAGTGAA
Organism: Pinus tabuliformis; assembly: GCA_031772625.1. Taxonomy (NCBI): domain Eukaryota; kingdom Viridiplantae; phylum Streptophyta; class Pinopsida; order Pinales; family Pinaceae; genus Pinus; species Pinus tabuliformis. The sequence goes on along the minus strand of CM062805.1, from coordinate 86,587,899 downwards.
GCACAGGTACAGGTAGTAGTACAGGTACATGTACAACTAGTGGTACATGTACAAATAAAGCTGCAGGTGCACAGGATGTGGAATATTGTCTTACAGTAGATAGATTGGTTAGATGCAGAGATAGGATATATGTGCCATAAAATAATGAGCTCAAGAAGGTGATCTTGAGGGAGTTTCACGTGAAACCTTATTTAGGTCACCTAGAATATCAAAAGATGTTGACCACAATGAAGAAATTTTATTATTGGGATGTTTTGAAGAAGGATGTAGCGTAGTTTATGGCAAGATGTTTTGATTGTCATCATTTCAAGGTGGAGTGTAAGCGTCTAGGTGGATTGATACAACCAATTGCGATTCCAGAGTAGAAATGGGAGGTCATTTCCATGGAATTTATCATAGGTTTACTGAGGATAGTGAGACATTATGATTCCATCATGGTTGTTGTGGAAAAGTTGACAAAGGTTACACACTTCATTTGAGTGAAGTCTACATTCTTAGCTAGCGAAGTAGCAAAGGTATTCATCAGAGATGTGGTCAGATGGCATGGTGTTCCAAAGACGATTGTGTTAGAGAGCGATGCAAAGTTCACTTCCAAGTTTTGGAAGGAGTTGTTTGCAGGTATTGACATAAAGTTGGTCATTAGTGCAACTTATCATCTGTAGAAAGATGGATAGACTAAGAGGGTTAGTAGGATATTGGAGGAAATGTTGAGGATGTATGTGATGCATCAACACCAAATGTGGGAAGAGTATCTTCCACTGGTAGAGTTTGCTTACAACAATGGTTATCGAGAATATTTGAAGATGAGTCTCTTTGAGGCATTGTATGGGCAGAGTTGCAATACTCCCATTAGTTGGAGTGATCTAGTTAATAGGGTGTTGATTGGACCAGAAATGTTCGCAGACACGGAACATGAAATGTAGGTTATAAAGAAGAATATAAAGGCAACACAAGATAGGCAGAAGAGATATGGATATTAGAACAAGCTTTTCATGGAGTTTCATTTTAGGGAACAAGTGTACTTGCACATGAAACCAAATAAGAGCTCCTTATGGATTGGTTCATATGCCAAGCTGGTACCATGATTTTGTGGACCCTTCAGTATTATTGAGAGGATTGGGCTAATAGCCTATCGACTTGCACTGCCTCTGATAGTGAAAGTCCATGATGTTTTCCATGTGTCATTTCTTAAGAAGTATGTTAAATATGTTGATCATGTGATTGACTGGTCTATATTGCATGTGGAACCAGATGGAAAATTCCAGCTGGAGCCTCATTGTATATTGCCGAAAAAGGTGCTCATGCTCCAGAATTGAGCAATCGAGTAGGTTAAAGTGCAGCGGAAGCACTTTGGACGCAATGAAGCTACATAGGAGATGGAAGATCAAATGTGGGCTATGTATCCTTCATTGTTTTTTAGTTGAGGCAAAGTAGTTTTGGTATGGTGTTTTGGTATATGTTTTGGTACATGTTTGGTGATGTTTTGGTATATGTACCTATGTATATGGATGTGATTATTGCCATGAGCTATGTTTTGTATCAACTATAACCACCCTCCAAAATTTTTCCTTAGCTTCGTTTTGGAGCCTCCCTACCAACCTTTCATAGCAGCATGTCTCACTTCGTCAAGTACACAAGCTTCAATGATTTTCTTGTTGAAAGATAGCCTGTCCATCAAAGCTTGTTGCATTGCCCTCGCAAGTTGTTTCTCTAGACTTGGTCTAGCTGCAGGCTGAGTAGCTCCCTCAAGATATTGCACAATTCTGGAGGGCAACCAACCTTCCCTCGTGAAATTACGCAATTCCGTTTGGTAGCCTATTGGGCTCTAGAATTGCGCAAATCTTCCAGTCAAGCTTCATCTAGAAAATTGCGCAATTCCTCCCATCATGGCTGCTCAGCCCAGGAATTGCGCAATCCTTGGTAGCAGTCAGTTGCTTTTCCCAGAAATTACACAAATATCCTAGGAAGTTGGCTCAACTCCCTCCCATAAATGCACATTTTTTTCCAGCAGTTGAGCTGAATCTTGCATGTGCAATTGGTTTGATCAGTTCCATTCGAGACCAAGAAAACTTGACTTGCATGCAGCGGAGGATTTTTCCTGGAATAGAAAAAGCAACGTGAAAAAGCATCCATATATTTTAGGGAGATATTTTAGCAGCTGGAGTTACATGCAAAGATCATTTTAGAATATTTCCTCCAAGTGTTGCTTTTTCATAGATTTGTGGCATGAATGTCATGAGATTCAAAATTATTTACTCGACACTTCAGATCTCATTTCATCACATCAATCTTGGAGCTATGACATCCCACAGCACATCCACGACTCTTCGACACATGCAACTCAACTATTCACAGGTAAGTGGTCTCAACTTGTCTTTTGCAACATTTTTGTTGCTTTTTGTGCTTTTGGTTGTGTGAATGTTGTTTGCTTGATTTCTGTGAATGCTTGTTGTCGTTTAGATGCATAATAGCTTGTATTAGCATTGTTTCAGTTTTCGTTAACATCTCACTATTCTTGCATGCATGAAACTGTTTTGCATGAACAGTTGTTGATTCAGCGACCCTCTTAACCCGCATGCATGTTGTTTCACTTTCTAAATCATTCATTCACTATTTTCTTGCATGATCATTTGATTATGCTTACACTCAGTATCGTCATGCATCCACTTTCACATTTTCTTTTAGTTGCGCATCGGCGGGTTTGGGCACTCTTGGTTTGGACTCTACCTCACCAAGGCAACATTGAGCAATCTTGAGAAGGAAGGATTTGTCTTCCTCTTAGGAAATGCACATTTCTGCCTAAGAGATTTCCTCCAAGCTTGCATTGCATAATTTTGAGGGACAATGACTGTTGGCCCAAAAAAATGCACAAATGTAGTCATTGAGCCTACAGCCATTGCTAGCTAAAATTGTGCATTGCACAATTCCAACAGATAGCAAGCCAGCTTGGATTGCACATTGCGCAAATCCAGTAGCCAGTCAGCCCCCTAGATATCCCAGACTGACTTTTGTGTAGTTTTAGTAGCTAGTCAACCAACCTCCCAAAATAAATTGTGCAATCCCTGCCAATCAATCCCCAGGTATGTTGCATGTCTTCCCTCAAGTTTGCTTTGGTTTTCGCTAGCAGATTTCTTGCCATGCACGTCTCTTTGTCTCTAGATCTAGTAGGTGTTAGTCTACCTATTTGCAGTTTAGGATCAATGGCATCCAAGAGATAAGGATCTCAAGACGTTGGCAGAAGTGCAATTGGAGTAGTAGTTGATTGGGTGTCTGTAAGTCTACCGATCTATGAAGATACCAAGATGATTCTAGACAAGGACATCAAGCTGAAATGGCAAGAGGTCAACAATGCATTTGTAGGCACATTTGGGGAAGACCTCAAAGATTGCCAGGTGTATGTGAACATCCACAAGTCCGAATTGTACTGGATTGCATGTAGGTATCTCGTGCTCCCATGCATGGACATGATACATTGGATCGTCTCGCACACTGATCCCGAGACTATGACATTGAGCAGTGTAAGTGGGACAAATATTTCTACCTTTAGGGCATAGGATTATGATGAGATGTATCAGATGGCAGAGCCCGTGACCACCATGGAGACACCCTTAAGCTTACCCGACATCAATGCCAACTCCAGAGACATTTTGAAGAACTGGGTGAAGCAGCCGGCTAAATTCAAAATAACGCCCAACCATGTCTACAAGACAAAGATATTGCAGAAGGTGTATCATTACTTGGTCATTTCTTCATGTCGACTGTATGGCCAAGAAAGCATGAAAAACTTCCCACAAAGTTGGGTGATCATGTTGGACCAACTGGCCAGAGACGGAAAAGCATGTAATTGGTCCAACATGTTGGCTAATTAGCTGAAGGAACAAGTAAGACGAGCTCAACAGCCACCCAAAGGTATGCAAGCAGACATCTGAATGTCTGCCTACATCTTGGATGCAATCTGTGCCTGACAAGAGTTACTAGGCTTCATGTGGGCATGGAAACTGGCAGAGACTACTGTGAACACTTATTGTAAGATGTTCTCCAAATAAAACTTCAAAGGAGTTATTAGACGACTATCCGATCATTTCGTCACCTGGTTTACAAGATGATATTCGAACGGGATCCACCCTGCATATCTAAGGCAATAATAGACATTGTTGATTGGTATGCCTCATTATCTGACACCGTCATACAGATGTATAGCACGAAGAAGCCTCTGCATGTTCTACCGAAGTTTGCCTTGGACATACTCGTCATGCAGGAAGTAGCATATCACATCTCAGCAGGATTGCCATCTAGGTTGCACTGGAAGAAGAAGGAACCTTGGCCCGCTCTTCCACTATGCATTGGGTTATACGAGATCCAGAGTTTCAAGCATGCATATGTTGAAGCAAAGCAGAAGAAGAAGTATCCATTCGACCTCCGAAGCTACAATCCCTATGACCTGCATTGTCTTGTGAAAGATCACCGCACAAGAGTACAATTCAACTGGATACAAGGGGCATGTCATTAGGAAGAGGAGGACCCATGGAGATATTGTTACAACTCCTCCAGACTCAATGAACTGGTCAGCTTTGTTGTGGAATGGTTAGCGAAGCAATGTGAAACAGCATCTCGGAGAGCACTAGAAGTAGCAACAACAATAGAGGTGAACATACCAATGTGCAACAAGGACAAGAGGAAGATTGTCGATCTCATGTAGGAATAGCAAAGGTGAAAGTTTTGAGTAGATCTACTTGTGGAGAAAGCAGCTATGGCTATAGAGGCAAAAGGGAAACAACACAATAAGTGAAATATGCAAAGGAAGAGAGAGAAACAGAGAAGGAGTTGCATGAGTTGAAGGAGAAACTCTAGAAGCAACGAGAGTTGTGCAGAGAGGAGAAGGAAGCACAACAAGAATAGGTATAGCAAGGGGGGAAACTTGTGCAAACGGATGAAACAGTGCCCATATAGGTAGTGGATTCATCAGAATAGTTGGTATCAGGCAAACAGGGTGAGCCATTGCAGGAGTAGGACTTCGCTTAGGAGATAGAGCGAGCACTTGAACAAATGGATACGAATATGGAGCAGTAGGAATTAGAGCAAGACACCAACCTCATGCCTTGCCACCAAGAGTTCAACCCACCAGCTTCATTGCATCCAGAAGATGAGCAAGTCCTAAGTGACCAAGGAGACACTAAGATCCTTGGAGATCAGCTGGAAGGAGAGATGCACAACATCTCATTCGATGAGTCTCAACATAGAGTTGTGCAATCTTGTAGCGTTTCAACTTTGGAATATCGCACATCTCTTGTGTAGTATGAGGAATGAGTAATCGTGTCTAACGTGTGCAAACATCCATCAGCATTAGCTGGTGCTACCGGAGCTTACACCGAAGCCACTAGATTGAGTGTTCACTTTCTGATAGCTAAGAATGAGTGAATGGTGAAGGAATTATAGATGGCCAAGCAGGGAGGAGTATTGGTTACAACATCTTCCTGAGCAGAATTGAAGAAGGAAATACTATATGAAGTGTTTTCCCTTGACACAGTCGTGTAGGAATTGTATTCCAAGTTTGGTACTGTGCATAAGGCAGTCATCCATCTCAACGGATGGCAGCATTGATGTGCTAGAAGGGCATGTATCTTGTCAAACATGCATCCTGCTATTGATTACATGCAAACATGGATGATGAGATATAAGGGAGCCCTGCTTCACTTACCTAAGATGATTAAGCCCAAAGTAGTCAAGCTGAAGGCATGAATCTGGAGTCAGATCTTGAACTATGAACAACTCCCGTAGCTCATCACTAGTCTACAAGCTTCCCATGCATGTGTATTCAAGAGTATGGATGTTGTGGTGCACACACATGTAATTCCATCTACTGGGATTCTCACCCAGGCAAAGACAAAGGCATAGGTCCAACTAGAGCTTGACTTGCACTTTGAAAAGTTGATGCCTATAGCCACCAACCCAAAATTTCCAATTAGTGTGGAAATCATGCACAGGTATGTTGTTGGTTCGGTTGCATTGAAGACAATGATACACATGCTTTCATATGAGTTGGATAAAGGAGCCCAAGCAGTGTACCTAGATGCTATGGAGGCAAGTGTTAGGTTCCAGAAAAATGTCACCTTGGAGTACACAGACACCATCAGAGACTACTGATATTGGCATCAGTTTGCTACTATTGATCATCGAGAGGATGTCGAAGAGTCAAACTTCCCACAGTTGTTCGAGTCATAGTGGTGTCTTTCATGGATTTCTCAAGCCATTTTGTCTCACATGGGTACATGTGCAGATTATATGTAATGTCTTATCAAGTGGAAGTTCAAGTGTCAATATTTTAATGTAACAATCATAAAGTAGTTGAAGAGTCATGAGGATACCTGAATAGTAAAAGAGGAGAATGTCAAGGTTCACCCCGCCCTTTGCTATAAATAGTCCCTCATAACTCATTGTAAAGTCTTTTGGTTAGCCAAACTTCGATAGGACTTTCTTAGAGAAAGCTTGGAAAATATTGTAATGCGCCTTGGCTTTTCCACTATTCAGATCTAGTATATCTCTTTGGAGGAGCAGGGTTGTGGCTGTAACGTTCCACTATTGGCACTAGCAGGTGCACATGGATGTATTGTATGACTAGAACTTGCACTTCTTAATAAAACATAGCCAACACGTTTTCATGCATATGTTTTTATTGTAGTTGGACTATTCTGGTTGTTGTAGAAATGTATTTTATTTAACTTACACATATGTGTATGAACTATTTTGTATGAAATTGTATGGATCTTGTTACAGATGTGTTGTTGGTTTGAACATATCTTTGGATTGCTCGCTATCTTGCTTTCCAGTTGATGATGCATCTTTGCTCGTGTGTTTCCTTCCAAGCCAAGTACTATTACAGGCTTCCAAGGGGCACACTCACCTCACTCCCCATGTGTTAGAACCTGTCATACACCTTCCTTGACTCGCCATAGCTGTCACACCCTTGCTACCAACAGGGACATCTTACTTGCCTTTGTGCGAAATCGTGGTCAAGGCATTACTGTATGACCCACTGTTGGGACTCCTACACGAAACAATCTGAGGTCTAATTGGGAATTGTTACCAGGGAGATCCCCTTAGGGTCCAACACGGTCAACACTATGTTATAAAGCTCCAATAAGTGGTATGTGCGTCATATCATTATGATGTTATGCTTGTTATGTTCTCATTTTGGTTTTATTTTCAAGAAGGTGATCATTGTAAATAGTATGTTGAGCTATGTTATAAAACTCCATGGGTAGTATTTTTTCTTTTCAACATTTTTCCTAAGGTATAGGTATGGTTGAAAAACGAGGATAGTGTCCCCCAAGGGGGAGGGTTCTGTAATAGCCTTGGTAGAAATTCCATGTAATAAAAGTTAAAAATAATAACCACAATTGATGGGACACTTATTCCAAGATGAATGTTGAAGAAGACATCCTAGTGTGGGTGTTCATTTGGTTTATTATGGCTAAGGAAATTGGAAAAGGAAATGGCTAAGGCTTTGGTAAGGCAAAGTGGCATTTTGGCACATTTATTTATGAAAATAATGGATACTAGGAGAAAAGGAAGGTGAAAGATCACTGGTTTCATGTAAGGAGGAAAATGAAGGAAAATAATGGAAAATGAAGAAAATAGAGGCATAATTGATAAAAAAGATCTTGAGGATCAGTTTGTAACCTTTTTTCAATTTAGTTTTGGAGCTCTCTCACTCTTGGAAAGTTAATGTAACAACCTGGTGAAAATTCCATGAAATAAAAGTAAATAGAGAAAAAAATAATAACCATTGCTCATGGGACACTTATTCCAAGCTAAATGTTGGGCAAGACATCCTAGGTGGTGTTCATTTGGTTTATTATGGCTAAGGAAATTGGAAAAGGCAATGGATAAGCATTTGGAAAGGAAAAATGGCCCTTTTGGCACATTTATTTATGAAAATAATGGAAACTAGGAAAAAAGGGAGGTGAAAGGTCATAGGTTGCATGTGAGGAGGAAAATGAAGAAAATGGAGGCCTCATTCAAAAAAAGGCTTCTGAGGATCAGTTGGTAACCTTTTGTCAGTTGAATTTTGGATCTCTCTAATTATTCTCTCTCTCTCTCTCACTCTTGGAGCATTTTGGCATTGGAGAAAGAAAGGAAAAGAGGGAAAGAGGAGGAAAAGCTGAAGCAGGGAAAGGCAAGATCAAGAAGCTACAACATGCTTCATTGTAGGTATAGACTTGCATGTGTATTTTCATTGATATATTTGGCACGCATCGTATTTCATGTGGTTCTTTGATGTTGTGGCATGGGATTTTATAGGTGTAACAATGTTTTCAACCTAGCCATTACATTTCCAAATAGCCATGGTGTGATGGGATTCTCATGTTTTGGTTGAGCTTGATTGCTGGATGGATTCTATGCTGAGTGGGGTGGATCTCTTAATGATATACCACATGGCCTTGTGGTCCCTGAATAGGACTGTTGATCATTGTAAAAACACTGGCCTAGTGACCCCTCAGCCAGACTGTGGGTTGGGGTAAAGCCAAGATTGTGTTGCCTCAGTGGGCCTAAGAATCCTTGTTGGTGAATGATAGGATACATGGTAAAGACAAGAGGTGGTTTTCTCACCTTTGGGCCTAGTAATCCCAGGTTTGGGATATGTGGTATAGCCTGGAGAGTGGGTCTTGATTTAGGGGCTAGTGATCTAGGTTTGGATTGTGGTAAACCCTAAGAGACTAGGAGATAGGAAAATTCCTCATGGTGTAGGTGTATAAATCTAGTGGCATCCATGCTTGTTTGGCCAGTGATGAGGTAGAGATCATGGTAAAGCCTATTATGATGTGTTCATTATGTCGGCCTAGTGATCTAGAATGGATTACGATAAACCCTGGTTTCTAATGATGAGGGTGAAGTCATTTAGCCTTCGTATGCCTTGGTTGGTTTTTTGGTTTGAGTCCCACATTCATGCTTGGAATATGGCACATGGGTGAATGGATGAAGAGATATTTGGCTCAGCCATTCTATGGTCGGGTTGAACATGGTAGTCCCATCACTGGTTGGTTTATTGCATTCATTAATGAGAAATTCATTCCCTTGATTTTCATTTGTGAATGTACTGATATATATGTGGATTTTATGGCTGATATGCTTATGATATTTCTATCCCTATTATGTTGGTTATATGTATGTTTTATGACAACAACTATGCATGGATCTTAGCATGTTTTTTCCTGTAAAGGAATGGATAATGTATCTATGGCCTAATAGATGGTAATGCAACAAATGGCATGAGGGAACAATGGTTCATAGTGATTCTCAGATAAGTATGATATCCCTACACTTAATTATGTTGTTTACACGTATAGGTTACATGTTGATTATATGTTTGATGAAATTCCTATCATGGCTAGTAGTGATATGATTAAGGTCTTGTTTAACTTAATGCTTTTGCATCATTGTTTCCATGTTCGTTGATTGATCTTAAGCTATCATTCTATTCTAGGAAGTAACCTGGGCTATGGGCCTGAAAATTGGCTCACATCCCGAGATTGTTGGCATAACACTGGCAACTTGGGTCTTTGGATGCTGGCAAGAAAGCTTGTGAGAGCGATTTTGGGTTTTTGGACACTCTCATGACTATAGCATGAGAGGGACTGAGGCTTAAGATGTCCAGAAAATCAGTGGGACCCAAGGACAGGATGTCTGAATGGATGACATGTATCCTCAGGGTGTTGTTGCTGATGTGGATAGGTTGGTTGATGTGTTTTGTGGATTCCACTTCCTTAAGGTCACATAGGAGGTCAAATCCAATCATAGTAGCCTCTCATCACATGTTTACCCCAGTTGGCTGGTTACTTGGGTAGATGTGTGAGGAGGGTGGTTAGAAAGTGGTATTAGAGCATGGTTCACCCCTTGGATTGGATGGGCATTTTGTGTTGGTCATGCATGCTTGCTAGTTGCATGTGTGTCTCTTACACTTTCATTCCATATGCTTATTGAATTGCATAATGTTGATCATGGCTGTAGTAAGGTTGTCATGAGGAAATTGATGTTGATTTTTTGGAATGCATCGTCATGAGTATATGAATAGTTACATATTGTTACATGTCATGTACATGTTGATTTTATGTCACCTACTTACATCCTTGTATGTAGGATACATTCTTGTAGGTTTGATTACATGTATCAGACTTATAAGTTGATTACAAGAGTTGCTTGCTTATGCTTGACTACATGTGTCTATGTGTATGTGTACTTGACTTGAAATTGCTTGTGCACGTTGATGGTTGCATGTGAAATTTTTTACAATGGATTAATGGTTGTTTTCATGCATGAGGGCATAGCATGCATTGTTGATATGGCCTTGCATTGATGACTAGACCCTAGCTAGAGTGATGTTTATGCATTGATGCACTTACCTGTTATATATCTTATGTTGTTATGATTATGTTATACATGTATCACACTGATTTGATGATCTTGCAGATGAGGTATCCTCCCCAAATTATGCTAAGGTACATTGATTTATTGTGATTTGGTTTATCTGATGCATTCCAGGAAAGAGATCATATGGCTATCATGGTGGTAGACTACATCGAATCTCCCTGTGTATCAGATCAGCAGTGTGGTGTGGGGCACTCTTCTGATTTGGAAAATACAATGAGAAGCTTGAAGGAAGAGATAAGGAGTTGTAAGGTAGATAATGACCGGATCATATAGGAACAAGAGAAATAGGTAGAGGTTAATGCAATACTTATTCAAAGTTTGTCAGAATTGCAATAACAAGGGCCACTTCTGATTAGCCATGGACATGAGGATAGAACTAATGGGGCATATGTTAGTAGGTATCCTGGTAGACACAGTTTGGATAGATCTAAGATGGTGAGAGATGGTAGGTTGTTGGATACTCTAGATAGGAAAGGCGATGGATACAGGTACTATTCTAGTTCTGGTTCTGATAGACTTCATGATCGTCATTGCTATCATCCTTATAGGAGAAATTGATCTAGGTGGATACTGGTGGACACCTGACTATTCTACTTGGACCCCCACAATTGTTTCTTTCTATTTTTTAGTTTCCTTAATTATAACACAATTTAATATTTTTGGTAATTTTTTGGGCCTTGATCTTACATAGTAGTTTTGAGGCCCTAAATGATGTTTTTTGGAAAATCATCACCGGAAAATATGATATATTGACTCAATATGCTCTACCAGTAGTTGTATTTCTAAGATAGATCTTTCTAATGATGTATCATGTGCATGAAACAAAGATATGCCAAAGTTACCACCCTAGGAAGTTGAAGTACCAATTTACCCCAACAGGGCCCATAGTTTAGCGATTCATCTCCTAGGGTTAGGTTTTTGGATGTTTGGGGTTTTCCAATGTTTCTCAATAATAAATAGGACCTCAATCCTGATTGCAACATAGTTCAAAGGCATGTATTCACCACATCTCTTCTCAGAGATAAGCTACCATCACTCGAGCTAGTCTTATTTCCATTCTGTTTGTAAGCATATTTCAGTATCTGATATTAATGAAATGAAGTGTTATTTATGCTACATCTCTATATTTATGGTTATATCTGTAATTTGTTGCATTCCTATTTAAATTTGGATCAGTGGCAACAGAGTGGTCTTCTCTTTCTCTGTTTCTTTTTGCATGTCCCCAACGAGGTTGAGATATAAGGAGTTAGGGCTTGAACTAGTCGAACCTTTGCAAGACTAGCCTCACAAATCCTCACAGCCTCCCATGGAAGAAGAAAATAAAGATGGGGGAGTAGGAGGTCATTTCAAAATATTGCTTGAAGAATCTTGTTGAGCCTCAAAACTACCCTTTCCTTAGCAACTTTTCTCCTCCCTTTTCTTTGTTTCTCCATGAAGAAAATGCATCCCTAACATCAATAACTAGTATACATTGCCTTAAGGATAAAATTTTAGTGATTTACATGTTATGCTTTTATGTTTTGCTGCTTGAATAAGTTTTTGTCTTTTAGCTACGGAACACAGCCTATTCTGCAGCTAATCGGTTGTTTCGCAGCAATCTTCATGCTTCGAAAGGTTACAGGTGTCAAATGAGGAAACCGGCTACATGGGCATCTCTGGAATGGTCATGACATGGATCCTATCCTAGTCAACCAGCCCAAATCGACAAAGAAACTAGCTAAAGACTTTGGTCAATGAAGAAGTCAAACGTAGAGACCTAAGGCAAACAAGACTCTGTTTTGTACACATTTCATAGTGATGGGATCCGAAACAACTTCCTGAGCCCACGAACTTCAACAGCCAGCTGTGCAACCAAATCCAATAGCCATCACCTTAGATTTATGTCTCCAACGATCGAGGAAGAGAATTCCGTGCGCCTGTCTGCTACGTGCTTTTGGTCGTAGCTTATTTTTCTCCATAAACAGTTGTATAATTTCTTTATAAATACATGTGTGAAGAATACAGAACTAGTTCGATTTTTGCTCATGTATTAAGCTCAGACTACTACTCTGTAATTTCGAAAACTCATTTCATGTGTTTTTAAGATGAAGACCATGTGTTTCATGGACACCTGAAAGTGTTTATTGAAGCTTTGATTGAGTACGCATAACCTGAGCAGTTGTAGAGGGCCCCTGCGCTGACTGAGGTTTCATTTCATTTTGTTTTTTCTTTTACAGTTGCAATTTTCAATTTATCATTTCTTCCATAGTGCTCATAACCATTTTTCATACTAACCCTATTTATAATGCATCATTTCTTTCATTACAAAATAGCTTTCTCTTTGCTTAATTTATTTCTAGTTTTATCAGTAGTTAGAAGTTGAATTCAGTAGTGTGGAGTAGTTTATTTCATTTACTATTTCACTAGTTTTTAATAGACTGAACAGTGCCATTAATGTTCTTGCCATTTTATTACTAGTTTAGTGACTCATGGTGTAGATGAATGTTTCTAAAAAGCCCTTCTAGTTGATAACTCATCTCAAACTAAGTGGTTGAATACTTCATTCATGTGATGAGTCTTTTCTACATGTTTTGCATTTATTTTCTCTTAGAATAATGAAGTACAGAATTGCTCAAAATGTCATCCCAAGGAAGTTTGTCTTCCAAAATTTAGAGGCGGAGTAACTAAGTATTTCATTTAGTTTTGTGGCAATTTCACTTTCAGTTTTTCGTTAATTTTTGTTTCTGCAATAGACTAAACAATAGTTGTAATCTAATTTTCAGTTTCAACATTTCATTTTAGTTTTATTTCCATAATAGATAGTTGCAATTTCACTTTCAGTTTTTCATTTTGTCTTGTTTCTGTAATTGAATGGACAGTAGTTGCAATTTTACTTTTTTTAGTTCATAGCTCATGATTTTGAAATAATGATATGATTAAAGATAGAAACTCTATTTTTATTTCTTGATTAAACTTTTCTTCCAAATCTTACGTAAGCTCTTTTAGTACTCATCATTTAGATTCTTAGCAGTCTTTACAGAAGTTAAAAGTAGGATTTTGAGAGTCAGATTGTAAATCATTAGGGACTAATGGACCAAAACCCATAAAACAACATAAAATACAAAAACAATTAAGTAAGAAAGATCATCTAGCACATATAGTGCACTACAATTCATCAGTTTACGATACCCAAATTGATAATTCATAGAGCAATATAGGACACTAAATTGACCAGAAATTTTGGCGCCATTGCCAAGGAAGTGTAACTGGGTAGCCTTATCTCTTACATTTGAAAAAAAAAAAAAAAAAAACCAAAACAATGACATGCATAGAGAAAGAGACTCTAGGGGTAGATTTATAGATAGGGGCAGAAGTTCAATTCCCACAACTCCGCCTACTCCACCAAGAGTTAGAAAAGGCACACCTCCATCCCAGTCTCATACTCCCAGCCATAGGATTCCTGGAATTCAAGGGGCAGAAACTCAATCAGAATATTCTCCTACTTCATCTACCAAAACAGTCCTAGGAGAGAAAAAATTTGAATCTCCAATAGCAAGGATAACCTTTTTCACCTTCACAGGAGAGCCTATTGCAGTTGAAGAACTACGAATACCTGGTGAGGAAGAAAAAGTAGAAACTCTCTCTCATAGTCAATTAACAGAAGAACCAGAGGAAGAGGGAATAACCTTGCAGGTTGAGCCCTATACTGATGCTGAAGAAACTATAATGGTAGAAGAAGAACAAGATGGAGAATTCTCACTGTTCGAAGGAGGGGGTAGAGGGAGAGGTAGAGGAAAAAATGGAGGTAGAGGTAATAATGGAGGAGACAGAGGAAATAGGGAAGTAGATAACTCATTTGGATTCCCTATAGTGGATGAAGAAACACATACAATAATGAAAAATATCTCACCATCTGTCCTCCCAAACTTCTATGGGTTGAGAAGTGAGGACCCTGAAACATTTTTGTTTGAGTTTGAAGTCTTGTGCAAAACATATGACTATTTGGAAGACTATCAAAATCTCAAATTGTTTCCCTCAACAATAAAAGGGGTTGCTTTGAAATGGTTCATGGGGTTAGTCACTCGATCCATTAGAACATGGAATGACATGAAACAAGAATTTTTGGATAGATACTTCGATTATTGTATGCGTACTAATCATAAAGATGAGGTGTTCAAAATGATGCAAAAAGAGGATGAGAACTTAGAGGATTTTCTTGAGATATTCAACTATAATTTGAAAAGAGAAAAGATGAACAATTTATATGAAGAAACTTTGAAAGCTCTTTTGTTAAACGCCATTAGAGACGAGTGGATAGATATCCTTAACATGATGGGGAAGGGAGATATCTCTCAACTTCCATTAAGTGACATAGCAGACCTATGTGTTCATCACTCAAGAGGGAAATCTAAAACAAGAAAAGAGCTAAGAGATCCTTCTCTTGTTAGAACAAAGAAATCTACAACTGGATCTATAAGTAGGGTAGAAATTGGCAATATGCTTGATGAGATTAAAACTAACATTCTAGGGAGCCTTACTGAGCAACTAGACACCCTTAAAATTCAAAACAAGAAGAAAATAGAGGTTGATGCTTTAGCCATTTTTTGTCCAAAATGCAGAAAGAAACATGCTCTAAGGGAATTCCCTTTAGATGCAAAAGTTGTAGAAACTTGTATGATTTGTTCAGAAAGTCATGAGACCAAGGGTTGTCCTTCAATCCCAGGTCTTAAGGCTGTCTTTCCAGAGGAAATGGTCCCAAATTCTGAAGAATCTCTTTTTTTTGTTGCAAGAAGACCTTGGCAGGGGCCACAAAATTAGGGATTTAACAATTCAATGTATCTTCAACCCCAACCAAACTGGAATTCTTGGCAGCAACCTTAGCCTCAACCTCAATCACAATATCAATCTCAATCGTGGGCACAAGGGGTACAAAATCCTTATAGGAGATTTGCTCAATATTATCAATATCCTCCATCTTATCAGAATTATCCTCCCCCACAAAATCAGCAACCACAACTTTAAAATCAGAACCCTCAACTTTCATTGTCATTTCCACAACAACCTCCACAACAAAGTCAAAATCCTCAAATCTTACTGCCACTTAAGCAGAAACTAAATCAGCTACCTACCGAACCATTACCAAACCCCAATAATAAAATCCCTCAGAATGCTTACATGGTAGAAGGACAACAATTTACAACTTACATGATAACTCCACTAGATCTTAATGATGTTCAACTAAGATCTAGTAGGATATTAGAAAAGGAAAAACCTTCTGTAGTTATTCAAGAACAAGCCACTTCTGAGGAAGATTCTCTAAAAGTCAATAAAATTTTTGAGGGAACATCCCTCCAAAACCAAAACATTGAAAAAGGAAAACAAAAAAAATAAATAAACACAACTCCTATCATTGAGCAAACAACATCTACTTTTACACCCCCTTTTCCTAAGAGACTAAAAATTGATAGAGAGGTAGAAAAATAGATCTTGTTTCCCAATTATGATTTTCTAGATGAATTGAAGAATGTCTGTATCAAAATTCCTTTGTTACAAGCCATTACAGAAATTCCTATTCTAGCCAAGACAATAAATTAGTTGAGCATCAAAAGACCAGGAAGAAAACCAAGAGAAACAAAAAAGATTCACCTGGTAGGAAAGATAGCAAATGTTATGCTCTTAGCCTGCAAGACGATTACCAGAATACCAAATATGCGAATATATATACCTAGAACATAGAATAGTGAGAAACAAGAGCAAGTATTTTATTATTCAGAAAGCAATGTTCACTTGCCTCTTCGAGGGGGCAACCTCCAATAGAGCAAAGCTCGTTTACAAAATTAGACACGATGCTCCTTGCAGGGAGTCTCTATCCTTTATATATGACTCATACATGGAATACCATGGATCAATACCATGGTTCTTATTAATACCATCTATCTAATACCATGGCCCATTTGCAACTAAATGTGGTCCTATCATTAATTGTGGTTTAACCACATACAATTATTAATATGGGCTTTATTGACTCTTTACTTAACTATAACTATGACTCGATCCTACTACATAAATAAGGGGGTGTTGAGGGCCCCGAAATCGGGTCGACAACAAGGGGGATACCCACCCGGTCCGGAACCTGGTTAGCGGCTCCTTGCCCGTTTGATGTAGCGGGTCTGACTGGGCGTAATGGGACCAGCTTCCCGATGCATGGGATGTGTGTGTGTGTAGAGTTTGATTATGTTGATTCTGGAAGCATTCTAAAACTAATTTAAATCTAACTTGCAAACTGATTCTAAGCTATAGTAATCTAATGAAAACAACATATACAATCTACGCTAACCTGAGATATATCTTTTCCATTATGTGATTTAGAAAGATTTCATATAATAACTGGTAATAAAGATCATTCAGCTATCACAAGAATATAAACCATTTAAGACGATCCATTCTGCATAAGAAGTTAAACAAAACAGTTGTGAACAGCATATCGCATAAATAAATCATTCATATGTCAAGCATAAATAAATGAGTCCACCGTACAAAAGTGCCAAATGATAACCCATATGCTCATACATTAACATATAAACAATATCAGCTGCATATCACTCTAAGAATATAAGCAAAAATTCGTCAAGAGATAAAAGTACCATTTATGACTGATTTTTACTCACAGACTTCAAGCAATAACGATTTATCTCTACTTGTTCTAATATCTACTAAGAGTACAATAGTGCAACATCAGTAGCAGACATTAAAAATGCAAACATAAATAAATCTCGATCCTTCCATTCATCAAAACCTCCTCTGAGGGTGCAGAAGTGCATGTTCTGAGGACAAGTTTTTGACAAATTTCTGGACCCTTCTCCAAATGCCATGAGAAGGGTTAAATACTACTAACTAGTAAATCTTAATTACACAAATTTAGGGAACGGCTTCAAATGACCGCCCTTTTACTAAAAGCAAATTTAATTCTAAAAATCAAATCTAATTTCTAACCGTTTCTGTATCTGCTCCTTAGTGCTGTAAGCAATGCGCTGTTGGCCGTGAAAGAGTCGGCTGGTTGTCCTTTCCTTTTGTTCGAGCTTGAAAATTAGCAATGACAAGAGCTGGCACCTCTTTCTGACAGACTAGAAGATATTTTCGAAAACCTTTCTCTAGCTGGGTGTATTCACTGTGCGTATACTTAGTACAACCCAGGTTTCTTTCGAACTGATTTTGCTGTTGCTATTTCGGTTTTCGGTCATGCGAATGACTCAATGAGTTAGGAGTCGCGTTGTATGGACAATCCCCTGTATCGAGAATTGCTTCCGTTCTTTGTTCCAGGCTTTTCTGGAGCGTCCTCCTTCTTTTGCGTTTCTCTTTTTGCTTTACCCAGTCTGAGCTTCAAGATCTTTTGCAAACACGCTGCTTTTGTGTGCCTTTGACTCTGAGTCTTAGATAGTCTATTTTCATCAGCGCCTGTTGGGTGATACTCTGGAATCCACGGTCCTGCTGCATGCGGCATCCATTTGCGGAGGCATCTTCTCTCTGTTACCCCATTGGCGCTTTCCTCTTTTCCTTAGATGTTTCCTGCATATAGATTTATATCAGTTACATGTCTTGCAGTTTACATAAAGAAGAAGAGAAATGACGAAAAGATTGACAAGAAAGCATTAAGTTCTAATGAATGCGTAATTCTGACACTCATCATGATTTGACTCTTCGAAAAACGCGATACAATCATTCTTGGATACTGAAGCATGCGATCATTAATTTCCCTTAAGGTGTGTGCTCAATTTTGGGTTTACCGTTTATGCCAGAGAATTCTTGCGATGAGTCCTTTCTGCGATTGGAATCGCAGTATCGAGGACTGCGACGTCATTAAGTGTTATCGCAAATTGCCAATATCGCAGATCGCAGATCTGTAAGATCGCAGATCGCAGATCGCAAGATCGCAAGATTTTCGCTTTATCACTCTGTGCTGCTTATGCGACATTGCGACGTGCGACGTCGCATATCGGCCGTCGGCGATTCCTTAGGTTTTCCCTTTTTGAGCGCTTTTAATGCACGCGATGCGATGGGTTCTCGCGTCGCTCTTTTTTCAGTGTATTTATGCGCTTAGGGAAAACGCTTCTTTCTACCTTTGCGACGCGATATAGCTCTTAGGGAGTTTAATACAAAACATTTTTAAACAAAATATTTTTTTTTGGATTTCTGGTTAAGGGTCCCCCTTTGCTTGATGTTATTACTAATATCAAACAAAGAGGGGGGTTGTTGGTGACCACAACAATGGCGATTCATTGTGAAGAACCAGTTATCTCTGCTTTTCTATTGACGTTTTCAAACTTCTAAAAAAAAAATTTTCTCAGGAAATTTGAACTTTATTATAAAAAGATAAAAACAAATGATACTTCAAAGCGTCAATGATGTTTTGTTTCAGCTCCATTCTAGCTCAATTACTTGCATCCCCAGATTGTATTCGAATTTAAATAAGTCATTACTTGGTCTTGTAAAACATAAAAATAAAGTGTTCTCTATGTATCAGTCCTTCTTAAATATGCTCCTTTGTCACAGGTAGAGCCACTGCTGCCAGCAGGCGTCCATAGCCTCGACAGGGTTACCTATTATCCAGGAATGATCCTTTATCCTGCCTCAGGTTATTTACAACTTTTTTAGAAAGAATCCCTTTCTTGATGCTTTTCTCTTTTTTTTTTATTCTCTAAAGAACAATGTCTTGGTTTGGTGGCCAAATTATGACACAGTCATTCACCTGATTTACACTTTTGCTGAGCAAGCTGGCTCGTGATGAGACCCCTTGTCTTTTGATTGCAACAATCTTGAGTCATTGCCCTGTTTTGGTAGACAGTTTTGGCAAAGTCAGCAAGTTATAATATCTGTGATCATGATAAGTCGGCTCGTGATGAGACCTCTTATTCTTTGAGATGTAGCATCCTTTTAGGTCATTCCTCTGAATGTTGTGTTTTCCTTCAGCAGGGAGGAAGTCAAATTTTCTTTCCTTAAGAAAGTTCTAGACGACAATGATAGGGCTGCTTTTGGTAATGGCTGCTTTCATAGAGAATCTTTATTTTAATATTGATACCTTTCATTGTGCTGACCTAAGACAAATCCTTCACTGAGATAGCTTTCTTTTAATTTAATTTTTGGAGTTGAAACTATCATCATTTCTGGGTCAAAGTTCTATCGATAAAATTCTCAAAAGATTTGCTATTCATAGGAGCCGAAGTCCAAAATCTTTAACAGAGACAAGGTGTCTTTAGTAAACATCAAATGCCGTTTAGCCAGAACAAACATTACTTGAGAGAGGCAAACATTCCCTAGGGTCATGTAGAGAATATAAATAACTTTGCCTATCAATTATTGAAAGTGAAACTAACAACCTAGCTAAATTACTCCTACTCCTATTCTAACTATATACAGGAAATAACTAAGTAAAATGATATTTTCAATGGAACCAACGATTCATTATTATTCCTAGCCGTATGAATCTTCCAAGCATCAGTAAAAAGAATCGAATTTCCCTTGGACCGAAATTGTTGGCTAGGGAATAAGAGCCTACAACCTCAATTGGAATTCTGTCTGATTTTCTTTTCTCATGAGAAGTTTTTTCCAACTGAGTACCTATTGGATCATAAAAATTAGGATGAATTTCTGATGTGAATTGGTGATCTTTCAATAGGAGGGATAACGAGTCAAATTGTGAAAAGGGTTTTTTAGTTTTGATGGCTTGTAACCCGTTGCTTGTTGATGTTGAGCTTTTAGTGATAATGAAAGTTCTCATATATAAATCGCTAAAATATGATTTATCAGAAATTGAAAATTTAAAAAGAAATCCGATTTTGTACAAAATGAATGCAAGTGAGAAAGAAATGATTGGGTATTTATACAAATAGTGTTATCGCACAACTGGGAGTTACTTGCAACTTTTTGCTTTTCACAAGAACTGGCCAGGTTTTGTGAATCAGGAACTAAGTCATGATTGCGAACAGGGATGGGGCTTTCCTCTTGATATGAATCATAGATCAAAGTATTGTCTTGGATAGTAGAATTATTCAAATGAGCTTTTGCTTTGAGATGAGGGTCAGATGGAATAATTCCTGATCTAAGATGTTCCTTATTAACTGACCCTAGATGAGTTACTTGTGATAACTCAACATCATCACAATTGTCAAAGGAACTATCACGAAAGACTTTACAGTTTTCCCTAGGTTCCTCTTTTTCATTATATGTTTTCAGACAAGGGAGGTCAGGCAGCTCTCGTTTGATATTGATCAAAGGCTGTGCTAAAGTGGTCTTTTTATTTTGAACACCCAATGATGGTTTATTTGAATAACCCTCTGTGTCTGTTGAGATATGCTTGATATTATGAGGGGAAAGATCGTCATCACTAAAAACATTGGGGTAAAGAGAAAAATGTGAATTTGGAATAATGCATTTAAAAACATCAAATAAATTTTGTTCATCAGATTCACTATAAGCATCGGGCTTTAGATCATACCTTTTTGTGCCGATATTTTTTGAAAGAGAAACAGTTGGTGGATCTAACCTTGGCATCAGCATTTGTTGATTTGAAATGATATTGTCTGACTCTATGTCAAAGTCATCTTCTGGTTCCAAGGTAGTTTTGTTTTCAGTATTTTCGTCTTTGTTCTCTGGTACTAGAGCATGCAAGACTCCTAGGCTAATCTCTGTTTGGTCAGATACAGGAGGTAGGAAATACTCATCACAATCTGAAGATTCTTCATCTGTGAGCTCATTCTCGAGGTCATATTGTAGACATTTAAGATGAAATTGCATATTGAAATCCCTTACGGGTTCGTCTCATTTCCGCAGATAGTCGATTTCATCATAGACCTGGTCGTATTCATAGCAATCAAATTCCAAGATGAAAGTCCTAACGAATTGGTCCCAGTTGTGGATTGATGCAATTGGGAGGTTTCTGCACCATTTTCTAGCTTCCGCGGTGAATGTAAGAGTAAAAATCCTGCACAAAACGCCTTCATCATTTTTCTGAATATCAGAACTCGAAACTCTTTGAATGAATTGGAGGGCATGGTGGAATGCCGAAGAATTATTCTTACCATTGAATTTTACCTGAGACAATAGCCTTACCACATCTGGTGGAGTGTTGGAAGAGGCAGGAACATGGATGCAACTCCAAATAGGAATTCTATGAGCAGCCATCCTGTTTCAAGATTTCTAATTTAAAAACATTCCAACAGACAATATGCTCAGGCCCTCCTTCTAGCACCAAATATGTTGAGGGCCCCGAAATCGGGTCGACAACAAGGGGGATACCCACCCGGTCTGGAACCTGGTTAGCGGCTCCTTGCCCGTTTGATGTAGCGGGTCCGACTGGGGGTAACAGGACCAGCTTCTCGATGCATGGGATGTGTGTGTGTGTAGAGTTTGATTATGTTGATTCTGGAAGCATTCTAAAACTAATTTAAATCTAACTTGCAAACTGATTCTAAGCTATAGTAATCTAATGAAAACAACATATACAATCTACGCTAACCCGGGATATATCTTTTCCATTATGCGATTTAGAAAGATTTCATATAATAACTGGTAATAAAGATCATTCAGCTATCACAAGAATATAAACCATTTAAGATGAACCATTCTGCATAAGAAGTTAAACAAAACAGTTGTGAATAGCATATCGCATAAATAAATCATTCATATGTCAAGCATAAGTAAATGAGTCCACCGTACAAAAGTGCCAAATGATAACCCATATGCTCATACATTAACATATAAACAATATCAGCTGCATATCACTCTAAGAATATAAGCAGAAATTTGTCAAGAGATAAAAGTACCATTTATGACTGATTTTTACTCACAGACTTCAAGCAATAACGATTTATCTCTACTTGTTCTAATATCTACTAAGAGTACAATAGTGCAACATCAGTAGCAGACATTAAAAAAGCAAACATAAATAAATCTCTATCCTTCCATTCATCAAAACCTCCTCTGAGGGTGCAGAAGTGCATGTTCCGAGGACAAGTTTTTGACAAATTTCTAGACCCTTCTCCAAATGCCATGAGAAGGGTTAAATACTACTAACTAATTAATCTTAATTACACAAATTTAGGGAACGGCTTCAAATGACCGCCCTTTTACTAAAAGCAAATTTATTTCTAAAAATCAAATCTAATTTCTAACCGTTTCTGTATCTGCTCCTTAGTGCTGTAAGCAATGTGCTGTTCGCCGTGAAAGAGTCGGCTGGTTGTCCTTTCCTTTTGTTCGAGCTTGAAAATTAGCAATGACAAGAGCTGGCACCTCTTTCTGATAGACTAGAAGATATTTTCGAAAACCTTTCTCTAGCTGGGTGTATTCACTGTGCGTATACTTAGTACAACCCAGGTTTCTTTCGAATTGATTTTGCTGTTGCTATTTCGGTTTCCTGTCATGCGAATGACTCAATGAGTTAGGAGTCGCGTTGTATGGACAATCCCTTGTATCGAGAATTGCTTCCGTTCTTTGTTCCAGGCTTTTCTGGAGCGTCCTCCTTCTTTTGCATTTCTCTTTTTGCTTTACCCAGTCAGAGCTTCAAGATCTTTTGCAAACACGCTGCTTTTGTGTGCCTTTGACTCTGAGTCTTAGATAGTCTATTTTCATCAGCGCCTGTTGGGTGATACTCTGGAATCCGCGGTCCTGCTGCATGCGGCATCCATTTGCGGAGGCATGTTCTCTCTGTTACCCCATTGGCGCTTTCCTCTTTTCCTTAGATGTTTCCTTCATATAGATTTATATCAGTTACATGTCTTGCAGTTTACGTAAAGAAGAAGAGAAATGACGAAAAGATTGACATGAAAGCATTAAGTTCTAATGAATGCGTAATTCTGACACTCATCATGATTTGACTCTTCGAAAAACGCGATACAATCATTCTTGGATACTGAAGCATGCGATCATTAATTTCCCTTAAGGTGTGCGCTCAATTTTGGGTTTACCGTTTATGTCGGAGAATTCTTGCGATGAGTCCTTTCTGCGATTGGAATCACAGTATCGAGGACTGCGACGTCATTAAGTGTTATCGCAAATTGCCAATATCGCAGATCGCAGATCTGTAAGATCGCAGATCGCAAGATCGCAAGATCGCAAGATTTTCGCTTTATCACTCTGTGCTGCTTATGCGACATTGCGACGTGCGATGTCGCATATCGGCCATCGGCGATTCCTTAGGTTTTCCCTTTTTGAGCGCTTTTAATGCACGCAATGTGATGGGTTCTCGCGTCGCTCTTTTTTCAGTGTATTTATGCGCTTAGGGAAAATGCTTCTTTCTACCTTTGCGACGCGATATAGCTCTTAGGGAGTTTAATACAAAATATTTTTTTTTGGATTTTTGGTTAAGGGTCCCCCTTTGCTTGATGTTATTACTAATATCAAACAAAGAGGGGGGTTGTTGGTGACCACAACAGGGGGTTGGGGTGGGACCCTAACATGCCCTCCCCCTTAAGAATAGCCTTTTCCTCAAGGCTGAATTTGCGGAAATTGCTGAAGAATCGTGGCTAATTCCTAGGTTGCATCTTTCAGAGAGGTGTCTTTCCATTTGACGAGGACTTCCCTGATCATGCGGCCGTGCAGGTGCCGTTATCGTGTGCCTAGGACATGTTCAGGTTGGAGCCAGATTGACCCTTCTTCATCCAATTTAGGTAGACTGGTTTGAATTTTGCAATTGTTCGCAATCACTTTCTTAAGGCATGAGACATGGAAAACTGGATGGATTTTTTCAGTAGGTGGAAAAGCTAGCTTGTAGGCCACTTCTCCAATGCACTGAAGTACTTGATATGGTCTGTAGAATTTTGGAGATAGTTTATGACAACCCTTGTCTTTGAGTGAAGTTTTCTTATATGGTTGTAGCATCAAAAATACCTGATCCCCTTCTTGAAATTGGTGCTCTGAGCAATGCTGATCTACCTGTTGCTTCATGCGGTTTTGAGCTTGATGAAGATTCTCTCTAAGATGGGTGAGCATGGTTGTGCGGTTTTGTAGGAGTTGATCCACTGCTTGTACCTTTGAGCACCCCTTGATATAAGAAGTAAGGGAAGGAGGGAGTTGACCATAAACTACTTCACAGGGAGTCACTTTGGTGGTGGCATGATAGTTGGTGTTATACCACAATTCAGCTAGATGCAACCATTGTACCTGTAGATGTTGCTTTTCTGAAGTGAAACACCTAAGGTAGGTTTCCAGACATTTGTTGACGGCTTTAGTTTGACCATCCATTTGTGGATGATAGGAAGTATTGAGTTTTAGTTGGGTGCCTTGTAGCCTGAAGAGTTCCTGCCAGAGATTACTAGTGAAGATTGGGTCACGATCAGACACAACAGAAGTGGGCATGCCATACAATTTGAAGATCTGATCCATGAAAGATTGAGTGACCAAGGTCGGTGTAAACGGGTGGGGTAGGGCATAGAAATGAGCATACTTAGAAAATCAGTCCACAACCACCATGATGACTGACTTGTTTCCTGACTTTGGAAGACCTGTAATAAAATCCATAGAAACCTCCATGCATATAGATGTCGGGATGGGCAACGGTTGTAATGTGCCTAGTGCTTTGACTGTCTCCCCTTTGTGGCGTTGACAGACATTGCATTCCGCTACAAAAGTAAGGATGTCCTTTTTCATGCCTGTCCAAAAAAATGATCTTCTAGTGCGAGCATATGTCTTCTGAAAGCCTGAATGTCCTGTAATGGGGGATGAGTGAAATTCTGCCAAAATGTGGCTTTTGAGGGTGGATGTTGGTGATATTACGACTCTGTCCTTGTAGTGAAGAATCTCATCCTGCCACGAGTAGCCCTTGGTGGAATTTGGATCCACCTACAATTGAGTAATGAGTTGGGAGAGCCAGAGATGTGAAAACCATTCCCTACAAGCCTCTTCAATCCATTCTAGAATGGGAAGGGAAATTGCGAGCAGGGTACTTTCCTCCTCAAATTGGCGAGATAATGCATCTGCTACACTATTTTCGTGCCCTTTCTTGTAAATGATCTCATAATCATATGCCAGCATTTTGGCGAGCCATTTATTTTGTTGTGGGGAGGATAGGCGTTGCTCCGAAAAATATTTAAGACTATGATGGTCTGTGCGGAGTTGGAAACGTTGCCCCAGTAAGTAAGGTCACCAGGTATCTACTACATGTAAGATGGCCATCATTTCCTTCTCATAGGTAGATTGTCCCAGATTCTTCCCACTTAGTTGTTGGCTTGTGAAGGCCAAGGGTCGACCTTCCTACATTAAGACTACCCCAATACCTATACCTGAAGCATCATATTCAATGACAAAAGATTTGGTGAAATCAGGTAGTGCTAAGACTGGAGTGGAACACATGGCATTTTTGAGAGCTGTAAATGCCTTTTCTGCGTCATCATTCCAAAAGAATGAATTTTTCTTGAGGAGTTGAGTGAGGGGCTTCGCAATGCGACCATAATTGCGAACAAATTTGCGATAATAGCCTGTGAGACCCAAAAATCCTCTCAGGCTCTTCAAGGTCCTAGGTTGAGGCCAATCTTGCATTGCCTGGATCTTTTTGGGGTTCACCTTGACACCTTCACGCCCCACAATGTGGCCCAAATACTCAACTTCTTCCATGCCAAAAGAATATTTGGACATCTTAACAAATAATTTATGCTTGCGAAGCAGTTGCAAGAGCAGATCTACATGCTAAAGATGTGTGGCCCAAGTGCAACTATAGATGAGGATGTCAGCGAAGAAGACAAGTACAAATTTCCTGAGATATGGTTTGAGAAGGTGGTTCATAAGGCTCTGAAAAGTAGATGGGGTATTATAAAGACCGAATGGCATGACCAGCAACTCATAATGACCTTCATGAGTTCTGAAAACAGTCTTTGGATTGTCAACTTCCTTCATGTGAATTTGGTGGTAGCCTGAGCGAAGATCCAGCTTAGTGAAGAATTGAGCCCCATTGAGTTCATCCAGCAAATCATCAACAACTGGGATGGGAAATTTATCTTTGACTGTCAACTTATTGAGGGCCCTGAAGTCTGGACACATCTGACATTCCCCATATTTCTTGAGCACCATCACCACCGTTGATGAATAAGGACTAATGCTGGGACGAATGACACCTGCTTCCAAAAGTTCCTTGATTATTTTTTCTATTTCATTCTTTTGGGTGGACGTATATTTATATGGGCGCACATTTGGTGGTTGGGCCCCTGGAACCAAGGTGATGCTATGATCATGTTCCCGTCTCGAGGATGGAAGCTCATGGCGCTTGTCAAAGACTGGCAGATGGTTATTTAAAATCTGTTGCATCTCAGGATGAATCGGCAGAGAATTGGGTTCAAGGGCCTGGATGGCAATAAATTGAGCTATAACTCCATGATGGCCCTTTTTAGAAATTTTTCCATCCTATGTGAGCTGATGATAGAGGGAGCTCCCGCTTGGAGTCCACGGAGGGTATGTGTGGTGTTGTTCTGCTTAAAGCTCATATATAACTCCTGGAAATCCATTGTGATTGGCCAAAGAATGCAAAGCCATTCAGCACTGAGGACAATGTCGCACCCTCCAATGTGTATGGCAAACATGTGGGTCTTAAACTGATAATCCCCCATTTGAAGTTTGACATTTTCATAGCGGCCTTCACATTTCATTATTCCCGCATTCGCAATTTGGACTTAGAAGTTAGAAACTGCTCATACAAAACAATGCATTGCTTCCGCGACTTTTTGATGGATTAACTTATGTGTACTTCCACTATCAATCAAGACTACTACTGCATGATGTTTAATAAAACCTCTGATTTTGAGAGTTTGAGGTGAAGAAATCCATGCCAAAGCATGCAGCGAAATAACTGGTTAGTCAGGGACATTGTCCTTCTAGTTGTCCTCTTCTACCTCCTCTGGTTCCTCAAGTGGCGGGGCTTCCTCCGATGAGCTGTAATTAGTGGCATCAATTTGAAAAAATTTGGGCTCCTTGCATTTATGACCTGGGGAGTATTTTTCATCACAGTAGTAAAATAATCCCTGCTTTCTTCTTTCGGCCATTTCTGCTGATGACACCTTTTGAACCTTAAGTGTTTGAGTCGTACTGTGAGCCTGTGGGGGGTGACCCTTGGTGGTCAAATTTGGGCGAATGGATTGGGCTGCTAATGCATGTTCCACGTTACGAGCTACCTTGCAAGCCTCTGACCATGTGGGAGGGTGGTGTAGTCGGACATGGGCTTGTATGGCCTCTTTAAGACCGCTGATAAAACATTTCGTGTAGAACGCATCTGGGAGATCCCTAGTGCGGAAAGCTAAGTCTTCAAAGGCTGTAACATATTCATCCACTATGCCAGTCTGTCGGATCTTAGTGAGACAACCCAAAAAAGAAAATTCCTGGTCAAAGCACTCTGTAAGAGCTTTTTTGGTGGTGGCCCAAGTCAAAAAGCTTCCATTGCAACGTTGATGTCATTCCCACCATTGCCATATTTCATTGTCCAAGTACATGCTCCCCACCATAAGCTGAGTCTCATTATCTAAGATGTTATTCAGATTGAAATACTGCTCCATTTGTGCTACCCATGCGGCCAAGTGAGAACCATCAAATTTATGCATATCCAGCTTGGGAGGTCGCGGATAGGATTGTTGGTGGGTGCCCCAAAGGTGAAGAGAGTGGCTAGACTCACCCTCACTATGTCCATTGCCAATATACGCCTCCTCGTGGGCTTCCTCCTTGCCCTTAGAGAGTGCGTCAGTTAGTTTGTCAAGCTGAGCTTGGATGGCTTGCAAGGATTGTTCAAGTTTGTCGATCTTCTCATTGGCCATAGCTTGAGCTCTAGTTGCTACCATGCACCAATCCGATGTACTTGAAATTTGGGACCGCCAAATTTTTTTTCACTAATAATTGAATGGTACCACCTTGCTCAGCCTGTCATCCTGATTCTTATGGGATAGATCACCAATAAGCGCCCTAAGGGGTCTCAGACCTTTTTTTTTTTTTTTTATTTATTTATTTTATTTTATTTTATTTTATTTTTTTCTGAAAACTTGTAACGAAGTTTTACTCCTTGCTTAGGAATACTGCAATATCCAAATCCTCAAAATGTCAATGCTGCCAAAAGTCCTATGAAAATCACGCCCCGGTATAGGAACCCCACACAACTACTCAGATCTGGTGGATCTGAGAGATCTGAATGGGTGATCGATAGCTCTGATCGACAAGCAGATTGTTGTTGCGGATCTGAAGGATCTAATAGATCGGAAAGGCTGGTCTGCTAACTCGGAACTGCGGGACTGATATCTGTTGCTGCTGCAAACCCCCTTGCGAGATCTGATCTAGCAGAGATTATGCGTGATCCCAAGATAGAAAAGGGAACTATGGTCTTGAGGAGTGTCAGGTGCTACAGATTGCAATATGCATAAGGGTCTGACAGTAGTACTCGGCCCAATGTTTTAGGGCTCTAACTAAGGAGGATCAACCGTACCCTTAGTCGTACAACCCGACTACCTTATCGTACGAGCGAGTAATCTCTTCGAGTGCTGTTCTCGTTGTAGTATAGCAGCAAGACGGTCGACGGTTTATCTATGGCGACATTTCAAAGGAGCTAGGGGCTTTCGATATACCTAGAGGGTACTTGGAAGATAGTCCGTGCGCGGTTCTGTCTAATGTGCTACTACTCGAAGGGGTACCCACAGGGGTAACAAGGGAGTCCAATAAGCGTGTCCACCTCTTGTATTTCCTGCGTGCATGCCTCCCCAAATCCGCAGGTTTATGCGCTCAACGACAGATCCCGTGGTTTAAAGACGCTGGAACATGTCTCTAGCCAAAAAAAAAATTTGCTAAGAAATGGAGATCCCGCCTGCCCTGGAAAGTGCTCTGATACCACTTGTTATGCTCTTAACCTACAAGACGATTACTAGAATACCAAATATGCGAATAAATATACCCAGAACATAGAATAGTGAGAAACAAGAGCAAGTATTTTATTATTCAGAAAGCAATGTTCACTTGCTTCTTCGAGGGGGAAACCTCCAATAGAGCAGAGCTCGATTACAAAATAAGACACGATGCTCCTCATAGGGAGTCTCTTTATATATGACTCATACATGCAATACCATGGATCAATAGCATGGTTCTTATTAATACCATCTATCTAATACCATGGCCCATTTGCAACTAACTGTGGTCCCATCATTAATTGCGGGTTAACCACTTACAATTATTAATATGGGCTTTATTGACTCTTTACTTAACTATAACTATGACTCGATCCTACTACATAAATAAGGGGGTTAGGATGGGACCCTAACAACAATATTTCTAAGCTTGGCCCAGATCATATTTTGAGGTGATGTGTTAGGGAGGAGGAAGCTTTTGACATCCTCCTAACCTATCATGATGGGCCCTGTGGAGGAAACTTTGCAGTAAAGAGAACCACCTTCAAAATTCTACAGGAATGATACTATTGGCCCACTCTTCATCAAGATGTCAGGAGATACACCAGCCAATGTGATAGATGTCAAAGGATGGGGAAACCTACTCCAAAGGATGAGATGCCCTTGCAACCTCAGGTGACTTTCAAGCCATTTGAGAAGTGGGGCATGGACTTTGTGGGTCCTATCAACCCTCCTTCAAAACAGAAGTCATATATCATTGTGTGGACAGATTACCTGAAAAAGTGGGTGGAAACAAAGGCAATTAAAGCAGCAACAGAAGAAAAAGTAGCTAAGTTTTTGAGGGAAAATATCTTCTACAAGTTTGGCTACCCAAAAGAATTAGTCACAGATCAAGGAAGTCAGTTTACCTCTAACCTGATTGAACACGTGCTCACTCATCACAAGATTAAACACAGAAGTTCCACCCCCTATCATTCGCAAGCAATTGGAAAACTACAACAGCAGCAACAGAAAATATTGGGCAGATCGCTTGGTTGAGGCCACCTGGGCCTATAACAATACTTGGAAAAATACAACAGGTTTCACACCCTATGAGCTGGTCTACGGGAAGAAGGCTTTTCTATCCATAGAATTTGAATATAACACATTGAGGCTGGCAGCTCAGCTTGTCCTAGACCTCAGCCATGCACAACAGGAAAGATTGCTTCAGCTGAATGGATTAGATGAATAGAGAATGCAGGCCCTTCACTCAAAGGTAATCCAACTTCAAAGAAAGATATGGCATGAACGACACCTCAAAGAAAAGAAATTTCAGCCAGGAGATTGGGCACTGTTTTATGATTCAAGGTACAAGGATTTCAAGGGAAAGCTGAGGACAAGATGGCTGGAACGATATATAGTGGAAACATGCAATGATAATGGTTCAGTCCTTATTCAGACCATTGATGAAGAAGCTATTCCTATGCTCGTCAATGGGCATAGATTGAAAATCTACAAGAAGCCGCTTTCCAAGTAGGAGTTCATTGAGACTCTCGGCAAACCAGTATTGGTAATGGAGCAGGTTCCCGTCTCCACTCCTCCTACAACATGAAAAAAAGAAGAAGAAAAAGAAAAAAAAAAAGAAAAAAAATAAAAGATCCTTGGGTGAAAACCTCTTGGAGGTGACCAGGGCAGACAGTGAGGGTGAAAACCTCCTGAAAGCACCCTAGTTGTCTCAGACAAAAAAAAAAGGAAGAAAGAAAAATAAATCTAATTCCTGTTGAATAAATTGCAGGTTGTAGGAAGGTCATTACAGGTTTTGGGAGAATCGCGCAAGTCAAAGATAGAGGACATGACCAGGATGCATGCATCCCTCACAATCCATTCCTCCATCATCGTTACCTTTTCCCAAGATCTGGTCTCATTTGGTCCGAAATTCCACATCCTACAGGAAGCTCTGTATCTTCTACAGGAGGATCCTGTAGAAACTATAAACAAGCCAAAACCAATCTCAGAAGAGGACCCGAGGGTTTGAAACCTATCTATGAGGCCTATAAACCTCCCTACCTCCATCCCTCACCATATGTCACCCTTTTCCATCTCTGTACACCTCCATTCCACTCGTTTTCATGTCCCTGCACAGTCACACACAAAAATCTTGTTTTTCATGTTGCAAACAAAATTTTAATGACAAATCAAAACAACAGTTTTTTTTTCACTCACCATACCTGGTACCCTCCATCTGAAATTCCTTGACAGCTGAGACCCTCGTCAGTAGTGGTAGCCCTACTCATTTTATCTTGAATCTCAAGAAGAGAAGCAGCTAGAGGAAATCCTACAAGATTCCTGTAGCAACTGATCCCCGTGAAAAACATACTACAGAGCCAGGGACAACAAAGTATAGCCTATGAAACATGCATGAGCTCTGTTTGAACATGTAAATATCAGCAACAGTCTGAGGTTGAGCATGCAAAATGAAAGCAGCAACAGCAATAAAGAAGTAGGTTCCAAAATCCGAAATGTGCATAACACGACCGCGACTGCACAAGTAAGTGCCTAAAGCTATTCTGCAATTACGTAAATCATATTTCAAGGTTGTGTAACTATGGGAATGGTTCAGATTGAATGGAATCGGTGGCTAGTTAACTGGCTACCCTCAGTTAGTTACACGTCCTTGTGGAATCCAAATGAGCCCCGTCAAGTTCAAAACTACTGATCAAATACACAGCCAGCACGTGTGGAATGTCCATTCAAGACGAAATATTCGGGACTGGTAGTGGTGGCAGAAGATAACGGGAGTAAGGGAGGTGATGGCAGTCAGATGGCATGCAAAAACATTATGGCCGTGACGTTGGATCAACGGTTAAGTCCGGCCACCTCATCACCTCACCACGAATCACAACCGCAGATTAAAAAATAGCTCAGTTAAGACATTCACCACTCTTTGTTCATTCTGCACTCATGACGTTCTCGACTGGAGTACACATCTATCACTTCCAGAGCAGCTAACCAGTCATCCTTGACCGTATTTTTTCCTATTTTTCGAAAATATCCAGCCTATCGGACTCTACAGGACGTACAGTTTCCTTCTACAGGAGCCGAGTGACTTCTACAGGAAGGCTTCTAAAGGAAAAGCAGAGAACCGCTTTGCAAAACGAAAACCCAGAATTTTTGTCGAATTTCAAGCTAAAAATGAGATAGGCTCAGGAAAACTTCTCTGTGCATGATTTGTTTGTGTAAGGTGGTGAATTGAACATGGCATTAGATTGGAAAATGAGAGTAAAAGTTTGCCTACATATTTCACTAAGTTTACCCAGTTTTTTGCTCTGCATTTGAAATCTCCTCATCATTCTTTTAAATTCTCCTATAAGGAAGATACATTCAACAGTAGAGGCCAGCCTGTGTGTGTGAAAAAAAACCAGAATTTACATATCTATCTATGTGCTGAGAAAATACCATGAGTCCTTATGGTCTGTCCTATAAAAAAAATTTATTTTCATAAACAGACTGTCAAATTCTGGGCGACAATAGTTTTCAAATAGGGGAATTATTTCCATTTGATGTTGTAAGGAGCACATGAGAAATTTCTTCTTTGATCTCAGAAAAAACTGAATTCAGCTATCCTCTATTTCAGTGATTGACTGTGTTTTTTCCCACTTGAGCGTTTTCTTTTCTGGTTAAAGTACAAACTCAACACCATGCTAGGAGGATTCATGAGGAAATAACCCTTAAACTCTAGCAAATTGTATGAGCACCCTGAGGTGGTGGATCTTTTCACCAGGGCAAACTAGATATCCTTCTTTGATAGAATTTAGGGTTATGATGAGGAGGTGACTGAGGAGTTTTTGATATCCCTGAGACCACATTTGAAGACACATGCCACAGTTAGTTTTAGGCGTTTGACCCTAGACCTTACCCCTGATTTCATCAGTAGAATTACCGGTTTACCACTGGGGCTCCCTTGGAGAAAATAGGAGAATTCATTGGGACAAGTGGTTAAGAAAACATTTTTTCTACCTGAGGAGCATCCTGTAGAGGACAAAAACGGGGTCAGAAGGACAAGCTTTCCTCCTCTCTGGAGTGAATTCAGTTATCAAATCATGAATTATATCACATGTGAAGGGAGGTTTAGCATCATTTATGGTTATCATTTCAGGTTGCTACATGAATTGAGGAGTCCCAAATCAATTGGCCCACCATGGACTCATCAAACTATTGGTGGAAGAGGCTTTACTCACCTATACTATTGCCATATCTTGGGAAATATTCAGAAATATGTCCAGTGACGATAACATCATAACTTTGGCTGAGAACGTTAGCCCATCCAATAGTGATGAGGGGGAGAAAACCAAAGAAATTGAGAAGAACATTGATGAGGGAGCACAAGACATTCAAGCAGAGGGTAAAACAAAGGAAGACCAAAAGAAAAAAGAGGAATTTGACAAGACTGCTGAACCTAAGACAGAAAAGGAGAAAACATCAAAAACAGAGAAGGAAAAAAGAACAAAGATTGGAAAGAAAAAGGCCAAGAAATCCCAAAAGAAGGCTGCCACAGCCAAGGCAGGCACCCAGCAAGAGAAATAAGAGACACACCCTGAGATATCAGGGACACAAGCAGAAACAGGGGGCATAGAGATTTCTATAGGAAGTGAAGAAAAAGAACAACAGAAAGAGAAATCCCCTGAAATGTTGGCAAGGGAGGCAGCAACTGTGCTTGCTGCATTAAGCACACCTACAAAACAAAAAGGAAAAAGAAAAAGGCAGACCTCCATGTACTTTAAAGCCAGAAAAAGCACAAGGATCAAAGTGGGCAAACCTCAGCCACCGTCCAAGGAACCAATTGTCATTGAGGACTCACCCACTAAAAAGAAGGAAGAGTCTCCTTCCAAGATATCCATCACCTATGAAAGAGGAAGCCCAAAAACCTCTACATGGAAAGAGAAAATTAAGTTGATGGACTCAAAGGCAGTTCTACAGGAAGCTGAAACATCTCTACAGGAAACTCTAGCCAAGTTAAAAGAGACTGAGGAATTGGAGGAGAAGGTAGCCAAATAGTCACAGGGGGAGAACAAGGCCAAAGAAATACCTGAACCTACCCCTCAGCCTGATTTGGGCTCATATTACAATCTGTTGGAGGGTGGGAAAATCATCCCATAGAAATTTGTTGTACCATTATTTTTCAAATTAGAGAAGGAGAGGATCAGAACACACACATGGATGCAAATCGCCAAATCTAAGGGAGTTGAGGACATAGGCCACACGGAGGATAAGTTAAAAGAATTAAGGGGAGAATTGGCCATGGTGAGGCACATAGAAAGCTGCAAAAGAGCCCAGCTATAGGAGGAGAATGAGCTACTGAAAAAGCAGTTACAGGAAGTTCATAAGGGAGATAGGTTGTCCATTTTAGGAAGGCAACAGTAGTAAGAAATATCTCTAGCAGACAAGGAAACAACCAAGAAACAACAGAAAGAGGGAGAGCTACAATCTAATGTGGAGATGCTAAAAAAACTGCTGTAAGAACAAGAATCTCAGGCAGCAAAAGAAATACAAGTTTTAAAACAGCAGTTACAAGTAAAAGAAGCCCAAATGGCTTGCATGGCGAGTTGGGCAATAGAAGCCTTACAATGTAGGCAATCTGCTAAATCTTATGCATTATACCTTAAATACCAATGGTTGCAATTTCAAATTAACACATTGGCAGAAAGGGGCACCACTCCATTTCATAATTACAATCAGTTTCTGCAATTGTGTAACAGTAGCTCAGCTAAAGACAAGGCCAAGTTAGCAGAATTCTATTTACACAACTTGGTGCTTCCTAACATGAATCTATGGGACCCAAACATGGTATTAGGAAATCTGCAACTCATGGCCATGGCTTCTTGGTTAAGACATGAGGAAAAGAGGGGAGTAGAGATTCAGAAGATTATGGCCAGGGAACTAAATGAGCCACTTATGATCACGACAGAACTAGAAGATACTATGTTGAAAGGAAGGCTCAGGCCATCGCTCACTTTGAGGACATGGAAAGACTGTTTGGTGATAATTGCATTCATGCTTGCACAAGGAGATGGAACACCTTGTCCCATAGTCTGAACATAAGAGAACACCACTCCCCAACCAGAATGATGGAGGCCATGAGAAGAGTAACCCTATACAAACAATCAATGCAGAACTTGAAAGCCAATTGGATTGGCCTTAAGTTCAGCCCTCCACTACTATTAGGGCTGTTAGAAGGGGTCAAGGAAGAAGAGGAGAAAAGATAATGGGAGGAGGCCTGAGATGTTAGAGAGGCAGTCAAAGTAATCAAAGATGATGAACTGGATTAGTTGCTCAGAGGATGAGAAACACATTCAGCAGGGGGGTGATGATGAACCCCGGAATTGGGTAAATATATGGCTCATTTCACCTAATATTCTCATTTAATCCACCATTCTCCATAGTTTTATTCATGCTTTTGAATATATTTTTTGTTAATTGTGTTAATGGGAATAGTCACTTTACCACAAGGTCTAATACATGCTTATTGCAGATTTTTGGACATTTTTGGACCAAGATCAGGCATTTGTGAATAGATTGGAAGCCAAATATGAGGAAACAAGGCTGAGGATTTGTAGGAGGGATGTCTACTACACTAAATGACCCCTTCCTCGAGTTCTCTACCATTAGCTCGGAGTTCTATAGTCCACCAAAGATGATTTCAAGGGGCAGCTGAGCAGGTCTAGTGAAGTGGCTGATTAATTACAGTTTTGGTCAGCCAAGCTCCTAAAGTTAAGGAGGACTATTGGGGGTCCTCATTTGCATAAGTAGGAAGGCTTCAAGCCTTAGTAGTTTAGTCATTTTTTAGTCTATTTTTGCACTTTAGTGCAGCCCTGTATCAACACATTTTCGAGCTTCTTCTTGTAGACAGTTTTTGGGATGTAACTATTATTTTTTGATCAATGGAGATGAAACCAGCTTTGCACCAGCTCTGATCTTTCTTAGGAGGCTATAGCTCTTGGGGTTGGGCCCAACCCAAGTGCCAGTACCTCCTTTGTGTACTTTTATGTGTTTTTCTTGCATTCCTAGAATAATTTCTATTATTTAGGTTAAAATATTGCTTCATTACTTAGGTTGTTTTTGATGATTTAGATAGTTGTTCATGCTTCAGGTTGATTTGACAGTTTGGTAATAGAAAAGATCCACAAAAAGGCTACCAAGCAGTCCTTGATCTCATTTCTCCCTCCTTGGGATCATGAATTGAGACCAAGGTACACTTGCTGCCACAAAAACATTGTTTTTGCCTTCCAATGCAATTGCTAGTGTTAGATTTTGAATTGGAAAAGTTGATATCAGTTGTGTTTTCATGTTTAGATCTATTCTTGCTTAGTTTCCATAGCTCTCTTGCATGATTTTCTGTCTATAAACTTCTGTTCATCATATTTCTGGTTTTTAAGGGCAGATTAGGTCAAAATAGATAGATCTTTGTTTTTTAGCCTTTGTTTGGATTAGTTTTGGAAAGTAGTGTGCAGAGCACCTGTAATACATTCCTACCTACCCTTCCTCCATCATACAACCTACTCTAGTCCCTTACTCAAGATTTCTTCCCTTCGTTCGCCACACTTTCCCAACTTGCCCTAATTTCTACATTTTTGTGCAACATTGCTTTCTCCATCCTTAAACAAATCCAACCATCTTCATCACTCCTTAGCTTCATTTACCAGGTCCTACACCTCTTAACATCCTTATCCATCCTTAATTTCCACTTCCCCACCGTTTGTCCACCATCAATCCTCTAAAAACCAATTTTGGCCTATTCTTGTAGAACTTCCTGTAGAATTTCTTGTAGATCCCCTGTAGCCTCCTTTAGAAGATAACGCGAGCAATTTTTCAAGATCTGAGCGTGGTGAAAATATCCAAAAGGTTGCTAGGGACCCCTTAGCTCCTCTCCACACCTTCCTAACACCCTGCAAACACCCACTCCATTTCCTTTCACCAATAAACCTCTGCACATTCAAAAATAATTAAAACACATGCATAATAATTCTGCATAAAATTGAGTTGAGATGGCGATGTGGAGTGAGGGCTCTATGTTCTAGGGTTTCAGTGTTCTCTGCAATGGCAGGTCACTCCAGACAGTAGAAGACCTGCAAATACTGACAGCTTCACGACTTTCATTCCCAGCTCAAACGTTTAGAACTTCATGAACCCCCCAGGGGGAGGGCACTGCACCTCCCCCACTGGATGATGAAGTGCGGCAAAGGAATAAGGAAGGTGATAAACCAGTGGACCAAAGTGAGGACAACGTGGATCTGAACTCACAATAGACAAAACAAGATAACAAAAAGAAACCCAAGGTCAGCTCGACAACATGCAAACCTATAGCTACTGAGTGTTTGAAGGTAGAACTTCGAAGCCACATAATCAATGCTCAGATACAGTATATGAAAGACCATGCACTGATAGGAAAGTTCATAGGGCTTTGGTCGACTAAGAAAGTGCTGCGGGGAT
This sequence comes from Pinus tabuliformis, assembly GCA_031772625.1. Lineage (NCBI taxonomy): Eukaryota > Viridiplantae > Streptophyta > Pinopsida > Pinales > Pinaceae > Pinus > Pinus tabuliformis. Next base: position 86,550,172 of record CM062805.1, on the reverse strand, counting down.
GGATAGCAATGAAATGGAACCCAAAGGGACATATAACCCTACAGCTGGGGCCAAAAGGGTTCTTCACAGCCATTTTTAACTGCCTGGAGGATCGGAATAGGGTGCTGGATGGAGGGCCTTACTTTTTCAACGCCGCTGGCCTATATCTCAGAGGGTGGGTAGAGCGCTTCAACCCTAATAAGGAGGATCTCAGTTGGGCTCTAGTCTGGATTCGACTGTACTCACTTCCCATGTAGTACTGGGATGAAGTGTCCCTACAAGAGATTGGAAATATTCTTAGTGAATTTATAAAAGTTGCAGAGGAAACAAAAATTCACAGATATTCCTCCTGTGCTTGTATTTGCGTCTACATGCACCTCAACAAGGCCCTCCCAGATACAATAAGTTTATTCCATGATGATATTGAATGGGTTCAGTTGATTGATTATGAACATGTGGCATTTAGATGCCGAAGATGTCACACCCTGGGCCACTTATTCAGGGATTGTACTTTAACTCAAAAACCTTCTCTCTCATCTAGACTTGATTTGCCTGAGGCTGATGGCTTTACCAAAGTAGCCAGTTGTACGAAAACCCACAAGAAACCAGCTTCAAATTCTAAAATGCCTCAAGCTAGTTCCTCCAAGCCTTCAATGAGCAATAGCTTTGAAGCATTAGCTCGTCAAAATGACCCGAGCTCTGAAATTCCCGCGCCCCTAGAGACAGAGATGATAAAGGACAAACAATCGATGCAGGTAGACTCCAAAGCGCTACAAGAAGATCCTCTGCTCAAAGCTACCTCCTCTTCAGATAAGCACTAGATCCCAGCATGGAATACTCAAGGAATGGAGGTAGACAAGATACTATCTGATTCCAGAATAGCAAAAGAACCAAATGAAGAGTTAAATGAATCTCAGATCATGGAGGAGGATACAGAGGCTATAGACATTGGGGAACTAGACATCCAGGGCCTAGAGCAGTTATGTAATACAAACAATTTTGACAAAATTCTAGATCGACAACTTGAGAATCTAGAGGAGATCCTATCCTAGGCGCAAAGGCAAAAATATTTAGGTATTCAGGCTGGCAGCCCCTGGGATGGAAGATTCATTACCAAAGATATCAAAAAGCATGGAAGGAAAACAGACCTCCAACAAACAATCAAAATAGGAGAAATGCTAGTGGAGTCAGGCAGGTACTCCAAGCTAACCAAGTACTATAACTCTGATCATAATCCTTGCCAATGAAGTTAATATCATGGAACATAAGAGGGCTTAATGGCCCAGGGAAAGGAAGACTACTCAAAAACATGATAATGCGAGAAAAACCTCAAATCCTTTTCTTGCAAGAAACCAAATGCAATTCAAACGCTCTGGAAAGAATTGCAGCAAAAGTATGGCGAGGGAGTCTCACTGCTGCAGTGGATGCTGATGGGGCGTTTGGAGGCCTTGCAATCTTATGGGACAGCCGAGCTATTAGACTCAACAACATCCATGCAAATAAGAACTTCCTCCAAGCAATTTTTCACATCATTGGGAAAAATATACACGGGCTCTTAACCAATGTGTATTTTCCCCAAGAGGCTACGCATAAAGCAGAAATCCTGAACACCCTCTCTGCAATCAACGCTGACAGATCGCACCCATTATGGATTTCTGGAGGTGACTTCAACATGATTACTAGGCTGGAAGAAAAAAGGGGAGGCAGGAACAGAGGGAATCAGGAAGGGAAACCCCTAAAAGACTTCATTCAGAATAACTGGCTTATTGACCTGCCTTTCAATAATGGTCTCTTTACATGGAGCAACAAGAGAGCAAGGTCATAGCAGATCGCTTCTCTTTTGGACAGATTCTTACTCTCAGACAATGCTATTCATATCAGTGGAGACTTTGCAGCTTCCATCCTGCCTCTTATGGGATCTGATCACTGGCCCATCTCCCTTCATTGGATGCATCCTAGCAACCAGATCCAAAGACCGTTTCGTTTTGAGGCTTTCTGGATGTCTCACCCGGATTTCCACAACTTAATCAACTCGAAATGGAACAATTTCTCCCCTCTAACCGGGTCAAAGATGTTTCAATTTCAGCAGAAGCTAAAGCATCTTAAAGGCAAGATCAAACAATGGAATCATACTTCTTTTTGTAACATTTTCTAGGCTCAGAGCACCCTTGATCAAGATATGAAACATCTGCAGCAAAGGATTATTGTTGAAGGCCGCTCCGATGACCTGTCAGAACAGGAAAAAGTTCTTGAGACGCAAATCTTAGAAAGGGCTAAGCAGGAAGAAACACTATGGAGGCAAAAATCAAGAATAAGGTGGCTTAAAGATGGAGAAAAAAACACAAAATTTTTTCATAGTACCACCATCCAACGCAGAATGAATAACAACATAACTCACATTCAAAATGAGTAGGGAGTTAAAGTGGAAACACATGAAGAAATTGAAAGCGAACTCCTAAACTATTTCAAGCAAGTGCATCGCGAGCCAAATTCAGACAGATCGCTGGCCATAGAAAAAATTACTCGAAATATTCCTAAAATTATTTCAGAGGAGCATAACCAACTTCTTCTCAAGCCTGTAGACTTACAGGAGGTTGAATTGGCAGTTCGTCAGCTGAAAGCAGGGAAAGCACCCGACCCATATGGATTCACCTCCAAAATTTTCCACAATTTCTGGGATTTGATCAAGATGGAAGTCTGGTAGGTGGTTGAGGAATCAAGATCCTTAAGATGGATGTTTTCAGGAGTGAATGCCACATTCATTGCTCTGGTACCCAAGGTGGATCAGCCTAGCACTCCTGACAAATACAGGCCTATAGCTCTGTGCAATATAATTTACAAGATAGTCTCCAAAATCATTGCCTCCAGACTCAAATTGCTGCTTCCTCTCATTATCTCACCTGAGCAATCTAGATACGTCAAAGGTCGGCAGATTATGGATGGCATCATCCTAACTCATGAAATAATTCATTCCCTAAAGCACTCCAAGAAGCCAGGTATGCACCTCAAAATAGATCTTTCAAAGGCTTGATAGCTTAAGCTGGTTGTACATTAAAAAAGTTCTAATTGCTTTCGGCTTTGCTCCTCCTTGGGTTAGATGGGTTATGAGTCTCATTTCCTCCTCTTTCTTTTCTGTTTTGGTCAATGGTATTCCCTCCTCTCCTTTTCATCCTTCCCGGGAAATTCGGCAGGGAGACCCTCTCTCCCCTTTCTTGTTTGTTATTATGGTAGAAGGATTGGGCCAAAGCATTAAACTAGCTCAACAATCTCAGCTTCTTAGAGGCTTGTCTTTTCACAACTCTTCAGCCTTCACACACCAGCAATTTGTTGATGACAACATGCTCTTTGGGCATCCTTCTGTCCAGGAAGCTCGTCAGCTCAAATCATTACTGACGGACTTCTTGGAGGCCTCAGGAGCATCTATCAATAATTCTAAATCCCAGATATTCTTTTTCCATACCCCTGCTATTACTCAAGCAGCTATAGCCCACATTCTGGGATTCTCCATTGCTATCCTTCCTTCCAAATATTTAGGAGCTCCTTTGACTACCTTAGCCCTGAAGCATTCTTCATGGAATAGCCTCTTAGAAAAACTGGAGGCTCGCCTTTCCTCTTGGACTCACAGATCTCTTAATATGGCGAGTCGCCTACTCCTTATAAAAGCAGTTCTTCATTCTATGCCGCTATACCTCTTCTCCATCCTTGCAGCTCCCAAATGGGTTCTCAAAGAAATCAAGCATCTTCAGAGATCCTTTCTTTGGGGTAGTTCCGGTCTCAAATGCAAATGGGCTCTTGTCAAATGGGACACTGCATGTCTTCCAAAGAGCGGCGACGGTACTGGATTAAGGGATCCTTCTCATAGTAATGAAGTCATGGGAGCTCGAATTTGGTGGAAATGGTTGACTGCACCTCTCACCCCTTGGGCTTCTCTTTGGACAGAAAAGTATGCAAGCAACTGCCCAACTGAGGAAATAATACGAATGTCCGAAGTTAGCATGGGCTCCCTCATATGGAACTCAGCCACGCAACACAAAAGCCTCATTCAGCAGCACAACTTTTAGGAAGTGAAGAATGGCAACACTGCAAGGTTTTGGGAAGACTCCTTGCAGCAGATGCCCAAGTTAAAGGACCTAATTTCTCATATACAACTTCCGTAGCAAGATATGCAATCATATGACAAGGTTAAAAGCTTTTGGAAGAACTCGTCGGCTCAAGAATACAGGGAATGGATCAAGGAGGATCAGATATTAAGACAAGGAATGTAACAAGTTCATCAAACTCTAGACACATAATTAATGAAAAGGAGAATCCAGCTCTCTGATGAAAGGGATATCCTTAGATGGGGATATGAAGAAAGAGGCACCTTCACTACGAGAGAGGCTTACAATATCATTATCAAGGAACATATGGTGAAAGATCCTCTCTGGAGCAAAGTCTGGGACCCTTCCATCTGGCCGAAAATCTCCACCTTTCTCTGGCTCCTATGTCATAGCAAGATCCTCACGTGGGACAATCTCAGGAAGAGGAACTTTCATGGGCCCTCAATGTGCCCTAATTGCAGACAAGAGGAGGAATCCATAAAGCATCTCATGCATTCCTATCATATTGCGTGCAAGCTCTGGGAGAAGGTTAGTTTCTGGTGCCAAAAGGAAGGAAGAATTCATGGAGACATCATTGCCACCGTTCACAACTGGGATCAGAATCCTTATCAAAGCAATATTTTAAATTTCCTATGGAAGATCATTACGGGCTTCCTCATGTGGTCCATATGGAAGGAAAGAAATCATAGAATCTTCAAGGATCACTCTGCGCCTATGAAGAATATCTGGAAAATAGTTTACCAAAATATCGAGGAAACCATTTCTCTCGAAACTTGGTATCAGGAGGACCTTCCTACTACTCCCCAAGAATAGTCCATTTGGGCTAATTGGAACCTTCAATGGAATCAAGAACAAGTTGTCAAAGGAACAAGGCCTCCGGTGGGTCATTCACTTGAGAAGGGGTTACCCTCTCCCATGCATATATACCAGCTAAACTTCGATGGGGCCTCGAAAGGTAATCTAGGAAATTCGGGCTTTGGAGGGATTTTTCAGAGACTATAACGGTACTCCATTTCTATCCTTCTTAGGATTAAATGGATGGGATACCAATAATTCGGCAGAATTGGAAGGTCTTTCGTAGGACCTCATTCTAGTGCAAAGTAAAGGATTCTTCCCACTCATAATAGAAGGTGACTCTCAGATCATCATAAATATGGTCTCAAAAATTTTGCAAGGAACTCCCTCAAGCAAAGTGAGCAACAACTAGAGAATGGCGAAAAGGCTTGAACTCATTGAATGTTGGCTTTCCTCTCACAGGGCGATCACTCTTGAGCACATTCACCGGGAAGGAAATAAAGTCGCTGACTTACTTGCTAACATTGGAGTTGAATGTGGGTTGGATCTTCATGTTGGATCAATTTCTAGACTGGCCTCTGAGTCCCAACTCTTGGATTACCAAAACCTTGTGAAAAATGAAATGAATCAGGAAGGAGTAGAAAACCTGGGTTCATGTGAATTAAATGATAATTGATGGTTTTAATGAAGGGTGGAAGCGCTTGGTACTGCCAGCTGCAGATCAGCGCAGTTATCCATGAGCATATCTGGCTCAAGCAGGTTCACCTCAGGTGAGGGATATTTGGCCTGAATTCAGTATTAAGTGTGCACTTTGTCCAAGGCAAGACTCTGGCTGGTATAATCATGGCGATCCTGGCTCTCCTTCCCATTGTTTGCTTTCAGCCTTCTAGCCTCTGGCCTTTCCTGGATGCATATCTCTGTGGCAGGACCATCTCTGCTAATAGAAGTTCGCTCTCGGGTGCTCTTGTTGTGAGAATTGTGCTTCCCTCTTTTCACTCTCAGGCCTATTCTTTGATCTTGAAGTGGATTCTCGTTGTGTTGTATTGTCTTCACGCCATTGTTTCCTGTATTGTTGTGCTTCCCTTCCATCGCCTCATCATGGTACGCCATCGCATGAGCAGTCGCCATGGGGGAAGCCATGGTGGCCGTGGGCATTCGTAGTCTGTTTGTTCAGTGGATCTTCCCCCGCCTCCTGCTACTCTGTCCTCTTCTTCGGCGAATTCGCCTCCTCTCAGCCCTTCTCGCAGGCTGATTCCACACAATGCTTTTTAGACTACTCACTTCAACTTTCAGAGTAATCTTAACATGCCTGTTATCACGGCCAATATCACTATTCTCTTCTCTGAAGAAGAGGCTCTGCCTCAAACTACTATGTGCTTTACGTCTGAGCCTTCTCCGGATGGTCATAGAGTGGGCAGCCAGGGTAGTGAGAAGAATTTGGCTGATGAAAGCTAGGAGAAAGGGAGTGGTGAGCAGCGTGACATGGGCAGTGCTCCTAGAGACAATCAGCAACTAGGTGGCTGCTCTCATGGTGCCTATGTCTCGATGGTCAGTGAAGGCACTTCCAGTGACACACATCCCCCTTCGGTTCTTCCAGGCAGCAGTGATGCAGGTAACATGGCGAGAAATGATGAAATGTGGTATGGAAACGCGTGCCCAGTGATGGAGGAGCCTCCGAATGAGAATGTGGCAATATGAGGCCACCTGGGTCCTTTCAGAGCTTCCTGGTTTTTTCTGATGGTTCATATGGTTAAGTTCATGTGGTTTTGGGTTTGCAGCTCTGGTTTTGCCTCGATAGCTTGGCAGTTTCATTCTTCTTCCTGGTGGGGCGACAGTCTGTAGCTCTTTTTGGTTTTGGCCAGCATCTCTGTCTCTTATTTTTGGTCTCGACAACTTCATAGGTGGTTATTCCATCTTCTCCTCATGATATTTTTGTTAAATTATGGTTTCTATGCTTGGTTCCTCGCTTACTGTAACTGGGTCGCCCTTACCTGGGATAGTTTTGTTGCATTAAATGCTCTCAGATGCTTTTTCCTGAGGCTTCAACCTCCTTGTAACATTATTTTGATTTTTAGTTAATAGAATTAGTCTTTACGGAGAAATTTTTTTTTTTGCATAAAATTGTTCAAAAATACAAAAATATGATTTTTCCATATTTTTCTTCAGCAGTAGCTTAAACACATGTATTTTACCTTTGCAATAGTCCATGGCATCCATTTCTGTAGTTTTACATCTCTTTTCTTGCACAAGTAGGGTTAGTCGGTAAAATTAGGGTTTGCTAGGGTTTGCATTTCCTTTCAGCTTTCATCTTCTTTCTGCGAGTAGACTAGCCTCTTTTGAGTTAGCTTTCATCCATCACAGTTAAAAGCTTCTTTTAAGAAATCATAGAAGTTGGCTTAAGTTCCTAGCGAACTTGTGCCAACTGATCAAGTGACAGCCTGCAGTAAGAGCTAGTACTTGTGCATATAGCACCGTCGCTTCCAAGTTTGTTACGAACTACCGGGTTGATAAAAGTAAAGTAGGTAGTCCCAGGAGTTGCAACATCATTGCTGAAATATTGGAGCTCACCATATATTGAATGTGTGGGACTGTTTAGGCCAAATATTTCAACACTAAGTATTATGTTGTTTGTGACCGGGCCTTGTATTTTTGGCTTCTAATAGTATAAGATGGACGAGTGATCATGTTTTGTAGTTTAAACAATAGCGTAAAATTCATTATTTGTTTTGGTTGGTTGTTATCAAGTGGATTAAACCAAACTGCTGTGAATTGGAGGAACTGAATATTTCAGCTGACTGTGTGATATGGCATTGAATAATGGCATTTCTATGTCAAAGGTCCTTATTATGGCTAAGAAAAATTATGATTTGCTTTTCATTATAATGAGAACATTTCCACATTCTCATGACATTTGAGGATTCATTACTAATGGGTATTTAGAGCCTGTTGATTAGGAAACATAGATGGCATTAACAAATGTTGAGTGAACATTGTCGAGAGAGAACATAAGGAAGGATAGAGAATCTCTTATCCTTATTCATCTATGATTAGACGATGTGATATTTCAAAAAGTATCAAGTGCAATGTCTTCGAAGACGGCTTGTGACACTCTTGATTCATGCTATCAAGGTGCATCCAAAGTGAATAATGTTAGCTTATGGAACTTAAGAAGATATTTTGAGAATATAGAAATGAAATATAGTGAAATTTTGGATAAATTTATGACTCTAGTGATGAGTATTATTAATCAAGTGAGATAGTATCGGGAATACCTCTCAAATAATAGAGTGATTGAGAGAGCCCTATGTAGTTTTCCAAATAAATTTGAAGTCGTGGTTGTATCCATAGAAGAGTTTAAAGACATGATTCAAATGCAAATTGATGAGTTAATTGGTTCGATGATTTCACATGAATCTAGGATGACTAGATATGATGACAACACATTGGAGAACACCTTCAAAAATAAAGTGAAATTTACTTAAGTAAGAGGCAGAGGAAGGTCAAATAATAGAGGATTAAGGAAACATCATAATTGATTAAAGATGTATGCAAGATAATTCCGAGCATTAAGATAAATCACAACAACACCCTTCTAATTTAAGGGGGGGCAACAATAGAACTTGGCATCAAGGAAATCAAAGGTATGATTATTTTATTAACAAGTTATGGTTTTTACAAAAGGTATGGTTATTTTATTAACAAGTGCTGGAATAAGTAGTTAGATGTTAGTAAGATCTCTCTACACATCATAGAAGAATTTGAAGATAATAAAAAGCCATTGTTTTTTACCTATAATGTGACCCAAGAATGTTTAAATGATATTTCTTTTTTGGATAGTAGCTACAACAATCACATGATTCGAAACAAAAAATTGTTTGCTAGTATAGATACTAGTATTTAGTCTAAGGTCAAGTTTGGTGATGATAATTAGGTATGCATTAAAAGTAAAGGAGTGATTTCTATTTATACTAGAAATGGTGGAAGAAGAACAATTGATGGTGTATTATATACCTAGTTTAAAATGCAATTTGTTGAGCATTGGACAACTAGTAGAGAAAATCTAGAATGTTCTTCAAGAATAAAGTATGTACAATCATTGATAAATATCCAAGTAGTTGTTAGCAAGAGTGGAGATGAAAAAGAATAAGATTTGTCTCCTTATATTGAGAAATGAATTATCTACCTCTTTGAATGCTTATAAAACTAAGAATTTTGATATGTCTTGGTTATGGAACTTAATTTATGGTCATTTATATTTTAGTGGTCTAGATTTGTTGTAGAAGAAACATATAGCATTCAAAAAGTAACAAGCTCTTGAAAGAGTTGTATACTTGCAAAGAATCATAGAGAAAAAATTGTATATGGAGTTTCAAATAGGGCGAAAGCTCCACTAGAGATCGTCCACACAGATTTGTGTGGACCATTGAAAACACCCCCATTGGCTGGTAATGTTTACTTTTGAACTTTTATCGATCAATACAGTTTAAAAACTTGGGTTTATCTTTTGAAACTAAAATTTGAAGCTTTTAATGCATTTAAGTAGTTAAAGTTATGGTTCAAAAGCAAAGTGGAAAATATATTAAAATTTTAAGATTACATAGAGGTGGTGAATATATGATAAATGTTTTCATTGAGTTTTTGTAAGTCCCATGGAATCAAGAGATAGTTTACTACACATTATACTCCATAAAAGAATAGAGTGGCTGCAAGAAAAAAAACCAAACCATTTTGAATATGGCTCAGAGCATGCTGATGGAAAAGAATGTACCAAATGAATATTGGGGAAAAAATTTAATTGTGATGTTTATAATCTCAACAGATGTTTGAAAAACAGTCAAATGGACCAAGTTCCCAAAGAAACTTGGAGTGGTAAGAGTTGAAATAGATCTTTTTTAATATTTTTTGGATGCATTGGTTATGCACATGTACCATGGGACTTGGAAAGACGTTAGATGAAAAAAATGATAAATGTATCTTTATTGGATACATTGAGGAGTATAAGGTATATAGACTCTATATTCCCATCACCAAGAAGTGGATTACTGGTAGATATGTTGAGTTTAGGGAAGAAGTAGCTTGAGATGGAGGCATAGATAACTCAGTTGGAAAGGGATTTGTACCATATCATGGAGATGAGTAAGAAGTACAAGGCTGATAATTGATTCCATATACACCAATTACAAGCCCTTTAGAAATAAAATCATTGTTATCCCATTACAATTTAGAAAACCGAGAACTCAAGAGCATGGAAAACTATCACGTTATGGTGGACAACAAACAATAAGATTTGATATTTCTAAGAAACCTTATCCTATAATAACTACATTAAGAAATAAACTTAAAGTTCAGAAGATTAAACTTTTAAAAGAACCATATGAAAAGAATGATGAAATAGATCAAGTTTTAAGTTTTGCATTAGTTGTGTATGATCATATAAATTTTGATGTATCTGTAAAGAAGAAGTTTGGATAAAATATATCGATAAAGATATTGGTGCTATTGAAATAAATAATACGAGGAGATTGTAGATATGCATGAAGGTTGAAATGGTATGGATGTTAAATGGATTTATATTTACTAAATTGAATGCTCAAAGTGAAATTGAAAAACATAAAGAAAAACTTGTAGCTTAGGGGTTCAATGAGCAATTTGTTATTAATTATAATGACACTTTTTCACTTGGAACCCTCAAGTTAGTTAGATTGTGAGGTGATGTAAGTAAACTAAAAGAATCAACATAGAGAAAATAGTAGGGATGACATAACATATTTGTTTCTCATTCAACAAGCTTTGGATGATAGACTATAGTCATATTCCCAAGAATTGAGTATCAACCATGTGAAGAGAAGCTTGGAATACTCTAGAAATGACATAGAGTGAGTGCACGAGAAACACCTTTTAACACAACATTACAATTGTTAATGAAACTGCTATTTTAACAAGAAAAGCCAAATATTTTAATATAAAAAAAAACAATTAGAGATGTTATAGAAGAGATTTTAGAAGCCGAAAAAGAATATCATAATGATGTATAAAGTGAAGCCCACCATGAAGATACAGGTGTGAAATATGAAATTGAAGTATGATGATGAAATTGAAACCACCTTTGGCTTAGCAATATGTGAGAAGAAACTAGCAGTGAAGGTTGAATTTGATTATGGAGCTTGTTGTAGTGTTTTTGGAGCACAAGTTTACCAAAAAACACCACCTTAGTAGTGGATTGTTACCTACAAAGTATCATAGTCAAAATTGGTGGTGTTAGTTGATAGAATTAAATAAACACAACATTGTAAATAATGGATATAATGCATACATGAACATTAAACTTAAATAAAGAGGTGCATGAACAAAAAAATGCTCCAATGGAGCAAACACATCAACAATATATGAAAACATATCCCTTTATTGATTGCTAGTGTCAGAGGTTGAATAATATCAGAATGCTAAGACACTTGAAGGGAATTCATTGAACTAGGGAGCTCAAAAATCCTTAGCAGGGGGGCTTCTTTCCTTGATCTCTTTACATGTTTTTCCTCTCTCTCAAATAAGTGTGAAGACTCTCCAAAGGGTGGATTCCTCTTCACTGACTAAGATGTTGGGTTTCTTAAAAGAAATTTGGCCAACATGCTAGTGCTCTTCAATTCCTTGGTTTCATCAATTAAATGGTGGTTTTCTTACAAGCAATTTGGCCAACATAAAAATGTATTTTCTTTTGGATCTCCCATGGCCTATTTATATATAGTTTTGTGAATCCCTCTTCCATCTATTGATACATGTATGATAAAGACACCTGAGTAGGACAAGAGGATTTCGTTGAGGGCTCCACTTCTCCAAGGTGACTTGAATTCGATTGTACTAGGCTAATATTGTATCAAGAAATCAGGTCCAAGTGTCTAGAGTGTTCGAGGACTACTAAGTCACCTTTTCTGCAACTGCACAGATTTTTGAGGATATGTCGCGTGTGCATTTATTGAAGATATATATGAACAACCTTAATTGATTTCCTTTATAAACTTTGGACATTAGGATAACCTTTGATTTTTGAATATTTATAATGTATTCAGCTAGAAAAATGTCCACCTATGCCTTTTGTTGGACACTTTTGATGTCTTGTGGATTGTACTAGAAAGTGTACGATTTTCCAGTGTTAACAATTACCTCGTAATGTATGAGGTTAGGAGAAAACGTATAGCCAAAATGCATCATGTTTTCATTTTATTTTGGAGAGTTTGATTAATATTTCAAGAGAGAGGATAGCTTGTTTCATAGATGAGTAAAGGAAAAACCCCTGACTGAGTATGAATGATACCCATGCTCTGGTGGAAAAACTACAATAATGGTATGTTTATAAGAGGCAGGAATGTCCCATGCTTGTTCTAATGGATAATCAGAACTAATTACAATTGGAAAAAAACTGATTTTTTTCAGTCAACTTATTGGTTGTTAATGTGCTGATAGCTAATGATGAAAATTATTGATGTCATCAGGGGCACTTTCAGGTCAAATAGGTGAAATATTGTTTTCCTATGCATAGCTTGGTGAAGCACTTTGTTGATGGGTGTTGTGGTATGCATAGGTATTTGGTGGTAGGTACCTCCCCCATATCATAATATAAGGACCTACTGAATGAGATGTGTATTGAAGTGAGGGCCTTCTGCTATATGAATGAGCTGCAATGGTAAATAAGTATGACACCACCATGACATGATTGATTGAGTTGATGTTCAATTTTAAGGGGAACGATGACATCACTGGGAAATAATGTTTCCCAAAGTGCCACCTGAGGATATCCCTATTAAGGGAGGGAGTATCCAAGGTACTACCTCTTTCCTAGAATATATTTGTTGAAGTCAACAGGAAAGGCGTGTCATCCGCCTGACATGGTGAGTTGGGAAATCAATGTGAGATGAAGAAATTGTAATAACTTAGGTCTGATAGTCATGATAGTGAGGTATATCGATATTGGAGGATACAGATTGTTAATTTGAGTTTAGAGCTTCAGATTCAAATGGCGGTAGTCGAAAAACATGCTTTCTGATGATCCTCGAGTCAGTCGGATTTCTAGGATGGGTGTAAGTGATTTCTGACAGACGTGAAAAATGGGGGTAATTTGCTGATGAGTTATGACCAAAGGTTATCAGAGGCTGTAGGTGTGCAAGGGTCATAAATTGTAAAAATCAAATGTGGATGGGAGATTTTCCTTTTTTGAAACAATATTTGTACACTTCCCAAAAGAATATGGGTTGGTTTTGATGTACAACAACGAAGAGAGGTGCCCCATGATTATAGTAACCTATGTGAAGGTGTAATGTATCTACTGAGGGTGGGGCCCCATTAGTTGGTCTCCCTATTGGGTGGGTGGGTGAAGTGGTACAAATGGGCTATGTGACGTGGATGAATGATAGGATAAATGTAGGACATGGATGTGCATCCGTTAGTATTTATTAGGGGGCCCAGGAAAATGGGGTGAATGTGTAATTAATGTAGCATAATAAGGCTAAACTTTCAGATATGTATGTGAGATAGTTCCCAAGCTGAAGTGAGTGGTCATGGCTCCTTTGTGTGAAGAAGGATCTACAATTATGAAGGGAGCCATTTGGGGGGGGGGGGGGGGTTATCGATCGATGTGAATTATTATCATGTACAAGTGTGAGATGGTGATAAAAATGGTCGAGATGTTGGAACTTATGGTGCACGTTGGAGAAATGAAGTCAAGATATGCAAAGAATTTTAGGGGGAATCCTATCATGCTAAGTGGAGAATGATACCTTCTTTCTTTTCGCTTGTCGAGGTGTTGGTTGAAGCTAACCATGTGTGATATTCCTACAATGGATACAACCAAAACTAGAAGTGAAAGCATCATTCAATACATACATATGCAATGAATGTTTATGAACTTGGAGAGTTGGAGAAGTACCTGAGATGTGCGGTAGGCATAGAAAATGACTTTCTGTGTGTACAGAAATGAAGGTTTCCATGTTGAAAATGTTGTGTGACTGATATTCACGCCTCTTTCAGTTTTTCCAATGAAGATCCCATGCTTCTATACTGTAAACCAATAGATGGAAGAAACGACGATAGATAGGACCATGGGACCCAAATATCAATCATTTTCATTGTTGAGTTATGGAGTTTAGAGAGATTTCCTAGAGCATTTCTTGTCATTGCAATTAGCCTGTGCACCCAGCATTTTCACCATTAGAGGCAAGTAAGAGCTTGAGCCCCAACCTTTGTGATTTTCAGTCTACTAGGTTAGGTAGGCCATACAAGGGTCCCCTATATGAATTTTTAGGGTCAATTTTGAAGACTACTCGAGCAACTCTGCGTCAGTCGAACGGTCTTCGCGCTTAACAAGAGTTATGCATGAAGACATAGCATGAAAAGGATACTCAAATGCACATTGCGTGTGTTTGAGTTATGGGTTTTCTCTACGAACCTTGTTGGGGTTCATCGCAAGTTTCCCAAGAGTTTGAACGTTAGGCATGCGGTGAGAAGAAACTAGTTTTTTCCCCCATTTTGATTTTTGTAGGACTTGAGGGGTTTTCCTTTCTGATTTGTTGTATATTTGGTGGCAGGATGATCTAGAGAGAGTGATATTGGACTCCTCTCTGAAATGTTGTGACGGAGGATGCTGGTGTGAGGCAAAAACTAATACTGTGGGGGTTACTGAAGCTTCTTCAGAATCCATTGATGAGGTCACAAGAACAGTTCCTGTAATATCTAGTTAGTTGTTGGGATTCGAATAACCAGGTGATTGTTATCCACCATACAAAACTCCCGATACTAGTGTAAGTTAACATTTAATTTGTTATTAGGTTGATGCCAAAGTGGGGAGGTGCTTCCTCATCCCCTTCTAGGAGGGGATGTTGGTTTGAGGGTTTGGGTTGATGGGCAGTGCGATCTAGGCCATATTTCATATGGTTGTGTGAGGATTGTAGCGGTGGAGGAACTAGCCAAGCATGCAATACTGGCTATGATCCTTAGACTTATGGGGTCGGCATCCCACAATCGGTGTGCAAGGTTGCATATTTCAGTTTTACAATGACTTTAGGTAAGGGAATTCTTTAACTAGGACTAACTAGTATGATAGGGGATGGTGTCACAGCTTACCTAGGTTCAACGATTGCCACTGAAGAGTTTTGGTTATGGAAGTTTTCTTTGCAGCATACTTTACAAGAGGGTGGTCATGCTTCACCCTATTTTTGTAGTACCATCAGGGCCTGCTCTAGAGCTTCGCATGCATCATTGTGGATTGACAATGCTGTAGGAGGGTGGAGGAGAGGTGGGTTGGTACTAGACTAACGTGGTAAAAAATTGGTTCAAATCCAACCCCCAGCTGATATTGGACTACCCATAGCATGGGGTTCACTTCCAAGGATATCTAGAGATGGGGCTCCCTCTAGGTGCTCCCTGGGGATGATCATGTGTATGCTTGTATATTCTACATTTGTATACATATGTGTTTTTTCATGTATTTATGATTTACGATGATAGTGACACTATAATTTGTGGATTTGTAGATGGGGGCGACGAGGACGTCGTCTACCCTTTCTCGTTGGCCATGATCTGAGACATATGGGAGTTGTCGAGGACATTCTTATTCCTTAGAGAAACTGAGTACTGAGGCCATTGCTGCTCCTCAGGATGTCTTAGAGTGACCGACATAGTGGCCTCGGCTAGAGATTGGTGGGCCCCTAGGTGAGGGGTCTATGGGTACAAAGAGACTGGTCGTGCAAGCTCAGGAGGCTCAGGCACCATGAGATGCTACGGAGATAGAGTTTATAATGGTACCATGATTCCTCGAGATGAATGGAGACCTTTATTGGAGGTGTGCCCTTTGAGGGATGGACTAACCTTCTAGAGGTTGTGGTTAAGATGAAGATGTCTTAGGAGCCGAAGCATCATATGACTTTGTGATGTATTTCTACAGAAGTGGCTACAATTGGTCCCATATTGGCTCCTGATACATAGATGGTGCCACCAGGGCCCTAGGGAGTCTAGTTATGTGTATTTGTTTTTGGGTTGAGACAATGTATACACTAGGGTAAGCACCCATTTATGAGGATGCTCCCTTGTATCTTTTTGGTGACATATTGATGCCAAGTAACTGACATCCTTTAAAAATCCCATGTGGACCTATGGGTTATGCCCACATAACCTCCAAAGTGAAGCAAGGTTACACCCTTTAATAAATTCCGAAATAAAACTAATTAAATCCCTGTTCACTTAACTTAGCAAAACCCCATCAAATTATCGGAACCCAAAAAAATAGAAAACCTGACTATACACCTGATCAATGAAAAACAAAGATATAACCTGTCAATGAGTCCAGTCCCACTTCGATTGCATCCGATTGGATCTCAAATAGATTTAACCCATGTTTATAGCATATCAAGTCTGACTTTTCCACCAACTTTGAACACTCTTACAGAGCAGATAAGGAATAAAAATAATTTATGTATAGAATTTTGGGTCTGTTTTTTGAATTAAAGTTAGATCACTCGATGACATGGTATCCGTTAGATATAAAGGGCCATGAAATCTTTGGTTTGTAGAAATTCAACTAGCACACGGTTTAAAAATGTGCATAACCCCCGTAATTGATTGTTATCTAAGAGTTTGAATATGAGATCGACGGTTAGGAGCGAGTGTGGGGCTTCACTACGATCAAGAAATCCATACTCTCCTACCCCCACAGTTGCTATTCACCATCGGATTTGCCAGCCAACAGATGATCCTAAATTATTTTGGGGTTTCTTCACAAGTTATCAATCAACTCAGTCTTTTGATGTTTTGGGTCTGTTTCTTTTATTAAACTGCATCCACATTCATCATAGAACAATTACGATATTCCAACAAACAGATCATCATTGATCAAACTTGTGATCAATGATGATTCATTCCTTCATTCAATCTCTATTTTCTAATTTGGTAGGGATAATTCACATCAACCAGTTGTCTGCATTATATACAGAACATACACTCTTATCCTATATTCTGAGTATTAATAAATACAGTGATTCTCAGATCCTCAATCCAGATACTAAAAGCTATAAACACACTCAATACTAAATTACATAAAGAAATACACAATCCACACTGTATTCATATTGATAAATATTTACAAAAGAAACAATCACACTCGATTGTTTCAGTTTTTCCCTTGCTCATCCATCCCATCTTTCCATCTGAATCTAACCCCCTTCACTCATTCCAAAAGATTACAATTTATACAAAATGTGGATTCATGAACCCCTTTAGTTCAGATCCAGAAATCTCTCATTCTTCCCTAAAAAATATCTTTACTCCACTCTTTTCTCAAACAAAAGCTAATTTAAGCTTTCAAATCCCTCATGTCCTATTCAAACCAGATAATCTAACTACCTGGCCAGATCTCCATGCAGGGAGGATCAATCAACTACTTATACCCTTTTCCGCTCAGATTCTAACAAAAAATAAAACACTCTCATACATTTAAATTAATAAAATTAATTAATATCTTGTCTTCCAACCCTTTGTGAGCCACAAAATGTGATCATACCATCACATTGCTGACTAGGTCTAAATTCTCCCGCATCACATATCCTTCCTAATCATGGGTCAGGGATTTTTGTACTCATATATTTTTTGATGTATATACAAGGCTATTATTCATTTCTCTCATGACGTGACATATGCATCCATACTTCTTGGTGTATTTCGGCATTTGTGTTTCTAGACGTATCTTGTGTTGATGTTTTCTATATATCTTGATGGTTATATATGTTATGCGTGTCAGTCTAGGATTGATCATCAATGCGATTAACTATATGATTTTTATCTATGGGAATATGTGTAAATGTGATTTGATAAAAATTTATAGCTAACTTTTTTGCATGCAGATATTTGTAAAAAAGGCATGGATCGTCGAATTCGAATGCCATATATAACTGGGATACTATGAGTTGGGAATCAAGTAATACATGCAAGTGATGGATACCTAGGTGGTGGAATCGACCAAGAGACCTATGATGGCAAAATTATCGTACTTGATTGTTGGTATCTAACCCGATACAAATTCCATTGAAGAGACGAGGTGCTGAGTCAGGAGAGTATATGGCCCATGCTGCTGCAATGAGGTTTTGCGATCATCAAGATGCGTCGTCAACGAACCCATGGTGATAAGATGGCTAAAGGTCCATCTGTTTACATCAGATGAGAGAATTTTTTTTAGAATTTATCTATGATGAGGTGATCATCATAAATAATAAATCATTGTACATACATGCTTACTCTAACATTTATGGGTGAAATTTCTTGAGGTAGATACCATTGACATGATTTTTTAGTCAAGTCTTGTCAGGATTTGATAGTATGTATGCCCCCATGTGGAGAAAATGTTTGATGATGTATGGGTGCTTCCAAAGGGTTTTAAACTTTCCAAGTCCTATTACCTCTTGGGAAACATTGTAGAGGAGGACTAACTCTCCATCGGCGAATGTCCAAGGGGTGATCTTGCGGTCAAATGAGCCTTGAACCTCTTCTTGTGGGCTTCTTTGTTTTGAAGGGATTATCATTGACAAGGTCTAGCTGGACTAATATTTGTTCTAGTGGTTCACTGTCTTCTAGAAGCTTGATGGTTGAGTGCAGCGTGGGGATTTTTCATTCAATAGGAATACTACTTCTATACCATATACACGTTGGAAGGTTGTGAATCCTGTGGATGATTTTATGGTGGTGCGCTATGCCCATATGGCTAAGAATACCATATGGTGTCAGCCAGTTTTGTGATTGTTTACAATATGTTGTAACACAGTTTTGAGGACTTTGTTGAAATCTTCTACTTGCTTGTTAGATTGGGGGTAGTATGGAGATGCAAACACATGAGAGAAACCAAGGAGTTAGGACAGTTCTTGAAAAATTTTGTTTTCGAAATGTTTACTGTGATATGACACCAACTCTTTGGGAATGTCGAACTGGATTATGACGTGGTTAAAGAAAAACCACGAAGTGGTTTCAACGGTGTTATTATATGTGGGCATTACTTCTAGCAATTTCATAAAATACTCCATAACTACTACAATGTACTTGTGGTTTCCATATGATGGGGGGTTACAAGTCATAAAGTTGATGCCTCATTTGTAGAATGTGTCAGCCACTATAAATGGATGTAAGGGGGTGGGTGGCACCCGTGACTTATGAGCATATTTTTGGCATCGTTCACATCTTTTGGCTGATTGTATACTATCATGGAAGAGAGAGGGCTAGAAATAACCAGCGTGGAGGATCTTTTGTGCAGTGGCTTTCTTGGATAGATGGCCACCATATGCCACACTATGACAATCATGTAAGGGTTTCTTAGCTTGTTGATGATCGAGACATGGACATAAGATGGTGTCAATGCCTCATTGATAGAGGACATATCCTAATAGGAGGTAACAAGGGGCTTGTTGGTGTATGCGTCTTCAATTGTCATGCGTAAGTTGAGGTCTAAAATTTTGAGTTCATAAAAAGAGAAGGATATCATTGTACTAGGGGTCATCTGTGGACACTAGAAATAGATGTTCACTGGGAGGGGTCTCATTAACTAGAGATCCCTGATTATTTGTTGGAAGATTTGTGATGAATTCAACCAATATGAGTTCCTTTTTTCTCTTGGGGGTGGTAAACTGAAGGTTAAACTCTTGTAGAATAACCACCCATCAGGCATATTTGTGGTTCATCATATGATGAGTAAGCATGTATCGTATGGGGTAGATGACTATTACCACCGTAGTGGTCCTAAGGGTGATGTAACGTCAAATTTTTTGTATAACATGTACGAGGGCTAGGGTTGTTTTTTGTTCAGGTTCATATATTAATGCAGATCCAAATAAATTCTTTCTTACGTAATAAATTGCATGCTCCTTGCTATCTGGTCCATCTTGGACTAATACCCTGACTATGGATTGTTCTGAGGCTAAAAAATAGTGGGTATAATATTTTTTTTGGTTAGGGGGGCTAATCAATGGTGCATAGGAAGGTATCTTTCAAAGTGTCAAATGAGTTTTGAGCTTGATCATCCCATTTGAAAGGGATGTCTTGACGAAGGAGACGTAGGAAACCTTTCGTGCAAGTGGTGTAATCTAGTACAAAGTGGTGTAAGAAGTCTTCTTTACCTTGTAAGCTTTGTAACTTCTTTAAATATTTTGGTGGAGGTACCTCTTTGATGGCCTGGACTTTTAGGGGATCTACTCTAATCCCATGCTAGGAAACAATGAATCCTAGAAGTCTTCCAGTGTTGACGTAAAACACACACTTGAGAGGGTTCAAGTGTATGTTATATTGGTGACATCTCTGGAGCACCAGGCGAAGGTCTTCTAAATGGTTGGTGCGGTTCTTGGATTGTGTTGAGTCATGGAAAAGGTATATATATATATATCTATCTATCTATATATATATATATATATATATATAGACATATATATATATATATATATATATATATATATATCTGTATATATATATATATATATATATATATTATTTATTTCATTATCCTTTTCTTTAGTTATATCCCTTCTACACCCTAAAGTGTTGATATATCAAAGGATTATGGTAAAAATAAGGAAATTATCTATCATCATGATTTAGCTAATTGTTATCACTCCTTATGCAGGAAAAGGACGAAATGGAACAATTGTTGTTCCCTAGGCAGGAAACAGTGTACAGGCAGCAAGCCAATGATGGAGTGCACAGTTATGGATAAGAACAAAGGAGATCATAGCATCAGCACAAGGAAAGAAAGTTAACTAAAGATGGAAGATTGCGCGAATCCCTCAGGATCTCTTGATCCTAAGGGATTGCTGTTACTATTTTTCCCTTCTTACTACTTGGCCATTATAAAAGGTAGTGATTGTAAAGAGAATGAAGATTAGAGATTATTTAGAAATTACCATTGTATTTATACTTTGATCATCGACTCTTGTTGTTGAGACAGAGTATGAACTGGCTGTAACTATTTTGAAAATGATTAATATATAACACAATTGTTGTTCCTTCTCACATACTGAAGTAATTCAGCGGTGTTCACTGGTGGCTAAGGGCTCGGCCCTGGTGGATTCACTTGCTGTTCCTGTATCATTATTTTACAATTTCTACAATGTGATGGTTTGGTTTGGTTTCCATTCATTGTAATCGCATTGCTTTGCTATTTTGTATTCTCGGACTTACTCTGTTTTACATGCTACAGAAGTATTGGTTCAAGTTGTTATTGAATTACCTGTTTCAGTATTCTTTTATTGTTATTTCAGATTTAGTCATTTGAGTTCAACGTTCTATTTCCAATCTAGTAATTTAGTTTAGCATGTTATCTTGAGATTCTCCACTGTAAAGAGAATTGACCACTGTTGTCTATGCTCTCAGACCGAGATACCCGTTGTTCAAATTAGAAAATACTTTTGGAATATCAATTAGTTAAAAGAGAAATGAGTTATTGTTAGTGTATTCTTGGCTGATACTTGAATGAATATTTGGTTTAGTTTCGTTAGCAAGTTAAGCTTTCTTTTAATTGTAATTCGAGTCCACTAGCTACATCCATTTACTATTTTATTTGAAAGCATTGTACTACAATTTAGAAACATTACTCTTGAGTAAATAGCCGCCGAAAATTGTGTACACTCTTGAAATAGAAAATTTTACCCAGATTGATAACTAATGTAAAGATAATTAGGAGTTAAAAAGACACCTTTTATACCTCAACATTTTGGCACCATTTTCGGGGAGAGTGTAGCCATTTCCAAGGAGTAATGTACATTTGATGATTGACTATTAGGAGAGAATTGGGTATTAAAAATGGAAGGTAAGAACCTGCATACAGAGCATGTAAAAGCCCTGCTCCCCCACCCACTTTCCAACAGAATTGTTAAGAACTTAGGGTAGAAGTAAATATTTGAGTTGTGTGTATGACTAAGAAGAAAAAACATGAAAACAATCCAAATCCACTACCCAAACCCGAAAAAGCTAAGGGACCAGTGACCCTTGGTCAATCAACCTTCATAGAGGACATCATTAAGAAAGCCAAATCTTAGCCATCAGTAGGCCCTAGGAAAGTTGCTTCCAGACAATCTATTGGCTCCCTTCGAGACACAAATTCACCATTTGTGGCCTTTACTGAGGTGCATAGCAAAACATAAGAGACTAAGAAAAGTTTTCAAGAAACTGAAAATTATCGCCCAATTTCTTTATAGGAAGGGAATTCTAGTAATCTCCATGAAGGAGGAGGAGAAATAGGAGAAACAAAGGAGCCAAGATCCCCACACAAAATAATTCAAACACTCAGTAGCCCAGATAAGGGGAGTGTTTTTAAGTTTATCCAAAAAGAAGCAGGAGAAACTAAGGAGCCAAGATCCCCCTAGGTAGTAGTTCAACAAGGAACACTCATTGTCCTAGACCAGGGAAGTGTTGTTAAGCTCATTCCTATCCCTTCTAGTCATCCTAGGAATAACTCTCTGGAAATCCTAGAAGGGTATTGGAACATATTTGATCAAATGGCTCAGAACCAACCAACACCTCAGACCTCCACACTGCAGTATCCCATTGTGGACACAACAGTTAATGCAGCTATGAAAGCCATTCCTCTCCAGAATATTCCTACCTTTCATGGTCTGACATCAGAGGATCTAGACGCATTTCTATTTGAGTTTGATGTATTGTGCCAAGGGTATGACTATACCACTGATCCCCAAAAACTAAAGTTATTTCCCTCCACATTGAAAGGAGCAGCTTTACAATGGTTTATGGGATTAGGTGGGGGTACTATAAATGACTGGGATCAGATCAAAACTGTTTTTCTAAAGAAATATTAGGACTATTGTAGATCCATAGAATTAAAAGATGAGATATTTCAAATGATAGCAAGACCTAGTGAAACACTGAAGCAATATGTAGAATGCTTTCAATACAATCTCCATAGATCTCCTTATGCATCTTTTCCCTTGCTTGATAATGTGTAAAAAACTACACTAATTAAAGCGATGAAAGAACAATTGATTTAAACACTAAACATTATGGCTAAAGGTGACATATATCAAGAAAATATTGCTCACATCATTAATTTGTGTATCAGGTGTTCAAGAGGTAGCATAAGACTGAAGCCAACAGAATGCGACATGATCACAAGGGATAATAAAGTCTCTGGTGGAGGAATAAGTTGCACAAAAATTGGCAATCTGTTAGAGGATTTCAAAATTGATTTCCTAGGGACTTTGACAACGCAGTTGGACATTATGCAAGCCAAGCAAAAGCAAGCAGAAGAAAAACAAAATTTGGTAGTATTCTGTCCTAGATGCAGAAAGAAGCATAGCCATAAAGAGTGCCCGTTGGATACAGTCAAAATCTACACCATCTATATGAAATATCATGCCACACAAAACTGCCCATCACTCTTGGGATTGAAAGTAGTCTACAAAGAGGTGGAGGAAGAAATAGAATCGGTTTACCTACTAAATTAGTTCCACCAGTGGCAGTCGCGACAAACAGGTATGCCCGTTGATCCATCCTCTTCTTTTCAGCCTCCTCAGTATAATGCTCAACAATATAATGGAACGTGGCAGAATCAACCACCTTTCCCCAGTTGGCCACAATAGCCATTCCCTAGGCCTTCATGGCCAAATCAAACAAATCAAACCAATTGGCCAAAATTTCCTTATTGTCCACCATTCTAGCAAAATAATGCATATTCATCACAATGGTCACCCTCCACCTCACAGAGTCAAAACTGGCAATTGAATTAGCAAAGAACCACAAATAAGCCAGCAGGAATGATGCCCCTATCTCAAACCACATTGCTAAAACCATACACATTGAAACAAAACGCGCAGACCAACTTAAGACCATAGCTCCCAGCCCAACCGAACTTGAACCCCAACAACAAACCGGTTCAATCTGTGCAAATTATTGAAGGACCAGAACCAAAAACCGAGTTAAGGGAGTGCAATGACCTTCAATTAAGATGTGGGTGTATAATAGAAACAAAGGGGGATAAAAATCTTCAAATTGAAAATCTGTTACTTATAGAAAAAAACACCACAAGAAGAGAATCTAATTAGACAGAAAACTCATGAGCAAGCAACCACCTCTTCTCCACCATTCCCAGAACGACTAATCATACCTCACCCAATAGAACACCCTGATTTTGATCTTCTGGGAGAACTGAAAATTTTGTGTATAAAAATACCACTCCTCCAGGCTATTCAAGATATCCTAATTTATGCAAAAACCATCAAGGAATTATGTATGAAAAAGTCAAAGAGAAAAATAACAATAAATCCAACTGTCCATGTAGTCGATACCTGTTGTGGCCACCAACATCCCCCCTCCTTATTTAGTATTAGCAATAACACTATGTAAGTGGGGACCCTTAGTCAAAATTAAAAAAAAAATCAATTAGTGCTTATATGTCACTCCTTAAAAAATATCACATCGTGCCAAGAATGATAGGGCATTTTCTTACGGGTCAAAATGATAAAATGCAAGATTGCGACACGAACTCCATTGCATCACATGCATTAATAAACACTCACGTTGGAAAGCCTTGAAATCGCCAATAAGCGATATCAGATATTGCATGTCGCAAAATCACATAAAATGCACATAACAATTAAACGATTAAGTGATCCGTGATCTTGTGATATTATGATCCGCGATCTTGCGATAGTGCGATCTGTGATCTTTGTGATATTGCGATCAAGCAACCTTGCGATAGAACAGCACGATGAAATTGCGGTAATGCCATACAGAGAAATGCGATACTGCGATGCACATTGCAGAAACATTCCATCGCAGATTTTCCTGGCTCAATATTCAAGAAAAAGTTTTCCATAAACCAAGAACTGGATACGCGCCTTAATGATAATTAATGAATTACACGCCAGTTGTTAATAAAGTATGGTTTTGTGTTTTTCAAAGAGCCAGTTGACGTCAGATGTCATGTTTTTGCATATCCGTGGCATTTAAAGCTTTCTTGTCATTACTCTCTCCTCACTTGTGAACTGTAGGAACGAAGACCAAAAGTTACACAAAGCAAAGTGCAGGAAGCTATGGGGAAAAATGGGAAGGCTTCAATGTTCGAAGATAGAGAAAAGATGCCCTTATAAATAGATACCGCATGTGACAGAGCCGCAGATTCACAAAATGCTTCTGAGCCATCCATTACAGGTCTTTCATATACAACCATGGTTAAATGTGTACTGAGCGATGCTGATATCAACAGACAATTTAATGCTCAGGGTCAAGAGCTCACGAGGTCATTATTTTTAAAAATTCTGAAGCTTTATACTCGATAAAGAGGAAGAGGCGCAAAAGGTGAAAAACGCATTAGAGAAGCCCGGATCAAAGAATGGAGGCAATTTCCGATGCGCGATTAGCACCTAGTGCTAATCGCACATCGCTGAGAAAATTGCTCGAGAAGGAAAGCCTCTAACTGCTCAGTCACCTGTAAGCCCGAAAATTGCAAGAAAGCAATGGTAAAAAACAAACTGGAAACAGAAGCTAAAGAAAAGGCAGAAGAAATCCAAAGGGTTAACCAAGTTGAACTGAGATTATTACTGGGCATACATGGTAAAGCCACATAGTTAGTGGATGACTCTCGAGTATATCATCAATTTTGTTGAGAAGATGGTGCCATCTCTTACAAATTCTGTTTTCTTAGCTCAACCAAAAGCGGAAGACAGTCAGCCGACTCTACTCAGGCAAATACTAAATGCTTGCAACATTAAGGAGCAAATGGAGAAATAGTTAGATATTAGATTTAGTTTTTAGAAATAGTTTTGTTTTATTTTTTCTTAGAAAAAGGGAGGTCATTTAAACTATATCCTGAATCTTTGTAATTAAGTTATTTAGTTAGTAGTATTTAAACCCTTCTCATGCATTTAGAGAGGGGTCCAGAAAATTATCAAAAACTTGTCCTCAGAACATGAACTTTTCCACCCTCAGAGGAGGCTTTGGTGAATGAATGGAACAGGATTTTTTGATGTTTGCATTTGATATCTGCTACTGATGTTGCACTTCTATACTCTTAGTGGATGTTAGAGAAAAGAGAGATAAATCATTGTCGCTTGAAGCTCATGAGTAGAACTAGTCATAAATGGTACTTTTATCTCTTGACCATTTCTGCTTATGTGTTAAAGTGATATACAGTTTTTAGTTGTTTATGTATTATTGCATGAATGCCTGAGTTATCATTTGGCACTTTTGTACGGTGATAGCTATTTATTTATGCTTAATGTATGAATAGCTCATTATGCGATATGTTTTTTCACAACTGTTTCGTCTAACTTTTTATGGGAAGTGGTTCATCCTTATTGATTTCTTTTCTCATAATAGCTGAATGATTTTTATTACCAGTTGTTATTTGAAATCTTTTTAGATCGCATAATAGAAGAATTACATCCTAGGTTAGTATAGGCTTAGATGTTGTTGCTTATTAGATTATAATAGCATAGCATTAGATTAATGTTAGAATTAGAATATCTAAATTAGGAACTGTTAGATCCGGAACATCAAAATCTACACACACACACTCATAGATTGGGAAGCTAGTCCCATATCCCCAGTCGGACCCACTATACCAAATAGATAAGGAGCTTCCAACCAAGGTCCGGACCGGGCGGGTATCCCCCTTGTTGTAGACCCAATTTTCGGGGCTTCAACATATTTGGTGCTAGAAGGAGGGCCTGAACTATGGATGGCAAGTAAATCTAAATCTGAATACCATTCTTAGAGTAAATCTCCCTCACCATCTCCCCAGACTTCTCCATTACACTTAAATCCAGAGTTAGAAGTCGCTGGAGTATCAACCGCTGCTACACACCCTGACATTTCAGAACAATCTACCATTGAACCTCCTGAAGTTGAATCTCTGATTCACAAACTTCAGTGATTTTCCATTTCTCCTCAAAGGTCTAATAAATCTCAAGGCAGCGTGACTTCGTAATATAACCCTGCTCATCCCCTGACTAGATTAAAGAGTGAAACGTTTGGTGTTCAACCAACCGAATTACCTCTCCCCACAAGGAAAAGAGCAAGGAAATCACCAAAGGAGTCCAATAGTGAGACTCTTTCATCATCATCATCCATTTCAACCTCTTCACCACGAAGTCAACCATCCACTCCGCCACTTCAGATCATCGTCCATCCGTCCACTGGAACCCCCACAACTCTTCCTCAATCATCTACAATCGTAGTATCCTCATCTTTCCAAGCACAGGGATCATCTTCTGCACTTTCCTCTGTTAGTAGTTCAGCAATGGCCTAGTCACCATGGAATAACCCTGGGGCAGTCTTAATGCTTGCACCCTTGAGTCAAATACCGGCCCCTCCTGAGAAATGGCTTCCTAAGTTTAATCCCAAGGCAGGCATGCTAGCAGAAGAGCATATAAACAACTTTATGCTATCCATTAATGTCAATGGGGTTACTAATGAAGATGTTGTTGTTCGACTCTTTCCTTATACTCTGCAAGGAACAACTGGATCATGGTATTTTTCATTACCCTCCGGATCTATCACTAGTTTTGACATCTTCCAAGAGCAATTCCTGACCAAGTTTGGTAATGATAGGTCTACGACAACGCTAATCAATGACCTATCCAACCTTAGGGCCGAATCTAGAGAGCCTATCAAAGATTTCAATTTATGTTTCAATAAAATCCTAAACAAAATTCCTACTGCTTCCTAGCCCAGCGAAGAAGTACGAAGTGAATGGTATATCACTGCTCTACCATCAAACATAGCAATCTTCGTGGACAGTGCTAATAAAACAACCTTAGCCGAAAACATGAAAGAAGCAATAGCAGTAGAGAAACGTATAATAGCGCTCGAAAAGAAATCTGCGATAGAGGAACGAAAATCCAAGAAAGTCACCTTCAAGGAAGACTCCAAGAAGAAACAAACAAAAGATCCATTCGATTTGGAACGATTGCAGAAAGTTCTAAAGATCTTGTCCAATGAAATGGTTGACATCAAAAAGCATGTAGCAAAAAATTCTTCAAAAAAGCCCTACAGATCTTTTAAGAGAGGCCCTTCAATGGATTCAAAGCCACCCAATGCTATTTCAAATGCTGAATTCGAAGAAGAGGAAGAGGAAATTGCCACTGAAGGGAAAACTAATGAAGAAGAAGTTGTGGAATTACAAGGAATGTGGGATTTCATCCTCCCACAAGAAGAAGATCAAGAAGTATTCCCAGTTAGCACACGAAGTAAAAATCAGCTTGATCCTCCCAAAACTATCCCTAAACCAAAGAGCGCAAGCTCTACAATAAAGGATAAAGTCGAAACAAAGAAAACGACATCTAAAGCGACTCAAACTAGCCCAGTCCAAATAGATGCATTAACTCCATCTAAAACATTGATCGTGTCAGATGAAATGGAGTACAATATTATAGAAGATATGAAAAAGACTAGGGCCAACATCACTCTTTACGAACTGAGCAAGTTAAAGCATCAACAGAAGATAATGATGAAAGAATTACATGATGTGCCAGTTGCACCTTTGCCTGCCGCTGTACTTTCTCAAGCTTTTCATAACATGGGAAGACTTCCAACTAATGCAAGCAATAAGATTGATCCAAATGACATCGCTCTAATTGGAGGAAGATCGAGATCTCATACTCCCCCGTTTCTCCTTACTTATGAAATTTTCAATAAAAATGTGCACAATTGTTTGGTGGATTCTGGTGCTTCATCGAATATTTTACCAAAGTACATATGTGCCAAGTTAAAAATTCAACCACAGAAATCCACTGTGTGCATAGTTCATCTAGATCGATCTCAAGTCGAAGTGATTGACGAACTAAATCAAGTAACCATAAGGTTGTCATCCAACCTGAAGGTATGTCAAGTTATTGACATTTTAGTTGCTGATATCCCAGAATTTTATGGCTTAACTCTTAGCAGGGATTGGTCAAAAAAACTTCATGGATACTTTGTAATTGACTGGTCGCACATGTGGCTGCGCTACAATGGTAAACCAAATCAAATAAAAGTTGAACGAGAACTACATCAGAGGGGGAAAATGAACCAATAGCATATAACAGTAGCATTATTGGCAATTACTTGGTAGATTTTTTCCTCGGCAATTTCAATGCTCATATGTCACCCTATTTAGAACACTCTGTTTTGTCCCAAGTCGAAATTTTTTCTCGAACTGATAGTTCAAAATGTATCAATTTTTTAGATAGTCTTGTAAATAAATATTTGTTTTGGAAATTATTTTTTGATGGTTCTAAATCTAATGAGGGGCAGGAGCAGGATGCATTCTAATTAGTCCAAAAGGAGATAAAATCATGCTAACATGCAAACTTGAATTTGATTGCACCAAAAATACAGTAGAATATGAGGCTTTGGTCCAAGGGTTGTACAAAGCAATCAGGTTAGATGTCAAGTACCTTCAAGTTTTTGGAGACTTTGAGATTATTGTCAGACAGGTACGTAATACTATACATTGTTTATCAGGTCATTTAAAACATTATCAATCCTTAGTTCAAGATCTGACTGAGTATTTTATAGCATTTAATATCTCTTCAATTCCTAGACTCCAAAATGCAAGTGCAGACCTTTTGGCTAACGTAGCTTCTAAGATTATTCCTTCAGAAGATTTTAGTCCAGATAGATTCTCAATAGAATTAATCTTTAGACCATCCATTCCTGATAACATCACAAATTGGAGAGTATTCAATGACGATCTTGATATTGTAAATTTCCTCACATCTGAAGGATCCTAATCCAATCGAATAATTGACGAAGGCCAACATGATCGACAATTGCAACAAGATAGCACTAACAATGCTATACCTAAGTCGGTAGTCAAGTTAGAAGACTTGTACGATTTGAAAGATCGGTTTAAAAGGTCTACCAATTCAAAACTCCAAAGTTAAACCTTGAACTACGAATTAGTAAACCTAGGAACCGATGCCAAACCACAAAAAAATAATCTAGGTCTCGGCCTAGCCCTTGAAGAAAAATTAGCGTGTATTCGTCTTTTGATACAATATAAAAATGTTTTTTCCTGGAATTATGATGAACTCAAAACATACGACACTTCCATCATCCAACACACTATTCCCATGATCGATAACGAAAAACCTGTCCAACAAAAGCTGAGAAAGATCCATCCCAATTTAGAAAATCAGATAAAAACTGAGCTTAATAAGTTATTGAAAGCTAGAATAATCTTTCCCGTCAGACATTCTAAATGGGTCTCCAATATGGTACCTGTTAGAAATAAAATCGGAGATATTAGGATTTTCATTGACTTTTGAAACCTTAACAAGGCTTGTCAAAAAGATAATTTTCCTTTACCACCTATGGAACAGATATTGCAGGCAGTGGCAGGCTCAGAATTAATGCCTTTCTTGGATGGATTTTCAGGATACAATCAAGTGCTAGTACATCCTGATGATTAATTAAAAACCACATTCAGAACTAAATGGGGCACATACACATATCAAAAGATGCCATTTGGTTTGATTAATGCTGGTGCCACATTTTAGAGAGCCATGGACATCTCATTCAAAGGTTTAGTCAATAAATCTGTAGTAATTTATTTGCATGATATAACAGTGTATTCCAAGAAATGAAGCGACCATCTTAGAGATTTAAAACAAATCTTCCAATGGCATTTAAGGTATGGAATTTCACTTAACCCGAAGAAATCTTTTTTCGCATTAATTGAAGGGAACTTCTAGGATTCATAGTGTCAAAATCTAGAATTCACATCGATTCTGATAGAATCAAAGAGATTTCTGAGATATCCTTACCTCACAACAAAAAATCCATGCAATCTTTCCTTGGTTAGATCAACTTTGTAAAGAGATTCGTTCTAGATTTTTCACGAATCGTGTCTCCTTTGCAAGCCATGATTAAAAAGAACTCAAATTTTAAATGGGGCCAAGATGAACATGAAGCATTCAACCTGATCAAACAAGCTATTATTAATGCTCCATCTTTAGCAACCCCGAATTTTTCAGAGCCTTTTATTTTATATACATTTTCCTTAGATAGGTCATATGCTGCGATACTCACTCAAGAAAATCAAGAAAAAGCGAAACCCCAATTGTGTTTTTCAGTTCAAATTTACAGGGCATTGAATTAAATTATTCAGACGTGGAGAAACAGGCTTATGCTGTTTTCAAAGCGGTTAAATACTTCAGACCTTTCTTACTCAAAACCCATACTAAAGTTATAGTACCGTTTCCAGCGGTAAGGAATCTTCTAGTACAGAAGGATGTGGGTGAGAAAAGGGCCAATTGGGTTACTGCCTTACAGGAATATGACATTGATATTAAACCAGCAAACATTGTAAGAGGCCAAGGCTTTTGCAAAATGTTGGCTGGAGCATCGCAAATTTTTGAAATTCCATCTACAGAGGTACAAATGTGCGAGGTAAGCCTAAACGATGTTTAGTCATTATACGCTGATATCATTTATTATCTTAAGAACGGGTATGCTCCTTCACACCTTGATCATACTAAGAAAAGAGCTCTAAGGTTGAAAGCCAAACAATATCAACTCATAAATGATATTATTTTTAGAGTAAATTATGATTTTGTTCTTCTTAGGTGTCTTGAGAAATCTGAAGCTGAAAAAGTTTTGCAGGAACTCCACGATGGGCCAGCAGGCAAACACTATGCTGGAGATGCTACTGCACATAAAATCTTGCACGCAGGGTATTACTAGCCCACGTTATTTAAAGACTCGCACAGTTATGTGAGGAAATGTCAAGTCTGCCAAACTACTGCTGGAAGACAAAAGAAGCCATCCTTGCCACTACAACTGGTTAACATTGAGCAACCTTTCAGTTAGTGGGGATTAGACAGAATAGGTGAGATCGTTCCTCACTCTTCTAAGTAGCATAGATATATCCTTACAGCAACATATTATTTTACTAAGTGGGTAGAAGCAGTTCCACTCAAGACGACTAATGCTGAAAATATCATTGAGTTCATAGATCAATTTATAATCACCAGGTTTGGATTGCCTTCCACTTTAATGTTTGATAATGCATCATACTTTTCTGGAAATGCAATGAATGAATTCGGACTTAAAATAGGATTCAAACTTAAATATTCGGCCAATTATTACCCGCAAGGAAATGGGTTAGCTGAGTCCACAAATACAAACCTAATCAGGATTATCAAAAGAACAGTGGACCAAAATCATAAAAATTGGCATAAGGATTTGATATATGCTTTATGGGCAGACTAAATAACACAAAAAGCTTCTATCGGCACTTCTCCCTTTAATTTAGTTTATGGGAAAGAAGCGGTTCTTCCGACTCATTTGGCAATTCCCTCTTTGTCTCTAGTTCAATACATTGATGAAGTACCCACTTCTTCCTTACAACTAAGACAAATGGAAATAATTAAATTAGAAGAACAACGAGAACAGGCTAAGAAAACTCATGCTCATCATCAAGAACTAGTAAAATCCTCTTTTGATTCAAACATAATGACCAGAAAAGATTTTTAGATGGGAGATTTAGTTTTAAAATGGGACAACGCTCATGAAGAGAAAGGCAAACACACAAAATTTCAAAGAATGTGGCTTGGCACTTTTCAAATTGTAGAAGTCGTAGGTCCATCAACGTTTGTGTTACAGGATTTAGCAGGTAAGAGAGACTCTTTGCCTGTTAACAGACAAATTCTCAAGAAATATTTTCCATAGAAGATTATTCTTCTATTTTTGTAGAGTAGTTGTTTTTCTTTTCATAATAAAACTAGTTGTAAGTGGTTACATTAGGAATTTATGCACAAGATACCAATTCTCTTTCAGATTTTGATTTTTCGCTTGTATAAATAGAAAATCTTTTGGAAAATTGATCTTTATTATTGATAGATAAAGTTAAAGACTCTAGCCTAGATATGATACTAGTTTCAACTCCATAAAGTTTGATGAAAACAACCTTTAGTGAAGAAATTGTTCTATCTCAGTACAATGAAAGGTATCAATAACAAAATAAAGATTCTCTGGAGAACAACTGTTTCCAAAAAACTCTAATATTTTCGTCTAG
Organism: Pinus tabuliformis; assembly: GCA_031772625.1. Taxonomy (NCBI): domain Eukaryota; kingdom Viridiplantae; phylum Streptophyta; class Pinopsida; order Pinales; family Pinaceae; genus Pinus; species Pinus tabuliformis. The sequence goes on along the minus strand of CM062805.1, from coordinate 86,517,274 downwards.
AGCTATCTTAAGGAAACAATGACTTCCTCCTTACTAAGGACATCACAACTTCAGAGGAACAATCCAAGGATACCCTTCATCTTGAAGAATAAGAGGTCTCATCATAAGCCAGCTTATCATAATCACAGATATTATAACTTGCTGACTTTGCCAAACATTTTACACCACAACAACGCAATGACTTAAGATTGTTGCAATCAAAAGACAAGGGGTCTCATCACGAGACAGCTTGTTCAACAAAGTTATAAATCAAGTGAATTACTGTGTCATAAATTGGCTACAAAACCAAGACATTGTTATTTAAGAGTAAAAAGAAAATCAAAGCAATAAGTGTGGATGTGGATTTTTCTTTGAGAGTTGTAGATTACTTTAAGTAGGATACAGGATCATTGTTGGGTAACAGGTAACCCTGACGAGGCTATAAACATCTGATGGCAGCAGAGGCTCTACCTACGACAAATGAGCATATTTAAAACTGGTTTACAGAGAAGACTTTGTTTTATATTTACAAGACCAAGTAATGATTGATGTAAATACAAGGGCTAGCTTGAGGAAGAAAATAATCAAAATTGAAAATAGTTGAAACAAAATGTCATTGACAGGTTAGAGCATAATGTACTTTATCTTTCCATAATAAAGTTTAACTTTCTGAAAAAATTTCTGTTTTGGAAGTTTAGAAAATTCAATAGAAAAACAGAGATAACTGGTTCTACCAAGTGAATTGCCAATTGTTGTGGCCACCAACAACCCCCCTCCTTATTTAGTATTAGCAATAACACTATGTAAGTGGGGACCCTTTGTCAAAAAATTTAAAAAAAATCAATTAGCGCTTATATGTCACTCCTTAAAAAATATTGCATCGTGCCAAGAACGATAGGGCATTTTCTTATGGGTCAAAATGATAAAATGCGAGATTGTGACGCGAACTCCATCGCATCACATGCATTAATAAACACTCATGTTGGAAAGCCTTGAAATCACCGATATGCAATATCGCATATCGCATGTCGCAAAATCACATAAAATGCACATAACAATTAAACGATTAAGCGATTCATGATCTTGCGATATTGCGATCTGCGATCTTGCGATAGTGCAATCTACGATCTTTGCAATAGTACGATCAAGCAACCTTGCGATAGTGCGATCTACGATATTTGCAATAGTGCGATCAAGCAACCTTGCGATAGCACAGCATGATGAAATTGCGGTAATGCAATACAACAAAATGCGATACTGCGATGCAGATCGCCAAAACATTCCATCGCAGGTTTTCCTAGCTCAATATTCAAGAAAACGTTTTTCCATAAACCAAGAATTGGATACGTGCCTTAATGATAATTAATGAATTACACGCCAGTTGTTAATAAAGTATGGTTTTGTGTTTTTCGAAGAGCCAGTTCACGTCGGATGGCATGTTTTTGCATATCCGTGGCATTTAAAGCTTTCCTGTCATTATTTATTATCATTACTCTCTCCTCACTTGTGAACTACAGGAATGAAGAACAAAAGTTACACAAAGAAATGTGCAGGAAGCTATGGGGAAAAAGGGGAAGGCTTCAATGTTCGAAGATAGAGAAAAAATGCCCTTATAAATAGATACCGCATGTGATAGAGCTGCAGATTCACAAAATGCTGCCGAGCCATCCATTGCAGGTCTTTCATATACATCCGTGGTTAAATGGGTACTGATATCAACAGATAATTTAATGCTCAGGTTCAAGACCTCACCAGGTCATTATTTTTACAAATTTTTAAGCTTTATACCCGATAAAGAGGAAGAGGCGCAAAAGGCGAAAAATGCATCAGAGAAGCTCGAATCAAAGAATGGAGGCAGCTTCCGATGCGTGATTAGCGCCTAGCGCTAATTGTGCATTGCTGAGAAAATTGCTCGAGAAGGAAAGCCTCTAACTGCTCAGTCACCTGTAAGCCCGAAAATTGCAAGAAAGCAATGGTAAAAAACAAACTGGAAAGAGAAGCTAAAGAAAAGGCAGAATCAATCCAAAGGGTTAACCAAGTTGAACTGAGATTATTACTAGGCATACGCGGTAAAGCCACATAGTCAGTGGATGACTCTCGAGTATATCATCGATTTTGCTGAGAAGATGGTGCCAGCTCTTGCCAATTCTGTTTGCTTAGCTCAACCAAAAGTGGGAGACAGTCAACCGACTCTACTCAGGCAAATACTAAATGCTTGCAACATTAAGGAGCAAATGCATAAATTGTTAGATATTAGATTTAATTTTTAGAAATAGTTTTGTTTTATTTTTGCTTAGAAAAAGGGCGGTCATTTAAACTGTATCTTGAATCTTTGTAATTAATTTATTTAGTTAGTAGTATTTAAACCCTTCGCATGCATTTAGAGAGGGGTCCAAAAATTTATCAAAAACTTGTCCTCAAAACATGCACTTTTGCACCCTCAGTGGAGGTTTTGGTGAATGAATGGAACAAGATTTGTTGATGTTTGCATTTGATATCTGCTACTAATGTTGCACTTCTGTACTCTTAGTGGATGTTAGAGCAAAGAGAGATAAATCATTGTCGCTTGAAGCTCATGAGTAGAACTAGTCATAAATGGTACTTTTATTTCTTGACCATTTCTGCTTATGTGTTAAAGTGATATACAGTTTTTAGTTGTTTATGTGTTATTGCATGAATGCCTGAGTTATCATTTGGCACTTTTGTACGATGATAGCTATTTATTTATGCTTAATGTATGAATAGCTCATTATGCGATATGTTTTTCACAACTGTTTCGTCTAACTTTTTATGTGAAGTGGTTCATCCTTATTGATTTCTTTTCTCATAATAGCTGAATGATCTTTATTACCAGTTGTTATTTGAAATCTTTTTAAATCGCATAATAGAAGAATTACATCCCGGGTTAGTATAGACTTAGATTTTGCTACTTATTAGATTAAAATATCATAGCATTATATTAAAGTTAGAATTAGAATATCTCAACTAGGAACTGTTAGATCAGGAACATCAAAATCTATACACACACACTCATAGATTGGGAAACTGGTCCCATATCCCCAGTCGGACCCGCTATACCAAATGGATAAGGAGCTGCCAACCAAGGTCCGGACCGGGCGGGTATCCCCCTTGTTGTAGACCCGATTTTCGGGGCTTCAACGACACCCTATCTGACTTACTATCAGGAAGAGAAATACCTGTAAAATATGAGGACCCAGGAAACCCTATCATCATGGTGTAAAGAAACGGATGCTCCTTCCCCAATGCCTTAGTTGATTTAGGAGTAGAAATCAATATTCTTACAACCACCACTTGTCAAAATCTTGACATTACATCATTAGACCCAACCACAACCTTATTGGTGTTGGCTAACAGATCAGTAGTCAAACCAGAAGGCACATTACATGATGTAATGGTGTCTGTAGACTCTTGGGAATATCTTGTAGACTTTCTGATCATCAATCCTAGAAATTGATGGGATGGACACCCCTTAATTTTAGGTAGACCTTGGCTAGCAACTATGGATGCTTACATTAGTTGTCAAACATGCAGCATGACTATAGCAAGAGGAAGCAATGTAAAGAATTTAGCCTTATATCCTCTAGCTCAGCCAAGTTTAACAATAATCAAAACTAGAAAACAACCTGTATCATACCTAACTGAAAATATTAGATCACCACTAACCATAGAAGATGCTCTCAAATTCAAAGATCAAACTGAAGATGACATCATTAACAACTTCATTAACCAACCCGAAGCCGGATCACATCTAAAATGTCACATGAGTGAAGCAACATTCGATAGTGAAGTAGAAGAAGATCCCCTAAAAGATACTAATGATCAATCAATACCAACCACGTCTATTTATAATAGAAAAACCATAGAGATTGAGCCAGGAAAAACTTTGAACATTAACAAAAACCTGACTGCTGACAAAGAGCAAACGTTGGTTCAACTCCTAAGAAAATATAAATAATCCTTTGCATGGGATTACCCGGACATGAAAGGAATTGATCCCTAGTTGTGTACGCACCACATCTATATAGAAAATGATGCTAGACTTGTTCGCCAACCCCAACGGAGACTAAATCCTCATCGTAAGGATATTGTGAAAGCTGAATTGCAAAAACGTTTAGATGTAAACTTTATCTACCCAATATCTGATAGCAAGTGGGTCTCACCATTAGTAATGGTGCCGAAAAAGAATGGGAGTGGTGGATATGTGTTTACTATAGAGAACTAAATAAAGGAACCCAGAAAGACCACTTCCCCTTCCATTCATTGACCAGGTCTTGGACACATTGGCAAGAAAGAAATTCTTTTCTTTCCTAGATGGCTCCAGTGGATACAATTAGATTTAGATTGCCCCTAAAGATCAGGATAAAACTACCTTTATGTACCCTTGGGGAACATTTGCTTTCAAGGTCTTACCCTTTGGGTTGTGCAATGCACCTGCCACATTTCAGAGGGCTGTACTCAACACTTTTTTAGGTTTGATAAATTAAGGGATCTAAGTGTATATGGATGACTTCAGACCTTATGGGGATGACTTTGAGCCAGCATTACAAAGATTAGAAAAAGTGTTGCAAAGATGCATTGCCAGCAGGCTCTGTTTAAGCCATGAAAAGTGTCATATGATGATGACCGAGGGACTCATCTTAGGTCATTATATCTTAGCAGCTGGAATACAGGTAGATCCGGCTAAAATTCGGATAATTCTATTATTACGTACCCCTACCACACAAACCAAGGTACGTAGTTTTTTGGGATTTTCTTGTTATTATAGAAGATTTATAAAGAATTTTTCTCAAATTGCTGCACCATTATATGCATTAACAGGAAATATTGATTTCATTTGGATAGATAAATGTGACAATGCTTTCGAGGATTTAAAAAGGCTTGTATCAATAGCCTATTGGGTCCCTATAATACTAGTGACTACCCCATTACTATTGTAGTTATACCCCTTATTAATATTGTTGTGCCCCTATTGGCCCCATATTGTTGTTACTGTGCCCCATAGAATCCCTCTATTGTTATTTTTGTGGCTTTATATTATTATTGTTAGGTCGGCTGGATTATATTGTGACTCCTTAGACTCCTATATATAGAAAAGAGGTTTTGTCATTTGAATCATCCAAGAATTGTTCATTTATGTAATGTAAAGGAGGTTTCCCCCTCGAAGACGCTGAATTCTAAGGCGTTAATCTATCTTTTCTATCTTTTCTTTAGCTGGTTTCATAACATTTGGTATTAGAGCTTTGGATTCTAGGGTTTCGCTGCTCCAAATAAGTCATCGTGGCATTTTCGCTATAACGTTTTTCTGTGATGTTTCAGAAGTCGCAGAAAAAACCCATTTTAGAAGAAATCTCGGTGAAACTTGGCTCCAAATTTCAGAGCTTTTCGCGAGATATTTGCGGAGATATGATCTGAGGAAGTTGGTCTTTTTGCAGAGTCCTGAATTACATTCAAAACAGATGACCTGGGGAAAATCATCATAACTTTCTCTCTGGGGATCGGATTAAAATTTCATAAGAAGGTACAGAAAGAGGATGATTGTAGTTTCTTGTATGCATGTTTTAGATCCAAAGGTCGAAACAGTGACTCGTGGCACGTCGTACAAGTTTGCTCTACTGAACTAGTCTATAAGCAAGTCACTGTGGGAGATTTCACATAACTCTTCCTTGGAGAATCGAATTTGGGTCAGACTTGTGGCATTGGAAAGAGGACACAGAGGGCTACTACAGCTCAAAAATTCAAAACTAGATGATTGGGAAGTATAGAGATACATCAGAGGCAATATCGAGCTCCTACAAAGTGAAAAAAGGTTTGTAGTTCAACAAGGAACACTCATTGTCCTAGACCAGGGAAGTGTTGTTAAGCTCATTCCTATCCCTTCTAGTCATCCTAGGAATAACTCTCTGGAAATCCTAGAAGGGTATTGGAACATATTTGATCAAATGGCTCAGAACCAACCAACACCTCAGACCTCCACACTACAGTACCCCATCGTGGACACAACAGTTAATGCAGCTATGAAAGCCATTCCTCTCCAGAATATGCCTACCTTTCATGGTCTGACATCAGAGGATCTAGACGCATTTCTGTTTGAGTTTGATGTATTGTGCCAAGGGTATGACTATACCACTGATCCCCAAAAACTAAAGTTATTTCCCTCCACATTGAAAGGAGCAGCTTTACAATGGTTTATGGGATTAGGTGGGGGCACTATAAATGACTGGGATCAGATCAAAACTGTTTTTCTAAAGAAATATTAGGACTATTGTAGATCCATAGAATTAAAAGATGAGATATTTCAAATGATAGCAAGACCTAGTGAAACACTGAAGCAATATGTAGAACGCTTTCAATACAATCTCCATAGATCTCCTTATGCATCTCTTCCCTTGCTTGATAATGTGTTAAAAGCTACACTAATTAAAGTGATGAAAGAACAATGGATTTAAACACTAAACATTATGGCTAAAGGTGACATATATCAGGAAAATTTTGCTCACATCATTAATTTGTGTATCAGGTGTTCAAGAGGTAGCATAAGACTGAAGCCAGCAGAACGCGACATGATCACGAGGGATAATAAAGTCTCTGGTGGAGGAATAAGTTGCACAGAAATTGGCAATCTGTTAGAGGATTTCAAAATTGATTTCCTAGGGACTTTGACAACGCAGTTGGACATTATGCAAGCCAAGCAAAAGCAAGCAGAAGAAAAACAAAATTTGGTAGTATTCTGTCCTAGATGCAGAAAGAAGCATAGCCATAAAGAGTGCCCGTTGGATACAGTCAAAATCTACACCATTTGTATGAAATATCATGCCACACAAAATTTCCCATCACTCTCGGGATTGAAAGTAGTCTACAAAGAGGTGGAGGAAGAAATAGAACTGGTTTACCTACTAAATCAGCGCCACCAGTGGCAGTCGCGACAAACAGGTATGCCCGTTGATCCATCCTCTTCTTTTCAGCCTCCTCAGTATAATGCTCAACAATATAATGGAATGTGGTAGAATCAGCCACCTTTCCCCAGTTGGCCACAATAGCCATTCCCTAGGCCTTCATGGCCAAATCAAACAAATCAAACCAATTGGCCAAAATTTCCTTATTGTCCACCATTCTAGCAAAATTATTCATATTCATCACAATGGTCACCGTCCACCTCACAGAGTCAAAACTGGCAATTGAATTAGCAAAGAACCACAAATAAGCCAGCAGGAACGATGCCCCTATCTCAACCCACATTGCCAACACCATACACATTGAAACAAAATGCACAGACCAACTTAAGACCATAGCTCCCAGTCCAACCGAACTTGAACCCCAACAACAAACCGGTTCAATCTGTGCAAATTATTGAAGGACCAGAACCAAAAACCGAGTTAAGGGAGTGCAATGACCTTCAATTAAGATGTGGGCGTATAATAGAAACAAAGGGGGATAAAAATCTTCAAATTGAAAATCTGTTCCTTATAGAAAAAACACCACAAGAAGAGAATCTAATTAGACAGAAAACTCATGAGCAAGCAACCACCTCTTCTCCACCATTCCCAGAACGACTAATCATACCTCGCCCAATAGAACACCCTGATTTTGATCTTCTGGGAGAACTAAAAATTTTGTGTATAAAAATACCACTCCTCCAGGCTATTCAAGATATCCTAATTTATGCAAAAACCATCAAGGAATTATGTATGAAAAAGCCAAAGAGAAAAATAACAACAAATCCAACTGTCCATGTAGTCGATACCTGTTGTGGCCACCAACAACCCCCCTCCTTATTTAGTATTAGCAATAACACTATGTAAGTGGGGACCCTTAGTCAAAATTTAAAAAAAAAATCAATTAGTGCTTATATGTCACTCCTTAAAAATATCGCATCGTGCCAAGAATGATAGGGCATTTTCTTATGGGTCAAAATGATAAAATGCAAGATTGCGATGCGAACTCCATTGCATCGCATGCATTAATAAACACTTACGTTGGAAATCCTTGAAATCGCCAATATGTGATATCGCATATCGCATGTCGCAAAATCACATAAAATGGACATAACAATTAAACGATTAAGCGATCCGTGATCTTGTGATATTATGATACGCGATCTTGCGATAGTGCGATCTGTGAACTTTGCGATATTGCGATCAAGCAACCTTGCGATAGAACAGCATGATGAAATTGCGGTAATGTCATACAGAGAAATGCGATACTGCGATGCACATCGCAGAAACATTCCATCGTAGATTTTCCTGGCTCAATATTCAAGAAAAAGTTTTCCATAAACCAAGAACTAGATACGCGCCTTAATGATAATTAATGAATTACACGCCAGTTGTTAATAAAGTATGGTTTTGTGTTTTTTGAAGAGCCAGTTCACGTCAGATGGCATGTTTTTGCATATCCGTGGCATTTAAAGCTTTCTTGTCATTACTTATTATCATTACTCTCTCCTCACTTGTGAACTGTAGGAACGAAGACCAAAAGTTACAGAAAGCAATGTGCAGGAAGCTATGGGGAAAAATGGGAAGGCTTCAATGTTTGAAGATAGAGAAAAGATGCCCTTATAAATAGATACCGCATGTGATAGAGCCGCAGATTCACAAAATGCTTCTGAGCCATCCATTACAGGTCTTTCATATATAGCCATGGTTAAATGTGTACTGAGCGATGTTGATATCAAAAGACAATTTAATGCTCAGGGTCAAGAGCTCACGAGGTCATTATTTTTACAAATTCTGAAGCTTTATACCCAATAAAGAGGAAGAGGCACAAAAGGTGAAAAACGCATCAGAGAAGCCCGGATCAAAGAATGGAGGCAATTTCCGATGCGCGATTAGCGCCTAGCGCTAATTGCGCATCGCGGAGAAAATTGCTCGAGAAGGAAAGCCTCTAACTGCTCAGTCACCTGTAAGCCCGAAAATTGCAAGAAAGCAATGGTAAAAAACAAACTGGAAATAGAAACTAAAGAAAAGGCAGAAACAATCCAAAGGGTTAACCAAGTTGAACTGAGATTATTACTGGGCATACATGGTAAAGCCACATAGTTAGTGGATGAATCTCGAGTATATCATCAATTTTGTTGAAAAGATGGTGCCATCTCTTGCCAATTATGTTTGCTTAGCTCAACCAAAAGCGGGAGACAGTCAGCCGACTCTACTCAGGCAAATACTGAATGCTTGCAACATTAAGGAGCAAATGCAGAAATAGTTAGATATTAGATTTAATTTTTAGAAATAGTTTTGTTTTATTTTTTCTTAGAAAAAGGGTGGTCATTTAAACTGTATCCTGAATCTTTGTAATTAAGTTATTTAGTTAGTAGTATTTAAACCCTTCTCATGCATTTAGAGAGGGGTCCAGAAATTTATCAAAAACTTGTCCTCAGAACATGAACTTTTCCACCCTCAGAGGAGGTTTTGGTGAATGAATGGAACAAGATTTGTTGATGTTTTCATTTGATATCTGCTACTGATGTTGCACTTCTATACTCTTAGTGGATGTTAGAGCAAAGAGAGATAAATCATTGTCGCTTGAAGCTCATGAGTAGAACTAGTCATAAATGGTACTTTTATCTCTTGACCATTTTTGCTTATGTGTTAAAGTGATATACAGTTTTTAGTTGTTTATGTATTATTGCATGAATGCCTGAGTTATCATTTGGCACTTTTGTACGGTGATAGCTATTTATTTATGCTTAATGTATGAATAGCCCATTATGCGATATGTTTTTCACAACTGTTTCGTCTCACTTTTTATGTGAAGTGGTTCATCCTTATTGATTTCTTTTCTCATAATAGCTGAATGATTTTTATTACCAGTTGTTATTTGAAATCTTTTTAGATCGCATAATAGAAGAATTACATCCTAGGTTAGTGTAGACTTAGATGTTGTTGCTTATTAGATTACAATAGCATAGCATTAGATTAAAGTTCGAATTAGAATATCTAACTTAGGAACTGTTAGATCCGGAACATCAAAATCTACACACACACACTCATAGATTGGGAAGCTGGTCCCATATCCCCAGTCGGACCCGCTATACCAAACGGATAAGGAGCTACCAACCAAGTTCCGGACCGGGCAGGTATCCCCCTTGTTGTAGACCCGATTTTCGGGGCTTCAACATATTTGGCGCTAGAAGGAGGGCCTGAACTATGGATGGCAAGTAAATCTAAATCTGAATACCATTCTTAGAGTAAATCGCCCTCACCATCTCTCCAGACTTCTCCATTACACTTAAATCCAGAGTTAGAAGTCACTGGAGTATCAACCGCTGCTACACACCCTGACATTTCAGAACAATCTACCATTGAACCTCCTGAAGTTGAATCTCTGATTCACAAACTTCAGCGATTTTCCATTTCTTCTCAAAGGTCTAATAAATCTCAAGGCAGCGTGACTTCGCAATATAACCCTGCTCATCCCCTGACTAGATTAAAGAGTGAAAAGTTTGGTGTTCAACCCACCGAATTACCTCTCCCCACAAGGAAAAGAGCAAGGAAATCACCAAAGGAGTCCGATAGTGAGACTCTTTCATCATCATCATCCATTTGAACCTCTTCACCACGAAGTCAACCATCCACTCCGCCACTTCAGATCATCGTCCATCCGTCCATTGGAACCCCCACAACTCTTCCTCAATCATCTACAATTGTAGTATCCTCATCTTCCCAACCACAGGGATCATCTTCTGCACTTTCCTCTATTAGTAGTTCAGCAATGGCCTAGTCACCCTGGAATAACGCTGGGGCAGTCTTAATGCTTGCACCCTTGAGTCAAATATTGGCCCATCCTGAGAAATGGCTTCCTAAGTTTAATCCCGAGGCAGGCATGGTAGAAGAAGAGCATATAAACAACTTTATGCTATCCATTAATCTCAATGGGGTTACTAATGAAGATGTTGTTGTTTGACTCTTTCCTTATACTCTGCAAGGAACAGCTGGATCATGATATTTTTCATTACCCTCCGGATCTATCACTAGTTTGGACATCTTCCAAGAGCAATTCCTGACCAAGTTTAGTAATGATAGGTCCACGGCAACGCTAATCAACGACCTATCCAACCTTAGGGCCAAATCTAGGGAGCCTATCAAAGATTTCAATTTATGTTTCAATAAAATCCTAAACAAAATTCCTACTGCTTCCCAGCCCAGCGAAGAAGTACGAAGTGAATGGTATATCACTTCTCTACCATCAAACATAGCAATCTTCGTGGACAGCGCTAATAAAACAACCTTAGCCGAAAACATGAAAGAAGCAATAGCAGTAGAGAAACGTATAATAGCCCTGGAAAAGAAATCCGTGATAGAGGAACGAAAATCCAAGAAAGTCACCTTCAAGGAAGACTCCAAGAAGAAACAAACAAAAGATCCATTCAATTTGGAAGAATTGCAGAAAGTTCTAAAGATCATGTCCAATGAAATGGTCGACGTCAAAAAGCATGTACCAAAAACTTCTTCAAAAAAGCCCTACAGAGCTTTTAAAAGAGGCCCTTCAATGGATTCAAAGCCACCCAATGCTATTTCAAATGCTGAATTCGAAGAAGAGGAAGAGGAAATTGCCACTGAAGGGAAAACTGATGAAGAAGAAGTTGTGGGATTACAAGGAATGTGGGATTTCATCCTCCCACAAGAAGAAGATCAAGAAGTATTCCCAGTTAGCACATGAAGTAAAAATCAGCTTGATCCTCCCAAAACTATCCCTAAATCAAAGAGCGCAAGCTCTACAATAAAGGATAAAGTCGAAACAAAGAAAACGACATCTAAAGCGACTCAAACTAGCCCATTCCAAATAGATGCATTAACTCCATCTAAAACACTGATCGTGTCAGATGAAATGGAGTACAATATTATAGAAGATATGAAAAAGACTAGGGCCAACATCACTCTTTACGAACTGAGCAAGTTAAAGCATCAACAGAAGATAATGATGAAAGAATTACATGCTGTGCTAGTTGCACCTTTGCTTGCCGCTGTACTTTCTCAAGCTTTTCATAACATGGGAAGACCTCCAACTAATGCAAGCAATAAGATTGATCCAAATGACATCACTCTAATTGGAGGAAGATCGAGATCTCATACTCCCCCGTTTCTCCCTACTTATGAAATTTTCAATAAAAATGTGCACAATTGTTTGGTGGATTCTGGTGCTTCATCGAATATTTTACCAAAGTACATATGTGCCAAGTTAAACATTCAACCACAGAAATCCACTGTGCACATAGTTCATCTAGATCGATCTCAAGTCGAAGTGATTGACGAACTAAATCAAGTAACCATAAGGCTGTCATCCAACCCGAAGGTATGTCAAGTTATTGACATTTTAGTTGCTGATATCCAAGAATTTTATGGTTTAATTCTTAGTAGGGATTGGTCAAAAAAATTTCATGGATACTTCGTAACTGACTGGTCGCACATGTGGCTGCACTATAATGGTAAACCAAATCAAATAAAAGTTGAACGAGAACTACATCAGAGGGGGAAAATGAACCAGTAGCATATAACAGTAGCATTATTGGCAATTACTCGGTAGATTTTTTCCTCGGCAATTTCAATGCTCATATGTCACCCTATTTAGAACACTCTGTTTTGTCCCAAGTTGAAAATTTTTCTCGAACTGATATTTCAAAATGTATCAATTTTTTAGATAGTCTCGTAAATAAATCTTTGTTTTGGAAATTATTTTTTGATGGTTCTAAATGTAATGAAGGAGCAGGAGCACGATGCGTTCTAATTAGTCCAAAAGGAGATAAAATCATGCTAACATGCAAAGTCGAATTTGATTGCACCAAAAATATAGTAGAATATGAGGCTTTGGTCCAAGGGTTGTACAAAGCAATCAGGTTAGATGTCAAGTACCTTCAAGTTTTTGGAGACTCTGAGATTATGGTCAGACAGGTACGTAATACTATACATTGTTTATCAGGTCATTTAAAACATTATCAATCCTTAGTTCAAGATCTGACTGAGCATTTTAGAGCATTTAATATCTCTTCAATTCCTAGACTCCAAAATGCAAGTGCAGACCTTTTGGCTAACATAGCTTCTAAGCTTATTCCTTCAGAAGATTTTAGTCCAGATAGATTCTCAATAGAATTAATCTTTAGACCATCCATTCCTGATAACATCACAAATTGGAGAGTATTCAATGACGATCCTGATATTGTAAATTTCCTCACATCTGAAGGATCCTACTCCAATCGAATAATTGACGAAGGCCAACATGATTGACAATTGCAACAAGATAGCACTAACAATGCTATACCTAAGTCGGTAGTCAAGTTAGAAGACTTGTACGATTTGAAAGATCAGTTTAAAAGGTCTACCAATTCAAAACTCCAAAGTTCAACCTTGAACTACGAATTAGTAAAACTAGGAACCGATGCCAAACCACAAAACATTAATCTAGGTCTCGGCCTAGCCCTTGAAGAAAAATTAGCGTATATTCGTCTTTTGGTACAATATAAAAATGTTTTTGCCTGGAATTATGATGAACTCAAAACATACGACACTTCCATCATCCAACACACTATTCCCATGATCGATAATGAAAAACCTGTCCAACAAAAGCTGAGAAAGATCCATCCCAATTTAGAAAATTAGATAAAAACTGAGCTTAATAAGTTATTGAAAGCTAGAATAATCTTTCCCGTCAGACATTCTAAATGGGTCTCCAATATGGTACCTGTTAGAAAGAAAATCGGAGATATTAGGATTTTAATTGACTTTTGAAACCTTAACAAGGCTTGTCAAAAAGATAATTTTCCTTTACCACCTATGGAACAGATATTGCAGGCAATGGCAGGCTCAAAATTAATGTCTTTCTTGGATGGATTTTCAGGATACAATCAAGTGCTGGTACATCTTGATGATTAATTAAAAACCACATTCAGAACTAAATGGGGCACATACACATATCAAAAGATGCCATTTGGTTTGATTAATGCTGGTGCCACATTTCAGAGAGCCATGGACATCGCATTCAAAGGTTTAGTCAATAAATCTATAGTAATTTATTTGCATGATATAACAGTGTATTCCAAGAAACGAAGCGACCATCTTAGAGATTTAAAACAAATCTTCCAATGGCATTTAAGGTATGGAATTTCACTTAACCCGAAGAAATCTTTTTTCGCATTAAGTGAAGGGAACTTCTAGGATTCATAGTGTCAAAATCCAGAATTCACATCGATTCTGACAGAATCAAAGAGATTTCTGAGATATCCTTACCTCACAACAAAAAAGCCATGCAATCTTTCCTTGGTTAGATCAACTTTGTAAAGAGATTCGTTCCAGATTTTTCACGAATCGTGTCTCCTTTGCAAGCCATGATTAAAAAGAACTCAAATTTTAAATGGGGCCAAGATGAACATGAAGCATTCAACCTGATCAAACAAGCTATTATTAATGCTCCATCTTTAGCAACCCCAAATTTTTCAGAGCCTTTTATTTTATATACATTTGCCTCAGATAGGTCATATGCTGCGATACTCACTCAAGCAAATCAAGAAAAAGCGAAGCCCCAATTGCATTTTTCAGTTCAAATTTACAGGGCGTTGAATTAAATTATTCAGACGTGGAGAAACAGGCTTATGCTGTTTTCAAAGCGGTTAAATACTTCAGACCTTTCTTACTCAAAACCCATACTAAAGTTATAGTACCATTTCCAGCGGTAATGAATCTTCTAGTACAGAATGATGTGGGCGAGAAAAGGGCCAATTGGGTTACTGCCTTACAAGAATATGACATTGATATTAAACCAACAAACATTGTAAGAGGCCAAGGCTTTTGCAAAATGTTGGCTGGAGCATTGCAAATTTTTGAAATTCCATCTATAGAGGTACAAGTGTGCGAGGTAAGCCTAAACGATGCAGAGTCATTATACGCTGATATCATTTATTATCTTAAGAACGGGTATGCTCCTTCACACCTTGATCATACTGAGAAAAGAGCTCTAAGGTTGAAAGCCAAACAATATCAGCTCATAAATGATATTATTTTTAGAGTAAATTATGATTTTGTTCTTCTTAGGTGTCTTGAGAAATATGAAGCTGAAAAAGTTTTGCAAGAACTCCATGATGGGCCAGCAGGCGGACACTATGCTGGAGATGCTACTGCACATAAAATCTTGCACGCAGGGTATTACTGGCCCACGTTATTTAAAGACTCGCACAGTTATGTGAGGAAATGTCAAGTCTGCCAAACTACTGCTGGAAGACAAAAGAAGCCATCCTTGCCACTACATCTGGTTAACATTGAGAAACCTTTCAGTCAGTGGGGATTGGACAGAATAGGTGAGATCGTTCCTCACTCTTCTAAGTAGCATAGATATATCCTTATAGCAACAGATTATTTTACTAAGTGGGTAGAAGCAGTTCCACTCAAGATGGCTAATGCTGAAAATATCATTGAGTTCATAGATCAATTTATAATCACCAGGTTTGGATTGCCTTCCACTTTAATGTTTGATAATGCATCATACTTTTCTGGAAATGCAATGACTGAATTCGCACTTAAAAGAGGATTCAAACTTAAATATTCGGCCAATTATTACCCGCAAGGAAATGGGTTAGCCGAGTCCACAAATAAAAACCTAATCAGGATTATCAAAAGAACAGTGGACCAAAATCATAAAAATTGGCATAAGGATTTGATATATTCTTTATGGGCAGACCAAATAACGCAAAAAGCTTCTATCGGCACTTCTCCCTTTAATTTAGTTTATGAGAAAGAAGCGGTTCTTCCGACTCATTTGGCAATTCCCTCTTTGTCTCTAGTTCAATACATTGATGAAGTACCCACTTCTTCCTTACAACTAAGACAAATGGAAATAATTAAATTACAAGAACAATGAGAACAAGCTAAGAAAACTCATGCTCATCATCAAGAACTAGTAAAATCCTCTTTTGATTCAAACATAATGACCAGAAAAGATTTTCAGATGGCAGACTTAGTTTTAAAATGGGACAACGCTCATGAAGAGAAAGGAAAACAGACAAAATTTCAAAGAATGTGGCTTGGTACTTTTCAAATTGTAGAAGTCGTAGGTCCATCAACGTTTGTGTTACAGGATATAGCAGGTAAGAGAGACTCTTTGCCTGTTAACAGACAAATTCTCAAGAAATATTTTCCATAGAAGATTATTCTTCTATTTTTGTAGAGTAGTTGTTTTTCTTTTCATAATAAAACTAGTTGTGAGTGGTTACATTAGGAAATATGCACAAGATACCAATTCTCTTTCAGATTTTGATTTTTCGCTTGTATAAATAGCAAATCTTTTGGAAAATTGATCTTTATTATTGATAGATACAGTTAAAGACTCTAGCCTAGATATGATACTAGTTTCAACTCCATAAAGTTTGATGAAAACAACCTTTAGTGAAGAAATTGTTTTATCTCAGTACAATGAAAGGTATCAATAACAAAATAAAGATTCTCTGTAGAACAGTTGTTTCCAAAAAACTCTACTATTTTCGTCCAGAGCTATCTTAAGGAAACAATGACTTCCTCCCTACTAAGGAGATCACAACTTCAGAGGAACAATCCAAGGATACACTTCATCTTGAAGAATAAGAGGTCTCATCACGAGCCGGCTTATCATAATCACAGATATTATAACTTGCTGACTTTGCCAAACATTGTACACCAGAACAAGGCAATGACTTAAGATTGTTGCAATCAAAAGACAAGGGGTCTCATCACGAGCCAGCTTGTTCAACAAAGTTATAAATCAAGTGAATGACTGTGTCATAAATTGGCTACCAAACCAAGACATTGTTCTTTAAGAGTAAAAAGAAAATCAAAGCAATAAGTGTGGATGTGGATTTTTCTTTGAGAGTTGTAGATTGCTTTAAGTAGGATATAGGATCATTGTTGGGTAACAGGTAACCCTGACGAGGCTATAAACGTCTGCTGGCAGCAGAGGCTCTACCTACGACAAATGAACATATTTAAAACTGGTTTACAGAGAAGACTTTGTTTTATATTTACAAGACCAAGTAATGACTGATGTAAATACAAGGGCTAGCTTGAGGAAGCAAATAATCAAAATTGAAAATAGTTGAAACAAAATGTCATTGACAGGTTAGAGCATAATGTACTTTATCTTTCCATAATAAAGTTTAACTTTCTGAAAAATTTTCTGTTTTGGAAGTTTAGAAAATTCAATAGAAAAAGAGAGATAACTGGTTCTTCCAAGTGAATTGCCAATTGTTAAGGCCACCAACAACCCCCCTCCTTATTTAGTATTAGCAATAACACTATGTAAGTGGGGACCCTTTGTCAAAAAATTTTAAAAAAATCAATTAGCGCTTATATGTCACTCCTTAAAAAATATTGCATCGTGCCAAGAACGATAGGGCATTTTCTTATGGGTCAAAATGATAAAATGCGAGATTGTGACGCGAACTCCATCGCATCACATGCATTAATAAACACTCATGTTGGAAAGCCTTGAAATCACCGATATGCAATATCGCATATCGCATGTCGCAAAATCACATAAAATGCACATAACAATTAAACGATTAAGCGATTCGCGATCTTGCGATATTGCGATCCGTGATCTTGCGATAGTGCAATCTACGATCTTTGCAATAGTGCAATCAAGCAACCTTGCGATAGTGCGATCTACGATATCTGCAATAGTGCGATCAAGCAACCTTGCGATAGAACAACATGATGAAATTGCGGTAATGCAATACAGCAAAATTCGATACTGCGATGCAAATCGCCAAAACATTCCATCGCAGGTTTTCCTGGCTCAATATTCAAGAAAAAGTTTTTCCATAAACCAAGAACTGGATACGTGCCTTAATGATAATTAATGAATTACATGCCAGTTGTTAATAAAGTATGGTTTTGTGTTTTTCGAAGAGCCAGTTCACGTCGGATGGATGTTTTTACATATCCGTGGCATTTAAAGCTTTCCTGTCATTATTTATTATCATTACTCTCTCCTCACTTGTGAACTACAGGAACGAAGAACAAAAGTTACACAAAGAAATGTGCAAGAAGCTATGGGGAAAAAGGGGAAGGCTTCAATGTTCAAAGATAGAGAAAAGATGCCCTTATAAACAGATACCGCATGTGATAGAGCTGCAGATTCACAAAATGCTGCCGAGCCATCCATTGCAGGTCTTTCATATACAGTCGTGGTTAAATGGGTACTGAGCGATGCTTATATCAACAGACAATTTAATGCTCAGGTTCAAGAGCTCACCAGGTCATTATTTTTACAAATTTTGAAGCTTTATACCCGATAAAGAGGAAGAGGCGCAAAAGGCGAAAAACGCATCAGAGAAGCCCGAATCAAAGAACGGAGGCAGTTTCCAATGCGTGATTAGCGCCTAGCGCTAATTGCGCATCGCTGAGAAAATTGCTTGAGAAGGAAAGCCTCTAACTGCTCAGTCACCTGTAAGCCCGAAAATTACAAGAAAGCAATTGTAAAAAACAAACTGGAAAGAGAAGCTAAAGAAAAGGCAGAATCAATCCAAAGGGTTAACCAAGTTGAACTGAGATTATTACTGGGCATACGCGGTAAAGCCACATAGTCAGTGGATGACTCTCGAGTATATCATCGATTTTGCTGAGAAGATGGTGCCAGCTCTTGCCAATTCTGTTTGCTTAGCTCAACCAAAAGTGGGAGACAGTCAACCGACTCTACTCAGGCAAATACTAAATGCTTGCAACATTAAGGAGCAAATGAAGAAATAGTTAGATATTAGATTTAATTTTTAGAAATAGTTTTGTTTTATTTTTGCTTAGAAAAAGGGTGGTCATTTAAACCGTATCTTGAATCTTTGTAATTAAGTTATTTAGTTAGTAGTATTTAAACCCTTCTCATGCATTTAGAGAGGGGTCCAAAAATTTATCAAAAACTTGTCCTCAGAACATGCACTTTTGCACCCTCAGAGGAGGTTTTGGTGAATGAATGGAACAAGATTTGTTGATGTTTGCATTTGATATCTACTACTGATGTTGCACTTCGGTACTCTTAGTGGATGTTAGAGCAAAGAGAGATAAATCATTGTCGCTTGAAGCTCATGAGTAGAACTAGTCATAAATGGTACTTTTATCTCTTGACCATTTCTGCTTATGTGTTAAAGTGATATACAGTTTTTAGTTGTTTATGTGTTATTGCATGAATGCCTGAGTTATCATTTGGCACTTTTGTATGGTGATAGCTATTTATTTATGCTTAATGTATGAATAGCTCATTATGCGATATGTTTTTCACAACTGTTTCGTCTAACTTTTTATGCGAAGTGGTTTATCCTTATTGATTTCTTTTCTCATAATAGCTGAATGATCTTTATTACCAGTTGTTATTTGAAATCTTTTTAGATTGCATAATAGAAGAATTACATCCCGGGTTAGTATAGACTTAGATGTTGCTGCTTATTAGATTACAATAGCATAGCATTAGATTAAAGTTAGAATTAGAATATCTCAATTAGGAACTGTTAGATCAGGAACATCAAAATCTACACACACACACTCATAGATTGGGAAACTGGTCCCATATCCCCAGTCGGACCCGCTATACCAAACGGATAAGGAGCTGCCAACCAAGGTCCGGACCGGGCGGGTATCCCCCTTGTTGTAGACCTGATTTTCGGGGCTTCAACAGTACCCTATCTGACTTACTATCAAGAAGAGAAATACCTATAAAATATGAGGACCCAGGAAACCCTATAATCATGGTGTAAAGAAATGGATGCTCCTTCCCCAATGCCTTAGTTGATTTAGGAGCAGAAATCAATATTCTTACAACCACCACTTGTCAAAATCTTGACATTACATCATTAGACCCAACCACAACCTTATTGGTGTTGGTTAACAGATCAGTAGTCAAACCAGAAGGCACATTACATGATGTAATGGTGTCTATAGACTCTTGGGAATATCTTGTAGACTTTCTGATCATCAATCCTAGAAATTGACAGGATGGACACCCCTTAATTCTAGGTAGACCTTGGCTAGCAACTGTGGATGCTTACATTAGTTGTCGAACAAGCAGCATGACTATAGCAAGAGGAAGAAATGTAAAGAATTTAGCCTTATATCCTCTAGCTCAGCCAAGTTTAACAATAATCAAAACTAGAAAACAACATGTATCATACCTAACTGAAAATATTAGATCACCACTAACCATAGAAGATGCTCTCGAATTTAAAGATCAAACTAAAGATGACATCATTAACAACTTCATTAACCAACCCGAAGCCGGATCACATCTAAAATATCACATGAGTGAAGCGACATTCGATAGTGAAGTAGAAGAAGATCCCCTAAAAGATACTAATGATCAATCAATACCAACCACGTCTGTTTATGATAGAAAAACCCATAGAAATTGAGCCAGGAAAAACTTTGAACATTAACAAAAACCTGACTGCTGACAAAGAGCAAAAGTTGGTTCAACTCCTAAGAAAATATAAAGAATCCTTTGCATGGGATTACCCGGACATGAAAGGAATTGATCCCTATTTGTGTACGCACCACATCTATATAGAAAATGATGCTAGACTTGTTCGCCAACCCCAACGGAGACTAAATCCTCATCGTAAGGATATTGTGAAAGCTGAATTGCAAAAACATTTAGATGTAAACTTTATCTACCCAATATCTGACAGCAAGTGGGTCTCACCATTAGTAATGGTGCCGAAAAAGAATGGAAAGTGGTGGATATGTGTTTACTATAGAGAACTAAATAAAGGAACCCAGAAAGACCACTTCCCCTTCCATTCATTGACCAAGTCTTGGACACATTGGCAAGAAAGAAATTCTTTTCTTTCCTAGATGGCTCCAGTGGATACAATTAGATTTAGATTGCCCCTGAAGATCAAGATAAAACTACCTTTATGTACCCTTGGGGAACATTTGCTTTCAAGGTCTTACCCTTTGGGTTGTGCAATGCACCTGCTACATTTCAGAGGGTTGTACTCAACACTTTTTTAGATTTGATAAATGAAGGGATCTAAGTGTATATGGTTGACTTTAGACCTTATGGGGATGACTTTGAGCCAACATTACAAAGATTAGAAAAAGTGCTGCAAAGATGCATTGCCAGCAGGCTCTGTTTAAGCCATGAAAAGTGTTATATGATGATGACCGAGGGACTCATCTTAGGTCATTATATCTTAGCAGCTGGAATACAGGTAGATCCGGCTAAAATTCAGATAATTCTATTATTACGTACCCCTACCACACAAACCAAGGTACGTAGTTTTTTGGGATTTTCTTGTTATTATAGAAGATTTATAAAGAATTTTTCTCAAATTGCTGCACCATTATATGCATTAACAGGAAATATTGATTTCATTTGGATAGATAAATGTGACAATGCTTTCGAGGATTTAAAAAGGCTTGTATCAATAGCCTATTGGGTCCCTATAATACTAGTGACTACCCCATTACTATTGTAGTTATACTCCTTATTAATATTGTTGTGCCCCTATTGCCCCCATATTGTTGTTACGGTGCCCCATAGAATCCCTCTATTGTTATTTTTGTGGCTTTATATTATTATTGTTAGGTCGGCTGGATTATATTGTGATTCCTTAGACTCCTATATATAGAAAGGAGGTTTTGTCATTTGAATCATCCAAGAATTGTTCATTTATGTAATGTAAAGGAGGTTGCCCCCTCGAAGAGGCTGAATTCTAAGGCATTAATCTATCTTTTCTATCTTTTCTTTAGCTGGTTTCATAACATTTGGTATCAGAGCTTTGGATTCTAGGGTTTCGTTGCTCCAAATAGGTCATCATGGAATTTTCGCTATAACGTTTTTTCTGTGATGTTTCAGAAGCCACAAAAAAAAACCCATTTGAGAAGAAATCACGCTGAAACTTGGCTCCAAATTTCAGTGCTTTTCGCTTGATATTTGTGGAGATATGATCTGAGGAAGTTGGTCTTTTTGCAGAGTCCTAAATTACATTCAAAACAGATGACCTGGGGAAAATCATCATAACTTTGTCTCTAGGGATCGGATTAAAATTTCATTAGAAGGTACAGAAAGAAGACGAATTTTAGTTTCTTGTATGCATGTTTTATATCCAAAGGTCGAAACAGTGACTCGTGGCACGTCGTACAAGTTCGCTCTACTGAACTAGTCTATAAGCAAGTCACTGTGGGAGATTTCACATAACTCTTCCTTGGAGAATCCAATTTGGGTCAGACTTGTGGCATTGGAAAGAGGACACAGAGGGCTACTACAGCTCACAAATTCAAAACTAGATGATTGGAAAGTATAGAGATACATCAGAGGCAATATCGAGCTCCTACAAAGTGAAAAAAGGTGTGTAGATTTTATTAAATTTTTGCTTAAGCTTGGTTTGAAAATTTATTTTGAAGGAATTCAAAGGGCATAGTAGAGAATTATTATCGATAACTGATGCCTCGAGGAAAGAAAATGCAAACACCTAGTAAGGAACTTGAAAGCTCTAGCATGACTCATGAAGAAGAGGAAGAAATGCAACATGATATATCAAAATTACAAGACCAAGTGAAACAACTATCCCTTGCACAAAAAGGAACATAATCTAAGATGGATGGTTTAAAGAAAGATGTAGAAGCTAAGATGGATGGTTTAAAGAAAGGTTTAGAAGCTAAGATGGACTTTTTAAAAAAAGGTGTAGAAGCTAAGATGATTGATGTGGAAGCTAAGATGGATGATTTGAAGATAGATTTGAAGACAGACATGGACGAATTGAAGATAAATATGAATAAGTTGCTACAAGAAATGGTCCCTAAGGGTGAAAGGGTACTAAAGGAAACTCATGATGAGAACAAAAGAAATGTTAATCATGATTCCATAGATGCTAATGTTGGATCGAAGACTAACCATATTCCAAAAATCGATATGAGGAAGTTTGATGGCAAGGATCCTGCCACATGGATATTACAGATGGAGCAATTCTTCGATCTCAATAATGTGCAAAACACACAAAAGGTACGTATGGCAACTTTATATTTGGAACCAAATCAGTTTGTATGGTATCAATGGCTTTGCTCTCGTAAACCATTTATCACTTGGGAAATTTTTATGGAAGAATTGATAGCACATTATGAGGATACAAAAAGCAACACTTTTTTTAGCCAATTGATAAGTCTCAAACAAAGGGTTCAATAATGGAGCACATTGAGGAGTTCCAAAAATTGAACATAAGGGTAAAAGATATTCCAGAGGAGCATAGGATTGATGTGTTCATAGGGTCTTTAAAGGATAATATCCAACATGATGTTCGCCTTTGGGAACCTGATTCATTAGAGAAGGTATTCAGGTTAGCAAGAAAAATGGAAAGAAAAATTATGGCAACCAGGAAGCATACCACTCACAACTATAAAGACGGAAGTGTTGTTGCCCCTAGTCTTCCACAACCTATAAGGTTGACACCACAACAATTGGAAGAAAAAAGAGCAAAAGGGCTTTGTTACAGTTGTGATAGCAAATACACTAAAGGTCATAAGTGTGCTGAGAAGAAATTATTCTACATAGATTGTGAAGAGGAAGAAGAAAAGGAGCAAGAAAGGTCAAAAGAAGAGGATATACTCCAGGAACAAAGCCTAGATGAAGAACAAATAAATCCGACCATATCTTGTAATGCATTGGCGGGAATTACCACTCCTCAAACCATCAAGATAGAAGGACAAATCAAGAAGAAAAAGGTAATAGTGTTGATTGATTCAGGAAGCACCCACAATTTTATTCATTGTAAGGTAGCAAAAGAATTGAATTGCTTCCTATATCCAGCACCAGAGTGTCAAGTGATGATTGCAAATGGAGAAACAATAAATTGCTCTGGAAAGTGCCATAATATCAAGCTATACATGGGAGAATATGTATTGACTAGCCCAATGCTTTCCATTCCAATGGGAGGTGTTGATGTTGTACTAGGAGTCCAATGGCTACAATCCCTGGGTACAATAGCTTTTAATTTTCAAGAACTTTTCATCAAATTTTCTACGGAAGGAAAGGAAGTTGAATTAAGGGGTATTGCAGGGAAACCAGGAAAGATAATCAGCTCTAATAGTATGACAAAGCTTCTAAAAAAGGAGCAAAGAGGTGTAATTGCACAATTATGGTCGCTAGATGTTTCCACATCGGAATCATCTATTTCTCCAGATCTCCAAAAAGTCCTGGACAATCATTCCAAGGTATTTGAGACTCCCAAAGGTCTCCCACCTATGCGTGATCATGATCATGCTATTCATCTGATTCCAGGAAGTGTTCCTCCAAACATCAGGCCGTACAGATATCCCTATGTCCAAAAGAGTGAAATTGAACGTATGGTTGCAGAAATGCTAGAGGCTGGTATAATTCAACCGAGTCAAAGTTCTTTCTCTACTCCAGTAGTATTGGTGCACAAGAAGGATGGATCATGGCGCATGTGTCTGGATTATAGGGAGCTCAACAAGCTCACTATTAAAGATAAGTTCCCCATTCCTGTCATTGATGAATTACTGGATGAATTGCATGGATCAATTTACTTCACCAAGTTGGATCTTCGTTCAGGATATCATCAAATCAGAATGAAGACTGAAGACATTCTGAAAACAGCATTTAGAACTCATGAGGGTCATTATGAATTTTTGGTCATGCCTTTTGGCCTTACCAATGCACCTTCAACATTTCAAGGTTTGATGAATTCAATTTTCAAACCATTCCTTAGAAAATTTGTGTTAGTATTTTTTGATGATATACTAATCTACAAAAAGTCTTGGAAGGATCATGTTGAACATGTTGACAAGGTGCTACAACTATTGAAGGAGAAACAATTATATGCAAAAAGATCCAAATGTTTCTTTGGAGTCCAAGAGGTGGAATATTTGGGTCATATTGTATCTCATGAAGGAGTTAAGGTAGACCCTAGCAAAATTAAAGCCATTAAGGAATGGAAAATCCCCACATCCATAAAGCATCTGCGAGGATTTCTCTGGTTGACAGGGTATTATCACAAGTTTGTTAAAAATTATGGGAGAATAGCAGCACCTCTAACAACATTATTGAAGAAAGATGCATTTTCATGGACTCCGGAAGCAACAAAGGCCTTTGAACATCTTAAAGAGGCAATGTGCCAAGCACTAGTCTTAGCTACACTAGACTTCACAAAAACCTTTATTGTGGAATGTGATGCTTCAGGAAATGGAATTGGTGTTGTTCTAATGCAAGATGAAAGACCCATTGCTTTTGAAAGTCGTCCAATCAAGGGAAAGTTTTTAATCAAAGCTATTTATGAGAAGGAAATGTTGGCAATACTCCATGCACTTAAGAAATGGCGACCCTACCTAATGGGTAGACACTTCAAGGTAAAAACGGATCATGATAGCCTTAAATACTTTTTAGAACAAAGATTATCCTCTGAAGAGCAACAAAAGTGGGTCACAAAGATGTTGGGTTATGACTTTGAAATCATCTACAAAAAAGGGAAGCAAAATGTGGTGGCAGATGCACTCTCAAGAAGGATGAGGATGTGGAAGCATTGTTGTGTGCCATTTCTATTATCCAACCAGATTGGATAAACAAAGCAAGGTAGGAATGGAAGAATGACGAAGAAGTGTGGGCACTTATTCGAAAGTTACAACAAGATTCCAGTACGTCTGGTACATTTAGCTGGCAAAATGATTCATTATGGTACAAAGATCGCTTATACCTCTGTAAGAATTCCCAGCTAAAACAAAAGATTCTTATGGAATTGCACACTTCTCCCTTAGGAGGGCACTCAGGATTTTTAAAAACTTACCACAGGGTTAAGAAGGAATTTTTTTGGGATGGCCTTAAATCAGATATTCAAAAGTTTGTGGCTGAATGTTTGGTTTGCCAACAAAATAAAGTTGAAACAATTAAGACACCAGGTCTATTACA
Organism: Pinus tabuliformis; assembly: GCA_031772625.1. Lineage (NCBI taxonomy): Eukaryota > Viridiplantae > Streptophyta > Pinopsida > Pinales > Pinaceae > Pinus > Pinus tabuliformis. The sequence continues at coordinate 86,491,420 of CM062805.1, read as the reverse complement.
ACCTTTATCCATTCCAAGCTAATGTTGGGAGGAGGTTTCAATGGATTTTATCACAGGTTTACCCAAGTCTGAGGGAAGAGTGTCATCATGGTGGTAGTTGATAGACTTACCAAGTATGCACACTTTTGTGCATTATCACATCCATTTAAATTCAGTACAGTTTCTACTGCATTTATGGAAACAATTCAAAAGCTACATGGAAACCCAAAGATTATTGTAAGTGACAGAGATCCCATTTTCACTGGAAATTTTTGGACATAATTATTTTCTTGTCTTGGTACTCAGTTAGCTCATAGCTCATCTTATCATCCTCAATCTGATGGGAAAACTGAGATAGTAAACAAATGTTTGGAAGGATATCTTCGTTGCTTTGTATCTGATAAACAGACACAATGGGTCAAATGGTTGCCTCTAGCTGAATGGTGGTATAACACTTCCTTCCATACAGCAACAAAAATGACCCCATTTATGGCACTTTATGGGTATCAACCACCATCCATCACATCATATTTAAGAGAAAATTCTAAGGTTTAGGCAGTGGAACATCACATCGAACATCAACAACAAGTCCTCCAACTCTTAAAGGATAACCTCGTGTTGGCAAAGAATATAATGAAACAACAGGCAGATCAACATCACAGTGAAAGAAGTTTTGATGTAGGTGATTGGGTATTCCTATGGCTACAACCATATAAGCAAATGTCCCTCAAGCAAGCTAAGAAGGATAATAAATTATCACCAAAGTATTATGATCTGTACAAGGTGTTGCAAAAAATTGGTACTATGGCATACAAATTGGAGCTTCCTGCAGCTTCTCGATTGCATCCAGTTTTCCATGTTTCATGTTTAAAGAAGGTTATAGCTGACAAGCTCCCAGTTCAAACAATATTTCCAGAACTTGACGAGGAAGGAAAAATTATATTGGAACCAGAAGCAGTCACAGAAACAAGAACTCGACAGCTACGAAATCGTTCAATTTCAGAGTATCTTATCAAGTGGAAGAACTTATCTGCTGAAGATTCCACATGGGAGGATGAGAATTTTATGCAGAAGTATCCAGAACTACTCAAGCGTTGAGGACAACACTTTTTTGAAGGAGAGGGGCATGTTGGGTCCCTATAATACTAGTGACTACCCCATTACTATTGTAGTTATACCCCTTATTAATATTGTTGTGCCCCTATTGCCCCCATATTGTTATTACTGTGCCCCATAGAATCCCTCTATTGTTATTTTTGTGGCTTTATATTATTATTGTTAGGTCGGCTGGATTATATTGTGACTCCTTAGACTCCTATATATAGAAAGGAGGTTTTGTCATTTGAATCATCCAAGAATTGTTCATTTAAGTAATGTAAAGGAGGTTGCCCCCTCGAAGAGGCTGAATTATAAGGCGTTGATCTATCTTTTCTATCTTTTCTTGAGTTGGTTTCATAACATAGCCCCAGTGCTAAGGGCCCCAAACTGGGATTTGCCATTCAGATTTCATCTAATGCTTCAGACACAATAATCGGAGCAGTTTTTGGACAGGAAGAAGATAAAAATCCATATGTAATATATTATATTAACAAAAATCTATCTCCTACTGAGTTAAACTATACTATGACTGAAAAGAATTTTTAGCTGTAATATATGTTGTAAATAAATTTAGACATTATATAACTGGATATCGCGTAGTTTTATATACAGATCACTCTGCCATTAAATATCTAGTGAATAAACCTATTACAAATGGAAGGGTCACAAGATGGCTGATTCTCTTGCAGGAATTTGACATCACAATTAAGGATCGACCTGGAAAAGAAAACCCTGTAGCTGTTTTCTCTCACGAATGCCAAAGCCAGCTGACACAACAACAGTTTAGGATCAATTTCCTGATGAACATTTATTTGTTGTTACTGTCAGAACACCATGGTATGCGAATGTTGCAAATTACTTGGAAGTAGGCAAATTACCCAAGCACCTAACGCCTAATGAAAGAAAACAAATAGTGTAGTGCAGTACCCAATTCTCTTGGATTAGAGGCTACTTATTCCACACAGGGGAAGATATGCACATTAGAAGATGCGTCCAGGAAGAAGAAGTGTTTGACATTATAAAAGCATGCCACGATAGGCCCGTGCGGCAGACATTTTGCAGACCGCAGAACCAGTCACAAAGTCTTATAAACAAACTATTATTGGCCCACTATCTTTAAAGATGCTAAAAATTTCGTTCAAGCTTGTGATCGCTGCCAAAGGGAGGGACACCCTGAACAATGTGATGAGATTCCTCGGAATCTGCAATTAGTAATCGAACGTTTTGAGCGGTGGGCGCTAGATTTTATGGGTCCTATTAACCCATCATCGAATAAAAAAAAATACATATAGGTTGCAACAGAATATGTCACCAAATGGGTTGAGGCAGAGGCATTACCAAGAGCTACTAAGGATTCAGTGATACATTTTATTTTCCAACTATTTGTGTGATATGGCCTACCGAGAGACATAATTACATATGGAGGACCACAATTCGTAGGCAACAAGATTGTTGCAACATTGAGAAATTACCATATTCTCCACAAAATTACAACTCCATACCACCCACAGGCAAATGGCCAAGTAGAATGTACTAATAAGGCAATTGAGACAATACTTACAAAAACAGTTGCATCACATAGATGTGAATGGGCTTCTAGATTGCCAGAGGCCTTGTGGGCATACCACACAACATGGAGAAATGCAATGGGATATTCACCATATCAGTTAGTATTTGGTAAAGAACCTATCTTCCCAATTGAATTCGAGATTCAAACATTAAGAATAGCCAAGGAGGTGGGTTTGAATTTAAATGAAGCTCAAATCAATAGATTATAGCAAATCAATGAATTAGATGAAATCAGGCTATCTGCTCTTCAAAACACTGCACTAATCCAACAACAGAGAGCGAAATGGCATGATGCCCTTATTAAAAAGAAGATCTTCCACGAAGGAGATTGAGCACTCCTATACAATTCTAGGTTCCAGGAATTCCCGGAAAACTCCAAACCAGATGGTTAGGACCTTATGAGATACAAAAAGTGCATGATAATGGCACCATTACATTGGCAACCATTGATGGATTTGTCTATTCTTTTAAAGCGAATGGTCATCAAGTGCGACTTTATCATAAACCACTTACCAGGGAGTCCTTTTTCCAATAGTTACGAGAAGATTCCACCAGGAAAATTCTCACTGAAGAGGATAACCCATCCTCAACATCAATCTAGTAAACAACTCATTTATTTTTTGAATTTTGTATATGGACTTTTCTTTCTATTTTTCTTGTATAAACTTCATTTTTTTGTACAGATTTTTGTGCTATTCCATTTAAGGAACAACAATTTTCTCTTTATTTAATTTTTGTGTTGTTCCGTTTAAAGAACAACTGTTGTTCCTTCTAAGGAACAACTGTCGTTCCATTTACGGAACAATAGTCCCCTGTATATACGATTTGCATGCTATTCCATTTAAGGAACAACTATTGTCCCTCTTAAGGAACAACAGTCATTCCATTTAAGGAACAACAATTTTGCATGTGTTTTCTTTTTTCTATTCCTCTTAAGGAACAGTTGCTTTTCCCCTTAAGGAACAACAGTCGTTCCATTTAAGGAACAACAGTTGCACGTGCATTTCTTCCTATTGTTCCATTTAAGGGACAACTGTTGTTCCCTCTAAGGAATAACAGTCGTTCTATTTAAGGAACAATAGTTCCGTTTGCATTTGTTTTCGCTGTTCCATTTAAGGAACAGTTGTTGTTCCCTTTAAAAGGAACAACAATCATTCCATCTAAGAAATAGTAGTTTGGTATGCGAGTGCTTTACGTTGTTCCATTTAAGGAACAATTTTTGTTCCTACTAAGGAACAACTGCCATTCCTTCTAAGGAATAGTGGTTTTGTCATTTTTTTGCTTATTGTTGTTCCTTCTAAGGAACAATAGTTTCGTGTGCCATTTTTTGCCTTTCTGCTATTCTTATTATGGAACAATAGTTTTATGTGTGAGTTGTCTTTTTGTTATTCCTCCCAAGGAACAACGGTGGTTTCTTTTAAGGAACAACACCCTTTTTTGTGTGCAATTTTTTTTTGTTCCTCCTAAAGAACAACACACTTTTTGACAAGTTTTTCTTATGAATATTGTTTCACTCTTCATGATCCTTTGATGGAAAGAATACAAACATATATGCAAGGATACAAAATTTAAAGATTACTGGAATAAGCAAATCGAAGAGAAATTATCATCTTTAATGAGATTGCTTTGTATGGACTAGAAAAGGGGAGGACACAACTATCTATATCACTTTGTTGTCATTATTTTCACTATAACTTAAATTGATTGATTACTTGTACCATGCTAGTTCTTCCCTAACTCTCATAATTCTCTTTGTTTATTACATTGAATAAGAATAAGGGCATATTTTCCTCTATTGATATGTTGAGACTTCTTCCACCATCCCTACTCTTAAGGACTATTGAGCCATCCTCTATATATAAGTAGGAAGTGCTATGTAAAAGAAAATAAAAAAAGAAGGAAAGAAACATATATAGATATGTTTACTAACAATTCTATGATTTGTCAGATAGAGGATATGGGGTCTCATCATGAGCCAGCCTACCATGATCATAAGGAAGCAGTGAAGTGGCATTCCCATTATGGCCACCACACCAGGGATATGATCCAATGGACACATCAGAGAAACAAAAGGTCCTTGGAATAGGAGATCTCATCATGAGCTGGCCTGCCCACCTTTCACTCCTTCCCAGTGAATGGCATTGTGATCCATCTGGTTACCAAGCTAACACAATGCCCTCCATTTTGACATCACAAGGCACTTTCCTAATTATACATAAAGGATCACGGTTCCAAAAGGTGAAAAAGAAAATCTGTCAAGGTTATAAATACCTGTGGGCAACAGAAGCTCTGTTGATGGTATTGGAGTCTTATTTTTCAACATCAATAGTAATTATAACTCCCTTTTCCTATTCCTCTATCTATATTACAAAAGAGATTATGTTCCTAATTCCTTTTGAACCTCTATGCATGAAATATCATTTAAAAAGTCAATCATAACAATTTAAGTGGAATAATGACCACATAGCATCTTACCTATGTCAGATGTCCTTTCCTCCTTTTCAAATCACTCCATGGCATCTCTATATTTATTCGTAATTCTCATGCTATGCATCGATTTCAGCAACTTGATATTTTTGTGATCTTGTCATAAATATGTACAGCTTGCCATTTTTACCACTATACAATTGTCGTCAGTACGTCATTCCTACATTTAATCGGTCGAAGGTGACCTATCATTTTTCAAGGGGGTGTGGGTGACTTCCAAAGCACTTTTGCATACATGTCAATCTTTTATTTGGTTGTACTGAGCTACATGATATCCCATAATAGCAATTTTTTAAGGGTATCTATGTTAAAAAAATGTATTATCTGAATTTAACAACTTGCTATTCCATTGTTGGCTCTGTGTATTGTTGTGTTACCTATGTAAAGCTAACAGTGCATAGAATTCAGACAAAATGGTTGGATGATTAGTACGCAGTGAGCCACAGACACTAGCTGTTTCTGATGCCGCCTGAGAAATTCTAGTATGAGCCAGATGGGTCACATGTTTTACATGATTGTAGCAACCCAATGAAACTGTGGCTATCGAATTTTTACAGAATTTGGAGGATGATGATTCTATAATAAGAGGAAGGCAAATGATAGTAATAGATGTAGTAATAGCGGAGTGGTCTGGATTACTAGCAGTCGGACCCATATGGATGCATAAAAATTGAGGCTACAAGACGTGCTTGCCGCCTTTCGAGATGAGGGACAGAACCTGATTGTCAAAGGAAAAGGAGTTCAACCCTCATCTCTGGGAGAACCATGGACAGAGCTAGCTAGAATCATTTAGAGATATATCACATGTGACGGAAGAAAAAATATCGTAAGACCATGCCACCTCAAATTATTAGCAGTTTTAAAACAGAAATGTTCCGTAAACTTGCCTGCATATTTGAAATTCTTGTTGCATGACGTTGCTCAAAGCATAAAAAAATCCCGGAATATAGAGACTCTTGTAAGTCATCTTTGTTTAGTTAGGTTGATAGTAAGCTACAATCTAGCCTAGCAGCAAAACAGTTGGGAAGAATTAGTGTTTACTATAGGGGGGGTTAGCGTTACCTGCCCCAAAAAGGGAAAGGACTACCAACATACTAAATAAACCACAAAAACACAGACAATATGCCAAGACAAGTCAAGGAACAACTAAAAACCTTCTGGGTTGTAGCAACCAACCCTTAGAATTATCTAGCCCTGAAAATGAGCAACCCTTATAGCTGGAAGGAAGAGACAACCAAGAGTCAGAACTTGAGGAGGAAACAGAGCATACTAGTGAAGAGGAAAGGGATGTAACAAAACTTCCTTTAACTCCTAGCACAAGTCCACCACAAGATTTACTTCATGATGTTGAATTGGCCCAGATTTTGACTAATATGAGTGAATATATATAGCCTGAAAGTCCGCTTAGCCTCAATGTTGAAGTAGAGCAATTGCAAGAAAACACTGCCCACAATAGGAGTATATCAAAAGAAATAATTGGTGAAGTAGAAACAGGGGTAGAAGTCACTTAGGAAAAGGAGGACCAAACTAGGGATACCCCTCCAGAAGAACCTAGTCAGGTCAATTTAAGCACAGAAGATGTGGGTTAAGCGGAGAAAATAGAAACCAGTCAGGGTAGAGACACAACCCTTGAAGAACAAAACCTAAATGAGCAACCAAGCTTGCTAAGAGCAGAAACGGTTAGTGAAATAGTTGTTCCTCCAAAAAAGAAGGAAACTAAAATTGAGAGGCTGAGAAAGGAATAGCAGAAGCTGCAAAAATTAAATTAAAGGCTTTAGAAAAGGATAAGGACATTAAAAAGGGGGAAAGTTTCAAGTAGAACCCTGGAAATGTTGAACACAGCCATTCAAACTAAATTTCATGATGCAAGGGTTATTGGGACTCAAATCGGGTCCATATTCATTCAAATTGATAAGGAACAACATGCAAACATTACAGAAGCCAATGCCCAAAAAAAGAATGTACATTTTTGTAATGTAGCTGTTCAAATGGAGGCAATATCCTCCAATAGTGCGGCGACCCAAATAGAATGTCTAACTGTCCATAATAAAAGAATGCAGACTTTAATCATTCTATCCCATGATAAGAGTATTCAAACTACAGGTCCTCAGTCTCATAATAAGAACACCTAGACAGATATCCAAGCCAAAGATCTTTTGATATGCAACGATCCTTGTATAATGAATCTTCAAGAAAATCTGGCATAGGCTCGACTGACCATAGAAAGGCTTGAGGAAGAAACTATTTCCCAACAGAGGTACCAGGAATTACAAAAGCAATTGTAGGAAATCAATGCATCGGAAAGTGAGGCCTTTGATAAATATTAGAGGGAAGAAGAAAGAACCGAGAAAATAAAGATCAGATTGGAGGCATTCATGCATCAAATGGATACTCTTTGTTCCCTATACACGGATGTTGTAGCATGCAGGTCCCCTGCCAGGAATTATGCTTTATTTTTGTTAGAAAGGTATTTACAGTTAAAAATGAAGGCTGTCAGGGTAGGGAAACCCAAAGAATTGAAAATTGTTGAAGATTTCATAAATTGGTGTAAACACCATGGAGTGAAAGTTGAACGATTACTCTGTGAGTTTTACTTGCATAATTTTGTATTGGAAGAAGAAATGGAGAAGAATCCCAACCCTTTTGTGGGGGATATATAATTTCAAGCTTTCATTTCATTTGTTGTCAACTAGTTGAAATGGTTCAAAGCCCATAATAATTTCTAGAGGCAAGAAAATAGGTTGGACCTTTGCATCAGGGGTGAATCGAAAAACCCACTACAAATGCTGGCCAAACACAGAAGTTTGATGCCAAAGGAAGGAGTAATCCAGGTATTGGGGTCCATTCACAAAGAAATTGTCCAACGGGGGGTAATTTTCTCTCTATCAAAGACAACTCCTTGGCAGTAGTTAAATTCAGATGGATAGTTCCCAATCATAATGTGCAATACAAAGAACCATTCAACTATAAAAACTTTAAAATGGACGCAGATTGCTTTGTTACTTATAGCAACCTCATCTTGAGGGAAGGCCCATATTGGCTAGGCTATCGATTTTGTATTCCTATTGTCTGGTATCCTATAGAAGACTATAAAGGTATATATGAATTACCTGAAGGACAGATAGAACACATCTTTGAAACCTTGGCCAAGATTCATGGGTTCAGGCCACTTCATGACAATCCTTCTCCGGCCTATTCCTTCACTACTCTGAAGGCAAACTATATGGTTTTCATGAGGACATGAAAAAGGGTAAGCAGGGGAGTATGTTGAGTATTTATATATATATATATATATATATATATATATATTATTTATTTCATTATCATTTTCTTTACTTATATCCCTTCTACACCCTAAAGTGTTAATATATAACAGGATTATGGTAAAAATAAGGAAATTATCTATCATCATGATTTAGCTAATTGTTATCACTCCTTATGCAGGAAAATGACGAAATGGAACAACTATTGTTCCCTAGCCAGGAAACAGCATCCAGGGAGCAAGCCAAGGATGGAATGCGTAGTTATGGATAAGAACAAAGGAGATCACAACATTAGCGCAAGGAAAGAAAGTTAATTGAAGATGGAAGATTGCACGAATCCCTCAGGATCTCTTGATCCCGAGGGATCATTGTTACTATTTTTCCCTTCTTACTGCTTGGCCATTATAAAAGGCAGCGATTGTAAAGAGAACAGAGATTAGAGATTATTCAGAAATTACCATTGTATTTATACTTTGATCATCAACTTTCATTGTTGAGATAGAGTACGAACTGGCTGTAACTATTTTGCAAGTGATTAATATATAACACAGTTGTTGTTCCTTCTCACATACTGAAGTAATCCAGCAGTGTTCACTATTGGCTAAGGGCCCGGCTCTGGTGGATTCACTTGCTGTTCCTGTATCATTCTTTTACAATTTCCGTTGTGTGAAGTATCGGATCAAATTGTTATTGAATTACTTGTTTCAGTATTCTTTTATTGTTATGTAAGATTTAGTCGTTTGAGTTCAGAGTTCTATTTCAAATCTAGTAATTTAGTTCAGCATGCTATCTTGAGATTCTCCACTATAAAGAGTATTGACTATTGTTGTCTACGCTCTCAAATCGAGATCCCCGCTGTTTAGATTAGAAAATACTTTTGGAATATCAATCAGTTAAGAGAGAAATGAGTTATTGTTACTGTATTCTTGACTTATACTTGAATGAATGTTTGGTTTGGTTTGGTTAGCAAGTTAAGCTTTCTTTTAATTGTAATTCAAGTTCACTAACTGCATCCATTTACTATTGTATTTGAAAGCATTATACTGCAATTTAGAAACATTACTCTTGAGTAAATAGCCACCACAAACTGTGTACACTCTTGAAATAGAAAATCTTACCCAAATTTATAACTAATGTGAAGATAATTAGGAGTTAAAAAGACACCTTTTATACCTCAACAGATTGTACCATGAGATCATCTAGATATGTGAGAATGAGGTTAGCTAGATCGTGGAAGATGTACTTCATGGCCCGCTAATAAGCCCCAAAAATGGGTAACTTATTGGGCTCATTTTTCCTACTTTTCTTCATCAATCCACCATTTTTCATAGTTTATGCATGTTTTTTGAGTATATTTATGTTAGTTGAACGAATGAGGATAGTCACTTGACCAAGAAGGCTAACACGTGGTTATTGCAGATTTTTGGACAAATTTTGGACCAAAGCAAAGCATTTATGAGCCATATGACAGCCAAGCATGAAGGAACAAGGGTGAGGATTCATAGGAAGGGTGTCTCCTGCACTAAATGGCCCCTTCCTCGAAATCTCCACCCTCAGCTCGGAGTTCAGCAGGCCACCGAAAAGGATTCCCAAGGGCAGCCGAGTAGTTTTGTGTAAAGTGACTGATTACTGGCAGTTTGAGCAGCCGAGCCCCCCAAGTTAAGGATGGATTTTGGATACCCTTGTAGTGCATAAATAGGAAGGCTTCTAGCCTTCATAGTTTACTTTTTGAATAGTTTTATTTTGCACTATAGTGCTGCTAGTTTCTCAGCTCATCTTTTTAGTTTCTGTTGTATAAATTTCTTGAGACATGGTTATTTTTGAATAATGGAAAGTAGATTCATTTGGCATTAGTCCTAAGCTTTTTCTTAGGAGCTTGTAGCTCTTGGGGTTAGGCCCAACCCAAGTGCCAAGGCTTCCTTCTTGTACTGTTATATATTTTCAATGTCTTTATCAAATAATTTCTGTTAAGTAGATTACAGTTTTGCTTGATTATATAGGTCGTTGTTGATGATTAAAAATGATTTTCAAGTTCATATTGTTTTCATAGGTTAATAATAGAGAAGATCTTCAGAAAAAAGGCCATCAAGCACCCCTGATCTCACCTCCCCCCCTGTGGGACCATGAGTTGAGACCAAGGTGTCCTTGCCGCTACCAAAAACACTGTCTTTGCTTCATCATGCAATTGTCAGTGTAGATTCTCATCTGCAGAAGTGGATACCAGTTGAGGTTACATGTTCAGGTTCATGATTGCTTAGTTTTCATAGCTATTTCACATGATTTCTTTGCAATAAACTTCTGCTCATTTGCTTTGCTGATATTCAGGTTAGATTAGGTTAAAGTAGCTAGGTCTTTGGTTTTCCGAGTCTTTGTTTCAATATTTTGGGAAAATAACTTGTAGAGCACCTATAAAACCTCTTTTCCTATCCCTACTCCATCAATACCACCTGCTGCGCCCTCCAACTCTGATTCTTGCCTGACATTTGCTACGTTCCCTCACCTTGACCTAATCTCCATATTTTTTTGCAACATTGCTCTACCCCTCCTTGAAAAAATCAAGCCATCCTTGTCACTCACCCGCTTTGTTTGCTAGGTCCTAGACCATTCCTCATCATCATCAACCTCCATACCCACTTCTTCACCTCTTTTCCACCATCAAGCCTTCAAAAATCTCCTTTCGGAACATCTTGTAGAAGCCATAGAACATCTTGTAGAACCCGTACAGACTTCCTGTAGAAGCTCACGAAAGTGGTTTCTTGGAACTCGATCACTGTGAAACTCTCTGGAAGGGTGCTAGGGACCACTTAGGCCCTCTTCTAACCTTCTCAACCTCTTGCAAGTGCCTACTCCATTTCCTTTCGCCATTCAACCTCTCCACAGTAAAAAACAGTTAAAGCATATGCAAAATAATCTTGACAAAGTACTCAAAAAAATGAAAAAAGATTTTTTCTTCACATTTCTCTTCAAAAGTAGCTTAGTCACATGCAGTTTACCTTTCTAGAAGTCAATGGCATCCATTCTTGTAGCTTCATCCTTTTTACTTGCACCAGTAGGGTTAGTCGGTAAAACTATGGTTTGTTAGGGTTTACGTTCTTTTCTAGCTTTCAACTTCTTTCTGTAAGTAGATTAGCCTCTGGTTGAGTTAGCTTTCATCCATCACCATTAAAAGCTTCTTCTAAGAGCTCATAGAAGTTGGCTTAAGCTCCTAGTGTACTTGTGACAGCTAATCCAGTGACAGATGCGGCAAGAGATAGTACTTGTGCATATAGCACCATCACTTCCAAGTTTGTTACGAACTACCGGGTTGATACAAGTAAAGAAGGAAATCCCAGGAGTTGCAGCATTATCGCTGCAATGCTGGAGCCCACCATCCTTTTGGCATCATTGCCGGGGAAGCATCAAAGTATTGGTGATTGCTGTTTTTCTTCTATTTTCTACTACAACCTTCTGCTAAGTAGTTTATTTCAACAAGAGTAGAGTATTTGTTTCATTTCCATTCTGCAATTTCATTTCCGCAAAAGTAGATTAGCATTTCCTGCTTTCACAGATTAGCATTTCAATTCCGCGATTTCAATTCTGCAAGCATAGATTAGCATTTCAATTCTGCAAGCATAGATTAGCATTTCAATTCTGCAAGCATAGCTTAGAATTTCATTCCCGCAATTTCATTTCAATTCCGCATTCTCGTTTCAGAAAGATAGATTTTAGTTAGTTTCAATTCAATCTATTTCAGTTTTGCAGGTACAAGCAGAGAAAAAAAAACAAAAGAAACTAAAAATATTTCATTTCATGCCTCGTAGGAATAGAGATAATACCGGAAAATTCCTACCCAACAACCTCCACCACATCACTGAGTCACCCTTCTCTCTTCTTTGGTGGAAGTGATCCAGAAGAACCTATAGGTGAACCTCCTGAGATATACGAAGATCCTATAATAGAAGAAGAGCAAGAAAACATTCCTTTTGAAGCCATGGCTGAAAATAGAAACGGTAGAGAGGATGAGGAGAGAATAGAAGGTGCCTTCCCCATCCGAGAGACCAACGGGGACATGAAGATGAAAAACATAAGTCCCTCAACCTTACCTCAATTCCATGGATTGACCATTGAAGACCTTGATACCTTCCTGTTTGAGTTTGTTGTCCTTTGTCGAACTTATGACTATGCAGAAGACAAGCAAAAGTTGAAACTCTTTCCCTCTACCCTCGAGGATGCAGCGCTACGCTGGTTCATGGGGTTACCTAGAAACAGTATCACAACTTGGGCTTAGATGGAGCAAGCCTTTAACAACAAATATCGGGACTACTGTAGGTCAAAGGAAGCAAAGGGAGAAATCTTTTGGATGACCATGGGAAGCGATAAGTCTTTAGAAGACTACGAGGAAAGGTTCCAACTTAGCTATAAGCGGGCCAGGTGCACACTTGACGCTGAATCTCTGAAGCTGGTTCTGCTACGGGGAGTCCCCGAAGACCTTCTAGATACCCTCCATCTGCTAGCTGGAGGAGACAACTACCAATAACCTTATGAGGACATAAAGACCATGTTTAGAAACCACTCTAGGGCAGCCCGGAAACGAGGTAAGGGGAATCCACTCTCAGCTAGTACTACCTTCTCCAAGCATGAGTTTGCTAATCAGATGGAAGACCTCAAAAGTGAGATGAGACAAACCATTGCTATGCAACTGGATACCTTCTGAATCCAACAGAAGAAAGAGGAAGCTGAGAGGGCTTTGGCCATTTTTTGTCCCAGATGTACAAGGAAGCATCCTAAGAACGAGTGTCCATTGCACTCAGTGGAGGTTTGTTTCATTTGTGAGGAATACCATCCCATGAACTAGTGTCCAACCTTACCTGGACTTAAAGCCATGTACCAAGGGGCTGAAGGGGCCACTGAGCCACTCTACTTCCTTACCCAAAGGAGGCCGCATGGGTCCAGACCTTACCAGCAGGGGATGCAAGGAACATCGCAAGCTTATTACAACCCCAACCAATCCACTCACATGCCTTCTTGGGGACCCCCTACTCATCCTTCCTGGTCCACACCTCCTCCTTGGTCTTATCCATCTCAGTACCATACTCAACCTGCTGCTCATTCGTTTCACTCTCATGTCTAGCCACAACCTTAGTGGAATGCACCTCAACTGGGGTGGAGGCCCCAATACAACTCTCCTCCCACTACTTTGCCTCCACCTCCTACTCAACCACAACCATTACCTCCTGCTCCTCCAAGACAACCCCAGATGCCTGCTCAACCGAACCCGAACCCCAACAATAGACAGGCCCAGCAGGTATACACTGGAGAGATGACATGCCCTACCTATGCTGTGGAGATTCAGGAGATCAACCTACGATCTGGAAAGGTCCTTCCAGATTGCCAGCCTCCTCCCCCAAAGGAAAAGGAAGAGAAATAGGAAAGTGAACCCAAAGCCATTCCACCCCTTCCTGAGAGACTAACAATAGCCATGCAACCAATCCTAGAGGAGATTGAACTTCTAGGAGAACTTAAACAGTTGTGTGTGAAAATTCCACTTCTCCAAGCCATAAAAGATGTACCAATCTACAACAAATTGATCAAGGAGAAGTGTTTCAGGCACCCAGGCAAGTGTAAGAGAGATGCCTTGACTATCAACGTCATAGGACAACTGTCTGATTTGATGTTGGGACGAGTAATCTGTCCAAAATACTTGGACCCTGGATTCCTGTAGTTGATGTCCACATCAATGGCACCATAATCCCCCACACCTTGATTGATCTAGGGGCTACCATTAATGTGATGACCAGGGACACTATGCTTAAACTTAACCTTCAGAGTTCCTTAAGAAAGACCTCGACAGTACTGTAGTTGGTAGACCGCTCCACTATGACTCTCGAAGGGATTGTGGAGGATGTCGTGGTCTCTGTCGATTCTTGGGAGTACCTTGCGGACTTCTTGGTCCTTCAACCAAAGGAAAAACTCACTGGATACCCCCTCATTTTGGGAAGGCCTTGGTTAGCTACTACGGATGCTTACATCAGTTGTCAAGTTGGGAGCATGACCATCAAGAATGGGCCTATCTCCAAACAGCTAGTCCTATACCCTCTTTCCCAACCTCTGTTAGAACATGACTTACTGCTCTAGTTGGAGGAGGAAAATGAGGGTGAAGTCTACTCTCCACCATTGTGCACAGTAGAAGCCACCAGGGGAGGTCCTCTGATCGAGGATGACTTGATCGAGAATTTGATTCAAAATCCACCTTCCGGTGCACTATCATTAGAGGTGTTAGTGGAAGGTACCCAAGCCAATGCTTTAGTGGACCTCTATGTGGCCAATCCGACCTCACCCAGAGTTAAAAATGTGGAATTTGGCCCTGAAAGAACCTTAAAGATCAACTCATCCCTATCTCCCTCTTAGGAGAAGGAGCTTTGTAGCCTATTGAGACACCATTTGGATGTTTTTGCCTGGAGCTATAAGGAAATGAAAGGAGTCCATCCGTTGGTATGTACCCATCACATTTACATTAGAGAGGATTGTAAACCAGTCAGGCAGCCTCAGAGGAGAATGAATCTAGCCCTTAAGGACATCGTTAAAGAAGAATTGCAAAAGTTGTTGGACGCAGGATTCATCTACCCTATCTCTGACAGCGTATAGGTTTCTCCTCTGGTGCTTGTACCCAAGAAAAATGGGAAGTGGAGAATCTGTGTAGATTATCGAGAACTTAACAAAGCCACCAAGAAGGACCATTTCCCTTTGCCTTTCATAGATCAAGTGCTAGATGGGCTGGCAGGGAAGAAGTTATTTTCTTTCCTAGATGGGTTCAGTGGGTATAATCAAATACAAATCAGCCCGGAAGACCAAGATAAGACCACTTTCACTTGTCCCTGGGGAACCTTTGCCTACCGGGTCCTTCCCTTTGGGCTATGCAACGCTCCTGCCACTTTCTAGAGAGCAGTATTGAGCATATTCGTTGAGCTGGTTCACGAATCGGTGGAAATTTATATGGATGACTTTACTCCTTATGGGTCTAACTTCCAAGAAGCATTATCTAACTTGGGAAAGGTTTTAAACAAATGTATTGAGATGAGCCTGTCCCTCAGTCCTGAAAAATGTGAATTCCTGATGACTGAAGGGACCGTGTTAGGTCATACCATTTCTCAGCAAGTATTATAGGTGGATCCTAACAAAATTGCTATCATCCAAAAGGTTCCACCTCCTCAAAAGGTAAGAGATGTTGAGAGTTTTCTAGGCTTCGTAGGGTATTATAGAAGATTCATTCAAGATTTCAGTAAGCTAGCCTCACCATTGTTTGGCCTCTTAGGGAAAGATGCTGATTTCAAATGGACTAACAACTATCAAGGGACTCTGTATGAGTTGAAAGATAAGCTGGTGTCTGCCCCGATCTTGAGAGGTCCAAACTGGGCCATACCTTTCCACATCCACACTGATGCCTCGAACAAATCCATAGGGGCAGCCTTAGGACAAGTTGAGGAGAAACTCCCATATGCCATATACTTTGTCAGCAAAAACCTGTCCAAGGCAGAGATGAACTATACTATGACCGAAAAAGAGTTCCTGGCTATAGTACACTCCCTAAACAAGTTCAGAAACTACATCACTAGTTATCAAACATTCGTACACACTGATCATGTTGTGATTAGATATTTAATGAATAAACCTGATGTGAATGCTCGTATCATTAGCTGGTTACTCTTGTTGCAGCAATTTGATTTGACCATTGTGGACAAGCCAGGTAAGGAAAATGTTGTTGCTGACTTTCTGTCTAGATTGGATTTGCCTGCAGGTGAGGAAGGGATAGTGGATGACCAGATGCCAGACAAACACCTGTTTGCTATTTCAGTACTCTCCCCATGGTTTGCTGATATAGCAAATTACTTGGTCTCAGCATAGTTCCCTCCACACCTATCCTCAAGAGAGAAGAGAAAAATTGTGAGGAAAAGTGCCCCATTCACTTGGATCGGGGAAACCTGTTTAAACTTGGCCCAGATCAGATCTTGAGACATTGTGTTAGGGAGGAGGAAGTTTTTGACATCCTCCTGACTTGTCACGATGGGCCCTGTGGAGGTCACTTTGAAGCGAAGAGAACTGCCTTCAAAATTCTACAGGCAGGTTACTATTGGCCCACTCTTCATCAAGATGTCAGAAGATACATCAGCCAATGTGACCGATGTCAAAGGATGGGGAAATTGACTCCAAGGGATGAAATTCCCCTCCAACCTCAAGTGACCTTCGAGCCATTTGAAAAGTGGGGCATGGATTTTGTGGGTCCTATCAACCCTCCTTCGAAGCAAAGGTCTTACATCATTGTGTGCACAGACTACCTGACAAAGTGGGCAGAAACCAAGGCAATCAAGGCAGTGACAGAAGAAAAAGTGGCTGAGTTTTTAAGGGAAAATATCTTCTACAAATTTGGCTACCCAAGAGAGCTGGTCACCAATCAAGGAAGTCAGTTCACCTCTAACCTGATTGAAGACCTGCTCACTCTTCACAAGATCAAGCACATAACTTCCACTCCTTATCATCCGCAAGCTAATGGGTAGGTGGAAGTTACTAATAGATCGTTGGAAGAGATTTTGACTAAAGTGGTGAGCAGCAACAGGAAGGATTGGGCAGATCGCTTGGTTGAGGCCACCTGGGCCTACAACACCACTTGGAAAACTACAACAGGTTTCACACCTTATGAGCTAGTCTACAGGAAGAAGGCTTTGTTGTCCATATAATTTGAGTACAGCACATTGAGGGTGGCAGCTCAGCTGGACCTAGATCTCAGCCATGCACAATGGGAAATATTACTACAGCTGAATGGATTAGATGAATAAAGAATGCAGGCCCTCCTCCACTCAGAAGTAGTTGAACTCCAGAGGAAGATATGGTATGACCGACACCTTAATGAAAAGCAATTCCAACCAGGAGATTGGGCACTGCTGTATGATTCCAGATACAAGGATTTCAAGGGGAAACTGAGGACAAGGTGGTTAGGACCATATACAGTGGAGAAATGCAATGACAATGGTTCAGTCCTCATCAGGACCATTGATGAAGAATCCATCCCCGTGCTCGTTAATGGGCATCGATTGAAAATATACAGGAAACCCCTTTTGAGGCAGGAGTTCATTGAAACTTTGGAGAAATCAATGTCGATAGTGGAGCGGGGCCTTGTCTCTACTCCACCCACACCTTAAGTATCAAAAAAAAAAAAAACAGAGAAGTGAAATAAAAAGATCCCTGGGTGAAAAATTCTTAGAAGCTCCTAGGGTAGCCAGTGAGGGTGAAAACCTCATGGAGGTGCCCCAGCTGTCTCTCTCTCTCTCAAAAAAAAAAAAGAGAAAGAAGAAAAAGAAAAAGAAAAAAAAACAGGCCTAATCTATGTGGAATAATTGCAGGTTGCAGGGAATATATTGCAGGTTAGGAAGGTTGCGCAAAACAAGGATAGGGGTCCACACCAGGCTACAGGACACCTTCACAAACACTTCCTCCCTGACCACTCACCTTTCCTAGGATTTGATCGCATTCGGGTTCAGATTCCACCTTCTACAGGAAGCTCTGCCTCTTCTACAGGAAGTTTATGTCTTCTACAGGAAACATCCTGTAGAACCTTCGGGCAAGCCAAAATCGATTTTGGAGGGGAATCTGATGGTGGGAATCTATTTTTTAGGCCTGTAGCCACCCCTGTTTCCACCCATCACCATATGGCACCCTGTTCCATCTCTGTACACCTCCGTCACCCACTTGGTTATATGTTCCTGCACAGTCATACCAGAAACCCCGTTTCCTCAGATTGCCAGCAAGAATTTTTCAGCGACAAATTAAGCAATGATGTCTAGCTCACCCTACCTGTCAATCTCCGTCTGGACTCTTCATCAACAAATCCCTCGTCCGCAATATAGCCCTGCTCGTTTAGCCTGCATTCCAGGAGGAGAAGCAGCTACAGGATATCCTACAGGAATCCTGTAGCAGCTGATCCCTCTGGAAAGACATACTCTGAAGACAGGGATAGCCGAAATCAACAAAGGGAACATGCAGAAGGCTCCTCTTGAACGTGGGAACATCCTCGACAGCCAAAACGAAGCCGAACCTATGCGTGCAGCGATGACAACCAAAGGATTGGGTTCCAAAACTCGTACATATAGCATCAACGAATGAAGGAATGGGTTCTAACACCCGTGCACGAGGCAGCAGCAAGCAAAGCAGTGGCTCCAAGACTCGAGTTCTACATAACGCATCCACGGCCACGTAGGTAAGTGTCTAACCTCATTCGTCAATTGCATAAACTATATTTCAAAAACTGCATGACTGTGAAAATGGTTCGGATTGAACAGGATTAGTGGCCAGTCAAACTGGCCACCCTCGGCCAGTTACAAAGACTCGTGGGATCCGAAAAAGCTCAGTTACGTTCAAATTTGCCGCCGATATGTGCAGCCGACATGTGTGGAGTGTCCAGTCAGAGAAAATCAACGAGACTCGTAGTGGTGGCGGCGACTAATGGCAGTGGGGAGGTGATGGTGGTCAGAGACACGCAGAAAAATGATGGGTGTGACGTTGGATCAATGGTTCGGTCTAGCCACCTCACTCCCTCGCCATGAATTGCATCGTCTTTAAAAGATATTCGGCTGAAGACTCTCACCACCCGCCCGGTGTTCATTTGCACTTGCAACGTCCTCGGCCGAAGTACCCATCCTCTGCCTCTGAAATCTATTAACCCGTAATTCTCCACCAAGTTTTTCAGCCTGTTCAAAAAAATCCCCCACATACCGGGCTCGTTCAGAAGCACAGTGACATCCTGCAGAAGCCGGCAAGAGTTCTACAGGAAGCTGTTCTACAGGAAGTCTGGCACAGCTTTCTGGAGTAGAAAGCCTGGATTTTTCTTCATCTAATTAGGAGTTCTGAGAGAGGTAGGCTCAAAAATTCTCTTCCATGCATGGTATGTTTTGAAAAGGTGGTGAATTGAACTGTTTTAAACTGGGGAGTCCAAGAAAAATAAGCCTGTGAGTTGGAAATAGCAGTTTACCTGTGTGTTGAATGATATTCCTCAGTTTTTCTGTGTCGAAATTATTCTCCACGTTTCCTGTTACTAAAATTATCTTATAAGGAAAGCATATGCAGCTGTGAGAGCCAGTCTGTGGATGAAAACTTTAAAAATTTTCATATCAGAATGTGTCCCAAGAAGAAAAATCAGTCTCTGCCCTCTGTCTGTAGAAGAAAAAACTCTTCCTTTCATAACTAGATAACTGAGAGCTAAGCCATAGTAAGCTTGAGACCAGAGAATTGTTTCTCATTCATATTAAATAGCCAAATAATTCTCCCTTGAGTCTAGGGAAAAACCCATAGACATCATTCCCTTTTCTGACAGAGCATAAAATAGGGCACTCTCACCATGCCAAGCGGGTTTATCAGGAGGGAACCTTCAGATCCCAGCAAGCTGTGTGAGCACCCAAAGGTGGTAGACCTCTTCACCCATGCTAATTGGATGTCCTTTTGCGACAAAATTCAGGGTCATGATGATGAAATAATGGAGGAATTCTTAATGTCCCTAAAACCTGAATCAAAGACATAGGCCACAGTGAATTTTAGGGGTTTGACCCTAGAAGTTACCCCTGAGCTCATCAGTCGTGTTATTGGCCTCCCATTAGGACTCCCATGGAGCAAAGAAGAAAGGTCATTGGGCCAGGCAGCCAAGAAAGCATTCTTCTTGCATGAAGAACATCCTATAGAAGACAAAAACGAGGTCCGAAGAGCCAGCTTACCTCCTCTTTGGAGCGAAGTCAGCTTCCAAATCATGAAATACATTACCTGTGAAGGGAGATTCAGCATTGTCTACGACTATCACTTCAGGTTGCTAAATGAACTAAGACATGGAATGGATTTACCTCTAAAACAAAAGTTGAGCATCCCCTATTTTCTTCTGAAGTCATTAAGTGAATGTGGCACAAAATTGAAAGAAGGGACATCGGATCAGTTAGCCCATCATGGGCTCATCAAAATTTTAGTAGAAGATGCCCTCCACACCTACACTGTCCCCCTCTCTTGGGAAATTTTTCAAAACATGACCAAAGATGACGATATTAGAATTCTGGCTAAGGAGCTCACCTCATCCAGCAGTGAAGAAGGGGAACACACTGAATCAGGAGAGAAAACCAGTCGTAAAAAAACACAGGATAAACAAGCACAAGTAGGACAAAAAGAGAAAGAGGGGGAGGGCCAAGTTACTGAGTCTAAAACAGAGCAGGGAATAGTAGCACAAACACCAAGGGAAAAGAGACTGCAGAGGAGAGTAGAGAAGGCAGAAACATCCCAAGTAAAGGTTGGCACAACCACAGAAGTCACACCAAAACAAAAAGTAAAAACAGATCCTAAAATGTCCACAATTCAGGCAGAAATAGTTGACACAGAGGCTTCTACAGGAAGCATGGAAATAGAACAGCAAAGAGGAAAATCACTGGAAATATTGGCAAGAGAGGCAGCAGTTGTGCTGGCTGCCTTAAAAACACCTCCAAAACAAAAAGGGAAGCGGAAGAGGTAGACCTCCATGTACTTTAAAGCAAGAAGGAGCACATGAATCAAAGTTGGCAGACCCCAGCTGCAGTCAAAGGAGCCAATTATCATTGAGGACACAACCCCTAAACAAAAGGAAGGATCTCCCTCAAATATTTTCGTCACCTGTGAGCGAGGAAGCCCAAAAACTTCCACCTGGAGAGAAAGACTGAAGACAATGGACACAAAGACTATTCTACAGGAAGTTGAGAAAGCTCCACAGGAAACTCGGGCTAAGCTAAAGGAGACCAAGAAGTTGGAGGAAAACGCAGCCAAACAACCATAGGAAGAAGAAAGGACAGAGGAAATATTGGAACCAAATCCTCAGCCCAGTTTGGGCACATACTATAGCTTGTTAGAAGGTGGGAAAATAATTCCCCAGAAATTTGTAGTGCTGCTATTTTTTGCACTAGAGGAAGAAAGGATTAGGACTCATACTTGGATGAGGATCGCCAAGTCCAAGGGTGTGGCAGACATAGGCCCCCTAGAGGAACAACTCAAGGAGTCAAGGAAAGAATTGGCTATGGTGAAGCATGTGGAAAGCTGTCAGAGGGCCAAACTACAGGAAGAGAACGAGCTGCTGAAACAACAGCTACAGCTACAGGGAATCCATAAGGAAGACAGGCCCTCCATTCTAGGAGAACAGCAACAACGGGAAAAGCCTCCAACAGACAAAGAAACCTTGGATGAACAACAAAGAAAGGATGGGTTGCAGGCTGAGATCGAGGCACTAACAAAACAGTTACAGGAGAAGGAGTTGCAGGCAGTAGAGGAGATACAGTCTCTAAGGCAACAGGTACATGAGAAGGAAGCCCAACTGGCCTACATGGCCAGCTGGGCAATAGAGGACATATAGTGTAGGTAGCCTGCCAAGTCATATGCTTTGTACCTTAAAGATCAATGGTTGCAGTTCTAGATTAACACCTTGGCCCAAAGGGGCACTACTCCATCTCAAAACTATCATCAATTTGTGGCTTTATGTGATAGTAGTTCATCAGAGGACAAGGCTAAATTATTAGAGTTTTATTTGCACAACTTAGCCCTTCCAAATATGAATTTGTGGGATCCCAAAACTGTGGTAGGAGATATCCAATTTATGGCCATGGAATCTTGGATGAATCATGAGGAAAAAAGAGCAGCAGAGGTCCGAAATATTATGAGCAGGGAACTCATTGAGCCATTAATGATCAGAGCAGAGCCAGAGGATCCCTCAACATTGATAAGCACCCACCAGCACCTGGCCAACAGCCCTCAGGATTTACCAGATCACATTGAGTGACAGGCTCAAGCTATTGCCCACTTTGAGGACATGAAAAGACTGTTGGGGGATAATTGCCTCCATGCTTGCACAAGGAGGTGGAACACACTATCCCACAGTTTGAAGATAAGGGAATACCACTCTCCAACCAGGATGAGGGAGGCCTTGGCAAGGGTACCCCTCTATAAACAGTCAATGAAAAATCTACATGCCAATTGGATCAGCCTGAAATTCAGTCGTCCCTTGCTTTTGGGATTGCTAGAAGGAGTTAAGGAAGAATAGGAAAATAGGAAATGGGAGGAAGTGGAAAGAAAAGCATGATTTCATGACCGGGAAGAAGAAATCACCGCGCAGGCCTAGGACGTGAGAGAGGTAGTCAAAGATATCAAGGATGATGAGCTAGATTAGCTCCTCAGAGGATGAGCAACCCATCTAGCATGGGGGTGATGATGAGCCCCAAAAATGGGTAACTTATTGGGCTCATTTTGCCTACTATTCTTCATCAATCCACCATTTTTCATAGTTTATGCATGTTTTTGAGTATATTTATGTTAGTTGAACGAATGAGGATAGTCACTTGATCAAGAAGGCTAACACGTGGTTATTGCAGATTCTTGGACAAATTTTGGACCAAAGCAAAGCATTTATGAGCCATATGATAGCCAAGCATGAAGGAACAAGGGTGGGGATTCCTAGAAAGGGTGTCTCCTGCACTAAATGGCCCCTTCCTCGAAATCTCCACCCTCAGCTCGGAGTTCAGCAGGTCACCGAAAAGGATTCCCAAGGGCAGCCGAGCAGTTTTGTGTAAAGTGACTGATTATTGGTAGTTTGAGCAGTTGAGACCACCAAGTTAAGGAGGGATTTTGGAGACCCTCGTAGTGCATAAATAGGAAGGCTTCTAGCCTTCATAGTTTACTTTTTGAACAATTGTATTTTGCACTATAGTGCTGCTAGTTTCTCAGCTCATCTTTGTAGTTTCTGCTGTACAACTTTCTTGTGACATGGTTATTTTTGAATAATGGAAAGCAGTTTCATTTGGCATCAGTCCTGAGCTTTTTCTTAGGAGCCTGCAGCTCTTGGGGTTGGGCCCAACCCAAGTGCCAAGGCTTCCTTCTTGTACTGTTATATGTTTTGAATGTCTTTATCAAATAATTTCTATTAAGTAGATTACAGTTTTGCTTGATTATATAGGTCATTGTTGATGATTAAAAAGGATTTTCAGGTTCAGATTGTTTTGATAGGTTAATAATAGAGAAGATCTTCAGAAAAAAGGCCATCAAGCACCCCTGATCTCACCTCTCCCCCTATGGGACCATGAGCTGAGACCAAGGTGTCCTTGCCGCTACCAAAAACACTGTCTTTGCTTCATCATGCAATTGTTAGTGTAGATTCTCATCTGCAGAAGTTGATACCAGTTGAGGTTACATGTTCAGGTTCATGATTGCTTAGTTTTCATAGCTATTTCACATGATTTCATTGCAATAAACTTCTGCTCATTTGCTTTGCTGATATTCAGGTCAGATTAGGTTAAAGTAGCTAGGTCTTTGGTTTTTCAAGTCTTTGTTTGAATAGTTTGGGAAAATAACTTGCAGAGCACCTGTAAAACCTCTTTGCCTACCCCTACTCCATCAATACCACCTGCTCCACCCTCCAACTCTGATTCTTGCCTCACATTTTCTACGTTCCCTCACTTTGACCTAATTTCCATATTTTTGTGCAACATTGCTCTACCCCTCCCTGAACAAATCAAGCCATCCTTGTCACTCACCCACATCGTTCGTCAGGTCCTGGACCATTCCTCATCATCATCAACCTCCATACCCACTTCTTCACCTCTTTTCCACCATCAACCATTCAAAAATCTCCTTTCGGAACAACCTGTAGAAACATCATGTAGAAGCCATAGAACATCTTGTAGAACCCATGCAGACTTCCTGTAGAAGCTCATGAAAGCGGTTTCCTGGAATCCGATCACTGTGAAACTCTCTAGAAGGGTGCTAGGGACCACTTAGGTGCTCTTCTAACCTTCCCAACCTCCTGCAAGCACCTACTCCATTTCCTTTCGCCAGTCAACCTTTGCACAGTCAAAAACAGTTAAAGCATATGCAAAATAATCTTGACGAAGTACTAAAAAATGCAAAAAGATGTTTTCTTCATATTTCTCTTCACAAGTAGCTTAGTCACATGCATTTTACCTTTCTAGAAGTCAATGGAATCCATTCTTGTAGCTTCATCCTTCTTACTTGCACGAGTAGGGTTAGTTGGTAAAACTAGGGTTTGTTAGGGTTTGCGTTCCTTTCTAGCTTTCAACTTCTTTCTGCAAGTAGATTAGCCTCTGGTTGAGTTAGCTTTCATCCATCATCGTTAAAAGCTTCCTCTGAGAGCTCATAGAAGTTGGCTTAAGCTCCTAGCGGACTTGTGCCAGTTGATCCAGTGACAACTGCGGCAAGAGCTAGTACTTGTGCATATAGCACCGTTGCTTCAAAGTTTGTTATGAACTACCGGGTTGATAAAAGTAAAGAAGGAAGTCCCAGGAGTTGCAACATTATTGATGCAATACTGGAGCCCACCACCCGCTAGAAAGTGGCGCTGACATTTTTAAGAGCAAATGGCATGACTTTGTATGTGAATGACCCCCAACGGGTAGTGAATATTGTTTTGTATTGATCTATATGATGGTTCTAAATTTCGTTGTACCCTTAGAACCCATCCATAAATGATAAGGCCTCATTGTTGGTGCAAGCATCGATGACTTGATCGATGAATGGTGTTGGGTAATTATCTTTAGGGCATGCTTTGTTGAGGTCGCTAAAATCAATATAAACACGAATGGTGTCCTATAATTTCATGAAAAGCACAGGGTTGGAAACCCAAGATGTGTAGGAAATTGGGTAGATAAATCCATCTTTTTGAAGCTTATCAATTTCTTTTTTAATTGCAGTTGCCTTAGAGGGATGCAATTGGCTTTTTTTCTGGCAGATAGTGTGGGTGTATGGCCACGTGTCAATATGACGTCACACTATTGTGGGGCTAAGGTATGGCATCTCTGAGTAGTCCCATGCGAAAATATCTCTATATTCTTTGAATAGGGATGTGTATGCAACTATTTCTTTGAGGGAGCATGCTATCCCCACAAAGATTTCCTCAATTTTGCTAGGAACTTTGGAAATATTCACCACTATGGTGAGTGAGATATTGGATATGCTCCCTTCCTTAAATGCATCACGTGATGGGATGGTATTTTTGAACCAATCCATGTTTCTTGGTGGGAGAAGGTCTTTTGTTTCAATGGCGTAAATGTGGTGGGTTTTTCACTACTAGAGGCAAATGTTTCTTTGGGTAATAGTGATGAATGATGATGCATGGAATCCAAAGGAGACTTGGGTTCCATCATGGTCTCAAGAATAATTTAATCCAAGTGGAAATGATTATCCAAGGTTGATTTGGAGTGGGTTGAGTCTTGAGATGTAGACTTGGTTGTGCTAGTGGATGAACACGAATATGACTCGTTAGTTGAAGTTATAGAACCTAGAGTGGTTGACAAGGTGGAGATCGGGTGGTTTTGCATCGTCAGAGTTTGTATGACTATTGGGATGGAATTTGTTGTCTTGACACAAAAATATGATGAGAAGACTAAATGTATCATGGTTCCTATGAATGAGGAGATAAATCATATATGATGTTGTGTGTCGTCGGCATTGGGTCATGGAAGAATCTCAGTTATAGGTGGTTGCATATTTTTTTTAGGAATTTCTCACTCTCTTGGTGTACGAGGGGCAAGAGAAGCTTCTTCCATGGGATGCTGATGTTGAATCCTAAGTTGCAAAAATGTGTGTAATATAGGGCAGGCTTCATTGGTATGAGTAGCATTAGTACAAATTCTGCATACTGGTCTCATGGTACCAGGTGTTGATGCCTAGTTACCATGTGGAAGATTTGATTTGTTTTGGTGTTGTTAAAGGGGGCTCATATAATAAGGGTTATTCCATGTTTCTTGGAGACACTTTTTGTTGAAAAATGTGCAACAAGAAATGCTTGTTGAGAATGCAACAAGATGATGGAGCTTAGTGAAAAGAGTCGCCTTCACTAAGTGGGCCCGCAGGCAAATTATGGCACAAGTTCTATTTTTGATCACAGTGTGGATGATCACATTGTGGGTGATCATAGTATGAGTGATCACAGTGTTGGTGACCACAATGTGGGTGACCACAGTGTGAGTGATCATAGAGTGAGTGATCAAAGTCTATTTTTAGACTGGCTGTCAAAAATAGAAAAGTCAAATATTATTGTCTGATAATAATATTTGGACTATAAACTTGATCTTATTCTCTTGGAGCACTTCAGGATGAGCTACGGATGTGGTACATGCAGATCCCAGAAGGAAATACATGGCTACCTATGGGATGACTAATATTTTCATGCAAGACTTCAGTTAGAACTCAAGTGAGTTGAGTTTAGTGGACTAGAGGTGCAGTTGATGGAGTTGTGTTCAGTTTAACTTTGTTAAACTAATTGTATTTAGTCTAACTGATCAATAGACTAGAGATGAGTTGGGTGAATTAGTTATTAATTAATTCACAAGTTATTAACTCATAATGCAACTATAGAATACATCAGTTAACTCAGTTGCATGTCAGTGCATGTTCAGTTCAGCAGGGACAGGTGTTAGAGGATCAGATTGCTATGAGTTGTGACTATAGCTGTGCATGATGATTTGCACAATCAGAGGGATTGAGTATGCCAATGAATTGGCCAATATCAAGAATTTTAGCCTATGCTCACGTCCAACAGAGTGTGAGTGATTATTTGTAGGTCAAATACGAGTTTGGTAAACCATTCTCATCAGTTCTTGAGCAGGTATTGAGCTGGAGAGGCAGGCAAGCAGTGGAATAATTTGGAGATTAGATCTGAGCTGTATTGTGTGTAACAGGTGGAGCTGGTATTGGATTGCTTGTGATAAGAATTGTACTTTGTAATGTTACATGATTCAATCAATATAATATACAGATAGTGTGAGGTTTTTAGTGAGATGCTTTCCCCGGGATACATACTGTGTTAATGAGTTTGATTGATGCTTCTATGTGTGCTTGTGAATGTTTCTGCTTCTGTAAATTGATGATCAACTGTAGAGGAGGTTATGTATTATGCATGTTCCACCTATAAGTGTATAATCAGGATAATCTCTGTGAATATGTGTCATATTATTCAAAATTTCTACGTGGTATCAGAGCTAGATAATTGTAGAAAACGTTTCTACATGGTATCGGAGCTGCTTGATTTGTAGAAGAGATTTTTACAGGATATCAAGCGAGGATTGATCATCTGATCTACTATTCAGGAAGTGTTTACATTCTATTTCTTCAGGCAGAGTCTGTAATCGGGCCAGGTAGCCTCTGGATTCATCCTTCTTTTGGAAGGTGAAATATCCGGTGAATGCCCATATAGTCGATCTCTGTACAAGAAATATTGTGTTCTCATGAATCTTAGATCCGAGGCAGTTGAGTTGGTTGCTGGTGGAATTCGAATTTGCAGCAGTGTTTTTCTTGGTGTCAAAACTCAGATGTCTTTCACAGGATTGTGATTGGAGTATGCCCTTGAGGGCAGCTCAAACTATATTTCATGGAAGGACAGGATGGACACAATATTGGATGATAACCGGCTGAAAGAGTTCATAGAGATGGATGTCCCAAAGCCTACTGATGCTACTCAAGCTGATGCTTGGCAAAAGAAGACCGTGAAATGTCGAAGGATCACATTGTGTCCAGCCTGCATGGAAAGACTTCTCCATATCTGATGTGGAAGGCTTTAACATATCTATTCCAAAGCAAGAGCGATCAGAGGAAGTTGGCGCTCAAAGATAAACTCAGAAACATAGAATGCGAGTATGGTGACAGTATGCCCAAGTATCTCACGAAGTTCACTCAATGTCGAGATGAGCTGGGAAGTGTGGGGGTTACTGTCAATGATGAGGACTTGGTGAGATTGGCTCTCCTTGGTCTTCTGAAGAGTTGGCATTCCTATCAGGACTCTGTCAATGGTCGGGAGAAATTGCCAGGACGGGAAAGACTGTGGTCAGATCTTGTGCAAGAGGAGATCAGGCAGATCACCAGAGACGGTTCTTCATCCATGCAGGATGAGGAGAACTGTGCCTTAGCGAGTAAGGCGAAGAAGGGGAAGGGGAAGGTTTCTCTTTCCGAATCCAATTCTTCCAATGATGGGAAGAAGGTTGACAAGGCGAAGGTTAGATGCTTTCATTGTCATGAGTTGGGTCATTATGCTACTAATTGCCCAAAGAAGAAGTCCAAGAAGGGATCCGGGGAAGGATCTGAAGGTGAGGCACTTGCTTCAAAGTTTGAGTTGGATTTCACACTCTTCGCATGCATGGTTTCATCCATGATGGGAAGTGGTTGGTTTCTTGACAGTGGAGCTTCTTTCCACATGACCGGTGACAAAAAGTTTGTTCAGTACTTTGGAGGAGAAAGATCTCTAGATACTCATAGGGATGGGTAATGATGAGAAGTATAGTGTCTCAGGTGTAGGCACGGTTATTTTTCAGAGGGAGCATGGAGCTCGCCTTACCTTGACCGATGTCAAGTATGTACTAGGACTGAAGAGAAACTTGGTGTCGATCGCGATGCTGAAAGACAGAGGCTATGATGTAGTCTTCAGTAAGGGAAAGGTTTTCCTTAGACACATCATCACTAGACAGGTGAAGCAGATTGGTTCACGGGTCAAGAACCTGTATGCTCTTGAGGTTCAAGATGCATGCAAAGCCTTGAGCAGCGAGGCAACTGATGGAGACTTGGTGGTTGAGAGGGAGCGTATATTACCTCTCAACATGCAGAGCCAGAAGAAGTCTCAGACGATTGTGGAGGAGCCACGATTGGTGCAGCAGCTTCAGGAGGTTGTGGAGCAGCCACAACAAGGGAAGCTGAGTGGAGATCAAGTAGAGACATCTACTCATGCAGAGACCTCCAATAGGGGGAAACTTCGAGCCAGGTGGGTTGAGGGATCGCATGCAGCCATACCTCCAAGTAGGAGGTGGGGTGATGTGGATTGGTCGTCCCAAGGAGGAGGGGCAAGATCCTTGAGGTACCCAACTTCTTGGATAAGACCTTGCTACGGGAGCCCCGATGTGTAGTAGCAGGAACTGATTGATTGGGTAGAGACAGATGCGGATGGAGTGGCAGAGAGAGTGACAGTGTAGGGAATCCCATGACAACGCATAGCCAGCAGGCTGCAGCAATGTGAAAGGCACAAGTGTTTTGCACAGTGCTAGGTGGCACATAGAGGTGTGCAATGGTGTGAGATGCATGGAGATGTTGCAGTAGCACAGATCTCAGAGAGGGAGCACTTGTCAATAGCAGGTAGAGCTTCAGCATCAGAGGATGTTTCTAGCCCAATAGGGAGGTCAGTTGGGAGGTGCAGTGTGGATGCAATGCTGGGAGATAGAACCAACAGTAGCACGGATGCAGTCAGAGATCAAAGTGACAGAGGCTAGAGCAGTCAGATACTGAAGAGCACAGAGATGCAAAGTTTTCAGTCGATAGAGGCAATAGCAGTCAAAGACTTTGATGACAGAGCAAGTGGACCAGCCATATGTGTTGCATGGAGAACATTCCAGAGTTACAGGATCAGGTTTGAGAGGAAGCCTTTCTTGTTGAGAGGGAGTGTTGAAAAATGTGCAACAAGAAATGCTTGTTGAGAATGCAACAAGATGATGGAGCTTAGTGAAAAGAGTCGCCTTCACAAAGTGGGCTCGCAGGCAAATTATGGCGCAAGTTCTATTTTTTATCACAGTGTGGATGATCACAGTGTGGGTGATCACAGTTTGAGTGATCACAGTGTGGGTGACCATAGTGTGGGTGACCACAGTGTGAGTGATCACAGTGTGAGTGATAAAAGTCTATTTTTAGACTGGCTATCAAAAATAGAAAAGTCAAATATTATTGTCTCATAATAATATTTGGACTATAAAGTTGATCTTATTCTCTTGGAGCACTTCAGGATGAGCTACGGATGTGGTACATGCAGATCCTAGAAGGAAATACGTGGCTACCTATGGGATGACTAATATTTGCATGCAAGACTTCAGTTAGAACTCAAGTGAGTTGAGTTTAGTTGACTAGAGGTGCAGTTGATGGAGTTGTGTTCAGAGTAACTTTGTTAAACTAGTTGTATTTAGTCTAACTGATCAATAGACTAGAGATGAGTTGGGTGAATTAGTTATTAATTAATTCACAATTTATTAACTCATAATGCAACTATAGAATACATCAGTTAACTCAGTTGCATGTTACTGCATGTTCAGTTTAGCAGGGACAGGTGTTAGAGGATCAGATTGCTATCAGTTGTGACTATAGCTGTGCATGATGATTTGCACAATCAGAGGGATTGAGTATGCCAATGAATTGGCTAATATCAAGAATTGTAGCTTGTGCTCACGTCCAATAGAGTGTGAGTGATTATTTCCAGGTCAAATACGAGTTTGGTAAACCGTTATCATCAGTTCTTGAGTAGGTATTGAGATGGAGAGGCAGCCAAGCAATGGAATAGATTTGGAGATCAGATCTGAGTTGTATTATGTGTAACAGGTGGAGCTGGTACTGGATTGCTTGTGATAAGCATTGTACTTTGTAATGTTACATGATTCAATCAATATAATATATAGATAGTGTGGGGTTTTTAGCGAGATGCTTTCCCCGGGATACATACTGTGTTAATGAGTTTGATTGATGCTTCTATGTGTGCCTGTGAATGTTTCTGCTTCTGTAAATTGATGATCAATGTAGAGGAGGTTATGTATTATGCATGTTCCGCTTATAAGTGTATAATTAGGATAATCTCTGTGAATATGTGTCATATTATTCAAAATTTCTACACTTGTCTTCGAACACACATAGAACAAACCTTGATGCTTCATTCTTGGGGGGCGATGAATGTCTTCATGGTTCGGTCTCTACTCCAAGGAAATCTGAATTATCCACGATAAAATTTGACATGAATCCTAACATTTGACAAAATCAAGAAACATGGGGATAGTGTCGCACATAGTGGTTGTTGGCACAAATTTGGCAAGTGTGATGCCTGTACCTTGATATTATTGGTTGGGTGATGTGAGGAACTGGATACAATTGGTTAAATTCTCATAACTCAGGGAATTGGTTGATTAAATTCCCTCATGCATCACATAGATGTCAAGTAAGTGATGGTGAGGTATGTGTCTACTAAGAGCACTTCTGGCCATGGGTGGAGGTTGACAGACCTATCACATGAGGGGAGAAAGAGGCTTCTTTGCTTACGACATAGAAAATATTTTTGGAACCATCCTCTATGGAGAGTAATGGGGAACTGGGTTGAGTGAGCGCTACTAATGCATATTTGTATAGAGGAAATTCGGGGAAACTATGGGTATAATGCTCGTACTTGGTGCAGATGGCACATGCGTGATTGGTGCGTAATGATTTATAATGTGTGGGTAAATTCTTCTTCTTGATAGAGGTTGGAGGGTTTACAGGCTCTTGTGGGGCATGTAGTAGATCTTTGAGCCTTTTTAATTTGTGGCACTTATTGGTGGGGTGCCCTATGGTTTCACACAAAATGTAGGGTTGTGGGGTCCTAGAGGAGGAGGTGCTTGGGGCTTCCATTTTTTTACCTTTTTAATTATCCTCTAGTTTTTATTTAGCTGGTGCTAGTACTGTCACATGTTGTGGCATAGGTGGAACCTGGGTAGGTGATGTATGGGGTGTCTTGTTGTCCTCAAGAGGAATAGGGAACACCCTTATTGTAGTGTAACCCGTGCTAGCTAGCGTGGTGTTGGGGTAAGAATACCAGACTGGTATTGGAAGGGCTAGGTCAGGAAATGTGAGTGTTGCGATGACTTGGTGCGAGACAAAACCTGGTGGTGGAGATAAGAAGGGTTTTTCGTAATTGTAGGAGGTAAATACCTAACTTCTTCAGTTGCAGGGGGTCACATATTTGGAACGAATTTCATTGTTTGGGCAGTATTTAATTAAATCATCATGCAAACAGATGCTTTGTTATTTGGGAAAAGCTCTTGTATTAATGGAGGATCTCCTGGGAGTGTTCCTAGGAGGTTTAATGGCTTAAACTAGCCTGGGCTGAGCTCATTGTAAGTAGTGACCACCTCCTAGGATACTAAGGGAAACACACCATTTGGTGTGGGTGAAGTCTTCCTCTCATAGTGCGTGATTTCATCAATAGTAATGACCTTCCCCTCATGGGGGGACATCATGATTCTGAACATTGATGAGGTGATCATTTTGTACATATAGCTTCAACCCAGGAGGATGTTGTAATCCAACTGGGCATCAAGTAATTCAATGTATCTTAACATAATTTTTCCAACCAACTTAGTTGGCATGCTATTGTATAGATTGGTGGGAGCAGAAGGGCATTCATCATATGATCTGAGCGTTATGTCAGAAGGCTTAAGTTCAAGGGACCCTAATTTTTTCCAAATGGTTTTGGCCATGATGCATGTGGAAGCCCCTTTGTTGATGATACAACAATGGATATTGATATTCTAGACTAAGATAGGTATTTGGAAGTTAATGGTTAAGGGCTGCCATGGAGTACCTTTGTCCAATTCAAAGACCATCAGGTGGTATTCAGATGGGTCAATTGCACCTAAAGTGGAAAGTGGGGCTTTTTTCTGGGTTGGGACATCTGCAAGACTTCTAGAGTTGACATAGTTGATGGTGACTCAGCTAGGTCATTGACTATGTTGTAACTATGGGAAGCTTTTGAATTGGGCCTTGTCCACCGTAAAGGTCCTTTAGCCATTTTGGGAATGATATTTATGCGAGGTCACATAATATTCAAAGGTCAAGTAGGTATAGTCGTAGCCAAGGTGGACGTATTGGGCTTCGAGGGAGCCTCATAATTTTTATTGCTCATTTATAAGAGGATGTCCTCTCTTGTCATGAAGATATAATGGTTAGGACTATTGTTAAGGTTCCCTCTAGATGGGTGAGTTTGGGAAGTTTGTTATTGTGTGTTAACAATTCCCTGATGGGGGAAGGGTTCCTGCATGACTGCAGTTAGTTTTCCACTTTTCCCCCTACTGTCTTGTATCCTTTTTAAATCAGGAAGTTGAGGAGAGTGATGGGTATAATTGTTGTACTCTCTGTAGATAGCACATGGATGATTAGTCTAGAGACAAGTGTTCTTTCCCTATTTCTGCGAGTTGTTATTTGTCATACCATGGTTTTGGTTCTGGTTGGGGCTTTCACTTCTCAGTGACCTTTGGGGTTGCTATTGATTGTTGCCTCACCACTCAGGCTCTCCCTTTGGCTTATTTTTCTATTTTTCACTAGCACCATTAGAAGGGTTAACCAAATTTGTTTGTTCTTTTGATTGATGTGTTGAAGTGAGAGATGGTTACACTAGATTTACCCATGCATTATTTTTCTTTTATGGGATATTCTGTTGTGGTGTTTGGAAAGGATAATATTGGGTCTCCTATCCCTCGTTAACGTACTGGCTTGGGGGAGTAGACGTTTTATCCATACTCCAGGAGGAGTATTGATTTCCCTGTGGGGATGATATGAGCCTCCTTCCTGGGTCTGGCACTGGTTAACCCTATTGCCTATATTCTGCATAGGTGTTGGTTGACCATTATAATACCTTGTATTTTGCAATGGTGGTGTAGCCTCATAAGATGGGCCATTCATTGGATACGCAAGGCATTGGAAACTATTGTTGTGATGTCTTTGGGGTAGGGCCCCAATTAGTCCTTCAATAGTTTTTTATGCACCTGCTATTTCTCAATAATATTGCAGGCACGAGATGTCTGGGACTACGTGGTAAATTTACCGAGACTGGTTGTAGATCAGCTCTAGTTCTTGGGCTTTACTGATGGCTTCTTCCTCACTTTGCGAGAATTTTATAGCCACATCTTTTGAGATTTCGGAGGTGAGGGATCTCAAGAAAATGTCCAAGAGGAATTTATCTTAAAAGTCAGTTTTGCAAAAGCTACGGCATTTGTGCCATTCATGGATATGATATGAGATGTACGTAGCTTGTGTTTGCTTGAAGTTGGTTAGATGTTCCAACCCCAATCATGGCAGACTGGGAGTTGGAACAAAGTAAGAAACACATTGGCTAATCAAGTAAAGGTTTTGTGAGACACAAAGGGTTGGGCTATATACCACTTCGCAACAGGCCATGTTAGGGTGCTTTGAAATAGCCTTAATATAATAGTATCTTCTATCATATTGTTGGACGAACACCAAAGGTGAAACTTCATGATGTGGTTACCTGGGTCTTCACCCTACTTTCCCTCGAATTTTGGAATATATGAAGGGAGCCTTGTGGGCATAACTGGCCAATTTTGACCATGTTCGATCGAGTCATTTGTGAGCTTGTCTAAATCTAGGAGATTTAATGAATCTAAAAATGGGATTTTTTTATCACTTGCCATCGTAAAATGATTTTGAAAAACTATATGCAATGGTGTCCTTTGTGGGGATGTCACAGGAGGATTTCCCTGATGGGAAGCTCGGGGACTGTCCAGAGGAGAAGTGTGTGCGCTCCCAAAGGGGGTAGTGTGTGGGGATCCTTCATGAGTGGTGAAGGGTATACCTTACCGAGGAGGAGTTCCTAGCAAAGTTTCACAAATAAAGGAAGATACAATAATGGTGGTTGAGTGACATCCTTTTCACCTAAATGGTGGAACTCCTTGTACACCTCCCAATAATGGGGGTAGGTTTAAACAATGCCTAGATCGATGGGGAGTCGTGGGGTCCCCTATGGTGTTGATTTATATTGTGTGCTACTTTGTGCTTGTTGAGGGAAGGAGATACATATCAATACATTTGGATCATATACATAAAGCAAAGAGAAAATATAAATGGTTTATTTTCCTTTAATTAAACTATGTGACCAAGAAAACAAAAAAATGGGTTTTTGTTTATTGTGTATGATAAAGAGTCTATGAATAATTAATCGTCCTATCCACTCTCAAACTATCTAGGCCCTGTGGAGATAACCTCTGATGGGTTGTGAGGCGATGTCTCTGAAAGCACTGGTGACGCCTTCCAACAGTCGAGGAATCAACCAATGTAATGATAATGAAGGTCAAGTGTTGCCTGCACTGTCACCTATAGGTAAGGATGCCCTAAAGTTTATCACTAATTTCCTTTGTTCCACATGAGAATTCATGTCTTTATCTTCTTGGTAATCGGTTGCCAGTACCCAGCAATTTATAGGTCAGGTAGCCCCAAAGGGTACTGCACGCATTAGGCCAAAGTCGAACCCCCTATGAATAGTCTATACCATGCTCAGGTTTTCTTTTCCATGGGATTTTTGAAGGATTTTTATGCTTCCTATAAAGTCAACAACTATGTTTCAATGGTGAAGCATGATGATGGTGGCTTATGGGATGCCTACCGCCAATATTCCTAACCTAAACTATATAAAAAAATTTGTGGCACTTGTGGGGAAATTTAATTTTTTCAAGTTATTGTTGTTTTTAAAGAGGCTTGATTCACTTATGGGGTGTCTTTGTAAGACAAAATAGACTAAGTAAACAAATATCCAAAAAATTGGATGATCTTTGAGTACAAAGTGTATGGAGGCTTAGTGTGTGTTTCAAGTGATAATACAAGTATGATAAGGTTTCGATATGCAATGACCCCTTTCAAAAACCTTCTACTTACACTAGGTGTTGATTGTTCCTTGCATGGAAAAAGAAATTTGTTTGTGGATTATGGGCCACTTACTTTTTCCTATTAATTTATGTGATTTTAATAAGGGAGATGGAAATTCAAATATTTTCAAGAAGGTTTTCATATGCAACCCTAGGTTTGTCTAGGAGACGCAAGGGAAGTAGGGATTACTAACCTTCTCTACTAAAATTTTCTCCTACTACCAAAAAAATTTCTTTGGTTAGTAGTAATATTCGTGGATAATGGGCCACTTAATTTCCTCACTAATTAAGCTAATATGATTTGCAGAAAATTAAGCGAAATAGTTTGAAAACATATATTGATTATGGTTACATCCTTTCCTCCCTAATAAGATATGTGGGTATTTGCTTCAAATAAATAAAAAGATAATAATAAAAAAATATGATTGCTTTATGAAATAGGGTTTAATCAAGCAACGAGGGGTACTAAACAGAAAACACAGAATGCACAGATGAAGGAAATTCACGAGCGGCTCCCAATCACCTGAGAAAATTGAAAAATACAAGGCCTTTTTGTTGTTTTGTTGTCTTTCACACATGTTTGGTAGAAACAGATGCGCACTTCATGGTTTTTGTAGAAAAAGGCACACGATTGGTGTTTCTCAGATGAAAAGACACGCGAATGAGAAAATTCTGAAAATTCTTCAATTCTACGAGCTCGGAACAGATCTAGGGGGACTGTAAAAAAATCTAGGCAGGTGAGGAGTGCCTTCAAGGATGTTTGTGCAGAGAGGAGATCCTACAAAAAATATCTAGATTAATGAAAGGAGATCAGTATGGTCACCATTCCTGTTGTATTTTTTTTGGAGCACAAGTGTACGAAAAAACACCCCCTTAACAGTGGATTTTTACCTGCATAGGATCACAGTCGAAATGGGTGTTATTAGACACACTTAAATAAACAAAACATTATAAATAATGGATATAATGAATACAATAACATTAAACTTAAACAAAAAGGTGAATGATCATAACAATGCTCAGATGGAGCAAACACATCAATAATATATGGAAAAATCTCCCTTTATTGATTGCTAGTAGTAGAGGTTGAATACAATGAGAATACTAAGACACTTGAAGAGAATTTCTTGAGCTAGGGAGCTCAAAAAATCCTCAGCAAGGGGGTTTCCTTTCTTCAATCTCTTTGAAAGCTTCTCCTCTCTCTCAAAGAAGTATGAAGTGTTGGCATTATGATGTATGTATTGTACTTGATGGCAACCCACTTGTAGCAGAACAACTCTCTTGTATATGGTACTCGATAAATCTACAGAAGAGATATGAAATGTGACAGAATGCATCACAGGAGTGTTTACAAATGTGATGAAGTGCAGGGTAGCTTCAAGGAATCAGTTCAGAAAGAAACTCACTCAGATGACAGATAACAGTACTCTAAGTTAACAACACAGAGTTACAGATCAGACTACATAGAAGGAAGAAAGAGAGGTATACGTAGGTTCACCATTGACCAAGATGCGTATACACACAAGTTCACTATATACAAGTCGCGTATATGTACACACACACTTTCACAAAAGGAAAAGCGCGTATACCTTAGAAAACTAAATGTTTGGTCCATGGTATTTTGATCCATGGTATTGGTCCAAGGTACCAGGTTTGAGGTATTAACCCCAGGTATTTGCTCCAAGGTATTGGTCCTAAGTGTTTTTGGTCCATGTTATTGAGAAAGGCCTAAAACTATAAAAGGAGGAGAAGATCATTCGGCCAGGTGTGCAAGTATCGAATATCTGATATAGTGTGAAGATCTAATATGCAGGTTGTGCTTGATCTAAACCAAGGATGAACCTTAGCACTTGATGAAGGATAAGTTCTAATGATATATCAGGATCTTAAGGCTTGAAGTGAATTATCTTTACGTGGTTTGATCATGTATCTGATTAACTAGTGCATGTTGTACTCTGTAAATATGATGATCTGGGTATGACTAAAGTTTGGAATAGTTGTTAAGTTTAAATCATCTTTTACAAATCTGTATGCAGGTTTACTTTAGCAAATAAGTGTATACACGCTAGTTCTGCATATAAAAATAGTGTATAATCATAAATTTGATTTGCAGATCTGTACGTTGGTTCGCTTTGAGGAAAGCACGCATGTTCGACACATGAAAAAAGTGTATACCTTATAAAATATGTTTTAGTTGCTTCTGTTTACTGTTGCAGTGTTATGGATTATTGCTTTGGTTTTGGTTACTGTATTCTGGTGACAAAATTCTTAATAATCAGATTGATGGAATGATTGATTGATTTGGTTG
Source organism: Pinus tabuliformis (assembly GCA_031772625.1). Classification (NCBI taxonomy): domain Eukaryota; kingdom Viridiplantae; phylum Streptophyta; class Pinopsida; order Pinales; family Pinaceae; genus Pinus; species Pinus tabuliformis. Next base: position 86,453,264 of record CM062805.1, on the reverse strand, counting down.
TGGTTGGTTCAAAAGGAGATTGGTTGATGCAGATATATTTGATGATTGAATGATGTTGTTGATGGATCCAGTCTGAAAATTTATGAAACATGGTCCCTGGAAGAACAGAGAAGGGTGTAGCCTTCTGCAAGTAGAAGCCTACGTACTGGTATAAGACTGCACCAATACAAAATTGTGAACATAATTCTCTTATTATTAAAAGAAGACAGAGACGATTGCAGCAGGTGGTTTTCACCCACGTTGGGTTTTCACCTTATGTCTTGGTGTTCATGTGTGTTTCTTATGTGTGATGATCTGTTCTGTTTTTACTACACCTGGTTACTATTTATATGGTTCTGATTAAAGATCAATATATGATGAATTAACTGAATCATAAGTTTGTTGGATATACACTAGTTGCACTAAACACTCTAGTTGCGTGTACACACGAATTCCCTTAACTGGAGTATTGTATATGAATCTTTTTATGGAAATTAAAAATTATTAATTTGATAATATTGATTCACCCTCCCTATCAGTATTATTTCCAACAATTGGTATCAGAGCAGGTCCTTCAGAAGAAGCTTGATCGCTTGAAGGAAGATCCATCATCATGAGTAATCAAGAAAGCAGGGGATCCATCAGACCGCCAATCTTTGATGGAAGAAATTTTGTTTATTGGAAGGTAAGAACCACAAACTATCTTCAATCTCTTGGAAGAGATGTATGGGAAATCGTGGAAGGAGGATATACATTTCCATCAACAATTCCTACAGATACAGCAGGTAAAAAGCAATATGAAACCAATGCTAAGGCTGTCAATACATTATTGGGAAGTCTGTCACAGTCAGAGTTTGTCAAATTTATGTAGCTCAAATTGGCCAAAGAAATATGGGACAAAATCATTCTAAGCTACGAAGGAGACTCTCAGGTAAAACATGCTAAACTACAAACTCTCAAAATTCAATACGAAACTCTCAAGATGCACAATGATGAAAGTATAGCTAGTTACTTCTTACGTATGGATGAGATTGTTAATTGCATGAAGAATCTGGGTGAAGAGATAAAGGAATTTACCTTAGTTGAAAAAGTTTTAAGATCCTTATCTGCTAAATTTGAGTCAAAAGTATCTGCCATAGAAGAAAAGTAGGATCTACAGACTATTACTATGACACAGCTTCACGGAATCTTAATTGCCTTTAAGATGAGAAAAGGAGGTCCATCAAATATGAGAGAAGTTGCATTTAAAGCTTCAGAAAAAGGAAAAGAAGAACTCAATGAATCAAGACATATTTCAAAAGAAGAAGACGAAGCGAACTTTGTCATGAATCTTCAATGGGGCTCTGGTAGATTCAGAGGTAAACTACCTTTCAAATGTTTTTCCAATGGTAGAGTCGGTCATTATGCTGCCAAATTTCCTCATAAAGATAAATATGATAAAGGGAAGGAAATTGAAAAATGGAATAGAAAACAAAGTGTAAGTAAAAAGAGCTACTATACTCATGAAGATAGTGATGGTCTATCAAATAGTGATGAAGATGAAAATAGTAATGACTATAGAATTCTGATGGCTTATGAAGATGATGATTTTTTGGATGATTTAGAGGAAGATGACCTTTATGAAGAAATATCTAAACTCAAAATATATTTATAAGAAAAGGATATGATTATAGATACCTTGACATACTAACTTGCTGAAAGAGAAAAACACAATGAAAAGCTAGAATGTGAAATTGTGGGTCTAAGAAAGGATCTTGAGAAAACAAAAGCTCTCAATGTTAGATTTGCTAAAGGATCAGAAACCTTAAATGAAATTATCAAAGTGCAATGCTCTCCTCTGATAAAGACAAGTCTTGGATATACTAAAGAATCATCTCAATCACAGAAGTTTCCAACCTCCACTAAAAGCTATCTTGATGCAGCAAAGAGCAGTGAACAGTTCGACAATCGTCGGCAAAGGCATAAAGCAAATCACTAGGTGAATCAGGCTCAATTTACTTCAAGGATGAAGAGAAGCCACAATCAACCTCAGGTAAATCGTACTCAATTTGCTTCAAAGAATATCAATAGAAACTGCAATCAATAGGTGAGTAGGAGGAACTTCAACTACAATCAACAAGTCAGTAGATTTGATAATCGTAGGAGCTTCTTTAATGGTCAATGTTTCTCATGCCATAATTTTGGACAAAAAGTTTCTCAATGTGTTGCTTACAAAACTATCATGACTAGAGAAGCATGAAATCAAAGGAGTGTGACAGCGATCAAGAAACATTCCTATAATAACTTTTCTCTTCTTGAAAATGAAATAGAATGCTCAATCTGTAACAACTTTGGCCATGAAGAATCTAAATGTAGGAGTAAATTTTGGCAAATAGCTCAAATGGAGCAAACTTCATTAAATCAAAAAATGTGGAGAAAGAAAGAACCACAAATAGAAAGATGTGGTATAGCCTTGTATGCAGAAGGAAAAGAAAACCAATGGTAAATCAATAGTGGATGCTCAAAACACATGACAGGTAACAAAGAAAAACTACACTTATATAATGCCTTAGAAAAGGAAAAGAGTGTCTCATTTGGAAATGACACTCCTGTTGTCATAAAGGGTAAAGGCTCTATTTTCTTGAAAGAAAAAGTTAAATCTATGAATTTTATGTATGTTGATGGCTTAAAGCATAATCTGTTGAGTGTGAGTCAAATGTGTGATCAAGGAAATGAAGTAGTGTTTCGATCAAATGGATGTGTTGTTCATGATCTTGATACAGGAGAAATCCTTATTAAAGGGACAAGAACTCAAAACAACCTATACATACTTAAGGGAGGACAACAACAGTGCTATCTAAGCAAAAATGATGAAAACTAGCTATGGCATAGAAGATTGGGACATCTAAGCTTTTCTCAAATAAGAAAAGCATGTAGATTTAAAGTTGTTCGTGATATTCCAAATATCAACATTCCTGAAAGTACTATATGCAAATAATGTCAATTTGGTAAGCAAACTAGATCTCAATTCATTGAAAAGGAAGGGTCAGCTAGTAAGCCTCTTGAACTTGTTCATACTGATTTATGTGGTCCATCAAGGAAAAAGTCACCTCGTGGAGAAGAATAATTTATATTGTTCATTGATGATTTTTCTAGAATGTCTTGGATAGGTCTTTTAAAGCATAAAGATGAAGCACTTGAAAAGTTCAAAGCCTTCAAAGCTTTAGTTGAAAATGAATCAGATTGCAAAATCAAATGCCTTAGATCTGATCAAGGAGGGGAATTTACTTCAAATGAATTCTTTGAATTTTGTGAACAACATGGAATAAAAAGGTAGTTCTCCACTGCAAGGACTCCTCAACAAAATGGAGTGCTAGAAAGGATGAACAGAACTATTCAACAAATGGCTCGTGCTATGCTAGATGAATTTGGAACTCTTGCAACCTTTCGGGGTGAAGCTGCATTCGCCGCCATCACTATTCTCAACCAAGAAAATGTTCGGGTAAACAACACTAAAACTCCACATGAACTTTGGTATGGTAAGACTTCTACCGTAAAATACTTCAAAGCTTTTGGAAGCAAATGTCACATCACAAGGATTGATGAAAAGCTTGGTAATTTTGAACCTAGAGCAGATGAAGGCATTCTACTTGGCTACTGTTCCCAAAGTAAGGGATATAAATGTTACAATAAAATACTTGGGAAAATTATTTAAAGTATTGATGTTGTGGTTGATGAAGCATGAAAAAATCCAAAACAGATAAAAACCAAATATTATGACAATGAAGAAGATGAGGATCATTTTCCCACATCAAATCACACTGATTCTAAAGAAGAAACCAATGAAGCACCAGAAGAAGAGATAACGATAGAAGAAAAGACTCCATCCAGGTATGTTCAGAAAAATCATCCAGAAGCTCAAATTTTAGGAGAAAAAGGAGCAGGTGTGGAGACTAGAAGAGCCATTGCTGAAGCTTCAAGCTATCTAGCATTACTATCTTCCACTGAACCTCAAAATGTAAATGAAGCATGCAGAGATGAATGTTGGGTCAAGGCCATGAATGAAGAACTTGAGAAAATTGAAAAGAATAATAGTTGGGAATAAGTTCCTAGACCTCATGATAAGAATATCATAGGAACTAAATAGATATTCAAAAATAAGTTGAACGAAAATGGAGAAGTTATTAGGAACAAGGCTATACTTGTTTGTAAAGGATATGCTCAACAAGAAGGTATAGATTTTGAAGAAACTTTTGCACCTGTTGCTAGACTTGAAGCGATCAGAATGTTTCTTGCTCTTTCCAGTTTTCAAGAATTCAAAGTATACCAAATGGATGTAAAATCTGCCTTTCTTAATGGAGACTTAGAAGAAGAAGTATATATTGAACAACTAGAAGGATTCATTCATGGAAATGATGCAAAACTTGCATGCAAACTTAGAAAAGCTCTCTATGGTCTAAAATAGGCTCCAAGGGCATGGTATTACCATCTTGACAAATATCTCCACCAACAATGTTTTTCAAAGGGGTTAGCAGATAACAAGCTATATACAAAGATGGACATTGATAAATTGCTAATAATTATTGTGTATGTTGATGATATCATTTTTGTTAACAATGAAGAATCCATGAGTTAGAATTTTTCTTCAATAATGTAGCAAGAATTTGAAATTTCTTTGATTGGTGAGATTACCTACTTTCTTGGTCTACAAGGGTAGCAAAATAAAGATGCTATTTTTCTCTCATAAACCAAATATCTAAAACAAATCCTGAAAAAGTATGGCATGGAAGATTCTAAACCAGTTTGTACTCCAATGGAAACAGGATGCAGTCTTAGCTCAAATGATGAATCAGTAGGGGTACATCAACCAACTTACAGATGCATGATTGGCAGTCTGCTTTATCTAACAAGTACTTGATTGGACATCGTGCATGTAGTGGGAATAGTTGGAAGATTCCAAGGAAATCCAAAGGAATCACATCTTCAGGAAGTCAAAAGAATTTTCAAATATCTTCAAGGAACACAGAACTTTGGCTTATGGTATCCTAGAGATACAGATCTTACACTTCATGCATATAGAGATGCAGATTGGGCAGGAAGTGTTGATGACAGAAAAAGCACTAGTGGTGATGCATTCTATATGGGTTCCAGGTTAGTGTCTTGGTTCAGCAAGAAACAAAGCTCAATTACATTATCTACAATTGAAGCAGAATACGTGGCAGCTGCATCCTATTGCACACAACTACGTTGGATGATGCAAACCTTGCAAGATATTCATATCACATGTACTCCACCCATCTCCATTCTATGTGATAATAGAAGTGCCATCAGTATTTCAAAGAATCCAATCATGCACTCCAAGACCAAGCACATACCCATCAAATATCATTTCCTTGTTAAAAAGTGCTTGAACAAAAGGTCAAATTGGAGTATGTTCCCTCCAAAGAACAGGTTGCTGATATATTCACTAAACCACTACCCAAAGACACATTTGAATATCTCAGACAAAAGTTGGGAGTAGTTTCTACATCATCATGCTATTAAATCCTATTTTTCAAATAAAGGTGGTTATACGTGAGTTTCATGAAGTGTAGTCACGTACATATGTGAGTTTTTGTGGACACAATAGCATATATGTTGGTTTGAAGAAAAATAGTGGGCTAGACTCAGGAGAAAGGGGGTCTGCTATGGTTTTGTCAGTTATCTGCTCTATTTGATGATGATTTCAATCTACTGATATATTGGTCCTCATAGTGTTGTTGATCACTTGATGTATATCTGATTGATGATGATGCTTTGATATCTCTTACTCACATATGCAATGATCAGATCTGACAATGAACAGGTGGCACAGGATCAGGGGAGAACATGGTTGATGATATTTTGAACTATTGATGGACATATATAGGTTGTTGGCATGGATACTATTGAAAAATGTTGCTGTTGATAGTTGTTGATGACTATCATGGTCTTGTTTAAGACATTTGGTCTCTGTTATATATGTCACGTATATATTTTCATGTAATGGTCATGAAAATACCTAATTTGTAAACCCATTATGCATGGGATGAATGATGTAATGTTTCTTGTTTTTTAATTGTATGAACAATTGATATATCCCCACTTGGTTGGGTGGATGAGTCAAATTTGGTATATTCCCACTTGGTTGGGAGATGGATGCATGTATGAGTCATTGGTGATAGAAAGGTCATTTGTAATGTATGTATAGAGTCATGTTCTTTTAGAACATCATTTTGCAGACTTATCTTATGCTCAAGGGGAGCATGGAATCGATCATGGGAGCTCAATCAACACTTCAGCATATAAGAGAATTCAACATGCACTTAGGGGGAGCACGACCCTTTGCCCTTGATGTCAAAGTCGAGAGTGACTTGGTGTGGTTGTTGCCATCAATTCCAAAGGGGAGATTGTTGGAATTATGATGTATGTATTGTACTTGTTGGCAACCCACTTGTAGCAGAACAACTCTCTTGCATATGGTAACTTGATGAATCTACAGAAGAGATATCATATGTGACAAAATGCATGACAGGAGTGTTTACAAATGTGATGAAATGTAGGGCAACTTCAAGGAATCAGTTCAAAAAGCAACTCACTCAGATGAGAGATCACAGTATTGTAGGTTAACAACACAGAGTTACAGATCAGACTACACAGAATGAAGAAAGACAGGTATACATAGGTTCACCATTGACCAAGCCACCTATACACGTAGGTTCATTGTATACAAGTTGCGTATATGTACACACACACTTTCACAAAAAGAAAAGTGCGTATACCTTGTAAAACTAAATGTTTGGTCTGAAGTATTTGGCCCATGGTATTTTGATCCATGGTATTGGTCCAAGGTACTGGGTCCGAGGTATTGACCCTAGGTATTTGCTCCAAGGTATTGGTCCTAAGTGGTTTTGGTCCATGGTATTGAGAAAGGCCTAAAATTGTAAAAGAAGGAGAAGATCATTAGGCCAACTGTGCAAGTATTGAATATCTGATATAGTGTGAAGATCTAATATGCAAGTTATTGGCTTATGGTGTTTTGATTGATGTAAACCAAGGATGAACCTTAGTGCTTGATGAAGGATAAGTTCTAATGATATATCAGGATCTTAAGGCTTGAAGTGAATTATCTTTATGTGGTTTGATCATCTATCTGAATAACTAGCGCATGTTGTAGTTTGTAAATATGATGATCCGGGTATGTCTGAATTCTAGAATAGTTGTTAAGTTTAAATCATCTTTTACAGATTTGTACGCAGGTTCACTTTAGGAAAGAAGCGTATACATGATGGTTCTACATATCAAAACAACGTATACATCATAAATTTGATTTGCAGATCTGTACATTGGTTTGCTTTGAGGAAAGCATGTATGCACACAGGTTCGACAGATGGAAGTAGCGTATACCTTATAAAATATGTTTTAGTTGCTTCTCTTTGCCATTGCAGTGTTCTGGGTTATTGCTTGGGTTTTGGTTACTGCATTCTGGTGACAAAATTCTGAATAATCAGATTGATGGAGTGATTGATTGATTTGGTTGTGGTTGGTTCAAAAGGAGATTGGTTCATGCATATATATTTGATGATTGAATGATGTTGTTAATGGATCCAGTCTGAAAATTTATGAAACATGGTCCCTGGAAGAAAGGAGAAGGTTGTAGCCTTCTGTAGGCCGGCACTTATGTACTAGTAAACATATAAGCTAATACAAGAGCTAGGGGGTTGTAGCTCCCTTCCAGTAGAAGCTGGAGAATGAGAGAAGGTTTTAGCCTTCTGCAAGTAGAAGCCTGCGTACTAGTATAAGACTGCACCAGTACAAAATTGTAAACAAAATTTTCTTATTATTAAAAGAAGACAAAGATGACTGCAGCAGGTGGTTTTCACCCACATTGGGTTTCCACCTTATATCTTTGTGTTCATGTGTGTTTCTTATGTGTGATGATCTACTCTGTTTTTACTACACCTGGTTACTGTTTATATGGTGCAGATTAAAGATCAATATATGATGAATTAACTGAATTATAAGTTTGTTGGATATACACTAGTTGCACTAAACACAGTTGTATGTACATGCGAGTTCCCTTAACTAAAGTAGCACATATGAATCTAATTATGGAAATGAAAAATTATTAATTTGATAATACTAATTCACCCCTCCTCTCAGTATTATTTCCAACATGAAGACTCTCCAAATGGTGGATTCCTCTTCACTCACTAAAATGTTGGTTTTCTTTGAAGCAATTTGGTCAACATGCTAGTGAAATTCACTTGCTTGGTTTCAATAATGACATGGTGGTTTTCTTACAAGCAATTTGGCCAACATAACAATATCTCTTCTTTTGGCTCTTCCCTCTCTTGGTACATGTATGATAAAGACACATGAGTAGGACAAGAGGATTCCATTGAGAGTTTCACTTCTCCATTGTGTCTCGAATTCGACTGTGCTAGACCGATCTCATATCAAGAAATCAGCTCCAAGTGTGTAGAGTGGTCTTGGACTACTGAGTCACCTTTTCTACAACTGTGTGGCTTTTTGAGGATATGTCGCACATGTGTGTTTACCAAAGATATCTACACGAGACCTTAATTTATTTCCTCTATAAACTTTGGACCTTGGGAGAACCTTTGATTTTTGAACTTTATAATGTATTTGGATGGAAAAATGTCTACCTGTGCCTTCTAGATTGTACGAGCAGGTGCACGATTTTCCAGTGTTCACAAAGTCGAATTAACATTTCTTTCAAAATGGCTTTAAAATCCTAAGCATGATATAGATGAAATTAAGTATGGAAAATATTTAGTATGGGAAAGAATAAAACAAATAAATGAATCCCAAATATTTTGAATCTATTGTAACAATAGAAGAGAAGATGAAATAAATCATAGATACATTCTTGATCCTACAGAGGTTGATAAAAATGTTCCATTGATGTTAGTTGAGGTGAAAGTAGATTTAAAAGAAGAACAAGATGAAGATGGGAATAAATACAAGGAACTATTAATAATAAGGCCAAGCTAAAGCTAAGGGTAAAGTTAAAGGTAAAGAAGAAGAAAAATTATACAAGATATAAAGCTTGGAGGAAAATGAAAAAATGATTCTACATCATAGACATGAAGACAACACCAACATGTAGAATAAAAATCAATTTTTGAATTGATCTCAAGTATAGTAAGTGTAGCTGAGACTTAGGTAATAGTGGTGATAAATAAAGGTAGTTTTTAGTTCTAATAAATGTAATTATTGATATTAATGGGGGGTTTTAAATAATATCTCTCCTATTAATTGATCGATTTGGATAGTTAGCCATCAATCCGACTCATTTTTATAAGGATACTTTTAGACATTCTTAATGTATATATTTTTTTGAAAGTCCTAGATATCATTATAAGAATATAATCTTAGATGATTCTAAAGCTTTCATAAGATAATTTCAAATACATAATGATAAGAAAGGAGTGCAATTCCCTAAGTGTGGTTCCAATCAATTTCATTCCTATCTCTAACTGCATGTATCTCTAACATGTAGGACTACCTTCGCCACATTTATTTTTTCATTTGAAATCCTTGCATTGACCTTAGAGTGAATAAGAATCAAATGTGGAATATAAGATAACTTTTATCAAATACGTATATGATAAAACACAAGTAAATAATATCCTGGACACTCTCCCCCCTTCGAACCCTTGAGAATTTCATTTACACAAATCTAGGTTATAGATATCTATAATGAGAATCATATGTTCCATATAGGGCTATAAATACTTATAGTGGTTCATATTAAGAACCATTGTAGGGTATATGAAATCATCTCCTAAATTCATGTTCTTTAACTCCCATCCATCAAAGTAAATTTCATGAGGATTCACTGGCATAAACATAAGCTGGCTATAATCTTGAAAAAAAAATGAGAATAGATGATTACGATGCTTCTCAATGAGTGATGATAGAAAAGGTCTGAAGCAATTTACATTATAAATTTATTAGGAGAAATATTCAACATTACATGTATCCATTGGAAGAAGGCTTTCAAAATATCTTCACCTTTGAGGAATCCAATTCTACAGGTCCAAACGTGAATTGGGATATCAAGGTAATTTTCATTTCCTTTTACTCTTTGCCAACGAGATTCTTGTAAAGCTACCTAGAAAGTATGGCTAACAATGAAAGAATGTCAATGGGTGTTGATGCAGCCTAAGCCGCACATACCCACAACATGCATATAAAACGCATGTCATATACATGTTCCAGGAATTTTAATATTCTTGTTTAGTAAAACCTTCCATAACCCAAGGTTTAATTCTCTTTAATTAAATTCTTAAGAGAAATCTAATAAATCACATCTTAATCAGATTATACCCGTGGATTTTTCTTACTATCTGATTCACAACAAACCTGACCAATCACCGTCAACTATGTGTTGCATAGCTGACGTATTTATTTCAATATTTACTTTTGTGCACCCCAAATCTCCACCGTTGATCTGTCTTGTTCGATCCAACGATTATCATGTAATAACTTGCACCAACTAGCCCAGCAAATCTCCACCGTTTATTTCTCCTACCTCAATCCAACAATGATTGCATAATCTCACGTGAAATCTCGCACGACCGATATGAGGTCGAGAGAAAGCGAGAAAAGTGGTTTTCCTGTGCTATGTGTCAACCCCTCAGGTTAATCGTGTGAAATTATAGAATACCATTTACAACTTTTAGGATGCGCGAGATATCGCTTACCCCTTGTGAAGACCACTCCATCCTTCTGCTAACACGTGATTTTAATATGCCATTAACTCTTGACTTCATTTTACACAACTTAATCCTAGCCATCTATCTCCATCACTCTCGTTCATTGATCTGATTGATCCAATGAATGTGCTTCACTACTACATTCTTTTGCATCACTGTGCAATAATCCCCTCGCTTCTTTGTTTGTGTATTTATTCTCACCTTATGGTCTTCAATTGTTCTGATCTCGATCTTCATCTCTGTTACTTCACTCCTTTGCACCTTTACGCTTCCTCTGTAAACATTATGTTTTTAGGAAACCTTGTAGTTATACCTTTGCTATAACATTAAAGGTTTTCTCCAATACTGTCTATGTGCAAGCCCATAACACTCCTCTCTATATTTCGTCTTTGGTTCTACATGCTTGAAAACATATGTTACACAAATTTATTCTAATCCACATACAATTTATAATTTAATTACTCAATCCACACTTGCACAATTTAGAATTAAAATCTCTGTGTATATATAAACAAATAATTACATAATGAGTCTCTCTCTCTGGCTTGATTTTCTAATTAGTTTCCTTTTCCTTTCCTGCCCATAGGTTGACAGTCAAACCCTATTTAATCTCTAAACTCTAATTCCCTAACTTGTTAACTCTCTAACTAACTAACTCTCTCTATGCCTTTTAGGCTTACATTTATACGAACGGTTCTATAACACGTTTCCTGGTTTAGATCCATAACCTTCTAAGAAAAATCCTAAAATATCTTATTTATCCCTAAGTATCCTCTCTAATCCACAAAATCATCAACTAATTCCTAACCTAAGCTTTATCAATCCCTATGAACTCTCAATTGTCCTAATTCTCTCATGTTCTCCAACATTCAAGAACATTTTCAAAATCCTCCCAATATTTAACTAACTCCTATTCCAAATCACTGATAACATTAACAACTACATTAATTTGATACATAGGAATCCAACTTCCTTGAAAGCACAATACTGCTTAAGTTAACTAGAATACAATGAAATTGCTCAGCTGGATGCTCCTGCATTAGACTCCCAAGGTTAAAATAATCATGATCTCCAAATCATGTGGTCCCAACCTTTGTCCTCCTAGAGCCCATACTTTATTCTATAATTTTTCTTTGGTTGTTGTTGTTGTTTGTTGTTGTTCTCCAGGTCTCCACACTTTATGTTGCTCTGCCCCACTAGCTATGCTTTCGTAGTCTGCTGCTACCTTTCTCTTGCCGCTGGTTGGCCTTCTTACTAATGTTTTCTTCTGAGGCACCTTCATCATCAATCTTATTATTCTTTCAATCTCTATGCACAATTTATCCTTTGATTGATAATTACTTCGTCATTTGTTGTTGTACTCTATCCACTCATCTTCAAACTGTTGTTTACTTTCTTCTCTTTGAAGTTGTCGAATTCTTACTATTGCGCTTTCATCCTTACCCTCTTGTGACTTTCCAAACAACCTCTATTCAATATTTGTATGTTTACATTCAAGAAATAAATTATCCTCCAATTCCCTTTGTACTTGATTCCTCTCAAATACATCACTATGTTGTTCATCAATTCCAACATATTTTCCTTTCTCTTCCTTGACAACCCTTAGTATTTGTTCTTCACTTCCTTGATTGATTCTGACATTCAATTTAACTTCTTCAAGTACGATATCTTCATGATTTTCGTTTTCCTCATTAGTATGTCTGACCTGGCAACTTCGTATCTTCTTCAGTTCTAAAATTGTTTCTTCAACTTGAAACATGTCTATCTCATCTTCACCAAATCTTGTAATCATAAAGCAATTATCAAAATTAAAATTATAAGGCCTCATTACCTTTTCTTCTTCTGGAAACATCTCAGTATGCTACTCTGAGTTTTCCTTTAATTCCTTTCTCAACACATCGGTATGTTGATTTAAACTTTCCTCCATATCATCTGTTTCAATGATATATTTTTTCTTTGGTTCACAATAATGAACTCTTCCTTCTGTAATGTAAATTTGTTGAACTTTTATTACCATCCCATTTTCCTTATGATTGTCATTCATGAAAATTTCTTTGTCTTCCTTTTCCATCAATTTATCCTGAGTATACATCCTTTGCTTTTCTAACATTCTTCTTTGAATGTCTAATTTTCTATATAGCTCAATAATTTCAATTGGAATAGAATTTGGAAATTTTACACAATTTTCCATACCTTCCCTTGTTATTGACCAATCATCAAATGTCCTTTCTCCCTTTGCTAAATCTTTTGCCTAGAATTCTTTCTTAACATCTTCTTAACATCTTTGAGTAGATGTACTTCTTCTTCCTCCAATTATGTGATTGTCTTTTCTTTGTCTTGAGACAAATCTGCCTCCCCTTCTTCTTCAATACACTTTTCCTTGCTGTCTCTCTGTAAACCTTCTTCAAGAGCTATCCTTACCCCATCATCTGCATTAATATTTTCTTGCATTTGTTCTTCATTAATAACATTAATCAAATTCATTTGATTACCTCTCTGAGATAATATTCCCCCGTTCTTCATCAGAATAAGATCTTGATCTTCCATCTCTAGGACAGCTTTAAATGATTGTCTTCTCTCACTAAGTAACTCATCCATAGACTCTTTTTGTTGTATCCAGTGAAATTCTTGCTCTTCTGAGAAATTTCCTTTGTCACCTTTTACTTCAAGATCTTCATCCATCTTGAAGACATCTTCACAAAGTTTCTTATCTCCTGTAATACCTGCAATCATACACAAATTATCAGTTTTAAAAACATAAGACCTTGTGGTCTCACTTGATTCTTCAGTCATCATATCTCCTTGTTGTTCTGAATCCTTCATATGATTCATCCCCTCTGTAGATTCCTTCTCTATCTCTTCATTACTTTCAGAAAGTAATGGACCATATTCGGGTTCACATACATACTCATTTAATCTGAGTAACTCTTCCTTCAATTGAGCATTCACTCTTTGCTCCCATTTTACTTGCAATCTATGCCATTTGACTCTCCTTTTCATGATCCATCCATGCCTCTGGTCTTCCTTATTCATCTGCAACATCTCCATCAACAACTCAAGATGGAAATTTATCTCAACTTTCTCTCTTTTGTAATGACCTTCAGTAGTCATCCTTTCTTGTTCTGTGAACTTTATCTGTTCACTTGTGAACTGCACCTAAACTTCCCTTTTTAGCAAGTCTTTGTACCTACCCTTCATCAAGCTTTTCTCCTTAAACTTGATCTATGGTTCTATACCTCTGGAACCATCTCCTTGTCAAGCTCCTCTTGACTCATTTGTTTCCTGTGGATTGCTTTAGCACCCTTTTCCTTCATCTTGTAGCCTTCTTCTGAACCTTCCATATGAATTTTCATAGCCACCTTCTCTTCTGTGTGACCTTCTACACCTGCAACCAATCAACTTCCTTCTGAGTTGATCTTCTCACCAAACTTCTCCTATGTCTGTTTTCCAAGTCCTCTTTTCCTTAGAACTTGCACTGAGCACTCTTGCTTTCTCTCCGGTTGCTACACTCACTTCTCTTAAGGACTCCTTTGGCCCTATCTCTTTCAAGCCTCAACTGGAATAAGGTTCTACTACAATCTCTAAGAAATTCCAAAAGTTCTTCCTACAGTTTTACTGCTGTAGTCTTTTGCCAAACTTTTCCATTCATTCAACTGCTGCAAACTTTCATACCTTTGTAACCAATTTATGTCTTTGCTAGTTATCTCCTACAAACATGCAACTTTTGCACCCCCTTGGTCTGTTTCAATCTGTAAAATATCATTAATTAATCAAAACTTATGGATTCCCTCTTCTTAACATCACCTAACTTTAGGATCTCCTTATTTGTTGGTCTTTACCATTCTTGTGAATCTGATTCTACAGTTTTGTATCTCATCTCCACACTTCCACTATGCATTCTTTCACATATAATTGTTGCCACAACAATCAATATTGAACAAGACTTCCATTCACATCAATTTGGATCTCATTCCTAGAACGATCAAAATGCTTCCTTGCCTTTGAATAATGCTTTGAATATGAACCTCAACAACTTAGACTTTACATGGAACTTTATTTACCTTCTAAGCATCTATTTCACTAGCAATATCCAATCATAACACTATTCATAATTCTGCGTTAATGGTTTGAATTTCAATAATACAATATCCTACAAACATAACAAGTCATCTCTTCCTCATGCAATCTGCATACATACAATATAAAGGTCACTTCAAACTTTCTCAAAAGTTTCCTTCCTAGTTGAAAACAATATTCCTTTGTTATTATAGCCTTCCACCTATGACCAATCTTCATCATGCTTGTTCTTCCTTCTACTGGATAAAACCTGCTTTACTATGATCATCCTTTCTGCAACTCACTTAATTCACTATTGGAACTATCAATCTATATATAAATGAGGAAAATAATTTATGTGTTTGTTACTCAATTTTCAAAGAACGCTCTGCTCTAATACCAAATGATGCAGCCCAAGCCGCACATACCAAAAACATGCATATAAAATGCATGTCATATACATGTTTAAGGAATTTTAATATTCCTCTTTAGTAAAACCTTCCATAACCCAAGGTTTAATTCCCTTTAATTAAATTCTTAAGTGGAATCTAATAAATCACATCTTAATCAGATTATATCCACAGATTTTTCCTACCGTCTGATTCACAACAAACCTTAGGAATCACCGTCAACTGTGTGTCACATAGCTGAAGTATTTATTTCAACATTGTACTTTTGTGTGCCCCAAATCTCCATTGTCGATCTATCTCATCTGATCGAATGACTTTTGCACAATAACTCACACCAACTAGCTAGACCGATCTCCACCATTTATTTCTCCTACCTCAATCCAACAATGATCCCGTAATCTTAGGTGAAATCTTGCACAACCAATATCTGGTCGAGAGTGCACGAGAAAAGGGGTTTATCCATGCTACATGTCAACCCCTCAGGTTAATCGCATGAAATCGTAGAATACCATTTACACCTTTTAGGGTGCACAAGATACCACTTACCCGTTCTGAAGATCGCTCCATCCTTCTGCTAACACGTGGTTTTAATCTGATCCATTCACTCTTGACTTCATTTTGCGCGACTTAATCCTAGATATCTATCTCCGTCACTCTCTTCCATTGATCCAACGACTGTGCTTCGCTACTACATTCTTCTGCATCTCACCGTGCAATAATCTTCTTGCTTCTCTATTTGTGTATTTATTCTCACCTTACTGTCATCAATTGTTCTAATCCTGATCTTCAGCTCCATTAATTCACTCCTTCGTGCCTTTACGATTCCTTTGTAAGCCTTTAGGTTTTTTGGGAACCTTGCAGTTATACCTTCATTGTAACATTAAAGGTTTTCTCCAATATTGTCTCTGTGCAAGCCCATAACACTCCTCTCTATATTTCGTCTCTGGTTCTGCACACCTGCAAACCTATGTGACGGAGATTTATTCTAATCCACACAAAATTTATAATTCAATTACTCAATCCACACTTGCACAACTTAGAATTAAAATCTCTATGTATATATAAACAAATAATTACATAATGAGTCTCTCTCTCTGATTTGATTTTCTAATTAGTGGCCTTTTCCTTTCCTACTCGTAGGCTTACAGTCAAACCCTCTCTAATCTCTGAACTCTAATTCCCTAACCTGTTAACTCTCTAACTAACTAACTCTCTCTATGCCTTTTAGGCTTGCATTTATACAAAAGGTTTTGTAACCCGTTTCTTGGTTTAGATCCATAACCTTCTCAACAAAATTCTTAAATGTCTTCTTTATCCCTAAGGATCCTCTCTAATCCAGAAAATCATCAACTAATTCCTAATCTAAGATTATCAATCCGTATGAATTCTCAACTATCCTAATTCTCTCATGTTCTCCAACATTCAAGAACATTTACAAAATCCTCCGAATATTTTAATTCCTATTCCAAATCACTAAAGACATTAATACCTGCATTAATTTGATACATAGGAATCCAACTTCCTTGAAAACACAAGACCCCCTTAAGTTAACTAGAATACAATGAAATTGTTGAGCTGGATGCCCCTGCATCAGGTACAGTACCATTAGTATACTAACTAATGATACAAGAGTTCCCATCAAGAATTACAAATTTACAATGATGAATATATACAAGGGGAGAGAAATATCAAACTATTACATAATTATTTGTTTTTTTGGTTGATTTTATTATCTTGTTTTGAGAAAAATATCACTCTAAATAATTTTAATATATTATTCAGTGATTAATAATATTTTTTTTTTCTAATTAATACTACCTAAGCACCCACGGGGGATTTGAACCAGTGACCTATTGCAAGGAGCGCCTTAATGGTGCACCCATTCACTGTCAATCCAAAGCCCCGCGGGCCAGTGATTAATAATATTACAAACAATACAAAAAAATAATTAAATATTCATTTACATTTTTTTAATCAAGTATTCAATAGATAAGTATAATGAAATTATACATATTTTTAAGGTTTCAATTTTTCAATTATAGATGTTAAAATTTCCTATAAACCATCAATTAATTAAATAATTATAGTTGCCCAACATTTATTTCCCACTACTACTTAGCATTTATTCCATGCTATGCTTGGCATTTATTCATTACTTAACATTTATTGAGATACTTGTTATGTTGCGTAGTTGCAATTATTGAGATACCTTCTCCACTGTAGAACTACAACATGTACTACACACATGTCTCAACATTTTCCCACTTGCCATACATGTTATAATAGTATTAAATGAAGAATGCATCAAATATTGAGTTAACTAATAGGACATAGTAAGACCCAAATACTAACAACATTAGAACAATTTATCCAGAGTTACTAGTTTTGTTATTGGATGTACAACATTTGGCAATGACAATTTTCACCATTATCACATTTCCACCCTTTTCCATGTCAAATGGTATTAAATATAAAAATTATTTTCCTTTGCATAAAATATTAGATTCCTAGGTATGTAGATGGCATTATTACTATCATACTAAATTCCAATATTTCTCTAAATTAGCCCTACATTTGAACACATTTTTATAAGACAAATAATCGTATTATAAGAATGTATAACTACCACTACTCTACCTTCCAAATAGAAAAAATGATAATATTAGTTATTTATTTATCTAACAAAAGAAAAATAATCCCCTTACAAGCATGACTAGCTATTCCTACTTTACCATCCAAATAGAAAAAATTATAACATTGTGACATTTACTCATACAACTTAATATTGCACCAAATATTCAAAACACATATCCATTAGTATATTTTCTTCTACAACATCCCTACTTAATCAAAACCCACATAAACCTATACATCCTCTTCATATAGAATCACTTAAACATCACTATGATAACAAGTAGAATATTAATATCACTTCATTACAATTCAATGTTCTTCATTACAATTCAATGTTCACATTCAAAATTAGCCTTAAATGAACTTAATAATCCAACTCCTTGATAATTGTTTCTTCTCCTACCAACCATAAAATACATGAAACTATTAAATGCATCACTTAAAAATAAAATCTAAATCTTTTACCTTTCGGATGTTATAATAAACTTTGAGTTATCAAAGAAATTAAATCACTCAATAATCTACAATCTATTATATAAAATTACTATATCAAAGAGATGATAAAATTACTTAAAAACAATTAAAATATTTTACTTATTATATCACTCCTAATGTGTAATTCTAAAATATATTTTATAACTCTTAATTCTTTTGCATTAAGCTAAAATATCAAAATCATAAATCATATCCTTAATATTTGTTTAAAAGATAACATATTATTTGCTAATAAAAAAAACTCGTATTATGATCCTTGCTTCTTTCAATGTTCTAAGCATTGGCATATTACATATTGAACAAAAAAATAATATTAAAACTATTTTAAACATCTAAATCTTAAAAAGCTTCCGGAGGACATTGTAAAAATACTTTGATAAGGATAGAAGATATGGGGGTCTCTCATTTCAATATATCATCCAAATTATAAAATAAAACATTACAAATGCATCTTAAACCTCTATCTTAACGTAGGTATATTAATAAACTCGTGAACTATAATTGGCCTTTTAGCATAAGCAGGGTTCCTTATAACAAACATCTCCATCTCAAGCGGGGACAAGTGTTTTCTCCTTATATTTCTATTAGTATTATATTAGTTTATATGTGGGTCATATGAATATGATTTCGTTGGTATTTTTGTTACTATTATGATGGTTATTTATGTGTTTCATGGAAGTGGCTATGTATGTTTTTCATCATGTTTTTACTTGTAAATGAATGGACAACGTATTTATGCCCTAATTGATATGAAGGAACAATATTTCTTAGTGATTCTCAGATAATTATGAGATCCCTATGCTTAAAAATGTTTTTTACACTTGTAGGTTACATATTTTTGATATGTTTGACAAAATGTCTGTCATGGCTAGTCAGGGTCAGGTTAAGGGCTTGTTCAAGTATTTAATTTTTCATCATTGTTTCCTTATTATCATACTGTTCTGAAGGATTCATTCATTTTTGGCTAGTGACCTAGGCTTTGGGCCTAAAACGTTGCTCAATGTTGGAAATAATACTGAGAGGGGGGGTGAATCAGCATTATCAAGTTCTTTTAATAAATCTTCCTTATTTATTCTTTGAATTATTTTTGCATGTCAGTACCATAAAATAATGAGCATGAGCAAAGAAAACAGATAGTCACACCAAAGAACACAAGATGTAAGATGGAAACCCAATGTGGGTGAAAACCACCTGCTGCAATATGTCTCTATCTTCTTTCAAACTAGAAACTCCTTTTACAATGGTTTTGTACTAGTGTAGTCCTTTACCAGTACGCAGGCTGCAACCTGCAGAGAGCTACAACTCTCTCTCGTTTCCCAGTCTCTCCTGGAAGGGAGCTACAACCCCCTACTTCTTTTCTTTCAAGGACCACTTTTCATAAATTTTCAAACTGGATCCAAGAACATCAAAAACCCATCAACTTCTCTGATTTCACCAAAGCCAACCCGCATACAGATCTGCAAATATTTCCTTATAACTTTGCAGTTGTTACATCAGACATACCCAGATCATAACATGTGTAAAATAAAACATGCATCAATAATTCAGACCCAGATTATTAGATTTATAGATCAAGCGTATGCCACATATCACAGATCAAAATCATATAGAGATACCACTATTCCAGCCTTAAGATTTTGACCCATCAATAGAACTTATCCTTCTCCTTATGCTCAGGTTCCTTCTTCATTCAGATCCAGATCTGCACAAAAACCCAATCACAATATTCCAGATCTAGCTCTTTATTAGATATTCGATAATTCAGAAGATGCTTTGCCAAATGATCTCCTTCCTCTTTTATAATCTTAGGCCTTTCACAATACCACGGGCCAAAACCATAGGATCAAAAAACTGTTGGACTAATACCATGAACCAACCATGAAAGTACGTGAGATCAACACTTTTCGATGCAATACCACGGGCCAAAACCATAGGATCAAAAACTGTCGGACTAATACCATGAACCAAGCATGAAATTGCATGAGATCAACTCTTTTGACGAGGTACCATGGTCCAAAACCATAGGTTCAAATACCAAGGACTAACTACCATGGACCAAAGGTAAGTTCTCCAACATATACGCGCTTTTCCTTGCATGAAAGTGCGTACCATGGTCCAAAACCATAGGTTCAAATACCAAGGACTAACTACCATGGACCAAAGGTAAGTTCTCCAACATATATGCGCTTTTCCTTGCATGAAAGTGCGTACCATGGTCCAAAACCATAGGTTCAAATACCAAGGACTAACTACCATGGACCAAAGGTAAGTTCTCCAACATATACGCGCTTTTCCTCATAGGTTCAAATACAAAGGACTAACTACCATGGACCAAAGGTAAGTTCTCCAACATATACGCGCTTTTCCTTGCATGAAACTTTTTCTCTACATGAAATAAACTTTTCTCTGCATAAAAGTGCGTGAACTTTTCTCTACATGAAATAAACTTTTCTCTGCATAAAAGTGCGCGAACTTTTCTCTACATGAAATAAACTTTTCTCTGCATATAAGTGTGTGAACTTTTCTCTACACTATAATTTATTATCTGAGATGAGTGGGTTGCCATCAAGTACAACATATGTATCATAATGCCAACAATCTCCCCCTTTGGACTTGATGGCAACAACAACCAATCACTCTCCCCCTTTGACATCAAGGGCAAAGGGTTATGCTCCCCCTAAGAACATGCTCCCCCTGACTATAAACTAGATCTGCAAAGAAGAACCATAATCCATGACCATGAAAGAGATAGAGACATATTGCAGCAATATTCAGACCAGCATCCATGATCTCCTTCTGTACTTCCTCCATAATGCCAACAATGCATGATATGCTCCCCCTGAACCTGTGCCATTCGATCTTTGACCAATCCGCAACCCAGCACATGTATGCATATACTTTAGATGAACCTTGCATACAACCAACAATCAGAAGAGATTCAACAACAAGATGATGCATCAACAACCCCCAGCTTTTGCCTGAGGTATTCAAAGGTCTCCCTAGGCAATGGTTTGGTGAGTATATCAACAACCTGTTTCTTAGAAGGAACATACTCCAACTTGACCTTTTGTTCAAGCACTTGTTCCCGGAGAAAGTGATACTTGATTGGTATGTGCTTGGTTTTTGAATGCATGACTGGGTTCTTTGAAATGTTGATTGCACTTGTATTATCACATAAGATGGAGATGGGTGGTGTACAAGTGATTTGAAAATCCTGCAAGGTCTGCATCATCCAAAGGAGTTGAGTGCAGCAAGATGCAGTAGCAACATATTTTGCTTCAGCTGTAGACAAGGCAATCGAACTCTGTTTCTTGCTGAACCAAGATACTAATCTGGAACCCATAAAGAATGCACCACCACTTGTGCTTTTCCTGTCATCCATGCTTCCGGCCCAATCTGCATCTGTATAAGCATGAAGTGTGAGATCTGTATCTCTAGGATACCATAAGCCATAGTTTTGAGTCCCTTGAAGATATTTGAAGATTCTCTTTATTACCTGAAGATGAGTTTCCTTTGGATTTGCCTGAAATCTTCCAACTATTCCCACTGCATGCATGATGTCTGGTCGGGTACCTGTTAAATAAAGTAGACTTCCAATCATAGATCTGTAAGTTGGTTGATGCACTGCTGCTGATTCATCATTTGCACTGAGGTTACATCCTGTGACCATGGGTGTACATACTGGTTTTGCTTCTTCCATACCATATTTCTTCAAAATCTGCTTGAGATACTTGGTTTGAGACAAGAAGATCCCTCCTTCATTTTGTTGGATTTGCAAACCAAGAAAATATGTCAGTTCTCCCAGCAAGGACATTTCGAATTCTTTCTGCATCACCAAGGAAAAGCTTTGACTCATAGCTTCTTCATTGCTGCCAAAGATAATGTCATCTACATACACAACAAGTATCAGCAATTTGTCATTTTCAACTTTTATATAAAGATTGTTGTCTGCTGATCCTTTTGAAAAACCTTGTTGATGAAGATATTTGTCCAAACGATAGTACCAAGCCCTTGGAGCTTGTTTGAGGCCATAGAGAGCCTTTTTCAATCTGCATACAAGATTTGGATCATTTCCAAGAATGAAACCATCTGGCTGCTCAATGTATACTTCTTCTTCCAAGTCTCCATTCAGAAAGGTTGATTTCACGTCCATTTGAAATACTTTGAAGTTTTGAAAGCTTGAGAGAGCAAGGAACATTCAGATGGCCTCAAGTCTTGCAACAGGAGCAAAAGTTTCTTCAAAATCTATTCCTTCTTGCTGCACATACCCTTTACAAACAAGTTTGGCCTTGTTTCTAATTACTTCTCCATTTTCATTCAATTTATTTTTGAAGACCCATTTTGTTCCTATAACATTCTTATCCTTTGGTCTAGGAACCAGCTCCCAAGTGTTGTTCTTTTCGATCTGCTCAAGTTCTTCATCCATTTCTTTGACCCAACATTCATCTTTGCATGCCTCTTTCACATTTTGTGGTTCAGTGGAAGAGAGTAATGCCAAATAGCTTGAAGCTTCTGCAATTGTTCTTCTTGTTTGTACACCTGCTTCTTTCTGTCCCAAAATCTGAGATTCTGGATGATTCTTCTGAACATATCTAGATGGAGTATTCTCTTCTATCCTTGTCTGCTCCTCTGGTTCTTCTTGAGGTTCTTCTTCTTCATCATTCTGTCTTTGAGGATGGCCTTCATCTTCTTCGATATCTTCATGATTTACTTGCCTAGGAATGTATCCCTTCTCATCAACCACTACATCAATGCTGTCAACAATTCTTCCAAGTCTTTTATTATAGCACTTGTATGCTTTGCTGTGTGGAGAATAACCAAGAAGGATGCCTTCATCTGCTCTAGGTTCAAGTTTGCCAAGTTTCTCATCAATATTTTTAATATAGCATTTGCTCCCAAAGATTTTGAAGTGCTTTACCGAAGGAGTCTCACCATACCAGAGCTCATGAGGGGTTTGAGTGCTGTTCACTCAGACATTTGTTTTGTTGAGAATAATAACCGCAGCATGTGCTGCTTCACCCCAGAAAGTTGCGGGAGTTCCAGATTCATCAAGCATAGCACGAGTCATTTGTTGGACAGTTCTGTTCATTCTTTCCACCACTCCATTTTGCTGAGGAGTTCTAGTTGTAGAGAATTCTCTTCTTATCCCATGTTCTTCACATAAATCGAAAAATTCATTTGAGGTAAACTCCCCACCTCTGTCGGATCTAAGACACTTAATTTTGTATCCTGATTCATTTTCAACCAAGGCTTTAAAGGATTTGAATTTTTCGAATGCTTCATCTTTGTGCTTCATAAGTCCTAACCATACAAACCTGGAGAAATCGTCAATGAATAATATCAAGTATTCTTCTCCTCGAGGTGTCCTTTTCCTGAATGGACCACATGTATCTGTATGTACTAGCTCAAGAGGCATGCTAGCTGATCCTTCCTTTTCCGGAAAGGTAGTTCTGGTTTGCTTTCCAAACTGACATGATTTGCATATGGTGTTGTCTGGAACTTTAATATCTGGAAGACCACGAACTGCCTGATATTTGCATGCTTTCCTTATTTGTGAAAAGCTTAGATGCCCCAACCTCCAGTGCCATAACCAGTGCTCATCATCCTTGCTCAGATAGCATTGTTGTTGTCCTTCTTCAAATATGTATAGATTATTTGGAGTTCTTTTACCTTTGATCACTGTTTTACCTATATCAAGATCACGAACAAGACATCCATTTGATCTGAATATCACCTCGGTTCTTTGATCACACATCTGGCTGACACTGAGAAGATTATGTTTCAATCCATCAACATACAAAACATTTCCAGCTTTGACCTTTTCTTTTAACTGAGCAGTTCCTTTTCCTTTTATAGTTGCAGGAGTATCATTTCCAAAAGAAACTTTCTTTCCTTTTTCTAGAGCAGAATATGATTCAAGTTTTTCTTTATCACCTGTCATATGCTTCGAACATCCACTGTCAATGTACCATAGATTTTCCTGTCCCTCTGCATAAAACGCTATCCCACATCTTTCTGTTTGTGGTTCCTTTATTCTCCATGTTTTGGTGCTTGAGGCTTGTTCCTTTGTCTGCTGAAACCTGCTCCTGCATTCAGAATCTTCATGACCAAAGTTATTGCAGATAGAACATTCAACTTCATTTTCAAGAACCGAAAAGTTGTTATAGGTCCTTTTTGTAATCTCGGTCATACTTCTTTGTTTTTGAGCTTCTCTAGTCATGATCGTTTTATATGCAACACATTGAGCTGCTTTGTGACCAAAGTTATGGCAAGAAAAGCATTGTCCATTGAAGAAATTTCTGCGGTTATCAAATCTTCCGGCCAAACGATTGTAATTTCTATTGTCATTCATTCTTGAAGCAAATTGAGAGGATTTTACCTATGGCTGGTTGTAGCTTTTGTTCATCCTTAAGACAGATTGCCCCTGATTTGCCTGATAGTCTTTGTTTGTAATTGGTCCCTGCTTTACTTGGTGATCTCCATTGTGCTTTTGCTCATTCCTTCTTGCTGCATCAAGATAACTCTTTGAGGTGGATGCTTGAGAAGTTTCTCCATTATAGCCCAGACCTGTCTTGTTTAGAGGAGAGCGCTGTACATTGATGATCTCATCCAGAGTTTCAGATCCTTTGACAAACTTAAGATTAATAGCCTTTGTTTTCTCAATCTCTTTTCTAAGACCAACAATTTCGCCTTCTAACTTTTCAAGATATTTTTCTTTTTCATCAATTTGAAGTTGTAGAGTATCAATGATCCTATTCTTTTCTTCTATACATGTCTTGAGTCTAGAAATTTCTTCACAAAAGCTATCCACATCTATAGCATCCATGTAATCATCATCTTCAAACGCCATTAAGAGTTTATAGTCATTACCTTGTTCATCTTCATCACTATTTGATAGACCATCACTATCTTCATGAGTGTAGTAGCTTTTCTTATTTGCAATCTGTTTCTTGTTCCATTTAGCAGGTTCCTTTCCTTTATCCTTATGAGGACATTTTGCAGCATACTGACCTACTCTTCCACAAGCAAAGCATTTAAAAGGTAACTTACCTCTGAACCTTCCAGTTCCCCTTTGAAGATTTCTGACAAAATTTGATTCTTCTTCTTCTTCTTCTGGCACGTGACTTGCTTCATAATAGTCTCCTTTGCCTGAAGCCTTGAAAGCAGCTTCTCTTCTGTCTGATGGACCTCCCTTTCTCATTTCATAAGCAGTTAGAATTCTATGTAGCTGAGACATAGTAAGAATTCGTAGATTTTCCTTTTCTTCTATTGCAGACACTTTAGATTCAAACTTGGGGGACAATGATCTTAGAACGTTTTCAACCACAATAGCCTCTTTTATTTCTTCACCCAATTTTTTCATGCAATTAACAATCTCATCTACCCGAAGGAAATAGTTAGCCACACTTTCATCATTATACATTCTAAGATTCTCATACTGAATCCTGAGGGTTTGAAGTTTAGCACGCTTTACCTGTTCATCTCCTTCGTAGCTCAAGACAATCTTGTCCCATATTTCTTTTGCGGATTTATATTGCATAACCTTCACAAATTCTGTTTGAGATAAGCATCCCAACAGAGTATTGAATGCTTTAGCATTTGTTTCATATTTCTTCTTTTCGGCCGTATCTGTAGGAGTAGCTAAAGGAAAAGTGTAGCCTGTATCTATGATATCCCAAACTTCTGTACCAAGAGATTGAAGATAGGCAGTAACTCTTACCTTCCAATAATTGAAGTTTGTCCCATCAAAAATTGGTGGCCTGATTGATGCTTCCCTCTCGTAGTTGCTCATGATGAATGATCTTCCTTCAAGCGATCAAGCTTCTCTGAAGGACCTGCTCTGATACCAATTGTTGGAAATAATACTGAGAGGGGGGGTGAATCAGTATTATCAAGTTCTTTTAATAAATATTCCTTATTTATTCTTTGAATTATTTTTTCATGTCAGTACCATAAAATAATGAGCATGAACAAAGAAAACAGATAGTCACACCAAAGAACACAAGATGTAAGGTGGAAACCCAATGTGAGTGAAAACCACCTGCTGTAATATGTCTCTATCTTCTTTCAAATTAGAAACTCCTTTTACAATGGTTTTGTACTGGTGCAATCCTTTACCAGTACGTAGGCTGCAACCTGTAGAGAGCTACAACTCTCTCTTGTTTCCCAGTCTCTCCTGGAAGGGAGCTACAACCCCCTACTTCTTTTCTTTCAAGGACCACCTTTCATAAATTTTCAAACTAGATCCAAGAACATCAAAAACCCATCAACTTCTCTGATTTCACCAAAGCCAACCCGCATACAGATCTGCAAATATTTCCTTATAACTTTGTAGTTGTTACATCAGACATACCCAGATCATAACATGTGTAAAATAAAACATGCATCAATAATTCAGACCCAGATTATTAGATTTATAGATCAAGCGTATGCCACATATCACAGATCAAAATCATATAGAGATACCACTATTCCAGCCTTAAGATTTTGACCCATCAATAGAACTTATCCTTCTCCTTACGCTTAGGTTCCTTCTTCATTCAGATCCAGATCTGCACCAAAACCCAATCACAATATTCCAGATCTAGCACTTTATCAGATATTCGATAATTCAGAAGATGCTTTGCCAAATGATCTCCTTCCTCTTTTATAGCCTTAGGCCTTTCACAATACCATGGGCCAAAACCATAGGATCAAAAAACTGTTGGACTAATACCATGAACCAACCATGAAAGTACGTGAGATCAACACTTTTCGATGCAATACCACGGGCCAAAACCATAGGATCAAAAACTGTCGGACTAATACCATGAACCAAGCATGAAATTGCGTGAGATCAACACTTTTGACGAGGTACCATGGTCCAAAACCATAGGTTCAAATACCAAGGACTAACTACCATGGACCAGAGGTAAGTTCTCCAACATATACGTGCCTTTCCTTGCATGAAAGTGCGTACCATGGTCCAAAACCATAGGTTCAAATACCAAGGACTAACTACCATGGACCAAAGGTAAGTTCTCCAACATATACGCGCTTTTCCTTGCATGAAACTTTTTCTCTACATGAAATAAACTTTTCTCTGCATAAAAGTGCGTGAACTTTTCTCTACATGAAATAAACTTTTCTCTGCATAAAAGTGCGTGAAATTTTCTCTACATGAAATAAACTTTTCTCTGCATATAAGTGTGTGAACTTTTCTCTACACTATAATTTATTATCTGAGATGAGTGGGTTGCCATCAAGTACAACATATGTATCATAATGCCAACACTCAAATCCCAGGGACAATGGCATAGCACTAAGGAAAATAGTCCCTTGATGCTATCATGCCTTGTCATGAGAGCATCCAGAGCCTCTTGGACATTGATAGGCCTATAAAATGGGAGTGACCAGAGGTCAAGTGGTTAAAAACTTTAGTAGGACTAAGGGGATAACTACTTTAGTGGTGGGGATGGTTCCCAGGAGTCTTGTAGCTGATGTGGAAGGTTTGTATGTCGCATTTCCATCAATTCCACTTCCTTAAGGTCACATAGGAGGTTGAATCCAATCATAATAGCCTCTTGTCACATGTTTACCCTTGTTTGATGGTTACTTGGGTAGATGCGGGACAAGGGTGTTACAAACTGGTATCAGAGCAGGTTGCGCTGTCTTTAGGTCTGGTTTTTGTTCTCTTTGTGTGATATCTGATACCATAGAGTCGTATCAGAGCATGGTTCACCCCTCAGACTGGATGGGCGGTGTGTTGGTCATGCATTCATGATGGTTGCATATGTGTTTGTGATGCTTGTAGTCCATGTGCTTGTTACAGTTGCATGGTGTTTATTATGGTTGTAGTGATGTCGCCATGTGAAATTTGATGGTGTTGTTGTGGGATGTGTCATCATGAGTGTATGGTCATAGATGAATTTTTTATGCATTTATGTGTCTATATGTTGTTATGCATGCATTTTCATGATTAAGGTTGTTGTGCATAAGGTCATTGTATGAAATTAAGTCATCATGGTGATATTGGTATGTTATGATGCTAATGTGTTATGATGAGATAAAGAAGGAGATGTGGGTCATCAAAGTGAAGTTGGAGAAATGGACCTCTAGGAAAGAGCATGTCGTCATACAAGTTTGTATGTTGGGCATGTAGGTATGTAGGTTAAGGATTGTTATATGCATTATGGTTATGTGTATACCATTCATTCTATTGATGTTATGGTTACCTACAAGATAAATGCTAGTTGATTACTGTAGTCATATGCATGTGTCTGATAGTCATGAATGATAGTAACCTATGGTTATATGCATTACTATTGTTGTTTCATTTTAGATAACTTGATGATTATGTTATATGTTGTTTATGAGTATGTTATAGGTTAACTTTTTGTTGTTATATGATAGTTAGTTGGATGATTATGTTATATGTTGTTGACAACCATGTTATATGTTAACTTATTGTTGTTATATGTAAGATTAGGATTATTATATTAAGATCTTGATTTTATATGTATCATAATAAATTGGATTGGCCTAAGAATATGGTTAGGGTTATGAAATTCAAGTATGAGTCGAATCATTCATGACATTGTGTTGTACTAATCTAGACTGGCAGTGCAGATGTGATTATTATATATGAATGATAATTGTTTATAAGTTTATGATGTGAACATGTTAGCTAGTGGCTATTATGGATATCATGAGCTTATTTATGTTTGAATTTATGTGTTTTAAAGTTATATCGTGCTAATTAGATTGATTTTGTAGACAATATAGCCTCCCTTGAGATACAAATGAGCATAAATGAGCATGTGTTCAAAAGATCTTGATTTAAGATGGTTTTAATATTCCATATGTGTTGAGATGACTGATATGTACTTGAGTGTAAGTAGGTGATAGTTGTAACATTATGTATTATGAATGATGAATGTGAGTTGATTTTTGGGTATGATATGGTTGTTAGACTTGGTAAAGGTTGATTTCAAATTAATAGACATGATACCTTGATTTGTGGAACACATGACTAATGTGTGTGAACAGTTATGTTGTAGCAGATACAACCACCCTCCAAAAATTTTCCTTAGCCTGTTTTGGAGCCTCCCTACCAACCTTACACAATAGTTTGTCTTGCTTTGTCAAGTGCTCAAGCTTCATTTGTTTTCCTCACACAAAGGCAGCATGTTGATCACAATTGATCCATTCCCCTCACAGGCTGCTTACTCAGACTTGGTCCAGCTGCAGGTTGAGTAACTTCCCCTTGAAAATTGTTCATTTCTTAAGGGAAACTAGGCTTCCCTCCAGGAAATGTGCAATCCTCTCTGACAGCCTGTTGGGCTCCAGGATTGCACAATCCTGCCAACCAACCCTCCCAGCAGGATTTGCATAAATTTTCCAAGCAACAGGTTGTTTAGCCTAGGATTTGGCAAATCTGGGCAGCAGTCAGCTGTTCTAGCCAGAAATTGCATAAATGTCTAGGCAGTTACCCCAGCTCGCAACCATAAATGCGCATTTTTCCGAAGCCGTTGAGCAACTGCATGCATGAGCAGTCTGATTGCCCAGTTCCACCCGGACCGAGTGAACTTGACTTGCATGCATGCATGACTTTCTCTTCCTAGAATAGAAAGAGACAATAGGTAAAAGGCATTCCATGATTCAGGGACCTATTATTAGCAGCCGGGGGTTACATGCAAAGTTATTTTAGAAGTTTCCTAGATTTGTGGCATGTGCGTCATGAGACCAAATTTATTTATTCGATGCATCAGAGCTCATTCATTCACATCAATCTTGGAGCTTTGGCATCCCATAGGACATCAAAGAATCTTCAACACATCCGACTCTGCTATTCATGGGCAAGTGGCCTCAACTTGACTTTTTCAACATTCTTGTTGCTTTTTGTGTATTCACTTGTGTGAGTGTTGTTTGCTTGATTTATTTGAACACCTGTTGTCGTGTACATGTATTCTATATTGTCCTAGCTCTATTTCAGTTTTCATCGCTATCTCACTGTTGTCGCATGCATGAAACTGTTTTGCACGGACGTTCACCCGACTGGAGAACTACCTCACCCACATGCATGTGGATCTGTTTGTTGAACCTTTCATTCATGTTTTGAATGCACTTTCAATCACTTATACTATCACTTAGTGTCACCATCCATTTTACTATCTTAGTTGCTTTCAGTTTCCTGTCAGCGAGTCAGGGCAACCTTGGCCTGGGCTCTGCCTTCACCAAGGCTGCATTACACAATTTGGGGAAGGAAGGCTTACCTTTCTCCCAAGAAATGTGCATTCTTTCCTAGCACTGGCCTCCAGGAATGTCTTGTGCATTTCTGGATGACAGTCGCTCCTTGGCCCAAGAAATTGCATAAATCCGTCCTTGGGCCAGCAATCCTTCCCAGCTAGAGTTGCACATTGCGTAATCCCAACAGCCAACTGCCTGACTAGATTGCACATTTCGTTGATCTAGTAGCCAGTCCCACCTCCCAGATAGCCTAGGCT
Source organism: Pinus tabuliformis (assembly GCA_031772625.1). Lineage (NCBI taxonomy): Eukaryota > Viridiplantae > Streptophyta > Pinopsida > Pinales > Pinaceae > Pinus > Pinus tabuliformis. The sequence goes on along the minus strand of CM062805.1, from coordinate 86,422,463 downwards.
GCCTTTTGCATTGTTCTAGCTGCCTAGCCTCCCAGTAAAATTTGCGCGATCTTGCTCATTAGTTTCCCAAGTATGTGTTGTGTCCTTCCCTAGATTTTCTTTGTTTACACTAACATATTTCTTTCCATGAATGCTGCTTATTTCCAGATCTTTCAGGTGTTCATCTGTCTCAATCACTTCCAAGAGAACTAGATCGCAGGACACCGATGGAGTTGCAGCTGGAGCAGCAGTTGAGCAGGTGTCCTCTAGTCTGTCACTCTATGAATATACAAAGTTGTATCTATACAAGGACATCAAACTAAAGTGGCAATAGGTTAATGAAGCATTTGCAGGAACTTTTGGGGAAGCCCTCAAAGACCTTTAGGTGTACGTGAACATTCAGAAGTTTGACTTGTACTGGATTGCATGCAGATACCCCACGTTCCCATACGTGAACGTGATTCAATGGATTGTTTCTCACACTGACCCCTAGACAATGACCCTGATCAGTGCCAGTGGGACGAAGCTTGAAACCTTCTGGGCACGATATTATGATGATATGTATTCAATGTTTGAACCTGTGACTATCATGAGTCCTCCATTCATCTTACCCAACAACAGAGGTAACACCAGAGACATTTTGAAGGATTGGGTAAAGGAGCCAACTTGATCTAGGATGACACCCAACCAGATCTACAAGACAAAGATATTAAGGAAGGCATACCAATACATGGTCATATTCGCATGTTGACTAAGAGGCCAAGCAAGCACTGAAACCTTTCCTCAAATTTGGGTGATCGCGTTGGACCAACTGGATAGAGAAGGAAGATCATGCACTTGGTCTAGCATATTTGATCATCAGCTGAAGGAACGAGTCACGAAGGTTCGGCAGTCAACCGAAGGCATGCATGTAGAGATTTACATGTCCACCTACATTCTCGATGTAGTCTGTGCCTGACATGAGTTCCTGGGCATGGCCACTGGTGGAGACTATTATGAACACGTACTTCAAGTTGTTGTCTAAATGCAGCATCAGAGGAGTGATCATATGACTATCTGACCATTTCTTCACCCCAGTGTATAGGTTGATATTTGAACAAGATCCAACCAGCATGTCAGAAGAAGAGATGAAGGCATTTCTAGGCATTGTAGATTGGTATGCCTCACCATACGCACTTTACTCCGAATGTCTAGTGCGGAGAAGCCTTCGCATGTTCTACCAAAGTTTTCCTTGGACGTACTTGTCATGCAAGAAGTAGCATATCACATCTCAACAGGATTGATAGCTAGACTACAGCGGAAGAAGAAGGCACGTTGGCCCAATCTTTGATGGTGGATTGAGTTATATGAGATCTGAAGTATCAAGCAAGCACATGTAGAAGTAGAATAGACAAATAAGTACCCATTCAACCTCTGAAGCTTCAACCTATATTACCCACATTGCATTGTGAAGGATCACTACATGAGAGTTCAGTTCAACTGGATCCATGGGGAATTTCATTGGGCCAAGGAAGACTCATGGAGGTATCTATACAATTCTTCCAGACCCAATGAATAGGTCGGCTTAATCATAGAGTGGTTAGCAAATAAGCATGAAGCAACATCATGGAGAGCACCAGCAGTAGTGATAGTAGTAGCAGTAGAGGCAGCAGAGCCAAGCATACCTATGCACGACAAAGGGAATATGAAGATTGTCAACCACATGGAGGATAACAGCTACAAGTTTTGAGTAGATCCACTTGTAGAACAAGAAGCTATGTCTATTCAAGAAAAGAGGTCGTAGCACGACAAGAGAATCATGCAAAGGCAGAGGGATAAGAAGAGAGTGGAAGAAGCAGAGAAGGAGTTGCATGAGTTGAGGGAGAAACTCTGGAAAGAACAAGAGTTATGCCAATAGGAGAAGGAAGCACAACAACAACAAATTCAACAAGGGTCCCATCACATGCAGATAGACGAAGTAGTGCCCGTACAAGTAGTTGATTCATCTGAATAGCTGGCATCAGGTGAACAGGGTGAACCATCACAGGGGTAAGACTTTTCTCATGAGATAGAACATGCGATTGAACAGTTGGATGTAGACATGGAGTAGCAGGATTTTGAATAGGACACTGACCTCATGCCTCATGACAAGGAGCTCGATTCACCCACGTCATTGCATCTTGATGATGAGCAAGTCTCAAATGACTAAGGAGGCACTGAGATCCTTGGTGGTCAACTGGAAGCAGAAATGCACAACATCTCCTTTGACGAATCTGATCATAGAGTTGTGAAGTCTAAGAAAATACCGACTCTGGAGGACCAAACATCTGCTGCACAAGTTGTAGAACAAGTGATCATGACTGACGTGCACAAGAATCCAGCTCCTTTTGCCGATGCAACTCTAGTGTATGCCAAAGCCACTAGCTCAAGTGTTCATTTTCTCATAGCTGGTAATGAGAGAATGGCGAAGGAGCTACAAGTGGCCAAGAAAGGAGGAGACTTGGTGATGGTGATGTTGTCCCTTGATATAGTTATGTGAGCATTGTACTCCATGTTTGGTACTGTGCACCAAGTAGTCGTCCATCTCCACGGATGGCAGCAGCAATGTGCGAGAAGAGCACACATCTTGAAGAACATACATCATGTTGTTGATAACATGCAAGCATGGACGGTGAAGTACAAGGGAGCCCTACTTCATTTTCCAAAGATGATGAGGGCCAATGCGGTCGAGCTACAAGCACATATTCGGAGTGAGATCCAAAACTATGAATACCTAACGCAACTCATCACTAGCATATAGGCTTCCCATGCACAAGTATTCAAAAGCATGGATGTTATAGTGAACATTCATGTGATCGCATGACTTGGGACTGTCACCTAGGCAAAGACAAAGATGTAGGTCCGGTAGGAGCTTGACTCGTACTTTGACAAGTTGATTCCCACCACCACTAGCCCGGACTTGCCTATTAGTGCAGACATAATGCGCAAGTATGTTGCTAGTTCGACCACATTGAAGACAATCATGCGCATGCTCTTAGAAGAGTTGGACAGAGGAGCCTGAGTAGTGTACCCAGATGCTATGGAGGCAAGGTTTAGGTTTCAAACAAATGTCACAGCGGAACACACAGACACTATCAAGGACTACCAATCTTGGCATCAATATGTCACTGTTGATCAGCATGAGGATGTCAAGTAGTTGGACTTCTATGGTTGTCTAAGTCTGAATGATGTCTAGTTTGGCTTGTTCAAGCCATTGCTCAGATGAGTACATGTGCATTGTAATGTTGAGTCATGTCAAGTGTAAGTCAAGTCTCAATAGTGGATGTAACAGTGATAGAGTAGGTGAAGAGTCATAAGCATAGTTGAATGGTCATAAAGGGAATGTCAAGGGTCACCCAATCCTTTTCTATAAATAGTCCCTCATCACTCATTTTATAGGCTTTTGGTTTGCCAAGCTTCTAATATGACTATCTTAGAATAAAGCTTGGACAATATTGTAATGCACCTTGGCTTCTCCATTACATCATCCCTTTGGAGGAGCAGGCAGATGTGGCTGTAACGTTCCACTATTGGGGCTAGCAAGTTTACATGGTGCATTTTATGATTGTGACTTACACTTCTTTATATAATAAGAGCCAACACATTTTCATGCATATGTTGTTATTGTAGTTGGACTAATCTAGTTGCCTTAATGATATATGTTTTTTAACTTATGTACTTGTGTATGAACTGATTTGTATGCAATTATATGAGTATTGTTGTTAATGTGTTGCATATGTTGTTAATGTTGTCACCGTCTATGTCGACTGCTCTGTCGGACATCATACAGACCTTTCACATGAGCCTTGTTGTAACAACCGTCGCACTCATCTCGGACTGATCCATGAGTGCTGTATGTGTTATCTTACCTTGTATGATGTTACCGATGCATCTGAGTGGAGTGCTCCACTTGATGTTGTGCATATCCTTTTGTGTTGTGTGTTCCTAGCCAAGTTGGGGCTGATCCCTCTCAACTTGGAACTCACCTTCACCTTCTTGTCCCTCCGAAGTGTTAGAAACTCTCATACACCTTGCTTGACTCACTACATCAGTCACACCCTTGCTATTGACAGAGTTATCTTACTTGCCTCTATGTGACATCGCGGTCAAGGCATTACCTTACCACCCACTACTGGGACTCCTACACCAAATGGCCTGGCATCTAATTGGACTACTTACCAAGGAGATCCCCTTGACATGTTGGCAAGTCAAGCACCATCAACATTTCTGGTGCTAGAAGGAGGGCCTGATGACAAGATGTGTCCTCTCATCTAGTTTTGAACCTTTGCATATCTTTCATGGAGTCTTGCACTCTTGTTCCCCCAAGGTGTTTTTGGAATCATGAAGATGTATCTATCTTAGGGAAGATTTTCGATCTCTTGTCCACTCACACATATGATGCTGAAGGCGAAGTGGCCTAGCCTAAGAACTTACATAGATTTATTTCCATGCTTCATGAGGAAGATTAGTTTTTTGACAAACAAGCCAGTTTTCTGCTTGCATGCACGCTTTGTGAATCTCCATTTCGTTGGGTGCTCAGCCTGCCGGTTGACAGCATGCACTCATTTGAGCACTTATGTGATATTATTGAAGACATGTTCTATAATTTTGATCTAGACAATCTTGACTGGAAACTACTACAACAACAGAGGGCTCTGCATGGATCCGTTATTGATTTTTGGTAGCGCTTCCGTGACTTGTAGTTTCAAGCTCTGAGGAGCCAGATGAAATTTGCTTATCTTTGGGACTGGTTCAAGTATTTCCTTAAGAAATCGGCTCGTCCCAAGAGGAAGCTTTAGATCAAGCCTTGCTCAACACTCTTCATTGATGGAGTGGGCACTGTCTCAACTAACTATCCACCTCCCTCTTGTTCAACAACTCCACCATTGTGGAGTGATGTTGAGGATCATGTTCACACACCTATTCATCCTTCACACTCTCCCAACATCACTCCACTCCATTTTTGCATAGATTTGGTTATGAGTCCTTTGAGTTCTCATATGCATTATTTTCTTCGACCTCCATCTTCGCACTGAGGTGTTCCTCTGGATGATGTTGTCTCACGTTTGTCCATTCCAGACTCTTCACTTGTTGTGAACGAGGAACAACCCATTGACGTAGTTGGTGTTGCACAACCAACATGCGTGGTCATCCATGAAGAGTATGAGTGAGATCTTGAGCATCAACACTCGGTGAAGGATGACTCCCTTCCATTCGAGCCCCTTTCATTCTTTCCTAACCTCTTTCGTGAACCTGCCATCCATGATTTTTCATGTGTGTCTTAATCCATAGATGCACCCATTTTTGATCACTTGTTGGACTCATCGAATGTTAGTCCATCATTCGACAATGGAAGAGATAAGTTACTCATTGAAGATCCACTTGATCCTTCATCTGTCTTTTCTGGAGACACAGAGGATGAGTTTGTTTGGTTATCATCTACCCCTCTCTTTGATTTATCTAATCACAAGGATGCCAAAGGATTCATTGATTTTTCTGATCGTGGTAGTCGTCATCCATTTACTTTCATTTTTTATCATGATCATGACTCTATCACAGTTAATCTTTCGAAGCCATATGTGTATGAGACACCAAAGACCGTTGAGGCACCTCAGCCCGAGTTGATGGTTATGTCAGGCCCTCACTCTCTTGGAGTTAGTCTCACTTCTGATAATGAAATGGTTTAATCACCCAAGGCTCTTCATCACTCATCTGTATGCATTGAAGATCCATCTCACACACAGATCACAATTCCTCCACTCAAACTGCATGATCCCATTGTTCATGCATTGGACGAGTCTTACACTGCAAGAAGTCATTCGTGACATAAGTTATCTTTGTTTCTTTCGTTTGCTTGCATGTCATAGTGAGGAGCGTGCTTATGCTTCAAAGTTGCACGTTGCGTCATCAAGCACTATGGTAAGTCCACGGACTTCCTGTCATGCAAATGCAGTCACTCATGTCTCGTGGGCACTTTGAAACATGTAGTGTGGTTGTTTTCATTGTTATATCTTTCTTGCTTGCTGGTTTGCAACACTGGGTTGCTCGTGGTCCAAGCCTTCACGAAAATGGGTCTACCAATGCGTCGGTGGCTACATTGGAAGTACCACTTCACGTGATTAGGATCATGCATCGTTAGTGTAGGAGTAGGAGTAGTGTTTGCTTTCAGTTGTTTGCTTGCATGCTTGTTTGCTTATATGCTTTGTTTGCTTGCTTTTTTGTTTACTTGCATCACATTTATTTTTTCTTTTGCTCTTGCCTTGTTTTGTTAATTGTTAGTTCGTTCGCTTGTTTCGTTCATAGTTTAGTTTTGCATGAAACTGTGTATGACTCTTGAAGCAAGCTAGGTAAAGTACAAGACAGCTTATACAACTACCACTACTTGGTTATCTGTCATCTTGCCTCTGTATGATGATCTTGTTACTCTTAGCCCATGATACGTCGAAGGAAAATACGTACTGTTCAAAGTGAACCTTGGTGATAACAGGACGCTTGCACGCTAACTAGTGTCATGTTCTCTAGACGGTTTTTTTTGGGTTAACCCTTGTCAGCCTAGTCAAGTAGAGTAAGGTGAGGGGGAAAAAATTTAACAGGCATGTCAGAGATACAATAAACTATCTCTCTGTTGGAACAACCTCCTATGCTCTCAATAATTTGGGATCCCTCTTCCGCCTCTGAAATGAATAAATGCTATGCACAATGAAAATGAAAATGAAAACAATAAAAAGTCAAAAAATTCGAAATGAAAAATAAATAAGGTGAAAGAAGAGAAAGGCTTCCTGCACAGGGAGGTGATTCAAGTAACTCCATTGGAGTACTGCACAATCTTGGTGAAAGCATAGCCATGCTTCTGTTCTTATGTGACTCCATCGTGGTACTGTCCAGGCCTGCTGGTAGTGGAGCAACACCAGAGATGAAACTAAGACTTTGCCGACTATACTATTTGTGCACCTATATACCCCTCAACCCCAATCAAAACAAATCTGTTGCCTTAGCTTGGAATGTGTGTCAATAGACCAAGGGCTTGGTAGATGCTACACCTTACAATCAATTTAGTGTGAAGCCAAGATGAGCTAAGAACTGAATAATACTTTGAGAGGTGTAAGACTTGCTTTTCACGAACAAGGTCCATTCAGAGAGTTGGAGTTCTACCAGTGTGTCGCCAAGTGTTGTATCAGTTACAACCACCCTCCAAAATTTTTCCTTAGCCTATTTTTGAGCCTCCCTACCAACCTTACACAACACTTTGTCTTTCTTCACCAAGTAATCAAACTTCAAGTGTTTTCCTCGCACAAAGGCAGCTCGTCAATCATAGTTGATCCATTCGCCTCACAGGTTGCTCACTTGGACTTCGTTCAGTTGCAGGCTGAGCAACATTCCCTTGAAAATTGTGCATTTCTGGAGGGAAAATAGCCTTCCCTCTAGGAATTGTGCAATCCTCCCTGACAACCTGCTAGGCTCTAGGATTACGCAATCCTACGATCCAACCCTCGCAGCAGGATTTGGCCAAATTTTCCTAGCAACAGGCTACTTAGCCCAACATTTTTGCAAATTTGGGCAGCAATCAGTTGCTCTACCCAAAAATTGTGTAAACCTCCTAGGCAGTCAGCCCAGGTCCTAGCTAGGAAGGTGCATTTTTCCCAAGCAGTTGAGCAACTGCATGCATGAGCAGTCTAGTTGACCAGTTCCACCCGGGACCGAGGAAACTTGACTTGCATGCATGCATGACTTCCTCTTCCTGGAAAAGTAAGAGACAACATGCAAAAGGCATCCCATGATTCAAGGAGATATTTTTAGCAGTTGGGGTTTAGATGTAAAGTTGTTTTAGAAGTTTCCCTCCAAGTGTCGCTTTTTCCTAGATTTGTGCCACGCACATCATGAGACCAAAATGATTTATTTGACGCGTCAGAGCTCATTCATTCACATCAATCTTGGAGCTCCGACATCCCAAAACACATCAAATAATATTCAACACATCCAGCTCAGCTAGTAACGGGTAAGTGGCCTCAACTTGTCTTTTTCAGCATTTCTATCACTTTTTGTGTATTCGATTGTGTGAGTGTTGTTTGCTTCATTTATTTGAACGCCTGCCATCATTTACATGTATTCTAGCTTTTTCTAGCTCTGTTTCGGTTTTCATCGCTATCTCACTACTATCGTATGCATGAAACTGTGTTGCACGGATATTCACCTGACCTGCGAACTGCCTCACATACATGCATGTTGATTTGTTTGTTGAATCTTTCATTCATGTTTTGAATGTACTATCATTCTTGCCCAACATTGGCCTTGAGGATTGTTTTGCCCATTTCTAAAGGATAGTGGCTGCTTGGCCCAAGAAATTGCGCAAATGTTTCCTTGACCCAGTAGTCCTTCCTAGCTATAATTTCATGTTACGCAATCCCAGCAGCCACCTTTCTGATTGGATTTCACATTTCATTGATCTAGTAGCCAGTCCTACCTCCCAAATAGCCTAGACTACCTTTTCCATAGTTCTGGCTACCAGTCACCCATTCTCCCAATAAAATTTGTGCAATCTTGCTCATTAGTTTCCTAGGTATGTGCTACGTCCTTCCCTATATTTGCTTTGTTTCCACTCACATATTTATTTCCATGAATGCTGCCTGTTTATAGATATTTCAGGTGTTCATCTATCTCAATGGCTTCCAATAGAATAGGATCGCAGGACACTGATGGAGTTACAGCTAGAGTAGCAGTTGAGCAGGTGTCCTGTAGTTTGCCGATCTACGAAGATACGAAGTTGTATCTAGAAAAGGACATCAAATTGAAGTGGCAAGAGGTTAATGAATCATTCACTGGCACTTTTGGGAAGGACTTGAAGACCTTCAGGTGTATGTGAACATTCACAAGTCTAGCTTGTAACGAATTGCATGCATGTCCACCACATTCTCATGCGTAGACATGATTCACTGGATCATTTCTCACACTGACCCCGAGGTGATGACCCTGAGTAGTGTCAGTGGGACGAATCTTGCAACCTTCTTGGCACGATATTATGATGAGACATATCATATGTCCGAGCGCGTGATTGTCATGAGTCCTCCATTCAACTTACCTAGTAGCAGAGGTAATTCCAAAGACATTCTTAAGGATTGGGTAAAGGAGCCAACTCGTTTCAGGATGACACCCAACTAGATCTACAAGAAAAATATATTGAGGAAGCCATACCAATACTTGTTCATATTCGCATGTCAACTAAGTGGCCAAGCAAGCACTAAAACCTTTCCTCAGAGTTTGGTGATCGCGTTGGACAAACTGGATAGAGAAGGAAGACCATGCAATTGGTCCAACATATTGGCTCATCAGCTGAAGGAACAAGTGATGAAGGCTCGACAGTCACCTGAAGGCATGCATGGATAGATTTACATGTCTGCCTACATTCTAGATGTAGTCTGTGCTTGACATGAGTTCTCGGGCTCAGAGTGGGCATGGTCACCAGCAGAAACTATTGTGAACACGCATTTCAAGATGTTGTCTGAAAGTAGCTTCAGAGGAGTGATCATATGGTTGTCCAACCATTTTTTCACCCGAGTGTACAGGTTGATATTCGAACAGGATCCACTTTTCATGTCAGAGGAGGCGATGAAGGCATTGGTAGGCATTGTAAATTGGTATGCCTCACTGTCCAACACTTTCGTCTGAATGTTTAGTGTGAAGAAGCCTCCTCATGTTCTGCCAAAGTTTTCCTTGGGCATACTTGTCATGCAGGATGTAGTGTATCACATCTCAGCGGGATTGGTAGCTATATTGCAGCGGAAGAAGAAGGCACCTTGGACCAATCTTCCATTGCCAATTATGTTATATGAGATTCGAAGTATGAAGTAAGTGGATGTCAAAGTAGAACAGATGAAGAAGTATCCATTCGACCTCCGAAGCTTCAACTTGTATGTCCCACATTGCATTGTGAAGGATCACTGCATGAGATTTCAGTTCAATTGGATCCATGGGGCATTTCATTAGGCCGAGGAAGACTCATGGATGTATTGCTACAATTCTTCCAGACCCAATGAACAGGCCAGCTTTGCCATAGAGTGGTTAGCAAAGCAGCATGAAACAACTCAAAGAGAGCACCAGTAGTAGCAAAAGTAACAGCAGCAAAGGTAGCAGAGCCAAGCATACATGTGCGCGACAAAGGGAAGAGGAATATTTTTGACCACATAGAAGAGGAGAAAAGCTGCAAGTTTTGAGTAGATCCACCTATAGAACAAGCAGTTATGGCTATTCAGATAAAGAGGCAACATCACGACAAGCGAATCGCTCGAGGGTAGAGGGATAAGAAGAGAATGGAAGAAGCAGAGAAGGAGTTCGATGAGTTGAGGGAGCAACTCTGTAAAGAACAAGAGTTGTGCCAACAGGAGAAGGAAGCGTAGTAGCAACAAATTCAGGAGGGGGCACATCACGTGCAAACAGATGAAGCAACACCCATAGAGGTAGTTGATTCATCTGAATAGTTGACATCAAGTGAATAGGGTGAACCATCATAGGGGCAATACTTTTCTCATGAGATAGAACAAGCACTTGAATAGTTGGATGCAGGCATGGAGTAGCAGGAGTTGGAATAGGACACCAACCTCATGCCTCACCACAAGGAGGTTGATTCACCTACTTCATTGCATCCTAATGATGAGAAAGTCTCAAATGACCAAGGAGGCATTGAGATCCTTGGTGGTTTGTTGGAAGTGGAGATGCACAATATCTCCTTTAATGAATCTCATAACAGGTTTGTGAAGTCTCAGAGAATACCAACTCCGAAGGACCAAATATCCCTAGAACAAGTGATCATAACCGATGTGCACAAGCATCCAGCTACTTTGGCCAATGCAACTAGAGTGTATGCCGAAGCCACTAGCTAAAGTGTTCGTTTCCTCATAGCTGAGAATGAGCGAATAGTGAAGGAACTATAGGTGGCCAAGCATGGAAGAGACTTGGTTACGATGTCTGCCTGAGCTGAACTGAAGAAGGAAATACTAGATGAAGTATTGTCCCTTGATACAGTTATGCAAGAATTATACTCCAAGTTTGCTACCGTGCAAAAAGTAGTCATCCATCTCCACAGATAGTAGTAGCGATGAGCGAGAAGAGCATGCATCTTGAAGAACAAACATGCTGATGTTGATAACATGCAAGCATGGAAGATGAAGCACAAGGGAGCCCTGCTTCACTTGCCAAAGATGATGAGGGCCAATGCAGTCGAGCTGCAAGCATGTATCCAGAGTCTAACCCGGAAGTATAAAGACCTACTGCAACTCATCACTAGCATACAGGTTTCCCATGCACGAGTATTCAAAATAATGAATGTTGTAGGGCACACTCATGCAATCCCATCACTTGGGACTCTCACCCAGGCGAAGATAAAGAAGTAGGTCTGACAGGAGCTTGACTCTTACTTCGATGAGTTGATGCACACAGCCACCAGCCCAGACTTTCCTATCAGTGCAGACATAATGTGCAAGTACGTTTTTGGTCTGGCCACATTGAAGACAATGATGTGCATTCTCTCATATGAGTTGGACAGAGGAGCCTGAGCAGTGTATCGAGATGCTATAGAGGCAAGGTTGAGGTTACAGAGGAATGTCACAATGGAACACACAGACACTATCAAGGACTACTAATCTTGGCATCAATATGTCATTATTGATCAACATGAGGATTTTGAGCAATTGGAATTCTATGGTTGTCTAAGTCTGAAAGATGTCTAGTTTGGCTTGTTCAAGCTATTTTTCGCATGGGTAGATATGCATTGTAATGTTGAGTCATGTCAAGTGTAAGTCAAGTCTCAATAGTGGATGTAATAGTGGTAGAGTAGGTGAAGAGTCATCAGGGTAGTCAAATGGTCATAAAGGGGATGTCAAGGGTCACCCCACCCTTTACTATAAGTAGCCCCTCATAACTCATTGTATAGACTTTTGGTCAGCCAAGTTTCTGATATAACTATCTTGGATAAAGCTTGAACAATATTGTAACTCGCCTTGGCTTCTCCACTACACAGAGCTAGTTCATCCCTTTGGAGGAGCATGCAGATGTGGCTGTAATGTTCCACTGTTGGGTCTAGAAGGTTTACATGGTGTATTGAATGATTGTGACTTACACTTCCTTATATAATAAGAGCCAACATATTTTCATGCATATGTTGTTATTGTAGTTGGAGTTCTCTCGTTGCCTTAATGATATATGTTTTTTAACTTATGTACTTGTGTATGAACTTATTTGTATGGAATTATATGAATCTTATTGTCAATGTGTTGCATATGTTGTTAATGTTTCCACCATCCATGTCGACTGCTCTACCAAACATCATACAAACCTTTCACATGAAGCTTACTGTAATAACCATTGCAATCCTCTTAGACTGATCTGTGAGTGTTGTAAGTGTTATCTTACCTTGTATGATGTGACTGCCGCATCCTAGTGGACTGCTCCACCAGAAGCTGTGCATGTCCTTTTGTTTTGTGCATTCCTAGCCGAGTTGGGACTGATCCCCTTCAACTTGTAACTCACCTTCACCTCGTTCTCCCTTCAAAGTGTTAAAACCTCTCATACACCTTCCTTGACTCAATGGATCAGTCACACCATTGATATTGATAGAGTTATCTTACTTTCGTTTGTGCGACATCGCGGTCAAGGAATTATCTTACGACCCACTGCTGGGACTCCTACACGAAACGGTCTAAGGTCTAATTGGAACTTTGTACCAGGGAGATCCCCTTGACATATTGGTAGGTCCAGCACCATCAACAAGTTACAAGGAAACATGCCTAGTATTAGCATGACAAGGTAATGGTTGAATTGTTTATATAGCTAACAATGGGGTGATGTGACCATACACAGTAAGACTCAAATGCAACAAAGTAACAAGGTAAAATAAATGAATCTTGCAAGAATTCCTTTGGCTATGTTTGGAAACCCTAATTCCAAACGAATGAGTGCTTTGCATACAAGAAGTATTATTAACCTTGAGTTTGTCTACCATTATGAGGATATGTGGTATATTCATAAACATGTACTTGAAAACAACATCAACTAGTTTATAGTTATAGCTGGATCTGTGAAAGGATTGAAGGCCCTTGAGATATGTCATGGACGTGTTTAGTTATAAGCCAACATGCTTAGCACAACAAGGTAAGGTAACTGGTGGATTGTTACATTTATTTACGCACTAATAGTTATGTGTTTATGGAAATATGATGCAGGGTATTGCATGGAAAAGAGGCTGCCATGAAATTCTAAAGAAGGCTTAGGTTAAGATTTCTTTGGGAAGCATGGGGATTGAGCCATGGTGTTTGTTGAGAGTCTTGTGATTTTGATTCTTTGTGCCTTGTTTGCACTTGATTTGTGGTTTTGTTATGTCTAGTTCATTATCATGCCACTTTGTTGCGGTGTCATATTTCCTTTTCTTTTTCATTGTCTTCTTCTTGTTTGTTTTTTTTTCTTTCCTTCCTATTTTCAGTTCCTTAGGAATTGGTTGGCAAGGAGGAAAGTTAATGGAGCTTTGGTGAAGTTGAATGAAAACCCATTAGGAAATGTAAGACTTAGATGAAGTTGGTGCATGTATAAGAGAAGTTGAAGGTAAGAGTATGATAGCCTGTTGGACTGGTTGGGTCCATTGGTGTAAATGGAGAGTGGAAGTACAATCATGATCAAGGTAATCAGGAAAGGTAAGGTGAATGGATTTGAGGCATCATATGCCTTGGCTATCTTTGGAATGATTGTTCTCAATGTTGTGCATGATGTGAACAGATAAAGGGAGTTATCTTAACATTGACCTTATGATATCTCGTAAGTATGTTATGATCATAATTATGTTAATGTTTAAATGTATATATGCATGTATGTATGTTGTTGACTTACTAGACCATTATTATTTTACATTGATATGTATGTATGAGTATGTATGTATATCATTGTCTGAGAGGATCATGGTTTTTTATGCTAATGTTTATGTAGATGTATGTATGTATGTATCGATGTCACTATTCAATAGGGTTATCAGGGATCATTCTTGTGAAGGAATGATTGCTTATGTATTTGAATGACATGAAGAGATTCCCAGTCATACGAGGAATCAATTGGGAGGAGTAGCCCTAGAAAATCTATGACGTCAATATCATGTGTTTATGAGTTGATATTATGTGATTATATTATGTCTATGTTATGGACAAGATATACCAAGGGATACATTAGCGAAATGAAAGGGGTGTGGTCTGAGGCATGTTGGGATAAGCATGGACAAGACACTAGAAACAGGGTTGCTTGGTAGAGACACTGGAAGCAATCCACTTTGGTTCTATGAAGGTATAGCTAATCCATACCCAAAATCATACTATACGAACCCAATGGGAGTACATTAAAATGTGTTTCTGTAGGCATACTATTTAACTCAAATGTACAAGCTCTTACCCAATGGTAATTCTCTTCTTCCTACCTGTAGTGAACTGTACTAGCCACAATTCTACATGAACTTCTTTTCTAAAACCACACTTATCCACCAGGTCAGGATTAATATAATTATAGTTAGATTTAGGATCAATCCAAATAGAAAAAACTTTATCACAAATCTTACCGTCCATCTCAAAGATCGATGCCTGATGATCCGCCTGCCTATTGTACACAACTGCATAGATATGAGGAATGCTATGAGCAACATCACAAATTGTATGCACCTCCTCATCACTATAAATCTAGGGTCAACCACCACTTTGATATTTCAAAGAATCCCTCTTACGATGATCCTTACCACATATCCAACACTGCAATGGTTCCCTACCACTGCCTCTATCCTACTGCTCTCCACGTCCATTCTTATCTATGTTGAATCTCTTGTAAGGAACCAAATTTTGTTTCTCACTTTCATCTTGAGGTTCTCCTCTCTTTGGAAGCCATTTTCCTTTATCTTTCTCATTTCTTTTCAAGTCATGCTTAGGATCAACTTTGCGCTTCAACTACTGATAGCAATGCTTCAATTTTAGGATGGCCTCCTCCAACGATCGGGGCTCATCAAACTCAATCTGGTCTTTGTATGCAACTAGTAGTCCATTGATGAATCACTGAACCTTGGTTTTCTCCTCCTTAAGGTAAGGTACATATCTAACAACTCCAAAATTCTACTACTATACTCATCATCTGTCATACAACCCATCTGCAACTCATAAAACTCCTTAGCCTTGTCATCAAAGTATCATCCGACAAATACTTCTTCTTGAAGAACCTCTCAAACTCATGCCAAGCCAAATATTCTTCATGTATAATTTTTACATTCTTCACTTCTTCCCACAAAATATCTGATTTATCTTTAAGACTGAAATTGGCTATATTTGCATTCATGTTTTCTGAATAATCATGTAATTTGAAGAACTTCCTCATACCGAGTAACCATTCTTTTTCATCCTATGAATTATTCATCTCTCCATCAAAGGAAGGTGGCTTCTACTTCTTAAACTCATATGGCAAGTATCTCCTATCACTCCTCCTGTAAGGATGATGACGATGATGATCATGATGCCTATGAGAACCAGAACTGAAATAGTACATGTGTCAATAAGCTCTCCTATATGGAGTATCCCACAACGTGTCATCTCTGATCGTGTCATATCTATTCGACCTATATCTACTAGGAGACATACTGCGATATGCCCCATTAGGTATGTTCTCATCCATGGCTGACACTAAGTGGTCCTTGTCACTCCAAATCTAACAAACTTTGAAGTAGTATCACATTCACCTCTGCTTCTTTCTCTTGTGCGTGCATGATTTTTTAATTGTTTGCTTTGCAACTCCTATCTCTTCCTTCAAGCTTTTCAATCCGTCTTCCAAGTCAGAAGAGTGCCTCACACTGCATTGTCCATCTGATGCAATGGGAGATTCTATGTCCTTTCTAGCCATCTAATCTCTTTAAGGCAAGGCACACTATGTCAAATAAACCAAATCAGAATAAACCAATGTACCTTAGCATAATTTAGGGAGGATACCTTGTCTACAAGATTATCAAATCAGCGTGATACATGTATAACATAATTATGATAGCATGTAGACATATATCAAATAAGTGTGTCAATGCATAAGCATCATTCTAGCTAGGGCCCAATCATCAATGCAAGGCCATATCAACAATGCCTGCTATGACCTCATGCATGACAACAACCATTACTCCATTACACACATTTCCACATGACAACTTGAACTGACAAAGGGTTAGCAAAATCTTGCCCACTAATCCTCAGAAGCTTTTTAATTAATGAGGCCTCTATTTTCTTTATTTTCCATTATTTTCCTTCATTTTCCTCCTCATATAAAACCCGTCACCTTTCACCCTACTCTTCTCCTAATTTCCTTTACTTTCATAAATAAATGTGCCAAAAATGCATTTTTTCCTTTTAATTCCTTTTCCTTAACATTTTTAAATTTTCCTTATCAAAAGCACACATCCAGTGATGCACACTAAAATATATTTTCCCAGCATTCATCTTGGAATAAGTGTCTGTTAACTGTGTTCTTAATTTTACCTTTATTGTCTTTTATTAAATGAGATTTTCACCAAGGTTGTTACATTTGTACTATGTTTATCGTGTTCTACATCGAATATAGGAGTATGTAAGTTTTGTATCATACACCAAGTGTAGGTGTATGTATGTATTGTGTTGTGTCATACACTAGGTGTAGGTGTATGTATGCATTGCGTTGTCCACTCAGGTTAGGCATATGAGTTGTATGTGAGGTGTAGATGCATGTATTGCATGGTGTTGTATGTCGTGTGTGGTGGTACATGTGTGATGCACACTATGTGTGAGGTACCTATAATACTAGTGATTCCCCCATTACTATTGTCATTGTAGCCCTTATTGTTATTGTTGTGCCTCTATTGTCCCCATATTCTTATTATTATGCCCCATAGAAGCCCACTATTGTTATTTTTGTGCCCTTATATTATTATAATTATGTCATCTTTGGTTATATTGTGACCCCTTAAACTCCTATATGTAGAAAGGAGGATTTGTCATTTGTATCATTGGAGAAATTTTCATTTGTGTAATGTAAAGGATGTTGCCCCGTCGAAGAGTCTAATTTTTAAGTCGTTGATATATTTTTTCTATCTTTTTGTGAGCTGGTCCATAACATTTGGTATCAGAGCTTTCAAATTTCTTACTAGGTGTTTCCATTTTCCTTTTTCGGGGCATCAATTAATGATAATAATTCTTCATTATTCCCTTTGAATTCCTTCAAGCTAATAATTTCAGACCAAACTTATGCAAGATTTAAAAAAAACTACACACCGTTTTTCACTTTGTAGGAGCTCGATATTGAATTTGTTGTATCTCTATAATTTCGGATCTCTAAGGTCTGAAATTTATTCTTGTGGTAGCCCTATGAGTCCTCTTTCTAACCTCATAAGTCTTATCAACATTGGATTCTGCAAGGAAACATTAAGCTAAATCTCCCACGATGGTTCGATTATAGACTGGTTCAGTAGAGCTAACTTCTACTAAGTGCCACATGTCATTATTTCTACCTTAGGAATTGAAACCAATACAAAGCAAACTAAAGGTTGTCATCTTTCTATAACATCTTACTAAATTTCAATCTGATACTCTAAAAAACAGTTATGACGATTTTCCCCAGGTCACCTATTTGAGATATAAATTGGGATCTTGCAAAGCCCCTAACTTCATTGGATCATATCCCTGAAAATATATTGAGAAAATATATGAAATTAAAACTCGAGGTTCAGAGAGATTTCGGCTCAAATGGGTTTTTTTTTTTTTTTAGATTCTGAAACATCGCATAAAAATGTTATAGCAAAAATTCTACGATGACCTGTTTGGAGCAGTGAAACCCTAGAATCCAAAGCTCTGATACCAAATGTTATGAACCAGCTCACAAAAAGATAGAAAATATAGATCAAAAACTTAGAAATTAGCCTCTTTGAGGGGGAAACATCCTTTACATTACACAAATGGACAATTCTTTGATGATACAAATGACAAAACCTTCTTTCTATACATGGAGTCTAAGGGGTCACAATATAATCAAAGTCAACATAACAATAATAATAGAAGGGAACAATAATAACAATAGTGGGCTTCTATGGGGCACAATAATAATAATATGGGGACAATATGGCACAATAATAACAATAAGGGCTACAATGTCAATAGTAATGGGGGAATCACTAGTATTATAGGGACCTAACACATAGTGTGCATTGCACACATACAACCACACATGACATACAACACTATGTAACACATGCATCTACACTTCACATAAAACTCACATGCCTACACCCAGTGTACAACATCAAGGTCAACATAACAATAATAATAGAAGGGAACAATAATGACAATAGTGGGCTTCTATGGGGCACAATAATAACAATAAGGGCTACAATGTCAATAGTAATGGGGGAATCACTAGTATTATAGGGACCTAACACATAGTGTGCATTGCACACATACAACCACACATGACATACAACACTATGTAACACATGCATCTACACTTCACATAAAACTCATATGCCTACACCCAATGTACAACACAACACATACATACACCAACACGCAGTGTATGACACAACATAATAGATACATAAACCTACGCCTGGTGTACGATAAAACACATACATACTCCTATATTCGGTGTACAACATGATACACATAGTAAAAATGTAACAGCCTTGGTGATAATTTCATGTAATCAAAGTTAATAAAGGAAAAATAGGACCACAGTTAAGGGATAGTTATTCCAAGCTAAGTGTTGGGAAAATATATCCTGGTGGGCATCACTAGATGTGTGTTTTGGACAAGGAATATTGGAAAAGGTTAAGGCAAGGACATTAAAAGGAGAAAAGGCATTTTTGGCACATTTATTTATGAAAATAAAGGAAATTAGGAGAAGAGTAAAGTGAAAGGTCACAGGTTGCATGTGAGGAGGAAATTGAAGGAAAATAATGGAAAATGATGAAAATAGAGGCCTAATTAATGAAAAGGCTTGGTTGAATGGTGGTATAACACTTCCTTCCATAATACAGCAAAAATGACCCCATTTACGACACCTTATGGATATCATCCACCATCCATCACATCATATTTAAGAGAAAATTCTAAGGTTCAAGCAGTGGAAGATCACCTCGAGCATCAACAACAAGTTCTCCAACTCTTAAAGGATAAACTCACTTTGGCACAGAATAGAATGAAACAACATGCATATCAACATTGCAGCGAAAGAAGTTTTGTTGTAGGTGATTGGGTATTTCTATGGCTACAACCATATAAACAAATGTCTCTCAAACAAGCTAAGAAGGATAATAAATTATCACCAAAGTATTATGGTCCGTACAAGGTGATGCAAAAGATAGGTACTATGGCATACAAATAGGAGCTTCCTGTAGCTTCCCGAGTGCACCCAAGTTTCCATGTTTCATGCTTAAAGAAGGTTATAGGTGACAAGCTCCTAGTTCAAAAAATATTGCAAGAACTTGATGAGGAAGGAAAAATCATATTGGAACCTAAAGCAGTCACAGAAACAAGAACTCAACATCTACGAAATCGATCAATTTCAAGGTATCTCATCAAGTGGCAAAACTTACCAATTGAAGGTTCCACATGGGAGGATGAGAATTTTATACACAAGCATCCAAAAGTACTCAAGTGTTGAGGACAACACATTTTTTGAAGGAGAGGGGCATGTAAGGTCCCTCTCATACTAGTGATTCCCCCATTACTATTATCATTGTAGCCTTTATTGTTATTTTTTAGCCCCTATTGTCCCCATATTGTTATATTGTGCCCCATAGAAGCCCACTATTGTTATTTTTCTGCCCTTATATTATTATTGTTATGTTGGCTTTGGTTATATTGTGACCCCTTAATCTCCTATATATAGAAAGGAAGTTTCTTTATTTGTATCATCGAAGAATTGTTCATTTATGTAATGTAAAGGAGGTTGGCCCCTCGAAGAGGCTAATTTCTAAGTCATTGATATATATTTTCTATGATTTTGTGAGCTGGTTCATAACACTATGTGTATGTGCACATGGTTGAGGAGAAGGAAATGGGTTTTTTTCAGGTGTGGCAACCGATCTAGAGTGAATACAGAGTAAGGACAAAGGTAGAAGCTAAGGATTGATTAAAGGATAAGTATTAGTCTTTTATTCTACTTTTATTATGTATGTGATTTATGATTTTGATTTATGATGGTTGTGTTTTCAGCTAACATGGTGTGTTATGTTTATTCATGATGATTTGATCAAACAATTAGTTTGACTTGTTGTGATAGGAAGTAAACATTATTGCAAGTGTACCTTATTGGCGATCTACCAATGAGGTATTATTTGGATTTATTTCAATTTATTTTAATCTAAAGGAAGTTATGTTCTTGGTAGAGGAAGCACAAAAAGGCTCGGTTGGGTGGTTCAAGCTAACTACAAGAATTAGAAATGTTAGTGAAAGAAATTGGAACATGCAACAATATGTTGGTAAAGAACTTCAAGAGTAGGGCCATTGTGGGACACTGGTACCCAATAATGTCCATTGATTGGCAAGATCATGCTATGACTGGTATGATAGTTTGACACAGGTATATGCCTTAGTTGTTGACATTCCAATGCGAGGAAGCCTTTCTAAGGGATGGATCACTTGGGATAGGGGATATCGGGGAACTTGGAAGGTGAGTGACTGTATGGAAGGGGTTACTAGATTGCCCGAGGAATTGTGTAGTAGAGAAGGGAAGACCGAGGATATATTTGTTTTGGTCACTAGCATTACTAGATGGAATTATATGAAAATTAGGAGTGCGCCCTCAAAAAATGAGCCGTTAACTATTCACTGAGAGGACAAGTGGTGCTAGATTGTAGTGCTGGACATTGGATGCAACTTGACTTTGACAATGGATTTTGCACTTCCTAGGAAGGAGTTGAATCCTGTTATTACCTTGAGGGTGGAGGTGTGAGCCTCTGGATCCCCTTCTTGTTGATTGATGCATCATATCCTTTTATTTTCTGGTTGAAGGAAATGCGTATGTGTATATGTTTATACTATTGTAAATACCGTAATAAGTTGTGTTATAAAGCTGTAGTAAATGGTATGTTTGTCATGTTTTAGCAGATGCTCATTGCAAATACTGTAATGAGCTATATTATAATGATCCATGGGTATTATGTTTCATTTTCACTAATGATGCTGTTTATAGGTATCATTGAACACCGAGGACTGTGTTCCCCCAAAGGGAAGGGTTCTGTAACAACCCTGGTGAAAATTCCATGTAAAATATATAAGGGTACGATGATGGGACACATATTCCAAGTTGGATGGTGGGCAAGACATCTTAGGGGATGTTCATTTGGTTTATTATGGCTAAGGAAAATGGAAAAGACAGTGGAAAAGGATTTGGAAAGGAGAAATGGAATTTTGACACATTTATTTATGAAAATAATGGAAATTAGAAGAAAGAGAGGTGAAAGATCACAAGTTGCATGTGAGGAGGAAATTGAAAGAAAATAATCGAAAATGAAGAAAATAGAGGCCTCATTAATAAAAAGGCTTCTGAGGATCAGTGGGAAAGCTTGATCAGTTAAGTTTTAGAGCTCTCTCATTATTCTCTTCTCTCATACTCTTAGACAGTCAAAGTTTTCTTAGAGCATGTTACACCCCTATAATACTAATGATTCCCCCATTACTATTCTCATTGTATCCCTTACTGTTATTATCGTGCCCTTATTGTCCCCATATTGTTATTAGTATGCCCCATAGAAACCCACTATTGTTATTTTTGTGCCCTTATGTTATCACTGTTATGTCGGCTTGATTACATTGTGACCCCTTAGACTCCTATATATAGAAGGGAGGTTTAGTCATTTGTATCATCCAAGAATTGTTCATTTGTGTAATGTAAAGGAGGTTTCCCCCTCGAAGAGGCTGAATTCTAAGGCATTAATCTATCTTTTCTATCTTTTTGTGAGTTGGTTTCCTAACAGAGCACTTGGGCATTGGACCAAGAAAGGCAAAGGAAGCAAGAGGAAGAAAATATCAGGAAAGGAAAAACAAGATCAAGTACCTACAAAAAGATTCTTTACAGGTATTGATTTGAATGTGTATTTTCCTTACTACATTTGGCATGCGTGGTATTGCATGTCGTTATTTTGTTGTCATGACATGGGTTTTGCTAGGTGTGATAGTGTTTTTTAGCCTAGCCTTTCCATTTAATAATAGCCATGATGAGATGGGTTGTCATACTTTAGCTGAGATTGATTGTTGGATGGATTCGAAGCTAAGTAGGGTGGATCTCCGAAATTGAAAACACGTGGCCTAGTGGTCCCTAAACCAGACTGTGTATCATGGTAGAGCCACTGGCCTAGTAACCCTTGAGCCACATTGTGGGTTACAGTACAGACATTATTGTGTGGCTTGGTGGGACTAGGAATCCTTGTTGATGAATGGAGAGGTATATGGTAAAGTAAAGAGGTGGATTTCTCTCCGTTGCGCTTAGTAGTCCCGGGATGGGATGTATGGTAAAGCCTGGGGAGTGGGTCTTGGCATAGGGCCTAGTGATCCCTGGATCAGACTATGGATTATAGTAAAGCCTAAGAGACTAGGAGGCACTCAAATTCCTCATTGTGTAGGTGGAGAACTATGGTAACATCCATTCTTGTTTGATTCTTTTCGATTAGTTATGAGTCCCACATTCATGCTTGGAATATGGCATGGGGATAATTGGCTGAAGAGAGATTTGGCTCAGCTAATCTGTGGTCGGGTTGAACATGGTAGTTCCATCCCGAGTTTTGGTTTTGCATCATCAATATGAGATTATTTCTTGTATTTCTATGATTATTACGCTTTTTTATATGTGGATCATATGGTTGTGATTTCATTGGTATTTCTATTGCTATTATGCTGGTTATGTATTTTTCTTATGATAGTGGCTATGCATGGAGCTCATCATTTTTTTACTTGTAAATGAATGGATAATGTATCTATGACCTAATATATTGGAATGAGCCAAATGATATGAGGGAATAATGGTTCTTAGAGATTCTCAGATAAGTATGATATCCTTATGCTTAAATCTATTGTTTACACCTGTAGATTACGTATTTGTGATATTGTTGGCCTTTAGGGGGTCTTGACACAGGTTCAGAGTTAGTTGCACCAACCAACAAATCCCTACACTACTGGCCCTTTTAGAAAAAACCCGTGTAGTGCAGGTTGCAGTCTCACACGAAGCAATATGGGGGGATGCAAGAACAAAGTTTCTACATCTAAAGATGAGTGTGATGTCTTTTAGTGCCTCAAATCTCCCTTCGTGTAGATTGATAAGCCGTTAGGGCTTGTTACTGCAACTCTACTAAAAAACCTCCAAACCTTCTCGAAGGTCTACGATCAGCCTTTGTGGACCCTTATTAGTTGATTTATCTACTTACGTGCATTATAGGACAATCCTAGATTAGAGTTCATGTAGATCTACTTCAGTTATTTAGAAAACATAAGAATTCATCACAGTCTTTGCGAAAGTACTTAATATGCATTGTGTACATCTATTAATACTTATTCAAGTGAATCATGCATCATTAGGTAAATATTTCATAAACACATCATTCATCCACATCATGTATTGTAAATAGAAGTGAATGGAAATAAATAGATATACACAAGAATTCTTTAA
Organism: Pinus tabuliformis; assembly: GCA_031772625.1. NCBI lineage: Eukaryota > Viridiplantae > Streptophyta > Pinopsida > Pinales > Pinaceae > Pinus > Pinus tabuliformis. Next base: position 86,398,793 of record CM062805.1, on the reverse strand, counting down.
TAATCTTCTTTATAGATCTTCAGTTCAGGTTTACAGACTCAAAACGACCCTGTGCACTATGTTGTACAACCTTTCTCTCCTATCCATCTCACTTATCTGCACTAAGGCCTCTCTTCTATTGACCAATTACATTCATCCTTTCTTAGATCTCCCCCTTAGACTCTCTAAGACACACTTATTTATAGCCTTTTACATATAATCCCATGGTTCGTGGACCATGGGTGGGTCTTAGAGCTGACTCAAAATTTACATAAACAAGGGGATAAACCCCTTTGACTCATAACCATCTACGTGCTCCATATCCACAAATTGTGGAGACTTTATATTAGTTACAAAATATACATCAAAACTTGGGTTATGTTAACCCCAAAACTAACCTAGGGGACCCCATCCCAATAGGCCCCGAACACAAAGATCATGACTCTCCCTCGAGTCACTCAGTTGGCACTTGATCTTACTGCAAAGATCCACCAGCTCCACCTGAACTACAACAACTTCGGAAACGCTTTGAGTGGCTGCCTGCTTGACCTCTTCAACTAGCCTCTTTGTATTTTTTGATCTTTGATTCTGGCTGTGTGTCCTCATGAATATGAATTTTAGGGACTATTCTGCATGCCTCCCCAACTGTTGACTCCAACCGTGAATTGTGCACTTGGAGTGCCTCCTTCTCTTGCAAAACATATGTCTTTTCAACGAATAATTGTTGACTATTAAATTTGATCTCGCTGACATCATTGAGAGCTCTTTGTTCCCTGAAGCAAAGCTCTTTCATGACTCCCTGTAGTAATGCATGTAATGAGTCCACTTGTAGCGCGATAAGGTTTAGGCCCATATTTGAGACTTTATCAAGGAGGGTGCAATGTTCATTGGTGTCAATGCGAACTGAACTAGCAGGAAAGGGGAATACTTGTACATCCTGCAACCATGAAATCATCTTTGTACCTGTAACCTGACCTCATTCTGAACTTCTTGCCGTGTCACTCAATTTCCCTACATCTGCTTTGATCTTGGTTGCTTGGAGATGGAACTCTTGGAGATCCTTATGAACTCCTCCTAATGTTTGCATGTACTATTATTCCATCTACTGTAGCACTTCTGTGGCAGCATCCATGACTTTATCTCCAATATCATCCAGATCACTTTCTATGAGAACCATGGGATCCATGTATGTTTTCTGAGATTTCTGCTTCTTTTGCGATCCCCCTTGCTACTCTAGCTCTCACCTTTCTAGAACGAAGGGGGTGTGCTATTGTTCGTCACCTCCATTGTCTTGTCTTATTTCTGTTTTGGTTTCTCGCGAAAGTGACTTGTCACCTTTCTGGGTCTCGCGCTACTCTTGTTTGGCCTTCTCCTTGTTAGCACATTCCTTCTCAACTCGATCCTTTTTTGCAACATATTTCTTTTTCTATGCAGCCAGGTTCTGCACAGCCTCTAGGTAGCACTTTCCGCACCCATGCTTGGCCCAACAACTAGATTTGAAGGGGCACACCACTTGGTTAGCTATCATGCCACTACCTCCTGTACATTAGTATCTGTCACCATATATGGCAAGTCATGCCACTTCTATGCTGGATACTTCCACGCCTGGATATGCACCCTAAAGTCAGCCTTGAAGGTTGTGTAGGTTGACAACTACATGTACAAGGTTGGGGAGAACCTTAGATGCTGGTTAATCACCATGTGGATATTTGATTCCATTAATACCCAAAATATTTTTGTCTCCGTGATCCACGGGAGGTCCTTGGTAGCCCATAGGGAGGCGAAATGCATTGCCTCCGGCAATCCTTCTTCAAGTGGAGGAAACTGGCTATCCTCCGGTAGTTCCCACCCAACCAGCATAGTAGACAGTGGGAACCAAGCATAATGAAATGACTTGGTTTCATCCTCGACCTCGCAGAAGTTTTCTAGGAACTCTTAACAGAGATACCTGGACCAGTTGAGCTACACGCCCTTCACGCACTGTGCAGTCAGGGACACTACAGGCATCAAAACTTCATCGGCACGGCATTTCCTCATCACCTTTCTGGCCAATATTTGTGTGGCCAATTGAACTGCGAGATCTGAGATAGAAAAATGGAATACCTGCATGACTTTTTCACAACTTCATAATTCTTCTTCATTCGCTCTGCCAGTTCCTTCTCCCCCATCTTTCTGCCAAACTCCTTAGCTTAGTTTAGACCTTCATATCATAGGTACGTAATCCTATGAATGAGCATATCTATGATGGGTATAGGCCCACCTAGCCATAAACACCCATCATGCACCAAAGTGAGTAGTTGGTGAATGAAAATTATGTTAATGGGGGTGCAGTGGTAGTGTGGTACCCATAGAAATTTGAACATTCCTGATTGCTCGACATTGCAGACCCATTCGATAATTTCTAGCACTGTCACACCCATTTTTTGTAGTAGACTCTCTTCATGTACTTTTTCGTCGGTAAGTGTGGGAGCTTAGCATGATCTGCTAGGTCCTAGTTCTCCATCTTCAATAATGGGACTGATGCGAGCCACAAACCTTCAAAAGGCACTTGCTCAGGTAGTAGGGGTGATGAGATGGTGAATTTCTCTGATTCTGGGTCTTTAGTGATGTTTCCCTTCCATTTTCTTGGAGGGATATACCTAGGTAGATTCATGATAGGTTCTATGCCTTCAATGTCAATTTCCTCTCTTCCACCTCCAGGTCTACAACCTTTTTCTTATATTTTGTTGGTTATTTATCTTTGTTCTAGGTTGGTGCGCAGTGTGCTTCCTGTTGGAAATAATACTGAGGGGGGGTGAATCAGTGTTATTAGGTTAATTATTTTTCATTTCACAATCAGATTTGTATATGCTACTTCAGTTAGTGAAAACAACGTATGTACACAACTATAGTTAAGGAAACCAGCGAATAACCAACAGACTTGTAATTTAAATTATTCTTCATATGTTGATCATTAATCTGTGCATCAACCATATAAATAGTAACCAGGATAGTAAAACAGAATAGGCAGTCACAGATAAGAATAGAAGATATAAGGTGGAAACCTAATGTGGGTGAAAACCACCTGCTGCAATTCGTCTCTATCTTCTTTTAATTAGAAACTTCTTTTTACAATGTTTCTGTACAGGTGCAGTCCTATACCAATACGCAGGCTACTACCTGCAGAAGGCTACAACCTTCTCTCGTTCTCCAGCTTCTTCTGGAAGGGAGCTACAACCCCCCTTAGCTCTTGTACTAGCGGAGGTACTAGTACGTAGGTGCTGACGTATAGAAGGCTACAACCTTCTCTTTTCTTCTAGGGACCACATTTCATAAATTTTCAGACTGGATCCATGAATAACATCAATAAAACATCAACCAATCTCCTTTGCACCAAACAAAACTAAATCAAATAGTCACTTCTCTGAATGTTGTGCCCAAAAAATAGTAACAATAACCAGACACCAATTCTGAACCCAGAACACTGCAGCAATTAACAGAAGTAGCCAAAACATATTTCAGGAGTCATACACTATTTCAATGTGTACAACTTGCATGCATATGCTGTTGAAATAAGGCCAACCTGCGTATACGCTATTTTGAGTTACAGAACCAGCGTGTATACGCATCTTTTATTCACTGAACCTGCGTACAGATCTATAAAAGATAATTTATCCTTTTCACTTATTCAGACATCAGTTATACCCATATTATTAGATTTATAGATCAAGTCATGCGCCAAAAATAACAAATCAAAATCACACAAAGATACTACTATCCAAACCTTAAGATATTGATCCATCAGTAGTACTTATCCTTCTTCTTACACTTAGGTTCCTTCTTGATTCAGATCCAGCTATGCACCATAACCCAATGACCAGTATTTAAAATCTAGTTCTTCATCAGATATTCAATGCCCAAGTCAATGTCCATGCCTAATGATCTCCTTCCCCTTTTATAGTCTTAGGCCTTACACAATACCATGGTCCAAAACCATAGGTCCAAATTCCAAGGACTAAATACCATGGACCAAAAATAAGTTTTCCTACACGTACGCACTTTTTCGTGCATGAAAGTGTGTGCATATGCATACGTGACTTTTGATCGGCAATCCCACATGTATACATGACTTTGTCAAAGGAAACCTGCATATATCTCTTTTTCTTTCATTCTGAGAGCCTGAACAATGATCTCCCATCTGAGTGAGTTGCCATCAAGGACGACACCTGTGTCATAGTGCCAAACCTGTGTCATAATGCCAACAACCTCCCCCTTTGGACTTAATGGCAACCCAAAGTCACTCAAAGTCATTCTCCCCCTTTGACATCAAGGGAAAAGGGTTATGCTCCCCTTGAGTTCATGCTGAAATCTCTGCTTTGTTGTGCTATCCATGCTCCCCTTGATTGTAGGCAAGGTCTGCAAGAAGATGTTCTACAAGAAGATACATAACTTTATACATCATAAATGACTTTCCTTTCACCAAAGACTCATACATACATCCATCTCCCAACCAAGTGGGGATACATCAAAAGTTTACACAAGATAAAACAAGAACATTAGATTATCCATCCCAGGCATAGTGGGGAAACCAAAGTAGGCCGTTACATGACCTTGATAAGAAAAGAAATACATGACATAGAGACGAAAAATCTACAACCAGACCATGATAGTTATCAACAACTATCATCAGTAGCATCTGTCAATCATCATTCAGACCAGCAACCATGTTCTTCTTCTACACTTGTTCCCCCTGAAACCAAAACACTTTGACCTTGAACCAAGATCTTCTAGGATAATGCCAACAATGCATTATTAGAAGAATATATATGCTCCCCCTGAACCTGTGCTAGATGGTCTCTGTGACCCATATCAGACTCCTTTCATCCTGAGCCTGGCCCACTGTTTGTCTTCAAACCAACATATACGCGACTGTATCCACATAAATCGGTGTATGTACACGGATTCTCCTCATTAAACTTGCGTACAACTACTTTTCTCTGAAATAGACAAGTTTCAACAGTAAGATGATGCATCAACTACTCCCAGCTTCTGTCTGAGGTATTCAAATGTCTCCCTGGGTAGTGGTTTGGTGAGTATATCAACAACCTGTTCCTTGGAGGGAACATACTCCAATTTGACCTTTCGTTCAAGCACTTGTTCTTGGAGAAAATGATATTTGATAGGTATGTGCTTGGTCTTTGAATGCATGAGTAGATTTTTTGAAATGCTGATTGCACTTGTATTATCACATAAAATAGAGATAGGTGGAGTACAAGTGATTTGAAAATCTTGCAGAATTTTCATCATCCAAAGGAGTTGTGTGCAACAAGATGCAACAGCCACATATTCTGCTTTAGCTGTAGATAAAGTAACTGAACTTTGCTCCTTGCTCAAACAAGAGATTAATTTGGAACCCATAAACGATGCACCACCACTAGTGCTTTTTTTGTCATCCATGCTTCCTACTCAATCTGCATCTGTATATGCATGAAGTGTGAGATCTGTATCTCTAGGATACCATAAGCCATAGTTTTGTGTCCCTTGAAGATATTTGAAAATTCTTTTAACTGCCTATAGGTGTGCTTCTTTCGGATTTGCCTAGAATCTTCCAACTATTCCCACTGCATGCATGATGTCTGGTCGGGTACCTATCAGATAGAGTAGACTACCAATCATGGATCTATAGGTTGGTTGATGTACTGCTACTGAATCATCATTTGCGTTGAGGTTGCATCCTGTTACCATAGGGGTACATACTAGTTTTTAATCTTCCATGCCATATTTATTCAAGATCTCCTTGAGGTACTTTGTTTGTGACAAAAAGATACCGTCTTTATTTTGTTGGACTTGTAAACCAAGAAAATATGTTAGCTCACCGAGCAAGGACATTTCAAACTCTTCCTGCATCAACAAAGCAAAATTTTGACTCATGGCTTCTTCATTGCTACCAAAGATGATATCATCAACATACACAACAAGTATTAGCAATTTATCATTCTCAATGTTTACATATAGATTGCTATTTGTTGATCCTTTTGAAAAACCTTGTTGATATAGGTATTTGTCTAGACAATAATACCAAGCCCTTGGATCCTATTTAAGACCATAGAGTGCCTTATTAAGTCTGCATACAAGTTTTGGATCATTTCCAAGGATGAATCCATCTGGTTGCTCAATATACACTTCTTTTTCCAAGTCTCCATTTAAAAAGGCAGATTTCACATCCATTTGAAAAACTTTGAACTTCTGAAAGCTAGAAAGAGCAAGGAACATTCTTATGGCTTCAAGTCTAGCAACCGGTGCAAAAGTTTCTTCAAAGTCTATACCTTCCTGTTGAGCATACCCTTTACAAACAAATCTGGCCTTGTTTCTAATAACATCTCCATTTTCATTTAGCTTGTTTTTGAATATCCATTTTCTCCCTATGACATTCTTATTGTTTGGTCTAGGAACCAACTCCAAATTGTTATTCTTTTCAATCTGCTCAAGTTCTTCATTCATGGCCGTGGCCCAACATTCATCTTTGCATGCTTCTCTAACATTTTTTGGTTCAGTGGAGGAGAGCAATGCTAAATAGCTTGAAGCTTCTGAAATAGTTCTTCTTGTTTGTACACCTGCCTCTTTCTGTCCCAAAATTTGAGTTTCTAGATGATTCTTCTGAACGTACTTGGATGGAGTCTTTTCTTCTACCCTTATCTATTCTTCTCGTGCCTCGGGGGTTTCTTCTTCATCATAACTCTGATTTGATGTTGAAGGATAGTCTTCATCATCTTCAAAATCTTTGGATTTTAACTGCCTAGGAATATTTCCTTCTTCATCAATCACTACATCAATACTTTCAACAATTTTTCCAAGTATTTTATTGTAACACTTATACCCTTTGCTGTGGGGAGAGTAACCAAGGAGGATGCCTTCATCTACTCTAGGTTCAAACTTGCCAAGGTTTTCATCAGTCCTTTTGATATAACATTTGCTTCAAAAAAATTTGAAGTATTTTACCGTAGGAGTCTTACCATACCAAAGTTCATGAGGAGTCTGAGTGTTGTTTACCCGGACATTTGTCATGTTGAGAATAGTAATGGAAACAAATGCAGCTTCACCCCAGAAGATTTCTGGAGTTCCAGACTCATCAAGCATAGCACGAGCCATTTGTTGAACCGTTCTGTTCATCCTTTCTACTACTCCATTTTGCTGAGGAGTCCTTGCAATAGAGAATTCCCTTCTTATTCCATGTTCTTCACAAAAATCAAAAAATTCATTTGAGGTAAATTCCCCTCCTCGATCAGACTTGAGGCATTTGATTCTGCGATCTGATTCGTTTTCAACCAAGGCTTTGAATGCTTTGAACTTTTCGAAAGCTTCGTCTTTATGCTTCATAAGTCCTATCCAACACATCTTGGAAAAGTCGTCAATGAACAATATGAAGTATTCTTCTCCTCGAGGTGACCTTTTCCTAGATGGACCACATACATCAGCATGGACAAGTTCAAGTGGCCTACTAGCTGATCCTTCCTTCTCAGGGAAATTAGTTCTGGTTTGCTTACCAAACTGACATGATTTGCATATTGTATTGTCTGGAATTCTGATGTCAAGGAGATCACAAACTGCCTAATATTTGCATGCTTTCCTTATATGAGAGAAGCTTAGATGCCCCAATCTTCTGTGCCATAGCCAGTGTTCATCATTCTTGCTTAGATAGCATTGCTGTTGTCCTCCCTTGAGTATGTATAAATTATTTGGAGTTCTTATGCCTTTGATCATTGTTTCTCCTGTATCAAGCTCACGAACAATACATCCATTTGATCGAAATACTACCTCATTTCCTTGATCACACATTTGACTAACACTCAATAGATTATGCTTTAAGCCATCAACATACATAACATTTCCAGCTTTGACCTTTTCTTTCAAATGAACAGAACCTTTAACTTTTATGAATGCAGGGGTGTCATTTCCAAATGACACCTTCTTTTCCTTTTCTAAGGCACTATATGACTAAAGTTTTTCTTGATCACCTATCATATGTTTCGAGCATCCACTGTCGATGTACCACTCATTTTCCTGCCCTTCCGAATATAAGGATATACCACATCTTTTTGGTTGTGGTTCTTTCTTTCTCCACGTTTTGGGACTTAATGAAGCTTGCTCCTTCTGAGTTGTTTGCTGAAACCTACTCCTGCATTCAAAATCTTCATGACCAAAGTTGTTACAAATAGAACATTCTATTTCATTTTCAAGAGTAGAAAAGTTATTGTAGGTCATTCTCATGATCCTAGTCATACTCCTTTGTTTTTGAGCTTCTATAGTCATGATGGTCTTGTAGGCAACACATTGAGTAGCTTTGTGTCGAAAGTTATGACAAGAGAAACATTGGCCATTGAAGAAATTCCTGTAATTATCATACCTACTGACCAAATGATTGTAGTTTCCATTAATAGCCATTCTTGAGGCAAATTGAGAATGGTTTACTTGTGGTTGGTTGTAGCTTCTGTTCATCCTTGAAGTAGATTGCCCTCAAGTAAATTGTCCCTGATTTACCTGGTGATCTATATTGTGCCTTTGTTGTCAATTGTCAACTTGTTCACTTCTCCTTGCTGCTTCAAGATAACTTTTGGAGGTCGATGGCTTCTGTGCTTGAGATTCTTCTTCAGTATACCCAAGACCTGTCTTGATTAGAGGAGAATGCTGCACTTTGATAATCTCATCTAAAGTTTCAGATCCTTTAGCAAATCTAAGATTAAGAGCTTTTGTTTTCTCAATTTCTTTTCTAAGTCCCACAACTTCACATTCTAACTTTTCATTATGTTTTTCCCTTTCAGCAAGTTGGAATGTCAGAGTATCCATAATCATATTCTTTTCTTCTAAACAAATTTTAAGTTTAGAAATTTCTTCATAAAGACCTTCTTCATCTATAGCATCCAAGAAATCATCATCTTCGAATGCCATCAAAAGTCTATAATCATTACCTTGTTCATCTTCATCACTATTTGAAAATCTATCATTGTCTTCATGTGTATAATAGCTCTTCTTACTTACATTCTGTTTTTCGTTCCATCTACTTGGTTCCTTACCTTTGTCAAGCTTATCTTTATAAGGACACTTGGTTGCATAGTGACTAACTCTTCCACAAGCAAAGCATTTAAAAGGTAGCTTACCTTTGAAGTTTCCAGAACCCCGTTGAAGGTTCTTGAAAAAGTTTGATTCTTCCTCTTCTTCTGACATATGTGCTGACTCATTGTATTCTCCTTTTCTTGAGGCTTTGAATGCAGATTCTCTCATGTCTGATGGTCCCCCTTTTCTCATTTCGAAAGCAGTTAGGATTCTGTGCAGCTGTGACATGGTAATGCATTGAAGATTCTGCTTTTCTTCTATGGCTGAAAAATTTGATTCAAACTTAGAAGACAAAGATCTTAGAACCTTTTCAACCAGAGTAGCTTCTTTTATTTCTTCACCCAAGTTTTTCATACAATTAACAATCTCATCTATACGTAAGAAATAATTAGCCACACTTTCATCATTGTGCACTCTGATATTTTCATATTGAATTCTGAGAGTTTGTAGTTTTGCACGTTTTACCTGATCATCTCCTTAATAGCTCAGAACGATCTTGTCCATATTTCTTTCGCGGTTTTGAGCTGCATAACCTTGACGAATTTTAATTGAGATAAACTCCCTAATAAAGTATTGAAAGCCTTTGCATTTGTTTCATACTGCTTCTTACCAGCCGTATCTGTAGGAGTTGCTGATGGAAATGTGTATCCTGTTTCCACGATATCCCAAACTTCTGTACCAAGAGATTGAAGATAGGTTGTGATTCTTACCTTCCAATAGATGAAGTTGCTCCCATCAAAAATTGGTGGCCTGATAGATGCCTCTTTTTCGTAGTTGCTCATGATGATAGATCTTCCTTCAAGTGATCAAGCTTCTTCTGAAGGAACTGCTCTGATACCAATTGTTGGAAATAATACTGAGAGGTGGGGTGAATCAGTATTATCAAGTCAATTATTTTTCATTTCATAATTAGATTTGTATACACTACTTCAGTTAGTGAAAACCGCGTATGTACGCAACTATAGTTAAGGAAACCAACGTATAACCAGCAAACTTGTAATTTAAATTATTCTTCAGATGTTGATCATTAATCTGTCCATCAACCATATAAACAGTAACCACGAACAATATAGTAGAATAGGCAGTCACACATAAGAACACAAGATATAAGGTGGAAACCCAATGTGGGTGAAAACCACCTGCTGCAATTCGTCTCTATCTTCTTTTAATTAGAAACTTCTTTTTACAATGTTTCTATACTGGTGCAGTCTTATACCAGTACGCAGGCTGCTACCTGTAGAAGGCTACAACCTTCTTTCATTCTCCAGCTTCTTCTGGAAGGGAGCTACAACCCCCGTTAGCTCTTACACTAGCTGAGGTACTAGTACGTAGGTGCTGACCTATAGAAGGCTACAACCTTCTCTTTTCTTCTAGGGACCACGTTTCATAATTTTTTAGACTGGATCCATGAATAACATCAATCAAACGTCAACCAATCTCCTTTGCACCAAGCAAAACTAAATCAAATAGTCACTTCTCTGAATGTTGTACCCAGAAAATAGTAACAGTAACCAGACACCAATTTTGAACCCAGAACACTGCAACAATAAACAGAAGTAGCCAAAACATATTTCAAGAGTCGTACGCTATCTCAATGTGTACAACCTACGTGCATACGCTGCTGAAATAAGGCCAACCTGCATATACGTTATTTTGAGTTACAGAATCAGCATGTATACGTGCCTTTTCTTCGCTGAACTTGCGTACAGATCTATAAAAGATAATTTATCCTTTTCACTTATTCAGACATCAGTTATACCCAGATTATCAAATTTATAGATCAAGTCATGTGCCAAAAATAACAGATCAAAATCACACAAAGATACTACTATTCAAGCCTTAAGATCTTGATCAATCAATAGTACTTATCCTTCTTCTTACACTCAGGTTCCTCCTTGATTCAGATCTAGCTATGCACCATAACCCAATGACCAGTGTTTCAGATCTAGTTCTTCACCAGATATTCAATTCTTGAGTCAATGTCCATGCCTAATGATCTCCTTCCCCTTTTATAGTCTTAGGTCTTACACAATACCATGGTCCAAAACCATAGGTCCAAATACCAAGGACTAAATACCATGGACCAAAAATAAGTTTTCCCACACGTGCATGCTTTTTCATGCATGGAAGTGCGTGCATACGCATACGCGACATCGTCAAAGGAAACCTACATATATCTCTTTTTCTTTCATTCTGAGACCCTGAACAGTGATCTTCCATTTGAGTGAGTTGCCATCAAGGACAACACCTATGTCATAGTGCCAAACCTGTGTCATAATGCCAACACTTCCTTGGTGAAGCGTGTATCTTCACCGACTTTTTCTACTTCTCCTTTGCTGTAGGTTTCTTTTCTTTCTCCATGGATTGTGTTTGGCCTTGGTGACCTTAGCACCATGGGCACTATACCTGTAGCTTCAACACTGGATACTTCCAATCCCGAGGTGTCAGATAGGGCAGCTTCCAAACTCAAGGCTTTGGTGGGGTTGGTAAAAGTCATCCTTTCCATAAACAACTAATGGGTTTCAAGAGAAAAGTCTGTGTGGGCGAAGAATTCCTCCCAAAACGCTCCACTCATAGGCGATAGACAAAAAATTTCAGCACAAACTCTAAGGGTGCAAAGTGTTCCCTGTTGGACTAGCAGGCGTAATTTATAGGGGTTTTTAAATTCAAATCAAACTGTAACCCCCAAAATTCTGACAATTAATTCTATTTTTGCGGTAGATTTTCAAAGATTTTGGCCTTAAATGCTGCAAGCTCACTCCTCTCAGCCGTATTTTGGCTTTCAAATAATGAACAATGACTCCAATGGTCAATTTTCTACCGTGTTGCGCGCACCTCCCTTCATAGCGCAACTTCCTGTGCACATCTCATAGGTTGTATATTCATTATTTTCCATGCAACCTGCTTGTTGCATAGTCCTCCATGACTGGAAGTGTAGTTTACAGTCCCATGATCCCTTACAACTGTTTAGAGCACTAAGATTGTCTTGCCAGCATATAGTCATTGCGCAGGATCCCCTGTATACAACTTCAATCAATTCCCACTCACTCACCTTGGAAAATGTTCTCCAGTCTTCTTTGTGAGCTGAACTATGACTCCATCTGTAATTTCTTTCATAATATATAGCCCCAGCCAATGAATCTAAAATTTACTTGGAAATTTAGTGAACTTACTATAATATAACAAGACCAAATTGTTTACCTTGAATGTGTGAAGCTTGATGTGTCAGTCGTGCCATGATTTTTCACATTCCTTCTGTATTTGCTGATGGAATCCAGCGAAGAATCGTTCCTCTTGAAGCTCCATCAGCTACATGAGTTCTTCCTCCAAGGCTTCGCAATCTGCCATACTTGTGAGAGCTGCTATGCATAGACTAGGCACAATATACTCCAAAGGCATCACAACTTCTACGCCATACACCAATATGAACGGTGTCTATCCTGTCAAATTCTTGCAAGTAATCCTATATGCCCATAGTACTGCAGGTATGTGCACATCCCAATCATTTTTTTGCGCGTTGCATATCTTCATCAGTGCATTCTCAAAAATCTTGTTGAAGGCCTCAACAGGTCCATTGGCCTATTACTGATATGGTGTACTCTTCTGGTGATAGACCTAAAATTCCTCTATTAACGCATTGATTGTTTCATTAAGAAAGTGCATACCTCTATCGCTCATCAACACTTTGGGGTAGCCAAATCTAGTTAAGACATACTCAAACAAAAACTTTGCTACTGTAGCCCCTATAAAATACTTAACCCACTGTGCCTATGCCCATCTAGTTAGATACTCCATCACGCTGATGATGTAGCGCACACCTGTCTTCTTTCCCGGGGGCTGAATTGGCCCAACAAAATCAATCGCCCATTTTTCAAATGGATGCAACGATACTTGAGGTTGTAATAGCAATTCATCCCTTTGTGATTGGCTACCTATTCTTTGACAAGCATCACACGCCTTACAATGCACTTTAGAATCCTCGTGTAGAATTGGCCACCATAGAACTGCGTGCAAAATCTTCTGTGCAGTCACCTTTCTTAGATAATGTCCTCCTACAACCCCTCCATGAGCTTCAATGATAATGCTATTTCTCTCAAAATTGAGCACATATCTTCGCAACATTTCATGAGCACCCATTTTATAGATGTCCCACAATCACTAAAAAGTCTGCCATGCGCCTTACCAGCTCCTTCTTTTGCTGACTTGTATAGCCTTCTGGTGTCATCCCCATGGTAAAAGAGTGAATAATATTTGCAAAATGATTTTCTACTATGCGCACTGTGAAGAGCTGCGCATCTGGAAACCCTTCCTCTAGATTATTGGGTTCCTCTCCTGATTCGATCACGAGAGATGGTTAATTCCTCTATTCAACCTTCCTGGTTTAACAATTACCTCAAAGTCATACTCTTGGAATAGTAGCAACCATCTACAGATCTTCCCCCCCACAACATAGGCTTATTGACCAGGTATTTCAAGGCAGAATGATCTATGTACATTTTGAAATTCCCTCTTAACAGATAGCTCCTAAACTTATGCAATGTGTATACCATGGCCAATCCTTCATGCCTAGTCATTGACTAATTTTTCTTGGTCTTCGATAATTTCCTACTCACGAAGGCTATAGGGTGGTCCATCTCTCCTTCATCGGCTTGCATTAACACTATACCCAACGCAATGCAAGAGGCATTAACGTGTACCTGAAATTCATTCTTCCAATCCCAAAATACCAAGATCGGCGTAGTGACCATATTTTATTTGAAAACATCTAAGCTACTCTGACATTATTTGTCCCAACAGAATGTCGCATCCTTCTTCAGTAGTTTCTCCATAGGCATGGTAATATGAGCATATGCTTTGATAATTTTTCTGTAATATCTCGTATGTCCCAACATTACATGCAACTACTTTATATTCCTCGGGGCCTCCAGATTCACTATCACTGCAATATTTGTCAGATCCACCATTAGCCCTTGATTGCACACCACGTGACCTAACAAGATTCCAAAGGGAGCACAGAAGATGCATTTCTTCAAATTCAGCACGATTCGGTATCTGCGACACGTATCCAACATTAGGCATAGACTTGCTACATGGTGCTTTACTAACTCGAACACTGTCGAGTCATCAAAGTATACTTCCAAGAACTTATGGATGAATTACTTAAATGTTGTGATGACTACATGAGAAAATATTGCCGACACATTCTTGAGTCCGAACGACATCAAATTGTATTGAAAACAACCCCATTTTGTTGTGAAGGTAGCTTTTCTCCTATCCTCAAGCGCGATATTAATATGATGGTACCCTAAAAACCCATTAGTGAATGAGTAGGCCTCCTTCCCTTTAACATTATCTAATAGTTCATCAGTAAACAGAGTCAGGAAGGGATCATGGACGCACGTATTGTTAAGCTTCTGTAGGTCTATGCAAACCATTATTTCTCCCTTCTACTTCTTCTCTTAACCCACCATCAGGCTCACCCAATCAGATTCCTCAACTGGTTCTATGGTGCCTGCTTCCAGCTTCTTATCCAACTCTAGGCAAACCTTTTCCTTATACTCAAGATTCAGGAAATACAACCTTTATTTAACAGGCTTCGCGTCCCACTTCCGAGTGATTTTCATCACGCCAAAGTCACCTACTATTCCCTTCAAATTCAAAAATTTGGTAGGGAATAGGTCGTGATATTCATGGAGTAACTCAATGACTTTATCCACAGTAGCATCATCCTAATAATCTCCAATATTTGCAAATTTTGGTTCTACTTCAATCCCAATGTTTACTTGTTTTCTCTTCAATGGTGCGGTGATGTCTGGGTTGTCTATTTGTGAGACTTCGAATTAGCGATGCCCTTCTGCCTCTGGAATGTTAATATTCCTTGGATCTTCATCCTCCCCTTTAGTTGTCACATTATAACATTCCAACGCATGGCGTAGCTGGGTGCTCCAATCTAGTTGGACCAACTCCAAAGGTTCTTGCGACGTTCTAAAGATAACTTCCTTAATCTCCTGTAGATCTTCATTGATGCTCACGAGGTCGTATTCAAAACCGAAGGTTAATAAGAACCCTTCCTTTAATATATCCCACTCCCTGGTGCCATGGCGAAGCTCTATTTCCAAATACCAGTTCATGGGGATTGTATCCAAAGTATGGAAAAATAAGTGTACCCACTCTCACTGCGGCTCCATTCCACAAGATTTAGTCCACTTCAGCAAGTGATCATGCAGATCATCCCTACCATCATATTTCACAGTGAATTGAGTGTTAGAATGAACAAACCAGGAGCTCATCAAACTTCTATACTCTCGCCATCCATCAAAGTTGTCCTTGTGCATACCCCACCATCGTGCGGGCGTAGCACATAGTGCCACATCTAACAATTGGAAGCGGTGAGGCTCGTAGAATTCATGTTAAAATGTATCCAAAAACTTATGCACATTAGTTAAACCATCATAATAAGGTAAGTTCCTTGCCTCCAACAAAATGTAGTGCAATGATTTAGTCATCATATTGCATCGCAGAGTGGATAATTCATGCAACCGATTCTGCCAATGCTCCAAATCTTCATACAAATCAGAGGTGAAAGAACTCTCATGATCCCATGTGATCCTGCCGTTTGTCATCGCATTGATCTATTCCTGGTCTCGAACTGTTATTTTGTAGATCTGATCTAGCTCATCCTCACTTTCTTCACACTTGCGGACAAGTTCACTGTAGCAAACCCCTTCTGCAGGGTCCAACGACACTATAGCCTAAAGTAATTTCCCTTCAAATGACATCGTCCTCTTCTTCAAGTTGATGATTCCGTTCAAGTCAATGGCATAGTCAATTCCGAGGAGCGTAGGGTATGCATTACTGTCACCAACGATCTCTATCACTTCAATGTCAGCCGTCGCGCTCACACCTTCTATGTTAATTCTTACTCCATATAATCGTCCCATATGGATGATCTTCCGCTAGTTCACCATTCTGAGATGAATCGGTGACCACTGCAACATAGGTCTCCCCATTATTTCCCATGTTTGCTTTGGCAACACGTTTGCATCATACCCCAGATCCAAGATGACCCGGTCCATCTCATAATCTCCTATCTGCATGTTAAGCCTCATCTCCTGCCCTGTTCTTGCCTTTTATTTTCCAATTTTTCTAACTACGTCGTGTCCGTCAAGGAAGTTCTCTTTGCTGGCACATTTTTTACTAACTCTCACAACCCCTTCACATCTTTTCTATGACATAAAAATTTCATGTAGGTTTCCAAGAACGTGGTAAGAATAAAGCGATCAACCTCTATAGGCGCATTGGTGTCTTGCATCTTATCCTAACTTCCTGAGGTGGATGCCTCAACGAAGCTTTTCCTAGCCTCCATAAATGTTTGCTTCATGCGGTCCAGATCAAAACCAACTTCTTTTTCTGAGGCCTTGCAGACCCATCCATCCTCTTCAGGTTTTTTTCCTTTATCATCGTCAGTTTTTATTCCACTTCTCAACACTATATTCACACTATGATCTTCATCGCGGGGCTCAGACCTCATCATCTATAAATTCTACGTAGGTTGTTGGGGTTGTGCCTTCTTTATAATGTCATTAGTAATCTATTGTGCTGTCCACACAACATTCGCAACAAACCAGAACTGCTATGTGTCATCACTCTATATGCCCTTGAAAATTGGCAACTACGTTGTGTTTGACATGTTGAACGGCGGTGGTGGTGGTGGAAGTGTGGGCGAAGGTGTATGCAGTGCAGGCGGAGGTGGAGGTGGAGTGGATGGATGATGTGTCCATAGAAAACCCTGTCTTACCAGCTGGAAAACACTCTGTGGTGAGGCCTGTACCACTCCCTTGTCGTCAGTCGAAGGGGGCCCAATCAACGAGCTATATTATAGACCTAATCTTTCTCGATATCTGAAGAGTTTTCCACTTTGTGTAGCTCCGAAAATCAAGGCAATGGCATAGTCTGTTTTTCACATAACAACATTTTAATCCAGGCATTGAAAGATCTTAAATACTTACCTCTCGATCCCTTGAAACATTGCCACTCCACTTCGTTGTAGCTGACTGAGGTATCAACTGTGAATTCCGTAACAAATCCTCCTATAATTCAATCGAGCCAGTGGTCGACAACCCACGTGATATGATTTTTAGAGGCTTCTAATCATCATACCAGCTTTGGCATCCATAATATTGGACCATCAAGCTTCCACCTCCATTGGATGGTTGTAAATTTAGCTAACCACTCATACAATTCAATTGAGAAGTTGCATAAGAAGATTTCATGTATCTCCATATAGAAGTACCTATCCAACCATTTCTCTTTTCACAAGTACGGATTCCTGTTTCCCTACACCACGAATTCGTGAATTTTTCTGTCCAACCATTTTTTAATTTCTTTCTTCGTCAGGTTCCTGTGATGTGACATCACACATATCCTTCAAGCAAATCCCAGTCCTAACAACATAACCTTTTGTTGGCTTAGGGCGTCCTGACCCAGGTTCAGAGTTAGTTGTGCTAACCAACAAATCCATACATTACTGGCCCTTTCGGCAAGAATCCACATAGGGCAGGATGCAGTCTCTCCCAAAGTAGTATGAGGGGATGAAAGAACCAAGTTTCTGCATGCAGAGATAAGTGCCATGTCTTTTAGCACCTTAGATCTGCCTCCACACAGATCGATAAGCCCTTAGGGCTTGGTACTACGACTCTACTGAAATAGCCGGTAGGCCTTTGCGAAGGTCTACAATAAGATTTTGTGCACCCATATGAGTCGATTTATCCACTTACGTAAATTAGATAACAATCCTATATTAGCATTCATGCAGATCTACTTAAGTTATGTAGGAAACATAACAGAATTCATCACAGTCTTCGTGAAAGTACTTAATATGAATTGCGTACATCTATTAATATTATCAAGTGACTCGTGCATCATTAGGTCAATACTTCATAAACACATCATTCATCCACAACATGTATCGTAAACCTAATTAAATAGAAATAAATATATATAGATAGGAATCCTTCAATAATATTCTTTATTGATCTTTAGTTTAGGTTTACACACTCAAAACTACCCTCTGGACTCAGCTACAGGGGTCTGCATAGTCAGTTGCAGATCCTTTCTCTCCTACCTGTCCCACTTCTCTGTGCTAAGACCTCTCTTCTATTGACCCACTACATTCATCCCTTCTTAGATCTCCCCCTTAGACTCTCTAAGACACACATATTTATAGCATTTTACATACAATCCCATGGTCCATGGACCATGGGCGGGTCTCAAATCTGACTCAAACTTTACATAAAAAAGGGGCTAAACCCCTTTGACTCCTAACCATCTATGTGGTCTGCATCCAAAAATCATGTAGAATTTATATTAGTTACAAAATATACATCAAAACTTGGGTTATTATAACCCCAAAACGGACCCAGGGGACCCCATCCCAACAACTATGTTTGACGAAATGCCTATCATGACTAATAGGGGTCTGGTTAAGGGCTTGTTCCAGTATTTATTTTTGCATCATTGTTTCCCTGTTATCTTACTATTATGTTGTCTTTCAATTCTGGGGAGTGACCTAGGCTTTGCGCCTAAAAGAGCAGTTTGAACACTAGGGATGCTGCCACAACAAATAGAAAAATTGTCCCTGGAGGCTGGCATGCCTTATCATGAGAACCTCTAGAGTCTCCTAGACATTGGAAGGCCTATATAATGTGAGCGTCTAGAGATAAAGTGGTCAAAAAAATAAGTGGGACCTAGGAGCTAGATACCTAAGTGGTTGGGATGGTCTCTAAGAGTCTTGTAGCTGATGTGGAAGGTTTGTATATTGTGTTTCCATCGATTCCACTTCCTTAAGGTCGCATAGGATCTTAAATCCAATCATAGTATCCTCTCGTCACATGTTTACCCCGGTTGGATGATTACTTGGGTAGATGTGGCATGAGGGTGTTACACTTAATATGTTTGTATAATTCTACATAAGAGTTAAACTGATTTAATGTGGTTATTATTATGAAATCAAGATCCTTATACCAGATCTGTCCATAAAATTATATCTATTTTTAGTTTTGTTTTCAAGGAATTTTAATTTCATGAGATACATATCTCTTTTATAATGAATGCAATTATTTGTGTTTAGGGTTTTTTCCACTAGCCTACTCACTGAGGGGCTTTTTCACTATCCTTCTCTATTTGGTAACCATCCACCAACTAGTCAGAATAGTCACTATCAACTGATAATTTGGCAAATTAGTGTTTCTATCTTGACTTCCTATATTATAAGCCATCGTCATCATACACTATAAGAAAACCACCATGAATCGTGAGAATCATTGGTTACTATCTTCTTTTCATTTTATGCTCAAGGAATGTTTTTTCTAATTTCTTGTTTGGTTTTTTAATATACAATATCCCCAAAATATGGCCAATGGACATCTCTTCAATTATTATTCATGTCGTACTTATTAATTTAATATTTTAAAAATATTTTTAGAATAGGGATTTAGTTTGGAAAGAAAATAACAAATTAATTTTAGAAGGGACAATTTTTAAGAAAAAAATTATATATAGGTTCATATTTTTAGATAATAATTGGTATTTTCGGAAAATTTTATAAATTTATTTTCATTTAGAAAGGTGATTAGTTAAAGAATATATTTCTTGAAGTAATAGTATTGGATAATTATAAATCTTAGTTCCATGGTGAAAAATTATGAACTTTGGGCAATTAGGATGAGGACCTTGATATGTTATTAGGATATTTTGGATATTTTATTTAATATCTATACAAAACAAGCTAATAAATTAGTTGAGAAAACCTTGATAAATCCGTAAAAGGACTAATTTAGAGGCAAGAAGAAGAAGGATGCAAAATCACTCTATTCCATCCAAAATGGTTTGGATGAAAATATGTTTCTTAAAGAGAATGAGAGGAATTTCATACACTAATTATCACAATATTACTAAAGTGTTTATAGCAGGGAAAATTTTAAGAACCCCCCCTAAATTTATAAATATAATAAATGGGCGAATCTCCATGGTATATATGAAAAATGGAAGGCGATTTTATCAATAATATAATATGTACATATAATTTTTTGGCGAATCTTTCACCAGGCATGGCGAATATTTTACTCAATTATAAAATCTTGTAAGATCTTGGCGAGTCTTTCACTAAATAATAAAACTTTGTAAAGTCCTAGTGAATCTTAGCATAGGCTACATGCTGGTTTAATTCCCCCATTTAAATAGGCTACATTCCAGGTGAATACCATGGGTCAATACCATGTTCCATTTTGGTGAATACCATGGGTCAATACCATGTGCCATTTTTATTTTTATTAATTCTAATATTAGGGTTAATAATGGTTTTTTGCATGGTATTAATAACAATCTAGTCCATGGTATTTGTCCCATAGTATTTTGGCCATAGGTTTCACTTAAATATAACCCATTTTTTGAGTGTTCGTAAATATAAGGTGACTTATGGAGTAAATATAAAAAAATGTTTTATTTGTTTACCATACCTCTCGTTTATTTATATTTTTATTAATTTACCATACCTCTTTTAAAATATGGTATTTGGCCCATAGGATTCACTTAAATAAAACCTCTTTCTTGAGCCTTCATAAATAGAACGAGGGTTATGGACTAAACATAAAAAGAGGTTTTGTTTATTTACGATACGTCTAGTTTATTTATATTTTTATTTATTTACCATACCATTTGAGTAAGTATAAAAAGACGTTTTATTTATTTACCATACCTCCACTTTACTTATATTTTTATTTGTTTATACCGTTACATGTATATAAGGTGACTTATGGAGTAAATATAAAAAATGTTTTATTTATTTACCATACCTCTAATTTATTTATATTTTTATTAATTTACCATACCTCTTTTATAAATATGGTATTTGGCCCATAGGATTCACTTAAATAAAACCTATTCTTGAAAATGGGCGAATGGATTCACTTAAACAAAACCTATTCTTGAAAATGGGCGAATGGAAGGTTGGAAGTCCTAATTTCAAGGGCTAAATTTACCTTTTTTACCCTCTCCCTTAAAATAAGGTGGGCTATTTGAGGTGATTTGTAAAAATGTACTATGATACAAAATATTCGCCCACTAAAAATTTAAAACCCCTTAATTTCGCCAAAGGGTGAACATTCGCCCCTAAAATTATCCTTGGTTTATAGTTAAGCTATAGACACTAAGAATGAATTTTGAGAATTTAATGATGATGGTGTAAGACTTAATAGACTGATACATGAGGTAAATGCATGAATATTGTCAATTTGTTGAGGATGAATGGTGAAACATTTGTGGAAAGTCACTTTAAATTTTCATAACAAGTTTTATACTAGGATTATATCCATTGAAGACTCTAATAAGTTTTCACGACTATCAATAGGTTAGCTCTTGGGATCCTTTCTATCCTATCCATCTAGAATAAACAAGTATCATGATCCTTTCAATAATTCATTTAGATCATAGCTTTATATCTCAAGTGGTAGAGGAAGATAGAGGTAACATAAATAGAAGAAAAAATAAAAAAAATGGTTCATATCGGGAATGGATATCAAATCAAACTCGTCATATCTCAAGTGGGTGCAGAAAAAAAGTCTCATAGCTAAATAAAAGGTATGATAATAATATTTAAGTGATTTTATTGTAATAAGATAGCTCATTATGCATATGAATGTAGGTAGAAGAAAGTTGATTATAGCCTAGGATAAGAAAATTATTCTACCACCTTTGGGAGTTATTAAGACTCTTTTATTCCTTCCATGTAATTCTTCTAAAAATACATATAATGGTATTTGTCTTATATATAGTAGATGTAGCAATAATGCGATAGAAAACGGAAGATTATTTACAAATATAGATGATTCAATGAGAAGAAAAGTTAAAATGGGGTAAGACAATACTCTAAAGGTTATACAAAAACAAATAGTAAACATCTTGACCAAACCAATTAAAAAAAGGAACATATCATATGTGAATTATGCTCCAATTTTGAAGAATAATATTCTTAGTGTCAACCAATTTACTCAAAGAGTGTATAATGATTTTTAAATGAAATGATTTTTTTTATATATGATAAACATTTTATTAAGATGTTGATTGTTTTGGCGAGGATGAAAAAGAATTGAATGTATCCTCTTTCTTGTGATAGACAATATGTGACACTTACAAAGAAACCTTTATGGATGATTTTATTCTATGGAATTCAACTTTGCTAATCTACATTTTTTTGGCCAAAAACTATTACAGTATAATAACATGGTCAAAGGTTTTCCTCCCATTCAATAGATAACTTAGTTCATGTGAGAGATACTCTTTAGAAAAGTAGCCTAGGGACCATTTTACTAAGGCACTGCGTTACAGAGAAAATGAATGATTAGATATTTTTCATAAAAAAATATTGTTGTCTAATCAAAACTCAGCCTCTCAGATGAAGTTACTAATTCATAAGATTCATAGATTATTATAGCATAAATACTTGGGTGTACTTCCTTGAAAGGAAATTCGAGAAATGTTACAAGTTCAAAGAATTCAATGTGATGGTGGAGAAAGAATGTGGTGATCACATTATAGTGTCATGATTAAAGAGAGAAATTTAATATGATTCAAAATATTTTCATATCTTCTACTAATATCATGGGATCAAAATATACTTCATGAAAAGGTGCACACCTTAGCAAAATAGTTTAGCTAAAAGGAAGAACAAAACAATTATTGATATGGATAGTGTTATCACCCAGGTTGTTCCCTATGACTCCCAAGGGAATACGGCCGGGGTAACCACTAACCAATCTTTGGATCACAGTTTCTAGCCAAACTGTAATCAGAGAGGGCTCTCTCTTTATGATTTGTCTCTGTTATGATGGTGTTTTAGGCTAGCTATTATGCTCAGGTTTTGGTTTATGTTTTGGTTGAAGGATTTCTTTCAGGTCTTATGATATACTGTTTAGAGAGTAATATATCATTGGGCAATGGAGTTTGGAGTTGAGAAATTCTTTGAAATGCAGGATTGGTGGTGTTCAAACTGCAAGGCCGATTGTGTATCTTAAACAAACAAAGTTAGCTTAAATGGTGATGTATGTCAACCAACAGAAAGCAATTAAGAATTTTCTATTAAGCTGGTGAGGTGAAAGTGAACACGCTGCACAGGAGCAAAACTTGAATTCCTGTGACACAGGCCACTGTGAAAGGTGTATTCTGAAAGTGCAGCAATTAAGAATTACACTTATCTAGATTACAACTGAAGAAAACATTCATTAACAACAAAGATTGAACCCAGGGTACTCAGTGAATAAATCCTGAAAGTTATTCTTTTTCCTTGTTTCTTAGTATTGAAAATCAGATAACATATATGGATTTTAACAAAACAAGTAAATAACAGAGAGAGTTACAGAGACTTATTGTATGGTGAAATACACAGGAATCCAGCAGTTATCAACAGACACCAGAACGCATTCAACACCTCAGAAATCCGAGAAATTCCATCACTTTTTTCATTAAACTTCTGAAAGGATTATAGCATAAGAATTTCTTCAGGAGAAATCAACAACAACCCTCGCAAGCTCATGCGAAGGGGACTTTATAGGAATGTTTCTACAAAATATCTCAGGCATTGAGTCATCTGAGAGAGAAAATATCTTCATAAATTCGTACAGAAAGTAGAAAAGAAGTTATTACAACTTTGAATGCAGCATAAGCGCTCTTTAAGTTTGTCAGAGGATAATTTTGACCTTTGGAGGTCAGGGAGTCGGTTGAGCCGCTCTGCTTTAATGCTGGCGAACGCGTCTTTATGTTTGCTGCGCTGTATTTTCTCGGGTTTGCCACCTGTGACTGTGATTGCTGCTGTGGTGACCGGATAACTGAAGTTATCGTGGCAGGATCTGAAGCATGGATTGCCACCAATCCTCCTTAGGCATTTGATGTCTGCGCATCTTTATCAACGTTTCCTCGGCCTTTGTATGCCTATAAAGATTGGGAGGAGTCTCGAACAGGTGATTTACTTCATTCTCAATGAAGAACAGGCCTTCAAGTTTTTCATATATTCTCTGTCCTGTAGGAGGCCCTGCTGGTTCAGATGTACTGCCAGATGCAATAATCTGATTTTCAATAGTGGTTGCCATTCTATTGGCCATTTGATCTAGGGAGATCAGCTTTCCTGCACTATTCAGTAGGCTGGGCAGGCCTTTTCCTTGCAGCACTCCCATTTTGGCTTTGTACTCCTCCACATCTGCTTGCATCTCATAGAATTTCCTCTCTACTGTTTGTATATAATTTCTGAGGGTAAGCACTTTCTTAGCAGAGAGGACAGCCTCTGTTCTATTGGGAATGCCTATGGCTGCCAATTCCTCCCTTTCTTGCCTGTTCAAGAAGTCTATCATCCTGTTTGCTTGCTCTGCTCTGTTTCCCAGCACTGTCTTGGCCCTCTGAATGTCTGCTTGAGCTTGGGCCATCAAATCCATCTGCTCATGCATTATTTTTATTGACCTCCACTGCTGCTTGATGGATTGGCCAATTTTGGCCCATAGAATTCTTTTGATGTCAGCCATGGCAGTCTCTAGATTCAACTCTTTCTCTAGGGCCTTTATCTTTTCCTTTTGGGCCTTTATTTCTCTGCCCTGTTCTGCTACAGTCACTTTAGACTTGTCATATTTGGCATCCAGTTCTGCCAATTTTTCCTTGGCCTTCTTTATTTCGTCTGCTTGGAGCTCCATTGCTTTGACGGCCTTGGTCAATTCTTCTACACTTGGACTAGCATCTGGGGCTGTTGCTGTTCCTGCTGCTTCTGTTGTGGGGGCCATTGCTGCCCCTGAAGTTGTTGCTGTTGTTGATGTAGTTGGAGGAGCTTGGGAAGTGGAGTCTGCTTTTTTTTCCTGTAATATTCCTTCCAGCTCTTTCTCCAGTTCCCTAATCCTTTGGTCTTGCTGCATTAAGAGGTCTAGCTGGTCCTCAGCCCGTTTTTGCTTTTGGAGTTCTGCTGTTTGAGGGTGCTCTGTGGGCTGCAACTTCAACCTCTTCTTCATTGCGTTCAAGTCATCATCCTTTTTCTTCAGGAGGGCCTTTACACCCGTTGGATCACTAGAATCATGTCCTAGATCGATGATGATCTCCTCCAGGGACTTTATCCTGTTGTCCTTGGCTTGGGATGATAATCTCTCAAAATCCAACTAGGTGTTGGTGTTTTTGAGGGACTCCTTCAGCTCATGGGCCATGGTGGCCTTCTCTATTAGGGTCGTATAGACCATCTCTCCAGTTTGCCCGTGGAGTTCAATCTGGTCCATGGGATGTATATCCCTGGCTAGGACCTCCACCCTTGTTTTTATGAAATCTGTCGGTGTCTTAGGCTCCAGCCCCATTGGCTTGAAGTGGCTCAGGAGCAGTCTCTCCTCCTGAATGTCGTATACCGACAATAGTCTTTCTTGCTGGGCTGGTGTTGCATCAACGAATTGCTTGTAGACTTCGGCCCTTAGCAGCTCATTCTGAGCTTTTATCTATTTGAAAGAAGCCTTGGTGCTTTTGGGCTTCTTGGTCAGCTGGGAAGAGGAGGACACCTCTAAGCCATGTTGTAAAGTTTGCTCCTGCTGAAAGGAGCTTGTACCTGTATGTTGGCTGCCCTCCTTGTCTTTTTTCTCACTCTCCAAGACATCATCAGTAATGTCTTCCACCTCTGGGGAGTCTGCCCTTTGCCTTTTGGCTTCTGGCTGGTGGGAGGATCCACTGAGAGGAGTGGACTCTACTCTTTGTCTTTTAGTTCCCCTTTCCTCATGCGCTGGGGTCTGTAAGATTGGGGCAGTTACTGGCTCTTTTTGTGGAGGTGGAATTTGCAGTGGTGGAGCTGCTGGTAGCTGAGTCTCTGGAGGGACATTTTGCCCTTGCTGTTGTCCTTGTTGCTACCCTGTTTGCTGCTCTATTTCAGGGGCAGGCTTTTCTTTGGTTACCTCCTCTTCTGTGCCCATTATACCCTTGCCTTTATCTAACACTGGTGTTGATGTAGAAGGTGCCTGTGGTGCAGTCTTTGTAGCCGAGGTCCCTTCTCCTATTGAATAAGGCGGTCTGAAAGGTACCTACTGCACATAGTCTAGGTCAATAGTCTTTTCAAGCTCCCTCCTATTCTTTAGCATTCTTTCTTCCTCAGTTAGATTTTCCACTACAGTGTCCATCTGCCATTCTTGTAGGTTGGCATATTTTTCAATGTGAGGGTAATGGCAATGTTTGATGCCTAACAGCCTATACTTGTTTCTTATGGAAGTGATGAAACCTTGAGGGTCATAATGGACCCACCGAAAGCTATAGGATAACTGGTATTTATCCTTGAGGATTAGGTCTGCCTCTTCCCACCCTTCTTTTTTGTTCATGATGAAGGGGCCTAACTCGTGTTTGAACTTGAGGTGGGCCTTCTTTTTGGCGCTGTGGAAATGGGTGAGGTCTGACTGAATCAACTGCCTGTAATATTCTAAGGCAAATAACCTCATTGGTACATATTTTGGGAGCCTGTATGGACAGAGCTCACAGCCATAAATCCTAATGACAGTATGGTTCTCATATAGGTACCAGTCACCTATTTTATATTTTCTAGAAAGCTGCAGAGCTTTCTTTATCTCATTTGATACCCTGGGAGGAGGGGACTTCATTAACAGGCAAGAGACTGGGTATAAAAATTGGTCAACAAATTCATAGTAAGTGTAGGGTGAGTTTGTGACCTTATGAAAGACAGGGGTCCAGAAGATAACAGATCTTCTCTCCCCTCTCTGATCTAGCCTTCTGATGTAGGATGTGAAGGCTTCAGAGTGGTAGTACATGAATAGGTGGTAAATATATGCTGAGTACGTGAAGACCCCTTGTATGTCCACCTTGCTCAGTTGATCATGAATCTTATTGGCAATGAATTTAGCAAAGTTATATTTCCTGGCAGGGGGTTGCCGTGGGCTATATGCATATAGCAATACCAACATCGTTCTGTCCACATGCTCACTGTTTTTGTATCCCAGCACATAGGCAATCATGTCCAGTAAAAGCCTGCCTATGTCATTGAAATGGATACCCAGGTAGGGAGGTGGCTCTGTAGGCTGGCACTCAGGTCTCATGAAATCTCTGGTGACCTTTTGAATCTCCTCACTGGTCATCTTTTCACCAGTCTCTATCAAATAGCTCAAGGAAAATGGGATTAGCAATTCTGTCTGATCAAAGTGTAACATTTTGTTGATAGACTCAGCATTGATGTAGAAAAGGATTCTTCCAGATGGAGTGCTAACAGTTCTGTGCTGCCCATTGTAGTTTTCAGCACATAGGTGAATGATCTCAGGGAAGACATTTACAACTGGGAGACAATAATATGGTAGGTTTGACTCCCATATCCCATGTGTGCCATGACCATCCTTATAGTCTTCTCTCAACTGACTGAAAGTTTGTAAGAAATCCCTGTTGCCCTCAAAGTCTTCAATAAGACAGTCCTTGTCAACCAATGGCAAGGCCTCCAGCTCTCTATTTGTTGGATTCAATGGAGCTACACTGAGGGATGAGGATGCAGAAGTAGACATTGTAAAGCTTGATTTGAAATAAGGTGATGGCAATTGTTAGACCAAGTCTTAAGCATTTTTTCTCAGTGAAAATGCAGGCTGGTCTGTGCAGTTTGCTGCAACCTTTCAGGGATGTGAACTGCCAGGGGCATGTTGCAGAAGTAATGAGGTTTCCTTTGGTAAGAATACAGGTGGCCTGTACTCGGCAAAAGGGAACAATGCCGAGCAGCTCGAGGGCAATTTTACGGTTTCAACCCGTGGAATGACCGCTCTAGTATTGAATTATAGTTCAGGGGTGGTGCAGGTTGCTTGAGCTTACTAAGGAGAGTTGAATTTTAGGATTTTTACCAGTTCTTAATGGTGAATTCACAGAGAATTGGAATGCATGGGAAAAAGTGGGGAAAAACTGGTGAAATACCTGGAACACTAGCTTGGACGCCTGCGGGCCGGGTTGTGGAGGTTAAATGCCGTCGAAATCTGGACTTGCAGTGGTTGAAATGTCAAATTTGATGGCTGGGGACAAATTTCGCGACAGCTGCTTGTCAACGGCTCCTTCTTTTGCGCGTGAAAATGACCGAAAACGGTTCATTTGGTCGTTTATAACGTTAAATTTGGAAAAAGTATGTATTTGGCGCTTTTCCGCTGATGACGTCAGCATGATGTCATGGCGGGGCCCGGGTACGGAGGTGACGTGGCTGCTGAGGTGTGAGCCAGGGTGGCAGGACACGGTGGCGGGTGAATGAGGTGGCAGGGGTACGTGGAGGATCACATGGCGCGGGGTGGGCGAACATGTACTACGTCAGGATGACGCAATGATGACATGAGGGGTGGCGGTTTGGAATAGTGGTAAGCGGGTTCCCCACACCGCTTTTGCTGGCGAGTGGTATTGGGGAGGGGGGCTCCAAACAACCCTGGCGGTTGACACGCGTCCAGGGTACGGAGCGTGAAACCACTTTCCCCGGACGCTAAAGTTCGGCAGGTCGGGGGACGAAAATGACCGCCCACCGTTAGATCTGGGCAGCGGAGATCGGACGGCTGGCGGGTCCTCCGACGGATCGTGCAGGTTGGGGTGGGTCCCGCCGGCCCAATATTATATTCAATTTAATATTTCGGGCGGAGAACTATAGGAAAGTGGGTTTTGCATGGTTTTGGGGATTTTTTCGGGTTTTCAAGGGTTTGTCAAGGGTTTTTATGAGAGAGAGGGGTTTATAGGGGTGATTTTGGCAAGGAAAACAGGGGTTTTTTGTGTTTTTGAGCAAAGGGATGGTGAGGGCTGAGGGAAAAGGTTGCTGCTCATAACCAGGGGTTAGAGCAGCTCCAAGATAGGGTTGACCATAGTCCCAGATGGACTAAAGTCTCCCTTGACCATTTATTTGGCTATAGTGCCAAGAGGAAGATATGTACATAGTGCTGGGATTTATACACCATGGTGTTAATACTAGTAGGGGAAAGGTAATGTAGGGGGTTTACATAGTAGTGTTAGAGTTAATATGGATGAAGGGGTAAATGGAGGGGAAACCACTAAGCTTATTTGAAACTTACTTAGTTTAGAGAGTAGATCAAAATGAAAAGATTTTTAGACAAGAAATGTGGCTTTTGAATGAACAAGAACCACCATGAAACCATGATCTTCTTCCATGAATCTCAGCTTATGAGGGGATGTTAGTAATGAAATGGAAGGGGGAGGAGGGAGGTTAGTCATGCTCCTTGCTGTAACTTGATGAAGATGAACACCCTGTCAATTGATTGACTTTACTCTGGTAAACACAGTTAACATATCTGCAATAGTAAAGATAACCTTTCTGCAACCCCAACTACTTACCCAGCTACTTACCTAGCATTTTTTATTTCTTCTTGGAGGGTGCACTTGGACTTGCAAACCCTAACTTGCCTTTTCTTTTCTTTGGCTTTTCTTTGTTTTTTCTATCTACTTCTACCCTTATCTCTTCCAAGGTCCCAGATTAAGCTGTTGGGAGCCTCTTCTTCTCTACCTGAACTACTTGTCTGCCAAGATTAAACAGTTTGGACAGACTCCTTTCTCTATTCTACAACTGCAAATTTAAACCATGGAATGATCCAGATTAGACTGTTGGACCATCCATCAAAATTTTAAGTCCATACCAAGCTATAAGCACAGATCAGATTCTCTAGGAAATATGTGATCTTTGAATCATCAAAGCAGAGCATATTTGGACCTTCCATAGCCAATCATGAAATATGAAACCTATTGGTATAGGTGTCTAACAGTGGCTCCACATGGGGATGGTTTTTCATTTGAAAGACCAAGAACAACAGGTCAGATTGCCTTGCTCCTTGATTGTTCTTACCAATTTTGCAGTTTGCTGCTTTGAGGTGCCAAAATTGTGTGCTTCTCTTCTTGGTAGACCTCTGATTCTATTTGCCTTTTGCTGGAAGTCAATAAACTTGAAAAAACTGCATTTTTACAATCTAAACAGAAAATAATATATACATCTGCATATACAAGGGAAAATCAGGTTGCACTCATGGGTGATATTCAAAATAGTGCTTCAGCATCCTGCCATTCACAGGACCTTCATCCAAATCAGTTTCATTGAGACTCTTAAGGAAGTAAGTGTTGTTTCCTTGTACTGCTTGGACAGCAAATGGTCCTCTCCAAAGGGAATCGAATTTTCCATGTTTTGCCTTCTCCTCTCTTCTTGCATCCCACTTGAGGACTTTGTCACCAACATTAAAATCTTCTGCTTTGGTTCTTCTTTCAAAGGCCTTCTTTAGTTTTTCTTGTAATACTTGAACTCTGCTGAAAACTTGATCTCTGGTTTGCTTCAAACAAATTATTTGATTCATCCTTCTTTGCATATCATTTGGTTCTGCTTGGCTTTCTTGAAGAAGCTTCATAACAGGCACTCCTAGTGATGAGGGAAATTTGGCTTCTAGTCCATAAACCAACTCATATGGGCTGGTACCAATTGATCTTTTTGTTGTTAGTCTGTCTGCCCATAAGGCATTGACTAGTTTCTTGTGCCAGTTCTTTTTGTTCTCTTCCAACACTTTCTTTATGATATTAACTAGGCTTTTATTTGATGACTCAGCAAGGCCATTTCCTTGAGGATAGTATGCAGTGGAATGGCCCAGAGTGATGTGAAACTTATGGCAGAAGTTGACCATTTTCTTGGATCTGAAAGCAGCAGCATTGTCTGTTATTACTTTGTCAGGACAGCCAAATCTAGCCAATATGTTGTTCTCCAAGAACTGAATGATAGTGGAATCATTTGCTTGTCTGCATGGAACAGCTTCAATCCACTTGGTGAAGTAGTCTATGGCTGTCAAGATCCATCTATGTTGGCCTGAAGATGAGGGGTGAATTTCCCCAATGAAGTCCAAACCCCATTGTTGAAAAGGTCTCTCTATTGCAATAGGTCTTAAAGGAAGTGGCAGCAACTGTCTCTTTCCCTCAAACACTTGACATTTATGACATGAGGTGATGAATTTCTTGACATCAGAGAACATGGTGGGCCAGTAATATCCAGCTCTTAGTATCTTGTCCACAGTGGACTTCCAGTACAAGTGTCCACCACAATCTCCTGCATGAAACTCTTGCATGATATTGTTAGTTTCATTTTCCATTAAACAATGCAGCAATATACCTTCATGGTTTTTCCAAAGCAAATTGCCATCCATCACACAAAATCTTGATGTTTTCATTTTTAAGAACCTACACTTAGTTTTGGACAGTCCTGGGGGAGCACACAGGTTTTGTAAGACATAACAGATATCAGAGTACCAAGGAGATTGTTCAAAGGCTACATTGATCTTTGGAGTCGCCAGCTCTGTTTCACTGTCCAGCTGATTGATATCTAGGGCTTGGAAATTTTCTTCTGTCATTAACTTGGCCAGACCTTGCCCTTTTATTAGTTTAGTTGGTTTTATCTCAATATCAAATTCCAATATGTTGGCAATCCACTTTCCTCTTCTGCCCTCTAAGTTTTCTTGGGTGAGAATGTCTTTGACAATAGGACTTGGTACATAAGCTATAACATGTGAATAAAGGATGTAAATCCTAAAGTCCTTAATGGCCTTGACTAAAGCATAAGCCTGCTTCTCCATGATCTGATATTTTAGAGGTGCATCTCTAAGAGCTCTGCTAAAGAAAGCAATAGGCTTCTCATTTCCTTGGTCATCTTTCTGTAATAAAACAACAGCAATAGTATGCTGGGAGGCAAAAGAGAAGATAATGAATTCCCTGTCAAATTGAGGATTGGTCAGGATTGGGGTCTGGGTAAGGGCCAGCTTTATACTTTCAAAGGCTTGATTTGCTTCAACTGTCCATTTCACCTTTGAATCTTTCTTCAGTATATTATTAAGCAATCTGATCAAATCGGCCAGATTTGGGATAAATCTCCTTAAGAAGTTGATTTTTCCCAAGAATCCTTGCAATTCTTTTATATTTCTTGGGTGGGGCATTTGTAGGATAGCTTGTATCCTATCTGGATCAATTCTTATGCCATCTTTAGAGATGATGTGGCCCAATAGTTTACCTTCCTCTAAACCAAACAGGGATTTTTTGGGATTCAACGAAATTCCATACTTCCTACATGTTAGGAAGATCTGTCTCAAATGTTTCAAATGTTCTTGGTCAGATTTGGAAAAAGGTGTGAGGTCATCTAAATAAATGACAAGGAAATCATGAATCTCCTTCGCAAAAGCAATATCCATTTCTCTTTGAAATGTTGCCCCGGCATTCTTCAACCCAAAAGGCATTTTAACATACTTGAAAGTTCCCCATGGGGTTGTAAATGCAGTTTTGTCTTGATCATCAGGGTGTACTAGGATTTGGTTGAAACTCGAGAATCCATCAAGTAATGAGATCCTTGAGGCCCCTACCACTCTTTAGAGAATATGATCCATCTTAGGTAAGGGATAGTTGTCTTTGAGGGATACTTGGTTCAGATTCCTTAAGTCCACACACAGCCTAATTTCACCGGTCTTCTTTCTTGTAGGGACTAAGTTGGAGATTCATTCAGAGAATCTGATTGGTGCTATGATGCCTGCCTTAAACATTTTCTGT
Organism: Pinus tabuliformis; assembly: GCA_031772625.1. NCBI lineage: Eukaryota > Viridiplantae > Streptophyta > Pinopsida > Pinales > Pinaceae > Pinus > Pinus tabuliformis. The sequence goes on along the minus strand of CM062805.1, from coordinate 86,366,144 downwards.
ACTTCTTGTTCCATCGCTGGGAGAAGCATAGGATTGATTCTCCTCAATTTTTGTTTAAAAGGCTTTGATCAGGCTTGAGAGGGATGGTATGCTGGATGACAGAGGTGTCATAGGACTTTAGGTCCTCATAACTCCATGCAAAGACATCCTGGAACTCTTTAAAGAGGTCAATGTATTTGGGCTTTTGATCAGGCGGCAAAGATGCAGACAATTTAATTATTTTGGGTTTGTCAATTGTACCTATGTTGCATTCTTCAATGGCTGCATTCAAGGGCTGCATTTTTGGTTTTCTGGGAATATCATTCGAGTCAAAGATATCTTCTAGGGGAGTTAGGCCTGTTGGTAGGAAATTGTCTTTCAACTCTATGATTTCAGTTTCAGCATTGGTTACTTGCTCACAATTGTTTGATTGAATTTGATGAATGTTGTCTATGTTGAAAATAGTTGGATTTAGTATTTGCTTTGCTGTTCTGGGTGATATTTGGTGAGTAATTTGTTGGACCTGTATTTGTGATTGACTTGCTTTGTCAAGTATTTGTGATTGACTTGCTCTGTCATTGTCAATATTTAGTCCTGAAAATTCTTGCTGCAAAGTCAAAAAATTGTTTATTTGTATATCATCCTCAAATACTTGCCAATCTTTAACATTGTTTGGGACAGATGGTCTGTGTTTTATCTCAGCTGTAAAACAATGATGGGGCTCAAAAGGCAGCTTGCAGGTACTTGCAAAGGTGGCTAAACTATGAGCATGTAGATTGTGGGTCCTAGAAATCTTGGTGATTTGGAATTCAAAGAAGGAGTTTAGTACATCAGCAACAGCAGACCTATAAGACCTCAATCTTTTATCATTGGTGACAAAATTTCCCTTTACTTGTTGGATAACTAGGTCTGAATCTCCTAGGATTGACACTTTTATCGCTTGTAGGGACTTTACTAACTTGAGACCTAGTAAGAGAGCCTCATATTCAGCCATGTTATTAGTACATCTGAAATTCAATCTGTAGGCTCTGCCTTCTGCATAGCTGTTTTCTTTATTGTGTACCCAAACTCCAGCTCCTGCTCCTAATTTGTTAACCGAACCATCAAATTCAAGGAACCATAGAATATCCTGGTGGAAAGGAGATTTGATGTTATGTTCATGGGCTGGTAATGTGAGTAGCAATTGTGGTTTTTTCTCTAGCTTGTCTTCTAGGACAGTCTCATCATTTGATTGGATGTTCTGGACAACTAGGGCAGCAGCAACATCTAGTGTTTGATTGGCTGTTGTCTCATGGGTGGTGAAACTTTCCCTTGAGTCTTTCTCTTGTATGAATATCTTGGTTTCATCCTCATCTTTTGAGGGCATTGTGGTGTTATTGAAGAGAATGTATGAGTCTATGTCTAAATGGACAACATATATAGGAAAGTTTTGAGGCTTTTCTTCACTGCTGACCATGTATTTTATAAGTGTTTCTCTGTACAGTCTTTTTGGTTGCCTGAAAACAGAGATGGTGGCATATGACATGTCTAATTGTAGGGAACCTTGGAGTTTGGCCCCCCATGATCTTGATAACAGCATCCCATACTTGGGTGGGATATCAGCAACCACCACATCCATTAGGATCGTCTTGTTTGGGTATTGAACCAGAGACACACATAAGTCTTTTATGAGACCTAAACACTTGACTTGGCTGGAGTCAAAGGAAAACAGATCCTTATATGGTCTTGTTATGTCTAAATTCAATCTCTCCATGACTGCTTTTGGCATGAGATTGTGAGAGGCACCTGAGTCAAACATTGCATTATGTAATATTTTATCATGAATATGTAAACTGACATAGAAAGGCAGTACCCCTGTGACTACTGTTTTTCCATCCACTTCTGGGCCAAACAGGAGTTCTGGGGTGTCATCCATCACATTGACATCATCTTTGTTACTAGTGAGTTGAAGGGACCTTTTGATCTGTAGTTTATAGATGTCATGCTTGGCAAGTTCTAAGAGAGGAATTGCTATCTTTAATTTGCCAATTTCTGTTTCTAGATCAAAAGGTTTTTCAGATTGCGTCTTGGGGTTATAGGTGACAGTTCTTTCCTTGTTCATTACATCTTCTTCTTGATTTTTGTCTTGACTTTGGGACTTATCCCTTTTACTCATCTCTTGAGGAGAAAGAGTTGAATGAGGATGAGCAGGGGGAGTGACCATAGGTTGCTATTTTAAGGACAGTGGTTCAGTGATCTCCTCAACAATCACTTCTTCTGTATGTGAAGTCATTTTGTCATTAGGTTCTATGACTGTAACTCTTTCGGGCTGCTGATTATCCTTTTTTTTTCAGGCTGATTAACATTCACAGTTCTGCTCCTTAGCTTGTATTGTTTATGGACTTCATAAACAACAGTGTCATAGCCTTGTTTAAAGTCAAAGGATTCACCTGATTTAGTTTGGAACAGTTTGATTTCACCATCCTCATGATCTTCTTGTGTTAAGAAAACTTGACTCTCACCATCTAGACCCATTAAATTAATCTCAGGATCTTCATTGGGCTCAGTTGATGTGGAAGTTTCTGCATAATTTTCTTGGAAAGGGGGTCTTATGTCTTGGTCAGCACTGGCCTTGCCAATGTCTGGGTTTGGATTTCTCCTAAAATTTGGATTCCTAGGAGGATTGTTTTGTGGTGCTTCCCATGATGCTTTTCTCTCAACTGTTTCTACCCTATCACCCAATCTCTTCATACCATTAAGTATTGCATCAAGTTTTTGATCAAGGGCTGTAGGTTCTTCTTTATATATGCTTCTCTTTTCTAACCTTGCCTTGTTTCTTTTGGCAATCAGGTTTGCTTCCACTGTGACAGCGGCCTTTTGAGTGTCTTCAAGGGTTTCAGGTTCTCTTTCCATCAACTGATATGCCATGTCAGGATCAAATCCATCAGGGAATTTGTACAAGGCCAAATCAGGAGAAGGTCTTAGGTTTTGTGGTATTGCATTATACACATTGTTGAATCTAGCACAATACTCCAGAACGGTCTCCTGAGGACCTCTCTTGATTGTTTCATATTCACCAAGTATGTGCAGAGGATCTTTCTTCTTTTCCCATCTAGTAGTAAAGGCTTGATACAGTTCATCAGGAGTTGTAATGGAGTTTGCGTTCAGGGATCTAAACCAAGTTCTTACATCCCCGGTTAGGCTTTGAACAAACATCCTCATTCTGACACTGTCATCATCTATTTCATAGGTCTCAAAATGGTCTTGCATCTTCTTCGCATGCTGGACAGCTGTCAGAGGGCCATTGGAGTCAAAATATGAGATTTTGCTTTGGTAGTCTTGAGGTAAAGCTGCAGCATTAGCTGGTATCTGCAAGGGTGCATATCTGTTAGCCATATTTACAGGATTTAGAGGATTAACAGGGGCAGCTGGGATAATAGGAACAGCGGGTACAACAGGGGTGACAAGTGAGGGTGAACCTAGAGTGTTGGTCAAGGGGATATGAGCAGTAGATGAGGATGTGAGAGGAGGAGTTTGAGATGTGGACGGTGAGCTAGGGGAACTAGGGGTAGACCGGAAAAGGACCTTGCATGGAGTAGGGATGGGATTTGGATGAACTGTATGAGGGGACAAGTCAGCAGGCTGCTCCTGCCTTTGCTGCCTCCTAATGTTTCTTGGGATGGTATTTGGATTATCAACAATGATGGGTGGATTAGGATTAGGATTTGCCCTAGTATGCCGTGGATTTTTCTTAGGAGCCAGCTTCCAACCTTTTTGGGATTTTATAGGAAGTTTTTATATTTGCAAGGACTAGATAAAGATTTCGAAATGGTTATATATATTTCAAAGCTAAGATGAAGATTCCCTAAATAAGCTCTTCCCTAAAGCTGTCACTGTGATGCAGAAACAGTTTTAAGGCCTCTTGACTGATTTCAGGCTTGATGTTTAGCTATGGAAGATAAATAACAATTAAAAAATCCTAAAAAGTCCCCAGCGGAGTCGCCAATTATGTTATCACCCAGGTTGTTCCCTATGACTCCCAAGGGAATACGGCCGGGGTAACCACTAACCAATCTTTGGATCACAGTTTCTAGCCAAACTGTAATCAGAGAGGGTTCTCTCTTTATGATTTGTCTCTGTTATGATGGTGTTTTAGGCTAGCTATTATGCTCAGGTTTTGGTTTATGTTTTGGTTGAAGGATTTCTTTCAGGTCTTATGATATACTGTTTAGAGAGTAATATATCATTGGGCAATGGAGTCTGGAGTTGAGAAATGCTTTGAAATGCAGGATTGGTGGTGTTCAAACTGCAGGGCCGATTGTGTATCTTAAACAAACAAAGTTAGCTTAAATGGTGATGTATGTCAACCAACAGAAAGCAATTAAGAATTTTCTATTAAGCTGGTGAGGTGAAAGTGAACATGCTGCACAGGAGCAAAACTTGAATTCCTGTGACAAAGGCCACTGTGAAAGGTGTATTCTGAAAGTGCAGCAATTAAGAATTACACTTATCTAGATTACAGCTGAAGAAAACATTCATTAACAACAGAGATTGAACCCAGGGTACTTAGTGAATAAATCCTGAAAGTTATTCTTTTTCCTTGTTGCTTAGTATTGAAAATCAGATAACATATATGGATTTTAACAAAACAAGTAAATAACAGAGAGAGTTACAGAGACTTATTGTATGGTGAAATACACAGGAATCCAGCAGTTATCAACAGACACTAGAACGCATTCAACACCTCAGAAATCCGAGAAATTCCATCACTTTTTTCATTAAACTTCTGAAAGGATTATAGCATAAGAATTTCTTCAGGAGAAATCAACAACAACCCTCGCAAGCTCATGCGAAGGGGACTTTATAGGAATGTTTCTACAAAATATCTCAGGCATTGAGTCATCTGAGAGAGAAAATATCTTCATAAATTCGTACAGAAAGTAGAAAAGAAGTTATTACAACTTTGAATGCAGCATAAGTCCTCTTTAAGTTTGTCAGAGGATAATTTTGACCTTTGGAGGCCAGGGAGTCGGTTGAGACGCTCTGCTTTAATGCTGGCGAACGCGTCTTTATGTTTGCTGCGCTGTATTTTCTCGGGTTTGCCACCTGTGACTGTGATTGCTGCTATGGTGACCAGATAACTGAAGTTATCGTGGCAGGATCTGAAGCATGGATTGCCACCAATCCTCCTTAGGCATTTGATGTCTGCGCATCTTTATCAACGTTTCCTCGGCCTCTGTATGCCTATAAAGATTGGGAGGAGTCTCGAACAGGTGATTTACTTCATTCTCAATGAAGAACAGGCCTTCAAGTTTTTCATATATGCTCTGTCCTGTAGGAGGCCCTGCTGGTTCAGTTGTACTGCCAGATGCAATAATCTGATTTTCAATAGTGGTTTCCATTCTATTGGCCATTTGATCTAGGGAGATCAGCTTTCCTGCACTATTCAGTAGGCTGGGCAGGCCTTTTCCTTGCAGCACTCCCATTTTGGCTTTGTACTTCTCCACATCTGCTTGCATCTCATAGAATTTCCTCTCTACTGTTTGTATATAATTTCTGAGGGTAAGCACTTTCTTAGCAGAGAGGACAGCCTCTGTTCTATTGGGAATGCCTATGGCTGCCAATTCCTCCCTTTCTTGCCTGTTCAAGAAGTCTATCATCCCGTTTGCTTGCTCTGCTCTGTTTCCCAGCACTGTCTTGGCCCTCTGAATGTCTGCTTGAGCTTGGGCCATCAAATCCATCTGCTCATGCATTATTTTTATTGACCTCCACTGCTGCTTGATGGATTGGCCAATTTTGGCCCATAGAATTCTTTTGATGTCAGCCATGGCAGTCTCTAGATTCAACTCTTTCTCTAGGGCCTTTATCTTTTCCTTTTGGGCCTTTATTTCTCTGCCCTGTTCTGCTACAGTCACTTTAGACTTGTCATATTTGGCATCCAGTTCTGCCAATTTTTCCTTGGCCTTCTTTATTTCGTCTGCTTGGAGCTCCATTGCTTTGACGGCCTTGGTCAATTCTTCTACACTTGGACTAGCATCTGGGGCTGTTGCTGTTCCTGCTGCTTCTGTTGTGGGGGCCATTGCTGCCCCTGAAGTTGCTGCTGTTGTTGATGTAGTTGGAGGAGCTTGGGAAGTGGAGTCTGCTTGTTTTTCCTGTAATATTCCTTCCAGCTCTTTCTCCAGTTCCCTAATCCTTTGGTCTTGCTGCATTAAGAGGTCTAGCTGGTCCTCAGCCCGTTTTTGCTTTTGGAGTTCTGCTGTTTGAGGGTGCTCTGTGGGCTGCAGCTTCAACCTCTTCTTCATTGCGTTCAAGTCATCATCCTTTTTCTTCAGGAGAGCCTTTACACCCGTTGGATCACTAGGATCATGTCCTAGATCGATGATGATCTCCTCCAGGGACTTTATCCTGTTGTCCTTGGCTTGGGATGATAATCTCTCAAAATCCAACTGGGTGTTGGTGTTTTTGAGGGACTCCTTCAGCTCATGGGCCATGGCGGCCTTCTCTATTAGGGTCGTATAGACCATCTCTCCAGTTTGCCTGTGGAGTTCAATCTGGTCCATGGGATGTATATGCCTGGCTAGGACCTCAACCCTTGTTTTTATGAAATCTGCCGATGTCTTAGGCTCCGGCCCCATTGGCTTGAAGTGGCTCAGGAGCAGTCTCTCCTCCTGAATGTCGTATACCGACAATAGTCTTTCTTGCTGGGCTGGTGTTGCATCAACGAATTGCTTGTAGACTTCGGCCCTTAGTAGCTCATTCTGAGCTTTTATCTGTTTGAAAGAAGCCTTGGTGCTTTTGGACTTCTTGGTCAGCTGGGAAGAGGAGGACACCTCTAAGCCATGTTGTAAAGTTTGCTCCTACTGAAAGGAGCTTGTACCTGTATGTTGGCTGCCCTCCTTGTCTTTTTTCTCACTCTCCAAGACATCATCAGTAATGTCTTCCACCTCTGGGGAGTCTGCCCTTTGCCTTTTGGCTTCTGGCTGGTGGGAGGATCCACTGAGAGGAGTGGACTCTGCTCTTTGTCTTTTAGTTCCCCTTTCCTCATGCGCTGGGGTCTGTAAGATTGGGGCAGTTACTGGCTCTTTTTGTTGAGGTGGAATTTGCAGTGGTGGAGCTGCTGGTAGCTGAGTCTCTGGAGGGACATTTTGCCCTTGCTGCTGTCCTTGTTGCTGCCCTGTTTGCTGCTCTATTTCAGGGGTAGGCTTTTCTTTTGTTACCTCCTCTTCTGTGCCCATTATACCCTTGCCTTTATCTAACACTGGTGCTGATGTAGAAGGTGCCTGTGGTGCAGTCTTTGTAGCCGAGGTCCCTTCTCCTATTGAATAAGGCGGTCTGAAAGGTACCTGCTGCACATAGTCTAGGTCAATAGTCTTTTCAAGCTCCCTCCTATTCTTTAGCATTCTTTCTTCCTCAGTTAGATTTTCCACTAGAGTGTCCATCTGCCATTCTTGTAGGTTGGCATATTTTTCAATGTGAGGGTAATGGCAATGTTTGATGCCTAACAGCCTATACTTGTTTCTTCTGGAAGTGATGAAACCTTGAGGGTCATAATGGACCCACCGAAAGCTATAGGATAACTGGTATTTATCCTTGAGGATTAGGTCTGCCTCTTCCCACCCTTCTTTTTTGTTCATGATGAAGGGGCCTAACTCGTGTTTGAACTTGAGGTGGGCCTTCTTTTTGGCGCTGTGGAAATGGGTGAGGTCTGACTGAATCAACTGCCTGTAATATTCTAAGGCAAATAACCTCATTGGTACATATTTTGGGAGCCTGTATGGACAGAGCTCACAGCCATAAATCCTAATGACAGTATGGTTCTCATATAGGTACCAGTCACCTATTTTATATTTTCTAGAAAGCTGCAGAGATTTCTTTATCTCATTTGATACCCTGGGAGGAGGGGACTTCATTAACAGGCAAGAGACTGGGTATACAAATTGGTCAACAAATTCACAGTAAGTGTAGGGTGAGTTTGTGACCTTATGAAAGACAGGGGTCCAGAAGATAACAGATCTTCTCTCCCCTCTCTGATCTAGCCTTCTGATGTAGCATGGGAAGGCTTCAGAGTGGTAGTACATGAATAGGTGGTAAATATATGCTGAGTACCTAAAGACCCCTTGCCTGTCCACCTTGCTCAGTTGATCATGAATCTTATTGGCAATGAATTTAGCAAAGTTATATTTCCTGGCAGGGGGTTGCCGTGGGCTATATGCAGATAGCAATACCAGCATCATTCTGTCCACATGCTCACTGTTTTTGTATCCCAGCACATAGGCAATCATGTCCAGTAAAAGCCTGCCTATGTCATTGAAATGGATACCCAGGTAGGGAGGTGGCTCTGTAGGCTGGCACTCAGGTCTCATGAAATCTCTGGTGACCTTTTGAATCTCCTCACTGGTCATCTTTTCACCAGTCTCTATCAAATAGCTCAAGGAAAACGGGATTAGCAATTCTGTCTGGTCAAAGTGTAACATTTTGTTGATAGACTCAGCATTGATGTAGAAAAGGATTATTCCAGATGGAGTGCTAACAGTTCTGTGCTGCCCATTGTAGTTTTCAGCACATAGGTGAATGATCTCAGGGAAGACATTTACAGCTGGGAGACAATAATATGGTAGGTTTGACTCCCATATCCCATGTGTGCCATGACCATCCTTATAGTCTTCTCTCAACTGACTGAAAGTTTGTAAGAAATCCCTGTTGCCCTCAAAGTCTTCAATAAGATAGTCCTTGTCAACCAATGGCAAGGCCTCCAGCTCTCTATTTGTTGGATTCAATGGAGCTACACTGAGGGATGAGGATGCAGAAGTAGACATTGTAAAGCTTGATTTGAAATAAGGTGATGGCAATTGTTAGACCAAGTCTTAAGCGTTTTTTCTCAGTGAAAATGCAGGCTGGTCTGTGCAGTTTGCTGCAACCTTTCAGGGATGTGAACTGCCAGGGGCAAGTTGCAGAAGTAATGAGGTTTCTTTTTGTAAGAATACAAGTGGCTTGTAGTCGGCAAAAGGGAACAATGCCGAGCAGCTCGAGGGCAATTTTATGGTTTCAACCCGTGGAATGACCGCTCTAGTATTGAATTATAGTTCAGGGGTGGTGCAGGTTGCTTGAGCTTACTAAGGAGAGTTGAATTTTAGGATTTTTACCAGTTCTTAATGGTGAATTCACAGAGAATTGGAATGCATGGGCAAAAGTGGGGAAAAACTGGTGAAATACCTGGAACACTAGCTTGGAAGCCTGCGGGCCGGGCTGTGGAGGTTAAATGTCGTCGAAATCTGGACTTGCAGCGGTTGAAATGTCAAATTTGATGGCTGGGGACAAATTTCGCGGCAGCTGCTTGTCAACGGCTCCTTCTTTTGCGCGTGAAAATGACCGAAAACGGTTCATTTGGTCGTTTATAACGTTAAATTTGGAAAAAGTATGTATTTGGTGCTTTTCCGTCGATGACGTCAGCATGACATCATGGCGGGGTCCGAGTACGGAGGTGACGTGGCTGCTGAGGTGTGAGCCAGGGTGGCAGGACATGGTGGCGGGTGAATGAGGTGGCAAGGGTATGTGGAGGATCACATGGCGCGGGGTGGGCGAACAGGTACTACGTCAGGATGACGCAATGATGACATGAGGGGTGGCGGTTTGGAATAGTGGTAAGCGGGTTCCCCGCACCGCTTTTGCTGGCGAGTGGTATTGGGGAGGGGGGCTCCGAACAACCCCGGCGGTTGACACACGTCCAGGGTATGGAGCGTGAAACCACTTTCCCCGGACGCTAAAGTTCGGCAGGTCAGGGGACGAAAATGACCGCCCACTGTTAGATCTGTGCAGTAGAGATCGGACGGCTGGCGGGTCCTCCGACGGATCGTGCAGGTTGGGGGGGGTCCCGCCGGCCCAATATTATATTCAATTTAATATTTCAGGCGGAGAACTATAGGAAAGTGGGTTTTGCATGGTTTTGGGGATTTTTTCGGGTTTTCAAGGGTTTGTCAAGGGTTTTTATGAGAGAGAGGGGTTTATAGGGGTGATTTTGGCAAGGAAAACAGGGGTTTTTTGTGTTTTTGAGCAAAGGGACGGTGAGGGATGAGGGAAAAGGTTACTGATCATAACCAGGGGTTAGAGCAGCTCCAAGATAGGGTTGACCACAGTCCCAGATGGACTAAAGTCTCCCTTGATCATTTATTTGGCTATAGTGCCAAGAGGAAGATATGTACATAGTGCTGGGATTTATACACCTTAGTGTTATTTACTAGTAGGGGAAAGGTAATGTAGGGGGTTTACATAGTAGTGTTAGAGTTAATATGGATGAAGGGGTAAATGGAGGGGAAACCATTAAGCTTATTTGAAACTTACTTAGTTTAGAGAGTAGATCAAAATGAAAAGATTTTTAGACAAGAAATGTGGCTTTTGAATGAACAAGAACCACCATGAAACCATGATCTTCTTCCATGAATCTCAGCTGATGAGGGGATGTTAGTAATGAAATGGAAGGGGGAGGAGGGAGGTTAGTCATGCTCCTTGCTGTAACTTGATGAAGATGAACACCCTGTCAATTGATTGACTTTACTCTGGTAAACACAGTTAACATATCTGCAATAGTAAAGATAACCTTTCTGCAACCCCAACTACTTACGCAGCTACTTACCTAGCATTTTTTATTTCTTCTTGGAGGGTGCACTTGGACTTGCAAACCCTTACTTGCCTTTTCTTTTCTTTGGCTTTTCTTTGTTTTTTCTATCTACTTCTACCCTTATCTCTTCCAAGGTCCCAGATTAAGCTGTTGGGAGCCTTTTCTTCTCTACCTGAACTACTTGTCTACCAAGATTAAACAGTTTGGACAGACTCCTTTCTCTATTCTACAACTGCAAATTTAAACCATGGAATGATCCAGATTAGACTGTTGGACCATCCATCAAAATTTTAAGTCCATACCAAGCTATAAGCACAGATCAGATTCTCTAGGAAATATGTGATCTTTGAATCATCAAAGCAGAGCATATTTGGACCTTCCATAGCCAATCATGAAATATGAAACCTATTGGTATAGGTGTCTAACAGATAGAATCATGTTGAAGACAAAATATATATCAAATGATTTTTGGGGAGAAGCAATACCTTGTTGTATTTATCACTTGAATTGATATCCCACCAAAAGTTTGAAGAACAAAATAATATACAAAGCATGGACAAGCATGAGCTTGTAGCAGATTTTTGAGTTTTTGTTTGTGTAGCATATTCTCATATTCCTAAAGAGTTGAGAAAGGTGTTAAATGATAGAAGTGAATTTTTTTTCTTTCTTGGTTATTGTGATCAATCCAAGGGATACAAATTGTACTCCCTAGCCACAAGGAGGTGAATAATCAGTCAGGATGTTGAATTCAAAGAAGATGAAGTTCAAATGGAAACATTGACAAGACTATAAGAATTTAAGCCACAATACTTTTAGAAGATGATGAAGTAGAGAAATAGATTTCACAAGTAGAACATGAGGTTTGCAAACCAAATCATCAAGTATATGTACTCCAATAAAATCCTAAATAAATTCTTTTCAGGGTGAGACATCTACTAAACTAATCTAGTCTATTTATACTTCTAAATAAAATAGTATGTTTGACAACAAAAATTATTCCTTATGATGTATAAACATTAGGATTTTGACAGAAATGTATGGAAATCTAGATGTTCATTCAAATTTTCTATTGTTTGGTTATCAATCTGAAATTTTTGAAGAAGCAATTTAAGAAGAAAAATTGGTCAAGGCAATGGATGAAGAGATGGTTTTCGTAGAGGGTAATGATACATTAGATCTAGTATTGTGAGAATATAAAGGTTTCATTAGTATAAAATGGATTTACAAAACAAAACTTATTGAGAAATGATAAGTTGAGAAGTATAAGGAAAAAATTAGTAGAAAAATGTTTTCCACAATAGTTGAATGTTTATAATGGTGATACTTTTGCACCAATTTCATGGCTATATATAATTAATTTTTTCTTAGCCACATATATTGCCTTCACAATCTATTTGTAATAGTTTTCTCTCACCACCCCCATGCCCCCTCACTATAATTGTTTTAAAATCTAAACAAAGCCCCTTTTCTCTTATGTTATTCATTTGCTAAAGTGTCAACCTTGCAGGTGGTGTAAGGTTAGGATAGGGAGTTTATCTCGATATTTTTTAGTGGCTTTACTATAGTTTCCATATTCTATCCATATTTTTATTTTCAACTATCATTTATATATTTGAAGCATGCTATATGTATTTAGATTTGAAGAGATAAATCCCATTCTAAATGTTGTTCTATAAATTTCCTATAGACATATTTAACAAATTATCATATAGAATAATCTTTAGTCTGATATTTAGTTTTCCAAATTACTGAATGTGCTCTATAATTGGACCTATTTGCTACATATTTGTCAATTGGAAAGGATATGCTTCTACAATATCCTCGTAATGTTTTATCAACTCATTCATACAAATTGATAAAAATACTATATAATACTTTTTCATTTATAGAGCCATTACTATAAAATAAATTGATTGGATTCCAAATACAAGGATGCAAGAGTTACCTTCTATAAAGTTGGAACTTGGTGTACAGATCAAATAACCACTCCATCTAAAATATCTGCATTATAGAATATTTACCATCGAAATTGCATCATGTAAATCTTGTAAATTAAGTAGCTCCTTGGCTTCAAGTTGAACCCCCAATGATGTGTATCCTCAAATGATGAATAGTCATGATATGCAAGTTCAGTATTCTTTCTATACACATTTGTTAAAATATTCACAATATGCAATTGGTCATTAGGGGAATTTTGAGGTCTAAATGGGACTTTAAAGGAAAATACTTAAATATTAGTATAAATAATAAAATAAAAACTATGAATTTTTAAAGAAAATGAAAGTAAACTACTTCCTTAATTATATATTTGTTTTAATTACTTATAGGATTACTCAGATGTGAACAGTGTACACCCATTAGATGTAGAAATATATTCCCACTCTACATACTTTTTAGTAAAATCATACTAAAATATTGAAAATACATGAAAATTTATGTTTCTAATTCCACGTCCAATGAGTACCCACTCTACATACTTTTCAGTAGACATTCGCTGAAAAAAATAAAAGGACATGAAAATATATGTTTCTTATTTTGCATACTTTTGAGTAGCTCTACACATGAAGAAATGAAAAAACCATGAAAAAATGTATTTATTTGAAGGAACATTTTTTTTCATTGTGGGTCTATGAAAAAGTAGGAAAAATGGGTACTCATTGGTTTTATAATTTAATTCCATATCCAATGGGTATGTACAGCTCACATTGAAATAGTCCTACAAAGAGACAGGATAAAAATACAATTTAAAAAAGTAGATTTCTTCTTTTCCCTCCAAAAATATTTACCCATCGCAATTACACCATCATAATGAATCTTACTGGTACTTTTAAAGTTTATATATATATATATATATATATATATATATATATATATATATATATATATGCATATTTTTTGCCTCAAAATTCCCCTAACAATTCAGCAATTTTGATCTCCCCATTTTCATAATTTCTTTATATATGGATAATCTCATATAACGTATGTTAGAGTATGAATAACATGGAATTTGGTATTTTTTAATCTTTTGTTCCACCTTTGTGATATGTTGTTCAATTTGTTGTAATTGTATTTCCATGTTTATTAAATTAATATGTGTCAAAGTCTTATCAGTCAATTCATTAAATCATTATTTTTCAGAGACGTTTATACATTTCTTCACTTTATTCATGATTCATGGTTTATCTCTCTAGAGGTTTAGTAGGTGTAATTTTTTTTGTAACACACTCTAGAATGTAGGATAACAATAACATTTTTTTATTGTTCTTCTATTTATGACCGTTTTTGAATCACCAAAAATAGATATTCTAATCAAATTTATGTCAATTTTAATTTGCATAGTTTTAAAACCATGATTTAGAGACTATATTTTAAAACCATGATTTAGAGACTATGTTGTTCGATGACCTTTCTTTTAACGTATATTTGAAATTTAAGCTCCTATATACTTGAAATTGTTTCCTACAAAATTTATGTTTTCTCTACAATACCATATTTTTTATTAAAATTTTGTGTCAAATGGAATTTATGGTAAGTTTCTGAAACCTTGTTGATTCTTGTACTTTTCAAACGAGTAAACTTGTATTAAACACCATGTTTCCAGCTTTCTAATATGATTTTAAAATTTGGACTTGAAGTTTCATGGTCCATATTATTTCCAATGAAGGTAGTGGAACTAAAATAGGGTCTGTTTGTAATCATATATATATATATATATATATATCTATATATATATATATATATATATATATATATATATATATCTATATATATATATATATATATATATATATATATATATAGATATTGTTTAAGGATCAAATTTATATTACTAATTCAAAAAATTACATAGATTTTTTCTCTGTGTTATGGGTCACCCTATAGGGAAACTAACCCAATAACACAGATCGTGCCACCTCAAATTACAATGGTTTCTCTTGATAATGTTATGAAACCAACTCACAAAAAGATAGAAAAATATATCAACACCTTAGAATTCAGCCTCTTCGAGGGGGCAACCTCCTTATAATTACGCAAATGAACAATTCTTCGATGATACAAATGACAAGACCTCATTACTATATATAGAAGTCTAATGGTTCATAATATAATCGGAGTTGACATAACAATAATAATGTAAGGGAACAATAATAACAATAGTGGGCTTCTATGGGGCACAATAATAACAATATGGGGACTACATGTGCACAACAATATAATAAGGGTGTTGTACTAATAACAATAAGGGGTTACACTAGTAGTATAGGGACCTAACATGCCCCTCTCCTTCAGAAAGTGTTTTCCTGAACGCTTGAGTAGTTCTTGATGCTTCTGTATAAATTCTTGTCCTCCAATGTGGAATCTTTAGCGGGTAAGTTCTTCCACTTGATGAGATACCCTAAAATTGATCTATTTCGTAGCTTTCGATTTCTCGGTTCTGTGACTACTTCAGGTTCCAATATGGATTTTTTCTTCTTTGTTAAGTTCTTGCAATACTATTTGAACTGGGATCTTCTGCAGCATTTGAATGAGTTCCCACTCTTATGGACATATGGATATCTGTAAGGCCTGATGTTTGGAGGAAAACTTACTCGAATCAAATGAATATCATGATCATGATCACAAATAGGTGGGAGGCCTTTGGGAGTCTCAAATACCTTGGAATGATTGTCGAAAATGTTATGGAGATCTGGAGAAATACATGATTTTGATGTGGGATCCTCTAATGAACATAATTGTGCAATTAATTCCCGTTGTTCTATATTTAGAAGCTTTGTCATGCTGTTAGAGTTGATTATCTTTCCCGATTTCCCTTCAATAACCCTCAATTCAACTTCCTTTCCTTCCCAAAAAAAATTCAAGAAAAGTTCTTGAAAATTAAAAGCTATCATACCCAAAGATTCTAGCCATTGGACTCCTAGTAAAACATCAACACCACCCATTGGAATGGAAAGAATTGGGCTATTCAATACATATTCTCCCATGGATAGCTTGATATTATGGCACTTTCCAGAGAAATTTATGGTTCCTCCAATTGAAACCATCACTTGACACTCTGGTGCTGGATATAGGAAGTAATTCAATTCCTTGGCTATCTTACAATGAATAAAATTATGGGTACTACCCGAATCAATCAACAATATTACCTTTTTCTTCTTGATATGTCCTTCTATCTTGATAGTTTGAGGAGTGGTAATTTCTTCCAATGCATTACAAGATATGGTCGGATTCATTTCTTGTTGCTTGATGTGATCTTTCACTTCTTGAACATTTTTCTTCTTGATATGTCCTTCTATATTGATATTTTGAGGAGTGGTATTTCCAGCCAATGCATTACAAGATATGGTCGGATTAATTTATTCTTTCTCGATGTGATCTTTCACTTTTTGAACCTTTTTCTTCTTGATATGTCCTTCTATCTTGAGAGTTTGAGGAGTGTTAATTCTTTCCAATGCTTTACGAGATATGGTCGGATTCATTTCTTCTTTCTCTGGGGTGGGTTCCTGGTGTATATCCTATTCTTCCAATGTTTCTTGATCCTTTTCTTCCTCCTCTTCATAATCTATGTAAAATAATTTCTTCTCAGAACACTTATGACCGTTAGTGTATTTGCTATCACAATTGTAAAAAAACCCTTTTTCTCTTTTTTCTTCCAATTGTTGTGGTGTAAACCTTGTAGGTTGTGGAAGGCTAGGAGAAAAAAAACTTCCATAATTATAGTCGTGAGTGGTGTGATTCCTTGTTTCCATAATTTCACTTTCAATTTTTCTTGCCAAACTGAATGCCTTCTCCAATGAATTAGGTTTCCAAAGATGAACCTCGTATTATATGTTATTATTTAATGTCCCTATGAAGACATCAACCATTTTCTTCTGTGGAATATCATTTACCCTTATATTCAATTTTTAGAAGTCCTCAATGTGATCTGCCATTAAACCCTTTTGTTTGAGATTTATCAATTGGCTAAAGAAGGTGCTTCTCTTTGTATCCTCATAATGTGCTATCATTTCCTCTATGGAAATTGACCACGTGACAAGTGGTTTACAAGAACAAAGCCCTTTATACCGTAAAAATTGATTTGATTCTAAATAATTAGATGCAATAAGTACCTTTTGTAGCAGTGGTACACCATATAGATCAAAATATTTCTCCATTCGTAGTATTCCATTTATCGGATCCTTGCCATCAAACTTCCCTCATATCACTTTTTTGTTTTATTTTAGGAGCTCGATCTTGAAACAATTGTAACTCTGTATTTTTTGATCTTTAGGTTCTAAAATTTCGGCCTGTGATATCCCTCTGAGCCCTCTTTCTAACTCCACAAGTCTGATCGCAATTGGATTCCTGAAGAAATATTTATTCCCAATATCCCGTAATGACCTAATTATAGACTAGTTTAGTACAGTGAATTTGTATGATGTGTCACGTGTCATTGTTTCAACCTTAGGTTCTAAAACTTATACCCAAAGAAAATACAGTCCGTCTTCTTTCTGTAACTTCTTACAAAATTTCAATCTGATGCTCAGAGAAAAAGTTATGATGCTTTTCCCAACATCACCTGTTTAGGATGTAATTCGAGAGTCTGCAAAAAGCCTAACTTCCTTAGATCATATATCTGAAAATATACCGAGTTGAGATCTGAAATTCGGCGCCGAGGTTGAGACCAATTTCTTCTCAAATGAGTTTTATTTTTAGCTTTTGAAACTGCGTAGCGAAAACGTTGTAGCAAACATTCCACGATGAATATTTTTAGATGAAATTCTGGAGCTTCCAAAAACTGTAACTTCCTATGATCATATGTCCGAAACTATAGCGAGAAAAGGTTTGAAATTTGGACTTGAGGTGCAATGCGATTTGATCTCAAATGTTGTTTTTAGCTTCTGAAACATTGCAGAAAAAAGGTTATAGCGCAAATGCCACGATGACCTATTTGGAGCAGCAAAACCCTAGAATCCAAAGCTCTGATACCAAATGTTATGAAACTAGCTCACAAAAAGATAGAAAAGATAGATCAACACCTTAGAATTCAGCCTCTTCGAGGGGGCAGCCTCCTTTACATTACACAAATGAAAAATTCTTCGATGATACAAATGACAATACCTCCTTTCTATATCTAGGACTCTACGGGGTCATAATATAATCAGAACGACATAACAATATTAATGTAAGGGCACAATAATAACAATAATGGGCCTTTATGGGGAACAATAATAACAATATGGGGACTACACGGGCACAACAATATAATAAGGGGGTTTTACTAATAACAATAAGGGGTTACACTAGTAGTATAGGGACCTAATAGATAAGCATATATGACATAAAAAAACAGTGACCAGAGCATACGCTACTCTACAAAGTGTTCCAAAAGCACTAACTTTGTTCAATAGAGAGAGTTAGATGATAACAAAATTAGGAGATGTTATCCATGTTTAAGTGAGGCATTATAGAAAAAGACAATATGACCTGGGAGGAGAAGGAGACCCTACGTCCTTAGAAAGAAGCCATGAACCATCGTCCACTAAGGAGTCATGAACCATGAGCCTATGAGGAGTTACCAACCACCGAGCAACTATGAGCTACGATTCACTATGCAGGGAGAAGCCATGGGCCACATACCATTCAGACTATTGAAACAAAAGAATGACTAAGACCCAAAAGCCATAATTCATAGAGGTAACATGCTCCTCAGACTAAATCCAACTAGAATCAAGGGCATGAGTTCCTGACCATGCGGAGAACTACTTGAAACAGGGTCTCAAGTCACCCGTTGCACTTGACTTCCAACCTTTCACCTCTAAGAAGCACATTGAATTATTCCATGGATGCCCAACTATGAACTATGGTGGCCTGTGAGCTAGATGGCACTTTTGATGGGAGGAAGTTCCCACTAGCCATAGTTTGTAGATAGTATTGGGTGGCCCTCTCTGCTAGATGGATAGTGAGAGTAAGTATATACCATTCCCACAACCCATGCCATAAAAACACTCCACAATTCATAATTGCTTAACATTTTGAATTGAATGAAATTTTGACCCCAAACCTATCACCCTAAGCTTAAATTCGATCATCTCGCTAAGAGTTTCATTATTGGCTAGGAATGGAGGATACCTTTAGTTTCCTTACTAACTCCATGAGTCACTATCAACAAGAAGAAGAGGTTACTGATCCAGATAAAGCCATACCAAACAATAGATTGTGGTTGAACATTTAGATCTGACGAATTATAATGAACAAAAGGATTCTTTGAGAACGTTGCACCATAATGGTGAAGCTGGGGGCCATTAGAGGTGCTAGAACCATCTTGAAGTCAAAGGAGACCGAAGGTGACCAAATGCAAAGCCAATGGTGAGACATGTATTCCAACTCTGAAATTACCAAAATAGACCCAAAGGTGGACCAATTAAGTATTGCAATAATAGGAAAAGAATCACAAGAATGATTTCTCTGTGATAAAGACACATATTTGATCTTTCCCCTGACGAATGGCTCTCAATACAGAATATCAGTAATAGAAATAGGCCAAAGGGAGGAACCATGATGCCAATGACATTCGGCATTACAAGGCACCACTGCAAACCATGATGAATTTCCATAATTTTGTCGTGAGAGAAACGGAAGTTGGTGTACGATGGCAAAGGTGAGACCAAATCAGGCATCATATCAAGATAAATACTCTCGTATCAACGAATTGCATGATTAGCCAAGTGCTTGTTCCCTTTTAGCCTTGATAGCATGCTTACATTCATCATATTTAGACACCCGATATAGGGGATTCTATAATCATATATAACTATTTTAGTTAGAGCACATATTTCAGACTAGTTGTGAGATTATTCAAAATATCTAATTTCCGTTTCTTGTAACATGAAAAATATAAATAATAAAAATATAATTTTTTTTATCAAAATTTTCATGAATCGTTGCCTCATGCCCATAATTGTTTTCTAACTCTGATATCTCAAAAACAATGTTAGGACTATATTACCAAAGACATACATTCGAGACTAAGTCTAAAGCTGGAAAAAACCTCTAATTTCCATAGATTATAACTCAAAAAATATAGGAAACAAAAACCTAAACTTTTTACCAGAAGTACTCATTTGTTTCCTTAAGCTACACAAATTTATAGTATTTGCAACTTCTTAGAAAAGGGTTATAATGAAAATTATATATGGACTTATTTGAATGAGGAGAACCTTAGGATTAGGTGTTATGACACAAAACGTTAAGAAACAAGCACGAAATAGCCTAAAGAGAGAGAAAAGTAATTAGAAGGCTTGAGAATCAGATATAAGAATAAATGATAAGACTCCTCGAACAAAAAATAATCTTTTACAATATAATATGTTTTGCAGATGAGATGCTTTTCAAAATTAGGTCTCTCCTTAGTATGTATATAAGAAATAAGAAATATAATTATAATTAAAGTGTTCTTCCATTAATAATGACAATATTAATATAATAATAAGAATATAATTACTATGTATATAGGGCTTTATGGAATATAAATAGATACTCTAAATAAAGAAATTGTAAAATAAAAATTTATTGTAAAATAAAAATGTATTGCTAAAACAATATGATACTAATATAACGAAACTAAACAAAATTTTGAGAAAAAAAAAATTAGTAAAGGAATAAATGATTTTATCATTCTGGTTGATTATAATAATTTATTTTATCATTTTTTTTATTACAAATTTGCATTACATAAAAAATAAAAGAATTATCCAATCTGAATTAAATAACTTATTTTTTATAGGTTATATTGTTTTTTAAGTAAATAATGTTTGACTTTTCATTAATTTTGAAATTTGAAATTTGAATTTCTATTTTCTGATTAGTTTATTTACATGAAATGACTAATTTTATGGTGTTTAAAATTGAATTGTGAAAAAAAATATTTAAAAAATAAAAAATGAATAAGATCTTGTATGTAACCTATGTCGTAACATTTAATAAAGAGTACAACTATGAAATCTAAATATTTATGAAAATAAATTATCATTGTATAAAATACCAAACCAAGTGTCATAACATTTAATAGAGATCACATTTATCAAATCTAAATATTTATGTTAGTAATTTATTTTTACATCTCAATTTTAAATATTTATTTTTACTATATAGTTTTATTAATAAAATTGTGACAATAAATATAGTTATTTATATTTTATTTGTAATTTGATAGTGTTTAAATTTTTAATTAGTAATTGGATAACGAATTTAATATCAAATAAATAACATGTTTTTTAGTTACAATATTCATTTAAATTAATTTATTAGTACAAATCATTTAGGTTTTTTTTTTAAATATAATTTATTTATTTAGAAAATGTTAAATTTATTTATTTATTTATGTTTTTTATATGAAAAATATTGATGTTGCATTTCAAAATTTATATATTTTTTTATTTTTAATACAATTTTTTTAAATAATAAAAATAATAATTTAATTTTAAAAGATATAAATATGATATTATATGTAAGCATATTTTAAATTGAAGTTTATGATTACTATGTAGCATATTTTATATATACATGATTTTGGAGGTTTTTAATTCTATAAAAAATTAAATTAATTATTGAAAGTTTAAAACTCTAAACATTTAAATTAATCTAAATTAGATATCAATTATTTTTTACATAAGAAATAGGTAGTAAGCTACAAAATTGCATATTACACTTTTTTAATTAATCTTTTCTATTAAAAAAAATAAAAACTATCAAACTTTTAACACTTTCAATAAGAGCCTTATCCATTTTAAAAATAAATATAATATTACTAAAAAAACACCTTATCAAAAAAATAAAGTGTAAATATTAAAATAAAGAAAAATATTCCCTTATTTGACTGATTAAATATTTAAACTGAAAACAAATAATTCCCTATAATATTGAATGATGTAGTAGCCATAGTAGCCATAAAGAAAATAGTAGCAGTGAATGCTGTCTTTAAGAAATAAGCATTATCCATAGAGACTACTTTTGAATTTTTAATCGTAACATATTAAGGTTATTTAATTACTCAAAGCTTATTGTCTAACATCATGCCAGATTCGATATGTCGAAATTCAAGGTTAAGCATATAAGTCTTTCACGCGCATCTTTTAATTATAATAACTTTCCATCTGAAATAATTCGCGGATTTAATAATTCGCATTTCTGAAATTTATGTTGTTAAGTTAAAATTGGTCAAAGAAGTTGCAAAAATATTTTTAATTCATTGATTTCATTTATGACGGCATTGGACGGACTTCTTTTTGCTACAATCCATACTTCCAATTTAATTGGATAAATGGATTTTCTTAGAAATGATTATAAAGATAAAATATATCTCCAATTTAAATGGATAAAAGGATTTTCCTGGCAGATGCCTTCTCTGCCTCCAGGAGAATGAATCCAACTTCCACATGTTTCTCCAATGCCCTGCAGCACAAGCAATCTGGTATGAACTCTCGACACACTTCGGTTCTCCTCACTGTTTATTCTCCTCTGTACAGGATGCATTTTTATGGTGGGCAGAACAAAGCTCCGACAAACAGGCTCTTTTCTGCCTCACATGCTGGAATATCTGGACATGGAGGAACCGACGCATCTTCCAGGCCTCCTGTCTGCCGCTGGCCTCCATTCTGCCATTTATTTTGGGATCCATGCCCACACAGATCTGACTGCCGAGTCCTTCCTGCACCAGCGCATTGAAGCTCGGCTTTTCATATATGTCGATGATTTTCACAATATACAAAGGCTGTAACATTTTGTTTTTCTCGGAATCCATTTTGATATCCATGTCAATCATGCGCATATATTCTATTTTGATATCCATGTCCTCATGCTGCTGTCTCCTTCTTCGCAATCTTTTGTGCTCATCTGGTTTATATGCTCCACATGCTGCTGTTCCTTCTTCGCATTCATATGCGCTCATCTGATTCATATATGTATATTCTCCCTCGTCTATGTGACCGAGGCTTGATGCATTATTATCAGAACAATTCTCCAAGACTACGGTCTTCATTGTATACACGATCCATATATTTTAATATACAACATGATGATTTTTTCTTACTGAAAAAAAAAAGGATTTTCCTCGAAATGATTAGAAAGAGAAAATATATATAATCACAGTGGAGGCTTTATCATCAATATTCTCATAATAAATTAAAGGAAGATTGTATACACAAAACTTTTTTAAAATAAGATATTTGACTAAAGGTTACATTGAACCCGAATGAATCGGGTAGAGTTCATTCCTTTTAATGATCATGAGCAGCTGATATTTGGATATCCCAAAGTCCCTCACTAAATTTAAAAGGAATCTTCTGTAATTTAGTATTAAATATTTAACTTTCGGAGTCCAACATAAAGAGGTGAAAATGGCTAAAATAGTCGTTCAAATAAAATATCTAAACGCATTATTAAAATTAATCCTTAAACGTCTCATTAAAAGCTCGCAGATATTTCAACATTTCATGTATGGGAAACACTTGTATGCTCATAGGAATCATAATGAACACATAGGATGCAAATTCTCGCAACAAATTTTCTCTAGTGCTAGTCCAAACAAAATACACTTTAGAAACTAAATAGATGATAGATAACCTAGAAATGGTTTGGCAACCTCCCCATACATATGGGACATAAATATATTAAATATTATCCATAGAGGGATGATCATTCAACCAACAACCATAAACAAGCATTGAGTAATGGATGGTTACACTTTGCATAGGGTGTTGCAAGGCACTATGAGACTACTAGGTCATGGCCTTCAATGGAATTCGAGAGTTATGATGAGAAACCAATAAAGAGAGGTTATGAATAACAAAGCTTTTAACAAAAATGTAATATCACAAAAAGAGAGTACCAAAGTCCAAAATGGTGCCAAAAGCACCCAAAAAAAACACAAGGTTGTGACCAAAATACATTGTTGTTATCCTTAAACCAAGAAGCCACCAACCAAACAGGAAATGAGAAAATTCGCAACACCAGATAAGCCTGCGCCAGACTACCCACCCACCACCCATGCTCACTGATCCTCTTCTGAAGATGAATTATTAGTTGGAACCCTTGCGCTATAGCCAAGAGGCTCCATTAGGTCCTGAGAATCAGTCGCAGGCTACATAGCTTTCCACATGCGCTAGATGAGCATCAATTCTATCCAAAAAACCTTTGATTCGTAAGCATCCTCTTAAAATCTTCCATAGAGGCAACAATATTGTATTTCTCCTCTTACTTTTTTCTTAGCATAAAGCCCAACAAAGTCTTCATTTGTCAATGAAGAGAAACTGAGTTTAACTACTATTATCTTCTGCCCTTGGTGTGCCAACGGTATGGCACCCAAACAAACATATCCTCTAACAACTCATATTCCAAAAGGGACTTCCTCTCCTCTCCTACTTTGGTCTCTATCTCATGGATTACCTCATGCGTCTCTAGCGATACTATATTAAAATAAGTTGTGGTTGATTCATGGGAAAAGAGCGTAGCTCCTCACTATCGAGGCTGAGATCTACCACCTCCTCCTTCATATTCCTCGTCCTCTCCCTTAGCGACGTTATCAAATCTAGAAGAGCAAAAGCAATATCACTATAAAGATTTCCTCGACTTGTAAAAGGATACAAAGACATAATTAATCTACCCTATATAATACCAAGAAACCAACAAACAAGTTGGTCATAATAGCACCATACAAAAAACTTATCCTTACATAAATACCCACCAAAGAAAATAGAGGATAAAACTGCTTCAGCGAGAGACTAAACTTTATATACAATTATTAAAAAATACCGATATAAAATAATATATTAAAATGCATTGATATGAAATAATACATTGAAATTTACTTTATTGTATAGAGAAGCAAATGGTTATATATATAACTTTTATTTATAAATTAAATTCTTATTAATGAGAGATTTTTCAGCGTAAATCACAAGAAATTTCATTTGTCGACGCGTTTCGAACCAACTAGTGTGGTTCATCGTCAGGACAAGTTGAAGAGTCAGATCTAGATTACAAGTTAAATAGTCAGAACAGAACATCCAACAGTGATGGAGGAGTCTCTGCATCTTTTAAGAAAAGCCAGATCTGACTTCAACCTCGAAACCTGCAAGAATGCCCATTCAAATTGATGAACTTTGGTAGCAATGGCTTTTCCGTGCAGGGATTCGATTGTTGAATTGAGGCTTCTATGATCCATATCAAGTTTATGAGAGATTTTTCGACGTAAATCACAAGAAATTTCATTTGTCGACGTGTTTCAGACCAACTAGTGTGGCTCATTGTTAGGACAAGTTGAAGAGTCAAATCTAGATTACAAGTTAAATAGTCAGAGTAGAACATCCAACGGTGATGGAGGAGTCTCCGCATCTTTTAAGGAAAGCCAGATCTAACTTCAACTTCGAAACATGCAAGCATGCCTCTTCAAATTGATGAACTTTGGTAGCACTGGCTTTTTCGTGCAGGGATTCGATTGTTGAATTGAGGCTTCTGTGATCCATATCAAGTTTATGAGAGATTTTTTCTGCGTAAATTACAGGTTTCGAAGTTGAAGTCATATCTGACTTTCCTTAAAATATGCAGAGACTCCTCTGTCACCATTGGATGTTCTGCTCTGATTATTTAAATTGTAATCTAGATTTGACTCTTCAACTTGTCTTGACGATGAACCACACTAGTTGGTTCGAAACGCGTCAACAAATGAAATTTCTTGTGATTTACGACGAAAAATCTCTCATAAAATTGATATGGATCACAGAAGCCTCAATTCAACAATCAAATCCCTGCATGAAAAAGCCATTGCTACTAAATTTCATCAATTTGAATGGGCACATTTGCAGGTTTCGAAATTGAAGTCAGATCTGGCTTTCCTTAAAATATGCAGAGACTCCTCCATCACCGTTGGATGTTCTACTTTGACTATTTAACTTGTAATCTAGATTTGTCTCTTCAACTTGTCCTAACAATCAACCACACTAGTTGGTTCGAAACGTGTCGACAAATGAAATTTCTTCTGATTTACACCGAAAAATCTCTCATAAACTTGATATGGATCACAGAAGCAGCAATTCAACAATCAAAACTCTTCACGGAAAATCCATTGCTACCAAAGTTCATCAATTTGAACGGGCACGCTTGGAGGTTTCGAAGTTGAAGTCAGATCTGGCTTTGCTTAAAAGATGCAGAGACTCCTTTGTCACCATTGGATGTTCTGCTCTGACTATTTAACTTGTAATCTAGATCTGACTCTTCTACTTTTCCTGACAATGAACCACACTAGTTGGTTCAAAACACGTCGACAAATGAAATTTCTTGTGATTTACGCCGAAAAATCTCTCATAAACTTGATATGGATCACAGAAGGCTCAATTCAACAATAAATTCTTATTTATAAAATAATTTTATATGAGAAAGCGGATTTCACTTAAATAAATTAAATATATTTTACAACACGTTTATTGGTATTTAATATATATAATAATAAGTTTATTTATTATTGGTGTCTAGAGGTTTTTGTTTTTTTTTCCAATTGCTGATAAATTATATTAGCAGACTCTCCATAAAAACATATAAACATATTATAGCTTAGATAATATATTACATAATTTCCCAAGATTTTCCTATAGTAGCATTGTTCTTCATAATTTTTTAGTCCAAGTTTACAGTCTAACAAAAATAGGGAGATCTATAAGAAACTCCATGTAGAAAACACCCACTAGTAGGCTTACATTATATGAATGTCATTAAAAGTGTCTAGTGTAGTTATGATGTCTAATGAGGTATCTAGATTAAGGTTGGGCAACATCTGGGGTGAACAATCTAAATTGAGTGAGGATTTTGTAGGTGAATCCGAGAAGACTTCATCTTGTTCCATACCTTGTAGGCTTTCGAACTGACTTCTTAGACTATCCACGTCATCATTTTTCCTCTAGATCAAATGCCTGCATTTTAACATTATTTCTATATTGTTCCATGAGTTAATAAACCAACTAATACATACATATCTACTCAAACCGATACTTTGTAGGCTTTCCAATTTCCTTCTTAGACTATCCACATCACCGTTTGTCCTCTAAATGAAGTGCCTATGTTTTAGCAATATTTCTATTTTCCATTACCTCAACAACCAACTAATCCATACATAGACTGAAATCCATGAAATTATTTTAAATTTATTTCATATTAACTTCAAAAGCATGAATTAACCCTCTTTAAATTCCTTTGATGGGTCTCCATGATCGAATACACAAAGATACTATATTTCCAGAGTTTCCCTATATGCACGTACAAGTCAACTAATTGAAATTTTAGCTACTAATGAGCTTCGACTCTCTAATTTCTGAAAATAAACTAACATTGTTTATAGGAGAGGACTCTAGGAGATTTAATTCCTCCTAACAATATTTACTTCCCACTTCAAACCATGTGAACTAGGAAGGATTTCAATCTCATCCTTGCACTCACATGGAAATTGTGCTACTGGAGGAGATCGACCTTGTTTTGTTCACAGTGTTATTATAATGTAGAAGTCTCAATCCACACACCCCCATTCCTCCTGATGGAACCACTTTCTCAACCACTTACTTAATGACTCTGACTTCATGGATCATGCTGCATTTGTTATGGGATGGGAAGGATTTAGGTAGAAAAATTTTCCCACAATGTTTCTTGAGGCGATGAACTAGCTTGGTTGACTAATAAGTCCACCATTGAATTTAGCTCTTATAGTACATGGTTGGATTGATATCATGGAATAAAGGATAGGCTTCAAATAATTCTCTGGATTATGGGGTTTAGTTTCATATTTAAAGGAGAAGTGCTAAGGTTAAGGTCCCTTATTATCTCAACTAGATCCTCCATAATAATTACCTTGCATATTGGTGATTTACTTTTCAAATTAATTCCTTGTCCAAACAACCTTACTTGATTATTCAATCATGCATCCAAACTCCAAAATTATTTCAAGTCAATTTATATACCTCTCACTCCATCTTTAATTTAATCAGTGGATTCAACCCACATTTGATTCATACATTAACATTTTAAGTACATTCAATTATAGGTTTTCTTATTATGGGATTCTGAAAGTAATTTGATTAACATAGTTTGATACACCCACCTAGAAAAAACTTATGAATATGCTCTTTCATTAAAATGCGGGTTAATGTTGAATGAGATTAATTTCATTTACTATCAACCAAGTGAAGATATCTTCATTATGTTTGTATTTAAAGTCTATGTTTTAATCATTTAAAGTCTATGTTTTAATCATACATATTTAGCTGAATCTAGATATCTATGTTAGTTTAGTTATTAGATCAATGTTTGAGTGATATTTATAATTAAGTCGTAGTCGTGGTCTCTATTGGAATTGGGCTTGAGAAAATTTGATTTTTAAATAAATGGGTGGATAAGATTTGATTTAAAGAGAATATTATTAATATAATACATCATCCAACACATAAATGAAAATAATTTCAATGAGTTTCCAATTTCAAATCAAAGAATGAAAAATTTAATTTAAAAATATTTATTTTACCAACTATAAAAAAATCATTGCTTGCCTTCCAGATTGCATACTGACAGTTGCGTTCGTATCAAAGCGCCATCATGTAGTCGTGACTAGTAACGGGAATGGTTTATTCCCAAATTATGACTAGTTTTCAAGAACAAATGAAAGTTAAGTCTCCAAGCTCACTCACTAGTTTTGAAAAAGTAAATTTCAAAAACGAAAATGAGAAAAACCCATGGTTAAAAAGCAGAGTAGGAGAGAAGGTTTCATCATGATTTCCTATTTTTTATGTGCTTATGGGTGTGTTGATGGCGCTTGATTCTACCAACGCTGTAAGGGGATCTCCCTGATGTGAATTCTCAATTAGACCTCACACTGTTTGGTGTAGGAGTCCCATCCAGTCATATGGCTCGCCCACCATTGGAATGGTAAGAAATTCCTTGGTTACAATCACATATAAGAGAACACAACACCTCTTTGGTTCAAGAAGAATGTGAGATTTGTGAGACTCCCAATGTAAGGTGTATGAGGGAGACTTACATGACTCAAGAGAGAAACGAGCCACTGGTAAGAAAAGTAATAGTACTATCCTAAAGGGGGACTCGAGGATAAAGAGAAAGACTCGTTGAGTACTTGCATATTAGTCCACATAGCAAGAAACAATTTTTAAAACATAGCATCATTCATTCAATAATATCCATACCTAAGAAAAAAAATAGTTCAATAACTTAGTATGTGAATAAAGAAACATATAACATACACATAACTAGGATAGTCCAAATACATTTATGATGCATGGATGAAGAAATGTTGGCTCGTTGAGATTTTGATTGTAAGTGCAATATCCCAAGTACATTGTTACATGAGTGAATCACTATATCCAATAGTATAAGATGAAACCACAACTCCAAAGAATATTCAATCTCCTATGTAGTATAAGAGAAGTCAATGCTAGGGCTCCAAAATCCTAGCAAAAATCCCTATGTTTGAGTTATGAGGAGCTATTTACAAGAAACACAATGACTTTTGAGATTCCTCATGAATCCTGAGTTCTTATGACTATTCATATTCTAATATGACTCATTACATTCCAATGTGTGGCTTTTCATGTTTCACATGTGTCACTTGGACTTCATTACACAACATATATCACATAAGGCAATTTACAAATGAGATGATGACTTCATAAGAGAAAACTGCTAAAGGAAAAAACTCATCAAATGGATAGATCATTCTCTTCTTCACGGAGTTCACTTTTCATGTAAGTGCACCATGCTCTAAACTCCTTTGTGATGACTTTGACCCAGATTGGAATGTCCCCTTTATAGCACACCTTCACCTCCAATGCCTATGCCAGTCTGTTCTTGGAGCTTGATTGCACATTATTCCACAACCATGAAAGCTTTGTGTGAACTTTGACTGGTGCAAATTCATACTGCTGAATAATATCCTTAGTTAACTCCAAGCGTTGTTGTTCTCTTACATGGTTTATTTTTTTAATGTAATCCCTAATCTCCTAAAAGATGACTTCCCTACCTCTGATTGGTTCAAGAGATTCAATGGTACGTATCCCATTCTTTTGTGTAAGAGACTCAAACACATTATGTAGTCAATTGTAGGAAGCCATGGTGTTAACTGATTATGCTCCAATATGCAAGTAATTATATAGGTGGAGTCTTAGCTGCACTTTATCAATTTCTACGACAATATTATCCTTCTTTTCCCAATGTTGCTAAACATTTGGATATTTGGTAGTCCACCCCTGCATCTGGTCAACTGCTCTGGTTGCTATCTTCAGGAGTTTCAACATGTCATGTGTGTTCTTCTAAATGTAAATGAGAGGGGCCATGGCCTACTGTATAAGTATCATCTCATCACATAGTCATGCCATGGTATCCTCTGTTGGTCTCAACTCTTCAAGCATGGCTGACTATCATTCTACAATATCAGTGCTCTGTGATGAAAATCGCTGGTTCTTTGCTACAGGATGTTCTACTTCTTTCTTCTTCACAACCAATTCTCTTCTGAACCTCACATTCTCATTTAACAATTACTCTCATTTTCCCTATGTCGCTATAGAAAATGCACACCTTTTCGCCATAAGTTCCCTTGGATTTATTTTAGTGTTGGAGGTGATCACCTTTTCGGTCGCTGCTGAGATAGGATTATGAAGATCCTATGGGAAGTATCTATGGCTTTGTTGTATGATCCTCTTCTTTAGTTGATCAAACGTTATGATGCATACATCCATGACTTGATCTTCTTATGGAGGTGTAATTCCTATCTCCTTGAATGGAAGATGTCCTCTTGTAAGTTGTTTTTCACCTTGACAATCAGGCTCATCATCCATCGGCTAGATGATATATCGTTACTCTAACTTCTCCTCTAGCTCTTTAGTCAACCATTCTTCTTCTAGGCTTTGTGTTGCTTCCTCCTCATGAGACCGCCTCTATTGTTCTTCCACTATTTGTATCCTCTCTTCTTCTTCTATTTATTTCTTATCAAGAAACTCATCCTGCTTACTCCTCTCATCCTCTTCTGCTACTTCTTCTTCCTCCATTTTCTCCTTTCTAGCTATGTTTGTGTAGCTCCCATGTTTAAATCAATGACCTTCCATTTCCTACCTCTGTCACCCAAAAAACACCTGATCCTTTTCCTAGGAGCTATCTTCTTTACTTGAGGTGTTATTTCCTCCTCCTCTTGCTCTTGCTCTTATAATTCCTAAGTTGGTGGGTTGTGGGGTTAACTGGCCTCCATGGTTAGATGTGTCTTGATTCTGACATTATACTAGTTCTTTACCTTTTCATCTTTTGGTTTGCACATTGATGAATACCCTATTTTATGTCGGACCCTTTGATAATGCTGCCTTACAATTAGCTTGAGACCATATGCATGGAAATATTTGGTGGTGAAGTGTATGTGCTTCAACTCTTTGATCTCAGCTATTAATTCCTTACGAATATTTAATCATAGAATCTGATCCTCAATGGAAATATAGGCCAAGGGGATTTCTTCCTCTTGTGAAGAATTCAGGACAACCACTTATCCAACTAATTTTCCACCTCTTGCATGACCACCTTGTTTGTCACATATCGCAGCATAAGATGAGGGTTATTTGACATCTGAAGCATATGATATGTCTGCCCTTAGGAGCTACAAGCCAGTTCACAATATCTTAAAGTGACTCCTTCACTTGATCTGTCATGCATGGAAGATTGGTGTCGAATATTAGGTGAAAAATAGTTGCAAAGAAATGTTCATCCAATCTTTCGTATGCGCCTTTGAAGCTTCCTTTTGATAACAACCTATAGTGGAAATAAATTGGGAACTTCTCTAAAGGATTCTAGTTCGAGTCTAGTTTCAGGAACACATACCGTGCACAAATTCCATCCAAGAGATATGCATACATGTATAATTATGTAGCTTGATTTTCCTGTAAAGATGCTTTGGGCTTCCCTAGCTATTACTGTAATTCATGTGATAACATATCTGCCCAATTGAAGTATATACAATGTATCACCACCATATTGAACGTATATATCCAATTCCCTTGGAAAACCTTAGTATTCTTAAGCCCAAATATCCAACAATACATATCCATCAAATACTGATACACCTTTCTTAAGATATTTGTCAGATAAACTATCGATGGACGATGGTGTAACTTAATAGGTTCTCATCACCATTTTTTAATAGCATCAATCATGTCAACCGTATCCCATATTGTGTAGATATTTTCATTTGCGTACTCATTGGGCTTCAAAATCTTACAATATATTTGCATACCTTCACCATAATAGGTGGCGAGGTGACTACCACGCTCACTACGCCGCAAAAGTTGTAAGTCACCATATGTGTGATGATCCATTCAATAGCTTCAGTACATGGAATGACTGGGAATATTCATGTGATCCTGTGTATCCTAGACTTCTTAATGTTGATATATGCATGAACATCTTTTAAGTCCTCTGAAAACTTCTTCTGCATGAATTTGTTGTAGATTTTTCTCTAGGTAACCTCTTTCGTCTTGTCAATAAAACATTGAGTGTCCACATATATAGGAACATTCGACTTTGCAACTTCAATCAACTCACCAGTGCTTGCTTCTAAAATTTATTCAGAGGCACTTTATGAAGTGACATGTCTCCAACAGATGAATACATAGCGGCAACACTTGTAACATGGTCACCTGTTTGTGGAATCACACTCATAGTTACAAGATCAGCTTGAAACTACTATGCAACAAAACTTGTAAATCACATTCAAAGAGTCATCACAGATGATAGATCACAAAAAATAATGAATGACAACCAAAAATAACTTGCATGAAGGAAAAATACACATGCAAATTAGTAGAGCACATTTTCAAAGAATGAAAAGGACATGCATGGAAATGCGGGACTTCGTAGTGCACTTATGCACTCAAGAAAGAGGCAAAAATCAGTAGAGTACATTGTAGCACTCTAAAGAGTTGAAGGAAGAGGCCTTCAGGTCTTCCTTATGTGCCCATGTACCATGAGAGACAAGGAGGGCGCACTTTTGCACTCTGAAAGGAGAAAGGATGAAGAAAATAGAGCTTTGAGTCTTTAAAGTGTGGCACTCAAGGAAAAGGAGGGTGCATTGTCACATGCTGAAGGGATAAATGATGTGGCTTCATGCCTTTGTGATGCCCGATGATCCCTAAGGAAAAAATGGTGCACTATAGCACTCCTAAGGGTCGAAGGGAAAAGCTTCATTCCTTCATGATGTGCGCATGCGCTTAAGAAGAAAACTGGGTTAAGTAAGGTGCAATTTTCAATGCTAAAGGAGATTTGAGCTCAAGAAATGTGCTCTACCTATAAAAGGCTCAGCAACAAGTCTAAAAAGAATTTGATGCTAATATGATGAGAACAATGATCTCCAAGGCTTTATAGTTATTGTCATATGCATGGTGGAAGATGAAGAGTTTTAAGAATGTGACGAGTTACTTACATGCAATAGTGGATGAACACTTGCAAGATTAGGATTCAAATAAAATTCTAGCAAACAAACTGTAAAACAAGAGATTGAAAACAAACAAATCAATATTTGACAGAGGAATCATGAAAATTTGTAAAATATTGAGCATCCAACTTACTTTCTGCAGTAGCTAATGAAGGGTTTCTTAATTCTTCAGCTGTGTGCTCAACTAAGATGAAATGATGATTGACATAATGATTAACTGAGTTTATTTAAAGAAATTAACATGGAAAATTGTTCCATGCATAAGTGCCACTTGTCATCGCATGAAGAACTAATTAAGGAGTTAAGGTGTTTTCTATTTTCTAGGAGTGCGCCCTCATGCAACAAGTTGGCTCATGCATGCAATAAGATAGGGCACATGTCTTCGATACGAAGGAATGCGCCCAAACAGGGTGCACTTGGTCAGCCTGAGTGAATGCGCCTAGGTAGGGCTCACTTCTTTAGCCTAGAGTAGTGCGCTCACCTCAAATGCAAGCCTTCGTCAACTCAAAGTGTGCTTTTGCTTTTGTGAAAGATTTTCTTACCTTTTTCTTGCTTTCTCTACTTTTGTGTGCTTTTTGAGTGTGTGCATGACTAAAAGTCAAGTTTCTAAGTCAAAATATACTATGAATTCACCTAACCTGAAACTTACTAACTTGAACGCTTCGAATGATCAAGTGACGAAACTTGAGACAAATTGACTTAAGAGGATGCGACACTAGGAGCGAGGACTCAAAAAACAAATCAAACCACATGATGACACATGGGGGCTTGAAATGACAGTTAGCGTAGGCTCCAAAATCGACACAGACCAAAACAATTTGAGGGTCGCTGTGGCAGGCAACATGGTAGTCTTTTTATAAGAAGCATTGTTTCATTGCCATAAACGAGAGATTGGTGTTCCAGGGTGCTATGAGAAAACACAAATTACGCATAGTCACCATTAGTTTATTTTCTGATATCATTTAAGTTGCTAAACAAATGTGAGTGTTACCATTGTAGATATGATTCAATCTCTGTAATTTATATTTTTATTGTTTCGATTTAGAAACTGATATTCTTTTATGAGATCATTTAAGTTGCTAAGTGTTACAATTCTAGATATGATTCAATCTCTGTAATTTTTTGTTTTATTATTTGGATTTGGAAGTTAATAATTTTTTCACTATATTTTTTGGTTTCTCGGAACAACACATGTTGAAACAATATACAGGTATATATATGGAGATAGTGTACAGGGATGTTCACAGAAGACGATAAAACATTTTTTACCTAGACAATTTTCCATTGTCAAAGTATTGATATTTTGACTGCTTTCTTTTAGGGAATTAGGGGCTTTAAAAACCTAGAAAGGAATTTTAGGTCATTGTCTCTTTTCCTTACTTGATGTCTATTGTTGTTGTCATTGTTTTCATTTTAAGCTATTTAAATTTTATTTTTTTAAATATTGTATAACATAGTTAATATATTTATAATAATTAATAAAAAGAATTTTAAAAGATTAATAGATATTTCTCTAATAAAATCAAAATAATTTAATACGTTCAAATTGTTATATTGTTTTATTGAAGTGCTTTATTCTTTATAGTGCAAGTATCCATTTTAATTATTTATTTTCTCATATAATTATATAAAGATATATTTTTTGTGTGTAGGATAATGCATTTTAAGTATATGAACCACATTTATTAGTATGATTATGCTAATTTTAGTTATAGTTATTACAAAGATAAAAAATATCATTCGACATAGTACATTGTTCACTCAGCAAACATATGATATGGGCTTGGGCTCAACAAAGCTATAGTTGTTCTATGAAATGACCACCGAAAGCATTTTGCTGACTTTTTTTTGGTGACAATGCAAATGAGAAAAGTAATGTAAACCCCTTAAGCATGGGGTAAAATTCCTAACTCCTTCGAGGGTACATATGACTGATACACTAGTCAAATTAGTTTAAATTTTTTTTTTTTATATAAATACAATTCTGATGTTTAATAATGCTGTTGGTCTTGTTTCATTTTATAATTTTATTTATAGGTTTCAACTTGTATTTATATGCTTAATTTTTTTAAGAGAAATATTATTAAATCATCTTTATTTTAATTAGCTAAAATGTTTTATGAAGGAGAAGGTTTCTATCACCTACCTCGCTACGTAGCATATCGTCTCTTTGTGGAAGCATAGAAGCATGGTTAGTGACAAAAAGTCTCTGGGTTAGTGCAGTTATTCGTTAGTACATTAAAGCAAAAAGGCTCTTTGTTAGTGCAGGTCTTGGAGAAAGTCTCTCGGTTAGTGATGGTAAAGGCAGGGCCATTGATTCTTGCCTTCAGTGTGAGGGCAACCAAGGGAATAAAAGCTCTTGTGCCCCATCTACCGAGGACCACCATTGTGAATTTTGTGCCAATGAGAGTAGTAATCCACTCATCACTTATGTTTTAATAAATATTTTTTACTATTGGATGTAGAAATGAAAGATTGGGATAATGTACAAATGATATGTCGATATAGAGTTGATGAGTTGTATTCTTGTAAATGATATGTCCATATAGAGTTGATGAGTTGTATTCTTGTAGTCACTGTTGAGTCTATCTTCCATGAGTTGTGTCATCATAGTTTGTGTTGTGAGTTGGTGATTCGAATTATTTGGATCTAAGTTGTCCTAGAAATTGTTTGTGTGCTTATATAATGTACTGATTATCCAGGGAGTTTGATCAATGAGATTTGATTTCATTCTTGTGAATCTCTGTGATTTTTTAATATGCTATCGAAGCCAGAATAGTGAGGCTTCAGATTGGAGAGAAAGAGGGCCTAGATGTATGATGGTGGTGCGATCGAGGGCAGTGAGATCGAGGTTGTTAAGTTGTTGTTCTGCATTTTTTTTTGTTGGCCAAGATCGTGAGATCTCTGACTGGTGTTATCCATTTCTCTTGTGCAAAAATTTTAGAAGGTCAGAATCACCGACTCTTAGTGATTGCATGTGTTTGTGTCGGATAATAGAGGAGCTTTTGCAGAAGGACGAATCCATAAATATCGAAAGGAGGTGTTTGATTGAGTGGAGCACGCTGTCACCTGTAGAATGCATTCGCATGACCCATCAGGGTGAGAGGATTCAACTTGATGTTTGAAGGAACCGATCTGCTGTGCGGGGATCAAACGATGCTGGATTGCTGAGAAGAAGCAGCGTGGAGTGGTGAGCATCGAAGCTTCTTTGTGGTGAGCGTGCACTTGGTAGAACCAAGTCATAGCTGCTTCGTGGAGTAGTGAGCAGCAATTGGCCATTTTTCTTGAGTTCCAATCCATGCTAGATATCCCAGGTAGAATCTGGGTTATATATATGTTCTGCTGCTTCACATGCAGGTTAGTAGATCGCTCCACATTCAGACACAGGAATATGTGAAGAGGAGATTTGTCGACGAGCCGCGAACCTGAGGTGGAAGGATTGTTCTAGTCAGTGCAAGCTGTGAAATTTTTTTGGGGTGTAAAAGAATTGAATCAGTGTATTGGTTGTGTCATTATTTTTAAACCAACACCTGTAGAGTGTAATCATTTTCGTTGGAGGTCCTGCATTACAATTCACGTGGAAGTGAGTATTTTATGCACTACAATGCACGTGAATGTGAATATTTATTCACCACTATTCATGCCTCGGTGTTGCTCAAATGTATGATTTGATTTTTAAAGGAAGCAAAGCCAAACATTCCAAGTTTTTATGATTTTTAAAGGAAGCAAAGCCAAACATTCCAAGTTTTTATGATTTTTAAAGGAAGCAAAGCCAAACATTCCAAGTTGTTCTTATGGAGTAAAATTGAGTTTTTTTGTGCGCATGGTTAAAGAAGATCTAAGGAGTTAATATTACGAAATTTTTTGGGTGAGGAGAGTTAAAAAAAAATGTTATAAAAAGTGTTAGGTATTTTTTGGGTGGAAGTATTTCTATAAGAAAATAAAAATAAAAAAGGTGTATTTGATTAAAAAAGAGGGAAGAGCAGGAAAGCGGAAGAGTAGTGGAGAAAAATTGTTTGGGTATTGTAGATGTGGTAAAATTTATGTGTATAATTTGGCAATATTGTGTAAATCAGAGTTGTGAAAGTGTGGTGAAAAAGGGTAAATTTGTTGGGGCATGTTATGTTGAGGAAGTAATTGATTAGTAAGTTGCCCATGAATTAAAAGCCTGGTGGAGAAAAACTATTTGGGTATTGTAGATGTGGTAAAATTTATGTGTATGATTTGGCAATATTGTGTAAATCCGAGTTGTGGAAGTGTGGTGAAAAAGGGTAAATTTGTTGGAGCTGTTATGTTCGAGAAAATAATTGATTAGTGAGTTGCACAGGAAGGAATTTGTAGCTGATTGCGGGCAAAGAAAATGTAAAAGTCATGGGTCACCAAAGGAGACTTAAACAGATCCAAAGAGAACTGAAGCTATTGAGGTGAAAGAATCAAAGGGAAGAAGTTGTAGAAAAATTTGGAATGTTTCCAACAGAAAAACCTATACATGATGATTAAAATGTAGAATTGGGCCAAATCAATGAAGCATTTGAAGAAACTGATGCAATATTGAAACGATTAGGTGAAAATTTTGAACTTTGGGTAATTAAAATGGAGGGCCTGCTTGGTTAAGTAGATTTATGGGAATTTGTTCAAGAAACTTCTATAAATTCTCAAGATAAGAGTACAGGTGCAGTAGCATTGTTTCTTATTATATCAGCACTGGTTGATAATATGTTGTCTAGTATTTTGCATGAATATGGTGAAATACATAATGAAAAAATATTTTGGGATACTCTTGAAATGAAGTACAATATGCAATGGGGTGAGAAAGCTTACAAAGATGAAGACAGAGGTATAGTAGCAGATCTACAGAAAAATTATGAGATTGCTCAGAGAAATGTTTTGGAGGACTTAGCAGCAGTAGATGAGTTGAACAAAGTGAATATCATCTTTGAAGTAGAGGGGGTGAATTCAACAATGATGGTTACTAATGTTAAATAGGAATTTGCAAAATTTGATGATGGATGTTTGTTTTATAAAAATGAATTTCAGGTTATATTTGAAAAGAATTTGATTGATAAACTATTGTTTGTTGTTGATAAAGTGGAAGAATATGAAGAGGAAATTGTAGCTGCAATTAAAGGGACAAGAAATTTTGAAGATGCCAAAACTGATTATGATGCCAAGATAAAGCTTATTGAAGAATGGTTTGAGAAACCTTTTGAACAAATTGATGCAGGTCTCAAAGCAGCAGCTGGAATAGTGAAGGCTCTTGAAAATGAGCACAATGGTAAATCAATAAATGATTCATATGATATGGAAATCGAATCAATAGAGGACACATTAGAAGAAGTTCCTCCTATTTTAATGTATTTGGGCCCAGAGGAAATAAAACATTATTATGTGTTGATGAGGCAACAATGTTGTAAACAGAAAATTATTGATGATGAAAATGAACTTGTTGAAATGGATTGGGATCATCCTACTTGGAATAAGAAGCAATATCCATACTTCATGATTTGGAGTAAGAAGACAACTAAACAGGTTGAAAGTGTTGGAGTTTGGAGCAACAAGTCAAAGAATAAATTTCATCAATATGTTGATGCAAATAAAATGAAGTCATATTTGTAAGCCTAGCTGAGAGTGACACCAGGCTGTTATGCATTGTTGAAAATCCATTTCTCCATTAAGGGGGGATGTTGGAATAATGTAGAAATGATATCTCGAGATAGAGTTGATGAGTTGTATTCTCATAGTTAGTGTTGGGTCTATCTGTCATGAGTTGTGTCATCGTAGTTTGTGTTGTGAGTTGGTGATCCGAATTATTTGGATCTAGATTTCCTAGAAGCTGTGTATATGTGTCTATATAATGTACGATTGTCCAAGCAGTTTGATCAATGAGATTTGATTTCATTCTTCTGCATTTCTCTGATTTTCTAATAGTGTAGTGATGATAAAGGCAAGGCCATTGATTCTTGCCTTCAGCGTGAGGGCAAGCAAGGGAATAAAAGCTCTTGTGCCCCATCTACCAATGACCACCACTGTGAACTTTGTGCCAATAAGAGCAGTAATCCACCCATCACTTATGTTATAATAAATCTTTTCTCAATTGGATGTAAATGTATTTAGGATATTTCAAAGCAAAGTGGTTTCCTTTTTCAATCTTTTAGGAACTGGTTTTTATTTAGAAATATTGTTTTCCTTTGTTCTCCTAAAAAATAATTTTAATCAATAACATCTTTTTACAGTTTTTTTTTTTAACTCTCTATCTTTTGATGCCATATTTTCTATTTTTTTCACAATATAATTTTTATTTCAAAAATTTTTTCACATTATATTTTCTATTTTATTTTAGATTTAGTAACATTTTTAATATTATGACTATTTTACACAAAGACTTTGCTTATTAACTCCTAATTTAACATGATTTGCATAAAATTGCTTAGAGATTTATAAAAGCTCACAAAATAAGCATTTTAGGTCTGCACTTTAATACATTTAATTTTAAATTAGTTATTAATAATAATCAATTGCTTTGATTTTTAAATTAATAATTAATATATTTTAATTTTATAATTATTTAAAAATTTAATTATATTTATAGAAATGTTTATTTCAAAATAGGGTTCTCAAAATTTTAATTTAATTATTGATGATTATTAAGTGAAGGGTAGTAAATTAGCTCTCATATAATATT
The DNA here is from genome assembly GCA_031772625.1 of Pinus tabuliformis. NCBI lineage: Eukaryota > Viridiplantae > Streptophyta > Pinopsida > Pinales > Pinaceae > Pinus > Pinus tabuliformis. The sequence continues at coordinate 86,326,394 of CM062805.1, read as the reverse complement.
TTAGAATATTCTTAATAATAGCCACAAATCAAAGGTTTACAGAATATTCTTAGTAATAGTGGCAAATCAAAGGTTTAGATTTATTTTAAAAGTAGTCATGTCTTTATATTCTTTTAATTAAATTGATTAATTAAAAAACGTATCATATGAAATATTAGTTGGTAGATCGTTCTTCAATCCAATATTGGGGTTGGCCCTTGCCTACGCTCAACCAAGTTTGAAGATAAAAGAAAAAAAAAAAACTATCATATAAATTTGAGCTATACCTTTTGAGACATATGGTATTAGTAAACCAAGGTATTAATTCATTGTATTCTTACAAAGACTATTTACAAATCAAAAGTTTTCATTGCAAAGTAAGTATGAATATCTATAATTAGAAATAATGTTACATGTATTTTTCTTTAATAAATGTTTAACTTTTATATTAATTTTTTTTTAATAAATAACAATAATAATTTTAAATAAAAATATAATGCATTTTTTTTTTAAAACCTAAAATGTATTATTAATGAATGTTTTAAAATGTGTGAGATATATTATAGAATAAATGTAATGATTTATATCATAAATTGACCGGCATTGACATTTATTAGCCATGTAATTTATATAAATTTTTAAATATCTACAACTTTTAGATAACTTTTTTATAAATTTTTAAATATCTACCACTTTTAGATAACTTCTTTTAATTTTAATTCAAGGCTACCATGGACTGTTCACATAACCACTAAACGTAATGCTATGTAAATATATAATTAAGTTTAGTGGAACATAGAGCATAGATGGTTAGCAGACCATCTCACCCTGATCTCTTCCTCTCTCCTTTTTCTCTAGCTAACTAAGAGATTACCCTATGGCTAAACTAGGGTAGCTTTTAGTGTCCACATTAATCTATCTCCAATACCGCTGGCTACAGTTGGCCGGAGGGAAGAGAGGCATGATGAAAGCATCATGAGGAAGTCATGTCTGTAGTGCACTTCCATCTATGTATCTTGCTACATGAGTTTGAGTTAGGCATCCTATGCTCGCATTGAGGAAGGTCGCTGAGTTCGGGTATATAACTCTAGTATAGCAATATTTCGATTTATTCAATGGTACATTTCATGCCGGTTGCTCATTTGCCTAAAACATTTACACATATTCAAGAAACAGATATCTCGAAGCAGAGGGTAGTTCGTTGTTTTTATAACATGATTCAGGACAAAAATGCTTGTAATTCAAAAGCCAAAATGACTAGTGCGTATCCTTATCATATTGGATGGCACTATTTGGTCAGGTCCACTAGAAATCCGATTGTAGAGAATCTAGGTTTGCATTTCTCGCTTCCAGAAACGGATGGTTCCCTATTTTTTTCTGAATCTCATAGGAAATTTTAATGCATTATTGTTGAGATTTTCTGTTTTAATTATTTTTGGAAAAATCTCATGTATGTGACAACAATAGGATTAGTTGCTATATTAGCTCCAATATTTTTTGAGGAGGAGTTAATGCATCCTATATTTTTTGTGAGGGAATTTATGATTCAGTTTTATACTCCAGCTATAAGAAATGTAATCCCGTAGAGTATTGTGTGTGTGTGTAGAGTGTAGAGAAAATAGGGTGAGCTGAGAGTATCTGTGAGAATTAGAATTGTTGTAATCTCCTTTGAATAATAAGATTGTTGATGCCTCTGTTCTGGTGGATGTAGCCCAGATTGGTTGGGTGAACCACCTTAAAACTGTGTGTTATGGTTTTGTGATTTTGTAATGTGATGTGTATGTTTCTTTATTTTATTTCCGTTGTGCATTATTTAGTCTAACATGTGGTATCAGAGCACTGCAGTGGAAGCGTGGAGGGCCCATAACCTACAGTTCTTTGGTTGTGGATCTGGCGCGTGTGACAGAGCTGCTGAAGGTGGAGTTTTGGCGATTGGCGCGGTTTCGGCAGAGACAGTCGCGCCAATTTCTGATAGTGATTGGGTTGGCGCGTTTTATTTTGGAACAGATGCGCCAGAGCGCTAGTATACTGGTTGGCGTGGAATCGACGGGTTTAAGCGCGCCAATATTTGGTCACTTTTTGTTCCGGTGCAGATCGTTTGCTGTCAAAGAAGCGCCAACGCGCCAAGCGAGGATCGCTTTGGTAAAGCTGCAATTTTGTTATTTGTTTTTTAGTTGTAATCTGTAGTTTTTACAGCAAAGGGATTGTATGATAACGTAAAGGCAGCACAGTAGAAGGCAAAGGAAATTATTTTTTAAATATTAACTTTATTTATTAAGTTGGAATTGGAGATTCAATTTGTTACAACATGGAAAAAACTCAAAGTGCTCGTTTTGAGATCGAGAAGTTCAATGGCAAAAATAACTTCGAAATCTAGAAAGTGAAGATGTATGATCTTCTTGTGCAACAAGGCGTGGCGAAGGCACTGTTGGGAAAAACCAAACAGCCTTACACCATGACAGATGATGAATGGAATGAATTGGATGGAAGAGCTCTGAGCAGTATTCGACTATGTTTGGCGGATGATGTTTTGTTTAACATCGTGTCAGAGAAAACTGCTGTTGGTTTGTGGACAAAGCTTGAGAAGCTGTACATGACAAAATCCTTGACCAATAGGATTCTTCTGAAGCGACAATTGTACAGTCTGCGCATGAAGGAAGGTATAGCTATTACTGATCATTTGAATGTGTTTAATACTCTTCTGGTGCAATTAGAAAGTATAGAAGTAAAATTTGAATCAGAAGATAAAACTATAACTTTATTATGCTCGTTGCCCGAGTCATGGGATCATTTTGTTACTTCTATAAGTCTTAGTACATCAGAAACCCTTGAATTTGATGATGTTGTTGGAGCTTTGTTGTCCGAAGAGACAAGGAAGAGGTCAAATTCAGAAACCTCTACATCAAAAGCAATGATGGCTAGAGGTCGTTCTAGAGAAAGATGCTCCAGTAAGCACAACAACTCACGTTCAAAATCGAAAGGGAAGAAGAGTAAGGTAAAGTGCTGGTTTTGTGGCAAATCGGGACATTTGAAGAAGGACTGTTGGAAGAGACAGCAAGCATCCAAAGAAGACTCTTCAACAGCGAAGCAAGAAGCAAACACGACAAATACAGGTTCGACATCCAAGACAGGTATGAGTGATGAAGTGTTATCCGTTGATTTGTCTAGTCATGATCAACATGGGTTGTTAGATTCTGGTGCATCAAATCACATGTGTATTCATAGGGAATGGTTTAAAACTTATAAACCAATCAATGATGGAGTAGTTTACATGGGAAATGATGTCACATGTAACATTGTGGGAATTGGAATTGTTCAGCTTAAAATGTTTGATGCGACAAATAAAATTTTAACTAATGTAAGCCATGTACCTGAACTAAGGAAAAATCTCATTTCATTAGGAGTACTGGAGACAAATCGATATAAAACCTTTATTCAAGGTGGAGTAATGAAAATTTATAAAGGAATTTTACTAGTAATGAAAGCAAAGAAGGTTGGAAATCCTTTTCAGTTAGAAGGAAGAACAGAGTCAGATCATGTTTCTATAGTGTCTGAAATTGACAGTAATTCTATTCGTTTATGGCATCAAAGGTTGTGCCATATGAGCGAAAGAGGATTAAAGATTTTATTTGATCGCAAGTTACTTCCTAATTTAAAGTCTGTTAAGTTAGATTTTTGCAAACATTGTCCGTTTGGAAAACAAAGCAAGCAGAAGTTTCAAACTGGAAAACATACTAGTAAGGGAATCCTTGATTATATCCATTCGGATGTTTGGGGTCCATCTCCTACAACATCATATGGAGGTTCGTCATATTTTGTATGTTTTATTGATGATTTCTCTAGAAAGTGTGGGTCTACATGTTAAAGAAGAAGTCTGATGTGTTTACAGTTTTCAAACAGTTTAGAGCATTAGTTGAAAGCATCACTGGTAGAACCATTAAATGTTTAAGAACAGACAATGGTGGTGAGTTTACTTCAAAGGAATTTGATAATTGTTGCAAGGAAGCTCGGATCGAAAGACATAAAACCATTGTATATACTCCTCAGCAAAATGGAGTTGTTGAACGCATGAACAGGACTCTTTTAGAGAGAGCAAGAAGTATGCTGAGTAACGCCAATTTGCAGAAGGAATTGTGGATAGAAGCGGTTGCTATAGCTTGCTATTTGATAAATTGATCACCATCAACCGCAATAGAATGCAAAATTCCTTAAGAGGTATGGAAAGGTCATCCTTGTGATTATTATAAACTAAAATTTTTTGGTTGTGATGCATATGCTTTAGTTCCAAAACATCAGCATTCTAAATTAGATCCTAAATCAAAAAGATATATCTTTGTTGGATATGGTGATGGGACTAAGGGATACAGATTGTGGAATCCTACTACTCACAAGATCATCATTAACAGAGATGTTAAATTTAATGAATCCTCACTGAAAGTTCAGATGTAGATGATAGAGTGAAATAGGATAATGTATCTAAGCTTCAACAAATTCAATTTGAAACCAGTCCAAATATTGATGATGATCAAGATGAAAATGGTTCAGATGTAAGTCATGAACAAGTTTTAGATGCACTTCATGAACAAGTTTCAGATGTAGATCATGAACATGATTCAGATGCTGATCATGAAGAAGTTCCTACAGATAATAATCAACAAATTATGGAAATACCAGAAACATCTTTAAGGAGGTCCACAAGAATTAAATGTCCTCCTAGAAGGTATGATGATTATGTTACTTCAGTTGCTTTAACCACTAACGATGATGAACCTTTGTGTTATCAGGAAGCTGTAGAAGGTTCTAAAAGTGAAAAGTGGAAAGAAGCTATGAAGGACGAGATGATGGCATTAGACAAGAATGACACATGGGATTTGGTAGAACTTCCAAAAGATAGAAAAATTGTGGGATGTAAATGGGTGTACAAATTGGAAAGGGGTGTTGATGGTTCAAAGGACAGGTACAAAACAAGGCTGGTCGCGAAATGTTTTTCTCAGAAAGCGGGCATTGATTTTCATGAGATATTTTCACCAGTTGTAAAAATTGTTCCAATTCGAATTGTATTAGCATTAGCTACCTTACTTGATTTAGAATTACATCAACTAGATGTTAAAACTGCAATTTTACATGGAGATTTAGATGAGGAGATTTACATGGAACAACCGGAAGGGTTTGTTCAAGATCGCAACAAGAAATTTGTCTGCAAACTCAAGAAATCATTGTATGGTCTGAAGCAATCACCTCGACAATGGTACAAGAAATTTGATTCTTTCATGTTGAGTCAAAATTATATAAGAACTAAATATGATCATTGTGTTTACTTTAAGAAATTAAGTAATGGCATGTTCATTATCTTAGTGTTATATGTTGATGATATGCTTTTAGCAAGCAAAATCATAACAGAGATCAAAAGGTTAAAGGCTCAGATGGCTAGGACATTTGATATGAAATATCTAGGAGCAGCAAGACAAATTTTGGGCATGGAGATTTTCAGAGACAGGAGCAATGGTACGCTGTGGCTATCACAACAAAAGTATATTGAGAAAATACTCTTGAGGTTTGGTATGAACAATGTGAAGCATGTTTCAGTCCCTTTAGCTTCCCATTTTAAGCTTTCTTCAAGTTTATGTCCTAATACAAATGAAGAAAAGGAATATATGTCTTGAATTCCATATGCCAATGTAGTAGGTTGTTTAATGTATGCGATGGTTTGTACTCGACCAGATATTTCACATGCAGTTGGGGTTGTCAGCAAGTATATGGAAAATCCAGGAAAAGAACACTGGTCAGCAGTGAAATGGGTGCTTCAGTATTTGAGAGGCACAAGTGATTATTGTATCACTTATAACAGAAGTAGTGAATTTGTTTGCGGATATGTTGATTCCAATTTTGTAGGTGATTTGGATAAGAGAAGGTCAACTTCAGGGTATGTCTTTACTCTTGCAGGTGGAGCTATTAGTTGGATGTCAAAGCTATAGAATATTTTTGCTTTATCCACTACTGAAGCAGAATACATAGCTGCTTCGCATGCTTGCAAAGAAGCGGTTTGGTTGAAAGGTTTGATTGGTGAGTTTGGTAGGTTACAGGACAACATCAAGTTATTTTGTGACAGAAAGTGCAATTCATTTGGCTAAGAATCCGACCTATCATAGTAAATCTAAGCATATACCTATCAAGTACCATTTTGTAAGACAGCTTATCACTGAAAGGGGTGTTTCTCTTGAAAAAGTGCATACGAAGGAAAAATGTGCAAACATGTTCATGAAACCAGTTTTGTTAGAGAAGCTGCGTTGGTGTCTCGCTTCTCTTGGCTTGCAGAAAAGCTAAAAATAATAAATGAACAAGGTATCAGGCTAATTGTTGTCAAGGTGGAGATTGTTGAGATTTTCTATTTTAATTATTTTTGGAAAAATCTCATGTATGTGACAACAATAGGATTAGTTGCTATATTAGCTCCAGTATTTTTTGAGGAGTTAATGCATCCTATATTTGTTGTGAGGGAATTTATGATTTAGTTTTATACTCCAGCTATAAGAAATGTAATCCCGTAGAGGATTGTGTGTGCGTGTAGAGTGTAGAGAAAATAGGGTGAGCTGAGAGTATGTGTCAGAATTAGAATTGTTGTAATCTCCTTTGAATAATAAGATTGTTGATGCCTCTGTTCTGGTGGACGTAGCCAAGATTGGTTGAGTGAAACACGTCAAAACGGTGTGTTATGGTTTTGTGATTTTTTAATGTGCTGTGTATGTTTGTTTATTTTATTTCCACTGTGCATTGTTTAGTCTAACAATTTATTCAGCGGACCTGATAAAGATTCAATAGAATATTCAAGAAAGAAGCAAAAGGTAAATTCGACGTAAAGCAAAGCAATTTTTAAGGATAAGGAAAATGAAATCGAAGCCCTTAGGGTTTTGGTGTGTTGGCCAGTGAACTTTCTGCTTAGGAGTTCATGTGGCTGTGCACGTTACAGGTTTAATCTTTGCTTTACATTCTTGGAATGCGCAGTTAGACCTAGAAATTATAATAGTAGCCAGTGGGTATCGACCATATTTTAGTATTTTAAAAAAAAAAAACGCAGCATCTCCTTGTAAACGAATCTATCCGCTTGCATCTGCTTTGCATGAGGAAAGTATGATTTATGGAAAAGAGAATGAAAACATCGAAGCATCTCCCTGTCAGCAAATATATCTTTCCGTTTTGATGATTGTTGCATCTGCATCGCATCACGAAAGTAAGCTTTATGGAAAAGAAAATGAAAACATCGAAGCATCTCGTTGCAAGCGAATCTGCTTGGATCATTGTTGCATCTGCTTCGCATGAGAGCTAGAAAAATTGATAGAATTTACACGCACAAAATTGATGCAGAGAGGCATAGGGCTATAATTTTCAATAAGTTTTTCTCACGCAGCTCAATTTCAACGTGGAGGTGACTCTTCACGAAGCTATACAAAGCTATACAGAGACTTAAAAAAATTATTCACTCACGGCAAAAATAAAACAAAGTAGGTTTGGAGAAACACACTAAAAACTTAGTATTCAATTCTAAAACATGAAAATACATTTACATGAGACTCCGGCTCATTCACCAAATAAAACAAAAGTTTTACAGTGATTTACACTTACGTGGAATAACACACAAAGTAAAACTTGTTATTTGTTCTATTATTGCAGTGGTTGGGATTATTATTTCCAACACTCTCCCTTAATCACAGTTGTCACCATTGACAATTCCCAAACAATTTCTGAGATAAACAAAACTTTCACGTGCCAATGGCTTTACGAAGATATTACCAAATTCATTATGACCTGCAGTGCTACAACACAATTTCATCATTGTTAATCAACACTCTAATAAAATGATATTTAGCATTAATGTGTTTAGTCCTTTTGTGGAAGACAAAATTATTTGACAATGCAATCGCTGAGATGTTGTCACAGAAAATAGTTGTTGCTCCCTCTTGGTCATGACGAAGATCCCTCAACATCCTTCTCATCTGAAATGCCTAACACGCTGTTGTTGTTGTTGCAACATATTCAGCTTCTGCTATTGACAGTGACAATATTGGCTGCTTCTTAGAGGTCCGTGAAATGGCTCCAGAACCCAAAAGAAAAACATATCCTGACATGCTCTTTCTGTCATCGACACTCCTTGCCCAATCACTGTTAGTGTAACCATCCAGCCTGAAATCACTTGTTGCTGTGTACAAAATGCCATACTGTTTTGTCCCATTGACATACCATAGAATATTTTTTGCTGCTTGCCAATGTGTCTCTTTGGGTGTCTCCATGAACTTCGACACCAAACTTACTGCATACATTATATCTAACCTAGTGGCAGTCAAATACATCAAGTTGCCTATCATGTTTTTGTATAATGTCGGATTGACATTGCTGCCACAATCTTCTTTGCTCAACTTCAACCCCATGATAGTTGGAGTTGGTGCGGACTTGCCGTTCTAGATTTTAAAGCTCTCCAAAATGTCTTCCATATACTTCGCTTGAAAGATAAAAATGCATTTTTTCTATTTGCTTCACTTCTATGCGCAAAAAGTATCTTAACAATTCCAAGTCAATAATTTCAAATTCACTCTTCATGACTTGTTTGAAATTAGCGATGAGGAAATCATCACTGCCTATAAAAATCAAATCATCTACATATAAGAAAACAATGAGAATCTTACCTTCGCTATCTTTGATGTAGAGAGTGGGTTCACTGTCACATTTGTCGAAGCCATTGTCCAACAAGTAGGCATCTATCCTTCTGCACCATGCGGGTGGTGCTCACTTCAACCCATAAAAATCTTTCCTCAATCGATACACTTTGTCTTCTTGGCCTTCTACCTCATAACCAGGCAGTTGCTCAACATACACTTCCTCTTTCAGCACCCCATTAAAGAACGTTATTTTACGTCCATTTGATACATTGTCCATTTATGTTGCACGATGGTCGCCACAACTGTGCACTCTATGTCCATCCGTGCGACTGGCGCGAACGTCTCTGCGTAATCTCTTCCATGCTGCTGCTTGTATCCTTTGACAACTAGCTTTGCTTTGTGCCTTTCAATGTTTCCCTCAATGTTGCTTTTGGTTTTATAGACCCACTTTACTCCAATGATATGTTTTCCTTTCGGTAGGTTCACTAACTCCCATGTATCATTCCTTTCTATTGCTTCTATTTCTTCCTCCATTGTTGCAACCCACTTTTCTTCTTTTGACTGCATCTTCAAAATGGATTGGGTCATCTACATGACAAAACAAGGCAAAGAAAGAATTCAGACCAACGCTACTATCAACTTCATCCTCCTCATAAATTTCATTTAAATTTCTGAATTTTGGTCTTCTTGTGCTTATTGAAAATGGGTTTGACATGTCACTTGGTGTTGCACTCTGTGGTGTGCTTGGATGTGCGAAATTGTCCTATTATTTTTTGATGGTGTTTTTTGCTACCTGCTTTGTTGTGCTTGAATAGGAGTAGAGGGAGTCACTGTTGAGGAATTACTTGCTGCTGTTAATTCCTCTTTGTCCTCATGTGGTATGCATGCTTTGACATTAATAGTATTTTCTAAACTTCCATCCCATGCTTCCACTTTTATGAACTGCACATTTTTGTTGATTATGACCTTCTTGGTTGATGGATTGTAGAGCTTGTATGCCTTGTATTCATCACTGTATACAACAAATATACATTTCTCCCCCTTGCTTTCCAAATTCTTCCTCAAATCATCCGGGACATTTTCATAAGCCACACATCCAAAAACTCTCATGTGAGTGACACTATGCTTTCTTCCACTCCATGCCTATTCAGGAACAATGTTCTGGATGCTTTCGATTGGACATCTATTCAAGATATATGTTGCACAAACGACAATTTCAACCCAATAGTAATTTGGCAAATGCTTTTCCTTCAACATACTCCTTGCCATTTCCATAATAGTCTTATCCTTCCTTTCCACTACACCATTTTGCTGAGGTGTATACCTTGTTGTAAATTGTTTGTGAATTCCATGCTCCCTGCAAAATCGAAGGAAATCATTTAAGATGTATTCTCCACCTTTGTCAATCCTAAGGACTTTGATGTAGTGTCTATTTTACTTCTCAACAAGAGCTTTGTATTGGCGAAAGCGCTCAAACACTTCACTTTTCTATTTTAGGAGATAGACCCATGTCTTCCTTGTGTAGTCATCTATGAAGGTAAATACATAGTGGTTGCCACTAATTGATGGTGTCTGCATTGGTCCACATAAATCAGAGTGGACAATCTTGAAAGGTGCCTTTTTCCTTACTGACTTTCCTGCTAGAAATTTCTCTCTATGTTTCATGCCCAAGATACATCCTTCGCATAGGTTGTCTGGGTTTTTTATGAGTGGCAAACCCTTCACCATGCCTTTCATATGCAGCAAATTCAAACCTCCAAAGTTGAGATGACCATATCTCAAATGCCATAACTAGTTTTCATCTTTTACCTCTGTTTGAAAGTTTACTTGTGTGACAGCTACCTCTTTTCTTCCATTCTTTTGTGAGTTCATTGAGACTTGTGCTTGTGCACCTTCTTTCTGCAAATCTGGTTTTAATTTTAGGGGAAACATTCTATTGTTTATCATCTGAACCTTTGCAATCAACTATCTTCTTGGAGGTCTATCCAAAAGTCTGCACACGTCATTTTTCAAGAAGACATTGTAGCCCTTTTGCATGATTTTTCCAATGCTTATGAGGTTATTCTTCAGACCAGGGACAAAGTAAACATTTGAGGTTTACTTCTTCTCCCCCTTCTTTGTTGGGATATTAACTATACATTTTCGCATGACAGAGACTTTGCTATCAGTTTCTAATGTCACTTCAAGTTTCACACTTTCATCTAGATTGGAAATCATTTCTATGTTTCCTGACATGTGGTTGCTACACCCTAAATCTAGATACCATATATCACTTTTTTTCTTTTGCTACGTTAGAAGCTAAAAACATGCTATCATGGTTTTGATTTTCTTTTGTGAAATTTACACTTGGTTTGTTACTAATGTCATATTGCTTCTTTCTACGTCCATTTGCATAATGACCATACTTCTTACAGTAATAACATTGAACTTGAGATTTATCATACCTCTGACCTTATGTTTGATTTTGGCTTGGGCCTTGACTTGGATTTTGATTGCTGCCTCTTCCATTTGAGCTTGAAGGGCTACTTTTTCCACCTCTGTGTGGGCTTCTTCCTCTTCCTTTAGCATATGATCTTCCTCTGCCTCTACCTTGACCAAATGAAACTCGTGTCTTGAAGGCATGCTCGAATGATGAGCTTGTTGGTCTATTTAGTCTATGTTCATGAGAAAGCAATGATGCATTAAGCTCATCCACTGAGAACTGCGAGAGATCCTTTGTCTCCTCTATGACCACAACAGTGGCATCAAACCTTGTTGGAATACTTTTCAACACTTTTTCAACTATTCTTCTTTCCTCAAGTGTCTCACCATCAACCCTGATTTGATTAACCAACAGACTTACATGTGTAAAAAATGATTCTACATTCTTAGACTCTTTCATACAAAGTGTTTCAAAATATCTTCTCAACACTTGCAACTTTGTTTTCTTGACTTTTGCCATGCCTTGGTAGGCTGTCTAGAGGGTGTCCCATGCTTTCTTAGACTTTGTTGTTGCTGCAAACCTTGGGAAAATACTTTCATGAACTGCTTGGAAAATATAAAACAAGTATTTTCAATCCTTCTTCCTGTTGTCCCTTAATAGATCTCTTTTTGGTTGAGATGAGGCATTGTACATTGCTCTATCTGTTGATTCTTGAAAGCCATTCTCCACCAAATCCCAAATGTCTTGAGAAGAAAATAGGGCCTTCATTGTAATAGCCTAATAATTATAATTTTTAACATTAAACTGACATATTTGAGGATTATTCAAGCTTGTTCTTGATGTTTCCATTTGTGAGTGTAAAAAAAACTTTCTACCTGTTGGTAAATATGCTAAAAGAAATCTGCCTTCAAAACAATTCTTAAAAAAACACTTGTTTTTACACTAACAATATTAAACCTGTTCTGATACCAAGTTAGAAAAATTGACAGAATTTACGTGTAGAGAAATGACGCAGAGAGGCATAGGGCTATGACTTTTGTGAAGCTCCTTTTGCACAGCTCAACTTCGCGCACCGCTATGACTCTTTGTGCAACTATACAGAGACTTAAGAAAAATATTCACTCACAACAAAAGTAGAACAATGTAGGTTTGGAGCAACACACTAAAAACTTAGTATTGAATTCTAAAACATGAAAATACATTTAAATTACATTTACATGAGACTGCCGCTCATTCACTAAGTAAGAAAAAGGTTTTATAGTGATTTACACTTACGCAGAATAACACACTACTACACCAAGGGTACTTTTAAGGCATTTTTTAAAGACAAAGAAAATCTTTTGTCTTAAAAAGTGACTTTTTATTTTAACTATTTTATATTAAAATTTAATATCAATTGAATTGTCTCAAATATAAAATTTAAGAAAAAAATATTTTAAGATAAAACTTTAAATTTAAGATAAAAACAGTTTAAGACAAAAGTATTTTAAGACAAAAATATTTAAGAGAATTTTTTTTTAAGACAACTTTATATTTAAGATAAAAACAATTTGAGATAAAAATATTTTAAGACAAAACTTTATATTTAAAACAAAAATAGTTTAAGACAAAATTATTGTAAGACAAAAATTTATATTTAAGACAATTACCACTTAAGATGAAACTCATTTAAGACAATTAACAATTAAGACAAAGACATATCAATTTAAGACAATATTATCTAACAACTGTAAAATTGACTCTGAAAGTGCATCCTGAGTCTGCCATCTTGCAGGGTACTATTGTCTTGCACCTATACCAAGGTTACTTTTTCACTTAACCATTCACGTTATCTTATATAAAACCAACAATTTGTTGGTCTCTTCATTTTGTGGGGGTAGCCAACTTTGAAGAACTTGATAAATTTTCCTTGCAATATTTCCTGGACATCAATTCCACTTCTATCCCTTTGATCTTTGTTGATACAATTAGAGACAATTTGTTTGTTGTTGCATTCAGCTGGTGAGTCACTTTGGTTCTTACTATTGCAAAGCAGTTGATAAACTAACTAAACTGTGGACTCCTTCTCTTGGTTATGTGATTAAACCTCGAGTTTAAATTTCCCTTAATATGCATCCCCTTAGACTTTGGATCTATCTCAAGGTAATTCACTATAATAAAGATTGCAATGTGGATTGCTGGCTTACAATTGGGTGGAGAGTTGAAGTCCTTCCTTCATTTTCCAGTCATCATTAAACACATAGATTGATAAGTGTACATTTCCTATGTGTATTGCCTTATGGAGTGCGATGAATCTTGTTACATTGTGAATGGTGCAATATCTTGCGTGTTTGTAAATGTAAATGAATGTCTGAGTTTGACGCTCACTGTGTCTTTGTGTTTATTACAGTATCATGTATGCACATGAATTTTAAAGTGTGAATAGAATATGATATTCATTATTATGTGCATGGTGAATGTTATGTGTTCATATTCAGTCAATTAATTTCCAAATTTATGGGTATACCTAGTTTAACCAATCCCTACGCTAATTATTCTATCAAAACTAAGGATTTAGGTATCAAGAATTGGGCCATGAGTCTCCTTAAAACTATAGGAGGGTGGGTGCACAATAGTTGTAGTTCTGCTTTATGAACCTAGCCTAAGTTTCCTTTTAGTATTCTATGAGGACTCTGGTTCTACAAATAGACTGCATTGTTGCATGCTTATGCCCATAGGTGTAATGGCAGCCCTTGATCATGCAACATGGCTCTTGCTACTCCCACTATTATTTTGTTCTTTCGTTCAACTACCCCATTTTGTTGTAGGTTATCAGGTGTTATCAATTCTCTTCTAATACCATCTTTGGCAAAAACGTACTTAAAGGTGCTAGATACATATTTTCCTCCATTATCACTTCTTAAGGCTTTCAATTTCTGACCAGTATCCTTTTAAACCAATGCTTTGAATTCAACAAATTTTGAGAAAGCTTCATCTTTCTTTCGCATGAAGAAGATGCACATTTTCTTGAAAAGTCATCAACAAAAATAACATAATGCTTGTGTTTTTTTGTAGAGGTTTTAGAAAATGGTCTACATACATTAGAGTGGACTCACTCCAATATTACTCCAGCTATGTTATCTCAGACCTAGAAGGTGGATTTGACAAATCTCCCCAATGTTCATCCCTTACAGACATCATGTTGGTGAAGGGTGCATTTTGGGAGATAGGTGGTAATTTGTTGCATAATTTTTAAGGCTTCACGGTGTAAGTCTCCCATGTGTATGTGCCATATTTCTTCAACATCCCAACTCTGCACTTCTCCTACCTTGCTACTTAGTGCAACACAAGCTTCCACCTCAAGTTTGTATAGGTTCTTCACACAAACTCCAATTTGTTTCACTTGCCCAGTAGCTACATGTCTCAGAAAGGATTTCCCCTTAATGAAAACAACATCATAGCCATGATCCTCCAATAAAACTATAGAGATCAAGTTCTTCTTCATCCAAGTACATACATGACATCTTTCAAATGAAGATGGGAGCTTGACTCCCTCTTAAAGGTTATAGTACCAATTCCTTTGGTATTGTACCACCCATCATCCCCAATTTTTATGTGCATATGGAGCTCCTTCTCCTCTAGGCTACTAAAAAATGTTTTACATCATGTCATACAGAACTAGGCATCTAAATGTATATACCACACACTCCCCATTATAGTGTTTTCCATACATACAATCAGGGTGAAGTCTAATTTGAATTTTGAGGCAAGTGCTTCACCTCCTGCTCCTTTTGAAGGCTTCTTGTTATACTTCTTGTGAGAACACTTTGTTGCATAATGCTCAAATTCATGGAAATGAAAACATTTTATCTTGATCAAATCCTTCTTCTTGCCATTGTTCTCACTAGTCTATGGTTTGCTTTGGACCTTCTTTCCCTTTCCAACCAAAGGAAATTTCTCTTCCTCCTTAGATTTGGATGTTACTCCATCTCTAATGTTCCATTGAATTTCTTCCTGCACTAAATCAGATCGAAGTCTCTCCCAATTTGGTAATTTGTCCCTTCCATTTACAGAGTCCCAATAGTTGTGCTAGGATTTTAGAATGCCTAAGAGGGCTAAGATCATTAGTTCTGGAGAGGGAATATTTTCTCCAACTCCTCCAAGCTCATCTCGGCACTGAGTGAACCCAGAGAGTAATGTGGAATGGTTTCTTCTTTCTGCAATCAGATATTTATGAGCTTTCCCCTCGATGTCAATCCTATTGGTGTGTTAGGATTCAAAGTAACCTTTCCTTCCCCTAATATTATTTTTTAACTTGAGGAGGTGGAGGACTTTGACGATGGCATATTATGTTCTTCTAAGCAATGTGAGTAGGCCTTTTACTTAGATGTTCTAGGTAAAACAATTTGTTCATATGTTGTTAGATACGATCCAAGAGGAAGGTCTGTAAAGTATAAATAATTGTGGTTGGATCAATATATTTTTTGCAGCCATATTTTAGAGTGGAATATTTGGAGGAATCAACTTTATGTGTCATTTTTACTACTTCTCCCTCCTTGAAAATTTCTAGAGAAAAACTTTAGGATCCATATTGAGGCCTTAAATGACCACATTTTTTGGTCTCAACCTTATTATGGACCTCAATTCCATAATTCACATACCTGTTGATAGCGAAAAATTTCCCAACAATAGTTTGTGACTCTCTATGGTATGAGGTCCCAATTGGACCTCACAAAATTTGGTATGAGAGGACCATTAAAATTTTGGCTCAACTCCCATGCTTAGTTGTGTGTAAGTACTATGATATGTATGATCATTACAATGATGGGTGCGCCTATGGGGCTAGTAGCTATACTAAATGAAAGAATGCAATAATTTAACCTATTTAAAGGGGGAAATTGATGAGAAAATTTGAGGTGATGAGTAGAAAATTACATATATCCACATTTAAGGATTGTTTATTATAAACCTGGAAGGCATTTCACACTTAGCTTATCAAAACAAGACATAGAATAGTCATTGACCAAACCAATAAGTACCCAATGTAGAAGGCAACCAAATTGAAACTAGGTACAAGGGATGATACTTCCCAAGGATCAAATGTGCAATTCTTCTTCTCCAATAAGTCCTTATTAAGTACCTTTTGAATATGAAATCCATTGTAGGTAGCTGTCAAATTCATTAGCTAGTAATTGAGGAGAACGTTAAGAGTATCTAGGCTATCCATTAGTTCTCATAGTTTATTCTTTACCTCTTTAAACGTGAAAATTTCCTACTCAAGTATAAAGGATAACTCATATGTCTTTTGTTTCTTATTCTGTTGTTATGATTTCTCTACCTATTCTCTCATTTGGACATTTTCAGTAACAAGTTGATGAACTAGTTGTTTCATTGAGTCCAATCGGTCATCACTTTGGGCTAGGCAAGGTAGTTGTAGTTTATCCATAACTAAACTTATGCAATTAGTCTAGACAACTCCCTTTTCTTTCTTTTTTCATAGCATGATAATCTCCTTCCCCATTCTCTTCCACCTCATAGAAGTTTCTCTAGAGACAACATGAAATAATTGAAATACCTAAATATCCAAAACATCTTTTGGATCATATGCTAGTTGAGTTGGTTTAAGTTATTGTGTTGAGGTAAAATGGCCCTTCATTTTCATTGATTTATAATTGTGTATTTTCTTATGTGTTCTTATTTTATCTTTTTATAATATACATATTTCAAATTTTGTTCAATTTATAAGTTTAAAAACATAACAAATACATATCATCGTACAAGAAAAGAACATGCGAAGTATACCTTTTACTCAATTTGCATAGGATACAATGTATTGCCTTTAGGTAACAAATATCATATCGGGAAAATTATCCTTTGGATGTAGCATTTTATACGGGTAAGAACACTCTCGTTTTAAGGGTATTGGTTGTTGCATTAATTCAAATACATAATCTTTCAATATGCTTAAAACAAAATATGATCTCTCAAAATGTTTCTTATATCCATAAGACATAGATTAAGTTCAAATAGCAAATCAAAGAAAATGGGTAGTAATTAGAAATGGAAAGCTATTATTAGGGATAGAGACCATAATGATACTAATGATTTGGAATTTAGGACATTATCAACCCATTTTTAGAGTTGTCATGGATTTACGTGGCATAAAATTTGTTTGCTAAGTTTTCTCTTTATGGAGCAAACATTTTATGTTTCGTGAAAACAAGAAGTACATATTATGACCTAGTGATATAGGCTTATATGTCATTGGGAAAGGTAGATCTAACCTGGAATGTCAACCTTTTTAAAAGATAAGAGGAAATGTTTCCTCTTGTTGATATAAAAACCAAAACCTAAAAATTGGGCTACATAGGTCAATGATAGACTAAGAATTACAAACAAATATTATGAAGGAATAAGATAAAAAGAGATTGGCAAGGGAAATTTTTATTTTTTAGATATAGTCCAACATTATTATTTGAGGGGAGAGTCTTCAAAGGGCTTCTGTGAGGATAAGATTTGCAAATATGATGATACACTTACATGATTATCTAATTTATCTGTAATTTTATTTCCAGTTCTTCTTATGTGGGTTGGGATGATCATCAAAATGGAAGGAAGGAGAAATGCTACTCATATGAGTAGGATTTCATGTATCAAAATACAAGAAATTATTCTAGTTTAGGTGCATTCTAGGATTCATTTGATTATGTTTATAACAAGTTGAGAATCTCCCACCCCATAAGTTTGGTCTAGCCTTGAGTCTAGGAAATCAGTAGTACATCTTGCAAGGCTTTCAATTTTACTACATTATTACTATTATATCCCACAAAACATATATAAATGTAGATATGGGATCCCAAATTATCCATGAAGATACACCCATATCCCACCTTTCCTGGGTTACCTTTTCAAGCGCTATAAAAAAATGAGCTTTAGAAAATTAAGGGGAGGAGGGATCTAAGAGGAGGGAATGGAAATTGTAGAAGAGAAGAGAAGGGGGAAATATTAATTCCTAGAATAGATAACTAACTATGACGTAGCAAGACCTCCTCACATAAGATGTGCTAGTCTTTGTGTATTGAGGTCTGCATGATAATTGATTCCTTTACATTGTTTTGAACTATGATCCAATGAAAGTTGTGAAGGAGGGAGAGATTCTTGAATATACGATAATTCCTCTCTTTCCAAATATCCACAAGAGGACACTTAGAAGGGTATTGCAAATGAGGCTCAAGTTAGGATTGTTAAAAGGACGAGCCCTCCAATTGTTAACAATGCAAGGGAGACTATATATATCACAATTTTATCTCTTCATGCTAGCTTGTAGATTTCTCAATAGATGATTGCAATAGGGAGAAATCTTGCAGAAGTGCTCCACATTTGAACTTCATGAGCGCACAACGAATAACAAGAGATGTCCCTATGATTTCATTTCTAAAGGTTATTCCAAGTTAAGGTTTTCCATTTAACTAGGGGCCATAGGAAGATGGAAATTTTCAGCCATATATTTCTTTGATAGATGCTACTCAAAATGGAATATTTTAGAAATTATTTGAATCATAGTTCCAAGATATAGGCCTCACGGATGGAAGGGAATCCATCTCGCTAGTAACCCCATTCTAGTTATCTACTAAGTTCGATATCAGGATGATTCTTTACTATATCTTCCACCAAAAGTTTGACCAAGCCTCTTGAACCATGACTTTATTCCATCCTTCACAACCACACATGAAAATGCAACAAAAACAATTCGAAATTCTGTCATTGGATGTTAAAGAAATTTTTTTCATTGAATTGTTCTAGTAGTTCTAAGGTCAATGTTTAGAAAATTTATAATTGTCAACACAGTTTCACCTTTGTCATTTTTACTTTGTGTAATAAAAAAAATAGCTCCCTTCTTTACACCCGTAATTGTAAATTTCACTCCATTCTTCCTGAATGTAGTCACATTAAATTAAGTAGTCCACGTGAATCCTTTGCTTGGGCTCAAACTATATCAGCATACAATGAATAAGATGGTTGTATTATTTGAAGATGCCTTCATTACATTGGAAAAACAATAATCAAAACCATAGCACCAAAAATGTCACAAGTTTGGTCTCGTAGAACATAACCTTAGACCTTTAGAGACAATGAAATGTAGTTATAACATGTGAAAAACTTGATCAATTCAATTCTAGTACTTGTAATTCAAGTCCAATACTTGTAATTTTTCAGATATCACTTGCTATAACATAGTTTCAGATAACACTTGTTGCATAATATGTTTCGTTCAATGCAAAAAGTATGCAAAGAAACAAGATTGAAATTAGTGAGGTCCATGATGTTGCTTTCCTTCCCATGACCTTCAAGCCCACCTGACTAAATTTGTGACCCAACCAACTGGGAAAAACCTTTTCGACATCCTAGCCCTATGGAACCTCCACAAATTCCCTAACCCTCTGTGCCCAAGCCCTAATTGCCACCCATAATGTTTTCAAACCGTGAGCTCAAATCATCAAGTTCCTATCACCTCTCTTAGCCTCCTTAGAGAACCCTTAGTATCCAAACTCTTTCAACTTTATTCCTCTCCTCTCTCCCCAAAACTTTAACAAACCCAAATATGAAAAAATGACCAGAGTTCCTTCTCACCATCCTCTCCTTCCAAGACTTATTCCCTCTCCTTCCCCAAAATATTTATTCCCCATTAATGGTTCACCTACCCATTCTTTAAGTCCCATAACTGACATTCTTCCCTCCACCCCCTCCCACCAAATAATAAGAATTAATACATGATAAATAATTAAACAATTTTAGTTATTTAATCAAAGTCAAAGAGCCATGAGAGGGCCAAAATTAATTTAATATTAAATTATTCATAAGGTTATACTTAAAAGCATAGTTAAGCTTAATCAATGTTAATGCTAACCATAAGCTTAATCATTAATCAATCATCTAGCATAATAGACCACAAAATACTAGCATACCCATGTGAGTTATGGGTATGTAGATATCATATACATACCTTGTATTTATACCTCAATGCATTTTATTTTTCCATTTAGTCCAATAAGTTCCTTACTTAGAGAAACATATCAAGCACTAACATTTATTAATGACTCCTAAATATAGAAAGCTCCAAAGTGGAATGATATTTGTTTATATTGGAATTTTAATCCACTAGTTTTACCTATTATAATTTGTAAAGGCACTTCAATAAATTTAATATATCAATTCAAATTACACAAGTGACACCATATAAAGAGAAAAAATTAAATTGAGGTTGGTTATTATCATATTTGCATTGAAATTATACATTTGTTTTTTGGTTAAGTCGGGAGAAAGAAATCTACTTTCGCTACGGAAAAGGGGGAAACAATAAGGTTTTTTTTTGCAAGGAAATTCCAAATACATTATCACATTAACTTAGTGGTTGTCATTTATTAATATAAGTATGCAATTGAGGAATGGAAATGGCATCCAAACGAGAGACCATGAAATTAACAAACCTTGGACATTGTGTGAGATCTCTGCTTTATACCTTAATTTTCTTAGGAGTTTCTCCTCTAATATGGTGAAGCATGTATCCCAGTATAGACTAAATTAACTTAACACCCAATTTTGCACTAGTATAGGTATTATATCTTGTACCAAATGGAAGTAGTCCATTGTCATGGCCCTCCATATCAACATTTTCTTCAATGAATATCTTAGGCCTGAAGGTAAATGGGCTCTTCCATATAGTTAGGTCTTTTAAAATGGCTTGCATATTAGATCCTTTAGATATATTATGACAACCAATCATCCATATTTCATGTTTTTATATGCAAAATGATTAGAGAAGTGAGTGAACATTCAAGGGGCACTTTTGTGATATATTAATGAATTATAGATGATGAAAATCAATGTCACTCATCACTTTATCTAGTTTGTCTTGTGCTAAAAATATAAACATACCATTCCATAGGTGAAGATACTAATAAGATCCCCTAGAGGAACTATTAATGAAGATGATCCCAAAAAATAAGCACAACACCCTTTGTCAAAAGTATCTTCATCCCAACATGATCTCTCACACTACTATGCGATATTGCATATATTTATTTTATTGGTTCTTACCGATCTTATGTCACCCTAAACATAATACATCCTCCTAACAATATTTTCACTCCTTACATATAAATCTTAATATTAAATATGCGTTAACCTTTGCCATAATAGTAATGGATATAAAAAATGCAACATGAAAAAATCTAATTCTTCTAAATGAGAACCAATTGTAACTTTAACACCCTTTATATATTTTGTACAATAAAAAATTATTTTGTTTCAAACTCTTTTTCAAGTCGCCTAAATGTATTTTCCTATAATTGTTCAATAATTTATGCATATTATCTTAATATTAAATATGCATTAACCTTTACCATAATAATAATGGATATAAAAAATACAATCAGAAAAAATCTAATTTTTCTAAACGAGAACCAATTATAACTCTAACCCCTTGATATATTTTGCAAACACCCTTTATATATTTTACACGAACAAAAGTTATTTTGTTTCCAACTCTTTTTCAATCGTCTAAATATATTTTCCTATAGTTGTTCAATAATTTGTGCAGTACACACAAAGAGATATTTATTCATTACCTCAAGGACTGGACTAGTATGCATCACATCGGAAAGGATAGGAGAACAAGGCGTCTGTACGCATTGTAACAGAGAACTTCCGATAGTGCAATTACCATAGTTCCACATACCACCCAGTTGGGGGGTGGTACAATAGACGACAAACTATGGCACATGGCTAACAACTACAACACTAGCAAGTTTCCCATACCCCTTTGGATTTCCTATTCTTGCTACTTGCTCACTCAATTGATTCAGTAGAGAGGAGCCCATAACCAAGGGGAAAAAATGGAAAAAATGGAGACAAGTGTGGAGATTGCTAGGAGCCACAGTAACTATTGATTCGGCAGAGAGGAGCCCATAACCAAAGGGAAAAAATGGAGAGCAGTGTGGAGATTGTTAGGAGCCAGAGTAACTATTGATTCAACAGAGAGGAGCCCATAACCAAATGGAAAAAATGGAGAGCAGTGTGGAGATTGCCAGGAGCCACAATAAATGTTGCCCCTCCTCACCATGACACTACTAGCAGGTACGCGGGATTTACTCTTAGCATCCATGGGGCACAGAGTCTGGAAGGAGCCCATAACCAAAAGGAAATAATGGAGAGCAGTGTGGATATTTCCAGGAGCCACAATAACTATTGATTCGACAAAGAGGAGCCCATAACCAAAGGGAAAAAATGGAGAGCAGTGTGGATATTGGCAGGAGGCATGGTAACTATTGCCCCTCCTCACCATGACACTGCTAGTAGGGCCACAGGATTTACTCTCAGCATCCATGGGGCACAGAGTCTGGAACGAAGTGTTCACACAAAAATACCAAAAGCTCAAGTCCCGTGCACTCCTTCTTTCTCTCATTTTCACTCTTCAAACACGTCAAACACTTAAATTTTTCTAAATGTATGGATCAATTGCAGGACCAAGATTTGCAGGACCAAGATATCTAGTTGGCCTCCAAATCCCTTAAAAACCTAGTTAGGGAACCCTGACCAAACACAGGAATGTATTTCAAATCTAGGGTTTGTAGGGTTTGTGAATAAATGTGCTCTGTTGAAGGATGTTGCCACTTCCATACCCAATTTGCAGGATCTAGGTATTAAGGGCTTGACTAGGATTTGTAAAAGCTTAGCCCTATTTATAGCGGGAAAATCCTCAAATTTTCCTACTTGTTCTCCTTCTCAAACCTTGACTACACTTTGTAGTCTTGTACGCAGCTCCTCAATACTTCCGAATTACCCTCTAACGGTAGCGATTTCCACTGGAATTTGGTCACGACCCTTTGTATTTTCTTCTCGGATTCTCAACGAAAGCATAGTATTCCACATTTAGCACAACTGTCGCCTTGTGAGCAGATAATGTGATGTTGGGACTATAAGGAATGCACCAGTGAAAAACACTTTGCTTATGTTGTAGTAATCTTGAAGTTGCAATGGTGTTTTGGAACACACATAGGAAACACCATTCACTACATAACGTTGTTTTCCATCGATGGTGGGGGCTTAGTTTGAGAGGATTATTGTTCGAGTAATGTTGATTTTCCTGTAGTGGAAAGATCCTTGTGGATTTGGACGAGTCGCACTAGCTGTCAAGTTCCATCTGTACAACATTAGCCATTCAAATTTTGAGAACTTGATTATATAGGATAGGTACAAACTCCTAAATATTTTAAAATTCAACTTTGTTTAGCTGAGATTCTTTGGGGCTTCCTCCTTCTTGAACCTAACCTAAACAATACAGTCTAGAACATGCTTTGGGAGACTTGAACCTAAATAGATGAGATGGCAAGCCACAATCCCAACTACTCAAACCAAAAAACCATTAACCATTCTTTGAAATTTATTTTTAATAGCTATCCCCAATTTCTATGATGATATTTTATCTATATTTTCTGGTAATCGTAAAACATTATCAATCATAGTAGCTACCTATCTGGTCCTTCACCTAGAACTTGTACGTAAAGTTTTCCCCTGGTATGGGGCAGTTTGTGCCAGGTACTCCATCTTTCCACAAATTTCTCCATTGCTGGATGCCACTCTTGTACCAATTTTCTTTTAAAGACCTCAATTCAATATTGCATATCACTAAAGAAATCCATGAATCTCAATCGACCAATCCACAAAGATAGAACCCAAAGAATTTACCAAGTTAATAAGAAAGCTTGATCCAGGTTGTTAAATACATTCACAAAGATGTTATCATTGGTGACATTGTCAATCTGGGGTCCAGGAAATTGTCCATTTATTAAAATCCCCTGCAACAATAACAAAATGTGTCTCAGAAAAATCCTGACAAATCATATGTGAGCTACAATTGTTAGCATTAAAACCGACATGATTTTTTAAAATTGCACCTGCTGGGGAATACCAAGAGATCGTATTGTGCCCCATGGAATGTTCCATGTAAAATATCTCTAAGGATCTTCAGCTACAGAATAGCCAAAAAATGTCATGATGAAAAATAGCCTCAAGGAACCCATTGAATTCTTCCTAAAGATCTTTGGCCCTTTTTCTAGGTCTTGCTTTATATGTTTATTGGTTTCGAGCAAGATGGGCTTCTTCAACAATGGTTTCTTTTATGCTTCATGTTAAGAAATTGGCTTCTTCAGAAAATTTATTGCATTCTCATATATATTAGAGAAAAGAGTAGCCAAACAACATAGATCTTGTAATGCACAACAATTATAACAAAAGAAATTCTAATTAAACTGAATGGATCAACAATCCACATTCCATAAACTTGGACTGAGATAGTAGAAGCAATCAATACCTTACTCCAAATTTGTTGTAAACAACCCAACACAAGCCAGGCCTTAAAATTACACACCAAATGCACAAATTCTTGGGCAGCTCTTTACTCCATTCTACCTCTGGCCTGTATTTTTTTATTATCAAAAATGTACCTGTGATTGTGTTTGTGGTTGTATTGATCTACAAGCCTGACATAGTTAAGATGACAGAGAGGATAAAGCTCAAGGACTCGTTATTGTCCTCCTCTCAGCCTCTGTCAGTGATGTAAAGCAGCAAAGTATCACAGGCACTTTCTCTGAGGATATCCTGCAAATTTTAGCATAAAAGTGCCCATGAAATTTTCACATAGTTTCTGTGTCATAATATGTAAACCAATCAAAATCCTTTAAATTTAAAAAGAGGTACATGTAATTATTTTGGAGGGAAAAGAATAAAAACCTCCTTATTGGCCTGGAATCTCTTTTTTATCTCATAAAAATGGGAGGCCTTCCCTTTTCCTTTAGGCTATTCCTTCTCTAACGTTGCAGATGCAAAGTTTAGTCAACTTTGGTTTAGAGAATATTGTCATATTCTATCCAATGCTAATGTTTCCATCTTTCTATGATCTTGTTTGCAATGCTATACCATACTAGTATTGATAGTTTGATTGGGTATATTAAGACTTTAACTGTATTCACATTTTATGTTAAGTTTTACATCTAAATCCTTTTCCTTGTAGCACTCTTTGTGAAACATAATTCATGCTTTGTCATAAGCTATTTTTATGCCAGCAGCCAAATTCTAGTGGTGTGATAGTTCTTACATTTCTGTTTTAGATTTTGGCAATTGCTTTTCTAGTTTAAATATGTGTAACTTCTTGAAAGGCTTTGAAGGATGGAGTAAGTAATTGTTTAGTCAACATATATTTATGTCAATGTGTACTTTTAATGTTCATGCACATTTGCATATGTACTACAGGTATGCAAGTACAATTGAAAGGAACCCACAAGACTATGATGCACTTTACAATTGGGCTTTGGTTCTGCAGGTATTTACTGCACATTTAAATGAATGGTTAAAAGTATTTTTCCAATCATAGAATTTTATTATGGTAAAATTATCAATGAATGGATGACTGACACTAATAGGTGAGAGGTGAGAGGGTGCATCTTGTGATGGATCATTAGAGGATATGGGATTGACCATTACCAAAGGTCGAAATGGCATCACTGCTTCAAGGGATGACTTGCCATAGGGGCTTCACTTTATTAATTATCATGTTCATTCATAAAGGGGGTTTTAAAATTGTGAAAAATAGAGCCAATATATTATAGATATTGGGGGTGGGGATTTTGGGTAGAGGGTTATAGGTTTTGGAGGTATTAACATGAGTATTTGGTAAAACTAGGGGATATCTACTAAAATAGACATGGAGTAGTATTGACTATTTAGTAATAAAAATAAAAGGGTAATCTAAATCGTGAACACGCTGATGGTTGTTTATCTCACCACTTGAAAGTATGTTATGAGTTCGAATAACCAGTGATAAGATTATACATTACCAGTACTTTTTTACAACATTTCAAATCAGATGTGAATAGAGAGGACTTTGCGAAGGTTTTTTGCGAGGGTCAAGGGTTTCTAGGGTTTGATAATTTATCAGAATGGTGGCATGAGGAGGTGTTATCCAACGCAATGTGGTTAGAGGAGGTGGATTCAATTGTAGATTTGGGTGTGGTGAAGATGCCAAAGGTTGTGAGGTGCATTCTGACAGCTGTGAGGACAATGACAATTTTTCTTCGTTGAGGAAGAGTAGGTTAGACTCCTCTTCTTTGGTGGGAGCTATACACAACAAGGGGGAACTAGAAAATGCATTTGTGCCTTTCAACACCATCGTTAATGAAATTTTATCCTCAATGGGTTTTTGTGTTGGTTAGCTGGTGCTAGGGCACAATATGATGGAGACAATCAGGGATGAGGTTTGTTGATGTGAAGGATGTCATGATGCCATGGGCCCTACAGTCCTTTTTCTCTGCTTATTTTCTAGTGTGGGTTGTTGGCTTGCATTGGGGTCGCCATGGTTGGGGCTTCATGATCGTTTTGGTTCGTATCAAATATGCTTTGAGTTATTCTATGGCGTCTCTATTGGTGGCCTTGAGCCATTTTATTCATGGTTATTTTCAAGGCCCTAATCCTCCTCAAGTGGAGCACTTCCTTTTGTCTTTTGAATGAATAAAATGGGTCCATATTGCCACTTGCCACATGAAGAAAAGGTCTTGAACAATATGTACATTGAGAAATGTAGTGCAAGCATGAACTTGTACATGCTTCAGTAAAGCATAAATAAGACAAGATAGAGAGGTATTGCCCACATTGAACAACTGAGAGAAAATGCACAATAAGGATGAACTTACAGGTTTTCAATAGGTTGACCAAAATTGTACAAAGAATCAATACAATCATATGGACATGTATGGCCATATGGAGCAATACAACAATTGTACAACTTCTGCCTTACTTTTTTGTATAGATCATATACCTCATTTTGAGATGATTATAATGACCATGTAGTTATTTTTTAGTAGCTTGTAGAGGTTTTCTTGAGGTATGCAAAGCTGATTTTGAGAAGAAATTACTTATGTATCTACAAAACTCTTTTATTTTTCCATTGTTTAAATTTTTAGTTATTGTGTGATTTATGCTATGATCTGAAAGTAATTTCTACATTATATTAAATTTAGAAATTTATCTATTTAACTAGGATCATATGGATAATAGTCACCTAGGGTTGAATTTTTGTAATGTACTTAACCCCAAATACCTCAAAAGGTGAAATATGCCTCCAAATATGTGAAAATGTGTCCTTATCCCCAAAAATTTCTACTTGAGGGGGACACACACCTTCAAATACATGGAAGCCTCTATTAGGGTTATTTCTCACCCCTTCTTACTTGCAACATCCCATAGCCACCTCCTTGAAGAGGGTGTCCAACCTCAAGACTCAAGTGGGCCTTTGACCAAACCCATGTGTAACTTAGTGCTACATGGCATGATCTCAAGTTGGGTGTTCATCTTGTAAAGCTCCCTTTTTGTTTAGATCCTTCATCCACATGGTCTTAAGCCTTAGTTTTAACCTAAGAACAAGGATATCCATCAATTCCATGAAAAAAGAGAATGTAATACATGTAACCATTCCTCCAATTACATGTAAAACATGCCCGAATGGATCCTCATAGTGAAATGCATCTTTGGAAGAATCTTCATCAAGCCAACCATACACCTTCTATTCTTCCCTTGGATGATGAAGAGTTCTCAGGCTTGATGGATTTCAAATGCATATAGCATCCCAAACTAGTACAACCTCCCCAATAGTGTTTTTGTCCCTGCACATCATAACATACCTCTAGAAAAAATGAGTGTTTTTGTCCCTACTCAATATCAATTCCAGATTAGCAATCACATTTAGCATGATAGTAAAATGCATATAGAACATAAACATAAATCATAGAAGACAAACCAAGACAAGAGGACACAAGATGTTGTTCCAGCGAGGGACAAACCCCAATGTGGGGAAACCCTTGATCAATTCTTCTTATATGTTCTTCAATAGTTCAGTAAAGAGAGAGATAGTACATATACATCAGAAGTCAACCTTTTGACTTATCTAAATAAGAGCAGAGATCTTCTCTAAGAAGATGGCATATGAGGTAGCTGATCTGAGCTTAGGTGAAGGCACACTGCTTCCACTGATCCAAGGTGACTCCATCACCATGATGCACCTCACTTTGCTGGACCCAATCATCATGCTGGACCTCATTATTATGCTACACACATCATACTGCTACACCTTATCATCATGCTACACCTCCCTGTATTGCATCATCATGATGTACCTATACTGCATCATCATGTTGTACCTCATTGTGCCCATCATGTTGCATCTCATTTCAGCATTCATTATCATTGTGCTGCACTTTGTTACACTTGTGCTGCACACATCATGCTACACTGCACTTCATCACTATGCCCATCATTATGCAACAACATTCAACATCATGCTGCACCTTATAGCAATGTTGTCACATCTTATCATGCACTACATTAGTTCACTATTAGGGGATTCTCTTTTGCTGCATAGGACAACATTCTAACAATAGATTGGGCAGCCTTCATCATGGACTAGTTAGGGCATCAAGACAGTCCTACCAACCCTCACACATCAGCAGCAACATCAAACTGATCCATGTTGCTCCAACCCTATTTGTATATGATTGTTTGTGACTACCTGGTTAGGGCATACTACTATAGCTTTAAAAATATCCCACAGTGAAAAAATCAACCCCATAAGGACTGTGACCCATCCTGGAAGGCTTCCTCCCATGCCACGATGCCTTCTTAGGGCACTGTCCATCCTTGACAGCCCTCACATAGTCCCTAAATATGTGCTATGGCCCGCAACCTACCACAATAGCCTCCCTGTAGCTTCTGCCTCCACAAAATGTGACCAAACAATCTTAGAACAATAGCGTACTGCCCTACTAAGACTTGACCTAGTAGCCTGCTCACTCAGCCCTTAAAATAACAAGATTCCATCCCTCAAATAATCTACACTTGCCTCAACTTCAGCCTCCTGTAGCAGACTTCAGACCCTTTCTTTCATGTTGTCCAAGACCCTTCTCTTCCTGTGGCTAGGTTGTCTTAATTTTAGAGCTATCCCTTTGAGAACGTTGCACACTAGATAGAACAACGTCTAGGGCTAGGGAAGACCCTTTAGGACAACGTATATATAGCTCCTTCCTTGATAGTAGAGAGGGTTCTCTTTTCATGATAGCGTTGTAGTTAGGGCATCATTAGGCTAGCGGTTAGGGCTTCTCCTTGCCAGCGTTTAAGCTTCTCTGTGGCAGTGTAGAGCTAGGGCATCTTCACATTTCCGGCAGTGTATCTCAATCCATGAGAGATTGTGCCCTGAAGATATCTCAGAAGATTCTTGGCACCAATCCAGTGAGGCTCAACCATATATGAGCTCAACATGCTAACTACAAAACATATATCTAGATGGGAGTTCACCAAGAACATCAATGCTAGAATGAATTTATGAAACTTAGAGGAATTTCTCAAATCAGGTCCGGTATAACTACCGCATAACTTATTCAAGTTAGGCTTCATCGAGGTAGTCACGGGCTTCCAGTTCACCATTCCAAATTTGGAATCCAAATCCCTCTTACTTTTGCAAATGAGAGGGTCTGTACTTGTCAGAAAGAGGTCATCCTCGTAACGTACCAGTATGAGAGGTCTATCATCCACAACCTTAAAGCAATGGTTTGGAACGACTTCACTCCTAGTTAATCTCAGCTTCATCAGATAGCTATCAATCCTCTCACACCAAGCTCGGGGTGCTTTCTTTAAATCATAGAGAGTATTCTTCAACTTGCATACATGAGATTCCTAATCATGAACCTGAAATCCCGCGGGTTGTTCCACATTTTTGGTCTTGCTATTACATAAGGGGAATGGTCCCCTAGTAATCTTTTCTTCGGTACATCTCGAACATGTACCTTCATGCTCTTTGAATTCAGGCATCCCTGTCAACATCTATCACACATCGGGTAGGGACTTATAATGAAGATGGGCACACCTCCAGCTCCATTGAAGATATGAGTCACATGACATGGTCCCCAATGGACTTCCTGCAACTTGATAGAAAATGCTAACCCTAAACCCAAGAATAAAAGCATCTTTAAAATTATTTTTCCAAACATGTACCCTTCCATCGATGAATTCCACCTTGTAACCTTTGTCTTCCATTGCCGAAATGGACACCAGGTTCTTCTTGAGATTAGGTACATTCCATATACCCTTTACGGGATAGGTGGCATCGTGTCCAAAAATAATCTCCAAGTTGTTTCCTTCTCTATCAGATTAGAGAGCACTTCCTTGAAACCGGTGATGTGCCTTAACACACTAATATCAATAAGCCAATTTCCCAAAGTTTCTGGAGTAGAGGTAGTGGAGAGGGCTGATATAAGATAATAGTCCTTTTTCTTATCAGAAACAACATTTGATTCTTCATACTTGGAGTTCCTTGCTTTCTTGGAGAGTTGACCATTTCCTTGATATCTTGCATTCCTTTTCCCTTTGCCATTGTACCTGTCATTCCTTCGATCATTGAAGATGCCCCTGGAATGATTGTGATCATCATCATGTGAGGTGCCCCTTCTATTTGGACACTCCCTCATAAAATGGCCAAACTTAGTACAAGCAAGGCATCTACCCTTCCGTCCACCCTTAGATTCGAACTTTCCATTGAAGTGCCCTTTAGGTAGGCCACCAAACGCTGTCAGTGGAATCTCTGATAATTTTCTTTGCTTCGATTTCACCCTTGGTGTACTTTATCCTTGGAGTAGCCAGAGCATTTGATGGAGGCTCATGGATTTTACCTTTCACGTAATCCGACACTTCTTTCTCTTGTGATGTGGGATACGGAACCCATTGAGCCTTTGGTCCTTTCCGACTGTCTCCGGTGATTGCTCTTTCACTCTTACTTGGGCTCTGTCTTCACATCACCTCTGATACCATGTTAATTTTAGGTATGTTCTATGCTGATAGCGAATTTACTTCAATTTTCCATACTAGCTCAATATCAATTCTAGATTGGCAATCACATTTAGCATGATAGTAAAATGCAGATAGAACATAAATATAAATCATAGAAGACAAACCAAGGCAAGAGGACACAAGATTTGGTGCCAGCTAGGAACAAACCCTAATGTGGGGAAACCCTTGATTAATTCTTCTTATATGTTCTTCAATAGTTCAGTAGAGAGAGAGATAGTACATATACATCAAAAGTCAACCTTTTGACTTATCTAAATAAGAGCAAAGATCTTCTCTAAGAAGATGGCATATGAGGTAGCTGATCTAAGCTTAGGTGAGGGCATACTGCTTCCACTGTGATCCAAGGTGACTCCATCACCATGCTTCACCTCACTGTTCTGCACCCAATCATCATGATGTACCTCATTACTATGCTGCACACATCATACTTTTGCACCTTATCATCATGCTGCACCTCCCTATACTGCATCATCATGTTGTACCCATGCAAAATCATCATGTTGTACCTCACTGTGCCTATCATGCTGCATCTCATTTCAACATTCATTATCATTGTGCTGCACACATCATGCTACACTGCACTTCATCACTATGCCCATCATTATGCAACAGCATTCAACATCATGCTGCACCTTATAGCAATGTTGTCACATCTTATCATGCACTACATTAGTTCATTATTGGAGGATTCTCTTTTGCTACATAGGATGGCATTCTAATAGCAGATTGGGCAACCTTCATCATGGACTGTTTAGGGCATGAAGATGGTCCTACCAACCCTCACACATCAGTAACAACATCAAATGGATCCATGTTGCTCCAACCCTATTTGTATATGACTGTTTGTGACTGTTTGGTTAGGGCACATTGTTGTAGCATTAAACATATCCCACAGTCAACAAACCAACCCCATAAGGATTGTGGCCCATCTTGGATGGCTTCCTCCCATGCCACATCACCTTCTTAGGGCATTTTCCATCCTTGACAGCCCTCACACATTCCCTAATTGTGTGTTATGACCTATGACCTAGCACAACAGCCTACCTGTAGCTACTACCTCCACAAAATGTGATCAAACAATCTCAGAACAATAGCGTACTGCCCTACTAAGACTCAGCCTAATAGCCCGCTCTCTCAGCCCTTGAAACAACAAGATTCTGGCCGTCAAACAATTTGCGCTTTCCTTAGCTTTGGCCTCCTATAGAAGACTTCGGACCCTTGCTTTCATGCTGTCCAAGATAGTTCTCTTCATGCGGCTAGGCTGCCTTAATTTCATAGCTATCCCTTTGAGAACATTGCACACTAGATAGAACAATATCCAGGGCTAGGGCAGACCCTTTAGGAAAATGTATATATAGCTCCTTCCTTGATAGCAGAGAGGGTTCTATTTTCATGACAATGTTGTAGTTAGGGCATCATTAGGCTAGTGGTAATGGCTTCTCCATGCCAATGTTTAAGCTTCTCTGTGGCAGCGTACAGCTAGGGCATCTTCTTTTTAGGGAAGCATATACTCTTAGGATCTCCCCTCCCACCAAAACCCAAATACAAGTGGAGAGGAAGAGATCACAAGAAGAGTGTGTCAAAATGACTTTCAAGGCAACTCTATTTATACTAAAACGTTGAGCATAAGTGGGGGCAATTTGGTTGTTGGCCAACCTTGACGAATTGTCCCATAACACAAACAAATTCATATCTCATGAATACTTATCAAAATCGGATGATCTTTATATCAATCCTACACCTCTCGATGAGAGGAATCCAAGAAAAATATCAGTTGCCATAAATAAGATGACCCACATGGAGTTTGGCCCTAGTTGCCAATTTTAACAATTATTGATTGTCCATACTTCCACCTAGCATGAAAGCGAATTATACCACAACAATTGTATGAGTACATACACATAACCTCTCTAAATCAATTTCATGATAATTTAAGATATTTGTATTCATATTTTTAGTTTATAAGGTGAAGGGGTGTGTTACATAAACCCTTGACTCCAATTTCTGAATTGGAAAAGTAAGGGTGTTCTAGTTGACGAATTTCCTTTCATATTTCCAGAGGGACAAATTCGAAATATGACGCAATAGATTCCAAAGTGGATTCTATGATGTTTAGGACCAACATTACTAGCTCCCCCTCTTCGGCTTGCCTGTCTCTGATGAGGAGGCATGGTAGCTGAAGCAAGAGGGTAATTCCAGCCACCCATAATAGGGCCAAGGAAAACTAGATAAACAAATGGATTAAATGATGAATCTA
The DNA here is from genome assembly GCA_031772625.1 of Pinus tabuliformis. Lineage (NCBI taxonomy): Eukaryota > Viridiplantae > Streptophyta > Pinopsida > Pinales > Pinaceae > Pinus > Pinus tabuliformis. The sequence continues at coordinate 86,293,159 of CM062805.1, read as the reverse complement.
GACTGACAAACCAACACACCAACAAGTTGTCTCCCCAACACCCCAGACATATTTTAATATCAAACGACGATGCTCTACATTTAGGCTTCATAGTTAGGATGATGCTCTACATTTTCATTAGCTGAGTTAAGAGTTGCTCACGATTCTATCATTTCCTACAGAATGTTTCACTATTGATCATAACCATTATGGAAGATAATCTCTTCTCCTTAAATACAGAGCATGCTAATTGTTTTATAACATGCTTCACTGTTGTTTTTTTAATGGTAGCCTCTGCCTCTAAAAAAAGCAAAGTGCGATTATAACTAGAGAGAAGAGTATGTATATATCATGTATACATATTTTCCAAGAGCGGTGTCTCCATAACAACCCTTGGAACATTGATTTGTAGTAAATCTTGTAATCAACCTGGAGATACCTCAAGCAACTATGCTTTAACTAGTCCCATTAAAGCAAGGATATTAATTTATGTGGTGAAGGCCAACTTTGGCTGCAGGAGGAATTCTGGCACTAAGACAGATTCCTCATTTTTAACTCTTGCACCAAGATAGATTCATCATTTTTTTTTACTAATTCTTATATTGTTTTCATAATTTGTGGTTCTTGCTAGGATTGGGCACAAGAATAGCATTTTAGAAATATCGTAGTAGTTCAGAGGTTCCTGTAGAAAAATTATAATTACTTAAATTCTCACCCATGAAATATATATCCAACTAATGTATGAAGAAGGGAAAACTTTGGTTGTTCATGCATCCCGTAGAGGAGAATATGGTCTAAAACCCTAATTGCAAATAACAAATCTAGAAAGTAATATAGTAGTTGAAGTTTTAATTTTATGAATCTTTAGAAAGAAATAAAGGTGAGAACCTAAAAGGAAATGTACCATGTTTTTGAGAATGCCTGTAAGTCCATATGCCTTTCCACAGATGAACACCAGACATATTATAAATATACAGTAGGTGGATTTTAAAGAGAAGTACATTTCAACTTTTTAGTAGCCTTGCATTGTTCTTGTTGGGATATTAAGATTTCAGTATCCATTGTGATGCAAATTCACATTTTCATTGAACACCTTTCTAGTCATTTGTTTAAGTCCATTTCTGCTTGTTGAGAATGGCATAAATATCTCACAGTAAGTAGATTTTGGTATATTGAAAACCCATTTGCATTGCACCATGCTTCATAATATGTATGAAGAAATTATATAGTCTCTGCATACAATTATTACTTAAATGGCTTAAAAGTAAGAGCATTTAAATGGTTATTATATGTCAAGCTTGTGTCATATTTAACATCTAAATATGTATTATTGACTATCCATACTTCAACCTAGCATGAAAGTGAATTATACCACAACAATTGTATGAGTACATACACATAACCTCTCTAAATCAATTTCATGATAATTTAAGATATTCGTTTTCATATTTTTAGTTTATAAGGTGAATGGGTGTGTTACATAAACCCTTGACTCCAATTTCTAAATTGGAAAAGTAATGGTGTTCCAGTTGATGAATTTCCTTTCATATTTCCAGAGGGACAAATTCGAAATATTAAGCAATAGATTCCAAAGTCGATTCTATGATGCTGAGGACCAACATTACTAGCTCCCCCTCTTCATCTTGCCTGTCTCTGATGAGGAGGCATGGTAGCTGAAGCAAGAGGGTAATTCTAGCCACCCATAATAGGGCCAAGGAAAACTAGATAAACAAATGGATTAAATGATGAATCTATACTAACAAACCAACACACCAACAAGTTGTCTCCCCAACATGCCATACATATTTTAATATCCAACGATGATGCTCTACACTTTCATTAGCTGAATTAAGAGTTGCTCATGATTGTAGCATTTCCTGCAGAATGTTTCACGATTGATCATAACCATTATGGAAGATAATCTCCTCCTTAAATATAGAGCATGCTAATTGTTTTATAACATGCTTCATTGCTATTTTTTTAATGGTAGCCTCTGCCTCTAAAAAAACAAAGTGCGATTATAACTACAGAGAGGAGTTTGTATATATCATGTATGCAGATTTTCCAAGAGCGGTATCTCAATCAAAACCCTTGGAACATTGATTTGTAGTAAATCTTGTAATCAACCTAGAGATACCTCAAGCAACTATGCTTTAACTAGTCCCATTAAAGCAAGGATATTAATTTCTATGGTGAAGGCCAACTTTGGCTACAAGAGGAATTCTGGCACTAAGACAGATTCCTCATTTTTAACTCTTGCACCAGGATAGATTCATCATTTTTGTTTACTAATTCTTATATTGTTTTCATAATTTGTGGTTCTTGCGAGGATTGGGTAGAGGAATAACATTTTATAAATCTTGTAGTAGTTCAGAGGTTCTTGTAGAAAAATTATAATTACTTAAATTCTCACCCATGAAATATATATCCAACTAATGTATGAAGAAGGGAAAACTTCGGTTGTTCATGCATCCCGTAGAGGTGAATATGGTCTAAAACCCTAATTGAAAATAACAAATCTAGAAAGTAATATAGTAGTTGAAGTTTTAATTTTATGAATCTTTTAGAAATAGGAAAAGGTTGTCTCTGCAGTGAAGATGACCTATGCATAGGATAAAACACTCCATAATCTTATATGGGGATTACTTTTGAGAATATTTTACAAATTTGTGTAACTATTTATATAGAAAACCAAATATGATGAGTAGCATCAATGTGATGGAATATGAAATCTAATTTATCTTCTGCAGATAATTATATCCATTTTTCCCAAATATAATATTTTACAAGAAACAGGAAATTGAGGAAAGAATAACTAGTGATAAAATTAAAAACAGATGTTTTTAAGTCATGAAGAATTTATTATATGGAAAATAAGAAATGAATCTCCACAGTTAAAAGGCATCATAGTTTCCTTGAGGCTAACAAGCATGTTTCCACGTGATCTACACTAGCTATAAAAATAAACACTTGACAATATATGAGTGTTTATAGCATCAATCATTGTGCTTTTCGAGGTACTGCATGTGTACATGTACTTGATCAAAGAACACAAAAATTGGGTGTGAGCCTTTGAAGTCATGTAGGCTCGGGAATCATTCTAAGCACAAGATTATATTTAGTAGGGATGTTCTATTTGACAAATCTTGAAAAGGTGATTCATATTAATATATTTTGATATGAAAGAGTTTACAATGATCCAAGTTTCTGTAGTTGAGATAGCACAATGCTTCAGATTACAATGCATTCTATATTCCAATAAATTAAGGAATGAAGAGGACTCACTTTTCTATTTCGCCAAATAGAAAAGTTAGAAGGCATAATATCTTTGGCCTTTATTGCAGGAAGGCCTCACATTTCATATAATGATATTGTTCTGAGTGACGCCCCAATACATTTCCTTAGTATATCATGATTCATTACTAATTACAACTACCTGAGTATATAATTAACACATAAATGTCCATTACCAATCTTTAAATATAAAATTAAATTAAATGCATGGTTTAAAATTAGCTTCATCATGTAGAAAAAATAAAATGTGTGAATAGGCATCCTACCAAGGCATTTGATATCGCTCTGGTTGTGCAACATTTTTTGTGAAAATCATATTTCACCTTTAAAGCAAAATGTAGAATCTAGATCCTTGTGGTGTTTGATAATTTGATTCAATATTATCAAGTAGAAAGCTTTTGGCATTTATTCACATGGTGGAAAACATTTTTAATAGTATGGTATGCAATCGACATTTTCAGGTTGTGATTCCTAGACATTTCTCTCCTCACCATATTTTAAGGTGATATCTGGGGATATTTACTAGAAATTGGTAGTAATACCAATGATTTTAAAGAAATGGAGAATGTATTCAACTTTCATGACATTCTAGGTGGCCAAAATTCAACTGTCTATGGACTCTTGAGTCTTTGCCATTAAATTGGCAAAGAAATTAGCACAGTTCTCTTATCTGAAAATCTCAGCAAGCCTAAAGACCATAAAGCAGATATGGAAGTTAATCCCAGGACTGAAGGGTGATACTGGCTAAATTGAATGGTGGAAAGATACTATTAACAGAATTGCCTCCTTTGTTTATGGATATGTAGAAAAAAATACAAATGATGGGAACCTCTCCCCCCAGTTGGGAAACCCATTCCCCTAGTTCTCTCATTACTCGGTGTGATAAAATAGAAGAGAAACATTCTAGATAGTCCACGAACACTATTGGGAATGTCGAGAATGTTCCTGATGCTGCTGCCCTAACCCCCTGACATTCTGGGAGCTTCTCCTGCAGATTTCTCAGCTGTTGAGAGTTTAGAATGTTCTCAACCTGTGAAGGAGCATCTAGACTCTCCTTGATGGTAAAATAGTGCACAGAAGCTCCCCACATGCATGGGCTCAGGAATCACCTATACTTTCTTTCTGTACTACCTCAGTATTGGATGCTTAGCTTGACATTGTTTTTACACCTGATTGATTACTAGCTTGGAATCACCCACAATCTTCAACATTTTCATTCCTATCTTCCTAGCAGTCTTAAGACCCAACACCATGGCTTCATACTTAGCCACATTGTTGGTACATTAAAACTCCAATCTGAAGGAAAAAGGATGATGAGTACCCGTAGGAGAAACCAGAAAAACACCTACCCCAAAACCATCTTTAGAAGAATTAGGGGAATATGCCTTTGGTTTTATTACATCATCACTTGTCCTTCAGGTTGTTTCTTATGCTTTAGATATCCTTGAAGTTGAGTTAATACTGAAGCATTCCACATGAATGTTGAAATTGAGTGGTAGATGGAAATGTTTCTTACATATCTGCAAATTGATATCTATTTGCAGATTATCATTATTGTCATAAATAAAACTCCATGTTTATTGGTAAACATGCAATGTCTTTTGACTTGCTATAGTTTAAATAAATATTATTTCAATTTGTATGGAAGGTAGTTCTTATGTTTCTCCCATTGTCATATGCAGCTTGAGAGTGGAGATGAAGAACTTTGTAGTGTCTATGTTCCCATGAATAATTTATAAATTGGTGACATTTTCCTTGTTAACTCTAAATATACTATTTGACCAAACTTGTTTGTGAAAGCATAGGTTGGTAGTCATGCATTTTTCTTTCATTACTATTATTATTTATGGTGTATATGTTTCCATGATATATTTCATTCTTTTTGGGATTTTGTTTCATAGATCTAGGGATGATACTTTACCCTCTTCTTTTCACTTTCCAAAACATGTTCTTGCCATTCTACTTTACGCTATAGTTTGCAATAAAATTAACTATTCATCCTTACTTCCTTGGAGGCATGTGTTGTGACTTCATATCCCAACTTCATTGGAGACCTACATTGTGACTTCATATATTGTACATTTGTAGTAGTGGAAAGTAATCATAGGAGGAAGGAGAAAGTTATTAATGTGGAATGGACTCCCAACATAGGGATACTGCATTGTAGTAGTAAGACCTACAATTCTTATGAGCATCACATAGATAACAACCACAAACCAAAGAGGGCCCACAAGGCATGACACCAAAACCACTTAGTGATGTTAATGGCAGAGTGAAGGAGGATGCTATAACATTAGGGACCTGCACTCCAAAGGAATGGAATCCCAACATGGGAATGTGCCACTTTGGTAATGAGACTTGAAACTATTACAAACCCCATATATATAGTCATTATTATTATTTTTTCAAAGGAAAATCTCATGGGAAATCCAAGGGATGCTTCCCCACATTTGTGGATGATATCCCTTGTAAACCTGTTCATCTAAGTAGTTGCAGAGTTTCTTGGAAATTTTAACAAGGAATTGAACTATGCATTGTGTAAAACCATGAATCTTATAAAAAATAACCTTACTGAGTAACCATGCACTAAATATACATGGTTGTTACTCTTTTTTAGTCAATAATGCACTAAGAATTAGGTTCAAAGCTGACAGTGCTAGGGTCTTCAGTTCATGAGTGTGTATGAAGCATACGATTTGATTTGTTCTGATGCCTTGGTTCAAAAGTTTGTGTTGGTTATGAAGATTGTGACTTTTTTGTGAAGATTTTTATTGGCATTAGTTCTATGGAATTATTTAGAAGCTTGTATTTGTTATGAAGATTGCAAGTTGGTTATGAAGCCTTTCATTGGTATTGGTTCTGTTGAATTTTTCAAGTAACGTCCGTAAGACAAGAGTGTTGTTTTTCATTTCGTTGGACTTCGAAAATCTCTTCTAGCTTTAGGTTAACTCCTTGCAATAAAAACTAAACAATTTTTAAAAAATTGTTTGTACCAGAGAAGAACTATGCAAAGATACAATTGATTTTACTTTGTTGTGTTCAACACTAGTGCACCCAAGTTATTGCCCTCTATCCTAGAGAAGATACAAGTAGTAGTAATTGAGAAAAAATCTTGGGTCAAAGATTTGTTATGGTTGCTTCCATTTGCAATGAAAAATGTTATTATAGGGACTTTTTATTCCTAATAGAATAAGTCTTATTACGCATGAGATGTTTATGGCCAATTTCAGGATTTTGTTGTCGTTCAATTTGGAATTGGAATTTAGAGTTCAATAGTGTGAAGTGTTTAAGTGGCTAGCACACCTTATTAAAAACTCCCTCAGTACAATCTCATTAGTTGGTATAACTCTACGAATAGGGACATATGTGTACATAGATAAAACTTTATGGGGATGCCATCTTTACAATTTTCCACCAGACTCTCACATCATCTTAAATTAGACAGTGAATATATTTATCTTGGTCTATACTTATTTGAAGTAAGGGACATTTTTTTAATTGGGCAACTCAAATGCTTACACAATTTGACCTCAAACACCTATGTATGACATTACAAAGGATGATTTATGCTTCAAAGTACTAGCTCCTTTATTTCTGTACTAGTGAAGTAATTAGATGGTAGCCATTTGGATGCATTTGGGCATATTTAATTGTCATAGGAAAGTGAAATTCATTCTTAACTGTCAATTATTCAGCATAAGTGCTTAGCTACGTATGCATCATCTACTCCCACGATGGTCAACAAACATTAATTGACAACATATTGGCTCCCACCTTGCTTCGTTCTTGGACCTAGAATTTTGATGTCTACCCATTTACTTGATTTGGTTGATCGATGCCCTGTGATTTGTCTCTCAATGTCATTCCATGACTTCATATGTATCACTGATTTTTAGCCCTTCTACATTTGGGCATGTTTCTAGTGTTTTACTTAGCTCATGCCTGCAATCCACCTTTAATTATCCTTGGATATAAGGATTAAATTCTTGCAAAAATGTCAATGGGGGCAAAGCTTTAGAATCTCTTAACAACTTTGCTGCTCCAATCTTTTATGCATCAAAATCTCATGGAACTTCTCTAATTTCCAAGTAGTTCGAGGAAGAATGCAAATCACTCTCACACACACCATGGCGAATTACCTTGAACTAGTAGTGGTCTCCCACCTCAAATATTGTTCTCTTTGTAGGAGGATGAAACATCATTTGATATCCCAACAAAGAATTTCTCATCCAAAAGTTATTCTAGCCACACTTCCCAAGCCCCAATCCTATATGACTGCTAAGTATATTGTTGTACAAAGTCAGAGACTGTTTGAGAAAATAAACTACCTGTTGGAACATGATAAAAACAGAGAGCTACATCAAATCTAGACCTTAAGGGGCTGCTTCTTCAAGGCCAACTTGGATCTCCATGATGTATTCAACTGCTTGCATATCCAGATATCTACTGATGACGATGTTATTTTGATCCTGCAGCATAGTTCTGTGATATCTTGAATGGATAATGATGTTCATAGGTTTCCTCCTTAACCTGAGGTGAACATGACTGCATGGGCAGTGCTAGAAGTTGAATATGAGCTATAATTTTGGAAACAAGGGAGTACATGGTGTTCATTCTTTCTCCTAGTTCCTCATACCTCCCCAGATGCCTATGCATGAATTCTAAAAATTCCTTGTCCTTTAATTAAGGCACTGATAGTTGAAGAGAAATCTCAGTTGCTTGCTAGTCCTAGACTTGGGTCTGAACTGTGAACCTATATTCAAAATCATTCTATCATCTCAGCCACCTGCTAGAAGAATTATATAAATCACTTTGTGCCTTTGAAATATGGTGCTCACATTCTTTATTCCTTTCCTGACATCTGATAATTCACACATAACACAAACCAGGTTGGCTATGATTACTAGCGATGGCTAGGTGTTATGTGGAGTCCAACACATAGAGAACTCACAAAGACCAGAATCTTTAACCCATTCACCCCGTAAAAATGTGCTAATGGTCAAGCCCAGTGAAGTGTCAGGGAAACTGTCAGACGTGCCAACCTGACATTCCACAGTGGAACAATAAAACCACACTCAAGGACCATCCTTATTTTGTTGCCCATGGTGATACCTAATGCATGCAGTGTGAAATAAAAGAGCATGCCAACCCAACATTCCACAACAGAACAATAAATCCACATTCAAGGACCATCCTCATTTTGCTGCCCTTAATAACACTTGATGCGTCTAGTGTGAAATAAAAGAGCACGCACCTCTGCAAGGGCACTCTTGCTTGTCATTTCCATGTGTAGGTTAATAGTTTGGTTTATACGATGTTGTCATGCATTAGGTTATCACTCCTAATTTAACACTCCCTAATTGACCTAGATGTCTGCACTTGAATTATAGGTCTACAAGACCTAGAGAAATTCTATTTTTTCAAACTTCTCTACTAGTACTTTGACTCTGGCTGAGGCAGACATCTTGCAGAATGATGTACTGTGATAGAGGATTCACTTAGCACAGCTGCACTTTTTCTTCTCCTCAGCTTTATCAACACAAGGCTTGGATAAACTGAAAGTGATGCTTCATTATTTGAAGCATAGTTCAGACCCCTACTATAGGTTATTTCCTTTGGGATCTAGAATTATAACCCCATACCTACGTACCATGGATAGGTGTTTTGATTTTAATGGGTGTCTGTGGTAGTGGCTTTACTTATATTGTGTGCCTTGTAGTAGTGGCTTTAATTTTGTTGGGTACCTGAAATAACAAATTTGATTTGGATGGGTGCTTGAAATAGTGGCATTGATTTGGATGGGTGCCTGAAATAGTAGCTTTCATTTGGTTGGGTGCCAGTAATAGTGGTGGATTTATTTTTAATGGGTCTGTAATTACTAATCATAGTGGTTTTAATTTTAATGTGTGTAAGAATTTATAAATAGTTTTCATTTTGTTGGATGCGTTCAATACTAGTGGTTTTATTTTTAGTGGGTGTCTGTAAGGATAGTGATTTCAATTGTAATGAGTGTTTGCAATAGTGGTTTTGAGGTTTAATGTCTATAACAGTGTTCATAATATTAATAGGTGCCTGCAATGGAAGTTTTAATTTAAATGGGAACATTCATTTTAATTTAAATGGGACTCTCTAATAGTGGCTTTAATACAAATTGGCATTTGAAATAGCGATATTAATTTTAATGGATGGTTGGCATGGTGGTTTTAATTTTAGTGTGTCTGCAATGTTTGTTTTAATTTCAATGTGAGCCTGAAATGGTGGTTTTAATTTTAATGTATCTGTAATGTTTGTTTTAATTTCAATGTGAGCTGACAATGGTGGTTTAAATTTCAATGTATGCCACCAATGGTGGTTTTAATTTCAATACATGCCTACAATGGTGGTTAATTTCAATGTCTACCTGTAATCGTGGTATTCAAGTTCTTTTCTGCAGGAGGTTTGTAACTCAAGTTAGTACAAGGGAGGAGACTGCCTTGGAAGACCTGGGTGTTTGAATGCGTGACAACACAAGATCCCATCCGAGCTCCATAGTGATGAGGGAGGGCAGAGTGTCCATGGATTAGTGACATGTTGGGTGACCCCCCTGAGAAGTTCCTTTTGCCTTCTACTTGCTCACGCTTCATCATTATGATACATTTTTTCCTGCAATCATAGGTTGGTTCATTCTATTCTATCATTTTTTTTTTCTGTTCATCTGCACAATTGATCAAAACAATATTTTTTAAACATTTCCCAAATGTGGTGTGTCATGTGTGTGAACATATTGTTGTAGGATAAAATCCCCAACAATTAATATGCCACTGGTATTTATTGACCTTGAAAATAAAAAGGCTCCACAAAGACATTAATCAAAAGGTGATTAACAAACATTTCTCACCAAATTATTGAAACTGATGATGTATGTGTGTGTGAGTGATAATTTAATTAATTGGTGGAATCCTCAACAAATTGCCATGTTAATATTTATGAAGTTTGTAATTGCTTTAAATTTTGTAGAGAACATTTGTTTGCCCAGTATATGGTTGCTTTTCAGTTACAAGAGGCAGGACCATTTAAATCGTCACATGATAAAGCATGAATAAAATTTATTTGTTTCCCCAAAGACGACTGCAAACTGCAGTTATCCACTATGTCTAATTTGAAATGCCATATGAAGCAGCATAGAGAGAGAGAGGTGAGTTATGGCAGAGTCTAAATCTACAATCCAGAGAGGTGAAGAAGTATTCTTGCCCAAATCCATGTTGTGGGAAGGTTCTTAAAAATCTATCAAGGCTAGTGAAGCATGTGGATGATGTGCATTGTAAGTATTTACCTCTTCACTGCAAATATTTCTCTTTTGTTTGCACTAGAATTGAGTGTTCGATTATTGCCCATAATGATGGTCCTGCAGGTCTGAGCGTTAGTTTAGTTAATCATTCAATATCAGCTCTGCTTATTTATATTTCTACACCTCTAACATGAAATCTTGTGTCTAGGGGAAAATTTGTTTCCCAATAGCAATGTTGTTCCAAACTCTATATGGAATTTGTTTTCTGGTGAAATTGTTAATTTGTAGGTCCAGATTTTGGAATATGAGTTGATTTTTTAGAGCACCTTTAAGATTTTAATGATGAAGCATAATCTGCATGGTAACAGGAAAAGGATTGAACGCTTTAGCCTATATTAGAGAGTCCCATTTTTTACATTAGAACTGAGTGCTTGATTATTCCCTAAAATGATGGGCCTGTAGGTCTGAGTGTCAGTTTAGTTAAGCATTCGATATCAATTTTGCTTATTTATGTTTCTACACCTCTAACATGAAATCTGGTGTGTAGGGGAAAAACTTTTTCTAAATAGCAATGTTGTTCCAAACTCTATATGGACTTTGTTTTCTAGTGAAATTGTTAATTTGTAGGTCTAGCTTTTGGAAGATGAGTTGATTTTTTAGAGTACCTTTAAGATATTTATGATGACGCAAAATCTAGATGGTAACAGAAAAAGGATTGAACGCGTTAGCCTCTATTAGAGAGTCCCATTTGCATTAGAACTCAGTGTTTGATTATTGCCCAGAATCACGAGCATGCAGTTCTGAGTGTCAGTTTAGTTAAGAATTCGATATCAGTTCTGCTTATTTATATTTCTACACCTCTAACATGAAATCTCATGTGTAGGGAAAAACTTTTTCCCAATAGCAATGTTGTTCTAAACTCTATATGGTCTTTGTTTTCTAGTGAAATTGTTAATTTGTAGGTCCATATTTTGGAATATGAGTTGATATTTTAGAGTACTTTTAAGATATTTATGATGAAGCATAATCTACATGGTAACAACAAAAGTATTGAATGCTTTAGCATTGCATTCATTTGATATGCAAAGATACAAATCATATCTTGAAATCATGTATATTAATTTATTTTCGACATGTTGTCCTTTGTAACCAGTTTATGTAAGTGATTCATATGTTAGTGAGAGGTGGTTTATGAAATTATAGGACATTACACCTCCAAACAGTTTTGCAAATCTGAAAGCTGGCTTTGTGATGCAAGTTCATGTGTTGATGTAATAGCAATCTCCCATAATCCAGTACCAACCTTTTCTATGGTTTTAGTGTTATGCACTCTGGTTTCATCGTTGGATCATTGTTGTTCTATACACGATGTTTGTAATAATTAATCTAGTAGATATATTTGATATATTGTGTTGATTGAATTGTTTTTAGGATCTTGTGCTTTCATTAGGATTAAATTCAAATCTGCAATTTTGAATTGTATAAAATGTACATCTATTTGTTGTTTATTTTGGATTGATTCCATTTGTGTAAAATATCTTGACTTCTAAGATATGAAATTTGTACCATATCATAGCTTTGAAAAAAATCAATGTTTGGAAATGTGTACTGAAAATTCGGAAACAATAAATAATAGGAAAATGGTGAGTATTCCATACTATTTAGTACTCTGATTTATATACTTTTAACATATAGTAATTTTTGGCAAATAAGCCTTCATCCTGTACTAGACAAGACTACTTACCACTTGATTAACAAAGATAGGCTATCAATCATGAAGAAGGTAATGTCTTTATTTCAATGCTTGCTTTATGAAATCAGAGCATTCATCATTAACAACATATTATGTATCCCACTTGATTGTGTCTGGACTGGGCATCTAATTTTTTATAATTCTCAATTTTAATGCATTTAACAAAATGGAAAACTTATCGTTAAAAGTTTCTTTTGGGATGCAGGAAGCAGTTCTTGTAAATGCAAGCCGAGGCCCAGTGATTGATGAAGCAACCTTAGTGGACCATTTGAAAGCAAATCCCATGTTTTGTGTAGGACTGGATGTGTTTGAGGTAATTTACTTTATACGTTTCCTTGGCACACTTTCATGTGGATGCATATTTATTGCAGTTTTGAAGTCTGGTGTGTGCAAAATATGTTGGTTTAATGACCAAGTTGATATTGCGAATGAAGCTAGAATTTATGTTAAGCATGGAAGGCAAAGCACTCTCATATTTACTAGTTTTAGAAGACACATACTAGAAAGTTTCAATCTTTTTTGTCTTAGGAATAAACCGCTTCATTCCTTGTCTGAGATGGTACAAAATTAGCCATACATGAAGCCTAGTCATGCCGAGCAGAAGAATGTTGTTGTTGTGCCACACATTGCCTCAGCTTCAAAGGTTATTATGCAGACTCTTCATATGAACAAAAGTAGTAATGATAGGGAAAAAAATGAAGCTATATGTCTACAATTCTATAATTCGTTTTATTTTTGCCCCTTGGAGCAATTGGTTGAAGTCTAAATAGTAGTTTTAAGAGTTTAGCATTTTGTCGCATCTTTTTCTTCATTTTTCATTTATGCACATTTGTGTTTTCTTTTTGGTTCACTAATTTTTAAAGGATGTTATCACAAGGTTTTCTTGTAGTTTTGTATTTCTGTCGAGTGTATTGGTTTCTCATCAAACTGTGATTTGCATTAGGAGATTTTCATCTGTTATAGACTAGCGTTCCAACACCTTTATGTTCCATTATCAACTTTTCAATTTTAATTTCTTCTAAGGACAACCTTATTGAAAAGTGTGAACCTTCCTCTCATTTCTTCCATGACATTACCAAAAGTTAGCGGGTTTACTGTACCTGTTCATGTCTTTTTCATATTTATGCCAGACCTTGAAAAGTATGTTCAAAACCATTGGTAGAGGATAGTTACACAAAGTTCCCTCTCCATACCCCTCTTGCCACTGGCACTGCACTGGTACATTACTAATCAGTTTTATATGGTACGAATGGGGATTCACCTCTCCAATCCCCAAGACTCTTGAGCCATATTTCCAGTTTTTCTCGGTTCCCATTCGTTCTTCATTTTCTTTTTATATTGTTGTTAATCTCTAGTAACATAGGCAACTCCAGCGTTTCTCTGTTAGGTATTGGGAATGACCTACATCTTAATATAACCATAACCTTTCACTTTACCCAAATAGATGGCATGAACCTCCATATACTAAAGATAAAGTATACTACAGTTTGCTGCAAATAGACTACATTTGCAGTCTATATTTGTCGCCTATGATAGCCATCAGAGAACGCGGTCATATTAATTGTGTTCAAAATTGGTTACATCTATTTGCAGCTTTGCAAGCACAGAATGATCCTCGTATGAAGGGAAAGGAGTCCATCTGGCTTTTTTCATAAGCTATATGGACTTGTTTTAGGAGATGCCATGGCACTCCCATGTTGTATGGACACTGGATATTATAGATATTATTATTAAGCTGTAGGTGTGGTTTATAGGGCGGTGAGGAATTTTGATTTTTTAATAATTGAATGGATAAAATTTGATATTATATTATAGATATTATTAAGCAGTAGGTGTGGTATATAGGGTTGAGTGTTTCTGCAGGATGCTCTGCAAATTGTTTTGAAGATACGTGCTGAAGCAGTGCAGTACTCCAAAGCATCAACAGATCTTACAACGATGTATATAAACCAAGAGCATATACTGAAAAATAAAATGAATGTCACAACCAAAACAAAAAATACAAGCTCACTACAACCAATATACAGCAGGGTAGTTATTCTTCGCAGAAAAACACTAACCTACAAATATTAACCAATGTTTAATGTATGGTTCAAGAGATATTGAGATTGCTATGGGTGCATATCAACCATAACATACATGGTCTAAAAAGCAAGACCATCCACAAGGACACGTGATTGGCTTAAGATTTTTTATCATTTTTATATCATGCTTTGGTATTGTTTATTTTTGTTTTCTCTGCAGTAACTACTTTTCGAGGCACTCCGTTGTTTACAAACTCTTGAACATTATTATGCTGAAAATAACATCTCCAAAATGGACATGCATTGTGAGGGGGAACACTGCACTTACCATGTTTATATCATGCTTTGGTATTGTTTATTTTTGTTTTCTCTACAAGAATTGATTTCCGAGGCACTCCCTTGTTTACAAACTCCTGAACATTATTATGCTGAAAATAACATCTCCAAAATGGACATGCATTGTGAGGGGGAACAATGAACTTTCTTTCTAAATTTGTATTTAAATGAAACTTTATTGTTAGCACTGCTAGCTATGTTTGTTCACTCTTCATTCTTGTTTGGTCATGTTTCATATATGGGTTTATGGAAATAGTTTCGAATCCTTTCTTGTGGCAATTGTTATACCTGATCAGAAGGCACTTGAAAGCTGGGCTGCCACCAATGAGGTAGTAGATAATTTTGAATGTTTGTGCGAAAATCAGAAGGCAAAGCAATACATCCTACATGAGCTCAATGCAACTCGGAAAAACCACAAGGTAACACATTCTGAATCATCCCTCATGATGTCGCTTCATGTTTTGAATTTCCCTTTCCAATACATCTTTGGGAGCTTTCTTTTAGTTTTGATTCATGTTTCTTAATTATCTGTTAATTTCATGATTGTTGGAATTTTTGTTGAATCTAGCTCAAGGGTTTCGAGATGCTGAAAGGTATTCACCTTGAACCTAAGCCATTTGACGTGGAAAGGGACTTGATCATTCCAACATTTAAATTGAGGCGACCTCAATTACTGAAGTACTACAAGGTAAGATTGTTGAAATATTTACTGTACTTGTTGCTGGTTCTTTGTGGTGCTTTCAAACTCACCTTTTATAGATATTGTTTCCCCAAAATTCTATGCAATATAGCCATTGCAATGGGAAATATGTTTATATTTTTTTTTGAAGATGTTTATGTTTATCATACTACACAAATATGGACACAATCCTTATAAACTTGATCTCTTTTTCTTGATGAAACTTGCTGTTGTTTTTTCCATTATCATGATATATCTTTGCATTTAGTAGCAACATAGATGACATTTTTAGCACATGTTCTTGATCATCAGTACTCTTCACTGTCATAAACAATGGCTGGTGTGGAACTCCCAAACCATGGAGGGCCCCAAATAATTGTGGAGCTAGGATGGAGCCATGAATCTATCCAGCTTAAAATTCAAAGGAAAAACATATTCTAGGTCTATTAACTTTTAAGTAGGGAGAACTGATTGCAAAGGTGCAAGAGAATATATCCACTCCATTTCATTTCTTTTGGTTTGATAATGACTCAGTCACAGATTGTGGATTCACAAATTATAATTCTGTTTGTTTTATGTTTGGAAATCAAGATATTTTTTTATAGAATTTTATATGGGTGCATATACACAATAATAGACACATACATGTGTGGAGAAGAAGATGAAGAAAAATAAGTCTTAACATGGAATAAAATCCCAACACAAGGATATGCCACTGTAGCAAGATAGCCTATATACATGAACATTTAACTGTATACTAATAGAAGATTTTGTATTTTTTTGCTAGAGATATAAATTGCCTCTCTTTGTACCTTTTGGGGCAATTGCTAGTTTTAGTAAGTTAAAAATATGGTTTGCATGATTATAGTTTTTATAAAGATTATAGATCATGTGTCAGATTTTTTTTTTTAATCAATGGCTATAAATGTAGTTTTCAGGATTGCCATAACTCTTTACGTAATTCTTTAAAGTGTGTTAGCTCAATGGAAGAATGCCTACCTTGCAAGCAGGAGGTTGGTGGTTCGATTCGACTGTGCGCTAACATGAACTAATCAACGATTTGTAGTTTATTTTTAATTAAATGTTTTTTATATCGATTTATTTCAATGGTGAGATATTTCTAGATTCATTGTTTTATATTGTCTCTAGAGAGACAAAAGTGATCTTTAAATAAAAATTTTATTGTGTCTAGAGAGACAATAGCTAGTATTAAAAACATATTGTCTCTAATCCGAGTGTTGTCTCTAGAGAGACAAAGATGAAATTGTCTTTTAAGAGACAGTGATGCTTGTGTTATATATTGTCTTCATAGAGAAAATAATTTTTAACACAATAATCTTTAAGACAATAATTTTTGAGACACCCGCTTAAAGACAATATTTAAAACAATACACAAGTTTTTTTTTGTCTCAAGTTAAAACAATTTACTCAAAAATTGTCTCAAATATTTTCTTATAACGGCCCTTTATGTAGTAGTGACACACAGTGAAACACAGTAAGTGTTGTTTTCACGCACCCACCAAAATTTGCTCCACCATTTTCTCTTCCAGGGACCCTCGCTCTTTTTCCCTTTAACTCTCTTACCCTCTCTCTATACAAAATGACCTTTACATTCATATTTAACTCAACATACGATTTTACATTTAATTCATGACATATCAAAATAATTAATATAATGTTGTTGTTCAGCGTGTTTAGAATCGCGTAGGTGTTTGTGGAGTGTGGCAAATAGTTATTGATTGAATGCTTGCCCATATCTATTTACCAAAATATACTAAATGCTTGAAATTATTTGTTGTGTTTTGGAATGGTTCGCTCCATCTTCAATGCTTGTTAGGGTGTTTATTCCGGTAATTGGGATTATTATTTCCAACCATGAGGAAAGTAAGCTTTATGGAAAGAAAACATTGAAGCATGTCCTTGCAAGCGAATCCAACTTTCTCCTTTGCTTTTTGTTGGAGCTGCTGGGAATAATCTATGTACATTCTGCTGTTATTGTGGTTGGAAGTACTTTAAATATTTTCAACCCTGGATACCATGCCCGTGATAAGCAAGATGTTAATGCAACAGATATGGCCATTGCATACAAGGCGCCACGCATTAAGAAATTCGGAGGGACTCTGGAGCTGTACTTTGAGTCATGAGGTATGCTTTCCACGGCTGATGATTGTTTAACAATCACCGAGAGTTAACACAACTATATTAATAAAGTTGTTGTTCATGTTTATAGATTTCATTTTCCACGATGTAGAGACTAGGGGGACCCACAAATAGAGGGAATGTGGGAATGAAATAGCTAGCTAATGAGAGAAGAATTTGGTAAAATTTATTGTTATTAAAACTAGAATAAATTTATTTTGAGTATAGATTTAATATAAATTTAACATGAGTTAAGAAAGATTAAATTTGTTTTTCATTTTTTAAAGTGCATTTTTGAATCTTAAATAAAATTGTTCATTGTTTAAGTTGTATTTTTGAATTCTAAATAGAGCATATATATATAGGATCAAATAAAAATTTTAACCATAAAATCTTATTTTTCCTTTTCTATATATATATATATATATATATATATATATATATATATATATATATATATATATATATATATATATATATATATATATATATATATATATATATTAAATTGATATCATATATATTAGTTAACATAGATCTTCAAATAGTTTATTTAAATCTCTTCTTGAAATATTTTTATAAAGTATAAGATTTAAACATCTAATTTACACATTTTTTTACTTCTAATTATTTAGAGAGGATTCATTTTTATTTTTTTTTGTAAACTAAGGCATTTCTATTATCTACATCAAACTTAAAAATACATACTAAGGAACCTCAATCTGCCCATATGGGAAACCGGATCTGTTGGTTCCTCTTCATCAAACATTCGATACTGTTTTTCGTTTTACATACTGTTAGAAAAAACTTGCAAGACATTAAACCTTTGTAATCCGAATGTTTCCAGAAACTGTTCTTTCTAAGATCTACTAAAAGACCTATCTTCACTACTGGTTGATGAGACATGCAATCGAATTCCCAAAAAACAGAGTAGTAGCATCAAAATTCAAAAAGAGATAGTTAACAAGCCTCTCAATTCTCCACGCTTCCCCTTTTGATTTCATTGTTGTCTTTGGTCTTTACCAACTCCTTCAGCATCTCCCGAATCTCCTTAATCTGTTCATTCTGTTGAAGCATTATACCTTCAACATTCGCCACCTCCTTTCTTGCTGCCGACGCTTCCTGAGCCATCTCCACCATTTCTGCAGCAAACTTGTTCCATGGCCTTGGCCAAGAGGTGCTTCAGGACCCAGTACGTGTGAAGAGCTCGACGGTATAGGGTTAGTCTGCCTCTGGTATTGCCTGGATCAGGCATCTGGGTTGTCCATTCTTCCATCTCAGGGTCCGACGGTTCTTCCAGGACTCTGTTTTCCATAACTTCAATGATTTTCCGGATGTCTTCATTCGTTTCTTGATTGTAAGCCTGCTCTGCTTCATGAACCATCCTGCGGATAGATTTCCTTCCCCTTTTTCGCCTTCCCTGAGGCTGGTTTCCCTCCTCTCCATTGTTTGCTTGCCGGGGTCGACCTCTACCTCTTTGTTCGCGAGCTTTCCTTCTTCCGTCTATTCTGCCTCGTTTAGCACCTTTGCTGCTCTGTCCTGTTTCAAAAGTCTTACTCTGAAAACCCTCGTCCTGGTTAATCTCCATGTCTTCTGAGCTTTCAACTTCAATTTTTATTCTACTCCGCTCAAATTGTCTATCTCCGAATTCCTCCCGCTCTGCCTGGACTCCTTTATCCTAGCTCGCTGCCATCTTGATTCATTTCAGACATTGATTTTGGTTCCTCTGCCAGGTCTCTCCTTTCCTCACCACCTTCTTCAACTTCTTGTTGTCTTTCATCCTTCTCTTGTTCCACCTTATAGATTTCTCGCCACCTTTCCATTTATGATGAGTTTGTGCTCCACTTCCTTTCTCTCTTATAACTTGAATGATGCTCTCTTCGGTGTTTTCCGAGATTTGTTTTGGATTGCGTACCTGCTGCTCTGAATTATCATTAATTTCTATAGTCAAGGAGGTGTGGCCGTTGTCCTTCTATCCTATCTTTGCTGCTGAATACACCTGCCTTATCTTCCCGCTCTAGATCTTCACAGTTTTTTGATTACCATTATGTTGTTTCATGGTTATCGTTGTCTATGAGTTGTTTTAAACTATCCCATCTTGTCATCACCATTTGATTTGTCCAACTGTCATCCACTTTCCCCATTAATTCCTTACTTCCCCAATTGGTCAAGCAATCCACAGGGTTATTTCCTTCTCTCCTGACATGAGAGGTGATTTTGTATTCAATATCTTTCAATGTTTCTTCAATTTCTTGGACTATGCTCGTTGTTCTCCAACTTTTGACAACCTGCTCCCACTGTTTCCCTTGTATTAATTTTTTAATGGTGTTTATGACCAGGGCTGAGTCACCTTCGATCTCTATCTTCCTATATCTGTTCCTTGTCGCAATTTTGAGGCCCTGATAAGTTGCCATAAATTCCGCTTCATTATTACTCATAGTTCCTCCATGTTCTGCATAAATCCATTCTACATCTCCTTGTCTATTTCTAAAGATTCCTCCATATCTTGCTGGACCTGTATTCCCCTTAGCCACTCCGTCAAAGTTAAGCTTGATAAACCCTTCCTGTGGCCTTCAGAAGACTGCAAGACTTTGGGCAGCTATAGGTTGTTGTTGCTTTGATTTTTGTTGAAAGACCATCCCTTGTTCCAGGTTCAGCCTTCTTAGGATTTCTGCTTCTTCCTTAGAGGTCTTCCAATCTTCCTCTATCCAAATTTCTACAAGGATTGATTCCCTGATTTGTCTCAGGGTCCTTTTCCAAACTTCTTCCAGATTTGATATTTTCCCTTGGAAAATTCTTCCATTTCTCTCTTTCCAAATATTCCACACATTGAAACCTGCCACCATGTTCCAGGCTCTTCTTACCACTGAGCTTTTAAACTTTCCTTCTCCCCAATTACACAGAGTTTGTATGATATCCTGTGGATTTCGTTCAGTTGTTGAAAATAGATCTTTAGTCTTATCCCATTGGAATTGGGCCATTCTGCAACCATTTAGAAGGTGTTCCTGGTCTTCTTCATCTTGGTTGCAGAGACAACATCTTGATGGGCCTGAGAATCCTCTTTTTTGGATTTGATCCCAGGTTAGAGTACGTTTCCTCCCTACCAACCACACGAACATCTTTATCTTCGGCCACCATTTATTTTTCCAAAGTTTCCTCCATTTCTGCTCGTCTTCCCTCTGCTCTTTCTAGATTTTTTTATTATATGCTTCCCTAATAGTGAAAGTTCCTTTAGTTTCTTTTCCCCATCGTAGAATATCATTGCCTCCTCTATTTTTTATTTTCCTGGACTCTAATTCCTTACTAAACAAGGTTTTTTGTTCCTCCGTTGCATTCCTATTCCAGTCTTCCATTGTTTTCCATTCCCTCCATTCTTCATTTTCTCTTCCTTCTATCCAATAATCTTTGACCAAAATGAGTTCTCTGTCCATCCCTGTTCTGTAAATATCCTGCATTCCCTGTAAATTCACCATTTTGTCCCTTTGCTGCCACGCTTCCTCCCAAAATCTCGCATTCTGGCCCCCTCTGATTTCCCAAAATATATTTCCATCAACTAATTCTCTGCTTTGATTAGTCAGGTTCCATATGTCTGATCCTCTTGGTGTTTCTTGTTTCCTTAATATTTCTTCAGGAGTTGATGGCATATTATATTTTGTTGTCCATATTTCTTTCCACAGGTCCTTCCCTCCTTGCATCCATCTCCATCTTAATTTGGCTGCTAGAACTTGATTTAGAACAGATGGGTCCCTTAGACCTAGTCCGCCTTTTTCCTTTGGTTTAGTTAGGCTATCCCATGAGCAGAGTGCCCATTTCTTTTGTTGCTTAGGCCCTCCGCATAGGAATTTTCTGTATATCTCTATCAGCTTATTGCATATCCCTTTTGGTGTTGCCATTACTGATAATGGATATATCGGGATCGCCTGAATGGTTGATTTGAGCAAAACGACCCTTGCAGCAAGATTCAGAGTACGGAAAGACCAATTTTCAAGTATTTTCATGATCTTTTCCAGAATGGATCTCCAGTTTCCTATTTTTAGGGATGATGAGTCTAGCATAGTTCCTAAATACTTTGTTGGAAGCTCCCCTTTTCTATAGCCCAAGGTCCTGGTTAAGTGATTTTTGATCGGTTCCACTGTATTAAAAAAGAACGTTCTTGATTTTTCATTATTTACCTCCATACCTGAACCATTCATAAACACCTCTAGAATTCTCTTTATCCTTCTCACCTCATTCAGGGATACTCTACAGTATATCATGATGTCATCCACGAACTGTTGGTGAGCGACTGTAGTATGATTGCCCCATAATCTCAGACCCTAGATTTTCCCTTCTCTTAATTTTTTTTGAAATATCTACCTAATCCTTCTGCTGCTATTATGAAGAGAGAGGGTGATAGGGGATCCCCTTTTCGAAAACCTCTTGAAGCATTAAAAGTAGTAGATGGGGCTCCATTTAGCAGGATGGAGAAATTCGGCGTGGAGATCATACTTAAGACCCACTTCACCCATCTGTCGCAGAATCCAAAGGCTTGAAGGATGGCTTCTAAATATCTCCAATTTAATCTGTCATAGGCTTTTGACAGATCTAATTTAATCAGCATTCCTTTTTCCTTTTTCATTTTTAATGTGTGGATTACTTCCTGGGCCACCACTAATCCATCCAGAATCTGTCTTCCTTCTACAAACCCAGTTTGTTCTGGGGATATTATGTTCGGGAGAATGGATTTCAGCCTCTGGGCCACCACTGATGCCACTATCTTATAGATAACGTTACATAAAGCTATAGGGCGAAAGCCTTCAGCTTGATCCGCTTGGGTAGTTTTAGGAATGAGGGTTAACAAGGTTGAGTTTATACCTGGCCATATTCTTTGATGGATTCTAGCTTCCTCCACCACTTCTAGGACTTCTTCAGCAAGGAAGTGCCATCCTGCTTGGTAGAATTCTACCGTGTACCCATCTGGCCCAGGGGCTTTGTTCCTTTTCATATTCCTGATTGTTTCCTCCACTTCTTCCATTGTAATTTTCCTCATCGGTGCCAAATTATGTTCTCTGGTTACCAGTTTAGGGATCTCCTTGCTTATCTTTGTTATAGCCTCTGTTCTATTATCTTGAGTTTCATTTAGCAAATTTTTGAAATGATTAACCAGAACTTTTTCTATTTCTTCATGCTGGAGGACACGCTGACCTTCTTGGTTCTTAATGGAGAAAATTTTGTTTCTTTGTCTATGCTGTATCATTGCTTTATGGAAGAACTTAGTATTCCTTTCCCCTTCTCTAAGCCACTGAACCCTTGACTTCTGTCTCCATAAGATCTCTTCTTGTTTCCTTCTCTCTTCTAGTTGATTTATTATAATTCCTTCTTCCTTTATTCTATCTTCCTGTATACCTTCTAGAATATCCATCTGTTGCAGCTCTTCCATTCTTTGCTCTAGGCGTTGTTTCTCTTTCAGTATATTTCCAAATTCTTCTTTATTCCACTTTTTTATTTTGTCTTTCAGCTCCTTTAATTTGAGTTGGAAGGTGTGCATTTTATTTTTCCCCTTTTGTTCACTCTTCTTCCACCATTCTTCAAGTTTCCCTATCAGCCCCTCATTTCTGAGCCAAAATGCTTCTAGACAGTATTCATTTGTTTTTAATTAGAGACAACATTATTTTTTTATTTAGAACATAATTCTTAATTTCACAGAGGCAAGCACTCATGGACAAAGTTACACATGCCCTCATATTGGATTGTAGAATGACCTTCTTGGTATTGAAATGAAAAGAAAAATAATATGACAAACCAAGAATGAGATTTGAGATAATCTCAATATTGTATCCCTTACTAAAATAATATGAGAGACCAAAATTGGGGTTTGAGATAATCTTGTATCCCTAACTATTATAGAATATTATTTCTATATGGATATTACTACCCATCTTGTATTTACATAAGAATTATTGATAATTTAATTAAAATTATGAGAAATATTGATGTCTATTATTAATATATATATGTGTGTGTGTGTGTGTGTGTTTTTGCTTGGTTAACAATTTGTCTTTCTAGTATTTAAGGAAAATCCAAAACCCAAAAGCATTTGGTAGGAGTAAAAACGGACCCCCTTACTAAACACCAACACCGAGTGATACCCAATGATATTTATCCCCACACTTGGTTTGACAACTAAATTATGATAAGTTTTCCCACTCTTTATATATATATATATTTATAAATCTAAAAATTGTTATACATCATTTAAAAATAATTTGTATTGATCATTTCACTGTAATTTTAATTAACATTAATTTTTTTTCTATTACTTCACTGAAAATTTTCTTCTAATATTATAATAATTTATTGGTAATTGATATTATAATTAGAAAAAGAATGAACATTAACATAGACATTTTTCTTTATATTTAATGAAATTATTCAAAGCATAAAGATCTAAGATATTGACAAGTTGATCATTTGTTTTACAAAACTTTATTTAAATTTCTCCTTCTGCAAAGGCATATCTTATCTAGTATAAATACAAAATAATATTTCTACTTATTAACGATTTTAAATTTGTTATTAGAATATATGATTATGACATTTTGTTATTCTTGTTTCTATGTCAATATTTTTTTTTAATCAAATTTCTATTGCTTTTCATGTTACTAATGCTATTATAATATTCTGTACAACTAACCATGAAATATGGAATTTTATTGTTCTTGTTTTAATATCAATTTTTTTTTAATCAAATAATCATTGAATTTCATGTTACTAATGCTACTACAATATCCTCTACAACCAACCAACCCTTATCTATTGAAATATAGTAAATAATAAAATTACTTGATTCATAAAAATACCAAAAAGAAAATTGTTGCTCCAAAATTAATCTTATTTGGACTATACATGAATCTAGAAATTAAACGTTATGTAAAAGGCAATGGAAACATTGAAGCATTTCCTTGCAAGCGAATCCATCCTTCTCCAATGCTTTTCGTAGCAACCGCTGGGAATAATGTGTG
This sequence comes from Pinus tabuliformis, assembly GCA_031772625.1. NCBI lineage: Eukaryota > Viridiplantae > Streptophyta > Pinopsida > Pinales > Pinaceae > Pinus > Pinus tabuliformis. Next base: position 86,268,687 of record CM062805.1, on the reverse strand, counting down.
TACCTTTTGCTGTTAATGCTTTTCGTTGCAACCGCTGGAAATAATGTGTGTACGTTCTGCTGTTATTGTTGTTGGAATACCATGCTTCATGAGCAAGACCATAATGCGAAACATATGGCCGTTGCATACAAGGCGCCGGGCATTAACATATTCGGAGGAATTCTGAAGCTCTAATTTGCGTCCTGACGTTTGATTTCCAGGACTCATGGTTGTTTAACGATCACCACGAGTTAACGATCACCATATTAATAAAGTTAGTAACCATATCAATAAAGTTATTGTCTTATTGTCTATATATGTTTATAGATTCTATTTTCCACTGTATAGACACTAGACTCACACAGGGAAAGAATGTGGGAAATGAAATAGTCGGCTAATGAGACAGGGAAAAGAACAATGTGGTAAAATTTATTTTTATTAAAATGATTAAACTATGACAAACTGAGATTGGTGTTTGACATCATCTCAATCGTGTATACCTAACGAAAATAATATGATAAACCAAGGTTAAAGTTTGAGATAATCTCAATCTTGTATTCCTAATTTATATTCCAGTTAGAAAAAATAAGCATTATTTTAGACATTTTTCTTTATATTTAATGAGAGCATTCAAACCATAAAAGATCTAACATATTAACAGGTTGATCATTTGTTTTATAAAACTTTATTTTAATTTTTCTTTTTTCCATAGCATATCTTGAGAAATCATTTTTGGCATCAATATATTTGATGTGAATACAAAATAATATTTTTATTTATAACAATTTGAAACATGTTATCACAATCATTTGTTTTACAAAACTTTATTTTAATTTCTCCTTTTATCATAGCATATCTTGAGAAATCATTTTTGGTATCAATTTATTTGATGTGAATACAAAACAATATTTTTACTTATAACAATTTTAAACATGTTATTATAATAGATAATTGTGACATCTTGTTGTTCTTGTTTCAATGTCAAGATTCTTTTTAACCAAATTACATTTTTATGTTGATAATGCTACCACAATATTCTCTACAACCAACCAACCCTTATCCATTGAAGTATAGTAAATACCAAAATTACTTGATCCATAAATATACCTCAAAAAAAACTGTTGCTCCAAAATAAATCTTATTTGGACTATACATGAATCTAGAAATTAAACTTATAATTTGCATATAGTAAAATAACATCTATGTTATCTATTCCATCATCTAAATATAAATTTTCATATATATTGATTAATATAGTCATCATTTTATTGTTTTTATTTATATATCTATGAAAAGTTTATAAAAAAAATTTCTCTGTGAAATATAAATATTATCATTCATTTACCTAACTTCTATGAAAGAAAAATAATTGCCAAATAATTTCAAATTAATCATTGTAATATAATTCTTTCACTAACAAATTATTTAACTAATAATTTTGTTAGAAGCATATATCAAGTCTTTACAAATAAGAAAATAATGATTAAATATTTGACTTACTATATAATGTGGGCTGGTCTTCTCTTATGTTAAATCTTACTTCATAAAATAATTATGTATCATATTACACCATCTTCTCAAAACTTTTTTATTCACATAAAGAATCCTATAACTTCATATTGCTAAAACAAGATATACATTTTACTTCAAAACATACTTAAACACATTGATTTCTAATCAAACCAATAAATCAACCAATTGTATTTTGTTACTAATACTAAAACAATGCGTACTATATTCAATTTTGGAACAAAACCATATGTCTCATTCTAATCTACAACTAGCTTCACAAAAACTTATTTACCAATAACCTTACTTTAGGGATCTATTGCTCTTTTTCACCACTAATCATACCTTGTACTTTTGTACAAATCCATTAGCTCTTTTTTACGGCTAAGCATACCTTGTGCTTTTGTACAAATCCGTTAGCTACATACTTTGTTTTGCACACCCAATGACTTGTTTTATAGTGGCAAGATCCATAGGCTCCCGCGTTTCATTTCTTTCAATGATTGAAATCACTTTATTCATTGCTTTTTGTATGTTTCTCATTCTATTACAATCACTTTATTCATTGCTTTTTGTGTGTTTCTCATTCTATTAGAAAATATTTTCTCTCTTCGATGTAAAGTTAAAGTATTCATAGATTTCATTAAAGGATTTGACGTTTCTTGGAGAACATAGACTTGAAATATGACTTGAAGTTTGAACAAGATGATAGAGTGGATACGCTTTTAAAAATATTTAGAGTAAAATATTCATCTTTTTGTATGATAATTCTCAGATGTTCTAGTGCCCTAAGTTATTACATTGTTATTATTCTTTTTCATTGAGAAACACATGTTTCTATTTCCCTAAGTTATTATATTGTTATTGTTTTTTTCATTGGGAAACACATCACATCTAAATCAATAGTTTTTTTAGTTTTTGTAGATATAATTTATAAATTATAGCCTCACAATAGTTGAAAAAAATGTATTTGACATCTTTTCCCAACATAAACGTCATTATAAGAGATATAAGTGAATACTTTCAAATGAGAAATTTTCAAATTTTCTTCACTCCAGGTTTAATATGAAGTCATATTTCACATACATCTTGTTGTACATGTATTGAGTATCTAAATAGTTTTAATCCAAAAAATGTTTTCTATATTTTTAGCTTTCTAAAGGTTAAAGTTAATGGAGAAATGTATTCAAGGAGAGAGTCAGTTCATTAGTTACGTGTGAGACTTAGATTATGAATTTATTCCTATTTTCTAGGTGGTTTTGCTAACCTCCCTATTTTCTTGTAAGCTATATATTCTTGATTGCTAATGAGAAGTGTGTAGAGAGTTCTCCGAGAGGCAATCTCCAAGTGAAGCCCTCAACTGAGTGCTACTCAGTTTGTTGAATAGATCATGTATCTTCGAGTTTTTGAACATGGTATCAGAGCTCCAGAGGTGAGTGAGGTAAAGCTAGAGTGCTTTGGTGATAGAGATTGAGTGTGGCCCTTAGTGGAGGATATGTTCTTAATGGAAGAAAGAGTTTAGAGATTTGTTTTTTCTCTTTTCTTAGCTTTATCAACGCTCTTTCTAGCTCAAGAAACACGCTTTTAGGCGTTGACCAGTTTCCTCCTTGGAAAGAAAGTCGCGTTGTTCGACATTCTCTTAATGTGGTTTGTTTCAGTGTGGGCCATCAGCACTGATTTTCATTGACAAAACAAGTTGCTCTGTCCACGTGGATTTTGACCGATTTTTTGGTTACATGGGGGTTGGATCTGTTGGATGGTTATGTGTTAACCTTGGATTTTTTGCGATTGAGTTAAAGGTCACATGTGCATGCCTTGCAACAGTGGCATGGAAATCTTTGACGAATCTATTGTACGCTGGTGGAGACCAGTGGATCTGGTGTAGTGGAGGCGTGTTGTGGCTACAATGACTCTAGCATGGTGATCTGAAATGATCATATGTTAAAACTGATGTAGAGTTGATTAGCCATTATTGAATTGATTGTTAACTGAAATTGCGGAAATCGAGGAAACTTCTTGAGAAGAAAGACTTTACGACAACTGATTAAACATAAATAAGATGCATAATGCAAGTCAAAATAGTAAAAACACAATGATACCAGACAAAAAAGTTGATTACGGAGCTTGTCCCTGATGGACTACATCTCTAAGTCTGCTTTCAAGATGGGCATGTTATGAAACCAGCTCAAGAAAAGATAGAAAATATAGATCAACGCCTTAGAATTCAGCGTCTTCGAGGGGGCAACCTCCTTTACATTACATAAGTGAACAATTCTTGGATGATACAAATGAAAAGACCTCCTTTCTATATATAGGAGTCTAAGGGGTCATAACATAGTCAGAGCCGACATAACAATAATAATGTAAGGGCACAATAATAACATTAGTGGGCTTCTATGGGGCACAATAGTAATAATATGGGCACTACATGGGTACATCAATATAATAAGTGGGTTGTACTAATAACAATAAGGGGTTACACTAGTAGTATAGGGGCCTAACGTGCCCCTCTCCTTCAAAAAGCGTTGTCCTCAACGCTTGAGTAGTTCTTGATGCTTCTGTATAAAATTCTTGTCCTCCCATGTGGAATCTTTAGTGAGTAAGTTCTTCCACTTGATGAGATACTCTGAAATTGATCGATTTTGTAGCTGTCGGGTTCTTGTTTCTGTGACTGCTCTAGGTTCCAATATGATTTTTCCTTCCTCTTCAATTTCTGCCAATATTGTTTGAATTGGGATCTTTTGCAACTTTTGAATAAGTGGCCATACTTCTTCGTCCTTCTTCCATTCATCCCTTGCTTCATTTATCCAACCTAGTTGGATAATAGAAATAGCACAAAACAATGCTTCCACATCCTTATCCTTGAAGAGTCTTCCCATTCAGTAAGGTCGCCATTTTTTAAGTGCATGTAGTATTGCCAACATTTCCTTCTCATAAATATCTTGATTGAGATGTAGCAGTAAAAATACCCAATCACCTACATCAAAACATTTTCCACTACAATGTTGATCTACCCGCTGTTTCGTTTGATTTTGCACCGAAGTGGCGTTATCCTTTAAAAGTTGGAGAACTTGTTGTTGATGCTCGATGTGATCTTTCACTACTTGAACTTTTTTCTTCTTGATATGTCCTTCTATCTCTAGAGTTTGAGGAGTGGTAATTTCTTCCAATCCTTTACAAGATATGGTCGGATTCATTTCTTGATGCTTCATGTGATATTTCACTTCTTGAACATTTTTCTTCTTGATATGTCCTTCTATCTTGATAGTTTGAGGAGTGGTAATTTCGAGCAATGAATTACAAGATATGGTTGGGTTCATTTCTTCTTTCTCGGTGTGATCTTTCACTTCTTGCACCTTTTTCTTCTTGATATGTCCTTCTATCTTGAGAGTTTGAGGAGTGGTAATTCTTGCCAATGCTTTACAAGATATGGTCTGATTCATTTCTTCTTTCTTTGGGGTGGGGTCATGGCGTATATCTTCTTCTTTTGATGTTTCTTGATCCTTTTCTTCCTCCTCTTCATATTCTATGTAAAATAATTTCTTCTCAGCACACTTATGACCTTTAGTGCATTTGCTATCACAATTGTAACAAAGCCCTTTTTCTCTTTTTTCTTCCAATTGTTGTGGTGTAACCCTTGTAGGTTGTGGAAGGCTAGGAGAAACAACACTTCCATCTTTATAGTTGTGAGGGGTATGTTTCTTGGTTTCCATAAGTTTTCTTTCCAATATGTCACAAAGCCCTTTTACTCTTTCCAATTGTTGTGGTGTTGCTCTAAAGAAGGTGTTGCTCTTTGTATCCTCATAATGTGCTATCATTTCCTCCGTGAAAATTGACCATGTAACAAGTTTTTTACGAGAACAAAGCCCTTCATACCATAAAAATTGATCCGGTTCTAAATATGAAGATGCAATACATACCTTTTGTAACAATTGTACACCATGTAGATCAAAATATTTCTCCATCTGAAGTATCCAATTTACCGGATCCTTGCCATCAAACTTCCTCATCTTGCTTTTTCTTGATTTTAGGAGCTCGATCTTGAAGCGACTGTAACTCTGTACTTTCGGATCTTTAAGTTCTAAAATTGTAACCTGTAGTACCCTTCTATGTCCTCTTTCCAATGCCACTAGTCTGATCCAAATTGGATTCTCCAAGAAAGAGTTATGCACAATCTCCTAAGATTCCCTCATTATAGACCTTTCCAGAAGAGTGAATTGGTATGAAGTGCCACATGTCACTGTTTCAACCTTTGGCTCTAAAAAATATATACAAGAAAACTACAGTCTGTCCTCTTTCTGTACCTTCTTACGAAATTTCAATCCGATGCTCAGAGAGAAGGTTATGACAATTTTCCCCAGGTCACCTGTTTTGAATGTAATTCAGGAGTCTGCAAAAAGACCAACTTCCTCAGATCATATCTCCGTAAATATCGCGCTAAAAGCTCTGAAATTTGGACCCAAAGTTCAGCGAAATTTCTTCTCAAATGGGTTTTTTTTGCGACTTCTAAAACGTCACAGAAAAAAGTTATAGAGAAAATTCCATGATGACCTGTTTGGAGCAGTGAAACCCTAGAATCCAAAGCTCTGATACCAAATGTTATGAAACCAGCTCAAGAAAAGATAGAAAAGATAGATCAGCACCTTAGAATTCAGCCTCTTCGAGGGGGCAACCTCCTTTACATTACATAAGTGAACAATTCTTGGATGATACAAATGAAAAGACCTCCTTTCTATATATAGGAGTCTAAGGGGTCATAACATAATCAGAGCCGACATAACAATAATAATGTAAGGGCACAATAATAACATTAGTGGGCTTCTATGGGGCACAATAGTAATAATATGGGCACTACATGGGTACATCAATATAATAAGTGGGTTGTACTAATAACAATAAGGGGTTACACTAGTAGTATAGGGGCCTAACAGAAACCAAGGAGTTAGATTACATAGAGAATAGAACACACTGAATGTGCACTCAGGCACTTCTAATCACTATCAAAAGGAAGCTCTCTCACTAGATTTCCAATGCATGTCATAGTTCCCAATTCCGACTCCCGATGCTCCTGTTACACTGAAAACAAAAATAGCCTCTAACCTCTAGAATCTGCATACAAAAACCAAAATCACTGTCCTTCGCTTTAATGAGAAAAAAATTGTCTTTTAAAACCCTGTAGGTGCATTCAAACCTCCTCCACCGAGTTTAGGAATGCATGAGTTGTTCCTTAGGGTTAATTTGGGGGTTTTTAGTTAATTATTTAATGTCACATAGTGACATTTAGGCCTAGGTGCATTAAAATATCACAATTCCAAATCAAAACCCACCTAAAACCTTATAATAGCCTGAAGACTATTAGCGGTTAGCTAACTGGAAGGAGGCGCGTTGATAGCGCATGTGCACAGGAGAGAACCCCATTGTTAGGGCTCTGATGGTTCTGCTGACGGCCCCACTGACTTCGTGGTCTATTGCCGTGTGTTCATACGCTCACGGTTATGGCTCCGACAATTCTGGTGTTGCAGTTAAGTGCCAACTCCAACAGATTGCTATCCGTAGCTGTTAACTCCTTTAACTGCTGACATGACCACTATTGCCTGCGATCTTCTCTTGTGCGGTCAAGGCTACGGATTATGACTGTTTTGTATATTTTGTAATGTTTTGATGTTTAAACATAGGTCGAGAGTTATACATAGGGGTTAGACTTTTTTATGATGGTTTTGAACATAGTTTGGAATGTATTAGAGTTGTAGAAGGGTCCAATAGGTTTAGAATTAGTTTCTATATGCATTTTTAATACATTGTTTGTATAGAATGTAGTTTGATAGGGTTTAAAACTTAGGGTTATGAGAATTAAGGTTTTAGGTCTTTAGGTTAGGATTTGTCATTCATCCTTTTGTTCTAACATGACCTTTTACATCAAATGGTTAGAAAGTGACGTTTGCGACATTCATCACATGATGATGACAACCAACCTTGCAATCTCAACGACAAGCCCACGTCGACACCATATCCTGCAAAGTCGATGACAAACACATGTCGACACAAACTCTACAAGGCGACTGATCAACCCATGTTGACAATCATATCCTCGAGGAATTGAGAACAACCTCATGTCGACAACCAGGTGCAAAACCATATCAACCATAGTCATTGCCTAAACAACCTGAACCATAAAAAACCCTGTCAAAATTGAATGACATCGAAATGAATGCTGACGATGAAACTGAATACTGACGATGAACCTATGCAATTGATATGATGAGATCCTCCTGGATCAATCCTCTCCACTTGAAAGCTTTTGGACCACAAAATTTTTACTAAACAAATAGTTGATGAGGGTAGAGATCCCTCACTTTCCACCTTGCATTGATGATGTACCAATACATTCGATCAATCACCTGCAAGTGATGACCCCGATGATGTTGACTATGACACATTTTGATTCAATGACTTGTGACTTGCAATGATGGTCAAACAACCTGTTATGAACATGGAAATTGATTTATTTCCATGAAGAACCATGAATTAGTGACTCATAATCATCTTTGAAAACAATCTATACAGGATATTGTTCAATACAATTAACATGTATTAATAATCTATTTTGTGGAACAACAAAGATAATCAAACATGTTTTGACATCAAACCAGCTACTTGATTTAACATACTTTCCTACTTCCTGATTACTGAATGAACTTGCTACCATAAACCCATCAAATTGTAATTGGAAAATTGCTACAACTTAGTTTCTCTTTGAAAGTATTGAATTAGTTGTTGATTTGTTTGAATTACTTTTCCCTTATTCATTAAATGATGTTTCCATTGATTAGGACTTTCCTCTGATGCATTAATTTCGCTTAGATACCTTAACATTGCTTTAGAAAAGGCTCGGATATGAAAACAAATGGGTTTCCTCTCCACTTGAAAAGAGGTTTCCAAATTGTTTGAAACATGAAATAGTGACACAATATAAGAGAAATTTAACACTGAATTTCCCCAATATTGACCTGTCTCCCTGTAACTGTTAATTTCCAAACTTGGAATTAAATGATTGATTCTCACATTAGGAAGAGGAGCTTTAGGCACAAACTGTAATTCATGTTGTAATCCCTGCTTAAGAGTAAGATATTTGGTTTTACATAGAACTAAAATAGTTTCTATCTCTTTGATCAAACTATCTTTAAGTTGAGATTCATAACCTGAACAAACATCATGTTGATTTTTATGTTGTTCCTTTACACACATGATTACAAATCTCTTATTTGAACTTATTAATCGCTTCATCTGATTAGCATTAATATTCAAATGATTTTTACTTTAATGTGCCTTGACAATAAATTCAACCCCATATTTCTTAAGGTGATATTTATGCTCTATCCTGTAAAATACTGCCTCACAATCGTAAAGATAAGGAATTCCTAAGACAACTCCACATATTTCTACTCGAAGCACATGTAATTCGCTGTAACAGAAAATCTTTTTTTTTTTTGATCAAGTAAGAGTAGGACCTTCTATTAAACTTAGCCAAATATACATAATTTACAAGGACCCACAGCCACTCTGCGAGAGTTCAACAGTCAGCCAGGCATGCTGAACCAAACCAATCACCCAAAAATAAGAGTAACCTAAACTGGAAGTCCGGGGAGAACTACCAAACAAAGCACAAAGTCATATGGCAGTGCTATCATGCATCAAATGAGCCTAGAAAACCTTGGAGGGAAAATCCATCGCACTGGAGGTCACATAGGCCATAGATGACTCGCCGTGGATCCATAAGAGGTCGCACCACAAGAAAAATGGAAAACTGTCAAATGGACTCGACAAAAGTTAAAAGCAGAACACTCTAATAATTTTTCATGTCCAACCAATTTGTACACACAATCGCCACTGTTGATCAACTGACTAAGATCCAATGGTCATCTTGAATATCGGAAGGGAAAGATGCACGAGAATTAACCACCCGATCAGGGAGGTTTTCTCTCTCCTCGCTCCATAACGTGTCACTGAAAGAGTGTAATTAGAGCCAAATACAGAAGAACCAGAAACTATTCAGACCCCGCCTAATATACCGCTTGTGGTATTGGACCAGTTAACTCATGGAAAAACCAAACACATCCTTTTGCCACATGTTTTCCTTAATTCCATCCAGCAGGGAGTTCTTGAGCCAATCCCGTTCACCTAGATTCTCTGTCAACCACCACCTAAGCCAAATGAAGAGAGCTACCTCATCCTGTGGAGCTATCCGAGTCAATCCTTTCATAATTCAATCATAAGGAAACAAGACTTTGGAAAATAACCGAACCAAGGTGGGTTAGTCTGTCTGCAGTTCTTCGACCTCCTGTTGGTCTTCAAAGTCCCTTTGATCCAACATGTTAGTCCATAGTTCCATGTCTTGGATAACCTAATAGAGATAGTCCTCCCACAATTTACCTTGGAGAAGTGAATCCCAAGCATGCCTAGAATCCTTGTCCCTATTTGTGATTCCTTCATTCTCCAAATGATCTGCTAACATGTTAGCCTTCCTTTTCACATGAGTAAATTTGATAGCTTTAAGGGATCGTAGGTGAGAATAGATGTGGTAAAATACCTGCAAAAGCTTCCAGTGCTTCGACACTTTATCTGGAGAGGTTCCATTACTAATTTTCTTAGCTGCTCTAATAATTAATCTGAATCTACTTCAATTATAACATTGTGTGAACTTGAATTCACCAAGATTTTCAAGCATTGCTCTAATTCCATGAGCTCAGCCATGTTGTTTGTGGCCTTCCCCAAGTGGCCATGGAAGATTATCTGAATTTGTCCCTGATCATCTCTTATGGCACCCCCAAAGCCCACTAATCGTGGGTTGCCCTTAGCTTCTCCATCAATATTAACCTTTAAGAAACCATAAGGAGGAGGCTTCCAAATGGTAGCACACTTGTTTATAAGGCTCACCACCTTCATTATTCCCAGAGGGCTGATAGAATGGAGACCAAAGTGAAGTAAAAAACTCTCCTCTTTGGGCAGGGGTGGATCTTTAGGAAGGGTCCTCAACAAGCTTCTTACTGTGTCTTTGAGCTGCCTTAGAATTTTCTCAATTGTGTGTTGGGGCATGTTTGTTTTTCTTTTGAATATTAGACTATTGTGTTCTTTCCACGCATTATAGATGAGAAAACTTGGAACTAGAATCCAGGCTTTATTAACTATCTCATTCCTTGAGAAGTTCTTTAGAGTGTTGGATATGCTGAGACTATCCCTATCAGTTTGTTTAAAAATAGTAGCCACCTAGTCCCACACCTTTGAAGTGAAAGGACAGAGGTTGAGAAGGTGTTCAATCGTTTCATCGTGAGCATCACAAAGGTAACACTTGGAAGGGCCAATGAAGCCTTTCTTGAGGAGATTCTCCCTTTGATGCACTAACCATATGAATAACTTTATTTTCATCCAATGCTAACTTTGCCAAAGTTTCTCCCATATCTAATCAGGGTTCACAAAGTTAAATCTCGTGACTTCCTGTTTGGCCTCTTTGAGGTTAAAGTTTCCTTCAGAGTTCTTTCCCCATCTTAATTGATCTATTGAGGAAGAAGCAAGAATCCTTCTATGCTCTAGCTCCTGGGTGAGAGCTTCTGCCTTGGTCTTTAGCTAGTTTTCATCACTCTATCCTAGATCCTTCCACTCACTCCATTTTCCATTTTTCCTTCCATAATCCCAGAAGTCTTTTACCAGAACCATACCTTTGTTGTCCATGTCACTTTTGGGATTTGCAAATTCATCCCTCTAAAGATTGGGTTCCTATTGCTAGTTATCCTCCCAAAATCGAGCAAGATCCCGTGCTCAAATTTCCCAAAAACAATGGTGCTGAACAATGTTTTTATTATCCCAGACAAGGTTCCAAATATGGAAGCCCCTGATTTTCCTTGACATGCTGATGTGATCCTTCTCCTGCCACTGCTTGGCATATTTTTGTTTCCAAAGCTTAGACCAGGGGGCATTCGGTTCCTTAATCCATCTCCACCAAAGCTTGGCTCCCAAGACTCCAGCGAGGGTCTTAGATCGTGAAGCCCCAATCCACCATGGCTCTTGGGCTTGCAAATCTTGTCCCAGGCTACAAAAGCCCACTTCTTTTTCTCTTCCCCTCTGCCCCACAGAAAGTTCCTTTGTATGCTTCTTATTTGTTGCTTAATACCTTGAGGAGTAGGAAGAGCTGAAAACATAAAAATGGGAATGGCCTGCAAGACCGCCTAGGTGAGCATAAGGCGTCCTGCTAGATTTAGTGATCTGCATGTCCATTTTCTAATCTTGTCCTAAAGTTTATTGAAAATTGGCTCCCACACTTTCTTGCTTAGCGGTTTATCAGTAAGAGGAATGCTAAGATATTTGGAAGGTAGTTGTTCTCTTTGAGATTCAAGAATTCTGGTAATGTTTCTCTGAATAGAAATATTAGTGTTAAAGCAAAAAAATTTGGACTTGTTAAGGCTTACTTCTATGCCTGCTGCCATAGTAATGTCATTTAAGATTTTTTTGATTGCTCTGGCTTCCTTGACTGTAGGTATGCCCTGCAACATTGTGTCATCTACAAATTGTTGATGAGTGTTTGCCTCTCCATCCACTGTGAGTTTGATACACTGAATTTATCCTTCAGCATTTTCCATTTTAATCGCTCTACCTAGCCCTTCCATCATAAGGACAAAGGGGAACGGTGAATCTCCTTGTATGAGCCCTCTAGAGGGAGTGAAGGTCCTTGATGGAGCTCCATTAAGCAGTATGGAAAAATTGGTTGAGGTAACTAATGCCATGACCCATCTTATCCAATTCTGGTCAAAACCATAGGCTCTTAGAATTACTCTTATGTATGCCCAGCTCAATTTGTCATAAGCTTTCGCTAGGTCCAACTGAATGATCATACCAGCTTGTTTGTTGCTTTTGAGAGAGTGTACCACCTCATGAGCTTGGATGATATTGTTGAGGATTTGTCTTCCCTCCACATAGCCTATTTGCTCCTTCGAGATGAGAGAGGGTAGAAGTGGTTTGAGTTGATTGGCTATTACTTTGGAGATAATTTTATACACCACATTACATAAGGTTATGGGCCGAAAACCATCCAAAGTCATGGCATTTTCCTACTTTGGAATATGAGATATGAAGGACGCATTGAGAGCCTTCAGTAACTTCTTGGATCTTCTTGAGTCTTCCACAACCTCAAGGATATCATATTTTACAGCTTCCTAGTAGGCTTTGAAGAAGTCTACATTGAATCCATCCAGGCCTGGTGCTTTTCCATTCTGCATTTCATTAATCACTTCAATGACCTCCTCTTCCGATATTGGCCTGTTGAGATTGTGGTTGTCCTCTCTGGTAACCAACTGAGGGATATAATGAGTGAAATGGTTAATGAACCTAGATCTATCCTCCAGCGACTCCTTTGCAATATTGCAAAAGTGTTGAACAAGGATCAATTCCATATCATTGTGAGAAACAAGCTCAATGCCTTGAGAATCTTTGATCTTTGTGATTCTGTTGTGTGCCTTGTTGATGTGATAATAACCTTATGAATGACATCAGTTAAAGATTTATTGAACTAAGGTATTACAGACTCATGTGCTGGTGTGTGTTTTGTGTTATTGAAACAATGGATCAATCAGATTGCCAATACACAGACAATAAAATAGAAAGACAGTAGAGAAATACAGTAAGCAAACAAAAAGACACAAACAATTTTAACAAGGAGTTCACCCTATTCTCTAGGGCTACATCTCTGGTCCATCTTTCAGTGGTGGCCTTGTTTTATTATGTCTTCAAGCAGAGAAATTACAATACAGGGACTCAATATGAGTTCTCCCGAAGCAGATTTAGCTTGGCAGGGTGGTTTCTTGGATTCCCCAAGCCACTTGGAGTGCACAAACTCTTCTTCTTCCTACCAGCTCCGTCACCTTTTGGTCTACAGTGGAAAGAGCCAAATGTGATGCTCAGTCTAGACAGATTCCTCTATGTGAAGGGTTGAATCTTCATGCTCGTTGGTGCTCGATGTTGCCTCTAGTCAACCCGGCCCTCTATCTCTTTTGTTTAGCTTTATTGTTCTCTCTGTTTAGTCCTCCTCTCAAGGTTCACTGTTCATTGTCTCTCTCAATCGCTTGGACTCTTCTTTATTCTCTCTCTGTCCATGGTTTTAGCCATTCGGTCCCTATGCCTGTTTAGTTCCTCTTCTGCCTACTGATTCACCTTCTATTGCTGTGGTTGGAGTTCCCTATGTTTGGCATCATCATGAAGGCTCAGGGAGTGGCCACTTGTCCTCCTCTAAATGGCACCAACATGCTTCATCAGTTCATTTCTTAAGTTACGTTGTGGATCCATTCTTCCTCCACCATAGCGGTCAAACAGATTCCAAATCCCTTTAGAACATGGCTTAATTCCCTGTCGATTCCGCTTCTTTCCATCGGGTGCGATCTCAGTTGTCCGATCTGGGCCCTCTAGATCTGATTCCATATGCACGTTTCACGTCGTTGACTTGCTCGACCGATAGCACACGATCAACGGTGGTTTTCTCTCACCTCTACATGCCACGCGTCGATCAGTGCATGGAATCGCTCCACTCCTATCCAAAACCTCTTACCATTCAAGGGGGCCCCGATCAAAACCACCGGTTTCCAGAGCGCAACTCCTGCCATTTGAGTTTAGCGCTTTTTCCCTTTTTTCCGCCAGTAGTCCTTCGCTTCCCCCACACGACCGGGTGCTCGGGCTTTCCCATCAGGGCCCTGTACGCCTAGTGATGCGCGATTAGCACTAAGCGCTAATCGCGCATCAAAAACCTCTTCCTTTTCCCGTTCTGGGGCTCCCAGGGGCTACTTTGGCCTCCTACGTAATTTCCATGGGCCTCGATCAGCGCGCTTTGACCGACATCCTCGCTATTCCACGTCGGCTGCCATGGCCACTGGTTCTGTTATCACTCAGGTTGTCCCTGAAGGTTAAGAAAGGGATACGGCCGAGGTAACCACAAACCAAATTTGGACTGCAGGTTCTAGCCAACCTGCAATCAAAGAGGGCTTTCTCTTTTAGATTTAACTTTGTTTGAAAGGGTTTTAGGCTAGGTCTTGGGCTCAGGGGGTTCTTTGTTTTGTTTTGGTGGGAAAATTGATTCTTCAGGTGGAGAGGCAGTGTATACTCTAAGTTTCTCGAACCATTGGGCGTGGAGTCAAGGATGAGAAAAGCTGTTATATTTCTTTAAACACAGTGAGGGAAGATGGAGCAGGATAGCTGAGGTCGAAGCAACTTTCAGGTTTTATGGATGGAAGAGATGCCAAGCAATGAGAGGCAGTTAAGAATCTCTCAATTGGCTTAACAGAGGAGATGACAGAGCGCTACCCAGGGGCAGTTAAGAATCCCTAGATAATTGGCAAACACAGGTAAATTGGGGTAAATATGAGCCGGGAGGAATTCATATTCATAACCAATTCATTGAGACGAAAACACAGAGAAATAGCAGAAATTGAGCATAGAGAGTGTTTAAACTTATTCTAGGCTATTCTTTCTTCCTGCTATTTAGATAATGGTAAACACATAAACAGAGATAAGAGGCACTTATTGCTTCAGGCCGCAGCGCAGGAATTCCATCTTCAACTCTTCAAAAAATTCATCAACAACAGACAGTTCGTTCTCCGAGCTTTCAGCAATCTTTGATTATGGAAGAACTCAGGTGTACAATGCGAGTCTCTCATGAAATTCTCAATTGACCAACCCTTAAAACAATGCTGAGGGTGGTATATATAGGGCAAAACTATCTATAGAGTTCTTTATTACATCTTGACCTAATCAGGTCATAATTAACTGACCTAACTCTACCAGAAATAAATGCATCCAATAACTCGGGCTGCACTGGGGGCGGCCGTATCAAAAATTGAATAACTTATGTAGTCCTAGGTGCCTTGGTGCAGTGTCTTTTGAAATAAATGTGCATGGGTTTTGTCTCCTTTGTTGTCCTGTGCTTTGAATGCCTTAATGGTGATTTGAGGGTAAGGATGGGCTGAGGATGCCTGATTTGACTTTCTGGGGGCTTCATTAATATACAAGTGCTTCGAGCTCCTAACAAAAATCTTTGTTGATACTCTTTGGTGTCTTTTCTTCCTTCTGATACTCTTTGAAAAAATTTGGACTGCTATTCTGATGTGTTGCGGGTCTAATCACGCATTGATGGCCATTGTTCGGCCTCTGTATCCGCTGAAATTGTTTTCTGCTCCTTTCGGTATGCTCTGTGAAGAAAATGGATCATTTTTGGGCCTTTCGGGCTTCCTGGGGCCTGCGTAACGAAAGATTCCCTGAAGATTCCCCATTTCAGCCTAAAAAATCTCATAATCGGATTCCGGGGCTCCGAAGTGCGATTTTCGCGCCTTTGCACCCAAAAAGTGCTGATGACGTCATCATGATGTGACATTGTACGGTGGGTGACGTCAGCATGACGGTGGCAGGGATACGTGGTAGTGACGTGGCAGGAGGCCACGCAGGCAGGGGTAGTTTCCGTTTTGGGCGCACCGCTTATGGATGAAGGTGGTTTCAGGGGAGAGGGCTCCGCCACAGCCCAACGCTTGACACGTGGCAGGAGGTACAGCGGTAATACCGCCCATCTCCCAGACGCTAAACGTCAGGCAGGTCGGGGATGGGACGGCCCGCCCACCGTTGATCTGTGGGGCGGGCGATCCAATGGCTGGCGGGGAGTGTGATATGACGGAGGGATAAGGGGCGGTATATGCGCAGGAATATTCCTTTAATATTTGCGCGGGTGGGTTTAAACTTAGGGAATGGGTTTTTTATGTGTTTAAAAGGTGCGGTTTGATACATTTACATTCGGACTTAGGGAGAAGGGTGGAATATGGGTTTTTTGACAAGAGGGGTTAATATTTTATGTACAGAACGTAGGGAACAGGTGCAAAATTGGGTTTTTTAAGGTTTTTGAGGGGTTTTTGGGCTAGGGGAGAGGTTACTAGCTGACTAGATGTCAAACTAGCTCCTTAATGACTCGGATGGGCTAAAAACAGCCCCAGATGGACTGTGATTTCCCAGACTTAGCAGAATTATGGCTATAATGCCCGGGAGGGAGTATTTACATAAGGGAGTTTTATATACATGATTTTAATAGGGGAAGGGAAAAACTGATAGGGAGTTATATAATAGAGTTAGTAGTTAATATGGAGATGAACAGAGGGCGCTAAGGTATGAGACCTTAGGCTTTGTTGGGAAAAGAAGGCTCACAGCAGATGAGTGAGCAATCCTTGGGTGAAGCAGATCCTCACCAAGGTGAATGTCATGGAAATGATGAAACTGAGAGGCTCAAGCAGATCTTGACCTCTTGGGGGATGTTAGTAAGTGACTTGGGGGAAATGAGAAGAAGGGGAGGTTAGTGAATTCCAGCTTGAGTACCTCCTTTGAAATAAAACTGCCTGATAATTGTGATCTGAAAAGATAAGACATTGTGAGACACAAAATTTATCATCAGTCATCATTCTGCCACCAAACCGCTACCTACCCAGCCTATTGTCCTAACATGTTTTCTTCTTTTCTGAGTAGGGTGCACTTAGACTTGTAGACCCAGAATTACAATTTTTCTTTTGAATGTTTCCTATCTAAATCTGCACTTATTTCTGCCAGGGCCCAGATTAAACAGTTGGGTCCCTTTGGTTCTCTACCTATCTACAAATCTGACCAAGATTAAACTGTTTGGATAGATGCATTCTCTATATTCTACAACAGGAAATTGAAACCTAGGGAGACCAATATTAGACTGTTTGGACCTCCCTTAAATGAAAACTCTTCAAAACTGGAACAACTCATCAAAATGGGATCTCAGCAGTGGCATTTGGACTAGCACACTCTCATGGTATCTTCTGGAAATATGGAACACTACAGCTTGCCAAGTATGACATATTTGCCATGTAAAAATGTCAATCATGAAAAATGAATACCTGCTGCAGCAGGAGGCTAACAGTGGCTCCACTTGGGGATGGCTTTTCCTTGTGAAAAGCCAAGAACAGCAGGTCAGACTGCCTTGTTTTCAATTGCTGCTGTATTCTGCAAAATTTGCTTGGCCGGTTGCCTTATTAATCCTACCTACCTACCCTAACCAGTACTTACTTTGCCGTTAGGTGAAATGAAAAAGCCAATGCAGCCACTTAAGCATTTGTAGAAGAAAACAAACTGCTTGACTGATAGTCGGTGAAATCAGAAACATTGTCAGGTCATGTGCTCTCAGAATCCAGATTGTAACGTATGAAGGTACTTGCTGAATGTCTTGGCCTTCATAGAGAAAATATGTTAAAAATTTTGAGTTGAAAAGATCCTCCATGTACTCTGCTACAGGATCTATGAAAGCAAGATGTGGGAGAGTGTCTTCTACGCTTTCTTTGTCTGATGAAACAGCTGCACCCTCAGTAACTACCTCCGCAGCCAATACATCTTTCTTTCTCTTAAAAGTATGATCAACCTTAATTTGCAAGTCAGAAGGTAATACGATTTCCTTATGAGTAGGAGAAGGGAGGTTTTGGAAGAACTCCGCATGGTTAGGAAAATCATATAACTGGATTTGAGAGTGCAAAAATTCAATCTCTTTCTCATGCTCTTTTACCAATAGGTCCAGAAAGGATATTCTGATTTGAGGCTGCTCTATTGTTTTGACCTTTAACAGCACAGATTTAACAAAATCTTCATCAAGCTCATATTGGGATAACAGCTTCCTGAATTCATCTAAAGCTTGCTCTACTGCAAGATTTTTCACACATTCAGTCATCTTGTCTCACTATTGACTCTCTGACATGGAATTGATTTGCCGAAGGGGTGCTCTAGAACTTTGAAGCTTTAGATCTCTAAAAAAAAAAAAAAAAAAAAAAAATTTAGGCATTCCCTTTCAGGTTCGCTCCTCCAGTGGAGTCTTGTTTGAAAATAAGGTGGAGTCGCCAGGTGAATGATTCAACTCTGAAATGCCTGATCTTTGTCCACCATCAGAGATCAGAACTGAACTTGTAATAATACTCCTGAAGGTTTGGTTCTCTCAGTGGAGCTTTCCAACTTTCTTTGTGAAACTTTGTGAAATTATCTGAGGATGGTCCCCAGTGGAGTCGCCATTATGTTATCACTCAGGTTGTCCCTGAAGGTTAAGAAAGGGATACGGCCGAGGTAACCACAAACCAACTTTGGACTGCAGGTTCTAGCCAACCTGCAATCAGAGAGGGCTCTCTCTTTTAGATTTAACTTTGTTTGAAAGGATTTCAGGCTAGGTCTTGGGCTCAGGGGGTTCTTTGTTTTGTTTTGGTGGGAAAATTGATTCTTCAGGTGGAGAGGCAGTGTATACTCTAAGTTTCTCGAACCATTGGGCGTGGAGTCAAGGATGAGAAGAGCTGTTATATTTCTTTAAACACAGTGAGGGAAGATGGAGCAGGATAGCTGAGGTCGAAGCAACTTTCAGGTTTTATGGATGGAAGAGATGCCAAGCAATGAGAGGCAGTTAAGAATCTCTCAATTGGCTTAACAGAGGAGATGACAGAGCGCTACCCAGGGGCAGTTAAGAATCCCTAGATAATTGGCAAACATAGGTAAATTGGGGTAAATATGAGCCGGGAGGAATTCATATTCATAACCAATTCATTGAGACGAAAACACAGAGAAATAGCAGAAATTGAGCATAGAGAGTGTTTAACTTATTCTAGGCTATTCTTTCCTCCTGCTATTTAGATAATGGTAAACACATAAACAAAGATAAGAGGCACTTATTGCTTCAGGCCACAGCGCAGGAATTCCATCTTCAACTCTTCAAAAAATTCATCAACAACAGACAGTTCGTTCTCCGAGCTTTCAGCAATCTTTGATTATGGAAGAACTCAGGTGTACAATGCGAGTCTCTCATGAAATTCTCAATTGACCAACCCTTAAAACAATGCTGAGGGTGGTATATATAGGGCAAAAAACTATCTACAAAGTTCTTTATTACATCTTGACCTAATCAGGTCATAATTAACTGACCTAACTCTACCAGAAATAAATGCATGCAATAACAGGGGCTGCGCTGGGGGCGGCCGTATCAAAAACTGAATAACTTATGTAGTCGTAGGTGCCTTGGTGCTGTGTCTTTTGAAATAAATGTGCATGGGTTTTGTCTCCTTTGCTGTCCTGTGCTTTGAATGCCTTAATGGTGATTTGAGGGTAAGGATGGGCTGAGGATGTCTGATTTGACTTTCTGGGGGCTTCATTAATATACAAGTGCTTCGAGCTCCTAACAAAAATCTTTGTTGATACTCTTTGGCATCTGTTCTTCCTTCTTATACTCTTTGACAAAATCTGGACTGCTATTCTGATGTGCTGTGGGTCTAGTCACGCATTGATGGCCGCTGTTCGGCCTCTGTATCCTCTGAAATTGTTTTCTTCTCCTTTCGGTATGCTCTGTGAAGAAAATGGATCATTTTTGGGCCTTTCGGGCTTCCTGGGGCCTGCGTAACGAAAGATTCCCTGAAGATTCCCCATTTCGGCCTAAAAAATCTCATAATCGGATTCCGGGGCTCCGAAGTGCGATTTTCGCGCCTTTGTGCTCAAAAAGTGTTGATGACGTCAGCATGATGTGACATTTTACGGCGGGTGATGTCAGCATGACGGTGGCAGGGATACATGGCAGTGACATGGCAGGAGGCCACGCAGGCAGGGGCGGTTTCCAGTTTTGGGCGCACCACTTATGGACGAAGGTGGTTTCGGGGAAGAGGGCTCCGCCACAGCCCAACGCTTGACGCATGGCGGGAGGTACAGCGGTAATACCGCCCATCTCCCGGACGCTAAAAGTCGGGCAGGTCGGGGATGGGATGGCCCGCCCACCGTTGATCTGTGGGGCGGGCGATCCAACGACTGGCGGGGAGTGTTATATGACAGAGGGATAAGGGGCGGTATATGCGCAGGAATATTCCTTTAATATTTGCGCGGGTGGGTTTAAACTTAGGGAATGGGTTTTTTATGTGTTTAAAAGGTGTGGTTTGATACATTTACATTCAGACTTAGGGACAAGGGTGGAATATGGGTTTTTTGACAAGCGGGGTTAATATTTTATGTACAGAACGTAGGGAACAGGTGCAAAAATGGGTTTTTTGAGGTTTTTGAGGGGTTTTTGGGCTAGGGGAGAGGTTACTAGCTGACCAGATGTCAAACTAGCTCCTTAATGACTTGGATGGGCTAAAAACAGCCCCAGATGGACTGTGATTTCCCAGACTCAGTAGAATTATGGCTATAATGCCCGGGAGGGAGTATTTACATAAGGGAGTTTTCTATACATGATTTTAATAGGGGAAGGGAAAAACTGATAGGGAGTTATATAATAAAGTTAGTAGTTAATATGGAGATGAACAGAGGGCGCTAAGGTATGAGACCTTAGGCTTTGTTGGGAAAAGAAGGCTCACAGCAGATGAGTGAGCAATCCTTGGGTGAAGCAGATCCTCACCAAGGCGAATGTCATGGAAATGATGAAACTGAGAGGCTCAAGCAGATCTTGACCTCTTGTGGGATGTTAGTAAGTGACTTGGGGGAAATGAGAAGAAGGGGAGGTTAGTGAATTCCAGCTTGAGTACCCCCTTTGAAATAAAACTGCTTGATAACTGTGATCTGAAAAGATAAGACATTGTGAGACACAAAATTTATCATCAATCATCATTCTGCCACCAAACCGCTACCTACCCAGCCTATTGTCCTAACATTTTTTCTTCTTTTCTGAGTAGGGTGCACTTAGACTTGCAGACCCGGAATTACAATTTTTCTTTTGAATGTTTCCTATCTAAATCTGCACTTATTTCTGCCAGGGCCCAGATTAAACAGTTGGGTCCCTTTGGTTCTCTACCTATCTACAAATCTGACCAAGATTAAACTGTTTGGATAGATGCATTCTCTATATTTTACAACAGGAAATTGAAACCTAGGGAGACCAACATTAGACTGTTTGGACCTCCCTTAAATGAAAACTCTTCAAAACTGGAACAACTCATCAAAATGGGATCTCAGCAGTGGCATTTGGACTAGCACACTCTCATGGTATCTTTTGGAAATATGGAACACTGCAGCTTGCCAAGTATGACATATTTAGCATGTAAAAATGTCAATCATGAAAAATGAATACCTGCTGCAGCAGGAGGCTAACAGGTTCAAGGTGTTTTTGATCATTGTTTTGGATTTCTTTAGAGATTTGTTCGACCTGATACAGTCATGGTTCTTTGACATTCTTCTATGGATCCAATTCGGATCACAGCCTCCCCACTGAAAAAGGTTTTGGACCACCAAAAGTTGGTTTTCAAGCATCGACTATGTGAGGATACTATTTCTTCACTTGTCCAATCTCAATCCACTTTGCGCTGCTCAGCTTTGAACCCTTGAGCCCAATCCTGAGGTACTCAACATCTCCACTGTGTGTTGTCCTCACCTTCGTGTCCAACACGGTGTCTTCCAGCAACTCATTGAGGTGTTCAGGTAGCAAGTCATCAATAGAAGGCAATTGACTTTGCTCTTCAGGGTCCTCAATCATTGAAGCTTCAAACAATCTCAAGCAGTCTGCATTTATGACTGAGTAGATGTGGATGTAAGCTGGTAGATCAAGGTGAAAAGCATTTTCACGAATCTTCTCAAGTATCCTAAAAGGTCCATACCTGATAGGCTTTAGCTTTTTACCTCCACCTTGCATCCGTTCTTTGCTGATATACAACCAGACTTGGTCTCCAACTTGAAAACCATGCTCCATCTGACGCTTATCATGCTTAGCCTTATACTTGGCCTAGCTATTTTCCAGCTATTCTTGTACTGCCTGATGGATCTCCTAGATCTGTTCAATGAACCTGGTTGCCTTATCCACATCACTTTGTCCATCAACCATGGTATCTTTACCAAAGACAAAATCCAAAGGAGACCTTGGTATGAAACCAAAGCAGGTCTCAAAAGGAGATCTTTGTGTAGAAGAGTGTTTGGCCCTGTTGTAAACACGCTACACATAACATAAGTGTTCATCCCAAAGCTTAGGATGTTTACTGCAATATCCTCTAGGTAACCGAATCACTGTCTTGTTTACTACTTCTGTTTGGCCATCTGTTTGTGGATGAAAAGTTGTGCTTTTCTTCAACTTGGTGTCCATCAGTTCCCACAGACTAGACCAAAAATTCCCTACAAATTTGGTGTCTCGATTAGATACAATGGAAGTGGTTAATCCGAAATGAACCCATACATGTTCGAAGAACAATTTTGCAGTCCGTTCAGCTGTGATTTTTTTACTACAAGGTATCAAAATACACATTTTGTTGAACTTATCCACAACAACATATAGATAATCATGACCTTTCCTAGATTTAGGTAGTCCTCCAACAAAATCCATGGAAACACTTTCCCAAGGGTGAGAAGGAACTGGAAATGGAGTGTACAAGCCTAGTTTTCTATTGCTGGGCTTGCTTTTAGCACACATGGCACACCCTCTTACATATCTAGAAACTATCTCTTCATTTTCGGCCAATAGCAGAATCTTTGCAGCTGTGCAACTGTTTTACTAACCCCAAAGTGACCTGATATCAGAGAAGTGTGTGCTCCCCTAATTATCTTTATCCTCTCAGTTTGTGGAATGCATAGTTTCCCACAATTGTATAACAGTCGGTCCTTTACATGATAGTCCAATTCTTCCACTCTTTTTCCTTGACTCAAAGTTGCATATACATCTTTAAAATCCATATCCTTAGCATATTGTTCTATGTAGCTTTCATGTAGTACAGAATTATGCTTAAGTATGGTAGGTGCATTTATAATGGGTCTATATAACATGTCTGCAACCTTGTTATGTATGCCATTTTTATATCTGATGACTAAGTGAAACTGTTGTAGAAAACCCATCCATTTGTAATGTCTTGATTTCTGCAACTTAGTTTGGGAGTGTAGATATTAAAGTGGCTGATGATCAATATGTATTACTGTCTCTTTGCCCATTAAATAATGTTTCCACTTTTTCACACTTTGAACTAATGCATACAATTCTTTATCATATGTAGGATAGTTAACTACTGCAGGATTAAAAGTCTCAGAATGATAACATATGGGTTTGGTGTGCTGTGTCAACACTGCTCCCATGGCATAGTCACTGGCATCATTTTGGATCTCAAATGGTCTTTGTAGATCTGGAAGTGCTAGTATAGGTGCTATACTTATTTTCTCTTTCAAGGTGACGAAGGTTTTCTGATGTTTTCCTCCCCACTGAAACACCTTATTCAATCATGTTAGAGCATGTAAGGGAGCTGCAATCGAGGAGAATTTAGAGATGAACTTACTCCAGTATTGTGCTACTCCTAGGAAGCTTCTCACTTCTGTAGCAGACCTGGGTTTAGGCCAGTTCACAATGACTGCCACTTTAGAGGGATCTATTTTCAATTCACCTCCTCCTACTATATGACCCAAGTAGTTTAGAGATGTTTTGCCAAATTCACATTTTGAGAGTTTAACATAAAGATTTTCTCTTTTCAAAACGTCTAATGTCTACTTAACATGCTTTAAGTGTTCTTCGTATGTCTTACTAAAAATTAGAATGTCATCTAGATACACAATAACAAAATCATCAAGAAAGGGTCTGAGTACATCATTCATTAATCCCATGAAAGTAGCAGGAGCATTAGTTAAGCCAAAAGGCATAACCCGTCATTCATACAATCCCTACTTTGTTTTGAAAGCAGTCTTCCATGCATATTACTCTGCAACTCTGACCTGATGGTATCTACTGTGCAAATCCAGCTTGGTGAAATAAACAACTTCTTTTAATTGATATAAAAGATCATCTATGCGAGGAAGGGGATAACAATTTTTTATTGTTTTTATTCAGTGCTCGGTAGTCAATGCACATTCTCCACGAGCCATCTTTCTTTCTCACCAAAATGATTGGTTACCCACATGGTGATGTGCTAGGCCTAATGAAGCCCTTTTTGACCAACTCCTGCACCTACTTCTTGATTTCAGCATTCTCTAAAGCAGACAACCTGCACATCCCAATGTTAGGCAATGGAACATCTTGTTGCAAAACAATATCATGTACTATTCCCTTTTTGGGTGGTAGACCTTTAGGTTCTTGGAACAAGACATCATATTTTGAAACAACCTTTTCTATATCAGCTTGCTATTCAGCATTATAGCCCTCAAATACATTGTTTTTATCAGGTTTCTTTTCCTTTACAACCATCAGCAAGAATTGTTTGCATGAATTTATCATTCTTTTCATCTGTTCGAGAGTATAATTATTTTTGAGCTTATGAGCTCTTACAAAGTATTCGATTCCATCTTTAGCTAGTAGATACTTGTTCTCATCTCTATAGAAAACAACCTTTCTATCATACAAGTAAGGACTTCCAAAAACAATTCCACATATATCCAAAGGAATTATGTCTAACTCAACCTCATCTACAAATGCTGACCCAAAAGAAAACTTGAGTTTGCACTGTCTAGTCACTTGTAGTTGTGCTTTATCATTCAGCCATCCTAATGGGTATGGTTTCTTATGAGGTGTAGTTGCTAATCCCAATTTCTTTACAGTTTCTTTAGAAATCAAATTTACTTGAGAGCCACTATCAAACAAAGTATCAATATTTTGATTTTTGGAAATAACTCGAATATGGAAAAGCTCATGTCTTTTTCTCTAATTTTCTTCATCAATAACAGATTGAGTAGAATTACTAGTAGATTCTTTAGAATTATTACCTTTTATACCTATGGTTGCTATAGTTGTTTCATCTCCCGAGTCTAACCCCAAATCTCTCTAAATAGATTTAGCTATCTTCTTCTTCTTGCCCTTGGACTTCCTAGGTCTCAGCTCTAGATGCAGAATCCAACAATGCTCATCATCATGCCCCTCATTTTTACAGTGAGTACATGAAGCTTTGGCTTTTTATGCAGTGTTAGCCTTCCTTTCCTTCCACTTCTGTTTTCTTTTCTCCTTGCTCTTGCTTATAGTGCGTGGGGATGGTCCCCCAACTTCTAGATTTCCATTATTTCCTCTAGCCTCTAGATGAGTAGCTTGTACAGATACCTCATCTATACTAGTGGGATTAAACATGAGGATGGTATGCCTCATGTAGCTGTGTAGACCACCAATGTACTTCAAAAGAGTCTCTGGTGAGTCTAATGAGATACCCAACATCAATGTTCTCTTTCTGAACTCTTGAGTATACCCTTGCACACTTTTCCCTTTCAACTGTTGAAGAGTTTGCCAACTCATCATGGCCTACTACATGTAGGCCAATGGATAGAACTTCTTTTTTATTTTAGTGACAAATTCACTCAAGAAAAAGATGGCCTTGCCATGTCTTTTCATATTAGCTTGGGTTCTGCCTTCCCACCAAACTAAGACGGTGCCTCCTAGGTGTAGGCTTTCCAGCTGAATCTTACTCTTGTCTGAGCTTATGTTCTATACTCTGCAATACACATCAATTTTTCTAATCCAATTGTCCAACACTCTCCATCATATATAGGCAAATCAAATTTCACATCTAACATAATCAAAGATGTTTTCTTATTATGCACAAGGCTATTAGAAGGTGTGAGAAAGTTTTCCTCTTTCCCCTTTCCTTTGGAGTTGTCATGGAAGTGAGACTCATCTTCTTCTTTCTCTTGCTTAGAGCCTGATGCATCTTCCACCTTTTGCTTTCTAAAGTCTCTGTACATTTCTTCAACCATAGACTTTATAGCTAGGAAACTCTCTATGAATTGAGGGTTTGGCCCCATAGAACCTTCTTTTGACATGGTCTTTCGAGGATAGACTCTCCCAATTTCAGGATTAGTTTCCACTAACTCTCCTTCCCCTAATTTGAGCTTTGATATTGTGAGCATTCACAACTAAACCAACACAAACTTGTCTAACCTTATGGCCTTAAGCTCTGATACCACTTGATCTGATATTCACCCTATGAGTGACATCAGTTAAATATTTATTGAACTAAGGTATTACAGACTCATATGCTGGTGTGTGTTCTGTGTTATTGAAACAACGGATCGATCATATTGCCAACACATAGACAATAAAATGGAAAGACAACAGAGAAATACAGTAACCAAACACAAAGACACAAACAATTTTAACAAGGAGTTCACCCTATTCTCCAGGGCTATGTCTCCAGTCCAGCTTTCAATGATGGCCTTATTTTATTGTGTCTTCAAGTAGAGAAATTACAATACAGGGACTCAATATGAGTTCTCCTGAAGCAGATTTAGCTTGGCAGGGTGGTTTCTTGGACTCTCCAAGCCACTTGGAGTACACAGAATCTTCTTCTTCCTACCAGATCCGTGAGCTTTTGGTCTACATTGGAAAGAGCCAAATGTGATGCTCAGTCCAGACAGATTCCTCTATGGGAAGGGTTGAATCTTCAAGCTCTTTGTCGCTCGATGCTACCTCTGGTTAGCTCGGCCCTTTGTCTCTTTTGCTTAGCTTACTGTTCTCTGTGTTCAGTCCTCCTCTTAGGGTTCACTATTCCTTGTCTCTCTCTGTCGCTTGGACTCTTCTCTATTATCTCTCTATCCATGGCTTTAGCCATTTGGTCCCTATGCCTGCTCGGTTCCTCTTTTTCCTCCCGATTCACCTTCTACTACTGTGCTTGGAGTCCCTTGTGTTTGGCATCATCATGAACTCTCAGGGAGTGGCCACTTGTCCTCCTCTAAAGGGCACTAGCATGCTTCATCAGTTCGTTTCTTCAGTTACACCATGGATGTATTCTTCCTCCACCGTGGCGGTCAAACAAATTCCAAATCCCTTTAGAACATGGCTTAATTCCCTGTCAATTCTGCTTCTTTCCATCGGGCACGATCTCAGCCGTCCGATTTGGGCCCTCTAGAGATGACGCCATACACACATTTCGCGTGGTTGACTTACTCGACCGATAGCAGGTGATCAACAACGATTTTCTCTCACCTCCACCTGCCACGCATCGATCGATGTATGGAATCGCTCTGCTCCTATCCAAAAACTCTTAACATTCAAGGGCACCCCGATCAAAACCACTAGTTTCCCGAGCACGGGTCCTGCCATTTGAGTTTAGCAGTTTTTCCTTTTTTTCCACCCATGGTCCTCTAGTTCCTCCACATGACCAGGTGCTCAGGCTTTCCCATCAAGGCCCTGTTCACCTAGAAATGTGCAATTAGTGCTAAGCGCTAATCGCGCATAAAAAACCTCTTCCTTTTTCCATTTTGGGGCTCCCAGGGGCTACTTTGGCCTCCCGCGTGGTCTCCATGGGCCTCGGTCAATGCACTTTGACCAAGGTCATCGTCATTCCATGTCAGCTACCATGGCCACTGGTTCAAGGTGTTTTTCATCGCTATTTTGGATTTCTTTAGAGATTTGTTCGAATTGATATAATCATGGTTCTTTGACAGTCTTCTATGGACCCAATTCGGATCACCTGTGAGCTATAGTGGATTTGTGGAAGAATTTTGTATTTCGTTCTCCCTCTTTAATCCATTGTATCCTTGATTTCTGCCTCCAGAAAATTTCTTCTTGTAAGCATCGATCCTCCCATTCTTCCTACAGAGAGTCAGTTAATTTTTGTCGCTCTTCGGTGAAGCCATCTGTGATGTTGATCTGATTGATCTCCTAGAGCTTCTGTTCAGTTTCTCTTTTAGCTTTGAAGATATCTCCAAATTCATTTTTGTTCCAAACTTTAAGACGGGCTTTGATATGTTTAAGTTTCTGCTAGAGCATGTACATTTTTGTGCCCTGAATATTCAACTCCTCTCTCCACCATTTATCCATGTTATTAGTGAAATTAGGGTGTGAGAGCCAGGCGTTTTCAAACCTGAAAGGTCTGTTTCTTGGAATGCCCATAAAGGTGGCTTCCATCTGTACAGGCCAATGATCTGATCCTCCAAAGGGCAGAATGGAGGCTGTCATCGTAGGTCCTGAGAGAAAGAGGTATTCTAAAATCATGAACCTATCAAGTTTGGAAGCAACATGATGAGCCCCTCCCCTTTTGTTGTTCCAAGTGAAGGTTCCATTAATTGTTTCAGTGTCCACCAGCCCCATGTTAACGATGAAGTTATGGAAGGCCATGGAGTCTCTGCCCAGCTGTCTAGTGCCTCCTTTTTTTTTGAAAGAGATCTTATCATATTGAAATCTCCTGCAATGATCCAGGGCAAAATGCGATGTCTCGCTCTTAGTTCCTCTAGGGAGGTGAGGAGCTTGAGTTTGTCTGCTCGCTTTTGAGGTCCATAAAAATTTGTAATAATGTATATCTCCTTGTCCCCCTATAATGGAAAATCTTAATAGACAATATTTGGTGACTTTTCTCTGAGTTGATTTATTTGGCCATCCTAATGGGTTAGGTCTTGGATGATTCCATGTTTCTAGACCCAAATGCTTAACTAAATATTCAAATTTGCCTATTATCCACTGTCAAACATTGCATCTATCTTTTTGTGCTTATAAGTTATCCTTATGTTAAATAATTCAACTCTTTTATCCTCATTTGGAGGATTTATGTTTGATAAAGATGTAATAGTTTTCAAACGTGAATGAGTGTCAGAAGTTTTACCTGTCATAACCATGGCGGTTATCCTCCTTTCATCACCTGAATCTGAACCTAGATCTTGCTGGAATGCTACAATTGCCTTCTTTTCATCCTTCTCCTTAAGGAAATTTTTGGGCTTAAGTTCTGGATGAAATTTCCAACACTTAGATTCATCATGACTGATTCTCTGGCAATGAGAACAAGTAGGTCTTTCCTTCTGAGCTATCATTGATTTCTTTCTCTTTGAATTGTTCTTCCCTTTACTATCATTAGAATCTTTTATTTCTAACTCTTTCGATGACTGTGATGAAAACCTTAATGGTCTTCCACATATTGGGTGTGGAGCCTGATTATCTTCTGTATTCAAAGATATCACTGCATTAGACCCTAGTTCGGATTTCTGCCCGTACAATATTTGCTACAGGGAGGGTCCGGGCGGGGGCGACTGCGACCTTTTGGGAGCCCCCCCCCCTAGTGGGGGGATCGAGGGCAGTGCCCCTGAAGCTAAGAATATATGTAAAAATTCATTGTAAAATGTTGTAATTTCATAGTCAATCTGGGCCATTCATTAGGCGGAGATCTGACGGTAGAAGTTATGTTTAATTTCAGGTTTTTTGCCCTAGAAGGCAACCCCTCACTATATATGAGGGAACTGTATTGCGTCTATGTAGATCTGTATTCTGAGTGAGGAAGAGAGAGGAGATTTAGATCGATGAGGGAATTATAGAAGATATGCTGTAGGTTGTATCTCTTTAGTTTGCTGGATAATATAAATCGAAGGACTGGCTATTTCTCCATGGACGTAGCCCAAACTGGGTGAACCACATATATATGTGTCTCTCTTGTTTTATGCGTTTTCTTTGTTTATATTTCTACAATATTTTATGTGTTCCATTGCTCTATAATATATAATTTTCTAACACTACCTGATTCAATATCTATGACCCGAACACACACTTCATCAAAATCATCAGGATTAAACATCAACAAGTTATGCTGCAAATATGAATGTAAACTATCGATGTATTTTAATAAAGTTTCACGTGTATCCAATGAAATACCAAGCGCCAATGCTTTCTTTCTGAAATCCTGAGTAAACTCCTGAACACTTTGCCCTTTAGCTTGCCTCAGATGCTATCAATCAATAATAGCTTGTTGCATGTATCCTAAAGGATATAATTTTTTCCTTTGAGCTCTTAAAAAATTAGACCATGAAGAGATGACTTTTCCTTTTCTCTTTACATATATCTGAGTTTTACTTTCCCACTAGATTAGAGTTGTTCCTTCCATTCTAAGTGTAGCCAACTGAATTTTCATTTTATCATTAGAAATGTTCCGAATATGACAATACACTTTTAACTGCTCAATCTAGTTACCTAACTTTTTAGGATTCATTTCACCATCATAAATAGGTAACTCAAATTTCACATTAGGTTTTAAAAGAGAAGCTTTCTTAGGTTTCTTTTATGTTTCAGATTTTGCACTCGAAGAAGAAGAAGAAGAAGGAGATGATGGAGATGAAGGTGGTTTATCATCCTTGCCTTTACCTTTATCCTTCTTCGATGACTTTGAATAAGCTGCATCTCTCACCTTCTTGTCTTCGGAAAGTTCTCCCAACATCCGCTGCATAGTCAAGAATGCTTGCTAAAATTGTTCATCACTCATCTTAGTTTCAGTGTTTTCACCTACATCAGATCTTGTCATGGACAACTTATGAATGACTTATCGCTTTCCAATATCTAGATCAATCTCCTCAAGGATTCCTTCTCCACTTTGCAACTTTGACCTGGTTAACATTCAATGGAAAATTCTGCAAACAAAACATACTCTGATACCAAATTATATGATCTAAAATGATCATATGTTAAAACTGATATAGACTTGACTAGCCATTATTGAATTGATTGTTAACTAAAAGTGCAGAAATCGAGGAAACTTCTTGAGAAGAATGACTTTACGATAGCTGATTAAACATAAGTAAGATGCATAACATAAGTGAAAATAGTAAAAACATGGTCATACCAGACAACAAAGTTTATTACAAAGTTCGTCCCTGATGGACTACATCTCCGAGTCCACTTTCAAGATGGACGACAGCTTTATGAGGATTGAAACCAAGGAGTTTGATTACACAAAGAATAGACCAAACTGAATGTGCACGCAGGCACTTCTAATCACTATCAAAAGGAAGCTCTCTAAACCAACTTTCCAATGCCTATCATGGTTCCCAATTCTAACTCTCGATGCTCTTGTTACACTGAAAACAAAAATAGCCTCTAACCTCCAAAACCTGCATACAAAAACCAAAATCACTCTCCTCCTCTTCAATGAGCAAAAGATGCCTTTTAAAACACTACAGGTGCATTCAAACTTCCTCCACCGACTTTATGAATACATCAGTTGTTCTTCAGGGTTAATTTTGTGGTTTTTGGTTAATGATTTAATGTCACATAGTGACATTTAGGCCAAGGTGTATTAAAATATCACAATTTCGAATCAAAACCCACCTGAAACCTTATAATATCCCAAAGACTATTAGCGGTTACCTAACCAGGTGGAGGCGCGCTAATAGCACATGTGGATAGGTGAGAAATTGGTTGTTAGGGCTCTGGCAATTCTGCTAATGGCCCCACTGACTGCACAATCTATTGTCGTGTGTTCATATGCTCACGGTTAGGGCTCTATCAGTTCTAGTGCTCCAGTTAACTGCCAAATCTGACAGCCTGCTGTAGGAATATACAGGGTAAGTTCCTCAGACAGAGCACCAAAGGACACCTCTCACAAACAGATCATAGATCAATACACCAGTATTTTGACGTGGTTGAAACCCTCAGAGAGGGAAACCCTCCACGGCCTGAGCCAACGCGGCCACTTCAGGCAATTTATTAATAAAAGAATGAAAATTTACAAATGCTTCTCTCATTGACGGATTACTCTACAAATGACCCTCCATGCGCTTTAAATAGAAATCATGGACCAATCGTGTGTTAAGCCACAGATCAAGTGTAGGTAATACCGAGGAGAGAATGAACCGTCGGATCACTACATATCGTGACCGTCGGATTGTAAGTTACAAAATGTACAAGGTAAAGAAACACACTTTACCTAACTCTATACCTAACTCTATACTAGACCAAGTTGTACTTAACTATTTCCTATGTGTAGGAATATCCTAACATCCCCCCTTAAGAACAACTTGGGATAGGATTGAAGGATTTACAAATATGACACAATAGGAGAAGGAAAACTTCCTATCCCACTAGAGCCTATCCCACCTTCGTGACAACTTCCTGAACTCCAACCATAAATCAAAGTTTAATGAACTTCGCCTCTGTGAGAGCCTTTGTAAAGATGTCTGCAACCTGATCATCTGTTGAACAATATTGCACTTCAAGAACATGGTCATGAATGAGCTTTCTGATGAAGTGCATGTGAAATTTAATGTGTTTGCTGCGCTGATGTTGGACTGGATCTTTGCATAGCTAAATGGCACTTTGATTATCACACCAAAGTGTAGTCTGATGCTGCTGCTGAAAGCCAAACTCTGACACGATCTGACGAAGCCACAAGGCTTCCTTACTAGCTTCTATGGCACCATGATACTCTGCTTCTGCTGAAGAAAGAGAAATTGCACCTTGTTTCTTGCAAGCCCATGTAATAGGTCTTGAACCATGATCCGGATTTAAACAGGAACGCAATAAAATACAGAGATAACCATAAAGACAGATATGCAGCAGAAATAATACCTCAATTCATTACTGTAAAATACTGAAATATGCTTACAAACAGAAATGGAAATAAACCAGCTAGGGCAATGGTAGCTTATCTCTGAGAAGAGATGTGGTCACTACATGCCTCTGAACTGTCTTACAATGAGGCTCGAAGGCCTATTTATTGTTGAGAAACAATGGAAAACCCTTCACATTCCAAAACCTAACCCTAGAAGATGAAACGCCAAATTGTGGGCCCCGTTTTTGGGTAAGTTGGTACATCAACTTCCTGGGGTCGCGAATTGGTCGTACTATCTCCGTTTGACGTGCATGATAGCCCGTTGGAAAGATCTCTCTGAGGACTACAACGGAAAAGATGATTTTTATCAAAAAAATCCCTGGTGGTGGATTTCCAAAAAAATGTCGTTTAGGGCCTCAAAATGGCTCCAGAAGTTTAGGACCCGAAAAACTGCTAAAAATAGTAAACTGTGCTATAATTAAGGAAACTGAAAAAAACTATTCGAAGCACTAGAGGGGATCCAAGTGGTATTAGTGGGTGGCCACCAATATCCACCTGGATCATTCCTCCCCCCTTAGGAAGCAATGGTCCCCATTGCGTTGAGTTCCTCCATGAGATGAGGGAACTTCTGCTGCACTTGGTCCCTGGTGAGCCACTTGCCCTGGTGAAGGAGTTGTCATGCTTTGACAACTCGATACAGTTGGATATTCTGCTGGCGAGTGTGCTTGATCTGTGTGTCCATGATCCGATCAGTTGCAGCTTGTTCCATGCAAGCTGGATTTAACTCTGTGGGTGTGAGTTGTTTTGCAATGTCGGATGTGTCTAGTAATGGTGGAAAGTATGGCCGAAGGCGGTCGACATTGAACACCGGGTGTAGGCCAAGGAATGGGGGAATGCTGAGCTCAAATGCATTGTCTCCCACAGCCTTGGTAATGGTGTAAGGGCCATATCGGAGTGGTCTGAGTTTCCGATAGGCTCCGGTAAGGTGTTCCTTTTGCAAATGCAACCAGACTTTGTCGCCCACTTGAAACTTGTGTAGCACCCGATGTTGATCATGTCGCTGCTTGTACTTGGCATTTGATTTCTCCAGAATGTCATGGACCTGCTGGCGAATATGTTGGATGTGCTCAATGAAGCTGTGTGCCTTATCTGTTTCAGACTGGACATGAGCAGAATTTGCGTGAGTAGCTGCAAATGGCATGGCCACATCAATGGGACATAGTGGCTGGAATCCCAATCCCACCTGAAAAGGGCTGTGGCTAGTCGAGCTGTGGAGAGCCCGGTTGTAGCTGTGCTGAACATAGGGGAGGCTCTCGTCCCATGTGCGTGGATGCTTTGAGTTGTACATGCGTAGAATGTGTACGATCATCCTGTTGACGACCTCAGTCTGGCCATCAGTTTGAGGATGGAAGGCTGTGGACTTAGTGAGTTTGGTGTCCAGCATCGACCAGAGGTTAGACCAAAATGTACTGAGGAACCTGCTATCCCGATCCGAAATGATAGACCGTGGGATCCCAAAGTGTACCCATACTCGTTCAAAGAAGAGTTTAGTAGTGGCTTCTGCTGTGATATTCTTCTTGCAGGCCGCCATAATGGCCATCTTCGAGAATCTATTGACGACCACAAAAACACAGTCATTTCCATGCCTAGTGGAAGGGAGGCCTGACATGTAATCCATGGAGATGGATTCCCAAGGTCGACTAGGGGTAGGCAGCGGGGTATAGAGGCCTTGCTTCTTGATGGTTGGTTTGGCAATGGCGCAAGCAATGCATGATCTGATGTACTTCCCGACATCCTGTCGAAGATTTGGCCAATAGAAATATTTCTGCAGTACTGCCACCGTTTTTTCAACCCCAAAATGCCCAACGGCCCAACTATAGTGTGCTTCCCAGATCATCTTGGCACGCTCGCTTGAAGGAACACAAAGGTGACCCAGGTGGCATAACAGGTCATCCTGGAGGTGAAAATCTGGAACATGTTGACCCTCCAAGAGTGTCTGGTATGTGTGGCCGAATTCCGGGTCGCAATTGTAGAGCAGTGGCCAATCAGAAGTCTCGTGCCCACAAGAGTTGAGCACGGTGGTTAATGCCATGATCGGTGGTCGACTGAGGCAATCTGCGACATTATTGGTGCTGCCCTTCTTATACTTGATATTCCAATGGAACTGTTGCAGGTATGTGGACCACTTCTGATGGAGATCATTCTGCAATTTCCCTTGGGTCTGTATGAACTGCAGGGGTCGGTGGTCTGTGTGGATGAGCGTTTCCTTACCCAAAATGTAATGCTTCCATTGTCGACAGGCCTACATAATGGAATACATCTCTTTGTCATAAGTGGGATACTTCCGGACTGTGTCTGAAAGTGTCTCACTGTGATATGCCACTGGATGCCCGTGTTGAGTAAGGACTGCCCTAATAGCATAGTCAGAGGCATCTGTCTCGACCTCAAATGGTTGCTGCAAGTCTGGTAATGCAAGAACTGGTGCTGTGCAGAGTCGATCTTTCAACTGTATGAATGCCTTCTATTGAGATTCGAACCAAATTTTTTTTGCTTTCGCTCCTCCCTTGGTGACCTGACTCAAGGGCCAAGTGATATGAGAAAATCCCAACACTAACCTGCGGTAGAAGTTGGCAAGGCCTAGAAAGCTGCAAAGCTCTGTCAGAGTGGTTGGAGATGGCCAATCCCGAATGACTTGGATCTTGGCTGGATCCACATGCACCCCCCGTTCATCAATAATGTATCCTAGATACTGAACCTGGGTCATGCCAAAAGTGCATTTCTCCAAATTGGCACATAACCTGTGTTGTCGCAGTGTTTGGAGAACCTGTCGGATGTGGTGGAGGTGCTCTTCCCAAGTCTTGCTAAAGATCAAGATGTCATCCAGGTATACCACTACAAATGAGTTGGTGAATGGCCGCAATATGTCGTCCATTAGCCTCATGAAGGTTGCAGGGGCATTCGTCAATCCGAAAGGCATAACCAACCATTCGTAAAGGCCCTCCTTGGCTTTGAAGGCAGTCTTCCACACATCGGAGGGTTCGATTGGTACCTGGTGATATCCTGACTTCAAATCGATCTTGCTAAAATATTTTGCCCCCTTTAGTTGGTCCAGGAGGTCATCAATCCGTGGGATTGGGTACCTATTACGGACAGTGATCTTGTTCAGCGCCCGATAGTCAATACAGAGTCTCCAAGTCCCATCCTTCTTTTGTACCAGCACGATCGGGCTCCCACAGGACGATGAACTCGGACGGATGTGACCTTTTTGCAGCAACTCCTGAATCTGCCTCTTGATTTCATCGTTCTCCAGAACAGAGCGCCAGTAGATTGGTCCATTGGGCAGCGGCGAACCTAGGGTTAGATCAATGGAGTGCTTGACCTGACAGTGCATAGGAACCCCTGCGAGGGAGGTGAAGATGTCCTCATACTCCTCCATGACCTTGTCCATCTATAGTTGTCATGCGGAGAGGCCCTGTCTGGAGGTCGTGGCCACCGTCTTCTTCTTTTCTTGAGGGCGTATCATCAGGAAAACAAACTTCCCAGTTTTGGAAATGAGCTTACTGCATTGTTTTGAAGTAACCAAAGAGATGGCGGTAGGCGGTGCTACCTCTGGTATCCTGTACAACTTATTTCCCAAAGTAACAATAACAGCACGGGGCCTTGACTCATACACAGCATGTCGCTTCCACAAGTATGGTTGTCCTAATAACACATCACAAACTTCAAGGGGTGCAGTGTCACACAATACCTCATCCGTGAAGGGCTTGATGTTGTATGGAAGGCGACACTGTTGGCTCACGCGAAGATCCCGTCCTTGGTGCAGCCACCCAATGGTGTATGGTTGTGGATGTGTTGTGGTTGGTAAGCCCAGCCGTTTCACGACCTCTGCCGAAGTGAGGTTCTTTTGGCTCCCGCTGTCGACAATGAACTGTAGTGGGGAGCCCTTTACCCACATCTGGGAGTGGAAGAGACGCTCCTCCTCCTCTGGATCTTCAGGTTCCTCCTTCTGGATCTTCGTGGTGGCAACAGTGGCGTTGGGCTCCACATCGATAATCTGCTTCCCTTTGTCATTCCCCTTATCGAGTTCTGACTCAGAGTCAGAACATGCATCTGATTCTGAAACCTTTAACTCGGCCACCAGTGACTGCTTGGCCCGACACTCACTTGTGTTGTGAGTGGAGCTCTTATGGAACTCACACCACTTTCCGGTGTCTCTTTTCAGCTTCGCAGCGCTGTTCTTTGCTTGCAGCTTTGGCGGGTTGTCTTGGGCCGCCCCACCTTGTCTTTGTCCTTTGTTCTGCGGTTTGGGGGCACCTTTCCCTTATTTCGGATTCGCAGACCCAAAGTCTCGCTTCTTCTGTTAAAACTTTTGCTCGACCTTGACGACATATCGGTATGCCATGCCGAGCGAGGAGATGTTCAGGAATTCTATTTCTTCTTGGATGTACTTGTGCAGGCAGCCACAGTATTTTAGTACCAAATGCTACTCTGTATCCTTGATACCCAACCTTGTGCGAAGGGTATGGAAAATATTGGTAAACTCTGGTACGTCTTGGTCCCTTCCCTGCCGTAGCGTGGTCCACTTTATGTATTGATCCTCATAGCTTCCGACAGGGTAGTACTGCTCCTTGATGGCATCTCGGAATGAATCCCAAGTCGGTGCGACTGAAAATAGTGAGCCTGTACTTTCATCTTTCTGCTCGCAGTAGGTTTCCCACCAATCCTTGACGTGGGGGGCTGCTTTGAGAAGAGCGAAAATAATCTTTTCCCGACTGGAAAAATCATGAACAGAAAAATAACCCTCTAACACATTTAGCCATTTATCAACGACATCTGCGTCTATCTGACCCTCGAATACGGGGATTTCAAAATTTACTTGTACCTTAAATGGTGTGGCGTTTCCAGAGTTGTTGTTGGAAGCCGATGCGTCGCCCCTGGGTAGCCGCTGAAGGATTTGGGCAAAGTTGTCCATCATCGCGTTCCTTTGTTGCTCGAGGGCTTCTTCGAGCAAGATTTTGATAGGATCTCCTGCCCCCTCGTCTTTCTTTTCATCCTCCATGGGAGGCCGTCGGGATTTGCGAGGCTGGTCTTGCAAAGGTTCGACTAGTTCAAGCCCTAACTCCTTATATCCAGACCTCGTTGGGGACATGCAAAGAAAAACAGAGAAGAAAAGCAGACTGCTTTGATACCACTGATCCGGATTTAAACAGGAACGCAATAAAATACGGAGATAACCATAAAGACAGATATGCAGCGGAAATAATACCTCAATTCATTACTGTAAAATACTGAAATATGCTTACAAACAGAAATGGAAATAAACTAGCTAGGGTGATGGTAGCTTATCTCTGAGAAGAGATGTGGTCACTACATGCCTCTGAACTGTCTTACAATGAGGCTCGAAGGCCTATTTATTGTTGAGAAACAATGGAAAACCCTTCACATTCCAAAACCTAACCCTAGAAGATGAAACGCCAAATTGTGGGCCCCATTTTTGGGTAAGTTGGTACATCAACTTCCCGGGATCGTGAATTGGTCGTACTATCTCCGTTTGACGTGCATGATAGCCCGTTGGAAAGATCTCTCCGAGGACTACGACGAAAAAGACGATTCTTGGCAAAAAAATCGATGGCGGTGGATTTCCCAAAAAACGTCGTTTAGGGCCTCAAAACGGCTCCGGAAGTTTAGGACCCGAAAAACTGCTAAAAATAGTAAACTGTGCTATAATTAAGGAAACTGAAAAAAACTGTTTGAAGCACTAGAGGGGATCCAAGTGGAATTAGCGGGTGGCCACCAATATCCACCTGGATCAAACCAAGAGTGAACACATAACCTACAGTAGACTTCCGATCATTACGGTCACCAGCCCAATCGGAATCAGTGAAACCAACCAATAGAGGAGCTGCTTTGGCACTGTAATGAATCCCAAACTAAACTATACCTCAAACATAACAAAGTATTCTTTTAGCCGCTTTCCAATGACTTTCGTGTAGTTTTTGCATAAACCGAGTAACAAGGCCAACGGCAAAGGAATGGTAAGGAAGAGTATGTGTTAGATACAAAATTTTTCCTACAAGTCGACGGTATAAGGTAGCATCAACTTCAGGAGAAGTACAAGTGATTGAAAGTTTGACTCCAGACTGAAAGGGAGAAGGGGTTGGCTTACAGTCTTCCATGTGAAAGTGGCATAGAATATCATAGGCATACTTGGACTGAGAAAGGGAAATACCTTCCTTGGATTGCAAGACTTGAAGACCGAGAAAATAATGTAAGTGTCCTAAGTCTGTCATTTCAAACATCCTTTTAAGGCTAGACTTCACATGGTTTATAAGGTTGGGATCACTACTAGTTAGGATAAGATCATCAACATAAAGAATAAGAACGATAGGAGACTTGCCCACTTTCTTGGTGTAGACAGTATTGTCAGAATGACACCTAGAAAATCCATTTTCTAAAAGAAAGTTATCCATTTTGGCATACCAAGCTCGAGGAGCTTGCTTGAGACCATAAAGGGATTTCTTAAGCTGACATACAAGGCTGGAGTGTATTTGTATAAAGCGAATGGGTTGTTCCATATAGATTTCTTCATGCAAGTCCCCATGCAAGAAGGCGGATTTAACATCCATCTGATGGACTTCCCATTTGAAAGAGGCAGCAAGGGAAAGAACAAGGCGGATAGAGTTCATTTTGGCAACAGGGGAGAAGGTTTCAGTATAGTCAATGCCTTCAACTTGTGAAAAACCCTTAGCAACAAGACGAGCTTTATGTTTATCAACTTTCCCATCTCTTCCATACTTGGTTATGAAAACCCATTTGCATCTAACAAGTTTTCGTCCCTTTGGTAGAGGAACAAGATCCCATGTATCATTTTCCAATAATGAATGATATTCTTCATTCATAGCTGCTTCCCAATCTAGATGGCCTGAAGCTTCTGCAAAGGTGTCAGGATCATAATTCATTGAAGCTTGAGTCAGTAAAGAAGAGGCTCTCTCGAACTGAGAACGTGTATGTCGATGATCTGTAGGATCACCGGCAAGATCACCTGCTACATCCCGAGTAGCATGGACCCATTTTGGAAGCTGAGGAGCTGAAGGAGGATCCTGAGAAGGTGGGGGAGGATTTTCATCCTCGCTTTCATCATCTGAAGAAGAAATATTTTCAAAAGTAGAAGAGATAGGGAGAGGTGGCACATCCGCCGAACTAGGCTGGTAGGCCGATATATTTTCATCAAACTTTACATCTCTTCTAATGATAACATTTTTGGACTTAAGTGGAATAAGTCTATATCCTTTGACATCTTCAGAATATCCAAAAAAAATACATTCTTCACTCTTTGGTTCTAAAGCTTTATGTTTCTCATCTGGAATATGGCCCCATGCTTCACTTCCAAAAACACGAAAGTGACTTACATCTGGTTTGATTGAGCTCCATGCTTCTTCTGGAGTGATATTCTTTAAAACCTTAGTAGGAGTGCGATTTATTATGTAATTTGCACAGTTAATTGCTTCTGCCCAATAATTAAGACTAAGTCCTTTAGATTGAAGCATACAATTAGCCATTTCCTTTAAGGTGTGATTCTTCCTTTCAGCTACACCATTTTGTTGTGGAGTATATGGAACAATATGTTGCATTTGAATTCCATTCTCAGTGCAAAAGTTGATGAATGTGTTTTTAACATATTTTCTGCCATTATCAGATCTTAGCTTAAAAATTTGATGTCCAGATTTTTTTCAACAAAGGCCTTAAAGGCCAAGAACATGTTAAATACTTCACTCTTGAGTTTTAAGAAGTATACCCAAGTGTGTCTGGAGAAATCATCAATGAAAGTTAAGAAATACTTGTAGCCAGAGAATGAAGCAACTAGAAGTGGACCACATAAATCACTAT
The DNA here is from genome assembly GCA_031772625.1 of Pinus tabuliformis. Lineage (NCBI taxonomy): Eukaryota > Viridiplantae > Streptophyta > Pinopsida > Pinales > Pinaceae > Pinus > Pinus tabuliformis. The sequence continues at coordinate 86,228,095 of CM062805.1, read as the reverse complement.
GCACGAGCTATAAAGGGGCTGAGGCGTGCCAAGAGGCACGTTTTTCAAAACTGTCCTGATGATGTTTTCCAAGTACACATCCGGAACAAACACCATCTCTGCAAGATACCATTGGAAGACCTGTCACCATATTTTCTTTACATAGATTCTGAAGAGAGCGATAGTTTAAGTGACCAAATCGCTCATGCCAAAGTTTTCTCACTTCATCATTATGAGCAAAAAATACTGAGGGAAGATTTGATGACCCAAAGTTGTGAAACTTATACAACCTTGTAGAATCATCAGCAATGCCAGTAGCTAAAATCTGTCTAGGATCTCTTAGGTCCTTCATTACAACATTGTGAGGTGAAAATTCAACGATTTTACCTTCACCTGAATGGGTTATCTGATATACAGATAGAAGGTTGTAGGATAAGGTTGGAACACATAATACATCATTAAATTGACCATTGTCTAGATGAACAGTTCCAGTTCCTACAACACTAAGAGATCTATCATCACCAACATATATATTTTTGGTGTTACAATCATTTAAAGAAGAAAACATGGCTTTGTTTTTGGCCATGTGATAAGAAGCTCCAGAATCAATGAGCCACTCATGAGAATGAGAAGAAGAAGATACATTTAGTGCATAGCCAGACTGAGATGCTTGACAACCACATGCAGAAAGTGCCATTCCCGAAGATGAAGTTGAAGTTGAAGATTGCTCCAAATGGATGTTATGCTTCTTCATTGCTTCTTCCAAGGCTTCCATCTTCTTAAAGAATTTGGATTCTAAGTGGCCATCTCGATTACAAAAGTTGCAATTTTTATCAGTATTCTTCCCTTTTTTTTTATTTGTCTTATCATTTTGTTGAAATGATTTTTCATTTTGAGGCTGAAATTGCGTAGGACCCTTGTTTGGTTTAGGACCATTCTTTTTAGTATACAACTTCTTAGGATTATTTGGATGTGGTTGCTGCTGGGCGGCTAACGCTTTCTTAGAAGAGTTTCCAAGATGAAGAAGACCATGGTGTAAGAGTTTTTCTTGTTCTCTTATTAAAGAATCACAAAGGGAATCAAAGGAAGGGGATTTGTAGGTTTGTCCTTGAGAAATGAAGGCTTCTCTTGTAGAATGGAAGGTGGAAACAAACACAGAATAGGCTGGTCTCAACTTAGTAAGAATGGAGTAGATAAGGCTACTATCTTCTTTCTTAACCTTAACACCTTCCAAGAGAATTCTAAGGGTCTTGAACTTGGACAAAAAATCTTCAATGCAAGAAAAATTATTGGGGTCCAATGTAAGCAATTCATTTTCAAGTTGATGGGCTTTAAGTTCATTTTTAATTCCAAAGACTTTAGTAATTTGTTGCAGTGCTTCATTAGGAGTATCAAGTTCTGCAATATGGAATCTAAGATCTAGAGAAATAGACATCCCTATCAACCCACGTGCTTAGTCTTGCCTATTTTCCCATTTAGCTGCCTTATCTTCATCTTTTGGTTTGGTCTCTTGGCTTGTGGCTATTCTGTAAAGACCTTTACTTCTAAGTAAATCCACAATGTAGGACCACCATTGGAAGTAGTTAGTGCTATCAAGAATGACTTGGCATGGACTTTGCATTTTTTAACAAAAACTGAAGCTGTAGATGCTGAAACTAAGTGTACCAATGGAAAGATCTCGAAAAATTAGGCCATTTCAAAAAACGGTTCTGAAAACGGATTCCAGATGAAGAAGTTATGGCTTTTTGAAAAAAATTTATGAAGTCGGCGATGAAGTGCGGCAATGTGCGGAAATGAAAAAATCTGCCCCCAAAAAATGGAGACTTGTACCCAAGACCTCTACTCTCATAAATTAGCTTTGCACCAAGTGAGCTATACAAAAAGTTTGAGAGAGAGAGAGAGAGAGAGAGATAGAGAGAGAGAGGGGTTGATGCTTTGGGTTGCGTGCTTGCTTTGAGAAAGCTCTTTTTCCCTACAAAACAAAAAACACAAAACCCAACACGGACATACAAAAAACGAACCTTGCGGCTGAAAGTTAGCTTTAGCTAGAAACTAGATATTTTCAAAAATGATCCTTGTGGCTCAAAGTTAGCTTTACCCGGAAACTAAATATTTTCCTCAATGTTTCTAATTTTCCGAGATCACACTAAGGCACAGCAGAAAAGAGCATACGCATGAGAAAAATCCTTCCTTTCTGTTTCTGATTTGCCCAGATCGCACAGAGTCACAGGGAAAAGAGCATACGCAGAAATGAAAGGTATAGATTCGGTAATGAAAAAAAGATAAATAAACCTAAAACCGAAATAAACAGAGAGAAAATAACTGTAAACTGCAAATAAACACTGTATAGCTCCAGATCTTAAAAATGACGCAGCTAGGGCTACTGGAAACCTTTTCGCGTGAAACGAAAGGGGTTCCTCACTGGAACAGATGCTCCCAACACAACAGAGCAGTCCTCTTGGCCCGCAAGCAGTCAGAAACAATAGATCTAGGAAACGGTAGTCGGATGCAGTTCTACCGGTTTCAGATTTGGATCACCAACAGACGCGACCCTCAAATAGCTCTGATACCATGTAGGAATATACAGGGTAAGTTCCTCAGATAGAACACCAAAGGACACCGCTCACAAAAAAATCACAGATCAATACACCAGTATTTTGACGTGGTTAAAACCCTAAGAGAGGGAAACAATCCATGGCCTGAGCCAATGCGGCCACTTCAGGCAATTTATTAATAAAAGAATGAAAATTTACATATGCTTCTCTCATAGATGGATTACTCTACAAATGACCCTCCATGTGCTTTAAATAGAAATCATGGACCAATCAGGTGCTAAGCCACGGATCAAGTGTCTGTAATACCGAGGAGAGAATGAGCCATCGGATCACTACATATCGTGACCGTCGGATTGTAAGTTACAAAATGTACAAGGTAAAGAAACACACTTTACCTAACTCTATACTAGACCAAGTTGTACTTAACTATTTCCTATGTGTCGGAATATCCTAACACCTGCTACCCGTAGCCATTAACTCCTTTACTTGTTCACATGACCACTACTACCCGCGGTCTTCTCCTGCACGGTCAAGGCTGCGGCTTATGACTGGTTTGTATATTTTGTAATGTTTTGATGTTTAAACATAGGTTGAGGGTTATACATAGGGGTTAGACTTTTTTATGTATGTTTCTGAACATAGTTTGGAATGTATTAGAGTGGTAGAAGTGTCCAATAGGTTTATAATTAGTTTCTAAATGCATTTTTAATACATTGTTTGTATAGAATGTGGTTTGATAGGGTTTAAGACTTATGATTATGAGCATTAGGGTTTTAGCTCTTTAGGTTAGGATTTGCCAATCATCGTTTTATTCTAACATGAAATTTTACATCAAATGGTCACAAAGTGATGTTTGCGACATTCATCACATGATGACGACAACCAACCCTACAATTTGGATGACAACCCCACATCGACACTATATCCTGCAAAGTCGACGATAAACACATGTCGACACAAACTTTGCAAGGTGACTGATCAACCCATGTTGACAATCATATCCTGGCACAATTGACGAAAACCCCATGTCTACAACCAGGTGCAAAAGCATATCGACCATAGTTGTTACCTGAACAACTTGAACCATAAACAACCATGTCAAAACTAAACGACACCGAAATGAATGCTAATGACAACACTGAATACTGACGATGAAGTTGTGCTACTCATCTAACGAGATCATCCTGGATCACGTGGTGTGGCTACAGTGAATATGGGACTTCTCTTGAACTCTAGATGTTCCTACTTGTACCTAGCATTATGTCTTCTATGACAATACCCATGTGACTAGAGCGGTCTTATGCAATGCGAATCTTGGTGGTGAATTAGTGCCTGAGCTTGGAACGCTTCAAAAGTTACAAAATCTGTTGCTTTCCCAAGTGACATAGGGAGTTGACCTGTTAATTGATTGGAACCCAAATCCAAGTAATTAAGATTCTTTAGATTTCCAAATTCTGTTGGACTACTTCCCGTTACTTTCTTTCTATTAACCAACAAATTTTGATGAAGTTGCGTGCTGCTACTTTGTTCCATGGTAGCTGCGTACGAGGTGAGGTATGAGGTCCATGGTGGTGGATCTGCATACTAATTGTGACAACATGGGGAGGGAAGGTCTTTGAAGCAACCCTGCAATTTAACCGAGGTGTTGTATTAACATTTAAAGTTGATCATTTGAAGCATGTTTTGTTAAAATCAATGAATTAAAATTTGTTCCAAAACTACTTGAATGTTGGTCCAATGAATTAAGTAGATCAACTGTTTAGAAAACTTAATACGTTGGCATTAAATGGAGACCATTTTCTTTCGAAAGGTATTGTTTTTTGTGATTGCTTTTTTTTCGATCAAAAGAATATTTTTTGAGAGGTCATTTTTTTTGTGGGCGCATTCGAAAATGGGTACATTTTTTAAAGCAAGTCCTCAGGTTGTATTTTAAGACAGGGAAAGGGATTGTATTTTTTTATTAAGAGAGGGAACACATTTCTTTTTTTTTAGATATCTGTTCTCTGCATGTGGAGGTAGATCCATATTTTTAATCAATTGTTGGAGGACAAAGATTCTTTTGAGGTAGACCTATCGACATGAATAAATATATGGCATAGGAATATATAAACAAGAGCAATAAGATCGACAATCGAATTAATTCAATTAGAAAGTTACGTTTCAGACCCTATTGGAGGGGAAAAAAGCATGGGCAATGTCAAGTGGTGATGAGTTGAAATCAACCCTAGCTATAGGTTGAACAACAATAACAATCCAAGACTGGGAAAAAAGTGAGAAAAAAAGAAAAAATGTTGTTAAAATTGTTAGTGAAACACTGTATTATCCCTCACATCTATGAATGTAAATTAGCAACATCTGGAAAACCCTCAAGGACCTGTACGAGATTAAAAACACAAATCACCTATTGTTTTTGAAAAGTAATATTCTCTCCATTAAAATGGAGGAGAATGAATCACTGGTTGCGTTCATCTCTTGAATCAAGGATCTCAGAGATAAGTTGAGCACCATAGGAGAGATAGTATCAAACACTAATCTCATCATGATCACCATCAATGGTATGACTGATGACTATCAGATGTTTATCACAGGTTTGAATGTGAGAGAGAAATCCCCCAATTTCTAAGAATTGACAAGGATCCTTATGCAAGAGGAAGAGAGGCAGATGACTCTGAAACCCCATAGTTCATATCTTGCTCTAATGGTGAAGAATAAGCCCTTCAGAGGGAAGGAAAGTGTAGGACAGAAAGGTGGAAGTACACCACAAAGAAAACCACCTCAAGGTATGTCCTCAAACATAAGTCATTCAGGACCCAAGTGTTTTTATTGTGGTAGACTTGGTCACATAGCAAAAAATTTCCATAAGAGGAAGTTTGATGAAGGTCACCATAGACATAAGAAGCATGTAGGACACTTTGCTGATGAATATCAGAATAAGAATCTCAGATTGTTTGTATCTAATTCTTCGATCTCTACTAAGGATGATGAAGTGAAAACCTAGTTTGTGGATTCAGGAGCTTCCACTCACATGACAGGTAACATACATTGGTTTGAGAATTTTAAAGAAACCAACATTGTTGCAAATATATACCTTGGTGATGATAGAGGGTACTATATCAAAGGGTATGGTAACGTTCCTGTCATTTTTCCTGATGGAAATGTTAGACATATTCAAAATGTAATGTATGTAACCAGAATAAAAGAGAACTTGATCTTTGTTTCTATGATAACAAATGAGAACCTTAAGATAGAGCTTTTTAAGTCTTATTGTGTTATTAAAGATCTGTTATATCGTATGAAGCCAATTGCATCAGGTATTCAAGTGGGAGGATTGTATAAGCTGAATTTAAGAAGCACACCACACCAAGCCTTGACATCATCAGTTATGACTATAGAAGACTTATGGAATCAAAGATTCGGTCATATCAACTTCAATGACCAACTAATACTTTAGAAGCAAGGTATGATCAATGGTCTTCATATTTTAAATAATGTTCATGTTGATTGTGAATCATGTGCTCTTGGGAAGATGCATAGGGATGATTTTCCTACAAATGTAGATAGAAAGAAGAGATATATACTAGCGCTTGTGCACACTGATCTATGTGGGATGATGAAAACGAGGTCATTAGGAGGTCCTATTATTTACTATTATTTGTTGATGATTGCATGAAATTTACTTGGGTATACTTTCTCAGAAATAAGAGTCATAATTTTGAATATTTTAAAGAGTTCAGAAGCATGATTGAAAAACAGACACAAAAATTCATCAAAACACTCCGCTTGGATCAAGGTGGATAATACAAGAAGGGTGGTTTCATCAAATATTCCAAGGACCATGGGATAGTTCAGCAGTTCATAGTACCTCACACTCCTCCACAGAATAGGATTGCAAAGAGGAAAAACATAACCCTTGTGGAGTGGGTTGGAAGCATGATAAAGGTAAGATCTTGTCTAATGGATTTTGGGCAGAAGCAATAAATACTACAGTATATTTGAAGAATAGGAGTCCAACAAAAAGCCTTGATTTGAAAACTCCATTCGAAACTTTATTAGGTTTTAAGCCTACAGTTAATCATTTAAGAGTTTTTGGCTCCAAATATTTTGCTCATGTTGCAAATGAGGATAGGAAGAAACTGGAGTCAAAGGCCATTAAATGCATTTTTTTTTGCATAATGCACAAAATTTAAGGCTTATAAATTGTTTAATCTCTCTACTCATAAAGTGTTTGCAAGTAGAGATGTGTTATTCCATGAGTAGTTTGATGATGGAAACCATGAAAGAAGAAATGAAGAATGGCACATGCCTTTGCTGGTGGAAGATGGAAGTGATGAAAGGGACAACCATGAGCAGCAGCAGTAGTAGAAGAATGAAGATGTGGATGGTACAGATGCAGGTAGCATGCCTCGTCCACCAAGGGATGATCAGAATAGATTCAAAGCCAGTCTACCGCTCAGAAGATCAGGTAGGAAAATTCAGTTTCCAACAATATATAAGGATCATGCTCTTATAACTAGTATGTTAAATGTTGTTGAAACCTATAATCATAAAGAAGCAAGTCAATCTAGTGAATGGACAGAATCCATGGAAGAGGAATATGAGTCAATACTTAAAAAAAAAAACTCGGATCTAGTTGAACTACTTTAACGCAAAAAATCCATAGGTTGCAAATGGTTATACAAGCCCAAATTTAAAGCAGAAGGGAGCATAGAAAAATATAAAGCTAGGTTGGTTGCAAAGGGGTACTAGATAAAAGAAGGTATAGACTATGAGGAAACCTTTGCCCCTGTAGCTAAATTAAATGCAGTTATAATGTTACTTTCTTTAGCTACCAAACATCATTGGATGATACACTAGCTAGATGTGAAATCTAAATTCTTAAATGGGGAATTAAAATAATAAGTGTATTTAATGCAACCTAAAGGGTTTGTGAAATAGGGGGATGAACATTTAGTTTGTAGATTGAAGAAAGCATTGTATGGACTAAAATAGGCACCCAGGTTGTGGTATGATAAAATTGATTCATTTTTCCTACAACATGGTTATAAAAGAAGCAAGAATGGCCATAATCTGTATATTGTGTTTGATGAAAGGGGGAAAAAATTTTGATTTTTTATAGGTAGCTGATCTTATCATTAGAGGAAATGTCAATGAACACATCAAAGAAATCAAAGAGCATATGTCACAGGTTTTTGAGAAGAAATACCTAAGAGAGTTACACTATTATTTAGGTCTTGAAGTTTGGATGGATTCTGGCCATAATTTTATGTCTCAGGGAAAGTATGTCAGGAGTCTATTGAAAAAGTTTAGAAAGGATCAGCATAAAGCAGCATCAGTTCCTTTACATAAGAATACGAAACTTCAGAATAATAATGGTTCTAAGGAGTTCGATGCACCATTGTACATACAATTGGTTAGGAGTCTAATTTACTTCACTACAACTAGGATGGATTTGGCTTTTGTAGTGACTGTATTGATCCAATTCATGTCAAAGCCTCTTGAGAGTCGTTGGGCTACAGCGAAAAGCATCCTAAGGTATCTTCAAGGAACCTTACACTTTGGTATTAAATATAATGAATCATTTGATGTTAGATTGATAGGTTTCTCAGACTCAAACTAGGCCACAAATCTAGATGGTCAATGATCCATAACAAGATTTGCATTCATCATTGGGTTTGGGGTCATTACCTAGAGCAACAAGAATGAGAACATTGTATCCTTGTCTTTAGCAGAGGCAGGGTATCAAGTAATGTGCACAACAGCATGTGAGGCATTTTGGTTGAGGAGATTTCTCCAACATATCAGAGAAGAAAAGAAATATGATATTGTTATCATATGTGATAACCAGAGCTCAATCAAACTTGAAAATAATCCAGTGTTTCACAAGAACACAAATCATATTGATACATAGTTTCACTTCGTTAGTGATAAGGTTTAGTCAAGGGAAATCTATATTGAATATTGTAATACTTGTGACGAAGTTTCAAATATTTTTACTAAGCCTCTTGGAAGAATTAAATTTGAGTTATTTAAGGAGATGTTAGGAGTGCTAGTGAACCCTTTCTCCATTAAGGGGGAGTGTTAAATTTAATGGAGAAATGTATTCTATGAGAGATTCAGTTCATTAGTTACATGTGAGACTTGGATTAAGAATTTGTTCCTATTTTCTAGGTGGTTGTTCTAACCTCCCTATTTTCTTGTAAACTATATATTCTTGATTGTTAATGAGAAATGTGTAGAGCGTTCTACCAGAGGTAATCTCCAGGTGAAGCCCTCACTTGAGAGCTACTCAGTTTGTTGAATATATCATGTGTCTTCTAGTTTTTAACACTAAATGGTATTAGCCATTTGAACAATTGTTCAATTATTTTTTTATACTAAACCACTTTGTTAGAGAATATAATTTTTTTTCAATTACTTATAAATATCATTCTATTTGCGACAATTATCAAAGTCATTAAAAGGAAATTATCCCATCTATCTTTGGACAATTTCCTTAATACATAACCACTTTTCTTATCAACAATTTCAATTGTTAAAAAATAGTAAATGAATTATTATTTTATTTAACAAAATAAACTACTGTCATTCTCTAAAAATGATGTAGCCCACTAGGCATTCATCGCTTCTCCAGCTCTCGATGTAGCCTTCCTAACTGCTCTATCATTTGATGCAACCCTAAATCTAAACACCTATGAGCTCTAACCCACAAAATGATTCTCATATCCATCCTTCCTAATTAATTACATTGGATCTACAATAGAAATCCAATATCATTGGAAGTTTATGCTCTAGTAGTAATATCCTTTTTACTTGGGTGTAAATTATTATGGAGAGTTCATAATTTAATTCCAATAACAGTGGTAACCACCCAATGTTGAGTGATGGACTATTGGCAGAGTATCTTTGATTGATCCATACACAAAACCCTTAAACAAAAATACATCCTAATCTCCAACCCCTCAATGGTGCATACGCCCTGTTATTTTCACCATGTGAGTGACTAGGCATCCTCATTAGTGTTTGTGCTTGATCCAACAACCCTGAGTAAGCCAAAAAAATCAATGGTTTGCATGGATTGTGGGTGGTATGGGGGGGGGGGGGGGGGTTGTGTTCCCCTATGATGTTAGCGTGGAGGGTGGGTTCTACACTCTGTGTCCACCATCGATTTAATGAATGATTAATATTTTGTGTATGGGGGCAGTGTCTACCCCTATGTCAACAACTAGGAGGCCACAATCACGGTTCTACCATCTCCTTGTCGAGTTTACAATTCTTCCCCAAATATAACTATTTTGTAGTTCTTCATGAATCTTAAACTCGCACTTTAGCTTAGCTAATGATTTGGGTTATCGGGGCTTCCGGTTCTTCAAGTAAAAACATCATAATAGGCTACCCAGTCCAAGACCAGATATTTATCTGCTTCATCAGAAATGTCAAGAAGACACTCTATCTCTCTAGCCATATTATTCAACCTTCCTGCCCAGAGTCTTTGACATTACAAAATCTCTCTTCCTTTGGTAGGGTAATGAATAGTAAGTCAAGTGATAGGGATTCCAAGCACCTCTAGCTTTGTTCTATCACAAAAGGAGGGAATCTTTTTTAAATGATTTTTTGTCATCTACTCATGGGTAAGGAATTTTATGAATTATTTAAATCCATCCACCACTACATTGGCACATAAATCAATCAATTTTTCTTTCAGAAAATTCATCGAAATAAAATCATTTACACAGTACATAAGAGACTCGAAGTAAACCATTTCTACTATTCTAGAAAGGATATATTTATAGAGATTTCTCTCTCGCTCAACCTAATCTCTCTTATTCTCTCTTGAGGTCCTTGAACTCTACTACGCTCGAGCTACATCTTTTACTTACCTACACACATATAGTTTCTTAAAAATTAGAAATATCCTAACAGAACTAAGATCTGACTAGACATATGTCCCAATATTAATTATACATAGCCAAATTTTTATGATTTTTACAAAGGCCTATCTAGTCGCAATACCAAGTCAACAAAACAAACTAACATTGCATATTTTTTTAGGGCCTAGACGTAACTACATGAAATTTAAGTGATTGAGGCTTTTACAGTTATTCATATTGTTAGATATTTCTGGACGATAATTGTGCAACGGATTATCGATCCGCCCAAGATTTTAGATAGTTAGTTCCATCCATCATTAGGGACCATAAAGATGATGTGAGTAAACGAGCATTGAAGAGCTTATTTATAGGATAATAAGAAATAACTATCCATTGGGTCAAGGTCAAATTCATAAAAATTGTTCGAATAAATTAATAAGTAAAATAGGTCTTTAATAAAAAATAAGTTAACTAATTTATAATTGTCGAAATCTACAAATTGTAAATATGAATTAAGAATTAATTAAAAATAAAATATGAATTAATCAAAGACTATATTATTATTAACAATTAACTAAATTACAATAAATTAAGAGATATTAATAAAATAGTATTTATGAGTAGAAAATAAGAAATAAGGATAACACTGAATTAGAATAGTAATAATTAAATTAAGGAATGAAACAAGAATAAGAATAAAAATAAGAGTAAGAATTAGTTGAAAATTAAAAATAAGAATATAAGAACAAGAACTAGTTAAACAGACCCCATTTTGAAATAAGTTAAAATAATAAGAATTAAATTAGGAAAAAGTTGAAAATTAAGATTAATAAGATAATAATATGAGATTAAGAATTACTTAAATAAATCCCATCTCAAATTGAAAATTAATATTAAATTAAGGATTAATTAAAAGACTAAAACTTTTTGAGATAAGAATAAATAATAAATAGAATTTATATCAATAATAATTTAGACTTTAAATATGAATTATTAATAAATTGAGAATTTAAATTAAAGGATTCAATAAAGAATTAGTAGTTTTTTTGAAATGATAATAATGAAACTAAGAGATAGGTAAAAAGTATCCATTTTAAATTGAAAAATAATCGATTTAAACTCAATAACAAATAATTAAAATTAATAATCAATCAAATAGGCTATGAAGACTAGAATTATAAAAGTAGGAATTAAAAACAATTGAAATATGTTCAACAAGGATCCAATAAAAAATTAATAGAAAATAGGAGAAATATTGAAATTGATATTCATAAATAAAATTTTTGGGAATTTTAATTATGTATGTTTTTAATTATATAATTCGAGACTGAATAGGATAGATGGTGGATGGTGGACTTCCAGGATTGGCTATCCCCATATCCATCTTATTTATTAAAATTATTAGGATTCTTCTTGATTTCGAGGGCTTCTTGAATAATTTGAAAGTTGTGAAAATGAACAAACAGTATGATTTTTTATTGATCCAAAAAGATTAAATGTTTCGACTTCAAATAGTGTTCAACGATGACCAATTTTGTTAGGCGGTTGTCGTTGGTATCAGTTATGTGTTCCTTTGAGGTGTGCTTTGAAAGGATGACCTATTTGGCGAATATAGGATTTTGTGCATGAATAGAGAATTCGATAGACCCTTGATACTTGCATGGGATCAAATTTATCTTTGGCCAATCATAATAATTTCTTAACGGTTTTATGGGACTTGAATATGGTTTTAATCGTCTTCTTGGCCAATATCTTTGCTAAAAATCTGTGGTACCTTTAATGTACAAAAGATTAACTTCACCACAAGAAGGAGAAAGATTAGGATTGGGGGATCTAAGGTGGGATACAAATTGAAAGGCTTTAATGATATGAGAAGAGGAATATCCATTGGTTTGGAAAGCTTGGAATAAATGGGTTTCTCTAGCTGAAAGAAACTTAGGAGTATATATTTTTAGAGCTCTGAACAAACTTTTGGGATGGGTGGTGATGTGAGAAGGCATGAAGATAAAAATTAGTGCATCTATTCTTTATATAAACTTGATGGGAGAGGGAACCATTAGGGAGCTGGGTAACAAGGACATGAAGGAGACGAAGGGATTTATTTGATTTGATTTCCATAGTGAATTGGCTAAAAGTGGAAATACTACTGAGATGGGAATGAAAGACATTGAGAGTCAGTCTTCCGTGTTGCCAAATGACAAATGTTTCACCAAAAAATCAAAATCAACATTGAGGTTTGAGATGCCAATAGTTTAAAGATTTTTAATTAACTCTTAATCTATATTTTTAATTTATCGATTTGGTAAATTATAAATTAATTAACTTAGTTTCTATTAAAGACCCATTTCACTTATCAATTCATTTGAATAATTGTTATGAATTTGAACTTAACCTAATGTATACTTATTTCCTATTACCCTATAAATATGACATTTAGCACTCATTTACTCACATAAGATTTTTGGTCCCTGATGATGGATGGAGTAACCATAAGAAACAATGGACATATCTAAAAAACATTACAAAGTTATTTTCTAGAAATATTTAACAACTACATGAAATTTCCTAATTTTATACAAATTACAGTTGAGGGAATTTCTTCTCCTTTGGAGAATTTTATGACACCCTTGAGGTTTGATCTAAAATTTTAGGTCCCTATAATACTAGTTTATCCCCCATATTGTTATTCTTGTGCCTCATAGAAGCCCACTATTGTTATTGTTGTGCTCTTACATTATTATTGTTATGTACGTCATAATTATATTTTGACCCTTTAAACTCCTATATATACCAAGGATGTCTTTTCATTTGAATCATCTAAGAATTTTTCATTTATGTGATGTAAATGAATGCTCCCCCTAAAAATTGCTTTTTATCTAGTCATTGATCTAGATTTTCTTATCTTTCTATGTTAGTTATATCTACTTACATAAAAAAAATCCCTTGGTTCTATGGTTTTCCTGCTTCAAACAGATCATCGTGGTACCTTCACTATAATGTTTTTTCTATGAAGCTTCAATCCATGAAATTGTTCCAAGGAAAATAGAGGAACAAACATCATGCACAAATTCACTCACAAATCAATTTTTATTCTCCGCAACAAAGACAAATTACAAGTTGCATAAATAGTTTTCATGAGATCCAATAGTTTCTAAGACAAGAGAAAATTGTTGAGAAAATCTCTCAACAAACTCTAACCACTATAAAAAAAATATGCCTACATTCTAATGTAAGGATTATTCCAAGTTTCCCCTTTAATTCTTACATCTACAACATTACAAATATTATTACAAGAAACACAAAATTACATATAATTGCACATGTATGAGAGGTCTTCGTCGGCACTTATCCCCACTCTGAAGTCTCCTAGACAACGCTCTTTTCACCACCACAAATTTTGAGCTTCCCATTCAACTCATTTAATACATAACCACCTCTCACCATCTTTGATAAACTTTGTATAATTGACGTTTCTCAATCTTCCGAAGGACAATCTCAATGGTGGACTATATCCAGTAGTCAATTATGCAGTTGACCTTTCAACCCACATGGATCTCATAACATAACCTATAATTGGTGCTCTTGAATCCCAAACAAAAATATCCATATGTATATAATAGAATCACATATTCAAATTAATGATAGGTCCTCTTGCGACTAAAGAACATCCAAAACCACTAATTTGAACTATATTATTTTGTTCAATAATTAGTTCTTCATTATTTAATTTTACAAACCAACTTATAAAAACAAATGAAAAACTAAATAACACATAAATCAACATATCCCACAACAATAAAACTAGTTTCCATTATATCAAACTCTCTGTTGTCCTCTAAGCATTCACAAACATAAAATTAATCTCCTTATCCATCACATGGCTTGGCTACAAAATTTATCGAAATGTTTAGAGATTTCACATTTGCCAGCCATCTTCCTTTAAAGCTGGTGTATGGCAGATCAGTCATCCCAATTTTGTTGAAGAAGTAGACTCACCATGAAAAATAAATTTTTGGATGGCAAATGAAGTGCATAAAAGGACCACACGTGTATTGAAAGATAAGGCACAAAGATGGCATTAGTAGTGATAGTGTTGGTGTCTAAATTATATCAAAATATGGGTCTCCACTGCAAAGATTAGGAACAATTGTTGAGAAATATATTTGGAATATCAATATGGCCTAGCTAAAGTTGGGTCGGCCTAGAGAGACCTCAAACGGTGTTGGGTTGTGTTATACTCTTTCCATGACTAGCCCACGTAGTTAACCGGGGGATTAGAGGGGGGGCAGAGCCCCCCCTTTATTGCACCGATTGCATAGCGAGGGGGTCATAGGGGATTTGAGGGCTGTAGGTAACCCCACTCTATAGGGTCTGGGGCAGCGCCCCGGAAAATTTTGGTTTGGAACCTATGTTAGGTTGGGCAGACCCACCTATGGTTTTGTGCATGATTTTCGCACATGTTCTTGGACGCGATGGTTTTTGGTCCATGGTATTGGACATGATGGTTTTCAGTCCATGGTATTGGATGCTTCGACATGTATAAATATGTATTATAACATTGAAAGAAAAATAATGAAAATTCAAGCTGGTAGTCCCGGTTTTGGGATCCAGGGGAAAATCTGTGTGTATATGTGTTTTCTGTGTTATGCTCTTGCATTGTTTATTTAATGTGTTATATAATCCATATGCAGGTAATTTCTGTATGGGGTTAAAACCTACATTTGGTATCAGAGCTATTTTGGCTTCAAGGGGAAGCCTTGTTACCGAGGGGTTTTGCTCGGGCCTTTGGTAGACCCTGTTCAGTGGGAGATCTGTGAGATCAACTCTTGTGGTGAAAGAAGATGGCAAGCAGTGGAAAGATAGAGATTGAGAAATTTAATGGTCATAGTTTTGAGTTGTCGAAACTCAAGATGGAGGATCTGTTGGTGGATAAAGATCAGTGGATCGTGGTAGATCTGGGTACCAAACCAATGGGAGTGTCCAATGAAGAATGGAAGAAGTTGGATCAAAATGCAAAGAGCACAATACGATTGTGTGTCTCAGATTCAGTATTTCTGAATGTATCAGGGGAAGCTACAATGACGGATTTGGGGGACAAGTTAGGGACTTTGCACCAATCTAAGTCTCTGGTGAATAAACTATTCCTACAGAAAAAGCTATATAACCTAAGGATGAAATATGGAGACTCAGTGACAAAGCATATGAACGCATTTAATACTGTGGTAAGTCAGTTAGAATCTGTTGAAATTAAAATTTCAGATGAAGATAAGTGCATCAATTTGTTGTGTTCTCTACCACATTCGTGGGATATTTTGGTTATTGCAATAGGTAGCAATGCAACTGTTGTATAGTTTGATGAAATAGTCTCATCCTTGCTGATGGAGGAGATGAGACGGAAAAACATGGAGAGCCAGAATGGTGATGCCTTGTATGTACAAGGAAGATCCCAAAACAGAAACAAAAATAATTCTTCGAGTGGGAGATCTAAATCTCCAGGAAAAGCTGTAAAGGTGGTGTGCTGGAAATGCGGAAAGGAAGGGCACTACAAAAGGGACTGTAAATCTAAAGCTCCTGATAAAGGAAAGGGATCTGATGATGCTCCTTCTGCAGAGGCAAAAACCACCTCAGATGGAGGAGGGGATGTGTGCTTGGCTTCTTCAAGTACACATGTAGATCATGATGCATGGTTGCTTGACTCAGGTGCATCGTTTCACTTCACTCCCTATAGAGAGTGATTCTATGAGTATGAGAAATATGATGGTGGTGGTGTCTTCTTAGGGGATGATAGGAAGGCTAGAATCGTTGGTTGCAGAAAAGTAAACTTGAAGTTGTAAGGTGGAAGGGTTAGAACACTTTCGGGTGTTCTGCATATTCTTTCCTTGGACAGAAATCTGATTTCTGTAAGCAAGTTGGATGATGTAGGTGTAAAAGTAGAGTTCGAGAAGGATACCTGCAAGATGGTTCGGAGAGCACTGGTATTGATGCGGGGAGTTTGGATTAGAACTCTGTAAAAGCTGCAAGGTAGCATGGTTGTTGATGGGTGCAATAGTTCTGTGGTTCTTGAAAGTGGAGAAAAAAATCTGGTGGTCTCTAGAAAGAAGACCATGGTGTGGCATCAAAGGCTTGGACATATTGGAGAGAAGGTCCTTCGAATACTTCATAGTAAAGGTATGGTAGAAGGTATGAGTAATAGCTCTCTGGATTTTGATTTCTGTGAAAATTGTGTATATGGGAAGCAGAATTGAGTGAGTTTCCCCTCTGGTGGTAAGAGGGTGAAACAGATAATAGATCTTATGCACAGTGATGTGTTTACACCTGTGAAGGCTCCATCCCTAGTTCAGTCTATGTACTATGTATCATTTATAGATGACTTCTCAAGGAATACATGGATATATTTCCTTAAGAAGAAATCTGAAGTCTTTGACAGGTTTAAAGAATTTAAGGCTCTAGTGGAAAACCAGACAGAAATGAAGATAAAAGTGTTGAGGACAGATAATGGTGGAGAGTTTTGTAGTATGAATTTGAAGAATTATGTAAGAGGTGTGGTATAGCACGGCAGAAGAATACTTGATATACACCTCAGAAAAATGGAGTTGCAGAAAGAATGAACAAGAGGTTGATGGAAAGGGTAAGAAGCATGCTTAGTGGTGCCAAGTTAGGACATGAATTCTAGGCAGAGGCAGTGGAGACTGCATGTTACCTGGTCAACAGGTCACCTTCATCAACATTGGAGGATAAGACTCCACAAAGAGGTATGGACTGGTAAGAAACCCTCTCTTTCACATCTGAGGGTACTTGGATGTGATGAATATGTACATGTTCTAGGGGAGAAAAGAACAAAGTTGGATAGTAAATCTGAAAAGTGCATCTTTATTAGGTATAAGGATGGTTTAAAGGGTTATAAGCTTTGGAACCTAGTAATAAGGAAGGTTGTGTACAGTCGAGATGTGGTGTTCAGAGAGGTGAGAGATGTAATTAAACATGAAGTCGAACCAAAGGAACCTGAGAAGATAGAGTTTGAGCTGAAGGAGGAAGAATGGGACTCTACAGCAGAGGAGGAATCAAAACATGAAGAGCCACAAAGTTCGGGTGTGAGAAGATCAATTCAAGAAAGAAGGCAGTGAGAAAGGTATAGTCCATCTACTTTTTGTTCAAATTTTTCTTTATCTATTACTGATGATGATCCCAGAATTGTGAGGGAAGTAGCAGATTCAGAGGATGGAAAACTCTGGAAAGAGGCCATGGTTGATGAAATGGCATATTTGCACAAAAATGAGGCTTGGGATTCGGTGGAGTTGCCGGCTGGAAGGAAACCCATTGGCAGCAAATGGGTGTTCAAGAAGAAGACAAATGTAGAAGGAAAGGTGGAGAAATACAAATCTCGGTTGGTAGCAAAAGGTTATTCCCAGGTGCCGGGAATTGATTTTGGTGATATTTTTTCTCCTGTTGACAAGGTAACTTCTATTAGATTACTCTTATTTGTTGTTGCTGCTTTTGATTTTGAGGTAGAAGAGATGGACGTGAAGACAAAATTTCTTCATGGGGATCTGGAAGAGGAGATCTACGTGAAGCAACCTGAAGGTTTTATAGTGAAGGGTAAGAAATAACTGGTATGCAACTTAAAGATGTCTTTGTATGGGTTAAAACAATCACCAAGGATGTGGTATCAAAAATTTGATACATTTATACGGGGACTTGGCTTCACTAGAAGCAAAGTAGATCACGATGTGTATTATAAATTAATTGGTGACCATGTTATTTATCTAGTCTTGTATGTGGATGATATGTTGTTGGTTGGAAATGATAAAGAAATTATCCAGTATTTGAAGACCCAATTGTTCTCCGAATTCGACATGAAAGATCTTCCTGCTACAAACTATATTTTTGGCATGGAACTTAAAAGAGACTAGGAAAAGAGGAAGCTCTGGTTAAACCTCTGTAGGATAGAAAACCTATGAAGGTTCCTATTCTTGTAGGTGTAAAGTTATCTATTGAACAGTGCCCGAACACACAAGAAGAGGAAGAGGACATGTCTTGTGTTCCATATGTAAGTGTAGTTAGTAGCCTGATGTATGCAATGGTCCGTACTAGACCAGACATTGCACATGTAGTGGGAGTATTGAGTAGGTTTATGTCAAAACTAGGAAAAGAGCATTGGACAGCAGTGAAGTGAGTTTTTGGGCACCAAGGAAGACCGGGATTGGACAGAGTGTTGGATATTCATGGCTTTGTTCATGCAGACTAGGCTAGAGATTTGGATCAGAGAAGATCTACAAGTGGGTATGTGTTTAACCTATTTGGAGGTGCAGTCAGTTGGATGAGTAAGAAACAATCTGTAGTAGCACTATCAACTACAGAGGCAGAATACATGGCAGCCACTCATGCAAGCAAGGAAGCAGTTTGGTTTTAGAGATTGTGTTCAAGTATGGGGTTAGTACAGGGAGCTCTAGGATAGACTGTGACAGCCAAAGTGCAATTTTCTTGGTAAAGAACCCTGCATATCATTCAAAGACAAAGCACATTGATGTGCAGTATCACTTTGTGAGGGATATGATAGAAGATAAAATGGTGTTGTTGGTAATGGTGGACACTTTGAAGAATACTACAGATGCATTAAAAAAATCTGTGAGCTCTGAGAAGTTCTCTTGGTGTAGAGAAACAATGGGCATTACAGGGCTGGATAAATGACTAAGTTCTGTTGTGGCCCCCTGTGGAAATAAAACAACAAGTGGGAGAATGTTGGGTTGTGTTATATTCTTTCCATGACTAGTCCACGACTCCACGTAGTTAACTAGGGGGTTAGAGGGGGGGCGGAGCCCCCCCTTCGTTGCACCGATTATGTAGCGGAGGGGTCATAAGGGGTTTGAGGGGTGCAGGTAACCCCACTCTATGGGGTCTAGGGTAGCGCCCCGGAAAATTTTGGTTGTGGAACCTATGTTAGGTTGGGCGGACCCACCTATGGTTTTGTGCATGATTTGCGCACATGTTCTTGGACGCGATGGTTTTTGGTCCATGGTATTCGACGCGTTTGTTTTCGGTCCATGGTATTGGATGCTTCAACATGTATAAAAATGTATTATAACATTGAAAGGAAAATAATGAAAAATCAAGCTAGTAGTCCTGGTTTTGGGATCCATGGGAAAATCTCTGTGTATATGTGTTTTATGTGTTATGCTCTCGCATTGTTTATTTTATGTGTTTTAGAATTTTTATGCAGGTAATTTCTGTACCGGGTTAAAACCTACAAACAGAAAAAAAAAAATCAGATTTTCTTTTTGAAAGCAACAAGAAATTCAATTTAAAATACTTTGAAGATAGAAACTCCAATGTGGAAACTAGCCTGCTCTAATTGCATCAAGCTTGACCCAAGAGATTTCCTATCAAGCCAATGAATGATCTCAATGCAGTGGATCCCCTCTTCCACCAACACTCCATCAACTAGTAGCACCATGAATTTATAGGCAGCGTTGGTGCCGTAAACTACCAGTTTGACGGCAAGGAAGATTTACACATCAGTTCACACTCATTCATCCATCCATGATGAAACAAATCCTCCATAAGAACCATGCCTCACTAAAGTAAGAGAATGAATGGAAGAGGGTTGTTTATGCTCACAAGAAGTATGGTTTGACATTGGGGAATGAGAGAATGAAGTGGACCTTTGTTGTTGAATTGATGGAGACGTCTGAAGTGCAAAACTGAAGGCTATAACTGCACTTTGACAATTCTAGAACATATTACAGTAGATCCAATTCCCATGAATGGATTCACCCAATAGGCACAATGCTTCTACACTGGCCCACCACCTCAAACGATTACATCCAATGAATGTTGCCACCATTCTGTAATTGATCTAACAAGTTTTGGTAAGATTACAATAAAAGTATAGAATAAATAAATGTTTGAAATAGTCCATGAAAGGTTCTCTCGCATGCTATGAGACGACTGTTCACTTTGACCATTGGTCGCTGACTACTGTATACATGGGAACATGCACAGTCATGAAATTTGATTCGCCTCACACCACATTTCTAACTTGGTTCATCTCTGACAAAAACCATTTTCATCGGCAAAATGGTTCAAAGAAAGTGTAATGAAAACATGCACAACCATACATTACTTCAATTGAATCGAAGACGCCATGTCTCCTGGCTAATGACTTACATCATACTGGTGACAATGTATTCAACATAGACTGAGGAAAGTTAACAACTCACATAAAACACACCACTCCTAAAAGGCATAGGAAACTAATATTTACACACCCTCTACGTTAACATATGTATAGAGTAATAAAAATCAATGCTTTGTCATTTTATTGGCCTTCCCATAAGTGAATCAAGCTAGAAGAGGCTTGGATACCAACAAGAAAAATAGCAGACCAGAAATTATCATAAATTCACTCACAAATCAATTCATATTCTCCAATAAAAAAGAAAATTACAAGCCACATAAATAGTGGTCATGAGATCCAATAGTTTCTAAGACAATAGAATATTGTTGAGAAAATATCTCAATGGAATCTAACCACTAAAAAACATAATATGCCTACATTCTAATGTAAGAATCATTCCAAGTGCCTTGCCATTTGAATCATCCAAGAGTTGTTAATTTATTTGAGGTAAAGGAAGGTTTCCCCCTCAAAGTGGCTTATTATCTATTTGTTGATCTATATTTTTCTTATCTTTCTATGCTATTTTGATCTAGTTACACAACAAAGCTCCCAGTTCTATGGTTTTGCTACTTCAAATAGATCATCGTGGTATTTTCACTATAATGGTTTTTCTGTGAAGCTTTATACCATGAAATTGTTACCATTTCAAGGTGAAATATTTATGAACATTTGGTTACAACTTCAAACCTTCATTCTCTTATTTTTAGAGATATGGTCCAAGGAAGATATGGTTTCTATATACTTCAAAATTCAGTCTCAAACAAGTTTCTTGGGAAAAAAACATCATAATTTTCTCCTTGAGAATATGATTTGAATTCTATAAAAAGTGATTTTCTATCAGTTTTAGGGTTGAAGGTTGAAACACTGACATTTGGAATTTGGTACAAGGTTTCTCTATTAAATGAGTCCATAATCAAGTCATCGTAAGAGATTTGGCATAACTTTATCTTGAATAATATAATCTCGATATGACTTGTGGTTTTGGAAAGAAGACATAGAGAGGTACCTCAAGACATAATTTTATATCTTGAGAGGCTGAAACCATAGAGTTCCAACAGTTTCAAGGTCAACGAGATCAAGAGGCTCAAAATCATGCTCTTAAAAGATGTGTATTTTTAAATTTTCATAGATTTTGTTTGAAAACATAGTGGAGTGGTTCAAACGACATATAAAATCATATAAATTATTATTTGATTCCAAAGTGTCTGAAAAAAAATTATACACCCATTAAGCCCATAGAAATATCTACTGTGACACATGAATAAGATGAAGAAATGCAATGTGATATATCAAAATTGTGGGAACAAGTGCAACAATTTTCTCTCTACAAAGAGCAACCTAAAGCGATGAATGTTAATATGGATAATTTGGAAGAAAAAATAAAAAGGGACTTGCAAGGTTTGACAAACTTGCTATAAGAAATGCTTTCGAGTGGTGAGAAGGTATTCCATGAAACCCATGATGAGAACAAAAGGAATGTGAATCATGATTGTAGAGACTCTATGTTTGGGATGAAGACCAACCACATTCCAAATATTGATATGAGTAAGTTTGATGGAAATGATCTAGTAACATGGATATTATAGATGGAACAGTTATTTGATCTACATCAATTGCAACACACACAAAAAGTTACACAATGCATCTTTATATTTAGAACCCAATCAATTTATGTTGTATCATTGGATTTGTTTTCATAAATCACTTTTCACTTGGGATTTTTTTACGGAGGAAATGATAGAACATTACAAAGATAGAAAGAGAAGCACCTTCTTTAGCCAATTAATAAATCTCAAACATAAGGGTTTAGTTGTAGAACACATTGACGACTTCCAAATATCTAATATCAAGGTTCCAAACGAGCATTTGACTAATGCTTTTATAGAGACTTTAAAGGACAACATCCAACATGAGGTTCACATTTGGGAACATAATTCATTGGAGAATGCATTCAACCTGGAAAGAAAAGTTGAAAGAAAAATTATGGAAACAAGGAGGTCTACCACTCACAACTATAAAGATGGAAGTGTTTCCTCTCCTAGCCTCCCACAACTTACAAGGTTGATGCAACAAGAACTGGAGAAAATAAGAGAAAAAGGGATTTGTTATAGTTTTGATAAAAAATACAATAAAGGTCATGAGTATGTTGAGAATAAATTATTTTACGTAGATTGTGAAGAGGAGGAAGAAAATGAATAAGAAACATCAAAAGAAGAATATATAAACTAGGAACCAACCCTAGGGGTTGAAAAATAAGAAATAAATATTAGTATATCTTGTAATTCATTGACGGGAATTACCACTCCTCAAACTCTCAATATAGAGGATATACCAAGAAGAAAAATGTAGTAGATCTAATTGATTCCATTACTACCCACAATTTTATTCATTGTAAGATAGCCAAGGCTTTGAGTTTCTTTCTATATTCAATATGAGAGTGTCAAGTGATGGTTGCAAATAGAGGAACTATAAATTTATGAGGGAAGTGCCATAATATAAATCTAACCATGGGGGAATATGTATTAAATAGTCTAATTATTGTCATTCCAATGGGCGGTGTTGATGTTGTACTAGGATTCCAATGGTTAAAATCTTTAGATATTATAATTTTTAATTTTCAAGAACATTTCTTGAAAGTTTTTTGGGAAGGAAAGGAAATTTAATTAAGGGGTACCTTAGGGAAACCTAGGAGGATAATCAAATGTAATGGAATGGCAAAGATTTTGAAGAAGGAACAATGAGGGGTAATTTCATAATTATAGTCGCTATATGTTCAAACATCTAAGCCATCCATTTCTCAATATCTCAAAAGAGTGATTGGCAATCATTGAAAGGTATCTGAGACTCCTCATGGTCTTCCACCTATTCAAAATAATTATTATGATATTCACTTGATTCTAGGAAGTGTTCCTCAAAACATCACACCTTATAGATATCCCTATGCCCAAAGGACTGACATTGAAGATATGGTTGTATAAATGCAAGAGATAGGTATAATTCAACCTAAGAAATGTTCTTTCTCTTCTTCAGTAGTATTGGTGCACAAGAATGATGGATCATGGCATATGTCTTTGTATTATATAGAGGTGAACAAGCTCACTATTAAAGATAAATTTCCCATTCTTCTCATTGATGAATTGTTGGATAAGCTACATGGAGCCATTTTCTTGACCAAGCTAGATCTTCATTCAAGATATCATCAAATTAGAATTAAGATAGAAAACAATCCAAAAATAACATTCAAAACTCATGCAGGCCATTATTAATTTTTGGTGATTCCTTTTGGCCTTACTAATGCACCTTCCAAATTTCAAGGTTTAATGAATTCCACTTTCAAACCCTTATAAAATTTTGTGTTAGTATTTCTTCACGATATAATAATTTTACAATAAGACTTGGAAAGATCATGTTCAACATGCTTAAAGGGTGATGAAACTATTGGAGGAGAAACACTTATATGAAAACCCCTCAAAATGTTTCTTTCATGTACAAGAAGTGGAATATTTGGGTCATATTGTATCTCATGAGGGTGTTAAGGTAGACCTTAACAAAATTAAAGCCATAAAGGAATGGAAAATTCCCATGACATTAAGGCATATTCAAGGATTTCTCTAGTTGAAAGGGTATTATCACAATTTTTTTTAAGTATTATGGCAAAATAACAACACCTTTAACAACATTGATGAAGAAATATGCATTTTTTTGGACTCTAGAAGTAGCTAAGGCCTTTGAACATCTTAAAGAGGAAATGTGTTGAGATCGCGTCTTAGCTACACCAAACTTGAAAAAAACCTTTATTATGGAATTTGATGCCATAGGCAATGACAGTGGTGTTGTTTTAATGAAAGAAGTAAGACCCATTTATTTTGAAAGTTTCTTAGTCAAGGGAAATAATTTACACAAACCTATTTATGAAAAGGAAATGTTGGAAATGTTGGAAATAATACTGAGAGGGGGGATTGAATCAGTATTATCAAATCAATAAAACTTTTTCATTTCCATACTTAGATACATATACGCTACTTCAGTTAATAGAACCCGCGCGTATACGTAACTGTGTCTAATTCAACTAGCGTATATCCAGAATACTTATGATACAATTAATCCATTAAATGTTGATCTTTAGTTAGTGAATCAGAAATTAATTAACCATATGAACAGTAAGAAGGTGCAGTAAAACAAAACAGATCATCACACACAAGAAGCACACATGAACATCATGATATAATGTGGAAACCCAATGTGGGTGAAAACCACCTGCTGCAAGTTGTCTCTATCTTCTTTTAATAAGAAACTTCCTTTTACAATAGTTCTGTACTGGTACAGTCCTTTACCAGCACACAGGATGCAACCTGCAGAGGGCTACAACCCTCTCTCATTCTCCAAACACTCCTAGAAGGGAGCTACAACCCCCTAAGCTCTTGTACTAGCCGATCCATTTACTAGTACGTAGGTGCCGGCCTAGTGAAATGCTCCAACCTTTACTCGTTTTCAGCTGCTACTGGAAGGGAGCTACCACCCCCTTTACTCTTCTACTAGCTGATGTACTAATACATAGGCACTGGCCTACAATCTCCTTTCATCCTCCAGGAACCACATTTCATACATTTTCAAAATGGATACTCCTGAAGCACAACACTATAATTTGAAAGGCCATGTTTCATCCAATTTTCATACTGGACCCATCAATATCATTGAAGCACAAAATCAATCAATACTAGCATCATCAATCTCTAAATAATTGAAACATTGAAACCCTATCAACAGACTCACCAGAACACAGAACAACCAACAGAACTCTGCAACAATAATAGATCCAATTGAAATGTCAAATATCATAATCATAATGTATATGCTACTATGACGAACCAAAACCGCATACATACGTGCTTTCACTAAAGCCAACCTGCGTACAGATCTATAAATATTCAATCATGAGTTGCAGCTATTTCAAACTTAAGTTATACCCAGTTCAGAACATTCCATGCATCAGTATATAGATCTAGCATAATCAACCATATAGAGATAATTCATTTCAAACCATTTAATCCCGATTTATCCTTAGATCTTTTTCTCCATCAACCAGTGAGATTCCTCCTTAGCTCAGATCAAGCAATGCATCATGAACCCATAACCTACATACTGAATCTCATCCTTCATCAGATATTCAAGACTTTTTGAATGCTTTTGCCTAATGATCTTCCTCTCCTTTTATAATCTTAGGCCTTACTCAATACCATGGTCCAAAGCCATTCAGAACCAATACTAGGGACCCAATACCTGGGTTCAACACTTCGGACGCAATACCAAGGACCAAAACCATATTTCTAAATACCATGGACCCAAAAATAAGCTTTCCCACATGTACGCGCTTTTCTGTGCATGAAATTGCGTGCATACGAATACATGACTTTTGATCAGCAATCCTGCATGTATACGCACCTTTGTATATAGTGAACCTGCGTGTATACCCTACTTGGTATATAGATAACCTACGTATATACGCGACTTGGTACATAGTGAACCTGCGTATAACCTATGTGTATACACTACTTGGTATATAGTAAACCTGTGTATATACTCTGAACCTGCATATATACTCTTCTTTTTTCATTCTTTGTAGTATGATCATCAAATCTTTGCTACTGATCTATGATCTATCATCTGTGTGAGTTGCCATCAAGGACAACACTTGTATCGTAATGCCAACAATCTCCCCCTTTGGACTTGATGGCAAAGCTAACTTGTCATACTGAGAACTGTCATCTGATTCCTTTGAGTTGTCTTGCATCCCATGTATTCTGTCACATCTGATATCTCTTCTGTAGATTCATCTAGTTATATATAAGTGAGTTGTTTCTTCTACAAGTGGGTTGCCATCAAGTACAACACATGCATCATAATGCCAACAATCTCCCCCTTTGGACTTGATGGCAACAACACTGAGTTGTTTCTTCTACGAGTGGGTTGCCATCAAGTACATCACATGCATCATAATGCCAAAAATCTCCCCCTTTGGACTTGATGGTAAAGCTAACTTGTCATACTGAGAACTGTCATCTGATTCATTTGAGCTGTCTTGCATCCCATGTATTCTGTCATATCTGATATCTCTTCTGTAGATTCATCTAGTTATATATAAGTGAGTTGTTTCTTCTATGAGTGGGTTGCCATCAAGTACAACACATGCATCACAATTCCAACAATCTCCCCCTTTGGACTTGATGGCAACAACAACAAATCACTCTCCCCTTTGACATCCAGGGCAAAGGGCAGACCAAGATATTCTCTTTCCTTGATAAACGTTTCGCTGACCATACTCCCCCTGAGTACCTGCTGAATCTGTGAATGAGATCCCCCTTTGTATATGCCAAGGTGTACTAATCTATCCATGCTCCCTCTGAGTACATGCTGAAGTCTCTGCTCTGCTGAAGTGTGTTGTTCATGCTCCCCCTGACTGTAAGCAAGGTTTGCAAAAAGATGTTCTACAAGAAGAACATGACTCTATCATAAATGACCTTCCTATCACTAAGGACTCATACATACATCCGTCTCCCAACCAAGTGGGAATTGACTCATCTACCCAACCAAGTGGGGATACATCAAGGTTTACACATGATAACACGAGTATAACATCATCTCTCCCAGGCATAGTGGGGAAACCAACATAGGCTGTTACATGACCTTGATAATAAAAGAAATACATGACTGAAATATTTCATCATCCTTCCTATGCATAGAGGGGGTACAAATTACATCAGGATAGATTTCATAAAATGACTACAATAGATAGAGACACACTATTACATCATGAGTCTTGATATCACCTTTACATCTAAATAAGACCATGATAGTCATCAACAACTATCATACACAATGTATGATCTGCTCCATAAGCATCTGTCAACAACATCTAGACCAGTAATCATGTTCTCCCTCTGCACCTGTCCCAGATGGTCTCTGTCAGACCCACAACAGACTCTCTTCAACTAGAGTTCGGCCCACTGATTTCCAAAATATACGTGACTGTATCCACAGAAACATGCATATATACGTGGATGTATCTCATAAAACTCACGTACAACCACTTCCAGATCAGCAACCTGTAAATGCCCTGTAATAAGGTATGTCTGCATATAGATATTCACATTAATCATTTTTGAAAAATACATTTTTGAAAAATACCATAGTCATCTCATCATCATCAAGATCTGCATGATCCAAGTATCATCACTTTGAGAACATCTGCATCAATCAACATGTAAGTATCAACCTATCATCATATAGGTAAGAACTCATCATCATCTTGTCTCCAATAATGCAACTTTGAGTAATCATTCATGTATCCAGCACTATGTATCTTGAGCTCAAGATCATTTGCCAAGACTTCTTTATATCATCAACATCAACAATCCTCATCCACATGGGTGCCAAGAACTATAGGAATCCTGTAAGACAACTGTATTATATGATCTTTATGCATATGATGACAGTAGCATATGAGTGACTCATCATCAAGTAATGAAGTTGTGTATGTAAGCACCATTCAGAGAATCAACCACAAATCTGATATGAAACTCAACTATGTAACCCTAAGAATTATATGAGATGGACAACTCATAACCATATCATAGCACGATATATCATTTAACCATATAAGCATCATCACCAAGGACTACTAGCCATAATGCCAACAATGCATTATTAAAGGCATATGCTCCCCCTGAACTTGTGCCATCTTTTTTACTGTCAGATCTGCTCATGCATATATTAGCAAGAAGTATCAAGGTATTATCATCATTAAGTTAGGATCAAAAACACTTCTAAACATCTTATGAGTATCAAGACATTTCCACACATCATTAGCAGATTGTAACCATTATCAAACAGAGCAAATAATGGACTGAATCATATCAGACCCTTTTTCTGAGCCTGTTCCCTCTACTTTTCCTCAGACTGACATATACGCGATTGTGTAGTGTCTAACTCACGTATATACGCGACTTCCCTTTATGAAACTTGTGTATGAGATTTATGACACTGAAGTTTTACACTTTCAGCTCCCCTTGAGTCTGTTATGTCTGTATATGGTGTTGTGCCACATCTTTCTGACTGTACTTCCTTCTTCTTCCATATCTTCAAGTGTGATGATGTTTTCTCCTTTTGGTGTGGTGCCCGTACCTTGTTCTTGCACTCCTTTACTATATGTCCAAGCTTGTTACATGCATAACATCTCATATGTTTCATATTCCTTCTATAGCAATCAACAGCTTTGTGACCAAACATATTGCAAGAAAAAAAATATCCCTTAAAGTACTTGGAATGTGATGATCTTTCTGTGTGATGATCTTGCACCATTCTTCTTCTGCATCTGGCTACAACATGTCCAAGGTTATGACATACATAACATTAAACATTATTCATTGGAGGAGTAAAAGAATTTCTTTGAAGAATTTCTTTCCTTGGCTGTTGATGGGGTTGACCTTTCATCTCCTTGTTGAGCATTTTAGATTTTGCATTAGAGTTCCTTGTCTTATTTTCTAAACTAGATTCACCTTCAATAGATTCATGAAAACCAAGACCAGTTTTGATAGCAGGAGACCTTTGACTACTAAGAATATCATCCAAGATCTTAGTACTATCTTGAAATCGTAAGAGCTTATATTTTTATTCTAATTTATCTTTTAGAATATTTACCTCAACCTGATGTTGCTCTTCCTTTTCAAGACACTGCTTCTTCATGTTTTCTTCAGCGTTTCTTCCTTGTTCCAATTGATGTCTTAGTTGAAGAACTTCGTTTTCTTGTTTTTCAAAAGATTGGAGTAGTTATTTATTCTGCTTCTTTGATTCTTCAAGATCTTCCTTTAGCGAGAGGATCATAGCTTCAAGCCTTTCATAATAACTGGATCTATCTCTGAGTTTCTTGATTGTTGTGCTCCTCTCATTGACTTCATTTCTTAATGATGTCACTTCATCCTACAACTTTTGACATTGAACTACCTTGTCCTTGAATACCTTCCTTACCTTGTTTCCTTCCTCTAGTTGAACTTTTAGTTTGGTAGCTTCTTCTTTGAAGGAACATTCCCTTTTGTTCAATAGATCTTGTTAATCTCTAATTTTGTCTGCAAGCCTTTTAAATTCTGCCTCTATTTGATATCTTTCTTGCTCACCCATAAGAGCAATTTCAGTTGTTTCGTTACCACTTTCATCATCTTCAAATGGATAGATAACTGTATCACTAGAGGATAACAAATTCATACCTGATAGTTCATCTCCATTTTGAAGTGATTCTGAATCTGAAGTGCTTCTTCCACATATTCCCCAATCGATACTCCCACTGTCATAGCTCTTCTGAGATGTCTTCCTTTTCTTAGGTGCTTTCTTCTTAAGCTTCTTTCACATTGTTCCACGGATCTCCTTCAAGCGATCAAGCTTCTACCAAAGGACCTACTCTGATACCAATTGTTGGAAATAATACTGAGAGGGGGGGGTGAATTAGTATTATCAAATCAATAAAACTTTTTCATTTCCATACTTAGATACATATATGCTACTTCAGTTAATAGAATCCGTGTGTATACGCAACTGTGTCTAATTCAACTAGCGTATATCCAGAATACTTATGATTCAGTTAATCCATTAAATGTTGATCTTTAGTTAGTGCATCAGAACTTAATTAACCATATGAACCATAAGCAAATGCAGTAAAACAGAACAGATCATCACACATAAGAAGCACACATGAACACCATGATATAAGGTGGAAACCCAATGTGGGTGAAAACCACCTACTGCAAGTTGTCTCTATCTTCTTTTAATAAGAAACTTCCTTTTACAATAGTTCTGTACTGGTGCACTCCTTTACCAGTACGCAGGCTGCAACCTGCAGAGGGCTAGAACCCTCTCTTGTTCTCCAGACACTCCTAGAAGGGAGCTACAACCCCCTAAGCTCTTGTACTAGCTGATCCACTTACTTGTACATACATGCTGGCCTACTGAAATGCTCCAACCTTTACTCATTTTCCAGTTGCTACTGGAAGGGAGCTACCACCTGCTTTTTACTTGTACTAACTGATGTACTAGTACGTAGGTGTCGGCCGACAATCACCTTTCATCCTCCAGGAACCACATTTCATAAATTTTCAGACTGGATACTCTTGAAGCACAACACTATAATCTGAAAGGCCACGTTTCATCCAATTTTCATACTGGACCCATCAATATCATTGAAGCACAAAATCAATTAATACTAGCATCATCAATCTCTGAATCATTAAAACACTGAAACCCTGTCAACACAGTCACTAGAACATAGAACAACCAATAGAACTCTGCAACAATAACAGATCTAACTGAAACATCAAATATCATATATCATAATGTATACGCTACTATGACGAACGAAAACTGCGTACATAGGCACTTTCACCAAAGCCAACCCGTGTACAGATCTATAAATATTCAATCATGAGTTGCAGTTATTTCAAACTTAAGTTATACCCAATTCAGAACATTCCATGTGTCAGTATACAGATCTAGCATAATCAACCATATAGAGATAATTCATTTCAAACCATTTGATCCCGATCTATCCTTAGATCTTGTTCTCCATCAACCGGTGAGATTCGTCCTTAGCTCAGATCAAGCAATGCATCATGAACCCATAACCTGCATACTGAATCTCATCCTTCATCAGATATTCAAGACTTTCTGAATGCTTTTGCTTAATGATCTTCCTCTCCTTTTAAATTCTTAGGCCTTACTCAATACCATGGTCCAAAACCATTGAGAACCAATACTAGGGACCCAATAGCTGGGTTCAACACTTCGGACGCAATACCAAGGACCAAAACCATAGGTCTAAATACCACAGACCCAGAAATAAGCTTTCCCACATGTACGCACTTTTCCATGAATGAAAGTGCGTGCATACGCATACGCGACTTTTGATCAGCAATCGTGCGTGTATACGTGCCTTTGTATATAGTGAACCTGCGTGTATAAGCTGTGTGTATACCCTACTTGGTATATAGCGAACCTACGTATATACGCGACTTGGTACATAGTGAACCTGTGTATAACCTGTGTGTATACCCTACTTGGTATATAGTGAACCTGTGTATATACTCTAAACCTGCATATATACTCTTATTTCTTCATTCTTTGTAGTTTGATCATCAAATATTTGCTACTGATCTATGATCTATCATCTGTGTGAGTTGCCATCATGGACAACACTTGTATCATAATGCCAACAATCTCCCCCTTTGGACTTGATGGCAAAGCTAACTTGTCATACTGAGAACTATCATCTGATTCCTTTGAGTTGTCCTGCATCCCATGTATTTGTCACATCTGATATCTCTTCTGTAGATTCATCTAGTTATATATAAGTGAGTTTGTTTCTTCTACGAGTGGGTTGCCATCAAGTACAACACATGCATCATAATGCCAACAGGAAATACTATATGCCCTTAAGCAATGAAGCCCTTACCTAATGGGAAGATGATTTAATGTAAAAACATATCATGATAGTCTTAAATACTTCTTCGAACAAATTTTATCTTAAGAAGAGTAGTAAAATTGGGTCATAAATATGTTGGGTTATGACTTCGAAATCATCTACAAAAAAAGGAAGAAAAATATTTTTGCAGATGCACTAATAAGAATCGATGATGATGTGGTGGAATCCGTGTGTTCCATTTATATTATCCAACGTAATTTTATAACTAAAGCAAGGGATGAGTGGAAGAATGGCAAATAGTTGTGGACACTCATTCAAAATATGTAGCAAGATCCTGGCGCATCTTATACATTTATTTGGAAAAATAATTCATTGTGGTACACAGATTGGTTACATCCACATAAGAACTCCCATATCAAAAAAAAGTTTCATTTGGAATTTCATAGCTCCCCTATAGGAGGACACTCAACATGTTTAAAAAATAACCACTCGGTCAAGAAAGATTTTTTTTTTATTACTTTAAATCATATATTCAAAAGTTTGTAGAAGAATGTTTAGTTTGCTAACAAAATAAAGCGGAGAAAAGTATGATCCCAGGTCTTTTACAACTATTAGCCATTTCAAGTAAACATTGGGAGGATGTATCAATGGATTTTATTACACAATTCTGAAGAAAAGAGTGTCGTCATGGTGGTAATTGATAGGATTACCAAGTATGCACACTTTTGTTCACTATCTCATCCTTCCAAAGCCAGTACAATCACTATTGTATTTGTGGAAACAATTCAAAAGATACATGAAGACCCGAATATTATTGTAATTGATAGAGATCCCATTTTCAGTTGATGGTTTGGACATAAATATTTTATTGCTTTGGTACTTAATTAGCTCATAACTCATATTATCATCCTCAATATCATGGTCAAATTGAGATAGTGAACACATTATTGGAATGCTATCTTCATTTATTTGTATTTGATAAACAAACACAATGGCTCATGTGGTTTTCTATTGTAGAATGGTGGTATAACACTTCCTTCCATACCACAACAAAATGACCCCATTTATGGTGCTTTATGGATGTCTTCCACCAGCCACCACATAATATTTAAGAGACAATTCTAAGGTTTAAGGAATGGAATATCACATCAAGCATAAACAACAAGTTCTCAAACTCGTGAAGGATAACCTGACTTTGGCACAAAATCGAATGAAAAAATAAGCATATAATCATCACAGGGAAAGATGTTTCAAGATGGGAGATGTGGTATTTTTATGGCTATAACCATACAAACAAATTTCCCTCAATCAAGTAAATAAGGATAACAAAATATCACCCAAGTACGTTGGTCGTTGCATGGTGTTGCAAAATATTGGTACTATGGCATACAAATTGGAGTTGTCTGCGTCCTCGTAAGTGCACTCAATTGTTCATGTTCCATTCTTAAAAAAGGTTATCGGTGAAAAGTTCCCAATTCAAACTATATTGTAAAGACTTGATGAGGAAGGAAAGGTAGTATTAGATCTTAAATAAATCATGGAAACAAGAATCAAGAAGCTACAAAATTGATCAATTTCATATTATCTCATTAAATGGAAGAAGTTACACATTGAATATTCCACATGGGAGTATGATTATTTCGTATAGAAGCATCTAGAACTACTCAAGCATTGAGGACAACACTTTTTTGAAGTAGAGGGGCATGTTAGGTCCCTATAATACTATTTTAGCCTCCATATGGTTATTGTTGTACCCCATAGAAGCACATTATTGTTATTGTTGTGCCATTAAATTATTATTTTTATGTAGGCCCTAATTATATTTTGACCCTTTAGACTCTTATATATACCAGTGAGGTATTATCATTTGAATCATTCAAGAATTGTTCATTTATGTGATGTAAAGAGAGGTTTCCCCCTTGAAGAGGCTTATTATCTAGTCATTGATCTATATTTTCTTATGTTTCTATGTTATTTTGATCTAGTTACATAACATAAAATGGGCTTACTAGGGTTGATGCTTCTCCATCACAAAATAACTCAAAGAAAGAAAATAGTACTTATTTTTTTAGTAACAAGGATTAAATGCGACTATATATATGTGTGTGTGTGTGTGTGTGTGTGTACTAACTCCAATGTTTTTCTCTCTCCAATATATTCCTAATATAAATGAGTCTCTATGAACATAATCAATCAGAGAAAATCCTTTAACAATTTTCTTATCATTTCATAACTTTAAATATTTTTTTTGATGTACATAACTCATGAACCATTCCGAAAGGAAACTTTTAATATGCTAACTGTTTAACAAGAAAAAATTAAAGTGAATATTATATTTTGCAACATATTCATTTTTTTATGATCTAATGATGATTTTCTTTATCTATATGATGCATTCATTCTTCTTAAAAACAACAAAATACCTTTCCTTGCTTTATTTTTACTACAATTTTTCCCCTACCTTATAACTTCCACTAGCTTGGTATCTCCCAATTATGTGGTTGTTATAGCCCCTATCCAAAAGTAATACATCCTTGGTAACCTTATCAACTAAATAAAAAACTAAAACCAAAGTTTCACATTTTATTTTACTTTGGAAACTTAGCTTGTTTCCTTTTTTGAATTATGTTCATAATGGTTGAATCTATTGGAATGAGAATATTTATTTCAATAAAATACTCTTCCTCTTCCTTTGCATACTAAAGTTTCTTACACTCTTCCCAGTTAATGAGTGGTCATTTTTTACTCAAGGGAGAAATTTTCAAATTGATGACTTGTCTATACACTCTTGAATAACGACAACAATAACATCAAATTTTGTGCTAAGATTTTCCTTTTAATTTCAACAAATTTTGATCTCTTAAATCATTTCCATATGATGTAATTTCACTCACTATTTCTATAGCTCCAGTGAAAAATATTGTATTTATTTGGAGTCTTAAGTGGAAGGAGTTTTATATTCTCTTATGACATATTGTGATTTAACAACTTTTACCTTACCTATTCCTTGATGTGCTTGTTGGATCACATCCCATGACTTGTTTCATTTTTTTATTTCATATTTTACCTTACATATCCCTTTATATACTTGTTATAACACATCTCATTTGTATTTTTATTTTTTTGTTGCAACAATCCATGAATAAACAAAACCTTGAATTCTTCTTTGGTAACAGAATAATGTTTTATTTATTCATTTTATATTTCAATTTCCCCTTAATTGATCTCTTTTGATTTTTATCTAGCCAACATTATTTTGAGTATTTATTTGTTTTGTATAACCATTTTCCACCAGATCTCATAATTTATATGTAAAAGAAAAAAAGTAAGACTTTCATTTTAATACCCTAAAAACCATAATTGTAGCCTTTAATGATTGGCATTTGAGTCCTAAAATTATTGAAACCATTTTTGTTGATGGCCATTACTTAAAGCATTCCACATCACAAAAAAAATCAATCTTGTTTTGCATTGTAACTTACTCTAATACCAAATGTTGAATTTGTTAAAAATATGTTGACATTGATATAAAAGGAAGTGTCATGAAGTGGCATTGATCAAATTTTGTGAGGAAGTTGGTGAACAAGTGAAATTGGTGTCTAAAGGGGCATTATGTTCAGATCAATCTTTGACTTAGTTATTTTTCTCATATGTTCTTGGGACCTATCTAGATG
Source organism: Pinus tabuliformis (assembly GCA_031772625.1). Classification (NCBI taxonomy): domain Eukaryota; kingdom Viridiplantae; phylum Streptophyta; class Pinopsida; order Pinales; family Pinaceae; genus Pinus; species Pinus tabuliformis. Next base: position 86,192,381 of record CM062805.1, on the reverse strand, counting down.
GATAGATATTCAAAATTCCTTTCCAACAATATATGGAAGTCTGAAAAAATCCTCCCGGATCAAAACTTATGAGAAAAACAAGTTCATATGACAAGGGTGGAATAAGTCAGCATATTCAACTATCAGTCTATTCAACTAGAAGTCTATTAAACTAGTAGTTTGTTAGATTAGAAGTCTCTTAGACTAGTAGTCTATTAGATTGGAGGTCAACTAGACTAGAAGTCGACTTGACTAGAAGTATTAAAATGGAAGTTGGCTAGACTGGAAGTATATTAAACTAGAAGTAGACTAGAATGAAGTCTATTAAACTAGAAGTCTATTATATTGGAAGTCTATTTTATCAGTATAGACCAGAAGTCTAAAACTTATCAATTTAGACTAGAAGTATAAATGTTTCCAGTCTATAATAGAAGTCTAGACTTACTAGTTTGGTGGTATATTTGGTAGTTTTACTAAATTTGGAAGTGTGCTAAAGTTGGAACTACAATTAAAACCTCTACTAAATGCTCTAACTCACTGGAATTGAAGAAAAAAATAGTTTAGTTCATATTTTCATAACAAAATAATACACTAGTGATTGAATATAATTTTTGCACATCAATACCAATTAACATAAATTAAATTGAAATGATAAAAAAGTCAAGATAAGGATTTGATGAGCTAAAAATAACCAAATTCAAAAACCAAAATTATTAGTTCAAAGTCTTTAAAAGAAAAAATGAATAAGCAAGAAGTGGTTGTTGGAGCAACATGATACATATTGTAGTGTGCAGAAAAAGGGTAACTAATGATACATTAGGGTGTTAGTGCATCATATATGTTGTCTAAAAGGTGTGTAAAAATGCATAGAATGCATTGATGTATTATGGTGATTTTATGAGCATATGTTGGTGTATGCAAAAAATATCATAAATTAGTGAATAGTATTTGTTGAATGTGATTTTATGGTGGTATAAATGTTGATATAGGTTATTGAGATGTGTTAAAGAGAGAGAGAAAATTATTTTTGTAGCAAGAAAGTCTTGATGATCTGAGTTTGAAAATATTATGAAAGATGGGTAAACATGGCTAGCAACTTGGAGGTTGCATTTCATGGGTTGTAGCTCCTTCTAGTAGTGACTGGTAAGAAATAAATGGTGGGTTCCTTTCAATAGTTGCTTATAAATAAAGGTTAGTAGCTCATTTTAGTTGTAGTTGATAAATCAGGGGTAGTACCTCCTTTCAATAGTAGTTAATAAAATCAGGAGTAGTACCTCCTTTCAGTGGTAGCTAATATATTTGGGAGTGGTAGCTTCCTTTAGGTGGTAAAATAAGAAACATACAAGTAGAAGCTTGCAGGTAGTGATGTAATAGAAATTTTTAGCTTGTCTTTGAAAAAGGAATAAAGAAGAAGATTAATGTCTTTATATGTTGTAGATATGCATGATTTACATGTGATTTATGATGTTTCTTAATGAATGATTACTAAGGATATTGAAAAGTTTAATTTGTCAATAGTTGTATAATTTGGTTACACTACAGATTCACCGCCCGTTTTCAGTAGTGTCCTAGTTTCTAATTGAATTATGGAAAGAAACAACTATGTGTGTGGGTTAAACAATATTTCATTACTTAAATACAATAAAAAATGCATCATATGGTTTTTTGTAGTCTATCACTAGGGAAACCACTCCAATTTTAGATCTCAGGTTGCTTTAGTGTCCAAAAACTAAGCATGTTGTTAAATATAAAACTAAAAAGTTGCTAGTCTTAGGTTTGTGGTCCTCTAAGATATTTTATGCATCTATAAACATAAAGATGAAGAAAAACAATAATAAGCATTTAGAGTGTGCATTGATGTAGTCATCTAGTGTTGAGGAAGAATGGATCTTCCATAATCATTTAATGTTTTCTATATCTTGGTGAGAATCCTCTATGAAGTGGAAGAAAAATATGTGTCTTGATTCATTGTAGTCAATTATCGGTAATTTTCGTTGTGAGTTGAAGGTTGCAAAGCATCAACAATATTTCATCTCAGGCTACATTTTGATCCACTAATACTCTTCCCAACAACATATTAAGGTGCTAATATATGTCAATGATGTACATATAAAAGCTAAACCTCTCTTTTGTGTGACCAAAATTTGGGACCCAATCAAAAATTCACTAGCTATCTATATATCTAAGAGGAAATCTCCCTCTTTAGAATTTCTGCTTTCAATTTTGTCAATTTCATCTTGCAGATGTTCTTGATGTTGGCCCTATAACTATTGGTTTGAGTCTTATCCCTTCAGTAGGACAAAGAACTCTCCATTTGTATTTATTATGTTTTTATGTGATGGGCATGTTCTTGTTGCATAGGCATGCTCACTAATGCATCATTATACTCACTTGTATATTACATGAGAGGAGTGTTATCAAGAGAAAGGGTGACTAGAAAGAGATGTAGAAATCGAGCAGGCAAAGAGATGACATCATGAGAATTGTTCCCAAGTGCAATAGTCCTGGTGAAAATTTCATGTAAAAATATATATATGGCCATAGTGATGGGACACGTATTACAAGATAAATGGTGGGGAAAACATCCTAATGGGTGTTGATTCAGTTTATTATGGCTAAGGAAATTGGTAAAGGAAATGGATAAGGCTTTAGAAAGGCATGAGGCATTAACTAGAATTTTATTTATGAAAAGAATGGAAATTAGGAGAAAAGGAAGGTGAAAGGTCATAGGTTGCATGTGAGGAGTAAATTGAAGGAAAATAATGGAAAATGAAGAAAATAGAGGCCTCATTGATAAAAAGGATTCTGAGGATCAGTTGACAAGATCTTAGTAAGTGTAATCTCTTGGCTCAAGATTAGTCAGTGTAAGCTCTTGGCTCATATTTGGTCAGCTCAGTGTTGGAGCTCTCTCACATTATTCTCTCTTTCATACCCCTGGAAACTTAGAGTTTTCTTGGAACACTCTTGGTGGGTGTGGCATACTTGGATTCTTGGAGCAAGAAGGAAAATGAAGAGTAGGACAATGCAAGAAGGCATCAGGATCAGAAACTACATCAGATTTTCTTGCAGGTACCAAGTTGCATGTATGATTGCTTCACCAGTTTTGGCACGCATGGTATATGCATATGGATTTTTAGTTGTGATATGTCATTGGCATGGAGGAATGTCTAGATTGACAAAGGATTTCCTAGTCTTTACATTTACTAGACAACCATGGTGATTGCGAGTTTACTTTCATTTTTTATTTTTGGTTCGTTATTATGTTTCCATACCTTGGGTTGAGTTACTAGTCCTGGAATCCCTGGTCGGACAAACACTCTCGAAACCCTATAACAGCTTAGGTTGAGTTACTAGTCCTAGAAGCCTTGGTTGGACAAATGCTCTAAAAGCCCTTGGTGGGTTCAGTTACTAGTCCTGGAAACATTTGTTGGACAAACACTATGGAATCCCTGGATACGCAATGGGTTGAATTACTAGTCCCGGGAGCATTGGTTGGAATAAACGCTCTGGAGCCCTCGAAGGCTTGGATGGAGACCAATGTGATGATGGTTTTGTGATGTTTAGACCATGAGGTGGAATAACTATTTGATGGGTTGAGGTGGATGGCATATGGAAGCTCTAGATGAGTTTTAATTGATGTGTTCTATGAGATCCCACATTCATGCTTGGAATATGGTACTCAGGTGAATGGGTGAAGAGAGAATTGGCTTAGCCATTTTACGGTCAGGTGGAATCTGGAAGTCCCATCCTTGGTTTTATTTTTCATCATCAATGAAAGATTATTTCTCCCTCTATTTTTATGAGTATTATACGGTATTATATGTGGTTTATATGGATGTTATTTCATGGTTATTTCTCTCCATATTATGTTGGTTATGTATGTGTTTTATGACAACGCCTATGTATGGCTTTCATCATATTTTTTATATGAATGAACAATGTATCTATGGTCTAATGGATGGAATGGGGGTTAATGTGTTGAGGCATAAATGATTCATGGCGATTCTCAAATACGCCTCTATTGTTTTAAAGGTATCATGAAATTCTCGGTAGTGACCTCGGATTTGGGCCTAAAAAAGTGTCTCAAATCCCAGGGACGCTAGCATAACACTGTAAAATTAGGTCATTAGACATTGGTAGGCAAGTCTACGAGAGTGAATATGGGTTTTTGGATGCTATAATGCCTATAGCATGAAAGAAGATGAGGCTTAAGTTGTCGAAAAGCACAGTGGGACACAAGAACAAGTTGTCTAAAGTGTTGGATTGGTTCCTCAGGGTCTTTAAGCAGATGTTTAATGTTTGTATGGTGTGCTTCTGTCGATTCCATTTCCTTAACATGAATTAGGAGGTTGAATCATATCATAGTGGCCTCTCATCGAATGTTTACACCAGCTAGCCAATTGCTTGGGTAGATGTGGGAGGAGTGTGTTACAGAGTGGTATCAGAGTGTGGTTGCTCTCTCTTTGGGTTGTGTGTTGATCATGCTTTCTTGTTGGTTGCATATATGTTCCTTATGAATGTATTCGATGTGCTTGTCTCATTTCATGGTGTTGATCATAGTTGTAGTGATGTCATCATCTGAAAGTTAAAGGTGTTGTCATGGAGTATGTCTTCATGTGTATATGGTTGATTATTCATTGTTATGCACATCAGTGTTCACATGTTTTTAAATGCACGTGAGGTGGTTGTTGTTGTCATGCATGAGGTCATGGTTTTTGTAGTTGATATGGTCATGCATTGATGAATGGGCTCTGGCTAGAAGGATGAGTATATGGTTTTGTACTCATGTGTTATATATCTATATGCAGTTGTCATGCATGTATGGTCTTGGTTATAGTTATGCATGAATAGTAGGTAAAACATGTATTGTGAAGTCATGGTATGCAATTTAGGTTATCAGGGTGATAGTGGTATGTTATGATGCTAATGTGTTGGTAGACATATAGCAGGAGATGCAGATCATCATAATAAGGCTACAACATTAGAATTTGGGGTAATACCAGATCGTCATATAGGTCTTGTATGTTTCGCATGTAGGTAAGTAAGTTAAGGATTTTTATATCCATTAGGTTTACAGACATGTATTTTTATCTTATGGTTACATACATGATAGATGATAGTTGATTAAAATAGTCATATGCATATGAGTCATATAGTCAAGAATGATGGTAACATGTGGTTGTATGCATTTCTATTATTGTTTTATGTTAGATAACTTGATGATTAGTGTTATTTCATTGATATATGGATGTTGTCATTTGGATTGGTCATATGTGTGATGGTTATGTTCATTGAATTTAAGATATTGATGTTATATTTATTGCATTAACTTGTTTTTATGATGATAGTGGTTAACGTACACTGAGACCAAAATGGTCTATCGGACCTATAATTTTCTTAGTTTTTAATTGTCTGGCTCCTTGTCTTTCTTGGCGAGATTGATGTTGTAGCTTTCGTTTTTTTCTCTACGGTCTTCCAACTTCCTTCATCTTGCATCTCCTTCATCTCTTCTTTTTCTTGGGACATTGGTGTCTTAGTTTCATGACCTATTGTGTTCGTCCTTTTGAAGATAGTCGGAGAATAAGTTTGGTCTAGGAGATCTGCTTTGTTGTTAAATGAAGATTTACTTTGTGCGATATTCAAATCCTCATAATTGTTGATGCTTGAGAGGACAAGGTTTTCTCCATGCCTGCCTTGAGAGTTGTTTCTTTCTTGCCTAATTTGTTGTGATTCAGAGTTTTCTCTAGAGAATTCTTCTTTGAACTATGCAGATGGTTAGGGTTACGACATTCAGGTATGAGTCAATATGTTGTGATATTATGTCATACTAATCTAGATTGATTGTACATATGTGATTATTATGAATGAACTACAAATGATTATGATCTTATGATATGAACATGTTAGTTGGTTACTATTATGGATATCATGATATATGTTTGAGTTGATATGTTGTGAAGTTGTATCATGCTAACTAGATTGATTGTGCAGACAAGATAGACTCCCCTGAGATACATTAAGGTCTGAACTTGTTTATGTCATCTACCTTGTGCTTGATTGTTTGATTATGACATCTATTTCGTGCTTGAGTGTTTGTTGTCTAGTTGATTTATTTAACATGGTATATTTGCATGTTGGTTGAATGTTTGGTGAATTTCATAATATGAGTATGTGTTCTAATTACCTTGTCTTAAGATGATAGTACTAAGACATATGTGTTGAGACAGTGGATATGTACTTGAATGTAGTTGACAGTTGTAGCATTATGCCTAATGACTATGAGCTGATGATGGGTTATGACATGATTGTTCGTAAAAGTTGATTTCAAATTGATAGATATGATTGTCTTAATATTTGGAACACACGGTTGACATAAGTGGGAAGTTGTAGGAAACATGTTTGGTATTAGCGTGAGAAGGTAATAGTTGATGTGTTTATATAACTAACAGTTGGGTGATGTAATAGTACATAGTAATCCTTGATTGCAGCAAGGTAAAGAAGTAAAGGAAATGAATTGGGCAATAATTCCTTTGGTTATGATTGGAAACCCTAATTCCAAATGAATGAGTGCTTTGCATACAAGACTTTTTCTTAACCTTGATTTGTCTAAAATTATGTGGAAATGTCCTATATTCATGGACATGTAATTAAGAGGTATGTTAGCTAGTCTCTAGTTACATGTGGATTTGTCAAGGGAATTGGAGTCCGTTGAGAGATGGCATGGATGTGTTCAACTACAAGAGAACATGCTTGGCACAACAAGATAAGGTAATTGTTGTATGGTTATATTTATTTGTGCACTGAATGTTATGTGTTTATGGAAGTATGATGTAGGGAGTTACACGGAAAGAGAGGTTGCCATGAAATCTTGAAGAAGGCTTTGGTTGAGCTTTCCTTGGGAACCATGGGGATTGAGTCAAGGTGTCTGTTCAGAATATTTTTTTTTTGGTCTTTCATGATTTGTTGTGCTTGATTGACATCTTTGTTCATTTCTAGTGTATGGCCATACCACTTTGTTTGCGGAGTCGTGTTGCTATTAGTTTTCATGGTTTTCTTCTGGTTTGTTTCTTATGGTTTCATTTTAAGTTTTGAGTCTTGGGAATTGGTTGAGAAAGAGGAAAGTTAAATGGAGATCAGGGAGAGTTGTGTGGTACCCGAAAGGTAATGTAAGATTTAGATGAAGCTCAGTGCATGAGTAAGCATAGCAGAAGGTAAGACTATGAAAACTGGTAGGACTGGTTGGGTCCATTGTTGTAAATGGATGGTGGAAGTATAAACATGAGACGACTAACTAGAAAAGGTAAAGTAAATGGAATTGAGTTGTCAGATGGTTTCCCCAAGTTGGTAATGGTGGTTCTCAATGTTTTTCATGATGTGCACAAATAGGGAAGTTCTCTTAACCTAGACCTTATGATATCTGGAAATAATGTTATGATAATAATTATGTTGGTGTTTATATAAGTATACATGTATTTATGTATATTGTTGTCTGACAAGATAATGATTGTTTTATGCTAATGATTATATATGCATGTATGTATGCATGTAGGTCACTGTCTAATAGGGTTTTCAGAGATCATTCATGTGGACGAATGATTTCTTATGCAGGCGAATGGCATGAAAAGGTTCCTGTTTCATAAGGAATCAAGCGAGAAGAGTAGCCTGACACATCTATGATGTTAGTATCATGTGGTTATGAGTTGATATTATGTGGTTATATTATGTCTATGTTAAGGAAAGGATATACCAAGGGATGCATCAGCAAAATGAAAGTTGTGTGGTCTGTGGCATGCTAGGATAAGCAATGATGGAGGAGAGACACTAGAAAGGTTACCTGGTAGAGACAATGTGGTTTGGATCTGTGGTATTATTGTTGTGCATATGTTGTATATGTCGTACATGTTTCATATGTGTTTTTGTGTGCATGCGGGGTTGTAAATATATAGTGTGTGTACATGTTTTTTATGCAATGTTATGTACATGATGGTACAGATAGTGTTGTCTGAATGTTACATATGCAGTGCTGGGTATAGGTGGTCTTATGTACATGTTGTACAAGTGTCAATGTGTGTAGGTAGTGTTGTCTACATTTCATGCATGTGGCACTATGTACAAGTAGTTTTTGTTAGCTCTGCTATTCAATTCCGCATTTGGAGCACCGCATACAAGTTTGGCCATATGTTATGCTCAGAAGGCAGCCCGCAGTAGTTTGTTCCTTCCTTCTTCTTCATCCTCCTTACACTCTTAACCCCGCCTTATTATTTTTTCTCCATAACTCAGCATAAGCCCCGTTTCAGTATAGCCCCCAGGCGCTAAGCTCTAAACCCATATAGCCATGCGCTTTCACGAAATCCCTAACCTGCTGCTTCCCCGGCCGCATCCGACAAAAACATATGCATTGATCCTCCACTGTCCAATCATTTTTGAGATGATTGGACGTCATTCGTTTTCCCCTGCTGCCATAAATTAATCGCATGTTAACTTGCGATAAAGCGGTTTCTGCCCTGTCCCATCCGCCACGCGTCACCTAGTGACTCGTATCGCTAGCCCACGTATGTTTACCACTCACCTCCCAAAAGTGATGAGAGCATTACCACTTACCGCTTAAGCCCGATCTCCCCGCGTGTTAACTCTCCATGCACCTTTTCCATCTGATAGTCATCGGATTTGGTCGCCTGCGATCTGATGGCTCACGTTTGATTGATATGTTTATGCTCGTTTCCTCCCGTTGTCTCTTTCCAAGAGATCTCTGTCATCCATCTGTGCGATCCAACAACCCTCGTTTACTCCGCTTTTGAACCTCCTGATACCTCTCGCCAAGATGTACCCATCATCCATCTGTTTCATTCGACAGCCAATCCTGCTCTTCTGATCAGATCTTCTACCCGCTATGCAATATGCCACCTTTGACTAATCTGTGCTCCCAAAGGACAACGACGATCAACTACCAGTACCCTATGCAGTTACTCCACAACAACTGCTTTTAGCAAGGAAGGATGGTCGATAAGAAAGAGGTACAAAAAAGAGCACGTAAATGCATTCAATGGTTATGGAACTTCATTCATATTATACACCACCTGCTCAGAGAAGGACAACAGGACAGTAGAAAAGATCAAATCCATTCATTAAAGCAAGCAAATTGTAGCAGGGATGCCATCAGAGAGTTAAAGCGGTTGGTGTTCCATTATGGCCCCTCCACACATAGCACAACAACATATTTTTGTAATCAAACTCTATATATACCCAGAAAAAAAATGTAATCAGGGTTGATGGTTGTTGTTTTGATGTAAGGTTCAACTTCTGGACACTATAACTACTTTGATACTTGCAGCGTCTAGTCTTCATTTTCAGCTAATACAAGCTTCTTTTGTTGTTAATTTCTCACTTTACATTTCTATTATGTTCTAGGTTGTGCCTGTTATGCATTTGTTCATGTGCTCTTGATATTTAGCATCAGAGGGGCTGTCATCCCACCTCTGTGTTGAAGTCTAGTGTGTATCATTGAATGTGTTATGCAGGTTTCTGTTTACTTAATGCCAGAGAGTTGTCATCCTGTCTCTGCATTAGGAAATAGATTTGTAGGCCTATTTTGCTAGTTGCAGCCGACCATCACATGGTCTTGTGCATTTGATGGTGTGGTCATTATTCTCCATGTTCACCTAATCCTCAAAAGGTGAGTAATTGGTGGTCTAAAGCCTTGTAGTCTGGGGGTGTTCACCCATGTCTGGATTTAAGCGTAGTAGAAGTGGTTATCTGGCTTGGACAAGCATCATTCTTTCCATTCATCCATCTCCAACATTTTGTTGAGTTTGTAATGTTCCCAAGCATCTCCGAGATACAAGCTAGGAGAGTTTCTTGGGGTGATAACATTAATTGGCGCCATTGTTGGGGGGAGGAGATTGAAGCTCAGCTTCCCTGGGAGACGACATAGTTCCAGATTTTGATGATAGAGAAAGTCTGGGCACATTTTTGGTTGTAATCATCTATCTAGAAACTCCACTAGGGAAAACCAACCTTTGGTGACTCCACATCATAGTCCTAGCTCAGTTCTTCAGACACACTCGAAGAAATCCTCAGAAATCACCAGCTGTCCAGTGCTTGACCCTGAGAAGATTGTTAAACAGAAGAAAACATCACAAAAAGGAGCATCAGGATTAGGTAAGCCCAAGAAATTTTATTTGTCTCTGCATGACAAGTTTTTAGTTGAGGATACACAATTTGAAGATATAGAGACTAGTGTTGCTAGTGAAGAAACACTTGCAGAGATTCATAAAGCTCCTTGTTCATTTAGTTCCCCTTTGAATCTCAGTCCAAGGAAAGCTTCCCATAGAGTCCAAAACATCCCGTTGTCTCTGTCATCCATTACATTTCTTCAAACTACTCAATCTGCCAATGTCCGTCCACATACCCCAGTCATGGCAGGACAGTAAACACCTACAAAGATGGAAAGAATTATTGCTGCTAGGTATGGACCCCTGGTCCTTCTTGTTCCTTTGAACGCGATGCTTACAGGAGAATATCAGAAATACATGCCTAAGTTCACTGGCATAGAGGGAGTAACAGCTGAAGAGCACCTTGAATATTTCTACAGCTATGCTGATAGCTTGGATATAAGTGAGAATGATGTGTGGATGAGAGTTTTTGTACAGAGCCTTGATGGAGAGGCTAGAAAGTGGTTTAGAGAATTACCCCCTGGATCTATTGCTGATATTGAAGCCTTAGGTGAAGTATTTTTAAAGCACTGGGGAGATAAAAATACTTGTTGCATTACCATACTGAGTTTGGTAACCTGAAGAGGGAAAATGGGGAATCATTTCCTGATTTTAATAAAAGATTCAACCATATGTATAGTAAGATACCAGCTGAGGTAAAGCCTACCCACACCTCTGACAAACTCACTTATGCCAATGCTTTTGACTCTGATTTCCACTTGCTTTTGAGAGAAAGAAGATGTGCCACTCTAGCTAAAATGCAAGATGCGGCACTAGAGGTAGAATCTAACATTATGGTTGCAGGAAAGCTCAGGAGTCATGCTGATAGGAGGAGGCATAGAGGTGAGGCATCTTCTTCCTCTGCCTCACCTTCCAATCCCAAATTTGATAAAATGACTAAGATGATCGAGTCATTGGCTGCTAAAATATCTAAGCTAGAGATTGAGCAAAACTCTGGGAAGACAAGGTTTTGAAACACATTTGCTCCAAGAAATTCAAATCCATTCAAGAGAGCAAATGAGCAAATGAAAATCATTCAGAAGGGTAAAGAAACTAATGAGGACCAAAGAGTTAAAGCTCCTTTTCAAAATGTGGTCATGGAGGAGGAGCAGATTGAAGATGAGGATGAAATTCATTGTATGGAAGATAAAGGCAGTGCTGCCTTTTTGACATTGGTTGCATACGAAGAATATTTACTGCAGGAACATGACAGTCAAAGGTAGGATAGAGAGGCTATTTTGCAGACTGGCGAACATCAAAGATATAATCTCAGGTCAAAGGCAAACAATGTCAAGAAGGATCTTGCCAAGGAGCTACTGCCCAAACTGAGTCACAGAATATCAGACAGGGAAGACCAGCAGCTAATCCAAGCATCCTCAAAACACTAGTTCAAGAGGTAAGAGGTTCTGATAAGTTACCTTCCTCTTTCAGCTTTGAGTCAGAAGTCTAGAAGTTAAAAATATCTGTGCCTCTGGTAGAGTTGGTAAAGAGTGAAGAGTTTAGAAAGCCTATCCTTGAAGCTCTTGAGCTGGAAACGACACAAAACTCCACTGACTCTGTCAATCTACAAGATGAGAAGCCTACAGTTGTGCTTAGCCCTATCATCAAACCTGCTAATAATAATTCTCCATCATTTTATGTCTCCTTGACAATTCATGACAAAATCCTCCACAATTGCCTGCTAGACACAGGGGCCAGCCACAATCTAATGCCTAAAGTTGTCATGGAAGAGTTGGGCCTTGACATCACCAAACCATATCATGGTTTATTCTCATTTGATTCAAGAAAGGTGAAAGGTATGGGGTTGATTAAAGATTTAGCTATTACCCTAACTCAGCTGCCCATGAAGAGTATGATGATGGATATTGTGGTAGCAGATGTCCCTCCTAAGTTTGGCATGCTGCTGTCTAGAGGATGGATTAAAAGACTAGGTGGGAAATTGCAAAATCATTTGTCTTATGCCACTATCCCAATTTTTGGAGGAGAAAGCAGGAGATTGTATAGGGAAGCACAGTTGGTATACATCACTAGTGATGAGAAGAATCCTACTAATCATCCCATATATGCTATGGACATTGATTTTGGAGCATGTATCCTCCAAATAGAATCCCAGGAGGCCTCAATGCAGCTCAAGAAACCAACAAATTAGGCTGAGGAAGAGCAAGGAAGTTAGGTTTGGGACATGTTCTTTTATGGAGCATGTTCCAAGGAGATTGCAGGAGCAGGGTTGGTGCTGGTATCTCCAGAGAAAGAAAGCACACATTTGTCTTTCAAGTTGGATTTTCAAGTCACGAATAATATACCAGATTATGAGGCTTTGATATTGGGTCTCACTGCAGCTAAAGACAGAGGAATCAGAAACATAACGGCGTTTGGAGATGCCGATTTGATCATTCAGCAAGTAAACAGGACATTTCAAGCAAAGCATCCAAGGCTGAAAGCATACAGAGATGAGGTATGGAGACTCAAATATTATTTTGACAGTTTTTGTATCTCATACATCCCTAGAGCCAAAAATCATCTTGTTGATTCCCTTGTTGTGTCTACCAGCATGTTTATCCCTCCCATGCCCCCCAGACTAGTTTATGAAGTCCAAATGAAGTACAGACCATCCTTGCCTGATAATGTCCACCATTGGAAAGTTTTTGATGATGATGACGAATTGAATAGGTTCTTGCAAGTCATTGGTGAATTCTCTGAAATGAAAATTGACCAAGAAAATGAAGCTTTGGAAGAAAGCCCTCAATCCCAGCTTAGAGACAAAATTGGCAAAGATAGTATTGTCCAACTTCCCAGCAATTATATACCTAAGGGTTTAATTCCTCTAGAAAGATTGTTTGACCAGAATGATGTGCCTTACAAGGCTGCCAAAAAGAAGATCAATCTGCAGTCTGTAAGCATGATATAGGGAGTCCAGGTTAGACTAGATATAAAAATCTTTCTTCTCATCTATCTGCTGACCGAAGTTCAGAATACTGCAAATTAATGAAGCAATTTGTTGATGTGTTTGCCTGGGAATATAGTGACCTGAAAACCTATGATAAAAATATTATTCAGCATAAAATCCCTCTAGATAAAGATACCATCCCTTTCAAACAGAAGTTGAGACCAATAAATCCTTTGCTCCTTCCGTTGATTGAAAAAGAAATAAAAAAGTTGTTGGCTGCCAAAATCATAGTCCCTCTCAGATATTCAAAATGGGTAGCCAACTTGGTGGTAGTGAGGAAGAAAAGTGGAGAAACCAGACTTTGTGTTGATTTCAGAAACTTGAATAAGTGCTCTAAAAAAGACAATTACCCTCTGCCCAAGATGGAGCATTTGCTGCAAAAGGTCTCAGGAGCCAAAGTAATGTCTTTCCTGGATGGATTTCCAGGCTATAACCAGATTGTTGTACATCCTGATGACCAAGAGAAGACTGCATTCACCACTCCTTAGGGCACTTTTATGTATGCCAAGATGCCTTTTGGGTTAATGAATACTGGAGCCACCTTTTAGAGAGCTATGGATATAGCGTTTGTGGGAGAGAAGGATAAGTTTGTCCTTATCTACCTTGATGACATAACAGTATACTCCAGCAGCCATCAAAACCATTTGCAACATTTGAGGAAAGCGTTCCTGAAGTGCAGAAGGTTTGGGATTTCAGTCAATCCTAAAAAATCACAATTTGCTTTAGAAGAAGGAAAGCTGTTAGGGCATGTTTTTTCTGCTGCAGGTGTCCGAATTGACCCAGAAAGAGTAAAAGGAATATAGACCCTGTCTATCCTGAGATCAAAGAAGGACATCTAGTCCTTTCTGGGCAAAATTAATTTTGTGAGAAGGTTTATACCAAATTTTGCAGAATTGGTGAAGCATATTACATCCATGTTGAAGAAGGGGTCGGAAATCAAGTGGACTGATTCAACAAGAAAATCCTTTGAGTCCATTAAGAAGGCGATTATGGAGGCTCCTACTTTAAGCAGTCCAGATTACAGCAAGGAGTTCCATATATTTTCTTTTGCCTCTAATGACACCCTTGCAACAATTTTATTGCAAGCAGATGAAGAAGGCTCAGACCATCCGGTGGAAATTTTCAGCAACAACTTGATGGATGCTGAACTGAGATATGACATTATTGAGAAACAAGCATATGCTCTTATCAAATCTTTGAAAGCTTTTAGAGTTTACATTCTGCATTCCAAGATAATTTCATATGTACCCTCTGCTGCAATAAAAGATGTCTTAACACACCCTGACGCGGATGGAAGAAGGGCTAAATGGATTGCAAAGTTAATTGAATTTAATATAGAACTGAAGCCCACCAAACTTGTCAGAGGATAGGTTCTTGCCAGCTTGTTAGCTGAAGAAAATTGCAGAACATTGGACATAAAACTCATGGGCTCAATTTCAGAAAATGGTCAAACAGAAGAAGAGGAAGTAGCTTAACCAAAGAGAAAGTAGCCAGTGGTAGAAAATCTAGCATCTTGTGATTGGTATTATGTGATAGTTAAATTCTTGCTGAAGCTAGAAATCCCTTCAGGCCTTACTCAAAGTCAAGTCAGAACTGTTAAACTTAGGGCAACAAAATATTGTATCCATGAGAATCTGCTCTACTGGAGGGATCCATCTGGAGTGCTTTTGAGGTGTCTAGACAAAGAACAGTCAATGAAAGTTATGCAGCAGTTTCCTTCCAGCATGTGTGGAGGACATCACTATTGGAAAACCACTGCCCATAAGATTCTCAGAGTCGGGTACTACTGTCCCACCTTATTCTCTGATGTCTTTTCATTTGTTAAATCTTGTGACAGGTGCCAAAGATTTGAAGGGAAATAGTAGTTGAAGTCCCTGCCCTTAAAACCAATACATTCAAAAGGACCTTTTCAGTAGTGGGGCTTGGATTTCATCGGAGAAATCAATCCACATTCTAGTGGCCAGAACAGATGGATATTAGTAGCCACTGATTATTTTACTAAGTGGATTGAAGCAATCCTGACCAGAAAGGCTGATCATAATGTGGTCATGAAGTTTTTAACAGAGAATATCTTCACCAGGTTTGGATGTCCACATAAAATAATCACAGATAATGTAGCAGCTATCAGAGCAAAAGAATTGGTGGACATGTGCAATTCAATGGGTATTAAACTTGTTCATTCCACCTCATACTACCCTCAATGCAATGGTCTAGCAGAATCCTCTAACAAAATTCTGATAAGGATAATCAAAAAGTTGTTGGAGGATAACAAAAAGAATTGGGATTCTAAGCTCAAGTATGCACTATGGGCTGATAGAGTGACCGTTAAGAAATCCACAAGGAATTCTCCATTCAAGATGGTATATGGCACTGAGGCTGTGTTCCCAATTCAGTTAACTCTCCCTGTGGCAAAGTTCCTGCAACAAGAACAGAACGAGGAAGAGGACATGGCAAAAAGGATCACTGATTTAGTAGAGATACATTAGATTAGAGAAGAGCTAGTAGAAAGGTCTGCAGCCCATCAAAAGAAGATCAAGGAAGCTTTTGACAAAAAGAAAAAATCAGATAATTTTCAGGTTGGAGATCTGGTTCTAAAGTGGGATGCATTGAAAGAAAAGAATGGCAACCATGGGAAGTTTGATGCTTTTTGGACAGGACCTTTTATCATTTCTCAAATCCAAGCGAACAATATCTTCATGTTGAAAAGCATGGAAGGAGAAGCAGTTTTTGATGGCCCAGTTAATGGGCGTTTTTTGAAAATTTATGTGATTTAAGGTCTTTTGGCCTTAAAGTTGTAAATATTTGATTTTATCATTTTTAGTGTAGCATCAGTCAGACTCCATGCCCAATGGAGTATTAGGAATTTTGCTAATTTGTTTTCATCGGAAGGCATTGATCTGCAGGTTCTTGAGACCTCACAGGGAGGATCTCATCCCCAGAAGGAGCCAGTGTTAGCTCTGTTATTCAATCCGGCATTTGGAGCACCGCATAAAAGTTTGGCCGTGTGTTATGCTCAGAAGGTAGCCCGTAGAAGTTTGTTCCTTCCTTCTTCTTCATCCTCCTTACACTCTCTTAACCCCGCCTTATCTGTTTTTTCTCCATAACTCAGCATAAGCCCCGTTTCAGTATAGCCTCCAAGCGCTAAGCTCTAAACACATATAGTTGTGTGCTTTCACGAAATCCCTAACCTGCTCCTTCCCCAACCGCATCCGACAAAAACATATACGTTGATCATCCACCGTTAATAATTTCTGAGATGATCGGATGTCATTTGATTTCCCCGCTACCGTAAATTAACCGCATGTTAACTCACGATAAAGCAGTTTCTGCCCTGTCCCATCTACCACGCGTCACTCGGTGACTCGTATCGCTAGCCCGCGTACGATTACCACTCGCTTTCAAAAAGTGGTGCGAGCATTACTACTTACTGCTTAAGCTCGATCTCCCTACGCGTTAACTCTCCATGCACCTTTTCCATCCGATAGCCATCGAATCTAGCTGCCCATGATCTGATGGCTCACGTTTGATTGATATGTTTCTGCCCGTTTCCTGTCATTGTCTCCTGCCAAGAGATCTCTACCATCCATCTGCATGATCCAATGGCCCTCGTCTGCTCCACTTCCGAACCTCCCGATACCTCCTGCCAAGTTGTACCCATCGTTTATCTGTTTCATCCGACAGCCTATCCTGCTCTTCTGACCAGATCTTCTACCCGCCATGCAATATGCCACCTTTGACTAATTGTGCTCCCAAAGGACAACGACGATTAACTACCAGTACCCTGTGCAGTTACTCCACAACAACTACATTTAGCAAGGAAGGATGGCCGATAAGAAAGAGGTACAAAGCCGAGCAGGTAAATGCATTCAATGGTTATGGAATTTCATTCATATTACATGCCACCTGCTCAGAGAAGGACAATAGGGCAAAAGAAAAGATCAAATTCATTCATTAAAGAAAGAAGATTATAGCAGGGATGCCATCAGAGAGTTAAAGCGGTTGGTGGTCCATTATGGCCCCTCCACGCATAGCACAAAGGCATGTCTTTGTAATCAAACTCTATATATAACCAGAAAACAGATGTAATCAGGGTTGATGGTTGTTGTTTTGATGTAAGGTTCAACCTCTAGAAACTATACCTACATTGATACTTGCAACATCTGGTCTTCATTTTTAGCTAATACAAGCTTCTTTTGCTGTTAATTTCTCATTTTCCATTTCTATTCTGTTCTATGTTGTGCCTGTTATGCATTTGTTCATGTGTTCTTGATATTTAGCATCAGAGGGGCTATCATCCCACCTCTGCGTTGAAGTCTAGTATGTATCATTCAATGTGTTATGTAGGTTTCTGTTTACTTAATGCCAGAGAGCTGTCATCCTGTCTGTGCATTAGGAAATAGATTTGCAGACCTCTTTACTAGTTGCAGCCGGCCATCACATGGTCTTGTGCATTTGATGGTGTGGTCAGTATTCTCCATGTTCACCTAATCCTCAAACGGTGAGTAATTGGTGGTCTAAAGCCTTATAGTCTGGGGGTGTTCACCCATGTCTAGAGTTAAGCATAGTAGAAGTGGTTATCTGGCTTGGACAAGCACCATTCCTTCCATTCATCCCTCTCCAACATTTTGTTGAGTTTGTAATGTTCCCGAGCATCTCCGAGATACAACCTAGGAGAATTTTTTGGGGTGATAACAGTGTCTCATGCATGAGGTACTATGTACATGTGGTGTTGTGTATGCACTGTATAGGTGGTTTCGTGTACATGTGGCATTGTGTACATGTTGTGCGGGTGGTGCCATCTACATGTGATGCTATACACACGTTGTGCAGGTGGTGCAGTGTGCAGGTGGTGCAGTGTACAGGTGGTACTATGTACATGTTGTACATATGGTAATTGTGTACATGTGGTATTATGTGCATGATGTACATGATGTGTTGTGAGTCTGCGATACTAGGTATGTGTATTGTGTAGCTTTGGTATCATGACATGCATACTCGGTGTTGTACTTTATGTAGAGCATGTATTTTGTAGTGTTGTACGCTAAGTATAGGTACATGTATTATGTGGCATTGCACACCTGGTATAGATGTATGAGTTGTATTGTATATCAGGTGTATCTATGTGCATTTTGTGGTGCCTCATATTGTGTGTAGATGTATGTCTTGTGATGTACAGTGTGTACGTATACGTGTTGTTTTGTGTCATACACCGGAGGTAGCAGTATGTATTGTGTTGTGTTGTACACTGGGTGTAGATGCATGTATTGCATGGTGTTGTATGTCATGTGTGGTGGTATAGGTGTGATGCACACCGTTGAGGAGAATGCACTAGTTGTCTGTTAGGTGTGACAATCAATCCAGAGTGTCTATGAAATAAGGAAAAGGTTTGAAGCCAAGGATTGATTAAAGGATAAGCATCAATATTGTATTTCAGTTTTATTATGCATGTGATTTATGATTCTAGTCTATGATGATTACATGTCATCTGTAACTTTTGTTTATGATGGTTATGTGCAATTAATGATTTTGATCTATGATGGTTGTGTTTCAAGCTAACCTAACGTGATATGTTATACATGATTATTTGGTTAAAGATGCTAGTTTGACTTGTTGTGACATGAAGTAAATAGGATTGCGAGTGTACCTTATTGAAGAGATACAAATGAGGTATGATTTGAATTTATTTTAAATCTAATGGGAGTTATGTTCTTGGTACAAGAAGCATGGAAATTCCTAGTTGGGTGGTTTAAACCAACTGCAAGTATTAGTAGCAACAATAAAATAAATTGGAATATGCAATAGTATGTTGGTAAAGCACTTCAGTAGTAGCGCCATTGTGGGACACTGGTACCCAATAGTAACCATTGATTTTAATGAGCATGTTATGACCGTTATGATGATTTTAAGATAGGGATATGCCTTGGTTTTTGTATCTTCTGATGAGAGGAAGCATTTCCAAGGGATGGACTGCCTGGGATGGAGATGCTAGTGGAACTTGGAAGGTGAGTGATTGCATAGAAGGTGTGACCAGATTCCTGACGGAATGTGTAGCAGAGAATGGAAGTTCGTATATATATTTGTTTTTTTCATTAGCATTTCCAAATGGAATCATATGCAAATTTGGTAGTGCGCCCTGGAACAATGAGCCGATAATTATTCGCTAAAAGGACAAGTGGAATAGGATTTTAGCAGTAGACATTGGATGTAGATTTGACTTTTCAATGGATTTCAGACTTCCTAGGTAGGAGGTGAATCAGGGT
Source organism: Pinus tabuliformis (assembly GCA_031772625.1). Taxonomy (NCBI): domain Eukaryota; kingdom Viridiplantae; phylum Streptophyta; class Pinopsida; order Pinales; family Pinaceae; genus Pinus; species Pinus tabuliformis. The sequence continues at coordinate 86,172,984 of CM062805.1, read as the reverse complement.
ATTACTTTGAGGGTGGAGGTGTGAGCCTCTATATTTCCTTATTGCTGATGCAGAAATTGTATCATTTTTTTTGTTGGTTGAGAAATTGTGTGTATGTGTGTATTATTGTAAATACTGTATCAAGATGGATTTATAAAGATCCATAAGCATTATGGTTATTTGTTGGTTGAAGAAAATGCATATGTGTATATGTGGTTATTGTAAATATCGGAATGAGGTATGTTATAAAGCTCCAGTAAATGGTATGTTTGTCATGTTTTAGTAGTGGTCATTGTAAATATTGCAATGAATTGTGTTATAAAGCTCCATGGGTAGTATGTTTTGTTTTCAACAGTATTTTTGGTTATAGGTGTCATTGAACATCAAGGATAGTGTTCCCCTAAAGGGGACGGTTCTGTAACATCCCTTGTGAAATGTCCATGTAAAAATATATATATGGCCATGGTGATGGGACATGTATTCCAAGCTGAATGGTGGGGTAAACATCCTAATGGGTGTTGATTCGGTTTATTAACGCTAAGGAAATTGGGAAAGGCAATGGCTAAGGCTTTGGAAATCCATGAGCCATTAATTGGAATTTTATTTATGAAAATAATGGAAATTAGGAGAAAGGGAAGGTGAAAGGTCACAGGTTGCAGGTGAAGAGGAAATTGAAGGAAATAATGGAAAATGGAGAAAATAGAGGCCTTATTTATAAGAAGGCTTTTGAGGATCAGTTGGCAAGCTCTTAGTCAATAATACTCTTAGCTGAGGCTTAGTCATTGTAAGCTCTTAACTTAGACTTTGTCACTACAGTGTTGGAGCTCTCCCTCATTGTTCTCTCTCTCATACTCTTGGAGACTTAGAGCTTTCTTGGAGCACTCTTGGTGGGTGTGGAATACTTGTATTCTTGCAGCATGAAGTCAAAGGAAGTGTAGTATAATGCAAGAAGGCACGAGGATCAACAACTACATCATATTTTCTTGTAGGTACCAAGTTGCATGTATGATTTCTTCACTAGTTTTGGTATGCATGGCATATGCATGTGGAGTTTTGGTTTTGATCTTTCATTGTCATAGAGGATTGCTGGGATTGACAGTGGATTTCTTAGTCTTGCCATTTCTTGGATAGCCATGGTGATTGTGCGTTCACTTTCATTGTTTATTTTATGTTGGCTCTCATGTTTCCTTAGCTTGGTTTGAGTTACTAATCCTGGAAACCCTGGTTAGACAAGTGCTCTGGAAGCTACTAGCCTTGGAAGCCTTCATTGGACAAATGCTCTTGAAGTCCTTGGTGGGTTGAAACATAGTTACCGATCAAACGAGAAAATGACCTAGTATCTGTTTTTTTGAGGTAGCAAAAAATCACTCGATTTTGAAAAATGGTGATTCAGAATACACATTTTTTTTGGAGCATACTTTTGCCACTTTAAATTTTTTTATGTATCAAGCGTGAAATATTTTTTTAAATGTTAGTGATTTTCATGCTAATTTTGAAAAGTATTGATGCAGCATCAACACATTTTTTTAGAGGGCTTATTTTTGGCATTTTAAATTTTTTTATGCATCAAGTGCAGACATTTTTTTTTTGTTAGTGTTTTTCATCTTGATTTTGAAAAGTGCTGATAAGCATTAACCCTTTTTGTTTAAAGGGCTTAGTTTTTACACTTTAAATATTCTAATGAATTAAGTGTCGATAATTTTTTTTAAGTGTTGGTGATTTTCATGTTAGTAATAAAACATAAAAATTAACTTAAATAAACATGACAAAAAAGATGAAATAGAAAAAAATATAAGAAAAGAAAAAAAAAAAAACAAAACAAAAAGCCTACAAAATGTAAAAAAAAACATCACACATAAAAGTAAAACATAAAACATGACCCACAAAAATAATAAAAACACGTTAGTAATAAGACATAAAAATATATAAAAATAAATAAATAAATGAAAATTAAAAAAAACCATAACATAAATAAAATACATAAAAATAAAAATAAAAAACATAGCAAAAGAAAAAACATAACATAAAACATAAAACATGTTAGTAATAAAACATAAAAATAAAAATACAAATAAAAGGAACATGACAAAAAGAAAAACAAATACAAAGAATTATATAAAAAAAAAAAAAGAAAAACAAAAAACCTATAAAAATAAAAAAAATAAATAAAACAAAAAAATCAAAAAAGAAATAAATAAATGATTTTTTTTCAAAAATTATATATAATTTAAAGAAAAATGAGTTGAACCACAAAAAAAATCTAAAAACATTTGTTTTATGTTAAAAAAAATAAATTAAAACCTTATTAGAAGAAAAAAAGGAAAAAAGAAAAACGAAATGCAAAAAAAAAAAAATTTAAATTAAATAAACAAGATTAATAGTAAAAAAATAAAATAAAATAAAAATTTAAGAATTATTTTTTTAAATTAAAATTATAACAATAAATAAATAACATAATTTTTTTTTTGAAAAAAAAAATTAAATTAAAAATAAATAAATAAATAAATTTAAAAGAAAAAACATTAAAAAAAAATGAAAATAATTAAAAGAAAAACTGAATTATAAAAATTAAAAAACAAAATAAAAAATCAAAATCAAAACATATTAAAAAAAAAAAAAGAATTAAAATATATAAAAAATTCAAAACAAATAAAAAAAAAAATTAAAATTAAAAAAGAAATTAAAGAATTAAAAAAAAAGGTAACAAAAAAAAATTAAAAAAAAAAAATGAAAAGAAAAAAAACTTAAATTAAAATAAAAAAAATACAATTTAAAAAAAATGATTAAACCTCTCTACCCCTCGCTTGTCCCTCCTCCCTCCCACCCCCGACACCTCCTCTCTTCCCTCTCCCTCCCTCCGCCACTCCTCCTATCTCCACCCCCGACCCCTCCCCTCTCCCCTCCCTCTACAACCCTCCTCCCCTATCCATCCCCGAACCCTCCCCTTTCTCCTCACACCACCCTCCCTGCCCTGCCCTCCCCACCCCTGACCCCTCCCCTCTCATCCCGCCCCCCTCCCTCCCCTCCTTTCCCCACCCAGGCCCCCAGCCTATGGCCTCTCGCCTGCTAGTTGGGGGCCCAAGTAGGGAGGGGAAGCGAAGGGAGGGGACGGCTCTTGGCAGGGGCGAGGGACAGGGCAGGGAGAGGGGGTGGTCGAGGGGGGTGGGGCGAGGGGAGGGAAGGGGAGAGGATGGTAGGGGGGAGTGAGGGGAAGGGGAGGGCCAAGCGTGGGGAGTGGAGGAGGGTCAAGGAGGCGGGTGGCAAGCGAGGCTTCACTATTTTTTTTAATTGTTTTATTTATTTTTAATTGTTTTTTATTAATTGTTTCATTTTTAATTGTTTTATTTTTCTTTTATTTGTTTTATTTTTTATTTTGTTTTTTAATGGTTTATTTTTTAATTTTTTAATTTTTAATTTTAATTTTGTATTGTTTTTTTTAATCGTTCCTTTTTCCATTGTTCTATTTTTTACTTATTTTTTAATTGTCTTTCTTTAATTTTTTTTTTAGTTTTTATATTTTAATTTAAGTTTTCTTTTTTTTATTTGTTTTGATATATATATATATAGACTTTGTTAATTTTTATAATTTTTTTTTTATAGTTTAAATTTTGTAATATAATATATATATATATATATATATATATATATATATATATATATTTATATATATATATATATATATATATATATATATTGCAATTATTTAACTTTTCTTTTTAAATGATGTTTGAATTTTTTATTTTTAACTCAAAAAGGGTTTTTTATTTTATTTATTTTTTTCTTAAATTATATATATTTTTTATTTTCCGTTTTGTTTTTTCTTTTTTTTTTTTACAAGTTAAATTTCATTTTTTTACATTTTTATGGTTTTTTTTTCTTTAATTATTTTATATATTTTATGAAATTTAATTTACTTTTTGTCATGAATCATCCCCTTGCCACCCCTGGACGGTTGGGCCTCAGGGTGGTTGGGGAATTTTTTTTTTTTAATGTTGTATTTTATTTTTGTAATTTTTTTCTTTATTGTTTTTAATTTAATTTTACTTTTTTCTTTCTTTTTTCTTTTCTTTTTAAATTTTACATGCTATGATTAATATTTTTTTACATTGTATAGTTTCTTTTTATGTCATTACTATATTTTTTTATATTTGATTTTTTTGGCCATGTTTTATTACTTGTTATTATTGTTTATTTTTATTTTTATTCAATATTTGATTTTATTTTTTTTTGTATTTTGGTGTTTTTTCTATTTTTTTTTGGTTCAATATTTGAATCTTTGCACTTCTATATATTTTTTATATTTGATTTTTTGTCAGGTTTTTTTATGTTTTATTACTTGTTATTATTTTTAATTTTTTTTTTTTCAATATTTGAATTTTTGTTTTCATATATATATATATATATATATATATATATATATATATATATAATGTTTTTTTGTAGGGTCCGTTTCGATGCCTGTCTAGCAGCTTGATCCCATTATATGCAATCTGATAGTTGATTTTAAATATTTCATTATAATGAATTGAGTCTACCCTACAATGTGTTCATTTCATGGTTGGTCTTCAAGTTTTCATTACAATGGGTTGAGCTCACCTACACTTCATGTCAATTTGATAGTTGATTTTTATTTTTATTTTGCAATGTATCAAATTGCCTTAGTCTAAGATTTCAAAATTGTTATACCTTTAGCATTTAAAAAAAATTACCATTGGTATAATAACTCCTTCATTCAGGTGTTCATTTTTAAAAAAAATTTAGTCATAAAATTTTTCCATAATGTCATGCTTGAAATATTTTGCAAATTTAAGATTTTTCATAGTCATAATCTTTCGTTTTAATTCCATGGTTGAAAAATTGTCAAGATTTTAATGTTTTTCTAGGTCATCATATTTTATCTTTAATGTTATGTTTGAAAATAGTTATAGATAATTTTTCTTAGCACCATGCTTAAAAATTGTTGAAAATTTAAGGTTTTTCAAAGTGATATTTTAAATTTAATGTCATACTTAAAAATTGTTGGAATTTTAAGGTTTTTCAAATATGTGATATTTTATTGTTAATGTCATGCTTGAAAATCATTGGAAATTTAAAGTTTTTCAAAGTCAAGATATTTTATTTTTAATGTCATTATTAAAAAATTTTGAAAATGTACCCTGAAAAAAAATGACGATGTTCTGGCATCAATCCTTTCTGATTTCAAGGTGTTTTTTGCACCAAACATAATGGTTTTATTGTCTTTTATGGTTTTTTTTTTAAATATTGAAAATTTACTTTGAAAAAAATTGGTGATGCAGAATCAACACATTTTATTTTTGGGTTGTTTTTTCATGTTTTTTTGGGATTTTTGGGCTCGAGTACATGTTTTGAGGTAATAGTTCCCATTCGATCGGTAACTATGATTTGAGTTAATAGTCCTAGAAGCCTTAGTTGTAAAAACTCCTTGGAATCCCTGTATAAACTGTGGGTTGAGTTACTAGTCCTGGAAGCCTTGGTTGGAATAAACGCTCTAGAGCCCTGGAAGGCTTGGATGGAGACCAATTTGATCATGGTTTTTTGATGTCCGACCATAAGGTTGAATCACTATTTGATGGGTTGAGGTTGATGGCCTTTGGAAGCCCTAGATGAGGTACGGGGGTGAAAGGCTCAAGAGAGATTTGGTTCAGCCATTATATGGTCGGGTGGAACTTGGAAGTCCCATCTGAGGTTGGATTTTGGATTATCAATGAAAACTTATTTGTCCTTGTATCTCTATGAGTATTATACTAGATTATATGTGCTTTATATGGTTGTGATTTCATGGGTATTTCTATCCCTATTATGCTCGTTATGTATGTGTTTTATGACAATAGTTATGTATGGCCCTCATCATATTTTTACTCGTATATGAATGGACAATGTATCTATGGTGTAATGGAGTGAATGCCAATTAATATTTTGAGGCATCAATGATTCATGGTGAATCTCAAATAAGTATGCAACCCCTATGCAACCCCTATGTACTTTACATATTCGTAATATGTTTGACGAAATGTCTGTCACACCTAGTAGGGGTCCAGTCAAGCTCTTAAATAAGTATTTTCTTTGTTACTGTCATTTCGATGTTATTTTATTGTTTTGAAGGTATCATGAAATTATGGGGAGTGACTTGGGCTTTGGGCCTCAAAAAGTGGCTCAAATCCTAGGGACGTTGGCATAACTGTGGAAAATTGAGTCTCTAAACACTTGCAGACAAGCCTGTGAGAGAGATTCTCGGTTTTTGGACGTTTTCATGCCTATAAGATGAGAACGATTGAGGCTTAAGCTCTCCAAAAGTTTAGTGGGACCCAAGGGCAAGTTGACTGAAGTGTTGAATTGGTTCCAAAGGGTCCTAAGGTTGATGTTGAATGTTTGTATGTTGTCGTTCCATCAGTTCCACTTCCTTAACATGAATTAAGAGGTCGAATAATATCGTAGTGGATACTCATTGCATGTCTACCCAAGCTGGACGGTTGCTTGGGTAGATGTGGGAGGAAGTTATTACACCAACGTTGTATGAATTTTGTCTAAGCACCCTTGATTTATGCAAAATGATAAATAAGAGTCAAGTTGATGAAGCATGAAATGGGTGGAGGAGAGGTAACAAAAGGTATGTGGGACCTAGACTCAGAGGGGGTCAGTAATAAAACAAAAGAGAGAAACAAAAGAGGTCATATTCTACCTTAACTTAAAGGGAAAGAATAGAGAAGAGGCAACTCTGAGTGCCATTTGGAAACATATCTCACAATTCCTCTCATTAATCTACCATATCCATTGTGCTAAGGATCCTAAGGCCATCAGTGACCATAACTCTCCATATTTTTAGATTTTTACTATAAAAGGTCCTCTTGCTGATGCATAATCAATTTGGTACTCAAGATCACCATTCCCTAGTTAATGTAATGAGCCAATAAAATGAAACCTCGTGAAAAAGATAACATCACATATCCTATATACAAACCTACAATCTCTACCTTAAGCATTGAAGTGATAATCCTCCACCGAGATATTAAATTACACTTGTTCCTATGATCATTGGAGCCCTTTCAAAGATTTTCAATCATAATATTTTTAAGCAAATGTGAGACAGATGTTAAATACATGGAGGGTTTTCTACCACATCTTTTAATGTTTGTCCTGGGTGGGTAGTGGCCATGCATCCCCAACCTAACCCCTTCTTGTCACCCCATTAGCAAGAAAGGAGACAACTATAGTTAGAAAATAAAACGAATATAATGATATCAAAAAAATATCAAAATGTTATTCCTTTTTCATTTTATTTGTAGTGCATTACACTAATTGACATGATATTTACACTATCTTGACTATAACACTTCCTACCACCCCATTATACTAATTTGGGTTGTAGAAGGCATCATTGACCTCCAATAATTATCATTATCAATAACTATTAGGTTGGTAGTAGGGATTTAACCTCTATTCAATATTTTCGTATATATTAATTCTTTTGATAATTAACAATAATGATAATAATTTGGATTGAGTGGGCTTATATGAGGTGGAGAGCTGGGAGGAAAATGGTGGACTAGGGTTTCTGACAAATCCTTACATGGTGGAGAGACAGAGCAAGCAGCCTTACAGGTCCAAGTAGGACTGCTGCCAGTTCAGGATTGGTGCATCTAGTAGCCAAAACCGATGAACACTCTGATGGGGGAGGCATCAACGCCTCCCCCCAAACACTGCAACAATGAAGACCCACTTGAAGGTGGCATTGAGAATATTTCGAATGAGAATGTACAGAAGCCAGCAGTATGGCCTGCGCAGTAGCAGGAGAAGAATGCCCAAGCAGATTTGGAAAAAGAAACAAGAAATAACCCTGCAGTATCTAAGTAATTAAAGAAGGCATCGTCATCCACTTACAAGCCCATTACAACAGAATGACCCAAGATTTAGCTCCCTAGTCACAGAATCAATGCACAAATACAATAGATGAAATACCATGCACTGATAGGCAAATTTATAGGCTATTACAATACATGAAAGACCATGCACTGATAGGCAAATTTATAGGCTATTGGCCAACTAAAAAAGCACTGCAAGGCTGGATTACCTTAGTGTGGAAGCCCAAAGGACATGTTACCCTACAGCTAGGCCCCAAAGGCTTCTTCACGGCCATCTTTAACTGCCTTGAAGACAGAAATCGCGTACTAGATGAAGGACCCTATTTCTTTAACGCAGCAGGTCTATATCTACGAGACTGGGTAGAAAGATTTAATCCAGACAAGGAAGACTTCAGTTGGGCACCAGTTTGGATCCGCATGTACTCTTCATCGTTGGAATACTGGGATGAAGAATCACTTAAAGCCATCGGTAATGGATTAGGCAAGTTCATAAAGACAGTAGAGGAAGAAAAGCTTCGTCGGTACACTTCCTATGCTCATATTTGCGTTTACGTGAAACTGGGCAAGGCGCTCACGAATTCAGTAAGTCTCCTTCACGATGAATTTGAATGAATACAACCCATAGATTATGAACATGTACCTTTTATATGCAGGAGGTGCCATGCCCATGGACACCTATTCCGTGACTGTCCTTTAAATGCTCCTCCTAAATCCACAGACAATGGAGGAAAGTTTGATACGGAAGGGTTTACTAAAGTGGCTAGTAGAAAGAAGCATACCAGAAAACCACCCACAGCACCAAAAAATGCTACTCCATCTTCAGATATACCATCCTCAAGCAATAGCTTTGATATTTTGGCAAACCTAGATATGCCTAAATTAGATCCCCCCGCGACAGCAAAGACATCCTCTACTCCATCCACCAAACTTTCTCCTACACCTATTAATAATGAAGCTAGTCAACCATTGAAAGTTAAAACCTTTGATCAGCATGCACCAACCACGCAACCCGTCCCCATCCATGCTCATAACAAAGCCCTCTGGTCCAATAAAGTAATGGACATTGATGACCTATTGAAAAACCTTCTTCAGTCAAAACCCCACATGGAGGACAGTAGTCAACAAAGTTTAATGGAAAAAGAACCTGAAAGACATTTTCAGGCTAGAACAAGCTTGTAACAAGAAAGAGTTCGACACAATACCGGATAGGAAACTTGAAAATCTGGAAGTAGTACTATCAAGACTGCATCAACACAGCACACAGGGCATACAACAAGAAGGTAAATGGGATGGGAAACATATCACCAAAGATGGGAAGAAGAGAGGGAGAAACACAGATCTACAATACACCATCCCAATTGGGGAAATGCTAGTGGAGTCCGGAAGATGCTCCATGTTGACTAAATACTATCGTTCCTTACCTACAGGTCAACCATGAAGCTCATCTCCTGGAATGTCAGAGGATTTAATGGTCCAGTGAAATACAGAATGATAAAGAACATGATTCAGCAAGAAAAACCACACATTGTATTCATGTAGGAAACAAAATGTAACACTAGTACTTTAGCTTCCATATTATCCAAAGCATGGGTGGGATGTCATACTATTACAGTAGATGCAACAGGCACTTTGGGAGGGCTTGCCATAGCAAGGAATACTTAGCATGTCTCCCTAACAGATTTCCATGCTTCACACCATTTTATTCGAGCAACTTTCCACCTTATCGGAACCAACATAGATGGCCTCTTGACCAATGTATACTTCCCTTAAGATGCAATGCAAAACACTACGTGGCTAAAAATGTTGGAAATTCTCAATTCCACAAGAACTTATCCACTCTGGATCATAGGAGATGACTTCAACATGATCACATGGCTGGAGGAAAGACTTGGCCGCAAAAGAAAGCTGTACAATGAATGTAATAGCTTCAAAGAATACATTCAAAACAACTGGCTAATTGACTTACATTTGATAATGGCACTTACACATGGAATAACAAATGGACGGGCTCTCAACAAATCTCCTCTAGGTTGGATAGATATCTAATCTCAGACAACTCTGTCCATTTTGGTGGTGATATATGCGCCTCCATACTCCACAGTGCATGCTCAGATCATTGGCCTATTTCCTTGCAATGGAAGAATCTTGGAAATTCAAACATGAAACCATTTAAATTTGAAGCTTTCTGGCTCACCCACCCTGAGTTCAAAAAAATGGTCAAATCAGTGTGGGAGAGCTTCATTCCCAATGGTGGCTCAACAATGTGTAAATTCCAGCAGAGACTGAGGCACATCAAAAGGCAAATCAAGACCTGGAATTACACTACCTTCGGTAATATATTTCAAGAGAAAAAAGTCCTCGAGCAAAGTATGAAAGAGCTACAGTAGAAGATTATCACAGGAGGCAAAACAGAGGAACTAGCAAGTTAGGAACAAGTTCTACTAACACAATTAGAAGAAAGAAGGAAACAAGAGGAACTGCTCTTGAAACAAAATTCAAGAATCAGATGGCTAAAAGAAGGTGAAAGAAATACCAAATTCTTTCATCGCACAACTATTTAAAGAAGAATGAATAATACCATCTTGCATACTCAAAATCCATGGGGAGACAGAATGGAGAAACAGGAAAATATCGAGAAAGAGCTCACTAATCACTTCAAAACAGTACATCAAGAGCCGCCTACAGATAGATAGCCTGCAATAAATGAAATATTTTAGCATATTCCAAGAATTATAACAGAGGAGCATAATTAGCTTTTGCTAAGACCGGTCACCCTAATGGAGGTAGAAGAGGCATCAAATCAATTGAAAGCTGGGAAAGCTCCAAGACCTAATGGTTTCACCTCTAACTTTTACCATCACTTCTGGGACTTACTCAAAGTAGAAGTCTAGAATGTGGTAGAAGAATCTCGAGCTATGCATTGGCTACTTCCCTCTCTCAATGCGACATTCATCGCACTTATTCCCAAAGAAGCACAGCCAAGCACTTCGGAGAAGTTCAGGCCCATTGCACTATGCAATGTCATATACAAAATTATCTTGAAAGTAATTGCAAATTGCCTCAAACTACTCCTCCCTCTTCTCATTTCACCAGAACAATCTGGATATGTTGAAGGAAGTCAAATCTTGTACGACATTATTTTGACCCATGAAACCATACATTCCTTAAAGAGAAACAAACAGGCAAGTATGCTTCTGAAAATCGATCTCTCTAAAGCCTTTGACAATCTTAGCTGGTCCTATATAAAACATATGCTAACTGCCTTCGGATTTAGCCCGACCTGGGTTAGATGGTTTATGAATCTAATAACTTCCCCCTTCTGCTCTATTCTAGTTAATGGTATCCCCTCCAAACCCTACTCCCCTTCCAGAGGAATACGTCAAGGTGACCCATAACCCCCATTTCTCTTTATTATTATGGCAGAAGGTCTGGGTCGTCTTATAAAGTAGGCCGTTCAATCTCATGACCTTAGAGGCATCTTTGTACATGGAACCTTTTCAATCACACATCAATAATTTTTTGATGACAATATGCTCTTTGGACATCCCTCCCGCACCTACAAAGCTCTTCTAGGAACTTTCTCAAAAGCCTCTAGGACCACTATACATACTACCAAATCACAAATATTCTTCTTCCATACTCTAGTAGCCACTCAAAGAATCATAGCTAGAATCATTGGATTTTCTCAAGCCAAACTCCCATCTCATTATTTGGGTGCTCCACTGATAGACTCAGCCTTAAAGCATGCCTCCTCGCAACAACTCATTGAGAAAATTGAAAGCTGCCTATCTTGATGGACATACAAAACTCTCAACATGGCAAGCCGGCTTGTCCTAATAAAGGAAGTCCTACAATCCATGGCCCTCTATCTCTTCTCGGTTCTTGCTGCGCCAAAATGGGTGCTAAAGAGAATCAAAAATATGTAGTGCAACTTCTTATGGAGATCCATAGGGCAAAATAGAATATGGGCGTTAGTAAAATGGGACACGGTTTGTACACCTGAAGAGTAGGGAGGTCTAGGATTATGTGACCCGCAACACAACAACACATTAATGGGAGCACGAATATGGTGGCAATGGGTTTCAAGCCCACAGAAGCCATGGGCACAACTCTGGACTGCAAAATATGCAAACAATCGACCGCAGCAAGAGCTGATAAGAATAACTACCATGACCACAAGATCTCTAATCTAGAATGCGGCAAAATAACATAGAGAGATCATCCAAAATCATATCTTTTGGGAGAGATGAGAAGGGAGAACTGCATGTTTCTCCATGGATTCATGGCAACAGAGACCAAAAATTGCAGAACTTATACCTTGCACGAATTACAATGGAAACAACATCAACCAGACAGACCATGTAGCACAATTCTAGACTCACAGTACCAATCAGGGCTTCAGGCACTGGAAACCTTCTGCACAGATAACACAGCAAGAAACATAAGCTTATAACTTGGAGCTACACAAAGAACTCACTAGCAAAAGAATCAGATATAATACTGGAAAAGATGTTATAAGATGGGGTTATACACCGAAAGGAGTATACACCACAAAAGAAGCCTACCAGTTGATGCTACAAACATAGGAACCAGTTGACCTTGCTTTGAATCGCATCTGGACTACAGGGATTTGGCCGAAAATCTCCACTTTCACATGGTAGCTATATCATCAAATAATTCTCACTTGAGACAGCTTAATCAAAAGAAGATTCAAGGGACCCTCCTATTGTCCTAATTATCAAAATCATGAAGAAACTATTCAGCACCTCATGGATTCCTGCCACATGGCTAACCAACTATGGGAAAATCTTACTTTCCAATGTCAGCGACCATGCAGAATCCTAGGGGATATAAAAGGCACCATCTGCAACTGGACTCCAAAGCCTTATAACAACGAAATTCTCAATAAGCTATGGACAATTCTGCCGGGCTTCCTTCTCTGGACAATTTGGAAGGAAAGAAACAAATGAATTTTCAAAAACCAAAGAACTACTTTAGAGATCATATGGACCAAACTAAGTCAGAATATTTAGGAAAATATAGCTCTCCAACAGTGGAGTGTTGAGGAGTTTCCCACCCAGGCACAGGAATAGAGCATATGGGTAAATTGGAACTTCAAGCTCCAGCAAGTACAACTTGATCCCAACAGACTAAGAACTATCACAAAGCAGCTCTCACACTGGAATCCCCCCCCACAGAAGGTGATAAAGTTAAACATTGATGGCACCTCCAAGGGCAACCCAGGCAAAGCAAGACATGGTGGCATATTCAAAGACGATGAAGACTGACCCTTGCTAATATACTTCGGCTCCATTGGTTGGGACACGAACAATTCTGCAAAAATGGAAGGATTATGGCAAGGTATGAACTTAGCACACCAACATAATTTTCATCCCATCATAATAGAGGGGGAGTCTGAAATTATAATCAATATGGTCACTCAATTACAACTAGGAATCACTGCTTTGAGAGTTGCCGAAAGCTAGAGATTAGTGGCCAGGCTTGAACTAATAGAGCAATGGATGAAAAATAGGAGAGAAACCACATTTATCCATGTCAAAAGCGACAACAACAAGGTAGTAGATCTCCTGGCAAATATAGGGGTTGAACAGGATCAAGTTCTACATTCTGGCACAATCAACATTCTACATGACCAATCTCAATTGCAAGCTTGCACTGACCCAGTGCACAACGACGCCCATCTCCCAGATGTAGGTGACAATTAACAACAGTGAGGTGGTCGCCAACTGGGTTGGTGTGTTGCATGACCACATGGCCTCCCGTAGGTTGGCACAATGGTCCAAAACTAGCATTTACAATCACCATAAATGCACCTTATGTAAGCGTTACCTCCATTCTGATAACCGCCATCAACCTCGGCTCAATGCAAACATGAATTCTCAGGAGAATTTCACCTCTGCTCCTGCATATCCATCCCTACAACCTCAACCTCTGCAATGCCTTTGCCCTCATGCAGTGACTGCACCCAGCTCCCACACAACCACTGGGAGACACTGCAACCCCCTTTGTTGTATTGATCTTGGCTCGGGCATCCACTTCACCCATAGCTTGGATTGTCATTTTATATTCCCTTCGGCACTAGTTGCTCATCCCTTTGTTGAACTATCCACAAGCTCCACTATGACGCTGCATCCCATTATGCCAAATTCTGGATGAAATTCACATCCACCTGTAGACAACATGGTGTGACATAGGATGCGCAGCTATATGGGTGGGAACCGAGGGAGCCTAAGTTGCCCCCAGTGCTCTCCTGCTTCAGATACCACTTCCTCTCTGGCTGAGTAAATTTTAGGTTATTACCCAAATACGCATAGTAGAAGAGGTTGCCTCAACTCGGTCGCGCTTACCTCACCTCCCAGCAGCTTCCCCTCCATTTCTGCCCCATCTCCCAGAGGCACTCCTTCCACTCCTCAATTACATTCCCAGAATGCCCAATTCATCTTCCACTCCGCCCTAAACAAGCCCCTCATCATGGCCACCATAACCATTCGCTTTCACGAGGAAGAGCAGAGCTCTAAGGAATAAGCCACCGAGGCTAGTGGACGCATCATTGCAACTGAGGAGCAAGGAACAATGGGAGGTGGCAGCACCAAGGCAATTGAGATATCGAACATCGCTGGTGGTGGGCGCACCATAGCAGGGTGCAGCCACACCAAAGCCAAACCAAAACTGGCTCAGACAAGCACTCAAGGAGTAGGGGAGCGAAGCCAAGAGTAGTAGACCAGACGCATAGGGAAGGAAGTGAACGAGGCTCCACAAACAAACTGGGTAATGGACGAATACTGATGTCTCGTCAAGGAAGAGCACTCGGCTTTGTAGGCTAGTGACATGGAGACGTCGTTGTTGGAAAGTGGCAACATTGAGGAGTACAAATGCTTCATTGTGGAGGAGCACCCTCCATCGCCACCACATCCCTAGCCTACCACCTCGATGCCGTGTGTCAGCCTCTTTGTCTGCCACCTTGCTGCCACTCAGTATGCCACGCGTCTGCCACATAGTCTGCCACTCGGCATACCATGTGTCTCAAGTCTTTTGGGACACTGCTTTTTAGCTCTCTGTTTACAATGGGCTTTTGGGAAAACACTTTAATATTTTCGACTCTTCAGCTGGGTTTTTGTTTTTTGGTCTCATTAGATACAGTGATACAAAACTGGATACTTTGTTGGTTTCCCCTGCATGGGCAGCAAGCTAATTTTCTAAACCTTTTGGTTACGGACTGGTTTCCCTTTTGGGCAATTCAAATACAGACTTTTGCCGGTTTATGCCATTCCTCTGGCATGGTTAAGTATAGGCTTCGGCCTTAGTGTATGATATCTTTTTTTTCATTAATATAATTAGTATAACTTAGAAAAAAAATGATAATAATTTAGAATAAAGTTATGATTTAGTTATTTTTTATGATTTTCTTGAGTTTTAATAATATGTATCACCAAATAAGTGTTTTGATGCTTATCATGGATTGATGCCTATTTGAATTTACCAACCATTTAATTCATATAGATGCACTAATTATCAATAATTATTAAGTGGCTAGTAGGAGTTTAAACTCCATTGAAAAAAATTAGAATATTCTTAATAGTTGTCACAAATCAAAGGTTGAGATAATATTCTTAGTAATAGTCAGAAATAAAAGTTTGAAATTTATCTCTGTCATGTGGAAAGAGTCAATTTTGCGGACAAAACCAACCTCCCTAGAAGCTAAGGCTTTCTAGTGACAAACAAGACAAGTAAACACTACCTTTCTCTAAATATGCATTTAGAATACAAGTAATCAGGTGTTTATAACATACCTTTAGTCCAACGCTTTGTAGTAGTCCAGCCTCGCCGATCCAGATGAGTTCCTCCCTCTCTTCGAAACCTGCATTCACTAACAAGCCAAAAGATTACATAGCACCTGAATAACTTATAAAATGACACATATTCATCATACAGACCAAGGAGTATATGAAATAAATCATGTATAACAATCTGTTGAGAAAAGTGAGCTTAATTGTATTAAGTGGAAACAAAAGAAACCATTACAACCTGAGCCTTGGTGTTGTGCAGGTCCCTCCTAGGGTCCAGCAAGAGATCTCCTTTACTTTGATCAGCTCACCCACTTCCAAATAAGGCTAGGAAAGGATGGGAATCTCTCCTCTCAAGCTCTATAAGGGAGTCCTAATTCCAGCAACATCTACCCTTAGGAATATTCAGCTTTCAACCTCCCCTCCTTCTGGCCCAATGCTATATTTATAGTGCTCTAGAGGAAGTTAATTAGGTCCACCATCAATGGGATAAGCCCCTCTTTGAATGGGATAGCTCCCCTCTTGATGGGATAAGTTCCTCTTTCATAGGGATACATGAACCATCTGGAGGCGCTCAATACACGTCAAACAAGCTTCTAGAATGCTATAGAAATGACCACAAGTAACTTTTTTGAAGTGAAACTTGCGCCTTTTGACCTTTACAGGAGTACGCACCCACCCCTTTACAGACAGAGCGTATAAGTACGCAGGTATTGTGAACTTGGGCTGCGTACACGCAGTTAAGGCTAAGAGAAACTGCGTACCCAAAGTTATATAGATTTTTAAGGACTTTCTCTCTTTCTTGGAGTTTGACATGAGGAGCAGAGGTATGAGACTTGGCAAGGAGGATAGTATGATAGTTGATGGAGCCATACTAACTGTAAATAGTCATGGTGACAAATTTTAGTGTAACAGATTGCCCCCTAAAGTGCGAAGCCTGTAGTAGATTAGGGTTTCATATCATATAGGAAGGGTGAAGTGCTTTATCATTTCAAGGATTATCTTGTGGAGAGCCCAGTCGGAACCTACAAGTATTCAACACAAAATACATATATAAGATCATATCATCGCTGAGGTAGGCATTCCCATACTCAGATCAAAAACTTTAACTAACAAACTAACTACTGCTCTGATACAGGAATGATTTCGTAGTACATCATAATCATAGACTTTTGTAGACACAGTATGGACACAGCCATCTGTTTATGATTAGTCTACTATATAATGAATACAAAACTCCTCGCAGCCTGGATGGTGGAAACTAGATCCAGGGTCTTCATTTCTACTTCCCGAAATAGTACGATTCTATCCATGCGAATAAATGAGTTGATGTCGAGCATGGTAGAAACCACTTGATTACCAGTCGATGATGTAAACTGTTAACAAGTGTGAGAGAAACCACCAGTGATGTCAATGGTTCTCAAAGTACCCAGTACAAACCATGAGATGTAAATGAATGAGTTGATGTCGAACATTTCACGGAGTCCTTCGATCGAAAGTCAATGATGTGAACCGTCGTCAAAGGCGAGAAACCTGCCATTGATGTATGCAGATTTCAAGGTACTGACGATCTCTAGGTCATCTTTCTAGATAATGTGCTGATGTTGATAGAAAGCGACCCGTTGCAGGCAAGCCCACAACACGAAATCATAGATCAAGTTGAAGAAACATAGCTGTAAGGACTGACTCAGGGATGGTCGAGATGGATGACGGGTATTTTGTAGATGAATGGTTTATTTGCAGTGACCTCTTGAACACATAATGACACAACAGATGGCTTGGTGACATTTGACCCAATGTTAATACCCAGCTGAAGACTTTCAATGTGGTTTGATCAACTGTGAGGCAAAGGATTTCCCAACCCAGGTGAATGGAAAGTGTCGTGTTCAAGAGTGGTGATAAGGCTTCTTCTAAGATGAAGGATAACAAATAGGCTCATTTTCTCTCTTTTCCCCCACCATTTCTGGCAAGTACCTCTTTATTTTTTACAAGCTTGAGGAGGATAACATATGCTTGATTATAAGCTCATCCTTCGGATGAGTCCAACTTAGTTTTGATTCGAACCCTAAGAAGGAGTGGTCCGTTCCTGCTTGTAATCGAACAGGTCCTTTACTGTGAAATTTTAACAAGTCCAGTATAGGAGAAACTCGGCGTTTTTCAATTTTAGAGAGTCTGAAAAAACTTAAGAAGACTCCAGGGTTGAACTTTTTCGTAAATTTGTGTCTCTCAAGCCCGAAAAAGTATAAAACAATACTTGAGAGAACCGCTTGATCTTGCGACCAAGGAGTACCTTCATGATTAGTGTCTTTGACCTGAAAAGTAAAAAGCGATCAAGGACATGTCGTTTTATTTCCAGTATCGAATTTGAAACGACAAAAATCCGGCAATCTTTTCCTGTTTTTACGGTCAGAAAAGGGCTATAAGGGGACCGTCTTTTAATTCCGTTTTAACGAGTGTAAAAGAAATGCTCGGCAATCTTTTCATGTTTTAGGAGTTAGAAAAGGGCTTAAAAGATGACTCTGATTTTTTGTTTGTGAAAAATGACAATTTTCCCTGAAAATCCTTTTATCCTGCACAAAAACCAGCACATTACTCATACCTGTTTAAAGATAGATAAAAATACTTTGAAAAATACCTTTTCACGGTGGAAAATAAACAAATTTAACATTTATTTACTCAAAAAACCTATAAAAAGGGCTTTTACCATTTCATTTTTACCATTTTATTGTTGAGGAGAGAAAAAGGGCTTTTGGCAAGAAACTTCCCGTGGACACTGCGGAGAATCTGACCGTCGGAATCGAACGCCGTCTCATCAAGTATTCTACAACATCCTCCCTTGCATTTCCATCCGTTTAGAATTTGTTTTTAAGCTTTAGTTTCATTTCTTGGAGGCCTTGGGGTTTCAAGGTCCGCTTTTCGGGGTACGCAGGTGCTCCATTGGTGACCTGCGTACCCCGACATTTTCTCAGTTGGGAAAATGCCGGGCATACGCAGCTTGCCTTAAGAGAACCTGCGTACACACGCTCTGTCTCTAAAGGCAGGCTGCGTACACCGCGGAGTGGGTTTTCAAACCCCCAATTCTCCAAAATGAACCAAAATTTTTTTATTTTATGGACTCTAACAGATATTTTATGGTGTGTAGATTGCCCACCATGCTTGATTGGCGCGAGAGATAACACGAAGATGTTGATTTGGCCGCGATTAATCACCAACCTTCCATTGATGCTTTAAAGGCATGCGGTCTTTACAAATACTGGGCCATACCTGGCATGAGGGCCCAGGTGCGGTTTCTAGAGTGGCTGGTTGAAAGGTGGAACGTTCAGGATCAGTGCTTTCACATTGGAGGGCACCAGCTCAAGATAGAGCCCTCAGATATTTACTTTCTCACTGGTTTTCCCAAGAGGGGCGAACAATTGACTCTGTCCGGGACTAGGCCGGGTGGCCAGTCCATTGCTAGTCTCCGTCTAGAGTGGTGCAATGATCAAAACCAGGAGAGGGGGATAGAGATTAAAAAGATATCCCGACCTGAACTTATGGTAATTTCCTTTACAGTTACGAGACTTTGCGGGGCTGCCGCTTTGCACATTGCCACCGGGTCCCAAATGCGGATGGCGATTGACTGCTATCGAGGCACCGTTTTCAACTGGTGTGATGCTGTGTTGGCCAATTTAAAGGGCCAACTGACTAGGGCGAAAAACGGGCAACTAAAGACTTTTGGTTATGGGCCTTTAGTTGTGAGTTTTGCTCTAGAGAGGGTTCCGATGTTGATCCCGCAGCAGCTCACTGTTGAGGTTGGGCATCCTCGAGAGCCTAAGTTGATGCGATGGGTTGCGGTGATGGCCCGTCATCCTGACAAGGGCACGGAGGTTGTCCGATTTAGACCAGAGTATTTTCACTGGTTGGAGAACCAGATCTTCTCGATATAGGATTTTCCTTATGCCGGAATTGATTTTCGTGGAGATCCGGACATGATTCTTCCACCGGGAGAACAGTGGGATGACACAGGTACTTCATTTTTCACAAGTTTTTAAATTATCTATTTTTTTTTGTTTTTATATCGTCTCAAAACTGACAGTGACAATTTTCAAAATGCAGATGTAGGCCTGCAGCGTCCAGAAAATCTTTGGCCTTTCGAGAGGAGAGTACCAATTGCACCGGCACCAGCCCCACAGGACGCGGCTGCAGAGACCTTAGTTGAGTTGGAACAAGACCTAGAGCGTCTTACGGCAGACATACCAGAGACTACTATAGATGATATTCCTATCAGGCTTCAGCGCTATGTCGTCGCAGTCTCAGGACCTTTTAGGAGGTTCTTGTGTAGGGTGGCCCGTGCAGTGGTGTCGTATAGAGAGCATCACCATTGATTGGATGGTCACTTTTTTAGACACATGTGACATTTTGGTTTTTTGTACTTATCATTTTTGCCGATCATAAGGTGTTTTTCGACCTATGATCAAAGACGATGTATTTTTGACACACTCCTATCTATATTTATCATTATTACCGGCTTATCTTGTTAAACATGTGTGATTAAATGTTTTTAAATTTACATGTATGATTATCGCAAATGTCTGTCTAACATTCGAGAAACAATTGCATCTGCTAATGTATTTAAAGACCTTGGAATATGCTGATATTCAATATAATCAAATTCACGTTCCAAGAGACGCACTCTCAAAAATAACCTTAATAACATTGGATTTCTAATGGCATATACTCTATTAAGCTACAATACAACAAGTTCAGAATCTAACCTCACTATCAAACTCCGAATCCCAAACGAAATAGATTCAGACAATAATTCAATCACTGCACTGTATTCTGCAATGTTGTTTGTTGTTTGACCGAGGCTCACCCCATGCATAGAAACTAACTCGTCAGAGGGCGAATAGATAACCCAAGCTGCGGAAGAGATATTCCGTGTACTACGACAAGCACCATCAGCGAATCCAATGTACGTTTGGAGAGGCGTCGACATCTGCAATATCAAGAGTAAAACCAAGATAAGCCAGAATAACGACGAAAAACAAACTTTCTAAGCTAAGCACACTGTCTATACTAACAAACACACCAGCTAGAAAGAAAAAACCTAACCTAACTAAAATCTCCATACCTATTATTTAAGCATAATACCTCTTTAGGTAAAGTCCATTTCTGGGTTTACCCAAAGAGTCCCCGTCGAAATCTACCAGCTCATAGGCCCCTTTTGCTAGCTTTCACTTGACAATGTATGGCCCATGCCACCTAGGAACGAATTTCCCAGCACCTAATTTATCGTTAGCTTGATCATATAATAGCACTAGGTCTCCTTCTGAAAAATTTCGAGGGGTCACATTTCGATCATATTGAGCTTTCATACGTTTTGCGTGAGTCTCGATTGCCAATGCAGCGTCACGTCGAGTCTCATCTAAATGTGCTAAGTATAATAAACACTTCTCCTCTTCGGAAGTAGCTGGAAGTAATTGGACAGCCATTTGAAGTGACGGGATTTTGCATTCAATGGGCAGCACAGCTTCCAAACCATAAACTAGTTGGAAAGGAGTGAACCCTGTTGATGTTTTCACTGAGGTTCGGTACGCCCAAAGCGCGGAAAATAACATGTTGTGCCAATTCAACCGATGAATACCAATGATTCATCCGATCATGATAACTAAAACTTTGTTGATGGACTCAACCAGACCGTTGGCTTGTGGATAATAAGGAGTTGAGCTATCATGACGCAAACCAAGCTGGCCTGTAAGTTCTGTCATCATAATGTTTCAAAAATGGCACCCATGGTCAGTGATTATCGCTTGTGGGACACCAAACCTAGCAATAATGTGATTGAATATGAAAATTGCAGATGTCTTGCCATCTGCCTCGAATGTAGGCATTGCCTCGGCCCACTTAGTAAAATAGTCAACCGCAAGGATGATATACGCATGCCCCCCGGCCGAGTGAGGGTTACATGTAATAAAATCGATACCCCATTTGGCAAAAGGACCAACGGCAATTATAGGGTGGAGAGGAGCAGGTGGTGCGCGCATCTTGCGATCAAACACTTGACAGTTGTGGCATTTCCGGACTGCAATAATACAGTCTTTAAATAAGGACGGCCAGAAGTAGCCAGCGCGCAATATCTTTTGGGCTGTGGCATACCCAGACATATGACCGCCACACGCTCCAGAGTGACAGTCATTCAAAACCCTTTTAGCTTCCTCATGAGTTAAACAACGGCGAAAAACCAAGTCCGCCCCACGGCGATAAAGAGTATCTCCAATAATTTTGTACTATTGCGACTGGAATCGAATTTTCCGACGTTTGGACTTTGAAACTTCGGACCGAAAGGATTGGGCTTGGAGATAGATGATTATATCCCCATACCACGGATCTAAAGTGCTGATGAGAAACAAAGATTCGTCCGCAATGGGTTCCTCTGCCACAGTTTTCGTGTCAGCACGTGGGAAATCACACATCAACTCTGCAAAAACTATAAATTTCTTAGACTTAGATTTTTCAAATTCCAAGTCGAACTCCTGCAGGATAACAATCCATTTGGAGTACTTGCCCCCTAGCAATTGTTTAGTCAAAATGTAGATCATAGGGTTGCAATCCGAAATGACTGTAGTTTTACAGAGAAGAACGTAGTGACGAAAACATTGGACAGCTTGAACGGATGCCAAGGCCAATTTCTCCACATGTGAATATTTGAGCTCAGTGGGATTTAACGTCCGACTAAGGTAATATATCACATGTTCCATTCCGAATTCATCTTCCTGTACTAAGACCATTCCAATGGTGGAATGAGCAGCGGCGAGGTACAAAAAGTAATCTTGGTTGTAGTTGGGAGGATGCAGCAACGGTGCATGGGTCAACGCGTGCTTGAGCGCATCGAAAGATTTCTGAGCTATCTCATCCCAAGAGAATTAAGCGTTCTGTTTCAACAACCGGGTAAAACCCTTTGTAATCTCGACGTAGTTAGGAATGAATCGGCATAAAAAGTTTGCTTTCCCATGCAAACTTTGGAGTTGGCGAAGACTCGAAGGAGGAGGCAATTTGATAATAGCTTCTACCTTCGAGGGATCGATGCGGATGCCGGCTTTTGAAACTACAAATCCCAGCAATCGTCCCACTTCTATACAGAAGACACATTTGTGTGGATTCAACCGAATCCGATAATGCCTACACCTCATGAAGATTGCTCGTAAATGGACAAGGTGATCAGCTCGATGTAAGGAGTGAGTGGGCAAATCATCGAGATACGGTTGCACAATGTGTTTGATGTCATGAAATGCATAAGACATGGCCCTTTGAAAAGTGGCTCTAGCATTCTTCAGCCCAAAAGGTAATTTGCAATAAGCAAATGTCCCCCATGGACAAATGAAAGCCGTTTTTGGTTGATCGGCAGGTAGAATATTGATTTGGTTGTAACCAGAAAAACCGTCCATAAAGGAAAATATTTCACTGCCGGCACAATCATCAATTATTTGATCGATATAGGGTGTTGGATAGTTGTCTTTGGGACAAGCATGATTAATATCCCTATAGTCGATACATATTCTTATTGTTCCCTGTTTTTTGTTAACCGGAACAATATTCGATACCCAATCCGTTAATGGGATCGGATAAATGAAACCTGCTTTCAACAGCTTCTCAACTTCTGCTTTAATCGCAGCCACTTTTCGTGGGTGAATCTGACGCAAACGTTGCCGGATGGGTTTAGCATCCGGGTAAGTCTTGATCTCATGGACAACAATTGCGGGATCAATTCCTGGCATTTCCTCATAGGACCAGGCAAACACGTCGTGGAATTCTTGAAATAGGGCCTTGTATATCTGAATTTCAGCATCTGAACACGAGGCACCTATATGAATGTGCTCAACAATTCCGGGCTTGACTGAAATGTAAATGGGAATAGTGCGAGAAATGTTTCCCAAATTCAGCTTTGAATCAGGATGTTTCATTGGACTCTGAGCTTCTTTGACATATTCAGCTGTAAAGATTGATGACAAATTGTTTTCAAAATGATCATCCTCAGGTAAAAACGAAGATCTATGATGGAGATCTTCCCATGGTAAATCATCTACGCACAGGACTTCACAAAGTTGTTCGTCAGATGACACCATTTCAGGAAACGTTATTAACTCCGAGGTTGAGGTGAAAAGTGATTCCTCACGGACCACATTCATTTGGTCGATTTTGGTTGAACTTGGGTCAGTAAAAGACTACATGGCTTCATAGGCAATTTCATATGGACTTAAAGGCATTGCATCACCAAATGAGTTTATCTCAGATTCAGAAGGAACGATCCAAGGATCGTCATAAACAATGGTGTCTGAAATAATCATATGAATAGATGCAAATGAAGACACGGCATTGATTGGAGGAAAAGGAAAAGTTCCCAGTAAACCGGCATCTTTAACTAATCCTACGCCAACATCCTTGTAAGGGATAGTCATTTTACCGACATGCTGGATACTTTCTGAAGAGGCTGGGTCGGATGAAAAATAAGCCAGCTGGTCTATGGTTACGATCTTGCCATTATGTGGAAACTTTATTACTCTGAAGACCGATGAAACGACCGCTGTCATAGCGTAAGACCAACTTCGACCGAAAAGAAGGTTGTAGTCTAGAGGGGCATCAACCACCTCCACATCCAGACTAACGGTTTTTCCCTCAACCCCTATAGGCAAATCCTGTAGAATGCCAAACGGATGAAACCCACGGCCATCAAAGGCCTTAAGAATTGTCGGGGATTGATTTAGTGAAGGAGAACCAAGTGATCTCCAACACTGTATCGACATAATACACGTGGAAGCTCCCTCATCAATTACAGTCCAATGAATAGGCCTGTTTTTGACCATCACTGGGATCTGGAAAGCCATCTGATGAGGCAAACGCAATGTACTATTTTCTAGATCAAAGATTATTAGGTTCGGGTCCTGAACATCAATAGCTCCTATAGCTGACAAAAGTGATTTTCGCTGTGCTGGGCATGATTGCAGCACTTCTAAAGCCGACATTGCTGAGGGTGAAACAGCTAAATCCTCAACAATGTTGTAATTCTAGGCCGCTCTCGCATGTGGATTGAAAGCAGACCTTCGAAGTACACCCTTGGCGGGCGGTTTGATTACTAAGTCAGGGTTAGGTTTCTCGATCTGTAGTGGATCGGAACCAGGAGCTGAGGTTGATGGATTTGAATGAGAAGATTTCGCTTCTTTCGATTCATCAACAGGACTTTTACTACCATAATCTTGCAATTGAGTCGCAATCCTTACATGAGACATCATCAATATGGGTTCTTCACTGGCACTCGAGGAAGAACCTATCATCTTACTCTCCTGCTTTGGAAATGGATCTTTCAAAACAGCAGGAGTTGGGGAACCCTTGACGATTTCACAACCTCGGCCCGATGAGGGCAATCTCTTGTAAAATGATCCTCTTCACAAATAAGACAAGGATATCGAGGTTTGTGCTTTTCGTCATTGGTTTCCGACTTTTCTGTTTTCTCCTTTGGAGTCTTGTCTGCTTTATTCTTCTTCTTACCTTTCTTCTTCCCACTGTTTTTTGATTTAGCCGTAGATGACTCTACAGCGTGAATATCAGCGGAAACTTCAGCAGAATATCCTCCTGTCGGGGAGTCTGGTAGGGTTATAATAGGAGAAGAATTCTTTGAAGACTTCTTCTTGCTTTTAGTATTCACCGTACCAATCATGCCATCAGCAGCATGAGATCCCGAAGGAGCAGCAGCGATTTGATTTGACTTTGGAAGATCTAGGATCTTTTCATGTAACGTACCTGACTGAGTGTAAACTAAGTCAAGGTATTGTGCTTGAGCAATCACTTGCTCCTCAGTAACTACGCCGGCCTTAGCTACGTCTTCAGTAATCTTCGGTAATAATGATTTAGCAAACCATTCAGCTAAGATTTGGTCCGGGATAAAAACTTTCACTAATCGCCTTTGACGTCTCCATTCATGTATATGATCGGAAATATAAGTGGACGTCAACTGTTTTAATGAAGTTAGTAGCTCCGTGCCATTATCATATCTGACCAGCAACTGAAAATGAGTTAGGAACGAGGTAGCTAACTGACTAAAATTATAAAAAGAGGCCGGTGGTAACTCAATATACCACTTGGCCGCGAGACCAATGAGCGTACGCTGGAAAAGATGTAAGCGGATCGAATCATCCGAGATGGAATTTGAAGCACACCAGAGGTGGTAAGTCATCACATGATTTGACGAATCCTCTCCAGACTTACCTTCGAACTTGGGAATGTCACTGGGCAACTTATTCGGTATTGGCGGCCAAAACGGAAGATAATTGATCAGATCGTTTGTTAGGCGCGACAAGTCTAGTAAATCCAAAGTTGCGATAAACGGTAATTGCCGATTAGGATCCCTGAAACTCTGGGTCACAAGACCAGTCCCAGGAGGAGGATATCCAGGATAACTTGGAATAGGAATCGCATTCGGGATATTGTATCCTCCTGGAAAACCAGGATTAACCGGACCGTACTGGGGTTGTTGTGGTTGTTGATAAGTGTACCCAGGATATGGTTGATACTGGTAAACTGGTTGTTGGACAGCATGCCCGTATTGGTACTATCCCTGGTACGGTTGATAAGCGAATTGTGGTTGACTAGTGACAATCGTACTTAAACCAGGTTGTCCTACAGGCATCTGAACCGTAGTTTGAATCGTGGATCCAGACAATGGTAAAGATGTCTGAGGAGTAGTGGCAGAGACAGTAGAAACCAAAGCTATCGATACTCCAGAAGTAAGTGCGGTAGACTGAACAGATGTTGCGGTAGTTGCAGCAGTCGTTTGAGATGGAGTACTAGGTGCAATGGGCGACTGAGTAACTACCGAAGTTACAGAAGTTTGAACATTAGACTGGACTGGTTGCTGGGGTGGACCAGAAACTAAAGGTTGTCCAGTTTGGGATGACAACTGTATGCTTGGCTCAACACCTGTTGAACTTGCAATGGATCCCACACTATGTTCATTCCGGGGTATTGACCCATGACAGGTTGAGGATATTGAGATCCATAACCGAATTGAGGGTAGGATTGATAATTGAAAGG
This sequence comes from Pinus tabuliformis, assembly GCA_031772625.1. NCBI lineage: Eukaryota > Viridiplantae > Streptophyta > Pinopsida > Pinales > Pinaceae > Pinus > Pinus tabuliformis. Next base: position 86,146,253 of record CM062805.1, on the reverse strand, counting down.
TACATTTCCCGTACCTTGAATATACGATTGACCTTGAGGTGGTTGATAACCTTGACTCGAGTACTGACCTTGGGGTAGATACCCTTGAGGTAAGTACTGATACTGGGGTTAACCTTGAGGCATAAATTGATACTGAGGTTGACCTTGGGGTACATATTGAAGCTGGGGTTGACCTTGAGGAATGTACTATACCATGGGTACATACTGTCCTTGAGGTTGCCCCCCAGACGCAATTTGTGTACCTTGAGGTTGCCCCCCAGGCGTTAATTGAGGCTACCCCCCAGGCGGTAACTAGCCACCTTGAGGTTGAGAACCGGGAATTGAACCTGACATCATGTAAATGTCTCCTACATCCAACGGTTTATTACCATTGTTTCCAGTTAATAACCCATGTTCAATGGGTTGAGGAGATGCTCCCGTAAAAGTACCAGAAAGTGACTGATACCCAGAGGGAACAGAAGGACCGCCATACAAGAAAGATTCAGGAGATTGAGTGAACACGAACGACTGACCAGACATATTTACAGGAGTATAAATACCTCCGGGTGGATAAGGAGTACGAGGTGGAGAAAAACTTGACCCTGAGTTGTCCAAATAATTAGTTAACGAAAGATACCAAGTAGTACTTCTAGGAGGACTGTAAAATATGGATTCATGCTCCCTTAGATCAATAGTAGGTTGATCTTCAGGGATAGGGATGCTTGTTTCTTCTTCTGGAGCAAGTTCTTCAATAGCTATCAAACCATAAGGAAGATTTTCGGTGATGACTCTTTCTACCCTAGGTGAATCAGGAACACTAGAAGTTGGAGTAACAGGTTTAGATATTTCAAGTTCTTTGCCTATATCACTAGTAGATGAAAAACTACCAGCAAGATCAGAAACTGCAACAGCTTCAGGATTATAACCTGTTTCTAGACTTTGGTAATATGGATGGACTGCCAATGAAGACTCTCCTTCTTCAGGTGAACCTACTTTACTACCACTAGGAGTTACAAGGACCTTCAAACCTTCGTAATGACCCGAGAAGTCTTCAGGAGGTTCGCCCTGAAGTCTACGGGACTTCCTCAACAAATCGGCCACGGTAACAATCTCAGGAGACTTGCCCTGAAGTCTACGGGACTGTCTCGGTAATTCAGCCACAGTTAAAAACTTTTAACTACTGCACACGCAATCAAAGTAAAATCTCAAAGCAAACCGCCTAAAGTCTCTAAAGAACCAAACAAATTCGAATCACACGCCTAAAGAATCTAGGGCGTCAAACCATACACAAATAGTAGCCTTCCGGACCGAAAACACTAGTTGGTGATGAAGCCCAACATCGCCGAATTCAGTACAGAAGTGGTGGGTGGAACAGTTACCCCGGCAACCTGCTTAATGAATAGACCGGCACAAGTTCCTCCACTTTAACCGTCTCGAGTGAAGTGAACCCCCCGGAAAATCCAAGTGAGTCTAGCCGACGTCTGCTCCAGGTACAGTGGGATCTTCCCTCCACCTTCACCTCGGGTAGAATCCTAAAGATAATGGTCACTAAGGTTACCAACAGCAACAAATATACCTGGGGGAACAGTCTACGACCCGATAGCACGCAAGGGCAGAGTAACAAGCTCAATCCCCTTGCTGGCTCCTTGACAATAATCCAAGGTTTACCGACAAGTGACCCCAGGCTCCTCGACAATAATCTAAGGTTTACCGTTCATAGTATGTGTGTATCTGGCGTCTTTCCCAATGAGGGAGGATTGATCCCCTCACTGGTTTGGACATGGTCTCGTGCTTCTCCTTTAAGAGGAGCTTTCCCAGAGTACAAATGAAACAGTTGGATTTATCCTACCACAAGATGAGCTACTTGTTTGGTTTTATTGTCTTGGAGAGTTAATTACTCTCCTACTCCAAGACACTAGCCTGATCTATATTGGTGTTTCAGAGCCCTAGTAAATAAAAAGTTACTAAGTTGATTTTACTTTAAGCGTTAATTTTTATGGCTTTTGTTTAGGACAAAAGGTAGTGGAGATGAAACTGATGGTGTGTAGACTCGACTGAAATCCACTAAAAAGATGCACTTAAGATGATTTATAGTAATTTTTTTTTTAATTAATTCCCTAGCTAAGAGAGTTGGAGAATGCAAAATTGATTTAAAAACAACTTTCTTGGCAATGAAAATCAAAGAAACAAACTCTTTATCTTTTCCAAAGCATACAACACATGACCACTAATTACTTCATGAAAATTCCTTTTCTTTTCAAAGTCTCAAATGCTATTAAAGCAAACTTTTCTTCAAAAGAGTTTTTTTTTTGTATTTTTCCCTATATTAACAAAGCATGTAAAACTTACTTTAACAGAAATCAAAGTTAAAAAATCTATGGCAATCAAATCAACTCAATTTCACCCAAAAGCAAATCTAAGAGAAATTCACCTAAAAGTAAATCTAAGAGAATTTATTTCAATTTATTTTAAATCTAATGGGAGTTATGTTCTTGGTACAAGAAGCACGGAAATTCCTAGTTGGGTGGTTTAAAACAACTGCAAGTATTAGTAGCAACAATAAAATAAATTGGAATATGCAATAGTATGTTGGTAAAGCACTTCAGTAGTAGCGCCATTGTGGGACACTGGTACCCAATAGTAACCATTGATTTTAATGAGCATGTTATGACCGTTATGATGATTTTAAGATAGGGATATGCCTTGGTTTTTGTATCTTCTGATGAGAGGAAGCATTTCCAAGGGATGGACTGCCTGGGATGGAGATGCTAGTGGAACTTGGAAGGTGAGTGATTGCATAGAAGGGGTGACCAGATTCCTGACGGAATGTGTAGCAGAGAATGGAAGTTCGTATATATATTTGTTTTTTTCATTAGCATTTCCAGATGGAATCATATGCAAATTTGGTAGTGCGCCCTGGAACAATGAGCCGATAATTATTCGCTAAAAGGACAACTGGAATAGGATTTTAGCAGTAGACATTGGATGTAGATTTGACTTTTCAATGGATTTCAGACTTCCTAGGTAGGAGGTGAATTAGGGTATTACTTTGAGGGTGGAGGTGTGAGCCTCTATATTTCCTTATTGCTGATGCAGAAATTGTATCATTTTTTTTGTTGGTTGAGAAATTGTGTGTATGTGTCTATTATTGTAAATACTGTATCAAGATGGATTTATAAAGATCCATAAGCATTATGGTTATTTGTTGGTTGAAGAAAATGCATATGTGTATATGTGGTTATTGTAAATATCGGAATGAGGTATGTTATAAAGCTCCAGTAAATGGTATGCTTGTCATGTTTTAGCAGTGGTCATTGTAAATATTGCAATGAATTGTGTTATAAAGCTCCATGGGTAGTATGTTTTGTTTTCAACAGTATTTTTGGTTATAGGTGTCATTGAACATCAAGGATAGTGTTCCCCTAAAGGGGACGGTTCTGTAACATCCCTTGTGAAATGTCCATGTAAAAATATATATATGGCCATGGTGATGGGACATGTATTCCAAGCTGAATGGTGGGGTAAACATCCTAATGGGTGTTGATTCGGTTTATTAAGGCTAAGGAAATTTGGAAAGGCAATGGCTAAGGCTTTGGAAATCCATGAGCCATTAATTGGAATTTTATTTATGAAAATAATGGAAATTAGGAGAAAGGGAAGGTGAAAGGTCACAGGTTGCAGGTGAAGAGGAAATTGAAGGAAATAATGGAAAATGGAGAAAATAGAGGCCTTATAATTTATAAGAAGGCTTTTGAGGATCAGTTGGCAAGCTCTTAGTCAATAATACTCTTAGCTGAGGCTTAGTCATTGTAAGCTCTTAACTTAGACTTTGTCACTCCAGTGTTGGAGCTCTCCCTCATTGTTCTCTCTCTCATACTCTTGGAGACTTAGAGCTTTCTTGGAGAACTCTTAGTGGGTGTGGAATACTTGTATTCGTGCAGCATGAAGTCAAAGGAAGTGTAGTATAATGCAAGAAGGCACGAGGATCAACAACTACATCATATTTTCTTGTAGGTACCAAGTTGCATGTATGATTTCTTCACTAGTTTTGGCATGCATGGCATATGCATGTGGAGTTTTGGTTTTGATCTTTCATTGTCATAGAGGATTGCCGGGATTGACAGTGGATTGCTTAGTCTTGCCATTTCTTGGATAGCCATGGTGATTGTGCGTTTACTTTCATTGTTTATTTTATGTTGGTTCTCATGTTTCCTTAGCTTGGGTTGAGTTACTAGTCCTGGAAACCCTGGTTAGACAAGTGCTCTGGAAGCTACTAGCCTTGGAAGCCTTCATTGGACAAATGCTCTTGAAGTCCTTGGTGGGTTGAAACATAGTTACCGATCAAACGAGAAAATGACCTAGTATCTGTTTTTTTGAGGTAGCAAAAAATCACTCGATTTTGAAAAATGGTGATTCAGAATACACATTTTTTTTTGGAGCATACTTTTGCCACTTTAAATTTTTTTATGTATCAAGCGTGAAATATTTTTTTAAATGTTAGTGATTTTCATGCTGATTTTGAAAAGTATTGATGCAGCATCAACACATTTTTTTAGAGGGCTTATTTTTGGCATTTTAAATTTTTTTATGCATCAAGTGCAGACATTTTTTTTTTGTTAATGTTTTTCATCTTGATTTTGAAAAGTGCTGATGAGCATTAACCCTTTTGGTTTAAAGGGCTTAGTTTTTACACTTTAAATATTCTAATGAATTAAGTGTCGATAATTTTTTTTAAGTGTTGGTGATTTTCATGTTAGTAATAAAACATAAAAATTAACTTAAATAAACATGACAAAAAAGATGAAATACAAAAAAATATAAGAAAAGAAAAAAAAACAAAACAAAAAGCCTACAAAATGTAAAAAAAAAACATCACACATAAAAGTAAAACATAAAACATGACCCAAAAAAATAATAAAAACACGTTAGTAATAAGACATAAAAATATATAAAAATAAATAAATAAATGAAAATTAAAAAAAAGCATAACATAAATAAAAGACATAAAAATAAAAATAAAAAACATAGCAAAAGAAAAAACATAACATAAAACATAAAACATGTTAGTAATAAAACATAAAAATAAAAATAAAAATAAAAGGAACATGACAAAAAGAAAAACAAATACAAAGAATTATATAAAAAAAAAGAAAAACAAAAATCCTATAAAAATCAAAAAAATAAATAAAACAAAAAAATCAAAAAAGAAATAAATAAATGATTTTTTTTCAAAAATTATATATAATTTAAAGAAAAACGAGTTGAACCACAAAAAAAATCTAAAAACATTTGTTTTATGTTAAAAAAAATAAATTAAAACCTTATTAGAAGAAAAAAAGGAAAAAAGAAAAACGAAATGCGAAAAAAAAAAAATTAAATTAAATAAACAAGATTAATAGTAAAAAAATAAAATAAAATAAAAATTTAAGAATTATTTTTTTAAATTAAAATTATAACAATAAATAAATAACATAAATTTTTTTTTGAAAAAAAAAATTAAATTAAAAATAAATAAATTTAAAAGAAAAAACATTAAAAAGAAATGAAAATAATTAAAAGAAAAATTGAATTATAAAAATTAAAAAACAAAATAAAAAATCAAAATCAAAACATATTAAAAAAAAAAAAGAATTAAAATATATAAAAAATTCAAAACAAATAAAAAAGAAATTAAAATTAAAAAAAAAAGGTAACAAAAAAAAATAAAAAATAAAAAAATGAAAAGAAAAAAAACTTAAATTAAAATAAAAAAAAATACAATTTAAAAAAAATGATTAAACCTCTCTACCCCTCGCTTGTCCCTCCTCCCTCCCACCCCCGACACCTCCTCTCTTCCCTCTCCCTCCCTCCGCCACTCCTCCTATCACCACCCCTGACCCCTCCCCTCTCCCCTCCCTCTACAACCCTCCTCCCCTATCCATCCCCGAACCCTCCCCTTTCTCCTCACACCACCCTCCCTGCCCTGCCCTCCCCACCCCTGACCCCTCCCCTCTCATCCCGCCCCCCTCCCTCCCCTCCTCTCCCCACCCAGGCCCCCAGCCTATGGCCTCTCGCCTGCTAGTTGGGGGCCAAACTAGGGAGGGGAAGCGAAGGGAGGGGACGGCTCTTGGCAGGGGCGAGGGACAGGGAAGGGAGAGGGGGTGGTCGGGGGGTGGGGCGAGGGGAGGGAAGGGGAGAGGATGGTAGGGGGGAGTGAGGGGAAGGGGAGGGCCAAGCGTGGGGAGTGGAGGAGGGTCAAGGAGGCGGGTGGCAAGCGAGGCTTCACTATTTTTTTTAATTGTTTTATTTATTTTTAATTGTTTTTTATTAATTGTTTCATTTTTAATTGTTTTATTTTTCTTTTATTTGTTTTATTTTTTATTTTGTTTTTTAATGGTTTATTTTTTAATTTTTTAATTTTTAATTTTAATTTTGTATTGTTTTTTTTAATCGTTCCTTTTTCCATTGTTCTATTTTTTACTTATTTTTTAATTGTCTTTCTTTAATTTTTTTTTTAGTTTTTATATTTTAATTTAAGTTTTCTTTTTTTTTATTTGTTTTGATATATATATATATAGACTTTGTTAATTTTTATAATTTTTTTTTTATAATTTAAATTTTGTAATATAATTTTTTTTATTTTTTTATTTTTTTTTGCAATTATTTAACTTTTCTTTTTAAATGATGTTTGAATTTTTTATTTTTAACTCAAAAAGGGTTTTTTATTTTATTTATTTTTTTCTTAAATTATATATATTTTTTATTTTCCGTTTTGTTTTTTCTTTTTTTTTTTACAAGTTAAATTTCATTTTTTTACATTTTTATGGTTTTTTTTTCCTTTAATTATTTTATATATTTTATGAAATTTAATTTATTTTTTGTCATGAATCATCCCCTTGCCACCCCTGGACAGTTGGGCCTCAGGGTGGTTGGGGAATTTTATTTTTTTTAATGTTGTATTTTATTTTTGTAATTTTTTTCTTTATTGTTTTTAATTTAATTTTACTTTTTTCTTTCTTTTTTAATTTTACATGCTATGATTAATATTTTTTTACATTGTATAGTTTCTTTTTATGTCATTACTATATTTTTTTATATTTGATTTTTTTGGCCATGTTTTATTACTTGTTATTATTGTTTATTTTTATTTTTATTCAATATTTGATTTTTTTTTTTGTATTTTGGTGTTTTTTCCATTGTTTTTTGGTTCAATATTTGAATCTTTGCACTTCTATATATTTTTTATATTTGATTTTTTGTCAGGTTTTTTTATGTTTTATTACTTGTTATTATTTTTACTTTTTTTTTTTTTCAATATTTGAATTTTTGTTTTCATATATATATATATATATATATATATATATATATATAATGTTTTTTTGTAGGGTCCGTTTCGATGCCTGTCTAGCAGCTTGATCCCATTATATGCAATCTGATAGTTGATTTTAAATTTTTCATTATAATGAATTGAGTCTACCCTACAATGTGTTCATTTCATGGTTGGTCTTCAAGTTTTCATTACAATGGGTTGAGCTCACCTACACTTCATGTCAATTTGATAGTTGATTTTTATTTTTATTTTGCAATGTATCAAATTGCCTTAGTCTAAGATTTCAAAATTGTTATACCTTTAGCATTTAAAAAAAATTACCATTGGTATAATAACTCCTTCATTCAGGTGTTCATTTTTAAAAAAAATTTAGTCATAAAATTTTTCCATAATGTCATGCTTGAAATATTTTGTAAATTTAAGATTTTTCATAGTCATAATCTTTCGTTTTAATTCCATGGTTGAAAAATTGTCAAGATTTTAATGTTTTTCTAGGTCATCATATTTTATCTTTAATGTTATGTTTGAAAATAGTTGTAGATAATTTTTCTTAGCACCATGCTTAAAAATTGTTGAAAATTTAAGGTTTTTCAAAGTGATATTTTAAATTTAATGTCATACTTAAAAATTGTTGGAATTTTAAGGTTTTTCAAATATGTGATATTTTATCGTTAATGTCATGCTTGAAAATCATTGGAAATTTAAAGTTTTTCAAAGTCAAGATATTTTATTTTTAATGTCATTATTAAAAAATGTTGGAAATGTACCTTGAAAAAAAATGATGATGTTCTGGCATCAACCCTTTCCGATTTCAAGGTGTTTTTTGCACCAAACATAATGGTTTTATTGTCTTTTATGGTTTTTTTTTTAAATATTGAAAATTTACTTTGAAAAAAATTGGTGATGCAAAATCAACACATTTTATTTTTGGGTTGTTTTTTCATGTTTTTTTGGGATTTTTGGGCTCGAGTACATGTTTTGAGGTAATAGTTCCCATTCGATTGGTAACTATGATTTGAGTTAATAGTCCTAGAAGCCTTAGTTGTAAAAACTCCCTGGAATCCCTGTATAAACTGTGGGTTGAGTTACTAGTCCTGGAAGCCTTGGTTGGAATAAACGCTCTAGAGCCCTGGAAGGCTTGGATGGAGACCAATTTGATCATGGTTTTTTGATGTCCGACCATAAGGTTGAATCACTATTTGATGGGTTGAGGTTGATGGCCTTTGGAAGCCCTAGATGAGGTACGGGGGTGAAAGGCTCAAGAGAGATTTGGTTCAGCCATTCTATGGTCGGGTGGAACTTGGAAGTCCCATCTGAGGTTGGATTTTGGATTATCAATGAAAACTTATTTGTCCTTGTATCTCTATGAGTATTATACTAGATTATATGTGCTTTATATGGTTGTGATTTCATGGGTATTTCTATCCCTATTATGCTCGTTATGTATGTGTTTTATGACAATAGTTATGTATGGCCCTCATCATATTTTTACTCATATATGAATGGACAATGTATCTATGGTGTAATGGAGTGAATGCCAATTAATATTTTGAGGCATCAATGATTCATGGTGAATCTCAAGTAAGTATGCAACCCCTATGCTCAGATATGTTATTTACACATGTACTTTACATATTCGTAATATGTTTGACGAAATGTCTGTCACACCTAGTAGGGGTCCAGTCAAGCTCTTAAATAAGTATTTTCTTTGTTACTGTCATTTCGATGTTATTTTATTGTTTTGAAGGTATCATGAAATTATGGGGAGTGACTTGGGCTTTGGGCCTCAAAAAGTGGCTCAAATCCTAGGGACGTTGGCATAACTGTGGAAAATTGGGTCTCTAAACACTTGCAGACAAGCCTGTGAGAGAGATTCTCGGTTTTTGGACGTTTTCATGCCTATAAGATGAGAACGATTGAGGCTTAAGCTCTCCAAAAGTTTAGTGGGACCCAAGGGCAAGTTGACTGAAGTGTTGAATTGGTTCCTAAGGGTCCTAAGGTTGATGTTGAATGTTTGTATGTTGTCGTTCCATCAGTTCCACTTCCTTAACATGAATTAAGAGGTCGAATAATATCGTAGTGGATACTCATTGCATGTCTACCCAAGCTGGACGGTTGCTTGGGTAGATGTGGGAGGAAGTTATTACACCAACGTTGTATGAATTTTGTCTAAGCACCCTTGATTTATGAAAAATGATAAATAAGAGTCAAGTTGATGAAGCATGAAATGGGTGGAGGAGAGGTAACAAAAGGTATGTGGGACCTAGACTCAGAGGGGGTCAGTAATAAAACAAAAGAGAGAAACAAAAGAGGTCATATTCTACCTTAACTTAAAGGGAAAGAATAGAGAAGAGGCAACTCTGAGTGCCATTTGGAAACATATCTCACAATTCCTCTCATTAATCTACCATATCCATTGTGCTAAGGATCCTAATGCCATCAGTGACCATAACTCTCCATATTTTTAGATTTTTACTATAAAAGGTCCTCTTGCTGATGCATAATCAATTTGGTACTCAAGATCACCATTCCCTAGTTAATGTAATGAGCCAATAAAATGAAACCTCGTGAAAAAGATAACATCACATATCCTATATACAAACCTACAATCTCTACCTTAAGCATTGAAGTGATAATCCTCCACCGAGATATTAAATTACACTTGTTCCTATGATCATTGGAGCCCTTTCAAAGATTTTCAATCATAATATTTTTAAGCAAATGTGAGACAGATGTTAAATACATGGAGGGTTTTCTACCACATCTTTTAATGTTTGTCCTGGGTGGGTAGTGGCCATGCATCCCCAACCTAACCCCTTCTTGTCACCCCATTAGCAAGAAAGGAGACAACTATAGTTAGAAAATAAAACGAATATAATGATATCAAAAAAATATAAAAATTCTATTCCTTTTTCATTTTATTTGTAGTGCATTACACTAATTGACATGATATTTACACTATCTTGACTATAACACTTCCTACCACCCCATTATACTAATTTGGGTTGTAGAAGGCATCATTGACCTCCAATAATTATCATTATCAATAACTATTAGGTTGGTAGTAGGGATTTAACCTCTATTCAATATTTTCGTATATATTAATTCTTTTGATAATTAACAATAATGATAATAATTTGGATTGAGTGGGCTTATATGAGGTGGAGAGCTGGGAGGAAAATGGTGGACTAGGGTTTCTGACAAATCCTTACATGGTGGAGAGACAGAGCAAGCAGCCTTACAGGTCCAAGCAGGACTGCTGCCAGTTCAGGATTGGCGCATCTAGTAGCCAAAACCGATGAACACTCTGATGGGGGAGGCATCAACGCCTCCCCCCAAACACTGCAACAATGAAGACCCACTTGAAGGTGGCATTGAGAATATTTCGAATGAGAATGTATAGAAGCCAGCATTATGGCCTGCGCAGTAGCAGGAGAAGAATGCCCAAGCAGATCTGGAAAAAGAAACAAGAAATAACCCTGCAGTATCTAAGTAACTAAAGAAGGCATCGTCATCCACTTGCAAGCCCATTACAACAGAATGACCCAAGATTTAGCTCCCTAGTCACAGAATCAATGCACAAATACAATAGATGAAATACCATGCACTGATAGGCAAATTTATAGGCTATTACAATACATGAAAGACCATGCACTGATAGGCAAATTTATAGGCTATTGGCCAACTAAAAAAGCACTGCAAGGCTGGATTACCTTAAAGTGGAAGCCCAAAGGACATGTTACCCTATAGCTAGGCCCCAAAGGCTTCTTCACGGCCATCTTTAACTGCCTTGAAGACAAAAATCGCGTACTAGATGAAGGACCCTATTTCTTTAACGCACCAGGTCTATATCTACGAGACTGGGTAGAAAGATTTAATCCAGACAAGGAAGACTTCAGTTGGGCGCCAGTTTGGATCCGCATGTACTCTTCACCGTTGGAATACTGGGATGAAGAATCACTTAAAGCCATCGGTAATGGATTAGGCAAGTTCATAAAGACAGTAGAGGAAGAAAAGCTTCGTCGGTACACTTCCTATGCTCATATTTGCATTTACGTGAAACTGGGCAAGGCGCTCACGAACTCAGTAAGTCTCCTTCACGATGAATTTGAATGAATACAACCCATAGATTATGAACATGTACCTTTTAGATGCAGGAGGTGCCATGCCCATGGACACCTATTCCGTGACTGTCCTTTAAATGCTCCTCCTAAATCCACAGACAATGGAGGAAAGTCTGATACGGAAGGGTTTACTAAAGTGGCTAGTAGAAAGAAGCATACCAGAAAACCATCCACAGCACCAAAAAATGCTACTCCATCTTCAGATATACCATCCTCAAGCAATAGCTTTGATATTTTGGCAAACCTAGATATGCCTGAATTAGATCCCCCCACGACAGCAAAGACATCCTCTACTCCATCCACCAAACTTTCTCCTACACCTATTAATAATGAAGCTAGTCAACCATCGAAAGTTAAAACCTTTGATCAGCATGCACCAACCACGCAACCCGTCCCCATCCATGCTCATAACAAAGCCCTCTGGTCCAATAAAGTAATGGACATTGATGACCTATTGAAAAACCCTCTTCAGTCAAAACCCCACATGGAGGACAGTAGTCAACAAAGTTTAATGGAAAAAGAACCTGAAAGCTTTGATCTAGGTGATATAGACATTTTCAGTCTAGAACAAGCTTGTAACAAGAAAGAGTTCGACACAATACCGGATAGGAAACTTGAAAATCTAGAAGTAGTACTATCAAGACTGCATCAACACAGCACACAGGGCATACAACAAGAAGGTAAATGGGATGGGAAACATATCACCAAAGATGGGAAGAAGAGAGGGAGAAACACAGATCTACAATACACCATCCCAATTGGGGAAATGCTAGTGGAGTCCGGAAGATGCTCCATGTTGACTAAATACTATCGTTCCTTACCTACAGGTCAACCATGAAGCTCATCTCCTAGAATGTCAGAGGACTTAATGGTCCAGTGAAATACAGAGTGATAAAGAACATGATTCAGCAAGAAAAACCACACATTGTATTCATGTAGGAAACAAAATGTAACACTAGTACTTTAGCTTCCATATTATCCAAAGCATGGGTGGGATGTCATACTATTACAGTAGATGCAACAGGCACTTTGGGAGGGCTTGCCATAGCAAGGAATACTTAGCATGTCTCCCTAACAGATTTCCATGCTTCACACCGTTTTATTCGAGCAACTTTCCACCTTATCGGAACCAACATAGATGGCCTCTTGACCAATGTATACTTCCCTTAAGATGCAATGCAAAACACTACGTGGCTAAAAATGTTGGAAATTCTCAATTCCACAAGAACTTATCCACTCTGGATCACAGGAGATGACTTCAACATGATCACACAGCTGGAGGAAAGACTTGGCCGCAAAAGAAAGTTGTACAATGAATGTAATAGCTTCAAAGAATACATTCAAAACAACTGGCTAATTGACTTACCATTTGATAATGGCACTTACACATGGAATAACAAATGGACGGGCTCTCAACAAATCTCCTCCAGGTTGGATAGATATCTAATCTCAGACAACTCTGTCCATTTAGGTGGTGATATATGCGCCTCCATACTCCACACTGCATGCTCAGATCATTGGCCTATTTCCTTGCAATGGAAGAATCTTGGAAATTCAAACAGGAAACCATTTAAATTTGAAGCTTTCTGGCTCACCCACCCTGAGTTCAAAAAAATGGTCAAATCAGTGTGGGAGAGCTTCATTCCCAATGGTGGCTCAACTATGTATAAATTCCAGCAGAGACTGAGGCACATCAAAAGGCAAATCAAGACCTGGAATTACACTACATTCGGTAATATATTTCAAGAGAAAAAAGTCCTCGAGCAAAGTATGAAAGAGCTACAGTAGAAGATTATCACAGGAGGCAAAACAGAGGAACTAGCAAGTCAGGAACAAGTTCTACTAACACAATTAGAAGAAAGAAGGAAACAAGAGGAACTGCTCTTGAAACAAAATTCAAGAATCAGATGGCTAAAAGAAGGTGAAAGAAATACCAAATTCTTTCATCGCACAACTATTTAAAGAAGAATGAATAATACCATCTTGCATACTCAAAATCCATGGGGAGACAGAATGGAGAAACAGGAAAATATCGAGAAAGAGCTCACTAATCACTTCAAAACAGTACATCAAGAGCCGCCTACAGATAGATAGCCTGCAATAAATGAAATATTTTAGCATATTCCAAGAATTATAACAGAGGAGCATAATCAGCTTTTGCTAAGACCGGTCACCCTGATGGAGGTAGAAGAGGCATCAAATCAATTGAAAGCTGGGAAAGCTCCAAGACCTAATGGTTTCACCTCTAACTTTTACCATCACTTCTGGGACTTAATCAAAGTAGAAGTCTAGAATGTGGTAGAAGAATATCGAGCTATGCATTGGCTACTTCCCTCTCTCAATGCGACATTCATCGCACTTATTCCCAAAGAAGCACAGCCAAGCACTTCGGAGAAGTTCAGGCCCATTGCACTATGCAATGTCATATACAAAATTATCTTGAAAGTAATTGCAAATTGCCTCAAACTGCTCCTCCCTCTTCTCATTTCACCAGAACAATCTGGATATGTTGAAGGAATTCAAATCTTGTACGACATTATTTTGACCCATGAAACCATACATTCCTTAAAGACAAACAAACAGGCAAGTATGCTTCTGAAAATCGATCTCTCTAAAGCCTTTGACAATCTTAGCTGGTCCTATATAAAACATATGCTAACTACCTTCGGATTTAGCCCGACCTGGGTTAGATGGTTTATGAATCTAATAACTTCCCCCTTCTGCTCTATTCTAGTTAATGGTATCCCCTCCAAACCCTACTCCCCTTCCAGAGGAATACGTCAAGGTGACCCATAACCCCCATTTCTCTTTATTATTATGGCAGAAGGTCTGGGTCGTCTTATAAAGTAGGCCGTTCAATCTCATGACCTTAGAGGCATCTTTGTACATGGAACCTTTTCAATCACACATCAACAATTTGTTGATGACAATATGCTCTTTGGACATCCCTCCCGCACCTACAAAGCTCTTCTAGGAACTTTCTCAAAAGCCTCTAGGACCACTATAAATACTACCAAATCACAAATATTCTTCTTCCATACTCTAGTAGCCACTCAAAGAATCATAGCCAGAATCATTGGATTCTCTCAAGCCAAACTCCCATCTCATTATTTGGGTGCTCCACTGATAGACTCAGCCTTAAAGCATGCCTCCTGGCAACAACTCATTGAGAAAATTGAAAGCTGCCTATCTTGATGGACATACAAAACTCTCAACATGGCAAGCCGGCTTGTCCTAATAAAGGAAGTCCTACAATCCATGCCCCTCTATCTCTTCTCGGTTCTTGCTGCGCCAAAATGGGTGCTAAAGAGAATCAAAAATCTGTAGTGCAACTTCTTATGGAGATCCATAGGGCAAAACAGAATATGGGCGTTAGTAAAATGGGACACGGTTTGTACACCTGAAGAGTAGGGAGGTCTAGGATTATGTGACCCGCAACACAACAACACATTAATGGGAGCACGAATATGGTGGCAATGGGTTTCAAGCCCACAGAAGCCATGGGCACAACTCTGGACTGCAAAATATGCAAACAATCGATCGCAGCAAGAGCTGATAAGAATAACTACCATGACCACAAGATCCCTAATCTAGAATGCGGCAAAATAAAATAGAGAGATCATCCAAAATCATAGCTTTTGGGAGAGACGAGAAGGGAGAACTGCACGTTTCTCCATGGATTCATGGCAACAGAGACCAAAAATTGCAGAACTTATACCTTGCACAAATTACAATGGAAACAACATCAACCAGACAGACCATGTAGCACAATTCTAGACTCACAGTACCAATCAGGGCTTCAGGCACTGGAAACCTTCTGCACAGATAACACAGCAAGAAACATAAGCTTATAACTTGGAGCTACACAAAGAACTCACTAGCAGAAGAATCAAATATAATACTGGAAAAGATGTTATAAGATGGGGTTATACACCGAAAGGAGTATACACCACAAAAGAAGCCTACCAGTTGATGCTCCAAACATAGGAACCAGTTGACCTTGCTTTGAATCGCATCTGGACTACAGGGATTTGGCCGAAAATCTCCACTTTCACATGGTTGCTATATCATCAAATAATTCTCACTTGAGACAGCTTAATCAAAAGAAGATTCAAGGGACCCTCCTATTGTCCTAATTGTCAAAATCATGAAGAAACTATTCAACACCTCATGGATTCCTGCCACATGGCTAACCAACTATGGGAAAAGCTTACTTTCCAATGTCAGCGACCATGCAGAATCCTAGGGGATATAAAAGGCACCATCTACAACTGGACTCCAAAGCCTTATAACAGCAAAATTCTCAATAAGCTATGGACAATTCTGCCGGGCTTCCTTCTCTGGACAATTTGGAAGGAAAGAAACAAATGAATTTTCAAAAACCAAAGAACTACTTTAGAGATCATATGGACCAAACTAAGTCAGAATATTTAGGAAAATATAGCTCTCCAACAGTGGAGTGTTGAGGACTTTCCCACCCAGGCACAGGAATAGAGCATATGGGCAAATTGAAACTTCAAGCTCCAGCAAGTACAACTTGATCCCAACAGACTAAGAACTATCACAAAGCAGCTCTCACACTGGAATCCCCCCCCACAAAAGGTGATAAAGTTAAACTTTGATGGCACCTCCAAGGGCAACCCAAGCAAAGCAAGACATGGTGGCATATTCAAAGACGATGAAGACTGACCCTTGCTAATATACTTCGGCTCCATTGGTTGGGACACGAACAATTCCGCAAAAATGGAAGGATTATGGCAAGGTATGAACTTAGCACACCAACATAATTTTCATCCCATCATAATAGAGGGGGAGTCTGAAATTATAATCAATATGGTCACTCAATTACAACTAGGAATCACTGCTTTGAGAGTTGCCAAAAGCTAGAGATTAGTGGCCAGGCTTGAACTAATAGAGCAATGGATGAAAAATAGGAGAGAAACCACATTTATCCATGTCAAAAGCGACAACAACAAGGTAGTAGATCTCCTGGCAAATATAGGGGTTGAACAGGATCAAGTTCTACATTCTGGCACAATCAACATTCTACATGACCAATCTCAATTGCAAGCTTGCACTGACCCAGTGCACAACGACGCCCATCTCCCAGATTTAGGTGACAATTAACAACAGTGAGGTGGTTGCCAACTAGGTTGGTGTGTTGCATGACCACATGGCCTCCCATAGGTTGGCACAGTGGTCCAAAACTAGCATTTACAATCACCATAAATGCACCTTATGTAAGCGCTACCTCCATTCTGATAACCGCCATCAACCTCGGCTCAATGCAAACATGAATTCTCAGGAGAATTTCACCTCTGCTCCTGCATATCCATCCCTACAACCTCAACCTCTGCAATGCCTTTTCCCTCATGCAGTGACTGCACCCAGCTCCCACACAACCACTGGGAGACACTGCAACGCCTTTTGTTGTATTGATCTTGGCTCGGGCATCCACTTCACCCATAGCTTGGATTGTCATTTTATATTCCCTTCGGCACTAGTTGCTCATCCCTTTGTTGAACTATCCACAAGCTCCACTATGACGCTGCATCCCATTATGCCAAATTCTGGATGAAATTCACATCCGCCTGCAGACAACATGGTGTGACATAGGATGCGCAGCTATATGGGTGGGAACCGAGGGAGCCTAAGTTGCCCTCAGTGCTCTCCTGCTTCAGATACCACTTCCTCTCTGGCTGAGCAAATTTTAGGTTATTACCCAAATACGCGTAGTAGAAGAGGTTGCCTCAACTCGGTGTCCCTTGCCTCACCTCCCAGCAGCTTCCCCTCCATTTCTGCCCCATCTCCCAGAGGCACTCCTTCCACTCCTCAATTACATTCCCAGAATGCCCAATTCACCTTCCACTCCGCCCTAAACAAGCCCTTCATCATGGCCACCATAACCATTCGCTTTCACGAGGAAGAGCAGAGCTCTAAGGAATAAGCCACCGAGGCTAGTGGATGCATCATTGCAACTGAGGAGCAAGGAACAATGCGAGGTGGCAGCACCAAGGCAATTGAGATATCGAACATTGCTGGTGGTGGGCGCACCATAGCAAGGTGCAGCCACACCAAAGCCAAACCAGAACTGGCTCAGACAAGCACTCAAGGAGCAGGGGAGCGAAGCCAGGAGCAGTAGACCAGACGCATAGGGAAGGAAGTGAACGAGGCTCCACAAACAAACTGGGTAATGGACGAATACTGATGTCTCGTCAAGGAAGAGCACTCGGCTTTGTAGGCTGGTGACATGGAGACGTCGTTGTTGGAAAGTGGCAACATTGAGGAGTACAAATGCTTCATTGTGGAGGAGCACCCTCCATCGCCACCACATCCCTAGCCTACCACCTCGATGCCGTGTGTCAGCCTCTTTGTCTGCCACCTTGCTGCCACTCAGTATGCCACGCATCTGCCACATAGTCTGCCACTCGGCATACCATGTGTCTCAAGTCTTTTGGGACACTGCTTTTTAGCTCTCTGTTTACAATGGGCTTTTGGGAAAACACTTTAATATTTTCGACTCTTCAGCTGGGTTTTTGTTTTTTGGTCTCATTAGATATAGTGATACAAAACTGGATGCTTTGCTGGTCTCCCCTACATGGGCAGCAAGCTAATTTTCTAAACCTTTTGGTTACGGACTGGTTTCCCTTTTGGGCAATTCAAATCCAGACTTTTGCCGGTTGATGCCATTCCTCTGGCATGGTTAAGTACAGGCTTCGGCCTTAGTGTATGATATCTTTTTTTCATTAATATAATTAGTATAACTTAGAAAAAAAATGATAATAATTTAGAATAAAGTTATGATTTAGTTAGTTTTTATGATTTTCTTGAGTTTTAATAATATGTATCACCAAATAAGTGTTTTGATGCTTATCATGGATTGATGCCTATTTGAATTTACCAACCATTTAATTCATATAGATGCACTAATTATCAATAATTATTAAGTGGCTAGTAGGAGTTTAAACTCCATTGAAAAAATTAGAATATTCTTAATAGTTGTCACAAATCAAAGGTTGAGATAATATTCTTAGTAATAGTCAGAAATAAAAGTTTGAAATTTATCTCTGTCATGCGGAAAGAGTCAATTTTGCGGACAAAACCGACCTCCCTAGAAGCTAAGGCTTTCTAGTGACAAACAAGACAAGTAAACACTACCTTTCTCTAAATATGCATTTAGAATACAAGTAATCAGGTGTTTATAACATACCTTTAGTCCAACGCTTTGTAGTAGTCCAGCCTCGCCGATCCAGATGAGTTCCTCCTTCTCTTCGAAACCTGCATTCACTAACAAGCCAAAAGATTACATAGCACCTGAATAACTTATAAAATGACACATATTCATCATACAGACCAAGGAGTATATGAAACAAATCATGTATAACAATCTGTTGAGAAAAGTGAGCTTAATTGTATTAAGTGGAAACAAAAGAAACCATTACAACCTGAGCCTTGGTGTTGTGCAGGTCCCTCCTAGGGTCCAGCAAGAGATCTCCTTTACTTTGATCAGCTCACCCACTTCCAAATAAGGCTAGGAAAGGATGGGAATCTCTCCTCTCAAGCTCTATAAGGGAGTCCTAATTCTAGCAGCATCTACCCTTAGGAATATTCAGCTTTCAACCTCCCCTCCTTCTGGCCCAATGTTGTATTTATAGTACTCTAGAGGAAGTTAATCAGGTCCACCATCAATGGGATAAGCCCCTCTTTGAATGGGATAGCTCCCCTCTTGATGGGATAAGTTCCTCTTTCATAGGGATACATGAACCATCTGGAGGCGCTCAATACACGTCAAACAAGCTTCTAGAATGCTCTAGAAATGACCACAAGTAACTTTTTTGAAGTGAAACTTGCGCCTTTTGACCTTTACAGGAGTACGCACCCACCCCTTTACAGACAAAGCGTATAAGTACGCAGGTATTGTGAACTTGGGGTGCGTACACGCAGTTAAGGCTAAGAGAAACTGCGTACCCAAAGTTATATAGATTTTTAAGGACTTTCTCTCTTTCTTGGAGTTTGACATGAGGAGCAGAGGTATGAGACTTGGCAAGGAGGATAGTATGACAGTTGATGGAGCCATACTAACTGCAAATAGTCATGGTGACAAATTTTAGTGTAACAGATTGCCCCCTAAAGTGCGAAGCCTGTAGTAGATTAGGGTTTCATATCATCTAGGAAGGGTGAAGTGCTTTATCATTTCAAGGATTATCTTGTGGAGAGCCCAGTCGGAACCTACAAGTATTCAACACAAAATACATATATAAGATCATATCATCGCTGAGGTAGGCATTCCCATACTCAGATCAAAAACTTTAACTAACAAACTAACTACTGCTCTGATACAGGAATGATTTCGCAGTACATCATAATCATAGACTTTTGTAGACACAGTATGGACGCAGCCATCTGTTTATGATTAGTCTACTATATAATGAATACAAAACTCCTCGCAGCCTGGATGGTGGAAACTAGATCCAGGGTCTTCATTTCTACTTCCCGAAATAGTACGATTCTATCCATGCGAATAAATGAGTTGATGTCGAGCATGGTAGAAACCACTTGATTACCAGTCGATGATGTAAACTGTTAACAAGTGTGAGAGAAACCACCAGTGATGTCAATGGTTCTCAAAGTACCCAGTACAAACCATGAGATGTGAATGAATGAGTTGATGTCGAACATTTCACGGAGTCCTTCGATCGAAAGTCAATGATGTGAACCGTCGTCAAAGGCGAGAAACTTGCCATTGATGCATGCAGATTTCAAGGTACTGACGATCTCTAGGTCATCTTTCTAGATAATGTGCTGATGTCGATAGAAAGCGACCCGTTGCAGGCAAGCCCACAACACGAAATCATAGATCAAGTTGAAGAAACATAGCTGTAAGGACTGACTCAGGGATGGTCGAGATGGATGACGGGTATTTTGTAGATGAATGGTTTATTTGCAGTGACCTCTTGAACACATAACGACACAACAGATGGCTTGGTGACATTTGACCCAAAGTTAATACCCAGTTGAAGACTTTCAATGTGGTTTGATCAACTGTGAGGCAAAGGATTTCCCAACCCAGGTGAATGGAAAGTGTCGTGTTCAAGAGTGGTGATAAGGCTTCTTCTGAGACGAAGGATAACAAATAGGCTCATTTTCTCTCTTTTCCCCCACCATTTCTGGCAAGTACCTCTTTATTTTTTACAAGCTTGAGGAGGATAACATATGCTTGATTATAAGCTCATCCTTCGGATGAGTCCAACTTAGTTTTGATTCGAACCCTAAGAAGGAGTGGTCCGTTCCTGCTTGTAATCGAACAGGTCCTTTTGAAATTTTAACGAGTCTAGTATAGGAGAAACTTGGCGTTTTTCAATTTTAGAGAGTCTGAAAAAACTTAAGAAGACTCCAGGGTTGAACTTTTTCATAAATTTGTGTCTCTCAAGCCCGAAAAAGTATAAAACAATACTTGAGAGAACCGCTTGATCTTGCGACCAAGGAGTAATTTCATGATTAGTGTCTTTGACCTGAAAAGTAAAAAGCGATCAAGGACACGTCGTTTTATTTCCAGTATCGAATTTGAAACGACAAAAATCCGGCAATCTTTTCCTGTTTTTACGGTCAGAAAAGGGCTATAAGGGGACCGTCTTTTAATTCCGTTTTAACGAGTGTAAAAGAAACGCTCGGCAATCTTTTCATGTTTTAGGAGTTAGAAAAGGGCTTAAAAGATGACTCTGATTTTTTGTTTGTGAAAAATGACAATTTTCCCTGAAAATCCTTTTATCCTGCACAAAAACCAGCACATTACTCATACCTGTTTAAAGATAGATAAAAATACTTTGAAAAATACCTTTTCACGGTGGAAAATAAACAAATTTAACATTTATTTACTCAAAAAACCTATAAAAAGGGCTTTTACCATTTCATTTTTACCATTTTATTGTTGAGGAGAGAAAAAGGGCTTTTGGCAAGAAACTTCCCGTGGACACTGCGGAGAATCCGACCATCGGAATCGAACGCCGTCTCATCAAGTATTCTACAACATCCTCCCTTGCATTTCCATCCGTTTAGAATTTGTTTTTAAGCTTTAGTTTCATTTTTTGGAGGCCTTGGGGTTTCAAGGTCCGCTTTTCGGGGTACGCAGGTGCTCCATTGGTGACCTGCGTACCCCGACATTTTCTCAGTTGGGAAAATGTCGGGCATACGCAGCTTGCCTTAAGAGAACCTGCGTACACACGCTCTGTCTCTAAAGGCGGGCTGCGTACACCGCGGAGTGGGTTTTCAAACCCCCAATTCTCCAAAATGAACCAAAAAAATTTGATTTTATGGACTCTAACAGATGTTTTATGGTGTGTAGATTGCCCACCATGCTTGATTGGCGCGAGAGAGAACACGAAGATGTTGATTTGGCCGCGATTAATCACCAACCTTCCATTGATGCTTTAAAGGCATGCGGTCTTTACAAATACTGGGCCATACCTGGCATGAGGGCCCAGGTGCGCTTTCTAGAGTGGCTGGTTGAAAGGTGGAACGTTCAGGATCAGTGCTTTCACATTGGAGGGCACCAGCTCGAGATAGAGCCCTCAGATATTTACTTTCTCACTGGTTTGCCCAAGAGGGGCGAACAATTGACTCTGTCCGGGACTAGGCCGGGTGGCCAGTCCATTGCTAGTCTCCGTCTAGAGTGGTGCAATGATCAAAACCAGGAGAGGGGGATAGAGATTAAAAAGATATCCCGACCTGAACTTATGGTAATTGCCTTTACAGTTACCAGACTTTGCGGGGCTGTCGCTTTGCACATTGCCACCGGGTCCCAAATGCGGATGGCGATTGACTGCTATCGAGGCACCGTTTCCAACTGGTGTGATGCTGTGTTGGCCAATTTAAAGGGCCAACTGACTAGGGCGAAAAACGGGCAACTAAAGACTTTTGGTTATGGGCCTTTAGTTGTGAGTTTTGCTCTAGAGAGGGTTCCGATGTTGATCCCGCAGCAGCTCACTGTTGAGGTTGGGCATCCTCGAGAGCCTAAGTTGATGCGATGGGTTGCGGTGATGGCCCGTCATCCTGACGAGGGCACGGAGGTTGTCCGATTTAGACCGGAGTATTTTCACTGGTTGGAGAACCAGATCTTCTCGATACAGGATTTTCCTTATGCCGGAATTGATTTTCGTGGAGATCCGGACATGATTCTTCCACCGGGAGAACAGTGGGATGACACAGGTACTTCATTTTTCACAAGTTTTTAAATTATCTATTTTTTTTTGTTTTTATATCGTCTCAAAACTGACAGTGACAATTTTCAAAATGCAGATGTAGGCCCACAGCGTCCAGAAAATCTCTGGCCTTTCGAGAGGAGAGTACCAATTGCACCAGCACCGGCCCCACAGGACGCGGCTGCAGAGACCTTAGCTGAGTTGGAACAAGACCTAGAGCGTCTTACGGCAGACATACCAGAGACTACTATAGATGATATTCCTATCAGGCTTCAGCGCTATGTCGTCGCAGTCTCAGGACCTTTTAGGAGGTTCTTGTGTAGGGTGGCACGTGCAGTGGTGTCGTATAGAGAGCATCACCAGTGATTGGATGGTCGCTTTTGTAGACACATGTGACATTTTGGTTTTTTTTACTTATCATTTTTGCCGATCATAAGGTGTTTTTCGACCTATGATCGAAGACGATGTATTTTTGACACACTCCTATCTATATATATCATTATTACCGGCTTATCTTGTTAAACATGTGTGATTAAATGTTTTTAAATTTACATGTATGATTATCGCAAATGTCTGTCTAACATTCGAGAAGCAATTGCATCTGCTAATGTATTTAAAGACCTTGGAATATGCTGATATTCAATATAATCAAATTCACGTTCCAAGAGACGCACTCTCAAAAATAACCTTAATAACACTGGATTTCTAATGGCATATACTCTATTAAGCTGCAATACAACGAGTTCAGAATCTAACCTCACTATCAAACTCCGAATCCCAAACGAAATAGATTCAGACAATAATTCAATCACTGCACTGTATTCTGCAATGTTGTTTGTTGTTTGACCGAGGCTCACCCCATGCATAGAAACTAACTCGTCAGAGGGCGAATAGATAACCCAAGCTGCGGAAGAGATATTCCGTGTACTACGACAAGCACCATCAGCGAATCCAATGTATGTTTGGAGAGGCGTCGACATCTGCAATATCAAGAGTAAAACCAAGATAAGCCAGAATAACGACGAAAAACACACTTTCTAAGCTAAGCACACTGTCTATACTAACAAACACACCAGCTAGAAAGAAAAAACCTGACCTAACTAAAATCTCCATACCTATTATTTAAGCATAATACCTCTTTAGGTAAAGTCCATTTCTGGGTTTACCCAAAGAGTCCCCGTCGAAATCTACCAGCTCATAGGCCCCTTTTGCTAGCTTTCGCTTGACAATGTATGGCCCATGCCACATAGGAACGAATTTTCCAGCACCTAATTTATCGTTAGCTTGATCATATAATAGCACTAGGTCTCCTTCCGAAAAATTTCGAGGGGTCACATTTCGATCATACTGAGCTTTCATACGTTTTGCGTGAGTCTCGATTGCCAATGCAGCGTCACGTCGAGTCTCATCTAAATGAGCTAAGTATAATAAATGCTTCTCCTCTTCGGAAGTAGCTGGAAGTAATTCGACAGCCATTTGAAGTGACGGGATTTCGCATTCAATGGGCAGCACAGCTTCCAAACCATAAACTAGTTGGAAAGGAGTGAACCCTGTTGATGTTTTCACTGAGGTTCGGTACGCCCAAAGCGCGGAAAATAACATGTTGTGCCAATTCAACCGATGAATACCAATGATTCGTCGGATCATGATAACTAAAACTTTGTTGATGGACTCAACCAGACCGTTGGCTTGTGGATAATAAGGAGTTGAGCTATCATGACGCAAACCAAGCTGGCCTGTAAGTTCTGTCATCATAATGTTTCAAAAATGGCGCCCATGGTCAGTGATTATCGCTTGTGGGACACCAAACCTAGCAATAATGTGATTGAATACGAAAATTGCAGCTGTCTTGCCGTCTGCCTCGAATGTAGGCATCGCCTCGGCCCACTTAGTAAAATAGTCAACCGCAAGGATGATATACGCATGCCCCCCGGCCGAGTGAGGGTTACATGTAATAAAATCGATACCCCATTTGGCAAAAGGACCAACGGCAATTATAGGGTGGAGAGGAGCAGGTGGTGCGCGCATCTTGCGATCAAACACTTGACAGTTGTGGCATTTCCGGACCGCAATAATACAGTCTTTAAATAAGGACGGCCAGAAGTAGCCAGCGCGCAATATCTTTTGGGCTGTGGCATACCCAGACATATGACCGCCACACGCTCCAGAGTGACAGTCATTCAAAACCCTTTCAGCTTCCTCGTGAGTTAAACAATGGCGAAAAACCAAGTCCGCCCCACGGCGATAAAGAGTATCTCCAATAATTTTGTACTGTTGCGACTGGAATCGAATTTTCCGACGTTCGGACTTTGAAACTTCGGGCCGAAAGGATTGGGTTTGGAGATAGACGATTATATCCCCATACCACGGATCTAAAGTGCTGATGAGAAACAAAGATTCGTCCGCAATGGGTTCCTCTGCCACAGTTTTCGTGTCAGCACGCGGGAAATCACACATCAACTCTGCAAAAACTAAAGATTTCTTAGACTTAGATTTTTCAAATTCCAAGTCGAACTCCTGCAGGATAACAATCCATTTGGAGTACTTGCCCCTTAGCAATTGTTTAGTCAAAATGTAGATCATAGGGTTGCAATCCGAAATGACTGTAGTTTTACGGAGAAGAATGTAGTGACGAAAACATTGGACAGCTTGAACGGATGCCAAGGCCAATTTCTCCACATGTGAATATTTGAGCTCAGTGGGATTTAACGTCCGACTAAGGTAATATATCACATGTTCCATTCGAATTCATCTTCCTGTACTAAGACCATTCCAATGGTGGAATGAGCAGCGGCGAGGTACAAAAAGTAATCCTGGTTGTAGTTGGGAGGATGCAGCAACGGTGCATGGGTCAACGCGTGCTTGAGCGCATCGAAAGATTTCTGAGCTATCTCATCCCAAGAGAATTGAGCGTTCTGTTTCAACAACCGGGTAAAACCCTTTGTAATCTCGGCGTAGTTAGGAATGAATCGGCGTAAAAAGTTTGCTTTCCCCTGCAAACTTTGGAGTTGGCGAAGACTCGAAGGAGGAGGCAATTTGATAATAGCTTCTACCTTCGAGGGATCGACGCGGATGCCGGCTTTTGAAACTACAAATCCCAGCAATCGTCCCACTTCTATACAGAAGACACATTTGTGTGGATTCAACCGAATCCGATAATGCCTACACCTCATGAAGATTGCTCGTAAATGGACAAGGTGATCAGCTCGATGTAAGGAGTGAGTGGGCAAATCATCGAGATACGGTTGCACAATGTGTTTGATGTCATGAAATGCATAAGACATGGCCCTTTGAAAAGTGGCTCCAGCATTCTTCAGCCCAAAAGGTAATTTGCAATAAGCAAATGTCCCCCATGGACAAATGAAAGCCGTTTTTGGTTGATCGGCAGGTAGAATATTGATTTGGTTGTAACCGGAAAAACCGTCCATAAAGGAAAATATTTCACTGCCGGCACAATCATCAATTATTTGATCGATATAGGGTGTTGGATAGTTGTCTTTGGGACAAGCACGATTAATATCCCTATAGTCGATACATATTCTTATTGTTCCCTGTTTTTTGTTAACCGGAACAATATTCGATACCCAATCCGTTAATGGGATCGGATAAATGAAACCTGCTTTCAACAGCTTCTCAACTTCTGCTTTAATCGCAGCCGCTTTTCGTGGGTGAATCTGACGCAAACGTTGCCGGATGGGTTTAGCATCCGGGTAAGTCTTGATCTCATGGACAACAATTGCGGGATCAATTCCTGGCATTTCCTCATAGGACCAGGCAAACACGTCGTGGAATTCTTGAAATAGGGCCTTGTATATCTGAATTTCGGCATCTGAACACGAGGCACCTATATGAATGTGCTCAACAATTCCGGGCTTGACTGAAATGTCAATGGGAATAGTGCGAGAAATGTTTCCCAAATTCAGCTTTGAATCAGGATGTTTCATTGGACTCTGAGCTTCTTTGACATATTCAGCTGTAAAGATTGATGAGAAATCATTTTCAAAACGATCATCCTCAGGTAAAAACGAAGATCTATGATGGAGATCTTCCCATGGTAAATCGTCTACGCACAGGACTTCACAAAGTTGTTCGTCAGATGACACCACTTCAGGAAACGTTATTAACTCCGAGGTTGAGGTGAAAAGTGATTCCTCACGGACCACATTCATTTGGTCGATTTTGGTTGAACTCGGGTCGGTAAAAGACTGCACGGCTTCATAGGCAATTTCATATGGACTCAAAGGCATTGCATCACCAAATGAGTCTATCTCAGATTCAGAAGGAACGATCCAAGGATCGTCATAAACAATGGTGTCTGAAGTAATCATATGAATAGATGCAAACGAAGACACGGCGTTGATTGGAGGAAAAGGAAAAGTTCCCAGTAAACCGGCATCTTTAACTAATCCTACGCCAACATCCTTGTAAGGGATAGTCGTTTTACCGACATGCTGGATACTTTCTGAAGAGGCTGGGTCGGATGAAAAATAAGCCAGCTGGTCTATGGTTACGATCTTGCCATTATGTGGAAACTTTATTACTCTGAAGACCGATGAAACGACCGCTGTCATAGCGTAAGACCAACTTCGACCCAAAAGAAGGTTGTAGTCTAGAGGGGCATCAACCACCTCCACATCCAGACTAACGGTTTTTCCCTCAACCCCTATAGGCAAATCCTGTAGAATGCCAAACGGATGAAACCCACGGCCATCAAAGGCCTTAAGAATTGTCGGGGATTGATTTAGTGAAGGAGAACCAAGCGATCTCCAACACTGTATCGACATAATACACGTGGAAGCTCCCTCATCAATTACAGTCCAATGAATAGGCCTGTTTTTTACTATCACTGGGATCTGGAAAGCCATCTGATGAGGCAAACGCAATGTACTATTTTCTAGATCAAAGATTATTAGGTTCGGGTCCTGAACATCAACAGCTCCTATAGCTGACAAAAGTAATTTTCGCTGTGCTGGGCATGATTGCAGCACTTCTAAAGCCGACATTGCTGAGGGTGAAACAGCTAAATCCTCAACAATGTTGTAATTCTGGGCCGCTCTCGCATGTGGATTGAAAGCAGACCTTCGAAGTACACCCTTGGCGGGCGGTTTGATTACTAAGTCAGGGTTAGGTTTCTCGATCTGTAGTGGATCGGAACCAGGAGCTGAGGTTGATGGATTTGAATGAGAAGATTTCGCTTCTTTCGATCCATCAACAGGACTTTTACTACCATAATCTTGCAATCGAGTCGCAATCCTTACATGAGACATCATCAATATGGGTTCTTCACTGGCACTCGAGGAAGAACCTATCATCTTACTCTCCTGCTTTGGAAATGGATCTTTCAAAACAGCAGGAGTTGGGGAACCCTTGACGATTTTCACAACCTCGGCCCGATGAGGGCAATCTCTTGTAAAATGATCCTCTTCACAAATAAGACAAGGATATCGAGGTTTGCGCTTTTCGTCATTGGTTTCTGACTTTTCTGTTTTCTCCTTTGGAGTCTTGTCTGCTTTATTCTTCTTCTTACCTTTCTTCTTCCCACTGTTTTTTGATTTAGCCGTAGATGACTCTACAGCGTGAATATCAGCGGAAACTTCAGCAGAAGATTCTCCTGTCGGGGAGTCTGGTAGGGTTATAATAGGAGAAGAATTCTTTGAAGACTTCTTCTTGCTTTTAGTATTCACCGTACCAATCATGCCATCAGCAGCATGAGATCCCGAAGGAGCAGCAGCGATTTGATTTGACTTTGGAAGATCTGGGATCTTTTCGTGTAACGTACCTGACTGAGTGTAAACTAAGTCAAGGTACTGCGCTTGAGCAATCACTTGCTCCTCAGTAACTACGCCGGCCTTAGCTACGTCTTCAGTAATCTTCGGTAATAATGATTTAGCAAACCATTCAGCTAAGATTTGGTCCGGGATAAAAACTTTCACTAATCGCCTTCGACGTCTCCATTCATGTATATGATCGGAAATATAAGTGGACGTCAACTGTTTTAATGAAGTTAGTAGCTCCGTGCCATTATCATATCTGACCGGCAACTGAAAATGAGTTAGGAACGAGGTAGCTAACTGACTAAAATTATAAAAAGAGGCCCGTGGTAACTCAATATACCACTTGGCCGCGAGACCAATGAGCGTACGCTGGAAAAGACGTAAGCGGATCGAATCATCCGAGATGGAATTTGAAGCACACCAGAGGTGGTAAGTCATCACATGATTTGACGGATCCTCTCCAGACTTACCTTCGAACTTGGGAATGTCACTGGGCAACTTATTCGGCATTGGCGGCCAAAACGGAAGATAATTGATCGGATCGTTCGTTAGGCGCGACAAGTCTGGTAAATCCAAAGTTGCGATAAACGGTAATTGCCGATTAGGATCCCTGAAACTCTGGGTCACAAGACCAGTCCCAGGAGGAGGATATCCAGGATAACTTGGAATAGGAATCGCATTCGGGATATTGTATCCTCCCGGAAAACCAGGATTAACCGGACCGTACTGGGGTTGTTGTGGTTGTTGATAAGTGTACCCAGGATACGGTTGATACTGGTAAACTGCTTGTTGGACAACATGCCCGTATTGGTACTGTCCCTGGTACGGTTGATAAGCGAATTGTGGTTGACTAGTGACAACCGTACTTAAACCAGGTTGTCCTACAGGCATCTGAACCGTAGTTTGAATCGTGGATCCAGACAATGGTAAAGATGTCTGAGGAGTAGTGGCAGAGACAGTAGAAACCAAAGCTGTCGATACTCCAGAAGTAAGTGCGGTAGACTGAACAGATGTTGCGGTAGTTGCAGCAGTCGTTTGAGATGGAGTACTAGGTGCAATGGGCGACTGAGTAACTACCGAAGTTACAGAAGTTTGAACATTAGACTGGACTGGTTGCTGGGGTGGACCAGAAACTAAAGGTTGTCCAGTTTGGGATGACAACTGTATGCTTGGCTGCAACACCTGTTGAACTTGCAATGGATCCCACACTATGTTCATTCCGGGGTATTGACCCATGACAGGTTGAGGATATTGAGATCCATAACCGGATTGAGGGTAGGATTGATAATTGAAAGGTACATTTCCCGTACCTTGAATATACGATTGACCTTGAGGTGGTTGATAACCTTGACTCGAGTACTGACCTTGGGGTAGATACCCTTGAGGTAAGTACTGATACTGGGGTTGACCTTGAGGCATAAATTGATACTGAGGTTGACCTTGGGGTACATATTGAGGCTGGGGTTGACCTTGAGGAATGTACTGTACCATGGGTACATACTGTCCTTGAGGTTGCCCCCCAGACGCAATTTGTGTACCTTGAGGTTGCCCCCCAGGCGTTAATTGAGGCTACCCCCCAGGCGGTAACTAGCCACCTTGAGGTTGAGAACCGGGAATTGAACCTGACATCATGTAAATGTCTCCTACACCCAACGGTTTATTACCATTGTTTCCAGTTAATAACCCATGTTCAATGGGTTGAGGAGATGCTCCCGCAAAAGTACCAAAAAGTGACTGATACCCAGAGGGAACAGAAGGACCGCCATACAAGAAAGATTCAGGAGATTGAGTGAACACGGACGACTGACCAGACATATTTACAGGAGTATAAATACCTCCGGGTGGATAAGGAGTACGAGGTGGAGAAAAACTTGACCCTGAGTTGTCCAAATAATTAGTTAACGAAAGATACCAAGTAGTACTTCTAGGAGGACTGTAAAATATGGATTCACGCTCCCTTAGATCAATAGTAGGTTGATCTTCAGGGATAGGGACGCCTATTTCTTCTTCTGGAGCAAGTTCTTCAATAGCTATCAAACCAGAAGGAAGATTTTCGGTGATGACTCTTTCTACCCTAGGTGAATCAGGAACACTAGAAGTTGGAGTAACAGGTTCAGATATTTCAAGTTCTTCGCCTATATCACTAGTAGATGAAAAACTACCAGCAAGATCGGAAACTGCAACAGCTTCAGGATTATAACCTGTTTCTAGACTTTGGTAATATGGATGGACTACCAACGAAGACTCTCCTTCTTCAGGTGAACCTACTTTACTGCCACTAGGAGTTACAAGGACCTTCAAACCTTCGTAATGACCCGGGAAGTCTTCAGGAGGTTCGCCCCGAAGTCTACGGGACTTCCTCAACAAATCGGCCACGGTAACAATCTCAGGAGACTTGCCCCGAAGTCTACGGGACTGTCTCGGTAATTCAGCCACAGTTAAAAACTTTTAACTACTGCACACGCAATCAAAGTAAAATCTCAAAGAAAACCGCCTAAAGTCTCTAAAGAACCAAACAAATTCGAATCACACACCTAAAGAATCTAGGGCGTCAAACCATACACAAACAGTAGCCTTCCGGACCGAAAACACTAGTTGGTGATGAAGCCCAACATCGCCGAATTCAGTACAGAAGTGGTGGGTGGAACAGTTACCCCGGCAACCTGCTTAATGAATAGACCGGCACAAGTTCCTCCACTTTAACCGTCTCGAGTGAAGTGAACCCCCTGGAAAATCCAAGTGAGTCTAGCCGACGTCTGCTCCAGGTACAGTGGGATCTTCCCTCCACCGTCACCTCGGATAGAATCCTAAAGATAATGGTCACTAAGGTTACCAACAACAACAAATATACCTGGGGGAACAGTCTACGACCCGATAGCACGCAAGGGCAGAGTAACAAGCTCAATCCCCTTGCCGGCTCCTTGACAATAATCCAAGGTTTACCGACAAGTGACCCCAGGCTCCTCGACAATAATCTAAGGTTTACCATTTATAGTACGTGCGTATCTGGTGTCTTTCCCAATGAAGGAGGATTGATCCCCTCACTGGTTCGGACACGGTCTCGTGCTTCTCCTTTAAGAGGAGCTTTCCCAGAGTACAAATGAAACAGTTGGATTTATCCTACCACAAGATGAGCTACTTGTTTGGTTTTACTGTCTTGGAGAGTTAATTACTCTCCTACTCCAAGACACTAGCCTGATCTATATTGGTGTTTCAGAGCCCTAGTAAATAAAAAGTTACTAAGTTGATTTTACTTTAAGCGTTAATTTTTATGGCTTTTCTTTAGGACAAAAGGTAGTGGAGATGAAACTGATGGTGTGTAGACTCGACTGAAATCCACTAAAAAGATGCACTTAGGATGATTTATAGTAATTTTTTTTTTAATGAATTCCCTAGCTAAGAGAGTTGGAGAATGCAAAATTGATATAAAAACAACTTTCTTGGCAATGAAAATCAAAGAAACAAACTCTTTATCTTTTCCAAAGCATACAACACATGACCACTAATTACTTCATGAAAATTCCTTTTCTTTTCAAAGACTCAAATGCTACTAAAGCAAACTTTTCTTCAAAAGAGTTTTTTTTTTGTATTTTTCCTTATATTAACAAAGCATGTAAAACTTACTTTAACAGAAATCAAAGTTAAAAAATCTATGGCAATCAAATCAACTCAATTTCACCCAAAAGCAAATCTAAGAGAAATTCACCTAAAAGTAAATCTAATGAGGCAAAAGCCTAGCAAGTATGATTCCAGGATGTTTTACTCAGTCAAAATTTAACTAAGGACTAGTTAATGCAGAATCAAAAACCAGTCAAAAACAAAAATCAAAATCTTTTGTTCTTTTTCTTAAGAATAAAATTCAAAGTTTAATCAAAAAAAATTTTCGAGATTCGGTAAAGAGACAACACAAAGGTAGGTTTCTCACAAGGGTAGATTCTATGAAAGGTCCGACTCCTAAGAAGACTGAAAAGACCAGGGAGACCCAAGGTTTTACAACTTCTAAAGCCAAAGTCACTACAGGACCAATGCAAAAATCAAACCCTAGGGCAAAATCTCTATGAATTTCACTAAAACTCTTGACACTGATGAAACAAGCTTAGGTGAAGATTTATGATAGGTAACCAATGGATCTGGGCAGTAAAAACAAATTAAAAACAAAATCTAAGAGGCAAAAAGGAAAAAATTGAAATTTTCTCAATTTTGACAGGGTATGTAGGCAACCTGTTTGCACAGGTCCGTGTACGCTCTGTGCACAAAGCTGCAGTGCGTACAGGTACGCACTGTGCTTAACTCAGAGGGTGCGTACTGCTAGCAAAACCAAGAAAAACTAAAATCTAACTTAACCCTAAGCTATCCCACCCAAATACACAGTCAAACAGCCAAAAATCAGAAGACAAACGACTTTTCTCAAATCAAAGTTTCACACAAAGGAAAAATCATTCACATCAATGGATTCCCTAGTGGAGTCGCCATTTTGTCATGCGGAAAGAGTCAATTTTGAGGACAAAACCGACCTCCATAGAAGCTGAGGTTTTCTAGTGACAAACAAGACAAGTAAACACTACCTTTCTCTTAATATGCATTTAGAATACAAGTAATCAGGTGTTTATAACATACCTTTAGTCCAACGCTTTGTAGTAGTCTAGCCTCGCCAATCCGGATGAGCTCCTCCTTCTCTTCGAAACCTGCATTCACTAACAAGCCAAAAGATTACATAGCACCTAAATAACTTATAAAATGACACATATTCATCATACAGACCAAGGAGTATATGAAACAAATCATGTATAACAATCTGCTGAGAAAAGTGAGCTTAATTGTATTAAGTGGAAACAAAAGAAACCATTACAGCCTGAGCCTTGGTGTTGTGCAAGTCCCTCCTAGGGTCCAGCAAGAGATCTCCTTTACTTTGATCAGCTCACCCACTTCCAAATAAGGCTAGGAAAGGATGGGAATCTCTCCTCTCAAGCTCTATAAGGGAGTCCTAATTCCAGCAGCATCTACCCTTAGGAATATTCAGCTTTCAACCTCCCCTCCTTCTGGCCCAATGTTGTATTTATAGTGCTCTAGAGGAAGCTAATCAGGTCCACCATCAATGGGATAAGCCCCTCTTTGAATGGGATAGCTCCCCTCTTGATGGGATAAGTTCCTCTTTCATAGGGATACATGAACCATCTGGAGGTGCTCAATACACGTCAAACAAGCTTCTAGAATGCTCTAGAAATGACCACAAGTAACTTTTTTGAAGTGAAACTTGCGCCTTTTGACCTTTACAGGAGTACGCACCCACCCCTTTACAGATAGAGCGTATAAGTACGCAGGTATTGTGAACTTGGGGTGCGTACACGCAGGTAAGGCTAAGAGAAACTGCGTACCCAGAGTTATATAGATTTTTAAGGACTTTCTCTCTTTCTTGGAGTTTGACATGAGGAGCAGAGGTATGAGACTTGGCAAGGAGGATAGTATGACAGTTGATGGAGCCATACTAACTGCAAATAGTCATGGTGACAAATTTTAGTGTAACAATCTCAAAAGTAGTTACGTCTTTTCTCCCCTTTTAATTTAATTCATGAATTAAGAAAAATTGTCATATTATAAATGGATTAACTAACAAAAATGTCACATGAATATGTGTTATGGTTTTCTTCACTGTAAACGATGGTATTGATCTATGGTATTATAACAAAAAAAATTACAAGTTAAAAAACTCCATGAAAAAATGGGGATGAATATTCATGATTAAGAATGTTGTCACATGCCTTTTTAATGTGTGTGTATATATATATATATAGATGTAACTTTTATATTAACATTTTTATAAATAATAGTTATGTAGATAGGCATGCTTATTTTGGACTAGACCTTCATGAATTTCAACTTAATTATCAATAATTATTAGATAGATGGTAGGGATTTAATCTTCAAGGAATATTCTAAAATATTCTTAATAGTAATGGGATTCATTTCCAAAGTAGTATTGCCTCTCTTTTTTTCCTTCTAATTAAATTAATTAATCAAAAAAATATATCTCATTAGAACAAGTGTTGTATGAGAAGAGTTTGGCTTTTTAAGCATGTGGTATTGATAAACCATAATATTGGCGTACGTATTTTAACAAAGCCTATTTACAAACTAGAAATCTTCATGATGAAGTGACAATGAATCTCCATGATAAAGACTCTTCTTATATATATATATATATATATATATATATATATATATATATAGATATAGATATATATAGATATAATCTTTATCATATATATAATCTTTATCATTAACCATGATAATAACAATAATTTAAAATATTTTTTTTTGTTTTCTTATTAGTTTTTTTAATTTTAGCAATACTAGATATATTAACCTAATGCTAAGTAAATATATAATTACTTTTAGTGTCACTGAAAGCATAATTTGTTATAGCCAAGAGACTAAGGGAGCTACGAATGTAATGTTATGCATTATATGTCGCATGGTAGGTGAGTTTGAGATAGGCAGTGGATGGTCACATTAGGAGGAAGGTCAGTGAGTTCAGCTATATAACTTTAGTAGAAGAATATTTCGATTTATTTCTTGGAAAGTCAAAATTCTTATTGCTCAACGAAGGACTAATTCTCATCAACTTAGTTGTTAAACAGGGTGTTCGAAAAGGCCAAAATAAGTGTGGGGGGAAAGAGTATGTATCTTTTGCTTTTTTGGAAAAGTGAAAACATAAAAATATTTCATTTTAGAATGTGAGGCTTTCAAAGATAGAAGGGAAGGTTATGCAGATATTCTGGCAGTGAGTTTTTGGGATAATCTATTCAATGAGGGGTTTGGCGAGAAGCTTGGGATAATCTATTCAGCCAGGGGTTTTTCGAGAATTTGGGAGCGTTTATTGTGAGACTTCATAGGAAAAGGGCCAAATACAATAGCTACATCGAGAAGCAATTTATCCCATAGGCTATATTTAGCCTCATGGATGTTAAAATAATTTCTTTTTCTACTTCTTTCTTCCTTCAACTCTATCTTTAATGAGGTTGCTCATCAACCTAAAATATTTACACTTATTCAATAAAAAGGCATCTCGAAATAGAGAGTATTCAATAAAAAGGCATCTCCAAGCAAAGAGTAGAGCAACCCATACATAGAATGCTATAAAGCCATTAATAGTAGCAATATGTGCTATTGGTATCATATTGTACTTTCTTAAATCTAACAAGTGGCATGTATTCTCCTGCACATTAATCATCCTATAACATTATATTAGTTCCCAATTATATCGGTCTCATATTGTACTTTCTTAAATCTAACAAGTGGCATATATTGTCCCGCGCATTAATCGTCCTATAACATTATATATTGGTTCCCATTTATATATTGGTTGCAATTCAATGTTTCTGAATAAAGAAAAAATATGCATGCTATTCAAAAACCGAAATGAATAGTATGTATAGTGGATGGTACTATTTGGTTGGATCCAAACGACGTAATATTGGATGGTACTGTTTGGTTAGATCCACTCAAAATCTTATACATTGGATGGTACTATTTGGTTAGATCCACTCGAAATATTATTTTAAAGAAGTTTTCTTTTCTCACATCCATAAACTGATGCCTCCGTCTTTTCTCTAAATTCTCTAGGGAACTTTAATGCATTTCTATAGCGAGCTTGAGAAGGATCGAATAGAATATTCAACAATGCCAACAAAAAGGTAAATTGGACTCTTTATATGTGACTAAAAGTAAGTTTTAATGCATTTCTCCAATGGGCCTAAGAAGGATCAAATAGAATATTCCAGAATGTGAAAAAAAAAGGTAAATTGGACTCTTTATGTGGGATTTGTCTTTAGTGTGACTTTTTGGAAGCTTTTCTAGTGGGGTTTTCTAGTCAAATTTCTCTAAAATCTAGCAACAATTTATAGAAATCACAATCCTGATGGGTATTCCTTGCACAATCAAAGCATCCTAGGGGTTTTACACGGTGCTGAATCCAAATATGCAGTTAAAAAACCAATTTAAATAACACAAATCAAGATTTAATCCCAAATATTTATGTTAGATTCTGGCATCGAAAAGTCCAAAAAGTCGCACTAAAGACAACTCCCTTTATGTGTGATGGAAAGTAAGTTTTATGGATAAGTCAAAATGAAAACATCGAAGCATCTCCCTGTAAACGAATCTATCTTTACAAGGAAAGTAAGCTTTATGGAGAAGGAAATGAAAACATCAAAGCATCTCCCTTGTAAGTAAATATATCTTTCCACTTTGATCTTTGTTATATCTACCTTTCATGAGGAAAGTAAGATTTATGGAGAAGGCGATGAAAACATTGAAGCATGTCCTTGCAAGCGAATCCTCTTTTATCTTTGTTGCATTGCTTCCCACGATGAAAGTAAACTTTATGAAAAAGGTAATAAAAACATCGAAGCGTCTCCAAACAAGCGAATCCATCTTTTGTTGGGTATGGAGCCTGATTGTCTTCTATATTCAAAGGTATTTCCACATTGGACCCCAGTTCGTAATGGGGTGGCAAAGTTGCCCGTAAAATATACGCTGCATGGGGGGTGGCCTTGTAAAATGTTGTAATTTCATAGTCAATCTAAGCCGTTCATTAGGTAGATATCTTATGGTAGAAGTTATGTTTAATTTAGGGTTTTTTTTCCCTAGAAGGCAAGCCATCACTATATATGAGGGAATTGTATTGTGTCTATGTAGATATGTATTCTGAGTGAGAAAGAGAGAGGAGATTATGTGAAAGCGAAGAGGGAATTACAGTGGACCTGCTCTAGGTTGTATCTCTTCAGTTTGTTGGATAATATAAAAGGAAGGACTCGTTGTTTCTCCATGGACATAGCCCAAATTGGGTGAAACACATATATCTGTGTCTCTCTTGTTTTATGTGTTTTATGTTTTTGTATTTCTACAATATATTTTATGTGTTTCGTTTCTTTGTAATATATAATTTCTAACATCTTTCTCCTTTCTTTCTTATTGCAGGTTCTGGGAATGATCTATGTACCTTATTTTTGTGGTGATTGTTGTTGGAACCACTTAAAATATTTTCTATGCGGATACGAAGCCCGTGGTTAGCATTAGTTAATGTGAAACATATGGCATACAAGGCGCCAGGATTCAACAAATTTGGAGGCGATTCTGACGGCCAAGGTGAAATTTGCATCAAGAGTTTTGATTTCCAAACTTCACAATGGCTTGATTTAACACAACAATTGAAATAAAGTTGTTAATATATGTTTATAGGATTCATTTTTTAATGTTATTTTCAATAAATAGAAAGACACATGTTGTAGTTGTTGGAACAACCCCTCCCAAAATTTTGGAAACTCTGAAATTTTTGAAGCACCTCTACTGGACAAAACCACTGGCCCACCAGGTTCTGTTCAAAAGCTCAACAATCTCAAAGAACCTAAGGAAGATTCTAATTTTTTTCTAAGTAAATCTAGGTTGCTGATTCCTGCCCTAGTTAGTTGGCTGCGGAGTTGGATCATGACTAAACTTAATCCTCATGACTATCGCAACTTATGTGACTCACATGTCACAGAGGTCGCAAAGGTCATGTAGTCGCATTTCCCTCCGCGTGTTTCCTTGCAACCGTTGCAACCTCACGACCAGTTAAGTTGCGTAGGTCGTGAGGTTGCGTCGCCCATAGACAAACATTGATGTGACTATGTGATCTTTGTGACTTTGTGACCATCCAAGTCGCAAGGTTGCACAGGTCATGAGCTTGCACCTTCATCTCCCACCCATGGACACAACCATGCAACCCTCGCTACCTTGCGACCTACTAAGTCACATAGTCGCATTGGTCGCAAGGTCACATGCCAGCCACA
Organism: Pinus tabuliformis; assembly: GCA_031772625.1. Taxonomy (NCBI): domain Eukaryota; kingdom Viridiplantae; phylum Streptophyta; class Pinopsida; order Pinales; family Pinaceae; genus Pinus; species Pinus tabuliformis. The sequence continues at coordinate 86,108,039 of CM062805.1, read as the reverse complement.
TGGGACCTCACATGTGTGACCAAAACTATATATAAGAGGTCACTCCAGCATCATTTTGTAACTGCTTCCTAGGTCACATGAAGAGATGGGAGATCCTCCGACTAGGGTTCGCGTGCACCGCTATCTTCGGGTAAGTAATTGTTGTTGTCGGGCAATCATTATTTTCTTCCAAGTGTCGTTATTTGCATTTCTTGACGTCTGGCATCCCCTCACCCTATGGTTTTAATTATTTTACTTGGTTTTTTTCGTCATTTTCCTAAAATAGTTTCCCTAGCTACTCTCTCCCTGCTTGGTCTCAAGCATTGGCCTTGCTTAAACCTAGACCCCCATGTTTCATCTATGTACCTAAATTTACTCACCTAAAAGTGACCCTAATCACCTGAGGCCATCTCTGTATCTTCCCTAAACTTTTTTCAGCCTAAGTCGTGCATCGAGAAGCTACAATATTACTTTCCTCATGACTTTCTGACCTAGCGACCTCGTCATGTTGCGACTTGCGACCAGTCCCCCTATCCCACGACTTTGAGACCCTGAATGATTTGCGAGTTATGGTGTAATTCGCTTAGTCACACTCCTTACCCTCACAAACTTGCGACTTGTCCCCCCTGTGACTCACCTTTCACATACTGCAATCTTTTTTTTTTCCGCAAGTTTTATTTGATTTTCATGTCATATCTCTTGTCATGGGACTATTTTTTTGACATGCCAGGTGACGTAGATCTAGAGTACATTTCCATTTCTTCCTTTTAAGATGAGATGGCTCCCCTACCGCTAAAGCTGCTCACGGGGCCTCGAAAAGTGGGTCATGGGAGGACGACCTAGAAGTGGAGCCACCTATCTTCCGAGATACATCCTGTAACATCAGCAAAACCACAAGGCTCTCTTGGTATAGCATTTACGAAGAGTTTGCAAATCCAAACATACCGAAGACACAAGAGGATTTTTAAGTTTACCTCCATGTCAAAAGATTGAGGTTACACAAGGTGGAAGCACACCCGCTAGTCTTCCATTACTCGGAAACCACTGAATTGATTTTGCAATTCACAGACATAGAGTCCTAGTTGATCAGAGGCCATGATGGAGCAGCCATAGTTGTTATCTCCACGGAAGACATCAGTGCTTACTACAGACTCCCTCAGAAATAGGAGGTCTTGAATACCAAGCGGCTCTTCAGGTTCTTGACTCCAACAAAAGACATCCTCAGGGAATGGTGGCAAGACCCTTCAAAGTTCGAGGTCACGATAGATCAAGCTTACAGGACAGAGGGATTGTGAAAAGTGTATCAGTTAATTGTTGCAATGATGTGCTGGTTGTATGGCAAGCCAGACCATGACACTTTCTATGGCACCTGGGTTCCCCTCATGTACATCGTTGCCACCTGAGGGAGTATTTTTAATCGGGCAAGCATCTTGTGCTCATCCTTGAAAACAAACATAACGGTTTCCAAGCTCCCATAACCATAACAGCCTCCAAAATTATATATGTCATCATACCTCCTCGATTTTGTTTGCCTGAGATGCTACTTTGAAAACTGGAGTTGGAGTTGGGACTCGTCAGTAGCCAACCCCGTGCATAGCCATTATAAATTTTTTTGGGACACAGGTTACGAAGGCATGCTAGATATAATCTTCAAAACTTTCATCAGTCCATTGTACCAACTACCTTTTGTTGAGGAACCACCATGCATGTCTAATAGGGCCATGAAGGCACTCTTCAAGGTAGCACATTGGTTCCCCATTAAATAGGGGATGTTCATTAGGGTGTTCGGTACCCATAAGCCTCTGCATGCCACACCCAATTTTGCTAGAGATAGGACACTCTTATGAGAAGTCTGCTATCAAATGATGCAAGGGTTTTGAAAGATATTAGACAAAGGAAAAAAGAAACCCTAGCCCACCCTCCCCCTCAACATCGGGGTGTACATGGTAGAAAATTTCAAGTAGGTAGAGGCAGAGGCCAAGGTGCTGAAAGGGAGCCTTTTCGTAATGCTCAACTACTAAACCTATGATTCAGAGAAAATAGTGGCCGCCCATTGCAAAAAGGAAAAATTCAATTGGTCATATTCTCATACCCAAAAGGACATTGAAGACGGGGTTAGGAACTGGTATAACGCTACAAGGAAATTCAGCCCAAGTGAAGAACAGGATGCAGAGGATCAGCCCCAATACGATTCCCAGGAAGATATAAGCCTCAAAGAAAGAGCTTTCGCCATAAAGAAAAAAGCAACACATAGCACCAAGAGGCACATGGGAAGCTGAGCAGTGCAAAGGGAAGGAGGTTGAAGACCCCATGAGCGACAATGAGGAAGAGGATGCTACCCTGGAAAAAAGAAATGCCAGCTTGGCAAGAAAAAAGTGAGAGCTCAAGACCCAAAGGGATCTAGAGAGCAAACAACCTCCAAATTCTAGCAACTAGAGCCAGAGCAAGAAAAGGAGAAGGCAGGAGGAACAAGAGAGGGAGAAACAGTTGTGATAAAAGCAAAGGGAACAAGAAGAGGTCGAGAAGAAAAGGTAGGAAGAAGAGAGAAAAAACAGGAGGAAGAAGAGAGAAAAAAGTAGGAAGAGGTAGAGCATAAAAATGGGAAGAAGAAGCCGAGAAGAGAAGGGAAGAAGAAAACAAGAGCTGAAGAATATGGAAGATGAACTAGAGAGGCAACGGGCATTAGCAGAGGAAGAAAAAAGGCAATGGGAGGAAGAGTTAGGAGGGATAAGGAAAAGGAAGATGGAGAGAGAGAACAAGTGGAGACCAGCAAAAAAACTGACTTCGACATGGGAAAAAGTGAGCTTCCTCCATTAGACATACCCCATACTACTCCCCTCACTAGCAGACATCTTCCACTCCAAGAGTTGGGCATTGCAGAGGATTAATATGAGGAGGTCCTAGATCTCACAAGAGTCACTTTCGATTAGATAAACCTCATGATCATATAGGAAAGGAAGAATTTTTGCAGCAGGAACCTAGCCAAGCCTCTGTCAATGACCACAACCAAAGATATTTGGCCTAATATTACAAAAAAATGTCAAATGATCACCTTGGTTGGGATGACTTCCACGGCTGCCACAAAACACAATGTGGATAGGATGAGCAAACAAATTGTGGATTTGCAAAACAACGTTTGTGCATCCCAACAAAGGGCCACCATTGTAGAATAGAAGAAGAAGAAGAAGATGCAAGAAGAGAATGCGACACTTCACTTAGGACACACAAGCACAGCAGAGTTCTAAGCAACCATTAAGGCAGAAACAAAGACTTTGGGGGAAGCCATGGCAGTAGTTTACGAGGACATGTCTAAACTACACCACATAGTAGCCCCCACCATGGCAATCTAGGCTCATACAAAGGAAAGAGTAGCCATGCTTAAAGAGGCTATGACTGCTTTGGATAGGATACATGAATGGTCTATTAAGTACCCTGGGGCCCCGACGGTGGTCCCTAAGAAAGACGGGATCACCATGCAAAATACTAAGGTCCAGCTCCGCATCAAATTTTAGTCCAAAGACAAACTAGCTAAAGATGTGGAAAGGGTATTGGCATCCTACAAGCATCTTTTCAGTGGCTTGGAATCAATAATCCAATTACACAGAGTTCCCTCGATAAGAGAAGTTAGGCAAGTCAGGAAGTAAGAAGAGATCACCAAGGAAGTACAAGCATTCATAGATATGTTTAAACAAGCAGCTCGTACGATGGACATGTCGATTACCAAAGAAAACATCACGCGTGATGTTGTAGAACTAGTGATGATCTACACCAAACTGGTAACCTTGAATAATCAGGTGCATGGCAAGCGAAGCACTCTCATTCCCGATGCCCTCGAGTGCCTGCACTGACATGATGAAGACTAGCCACAAATCACGCCCATTGCAACAAAATATATCCTGTGGCACACATATTTGATGGAACAGCTCGGGCTTGACATTCTATAACTTTCCATTATTAAATTAGTGAATTATATTGATAGTGATTTCGTGACATTTTGTCTACAGTAGCATGGAACACCTTGTGAATATGAAAGGTCATGTAGAATACTAAAAGTCATGTTATGTATATGAAAGGTCATGAGGTAGTCCAAGAGTGAAGGGTAGGCTAACAGTCCCTGTTACCCTATAAATATACCCTCATGCCTCATTTGTGAGTGACTTTTGTTGAGGACTCTTTCGGAGATATACATTGCTTGAGAGAATTTATGTCCTTTTAATATATGCAAGGAGTGATTGTAAGCTTCTACTATTGGATTCTTTAAATGTTTTATGTGCTAATGCCATGAGTATTTTCCTTCAATTTATGGATCAGTTATTTCTGAAAGCTATTTGATTTGTACTTTGCTCACATTCTGTCTCATACTCCCAAATTTATGTTGCTTCGTATGAATGGTATTTGTTTTGCTAACTCTATACTAATGCCAGTGAACTATTTCTTTGGTGTTGGTATAATCTATTTTGACTGCAAAGTTATCTATGTTTATAAGTGTTTGATCATTTTGAACTGATTTATAATTATTAATAATTTTATCTTAGAATACATAAATCTTATTTAGAGCCTACTGACAGTAACTTTACATAAATTTTATGTCGTTTATAGTTTGGATATTAATGGTATATGCAACTTAGGATATTTGTCAATTATTTCCTTATATATATTTGAGGTTTATGCTTTAAATTGAGTCTACATTTCACCTTGTCCAAAGAAAAATCTACAAATATGAATGACAATCAGGCCTACATATCGGAAGGGATCCCCTCCACACCTCCTGAGATACCATACAAGCCCCCTTATGGTCTAGCTTTCATGAGGCCACTCTAGGAGGAACCCAAAATTCCCCCTCTTGAAGATGCTCCTGGAGGAGAAGACCTCCCCATCTTCGAAGTCACTAGCAAACCACTCAGGGCTCTGTACACTATTACTCGACAATTCACCAGGGGTATGAAATGCATCCCTGCTACTAACTCCTTGTTCAATGCGTGCACCTCCATGCTTCACCACACGTGGCAAGGCATTCTTGTTAACTCTATCTCAAAGTTAATTGGCCTTGCGCTCGATGACTATGCAGATGTGCTCAAGAGGCTATCCATCAAAGGGTTGGAAAGTCAACCCAAAGATGAGGGGGGTAATCCTAGGAATACCTTCACCGATGGGAATAATGGTCATACCAGGAAGAAACGTAGGGGAATGATCGACGTGTCACTGAAGAGACCCCTATTAATAACCAACCCCTCACTCGGGGCACCCAAGGAATCCTGGGACAGGGAACCAGAGATTATCTTAGAGACCGCATAAACTTCTACAATAATCAATGTGTCCTGAGAAACTTGAGGAATACCAAGAATGTGAGAAACACTTGAGATTTAGGTCATCTCAGAGTGACGTGAGGAGAAGGTAGGAAACCCCCTCGCACCAATAGGGGATCACACATAGATAGTGAGCTAGAAGACAATGATCTTTGCCTGATTTTCAACCCTAGAGGGAATTGCCACCCACCACAGCTGACCTGGATGGCTCAATCCCCTTTGACCCTTAGAGGACTGCTCCACGACATGCCTCGTCATTCGGAGGAACACCTCCCCAAGTTTGACCCTGAGAAAGGTACCTCAGCTGATGACCACATTATCAATTTTTACCTAGCCTTGAAAATGATGAAGTTCTAGTACGATGATGTAGCATGTTGTTTATTCCGCACACTCTTGAAAATAAAGCTGCCACTTGGTATCCATCGCTACTTGTAACTTCTATCTGCATTTGGGAAGAGTTTCGGAAAACATTCCTCGACAAATTCTTGGAAGACAAGACACCTTCTATGCTTCTCACTGAGCTCAGCAAGCTAAAATGTCATAAGAAAGAGAAGGTGAAATATTTCAATCAACATTTCACCATGATTTTAAATAAGTTCCCTGTGGATGTCGCCCTCGATGATTCCATCACGATTGACTACTACACCAAGTCCCTTCCTAGGGATATTTCCATGTTCTTTAAATGTGAAGCCAAGCTCACCATAGTTGAGAACTTTGTTGTTGTGCTCGAGGTCGAAAAGGATCTTCTCTCCATCAGTTCCTTAGAACGTGAACCACGTGAAGATGCGAAACCCTTCCAGAAGAAAAATGAGGCCTCATCAAGTTAAGCCGTAGATAACGATAAAGATTCCTTCGATTTCGAAGGGCTACCCTAATCCCTAAAACAATTGCTAATGAATTGTTTGAGCTAAAGAGAAGGACTAGTGATTCCTCTGGTGGAGAAAAGCCCGCTAAGCCATTTTTCTAGAAAACTAACAAACATCAAGCTCAGCCTTCAACATGGAGGAACTTGGAAAGGACAACTTTTGCACTTTCCATCAGGCTTCCCACTCTTAGAAAACTTGCCTACAATGGCTACATAAGATGACTACCATAGTCACCCAGCTATTAGAAGATCAAGCTACTGGGGAAGGGGAAGAATACTCACGATTTTGAAGAAGATTCCTCCCTCCCAGTGACGATACTCCATCTGTTGTGCTAATCTTAGATGTTATCCATGGGGGGGAAGTGTGCACTACTCAAGAGGCCTTCGTTGGGGATTACCCCCAAAAACCCCTCAAAAGTTACAACCTTAGGAGTAAAGACACTATGTCAGACTCTACTCTGGAAGAAAAGAAGAGGGCATTGTTACGGCAGATCCATCCCCCCCCACAAATACCAACTAGCCATCCACCTCTTCTCCTCAAGGAATGAATGATGTAAGTGCGAACAAGTTGCCAACTGGTACAAAAAGAGACTCACCCACACCAACAAATTCGGCTAAATGGGTTACGGCCAAAACCACCTTGACAACGCAACACTTAGCACAAGAATCATCATCTGTGGTTTTAGATTACAATATCATAGAAAATTTGAAGGAAACTCGAGCCAACATCTCTCTGTACGAAGTATGCAAGTTGGTTAGTCAACATGAGTTAATGGCCAAGGCCTTTGCTCTCGCTCCTACAGCATCAAAATCCTCCACATCAAGCAAAGGAAACATTGCATGCTGATCCCCAGCTGTGGTCGACCTCCAAGCTATAGTGAACGTTGCAAACACCAACTCGAGAGGTTCAACCGCTCCTTTCCTTTTAACATTGAGATGTTTAATTTTAATGTGCATAACTTCCTCGTCAACTCTAGCGCATCAACCAATGCCATGCCCTAGTTGGTATGCAAGAAATTATACATTCAACCAGAAAAGGTTGACGCCAAAATTATCCAACTCGATAGGTCTCAAGTCCCAGCTATAGGAGAATTGAATAATGTCATCATTCGATCATCTTTTGATTCCTGAGTTCACCAATGCATTAACATAATAGTCGTAGACATTCTAGAGGCTTATGGTCTTCTTCTTAGTAGAGATCAGTTTTGTAAATTGCAAGGGTACCTCACCATAGATTGGTCTCACTTGTGGCTACCTTATAAGGGAAGGAATAACCAAATTAGGGTCAATAGTGAACCTTGTATGAAATACACTGTAACCAACCTCAAGGGCTCTAACGACCCAATTAGCTGTGCACAACAAGAGTTGCGAATGTGCCTTCTAAAGTCCCTGTTGGGTTGCTATCAGCGCTAGACATCAACCATTCCCTAGGATATCCAAATTGAAATTCCCGTGCAGACCCTAGGAAGGACTGGCTATTTCTCTGTGGACGTAGCCCAAATTAGGTGAACCACGTATATCTGTGTCTCTCTTGTTTTATGTGTTTTCTATGTTTGTATTTTTGCAATATATTTTATGTGTTCCGTTTCTTTCTAATATATAATTTTTTAACATATTTATCCTTTCTTTCTTGTTGCAGGTTCTGGGAATGATCTGTGTACCTTATTTCTGGGTGATTGTTGTTGGAAGCACTTAAAATATTTTCTATGTGGATACCAAGCCCATGGTTAGCATTAGTTAATGTGAAACATATCGCATACAAGGTGCCAGGCTTTAACAAATTTGGAGGCGATTTTGAAGGTCAAGGTGGAATTTTCATCATGAGGTTTGATTTCCACACTTCACAATAGCATGAGTTAGCACAAAAATTGTAATAAAGTTGTTAATATACGTTTATAGGGTTCATATTTTAGTGTTATTTTCAATAAATAGAAAGACACCTATTTTAGCTACTGCAACAACCCCTCCCAAAATTCTAGAAAATCTAAAATTTTAGAAGCCCCTATACTTGGTGGAACCACCAGCCCACTAGGCTCTGTTCAAAAGCTCAGCAATCTCAAAGAACCTAAGGAAGAGTCTAATTTTTTTCTAAGTAAATCTAGGTCACTGCTTCCTACCCTAGTTAGTTGGCTACAGAGTCGGATCATGACTAAACTTAATCCTCACGACTATCGCAACTTTTGTGACTCACAAGTCGCAAAGGTCACAAAGGTCATCTAGTCGGATTTCCCTCCACATGTTTCCTTGCGACCCTTGCGACTAGTTAAGTCACAGAGGTCGTGATATCACATCATCCACATACAAACATCGATGCAACTATGTGACCTTTGTGACTTTGTGACCATCCAGGTCGCAAGGTTACACAGGTTGCGAGGTCACACCTTCGTCTCCCATCCATGGACATGACCATGCGACCCTCACAATCTTGCGACCTACCAAGTCGCATAGTCACATTGGTCGCAAGATCACATGCTAGCCCCATGCAACCTCACACGTGCGACCAAAACTATATATAAGAGGTCACTCGAGCCTCATTTTGTAACTGATTCCTAGGTCGCACAAAGAGCTGGGAGATCCTCCGACTAGGGTTCTTATGCGTGGCTATCTCTAGGTAAGTAACCATTGCCGTCTAGAAATCATGATTTTCTTCCAAGTGTCATTTTCTACATTTCTTAACCTTTGGCATCCCCTCACCTAGGGTTTTAACTCTCTTGGTTTTTTCTTCATCATTTTCCTAGAATAGTTTCCCTAGCTACTCTCTCCCTGCTTGGTCTCAAGCATCAGCCTTGCTTAAACCTAGACCCCCCTGTTTCATCTATATGCCTAAATTTACTCACCTAAATGGGGTGCTAATCTCCTAAGGTGATTTCTATATCTTCCCTGGTCTTCATTCAGCCTAAGTCATGCATCATGAAGCTGCGATATCATTTTCCTCATGACTTCGCGACCTAGCTACCTCGTCGTGTTGCGACTTGCGACCAATCCCCCTATCCCGTGACTTCGAGACCCTGGGTGATCTGCGACTTATGGTGTAAGTCACTTAGTCGCACTCCTTACACTCATGACCTTGCAACCTATCCTCACTATGACTCTCCTTTCACATACTGGAATCTTTTTTTTCCGCAAGTTTTATTTCAATTTCATGCCATCTCTCTCATCGTGGGACTATTTTTTGACATGGCAAGTGACGTAGACCTAGAGTGCATTTCCATTTCTTCTTCTCAAGACGAGATGGCTCCCTCTACCACTAAAGATGCTCATGCAGCCTTAGAAAGTGGGTCATGGGAGGATGACCTAGAAGAGGAGCCACCTATCTTCGGGGATATAGCCTATAGCATCAACAAAACCACAAGGCTCTCCTGATATAGAAATTATGAAGAGTTTGCAAATCCAAACATCCTAGAGACACAAGAGGATTTTCAAGTTTACCTCTATGTCAAAAGATTGAGGTTACACAAGGTGGCAGCACAACCACTAGTCTTCCCTTGCTCGGAAACCATTGAATCGATCTTGCAATGTACAGACACAGAGTCCTAGTTGATCAGAGGCCACGATGGAGCACCCATAGCTACTATCTCCCCGGAAGACATCAGTGCTTACTACAAACTCCCTGAGAAACAGGAGGTCTTCAATACCAAGTGGCTCATCGGGTTCTCGACTCCAACAAAAGACATCCTTAGGGAATGGTGGCAAGACCCTTCAAAGTTACGGGTCAGGATAGATCAAGCTTACAAGACAAAGAGATTGTGAAAAGTGTATCAGTTAATTTCTACAATGATGTGCTGGTTGTATGGCAAGCTAGACTTTGACACTTTCTACAGCACCTCGTTCCCCTCATGTACACCGTTTCCACTCGAGGGACCATTTTTATTTGGGCAAGCATCTTGTGCTTATCTTTGAAAACAAACATAACGGTTTCCAAGCTCCCACAACTAGAATAGCCTCCAAAATTCTATATGTAATTGTACCTCCTCGATGTCATTTTCTCGAGATGCTACTTCAAAAATTGGAGTTAGCGTTGGGACACATCAGCAACCAACCCCGTGCATAGCCATTATAAACTTTTTTGGGACACAAGTTCGAAAGGCATGCTAGATATAATTTAAGAAACATTCATCAGTCCATTGTACCAACTAATTTTTGGTGAGTAACCACCATGCATTTCTAAGAGGGCCATGAAGACACTTGTCAAGGTAGCACATCGGTTCCCCATTAAAGAGGGGATGTTAATTAGGGTGTTCGGTACCCATAAGACTCTGCATGCCCTATGCAGTTTTTCCAGAGATAGGACACTCTTTGCGAGAGGTTTGCTATTAGATGACGCAAGGATTTTCAAAGATACTGAACAATGGAAAAAAGAAACCTTGGCCCGCCTTCCCCTCATCAACGACGTGTAAATGGTAGAAAATTTCAAACAGGTAGAGGCAAAGGCAGAGTCACTGAAAGGGAGCCTTTTCATAACATTGAACTACCGAACCTATGATCTGGAGAAAATATTGAACGCCCATTGCAAGAAGGAAAAATTGACTTGGTCATATTCTCATACCCAAAAGGACATTGAAGACAAGGTTAGGAACCAGTATAACGCTACAAGAAAATTCATCCCAAGTGAAGAATAGGTTTTAGAGGATCAGCCCCAAGACAATTCCAAACAAGATATAAGCCTCAAAGAAAGAGCTTCAACCATAAAGAAAAAAGAATCACATAGCACCAAGAGGCACTGGGGAAGCTGAGCAGCGCAAAGGGAAGGAGGTTGAAGACCCGTGAGCAACAAAGAGGAGGAGGATCCAACCCTAGAAAAAAGAAATGCCAGCTTGGTAAGAAGAAAACGAGAGCTCAAGAGGTAAAGGGATCTAGAGAGAAAACAACCTCCAGATTCCATCAACTAGAGCCAAAACGAGAAATTGCAAAGGCAAGAGGAACAAGAGAGGGAGAAACAGTTGCGAGAAAAGCAATGGGAACAAGAAGAGGTAGAGAAGAAAAGGTAGGAAGAAGAGAGAAAAAACAAGAGGAAGAAGAGAGAAAAAAGCAGGAAGAGGTAGAGCACAAAAAATGGGAAGAGGAAGTCGAGAAGAGAAGGAAAGAAGAAAACAGGAGGTTGGAATAAGAGACGAAGAACATGGAAGATGAACTAGAGAGGAAACAGGCATTAGCAGATGAAGAAAAAAGGAAATGGGAAGAAGAGCTTAGGAGGGATAAGGAAAATGAAGTTGGAGAGAGCGAACAAGGGGAGACCAGTAGAACAACTGAATTTGACATGGGGCAAAGTGAGCTTCCTCCATTAGACATACCCCCTACTACTCCCCTCACTGGCGGACATCTTCCACTCCAAGAGTTGGGCATCGCTGAGGATCAAGATGAGGAGGTCTTGGATCTCACTGGACCCACTTTCGATCAGATAAACCTCAAGATCATACAAGAAAGGAAGATGTTTTGCAACAAGAACCCAGCAGAGCCTTTGTCAATGACCACGGCCAAAGATATTGTGCCTAATATTATAGAAAACCCTCAAATGATCACCTCGGCTGGGATGACCTTCACAGCCGCCATAGAACACAATGTGTACACAATGACAAAAGAGATTGTGGATTTGTAGAACAGGCTTTGCGCATCTAAATACAGGGCCACCATTGCAGAATAGGAGAAGAAGAAGATGGAGAAAGATAGTGTGGCACTATGCTTAGGACACACAAGCGTAGCAGAGTTCTAAGCATCCATTAAGGTGGAAATAGAGACTTTGGGGGAAGCCATGGTAGTAGTTTACAAGGTGATTTCCAACCTACACAACATAGTAGCCCCCATCGTGGCCATCCAGGCTCACACAAAGAAAGAGTAGCCATGCTTAAAGAGGCTATGACTGCTTTGGATAGGATACACGAATGGTCCATTAAGTACGCTGGGGCCCCAGTGGTGGTCCCTAAGAAAGATGGGATCACCATGCAAAATACTAAGGTCTAGCTCCGCATCAATGTTCAGTCCAAAGACAAATTAGCTAAAGATGTGGAAAGAGTATTGGCATCCTACAAGCATCTATTCAGTGGCTTGGAATCAGTAATCTAATTACATGGAGTTCCCTCGATAGGAAAAGTCGAGCAGGTCACAAAGCAGGAAGAGATCACCAAGGAAGTACAAGCATTCATAAAGATGTTTAAACAAGTAGCCCACATGAAGGACATGCTGATTACCAAAGAAAACATCACGCGTTATGTGGTAGAACCAATGAGGATCTACACCAAACTGGGAACCTTGAATAATCAGGTGCATGCCAAGAGAAGCACTCTCATTCCTGATGCCCTCGAGTGCCTGCACCGACATGATGAAGGCCAGCCACAAACCACACCCATTGTAGCAAAATATAACCTGTGGCACACATATTTGACGAAACAACTTGTGCTTGATGTTCTATAACTTGCCATTATTAAATTAGTGAATTAGATTGATAGTGATTTCATGACATTTTGTCTATAGTAGCGTAGAACACCTTGTGAATATGAAAGGTCATGTAGAATACTAAAAGTCATGTTGTGAATACGAAAGGTCATGAGGTAGTCCAAGAGTGAAGGGTAGGCCAAGAGTCCCTCTTACCATATAAATATAGCCTCATGCCTCATTTGTAAGAGACTTTTGCTGAGGACTCTTTTGGAGATATACATTGCTTGAGAGAATTTATGTCCTTTTAATATATGCAAGGAGTGACTGTAAGCTTCTAGTATTGTATTCTTCAAATGTTTTATGTGTTAATGCCTTGAGTATTTTCCTTCACTTGATGGATTGATTGTTCCTGAAAGTTATTTGATTTTTGATCTGCTCACATGTTGTCTCATACTCCAAACTTTATGTTGCTTTGTATGAATGGTATTTGTTTCTCTAACTCTATACTCATGCCAGTGAACTATTTCTTTGGTGGTTGTATAATCTGTTTTGACTGGAAGGTTATGAGTGTTTATAAATGTTTGATCGTTGTGAACTAATTTATAATTATTAAGAATTTTATCTTAGAATACATGAATCTTATTTAGAGCCTACTGACAGTAACTTTACATAAATTTTATGTCATTTATGGTTTAGCTATTCATGGTATATGTGACATAGGATATTTGTCAATTATTTCCTTGTATCTATTTGATGTTCATGCTTTAAATTGAGTCTACATTTCACCTTCGTCCAAAGCAAACTCTACAAATGTGAACGAAAGTCGGTCCTACATACTGGAAGGGTTCCCTATCACAAACGGTGCAAGCTCTAGTTAGGAGCCTGCATCGGGAAAATAACCTTGCCTGTTGGTAGAAGATTCTAGCCTATCAACAGATTTGGCACTGGAAAGAGGGCCATGGCCAGTGAAAATCCACACCCTCACACCAAAATTTTCCATCAAGGTAGTAGCCAACCTCACCCCTCCACACCTCCTGAGATACCATACAGGCCCCCTTATGGTGTAGCTTTCACAAGGCCACTCTAGGAGGAACCAAAAATTCCCCCTCTTGACGATGTTCGTGGGGGAGAAGAGCTCCCCATGTTTGAAGTCACTAGCAAAAAACTCAAGGCTCTTCACCCTATTACTCGACAATTTTCCAAGGGTCTTAAATGCATCCCCACTACTAACTCCTTGTCCAATGTGCGCACCTCCGTGCTTCACCACATGTGCCAAGGCATTCTTGTTAACTCTATCTCGAAGTTAATTTCCCTCAGACTCAATGACTATGTAGATGCGGTTGAGAGGCTATCCATCGAAGGGTTGGAAAGTCAACCCGAAGATGAAGGGGGTGACCCTAGGAATACCTTCACTGGTGGAAATAGCAATCATACCAGGAAGAAACACAGGGGAATGATTGATGTGTCACTGAAGAGACCCCTATTAATAACCAACCCCTCACTCGAGCACCCAAGGATTCCTGGGATAGGGAACTGAAGATTATCTTAGAGACCGCATAAACTTGTACAATAATCGACGTGTCCTAAGAAACTTGAGGAATACAAGGAATGTGAGAAACACTTGAGATTTACGTCATCTCAGAGTGACCGGAGGAGAAGGTAGGCAACCGCCTTGCACCAGTAGGGGATCATGCATGGATAGTAAGCTAGAAAAACAATGATCATTGCCTCCTTTCCAAACCTAGAGGGAACTACCACCCACCACAACTATCCTAGATGGCTCAATCCCCTTTGAACCTTAGAGGCCTACTCCACAACATGCCTCATCATTGAGAGAAACACCTCCCCAAGTTCGACCTTGATAAAGGGACCTCAGTTGATGACCACATTATCAATTTTTACCTAGCCTTGCAAATGATGAAGGTCCAGTATGAGGTAGCATGTTGTTTATTCCTGCACACTCTTAAAAATAAAGCTGCCACTTGGTATCGATCGCTACCCGTCACTTCTATCCACACTTGGGCAGAGTTTTAGAAAGCTTTCCTAGACAAATTTGCGAAAGACAAGACACCTTCTATGCTTCTCACTGAGCTTAGCAAGCTAAAATTTCATAAGAAAGAGAATTGAAAGATTTCAATCAAAATTTCACCACGATTTTAAATAAGTTCCCTATGGACGTCGCCCTCGATGATTCCATCATGATTGACTACTACACCAGGGCCCTGCTTAGGGATATTTCCATGTTCGCTAAACGTGAAGCCAAGCTCACCATAGTTGAGAACTTTGTTGCTGTGCTCGAGGTTGAAAAGGATCTTATCTCCATCGGTGCCTTAGAACATGAGCCACGTGAAGATGTGAAACCCTTCGGGAATAAAAATCAGGCCTCATCTAGTAAATACATAGATAAGGATAAAGATTCCTTCGATTTTGAAGGGCTAGCCAAATCCCTAAAACAATTGACTAATGAAGTGTCTAAGCTAAATAGAAGGACCAGTGATTCATTTGGTGGAGAAAAGCCCGCTAAGCCCTTTTTCCAGAAAATTAACAACCTCCTCCCTAAAGTGTCACAAACATCCAGCTCAACCTTCAACTTTGTTAGAGAGGTAAATCCCCTCTGCGGACAGAGGCGATCCCAATAGCCCAAAATGGGTCTAACAACAATCAAACAATTCTATCACGCAAGTTCCTAATCACAAATTAAAAGTGGATTATGAGAACCTACTTGGATTCCAACGCTAGTGTTGTAGAAGAGTTAACACTCCCGTTCCTTTGCTCCGGCTGGTCACAATCCTCACGATCTCTATGAATGGACACCTACACATGCAAAGAATGATACGAGTACAAGCATAAAATCCAATAGATGCAATTATATATCGGTCAGAAAAGATATAATTCAAACATCATCATAATGAACAGCAAGAATGGAACCATAATGATAGTCATCTATTATTGATAATCAACAAAGGAGTATACAACCATAGTTCTGACGCCAAATCCTCCTTTGGCTGGGTGATCAGCTACATATGTCTTGCAAAACTTGTCAGGATTGGGAACAAGCCTCTCTCTCTCTTTGATTATGAATGCAAAGAAGACTCTTACAGCAATCTCTCAGACTTCTGACCGTATAATTCTTCCTATGCTCAAAAACTAGCTTGTCAAATGCACCAGAACAAGCTTTTATAGATGGAGGAGGAGGAAGAGATACAATGAATCCAGACATCCATGGGATAAGCATTATCCTCGAAAAGCTATTATGGATAGAGATACGATGAATCTCGACATCCATGAGATTGGCATTATCCTTGAAAAGCCTCATGAGTCGAAAGGAAAAAACTCTCGGGCATGCGTTTGTTAAAAAGCTTTCCCAAAATTGGTTGGCATGGGTAAGATTCTGAGACAGAGTGCCAATGGGCGCGCCCTCTTTGGAGAATTTCCCCTATTGGCACGGGTGATACACTGTGGATCCGTGCTAATGGAAAAAGGGGACTTTTTAAGGATAATTTGCAGGAGATGTCTTCAAGGCATATGAAGTCCATACTTAGGAGAACATAATGAAAGTGTTTTCAAGTTATGTCACTTCTCACAGGTCCTGGAATGAGTCCTCCAAAGTGTGGGAAAGGGGTAATAGGGACGATGACCAATGGTGACAAATTACTGTGTAACAAACGTGGAGGAACTAGGAAAGGACAACTTCTACACTTTCCATCAGGCTTCCCACTCTGAGGAAACCTGCCCGCAGTGGATACATAATATGACTACCATAGTCACACCGTTGTTAGAGGATCAAGCTGTCGGGGAAGGGGAAGAAGACTCTGATGATTTTGAAGAAGATTCCTCACCTCCCAGCGATGATACTCCATTTGTTGTGCTAACCTTCAATGTTATCTGTGGGGAGAAG
Organism: Pinus tabuliformis; assembly: GCA_031772625.1. Classification (NCBI taxonomy): domain Eukaryota; kingdom Viridiplantae; phylum Streptophyta; class Pinopsida; order Pinales; family Pinaceae; genus Pinus; species Pinus tabuliformis. The sequence continues at coordinate 86,091,619 of CM062805.1, read as the reverse complement.
TGTACACTACTCAAGAGGCATTTGTTGGAGATTCCCTCCCAAAACCCCCTAAAAGTTACAACCTTAGGAGTAAAGGTGCTATGTCAGACTCTACTCTAGAAGACAAGAAAAGGGCATTGTTACCACGAATCCACCCCCCCACAAATACCAGCCAGCCATCCACCTCTTCTTCTCAAGGAATAAATGATGTAAGTCCAAACAAGTCACCAACTGGTACAAAATGAGACTCACCCACACCTAGAAATTTAGTTAAAGGGGTTACGGCCAAAACTGCCTCGACAATGCAGCACTTAACACAAGAATCATCATCTGTGGTTTTAGATTACAATATCATAGAATATTTGAAGAAAACTTGAGCCAACATCTCTCTATACGAGGTATGAAAGTTGGCCAGTCAATGTGAGTTAATGGCCAAGGCCTTCGCCCTCCCTCCTACAACTTCAAAATCCTCCATATCAAGCAAAGGAAATGTTGCAGGATGATCCCTGGCCACGATCAACCTCCAAGCTATAGTGAACACTGCAAACACCAACTCGAGAGGTTCGAGCCCTACTTTCCTTTTAACCTTAGAGATGTTTAATTTTAATGTGCATAACTTCCTCATTGACTCTGGTGCATTGACCAACACCATGCCCTGGTCAGTATGCAAGAAATTAAACATTCAACCAGAAAAGACTGACACCAAAATTATCCACTCGACAGGTCTCAAGTCCCGCTATAGGAGAATTGAATAATGTCATCACTCGATTATCTTTTGATTCTTGAGTTCAGCAGTGCATTAATATAATAGTTGTAGACATTCCAAAGGCCTACGGTCTTCTTCTCAGCAGATATTGGTCTTGTACATTGTAGGGCTACTTCGTCACAGATTGGTCTCACTTCTGGCTACCTTACAATGGAAGGAATAACTAAATTAGGGTCAATAGTGAACCTTGTATGAAGCACACCATAACCGACCTCGAGGGCTCTAAAGAGCCAATCAGCTATTCCCAACAAGAGCTACAAGTGCGCCTTCTAGAATCCATGTTGGGTTTCTATCAGTGCTAGACATCAACCATTCCCTAGGATATCCATATTGAAATTCCCGTGCAAACCCAAGCCTCAATATCGATGTCTTTTCCTTAAATTTACATACAGCAGGTTTACCTTCCCTCAGTACTGATACATGGACATTGTATTATGACGGACCTAAAAATCACAATGGAGCAGGGGCAGGTTGCATCCTGCTGGACCCCAAAGTGAACAGTTTCTTGATCTCGTGCAGGTTGGAGTTTCAATGCACCAACAACACTCCAGAATACGAAGCATTTGTCCTCGACCTAAAAAAGGCCATTGATGTGAAAGCAGACTGTTTGAAAGTTATTGGTGACATGGAAATCATTACAAGATAGGTACACAATACCATTCATTATTGTTACCACACCTCAAGAATTACCAGCAAGAGGTATGGCATCTCATAAATTCATTTGAATCTTTCAGTATCATTTCCATTCCTAGATTTAATATTGTTGTTTTTTATATTCTAGCTAATGTTGCAGCTAGGTTCACACCCCTTAGAGACGGGTTTTCTATTAAAATTATGTATAAACCAGCAGTGCCTGACATCATAACTAACTTGCGTGTTTTCAATGATGACTAGCAGATTCTCGAATTCATGACAAATGTGAAAGTGTTCAAAGACATGGCTATCGATGAAGAGGAACACGAGAGATCGCTAGAAGAGGAAGCAGGTCCACGTAAAGGAATTCCCTTACCTAATGGGGTAGGACACTTAAGAAATTGTTCGACCTCCAGAGCCATTTCATAGGTCCTCTGAATACCAAAACTCATAGTTCAACTCTCTCGCATGAGCAAATCAATCTCGGAATTAAGTTTGACCCCATGTATGTCAACTTGGGGGTAGGGTGCACCCGAGAAGAAAGATAGTTATTCATCAACTTATTTAGAAAATACCATGATGTTCTTTCTTGGACATATGATGACCTGAAGACATATGATACCCAAATTATTCAGCGTGCCATCCCTACCAAAGAAGGGTGCAAGCCCTTTTAGCAAAAATTGAGGAAACTGCACCCTACATTGGAACTTCTCATCCAAAAGGAACTCAAGAAATTATTGGATGCTTGCATTATATTCAAGGTTAGATGTTGGGAATGGATTCCACCAAGAGAAATTTTGGGGCTAAAAGCCCATGTTTTGGGACAATTTTGTAATAAAGTTGTAAAGTCTCCACATTTTGTGGTCACGGAAGGTGTCAAAGGTCATAAAGGGTTGTCCACCATTATTTTGTAAAGTGTCAAGTCGGTTGTAAAGATATACCCATAGTCCATGGACCATGGGATTGTATAAAAAGGACCTAAGTAAGAAAGCTCTAGGAAAAAAAGAGAAGAGAGATAAGGAGTAGCGGAGTAGCGTGGAGAAGTTCTAAATGTTCTCGGGTCTTAGTGTAGGTAGAGGCCCTACAAATGAGTGCACATAGGCCTAGGGTAGAAGTCTGTAGCTGAGTGCGTTGACCGCTGTAGATGAGTGCATAGTGTTCTAGGGTAGAAGTCCATAGTTGAGTGCGTGGACCCCTGCAGTTGTGTGTGCAAGGTGGATTGAGTTTGTATTAAACTGGAAATATTAATAAAGAGAAGTATTCTACAATTACTATGCAATTAGACTTTGTTAATGCATATGATTATATTGCGATCTGGGTTTATATTACAATGTTTATTTGATGCACAAATGTATGTATATCTGCTAATTGAATGCAAGTAAGAATATCAATTTACATGATGATAACTGTAATTGTTTGGAAGAATAAGTAAAACACTTGAGATAACTTGGGAACCTATACAATACATTGTCATAGTAGCGGGAAAGTACCTGAACCGCTAGTAAGGGCTACACGAAGGTCAATCATACACATTCACGAAGGTACAAAAGGGCGGGATAGAGGGTAGATCAATAAGCCCTAAGGCTTAGCGATCTACATGAGGGCAGGAGTAGGAGGTATAAACTGACATCACGACCATCTTAGGGTGTAGAAACTTGGTTCCAGCATCCCCCCATACTGCTTCGGGTGAGACTTTGGTCCACACTCTACGGGTTGATGCCAAAAGGGCCAGTAGTGTAGGGATTTGTTTGGCTAAATAACACTGAACTTAGGTCAGGGCCCACAAAGCCAACAAATGGTTTTGTTGTCAGGACCGGAATCTGCATGAGAGATGTGTGATGTTGTACCACTGGAATCCAACTAAGAAAGAGATCGAACACTGGTTGGATAGGAAGATCCATGAATTTTTAATGTAGGAAAATAGAAATCTATGGCTGACGATGGAACAGTGGCTACACAGGTACCTATATACAGAAATCCACAAGATATTTTTCTGTTCCTTTCCAGTTGAGTTATACGAGTGGATCACGAAGCTAGAAGATAGCCAAGGAAGGTGGAGGCTTGACGGTCCTTTTGTCTAGACCGCAGAATTAGTATAGAGACTGGAAGCCTCTAAGGATAAGATCGTCTGCATTGTCGATCACTGGCTTAATTGTATCATAGGAGGGTTTGTGACTAAATTCGTTGTCAATACCTCAATTAGTTACAGCGAGGCAGAGTGGCGCTTCTTCAAAGGTCTGCGAGGTAAGTACTTGAAGTATTTAAATACTTGGATTAAGATGTTATTGTGTGAAAATCAGGTTATGAAACTACCTTGATGTTCGGAGCTACAGAAAGTGGAAAGGCTTACAAGAACGAAGGAAGAAAGGGTCTTGAATATAGTCCACTGATTTCACCTCCTTTGAGTGATGAAGAGGGAGTAGCGCAGGCTTCTCCGTGAAGTGCAGTTTAGTTGATAAGACAAGGGTTCCCATCACTACCACCTCCACCTACACCACCTCCATCTTCACCACCATCACCTACTACTTTGCCCACACCACCACCACCTCCACCACAGTTCAACATGGCAAATTTAGTGAAGCTGCAATTGTTTAAGCGCTTGGGAAATGAGTACCCAGACTAGTTTTGGTTCATCATAAAAGTTGTATGGGAAGCTTAGGGCATCACAAATGATCACATGAAGAAGGTAATGTTGGTTAGTGATTTGTAGGATCACGCGCTAACTTGGTACATCAAGTCATCTAATGATAACCCAAATGCTGCATTGGCAGAGAGCCAGACTGTGCTGAATAAATAGTTCAGTAGGCCTAAATCCAAGGCGCAGTCGATTGTGGGGTTGAAGGAAATCGTGATGAAAGTAAGTGAGACACCTTGGGAGTTGGATCAGAAATTGAAGTGTAAAATCCATGCAGCTAATATGAATTTAACACATGGGCAGCACTGTGAGTGGTTCGTGGTTTTGCTCCTTCCTCACTGTTAGCCTCCTGTTGCAACAGGGTTTCATCTTTCATGATTGACATTTTTTACATGCCAAATATGTCATACTTTGCAAGCTGCAATGTTCCATATTTCCAGAAAAGACCAAAGAAGAAAGCCATAAAGTGTGCTAGTTCAAAGGCACTATTGTATTCCAATTTTTGATGAGTTGTTCCAGTTTTGAAGAGTTTTTAAGGGAGGTCCAAACAGTCTAACCTTGGCCTCCCTAGGTTTCAATTTCATGTTTTAGAATGTAGAGAATGAATCTGACCAAACAGTTTAATCTTGGCAGATCTATAGATAGGTAGAGAATCAAAGGGACCCAACTGCTTAATCTGGGCCCTAACAGAAATAAGTGTAGATCTAGATAGGAAACATTCAAAAAGAAAAAATTGTAAAGCCGGGTCTACAAGTCTAAGTGCACCCAAACCAAAAGAAGAAAAAATGTTAGGCGAGTAGGCTAGGTAGGTAGCTGTGAGGTTGCAAAATCATGATTTATGATCAATCTTGTGTTACAAAGTGTTTTATCTCTTCAGATCACACTTGCAGACAGTTTTTCATCTACAGGAGCTCAAGCTGGACATAACTAACTTCCCCTTCTTCTCATTTCCCAAGTCACTTACTAATTTCCCAAAGAGGCCAAGATCTGCTTGGTTCCTCTTAGTTCGTCATCATCTATGTCATTTGCCTTAGTGGAGATCTGCTTCGCTCAAGGATTTCATTTCTTTACAAATTCTTTTCCCCAAAATTAGCCTAAGGTCCCTTACCTTAGCGCTTGCTTATCATTTCCATACTAAATACTAACTCTACTATATAACTCCTTATCAGTTTTCCCCCTTCCCCTATTAAACTATGTATATATAACTCCCCTATGTAAATATCCCTTCCCTGGCAATATAGCCATCTCTCTTCCAAGTCCGGGGAGAAATAGTCCATCTGGGGCTATTTTTAGCCCATCCGAGTCATAGCAAGGATTAATCTGACACCTGGCCAGATTAATAACCTCTTCCCTAGCCCTAAACCCCAAAAAACCCATTTTTTAGCCCTTATACTAAAGTCTCGAGCACAAAAACACTAACCCGCGCTCATTAAACCCTATAACCCACTTTTCCTAAGTCTAAAAACCCATGCCGCACTATATTTAAATTGGAATATTCCCGCAGATATCCCCACCCACTAACCCACCGTCGCCCCGTCCTTCCCGCCAGCCGTCCGATCGTCCTGTGCCCAGATCTACGGTGGGTGGGCTTTCCCATCTCCTAAGCCGCCCGAAGGTTAGCGTCTGGGAGTTGGGCGGTATTGCCACCGAACTCCCGCCACGCGTCACCTCCTGGGCTGTGGCGGAGCCCCTCCCCCCAAAACTGCCCAGGCGCTAAGGAGGTGCACCCAAAACCATTTACCACTCCTGCGCAATGACGTCACCTACCTGCGTCACCCCCCTTCCCAGTCACCATGACATGTCGTCCGCCTGCGTGGACCTCCTGCCACTGTACCGCCGAGTCACCTGCCACGTGTCCTGCCACATCATCAAAACTGCCGTACTGCCACGTCACCGCCGTACATGATGACATCATCATGCTGACATCATCCTGCCACTTCATCATGCTGATGTCATCGCTGACGTCACCTGCCGTACAAGGTCCCACCTGCTGACATCATGCTGACGTCATCATCCGTTTTGGCGCAAAGGACGAAAATCGCACTCCGGAGCCCCAGAATCAGTTTTTGAGGTAGTTTTTGATGAGCGATTTCGTTGGATAAAATAGGCCTGAATGGGGAATCTTTAGGGAATCTTTTCATTATGCAACCCCCAGCAAGCCAGAAAGGCGCCGAATGACCCGTTTTCCTTCGCGAAGCATTCAGGAAGGAGCCGAAGACAGTTTTAAAGAAGACAAAGCCGAACAGCGGCCATTAAATGCTGATTTAACGCATAGCACATCAGAAACATCATCCTAATTTATTGTCAAAGAGTATCAGAGGAAGAAGAAGAGCCAAAGAGTATCAGTCAAGATTTTTTAGGGGCTCGAAGCACCTGAACATTGATGAGCCCCCCAGAAAGTCAAATCAAGAGGTGTAAGCCCATCCTTGCCCTCAAATCACAGTTAAAGCTTTAAATGAAGACAAACAGCAAAGAAGCAGAAACCCATACACATTTATTGCAGAAAACACTGCACCAAGCCACCGAGGACTACATCATTTACTCAGTTTTGATACGGCAGCCCTCAGCGCAACCCGAGATATTTTTATGCATTTATTTCTGGATAGGATTAGGTTAAGTAATCATCTTTCTTTCAGACCTGTTTAGGTCAAGTTGTAATAAAAGCAGTTGTAGAGAGTTTTTCCCTATATATATCTCTCTCTACATTGTTTCAAGAGGTTGGTCAATTGAGAATTTTCACTGGAGACTCGCATTGTATACCTGAGTTTTTCTATAACCAAAGATTGCTGAAAGCTTGGAGAGGAAACTGCCTGTTGTAAATGAATGTTTTGATGATATGAAGATGGAATTCTTGTGCTGCAGCCGAAACAATAAGTGCATCTTACCTTTGTTTTATTGTTTACCACTATCTAGATAGTGGAAATAAAGAATAGCTTAGAATTTGTTTAAATACACTCTATGCTCAGTTTCTGCTGTTTTTTTATGTTTTCCTCTGAATGAATTGGTTATGAATATGAATTCCTCCTGGCTCATATTTACCTCGATTCACCTGTGTTTGCCAATTATCTAGGGATTCTTCAATGCCCCTAGGTAGAGCTCTGTTACCTCCATCTGTTAAGCTGATTGAGAGATTCTTAATTGCCTCTTGTTACTTAGCATTCTTTCCATCATTTAAACCTGAAACATTGTTTCATGCACAGCTATCTTGCTCCACCTCCCCTTATTGTGACCAAGGAAATGCACCAGCAGTCCTCCTCCTCGACTCCACGCCCAATGGTTTGAAGCACTCAGACTGTGCTCTGCCTCTCTACCTGAAACATCAATTTTCCCACCAAAACAAAACAAAAACCCTCTGAACTCAATACCTAGCCTAAAATCCTTTTAAACATAGCTAAATTTGAAAGAGAGAGCCCTCTCTGATTGCAGGTGGGCTAGAACCTGCAATCCAAAGTTGGTTTGTGGTTACCTCGGCCGTATCCCTTACTCCAACCTAGGGACAACCTGAGTGATAACATAATGGCGACTCCACTGGGGATCATCCTCAGTTAATTTCACAAAGAAGGTTGGAAAGATCCCCTGTAAAAAGGTCGATTTTCTAATTACTGTATATTTCTTAAAACTACAGATGAAGCCTGAATGTCAGCCAGGAAGCCTTTGAAACTGTTTCTGTTTTACATTTACAGGAGTAGATAAAAGCTGCTTCAGTCAATCTTCATGCTAGTTTTAAGCTATACACAGCCATTCCAAAATCTGATCTGTCCCTTGTCAATTACAAAAATATTCCCATAAAAATACCCAAAAAACAATTTGGAAGCTGGCTCCCAAGAAGAATCCACGACATACAAGGTCAAATCCCGATCCAAACCCTCCAGCTGTTTTTGAAAACCCTAACATAATTTCAAAAATCCTCAGGAAGCAAGAAAGACAGGAAATTTTCACTGATAAAACTCCTGAAATAGCTTACCCTAGCTGTATTCCGACTCCTGTCAAGGTTTTGTTTCGTTCGGCCCCTGTTTCCCAAAGTTCATCATCCACACCTCGAACTCCTCCTTCCACACCTTCATTCACAGCACATACTACCACTACTGTTGTTTCCAGCATTCCAGTTGCTCCTATTATCCCAGTTATCCCTGTTGTTCCATTAATCCCCGTTGTTCCACTTATCCCTGCCAATATGGCTAATAGATATGCATCCCTGCAATTACCTGCTAATGCTGGGGCTTTACCTCAAGAGTACCAATCTAAAATCACATACTTTGATAGTACTGGCCCTTTTACTGCCATTCAGCATACCAAAAAGATGCAAGACTATTTTGAAAACTACGAAATAGATGATGATAGCGTGAGAATGAGAATTTTTGTTCAGAGCTTAACAGGTGATGTAAGAACCTGGTTCAGATCACTTGCTGCAAATTCCATAACCACCCCAGATGAGCTTTACCAATCCTTTACCAACAGATGGGAGAAAAAGAAAGACCCCTTGCACATACTAGCTGAATACGATACGATTAAACGAGGTCCTCAAGAGACTGTTTTGGAGTACTGTGCAAGATTCAATAATGTATATAACGCAATACCACAGAACCTAAGGCCTCCCCCTGATCTGGCCTTGTACAAATTTCCGGATGGTTTTGACCCTGATATGGCATACCAGTTAAAAGAAAGAGCTCCTCAGACCCTTGCAGACATGCAAAACATTGCTGTCAGTGTTGAGGCCAACTTAATTGCCAAGAGAAATAGAGCTAGAATGGAAAGAAGAACCACCTTTAAGGAAGAACCCTCAGCCTTTGATCAAAAGCTTGATGCTATTATCAGTGGCCTACAAAGGCTAGGAGAAAGAGTAGAAAATGTTGAGAGAAAAGCATCATGGGAAGGACAACAGTCCAATACCATAAGGAATCCAAATTTTAGGAAAACGCAGAACACAAATGCTGGTAGGTCTAACCAAGACCATGACATAAGACCCCCTTTTCAGGATAACTATGTTGAAGGATCTACTTCTAGTGAACCCATAGAGGACACTCACATGAACCTGATGGATCTAAAGGGTGAGCACCAAACTGTCCTGTCCCAAGAAGACCAAAATGAACTTGATTACAATCAGTTTCAAACTAAATCTGGTGAGTCTTTTGATTTTAAACAAGGATATGATACTGCTGTGTATGAAGTACACAAACAATATAAGCTGAGAACTAGGACCATTGACATTTCAGAACCTAGTAAAACAAAGGATGGCAAACAACCCAACAAGACCAAAGGCAAGGCTGTCATAACAGAAACAGCTGACACAAATGTTCCAAACCCGCATCAAGTGACTGTAGAAGACATAACAGAAATACAGCCTTCCAAAGATCAGCCTTTGCCACCTTCTCCCTCGAAAGAAAGCTCGAACAGTGTTCCAAAAAACTTTCCTGAAACTAAAAAACTGCAAACTATCAGTCCTCATAACGCTGATAAACAAGAGCAAATCGCAGATAATTTAAATGAAAAGGAAAAAACTGCCTTTATCAACAACAAGACTCCATTGGAAAAACCATTTAATTTAGAGGCAGAAATAGCTAAGTTGAAAATATCCATCCCCCTCTCAGAACTTGCCAAACACGATGTATATAGGCAACAAATTCAAAGGTCACTTCAAATTCCAGAAAACAAGGACGATGTAAATGTTTTGGATGGTTCCCCTAAACTGTTGTTTGGCCCAGAAGTCAATGGAAAGTCAACACATGGACCTGTCCCACCCTTTTATGTCAGTTTGCATATACATGACAAAGTTTTGCACAATGCTATGTTTGACTCAGGGGCATCACACAATCTAATGCCCAAAGCAGTTATGGAAAAACTGAACCTTGACGTTACAAGACCTTACAAAGATTTGTACTCATTTGACTCAAGTCAAGTGAAATGTCTAGGCCTCATCAAAGACTTGTGTGTCTCCCTAGTTCAATATCCAAACAAGACCATCCTCATGGATGTAGTAGTTGCTGACATTCCACCAAAGTACGGTATGCTCCTGTCAAGATCATGGGGAGCAAAGCTTCAAGGATCCCTTCAATTAGACCTTTCCTATGCCACCATTTCAGTCTTTCGGCAACGAAAGAGACTGTATAGAGAAACACTGATGAAATATGTGGTGAGTAGTGAGAGCAAGCCTGAAAATTTTCCCATTTATTCAATCCATTCTGATATGGATTCCTTTATTTTGTTCAATGATGATACAAATTCTCCAATTGATAATGAGCCCTTGGCTCTAGAACAACAAGCACACACCAATGAAGTATCAGTTGCACACACTAGTGAAACTATCACAACAGTTAACACAACCAGCATGTTAGAAGAACATCCCCAAATAGAAATTGGAAATCTGCCCAATCCTAAATTAGCTGAAACTCTTAGTACAAACCACAAGCAAGAAATCACTTGCTATTTAGAGTTTGATGGCTCTGTTAACAAGTTTGGAGCAGGGGCAGGTGTCTGGATTCACAACACATATAACAACCATGTAGAAGGTCATGCCTACAGGCTGAATTTTAAATGCACAAATAACATGGCAGAGTATGAGGCTCTGCTGTTAGGCCTTAAACTGCTCAAAGCACTAGGAGCTGCTAAAGTGTCTATTTTAGGAGACTCTGATTTAATCATACAACAGATGAAATGTAATTTTGTTACCAACGACAATAGAATGAGAGCCTATAGGACTGCTGCAACTAATATACTCAAGGCATTCACTGAATTCAAGCTTGACAAAATTTCAAGAGAACATAACATTCATGCACACAGCCTAGCCACCTTTGCTAGTACATGCAAGCTTCCTTTTGACCCAAACCATCACTTCACAGCTGAAATAAAACATAGGCCCGCTGTCCCAAATAACATCATAGATTGGCAAGTTTTCGAAAATGACGTCCAGATCAATAATTTCCTTACCCTTGAGCATGAATTTTCAAATATCAACATTGACTTGGATGCCATGACAGATTCGGAACAACAAATAAATGAAGACCAGCAAGATGTAACAGCTGCAACAGCCAAACAGATCCTGAAACCAACTATTTTTGACGAAGAAAATATAGAACAGCTGAAACAAATGTATTTGGAAGACATTGCCAAAGCAGAGGCAGAGATCATTGACTTAAAAGATAACTTTCTGCCTGCTGGCCTAACCCCATTAGAAGACATGTTTGATGCCAATGACGTTCCTAGAAAGCCAAAATTGCAACCCATTAACACTGATATAGAAGAACACAATATTGGGACGGCAGAAAACCCAAAAATGATCCAACTATCCAAAAACTTGCCACCCGATCAAAAGCCCAAATACATTGACTTGTTCAAAGAGTTCCAAGATGTATTTGCTTGGAGCTATGAGGATTTGAAATCCTATGACACCTCGGTGATCCAACACACAATCCCCTTAAAGCCGAACCAGAAACCCTTCAAGCAGAAACTTAGAAGAATTAACCCTATGCTTCTTCCCCCAATTGAGAAGGAAGTAAAGAGGATGTTTGAAGCAGGCATCATAGCACCCATCAGATTTTCTGAATGGGTATCCAATCTTGTTCCTACAAGAAAAAAGACAGGTGAAATCAGACTTTGTGTAGATCTCAGAAATTTAAACCAAGTCTCCCTAAAAGACCATTACCCTTTGCCTAAAATGGACCACATCTTGCAGAGAGTAGTGGGGTCATCTAGAATCTCTTTGCTAGATGGTTTTTCAGGTTTCAACCAAATACTTGTTCACCGGATGACCAGGACAAAACTGCTTTTACCACACCGTGGGGAACATTTAAGTATGTAAAGATGCCATTCAGACTTAAAAACGCTGGTGCAACTTTTCAACGAGCAATGGATATTGCATTTGCCAAAGAAATACATGACTTCCTAGTTGTCTATCTTGATGACTTGACCCCATTTTCCAAATCTGATGAAGAGCACCTCAAGCATCTTAGGAAAATTTTCATGACAAGTAGGAAATATGGCATTTCCTTGAATCCTAAGAAGTCCCTATTTGGCTTAGAAGAAGGCAAGTTACTTGGCCACATCATATCAAAAGATGGGATTAGAATTGACCCTGAAAGAATCCAAGCCATCCTCCAAATTCCATATCCAAGAAACATAAAAGAGCTGCAAGCATTCCTTGGAAAGATCAACTTCCTAAGAAGATTTATTCCAAACCTAGCTGAGTTGATAAGATTTTTAAGCAACATGTTAAAGAAGGATGTGAAGGTAAGATGGTCCCTGGAAACCAAGCAAGCATTCGAAAGTATCAAAGCTGCATTAACCCAAACCCCTGTGCTCACTAGCCCGCAGTTTGACAAACATTTTATCATATTTTCGTTTGCGTCTGATCACACAATAGCCGCTATCCTTTTGCAAAAGGATGAACATGGAGCTGAAAAGCCAATCGCTTTCTTCAGCCGAGCCTTAAGAGATGCCCCTTTGAAGTACCCAATCATGGAAAAACAGGCCTACGCACTTGTTAAAGCCATCAAGGATTTCAGAGTGTACATTTTATGTTCACATGTGATTGCCTATGTCCCACACGCTGCTGTAAAAGACATATTGACCCAAGAGGGATTAGAAGGCAAAAGAGGCAAGTGGATTGCAAGCATCCTTGAGTATGACATACAAATAAAACCAACCAAGCTGATAAAGGGACAAGGTTTAGCCAAACTGATGTCCGAAACAAATTTTCAAGCCTTAGACATCAACCAACTGGACAAAGAATCGGAGCTGGCGACTCCACAGATCAGTGAAATATTTCCACAATGCCCTTGGTACACTGATATTTGCTTTGTATTGTTAAACCTGTGTGCTCCCCCAGGATTGTCCAGGACCAAGAAAAGATTTTTGAAAATGAAGGCTTTAAAGTTTTGTGTAATAGATGGTGCATTATTTTGGAAAAATCATGAAGGCATACTGCTTAATTGTTTAACCATGAATGAAACTAACAATGTCATGAAAGAATTCCATGCAGGTGACTGTGGAGGAAATTTATATTGGAAGTCCACTGCTGATAAAATTCTAAGGGCTGGTTTCTATTGGCCCTCTCTTTTTGCAGATGTAAAGAAGTTTGCCATGTCATGTCACAAATGCCAAATCTTTGAGGGCAAGAGAAGACTATTACCCCTGCCCCTGAAACCCATCTCAACCGAACAACCTTTTCAACAATGGGGTCTTGACTTCATTGGAGAAATCCATCCCTCTTCCTCAGGCTAGCACAAATGGATCCTAACAGCCACTGACTATTTCACCAAGTGGGTTGAAGCCATTCCCTGCAGACAAGCCAATGACACCATCATTATCCAATTCCATGAGTGCAATATCCTTTCTAGATTTGGCTACCCTGAGAAAATCATCACTGACAATGCCGCTGCCTTTAAGTCCAAAAAGATGATCAATTTCTACCACAGATTTCATATTACCTTGGGCCACTCTACAGCCTATTACCCTCAAGGTAATGGCTTGGCCGAATCATCTAACAAAAGCCTCATCAACATCATAAAGAAAGTGCTGGAAGAGAACAAGAAGAACTGGCACAAAAAGCTGGTAAATGCCCTATGGGAAGACAGACTCTCGAGCAAGAAATCAATTGGGATGAGCCCTTATGAGCTAGTATATGGCATGGAGGCAAGATTTCCTTCATCCTTGGGCATTCCTACTATCAAATTGTTACAAGAAATTCAGGCTAAACCAAATGACATTCAAAGAAGAATCAATCAGACCATTCATCTTCAGCAAACTAGAGAACAAGTTTATGACAGAGCTCAAATTTTGCAAGAAAAGCTTAAAAAGATGTTTGATAAAAGAGCTAAGGCTGAGGATTTCAATGTTGGTGACAAAGTTCTGAGGTGGGACTCAAGAAGAGAAGACAAGGGAAAACATGCAAAGTTTGATTTTTTATGGAAAGGTCCATTTGTTGTTTCTGTTGTTCAGGGAAATAACACATATTTTCTCAAATCTGTAGAGGATAGTTCTGCCGAAGAGGGCCTTGTCAATGGCCGTATGCTGAAACATTACCATGACCCCTTTTAAGGGACACAATGCAGTTTTGTATATATCTTTGTACAGTCTTATTTGTATATATCAGCACTCTGTTTTATTTTTGTATAAGCAGGACGATTGTTTAAGGAACAACAGTAAACTTTGTAAAGATACAACCGATGCAAGTATTCCAGTTTTTAAAAGCTATGTTTCTACACCAGTTTTCAGCAAAGTATCAAGAGGAAAAACTGTCACATTACAAGCAATTCATGGTAGAAAAAGAAATGTTTACAGTCAAAGCATTGTACATAATCATCAAGCACGCAGAAGAAAGCAGGCGATGCTGCACAATTTACAGTAATTTAGTTGAGGAGGAGGTGGTTCAGATTTCAAAGTTTCACATTTTTAGCAGCCAGAAGGAAGAAGTGTTTCCAGTCTACAGCAACAAGCAGAAGATCAAGGCAGTCTGACCTGCTGTTCTTGACTTTTCACAAGGAAAAGCCATCCCCAAGTGGAGCCATTGTTAGCCTCCTGTTGCAACAGGGTTTCATCTTTCATGATTGACATTTTTTACATGCCAAATATGTCATACTTTGCAAGCTGCAGTGTTCCATATTTCCAGAAAAGACCAAAGAAGAAAGCCATAAAGTGTGCTAGTTCAAAGGCACTGTTGTATTCCAATTTTTGATGAGTTGTTCTAGTTTTGAAGAGTTTTTAAGGGAGGTCCAAACAGTCTAACTTTGGCCTCCCTAGGTTTCAACTTCCTGTTTTAGAATGTAGAGAATGCATCTGACCAAACAGTTTAATCTTCGCGGATCTGTAGATAGGTAGAGAATCAAAGGGACCCAACTGCTTAATCTGGGCCCTGGTAGAAATAAGTGTAGATCTAGATAGGAAACATTCAAAAAGAAAAAATTGTAAAGCTGAGTCTGCAAGTCTAAGTGCACCCAAACCAAAAGAAGAAAAAATGTTAGGCGAGTAGGCTAGGTAGGTAGCTGTGAGGTTGCAGAATGATGATTTATGATCAATCTTGTGTTACAAAGTGTTTTATCTCTTCAGATCACACTTGCAGATAGTTTTTCATCTACAGGAGCTCAAGCTGGACATAACTAACTTCCCCTTCTTCTCATTTCCCAAGTCACTTACTAATTTCCCAAAGAGGCCAAGACCTGCTTGGTTCCTCTTAGTTCATCATCCTTCATGTCATTTGCCTTAGTTGAGATCTGCTTCGCTCAAGGATTTCATTTCTTTACAAATTCTTTCCCCAAAACTAGCCTAAGGTCCCTTACCTTAGCCCTTGCTTATCATTTCCATATTAACTACTAACTCTACTATATAACTCCTTATCAGTTTTCCCCCTTCCCCTATTAAACTATGTATATAAAAATCCCCTATGTAAATATCCCTTCCCTGGCAATATAGCCATTTCTCTTCCAAGTCTGAGGAAAAATAGTCCATCTGGGGCTATTTTTAGCCCATCCGAGTCATGGCAGGGATTAATCTGACACTTGGCCAGATTAATAACCTCTTCCCTAGCCCTAAACCCCCAAAAAACCCATGTTTTACCCCTTATACTAAAGTCCCAAGCACAAAAACACTAACCCGCGCTCATTAAACCCTATAACCCACTTTTCCTAAGTCTAAAAACCCCCGCCGTGCTATATTTAAATCGAAATATTGCCGCGGATATCCCCGCCCACTAACCCGCCGTTGCCCCGTCCTTCCCGCCAGCCGTCCGATCGTCCTGCGCCCAGATCTATGGTGGGTGGGCTTTCCCATCTCCCAAGCCGCCCGAAGGTTAGCATCCGGGAGACGGGTGGTATTGCTGCCGAACTCCCGCCACGCGTCACCTCCTGGGCTGTGGTGGAGCCCCTCCCCCCAAAACCGCCCAGGCGCTAAGGCGGTGCACCAAAAACCATTTACCACTCCTGTGCAATGACGTCACCTGCTTGCGTCACCCCCTGCCTAGTCACCATGACACGTCGTCCGCCTGCGTGGCCCTCCTGCCACTATACGCTGAGCCACCTGCCACGTGTCCTGCCACATCATCAGATCTGCCGTACTGCCACATCACCGCCATACATGATGACATCATCATGTTGACGTTATCCCACCACGTCATCATGCTGACATCATCACTGACGTCACCCACCATACAAGGTCCCACTGCTGATGTCATGCTGACGTCATGCTGATGTCATCATCAGTTTTAGCGCA
Organism: Pinus tabuliformis; assembly: GCA_031772625.1. Taxonomy (NCBI): domain Eukaryota; kingdom Viridiplantae; phylum Streptophyta; class Pinopsida; order Pinales; family Pinaceae; genus Pinus; species Pinus tabuliformis. The sequence goes on along the minus strand of CM062805.1, from coordinate 86,075,408 downwards.
AAGGGCGAAAATTGCACTCCGGAGCGCCGGAATCAGTTTCTGAGGCAGTTTTTGATGAGCGATTTGCGCCAAATCGCTCATCGCTGGATAAAATAGGCCTGAATGGGGAATCTTTAGGGAATCTTTTCATTATGCGGCCCTCAGCAAGCCAGAAAGGCGCCAAATGACCCATTTTCCTTCACGAAGCATTCAGGAAGGAGCCTAAGATAGTTTTAAAGAAGACAGAACTGAACAGCGGCCATTAAATGCTGATTTAACACATAGCACATCAGAAACAGCATCATAATTTATTGTCAAAGAGTATCAGATGAAGAAGAAGAGCCAAAGAGTATCAGTCAAGATTTCTTAGGGGCTCGAAGCACCTGAACATTGATGAGCCCCCCAGAAAGTCAAATCAAGAGGTGTAAGCCCATCCTTGCCCTCTGTTATAGACATTTTTGTGCCTTACAGCTCTAAGCATGAAATGTCCATAAACCAAGGGATCCTAAGTCCCTAAAAGTGTTGTTCCGGCCCCTAAAGGAACAAGGTCAACAAATTACAGCTTCTCCCAGAAGTTCTCCACCAGAAACTGCTCAGAATCAGTCAAATCAGGATCATTTCAGCTACTCCACTAGCTAGCTGTGTTGTATAGCACCCAAGTACACTAGGTAGGTGCATTGCAACACACCTAAATGCACTACCAGGGTGCGTTGAGCGGGAAATGACAAATGGCAGTATCATTCCGCGAGGTGGACAGACAATGGAAGCTTCCAGAATCTTCCCCAATGACACTTGCCTCACTGAGTTCGACCAAGGATGAGTAAGAGGCTCTCAGTCTCCAAATGGAAACAAGAACTAACAGAGAGAGGCCACTAGTCAAATCATAAGCTGACTCATCCTCTTTGCATACATCTATATATGGATCCCTCATCCCAGAGATCCGGAGGCTGGAATTTTGTACATTGCAGAGAATTGCTGTTGGTTTTGAGATAGATATCAGAGTATTGGGTGATTTATGCTCTGTTGGAGGTGAAGAGGGGATTCCTTTGCTGGGAGGTTGATGCTAGATCAGGAATCATCGGTTGTAACTCCTCCTGGATATTTTTGTTATATCAATAAAACTATTTGAGTTTCTCCTACATGCTTGTGTATCATTGATGTTTGTTACATTTGTATGTTTAGCTTAAATCTGATCCTAAGCTATTTATGAATATAAATCTATGTCTTTGTGTAGTTTTCTTCTTCTGTGATCTTACAGGAACTTGGTGAAGCTGGGAAAGTAAGGGAGCAGGTAGCCAGAAGCTGTCAAAGAGGAGAGAGATTGGATCAAAGGACTAGCACAAGACACAGGTTGGTTCATCCTATTCCTCTTCGTTTATAGTTCATAAAGAAGAATACAAAAGTAGTTTTCTCTGTTTGTTTCTAAGGTCACTGTCACACCTTAGTGGGATAGGGTCGTTCTGAATAGACACTTTTCCCGTTAACAAAATGGCGACTACGCTGGGGATCGTGTCTAATTAGTTTGTTTGTGTTTCTCTTGTTGTTTGTTTCATAAACATAGAAGTAGCAATCGAACTGCATTTGCCATTAACAAATGCAAAGTAGACATCTGCTACTTCAATCCATTCACTGGATCTATTTATGATTTGAACAGCTGATTCACAAATGATCTGATTGCCCTCTGTGATAGCTCTTAGACCTCTTTTAAATCTACCCTCTGATTGTGCATTACTGATTGCTTTTACTCGGCCAAAAACCATAGATTAAACTGCAAACCGTGACCCAGAACCCAGATAGAATTCTCGTTTCTGCCCCAGCGCAGGCTCTGTGAAGAGATTCTGCATTTCAACGCAGTTCCTGAGAGGGCTACCTGCTCTGTAATCCAGTTTCTCTGTGTAACAGGTGCGCTGATCAGCCTAGCCTTGTGCAGCTGAGGTTCTTTGCTTCATTTTTTCAGTTTTGTCTCTGATTTTTGTAGCCTATGATCAGTGTATGTGTCTATTTGAAAACCCCTTTTCTTTGCCTTAATTCCACCTCCTTTGTACAAAAAGACTGTAGATGTTTTTGTGTGTTTGTTACATCATTTACAGTTTTCCATTGAAAAAGTAGAATAGTCATACTGTCGTCCTTTGATTTAGATCTGTCGTAAGTTTCGATTTTGATCATAGGAGAAAGTTTATTTGCTGTTGACAGTCGATTATGCTTTTAATTTTGCCTTTGGTTTGAATTTGTGACTTTCTAGTGTCGAAACGAGTATTTATTTCAAAATCATAAAGTGTCATAATCATCTCTACCTTTTGATTTCGAAAAGAAGCTTGTTTGTGTTTGTCACTTGAAAGCAAATTCAGATTTGTACATCAACTTTCTTTTTAGGCATCAATATTAAGAAAGTGAAAACAAATACATGCACATGTGCATTTGCATATTGACAGTCTGTTTGGCTTGATTTAGGAAAAGTGAATTTACAGTGTGCTCTTTGCTCTTTGTGAAAAGATTGTGTCTTTCTTTTCCCCTTGTAGCTAGGATTTTCATTGCTGAAAAGAGATAAAAGTTTGCTTATCATCTTTAGATTGCATTTTAGGAATTACATCTACATCTCGTGGTGAACCCAAAAGGCAAACTTCATAAGAAAGATCAACTTAAAATAAATTGAATGAATCTAACAACGCTTTGGATCTTAACACACAACATTTAGAGGTCTAGGCTAGAGACGTATTCCAGCGTCGTAAAGCCTGGTAACTGTTGTCCTCACTGATGGTTGGGTGATTCCTCCACTTCGAGACGATAAGTGCCAGTACGGACTTGTTCTCCCACATACCGTTGAGTATATATTGGGAGACCCCTATAGGCTTAAATCCTTTTATCCATAGGAAGTCGTGTCGGCCGCCCTACTGATCACAATGCACCGAACATAGCATTCGGGAAGATTGACTGCTGTACCGTAAAAAGTATTCTGCAGTTTTGCGATTGGTTTGGTACTCCCTCTACCTAGATCTCCAGAGCAATCCCTTTCGTTCCTTTTCAGACTCCTTAACGGAAAAGGTCCATCTGAGCACTTGTCACTTCAGGCTCATTAAAAAATTGAAGGAGACTAGAGTCATCTTTTGTTTTTTCTTGACTCTTAAAAATTGAAAAAACAAGTTGTGTCAAAGCGTCTAAAAATTTATTTTAAACAGAATATTCATACCCTTTTCCTACGTTGATCTTAGGTTGAGAAAATGGAGTCTACCAACCAAGGAATTCCCCTTGGTGGAAATCCTAGTCCCTTCTCCTCTTGGGGAGATGTTGGTGCACCCCATATGGCCACATTGTCACTTCCAGGACTGACAATTGGCTTGCCAGTATGGCTCTTCTCAACCAATGTCGTTCAGAACACCACCATTCCAGAGTTTCCCACCAACGTTCTACTTCCACTAATTCTTCCTCTCCTCCTTCCTCTTCGCTTGATGGGGCTGGTAAAGCCAAAATTCAAGTTCCTAAGGAGAAGAAGGAGAAGAAGAAGAAGGAGCCAAAGGCGAATGGGGGAAAATGAGTGTCGTCTAGCGAAAATCCACACACTGCACCGACCAGGCCTAAATCGCCATGTGTCATTTGCAAAGGAGACCACTTTCACAGAGATTGTCCTTGCATCCCTCGGATACTAAGGGACTGGTCTCTTCGTTTGCATAATCCGGTGTCATCAACCTCTGATGATCATGTTGAAAGCACACCGTCAACTAGCGAAAGTGAAGCCCTAGGACAAAAAGGGAAAGCTAGATTTCCTTGTAAGCTATGCGAAGGAAATCATGCTGTCCACTGTTGTCCCTTCTTAGACGAAGCGAAAAGAGTTTTGGATGATCGTCTGGTTTCACCGTTACGACTTCCTCCTGGATATAAAAAACTCTTGCCGAGTCCATCGCCAGTTGAGAATCCATCTGGCCCGCTCAAGTGGTCGGCTGAAGCGCCTATCATCGAAGATAAACCATCTGAATCCATACCAGATGAAAGTCAAAGGGTCGAGGCGGCAGTTGACCCGGTCTTGCCTTCAGAGGTTTTATCTTCATATGATACAGTCACTGAAGAGAACAAGGATGACACCGTCCAAATTCTCTTCATCAACACAGACTCCAACGAACATGGGGGCAATCTACCCATTCCCTTACCGCAGGAGGGAAGTTCGTCAGAGCCATACCCGGCCGTCTACTCGGTCCCACCTCCAAGCAACCTAGTTGTCTCCTTCGACTGGAATCAACTAGGCAGACCCCGTTTACCAGCAAGCATACCATTCCTAATTATCTATCAAATATATAGAATGGTCATGGCTAGTACCATCATAGATGAGGGGGCTTCTATGAGTATCCTTTCCTCTATTGCTTGGAAAGCACTTGGTTTGCCATCGCTGTTGCCTGAGATGAGAAATCTATCAGGCTTTGATAAAGGAACCAGTCGACCTTTAGGGATCCTTCCCGATGTGCCCATAACATTGAGAAGGAAGACAGTTCAAATGAACGTAATGGTAGTTTAAGGACCCTTGGATTATAATCTACTCCTTGGACGAGACTATATTTATTGCATGGGAGCCATCGTCTCCTCACTCTTTAGAGTAATGTGTTTTCCATACGAAGGAAGAGTGGTCAAGCTCGTGGACCAGCTTTCATTTCCCGGATCATGCATAGCAAATAGTCATATACCATCCCTAAATGGTCTCTTCACGTAAGAAATGTCTCAATCCCCAGTCCGTCCTCCCGATGAGCGCGAGTAATTCGGAGGGATATGACTGAAACCCAGGGGGCATGCATCCTGGCCTGCTTCGGCAGGAAAACTTTGGGTATAGGGTGGGTTTCCGCAGGAGAATATGACTAGTCTGTACCCCGTCTGTCGGTGGAAGAGGGGTTATTCTAGAATAAGATTCTCTTGTCAAAGTTATGTGAGTTGGCGAACATCGTCACTCACCTTTGTTTATCTTGGTAGACATTGTCGAAGAAGTGTTTTGTTTGCACCGCGAATAGAACAATCTTTGGGTAACCTGTAAGAGGTAGGCCTTTCCCGATAGAACAAATGTTTTGTCTGCAAATTGAGGGGTAACTTTGAAACCATATTTTATACCTAGGGGCATGCAAACCTTTTGGAGTGCAAGCGAGGGGCGGCTATTTATTTTTTAAATTTTTAGGACCTCTAACCCTTTAAAATCGTAGGATTAGTCGTCACCTAACTTGCATAAAGAAAGGATGTGGGGAAAAAAATCTAAAAATTGCCATTTTTATATGAGACATTCTTATCATATGACTGGATTAATCGAGCAGTTTTAGCACATAGTTCAAGCTCGTTAAAAAATAAACATAAGACATGAGCAAATGTTTCCACCCGCATTTAAGCTCGTTAAAAGATGAACTATTCCCTGGTAAATAACCACTGTGAATGTAACATATCAGCCATTAAAGCCTTGGTCTTGTTTGCACCGTGACCTACACTTTTTCATTGGCCGATCATTCACCTCCATTTGATTGTTTACCCATTTTGAGGAACAGCTGCGAAGAGTGATTTCACTAGCCATCCTTGTGACACTGCCGTGATTGGAAAATTCCAACCCTTACCTGGAATCAGCTGCTACCCATTTTATCACTCGTTCCTCAAAAGATGAGTCTTCTTTAAGCTCTTTTCAACTGACTCGTAAAATATGAAAAGATTGCCGAGTTTTGGCCTTCCAGCTCGTTAAAGCGACCATAAATGCTATCCCTCCTCTAGATTTTAATCTTTTTGGACCTGAGGGATTATTGCACAAAAAGATCGAGTGCTTGTTTTGTTCGGCTCGTTAAAACTATCGAAAATTCATCCCTTCTGTATTGTTTTATACTTTTTCGGACTTAAGGGATTAGATGACGAGAAAGGAATTATGGATTTACCTTTACGTACCTTTTTAGACTCTCTAAAAATGAAAAGGACCGAGTTATATTTGTCGTTAAACTCGTTAAAAAGATTAATAGCGACAAACTTGTCTTTAGACGAGAACAAGTTTCACTATCGCTAGGCTCGTTAAAACATAGCAATGGGTTTGCCCGAAGGGCAAATTATAGAACAAGAATATGTTATCCTCCTCAAGCTTGACAAAAATAAAGAGGTACTGGTCAGCAATGACTGGGGAAAAATTGGGAAGAAAACTCAAAGAATTTTTATTGGTAGCAAGTCGCTCTTGAACATGACACTTCCACTCCGTGCCTGAGTCGGGTTGGGTTGTTTCATTCACCGGTCACATCACCATGGTCACGCCATACCATCCACTCTGGGGTAAATGCTACCAATCCATCACATAAGTGTCGCCAACATGTTCAAGAGAAGTCATCCAGAGAAGTCACCCGTGTCCCATCCACTACCATACATTATACTTCATTCTTTCATGACTGCCATCCTGAACCGTATATCATCAGATTGTTTTCACCTGCATCAAAATCAGTTACTCCGTTCCGTGTCATTGATGTGGGATTCATTAAGGCCTTTCTTTCACGGATCGCTTCTTGTCAACACCAGCTCATTATCCAAGAAGTTGATCTAGGAACACCCCATTCAGTACTTTGAAGCTTGCATGCCTCAATGGCAAGTTTCTCACTTCCGGCAACAGGTATACATCAATGACCTTCGACCGAAAGATTTTGCGTGGTGTTCGACACCAAGTCCTTTATTCACACCACGTGAATTGTACTGCAGTACCTTGAGGGTCATCATCATTATCAGTGATTCCTCTCGCGCTTGTTAACAGTTTACATCATTGACTGGTAATCAAGCGATGTCTTTCCATGTTCGACTTCATAACATTTCTCACATGGATCGACTTGTACTTCGAGTGAAGATCAGATGAGATTGAAGACCCCGGATCTAGTTTCATCCATCCGGGCTGCGATATATATTCAGAAAATAAAGACATTGAAATGTACAGCATTGCAGCACAGATAATCATCCTACCAAAAGGATGATGGCTCTATCAGAATCATTAGTCTACCATCAGACGATTGTCTGTCCTATGTACATGAAAATGAATTTATAAAGCTGAGCATAGGAATGCCCGCCTCAGCTAGATCATGAAAACAGTATGAAGATAATGTATTGTATTGTATCTTATTACAGGTCTCCTCCCAGCATTGAAAGAACTTCGGATCCTCCTAATGAAGCATTTCACCCGATAAACGGCCTCATACTTTAGGGGGCAACTGTTATAGACATTTTTGTGCCTTACAACTCTAAGCATGAAATTTCCATAAACCAAGGGATCCTAAGTCCCTAAACGTGTTGTTCCGGCCCCTAAAGGAACAAGGTCAACAAATTACAGCTTCTCCCAGAAGTTCTCCACCAGAAACTTCTTAGAATCAGTCAAATCAGGATCATTTCAGTTGCTCCACTAGCTAGCTGCATTGCGTAGCACCCAAGTACACTAGCTAGGTACGTTGCAATGCACCTAAATCCACTACCAGGGTGCGTTGAGCGGGAAATGACAAATGGCAGTATCATTCCGCGAGGTGGACAGACAATGGAAGCTTCCAGAATCTTCCCCAATGACACTTGCCTCACTGAGTTCGACCAAGGATGAGTAAGAGGCTCTCAGTCTCCAAGTGGAAACAAGAACTCACAGAGAGAGGCCACTAGTCAAATCAGAAGCTAAATCATCCTCTTTGCATATATCTATATATGGATCCCTCATCCCAGAGATCCGGAGGCTGGAATTTTGTACATTGCAGAGAATTGTTGTTGGTTTTGAGATAGATATCAGAGTATTGGGTGATTTATGCTTTGTTGGAGGTGAAGAGGGGATTCCTTTGCTGGGAGGTTGATGCTGGATCAGGAATCATCGGTTGTAACTCCTCCTGGATCTTCTTGTTATATCAATAAAACTATTTGAGTTTCTCCTACATGCTTGTGTATCATTGATGTTTGTTACATTTGTATGTTTAGCTTAAATCTGATCCTGAGCTATTTATGAATATAAATCTATGTCTTTGTGTAGTTTTCTTCTTCTGTGATATTACAGGAACTTGGTGAAGCTGGGCAAGTAAGGGAGCAGGTAGTCGGAAGCTGTCAAAGAGGAGAGAGATTGGATCAAAGGACTAGCGCAAGACACAGGTTGGTTCATCCTATTCCTCTTCGTTTATAGTTCACAAAGAAGAATACAAAAGTAGTTTTCTCTGTTTGTTTCTAAGGTCACTGTCACACCTTAGTGTGATAGGGTCGTTCTGAATAGACACTTTTCCCATTAACACCCTCAAATCACAGTTAAAGCTTTAAATGAAGACAGACAGCAAAGAAGTAGAAACCCATACACATTTATTGCAGAAAACACCGCACCAAGCCACCGAGGACTACATCATTTACTCAGTTTTGATATGGCAGCCCTGAGTGCAACCCGAGATATTTTTATGCATTTATTTCTGGATAGGATTAGGTTAAGTAATCATCTTTCTTTCAGACCTGTTTAGGTCAAGTTTTAATAAAAGCATTTGTAGAGAGGTTTTCCCTATATATATCTCTCTCTACATTGTTTCAAGAGGTTGGTCAATTGAGAATTTTCACTAGAGACTCGCATTGTATACCTGAGTTTTTCTATAACCAAAGATTGCTGAAAGCTTGGAGAGGAAACTGCCTATTGTAAATGAATGTTTTGATGATATGAAGATGGAATTCTTGTGCTGTAGCCCGAAACAATAAGTGCATCTTACCTCTGTTTTATTTTTTACCACTATCTAGATAGCGGAAAGAAAGAATAGCTTAGAATTTGTTTAAATACACTCTATGCTCAGTTTCTGCTGTTTTTTTATGTTTTCCTCTGAATGAATTGGTTATGAATATGAATTCCTCCTGGCTCATATTTACCCCGATTCACCTGTGTTTGCCAATTATCTAGGGATTCTTCACTGCCCCTAGGTAGAGCTCTGTTACCTCCATCTGTTAAGCTGATTGAGAGATTCTTAATTGCCTCTCGTTACTTAGCATTCTTTCCATCATTTAAACCTGAAACATTGTTTCATGCACAACTATCTTGCTCCACCTCCCCTTATTGTGACCAAGGAAATGCACCAGCAATCCTCCTCGTCGACTCCACGCCCAATGGTTTGAAGCACTTAGACTGTGCTCTGCCTCTCTACCTGAAACACCAATTTTCCCACCAAAACAAAACAAAAACCTTCTGAACTCAATACCTAGCCTAAAATCCTTTTAAACATAGCTAAATCTGAAAGAGAGAGCCCTCTCTGATTGCAGGTGGGCTAGAACCTGCAATCCAAAGTTGGTTTGTGGTTACCTCGGCCGTATCCCTTACTCCAACCTGGGGACAACCTGAGTGATAACACTCACCTTAGGGTTGCATTGTCACAACAAAATATTATGACTGAGGCAGAGGCCTTGGAGATTGTAATAACACTACATGGAACACTAATGGAAGATCCAAATCTATGGGTTCAGTAGATCCATATGCAGTTGCAAAATATTTCCCTTGAAATGCAAAGTCTGAAGCAGGACATAACAGTTCAGCCAGTGGCGTGCGAAGAGGTATGGTGCCTGAAATGTAAAGGTCAGAGGAATGAAAAAGACCACTGCCCGGTCTTTGCGAACTATATTGTAGGACGAGGACTGATGCATTTGAGGCCAGAAGCCCAAGCAGGGCTAAGCGCGGGGCCTACGTTATGGGGCGCTATATGTCAGGTAGCAGGGAATCATATGTTGGGCATGGAGCCTGATTATCTTCTTTATTCAAAGGTATTGTTGCATTGGACCCTAGTTCGAAATAGGGCAACAATGTCACCCATAAAATATTCGCTGCGGGGGGGTCTAATGGGGGGCAGTTGCGACCTTTTGGGAGCCCCCCCCCCTGGCAGAGGGATCGTGGTTAGCACCCCCGAAACTAAGAATAGATGTAAAATGGCCTCATAAAATGTTGTAATTTCGTAGTCAATCTGGGCTATTCATTAGGCGGATATATGACAGTAGAAGTTATATTTAATTTAGGTTTTTTTCCGTAGAAGGCAACCCCTCACTATATATGAAGGAATTGTATTGCGTCTATGTAGATCTGTATTTTGAGTGAGGAAGAGAGAGGAGATTGAGAGCGAAGAGGGAATTATAGCAGATATGTTGTAGGTTGTATCTCTTCAGGTTGCTGGATAATATAAATCGAAGGACTGGTTGTTTCTCCGTGGACGTAGCCCAAACTGGGTGAACCATGTATATCTATCTCTCTCTTATTGTATGTGTTTTCTGTGTTTATATTTCTGTAATATTTTATGTGTTCCATTGCTCTGTAATATATAATTTTCTAACATCATATGATTGATAATTGTCATTTGCCTTAAAAGTTTGTACAAACATCACAACAATTGTTCTGCAACTTTTGTTGGTCAATAGGGCATGATGAGAACACTTGCCGAAGTTATGAATTGATGATGGATAGAACACCCACCTATAGAATTTACTTAGAAACGCGGCCTCCTGACTAGGGTGCTGGGATGGCATGGACAAGCTTTCATGGGTGCGGACAAGGCTGAGTTGGAGGAGGACTTGGCAAAGGTTGGAGACAACTGATATGCTACAATTGTGGAGGACCAGAACACTATGCTCATGAATTCACTAACCCAACCCATCCATCATGCAAATATTGCACTAAGTTTGATCATGAGACTGAGGACTGTCCTACATTGATAGCAAGGATACGTGATAAAGGGGTGCTACCCCCGCAGCCAACTAAGAACGTATAGATGATGAGGGTTGAGCCTCGCGAACAGGATCCAAATGTGAATATAGTGCTCCAAAGTGGAATTGCAACGACTGATGATAAGGGGAAACAACTTGATGACAGTGCATGAGTTCGCAAAGCTCTAGAGAAGGAGGCTGAATTTGATTTGGAGTGTGCATGCAAAATGTTTATGGAAGAAAAGAAGAGCTTCACTTAGGCCTCTACCCTTGGGAGGTGGGATAAACCTATTCAGGAAATGCACCCTTCTATGCTTATGACCTTTTTAGAGACCTGCATGAAGTTGTTGCATGATAGAAAGGCTATGAAGGGGTTACAGGAACTTATAAATAGATGCGCCGGAAACACTTCCAGTGAACCAAATTTGGTACATAAGATTGGTAAGCATAAGTGAAGGATAGGACATGACATGACACTCATCGCGCAGATAGGAGAATATGAGATGGATCGAGTTTTTCTGGATCTGGGGTCAGACGCGAACATTTTTCCAAAGCAGACTTGGGAGCGATGGGGAGACCCACACTGTAGTGGTCTCTGATTCAGTTAATGATGGAATTAGTAGAAGATCATCCCCATGGGATGACTGTAAGGAGTAACTGAAGATATTGAAGGCGCGAGCGCATTGGCTGATTTTGAAGTAATAGAAATTGTGGATGATAGCAACCCCTACCCTGCACTCCTTGGCACTTATTGGGCTACTGACATGAATGGGATAATCAACCTAAAGAATCGAAAGATGATATTTTAAAAGAAATCGCTTCGTGTAATAGTACCTCTAGATCCTACTGAAGCATCACACTATACTGAACTAGTCCACGATTACAAAAGAAATGACAATTTGGACTGCATAAATAAGATAATCGCACGAGACCAAGATTAGGTGTATCTGATAGTGGATGGATGAATTACTTGGGATCGCGAGAGTTCCTACACCTTAGATTCGGATGAAGAATTAGAGCGCTGGCAGAGTCAGCTACATGAAGTAACTACGTCAAGTTGTAACATGATGACCTGGTCATTGCACTGTGTGTCGTTAGAGGTAAGAAATCTACCCACTTATGATGGCTTGAATGATGTAGATGTGTTTTTGGATGCATTTGAGAGGGAAGTACCAGAGAAGCAACGCTTCCATGCTTTGGACTAGGCACTATGCGCTACGCTCACGAGATGGTGGGATACACACAAAGGTAGTTTTGATGATTGGCGTGAGTATACGAGGATGATGAGAACACACTTTGGGAAGCTGAATGTATGAGTGATGGACTAGTATGATGGGAAGGATGATCCACACATGCACTTGGCCAAATGGGCTAAGGCCTATGGAGCGAAGCCCCAACCAGAATGGGTGCACTTGCTTTGTCACACCCTAGATGTCATCTTGATGAAATGGTACTTGGAGACAAAGCTTCACCATGGCACAGCAGAATGGGATATGGTTCATAATGATGTTCAGCTTCGAAGATGGGTTTTACTGTATTGACGAAGTGGTACAAAAATTTAAAGCAGTGACCTTTAGGGTACTATAGGATCCTTTGGATCTGATTGAACCCAATTGGACTACTCAGCTGAACCACGAGGTCGACTGCTATAACATGACTGTTGAAGAAGAAGATGAGGACCCCGAAAGATTAATCTCCCTAAAATCGAGGGTCTCTGTGAGGTTGAGGGATCGCCCATCAAGAATCCTGATATAACCTTTCCACTAAAAACTAAACAGATAAATATTGGCACAGAGGCGAAACCCAAATTTGCAAGGTTTGGAGATTACTGGGATGATGCAACAGTAGATAAGGTCGTCGAATTGCTCCATGAATACCAGGATTTGTTCCCTACCAAGTTTACAGAGTTAAAGGGGATAATAGGAGACCTAGGCATTATGAATATCACGTTAAAACCCGACGCGAAGCAGGTTAAGAAAAGTCCTTACTGTCTAATTTGAAGTATAAGGAGAAGGTCTGCTTATAGTTAGATAAGATGCTCACAGTAGGCATCATTGAGCCCGTAGAAGAATCTGATTGGTTGAGCCCAATGGTGGTACAGGAAAAGAAGCAGAAGGATGAAATAAGGATATGCATAGATCTTAGGAAGTTGAATGATGCTTTTGTGCATGATCCTTTCCCGAATCCATTCTCTAATGAGGTATTGGATAATGTAGGTGGCTAGGAAGCATACTCCTTCATTGATAGGCCCTCTGGGTACCATTAGATCAAAATTGCACCTGAAGATAGAACCAAGATGAGCTTTGCGACTGAATGGGGATGCTTTCAGTACAACATAATGCCTTTCGGATTGAAGAATGCGCTTGCAATTTTTTCACACGTAGTCATTGCTGCATTCAAAGACTTCATTCATAAGTTTTTGGAGGTGTAGTTTGATGATTGGACCATGTTTTGGTTGGTAAAATTCCATGTGGAAAGTTTGCGCTTAATGATAGATACTTGTTGAAGGTACCAGATGGCGATCAATGTGAGGAAATGTTTGTTTTGTATCTTATTGACATGGAAAATGTGCACAATTCCAAGAAGGGGAACTAACCTGATCACAAGCCCCAATTAGACCTACCTTCATTTGGAATGCTTAGCTTCAACGGGTTTTAAGGGACCCCGTAAACTATTTGAACGTGTTGAAAGATTTCTTCTAGGAGGAAGACTTCAATTAAATCAACAAAGATAAAACAACTAACCTCTATGTATTAAATCTTATCCATACTATTTCTAACTACTTTAATCTAGTCCTGGCTATCCTAATCTATCCTGTAGAAGCATAATACAGAGGTTTAAACATCATATGTGTGTTTGGCAGGAGCATGATAAAGAAGATTAAACATCATGTATAGATATAAGTCCAAATGAATCAATCACTGATTTCACAGCTAGACAAAACTATATTAAAGCTAAATTTCAATCCAATCATTCATATAGGAATCGACATTCTTCTATGAAATTAAACTTGCAACTGATCTTTAACTTGGTTTCAAATCAGAGATCATTCACAAGTTAACCATGAAACTGAATCACATTCAATTTAACAAGACTAATAGTGAACTGTAAGTCATCAATATGCACAAATACAAATCACATTTACATTCATGCCAATAATAACACTCTGATCCAAAAGCAATATGATGAATCTGTAAACTATGGCTCCTCGAACGAAACAGTCCCCTTTATTCACAATAAATCCTAACTGTTCTTCTCCAAAATATTTATGCAAAAGCTCTTGACTCTAGGTCTACCTTGCCTCTTCATCTTCCCTATTGCTCTCGATATGCAAATCGAGTATACAGAGATAAAACCGTCAACGTAACTGTTACCGTGTAGGAAGCATATCTGTTGGAGTTATTAGTTTCGTGAAGAAGTGAATAGATGCTGGCAAAAGGGGTGGCTGTGTGTCGCCTCCTTACGATGAAAGCCGAGCTAGCTTTGCTCCCGGACTGTACAACCAATGCATGGGGCACCGACTTGAAACACTTGAGGCTAGACCTTCAAACACAATTCTTCTGCAAATATGGCTCTTATAATCCACTACTGTATCTTTTACTTCTCACTTGCAGAGATAGCTATCATTAGCTTCATGATTGTGAACAATAAAACATAAATATTCACATACAACCCAAGTGTTGCCTTCTACACTAAAAACCTGATCTCTTTATTATTTCAGAAAATTTGGAAAACACAGGAAAACAAGGAAAATCCCGCCCTAATCCCTCAAGCAGAACCTCAAATGTTATATATCAACGCTTATAAATATCGTTGGGTCCAGCATATCACATATCACAATATGCATAAGCCTAGGGCTCCACCGATATGCAATATGCGATATGGCCCCAGACCCAAAAACATATATATATACACGTTAATACTGCTGGCGGGTTTACAATATAGGCTTACCTTTGAAAACCGGAGATTTCAATACTTTTTAGAAACAAAGGAATATACGGGGAAAACCATGTCCAACCATAATGTCGGACTTGAAATGCTGTATGCTCGAGTCCATAGAAATCGGTGGATGTGCCACATCGCTGCGCACACTATGTATAAGGCCCATGCTCCACCGATATGCGATATGCGATGCAGCCTCAGACCCGACAATGTATACAATGCAGTTAATAATGTTGTCGGGTCTGGAGGCCAGTGGTGCACCACATATATGCATAAACCTTGGACTTAGGCCGATTACGATATGTGACAGGGCCTTTAGACCCGAAAATATGTGCATTAGGGTTAATAAATCCTGTCGGGTCCGGAAACCATGAATGTGTTGTGTTGATTGTGATAGGCCCCGAAAAGGATTTATGCATGCCTTGTGAAGGGTTTCTGCTATAAGGCATTATAATGGGAATAATAATGCAATGAGGGTTTTGAGGGGTTAAAAAAATCCCGATAAACATAGGAATGAAGGGCTTAAGTGAGGGATTTGTTAAAAGGCTTTACCCATTTGTGAATGTAAGATTTGGCTCTTCATAGAGTTAAAATCACTAGGATGAAAAGGATCATTCAGAGAGATGATAGATTAAAATTACAGGGGACCCATTCAAAATTTGCTATCAGAGCATGTTTTAATAGGGTGGCAGTTGTGGCCACAACAAATGGCGAACCACTAGGTGAACCAGTTATCTCTATTTCCAAATAACCTTCAGATCAATAAAACATCAGGATGTTAAGATAAACTTGAAATGCAAACTATATAGATGGACAAGCATGGGTTCCACTTAAACATTAACTGCTTCAGAATGGATAGAGATAAATAGCTTCTACCTACTGATATGATTTTGACAGGCATTCTCCAATGGCAGTATTATGGGGTTTATTGATCTTCCTTTACCTGTTTCCCACTTTCAAAAATCCCTTTGGGGCCGTCACTGCTCTGTCCATACATGTTGAGGTGTGTACCTTAGCTCTTCATTACTCATCAAGCTTGATGTAGGCATGTTTTTCTTGCACTTTATATGAGAATTTTAGTGCTATATTTTCATTGATTGAATGGGGTGTAGTCATGGATGATGCCATATTTTTAAACTTCTTAAGCAAGGTTGGACTTGTTGTGTCAATCGGTACTCTGAGCCCAGCAATAGTCCTTGCTCTAACGAGCTTCCCAAACAACTTGTCCTTCCAAATTGGCACAAGGACTTGACATTTAATTTCTTTTTAGATAAGTCCTTCCAGTTTCAGGCACAAGGACTAGAGAATAGTTAGATTTGCCACAGGGTATGAGACAATGAGCTTAGCCCATGAAAGGAGGTCTACTTGTGAGTAACATGTATTGGACCATTTAGTGTGGTGGATGGGCCAATGGAGAATGTCTATAAACCTTACAAACAGGTATAGGCTAGGTATGAGTGGGATTTATTTAAATGTAGTGTTCCTCCATGCTAGTCTAGTTGTAGTTACACATTTTTTGTTTCATGAAGATGCGCCTACATGCTCCAGATATCCAAGTTATCAATAGATCTCACACAGTCCCCAACAGATGCCAATAAGGGATTTTCGTTTGCATTGCACTGCTGATTCTCAAGTGCTCATGGGTTGATAGAAATTTTGTTTGATTTGCGGGGAAATGATCGATTCAGGAACAGAAAAATCATCAACAAGTTAGTGAGGAAGGGAAAGGTCGAGAGTAGTGAATGAGGGTAGATCTGATAAGTAGAATGCGACTCTAGGACTACAAACAGCTGGCTGAAAAGGAATGTAATTCAAAACAACAGGAAAATAGACTTGGTAGAAAATAAAAGAAAGGTTAGGAATACAACTAAATTAACAGCAAAATGAAATGAACTCTAACCTACTCAGGAGGCAACCACCAATGCGATGGGTGCTGGAGGTATCTCTTCAAATTTTGGCCATTAACAGGGAATTTTTCAGTCTCTCCCTGTAACGTTTTGAACCTGTAAGTCCCTTTACCAATTTTTTCAATATCTTGGAATGGGCCCAGCCATAGGTGTTGAAATTTTGTGTGTTTACGCTTTGGCTCACTCAGCTTGTCCCATTTAGTTCCCCTACTTGGAAATCTTTATCTCCTACCAGATGATGATCAAACCATATTTTTATGATCATTTGGTGATTTTTGAATTTAATTTTGGCTCTATCCCTTAATTCCTTTGGCTTCATCAGTTGGTCGATCCTTTCTTGAAGCAGGGCTAAAGGGGTTCCTCTTGAAGCTTTGGAGAGTTGTAGGGATGGAAGGGCAACATTTGGGGGCAAGATGGCTTCCTGTCCATAGACGAGGAAGTATGGGGAGTTTCCTAAGGCCACTTTAGGGGTGACCCTATCGGCCCAAAGGGCATTTGTCAAGGTGTTGTGCCAATTCCTCTGGTTATCAGCCACTGACTTGTGGATTATGTGGATAAGGTTCTTATTGTAAGACTCTACAACTCTGTTCCCCTCGGGGTAATAGTTTGCTACATATTTTATGTGGATTGACTTATTAATGCAAAACTCAGTCAGTCTCAGATATGAAAGGTAAGAAGAATTATAAAAAATGAGAGTGTCAGCGATGCCATACCTATTAATAATGAATTTCTCAATGAATGATATTACCACATCTTCATTCACCTTCCGAACCAGGATCGCTTCGGTCCATCTGGTGAAGTAATCATTTGTTGTGAGTATATATTTTTGCTGCTGTGAGGATTTTGGAGTGATCTTGCGTATGATGTCTAGGCCCCATTGCTGGAATAGTCTATAAATCATAATGGGCATGAGAGGAACAACGAGCTTTCTTTCTCGTCCTACAACGGTTTGGCATGCCTTGCATTTGCGATCATAGGTATGCGAGTCTTTGAACACTGTGGGCCAATAATATGCGACCCTCAATATTTTGTGAGCAGTGGTCTCTCTGCCATAGTGACCACCTGCTAGGCCATCATGCATTTCTTTCAATACATGGTTCGCATCATCTTTCTCCAAACACCTCAGCGAAATTCCATCATGATTTTTTCTATATAAGATGTTATCAGCCAAATGATACAAATTGGATTTTAATCTGAGAGCTCTCCTCTGTGATGCATCCATGTGTTCAGGACATGAACCCTGCACTAAATAGAAGGGTATGTCGTGGTACCATGACTTAGGGTCCAAAAAGGTTTCTAATGCTTCTTTCTCATACATCAATTCTTCTTTACTCCGTAAGAGCTCCTCCCTGAGTTCCCTTTGTGCATATTGCATGCTCAGCATTCTTGATTCTTTGGATGCCTCCTTTTGGTCCTCTAAGGCTTCTGCCACTAGCTTGCAAAGTCCCTGCCCTCGAACTGTCTGTGCTGGCTTTATCTGTAAGTCGAACTCTTGAAGGGCGGTTATCTAGTTCCCTCTTCGTTCACCCACTTCTTTCTGCACTAAGAGGGCTCTTATAGTAGAATGGGGAACGATGACTTTGAACTTGGCCTTTAGTAAGTAAGGGCAGAAATGTTTAATGGCCTTGAAAACTGCATAGCCCTGTTCCACTCCTTGGAGATTTTAACTCATGTAGGAAATGGGGACTTCATTGCCATCATCATTTTTTTGAGTGAGAATTGTGGCATATAAAAGGTCGGAATCAAAGCTATATAAGAAGAATCCCTTGCCGAAATCAGGGCTGACCAGCACAGGAGCTTCAGCAATGGCTTCCTTGATCCGTCAAAATGGTTCCTTGGCTTCATCGTTCCATTTATACACAACGTCTTTCTTCATCATCAGATGCAAGGGGCGCACTATTTCTGCAAAGCATAAGAGGAATTTTCTAATGAAATTAATCCTCCCGAAGAAGGATTGCATGGATTTTTGACTGACAGGGGGTTGTATTCTCATGATGGTCTGTATTCTTTCAGGATCAATCACAATCTTGTCTTTAGAAAGGATATGGCCTAGTAGTTTCCCCTCTGCAGCTGCAAGTATGCTCTTCTTGGGATTCAAAGAAATTCCATACCTTTGACATCTTTCAAAAATCTACCTCAGGTGATAAATATGATCCCTTCTGCGATATAATACATATTGGTGTCATCCATGTACACCACTACTGATCTGTTCATCGACCCTCGGAAGGCTATGTCCATAGTTCTCTAGAATGTGGCACCTATGTTAATGAGCCCAAAAGGAATTTTACAGTATGCGTAGGTGCCCCATTTGGTGTTGAAGGTTGTCTTAAGCTGATCCCCATGAGATACCAGTACCTGATTATATCCTGAAAACCCATCTAATAGGGACAACATTTTAGACCCAGAAATGCACTGAAGGATGTGTTCCATAGAAGGGACAGGATAGTTATCCTTTTGAGATGCTCTGTTCAGGTTTCTCAAATCAATACACAGCCTAATATCTCCATTTTTATTTCTCACTGGCATGAGATTGGCTACCCAACGGGTGTGTCTAATCGGGAAGATGATTTTAGCATCCAACATCTTGTTCAGTTCTTTCTTCACTAATGGTTCTAGGTTTGGATGTCTCTTATGCAGCTTTTGTTGCTAGGGCTTGGCCTCCTTTTCCAAAGGGATCACATGTTGCATAACACTGGTATCAAAGATTTTTAGGTCTTCATATGTCCATGCAAAGACATCCTTGTATTCTTTAAATAGTTTAACAAATGCAGCCTTTTCTTGTGGAGAGCACCCTAGGCCCAGATTGACATTTTTTGGGTCCTTTTTGGTCCCAAGGTTGACCATTTCATACTTCATGGATGAGTTGTGTGTTTTGCAGTTAGTCAGTTTCTTGAATTTATCATGCAATTCATACAAGTGCTCCATCCTAACCATTGAATTTGGAATCACATTGGGCTGATCCTTTTCCTCATCTTCCCTTTCATTCATAAGCTTGTCGTGCTCCTTTTCATCGATGATTACTTGCTTGAATGTCTTCTCGCAGTGCAGGAACTCAAGGATTTTCTCATCATCTTCGAAAACCTACCAATTCCAGATGTTATCAGGCAGGGATGGTCTAAAAATCAATTCAAAAGAACATTTATTTTTCTTCAATCTAAAATCGGGCAAAAGTTTAGTAGCCATATTAGCCATTAGATCAACATTTCAGTTTTGGCCTTGAGGTATGTATGTAATATTAAAGGAATCAAAACTATCAATTAAGTCCCATACCTCATGATGGTACCTTATCAGGTGTGGAGAATTGCAATGTATCCTTTTCCTTACCTAATCTACGATTATCTATGAGTCACCAAAAACTTTAAGATTTTTCACATTCATACCAATGGCTTTCTTCAGGCCTTGCAGCAAGCCTGCATATTCCGCTATGTTGTTGGTGCATGCAAACTCCAAACGGCTAGCCATCAGATGTTGGTTTCCTTGCAGGTTAATCAGAATACTTCCAGCACCTGCACCTTCAAGGTAGTTAGAGCCATCAAAATATAGTGTCCAGAATATTGCATATAATGTCACATCAATTGAGCTACTATCTAAGACATTAGTCCTATTACCTACTATAGTACAGGATAGATCATCAGTTGGATTGTGGGAGGGAATTTCCAACTGTGTGTGTGTCAAAGTTTCTTCAATAGTTTCTGTGCAAAACTCTCCAAAACAGGTTTCTGTAGCATAAACATTGAAGCTATAGTTCCCAAGGATGGAGTTGGTAAACATTACAAGTTCATTAGGACCATTTAGTTCCGTTACCACATATTTCATGTATCTTTCCCTATCAACTCTCAGCATATCACCCTTTCCCTTCTGAGGCAACAAGAGATGGGACCAATTAGTTGAGAAATATCCGTTCAATTTCGTTGACCAGTCCCTGCTAAGCAGCATTCCATGGGCCTCAGGTATATCGACTACCACTATATCAATGACATGTGTGTACTGTGGTTTAGCAGCCATCCGAATCAACACATCCTCCAATTCTCCAATTACTTTCACATTTTTCCTATTAAATTCCATGATTCGAGTTCTAGTTTTTTCAGGTATGGCCTGAAGTCTTTTAGCAACAGCATAAGGCATAACGGTGGATGAGGCACCAGAATCTACCAAGAAATTGTGGACGTTCATGTTGAAAATTTCAAATGTGATGACGAATGGTGGAGTCATCAATTTCAATCTCCTCCCTATCATGGCTGCACTGACATCTTGGGGTTTTCAATTCATTTTAGATAACATGGCCTCCATAGCTGATGGTATTTAGGCTGCACTAGTGGTACTAATAGGTTTGGACATTGACTTCCTCGTTTGGGCGCTTGAGGTGGTGGGGGTTTTGTAGTTCCGCTCATTCATAGCTTTCAGCAGAAAATCTCTTTGCTGTGTTAATTTTAGCAAGTCAAAATATGTGATATTAGCCCTAGACTTCTTGAGATCATCTACAATATTGTAGTCAATGTTATAAGCGAGATAGGGCAAGGTAAACATACCAATTTTTCCATTCTTAGATGGGAGTTTACCATCTTGAGTCACCCTAGTTGCGGTGGGAGATGTCTTTTCTTTCTCTGGGTGACTTGCAATAGGGGTTTTCATGGATTGACCACCAGTCTTACTCTTCTCGACAAGAAATCTAGTAGCAGATGCTTTCACAGGACGAACATCTTGCTTTGTTCAGTCTAAGGGCTTTGTCACACTTGGAAGTGACCCTTTACAGCACGTGCGGATTTCATTAGCATTTATTTCTGCATTGTTATCTTCCTCATCGTCATTCTCATCACTGTGGAAATCCCACAGCACATTAATTTGGGTTTCCTCATCTGAGGGTTCTTCTACTTGGTATTTCTCCTCATCTCCTTATTGGTTCAAGCTCCAGTATAGGTTCTTCTTTGTTGAGGAGCAATCCAATAAGAACCAATTCTTCTATTTTTAAAGCCCCTTCGTTAGGTGGAGCAGGAAATGTAAGCTGGCCATGACAACCTTCTACTTTCTTACAATAGAAAGGCTTGGAGGGCTTTCTGTTGTTATAGTCTCCTCCATTACCACTGGTACTCTCTCCATGATTCCTTTTCATATCAATGACTATGTTCGTAAGTTTCTTAATGATCCGATGCAACCCTTCCACATCCGTAGTGTCCTTTTCTTTAGTTTCAGCCCCTTTGTTATCATTTCCATTATTCTTCTTGGATGTCTGAGGGGCTTTCTTTTCTCCAGTTATAGGGTGGCATGCTGTGAGGCTGATCATTTCATTTTCAACATTCACCACTTCATTGATAGCACCTTGTAAGGTTTGTAGATTACTCCTTTTGACCCTTATCACTGTAGGGACAGGAAGAGTAGAGATATATAATTCCATTAGCACCTCTTCAATAGGTCTAGCAGTGGCTGGGATTCTGTTGAACAAGGTGTTAAACCAAATATTAAAATCCTTAACCTTCTCCTTGGTTTCCATTCTCAGACGAGATAGTTCTAAAACCAAGGCCACAAATGTTTTGTCATCACCAAACTTGTCTATAAAGGCCTGCTAAAAAGCATCTCAAGAGGTGATTCACCCTACTCTCAAGCTAAAATACCATGTGGAGGTTGCACCAGTCAAAGTAAAAGAGAATAGGCAACACACCACATCTTCATCGGTGACCCCCAACCTACGCAAGGCTAGGAAGAAACAGCGAACATGGTTATTAGCGGTATCTCCCCGCTTAGGGTCGAAATTGGGTAATACTCTTTCTATATTTCTGGGTAAGGGATGCTGCTGCCTGGGTACCACTACAACATCCTGTGCAAGCTAGGGAGGGAGTGCTCCTGGAGGAGGTGGGGGTTGATTCCCACCCGGAGGAGGTGGAGGTTGATTCCCACCCGGAGGAGGAACGTTGGCCATACTATGGATAGGGAAGTTTTGGTTGGAGGCTTCTCTATTACAATTCTCAAAATCAAGTGAGGAGTTACCTTTAGAAGGGGAATCCTCAGGAATTTCTTCCCAAGGGGTGTCAATACTTTGCAAGGGTTCTAGCACAATATCTTCGAGAGAAGTGGCTGTTGATGTATCTTAGCTCAGGGTAAAGATCCTTGGCTTTCTCTTAGTTGTCGGAGGTAAAGTGTGAAAGATGGGAAGCTAAGAGAGGGAATGAGCATATGCCTGAGTAGGTACTCTGACATGTTGTTCCTGAGTTACAGGATACTCCCACAGTCTCACTTCCTTGGGTGACCCAGAAACAGGACTTAGAGGGGTCTCTATTTCTTCAAAATGAGGCTCTTTCAAAGGTGTGGCAAGATCTCTCCGACCTTTACGATCCATACATTAATCCTTTTGAATCCATGCGTGGCACTTATAGATGAAATCTTGAAAAGTTGGAGAGGGTGGTTTAGGCCCTCCTTGTAGCGCCAATTTTTTGACATGGCAAATGTGCACAATACCAACAAGGGGAACTAACCCAGCTGCAAGCCCCAATTAGACTTGCTTTCGTTTGGGATGGCTAGCTCTAACGGGTTTTAAGGGACCCTGTAAACTGTTTGAACATGTCGAAAGATTGCTTTCGGGAGGAAGACTTCAATTAAATCAAAAAAGATAAAACAGCTAACCTTTATGTATTAAATCCTATCTATAGTATTTCTAACTATTTTAATATAGTCCTGGCTATCCTAATCTATCATGCAGAAGCATAATACAAAGGTTTAAACATCATATGTATGTTCAGTAGGAGCATGATAAAGAAGATTAAACATCATGTATTGATTCAAGCCCAAATGAATCAATCACTAATTTCACAGCTGGATAAGACTGTATTAAAGCTAAATTGAAATCCGGTCATTCATATAGGAATCCACATTCTTCTATTGAATTAATCTTGCAACTGATGTTTAACTTGGTTTCAAATCAGAGATCATTCACAAGTTAACCATGAAACTGAATCACATTCAAATTAACAAGACTAATAGTGAACTGTAAGTCATCAATATGCATAAATACAAATCACATTTACATTCATGCCAATAATAACACTCTGATCCAAAAACAATATAATGAATCTGAAACTATGGCTGCTCCCTGAACCAAACAGTCCCCTTTATTCACAATAATTCCTAACTATTCGTCTCCAAGCCCCAAAATCACCTTTTCCTCTTCAGAGGAAATATTTATGCAAAATCTTTTGACTCTAGGTCTACCCTGCCACTTCATCTTCCCTACTACTTTCGATATGCAAATCGAGTATACAGAGATAAAATCGTTAGCGTAACCACTGCCGTGTAGGAAGAATATCTACTGGAGTGATTAATTTCATGAAGAAGTGAATAGATGCTAGCAAAAGGGGTGGCTGTGTGTCGCCTCCTCATGATGAAAGTTGGGCCAGCTTTTCTCTCAGACTGTACAACCAATGAGTGGGGTTCCGACTCAGAACACTTGAGGCCAAACCTTCAAACACAACGCTTCTACACATATGGCTCTTCGAATCCACTCCTATGTCTTTTACATTTCACCTGCAAAGATAGCTATCATTAGCTTCATGATTGTGAACAATAAAATAGAAATATTCACATAGAACACAAGCACTACCTTCTACAGTGAAAACCTAATCTCTTTGTTATTTCGGAAAATTTGGAAAACACAGGGAAAACAAGTAAAATTCCACCCTGATCCCTCAAGCCAAACCTCAAATGTTATATATCGGCACTTATAAATATTATTGGGTCCGGCATATCGCATATAGCAATATGCATAAGACTAGGGCTCTGTTGATATGCGATATGCGATATGGCCGCAGACCTGAAAACATATATATACACGTTAATACTGCTGGCAGGTCTGCAATATAGGCTTGCCTTTAAAAATCGAGATTTCAATATTTTTGAGAAACAAAGGAATATACGGGGAAAACCATGTCCAGCCATAATGCCAAAGTTGAAATGCTATACGCTCGAGTTCATAGAAATCAGTAGATCCACCACATCGTCGCGCACACTGTGTATAGGGCCCAGGCTCCGCCGATATGCGATATGCAATGTGGCCCTAGACCCAACAATGTATGCAATGCTGTTAATAATGTCGTCAGGTCTAGAGGCCAATCGTGCACCATATATATGCATAAACCTTGGACTTAGGCTGATTGTGATATGCGACGGGGCTTTCGGACGCGAAAATATATGTATTGGGGTTAATAAATCCTGTCAGGTCTGGAAACCATGAATGCATTGTGTTGATAGGCCCCAAAAAGGATTTATGCATGCTTTGTGAAGGATTTCCGCTATAAGGCATTGTAATGGGAATAATAATGCGATGAAGGTTTTGAGGGGTTAAACAAATCCTGATAAACATAGGAATGAAGGGCTTAAGCGAGGGATTTGTTAAAGGGCTTTACGCATTTGTGAATGTAAGATTTGGCTCTTCATAGAGTTAAAATCACTACTGGATGAAAAGGATCATTCAGAGAGATGATAGATTAGACTTATAGGGGACCCATTCAAAATTTGCTATCAGAGTATGTTTTGATAGGGTGGTAGTTTTGGCCACAACATGTCCCTTTTGGGACACTGCTAGGTCATGTGGTGTGAAAATAGGGATTGATGGTAGACCCCACGAAGATCACAATGATAATTATACTGGAGGTGCCAAGGAGTGTGAAACAGCTGCACACAACCTTGGGACATACTGGGTACTATAGGAAGTTTATCAAGGGCTATGCCCAGATCACTGTGCTTATGGAGAAGTTGTTGAAAAAGGATGTCATGTTCTGTTGAAACGAGGACTGTCAGAAAATCTTGGATGTGCTAAAGGGAAAAATGGTCATTGTGCCATTTCTAGTCTTCCTAGATTGGAAGAAGGAGTTTCATGTACATGTAGATGTGTCATGTATAGCACTGGGAGCAGTACTGACACAGGCTGGCGAAGGAGAATTTTAGCATCCTATAGCATTCACAAGAAGGAGGTTATCCAAGGCTGAGAAGAACTATTCCACCACCGAGTGTGAAGGACTAAACATGGTATATGTACTCTAGAAGTTTAGATACTATTTCGTAGGTGGACATTTTAAGATGTATACAGATCATTTTAAGTTGAAATATCTAGTCAATAAGCCTATGTTGGGTGGGAGAATTTGTAGGTGGTTGTTATTGGTCCAGCAATATGATTTTGAAGTTATTGTGAAGCTTAGACGATTGAACGCAGAACCAGACCATCTGTCACACATCAAAATGACAGAAGGGGCCACTAATTTGGAGGAAGGATTGCTTGACGCATAGCTCTTTGAATTATGTTTTGTGGATGGTCACTTTGAAGACATCATACACTGCCTAATGATAAGAACTGCCCCGGAAGGCTTTACCACCGAGTAGGAAAAGAAGTTAGTGGTGTGCGCGATAGAATTTTCTGTCATTGCCAGACATCTGTACAAAATGGGGTTGGATGAAGTATTGTGACAATATGTGCCAGAGTTTGAAAGAAGTAGTATCCTCGTGGATGCTCATGGGGGTACTGTGGGAGGGAATTACGCAGGAAGGGCGACAGCGCAAAAGATTCTACACGTAGGGTTGTGGTGGTTAACCCTCTAGTGGGATTCAAAAGCCTACTACAGGGCGTGTGATATGTGCCAAAAGACTGACAGACCATCATGAAAAGATGAGCTACCTCCGAACCCACATATGACATTACAACCTTTCAATAAATGGGCAATAGATTTTGCGGGACACATTTAGCCTCAAGGAAAAAATATGGGTGTGTGGTACATTATCACCGCGACTGAGTATTTGACTTGATGGGCGGAGGCACAACCTATGAAGGACTGCACAGGCGTGATTGCAGCGAAGTTTCTCTTTGAGTATGTACTGATGCGATTTGGGTGTCTAAGCATTTTTATGAGTGATCACGGTATGCACCTTATGAATGAAATGATCAGTGTGCTGATGGAGGAATTTCAGGTATATCACCAGAAAAGAATGCCTTATCACCCACAGGCTAATGGGATAGTGGAAGCATTCAATAAGGTACTAGAGAATATGCTGACCAAGGTTTCCAATGCTCAGCAAAATGATTGGGACCTGCGCATAGCTGCAGTACTATGGGCTTATCAAATGACGTGAAAAATGTTGACTGGATAGACACCCTTCAGGCTTGTATATGGTGTTGAAGCAGTGATGCTAATGGAATACGTTGTGCCTAGTCTACACATAGCAGCACTCACAGGTATGATGGATCACAGAACCCTAGAAAAAAGGCTCGTGCAGCTTACTGAGCTTGAGGAAGAAAGGTTTATGGCTGTATTTCACCAACAGGTCCAAAAGCAACGTGAAAAAGCATGGAGTGATCAACACATTAAATTGTGGACCTTTAAGGTAAATGATCTCATTTTGTTATATGACAACAAGTTTGATAAATTTCCAGGGAAATTTAGGATGCACTGCCTAGGACCCTATGTCATTAAGGAGATTACCAATGGTGGAGCAGTTCAGTTGGTTAAATTGAATGGAGATCCCTTCCCAGGAAAGGTGAATGGCAACCGATTGAAGCCATACACCGATGATTCAGCCAGGAGACTATATGAAGGTAGCATAGTCTTAGTGCTCCAAGTAGCTAAAATGGGGTGCGGGACTATAAACTACACTACTCGAGTTGGGACACTACATGATCGGGGGATTGCAAGGAATGAGGAGATGTCATAGGGTCCACAACAGCATGGAGAGAGCTGTGCTACCTCGGGAAAAACTGCACAGGTTAGCCAGAAAGTGACCATTAAAGTCACTGTTCATGATTTGATGATGAGATCATGGCCAAATGGAGCGGGGGAGTAGCATTTAAGACGAAATTTATGGGTAAGATCCTTGAAAATATTCCACTAATCTAGCATTAATGAACCAAATTTGGGTGGAAGGGTCAGATTTGAATTCGAAATGGCCTATAAATTACATGTGGCTGGCCAACGAAAAACACTTGGCATTTCAGGCATTGAGTTGGTGAGCTCCCAGATGTGCATGATCCGTGCATTCTTCAAAGAATTGCTTGACTGGCCAGCTTTTGAACGATTTCCAAAGTTCAACTGTAATTTCATCTGTGACATTATCCCAAGATCAGAAGCTATGGATGCCACAGCAGTGACAAACAAGGGGGTTGTTCCAGAAGTTGTTATTAAGGTAGAGGGAGCTGCTCCGGAGGCAGCAGAGGCACTAGCTAAAGTCCCCAAGTCACCATGGATGACTAGACCAAAGCCTACCCCAACTAAGGAGAGTGCGAAGGATAATAAGCACAAGTAGGTTGCGACACCCGTGCATGCATCGCCTAGAAGAAACCCACAAAAGGACAAGCCCACTGCACAGGAAAAGGGAAAAACTATTAACCTAGAGCTGGAGGAGGAAGAGATTGAGGACATCCTAATGGATGATGAGGATTTGGGGGTGGAAGTGGAGGACATTGAAGTCGAGGGTTCTGACCCTATTACCAAGTTGCCCAAATATGTCCCTCCATGCAAGGAAAAGACCAAGGTGTCGAAGGACATTGACGAAAGGAAGGTCACCTTGCACATACCTCTACTGCTGGACAAGATTGTCTTTGAAGGACTGCGCTTGGGGCGGGTTCCGTTGTTGAAATTGGAAGACTGGGACTTAGTTGACATTGAGAAGTTCCCTCACATGGTGATAGACCAGTTAATGCACCACGTTGTTCATACAACTACCGAGATGACTATGTTGGAACTGTGAAAGTGGCTCAAAGGTGTAGACTAGGCAAGTCTGCTCAACCTGCTATGGGTGCCGCACTACAATTGCATAGCCATTACAATATTGGTAATCAAGTAGCTACTATGCCTGGTGCATGATGCGTGTCTGCGGCTGGAGGAGATGATACCCATCACTGACAGGTTGGTCCATAGGATCACATTGCTGCCCTATACAGGGGAAAATCTGGCCATGATGTTTGGATGAAAAGGTGGCAAGCATGCCCTCGTGAAGGCCATGAAGGAGAAATTCAAGCTCGGGAAGAAGTTGTGGGGCTATGCCATCTCAAGTATTTGCAATCCTGTATTCAAGGTGGCCACGTAGATTTTGGAAAGCAAAGTTATGTGGAAGTGTCGCGCAGATGAAGTGTCGGCACTCATCATCACTCTAGCAGCCCAATGCATAGAAGGAGTTCGACTTAATTGGGCATGCTATCTCTGTAGTGAGTTCCTCGCAAACCACCATGAGGCACAGGAGCTCAACAAAGACCTTCCACTATGCGTGGCTCTTGCTTTCCATTGTGTTGGTAGCCTAAGAGTTGCGTGAAGATAGTCAATTCCCCTTGGTTGCACCAGACCTGCCAGAAGCAGCGAAGTAGGCTTCACTGTGGACGACCAAGGATGATCAGCGCATCAAGGATGGCAAGATATTTTGGATCTTGATGGAAATGAATATATGCTTGACTATCAATCGCAAGTCACGATTGTTGCCTATTGTGTTTTCCAAACTATAGGAGTACATGGAGTTCAAGGCAGAATCTCAGCACGTATCAATCAAGGCATGAAAGGACCCTAAGAAGAAGTGGCATGACTTGCCTTACTTGGCAACTGATGATGTGATTGATGCAGTTCTTGATTGTTGGTTGGTAGAGTTGTGCATTGCCTCAGACTCGGCGGTGGGATGGACCATGTCTGTTGGGAAGCACAAAAAGGAGGAAGCCAAGCTTAGGATGGTGCAGTTGGCCGAGAAGTGGAGGAAGGAGGTTGATTCCAAGGCCCAAGCAAAGCGCGATGCCACACAACAGGTGGAAGAGAAGATAGGCGAGGCAAAGATTGGCTATGAAAAAGGTCTAAGGTCACCCTCGCCCAAAATAGAGGAAGAAACAGATGAGCAGACAGAGTAGCATGGAACGGACCTACAGACAACATCATTCCATATGAAGAATCCAAGAGTACAGGAAAAAGCTAGGTTGCAGAAGAAATCCAAGGCCAGCAAGACGTCATTGGACCCAATCACCCTAACAAAGGGAGATTGGAGCGATGTTGGAGATACGGTGTGGGATGTCTCTGTGGAGGTATTATGGAAGTTCAAGCAGTAGCAACAGCAAGTGTTGGGGGCCATCCAAATGGGTCTGCATGAGTTGTAGATCTGTGCATCATAGATCAGCATGGCGTCCACCAGCCTCGCCATTGGTACTTTAGAAGCTGTTGGAATACTGCACGTGAAGGACTCCTAAGTGATAGTGCTACTAGAGGGAGCACTGACCATAGTGATCGAAGCTGACGGGCCCATTATCAATGCCCTCAAGGGAGTAGGGCTAAACTTGGTAGCACTTCCTGGCAAGGTGCCCCACCTAAGGCATGATGGGGTGATCGCAGAGTTGAGGGACTGTGAACAACGTGCTTTGTGGGTGATCAGTGAGTAGAACATAAATAATGTGCAGATGGCCCTACAACAAGACTCTACCATCGCCACAGTGAATGATATAACTGACTGAAAAAAGCACATAGTTCAGGTCATAGAGGAAGCATGCCGAATGGTCCCAGAGTTGGCCATTCCTGAGGAAGAACCAATAGACATGTGCGTTTGCAAACCTGCTACGGGGGTGCACGACACTTGCACAAAGTTGGCCAAGGTTCAGCTGGAGTTGAACCCCTAGATTGAAGAATTGCAGTTGAAGGCCTAGCCTTCAACTTTGCCGGAAGTAAAGGAGCAGTGCGCAACCGCTGTCAGAGAGGTGATAATGATAGTAGATAGTGTAGTAGTAGACTACACAAGGTTGTTTGAACAATTGCTCGAAGTACTGACCAGTATACAAGAAGATCCTAATGTACTAAGGCTAGAGATGGAGGTGCAAGAACTGCAGTAGCGCTACGATGAGGTGAAAGGAAAAATGCGCAATGTCGCCCTCGCATAGAAACTTGCTAAGTAGCAGGAGGCTAAAACACTGAAGGAACAGGTAGATGCAGCTCAACACAAAGAGGCAGTGCTGAAGGCATGCTTGATGCCTTGGTTGGACGAGGCCTATTCAGTCATGGCCTTCATTGAAGGCAATCTTGCTAGTCTACAGGTTACTCAATAGAAGCTTTAGGGTGATAGTTCAGGACCAGCGATAGAGCAATTGGTCAATGAAGTGAAGAAGGTGGCCGCATAGTGAACCGCCAAGGTGGCAGTCATACAGGTCATACTGGGAGGTCTTCACACCAAGATCTCAATGCCAACATAATGAATCGAGGGCGAGTCACCATGTTTGTGTTGGCAGCCTGTTGGAAATCTGTACCCCCAAGAGAGGTTTTCGGGCAAAAAGCCCATGTTTTGGGATAATTTTGTAATAAAGTTGTAAAGTCTCTACATTTTGTGGTCGCTGTTGGGCACCAAATTGGCCTATCTTTTCCCAGCATTTCCACTCCTCTTTTCATCCCTTTTTGTATTCGTTCTCATATATTTACTGTGTAAAACTATGAGGTAATTCCCCTTTATCATCTCTTGGGATATTTAAGTAATGAAGTAGAGTTATGAGGGCTTTTTACCTATGCAAACCACTAAAACATGTGATGACCGTAGATTGTGGAGCACAGGTTTTGACCGCATAGCATATCGCGGTAGTTCCGCAATTCATAGCAGCTGATCAGCCATGATGAAACAGCATAACCGATTGCAACTGTTCTCAACTCGTTTTTGGAGCATACCTGTTCTTTCTCTCTCGGCGCCAGTACTGTGATGGAACTGATGTATATATTTGGGCATATAGTTGTCAAGTTTTATGGAGAGATGTTATTCTCCTTTGTACTATATAAAAGACGGGTCATTCCTTTATCGGGGTTAAGGAGACCCTGCACTATATTGTAACAACAATATTGAGATTAATAAGATACAAAACTTTCTTCTGATCTATTGTTCGTTTTCAGTAACGCAGCCCTGATCAGAGAGCTGGGCCCACTCTTCTGATCAGGTTCAGCATGTTTTCTACTTGTGTATGTTGTTTATTGTTGTGTTTATTTCTTGTTGCTATCGTAGATTTCTCAGATAACTATGAATACCTTTTTAAGTTCTGCAGTTGATTTTTTGTGTCTATTTCAACAATGTTTTGATTGGTAATCATGAACCCTTGGTTGAAGGCATATTGTAACCTTGCCCCTGCATATATCTTGTGTGTTTCACTGAAAAGAATACGCACATGGATTGATACATTAACATAGGAAAAGGGGTGGATAAATTGTTCGCACCTAGACACCAACATTTTGGTGCCATTGCTAGGGAGGCTAAGGAGGTGCAAGACATGATTTGTATTAACCAGAGGGTCAATCTCTCATCTTGGGGAGAGAACGAGTTTTCTCACTCTGCTTCAGGTCCTGAGCATAGGTATTCAGTTTATTTTTCACTTTTATTTTTTTCCTTTTTTATTAGGGCCAATCTCTTACCCTGGGGAGCGAGGAGTCCTTTGACGCTCTGGAGTCTGCTCCAGGCCTTGAGTTTAGATTTCCCTAGCATTTTTTTTCTTCTGACTTAGAGAAACCCAATCTCTCGCCCTGGGGAGGGAGGGGTCCTTTGATGCTATACTTTAGGTCTTGAAGTGTTAGGTTATCTCTTGTGTGTGTTATTTTCTCAATTGGGTTCTTGTCCAGGAGAGGGAGGAGCCTTTTGATGCCTTACTCCAGGCCTTGAGCCCTGGGTGCCTATTTTCTTTTCTTTTTTCGTTAATTGCTCTGTTGTAAATGTGATCTCTTGTCCTATGGGGGGAATGGTCTTTTGACGCCCTACTTTAGGCCTGGAGCATTGTGGTATGATCACAACATTTGTTGTCATGCCAACTTGTATGAACAGAGAGCCAAATAAAATGGGCAGAGCAAGAGCCCCAAAGAAGGGGAGACAAGATTTGGGAAGGAACACCTAGATCCAGCAAATCATTACAAAAGTTGAGTCAAAAGCGTCTTCCCGTGGAACCGTGAGGCTAGGAGTGTGGACAAAATCTAAGGGGAAATCTGTAGATCAACCAATGTTGTTCACAGCACCCCCCACCGATTCAATACAACAGACCCTTCTAGCAGCTGGAGAAACAAGCAACAATACGCCTGTTAAAGGGATCCTGTTGCTTGTAACAGAAGAAGAAGAAGTTGCAAGTAAAGCATCCGAAGGAATGGTCCATCCCAGTAGGGAATAAAGAGTCATAGAAAGGAGATTTGAAGGATCCAACCACTATGACGGGGAGGAAGAGATTGTAGAAACATTTCTATCACCAAGGGATAGAGGAAGCGATGTGAAGGCAACTTAAACCCCTGTGATAAAATCCCTTCCTGTGGAGCTGTTTGAAATCCCTGGTGAGTATTGGAGGATATTCTTGGCACCTAAAACCTCTACTATTGACTTCTGAATTGGGGATTTAGGGACTGGTGCACCAACAAAGCCCATTCCCTTAACAACTTTACCCAGTTTCCATGGGCTTACTTCAGAAGACCCTGACACGTTTTTGTTTGAATTTGACATTGCGTGTCGAGGGTATGACTACATCACAGATGCTCAGAAATTGAAAATATTCCCTACTATGCTAAAAGGGACAACCTTTTGGTGGTTTATGGGTCTTGGGGGAAGGACTATTACCACATGGGAGGAGATGAGAATTGCTTTCTTGGAGAAATACTAGGACTGCTTTAAATCGCGGGATATTAAAGAAGAGCTTTTTAAATTTACACAGAAAGAGGACGAAAACATGGAAGACTGTGTGGAATGCTTTAAATACACATTGTAGAGATCAGGTCACTCTTACCTGGATAAAGATATTTTTAAAATTATCCTTCTCCAGGGCTTCCGAGAAGATTCCTTGAAATTGTTGAATATAGTCGAAAAGGGAGATATATCAAAGGAGGACTTTGACACCATCTGTGAGTTGTGCATCTAGTGCTCAAGAGGAGTTGCAAGAAATAAACAAGGAATTCGATCAATGAAGGTATATGGTGGAGGTGTTACAAAAGCATAAATTGGGAATCTGCTGGACAGCCTGAGGACTGATATCCTGAGTACCTTGTCTAAACAAATAGAGACATTGCAGTTAAAACTAAAACATTTAGAATTGGAGATAACTATGGCTGAATTTTGCCCCACATGTGGGAATAAACACCCATAGAGGGAATGTCCATTAAACTCTATAGAGGAGTGTGCAATCTGTGAACTAAAGCATGCGGCAAGTTCATGGCCATCCTTGCCAGGACTAAAAGCAGTTTTTCAAGGGACAGGTGAAGAGATGGAGCAGTTGTACTTTATGGGACCTAAAATGCAATGGCAACCTCGGCCATCAATGGGAAATCAAGGTATGTTTCCAGATCCATCTCAATATTTTAGTAATTTTAGTATGGGTCCCCAAGCTATTCCTTACCCGCCCATGTGGCCCCAATACCAATTTCCACCTTGGCAGTAGTGGGTTCCTCAAGCTAGTTCAAGTTCCTCGTGGGATCAAAACTGGCAGGGACCCTATCCTCTTGGTTAGTTTCCCCAGTCAATGCCACAACAACTTCAGTTGCCCTCTAATGTGTCTCTTGGTAATTGGTCTACTCGTCCCCAACTCCCTTTCCAACCCAATCCAAATCCTAACAATAAAGGGGCTCAACAAGCTAACACCCTCAACTTGCCTTCATATAGCATCTCTACCGTAGAATTCTATGAGATGAATTTATGATCTTGGCAAAGAGTAGATGCTCATCCCTCACCAGTTATCATTGAACAGATTGACATGAGGAGAAGGAACGAGAAATGGTTGGAGAGGAACCAACCTGAGTTAACAAAAATCAACCACTTCCTCAACTGCCAGCTACTCAGAAACACCAAGTTTAACCTCCCTATCCATAAAGGTTGGCTGTGAGTAAACCAACCCCTGAAGCTAAGTTTGACTTGTTAGGGGAGTTACATAATTTATTTGTCAAGATTCCCCTATTGCAAGCTATGAGAGATGTACCTGTATATGTGAAAACTCTTAGGGAATATTGTGCTAAGAAGCCTAAAAAGAAATCAAGAGATCTGCTGAGCATTCATGTAATGGGGAAGCTATCAGATTTCATGATGGGAAGGTCTATGCCTGTAAAGTATGGGGATTCTGGGAACCCAATTTTGACCATGAAATTTAATGAGGTAGAAATCCCAAAAGTACTGGTAGATTTGGGTGCTACCATAAATGTCATCACTACTGAAACGATGTATGCATTAGGACTCCGTAACTTGAAACACACACCTACAATGTTAGAACTGGTAGATTGATCTATAGTGAAACTAGTAGGGAAGTTAGAAGATATCATGATTTTGGTCGATTCATGGCACTACCCTGTGGACTTCCTAGTACTCCAAACACAATCTACAGTTAGAGGCCATCCCCTGATTCTATGAAAACCATGGTTGGCAACTACAGACGCTTATATTGGGTGTCGGTATGGACATATGATTGTTTCAAATGGGAAAAACACTAAGAATCTAGTGTTATATCCTCCAGCAGAACCTAACCCATTTGCAAAATCAGCAGGCCACAAGAAATCTTTATATAAGAAAGAGTCCGAATCAAAAAATGAGGAGTTAAGACTAGTTCTCACTATTGGGCAGGCCCTCTAGTTGAAAGCTGAAACATAAGATGATGCAATTACTACCTTCATCATTGATCCTTGTTCTGTTTCATATATGAATTAGCAAATCCTAGAGTCTGCCTTGAGCTGTGAGACTCAGGAAAGTATTGGAACAGCAAATGGATTTGACAAGATACCTACAATTGTGCCCCATGACAGCGTTTCCATCAAAATAGGACCAAGAAAACCCTGAATATCAATCCAGAGATGTTGGATTTCCAGAAAGGTCAACTCCTGGATGTTCTTTTGAAACACAAAGAAGATTTTTCCTGGGACTACTCGGATATGAAGGGAATTCCTCCTCATCTGTGCACCCATCACATATACATTAAGGAGGACTGTCGTCCTATGAGGCAACCCAAGAGAAGAATGAATCCTTCTCTAAAAAATATTGTTAAGGAATAGCTCCAAAAGTTGTTGGAAGTAGGATTTATCTACCCCATTTCAGACAGCCAATGGGTTTCCCATTGGTAATGGTCCCTAAGAAAAATGGTAAATGGCGAATATGTGTGGATTATAGAGAATTATATAAGGTAACTCAAAAAGATCACTTTTCATTACCATTCATTAACCAAGTCTTGGATACATTAGTAGGGAGATTTTTTTTCTCCTTCCTGGATGAATTTAGTGGGTACAACCAGAGCCAGATAGCACCTAAAGATCAGGATAAGGCCACCTTTACATGCCCTTTGGGAACGTTCGCATACAGAGTCCTCTAATTTGGTCTCTGTAATGCACCTGCAACATTTCAGAGGGAAATTTTAGGGATTTTCTCTGATCTGATTGATGATAGTGTTGAAATTTATATGGACGATTTCATGGAATATGGAGATTCATTCGAAGAAGCATTGGGGAAGCTAGAAAAAGTTCTTGAAAGATGAAAGTAGACGCATGTCTCCTTAAGTAAGGAAAAATTCCGTATGATGATGAATGAAGGAATAGTCCTGGGAAATTTACTTTCGGCTGCAGGAATCTAGATGGACCCAGCCAAGATAAAGGTAATACAATAGTTTTCAATACCCAAAACACCCACTCAGGTACGTAGCCTTATGGGTTGTGCTGGTTATTACAGGTGCTTTATCGAAAATTTTGCTAAAAAAACACATCCGCTTTTTCAATTACTAAAAAAAGATACAGACTTTGTATAGACAGATGACTGTAATGTAGCCTTTGTGAAGATCAAGGAATTGGTCTGTAGTGCTCTGGTCCTTAGAGGAACTGACAGAACATTACCATTCCACATTCATGTTGATGCTTCCCAGACAGCAGTTGGGGCAGTATTGGGGCAGCAAGCAGATAAGGTACCATATGCAGTTTACTATGTCAGTAAGAACTTGGCCCCTGCCAAGTTAAACTACACAGTGACTAAAAAAGAGTTCCTTGCCTTCATCTATGCCATCAATAAGTTCCAGCACTATATCATTGGGTACCCCACCTTTGTACACATGTATCATGTATCCATTAGCTATCTGATGAATAAACCCATTACGCCTGGTCATATTACAAGATGGATTTTGCTACTTCAAGAATTTGATATTACCATAGTAGATAAAGTAGGGAAAGATAACGTGGTTGCTGACTTTCTGTCTAGATTAGAAAATAATGCCAAAGGTACACCTATTGAAGATAGCTTTCCAGATGAATATCTTTTTGTAATTTCCGCTAACATTCCGTGGTATGCAGATATTACTAACTATCTTGCTACAGGGAAGGTACCTCGTCATTTGTCATATAAGGACCAACAGAAAATTATTCATCATACAACCTGATAGGCAGGATACCTCTTCCATAAAGGGTTTGATCAACAGATTCGGTGCTGTGTATCGGAGGAGGATATCTATGATATATTGAATGTTGCACATAGTGGACCTTGTGGAGGACATTTTGCAAATAAAAGAACAGGCCACAAGGTGCTGCAAATGGGATATTATTGGCCTTGTATCTTTCGTGATGCTAGAGATTATGTCCAAAGATGTGATAGCTGTCAACGGGTGGGACAACCTGGGAAATCGGATGAAATGCCATTATAGCCCCAGATAGTTCTTGAACCTTTTGAGAAGTGGGCTATTGATTTTGTTGGACCCATCAACCCACCTTCCCATCAAAAGCTTCACAGCTTGGTTTGTATGGATTATGTGACTAAGTGGGTGGGAGCCAGAGCGGTTGTGAAAGCAACATAACAGGTGGTGGCTAATTTTATTTTTGAAGAGATTTTTGCCCGATATGGCACCCGAGAGAAATTGTTT
The DNA here is from genome assembly GCA_031772625.1 of Pinus tabuliformis. NCBI lineage: Eukaryota > Viridiplantae > Streptophyta > Pinopsida > Pinales > Pinaceae > Pinus > Pinus tabuliformis. The sequence goes on along the minus strand of CM062805.1, from coordinate 86,038,133 downwards.
CATATCCAAGAGCATAGTTCGCATCCCACATGATAGAGAGGCTTATGTATAAATATGGGGTTAGGCACAGAGTGAAAACTCCTTACCATCCCCAAGCGAATGGACATGTAGAAAGTATAAAGAAGGTATTGTAAAATATCTTGACAAAAAATGTAACAAGTCATCACAGGGATTGGTCATAGAAACTTACAGAAGCTCTTTGGGCTTGTAGGATGAAATGGTGGAATACAACCAAATTTTCACCATTTGAGTTAGTCTATGGGAAATCCCCCTTGTTTCCATATGAATTCGAAATCAGTACGCTCAAAACAAATTTGGAAGTGGGATTAGACTTATCAGAGGCCCAGAAACACCAGCTGGAACAACTCGATGACTTAGACAAGATTCATTCAGTCATTGTCCAGAGGACCACTGCTGTCTAACAACAGAGAATGAAATGGCACGATAAATTTATCAAGAATAAGGTGTTTCATACAGGGGACTGGGAATTGTTATATGACTCCTGTTTCCAAGATTTTAGAGGGAATTTTCGCACTCCTTGGATGGGACATTATGAAGTGGACACTGTATTCGCCAATGGTACAATCATATTGGTGACAGTTGATGAAAATCGTACTCCCTTCCTAGTGAACAGAGACCGTCTGAAGTTATACAACCATCCGACTTCTAAAGATGCCTTCATAAAACATCTTTCTGAGAGATATGGTTTGATGGTGGTTGGTGCAAAGGATGCTCCCTCTACCTTTTGATAAAATAACAAATATATATATATATATATATATATATATATTAGTAATAATAATAATAATAAATATATGTTGTTACTACTTGTTTGCTTTTTTGTAGGAATATGAACTAAATTAGGATAAGGAGAAACAGAGAAATTTTTCAAGTAACTTGCATTGTTGTTACTCCGCTAGTGTCGTTACTCCACTATTGCTATTACTCTGCCAGTGTTGTTACTCCAGTGTTGCTGTTACATGGCCGGTCTTGTTACTCCACTGTTATTGTTACTCTGCTAGTGTTGTTACTCAACTATTGTTGTTACTCCACCAGTGCTGTTACTCCACTGTTGCTATTACTCCGCCAATGTTGTTACTCCACTGTTGCTGTTACTCCATCGATGCTATTACTCCGCTATTTTTGTTACTCTGTCGGTGCTATTACTCAACCATTGCTGTTACTCCGCTGTTGCTATTACTCCATCGGTGTTGTTACTCCATAGCTATTGCTACTCCGCCGTGCTGTTACTCCTTCGTGCTATTATTCCGCTGTGTTGTTACTCGTTCGTTGCCATTACTCCACCATTGTTGTTACTTCGCTGGTTATCTTTGTTGTTACTCCACTGCTAGGTAGGTCAGAAGGTACACCTTCATTGACTCTTACGGATTTAATTAAAATATTCAAAAAAAAGAGACTAGTACGTGCCGCGGATGGCCGTATTTAAGTTGGGAGGTCTCGTCATAAAGAACGACAGTGTACATAAAATCGTAATCATATCACATTATTACCAACTCCAACGAGAATGTAAACCAAAAAAAAGTGTATGATTTTGTAATCATAACTCCTACGCATTCGAATTTGAAATCGTATGCCAAGAGCTTTACCGGTCATTTCCCCAGTATGCCGCATTTAATTACCATAATCAATCACCTATACTGCCACATCTTGCCATTAATTGTTGTGTTTTTTGAGGTGTACCAGTCATCATTACCAGTCTTTTACCCCATGGCCACCATGCTAACAATGTTGTCATCGTCAGTTGGGTTGCTATTACTCTCCCCTTACCAGCTAACTGTATCCATCGTGTTGATCCAGTTCTTACAATCATGGGTGGATTGGCTGTGCACCATGAGCTGGAGGACATGACAATGGTTAAAAAAAATATAGAAGTATGGCAGGTTTTTGAAAATGCAGGATGGAACTTCTATTTTGACAGACTGGAAAGATTCAACGAGGCAATTACGATTGAATTTGCACTCAATTTGGAGGAAAGGAGCTCTCAAGTTCGGGGGATAGAAATCCCTGTTACAAAAGAAACCATTGCAAAGGTCAACAGTCTACCCCAGTAGGGGCAGAAATGGTTTTCACGAAGAAACACCCTTCCGAAGTTCCCTGAAGCATTCTTGCAGGTTGGAGAAAATGTTGTGCAGAAAGGCTAGGTGTAAGACCGAAATTCATTACCACAGCCATGGGGTGAGGTAGCAGGTTTCATAATGAGATACATAACCTTTGAGGGGAGGTATGCCACCATGTTCAAATACCATTTCAGAATATTGGCTCACCTCCGATTCGCACATGAGCAAGCCTTCTCATTGAATATGCCTTTCTTCCTATTAAGAAGTCTCCAGCTAATGGCACAGTCTACTTAGCATTCGCGACAAGTGGTAGTAGTCATTACAACCATGGTCTGGTCTAGATATTAGTCATATATGCAATCGGTCGATTTCAAATCCCATGGGAAACATTTCGAGATTTCACCGAGGAAGAAATAGCGGCTGCTAGAGCTGCTAGAGAAGAAGAGCCGGAAGAACAAATGGAGGAAGGGACCAAAGCAAAGGATGATTACATAGATCAAGAAGAACCGGAGGAAATGGAGATGGAACCCAAAGGGCTGGAACAAAATCAGGAGAATGAACCAGGGAGAGATAGTCGTGACTGTCCCACAAGAACCAGCCTCGACCATGGAACCGATGGAAAAAGAAATGCTGCAGCAAGTGGTCAACATAGAAAGGACCACCATCACCATGACCAAGGCTATCCGAAAAGAACTATCACATATACATTAAGGAGGATTGTCGTCCTATGAGGCAACCCCAGAGAAGAACGAATCCTGCTCTGAAAAATATCTTTAAGGAAGAGCTCCAAAAGTTGCTAGAAGTGGGATTTATCTACCCCATTTCAGACAGTCAATGGGCTTCCCCATTGTTAATGGTCCCTAAGAAAAATGGTAAATGGCGAATATGTGTGGATTATAGAGAATTAAATAAGGCAAATCAGAAAGACCATTTTCCATTACCATTCATTAACCAATTCTTAGATACATTAGCAAGGAAGAGTTTTTTCTCCTTTCTAGACGGAATTAGTGGGTACAACCAGATCCAGATAGCACTTGAATATCGGGATAAGACCACCTTTACACGCCCTTGGGGAATGTTTGCATACAGAGTCCTCCCATTTGGTCTCTATAATGCACCTACAACATTTCAGAGGGAAATTTTAGGGATTTTCTCTGATCTGATGGATGATAGTGTTGAAATCTATATGGATGATTTCACGACATATGGAGATTCATTCGAAGAAGTATTGGGGAAGACAAAAAAATTTCTTGAAAGATGCAAGCAGATGTATGTCTCCTTAAGTATGGAAAAATGCCATATAATGATGAATGAAGGAATATTCCTGGGACATTTGCTTTCGGCTGCAGGAACCCAGATGGACCCAGCCATGATAAAGGTAATACAACATTTCTCAATACCCAAAACACCCACTGTTGGAGAGGTAAATCCCCTCTACGGATAGAGGTGATCCCTACTAGCCCAGAATGGGTCTAGCAACAATCAGTCAATGCTACTATGCAAGTTCCTAATTGCAAATAAAAGGTAGGCAATGAACACCTACTTGGATTCCAACACTGTTGTTTGATGAAGAGATGCCGCTCTCGCTCCTTCGGTTTGGCCGGTCACGATCCTCCACGATCCCCGTGAATAGATACCTGCACACACAAAGAGAAACACAAACACAAGCGTGGAATCTAATAAATGCAATTATACATCAGTCAGAAAGGACATAACTCACATTAACCATTACAAAAACAAATGAGAGTGGAACCATAATAGTAGTCATCTATTATTAATCAATAACAGAGAAGAGTACAACCAAAGTTCTGACGTCGAATCCTTCTCAAGAGGGTCCAGCCAGCGAGTCTCTTAAGCATTCACCCTTGGAGGTAGATCTCCCAAGACAAGAACTCTCTCTCACACAAGCAACATTTCACAACCTTCCTTAAGCTCTTTAGCAATCCCACACTTGTCACACCAACTACCTACTAACAGCAGCAGTCTAAGCACTATCAATTCCACATTGTCAAAAACTAGCTGCTCATGGAAATGGTAGAGGCTTAAATAGGAGAAGGAGTCTCCATGAATGGTGGGAGGATGAGCTTATCTCCAAGGAAGGTGGCTCAAATAACGAAACAGACATGCCAGAGAAGGGAGGGCGATATTTACAAGGCCAACAACCAGGTCTGGAGTCATCTGGAAGGCCGGCTGTTAGAACAAACTCGCCCAAAGAAGATCAGCGTGGGCGTATAACTGCACTGGAGCGTTGACATCGCATCGGAATAACAGGGAAGGCTACGTCAGTGCGACTCAATATAAATAGAAGATGCGCTGGTTCATGAAATTCGACCAGCGCGGAAAACACGTGTGCTTCCGCGCTGGCAGCACATTAGTTGTATTATGAGGCACCAGTCAGCGCGGTTATTTTAATAACAGTCACGATGATGGGAAAAAAATTGGCAAAATGGGTCATTTGGCACCATTAGAGAGCATGAGAATGATTAATTGGAATTCATGGCACAGTAGGGAGACTGACAGGGAGACAGTGACAAATTACTGTGTAACAGATGCCCCCTAAAGTATGAAGCCCGAGAGAGTGGGAGGGGTGAAATGCTTTACAAAACTCGCTGAACTGGAACACCACCCAGAAGAATCTGCACGTATGTACAACTGATATATCTATTACATGTAGTCTAGGCATGGGCACAGCCATCCAAAAGACATACGAAGAAGGTCTGTGGTATGGACGCAACCACCCAGCTGAAGAGACCATGATGATAATAAGGTATGGTCGCAGCCACTGAAAAGACTCAGGTATGGGCGCAGCCATCCATCAATGAGTCACGTAATAATAATCCACAAAATCGCAGCCCGGTTTGTAACAGACAAAAACTAGGGTCTTGCGCTCTAACCCGACCCAAACAAAGTACAAGTCCAAGCATGTGAATACATGAGCTGAAGTCGAACATGCATGAACATCGTCTGATTACCAGCCAATAATGAAAACTGTTAACAGACACGAGAGGTACCACCAATAATGACAATGGTCCTCAAGGTACTTATAGGTACAATCTGCGGCGTGTGAATCAATGAGCTGGTGTCGAACACTCGCAGAATCATTTGATCGGAGGCCAGTGATGAAAACCTCACGTCAAATATGAAGAACCTGGCATTGAGGCATGCAGGCTCTAAGGCACCTGAAGGGAGTCTCTAAGTCACCTTCCTGGATAATAAGCTGAAGTCGACAGGAGGTAACCTTGATCGAAGGTGGGCCATAATGTTTCCCACATCATCGACACGAGACAGAGAAGGATAAAATATTTTGTGTGAGGTATCAGAAGGAGGTTGTAAGCATGCAGAGGTCAACTTCTCTTGAACATATCGGCGGCACAATAGTGGATTTGGCAGTATCTGACGTCAAATGAGCAGAGGTCATGGTGACAAGACAATGAGAAGACGAGAGGTCAAATAGGATAACCTAAACCCATGGAGGCTAGTGTAAAATAAGATGAGAAATCCCCACCCAGACATGAATGCAGACTAGTGCCATGTTCAAGAGCGACATACTGCTGACACGACAATTATTACAGTTCCATTTTCCCCACCATTTCTGGCAGGTACCCCGATTATTTTTGGATGACAAGCTTGACGGGGATAGCATATGCTTGGAAAGTGTCATTTCGACGGTGTCCAATGTCATTAAGTTTTAACGAGTCTGACAAAGGAAGAACTCGACGTCTTTTCCTGTTTAGAGAGTCTGAAAAGACAGCAGAAAAGAAAACTCCAGGGGGGTCCTTTTTCATAAAGTTGTGTCTCGCGAACCCAAAAAAGTATAAAACAATGCTCGAAAGAACCGCCCGACTAGTATGATCGAGGAGTACTTTTCGTAAGTAGTGACTTCGACCTGAAAAAGTAGAAAAGCGGTTAGAAGTATGTCGTTTTGGAGCCAGTAACGAGTGCAAAACGACAAACACCCGACAATCTTTTTAGTTTAAACGGTCGAAAAAAGAGCTTTAAAGGCGACCGCCCCTTGTTCCCTTTAACGAGCCGAGAGGGAGCTCGGCCATCTTTTCTTGCTTTACGTCGAAAAAGAGCTTAAAGACGACGTTTTGGGACCAAGTGTGTATAGGACTGTCGTGACCCCACCAGTTATGAGAATCTGCACAAGAACACCGCACGCGTAAACCTGTTCGACATGTTAAAAACATAGTAAAACATGCATAAAAACATAGCACAACGACATTGGCAATAAGTACATGGTAAAAACATGACAAAAAACCAATATTTATGAAAAATCATAGTCAATTATAATTTTTTACCATAAATAGGGGGGTAAAAGAAGATTTTTACCATTGTTACCATTTTGAGCCGTGGAGAACGTTGTGGAGCTGCGAGGTTGACGGAGCAAATTCCATCCCGTGCGGACACCAACCACCCTGCAATCTGTTCCAGGTAGGTTCTCCTTCTCCTGCGCTTCATTTTGAGTCATTTTAGCAGCATTTCCACGGTGGGAAGTGGTGTTTTGGGCGAATTTTGTGAACTTCAATTCGCTCTCGGTCAGCACGGATTTCCTCATCGGGTCCGCGCTGATCAAATGATATTTACACATGCCACCCCGGGATCAGCGCGGAAAACACGTGTGCTTCCGCGCTGACCCAAGGAAAAAAACACAGGGCACCATTATCAGCGTGACTGTTTTAAAAACAGTCGCGCTGACGCCGCGAAACTCAATTTTTAATAATTTGAACGTATAAATTTCAACGGTCAGGGCTCTAACGATTTTTCGTGGCCATGCAGGACAAAATGGCATTTGTTTGGCAAGAGAGAGCTCACAATAATGAGGATATAGCGGCCTTCGCCGATGCTGGGTGCCGTAATGCAATGCGGGCATGCGGGTTACTCAAATTCTTCCTCACTCCGCGCCTGCGAGCACAACCCGATCTCCTCGAGTTCCTAATCAGAGCCTGGAATCCTATTGATGGAAAGTTTACGATTTGAGGCCGTGATATCGAGTTCGATCACACGGATATCTATTTTTTGACCGGGTTATCATGTCGAGGTGAGATGCCCATTCTGGAGGGGCAGCGACCCAGTGGTGAAACCCTAGATACGCTGATGGCTCGGGTGTGCCCACAGGCACGCAAAACACGGAGTGGGAAGGTAGGTATTCCCACGGTGGAGGACATCGTCCTTCGAACCATACTCTTCCTGGTGACCCAGGCAGCAGGTTCTTTGGCCAACCATGAGGCTTCGAAGACCAATCTCTTATTAGCTCTTGAGTGTTTGAATCCCACGGTATTTAACTGGGCAGCAGCAGTAACAACCAGCATGAAGAGACAGTTGAGCAACTGCCGACGCGGTGAGTCGAAGCAGTTTGGCTATGGGTCCATTTTAGTCCCGCTCATGCTGGAGTGGGTACTGGCATTACAGCTGCAGGACATGGTCGTGGATCCACCCAGAGGTCCCCGAGAGACGAGGGCTAGTCGATGGGGCCATGTCATGCCGCGAGGAGGTGGCGGCCGACTAGTGGCATGGGGAGTGTATTTTCGAGAGTGGCTGGATCGGCAGGTTATTTTTGTAGAGGACTGGCCATATGCTGGCATAGACTTCCGCGGAGATCCAGACATGCCACTGCCTGCGGGAGAGCATTGGGACGATGGTGGTAAGCCACTTGATCTCTTTTTAATTTTTTATTTTTTGTACTGTTTTTTAATTTTTCATGTACACGTCTTTACGATGAATGCTATGATATGCAGATGTGGGACCCACGAGACCCCTTGGTCTAGCCCCAGAGGCGCGGAGAGAGGCACAAGGCGCCAGCGCCCTGGCCCTGGCTCCTCCAGTAGTCGATACGATGGAGACTATGACACAGAACCTTGAGGGCTTACTGGCGGGGGTTCCAAATTACCAGGGGATAGAGGAGGTCCCCATAGCATCTCAGATCCACACAGTGGGGGTGGAACCCAGGATGCACCGCCTTTTGAGGCAGGTGGCATGGGCAGCTGTATGATACAGAGAGCATAACCCACCATAGTAGACATCTAGGTCTTATTTCCCACTGATGTTTTTTGAGAGACATGTTTCTCAGATGTACTAAGGACACCGACCTTATCTAGACATATACACTTATTTTTGAGCGCCTTGGTGCGCCACACGATATATATATATATATATATATATATATATATATATATATATATATATATATATATACCGATTTTGGATGGATCTTTTACATATGATGATGTTTTTATATGCTATGCAAATGTTTAACACAAATGTAATCTAATGTATCAGATGCACAACATACGACCCACATATTTTAATTTTTTATGCAAGCTTAAAAGCACACATGACAACACACATGCAAACTATGCTTGGAAAAGGATTTTATATATACACATGCTTATCCTATGGTCTTATTATGTTTTCTATGTCTTCTCGTATAATGTTTATCTGTTACGCAAATGTCTGTCTAATACATGGTTTGCCAATGCATCAGTTAATGTGTTTAATCGTCTCAGAATGTGTTGATATGTGATGTAATCAAAATTCCTTTCTAACAATCTTACACGTAAATACAACCTTAGAATGCGTTGGTCTCTGACGGAATATCGCCCGTTGAGTTGATGGACGACAAGTTGAGAGTCTAGGTTCACCACCAATGCATGAATGCCGAGATCAACTGCTTCGGCTAATAACCCAATTACAGCACTGTATTCGGCAATATTGTTAGTGGTACAACCCAAGCACACGCCTTGAAGATCTAGCAACTCGCCGTGAGGATCATAGATCGCCCACGCTGCAGAAGACAAATTGCAAGTGCTACGGCAGGCACCATCAGCGAAACCAACATAAGGTGCACTAGACATCTGCACACGAAGCAGAAAACACAATAAGAGGCAAACATGCCTTCACACCAAAGCAAAACGTGAAATCATACACACAAAACACACTTGCTAAAAACACACGTATGTACAAACTAGGTGCACAAAATCATGCATAGTAATTTTTCAAATAAAGCCCGTTACGGGGCTTATCGAGAGGATATCCTTCGTAGTCGATCAGCTCATATTTCCCCTTCTGCAAAACTCTCTTCACAATATAGGGGCCTAGCCACATGGATTCGAGTTTACTTGCCCCTAGCTTATCCTTAGCTTGATCATAGAGCAGTACTAGATCTCCCTCAACAAAGGAACGAGGCTGAATGGTATTGTCGAAGTGAGCCTTAACTCTCTTCTTCTGTGCTTCGATAGCTAGAGAAGCTAAGCGACGGGTCTCGTCTAGCCGTTCTAAATGAAGAAGCCATTCCTCCATCGGAGTGGTATTGGGAAGCAACTCGACAGCTAACTTTAATGAAGGAATCTCACATTCAACAGGAAGGGTGGCCTCCAGTCCATAAACTAGTTGAAAAGGGGTGAAACCGGTGGCGTCCTTCACAGAGGTCCGGTAGGCCCACAAGGCGGGGAACAACATCAAATGCCAATTAGACTTGTGTGTATCGACGGTACGTTGGAGCATTGTGATCAAAACTTTGTTCACAGCTTCAACTTGGCCATTGGATTGAGGGTAGTACAACGTCGAACTATCTTGACGCAAGCCTAGTTGGGTCGTTAGTTCCGTCATCATGTGATTACGGAAATGCTTTCCGTGATCCGTGACGATAGCCTGAGGGACTCCAAACAGAGTAATGACATGATTAAACAAAAACTGCGCCGCTGTGTGACCGTCTTCATTCAATGTAGGCATCGCTTCGGCCCATTTGGTGAAATAATCCACGGCAACGATGATATACCCATGCCCTCCGTCCGAATGAGGGTTACAGGATGTATAATCGATTCCCCATTTGGCAAAAGGACCTACAGTAACAACAGGGTGCAGTGGTGCAGGAGGTGCATGCATTTTTCGGTGGTAGATCTGGCATTCATGGCATGAACGGACGGCAAGGATGCAATCCTTGAAGATGGAAGGCCAGAAATAACCAGCACAGAGGATTTTCTGGGCAGTGGCATATCCGGACATGTGGCCGCCACAAGCACTGGAGTGGCAGTCATTCAACACCCGCTCAACCTCCTCGAGAGTCAAACATCGGCGGAGAACAGAATCCGTGCCGAGGTGGTACAGGGTATCGCCAATAATGCGATAGGGTTGGGATTGATGACGAATCCTCCGTCGAGCATCTTTCGATACATTGGGACGGAAGGAAGACGTCTGCAAATATACTATGATGTCCCCATACCAAGGGTCAAGGGTGCTTATTAGAAACAACGTTTCGTCCAGGATATGCTCTTCTGAAAGAGATGGTGCAGAGGAAGATGGCAAAGAACAGAGCAATTCAGCAAAGACCAGAGACTTCTTAGACTTGGCAGCAGTAAATTCCAAGTCAAACTCTTGGAGGATTACGATCCACTTCGAGTATTTGCCCCCCAGCAACTGGCGCGAAAAAATATATGTCATGGGGTTGCAGTCAGAAATCACGGTCGTGGCGTGCAACAGGATATAACGCCGGAAACGTTGGACGACGCAGACAACAGCCAATGCCAACTTCTAGACATAAGCGTAGCGAGTTTCCGTATCCAAAAGGTTGCGGCTAAGATAATAGATAACGTGCTCATTGCCATCATCATCATCCTGCATTAGAACCATGCCGATAGTGGTATCGGCGGCAGCCAAATAGAGAGTGTAATCACGGTGATACTTCAGAGGTCTTAATAACGGAGCCGAGACAAGGAGGCCCTTGAGTCGCTCGAAAGACTCCTTAGCGATAGCATCCCAATGGAAGGGTGTGTCTCGCTTCAATAACCGTGTGAAACCCTTAGCCACCTCGGCATAATTCAGAATGAATCGTCTAAGGAAATTCGCTTTGCCCTGCAAGCTCTGCAACTGCTGTAAAGAAGCAGGGGGAGGAAGATTCAGGATGGCCTCAACTTTGAGGGGATCCAGATGGATGCCCTCTCGGGAGACGATAAACCCAAGCAGTCGGCCTGATTCCACGCAGAAGATACACTTATGAGGATTGAGCCTAATACGGTAGTGTCGACAGCGGAGAAAAATTTCGCGAAGATGAGAGGGATTGTCCTGACGCCTGACTGAATGAGTTGGGAGGTCATCCAGGTACGGTTGTACAATGTGACGAATATCATGAAAGGCATAAGACATTGCACGTTGGAACGTGGCGCCGGCATTCTTGAGACCGAAAGGGAGTTTCTTATAGGCAAAAGTGCCCCAAGGACAGATAAAAGCCGTCTTATGTTGATCCGCTGGTGCAATGTTGATCTGGTTATATCCAGAGAAGCTGTCCATGAACGAGTAAATTTCGCTTCCTGCACACTCATCGATAAGCTGATCGATGAAGGGTGTAGGGAAGTTATCCTTAGGACAGGCACGATTGATATCTCGGTAGTCAACACAAACTCGAATAGTGCCCTGCATTTTGTTCACAGGGACTATATTAGAAACCCAATCCGTCAGTGGAATGGGGTAAATGAAACCAGCCTTGAGAAGCTTTTCGACTTCTGCTTTAATAGCTGCGGCCTTTCGGGGGTGCACAGGGCGTAAGCGCTGACGAATAGGCTTAGCACCTGGATACGTAGGTATTTCATGCACCACTATACTAGGGTCGATGCTAGGCATTTCTTCATAGGACCATGTGAAGACATCACGAAATTCGTGAAATAAGTCAGTGTAGAGTTGAACTTCCTCTGGAGTGCAAGTGACTCCGATATAAATGTACTCAACAATCCCTGGTTTCACAGAGATGTCGATGGGTTGGGTTTGCGTGATGTTTCCCATATTGCCCTCAGAAGACACTTGATAAAGCTGAATAGGTGTTTGAAGGGGTGGGGATGGGACACACGAAGCAAACCGCTCGAGGCATGCGATCATTTCCGGATGGGGAGGGAGAAACGATGAGCGGTGGTGATGATCTGACCAAGGGAGCTCTTCGAGAGACATGGTCTCTATGATGGCTTCATCGGAAGGAAATATTTTCTTTAATGGATCGACGTAGCCTCATCTCCAAGCCAAGGGAAATGAACATATGAATCGGGAACACTGCTCGGAAGAGCATGCTCAGTAGGGGGAGCCGATGCAGCGACGATTTCGACATAGTTGAGCTCGGCAGGACTCAATGGAATCATATCACCCCAAGAGTCTATCTGATTAGCGGGAGGAAGGACCCACGGATCAGAACGTACAGAGATCATGTTGATAGGGGCGAGATTCGGAGGTGGGAGGGGAAAGACTTCCATTAAAGCGGGATCTTTGAAAAGCCGGGCACCCACGCTCTCGAATGACTTAGAGGTATGCTCCACAAATGGCACATTCCCTTTAGAAGAAGAGGCGAAGAAGGAGAGTCGGTCCACCGTGACAATCTTCCCCTGGTGAGGGAAATGAATGACATGGAAAAGGGAGGAAGCCACGGCTTGCATGGCATATGTCCAGCTACGTCTGAGGAGGAGGTTGTAGGTGAGATTGGCGTCGACAACTTCGACCTCCACTTCTACCGTCTTCCCTTCTAAAGAGATGGGCAAGCGTTGGAGGATACCGTAAGGACGGGACTCTTTTCCATCAAAGGCTTCTAACGTCGTAGGAGACTGACTCAACGCAGGAGAACCAATAGCCTTCCAGCAAGCAACAGACATGATGCAAGTTGAGACACCTTCATCAATGACTGTACGATGGATCGTTTTTCCACTGATGATGACTTGTATAAGGAAAGCGACTTGGTGAGGCAGTCTCGGTGTAAAGCCCTCGAGATCAAAAGAAATAAAATCTGAATCTGCCGGGTCTATGCCACCGATAGCCGATAGCAAGGACTTCCTCTAGGAGGGGCAGCTCTGGAGGACTTCTAGGGTGGACATAGCAGACGGAGCCTGAGATAAGTCCTCAACAATGCTATAATGCTAGGCAGCACGAGCATTAGGGTTGTAAGACGACTTCCAGAGTACACCTTTCGGAGGGGGTCGGGGGATCGTCTCAGTGCTGGGCCTTTCGATGTGGAGAGGACCAAAACTGGACGGAGGAGTGCTGGAGGGGACCTCCGGCTCTTTCCCGGCATGAGATAGATATTCTTTTGCTCGAGTAGAAACATGAATGGGAATCGTTCCAGCCATGAACACTTGAGAGCCGAACGAGGAAGAGGGTTGAGATGGGTCTGCCACCATTTGAGTTTTCTGGGAAGGGAAAGGTTCTTTAAGCATGGCAGGAGTCCCAGGAGCACCTTTCAATAATCGACTAACTTCGGATCGCCTTGGGCAGTCCTTAGTGTAGTGATCCTCATCACAGATGAGACAAGGATACTTAGGTTTTCGTTTAGCTCCTTCCTCGGGTGGAGGCTTAGGGGAATCCTACTTGGGCTGACTGGATTTATCCTTAGCTTTCCCTTTCTTTTTCCCTTTGGAGGATTTATCCGCCACGGTGGACTGAACGGCGTTTACCTCGGAGGTACTTCCAGAATTAGATTGGCCCTGAGAAGCATTTCCATTAGAAGCGTTCTGTTTTTGCTTCCCAGGGTTCGCGGCCGATTTCTTTGATGACGAGTTTACAGAGCCAATAACTCCGTCAATAGATGGTTTTGGCGGAGCCTTGGATTGTCCGGGCCTCGGGGCATCTGGCAAATAATCATATAAAGTACCCGACTGAGAGTATACTAAGTCAAGGTATTGAGCACGTGTGATAGCTTTCTCTTCAGTTACACAAGCTCCCATGGCGATGTCTCGCGCAATCGCAGGGACAAAGGAAGTCGTGAACCAATTGGTCAGGAGTTGATCAGGAATCCAGAATTTGATCAAGCGATGGCACCTTCTCCATTCGTGTATATGATCAGATATATGCGTAGCCATGTCCTGTTTGAGAGACGTGAGGAGATGTGTCCCTGTCTCATACCGAATGGGTAACTGAAAATGAGTTAGGAATGCCATAGCCAGCGAGTTGAAATCTTGAAACGAGCCACGATTCAGCTCAATATACCACTTAGCGACTGAGTCGATGAGAGTTCTTTGAAAGAGGCGAAGCCGGATAGAGTCATCAAGCCATGAGTTCGATGAACACCAAAGGTGATAGGTCATGACATGGGCTTGAGGGTCTTCGCCAACTTTGCCATCAAATTTTGGGCAATCACCGGGTATTTTAGTCGGAACTGGTGGCCAATACGGATTATGAAGAATGGGATCATTCGTCAACTTGGACACATCCGCGAGTTCCAACGTCGCTAAGAAAGGCAACTGAGGGTTAAAGGAAATTTGTGGCTGTGGAAGAGAGGCAGTACTAGGGTTCCAAATAGGTGGTGGTTGCCCCCATGGACTCTGTACAGATGGGCCTGGCCCATAGGGATTTTGCCCGTAGGGGTTCTGTCCATATGTACTCTATCCATATGCAGACAGCTGACCCTGGGTCTGCCCCCCAGCACCCCATGGATTAGCAACTTGACCCGCAGGTGCAGCATACTGATAATTCTGGTAAGGAGTGACTTGCATTCGTTGATAATTTTGATAAGGGGTGAACTGAGTTTGCCCCTGGGGTTGCTGGTAGCCATACATTTGCTGAGCTCCATACTGAGCCTGATAAGAAGGTTGCACTTGGTAAGAAGGTTGGGGCCGTGGTCCACCTTGCATTTGATAACCAACTTGAGTTTGGGGCCCAGAAAGATGTCCTTGAACAGGTTGGGCTTGGATCTTCTGGTCGGAAGGTTGGCCTGGTTGGGTTAGGGATGGACCTGTTTGCCCAGAAGGATGTGCTTGCTGGGTGCCAGGTTGTCCTTGAGCAACCAAGGGTTGACCTTGAGGTTGGCTGGCCTGTCCAGAAGGATGATTAAACCAGGCAGTGGGTTGGCCTTGCTGCATAGAAGGCTGGCCCGTTTGCCCAGGAGGATGCATGGACTGAGCAGTGGGCTGGCCCTGCTGTACGTAGGGTTGCCCCCCTTGCCCAGAAGGATGCATAGGCTGAGCAGTGGGTTGGCCCTGCTATACGTAGGGCTGCCCCCCTTGCCCAGAAGGATACCCCTGCTGGACTACCGGTTGACCTTGTGGAATATAAGTTTGTCCAACTTGTCCAGAGAGATAACCTTGCTGGAGACCAGGTTGGCCTTGTTGGATGTAAGGCTGTCCTGGTTGTCCAGACGGGTAACCTTGCTGGGTACCAGGTTGCCCCGGATAACCAGAAGGTTGACTTTGATAGGTAAACAATGGACCACCAGCGGCCGAAGGTTGTCCCTGATAGGGTTGTCCTTGTGGGCCCCCAGATTGTCCTGGGTAAGACTGGCCATAATGTGGCTGCCCTTGGGGGGCTTGCACATAAGGTGGCTGGCCTTGATTAGGTGGTCCTTGAGGCTGTGCAGGGATTGCTTGGCCTCCATGAAAAGAGTGAGTACTAGGGTCCCAAGCAATGGATAACGGTACCGAAACTTCAACGAAGGGTTCAAGAGGCAAGGTTTGAGAGAATTGGAGGTATTGACCAATAGAATCGTAATAAAAAAGTGGACCTTGCGCGTTTGGATCCTGAACAGGTTGCCCATAGGCATCATATGGCCCCCCTCCTGGAACAGGACCAGAAGAGGGTGGAGCACTTTGTGCAGGGTGGACAAATCTAGGCGAGAGTTCTGGCTGGCCACTACTTACTTGACCGTGAGGGGGTTAAGAATTTTTAATCAAACAAAATGAACAGAATCAATCAAACAATCTAATGCAGCTAATGGCAAGGAAATGAAACCTTTTCTTTTGAGAACACAAATCAATGAAATGCTCTTTTTCCCGTTAACTATTGAATGCAAAAGATATTAGTTCGATTTCTTTTTCCAATGGCACAATGCACTTAAAATGAATTTTGAGAGACAACAACACCGAGTAAAGAGAAATAAAATCACTCAATGAAAAACACAACAAATGTGAAAAGAGCCGGTTGAGCCCAAACAACTGTAATCTGTGTCCGGGTAGTGAAAAGTAATCGAAACAATATGAAGACTGGTTCAATAACAATCACTCAAACAACTAAGCAAAGCGAGCAAAGAGGAAGGTTTTCGCAAAAGCAAAAGCAAGTAGTAAACGAATCTTTGTGAACGAGTGACGAAACAAAACCAATCCAACGAAATCGGCATGATAACACCAGGTCACAAGACACAAAACAAGATCCGCCCAACAAGACTTCGCAACCAAGTGCTTCAATGTTCAGACAATAGAAGTCAAGTCATAAACCAGGTGGAAAGAGCATGGGATAGTTAGACCAACAGGCTCAGGAAGCAAAATTGAAAAAAATTCAATTCTACAGGATCAGCGCGGGTGATACACAGCAACAAAGCGCTGACCAGAAACCACGCATAGCAACAAAGCGCTGTCAGCGCGGAAGTACACAGCTTAAGCACGCTGGTGCGATTCCAGAACCGTCGCAGTTGTTAAACGTACAAGCGCGATGACCACGAAGTCAAAGAAACAGCTATGCGATGTCAGCGCGACTGTTTTGTTATAAACCGCGCTGAGGGTAAAAAACAGGCACAATCAAGCCAAAAGCTCCCAAACCAAGGCAATAATTCTTTAAACAATTAAGGCACCTCCCAGACTGAACCAGGAAGTCTAAAAGCAGAGAACTAATCCCCAATCTTTGAAAAGAGAGTAACAATCAAACTCAAAGCAAGAATGAACAAAAAGGGACAAAGGCCAGCTCCCCAGCGGAGTCGCCAAATTGTTGGAGAGGTAAATCCCCTCTACAGATAGAGGCGATCCCTACTAGCCCAGAATGGGTCTAGCAACAATCAGTCAAAGCTACTATGCAAGTTCCTAATTGCAAATAAAAGGTAGGCAATGAACACCTACTTGGATTCCAACACTGTTGTTTGATGAAGAGATGCCGCTCTCGCTCCTTCGCTTTGGCCAGTCACGATCCTCCATGATCCCCGTGAATAGATACCTACACACACAAAGAGAAACACAAACACAAGCGTGAAATCTAATAAATGCAATTATACATTAGTCAGAAAGGACATAACTCACATTAACCATTACAAAGACAAATGAGAGTGGAACCATAATAGTAGTCATCTATTATTAATCAATAACAGAGAAGAGTACAACCAAAGTTCTGACGTCGAATCCTTCTCAAGAGGGTCCAGCCAGCGAGTCTCTTAAGCATTCACCCTTGGAGGTAGATCTCCCAAGACAAGAACTCTCTCTCACACAAGCAACACTTCACAACCTTCCTTAAGCTCTTTAGCAATCCCACACTTGTCACACCAAATACCTACTAACAGCAGCAGTCTAAGCACTATCAATTCCACACTGTCAAAAACTAGCTACTCATGGCAATGGTAGAGGCTTAAATAGGAGAAGGAGTCTCCATGAATGGTGGGAGGATGAGATTATCTCCAAGGAAGGTGGCTCAAATGACGAAACAGACATGCCAGAGAAGGGAGGGCGATATTTACAAGGCCAACAACCAGGTCTGGAGTCATCTGGAAGGCCGGCTGTTAGAACAAACTCGCCCAAACAAGATCAGCGCGGGTGTATAACTGCACTGGAGCGCTGACATCGCATCTGAATAACAGGGAAGGCTACGTCAGCACGACTCAATATAAATAGAAGATGCGCTGGTTCATGAAATTCGACTAGCGTGGAAAACACGTGTGCTTCCGCGCTGGCAGCGCATTAGTTGTATTATGAGGCGCCAGTCAGCGCGGTTATTTTAATAACAGTCGCGATGATGGGAAAAACTTTGGCAAAGTGGGTCATTTGGCACCATTAGAGAGCATGAGCATGATTAATTGGAATTCATGGCACAGTAGGGAGACTGACAGGGAGACAGTGACAAATTACTATGTAACACCCACTTAGGTACGTAGCTTTATCGGTTGTGCTGGTTATTCTAGGTACTTTATAGAAAATTTTGCTAAAACAACACATCCACTTTTTCAATTACTGACAAAAGATGCAGAATTTGTATGGAAAGATGATTGTAATGCAGCCTTTGTTAAGATCAAGGAACTGGTCTATAGTGCTTTGATCCTTAGAGGACCTGACTGGACATTACAATTCCACATTCATGCTGATGCTTCTGAGACAGCAGTTGGGGTAGTTTTTGGGTAGTAAGTAGTTAAGGTACCATATGCAGTTTACTATGTTAGTAAGAACTTGGCCCTTGCCGAGTTAAACTACAGAGTGAATGAAAAAGAGTTCCTTGCCATCATCTACACCATCAATAAGTTCCGGCACCATATCACTGGGTACCCCACCTTTGTATACATGGATCATGCAGACATTAGGTATCTGATGAATAAACCTGTTACTCCTGATCGTATTACAAGATGGCTTTTGCTACTTCAAAAATTTGATATTACCATAGTAGATAAACCAGGGAAGGATAACATGGTTGCTGACTTTCTGTCTAAAATAGAAAATAATGTCGAAGGTACACCCATCGAAGATAGCTTTCCAGATGAGTATCTTTTTGCAATTTCCGCTAACACTCCGTGGTATACAGATATTTCTAACTATCTTGCTACAGGTAAGGTACCTCATCATTTATCATATAAGGACCAACGGAAAATTATTCATCATAGCACCTGATATTCATGGATGGTAGGATACCTCTTTCATACAGGGGTTGATCAACAGATTCAGTGCTGTGTATCAGAGAAGGATATCTATGAGATATTGAAGGCCACCCATAGTGGACCTTGTGGAGGAAATTTTGCAGATAAAAGAATAGGCCACAAGGTGCTACAAATGGGATATTACTGGCCTTCTATATTTCATGATGCTAGAGATTATGTCTGAAGATGTGACAACTATCAACGGGTGGTATAACCTAGGAAATCAGATGAAGCGCCGTTACAGCCCCAGATAGTCCTTGAACCTTTTGAGAAGTGGGCTATTGATTTTTTTGGACCCGTCAACCCACCTTCCCATCAGAAGGTTCACATCCTGGTCTATACATATTATGTGACTAAGTGGGTGGAATCCAAAGCGATTGTGAAAGCAACAAAACAGGTCGTGGCTGATTTTCTTTTTGAAGAGATTTTTTCGTGATATGGTACCCCAAGAGAGATTATTTGAAATGGAGGAGCGTAGTTCACATCCCACATGATAAAGAGGCTTCTACAGAAATATGGGGTTAAGCATAGAGTGAAAACTCCTTACCATCCCCAAGCGAATGGACAGGTAGAAAGTACAAAGAAGGTATTGGAAAATATCTTGACAAAAACTGTAGCAAGTCATTGCCAGGATTGGTCACAGGAACTTGCAGAAGCTCTTTGGGAATAGAGGACGACATGGCAGAATACAATGGCATTTTCACCATTTGAGTTAGTCTATGGGAAATCCCCCTTGTTTTCGAATGAATTGAAATCAGTACACTCAGAACAGCTTTGGAAGTTGGATTAGACTTATCAGAGGCCCAGAAACATCGACTAGAACAGCTTAATGAGTTAGATGAGATTTTTTGAGTAGATATCTAGAGAACCATTGCTGTCCAACAACAGAGAACAAAATGGCATGATATATTTATCAAGAATAAGTTGTTTCATACAAGGGACTGGGCATTGTTATATGACTCCCGGTTTAAAGGTTTTAAACGAAAGCTTCTCACTCGTTGGATGGGACCTAATGAAATGGACACTGTATTCGCCAATGGTACAACCAGATTGGTGACAGTTGATGAAAATCATACTCTTTTCCTAGTGAACAGACACTATCTGAAGTTATACCATCGTCCAACTTCTAAAGATGCCTTCATAAAACATCTTTCTGAGACATTTGGTTTGATGGTTTTTGGTGCAGAGGATGCTCCCTCTACCTTTTGATCAATATATATATATATATATATATATATATATATCTATAAAATAATAATAATAAATGTATGCTATTACTACTTACTTGTTTTCCTTTTTGCAGGAATAAGAACTGAATTATGATAAGGAGAAACAAATAAATTTTTCAAGTAACTGTCATTGCTGTTACTCCGCCAGTGTTGTTACTCCACTGTTTCTGTTAC
Source organism: Pinus tabuliformis (assembly GCA_031772625.1). NCBI lineage: Eukaryota > Viridiplantae > Streptophyta > Pinopsida > Pinales > Pinaceae > Pinus > Pinus tabuliformis. The sequence goes on along the minus strand of CM062805.1, from coordinate 86,018,094 downwards.
TCCACCAGTGCTGTTACTCCATTGTTGTTGTTATTCCGTCGGTGTTGTTACTCCACTATTGCTGTTACTCCGCCGATGCTATTACTCCACTGTTTTTGTTACTCTGCCAGTGTTGTTACTCCACTGTTGCTGTTACTCCGTCAGTGTTTTTACTCCATCGTTGTTGTTACTCCGTCATTGCTATTACTCTATCGGTGTTGTTACTCTGTCGTTGTTGTTACTCCATCGGTGCTGTTACTCCATAGCTGCCATTACTCCATCAGTGTTGTTACTCCTTCAGCACCATTACTCCACCATTATTGTTACTCTACCGGTTATCTTTGTTTTTACTCCACTACCAGGTAGGTCAGCAGGTACACCTTCATTGACTCTTGCGGATTTAATTAAAATATTCCAAAAAAAGAGACTAGTATGTATGGTGGATGATCGTATTTAAGTTTGGGGGGTCTTGTCATAAAGAACGACGACATACCTAAAATTGTAATCATATCACATTATTACCAAATCCAATGAGAATGGAAACCAAAAAAAAGTGTGTGATTTTGTAATCATAAATCCTACACATTCGAATTTGAAATTGTACACCAAGAGCCTTACCGGTCATTTCCCCAGTATGCGGCATTTAATTACCATAATCATTCACCAGTACTGCCACACCCTACCATTAATTGATGTGTTTTTCGATGTGTACCAGTCATCATTAACATTCTTTTACCACGTGGCCGCCATGCTACCAATGTTGTCATCATCAGTTGGGTTGCTCTTACTCTCCCCCTACCAGCCGACTGTATCCATCGTGTTGATCCAGTTCTTACAGTGATGGGTGGATTGGTTGTGGGCCATGAGCCAGAGGACACGACAATGGTTAGAAAAAATCCAGAAGTTTGGTACGGTTTTGAAAATGCAGGATGGAATGTCTATTTTGATAGACTGTAAGGATTCAATGAGGAAATTACAACTGAATTTGCACTCAATTTGGAGGAAAGGAGCTCTTGGGTACGGGGGGTAGAAATCCCTGTTACAGAAGAAAGCATTGCAGAGGTCATCGGTCTACCCAGTAGGGGCAAAAATGGTTTTCATGAAGAACTTCCCTTTTGGAGTTCCCTGAATCATTCTTGCAGGCTGGAGAAAATGTTGTGTAGTAAGGCCGGGGGTATGACTGAAATTCATTACCACACCCATGGGGTTAGGTAGCAGGTTTCGTAATGAGATACATAACCTACGAGGGGAGGTATGCCACCATGTTTAATTACCATTTCAAAATATTGGCTCACCTCTGGTCCCACAAGAAGAAGCCTTCTCATTGAATATGCCTTTCTTCATGTTAAGCAATCTCTAGCTAATGGTGCACTCTGGTTAGCATTCACAACAAGTGGTAGAAGTCATTATCAACCATGGTCTAGTCCGACTGTTAGTCATGCATGCAATCGGTCGATTTCAAATCCCGTGGGAAACATTTTGGGATTCCGCTGAGGAAGAAATAGCGGCTGCTAGATCCGCTAGAGAAGAAGAGCCAGAAGAACAAATGGAGGAAGGGACCGGAGCAGAGGATGATTACATAGAACAAGAAGAACCATAGGAAATGGAGATGGAACCCGAAGGGCTAGAACAAAACTAGGAGAATGAACTAGGGAGGATAGTCTCTGCTGTCCCATAAGAACTAGCCTCTACCGTGGAACTAATGGAAAAAGAAGTGCTGCAGCAAGGGGTCAACATAGAAAGGGCCACCATCACCATGACCGAGGCTGTCCCTCAAGAGCCAGCCTCGACCATGGAACCAGTAGAGAAAATCAACAACACTATTGAGGCTGGGGGTGTCCCAAAAAAACCACCCTTGACTATATAACCAATGGAGGAAGACGAACCAGAATGAGAGGGGCCCAAAGCTGGAAGAACCGCGGGGCCAGCGAGAAAGGAGGCTATGGGTATAATGGATGGAATTGATGTGATTATGCAAGAATCCATTTGTACCAATGTCGTACTGTAAGAAACAGTGTAGACATTGTCTGTTCAAGGACTACTAGACATGGAAGGTGGTGTCCACAAGAACCACCATCAACTTGTCCAACCTTGGAGACCATAGAAGAATTAAAAGTTGGGATTGATGCTATTCCACAACAACCAGCGTCAAGCTTAGAATAGTGGACTATGCAAGCAGAGATTTTTACCCAGAGCAGAGATGCTGCAGGCAGGGGGAAGAGCCCAAGACCATGACTGGGGCTATGATAGATCAAGTGGGAAAATTCTTTCAATTTTCCTACCACTTCTCCATTCCAAAAGGGGCAAGGGTGTCTCACTTCACCCGACACATAGAAGAGGATGTGATCATTCCACCAATTTTGAAATATGATGGGTCGAAGAAAGGACTAGCTGTCATAGGCTTGTCGCCCACAGATCCCCACAAAGATCTCTCTCAAGAACCCAAAATAGATGAAGAAGTAAATGTTCTTGAAATGAGGGAACCTGGAAAGGAAAGTTTGGCTGAACCACCGATGGACATCCACCGAGTGAGCCAGCCACCTATCAATCTAGCCTCATAATAGGATGAGGCAGGAGATAGTAAGGAAGTGGCTGCTCCCTAGGAAGAGAAAGCATGCGAAGAAGCCCTATCGAGTAACCCTATGGATACCCCCTCGAGTAAATCACTACCTGTCAAGCTGGCTACAATACCAGATGAGGTGGTGGTTAAACGAGAATGGGTAGAATTGTGTGAACAATGAAGGCCGCCAATGAAACAGAAATACCAGCTGCAATTTAAAGAAACAATGTGGCTTAAAATAGAGATTAAGAAGCTGAGGAAGCAGATGCACCGAATGAAGAAACAGGTGAAGAGATATAAGCATCAGGCTAAGAGACCCACAGCCACGACGATCGAAGCAGGGACACAGGTAGATGGAGTGGCAACAACTTCGGTTGCCACTCAGGAAGACCCTATAGAATATTTGTTTGAAGGCCATGAGTTTTCTTTGACAGCTGAATTACAGACATAGAAATTGACTACGACGCGATACTAGAATGAAGCAAGGAGAGCCCAAGAATGAGCATCCACGACAATCTTCGAATATGTGGACCACATTGATATAATGCAATTAAGGTATACCAAGTAGCAACTCAAAGTGGAGCAGCTGGAAAGGCAAGTAGCAAAGTTGAAAACTGACAAGGAGCAGATGCTCCATTTACCACAAGAAGTGATGGCATGTCACCCTCCCGCTTCCAGTTATGCTTTATTTTTGCATGAACACTTTCTTTTCTTATGTTTGGAAAGTATCCAAAAGGAAAGTAGTCATTAGATTAAGGATGGTGTACAGTTCCTCTGGATAATGAGAGCCCAGGATGTGCCAAATTAGCATTTGATGTGTGAGCTTTACATGCATGGGTATCTCTTACGGGTGGAGAGAGAATTTAATCCAGTTCCATATATGGGGGACATTCATTTAAGGGCCCTCACCTCTTACACTTTTAATCAGATAAGCTGGCATAAGGCTTCTGATACATTTGAGTCAAATCAGGCCACGAAGCCTTTTACGGTAAGAGGAGAACCTGAGAGATCAATGATTATGTCTAATAAGCACACTACATCTTTGGAAATTATGGGGAAACAAGGAACGAATGTTGAGGACACAGAAGTGGAGTATTGATCTCTGTGTCAAAAAATTGGTCACGCTTCAAGATGAGGCCCTGGATAGTTGCCAGAAAAGGTGGATGATGTCACCCACATCTGTCTAGAACAGAGAACTGTTTGGAGGACCTAATTTTGCACGAGCACTCAGCAGGGTGCCAAGATATGTGGCGTGCATCCAAACATGTGGGGTTCGGTGGATGGGAATTTGATTCTTGTACCTTGTGTTGGCATTATGAGACATATGTTGTACTTGATGGAAACCCACTCATCTCAGATGATAAATTATAGTGTAGCAAAGTTCACGCACTTTCGCGAAGATAAAAGTTTCTCTGATGTAGAGAAAATTTCACGCACTTTCATGAAGATAAAAGTTTCTTTCATGTAGAGAAAAGTTCGTGCACTTTCATGTAGAGAAAAGTTCACGCACTTTCATGTAGAGAAAATTTTCTTTCATATAGAGAAAAGTTCACGCACTTTCATTCAGAGAAAAGTTCACGCACTTTCATGGTTGGCTCATGGTATTAGTTCGAGAGTTTTTGATCCTATGGTTTTGGTCCGTGGTATTGCATCCAAAAGTGTTGACCCCAAGTATTGGGTTCATGGTATTGTGTTATTATGGTTTTGGACCGTGGTATTGTGAAACGCCTAAGACTATAAAAGAGGAAGGACATCATTTGGCAAGGCAATCATCTGAATGAATTGAATATCTAATAAGTGCTAGATCTAAAATATTTGCGATTTGGGTTATGGTGCAGATCTGGATCTGAATGAAGGAGGAACCTTAGCGCATAAAGAAGGATAAGTTCTATTTATGGGTCATAATCTTTAAGCTTGAATGATGGTATCTCTGTATGATGTTGATCTGTTATATGTGGCACATGCTTGATCTATAAATCTGATAATCTGGTTTAATTAGTGTCTGAATACTTGAAAGAATCAATTATCCTTTATAGATCAGTACGCAGGTTCAGTGAAGCGAAAGTGTGTATACATGCTGGTTCAGTGAATGAAAACAGTGTATACACAAGTTGTTCCAAGCACAAAAGAGTATGCATGCAGGTTTCAGATTGTTGAAGTAGTGTATATCATTTAATTCTCATCTAGTTGCCTCTATTTATTGATGTAGTGTTCTGGGTTTAGAATTTTGTGTTTGGTTACTGTTACTGTGTTCTGGGTACAACTGTCATAGAAGTGTTTACTTGATTAAGTGCTAATTGGTGAAAAGGAGATTGTTTGATGCAGAAATACTTGATGATTGATTGATGTTCATGGATCCAGTTTGAAAATTTAGGAAACGTGGTCCCACGAAGAAAGAGAAGGTCATAGCCTTCAGTAGGCCAGCACCTACGTACTATTATCTTGGCTAGTACAAAAGCTAAAGGGGTTGTATCTCCCTTCAAGGAGAAGCTGGAGAACGAGAGATGGTTGTAGCTCTCTGCAGGTTATAGCACTCGTACTGGTAAAGGACTGCACCAATACATTGTAAAAGGAAGTTTCTAATTAACAAATGATAGAGACAAATTGCAGCAGGTGGTTTTCACCCACATTGGGTTTCCACCTTATATCTTGTGTTCTTGTGTGTGATTGTCCTCTGCTCTATTTTACTGTTTCTGGTTATTAGTTATTTGATTCTGATACACAGATTAATAATCAACATCTAAAAGATAAAGTAAATTATAAGTTTGCATTATATACGCGGGTTTCCTACTAGATAGTTGCGTATATACACAATTTTAATTAACTGAAGTAGCGTATATCATCTAGATTTGAAAAAGGAATATTTGACTTGAAAACACTGATTCACCCCCGCTCTCAGTATTATTTCCAACAATTGGTATCAGAGCAGGTCCTTCTGAAGAAGCTTGATCGCTTGGAGGAAGATCCATCATCATGAGCAACTACGAGAGAGAAGCATCCATCAGGCCACCGATTTTTTATGGGACAAACTTCGTATGTTGGAAGGTAAGAGTTATTGCCTATCTTCAATCTCTTGGTACAGAAGTTTGGGATATCATAGATACAGGGTACTCTTTTCCATCAGCAACTCCTACAGATCCGGCTGAGAATAGGAAATATGAAACAAATGCAAAGGCAGTCAATACCCTATTAGGATGTCTATCTCAATCAGAATTCGTCAAGGTTATGTAGTATAAATCCGCAAAAGAAATATGGGACAAGATTGTTTTGAGCTATGAAGGAGATGAACAGGTAAAACGAGCAAAACTTCAAACCCTTAGAATTCAGTATGAAAATCTTAGAATGCATAGCGATGAAAGTGTGGCTAACTATTTCCTTCGTGTAGATGAGATTGTTAATTGTATGAAAAACTTGGGTGAAGAAATAAAAGAGGCTGTTGTGGTTGAAAAAGTTCTAAGATCTTTGTCCCCTAGGTTTGAATCTAAAGTTTCTGTAATAAAAGAAAAGGAGAATCTTCAAAACCTTACCATGTCACAGCTACACGGGATTCTAACTGCTTATGAAATGAGGAAAGGAGGAACATCAAACAGGAGAGAAGTAGCTTTCAAGGCTTCAGGCAAAGGAGACTACTATGAGTTAGGACATGCGTCATAAGAGGAAGAAGAATCAAATTTTGTCAAAAACCTTCAACGGGGTACTGGAAGATTCAGAGGTAAGTTACCTTTCAAATTCTTTGCTTGTGGGAGAGTCAGTCACTATGCTACCAAATGTCCTCATAAGGATAAAACTGAGAAGGGGAAGGAACCTATTAGATGGAACAAGAAACAGAATGTAACTAAGAAAAGTTACTACACTCATGAAGATAGTGATGGTCTTTCAAATAGTGATGAAGATGAACGAGGTAATAACTATAAACTTTTAATGGCTTTTGAAGATGATGATTACATGGATGCTATAGATGTGGATGGCTTTTATGAAGAGATTTCTAGACTCAAAACATGTTTAGAAGAAAAGAATGTGTTCATTGATACTCTGCAATTCCAACTTGATGAAAAAGAAAAATTTCTTGAGAAGTTAGAATGTGAAATTGTTGGCCTTAGAAAAGAAATTAAGAAAACAAAGGCTCTTAATCTTAAATTTGTTAAAGGATCTGAAACTCTGGATGAGATTATCAATGTACAACGTTCTCCACTAATCAAGACAGGTCTGGGGTATAATGGAGAAGCATCTCAAGCATCCACCTCAAAGAGTTATCTCGATGCAGCAAGGAGGAATGAGCAAAAGCCCAATGGAGATCACCAGGTAAAACAGGGACGAATTACATCAAGAATAAACAAAGACTACCAGGTAAATCAAGGTAAATCCACCTTAAGGATGAACAAAAGCTACAACCAGCCACAGGTAAAATCTTCTCAATTTGCCTCAAGAATGGATGAGAAACTACAATCATTTGGCAGGTAGATTTGATAATCGCAGAAGTTTCTTCAATGGCCAATGTTTCTCTTGCCATAACTTTGGCCACAAAGCAGCTCAATGTGTTGCCTATAAAACAATCATGACTAGAGAAGCTCAAAAACAAAGAAGTATCACTGGGATCACGAAAAGGACCTATAACAACTTTTCAGCCCTTGAAAATGAAATTGAATGTTCTATTTGTAATAACTTTGGTCATGAAGATTCTGAATGCAAGAGCAGGTTTTGGCAGACAAACGAACAAGCCTAAAGTACCAGAACATGGAGAATAAAGGAACCACAACGAGAAAGATGTGGGATAGCTTTTTATGCAGAAGGACAGGAAAATCAATGGTACATTGACAACGGATGTTCGAAGCATATGACAGGTGATAAAGAAAAACTTGAATCATATAGTGCTTTAGAAAAGGGAAAGAAAGTTTCTTTTGGAAATGATACCCCTGTAGTCATAAAAGGAAGAGGCACTGCTCAGTCGAAAGAAAAGGTCAAAGCTGGAAATGTTTTGTATGTTGATGGCTTGAAGCATAATCTACTGAGTGTTAGTCAGATGTGTGATCAAGGAACCGAGGTAATATTTCGATCAAATGGATGTAGTGTTTGTGATCTTGATATAGGAAAAACAGTGATCAAAGGCAGAAGAACTCCAAATAATTTATACATATTTTAAGAAGGACAACAACAATTCTATTTGAGCAAGGATGATGAACACTGGTTATGGCACCAGAGGTTGGGGCATCTAAGCTTTTCACAAATAAGGAAAGCATGCAAATACCAAGCAGTTCGTGGTCTTCCAGATATCAAAATTCCAGACAACGCCATATGCAAATCATGTCAGTTTGGTAAGCAAACCAAAATTAACTTCCCTGAGAAGGAAGGATCAGCCAGCAGGCCTCTTGAACTAGTCCATACAGATGTATGTGGTCCATTTAGGACAAGGTCACCTCGAGGAGAAGAATACTTTATATTATTCATTGACGACTTCTACAGGATGGTTTGGTTAGGACTTATGAAACACAAAGATGAAGCATTCAAAAAATTCAAATCTTTCAAAGCCTTGGCTGAAAACGAATCAGATCACAAAATTAAGTGCCTCAGGTCTGACAGAGGTGGAGAGTTTACCTCAAATGAATTTTTCAATTTCTGTGAAGAACATGGAATAAGAAGGGAATTCTCTATAGCTAGGACTCCTAAGCAAAATGGAGTGGTGGAAAGGATGAACAGAACGGTTCAACAAATGGCTCGTGCTATGCTTGATGAGTCTGGAACTCCTGCAACCTTCTGGGGTGAAGCTGCATTTGTTGCGGTTGTTATTCTCAACAAAACAAATGTCCGAGTGAATAGCACTCAAACTTCTCATGAGCTCTGGTATGGTGAGACTCCTTCGGTAAAGCATTTCAAAATTTTTGGAAGCAAATGCTATATTAAGAATAATGATGAGCAGCTTGGCAAACTTGAACCTAGAGCAGATGAAGGCATTCTCCTTGGTTATTCTCCCCACAGCAAAGCATATAAGTGTTACAATAAAAGACTTGGAAGAATTTTTGACATCATTGATGTGGTGGTTGATGAAAAAGGAAACATTCCTAGGCAAGTAAATTATGAAAATATCGAAGAGGATGAAGACTACCCTCCAAATCAGACTAAAGATGAAGAAGAACCTCAAGAGGCACCAAAGGACAAGGCAAGGTTAGAAGAGAAGACTCCATCTAGGTATGTTTAGAAGAATCGTCTAGAATCTCAAATTTTGGGGAAGAAAGAGGCAGGTATACAAACAAGAAGAACAATTGCAGAAGCCTCAAACTATTTGGCTTTGCTCTCCTCCACTGAACCACAAAATGTAAAAGAGGCATGCAAAGATGAATGCTGGGTTAAGGCAATTGATGAAGAACTTGAGCAGATCGAAAAGAACAACACTTGGGAGTTGGTTCCTAGACCAAAAGATAAGAATGTCATAGGGACAAAATGGATCTTTAAAAATAAGTTGAATGAAAATGGAGAAGTGATTAGAAACAAGGCCAGACTTGTTTGTAAAGGGTATGCTCAACAAGAAGGAATAGAATTTGAAGAAACGTTTGCTCCCATTGCTATACTTGAGGCCATCCAAATGTTCCTTGCTCTCTCAAGTTTTCAAAAGTTCAAAGTATTTCAAATGGACGTGAAATCAACCTTTTTGAATGGAGACTTAGAAGAAGAAGTGTACATTGAGCAACCAGATGGTTTCATTCTTGGGAATGATCCAAATCTTGCATGTAGACTAAAAAAGGCTCTCTATGGTCTTAAACAGGCTCCGAGGGCTTGGTACTACCATTTGGACAAATATCTTCATCAACAAGGATTCTCAAAAGGATCAGTAGATAGCAATCTTTATATAAAAATCGAAAATGACAAATTGCTAATACTAGTTGTGTATGTAGATGATATTATCTTTGGCAGCAATGAAGAAGCTATGAGTCAAAGCTTTGCCTTGGTGATGCAGAAAGAATTTGAAATGTCCTTGCTTGGAGAACTGACATACTTTCTTGGATTTCAGATCCAACAAAATGAAGGCGGTATCCTTTTGTCTCAAACCAAGTATCTCAAGCAGATCTTGAAGAAATATGGCATGGAAGATTCAAAACCAGTGTGTATCCCTATGGTTACAGGATGCAGCCTCAGTGAAAATGATGAATCAGCTGCTCTGCATCAACCAACCTATAGATCCATGATTGGAAGTCTTCTTTATTTGACAGGTACTCGACCAGACATCATGCATGCAGTGGGAATAGTTGGAAGATTTCAGGCAAATCCTAAAGAAACCCATCTTCAGGCAATAAAGAGAATTTTCAAGTATCTTCAAGTAACTCAAAACTATGGCTTATGGTATCCTAGAGATACAGATCTCACTCTACATGCTTATACAAATGCAGATTGGGCTGGAAGCGTGGATGACAGAAAAAGCACAAGTGATGGAGCATTCTTTATGGGTTCCAGATTAGTATCTTGGTTCAGCAAGAAACAGAGTTCGATTGCTTTATCTACAGCTGAAGCGGAATATGTGGCCGCTGCATCTTGTTGCACTCAACTCCTTTGGATGATACAAACCTTGCAGGATTTTCAAATCACTTGTACACAACCTATCTCCATCTTATGTGATAATACAAGTGCAATCAACATTTCAAAGAACCCAGTCATGCATTCAAAGACCAAGCACATATCGATCAAATATCACTTTCTTCGGGAACAAGTGTTGGAACAAAAGGTCAAATTGGAGTATGTACCTTCTAAGGAACAAGTTTCTGATATTCTCACTAAACCACTGCCCAGGGAAACTTTTGAATACCTAAGACAGAAGCTGGGAGTAGTTGATGCATCATATTTATGTTAAATCTTATCTGTTTCAGAGAAAAATGGGTGTACGAGAGTTGCCTGAGGAGTTTCCACGTACATAAGCAGGTTTGTGAAGAGACAATCGCGTATATGGAGGTTTGATGGATATCATTAGGGACAGGCTATGGTTGAAGATAGCTTGATATGGGTCTGACAGAGACCATCTGGCACAGGTTCATGGGGAGTAGATAAACTTCTAATGATGCATTGTTGGCATTATCTTAGAAGCTTTTGGTTCTAGTTCATAGTTATTGTTGGTTGCAAGTGGAACAAATGCAGAGGGAGAACAGAAGGAAATCATGGTTGCTGATCTGAATGGTGATTGACAGATGCTACTACTATCAGTTATTAGTGACTTTCATAAAGTCTTGCTCTAGATATTTCGTCTCTATGTCATGTATCTATTTTATGGTGTCAAGGTCATGTAACGGCCTATCTTGGTTTCCCCACTATGCCTGGGATGAAGATGTCATGTATTTGGTTGTCATATGTAAATTTCTGATGTATCCCCACTTAGTTGGGTGGATGATCCCCACTTGGTTGGGTGATGGATGTATGTATTGAGTCTTTTGGTGATAGGAAGGTCTTTTATGATGTGTAAGTCTTGGTTCTTCTTGAAGAACAGCTTTTGCAGATCTTGCCTACGGTTAGGGGGAGCATGAACATCACACTTCAGTAGAGCAGAGATTTCAGCATGTACTCAAGGGGAGCATGGACACATTGGTACACCTTGGCATATACAAAGGGGGAGCTCATTCAGAAATTTCAGCAGGCACTCAGGGGGAGTATGGACAGCAAAGGAAGAGAATATCTTGGTCCGCCCTTTGCCCTTGATGTCAAAGGGGGAGAGTGATTTGGTATTGTTTCCATCAAGTCCAAAGGGGGAGATTGTTGGCATTGTGAGACATATGTTGTACTTGATGGCAACCCACTCATCCCAGATGATAAATTATAGTCCAACAAAGTTCACGCACTTTCATGAAGATAAAAGTTTCTCTCATGTAGAGAAACGTTCACGCACTTTCATGAAGATAAAAGTTTCTTTCATGTAGAGAAAAGTTCACGCACTTTCATGCAGAGAAAAGTTTCTTTCATGTAGAAAAAAGTTCACGCACTTTCATGCAGAGAAAAGTTTCTTTCATATAGAGAAAAGTTCACGCACTTTCATGCAGAGAAATGTTCATGCACTTTCATGGTTGGCTCATGGTATTAGTCCAACCGTTTTTGATCCTATGGTTTTGGTCCATGGTATTGCATCCAAAAGTGTTGACCCCAAGTATTAGGTTCATGGTATTGTGTTATTATGGTTTTGGACCGTGGTATTGTGAAAGGCCTAAGACTATAAAAGAGGAAGGAGATCATTTGGCAAGGCAATAATCTGAATGAATTGAATATCTAATAAGTGCTAGATCTGAAATATTTGTGATTTGGGTTATGGTGCAGATCTAGATCTGAATGAAGGAGGAACCTTAGCGCATAAAGAAGGATAAGTTCTATTGATGGGTCATAATCTTTAAGCTTGAATGGTGGTATCTCTGTATGATGTTGATCTGTTATATAAATATGATGATCTGGGTTAATTAGTGTCTGAATACTTAAAAGAGTGAATTATCCTTTATAGATCTGTACGTAGGTTCAGTGAAGCGAAAGTGTGTATACACGTTGTTTCAGTGAATGAAAACAACATATACGCAGGTTGTTCCAAGCACAGAAGCGTATGCACGCAGGTTTCAAATTGTTGAAGTAGCATATATCTTTTAATTGTGATCTAGCTGCCTCTATTTATTGCTGCAGTGTTCTGGGTTCAGAATTTGGTGTTTGGTTACTGTTACTGTGTTCTGGGTACAACTATCAGAGAAGTGTTTACTTGATTCAGTGCTAATTGGTGAAAAGGAGATTGTTTGATGCAGAAATACTTGATGATTGATTGATGTCCATGGATCCAGTTTGAAAATTTATGAAATGTGGTCCCAGGAAGAAAGAGAAGGCCGTAGCCTTCAGTAGGCCAGCACCTACGTACTAGTATCTTGGCTAGTACAAATGCTGAGGGGGTTGTAGCTCCCTTTCAGGAGAAGCTGGAGAACGAGAGAGGGCTGTAGCTCTCTGCAGGTTGCAGCCTGCATACTGGTAAAGGACTGCACTAGTATATTGTAAAAGGAAGTTTCTAATTAACAAAAGATAGAGACGAATTGTGGCAGGTGGTTTTCACCCACATTGGGTTTCCACCCACATTGGGTTTCCACCTTATATCTTGTGTTCTTGTGTGTGATTGTCCTCTGCTCTGTTTTACTATTTCTAGTTACTAGTTATTTGATTCTGATACACAGATTAATATTCAACATCTGAAAGATAAAGTAAATTATAAGTTTTCATTATATATGCGGGTTTCCTTCTACATAGTTGCATATATACGCGGTTTCAATTAACTGAAGTAGCGTATATCATTTGGATTTGAAAAAGGAATATTTGACTTGATAATACTGATTCACCCCCCCTCTCAGTATTATTTCCAACACCTTGTCCTATGGTTGCCAGCAGAACACTACACCCTAGCCTATAATGTACCAAATGATTGGTGGAAGGATGTTCTCCTCACAAAAGGTTTTAAGGTTCTAGGAACAGAAATGGCCGAGGAGTACGATCTTGCACGGCTGCAGGAAGCACACAACCTATCCAACCCAAACCTACGGAGATGGAAAGCTGCACAAGGGCGTGCAGAAGGCTAGTTGGGGTGTGATGTTGGGCCCCAAATTGGCCTATCTTTTCCTTGCATTTCCACTCCTCTTTTCATCCATTTTTGTGTTCATTCACTTATATTTACTGTGTAAAACTATGAGGTAATTCCCCTTTATTGTCTCTTGGGATATTTAATTAATGAAGTAGAGTTATGATGGTTTTTTACCTATGCGAACCACTAAAAAATGTGATGACCACAGATTGTGGAGTGTAGGTGTTGATTGCACAGCATATCGCGGCAGTTCTGCGATTCATAGCAGTTGATCAACCACGACGAAATAGCATAACTGATTGCAGCTTTTCTCAACCCGTTTTTGCACCATTCCTGTTCTTGCTCTCTCTACGCTAGTACTGTGATGGAACTGATGTATATCTTTGGGCATATAGTTTCCAGGTTTTAGGGAGAGATGTTATTCTACTTTGTACTGTATAAAAGACGGGTCATTCCTATATCGGGGTTAAGGAGACCCTGCACTATATTGTAACAACATTATTGAGATTAATAAGATACAAACCTTTCTGCTGATCTATCGTTCGTTGTGATTAACACAACCCTAATCAGAGAGATGGGCCCACTCTTCTGATCAGGTGTTGCGTGTTTTCTTGTTGTGTGTGTTGTTTATAGTTGTGTTTATTTCTTGTTGTTGTCGCAGATTTCTCAGATAACTGTGAATACCTTTTTAAGTTCTGCAATTGAGTTTTTGTGTCTATTTCAACAATGTCTTGATTGGTAATCATGAACCCTTGGTTGAAGGCAGACTGTAACCTTGCCCCTACATATATCTTGCATGTTGCCTTAAAAATAATACACACTTAGATTGGTACATTAATGTAGGAAAAGGGGTGGATAAATTGTTCACACTTGGACAACAACAGTCGCAGAACACGAAGGTGTCAAAAGTCACAAAGGGTTGTTCGCCCTTATTTTGTAGAGTGTCAAGTCAGCTATAAAGATCTATCCATGGTCTACAGACCATGGGATTATATAAAAAGGAGCTAAGTAAGTAGGCTCTAGGAAAAAAAGAAAAAAAGAGAAGGGAGATAAAGAGTAGCGGAGTAGTGTGGGAAGTTCTAAGTGTTCTCAGGTCTTAGCATAGGTAGAGGCCATGTACCTGAGTGCACAAAGGTCTAGGGTAGAAGTCCACAAATGAGTGTGTGGATCCCTGGAGCTAAGTGCATAGGGTGGATAGAGTCTGTATTAAACTAGAAATATCAATAAAGAGAAGGATTATGCAATTACTGTGTAATTAGTGTCTTTTAATGCATCTGATTATATTGTGATTTGGGTTTATATTACAACATTTATTTGATGCGCGAATGTATGTATATTTATTAATTGAACACAAGTAATAATATCAGTTTATGTGATGATAATTGTAATTGTTTGGAAGAATAAGTAAAACACTTGAGATAACTCGAGAACCTATATAATACATTGTCATAGCAGCATGAAAGTACGTGAACCACTCATAAGGGATGCACGAAGGTCAATCGTACACATTCGTGGAGGTATTTAAGGGCGGGATAGAGGGTAGATAAATAAGCCCTAAGGCTTATCAACCCGCATGAGGGTAGGAGTATAGGTAGAAACCAACATCACAACCATCTTAGGGTACAGAAACTTGGTTCCAGCATCCCCCATACTGCTTTGGGTGAGACTTCGGTTCACGATCCATAGGCTGATGACGAAAGGACCAGTAGTGTAGGGATTTGTTTGGCTAACTAATGTTGAACCTAGTTCAAGGACCATGAAGCCAACATTACGCACTCCACATGGGTATCTAATCTTGTTCCAGTGGGTAAGAAATCCAAGGAGATACTTTTATGCATTGAATTTCGAAACCTTAGCCAAGCCTCGGATAAATATAACTACTCGGTTCCCTCCATGGAGCAAATCCTCCAGACTATTTTGGGATCCGAAGTTTTCTCCCTGTTAGATGGCTTCTCTGGTTACAATCAATTTCTACTAGCAGAATTGGATTGGATCAAAACAACATTCCGAACTAAGTGGGGGATGTTTGCATTTTGGCGCATGCCTTTCAGATTGATAAATGTTGGGGAAGCCTTTCAGAGAGTGATGATATCACTTTCCAAGGCCTTATGGGTCAAAGTGTGGTGGTCTACCTAGACGATGTCACCATATTTTTGAAGAAAAGGAGTGACCATGCCCAATCACTTAAAGCAAATTTTCAAAAGATGTCGAAAATATGGGATCTCCCTCAATCCTAAGAAGAGCATATTTGTAGTTTCGGAAGGAGACCTGTTGGGCCACATCATCACAAAGAATGGAATCACTATAGATCCTGAACACGTAAAAGCTATAGCGCAGATTCCGTAGCCAAGAACCAAAAAAGGTATGCAATCTTTCCTATGCAAAATTAATTTCCTTCGTAAATTTATTTCAAATTTTGTGCAAATTATAAAACCTTTAGAGAACATGATAAAGAAGGATTGAGTATTTAAATGGGATTAAGAGGAAAAGGAATATTTTGAGTGGATTAAGACAATGATCGTGGAGGCGCCATCCCTCTCTAGCCCTAATTTCAACAAAGACTTTATCTTATACACTTTTGCCTCAGATTCATCATTGGCAGTGATTCCTAAACAAAAGGATTGTGATCACGATGAACATCCCATATCATTCATGAGAACATGACTTCAAAGCACAGAGATAAACTACCATGACATTGATAAGCAAGCATATGTGGTCTACAAAGTAGTGAAACACTTCAAACCATACATCCTAAAAAACCGTGTGACAATAATGGTCCCACACCTAGCCGTCATATCCATTTTTGTTCAACGAGAGCTGGGAGAAAGGAGAGCCAACTGGATGACCTCCCGCCAAGAATATGATTTGGAATTCAAACCTTCCCATAGTGTAAAAGGGCACAGACTCTACAAAATGATTGCCAAGGTAGTCGATGATAAAAAAACAGAGCATGATCAACCGATCCAAGAAATGGAAGGATGGGAGCACGAAATCGAAATGTGCCATAATGAACTCCTCGGCTCACACGGTGCCTCATCATGGTATTCTAATGTAAAGCAATACCTAGTGAAGGGGTATTTACCTGAAGCTATGTCTCCCAGACAAAAGAGGGTCGTTAGGCTCAAGGTTGCCTCATATCAAATGGTGCAAGGAAACCTTTTCAGAAAGCACCACCTCGGTATATTAAAAAAATGTTTAGAATACAATGAAGCCCAACATGTCCTAAAATATCTACACGATGGGCCTGCAGGGGTCACTATGCAGATGACACCATGGCTCATAAGATCATGTGGGTAGGTTTCTATTGGACCACACTATTCAAGGACACTCATGCTTCTGCGTGAAAGTGTCCTATCTGCCAGGTACATGCAGGCAGGCAAGAAATCTCTGCTACCCCACTCCAACCCATAGTGATTGAGGGACCTTCTTAGCAATGGGGGTTGGACATCATAGGGGAGACCATGCCAAACTCGTCAAAACAACACAGGTACATACTCATAGCCATCGACTGTTTCACCCGATGGGTAGAGGCAATTCCATTGTGTAAAGTTAATGATGATGAGGTAATATCCTTTATTAAGCAGTGTATCATAGCCAGGTTCCATGTTCCAACCTCTCTTGTCTTTGATAACACTACTTATTTTTCATCTTTGAAATTGTATGATTTTTCTTTAGAAAATAGCATCGTATTGAAACATTCAGCCAACTACTATCCTCAAGGGAATGGCCTAGCAGAATCAACCAAAAAAAACCTCATCTGTATCATCAAGAAAACCTTGCTTTCCCACCATCAGAATTGGCACAACGCCCTCAGTAATGCCCTATAGGCTGATCGGGTAACTCCCAAAACATCAATCGACACGTCTCCCTACTTCCTAGTTTATGACAAAGAAGCCATTCTGCCACCCAACCTATACCTACCCACCCTCAAACTGGCTCAAGAGTCGCAAGGTTCCCCGTGTCCTGCCACTCAAAGTTGAATCAATGCCTTCATAACATTGGAGGAGGAAAGATCTAAAAATAATGAAAAATTTTCCATCCATCAAGCATGGATCTAGAGGTGGTTTGACAAAAAATCCATGGGATCCTACGAATTTGATGTCAGTGATCTAGTGCTTAAGTTGGATTGGGCCCATGAGGACAAATTTAAGCACACAAAGTTCCAAGCCTTGTGGATAGGCCCTTTCTAGATCATGGAAAAAATTGGCGATGACACCTTCAAATTGCAAAGCTTGGGAGGGCGAGTGGAACCCCTCCTGGTGAATACCCATGACCTGAAATGTTATTTCACCTAGAAACCCCAAAGTTGTTGGCCTCACCTTGTGCTATAGTTCCATTCAGTTTTCCTTAAATAGGCATCCTTTGTTGTCAGTATTGGTTTTTGTTTGTTTTGCGTGTTATCTTTTGGAATAAATTCAAGATGGAAGTAAGAGTTTGGAACAACACTACATATTGGCTCCCGTGGATACTCTCTGAAGCTGGTTACTAGCCAAGACTTAAGTTGTGATGAAAAATATAGTAGGAAAAATTGGTCGTAATGGGGAACTCGATGGCACACACGGTCTTTTCTCCCACTCACGTTGATCTGACCCAACTTTTAACATGGTTGAAAGATCTTGAATTGTGTTAACCCATATATGGTTCTAGGAATTTAAGGGAAACTAAAGAAACCAATCACGAGCATACATATATCTCAAGAAAATAATAAGGTCTTTGAAAAACCAGAAACAACCTCTTTGCAAGTCAAATAATTTGAGATCCCTAGTCCACCCAAGCTTTAAGCCATCACCAAATAAGTGCGTATATGTACAGATAAATAAGTGCCAATGAGAACCTCCATCCATTTCATAATAAGGGCTAAAGGACTGAGAAAGGATTCCTACGCAAAGAGGTGAAGTAACGACTCTGCTGGGGTACTAACCAGGCTCATTGGCAGTGGAGTAACATTTGGAATTTCTAGGTAGTGTCTCTGTCGGGGTATTGTTCAAGCTCACTAGCAGTGGAGGAACACCAGAGTACTGTTACTACCATACTAAGAAACCTCTAAAAAAGCTCACAATGTAGTTTCAGCTTCCCCTTTCTTTCCCAGGACGATGGGAGGTGATACTCTGTCTCGTGTGTAAAGCCCATGTAATGCAGGCTAAGACAGCTGCCTGAAGTAGTGAATATTCCATTTCTTATTTTGAAAATGAGATGGCTCCCCCTACCGCTAAAGCTACTCACGAGGCCTCATGAAGCAGGTTGTGCAAGGATGACCCAGAAGAGGAGCCAACTATCTTCAGGGATACTACTTGTAACATTAGAAAAACCACAAGGCTCTCCTGGTATAGAATTTACGAAGAGTTTGCAAATCTAGACATCCCAAAGACACAAGAGTATTTTCAATTTTACCTCCATGTCAAAAGATCGAGGTTACATAAGGTGGCAACATAGCCCCCAGTCTTCCCTTGCTCGGAAACCATTGAATGGATCTTGCAATGCACAAACATAGAGTCCTAGTTGATCAGAGGCCACAATGCAGTACCCATAGCCACTATCTCCCCGGTAGACATCAGTGCTTACTACACACTCCCTGAGAATCATGAGGTCTTCAATACCAAGTGGCTTGTTTGGTTCTCGACTCTAACAAAATACATCCTCAGGGAATGGTGTCAAGACCCTTCAAAGTTAGGGGTCAGGAAAGATAAAGCTTACAAGACAGAGGGATTGCGAAAAGTGTATCAGTTAATTGCTGTAATGATGTGCCAGTTGTATGGCAAGCCAGACCGCGACATTTTCTATGGCACCTAGGTTCCCCTCATGTACATCGTTGCCACCCGAGAGACCATTTTTAATTGGGAAATCATCCTATGCTCATCCTTGAAAAAAAACATAATGGTTTTCAAGCTCCCACAACCAGAACAACCTCCATAATTCTATATGTCATCGTACCTCCTCCATGTTGTTTACTCGAGATGCTACTTTGAAAAATGGAGTTACAACTGGAACTTGTCGGCAGCCAACCCCATGCATAGCCATCATAATGTTTTTTGGGACACAAGTTACAAAGGCATGATAGATATAATCTTCGAAACTTTCATCAGTCCATTGTACCAACTAGATTTTGGTGAGGAACCATCATGCATGTCTAAGAGGGCCATGAAGGCACTCGTCAAGGTAGCACATTGGTTCCCCATTGAAGAGGGTACGTTCATTAGGGTGTTCGGTACCCATAAGCCTCTGCATGCCCTACCCAGGTTTGACATAGATAGGACACTCCTATGAGAGGTCTTCTATCTGATGACATAAGGGCTTTCAAATATATTGAATAAAGGAAGAGAGATACCCTGGCCCTCCTTCCCCCTCATCCTCGAGGTATACATTGTATAAAATCTCAAACATGTAGAGGCAGAGGCAGAGGTGCTGAAAGGGAGCCTTTTCATAACGCTCAACTACTGAACTTATGATCTGGAGAAAATAGTGGCGGCCGATTGCAAGAAGGAAAAATTAAGTTGGTCATATTCTCTTACCCAAAAGGACATTGAGGAGAGGGTTGGGAACTGGTAAAATACTACAAGGAAATTAAACCCAAGCAAAGAACATGTTGCAGAGGATGAGCCCCAAGACGATTCCCAAGAAGATATAAGCCTCAAAGAAAGAGATTTTTCCATAAAGAAGAAGCAGCACGTAGCACCAATAGGCACTGGGGAAGCTGAGAAGTGAAAAGGGAAGGAGGTTGAAGATCCCGTGAGCAACAATGAGGAGGAGGATGCAACCCCATAAAAAAAAAGCCAGATTGGAAAGAAAAAATCAAGAGCTCAAGAGGCAAAGGGAGATAGAGAGAAAACAACCTCCAGATTCTAGCAACCAGAGCCAGAACAAGAAAAGGAGAAGGTAATAGGAACAAGATAGGGAGAAACAATTGTGAGAAAAGCAACGGGAACAAGAATATGCAAAGAAGAAAAGGCAAGAAGAAGAGAAAAAAAATAGGAGGAAGAAGAGAGAAAAAAGAAGGAAGAGGAATAGCAGAAAAAATTGGAAGAAGAGGCTGAGAAGAGAAGGCAAGAAGAAAACAGGACGTTGGAACAAGAACTGAAGAACATGGAAGATGAACTAGAGAGGCAATAGGCATTACCAGAGGAAGAAAAAACACAACGAGAAGAAGAGCTTAGGAGGGATAAGGAAAAGGAAGGCAGAGAGAGAAAATAAGGCGAGACCAGCAAAATACTTGACTTCAGCACGGGACAAAGAAAGCTTCCTCCATTAGACATACCCCCTTCTACTCTACTCACTGGCAGACATCTTCCACTCGGAGAGCTGGGCATCACAGAGGATCAAGATGAGGAAGTCCTAGATCTCACTAGACCCACTTTCGATGAGATAAACCTCAATATCGTAGAAGAAAGGAAGAAGTTTTGTAGCATGAACCTAGCCGAGCCTCTGTCAGTGACCACAACCAAATATATTGTGCCTAATATTACAGCAAACCCTCAAATGATCGCCTCGATCGAGATGGCTTTCATGGCCGCCACATAACACTATGTGGCTAGGATGAGCAAACAAATTGTGGATTTGCAGAACAATATTTACCCATCCGAATAGAGGGCCACCATTGCAGAATAGGAGAAGAAGAAGGATGAGGAAGAGAACGTGACACTCCGCTTAGGATGCGCAAGCACAGTAGAGTTCCAAGTAGCCATTGAGGCGGAAATAGAGACTCTGGAGGAAGTTGTGGCAGTCATTTACGAGGAGATGTCTAAACTACACCACACATTAACCCCCATCGTGGCCATCTAGGCTCACACAAAAGAAAGAGTTGCTATTGGGTGTCGATCCTAATTATCTTCTTTATTGAGAGGTATCACCGCATTGGACCCTAGATCGTAATGTAGCGGCAATGCCAACTGTAATATCTGCACTATAAGGCGGGTACATGGGGGACAACTGCGATCTTTGGGAGCCCCCCTGTGGTGGGGGATCGGGAGTAGCACCCTGAAGCTAAAAATAGATGTAAAATTGCCTTTTAAAATGTTGTAATTTCGTAGTCAATCTGGGTCGTTCATTAAGCGAAGGTTTGGTGGTAGAAGTTATGTTTAATTTAGGGTTTTTTCTCCCTAGAAGGCAACCACTCACTATATATGAGGGAATTGTATTGCATCTATGTAGATCTGTATTCTGAGTGAGAAAAAGAGAGGAGTTTGTGTTAGAGTGATGAGGGAATTACAACGGATCTACCGTAGGTTGTATCTCTTCATTTTTCTAGATAATAGAAAAGGAACGACTGCCTGTTTCTCTGTGGATGTAGCCCAAATTGGGTGAACCACGTATATCTGTGTCTCTATTGTTTTATGTGTTTTATGTGTTTGTATTTCTGCAATATATTTTATGTGTTCCATTTCTCTATAATATTTAATTTCCTAACAACTGGTATTAGAGCGAAGGTCTATTTGGCTGATAAACTTGCAAGAGAGAGGGGCTCCTAGTTCGATTGGGAGAAATGGAAGAAGATGGTAGGTTTAGGGTTGAAAAATTTAATGGCCAAAACTACCAGCTATTGAAGATGCAGATGGAAGATTATTTGTACCAGAAAGATCTGTACCAACCATTTAGTGAAAAGACAAAGAAGCCGACGAGTATGACAGACACAAAATGGGATATTCTTGATAGAAAGGCACTTATAACAATACGGATGTGCCTAGTGGCATCGATAGCCTTTAATATTTCAAAGGAAATGACAACAGAGGGTTTAATTTCAGCATTGGCCAAACTATATGAAAAACCCTAGGCCTAAAATAAGGTATTTCTTATGAAGCATTTATTTAATATGAAGATGTCAGAAGGTGGATCTGTTGCTAATCATTTAAATGAATTTAATACAGTTACTAGTTAGTTAAGTTCTATAGGGGTAACTTTTGATGTTGAATTTAGGGCTATGTTATTTCTGTGCTTATTGCAATAAAGTTGGAATGGTTTAGCTATCGCCATTAGAAACTCTGTCTTTGGATCTAGTACTTTAAAGTTTGATGATGTTGTCGGTGCAGTCATTGGCAAGGAAATGCAACAAAAAATCTCCTGTGAGACACCAGGTAATGCTTTGACTGCAGAGACTAGGGGAAGAAAAATGGAAAGAGGAAAGAGCATATGATATCGCAGTAAGTCAAGGAAAGGTAGATCCAAGTCCAAGTTGGGGATAGAGTGCTGGAAATGCGGGAAGAAAGAAAACCTGAAGAAAGACTGCAAGTCTCGAAAGGGAAAAGAAGGAGACACACAACAAGAAAAAAATCATGAAGTGAATGTGATAGGTGATGTGTCGCAATATGCTTTGATTCTTTTAATAGAAAATATTATTGATGGTTGGGTGGTAGATTCAAGGGCCTCATTCCATGCCATACCCGATAGGAAACATTTTCATGATTATGTTAAAGGAGATTTTGGACAGGTTTGATTGGGTGATGATAAACCCTGTAAAATCATTGGAATGAGTACAGTTTTCATAAAACAATAGAATGGAGATCAATGGCTATTGAAGGAGGTAAGACATGTTCCAAATCTGAAGAAAGTCCTAATTTCAACAAGGCAGTTGGGAGGTGAAGGCTGTGTAACTACTTTTACATATAAAAACTGGAAGGTCACTAAAGGAGCCCTGGTAATAGAAAGAGGAGAAAATGTTGGTACATTGTATTTACGCAATGGTATTTCTAATTATGTTAATGCTTTAACTTCTACGGGAGAAGATACGACATTGTGACATCATAGGCTCGAGCACATGAGTGAGAAGGGGATGCAGATTCTTCACTCAAGAAATCTGTTTCCAGG
Organism: Pinus tabuliformis; assembly: GCA_031772625.1. NCBI lineage: Eukaryota > Viridiplantae > Streptophyta > Pinopsida > Pinales > Pinaceae > Pinus > Pinus tabuliformis. The sequence continues at coordinate 85,995,193 of CM062805.1, read as the reverse complement.
TATGAAGCATGTTGATTTAAAATTCTGTGAGAATTGTGTTTATGGAAAACAAAAGAGAGTTGGATTCCTCAGAGTTGGGAAAGAAAACAAGAGAGAAAAATTAGAGCTTATGCATACAAATGTATGGGGACCTGCTCAGGTATCATCTCTCAGTGGCTCTCGTTATTATGCTACTTTTATTGATGGTGCAACCAGAAAGACCTGGCTTTTTTTGTATTCGAAATAAATCTGATGTATTTGATACTTTCAAGCAATGGAAAGCTTTGGTTGAAAATGAGATAGGAAAAAGGTTGAAGTGTCTCAAACAATGGAGGTGAATATTGCAGCAAAGAGTTTGATAGGTACTGTTCTAAGAATGGAATTTGCAGAGAGAAGACAGTTTTGGGAACACCATAAGAAAATGGTGTGTCAGAAAGGATGAATAGAACAATCATGGAGCGCGCAAGGTGCATGAGATTGCATGCAGGATTGCCTTTACGATTTTGGGCAGATGTTGTAGATAGTGTTTTTTATCTAATAAACAGAGGGCCTTCAAGTTCATTGGATGGTGGTATTCTAGAGGAGGCATGGACAAGTAAAAAGGTAAACTACTCATTTTTAAATACTTTTGGTTGTGAAGCCTTTGTCCACATTAACAAAGAAAATAGAACAAAGCTTGAGTAAAAATCAAAGAAATGTACCTTTATTGGATACGGTGTTAATGATTTTGGTTATCGCTTTTATGATTATGAAAAACACAAAATCATTAGAAGCATAGATGTCATATTCAATGAAAAGGTTTTGTCTAAGGATCAGCTTTAGGAAAATAAATAGGAAAATGAAAATAGAGAATACACAATGCTTAATGAGATCACAAAAAAGGTGATGGTGCCTAAAAATCATAATTATCAACAACCAGAATAACAATAGCAACCACAACAACAACAAGCACCTAAGAAACCTGAAAGTGGTGTTAGAAGATCTACCAGGATAAGTAGACCCCCTGAACGATACTCTCCTTCATTTTATTATGTATTTTTTACTGATTCTGGTGAACCGAAATGTTATGAAGAAGCAGTGCAGGTAGAAATCAGGAAGAAGTGGGAGCAAGCCATGAAAGAAGAGATGGAATCCTTAGCACAAAACCAGACTTGGGACTTAGTCATGTTTCTTGCAAGTAAAACAACATTGTAGAATAAATGGGTTTACAAGTTGAAGGAAGAAGATGGAGGTAAAAAAAGGTATAAAGCTAGACTTGTGGTGAAGGGGTTTGCACAGAAAAAGGGTATATATTTTGATGAGATATTTTCTCCTATTTTTAAAATGACTTCAATCATAACTATTTGAAGTCTAGTAGCAGCTGAAGATTTACATCTTGAGTAGTTAGATGTAAAGATAACCTTTTTCCATGGGGATTTGGATGAAGAGATAGATATGCAGCAACCATAAGGATATGAGGTAAAAGGGAAGGAGAAACTAGTGTGCAAGTTGAAGAAGAGCTTGTATGGCTTAAAACATGCTCTGAGGTAGTGGCATCTAAAATTTGACAGGTTTATGTCTGAACAAGGTCATACTAGATGTCACTTTGATCAATGTGTTTATCTCAAAAGGAAAAATGATGGCAGTTATATTATATTGTTACCTTATGTAGATGACATGCTTGTTGTAGGTTCTAACATGCATGAAATAAATTTTCTCAAAAGAAAAATAGTAGACTCATTTGCAATGAAGGATTTGGGTGCTACAAAACAAATCCTTGGTATGAGAATAACTAGAGATGGGAGGAATCGGAAATTAAGATTGTCTCAGAGTGAGTACATAGAAAAGGTGTTGAAAAATTTTAATATGTAGAATGAAGAACCAGTTAGTATACCTTCGGCTAGCCATTTCAAACTAAGTAAGGAGGTGTGTCCCAACACTCAGGAAGAAATGGATTATATGTCTAAATTTCCATATGCATCAGCAGTTGGAAGCATAATGTATGCAATGGTCTGCACAAGACCTGATATTGCACATGCAGTGGGAGCTGTAAGCAGGTACATGAACAATCCACGAAAAGAACAATGGATGGAGGTGAAGTGCATTCTCAGGTATTTGAGAGGTACCACAAATCAAGCATTGTGCTTTGGTGGTTCAAACATTTCTCTACAGGGATATTTTGATGTAGATATGGTGGGTGATAGAGATAACAGGAGGAGCACCATAGGGAATGTGATTACTATAGGTGGCACAAATGTCAATTGGGTTTCAAAACTGCAAAGTGTTGTTACACTCTCAACAATGGAAGTAGAGTATGTTGCTGCTACAGATGCTAGTAAAGAAATGATTTGGTTACAAAGGTTTCTGGATGAATTGAGTATCAAGCCGGAGTTGGGCAGGTTCTACAGTGATAGCCAAAGTGCCATACATCTTGCAAAGAACTCTCTATTTCATTCCAATACTAATCATATACAACTCAATTACCATTTCATATGGTCAGTGTTGGAAGATGGACAGTGGGAGCTGGAAATGATACACACTAACCAAAATCCTGTAGATATGTTAACAAATGTTGTAACCAGGATGAAACTGAGATTCTGCTTAATTTCAATTGGTCTTCAAGTATGATGAAGAAGATGAGAAACAACTAGGTCCAAAGTGGAGTCATTGTCCAGCAAATGAAGTAGTGGTGGAGTCACTATAATCAGTCTCCAAGTGGGACATTGTTGGGTGTGGATCTTGATTATCTTCTTTACAAAGAGGTATCACCGCATTAGACGCTAGATCGTAATGTGGTGGCAACGCCACCAATAATATTTACACTACAAGGGTGGTCTGGGGGGGCTACTGCGATATTTGGGAGCCCCCTCCTGATGGGGGACTGGGGGCAGTGTCCTTGAAGCTAAAATAGATGTAAAATTGCCTTGTAAAATTTTGTAATTTCACAGTTAATCTGGGATGTTCATTAGAGAGAGATTTGACAGTATACGTTATGTTTAATTTAGGGTTTTTTTCCCTAGACGGAAACCCCTCCCTATATATGAGGGCATTGCGTTGCATCTATGTAGATCTATATTCTAAGTGAGAAAGAGAGAGGAGATTGTGTGAGAGTGATGAGGGAATTACAACGGATATGTTGTAGGTTGTATCTCTTCATTTTTCTAGATAATATAAAAGGAAGGACTGGCTGTTTCTCCATGGATGTAGCCCAAATTGGGTGAACCATGTATATCTATGTGTCTCTTGTTTTATGCATTTTCTGTGTTTATATTTATGCAATATATTTTATGTGTTCCATTGCTCTGTAATCTTTAATTTTCTAGCAGTAGCCATGCTTAAAGAGGCTATGGCTTCTTTGGGTAAGATACTCGAATGCTCCGTTAAGTACCCCGGGGTCCCAATGGTGGTCCCTAAGAAAGACTGGATCGCCATGAAAAATACTAAGGTCCAACTCCACATCAAAGTTCAGTCCAAAGACAAATTAGCTAAAGATGTGGAAAGAGTATTGGCATCCTACAAGAGTCTTTTCAGCGGCTTGGAATTAGTAATCCAATTACATGGAGTTCCCTTGATAGGAGAAGTCAGGCAAGTCAGGAAGCAGGAAGAGATCACCAAGGAAGTACAGGCATTCATAGGGACATTTAGACAAGCAGCCCGTATGAAGGACATACCAATTACCAAAGAAAACATCACGCGTTATGTGGTAGAACCAGTGAGGATATACACCAAACTAGTAACCTTGAATAGTCAGGTGCATGCAGAGAGAAGCACTCTCATTTCTGATGCCCTCGAGTGCCTGCATCGTCATGACAGAGACTAGCCATAGATCATGCCCATTGCAGAAAAATATAACCTGTGGTGCACATATTTGACGGAACAGCTAAGGCTTGACGTTCCAAAAATTGCGATTATTAAATTAGTGAAATAGATTGATAGTGATTTCATGACATTTTGTCTACAGTAGCATAGAACACCTTGTGAATATGAAAGGTCATGTAGAATACTAAAATTCATGTTGTGAATATGAAAGGTCATGAGGTAGTCAAAGAGTCAACGGTAAGCCAAGAGTCACTCTTACCCTATAAATATACCGTCATGCCTCATTTTTAAGGGACTTTTGTTGAGGACTCTTTTGGACATATACATTGCTTGAGAGAATTTATGTACTTTTAATATATGCAAGGAGTGATTGTAAGCTTCTACTATTGGATTCTTCAAATGTTTTATGTGCTAATGCCATGAATATTTTCCTTCACTTGATGGATCAATTGTTCCTGAAAGCTATTTGATTTGTGGTCTGCTCACATGCTATCTCATACTCCAAAATTTATGTTGCTTCGTATGAATGGTATTTCTTTCGCTAACTCTATACTCGTGCCAGTGAACTATTTCTTTGGTGTTGGTATAATCTATTTTGACTGCACAGTTATGTATGTTTATAAATGTTTAATCGTTGTGAACTGATTTACAATTACTAGGCATTTTATCTTAAAATACATGAATCTTATTTAGAGCCTGCTGACAATAACTTTACATAAGGTTTATGGCATTTATGGTTTGGCTATTCATGGTATATGTGACGTAGGATATTTCTCAATTATTTCCTTGTATCTATTTGAGGTTCATGCTTTCAATTGAGTCTAGATTTCACCTTCGTCCAAAGAAAACTCTACAAAATTGAATGGCAGTTGGGCCTACATACCGAAAGGGATCCCTATCACAAACGGTGTAGGTTCTAGTTGGGAGCCTATACCGGGGATATCCCCTTGACTGTTGGTAGAAGATTCCAGCCCATCAACAACACCCATGATCACCAATAAAGAGACAAGTGCCGAAGAAGTGGATGGCTAGTGAGAAGACACCCATGCTTTCACAAATTTGGATGCTATTCTAAAAGTCAAGGTGAAATTTGCATCATGAGGTTTGAATTCCAAAATTCACAATAACTTGAGTTAGCAGAACAATTATAATAAAGTTGTTAATATATGTTTAATGGATTCTTTCTCATTGTTATTTCCAATCAATAGAAAGACACCCATGATCACCAACAAAGAGACAAGTGCCAAAGAAGTGAATGGCTAGTGAGAAGAAACCCATGTTTAACAAATTTGGAGGTGATTCTGAAGGTCAAGGTGAAATTTGCATCATGAGGTTTGATTCCCAAAATTCACAATAGCTTGAGTTAACATAACAATTGTAATAAACGTGTTAATAAATGTTTATAAGATTCAATTTTCAGTGTTATTTTCAATAAATAGAAAGACACCCATGATCACCAACAAAGAGGCAAGTGCAGAAGAAGTGAATGGATAGTGAGAAGACACCCATGATCACCACCAAGGAGACAAGTGCCGAAGAAGTTGATTGCTAGTGAGAAGGTGGAACGTGGTTTAGTAAATTGAAAAACAAAAGAAATATGATAACAAATAACAAAGATTAGGGTTGAAATAATCTCAACCTTGTGTTCTTATCATCAACCACTACACGATGAGGTTGTTTAAGACAATTAATTAAGATGAAAGTAGTATTTTGTTTTGAATATTTAGAAGGGGTTGATTTTGTCTTAAGCCGTACAACCACATCAAAAATATTAATGTAGTTGATATAGCTGAAAGCTTTATAAATATAACAAACAAAATTATTGCAAGAAAAAAAACTATCACAACACGTAGAATGTCTTACAATGCACACATGAAGAATGTCTTATAATGCACACATTTCCGTGATTAACCATGTATAAAAAGGTTATGGGTCAACTTTAAGTTGAGAAAAGAAAGGAATTACTCATATTATTGTAAAATTCATTATTTCTCTAAATAGTATATGCTTATATATTAATTTCCCAATCTAATTAGAATATGAACTTACTAGAATTGGAATAATCTCAAATTCCTAGGAAATTGGTGCACGAGGAGCCATGTTGCATGAATCTAATTTAACTTGAGGAAAAAAAGAAATTACACATCTTATTGCAAAATGGACCAATTCTTTAAATATTTTTTTCTTATATATTAATTTACCCATCTAATTATAATATGAGCTTATTAGAATTGGAATAATCTCAAATCTCGAGGAAATTGGTCTGCAGGGAGCCACATGGCATGAATCTATTTTCTAAAATTTATTAAAAGTCAATGCAACCTAACAAACTTTGTAACACACTACAGTTGTTGATAAACATTAAGACTAAGCATATGTTTAGCATATTCCCTTGAGAATCAATCTAAATCCTCAATTAAAAAATTAAAAAAAGTCAACAGATCCTCATTCACCTTAAGTTGAAATAGGAAGCCTTCGGTAAAGATTTAGAGGGGATATGATTTCGTCTTAAATATTTAATGGGGATTGTTTAAGACAATTCACTAAGATGAAAGTAGTATTTCATCTAAAATAATCAATTGAATTAATTTTATTCCAAGTCATGTATGACACTTTTCATTGAAATCGATGTCAGGTTTTAAGACGGGGGACACTCGGCCTAAAGAGGAAGGGGATCGATATCAATGTTCAGATAGACATGGTGGGGTGGAGGAGCAGCATAGCTCGAGTATTTTGGATGGGGAGACACTCACCCTAAAGAGGAAGGGGATCGGTATCAGTTTTTAGACAAACATGGCGAGGAGGAGGACGATAATAGGTTGTGCAGTTTGGATGCAAAGACATGCAACTTAAAGAGGGAGGGGAGACTAGAAGTAGTTATAGCCAAAGATTAGCAACAATGGGAAGAAGATGTCAAGGAAGTAGAGGAGGAGGAGGCCAATAAACCCATAGGATCAGTCGAATCTATTAAATCTGTAGAGCCAAAATATATGTAACAATGCTCAGTAGCTGCACGAAGATGTCCAAGAAGTAGAGGAAGAGGTGGCCAATAAACACGTAGGAACATTCAACTCAATTAAATGTGTGAAGCCTTTGTTGTCATCATAAAGGATTATAATGATTGATTCCTTCCTCATAGTGGGCTTGAGATCAAGGTTTGCAACCAGGCATCCCAGGGGGAGAAGAACAAAACCCTTGCCAAGGACCAAGGTGGCAGGACCTAAACAGACAAGCACAACAACATGGGTTCTTTAGCTTTGGAGACTTCACAATAGACTATGGGAATAAAAAAAGCCTTAGAAATTTTCCAGAGCCAACCATGCTCCTTACAGAAGGGACTTCGACACCCATGTCGCCACAGGAAGATTATCCAATGTTCATCTCCTCGTAGATTTTGTAGGTAAGGTTTCTTGATTATTTGGAAGACATATAATCTGTATACATCTCTAGAAGAACCATAGATCAATATGGAGTAGGTTTGTTTCATTTGTGTTGATCAATCTCTCTATAAATTGTTTGTTATGAGATTTAACAGCAAGCCTCACGATTCTACCCTTGGTTCAACCATTTCTTGGAGAACTAGGGTGAATCAAAACAATAATGTGTTCACTTCATCTTTCTTCTGCATGGGTAGGGTTTTGCATCTTATTCCCTTAGACTAGGTACTTGTAACACAACCCCTTATTGAGCAGAGTTATGAGAATGAATTGAAATATTTTGGTTTCATTTTTCTTCTTCTTGTTATGCAATATTTAGTTCTTCTTCCAATTGGTTTACTTCATCTTTCTTAGAAGAAAATAACTTGTCTAGTAGATAGAAAATATCTTTCAAATTTTAGATTCATTTGATAGTTTTTTATGCATGATGACTACTTTATCCTTAGTATCCTGTCCTTCCACAACAATTTATGCAAGTCTTTCACTCAAATTTTGAATGAACAACTCTTTCATGCCCAACTCCTTCTGAGCACTTTGAAGCTCCTATTAAAATTAATAATGATTTTCTCATTTACTCAACCTTGGAAGAAAACTTTATAGACTCCTTTTCTTTTTCCTTAAGAGAAAAAATCAGAGTCAGAATAGGATTCTGACCGCAGTGGATATAACTACTCCTATGTCTAGGGTGGGTGGTGCATAAAGATGATAGGCACATCTAGGAATTCCAATTCTTCTATATGGAATTAGACAAGACAAGTAACCATGAGAGATAAGTATTGAAGTTTCTTCTCCCTCACTAGATGAGGCAGGACTACTATATTTTCCCTCAGCCTTCTTAGGTTTTTTTCATTTGATTTTTTCTCATTCGCTCATGCATAATGATACCTCAATTTCCAAGGGAGCTATTGAAGTGCTCACCTTTAAGGTTCTCTCCCTTTGTTTTTCGAGTGGGTTCCCTTTATAGACAACACCTCCTAGTAAGTAGAAGCACCCGAGCACCTCCTTCATAAAATCTACTTTCACTTCTGAATACATATTAGTATTATTGCATTCATAGAAACCATTCATGGATCATTTTTTCTAAATTCTCTTCAACACAAGATATAGGAACTTTATTATATTTTAACTCCATTTTCAGAGCTACAGCTTGTGATTTAGTAGCTTGTTTATCCTTCTGTTCCAACATGTATAGAGTAACTATAACCTAATACTCCTAACCCCAAGTGTTCCAAGGTAGCTAAAATTTCTCAAAAAGTGTTGCTTCCTTGTGACTCGCTCTCATTTTTAAACTCCATTATAACATTTTACTAGAACCTCCTCAGTTAAAATCATCTGAGGATGAATAGACATTTCTTATAGCATTTTACTGCTGATTTGGAGAAGTCGCATCCTCATTTTCTAACTTCTAACAACTATAATATATCGATAACCTTTCTCCTATCTTTTTTGTCAATAATAACATCTCCACTGGTATGTGATTAAGAGGTTGAGAGGGGACAAATATAAAAGGTGAAAAGAAAAATAATTTCCTTTATATACTCAAGGCAAAGAAATGCATATTGAAATCAATGCAGAATAGAATTCAACTTCAGAAAGTCGTAATATAGCTCTAGGTTCCCAATTATATTTGCAAGAAATATCCAATTTATTCCTATCTCTACAACTTTCTTTTAGCTCATTAGGTGGCCACTTATGTAAATTTACAGATGGACAAGGGAATGATAGGTTCATAGTGGATATAGTTTTTCATGAGATAAACCTTGTATTTAATAGACTTATATGAATTATATTATTTCTTCAGACATAGATTCTCTTTCTTTAGGGATGTTTACTGGTAATTTAGATGCATTAATTTAGGTGAAGAACACCACTAAAATTGTAAATATGCCTATTTTTGGAATTTCCACAAGCCCTTTTAACATAATTTTCATATTTTCTATAGTTGGTGCACGTTTATTTTATCCTAAGAAGAGCAGTAGGTCTATGATTGTGGTATCTTTTCTACTCTATTCAGTTTAGTACTACAATTTTTTTAAACAATTCTTCCATTGCTATAGAATGAGCTATAGAAAATAATATTTTAGTCTTATATATTCCTTTTGTATTTGTTAACATAGAAATTCAGACCATATCAAGATAGCTCTCCATTTGGGAGCCAGGTTTTCAATACACAATACACTACTAAAGAGAAAATATAATGCCTCAAATTTTACGTGATTGCATATAATCAAGAAAACAATGAAAGTCAACATCGCATAAGAAAATAAAATAGGGAAATGATTTAGCCTATATGTGACATCACAAAATGCATCCAAGTCTTCCAAATGGAAGAGAAAATCATGTTGTGTGCTAGAAAGGCAATGCAACACTATAAAAACCATTAGCAAGCATCAAAAGAAACCCTACATCGATGACAGTCAATCACTAAAGAAAAGTTAGATATTTCCAATGATCTCAAGAGACCTAACTTCTTATTTGTACATAAATTCTTAACCAATGAATCATCACATACTTATTTTTCAAAATTTTACACAACCTCATGCAATTACAATAAAAGACTATTGTCAAGTTCAACACACAATAAATATCCAATATAAGTATGTTAGAATTCATATTGCATGACATAGCTAAAACTAATTGCATTAATTGAATATACCAATGAAATTGTTTGTTAGTTAGAGATTGGTGGGTTTTGAACCTTGACAAACAAGATGATATTGGTATAAAATTCCCTTCAATCAACAAGACATAACATAACATAGATGGATACAAATTACAATTTGGGTTAGAAAAAATGACCTCTAACGAATGGTTTAATGGAGCACAAATAGTGCAAAAGGTGACCATCAAATGAAAAAATACAACACAATATGCCAGAGGCTAGAAGAACACACAACAAGCTAGTATGCTATGTTACATTATTAGATGCATAAACACAGGGAAAAATTTTGGTGTTAATGTATACAATACATTGTGTTATCACTCAGGTTGTCCTTAAAGCTCTAGAAAAGGATACGACCGAGGTAACCACAGACCAGCTTTGGACTGCAGGTTCTAGCCTGCCTGCAGTCAGAGAGGGCTCTCTCTTTTAGATTTAGCTTTGTTTAATGGATGATTTTAGGCTAGGTATGATGCACAGGGGTTTTGTATTGTTTTTGGTGGGAAGGAAGATGTTTCAAGTAGAGAGGCAAGACATAGTCTGGTAAGTTTTCAAACCATTGGGCGTTGGAGTCGAGGAGTGGGACTGCTGGTGGGTTTCTTGGTCACATGAGAAATAAGGAGCAAGGCAGCTGCTCATGAAACAACACTGAAGGCTTATAAGGATGGGATGTGGGATAAGGAATGAGAGGCAACAAAGAATCTCTCATTAAGCTTAAAAGGGGGAAAGTGAATGAACTCTATCTAGGAGCAATTAAGAATTCCTAGACAACTATCAAAGATGAATGGATTAGGGGAAATATGAGCCGAAGGGAATTCATATTCATGACTGATCCAGAGGAAAAAATAAAGAAACAGCAGAAAATGAGCATAGAGGGCAGTTAACCAATTCTAGACTATTCTTTCTTTCTGCTATTTAGACGATATATCTTTGAAAAAACAGAGATAGGAAAACTTATTGAGTCATGTTGCAGCACAAGAATACCAGATTCACTTCTTGAAACCATTGGACACAGAGCAGACAGTCTTTCCTCCAAGCTTTTCAGCAGTCTTTGATTATAGAAAACATGTCAGGTATACAGTGCGAGTCTCTATTGAAAAACTATCAACCAACCAACCCTTAAAACAATACAGAGGGTGGTATATATAGGGAAGATATATCCGAAATTATCTATTACAGCCGACCTAACAGGTCCGACAGAAAATTGATTACTTTAACCTAATCTTATCCAGAAATAAATGCCAGAAAATATCTTTGAGCTGTGCTGGGGGCAGCTGTATCAAAATGAGTTAATATCTGTCCAGGTGGCTCTGTGCTTTTCATCTGTCATAACTGTGCATTGGTCTTTGCACCATTGCTGTTCGGTGGTATTGAATGCTTTTGACTATGATTTGAGAGCTGGGATGGGCTTACTCCTCTTGATTTGACTTTCTGGGGGGCTCAACAATGTTCAAGTGCTTCGAGCCCCTAAAAAATCTTTGGCGGATACTCTTTGGCTCTTCTTCCTCCTCTGATACTCTTTGGCAATAAATTGATGCTGTTATGTCGTGCTGTGGGACTTATTCACAATTTAATGGCTGCTGCTCGGCCTCTATTTCTTTCAAAACCGTTTTTGGTCCTTCCGGCAAGCTTCATGAAGAAAAATGGGTCATTCGGCGCCTTTCGGGCTTACTGGGGGCCGCAGAAAAAAAAGATTCCCTGAAGATTCCCCATTCAGGCCCAAAAAATCTAGCGATCGCAAATCGCTCATCAAAAACTGCCTCAGAATCGGATTCCGGGGCTCCGAAGTGCGACTTTCGTGCCTTTGCGCCCAAAAAAGTGCTGATGACGTCAGCATGACATCATCATGATGTGACATTGTACAATGGATGACGTCAGCATGACGTCAGTAGGACGACGTGGCGGGATGACGTCAGCATGACGTCATCATGTACGGATGATGACGTGGCAGATACGGTGCCAGGGACACATGGCAGTGACGTGGCAGGAGGCCACGCAGGCAGGTGACTCATCGGGTGACTGGACAAAGGGGGTGACATAAGCAGTGACGGGGCAGAGGGTGACGCAGAATGTGACGTCACGGGCGGTAAGCGGTTTTGTGGCGCATCGCTTATGGGCAAAGGCGATCTCGGTGGAGGGGGCTTCGCCACACCCCAGAGCTTGACGCGTGGCGGGAGTACGACGGCAAAACCGCTGGACTCCCGGACGCTAAAGCCCGGGCGTGTTGCACATAGAAAAGCCCGCCCACCATAGATCTGTGGCGGGCCAGATCTAACGGTTGGCAGTAGATGGGTAGCGACTGCGGGTTAGTGGGTGGGGATATTCGCAGGAATATTCCCTTTTGAATATATCGCGGCGGTGGGTTAAAACATAGGGAATGGCGGGATTTGCGTGTTGTATGAATATTATGAGCGTGGGTTGGCATATTTACACTTGGGTTTTAGGGATAGGGGTGAAATATGGGTTTTTGCCAAGCGGGGTTTATGTTTTATGCACAGAACATAGGAAAAAGGTGCAAAAAATGGGTTTTTGAAGGTTTTTTAGGGCTAGGGGGGAGGTTATTAATCTGGCCAAGTGCCAGATTAATCCCTGTTATGACTCGAATGGGCTAAAGACAGCCCCAGATGGACTGTGATTCCCCGGATTTATAGGAAGTATGGCTATATTGCCAGGGAGGGGTATTTACATAGGGGAGTTTTATATACATGATTTTAATAGGGAAAGGGAAAAACTGATAGGGAGTTATATAATAAAGTTAATAGTTAATATGGAGATGAAAAGAGGGTGCTAAGGTATGAGACCTTAGGCTTTTCTGGGGAAAAGAAGGCTCACAGATGATGAGTAAGCAGTCCTTGAGTAAAGCAAATCCTTACCAAGGCGAATGTCATGGAGATGATGAACCTGAGAGGCTCAAGCAGATCTTGACCTCTTGGGGGATGTTAGTAAGTGACTTGGGGGAACTGAGAAGAAGGGGAGGTTAGTGAATTCCAGCTTGAGTACCTCCTTTGAATGCAAAACTGCCTGATAACTGTGATCAAAAATGGAATATAGCAGTGGCATTTGGACCAGGATACTTTCATGGCATCTTCATTAGCCTGTTCTGGAAATATGGAACACTACAGCCTGCAAAGTATGACATATTTTGCATGTGAAAATGTCAATCATGAAAAATGAATACCTGTTGCGGCAGGAGGCTAACAGTGGCTCCACTTGGGGATGGCTTTTCCTTGTGAAAAGCCAAGAACAGCAGGTCAGACTGCTTTGTATTCAATTACTGCTGTATTCTGCAAAATTTGCTTGGCCGGTTGCCTTATTAATCCTACCTACCTACCCTAACCAATACTTTCTCTGCTGTTAGGTGTAATGAAATAGCCAATGCAGCCACTTAAGCATTATAAATATGAATGGCCCCTGCTGCTTATGCTTGTTGTTACCTGAAATGGAGATCTTGCAATCTGATATGGCTTTATTAATCTTTGAGAAGATCAGGAAGCTGCTGACCTTCTTTGCTGAAACAAGAAACTGTACAAAAGGGTCCTGTAGCATATAAACATTATTTCTAGACTGACTTGAAGAACTGTACAAAAGTTCGGGATAGCTATCATGCTTTGAAATTGGTGAATCATCAACAACTTGATTTTGAGCTTTGCAGCCTGCTAGCGGAGAAGAGTAGTGATTTACCTCATCACACAACTTGCCCTTAGATGGGTTGTGCAACACATGGAATGGAACCTGTAATTCTTTGAAAGCCTCCTCAGATGGCACCTGACAGATTTGTGCTGACTGTTCTTTTTCTTCTTCAAATATCCGAGATGGCTGAAAATCAACAGGCAGGGAATCCAGTTGGTTTTTTTGGTCACATGTTGCCGCTTCTGAGTCTTCTGCAATCTGACACTCACTGGCACTTTGGGGCTGCAAATCTAGTTTTAATGCATTAAGAGCAGGGCCTGAACTCTCCTCTAGCCGGTCAACATCAAAATACGGTGATACTCTATTATAAATGGCATGATGATTTCCCCTAATAAACTGAAAAGACTTGAAACAAAATGGTAAAGTTCCTTCGCTGAACTCAACGCCCTCTGTGTTTTCCTCCTCTTCTCCACAGCTAAACTAGGCCCGTTGATCATTGGGTTCAAGCAAATGAGCCTGAACTGTGTTTTCTGCCAAAATAGGCTCTGATTCCTCTGTGAAGCTAATTTGGTAGTCAGGTTCATAATCATCGTCATATTGATCATATTTGGGTAGACAGTTGAAAGAAGAGAAGCTATTATATTCATGTGTTATATCAGGTGATTGCTCCATCATGTATGGCTGCATGAATAAGTCATTTGTTTTGTAGTAGGTTTGTTCAGGAATACCATTACTTTCCCTTTGCAAAACAGATCTTATGTGGTGCTCTAAACCTTCAACTTCTATTGTGAATGACTGCTTTAGTCCCTCTGCTTTCTTTAGCAAGGTATCCAGTTTACCCTCTTTTTCTGCTTTCAACTTCTCCTCCCTAACTTTCAGATTAACCTCTACATCTACCGCCATGTTCTGCATCTGTTGCATAGTAGAGGGGCCCCTTTCTCTCATATGGAATTCTATTTCTGGATCCAATGCTGCTGGATAATGTAATAGGGCCAAATCAGGGGAGGTCTTATATTCAATGGTATAGAATGATAAACTTGATTGAATCGGTCAGAAAATTGCTGAACAGATTTAGATGGGATCCTTTTTAACTGTTGATATTCTTCTATGAGCATGAGAAAATTGACTTTGGTCATCCATCTATCAAGGAAGAGTTTGAATAGCTGCTGGAGATTTGAGATGCTTGCCTCAGGCAATGCTTTAAACCAAGTCCTAACTTCACTTTGCAAAGAAAGGGCAAAAATCCTAACACTAACATCCTCATCTTCTACCTCGAAAATGTTTAAATAATCTTCAAAATCCTGGATATGCTTTTGGGCAGTAACTCCATTCTCTCCATCAAATTTTGGGAGTTTCATGGGATGATTTTTGGGTAAAGGATAGAGCACGGGAGGCAAAATGAGTGGCTTATATCTATCAGGAACCTTACGAGGCACGGGATTGTGTACAGGGGCTAAATGATTGGGTTTGGTATGAACAGGGATAGGATGATTGGATTTGACAGAAGTGTCCCCCTTGACCATGAGGTGAGCATCAGCAGCATTGAGAGGTTGTTGTTCTAATGTGCAAGGAGGGCTTTCTTCAACATTTTCTAAAGGAAAAGCATAAAAGTTAAATTTAAACAATATGTACAACAAAATTTTATGGAAGAGAAAGAACATGACCTCTTGGATCAAAATCCAGGTCAAAAGCCTGATCTGCTCATACATTTCTTTTGGGTTCCTTCCTCTAGTGGAGCCTTTATTATGAGGATGATGTGGAGTCGCCAGGTGGATATATTAACTTTGAGCGCCTGATCTCTGTCCACCATCAACGATCAGAACAAGATTTGAAGAATGGCTGAGACGGTTTTGTTCCTCATAGCGGAGCTTCCCAACTTTCTTCGTGAAACTTTGTGAAATTATCTGAGGAAGTTCCCCAGCGGAGTCGCCATTATGTTATCACTCAGGTTGTCCTTAAAGCCCCAGAAAAGGATACGGCCGAGGTAACCACAGACCAACTTTGGACTGCAGGTTCTAGCCTGCCTGCAGTCAGAGAGGGCTCTCTCTTTTAGATTTAGCTTTTTTTAATGGGTGATTTTAGGCTAGGTATGATGCACAGGGGTTTTGTATTGTTTTTGGTGGGAAGGAAGACGTTTCAAGTAGAGAGGCAAGACATAGTCTGGTAAGTTTTCAAACCATTGGGCGTGGAGTCGAGGAGTGGGACTGCTGGTGCGTTTCTTGGTCACATGAGAAATAAGGAGCAAGGCAGCTGCTCATGAAACAACACTGAAGGCTTATAAGGATGGGATGAGGGATAAGGAATGAGAGGCAACAAAGAATCTCTCATTAAGCTTAAAAGGGGAAAGTGAATGAACTCTATCTAGGAGCAATTAAGAATTCCTAGACAACTATCAAAGATGAATGGATTAGGGGAAATATGAGCCGAAGGGAATTCATATTCATGACTGATCCAGAGGAAAAAATAAAGAAACAACAGAAAATGAGCATAGAGGGCAGTTAACCAATTCTAGACTATTCTTTCTTTCTGCTATTTAGACGGTATATCAATGAAAAAACAGAGATAGGAAAACTTATTGAGTCATGTTGCAGCACAAGAATTCCAGATTCACTTCTTGAAACCATTGGACACAGAGCAGACAGTCTTTCCTCCAAGCTTTTCAGCAGTCTTTGATTACAGAAAACATGTCAGGTATACAGTGCGAGTCTCTACTGAAAAACTATCAACCAACCAACCCTTAAAACAATACAGAGGGTGGTATATATAGGGAAGATATGTCCGAAATTATCTATTATAGCCGACCTAACAGGTCCGACAGAAAATTGATTACTTTAACCTAATCTTATCCAGAAATAAATGCCAGAAAATATCTTTGAGCTGTGCTGGGGGCAGCTGTATCAAAATGAGTTAATATCTGTCCAGGTGGCTCTGTGCTTCTCATCTGTCATAACTATGCATTGGTCTTTGCACCATTGCTGTTCGGTGGTATTGAATGCTTTTGACTGTGATTTGAGAGCTGGGATGGGCTTACTCCTCTTGATTTGACTTTCTGGGGGGCTCATCAATGTTCAAGTGCTTCGAGCCCCTAAAAAATCTTCGACGGATACTCTTTGGCTCTTCTTCCTCCTCTGATACTATTTAGCAATAAATTGATGTTGTTCTGTCGTGCTGTGGGTCTTATTCACAATTTAATGGCCGCTGCTCGGCCTCTGTTTCTTTCAAAACCGTTTCTGGTCCTTCCGGCAAGCTTCGTGAAGAAAAATGGGTCATTCGGCGCCTTTCGGGCTTGCTGGGGGCCGCAGAATAAAAAGATTCCCTGAAGATTCCCCATTCAGGCCCAAAAAATCTAGCGATGAGCGATTTGCTCAAATCGCTCATCAAAAACTGCCTTAGAATCAGATTCCGGGGCTCCGAAGTGCGACTTTCGCGCCTTTGTGCCCAAAAAAGTGCTGATGGCGTTAGCATGATGTCAGCATGATGTGACATTGTATGGCAGATGATGTCAGCAGGACGACGTGGTGGGATGATGTCAGCATGACGTCATCATGTACGGATGATGACGTGGTAGATACAGTGGCAGGGACACGTGGCAGTGAAGTGGCAGGAGGCCACGTAGGTAGGTGACTCATCGGGTGACTGGACAAAGGGGGTGACGTAAGCAGTGACGGGGCAGAGGGTGACGCAGGATGTGATGTCATGGGCGGTAAGCGGTTTTTTGGCGCACCGCTTATGGGCAAAGGCGGTCTCGGGGGAGGGGCTCCGCTACACCCCAGAGCTTGACGCATGGCGGGAGTACGGCGGTAAAACCGCCGAACTCCCGGACGCTAAAGCTCGGGCGTCTTGCATATAGAAAAGCCCGCCCACCGTAGATCTGTGGCGGGCCAGATCTAACGGCTGGCGGTAGATGGGTAGCGACTGCGGGTTAGTGGGTGGGGATATTCGCAGGAATATTCCCTTTTGAATATATTGCGGCGGTGGGTTAAAACATAGGGAATGGCGGGATTTGCGTGTTGTATGACTATTATGAGCGCGGGTTGGCATATTTACACTTGGGTTTTAGGGATAGGGGCGAAATATGGGTTTTTGCCAAGCGGGGTTTATGTTTTATGCACAGAACATAGGAAAAAGGTGCAAAAAATGGGTTTTTGAAGGTTTTTTAGTGTTAGGGGGGAGGTTATTAATCTGGCCAGGTGTCAGATTAATCCCTGTTATGACTCGGATGGGCTAAAGACAGCCCCAGATGGACTGTGATTCCATGGACTTATAGGAAGTATGGCTATATTGCCAGGGAGGGGTATTTACATAGGGGAGTTTTATATACATGATTTTAATAGGGAAAGGGAAAAACTGATAGGGAGTTATATAATAAAGTTAATAGTTAATATGGAGATGAAAAGAGTGCGCTAAGGTATGAGACCTTAGGCTTTGCTGGGGAAAATAAGGCTCACAGATGATGAGTGAGCAATCCTTGAGTAAAGCAAATCCTTACCAAGGCGAATGTCATGGAGATGATGAACCTGAGAGGCTCAAGCAGATCTTGACCTCTTGGGGGATGTTAGTAAGTGACTTGGGGGAACTGAGAAGAAGGGGAGGTTAGTGAATTCCAGCTTGAGTACCTCCTTTGAATGCAAAACTGCCTGATAACTGTGATCGAAAATGGAATACAACAGTGGAATTTGGACCAGGATACTTTCATGGCATCTTCATTGGCCTGTTCTGGAAATATGGAACACTGCAGCCTGCAAAGTATGACATATTTGGCATGTGAAAATGTCAATCATGAAAAATGAATACCTGCTGCGGCAGGAGGCTAACACATCGCTATAAATTGTTTAGTTGAAGCTATAAAATGCCATCATAATTATTTTTTGTGAATAACACACAAAGAACCCTATTCTCTTATATTTTGTTATTTTATAAGTGGTTTATTTGTTCAATGTAACCCCAAAAGTGAACTAACTGAGAATGATCTCACAACAAATCAATTGATGCATGCCCCTTAGGTATTTCTCAATATGTTCTCATATCACTCCCTTTGCAATGCCAAGCAATCTTCATATAGCTTGTTATGCTCTAGTTTTACTCAACTCTTTATTTAGCTAAAAAAAATGTACTTCAAACTTTCTGCATAGAGAATAATGGAGAAATTCAACTCCAACATTGTAGACGAAGAAATTGAAGAGGTACTTGACCCATCTATATTTATGTTTTATTTTAGGGTTTCAATTAATCAAATGTAGTAATTTTTGTTATTAATCAGTAATCAGGAAGGGATATTAATGGCACTACTAATGGTAATAAAATTATCCAAGAATTTGATTCTTATACCTCTATTGGAAAAAAAATTTGGTGTCATTGACTAGAGAAGGTTATCTACAAATTACTTTTGAAATTTCATCTTTGTAAACTAAGAATGCATATATGATTATTTTACCTCACTTTGTATTGTCACAAGTAGCTAGTCCAAATTGTTTTCATGTAATGTAAATCTATGCTAGTGTAGTGTCAAAATTGGAAACTTTATTTCCATCTCTACTTCTTCCTAGCATAATACAAGACCTCTAATAATAGATCACCTACAAGAAAACTACTCCACACTGACTACCTTGTCACTATATTAAACCATAATGCTTCCTTTTCTTGTACACTTGCGACTATGTATGCAATCCTCAATAGTGTGGCTAATGCATGTTACTTTCATCTTAATAGAAAAACCATGTATCTATTTATGAAAGATGTTGACCATATGCAATTTTTAAATGGACCATATGAATCTCCCTTAAGCTATATTCTCAAATGAAAGAGGTAAGCATAGAACCAAACAAATATTCTTTGTGAATTCTGCAAGAGGGAAAATTATTTATCATCAAACAACTAAAACTATAGATGATTCCTATGCTTTTCTTGGCCACTAACCTCATAGACATATATGGAAACCAAATATTGCACATGATGTGTATTAAAGAGTGTAAGAGGTGTCACATCATGGAATTCCATGCTTTCTAGGAATGCGTTGTATGGTTTATCCAATGAGGCCATGGAGTTATTCAAAAACTCTGGAGAATTTTATGAAGGCCCCTCACCCCAATTATCTTTTTGTTGTCGTGCTTAAATTTCTATAGCAATCAAGCAATGTTATACAACCATATACAACCACATCCATCCCAGACTGTTTTACCTTACCTATGCATCTTTATGTTCAAAGACAAGAGTTTCCTATCTCACATATGCATCACACTCAAAAGCTCATAAAAAAGGATCTAAGTGTATGTGCAACATAAATTCCATCATCATTGCCAAAGGATTTGAGAGTAGCCTAAAAAATTTCAGCTAGAGCACTTGGGAAGATTTTAGTTTCTACATTAACAATGTGGACCTTCACTTGATTTACTAATATTTCTACAAAAATTAAAGCTAGCTCAACCCTGCAATATTCAGATCCAACTAGAATGATTCTAATAAGAGACTATTTTAAATAAAAATTTCTTCAAGGTTATAGAGGATTTACATTAAACCTTAAACCATAAAAATCTCACAGGGGCATGCTGAGGAGTTTGTTTTTCAAAAGATGTGATTGACTCTATCACCTTACACAAGTTTTACAAAGTAGGGCAAAATTATTAGTGCCTTGCTTTTTTTATTTTGGTTGTATCACAATTGACTGACCTTATCAAGGGTTGAAGGAAAGAGGAGTCGGTAATTTATAAAAGAGATTTTAAAAGTTTAAGCATTTCCACATTTCTTAATAATAGTTCATACTATACACGAATTTATTTTCCAAAAGGGAGAGCTCATTACAAGCTTTTCTAGATGTATTTAAAGTCATATAGAAATTGGCTAAAATTGTAACTTAGTTAGATGATAATGCATGCTCTAATTTTGTAGAGAGACTAAGTGATTACTATGGTGAAAAATGTGGTCTACATTCTATTTATGGAGTATGTGAAACTACACTTCCATATTTCGTTGAGGTATTTTTACCAATATCAATGACTTTTGAGGATGAGCTAGTTGGTTGGCATATTGAACATCCTATTCAAGTTTAGGAGATTTTTATTAACATGAACGAACTTGATGATGTTGAGTTTTATGGTTGTCTATCTAAACTTGAGTTTGTTGAACAAAATATAGCTAGTGTTGTTGATGCCTGTGTCTCTAAATGGAAGTTGAAAGGAAAGCATAATGAAATACATTTGAATAAGAAAACTATGAGAATAAGAATGAAAAGAATTTAGTTGAGATGGATGTTATGTGTAGTGCACCTTTACTTGCAGTATCATCTGAAGGTAAGATTAAACTAAATAAGGAACATGGGTCCAATGAAGTTATTGGAAGCTATTTAGCAAAACTTGAAAAATCAAATGAATTGAAAGGGAATTAACTCTATAGTTCTAGTTTAGATGTTTGTATAAGAGATGATTCTAACCAAAGTAATATTACAATCTGTGTTGATAAAAGGAAACAAATATTTGGGACTTCACTACTACGAAAAATGGAAAAGGTTTGAGATATATAAAACTAGGAAATATTAGAATATCAAGATATTCTAGAAGCAAAACTTGATATCCTTTTGAAAGAAGACTCTTGCTTTGTCTTTTCAACATCATGGAATAGAAATAAATAGGAAAATCATTGGATAGGTAAGAAAAAAATTAAGATAGGAATTCAGGAAAAATCCTACAAAAGGAGGAGATGTCAATGGTACTACTAATGGTAATACCATTCACCAGCATTTTGATTCTTGTAGCGATTCTATTAGAAGCTTTTGTTGGTGCCATGGACTAGAGAAGGTTATTGACCAATTACTTTTTCAATTTCTTCTTCATAAACTAAGAACTCGGAAGTAGCTAGTCCAAAGTGTTTGCACGTAGGGTCACTCTATGGTAGTGTAGTGTCCAAATTGGAAATTTTATTTAAATATTTACTTCATGCTTGTGCAAGTAGAAGGACTCTAAAAATAGATCACTTAAAACAAGAAAGGTACTCCACACTGACTATCTTGTCACTAGATACAACCATAGTGCTTCCTCTGCTTTTCCACTTGTGACCATGTATATGCAATCAATAGTCCTGTGGCTAAAGAATGTTATTTTCATCTTAATAGAAAAACCAAGTGTGTATCTATGAAACATGTTGATCAAATGGATTCCTACAATGACCCTAATGAAGTGACCCTTAAGCACTCTTGTCAAATGCAAGAGGAAATAAGAGAACTAGATAACCATTCATTGTCAGTTTCGCAAGAGGGAGAATTAGTCTTCATCAAATAGTTGAAATTAGAGCCGATTCCAATGTTTTTCTTGGGCATTAACCTCATAGACATGTATGGTAAATGCAGGGTATCAAATATTTAACATGATGTGTATAATAGAGTGTGAAATGTGTCACATCATGGAATGCCAATTTTGCTAGGAATCCACTGAATGGTTTCCCCAATGAGGCCCTAGAGTTGTTCATAGTTTTTAGATAATTTTATGAAGTCCCCTTGCACAAATTATATTTTTTGTGTTGTTATTAAATTTCTATAGCAATCAAACAATGATATGCAACCACAACCATCCGAGAAGGTGTTACTGTACCTCTGCAAATTTATGTTCAAACACAACTGTTTCTTGTGTCACGTGTGTACTACAGCGAAAATCTCATAAAAGAGGATCCAAGCCTATGTGCAACATAAATTCCATGATAATTGTCAAAGGATTTGAGAGTAACCTCACAAATTCCAACTAAATCACTTGGGAATACTGTATATTCTACATTTACTCAGATCTTCCCTCGATCTACTAATCTGTATGCAATAGTTACGGTTAACTGAACCCTACAATATTTTGATCCGACCACAATGACTTGAATAGGAGACTCACTCTTTCAAAAAAAAAATCTCCAAGGTTGTAAAGGATTTTATTTAAGCCTTGAAAGACAAAAATATCATTTGCCGCATGCTGAGGAACCCTCCACCAAAATGCGTGATCAGGCTTGTCCCCTTACACAGGTTTTACAAAGTGGTGCAAAATTACCAGTGCCTTGTTTTTCTTATTTTGGTTGTATAACAAATAACTCAACTTAGCAAGGGTTGAAGGAAAGAGGAGTTGGTAATTTAAAATTAAAGAATGTTTAAAAGCTCATGCATTTCTACATTTCTTAATAATAGTTCATATTACATAGGAATTTATTTTCCAAAAGAGAGAGATCATTACAGGCTTTTGTACATGTATTTAAAGTCAGATAAAAATTGGCTCAACTTATTCCTTAGTTAGATAATAATGTATTCTCTAGTTTTCTACAGAAAGAAATTTCCATCTATGGTGAAAAATGTGGTCTATATTAGGTTTATGGAGTAGGTGAAAATGCACTTTCTTATATATTTGAGTTATTTTTACTAGTATCGAGGAATTTTGAGGATGAGCTAGTTGGTGGGCACCTTGAACATCCTATTAAAGTTGAAGATATTTTTATTAACATGAACAGAGTTGAAAATGTAGACTTTTTTGGTTATTTGTCTAAACTTGAGTTTTTTAAACAGTGTATAGCTAGTGTTGTTGATGCCGGTAAAAATGTAATGAGATAAATTTGAATAAAGCAATCTATGAGACATGTTTGTTAAAAACGCATACATATGTTTGTAGATATGTTGTATAATTTTGTGACAAGCCATTCTCCCCATCTCGATGATATTTTTATTTTTAATATTTTTATTTCAAGGTACTAAAATTATCACTCAAAATTATTAATACATTGTATTTACGCAATGGTATTTCTAATTATGTTAATGCTTTAACTTCTACGGGAGAAGATACGACATTGTGACATCATAGGCTCGAGCACATGAGTGAGAAGGGGATGCAGATTCTTCACTCAAGAAATCTGTTTCCAGGTACGAAGCATGTTGATTTAAAATTCTGTGAGAATTGTGTTTATGGAAAACAAAAGAGAGTTGGATTCCTCAGAGTTGGGAAAGAAAACAAGAGAGAAAAATTAGAGCTTATGCATACAAATGTATGGGGACCTGCTCAGGTATCATCTCTCAGTGGCTCTCGTTATTATGCTACTTTTATTGATGGTGCAACCAGAAAGACCTGGCTTTTTTTGTATTCGAAATAAATCTGATGTATTTGATACTTTCAAGCAATGGAAAGCTTTGGTTGAAAATGAGATAGGAAAAAGGTTGAAGTGTCTCAAACAATGGAGGTGAATATTGCAGCAAAGAGTTTGATAGGTACTGTTCTAAGAATGGAATTTGCAGAGAGAAGACAGTTTTGGGAACACCATAAGAAAATGGTGTGTCAGAAAGGATGAATAGAACAATCATGGAGCGCGCAAGGTGCATGAGATTGCATGCAGGATTGCCTTTACGATTTTGGGCAGATGTTGTAGATAGTGTTTTTTATCTAATAAACAGAGGGCCTTCAAGTTCATTGGATGGTGGTATTCTAGAGGAGGCATGGACAAGTAAAAAGGTAAACTACTCATTTTTAAATACTTTTGGTTGTGAAGCCTTTGTCCACATTAACAAAGAAAATAGAACAAAGCTTGAGTAAAAATCAAAGAAATGTACCTTTATTGGATACGGTGTTAATGATTTTGGTTATCGCTTTTATGATTATGAAAAACACAAAATCATTAGAAGCATAGATGTCATATTCAATGAAAAGGTTTTGTCTAAGGATCAGCTTTAGGAAAATAAATAGGAAAATGAAAATAGAGAATACACAATGCTTAATGAGATCACAAAAAAGGTGATGGTGCCTAAAAATCATAATTATCAACAACCAGAATAACAATAGCAACCACAACAACAACAAGCACCTAAGAAACCTGAAAGTGGTGTTAGAAGATCTACCAGGATAAGTAGACCCCCTGAACGATACTCTCCTTCATTTTATTATGTATTTTTTACTGATTCTGGTGAACCGAAATGTTATGAAGAAGCAGTGCAGGTAGAAATCAGGAAGAAGTGGGAGCAAGCCATGAAAGAAGAGATGGAATCCTTAGCACAAAACCAGACTTGGGACTTAGTCATGTTTCTTGCAAGTAAAACAACATTGTAGAATAAATGGGTTTACAAGTTGAAGGAAGAAGATGGAGGTAAAAAAAGGTATAAAGCTAGACTTGTGGTGAAGGGGTTTGCACAGAAAAAGGGTATATATTTTGATGAGATATTTTCTCCTATTTTTAAAATGACTTCAATCATAACTATTTGAAGTCTAGTAGCAGCTGAAGATTTACATCTTGAGTAGTTAGATGTAAAGATAACCTTTTTCCATGGGGATTTGGATGAAGAGATAGATATGCAACAACCATAAGGATATGAGGTAAAAGGGAAGGAGAAACTAGTGTGCAAGTTGAAGAAGAGCTTGTATGGCTTAAAACATGCTCTGAGGTAGTGGCATCTAAAATTTGACAGGTTTATGTCTGAACAAGGTCATACTAGATGTCACTTTGATCAATGTGTTTATCTCAAAAGGAAAAATGATGGCAGTTATATTATATTGTTACCTTATGTAGATGACATGCTTGTTGTAGGTTCTAACATGCATGAAATAAATTTTCTCAAAAGAAAAATAGTAGACTCATTTGCAATGAAGGATTTGGGTGCTACAAAACAAATCCTTGGTATGAGAATAACTAGAGATGGGAGGAATCGGAAATTAAGATTGTCTCAGAGTGAGTACATAGAAAAGGTGTTGAAAAATTTTAATATGTAGAATGAAGAACCAGTTAGTATACCTTCGGCTAGCCATTTCAAACTAAGTAAGGAGGTGTGTCCCAACACTCAGGAAGAAATGGATTATATGTCTAAATTTCCATATGCATCAGCAGTTGGAAGCATAATGTATGCAATGGTCTGCACAAGACCTGATATTGCACATGCAGTGGGAGCTGTAAGCAGGTACATGAACAATCCACGAAAAGAACAATGGATGGAGGTGAAGTGCATTCTCAGGTATTTGAGAGGTACCACAAATCAAGCATTGTGCTTTGGTGGTTCAAACATTTCTCTACAGGGATATTTTGATGTAGATATGGTGGGTGATAGAGATAACAGGAGGAGCACCATAGGGAATGTGATTACTATAGGTGGCACAAATGTCAATTGGGTTTCAAAACTGCAAAGTGTTGTTACACTCTCAACAATGGAAGTAGAGTATGTTGCTGCTACAGATGCTAGTAAAGAAATGATTTGGTTACAAAGGTTTCTGGATGAATTGAGTATCAAGCCGGAGTTGGGCAGGTTCTACAGTGATAGCCAAAGTGCCATACATCTTGCAAAGAACTCTCTATTTCATTCCAATACTAATCATATACAACTCAATTACCATTTCATATGGTCAGTGTTGGAAGATGGACAGTGGGAGCTGGAAATGATACACACTAACCAAAATCCTGTAGATATGTTAACAAATGTTGTAACCAGGATGAAACTGAGATTCTGCTTAATTTCAATTGGTCTTCAAGTATGATGAAGAAGATGAGAAACAACTGGGTCCAAAGTGGAGTCATTGTCCAGCAAATGAAGTAGTGGTGGAGTCACTATAATCAGTCTCCAAGTGGGACATTGTTGGGTGTGGATCTTGATTATCTTCTTTACAAAGAGGTATCACCGCATTAGA
This sequence comes from Pinus tabuliformis, assembly GCA_031772625.1. NCBI lineage: Eukaryota > Viridiplantae > Streptophyta > Pinopsida > Pinales > Pinaceae > Pinus > Pinus tabuliformis. The sequence goes on along the minus strand of CM062805.1, from coordinate 85,969,079 downwards.
CGCTAGATCGTAATGTGGTGGCAACGCCACCAATAATATTTACACTACAAGGGTGGTCTGGGGGGGCTACTGCGATATTTGGGAGCCCCCTCCTGATGGGGGACTGGGGGCAGTGTCCTTGAAGCTAAAATAGATGTAAAATTGCCTTGTAAAATTTTGTAATTTCACAGTTAATCTGGGATGTTCATTAGAGAGAGATTTGACAGTATACGTTATGTTTAATTTAGGGTTTTTTTCCCTAGACGGAAACCCCTCCCTATATATGAGGGCATTGCGTTGCATCTATGTAGATCTATATTCTAAGTGAGAAAGAGAGAGGAGATTGTGTGAGAGTGATGAGGGAATTACAACGGATATGTTGTAGGTTGTATCTCTTCATTTTTCTAGATAATATAAAAGGAAGGACTGGCTGTTTCTCCATGGATGTAGCCCAAATTGGGTGAACCATGTATATCTATGTGTCTCTTGTTTTATGCATTTTCTGTGTTTATATTTATGCAATATATTTTATGTGTTCCATTGCTCTGTAATCTTTAATTTTCTAGCAGTAGCCATGCTTAAAGAGGCTATGGCTTCTTTGGGTAAGATACTCGAATGCTCCGTTAAGTACCCCGGGGTCCCAATGGTGGTCCCTAAGAAAGACTGGATCGCCATGAAAAATACTAAGGTCCAACTCCACATCAAAGTTCAGTCCAAAGACAAATTAGCTAAAGATGTGGAAAGAGTATTGGCATCCTACAAGAGTCTTTTCAGCGGCTTGGAATTAGTAATCCAATTACATGGAGTTCCCTTGATAGGAGAAGTCAGGCAAGTCAGGAAGCAGGAAGAGATCACCAAGGAAGTACAGGCATTCATAGGGACATTTAGACAAGCAGCCCGTATGAAGGACATACCAATTACCAAAGAAAACATCACGCGTTATGTGGTAGAACCAGTGAGGATATACACCAAACTAGTAACCTTGAATAGTCAGGTGCATGCAGAGAGAAGCACTCTCATTTCTGATGCCCTCGAGTGCCTGCATCGTCATGACAGAGACTAGCCATAGATCATGCCCATTGCAGCAAAATATAACCTGTGGTGCACATATTTGACGGAACAGCTCAGGCTTGACGTTCCAAAAATTGCCATTATTAAATTAGTGAATTAGATTGATAGTGATTTCATGACATTTTGTCTACAGTAGCATAGAACACCTTGTGAATATGAAAGGTCATGTAGAATACTAAAATTCATGTTGTGAATATGAAAGGTCATGAGGTAGTCCAAGAGTCAAGGGTAGGCCAAGAGTCACTCTTACCCTATAAATATACCCTCATGCCTCATTTTTAAGGGACTTTTGTTGAGGACTCTTTTGGAGATATACATTGCTTGAGAGAATTTATGTACTTTTAATATATGCAAGGAGTGATTGTAAGCTTCTATTATTTGATTCTTCAAATGTTTTATGTGCTAATGCCATGCATATTTTCCTTCACTTGATGGATCAATTGTTCCTGAAAGCTATTTGATTTGTGGTCTGCTCACATGCTATCCCATACTCCAAAATTTATGTTGCTTCGTATGAATGGTATTTCTTTCGCTAACTCTATACTCGTGCCAGTGAACTATTTCTTTGGTGTTGGTATAATCTATTTTGACTGCACAGTTATGTATGTTTATAAATGTTTAATCGTTGTGAACTGATTTACAATTACTAGGCATTTTATCTTAAAATACATGAATCTTATTTAGAGCCTGCTGACAATAACTTTACATAAGGTTTATGGCGTTTATGGTTTGGCTATTCATGGTATATGTGACGTAGGATATTTCTCAATTATTTCCTTGTATCTATTTGAGGTTCATGCTTTCAATTGAGTCTAGATTTCACCTTCGTCCAAAGAAAACTCTACAAAATTGAATGGCAGTTGGGCCTACATACCGAAAGGGATCCCTATCACAAACGGTGTAGGTTCTAGTTGGGAGCCTATACCGGGGATATCCCCTTGACTGTTGGTAGAAGATTCCAGCCCATCAACAACACCCATGGTCACCAATAAAGAGACAAGTGCCGAAGAAGTGGATGGCTAGTGATAAGACACCCATGCTTTAACAAATTTGGATGCTATTCTAAAGGTCAAGGTGAAATTTGCATCATGAGGTTTGATTTCCAAAATTCACAATAACTTGAGTTAGCAGAACAATTATAATAAAGTTGTTAATATATGTTTAATGGATTTTTTCTCATTGTTATTTCCAATCAATAGAAAGACACCCATGATCACCAACAAAGAGACAAGTTCCAAAGAAGTGAATGGCTAGTGAGAAGAAACCCATGTTTAACAAATTTGGAGGTGATTCTGAAGGTCAAGGTGAAATTTGCATCATGAGGTTTGATTCCCAAAATTCACAATAGCTTGAGTTAACACAACAATTGTAATAAACTTGTTAATAAATGTTTATAAGATTCAATTTTCAGTATTATTTTCAATAAATAGAAAGACACCCATGATCACCAACAAAGAGGCAAGTGCAGAAGAAGTGAATGGATAGTGAGAAGACACCCATGATCACCACCAAGGAGACAAGTGCCGAAGAAGTTGATTGCTAGTGAGAAGGTGGAACGTGGTTTAGTTAATTGAAAAACAAAAGAAATATGATAACAAATAACAAAGATTAGTGTTGAAATAATCTCAACCTTGTGTTCTTATCATCAACCACTACACGATGAGGTTGTTTAAGACAATTAATTAAGATGAAAGTAGTATTTTGTTTTGAATATTTAGAAGGGGTTGATTTTGTCTTAAGCCGTACAACCACATCAAAAATATTAATGTAGTTGATATAGCTGAAAGCTTTATAAATATAACAAACAAAATTATTGCAAGAAAAAAAACTATCACAACACGTAGAATGTCTTACAATGCACACATGAAGAATGTCTTATAATGCACACATTTCCGTGATTAACCATGTATAAAAAGGTTATGGGTCAACTTTAAGTTGAGAAAAGAAAGGAATTACTCATATTATTGTAAAATTCATTATTTCTCTAAATAGTATATGCTTATATATTAATTTCCCAATCTAATTAGAATATGAACTTACTAGAATTGGAATAATCTCAAATTCCTAGGAAATTGGTGCACGAGGAGCCATGTTGCATGAATCTAATTTAACTTGAGGAAAAAAAGAAATTACACATCTTATTGCAAAATGGACCAATTCTTTAAATATTTTTTTCTTATATATTAATTTACCCATCTAATTATAATATGAGCTTATTAGAATTGGAATAATCTCAAATCTCGAGGAAATTGGTCTGCAGGGAGCCACATGGCATGAATCTATTTTCTAAAATTTATTAAAAGTCAATGCAACCTAACAAACTTTGTAACACACTACAGTTGTTGATAAACATTAAGACTAAGCATATGTTTAGCATATTCCCTTGAGAATCAATCTAAGTCCTCAATTAAAAAATTAAAAAAAGTCAACAGATCCTCATTCACCTTAAGTTGAAATAGGAAGCCTTCGGTAAAGATTTAGAGGGGATATGATTTCGTCTTAAATATTTAATGGGGATTGTTTAAGACAATTCACTAAGATGAAAGTAGTATTTCATCTAAAATAATCAATTGAATTAATTTTATTCCAAGTCATGTATGACACTTTTCATTGAAATCGATGTCAGGTTTTAAGACGGGGGACACTCGGCCTAAAGAGGAAGGGGATCGATATCAATGTTCAGATAGACATGGTGGGGTGGAGGAGCAGCATAGCTCGAGTATTTTGGATGGGGAGACACTCACCCTAAAGAGGAAGGGGATCGGTATCAGTTTTTAGACAAACATGGCGAGGAGGAGGACGATAATAGGTTGTGCAGTTTGGATGCAAAGACATGCAACTTAAAGAGGGAGGGGAGACTAGAAGTAGTCATAGCCAAAGCTTAGCAACAATGGGAGGAAGATGTCAAGGAAGTAGAGGAGGAGGAGGCCAATAAACCCATAGGATCAGTCGAATCTATTAAATCTGTAGAGCCAAAATATATGTAACAATGCTCAGTAGCTGCACGAAGATGTCCAAGAAGTAGAGGAAGAGGTGGCCAATAAACACGTAGGAACATTCAACTCAATTAAATGTGTGAAGCCTTTGTTGTCATCATAAAGGATTATAATGATTGATTCCTTCCTCATAGTGGGCTTGAGATCAAGGTTTGCAACCAGGCATCCCAGGGGGAGAAGAACAAAACCCTTGCCAAGGACCAAGGTGGCAGGACCTAAACAGACAAGCACAACAACATGGGTTCTTTAGCTTTGGAGACTCCACAATAGACTATGGGAATAAAAAACGCCTTAGAAATTTTCCAGAGCCAACCATGCTCCTTATGGAAGGGACTTCGACACCCATGTCGCCACAGGAAGATTATCCAATGTTCATCTCCTCGTAGATTTTGTAGGTAAGGTTTCTTGATTATTTGGAAGACATATAATGTGTATACATCTCTAGAAGAACCATAGATCAATATGGAGTAGGTTTGTTTCATTTGTGTTGATCAATCTCTCTATAAATTGTTTGTTATGAGATTTAACAGAAAGCCTCACGATTCTACCCTTGGTTCAACCATTTCTTGGAGAAGTAGGGTGAATCAAAACAATAATGTGTTCACTTCATCTTTCTTCTGCATGTGTAGGGTTTTGCATCTTATTCCCTTAGACTAGGTACTTGTAACACAACCCCTTATTGAGCAGAGTTATGAGAATGAATTGAAATATTTTGGTTTCATTTTTTCTTCTTCTTGTTATGCAATATTTAGTTCTTCTTCCAATTGGTTTACTTCATCTTTCTTAGAAGAAAATAACTTGTCTAGTAGATAGAAAATATCTTTCAAATTTTAGATTCATTTGATAGTTTTTTATGCATGATGACTACTTTATCCTTAGTATCCTGTCCTTCCACAACAATTTATGCAAGTCTTTCACTCAAATTTTGAATGAACAACTCTTTCATGCCCAACTCCTTCTGAGCACTTTGAAGCTCCTATTAAAATTAATAATGATTTTCTCATTTACTCAACCTTGGAAGAAAACTTTATAGACTCCTTTTCTTTTTCCTTAAGAGAAAAAATCAGAGTCAGAATAGGATTCTGACCGCAGTGGATATAACTACTCCTATGTCTAGGGTGGGTGGTGCATAAAGATGATAGGCACATCTAGGAATTCCAATTCTTCTATATGGAATTAGACAAGACAAGTAACCATGAGAGATAAGTATTGAAGTTTCTTCTCCCTCACTAGATGAGGCAGGACTACTATATTTTCCCTCAGCCTTCTTAGGTTTTTTTCATTTGATTTTTTCTCATTCGCTCATGCATAATGATACCTCAATTTCCAAGGGAGCTATTGAAGTGCTCACCTTTAAGGTTCTCTCCCTTTGTTTTTTGAGTGGGTTCCCTTTATAGACAACACCTCCTAGTAAGTAGAAGCACCCGAGCACCTCCTTCATAAAATCTACTTTCACTTCTGAATACATATTAGTATTATTGCATTCATAGAAACCACTCATGGATCATTTTTTCTAAATTCTCTTCAACACAAGATATAGGAACTTTATTATATTTTAACTCCATTTTCAGAGCTACAGCTTGTGATTTAGTAGCTTGTTTATCCTTCTGTTCCAACATGTATAGAGTAACTATAACCTAATACTCCTAACCCCAAGTGTTCCAAGGTAGCTAAAATTTCTCAAAAAGTGTTGCTTCCTTGTGACTCGCTCTCATTTTTAAACTCCATTATAACATTTTACTAGAACCTCCTCAGTTAAAATCATCTGAGGATGAATAGACATTTCTTATAGCATTTTACTGCTGATTTGGAGAAGTCGCATCCTCATTTTCTAACTTCTAACAACTAGAATCTATCGATAACCTTTCTTCTATCTTTTTTGTCAATAATAACATCTCCACTGGTATGTGATTAAGAGGTTGAGAGGGGACAAATATAGAAGGTGAAAAGAAAAATAATTTCCTTTATATACTCAAGGCAAAGAAATGCATATTGAAATCAATGCAAAATAGAATTCAACTTCAGAAAGTCGTAATATAGCTCTAGGTTCCAAATTATATTTGCAAGAAATATCCAATTTATTCCTATCTCTACAACTTTCTTTTAGCCCATTAGGTGGCCACTTATGTAAATTTACAGATGGACAAGGGAATGATAGGTTCATAGTGGATATAGTTTTTCATGAGATAAACCTTGTATTTAATAGACTTATATGAATTATTTTATTTCTTCAGACATAGATTCTCTTTCTTTAGGGATGTTTACTGGTAATTTAGATGCATTAATTTAGGTGAAGAACACCACTAAAATTGTAAATATGCCTATTTTTGGAATTTCCACAAGCCCTTTTAACATAATTTTCATATTTTCTATAGTTGGTGCACGTTTATTTTATCCTAAGAAGAGCAGTAGGTCTATGATTGTGGTATCTTTTCTACTCTATTCAGTTTAGTACTACAATTTTTTTAAACAACTCTTCCATTGCTATAGAAAATAATATTTTAGTCTTATATATTCCTTTTGTATTTGTTAACATAGAAATTCAGACCATATCAAGATAGCTCTCCATTTGGGAGCCAGGTTGTCACTACACAATACACTACCAAAGAGAAAATATAATGCCTCACATTTTACGTGATTGCATATAATCAAGAAAACAATGAAAGTCAACATCGCATAAGAAAATAAAATAGGGAAATGATTTAGCCTATATGTGACATCACAAAATGCATCCAAGTCTTCCAAATGGAAGAGAAAATCATGTTGTGTGCTCGAAAGGCAATGCAACACTATAAAAACCATTAGCAAGCATCAAAAGAAACCCTACATCGATGACAGTCAATCACTAAAGAAAAGTTAGATATTTCCAATGATCTCAAGAGACCTAACTTCTTATTTGTACATAAATTCTTAACCAATGAATCATCACATACTTATTTTTCAAAATTTTACACAACCTCATGCAATTACAATAAAAGACTATTGTCAAGTTCAACACACAATAAATATCCAATATAAGTATGTTAGAATTCATATTGCATGACATAGCTAAAACTAATTGCATTAATTGAATATACCAATGAAATTGTTTGTTAGTTAGAGATTGGTGGGTTTTGAACCTTGACAAACAAGATGATATTGGTATAAAATTCCCTTCAATCAACAAGACATAACATAACATAGATGGATACAAATTACAATTTGGGTTAGAAAAAATGACCTCTAACGAATGGTTTAATGGAGCACAAATAGTGCAAAAGGTGACCATCAAATGAAAAAATACAACACAATATGCCAGAGGCTAGAAGAACACACAACAAGCTAGTATGCTATGTTACATTATTAGATGCATAAACACAGGGAAAAATTTTGGTGTTAATGTATACAATACATTGTGTTATCACTCAGGTTGTCCTTAAAGCTCCAGAAAAGGATACGACCGAGGTAACCACAGACCAGCTTTGGACTGCAGGTTCTAGCCTGCCTGCAGTCAGAGAGGGCTCTCTCTTTTAGATTTAGCTTTGTTTAATGGATGATTTTAGGCTAGGTATGATGCACAGGGGTTTTGTATTGTTTTTGGTGGGAAGGAAGATGTTTCAAGTAGAGAGGCAAGACATAGTCTGGTAAGTTTTCAAACCATTGGGCGTTGGAGTCGAGGAGTGGGACTGCTGGTGGGTTTCTTGGTCACATGAGAAATAAGGAGCAAGGCAGCTACTCATGAAACAACATTGAAGGCTTATAAGGATGGGATGTGGGATAAGGAATGAGAGGCAACAAAGAATCTCTCATTAAGCTTAAAAGGGGGAAAGTGAATGAACTCTATCTAGGAGCAATTAAGAATTCCTAGACAACTATCAAAGATGAATGGATTAGGGGAAATATGAGCCGAAGGGAATTCATATTCATGACTGATCCAGAGGAAAAAATAAAGAAACAGCAGAAAATGAGCATAGAGGGCAGTTAACCAATTCTAGACTATTCTTTCTTTCTGCTATTTAGACGATATATCAATGAAAAAACAGAGATAGGAAAACTTATTGAGTCATGTTGCAGCACAAGAATACCAGATTCACTTCTTGAAACCATTGGACACAGAGCAGACAGTCTTTCCTCCAAGCGTTTCAGCAGTCTTTGATTATAGAAAACATGTCAGGTATACAGTGCGAGTCTCTATTGAAAAACTATCAACCAACCAACCCTTAAAACAATATAGAGGGTGGTATATATAGGGAAGATATATCCGAAATTATCTATTATAGCCGACCTAACAGGTGCGACAGAAAATTGATTACTTTAACCTAATCTTATCCAGAAATAAATGCCAGAAAATATCTTTGAGCTGTGCTGGGGGCAGCTGTATCAAAATGAGTTAATATCTGTCCAGGTGGCTCTGTGCTTCTCATCTGTCATAACTGTGCATTGGTCTTTGCACCATTGCTGTTCGGTGGTATTGAATGCTTTTGACTATGATTTGAGAGCTGGGATGGGCTTACTCCTCTTGATTTGACTTTCTGGGGGGCTCAACAATGTTCAAGTGCTTCGAGCCCCTAAAAAATCTTTGGCGGATACTCTTTGGCTCTTCTTCCTCCTCTGATACTCTTTGGCAATAAATTGATGCTGTTATGTCGTGCTGTGGGACTTATTCACAATTTAATGGCTGCTGCTCGGCCTCTATTTCTTTCAAAACTGTTTTTGGTCCTTCCGGCAAGCTTCATGAAGAAAAATGGGTCATTCGGCGCCTTTCGGGCTTACTGGGGGCCGCAGAAAAAAAAGATTCCCTGAAGATTCCCCATTCAGGCCCAAAAAATCTAGCGATCGCAAATCGCTCATCAAAAACTGCCTCAGAATCGGATTCCGGGGCTCCGAAGTGCGACTTTCGTGCCTTTGCGCCCAAAAAAGTGCTGATGACGTCAGCATGACATCATCATGATGTGACATTGTACAATGGATGACGTCAGCATGACGTTAGTAGGACGACGTGGCGGGATGACGTCAGCATGACGTCATCATGTATGGATGATGACATGGCAGATACGGTGCCAGGGACACATGGCAGTGACGTGGCAGGGGGCCACGCAGGCAGGTGACTCATTGGGTGACTGGACAAAGGGGGTGACATAAGCAGTGACGGGGCAGAGGGTGATGCAGAATGTGACGTCACGGGCGGTAAGCGGTTTTGTGGCGCACCGCTTATGGGCAAAGGCGATCTCGGTGGAGGGGGCTCCGCCACACCCCAGAGCTTGACGCGTGGCGGGAGTACGACGGCAAAACCGCTGGACTCCCGGACGCTAAAGCCCGGGCGTGTTGCACATAGAAAAGCCCGCCCACCATAGATCTGTGGCGGGCCAGATCTAACGGCTGGCAGTAGATGGGTAGCGACTGCGGGTTAGTGGGTGGGGATATTCGCAGGAATATTCCCTTTTGAATATATCGCGGCGGTGGGTTAAAACATAGGGAATGGCGGGATTTGCGTGTTGTATGACTATTATGAGCGCGGGTTGGCATATTTACACTTGGGTTTTAGGGATAGGGGCGAAATATGGGTTTTTGCCAAGCGGGGTTTATGTTTTATGCACAGAACATAGGAAAAAGGTGCAAAAAATGGGTTTTTGAAGGTTTTTTAGGGCTAGGGGGGAGGTTATTAATCTGGCCAAGTGTCAGATTAATCCCTGTTATGACTCGAATGGGCTAAAGACAGCCCCAGATGGACTGTGATTCCCCGGACTTATAGGAAGTATGGCTATATTGCCAGGGAGGGGTATTTACATAGGGGAGTTTTATATACATGATTTTAATAGGGAAAGGGAAAAACTGATAGGGAGTTATATAATAAAGTTAATAGTTAATATGGAGATGAAAAGAGGGTGCTAAGGTATGAGACCTTAGGCTTTTCTGGGGAAAAGAAGGCTCACAGATGATGAGTGAGCAGTCCTTGAGTAAAGCAAATCCTTACCAAGGCGAATGTCATGGAGATGATGAACCTGAGAGGCTCAAGCAGATCTTGACCTCTTGGGGGATGTTAGTAAGTGACTTGGGGGAACTGAGAAGAAGGGGAGGTTAGTGAATTCCAGCTTGAGTACCTCCTTTGAATGCAAAACTGCCTGATAACTGTGATCAAAAATGGAATATAGCAGTGGCATTTGGACCAGGATACTTTCATGGCATCTTCATTGGCCTGTTCTGGAAATATGGAACACTGCAGCCTGCAAAGTATGACATATTTTGCATGTGAAAATGTCAATCATGAAAAATGAATACCTGTTGCGGCAGGAGGCTAACAGTGGCTCCACTTGGGGATGGCTTTTCCTTGTGAAAAGCCAAGAACAGCAGGTCAGACTGCCTTGTATTCAATTGCTGCTGTATTCTGCAAAATTTGCTTGGCCGGTTGCCTTATTAATCCTACCTACCTACCCTAACCAATACTTTCTCTGCTGTTAGGTGTAATGAAATAGCCAATGCAGCCACTTAAGCATTATAAATATGAATGGCCCCTGCTGCTTATGCTTGTTGTTACCTGAAATGGAGATCTTGCAATCTGATATGGCTTTATTAATCTTTGAGAAGATCAGGAAGCTGCTGACCTTCTTTGCTGAAACAAGAAACTGTACAAAAGGGTCCTGTAGCATATATACATTATTGCTAGACTGACTTGAAGAACTGTACAAAAGTTCGGGATAGCTATCATGCTTTGAAATTGGTGAATCATCAACAACTTGATTTTGAGCTTTGCAGCCTGCTAGCGGAGAAGAGCAGTGATTTACCTCATCACACAACTTGCCCTCAGATGGGTTGTGCAACACATGGAATGGAACCTGTAATTCTTTGAAAGCCTGCTCAGATGGCACCTGACAGATTTGTGCTGACTGTTCTTTTTCTTCTTCAAATATCCGAGATGGCTGAAAATCAACAGGCAGGGAATCCAGTTGGATTTTTTGGTCACATGTTGCCGCTTCTGAGTCTTCTGCAATCTGACACTCACTGGCACTTTGGGGCTGCAAATCTAGTTTTAATGCATTAAGAGCAGGGCCTGAACTCTCCTCTAGCCGGTCAACATCAAAATACGGTGATACTCGATTATAAATGGCATGATGATTTCCCCTAATAAACTGAAAAGACTTGAAACAAAATGGTAAAGTTCCTTCGCTGAACTCAACGCCCTCTGCGTTTTCCTCCTCTTCTCCACAGCTAAACTAGGCCTGTTGATCATTGGGTTCAAGCAAATGAGCCTGAACTGTGTTTTCTGCCAAAATAGGCTCTGATTCCTCTGTGAAGCTAATTTGGTAGTCAGGTTCATAATCATCGTCATATTGATCATATTTGGGTAGACAGTTGAAAGAAGAGAAGCTATTATATTCATGTGTTATATCAGGTGATTGCTCCATCATGTATGGCTGCATGAATAAGTCATTTGTTTTGTAGTAGGTTTGTTCAGGAATACCATTACTTTCCCTTTGCAAAACAGATCTTATGTGGTGCTCTAAACCTTCAACTTCTATTGTGAATGACTGCTTTAGTCCCTCTGCTTTCTTTAGCAAGGTATCCAGTTTACCCTCTTTTTCTGCTTTCAACTTCTCCTCCCTAACTTTCAGATTAACCTCTACATCTACCGCCATGTTCTGCATCTGTTGCATAGTAGAGGGGCCCCTTTCTCTCATATGGAATTCTATTTCTGGATCAAATGCTGCTGGATAATGTAATAGGGCCAAATCAGGGGGAGGTCTTATATTCAATGGTATAGAATGATAAACTTGATTGAATCGGTCAGAAAATTGCTGAACAGATTTAGATGGGATCCTTTTTAACTGTTGATATTCTTCTATGAGCATGAGAAAATTGACTTTGGTCATCCATCTATCAAGGAAGAGTTTGAATAGCTGCTGGAGATTTGAGATGCTTGCCTCAGGCAATGCTTTAAACCAAGTCCTAACTTCACTTTGCAAAGAAAGGGCAAACAGCCTAACACTAACATCCTCATCTTCTACCTCGAAAATGTTTAAATAATCTTCAAAATCCTGGATATGCTTTTGGGCAGTAACTCCATTCTCTCCATCAAATTTTGGGAGTTTCATGGGATGATTTTTGGGTAAAGGATTGAGCACGGGAGGCAAAATGAGTGGCTTATATCTATCAGGAACCTTACGAGGCACGGGATTGTGTACAGGGGCTAAATGATTGGGTTTGGTATGAACAGGGATAGGATGATTGGATTTGACAGAAGTGTCCCCCTTGACCATGAGGTGAGCATCAGCAGCATTGAGAGGTTGTTGTTCTAATGTGCAAGGAGGGCTTTCTTCAACATTTTCTAAAGGAAAAGCATAAAAGTTAAATTTAAACAATATGTACAACAAAATTTTATGGAAGAGAAAGAACATGACCTCTTGGATCAAAATCCAGGTCAAAAGCCTGATCTGCTCATACATTTCTTTTGGGTTCCTTCCTCCAGTGGAGCCTTTATTATGAGGATGATGTGGAGTCGCCAGGTGGATATATTAACTTTGAGTGCCTGATCTCTGTCCACCATCAACGATCAGAACTAGATTTGAAGAATGGCTGTGAAGGTTTTGTTCCTCATAGCGGAGCTTTCCAACTTTCTTCGTGAAACTTTGTGAAATTATCTGAGGAAGTTCCCCAGCGGAGTCGCCATTATGTTATCACTCAGGTTGTCCTTAAAGCTCCAGAAAAGGATACGGCCGAGGTAACCACAGACCAACTTTGGACTGCAGGTTCTAGCCTGCCTGCAGTCAGAGAGGGCTCTCTCTTTTAGATTTAGCTTTGTTTAATGGATGATTTTAGGCTAGGTATGATGCACAGGGGTTTTGTATTGTTTTTGGTGGGAAGGAAGACGTTTCAAGTAGAGAGGCAAGACATAGTCTGGTAAGTTTTCAAACCATTGGGCGTGGAGTCGAGGAGTGGGACTGCTGGTGCGTTTCTTGGTCACATGAGAAATAAGGAGCAAGGCAGCTGCTCATGAAACAACACTGAAGGCTTATAAGGATGGGATGAGGGATAAGGAATGAGAGGCAACAAAGAATCTCTCATTAAGCTTAAAAGGGGGAAAGTGAATGAACTCTATCTAGGAGCAATTAAGAATTCCTAGACAACTATCAAAGATGAATGGATTAGGGGAAATATGAGCCGAAGGGAATTCATATTCATGACTGATCCAGAGGAAAACATAAAGAAACAACAGAAAATGAGCATAGAGGGCAGTTAACCAATTCTAGACTATTCTTTCTTTCTGCTATTTAGACGGTATATCAATGAAAAAACAGAGATAGGAAAACTTATTGAGTCATGTTGCAGCACAAGAATTCCAGATTCACTTCTTGAAACCATTAGACACAGAGCAGACAGTCTTTCCTCCAAGCTTTTCAGCAGTCTTTGATTACAGAAAACATGTCAGGTATACAGTGCGAGTCTCTACTGAAAAACTATCAACCAACCAACCCTTAAAACAATACAGAGGGTGGTATATATAGGGAAGATATGTCCGAAATTATCTATTACAGCCGACCTAACAGGTCCGACAGAAAATTGATTACTTTAACCTAATCTTATCCAGAAATAAATGCCAGAAAATATCTTTGAGCTGTGCTGGGGGCAGCTGTATCAAAATGAGTTAATATCTGTCCAGGTGGCTCTGTGCTTCTCATCTGTCATAACTATGCATTGGTCTTTGCACCATTGCTGTTCGGTGGTATTGAATGCTTTTGACTGTGATTTGAGAGCTGGGATGGGCTTACTCCTCTTGATTTGACTTTCTGGGGGGCTCATCAATGTTCAAGTGCTTCGAGCCCCTAAAAAATCTTCGACGGATACTCTTTGGCTCTTCTTCCTCCTCTGATACTCTTTAGCAATAAATTGATGTTGTTCTGTCGTGCTGTGGGTCTTATTCACAATTTAATGGCCGCTGCTCGGCCTCTGTTTCTTTCAAAACCGTTTCTGGTCCTTCCGGCAAGCTTCGTGAAGAAAAATGGGTCATTCGGCGCCTTTCGGGCTTGCTGGGGGCCGCAGAATAAAAAGATTCCCTGAAGATTCCCCATTCAGGCCCAAAAAATCTAGCGATGAGCGATTTGCTCAAATCGCTCATCAAAAACTGCCTTAGAATCAGATTCCGGGGCTCCGAAGTGCGACTTTCGCGCCTTTGTGCCCAAAAAAGTGCTGATGGCGTTAGCATGATGTCAGCATGATGTGACATTGTATGGCAGATGATGTCAGCAGGACGACGTGGTGGGATGATGTCAGCATGACGTCATCATGTACGGATGATGACGTGGCAGATACAGTGGCAGGGACACGTGGCAGTGAAGTGGCAGGAGGCCACGCAGGCAGGTGACTCATCGGGTGACTGGACAAAGGGGGTGACGTAAGCAGTGACGGGGCAGAGGGTGACGCAGGATGTGATGTCATGGGCGGTAAGCGGTTTTTTGGCGCACCGCTTATGGGCAAAGGCGGTCTCGGGGGAGGGCTCCGCTACACCCCAGAGCTTGACGCATGGCGGGAGTACGGCGGTAAAACCGCCGAACTCCCGGACGCTAAAGCCCGGGCGTGTTGCATATAGAAAAGCCCGCCCACCGTAGATCTGTGGCGGGCCAGATCTAACGGCTGGCGGTAGATGGGTAGCGACTGCGGGTTAGTGGGTGGGGATATTCGCAGGAATATTCCCTTTTGAATATATCGCGGCGGTGGGTTAAAACATAGGGAATGGCGGGATTTGCATGTTGTATGACTATTATGAGCACGGTTTGGCATATTTACACTTGGGTTTTAGGGATAGGGGCGAAATATGGGTTTTTGCCAAGCGGGGTTTATGTTTTATGCACAGAACGTAGGAAAAAGGTGCAAAAAATTGGTTTTTGAAGGTTTTTTAGCGCTAGGGGGGAGGTTATTAATCTGGCCAGGTGTCAGATTAATCCCTGTTATGACTCGGATCGGCTAAAGACAGCCCCAGATGGACTGTGATTCCCCGGACTTATAGGAAGTATGGCTATATTGCCAGGGAGGGGTATTTACATAGGGGAGTTTTATATACATGATTTTAATAGGGAAAGGGAAAAACTGATAGGGAGTTATATAATAAAGTTAATAGTTAATATGGAGATGAAAAGAGGGCGCTAAGGTATGAGACCTTAGGCTTTGCTGGGGAAAATAAGGCTCACAGATGATGAGTGAGCAATCCTTGAGTAAAGCAAATCCTTACCAAGGCGAATGTCATGGAGATGATGAACCTGAGAGGCTCAAGCAGATCTTGACCTCTTGGGGGATGTTAGTAAGTGACTTGGGGGAACTGAGAAGAAGGGGAGGTTAGTGAATTCCAGCTTGAGTACCTCCTTTGAATGCAAAACTGCCTGATAACTGTGATCGAAAATGGAATACAACAGTGGAATTTGGACCAGGATACTTTCATGGCATCTTCATTGGCCTGTTCTGGAAATATGGAACACTGCAGCCTGCAAAGTATGACATATTTGGCATGTGAAAATGTCAATCATGAAAAATGAATACCTACTGCGGCAGGAGGCTAACACATCGCTATAAATTGTTTAGTTGAAGCTATAAAATGCCATCATAATTATTTTTTGTGAATAACACACAAAGAACCCTATTCTCTTATATTTTGTTATTTTATAAGTGGTTTATTTGTTCAATGTGACCCCAAAAGTGAACTCACTGAGAATGATCTCACAACAAATCAATTGATGCATGCCCCTTAGGTATTTCTCAATATGTTCTCAGATCACTCCCTTTGCAATGCCAAGCAATCTTCATATAGCTTGTTATGCTCTAGTTTTACTCAACTCTTTATTTAGCTAAAAAAAATGTACTTCAAACTTTCTGCATAGAGAATAATGGAGAAATTCAACTCCAACATTGTAGATGAAGAAATTGAAGAGGTACTTGACCCATCTATATTTATGTTTTATTTTAGGGTTTCAATTAATCAAATGTAGTAATTTTTGTTATTAATCAGTAATCAGGAAGGGATATTAATGGCACTACTAATGGTAATAAAATTATCCAAGAATTTGATTATTATACCTCTATTGGAAAAAAAAAATTGGGTGTCATTGACTAGAGAAGGTTATCCACAAATTACTTTTGAAATTTCATCTTTGTAAACTAAGAATGCATATATGATTATTTTACCTCACTTTGTATTGTCACAAGTAGCTAGTCCAAATTGTTTTCATGTAATGTAAATCTATGCTAGTATAGTGTCTAAATTGGAAACTTTATTTCCATCTCTACTTCTTCCTAGCATAATACAAGACCTCTAATAATAGATCACATACAAGAAAACTACTCCACACTGACTACCTTGTCACTATATTAAACCATAATGCATCCTTTTCTTGTCCACTTGCGACTATGTATGCAATCCTCAATAGTGTGGCTAATGCATGTTATTTTCATCTTAATAGAAAAACCATGTATCTATTTATGAAAGATGTTGACCATATGCAATTTTTAAATGGACCATATGAAGCTCCCTTAAGCTATATTCTCAAATGAAAGAGGTAAGCATAGAACCAAACAAATATTCTTTGTGAATTATGCAAGAGGGAAAATTATTTATCATCAAACAACTAAAACTATAGATGATTCCTATGCTTTTCTTGGCCACTAACCTCATAGACATATATGGAAACCAAATATTTCACATGATGTGTATTAAAGAGTGTAAGAGGTGTCACATCATGGAATTCCATGCTTTCTAGGAATGCGTTGTATGGTTTATCCAATGAGGCCATGGAGTTATTCAAAATTTCTGGAGAATTTTATGAAGGCCCCTCACCCCAATTATCTTTTTGTTGTCGTGCTTAAATTTCTATAGCAATCAAGCAATGTTATACAACCATATACAACCACATCCATCCCAGACTGTTTTACCTTACCTATGCATCTTTATGTTCAAAGACAAGAGTTTCCTATCTCACATATGCATCACACTCAAAAGCTCATAAAAAAGGATCTAAGTGTATGTGCAACATAAATTCCATCATCATTGCCAAAGGATTTGAGAGTAGCCTAAAAAATTTCAGCTAGAGCACTTGGGAAGATTTTAGTTTCTACATTAACAATGTGGACCTTCCCTTGATTTACTAATATTTCTACAAAAATTAAAGCTAGCTCAACCCTGCAATATTCAGATCCAACTAGAATGACTTTAATAAGAGACTATTTTAAATAAAAATTTCTTCAAGGTTATAGAGGATTTACATTAAACCTTAAACCATAAAAATCTCACCGGGGCATGCTGAGGAGTTTGTTTTTCAAAAGATGTGATTGACTCTATCCCCTTACACAAGTTTTACAAAGTAGGGCAAAATTATTAGTGCCTTGCTTTTTTTATTTTGGTTGTATCACAATTGACTCACCTTATCAAGGGTTGAAGGAAAGAGGAGTCGGTAATTTATAAAAGAGATTTTAAAAGTTTAAGCATTTCCACATTTCTTAATAATAGTTCATACTATACACAAATTTATTTTCCAAAAGGGAGAGCTCATTACAAGCTTTTCTAGATGTATTTAAAGTCATATAGAAATTGGCTAAAATTGTAACTTAGTTAGATGATAATGCATGCTCTAATTTTGTAGAGAGACTAAGTGATTACTATGGTGAAAAATGTGGTCTACATTCTATTTATGGAGTATGTGAAACTACACTTCCATATTTCGTTGAGGTATTTTTACCAATATCAATGACTTTTGAGGATGAGCTAGTTGGTTGGCATATTGAACATCCTATTCAAGTTTAGGAGATTTTTATTAACATGAACGAACTTGATGATGTTGAGTTTTATGGTTGTCTATCTAAACTTGAGTTTGTTGAACAAAATATAGCTAGTGTTGTTGATGCCTGTGTCTCTAAATGGAAGTTGAAAGGAAAGCATAATGAAATACATTTGAATAAAAAAACTATGAGAATAAGAATGAAAAGAATTTAGTTGAGATGGATGTTATGTGTAGTGCACCTTTACTTGTAGTATCATCTGAAGGTAAGATTAAAGTAAATAAGGAACATGGGTCCAATGAAGTTATTGGAAGCTATTTAGCAAAACTTGAAAAATCAAATGAATTGAAAGGGAATTAACTCTATAGTTATAGTTTAGATGTTTGTATAAGAAATGATTCTAACCAAAGTAATATTACAATCTGTGTTGATAAAAGGCAACAAATATTTGGGACTTCCCTACTACGAAAAATGGAAAAGGTTTGAGATATATAAAACTAGGAAATATTAGAATATCAAGATATTCTAGAAGAAAAACTTGATATCCTTTTGAAAGAAGACTCTTTCTTTGTCTTTTCAACATCATGGAATAGAAATAAATAGGAAAATCATTGGATAGGTAAGAAAAAAATTAAGATAGGAATTCAGGAAAAATCCTACAAAAGGAGGAGATGTCAATGGTACTACTAATGGTAATACCATTCACCAGCATTTTGATTCTTGTAGCAATTCTATTAGAAGCTTTTGTTGGTGCCATGGACTAGAGAAGGTTATTGACCAATTACTTTTTCAATTTCTTCTTCATAAACTAAGAACTCAGAAGTAGCTAGTCCAAAGTGTTTGCACGTAGGGTCACTCTATGGTAGTGTAGTGTCCAAATTGGAAATTTTATTTAAATATTTACTTCATGCTTGTTCAAGTAGAAGGACTCTAAAAATAGATCACTTAAAACAAGAAAGGCACTCCAGACTGACTACCTTGTCACTAGATACAACCATAGTGCTTCCTCTGTTTTTCCACTTGTGACCATGTATATGCAATCAACAGTCCTGTGGCTAAAGAATGTTATTTTCATCTTAATAGAAAAACCAAGTGTGTATCTATGAAACATGTTGATCAAATGGATTCCTACAATGACCCTAATGAAGTGACCCTTAAGCACTCTTGTCAAATGCAAGAGGAAATAAGAGAACTAGACAACCATTCATTGTCAGTTTCGCAACAGGGAGAATTAGTCTTCATCAAATAGTTTAAATTAGAGCCGATTCCAATGTTTTTCTTGGGCATTAACCTCATAGACATGTATGGTAAATGCAGGGTATCAAATATTTAACATGATGTGTATAATAGAGTGTGAAATGTGTCACATCATGGAATGCCAATTTTGCTAGGAATCCACTGAATGGTTTCCCCAATGAGGCCCTAGAGTTGTTCATACTTTTTAGATAATTTTATGAAGTCCCCTTGCAAAAATTATATTTTTTGTGTTGTTATTAAATTTCTATAGCAATCAAACAATGATATGCAACCACAACCATCCGAGAAGGTGTTACTGTACCTCTACAAATTTATCTTCAAACACAACTGTTTCTTGTGTCACATGTGTACTACAGCAAAAATCTCATAAAAGAGGATCCAAGCCTATGTGCAACATAAATTCCATGATAATTGTCAAAGGATTTGAAAGTAACCTCACAAATTCCAACTAAATCACTTGGGAATACTGTATATTCTACATTTACTCAGATCTTCCCTCGATTTACTAATCTGTATGCAATAGTTACGGTTAACTGAACCCTACAATATTTTGATCCGACCACAATGACTTGAATAGGAGACTCACTCTTTCAAAAAAAAAAATCTCCAAGGTTGTAAAGGATTTTATTTAAGCCTTGAAAGACAAAAATATCATTTGCCGCATGCTGAGGAACCCTCCACCAAAATGCGTGATCAGGCTTGTCCCCTTACACAGGTTTTACAAAGTGGTGCAAAATTACCAGTGCCTTGTTTTTCTTATTTTGGTTGTATAACAAATAACTTAACTTAGCAAGGGTTGAAGGAAAGAGGAGTTGGTAATTTAAAATTAAAGAATGTTTAAAAGCTCATGCATTTCTACATTTCTTAATAATAGTTCATATTACATAGGAATTTATTTTCCAAAAGAGAGAGATCATTACAGGCTTTTGTACATGTATTTAAAGTCAGATAAAAATTGGCTCAACTTATTCCTTAGTTAGATAATAATTTATTCTCTAGTTTTCTATAGAAAGCAATTTCCATCTATGGTGAAAAATGTGGTCTATATTAGGTTTATGGAGTAGGTGAAAATGCACTTTCTTATATATTTGAGTTATTTTTACTAGTATCGAGGAATTTTGAGGATGAGCTATTTGGTGGGCACCTTGAACATCCTATTAAAGTTGAAGATATTTTTATTAACATGAACAGACTTGACAATGTAGACTTTTTTGGTTATTTGTCTAAACTTGAGTTTTTTAAACAGTGTATAGCTAGTGTTGTTGATGCCGGTAAAAATGTAATGCGATAAATTTGAATAAAGCAATCTATGAGACATATTTGTTAAAAACGCATACATATGTTTGTAGATATGTTGTATAATTTTGTGACAAGCCATTCTCCCCATCTCGATGATATTTTTATTTTTAATATTTTTATTTCAAGGTACTAAAATTATCACTCAAAATTATTAATACAAGAAGCCCGTCATAGGTGCCTGAGTCAACTTATATGGGGTTTGGCTTTTATTTAGTGATTCCATAAATTTTCATGGGATATTTGATCTATCTTCTTTCACCTAAGTATGAATCTAATTGTAAATATAGGTTAATGGAGTGGAAAATTAATTGTTAGTGATTGACTTTGTGATTTTCAATTGGGAATTTAGATAACCTAAAAATATAAGATTGGAATAGAGGATATACAAGAGCATTCCAAACCCTAAAAAATGGAAATAGGATTATAACAGGGGATATGAAACATGATTACAATCAAGGGTAGGGTAAACAACATTCTTTTAATTGTCAATTCCATTGTTCATGAACAACATAAGTGATCCTTGAAAGGAACAATTATGGGAAAAATATATGACTCATGTTCCAGGTTCTTCAAATTCTATTGTAAAAATAGCTACAATTTCTATCTTGAAAAAAAAAACAAGAAGTTTAAGGGGTCATTCATGACGAAGTCCCTATACCTTAAAATATATTCAAATAAATAAGGCCTTTAGTGATAAATTCAAAATTGTAATATGTTACCTATAATATGCATGATTAACATGACATATTTGTAGATTTGAAGAGGGATAAAAACATAAAAATAACATCAAAGACAAGCATTACTGATGATCTACTTCGATCTTGATTAGACGATTTATCAAAATAAGTGAAAAAATATTTTATGCTGTGTGTTTAGTAATAATATTTGATTTTATAGATCAAAATTTGGGAATTTTATTACACCAACTCCTTACAGTTTCTGAGAGGCTTAATTATTGCACAGTGATTGATATTGAACTTTCTATACTTGTAGGGCTTAGGAAATGTTCTTGAAGTAGTGATTTACTCAATGTGGGTTTTTCCATTTGAGCTTGGGTTTATTGAGGAGTGTCAATTGACATTGTTATGACCTTGTTTGTACTTAACTTGATATAAGAACATACTTGCTAGCGGACAGACATAAAAGCATTGTTAAAAGAGTAGTTGATTTTTGAGTTTTGAATGCTTGAAAACTGCAATTAATAGAATTCCATTCATTAGAAAAAACTATCTCATCATCTACCTTGGATAACACAGGTAAATTTATACATGTTTCCTCTTTGATGTAAGCATAGCAATGCCCTTTGAACTAGTTAGATGAATGGTTAGAGGAAACATTTTGGCTTGTACTCAAATTTTGGACCCTTCCTTGGTCTTTTCCTTGATTGTTGCAAACACTCAAGCTCATTTCGTGAGATTTCTTCAAGTTCTTTGGCACCTTTTCGTTAGTTGATTAACTATCATCTTTTGGCATGTTTGACTATTATGTAATGTTTATGATCCTTTTCTGGTGGTTTTGAAGGTCTCTCTTTGTGCGTATGAGTTGTCCTAACCATGTTAACATCCGTTACACTCAAACACAAGGCCTTGAGCATTGTCGTACAAGTGTTGACATGGTCATCCTAAAGTATATCTTAAGTGTTGAACTTGTCAAATCTTGTCATTTCGCAATCACACAAAGGGGAATGTTTTGATTGTGTGTTCTGTTGATCTATGTTGTCATGTAGTCAAAGTATGCTAAGTGTGTGATCATAATTCAAATTCATCACAAGTCAATCTCTCTTCCCACACAGGCATTTTCGGAAAATCTTCCCAACCGAGAATTTTAGCTTCACCGGGCCTTGATTGAGTTGCACAATGGATAGGCCCAACCCTCTTTGATGTGACCCTGCTACTTGGAACTCCACAGTCACTATCCTCCAGGGTTGTTATTCTGTGAAATTCTAGCATCTAGTAGCCTCTCTTGACCTCCAGAATTACGGAGTTGTGCCTCCCATTCTTCCTTGAATTGCACACTTCACACTCTCAACCCTCATGCCTTTCCCTTTCTTGTTGGAATTTCATAATACGTAGAGAGACTATCCTCCCTTGCCTACCAAAATTGTGCAGATTCTTCCTCCAGTGCCGTTACCTCAGCCAGAGCTAACTGCTTTAAGAAACTACGCATATCTGCCCCTCAGTCCTCTTAGTGACCGAGTCCCTCTTGCCTCTTGAAACTACCTAGACTATCCTCCGAGGGCTCCATCCCGTAGTAGCCAGTTCCTCATTGAATTGCCCAATTTTTTCCCTCAGTGGGAACTACCCAATTTTTCTCCTTAGTGAGGACTGTGTAGAAAAGTTCCTCAGTCAAGCATGAGTTGTGTACTATGCAGCCTTAGTGATCAAGCTATCCACTTGTCTACTGGAATTGTGCAATGCACGATCATTGAGCCCTTTATCCATGTTTATCACTTTTCACGAGGTCTGTTACATGTCAATTTTTCACCATGACAGTTGATCAATTTATGGGTCCTTTTACCATCCATGAACATGTTTGAACCAACTCCCTTAGAAGACTAACAACCCAAAATATCTTGAAGTAGATGAGAAATTTGAGGAAAATAGTTGCCACCCCTTGTTAAGTTCCAGATGCAATGATTTTTCTAGAGTTTCCCACACATTTTCTGGAATTAACTCTGAGAAAAGCAGAGATATGCACTCTTCCTTCCATTGTCAACCCACGTAGGTGAATTCAAGAATGTAAAAATAAAAAGTACATTCTAGAAACATAGTTGGTCGAATATTTCCCAACTAAAAGCTTCCAGGTGATGACTATTCAAACTATAACCATTAGATGATGCATATTAATCCCTTTTCTCATGGAAACCTGATCCCTCAATTTAGGAGTCTCATCATCCTCTTTTGGATCTAACACTCCTCTTTGCCTATAAAATGACTAGAGGAGTTTAGAACTTAGAGAAGATAAACTTCTACCGTTAGTTTGAGATTGGAAAGCTTGTCATCTAAGGACGAGATTGAAGGAATTTTGGAAGGACCTCACGACATCAAGGCGAACGTTGTGAAGCTTCTCTTAATCTTTGATTAATACAAATGAACACTTTCTCCCATTGAATTGTCTTATTGGAATGGTGAATGGTTTGTAATTGTTTATAGTGTTTATCAAGGAAAATTCAATCCCAATTTCCTTGATCATTAGGTTAAGTTGTTTGGATTATTATATCACATGTGCTTTTAATCCTTTTATGGTCGATGTTTGCAGGTCTTATCAAGCATTGAAGAGTTGCATTGAATAATAACAGTGGATCTTCATCGAGCATTTCGTGAAATAGGTAAGATGCTCATCCATTACCTTTAATTCTTATAATTCAAACAAGTTCAGCTTAGGGAAAGAGTCAGTTCAATTGTCTTTCTTGTTTCTAGTTTCTGTCAAGGATCTAGGGATATCATTGTTGTCCGCAAGAGGGATTTGTCTGGTGTAACAAATTGGCGACCATACTGGGGAATGTCTTTGTTGTCATCTTTTTCCATAGTTTTCCTTTCTGATTCTTCTGATCTCTCTTGACTTGAGTCTTTATAGATTAATGACCTTTCAGATCTGTGTGGTTGATTCTTTGAAAAAAAAAATTCTTCATATTTTTACCCCTGCGATGTTTTTGTTCACTGATAAAGCACAATTCTGTGCCAGTTTCACCATAGAAACTGGGTGCATGCACTTTGTTTTGTATTGTTTACCTATGTAGGCCTTGAGATTTTTTTAAATTTTGGCTTTTGCTTCAACCCAGACCTGAATTTCTTTTTTTGGAAGTGTCATTACCTTTGTTTAGGCTATGTTATGTCTCTTCTAAACTCATTTGAGTGCTTTCTTAATGTTTTTTGTGAATTAGATCTCTTTGAAGAAATTACTTAGGGTTGTGCCCGGTTGATTTTCTATTGATGAAAAAAGATAGGTTGTCCTTCTATTTATGATATTTGTATTTTGTTCTATCAAATACACTAGCTAGCCTTAGTTTTTTGCTTATTTGTGGTCAAACTCATTTTGAATTGCAAATTAGGATTTCTTAAGATCTAGTGCTTTTGGGAAGGAATTGGGGTCATTTTTACTTGATAAAGGAAATTGTTGCTTTCAATCTTATAAATTTCTCGATTACACTATTACTATCATTAGATCAAAGCATTCATAGGGAAAATGTGTTTTCTCCAACTCTCTTGATTGGTTTATGTGTGCTTGAAAGTTTTGAGTGATAAAATATAAAGAGTATTTTGGGTTATTTGACAATTACGGAAATCTAGAATTTGGTTTGCTTCGTGCATTTTCATTACATTAAAGTGAAATTGGTTGTTTTAGAAAATTTGGAAAAGTTGCGAGTTTTTCATTTCATTTCAAAAAAAATTAAAGAAACTCTTTCTTTCCTCTAAATAGGTTTTCATCGAATTTGAAAGTTGTTATTGGATTTTTTAGTGCATTAAGATTTCAATTCATGTCATAACATCATAAGTTTCACCTTAATTACCTATTGAGTAAAGAAAAACTTAATAATACACCGTTAATTAATATTCATCTAGAATTTTACATTTTTTAGGGATATTTCCACCTACAGTAGCTTAAGTATATGGATTTGGAATAGGGAACGAAGTAAACTTTCCAAAACTACAAATGAACAAAGAATCTTGAGTTAGGGAGAGAAAATCCAATTATTTCTATTTTTCTCTGAGAATTTGCTCTTGTACATGAGTTAAGCACATGATCATGTCGAATCTGGTAAAGTGAACGTACCCACTGCATTGGCCTAGATAAAGTGATTTGAACATATTACAATGGTACCGAAAGGTACTTGGTGTCCCTTGAAATTAAACCTCCAATTGATCATGTGGAGGAGCCTTCAAGGGGATTGATCTTGTTACTCTTCCCTTACATGTATGTCTGATTGTGACTATCCCCCCAAGTAAAATTGCTGTACTTTCTGAACTTAGTGACTATAATCCTAGGGCTCTACCTAAGGTGATGGCAGAGGGAAGGTCGTGTTGTACCTGAAACAGGCGTTGACTAGGCTCACTTGGAATATTTGGAGGGTAATCTTTGCTGTAGATGGTTTATAGTAGAGTTACTTGCACCAGAATGTTTCATTAAGCAGGTTGTTAGGGTAACTGGTTCCAAATGCTAATTTCTATAAATCTTTTCACCTTGATCAATACAACGTTGGATTTCATCACCAATTAGTAATTATTGATCTCTCTAAAGAGTCACTTTGTATGGTTTAAACTCCTATATTTTTAGCATGTGTTACTTTCTTTGTTGTTATTTTTACCTTTTAGAGACTTTGGGTGTAATTTAGATAGTGTAATTTCTTAATTGAATTTTTTTCGTTGTGGATGAAATACCAAGACAATCACGTAGGATACTCAAGGACCCCCCTGAGTATACATTGAGTCAGTTAGAAAATATAAAAGCCAAAAAATCGAAATCACCGGGATCCAGAACTGCAGTAAAAACTTCTACCTCTACTATTATAGATTATGATGTAAAATGAATGGAAGTTAATCAACCAACAAATCTACTATGTTAGGTCCTGAAGTGACAGAAATTGAATTTGATCAAACTCAGAAATTGACATTACATACAAAAGGAACTGATTGATGAATTACTAAACTCATCCAAATTGAATCAAATACTAGAGACTTTTTAGATATAAATCTCACTTTTTATCCAGATATTGACAGAACTGAGTTTAATATTTTTGAAATTGAGACTTATATGCCTTCTATAGCGCATATTCCAGATCCTCCACATTCACCACATGTGAAACTTATTATTATTGATATTCTCCCTCTTGGTCTCCTTAGCATTGAAGAACTTGTTTCAGATGAAGAGGAAGAACCAATAGTTTGTACCAGTGAACTGTCAAATATCTCAGAGCCTTTATTTAGATCTCTTCACCCTGACCCTTGGTATTTCACACCCCTGAACTTTTTAGGACAAGGGATTCCATGATACATGACTCATTACTCTACCATACTAGGTTTTGATTGGTCTATGATGGCTTCAAGAAGCAACTCATCGGACACATATATGTTTTCTAATTCTTTGGAGTCAACATTGTATGGTGGTTTTCTACCGCTTGGCTATCACTCTCTTGCTGAAACTTATTCAAGAGATTCTTCCTCAAATTCGTCTTCAAACATGTCAAGGGATGTAAATAATTCTTCTAATGAAGGTTTGACATATGAACAATTTGTTAATATGATTTCTGGTAATGTTGGTAATCCTCAAATCAACCCGACAGGTGGTTATTACCTGTATGGGGGGCGACCACCGTACCCTCCACGTGGAGGTCTGTTGGCATTATGATGCATGTGTTGTCCTTGATGGAAACACACGTTTAATCGTAATTGTAGGTTTTAACCCCATATACAAATTACCTACATACAAATTCTAAAACATAGAAAATAAACAATGCGAGAGCATAACACATAAAACACATATACACAGAGATTTTCCCTTGGATCCCAAAACCGGGACTACTAGCTCGATTTTTCATTATGTTCCTTTCAATGTTACAATACATATTTATACATGCTAAAGCATCCAATACCATGTACTGAAAACTATCACGTCCAAAACCATGGACCGAAAACCATCATGTCCAAAACCATGGACCAAAAACCATCGCGTCTAAAACCATGTACGAAAACCATGCACAAAACCATAGATAGGTCTTCCCAACCTAATATAGGGTACAAAAAAAAATTCCTCGAGGCATTGCCCCATACCCCGTAGAGGTAGGCTACCCCCCCCCCCGCTGGGTAATCAGCACAATGAAGGGGGGGCTCTGCCCCCCCCTAGCCACCCAGTTAACTATGTCGGCTAGTCGTGGAAAGAATATAACACAAGCCAACAGTAACTAGATGAATCTACATGATAGATAGCAGAGATGACAGAATGATGGAATACAGAGATATAAGAGGTGAAAGAATGATGGAACAGAATAATGGTTAAAGGTTTGATATGAGACGATTGTGTTAGTGTTGTCATTGATGACATCCTACTTGATGAATGGACTACTTGATGAAGGTATAAATAGGATGTGATAGAATACATGGCAGTTGTGTTTACAACTATAACAAAATGCATTCATAACCTGTGGCTTACATTTTTTCCATGTGTTTGACAAAATGTTTGTTATGTTCTAGGAAATATACGTCAAGTTTTTAAGTTGAGATTGAATTTTTATCTTTGTTTCCATGTTAAATATGATTATGGAAAGTCTTAGGAAATTCTAGGCAGTGGTCTAGAGGAAAACCTAGAACGGTGGCACTGATACCGGGACCACATGCTTAGAACTAGAGAGGTTGGGCTACAACTCCATGGATGTAGTGTTGTACATGTGGTTGGAGGCCCCCATCTACATGGATGCCTTATTATGGGTGCGGTTGTGGGGCTAAAGCATAAAAAGGGGGTTGAAATCAAGTTTTGGCTACCTGGGGTGGTTGTTCCACCCGTGAGTGACATGTAGCCCCTGTAGGACGTTAGTATGTGGTTGGTAATTGGCCCCACTTCCTTAAATGAATCAGGGATGTATGGTCATGCCATAGTAATTATTTGTTTCATGTTTACCCTGGAAGGTCGGTGAGATGGGGTAAATGTGGGAGGGGTGGTTACACGATAGGGTGTGCTTCAAAGTTTGAGGATGACATTGTAATGGTTTTTCTTTCTCATATTAATGAAAAGGAGTGAAGGGGTTTTTCCCAGTTGGGTTCCCCTGTAAATCATTGTGTTCCTTGTGTTTTGATGGTTGCATGTCATTACATGTGTTTCTATCTTGTGATTTTCTATTCTGCATATTGTAGAAGAAATTTTTGTCTTTTGGTTTCAATTCAAATTCATCAGTAGTAGTAAATTTCTTTCCATTACTACACTTCTTTTGTTTTTACATTAAATATACAATGACATAAGTACAATCATAATTATGAAGACTGAACGTAGTTACATTTTCCAATACTCCTTCTTAACTAGGGAGGTATTCATAATTACATGATCAAATACAAGGATATTGTCAAATTAAAATATTCTCATAAGAAGAGTTGAGATTGATAAGCCATCATCAAGCATCAACATCATAACTAGCATTGTCAATTTGCAATATAGAAAGCCTTTTATTAACATTCTCTAAATCTCCACTAGATTAGAGTATAATGTTAGGGGGGCATAAATTTTGACACCACCTTCACTGCTTCTCAAGGCACATACCCCATCAGGATGTTCACTAAGTATCTCCTTACAAGACTATTATTTTTTTGGATTCTAAACCTTAAATAATATCAGTCCTCTTCAACTACTAGTATCTTGGGTAACCTGTCCTATCCTTAAACAGTATCAGTCTACATGACTAATCCTATCTTAGATTCCTAATTCTCAAGAAGTATTGGTCCCAGGTGCTTATCCAATCCTCCATTCTCCCTATTTGTGCCTTCACTAGACTTACGGTTGTTAGCATTGGTTTAGTGCATGGAACATGGAGAGTATGGTGTCCCTCCTCACTCTCTCTCAACTAGGTAGTTAATCCTCATTGCCTCTCAAACAAGGAGAAAATCCTTACTCCCTCTCAACTAGGGATACATAACCATGAGATTCGCCTTGCCTTATTCATCAGCTACTTGTACTTCCAAGGATATTTTAGTAGTAGTTGTTGGGGTCAAGAAAAAGATATGTTTTCTCCTTCTTAATAGCTTTATTTAGCACTCATCCTCACATGATTATCTTTGCTTATGGATAAAAGTAGAGGAAATCACACCTAAAGTTGGGTAAAAGTAATCAGTAACAAATTAGACGAATCTAAGTAGGGAAAATTGATTTTTACTATCTTTATGTGTAGAAGTCATGAATTGGATGATAGTTGTTCAATCGACAGAGCAACAACATCTCATAAAGGAAAAAGATAGCAACAGAGGCAAGGTAGGACAGTGGAAGATCAGGCATACCGATGCTATTTTATGACGGAATCAGATCGAGTATTCTGAAATCCTCAAGATCCCCTAATCCTGAGGATTCACTTTTATCTATTTACTTTTCTAACTGTTATATACAAGGCTGAAAGGCAAACTGCACGACTAGTTCAGAAATTCACAATTTATAATTATTCTTTTGGACATATAATACTGTTACCTTGGTGACGTTGTAACTTTGTTATTCATTTTAATAAAGAATACTGTGTTTAAATCATAATTGTATTCTGAGTATCTCATAGTGGAGACTTCTAGCGACTCTAGGCCAGTCAAGAGAAGATCAATTGCTTCACCTGTGCTATAATATTTTCTATTTATTCATTACTGTTTGTTAATGTTAAATTAATAACATTTTTATTACCATGAGGATTGTCGATTTAGATTTTCTTTTGTTGTTCATTCGAGATTCAGATTTAGTTGTGTGTTATATATGAGTAATGCTTTTGATTGAATTGGTTATGCATTAGATCGTTGTTCATTCCATGTAATCTATGATAGATTTTAGAGATAGAATTGATCACTTTCCATAATATAGTTATTTTCTATTCAAATATCATTTGTTGTTCAATTATTAGTTGTTGTTCAATTAGGATTTGTTGTTCAATTATCAGTCATTGTTCAATTAGAATTTTCTTTTCAATTATCACTTGTTGTTCAATTGTCGTAGTTTTCTTTAATGATTGAGTGAGTTAGTTTCAGTACCATTTAAGATTTCCAAGTGTGATTCTTTACAGTTGTATTCATATTCATTTGCTTTCATAATAGGTTAAGTAGAATTGTAAAGTATGTTATGAATTTCTTTCAGATTTACTTCTTTGAGAATTGTTTGGATTGAGTTTGATGAGATAGTCATTAGCAATTGCAGCTATTTATTATTAGTTAACCTCTGAATTCGCTGCACATATAGTGCTAACACTTGAAATAAAAAGACTTGCCTTGGGTTGACAATTAATGTAGGAATTAAGATTGCCTGTAAAAAGACATCCTAGTGCACCAACATTTTGGCACCGTTGTCAGGGAGATTGTTTAAAAGTGATTTCCTTTTTATATTGCTGCAAAAGAATTGGGTTTGAAGAAAGTGATGTAAGAACCTGCATACCTAGCAAGTAACCTGCATACCTAGCAAGTAAAGTGCTTTCTTACTAGCCCGCTTTTTAGTAAAAGATTAGAGGTTAAATAGGAATAGGTTTTTATGAATTACTAGGAATAGGTTTTTATTAATTATTAGGAATAAAAATATAGAAAAAGATCATAACGCCCCATCTAAATCCATAAAACCCAAGCGATCAGTGAACCTTGGG
This sequence comes from Pinus tabuliformis, assembly GCA_031772625.1. NCBI lineage: Eukaryota > Viridiplantae > Streptophyta > Pinopsida > Pinales > Pinaceae > Pinus > Pinus tabuliformis. The sequence continues at coordinate 85,938,443 of CM062805.1, read as the reverse complement.
AGAATGACCTTTATAGAAAAAATTATAAGAAAATCAGAGTCTCAAACATCAATATGATTCTGGGCTATATCTAGAAAATGTCCTACTATAATCACTCAAGTAATAGGCTCACCATCTGTAGCTTACGTTGAGATTCAAAGCCAGAATGGAGGATCTGAATAGAGTCTTCAGGTTACAACAAATTTACATTTTGATCCTCTACAAGAGGGAAAGTTGTGTAACTTAAGAGAAGGAGAGGGAGAAACCAGTGAAACTACTAAGGTAGGACCTTAGCTATTGGGAAAAGGATCTCCTATGATTCTGGATCTAGGAAGTGCTTCAAAGCCAACCCAGATTGCTAATCCTCGACTTAGTCAAAAAGCACCCCCTGAAATCCCTGAAGGATATTGGCACGTCTTTGACCAAATGGAAAATCGACCACCTCAAGGTCAAACCTCGACATTGGGATACCCCATAGTTGACCAAGTGGCTAATGCCCCAATGAAGGCTATCCCTCTATAGAGCATCCCAACTTTTCATGCTATGATCATAGAGGATCCTGATGCCTTCCTGCTTGAATTCAATGTCCTCTGCAAATGGTATGACTACAACATTGATCCTCAAAAGTTAAAACTATTCCCTTCTACTTTGAAAGGAATAGATTTAAGATGGTTAATGGGTCTGGGTGGATGTATAATTAATTCTTGGGATGATAGGAAGACTCCCTTCCTCACAAGAAGGACTTTTGCAAAACTAGGTAACTAAAAGATGAAATATTTAAGATGGTTGAAAAGGATAATGAAACTCTAAAAGGATACTTCAAAAAGTTTCATTATAAATTGCAGAGATCTCCACACACCACCTACCAAGAGAAGTCGTAAGAGCCATATTAATTAAAGGAATGAAAGAAGAGTGGAAGAAACTCTAAACTTAATGGGGAAAGGGGATATTTCTCAAGAACATTATGATGAAATCGTTCACTTGTGTATCAGGTGTTCACTAAGAAGAACATGCACAGGAGCAGGAAGCCAAGATCCTGTGAGTAGGGGAAACAAATCACATAGTGGAGGTGTAACATGAATTGAAATCGGTAACCTCCTAGAAGATTTCAAGATGGACATCCTGGGCACCCTCACGAAGTAGCTAGACATCCTTCAGGCTAAATAGAAATAAGCCTTAACCGAACAAAACTTGGTCGTTTTTTTCCCACGCTGTTGAAAGAAGCATAACCAATGGGAGTTTTCATTAGACATGGTTCAGACATGCACTATCTGTACCAAGGATCACGCAACTAAAAAATTTCCATCACTGATAGGGTTAAAGAAGCGTTCAAGGAATCAGAAGAAGAGACAGAGCCAATATATCTAATGAACCAACATCAATAGTGGCGGGCCAAACCTACAGGTATGTCACAAGATGCATCCCAGTTCTTTCCTTCTTCATAGTTTAATTAGCAACAGAACCCTAGGGTAGCATGGAAAGGCTAATCACTTTACTTAAATTGGAAACCTCAACCATTCCCTATGACACCATGGCCAACTCAATCCTTTCCCGGTAATGGCTGGCCAAATTCTCCTTTTACTCATGTTTGGCAAGGTAATCCCTATCCATCCAAGTGGCCTCCCTCCACTTCTCAAAATCTGAACTGGTCTACAAATTGGCAGCAACATTTGGGAATAGCCAATACTCCCATGGGGACAGGTCCTCAACCTTAGCTTACATTATCAGCTCCTTATCCATTACAACAAAATCCTCAGCCTCTTTTGTGCCCTCAATTTCCAGCTCAACTGAATCTGAATCCCAATAACAGACCCGGTCACCTGGTGCAGATTGTCGAAAGCTCAGACTATGAGATTGAACAAAAAGAATATAATGAATTGATATTGAGGTCAGGATGTATCACCACCCCTGACGGAAACAAGGACCAGCCATCAATTGAGATGGAAACACCACCTGTACAAATACCACCACCTATAATTGATACTGAAATAAAACAAGGAGAAGAGACAAATCGGTATAAAGATCCTAAGGAATTCATAGTCACTTATCCCCCGTTCTCTGAAAGGTTAATGATACCTAAGCTGATTTTTTACTGATATTTTGTTCTTGTAGGTGAACTAAAAAATCTTTGTATAAAAATTCCACTCCTCTAGGCCATCCAAGACATTCCAATCTCTGCTAAAAAAATTAAAGTGCTATGTGTAAATAAGCTTGTGAGGAAAGAAAAAACTTAATCTACCATTCATGTTGTAGGAACCTTATCTGATTTACTTTTGGCAGGGGAAACTCTGATAAAGTATGAAGATCCCATAGTGACAGTTCAAATATATGGTCGCTCTTTTCCCAATACGCTAGTTGATCTGGGTGAAACCACTAACATTTTAATAGTAGAAACCTATCAAGCACTTGGTATTATAGCTTTGGAACCAACCACCACCTTACTAGAACTTGTTGATCACTCGATGGTAAGGCGAGAAGGAACTTTACAGGATATTACGGTCTCTGTTGATTTATGGGAGTATCCAGTAGATTTTCTTATTATAAACCCAAAGAGTCCATTGGATGGGCACCCTATGATATTGGGCCAACCTTGGATGGCAACAGTTGATGCATATAGAGGCTGTTGAGAGGGCAGCATGACTATTGCAAAGGGGGATGCTATAAAAAAATTTGTTTTATATCCCCCTACCAAACCAAGTCTACCCATTGTAAAAATGTGTAAACAACCACTAACATACCTGGAAGAAAGCATCCGTTCACCACTCACAGTAGCAAAGGCACTTGAATTCAAAGATCAGACTGAAGATAATGTTATCAACAACTTTATCAACTAGCCAGCTAATGTGAGCAATGTAAAGTGTCAAATTTTAAAAGAAATTCTAGATAATGAAGCCTTGGAAGATCCCTTGAAGGATACTGATGATCAGCACATCCAGACAACTATTGTTCATAACAACAAGCCTATGGAAATTGAACCAGGCAAAGTTTTAAACATTAATGATAGCCCGGACAGTGATCAGTAGCAAAAGCTCATTCAAGTCCTGCAAAAATGTAAAGGGGCTATTGTCTGGGATTATCCGCATCTCAAGGGCATTGTGAAAGAAGAGTTACATAAGCTACTGGATGTGAATTTCATTTATCATATTTCAGGTAGAAAATGGGTTTCTCTATTGGTGGTCGTCCCCAAGAAAAATGGGAAGTGGCGTATCTGTGTGGATTACTGGGAATTGAATAAGGAAACACAGAAATATCACTTCCCCCTTCCCTTTATTGATTAGGTCCTTGATACTTTGGCAGGGTAGCCATTGTTTTCCTCTCTAGATGGCTTCAGCAACTACAATCAGATTCAAATCGCCCCTAAAGATCAAGAAAAAACAACCTTCACCTATCTGTATGGTACATTCACTTATAGATTGTTACCATTTGGCTTATGCAATGCCCCAGCCACGTTTCAAAGAGCTATACTGAGCATTTTTACTGACCTGATTAATGAACGACTTGAGGTATATATGGACGACTTTACTCCATATGGGGATGACTTTTCTCAAGCACTATAGACATTAGAAAAGGTTTTAGAATGATGCTTTGCTACCAGGTTATGTTTAATCAATGTCAAGTGTCACATGATGATGACCGAAGGCGTAATCTTGGGAAATTATATTTCTACTACAGGGATACATGTAGATTCAACAAAAAATATAGGTAATTATTTTACTACCTACACCCTGTACTCAGACAGAGGTATGTAGATTCCTAGGATATGCAGGCTATTATCATAGGTTTATTAAAAAAATTTCACAAATTGATGTGCCTTTATATGCTTTAACTGGAAATATTTATTTCAAGTGGTCTGACAAATGTGACACAACTTTTATAGGTTTAAATATACTAGTCTCGACGACACCAGTATTACATGGACCAAACTGGGAGCCACCTTTTGACATATCCACGGACGGATCAGATGTAGTGATAGGTGTTGTCCTCGGCCGGGAGGAGGACATAAAACCATATGCTATATATTATATTAGCAAAAATATTACTGTTGCAGAGCTCAATTATATAATAACAAAAAAAGAATTGTTAGCTATCATTTATGCCATAAACAAATTTAGACATTATATAACTAGCTACTAGGTTTAAATGTATACTGATCAATTTGTCATTCGGTATTTAGCTAACAAACCTATCACAAATGTGACTCGTTGGCTATTGCTCTTGCAGGAGTTTGACATCACTATCGAAGATTGTCGGGGGAAGGAAAACCCAGTTGCAATTTTCTGTCCCGAGTTCCGAAGGTAAATGATCCACTGCCAGTAGATGACCAATTTCCAGATGAACATTTGTTTTTTTGTATCAGTCAAAATGCCATGGTATGCAAATGTGGAAAATTATCTAGCAGTGGGGAAGCTGCCCAGGCATTTGACAATAAGGGAAAAGAAACAGATCATTAAGCGCAGTGCCCGATTCTCTTGGATTGGCGGATATCTTTTTCACACAGGGTCTGATATGTGTATACGCAGATGCATTCATGAGGATGAGATTTATGACATCCTGAAGGCTTGCCATGAATAGCCCTACGGGGGATACTTCATAGATCAAAGGACATGGCATAAGGTACTATAGATGGGCTATTATTGGCACACTATTTTTAAAGATGCTATGAAATATGCCCAGTCCTGTGATAGCTGCCAAAGGATGGGCTGACCTGACCAATCTGATGAAATGCCAATGCAACCCCAACTAGTCATATAACCCTTCGAATGATGGGAATTGGAGTTTGTTGTCCCATTCCATCCGCCATCAAATCAGAAAGCCTACATAATGGTTGCCACATATTATGTGACGAAATGGGTGGAAACACTAGATTTACCAAGAGCTACAGAGGAAGTCGTGATTAAATTCCACTTTGGGATAATCGTATGGTATGGTTTACCACTGGAAGTGATAACAAATGGGGGAGGGCAATTTGTAAGACACAAGATTACAGACACTCTTAGAAATGATCACACTACACATAGGATCACTTCCCCATATCACCCACAAGCAAATGAGTAGGTTGAAAGCACCAATAGGGTCACTGAAGCAATTCTTACCAAGATAGTATCAACACATCGGTGATACTGGGATGCTAGACTGCCAGAGGCCTTGTGGGCCTATTGCACAACTTGGAGGAATACTACTGGATACTCTCCATACCAAGTCGAGTTTTGTAAAGAACCTATTTTTTTTATTGAATTCGAAATGAAGACTCTAAGAATGGCTCAGGAAGTGGGAGTGGATTTAATAGGAGCCCAAACCAAGCAACTTCAACAAATCAATGAAATAGATGAGGCTCAACTGATTTCTTTGCAATGACTTGCAATTATTTAGCAGCAAAGGGAAAATTGGCACGACAACCTTATCAAAAAGAAATTGTTTCAAAAATGGGATCAGGAGCTCCTCTATGACTCCAGATTCCATGATTTTTTGAGCAAGTTTCAAACAAGATGGATCGACCCTTATGAAATTCAAGAAGTACATAACAATGGTACTCTTACTTTGAATACCATTGATGGGTTTAACCATTCTTTCAAGGTGAATGGGCATAGGGTGTGTCTCTACCACAAACCACTCACCAAGGAGTCTTTCTGCCAACAGGTATGCGAGGACCCCTCCATGCAAATTTTAGTTGCAGGGAATGATGACCTGACAACTTTTCTTTTGTGCAATTGTGATTTTCTTTAAATTGTAAATAATGTATATGTTCCTTTTGATCGATTGCAATTTTGTTAGGCATCACCATGTAAATATGATATTTTTCTTGTTTTAGGTGTTTGGTAAGTGTTATTCAATCGATTGAACGATTGATGTTCATTCAATTTAACAACAATTATGTTTGTGTCTATGTTGTTGTCCAATTAATTGAACAACACTTTTTTTATGTTTATATTGTTGTTCAAACGATTGAACGATTGTTGTTCAATTCATTGAACAACACTTTTACGTTTTCGATTTTTGTTGTTCAAATGATTGAATGATTGTTATTCAATCAATTAAACAACACTTTCGTGTTTTTTATTTTGTTGTTCAAGCGATTGAACTATTGTTGTTCAATCAATTGAACATCACTTTTGCATTTTGTTTGTTGTTCAATTGATTGAACAACAATTTTGCATTTTTCTTTTTCAATTTTTTTTTTTTAATGATTGAACAATTGCTGTTCAATCAATTGAACAATAGTTTTGTTTTCTTTTTCAAATTTGTTGTTCAAACAATTGAACGATTGTTTTCCAATCAATGAACAACAATTTTTTTTTCTTTTCGATTTTGTTGTTAAATAAATTGAATGATTCTTGCTCAATCAATTGAATGATTCTTGTTCAATCAATTGAACAACAATTTTCTTTTCTTTTCGATTTTGTTGTTCAATTGATTGAATCATTGTTGTTCAATCAATCGAACAAAAGTTTTGTTTTCTTTTCGATTTTTCTATTCAATTGATTGAACGATTGTTGTTCAATCAATTGAGCAACACTTTTTGTTATTTTTATAGGAAGAACTGTGATTTCTTTTACTATTTCATTGCCAATAATTGTGCCATCTTTCTTTTTCCTTTATGTTTTGAATAAAAACCAACTGACTGGATTTGTGTCTAACATAAAGAAAAACAGTAATGTCAATACCATTATGATGTATGAAGCCTTTTGATGGTTATCTTTATTCAGAATTTGATATGGTGCATCTCTATAATGGCTGACTGAACATCTTTTCTTTGGACACATCATAAAATGATTCATTATTTGAAAAAACCTAGGATGGCTTATTTTTCACACTTTCAAATGGATAAATCCCTTTGATATGAGGAGATGGGGGTAAAAGTATAAAATTTCAATGGAATTTTTCTTACTTCTTACACCATCCCTGACTCTTAAGGAGTAAATGAGGATCCCTCTTTTCAAAATAAAAGCATCAAAATATGAAAATAACGAAATATGAAAATAGAACAAAAGAGTATAGGGGGTCTCATCATGAGCCAACCTACAATGATCATAAGGATGTAATAGGTGACATTCCATTTTGGCCACCAAACCAAGGTAATTACCTTCTTGATAACTAAAACTTTTAGAAGGATAGGCGGTCTCATCACGATCCAGTCTGATCACTTTGTTATATCCTGGTGAATGGAATTATGATTTTCTGGTCACCATGCCAACATAGCGGTCTCTTTATGACAAGAAAAGAAAGAATCATCTACATGCTAAAAGGAGGACTCTAGCTCATTTGTGGGGCTAAAAAGAAACCCTATCGAGGCTATGAACACATGCTCGGAGCAGTGGCTCTGCTTGTGGTATTGGAGTACTATCTTATGCTGCCAAATGCTCTCTATTCTATTACCACCTATGGATTCATTTCTAAAGTAAATTTCTCATTTGAACATCACTCTTACAATCCAACATGCATGGTAACTTATGTTATATATTCATTATATTATATTTTTCCAATCACTTTATGATAGTCATTAATACTTACCGCCAATTATGTGTTTGTTACTAATACCACTTAAGGTCAAAATATTTTTACATAATGATTTAAATATCTATTTTTTATTTTTCGGTCATTTCACCTCTGATATGTGTATTGCTTTAATTAATTTTTCATATATCATACTGATTTTATGGATTGGTTATCTGTATTTATGAATTACCAATTCTTTCTCTTGCTTTTCACATGCTTGGCAGATGTGCACACCCTTTTCTCATTAGACGAGGGATGGCCTCCATATGAACAACATGTTTGCAGTTCTAGATGATTGAGTGATAATTTTTAAATTGATTTCTGGGTAAAGGATTGCATGATGATTGTGTATGGGTGATAATTATCAAAGTATTTCTGATTGGAGAAAGGATGATGACCATTATGGATGGCACGCGGATTGATTATGAGCCTACATAAAATATTGTTGATGAGACAAATGACTTAACTGTATATGTTGTTAATTCCAAAAACAACGTCATATTCCTATTAATTGCTTTAACATTCTTTGATAATGTTCTAAACTGCGAAAGTGCAAGGAAAGTGCATGCAAGTGAACCAATCATAGGAAAATAATAGCCATGGGAGGTAGAGCTATCTGAAATGAACCCACAGTGCTCATGGTATCAGACCAGACTCGTGTAATTCTCGAGTGCACTGGTTGGCTGCAATATCTAAATAAATTGTAGGGATTTGACAAAGAGATGACACTCGAATTCCTGCAGAATTTGTAGAATGGAAGCACCACAGTAAGAGAAAGGGACATAATGGCCTCTGAAGCAGTCATAGCAAAAGTCACTGGACTTCTGGCTGAGGGAACAAACTGGAAAGATAAACACGTCTTTTTGTACAATGCGGTCGCAGTGTGCCATGACCCAGGTGAGTAGTTGGTGCAAATAGGGAAAGGGATTCACCCTTCAGCATTAAGACAGCCATGGTAGGAACTAGCAGTCCTTGTGCAAAGGTGCATCACATGCGATAGTCGTCAAGATATGGTAAAGCCCCGTCATCTCAAATTGTTAGCCATCCTAAAACAAAAAAGCTCAGTTAAGTTGTTGTTTTATTTGAATTCCCTATTGCATGATGTCACTCATCATGTTAGGAAAGATAAGGACCCACACATAGTCATCAGTCATCATGGACTGATCAAATTGATTATCATGCATGGACTGGCCCAACAGCAGCTAACCTAGGACAATATTGTAAATCCTACTCTGGCCCCACCTCCAGAAAACCCAGCAACAGAACAACAAGGGCCAAGAACCCCAGGTCCGAGAAGGACACTGAAAAGAAAGAATTCCTCTATGCCCTTGAACCCAGCAAAACATAGGCGCTCTATGCGGGTGAAGTCCCAACGACATACCCCAATTCAAATAAATGAGGTCAGGCCATCTCACACACCACCTCCAAGTCTACAAAATGCCCCTTTACAAGACTATGAGGAAGAGGTGGCCAGGGTGTTGAAAAACATGGGGATATTTGGTGAGGGAAGAGAAAAATCTGAGAATGTTGAAGGATATAATTGTACCCCCAATCATTTTTCCTCTATTGACAACCCTGGTTATGATCAAACCCTTCCATTTACTGATTTCTTAGAAGAATAGAGGGAACAAATCCCTTCTGTGGAAAAAGCCATTGAAGCCGATATGCATGAAGTGGAAGCCATTAGAGAAGAAAATCAAACAGCATATATTGGTCCAGTGGAACCACCCAGCTGAAGAAAATCCTACAGATGAAACCCTTGGAGATGAAGAGCAACCAAAAAATACTAATTTTTTGAAGTCCCCTAAGGATGCGGCCTACCGAAAATAAAACTTGGAGAATGATAATTGCTTAGGGGACACCATTTTATTGGGGTCTCATAAGAGAGAAATTCATGATGAAGAAGAGATTGAAGGTGATCGGGAGACATAGTTCCAATTGAAACCCTCCCTGATGTTGACACAATACTACCTAAGTATGAACTTGAGGAAAATACAGTTGCACCAATACTAGTTGGAAGTCCCAGAATAAAGAAGACCTACAAGAACAGGCTCAAAAAAATGCTTTAAAAGTATAGAAAAGAGAAGAGAATAATTGGACAGCCAAGACAATGGTGAAAAGAAGAAATTAGAGCCAGAAAATTGAAAGCGGAAATGGAGACCATAGCGACACAGACATAACATTATTCTGGAAAAGGCGTTGAAACCCAAACTGAGATTCTTTTGGTCTATTCAAAGGAAACTCAAACAGAGCCATGTCTTGTAGAAGATGCTGAAATGCAGACTCTTGACCCCTGTGTTTGCTCACAAGAGACCCAAATGGACTACCCTAGTGTGACTTTTGTCGTTCAAACTAATGCTCAAGAAAGAATCCTAATTGATTTTTGGATAATTCAAGAAGCAGTCGAGGCTGCTATCCAAACTGAGCCTATGGAGACACGAGACAATGAGGCCCAAATAGAGGAGACACCTACTTACATTCCCTTAGTAAGGGAGGAATTTATTAAGAGACTGCAAAAGGAAGTACTGAAGGTTCAACAGGAATTAACTCAGCACAGAGAGGAAATAGTGCCCCTACGTATACATCATGATTTAAGGAAAAAATTTGAGGCACTCATAGCTACTGAGGATGAGACCTTCACTCAGTACAAGGCTGAGCAGAAAAAGGTTGAAAAAGCATAGGACAAATTACAAAAGGTTAAAGAGTAGTTGGAGATTGTCTGCTCTATTTATTCAAACACCCTATCATTCTGAGCTCCTACTACAAACTATGCATTATTCCTCCTGGAAAGGTGCCTCCTGCTAAAAATCAAAGCTGTCAAGGTTGGAAAGTCTGTGGAAATCAAAACTACTTCGGACTTTGTCAAGTTATTCAAAGAGTAGAATGAACAGGTACAACACCTCCTCTATGAACTTTACATGCATAATTTCTTTTTAGGACATGACAGATACAACAAGCATGGCCCCTTTATAGAGGATGTCTAATTCTAGGCATTTATTTCTTTTGCTACTAACCAACTCAAGTGGGCCAAGGCCTACAATACTCTAAGAAATCATGAATATGGCATCAAGCTATGGGTTAGGGGGGAACCTACAAAACCCCTACATCTCCCTGTTAGGCACAAGAAAATTATGAAGCGAGCTAGTGTTGTGGGACAATTAGGGCCATTCCACACATATATTATACAAGTTGGGAAGGAGTACTTACAAGAGATCAATGAAGGAGCCATGTATGCAACCAGGAAAAGGTGGGAAGTCTCCAGCAATACTATTAGAAACCGAGAACCATTTGGATACCGGAACTTTAAAGCTGCCTCCTCTCGTTTCCATTAATACAGTAACATGGTCTTAACCATGGGGCCTGAATGGATAGGATGTCGGTATAGAACCTCAATCATATGGTATCCTCCAAATAATTACCGTAGTTACTACAACTTGAAGGATCAAGAAGTAAACTAGGCTTTTATTTTACTTAAGAAGAAGAATGGCTTCAGAGTTTTTAAGGAGGAGGTATATCCTGCCTATTCCCTAACTGATCTGCACCTAAACCATTTAATTGCATGAGGACATGCAACAACGTAAGCTGGGAGTATGTTGGGTCAAGAAAAAGATATGTTTTCTCCTTGTTAATAGCTTTATTTAGCACTCATCCTCACATGATTATCCTTGTTTAATGTTAAAAGTAGAGGAAAACACAGCTAAACTTGGGTAAAAGTAATGATTTTTACTATCTTTATGTGCAGAAGATGTGAATTGGATGATAGTTGTTAAATCGATAGAACAACAATATCTAATAATGGAAAAAGACAACGTTAGAGGCAAGGTAGGACAATCGAAGACCAAGCATACCGATGCTATTTTATGATGGAATCAGATTGAGTATTGCGAAATCCTCAGGAAACCCGAATCCTAAGGATTCACTTTTATCTATTTACTTTTCTGATTTTTATATAAGGCCGAAAGGAAAAATGCATGACTAGTTCATAAATTCACAATTTATAATTATTCTTTTGGACATATAATATTGTTACTTTGGTGATGATGTAACTCTGTTATTCGTTTTAATGAAGAAGATTGCGTTTAAATAATAATTATATTCCGAGTATTTCATAGCTAAGACTTCAAGCAACTCTAGGCCCAGTTAAGAGAAGATCGACTGTTTCACCTATGCTATAATCTTTTCTATTTATTCTTTATTGTTTGTTAATGTTAAATTAATATCATTTTGATTACCATGAGGATTTTCAATTCCGATTTGCTTTTGTTGTTCATTCAAGATTCAGATTTAGTTGTGTGTTATATATGAGTAATGCTTTTGATTGAATTGGTTATGCATTAAATCGTTGTTCATTCCAAGTAATGTATCATAGATTTTAGAGATAGAATTGATCTCTTTCTGTAATACAGTTATTTGTTGTTCAAATATCATTTATTGTTCTATTATCATTTGTTGTTCAATCATTAGTTGATGTTCAATTAGGATTTGCTGCTCAATTATCACTTGTTGATCAATTAGGATTTGTTGTTCAATTATCACTTGTTGTTCAATTAGGATTTTTGTTCAATTATCACTTGTTGTTCAACTGTCATAGTTCTCTTTAATAATTGAGTGAGTTAGTTTCAATATCATTTAAGATTGCCAAGTGTGACTATTTACAGTTGTATTCAGATTCATTTTCTTTGATAATAAGTTAAGTAGAATTGCAATGTATGTTATGAATTTCTTTCAAATTTACATCTTTGAGAATTGTTTGGATTGAGTTTGAAGAGATAGTCATTAGCAAATGAAATGATTTATTATTAGTTAACCTCTAAATTCATTGCATATATAGTGCTGACACTCTTGAAATAAAAAGACTTGCCTTGGGTTGACAATTAATGTAGGAATTAAGATTTCCTGTAAAAAGACATCTTAGTGCACCAACAGTTGTGAGGGCTCCTATCTCGCATCAAATCGTACTTGAGCATCGATCTTCCTATGTGTTAATCATTTTAGGGAGCCAAAATGTTTCTCTTTCTATCTTTGTGATAGGGTTCTTTCCATCAATCTTTTATATCACTTTCCATCAACAATAATTTGTAGTATCTCTATCATCCAAAGTATCTTGCCAAACCAATCAATATAGAGCTAATTCTATCTCCCTCAATCCATCTAGGGAAAATGAACTTATTTTAGATAAAAATCAAATTCATCATGTCATCAAGTGATCAATAAACCATCTCATGACATCCTATATCAAATTTCTTTATTTCCTACATTTATAGTGTACACATTTCTACCATATACTTTTTCTTGAAATTCAGACCATAATCAAACATCTTTTATCAACACCAAAATCTCCAAACCCATTGAAGCTACTTTAAAATTTTACATTGCAGGTTTCTTATTTCACACTTCTAGCTCCCTTTGAAGTTGTCATTCCTATATTCCTTTCATACTTCAAGAGACCATATCGGATGTTGATTGAAATCACCATGTGTTCTACTTATCTGTCATGCTATTATATATCAAATAACCATGTGGAAGAGTCCTAAATTTGTACTTTAACCAAGACATACCATGGTTATGCTACCAAGTATATTTTTTCATCCAACTCCCCTTCAATACTTTTTGAAGATATGAATCTACTTTCTAATGAAGAGCACTTTTCTAAAGACATGTGTACCTCTTCCTTTCATATAACCATGTAGATGACTTCATTTTGAATGAACTTCTTCTTTAACTTTCTTTGAAGATGAATACTAAGATGAAATTCATTCCTTAACATAGGAAATTCTCCAATTATGCCCTCATGTTGCAACTCGACTATCTTCATACCTTCAATATTCCTCAATGCTTTCTATTACCAACCTAGATCCATGCAAACTCCAATTCTACCAAGTGCGAAGAGGGATCGAATTTCTTGAGATGCAAATCTCTTTTAAAATTAATAGAGATTCAATCGCTTTGGACACTTGGTAGATCGAGAGTTAAGATGCATCTAGGCTAGTATAATATATATGTAGTTGATGTTGATTTATTTATTTATAATTCATATTCTTCATATTAAAATGTTAAAACATGCCCCCTCATATTTTTTTCCTCTATGCATACATTTAATTATTTTTTTCTAAAATACTACATACCAAATGCATATTAAGCATTGAAAGAATTACAAATATCCATCATAGATTGAATTACAAAGAAATTATTAATGAAATACAATTTCTCTTAATCTTTCTCTCTCTATATTTCATATTAAAATATTTTACTCAATGTGTATTGAAATATTTTATTTATAACCTATTCATTTGGTTGAAGGTAAAATATTTTTTGTTATTAATATATTGTTGTTTTAAATATGACATGTAAACTGAACATAAAATGAATTAAGCACCATGTAATATCACTAATACTATTTCTTGTCATCTCCATATAAGTAGTGAAGCAATTACATTTCTTCCTTATTAAAAGGTATTCTTTTTTACTTTTGGTTACTTTTATACCTTCAGTTACTTTACATCTCTATATAAATTTATGTAAAATTAAGGTTCAAATTGAAGTTTTTTTACTATGGCTCACATTAATTTCTTTTGTTATATTGTTTTTAATTTGATAATTTAAATTACTATTTTAGTATTTTTAAATGTAACCTTATGTGACAACATCTCACCCATATTGGGTTGTAGAGCACCTCTTGACATAATAATTTTCTAATGAAATATGCTCCTATCATGTCACCATGGTTCTTCCATACAGTGAAGAAACTTCTTATAACATTTTTTTGTCAATGTAGATAATTCTTGTGATCCTTAGATGACTGCTTGTAGATCAACATGATGCAATGTAGTTTCTACATGAACTGTCAAGTCCTACATAGTCCAAATCCTTTTATCATTGCCTTGCTAGATGACAACTTCCAATAAAATGCAACTAACTATGTAGACTCTATTTCTTCCAATGCTTTTCTTTCTACAATCCCATAATCTGAAAAACCCAAGAATTTTCTACAAATTTAATACATATGATACTCTAATTGCCATCCCCTAATGAAAGAGAAAATAAATTACAAGTATATTTGGTAGTGGTGGAATTCTTCAATAATAGAGATCCTTATTATCTTCATTCTTCAGTTTCTTTTTAGGTTATTCATTTTTCTTCATTGATGTGAGTTCCACTTATTTTATTCCTCTTATTGTTCTTCCTATTTTGTGGATCGTTTTGACAATCCCTTCTAAAGTCTCCATATTCATTTCACCCAAAGCATTGTAATTTGGATATATCTTGTCTTCCACGTGGCTGATTGTTGTTGTCGTTGTTCTTGTAATTTTGACGAGGTACAAATGTTCCAAATTTTCATAATTTCGTGTTTGATCTAACAACAAAAGTTTGAGAATTTTCATTGTTGGATTTGGTGTCATCCTTTTATTTCTATCTTTTTTCCTTTAGAATACAAAAATCCCATAGCTCATTGAAGCCTGGAGTGTCCTTTGTTGAATAAATGCTAGTCACAAAACTACTTCGTTCTAAAGGTAAAGCATTACGTACACAAGTAGTTAATTTAGAATCAGAAATGAGTTCTCCAAGCCCTTGTAGCCGATTCTTAAATTTTGAGTTTTTTTATAAGATATGAGGCCAAGTATTCATCTTTCAAAAAAAAAAAAATTGTAAAGTAGATTCCTCCAGGATATTTTCTAACGAGTGGTGCTAACTATATAATTTTTTACCAATTTATCATAGATTTCTTTGCATGTGCCCAAATTTGAAGAAAAGGGAATAAGATGATATTTGATAGACTCAATGAGACTTATTTGAGCCCTAAATCCTCCTTTATTGTACTTGACCAATTCTTGAGCGTTATCATTATTTGGTTCTAGAATTTTCCTACAACATGATCCATGAGTTCAATTTTTATGAGAACCAAATTAATTCTCTCTTCCATGCTTGAAATTTTTATGACCCATTGCTTTTATTTCCTTCCTTACAAAATCAAGCCATTTGATTTGAATATTGATACACAGAGTGAAATATAATCTTACTTGTTATGAAAGTGAATTTCTTGATGATCATGTCTTCAAATATCTTGATGCTCCCAAGATTTCAAAAATATTCAAAGATGTCCTAGAATGATGGCTACTAAGACGGCTAGTACAATAGTAACTTCAAACTATTTCAATGATGAGTGATGATTCTAGGAATGTAGATGAAGTTCTGAAGAATATTGATGTTTCTCAAGTGATGAATTTTATAGAGATGCCTTCCGGAATGGGTGATGATCAAAGATCTTCCAAGCAAGAGAGATTGGTAAGATGATGATATTCTTAAAAATTATAATGAGTAACCAACAACCTTCAATGATAGACAGAGAGATGGATAGTTGATGTAGTGGTCTTCCTCCTTTGGATTTCGTTCCACCTCGGGCTTGGTGTGTTCCTTATTCCCTTCCTTATGTACAAATGGTGTCCTCCAAAGTAACTTGGACAATTGTTGTAGAAATGTATTCCACTTATGCTGACAAGTGTGATATTCAAGTTTCCTTCTCCTCAGCTTACCTTTCATACCATGTTGAACAATCAAAGGAAGAAAATTAGGGTTGATTTCTCTTACTTGATAATTCCTTATCAATGTATGTTAGCTTCTAATTATTTTATTATATTCTCTTCCTCAAACAATTATGAAATATAAACCATGAATATCATAAAAAGATAATGAAGACAAGATATAGGCTCCAAGCATGGGAAAAACCCAACAAGGGGCAAACCCAAACAATTCTTCTCTTCTTACAGAATCATATCAAAGCGACAAATCTAGGACCAAAAACCAAGACCAAGACCTTCCACAAGACCTAAATAGGGCACATAACTATCATGCACCATTATGTGGTTTTATAAATAGGGCACATAACTATAATGCTCAGTTTTCTAGCTCACTATCCTTATCTCCATTTTCACCCACATTTGTAAATATTATCAACATATTCATCATTGATGAAACTACCAAAATTTATAGCTATTTTGTATTGCCTTGCTGATTTTAAAAATAAATTTTATTGTGTACAAGTACAAATAGTCATACACAGTAAAAAGAAACTGATCCATTAAGATCCTCAAACATAGTTTTAAAAATAGGCCTTGTAATTTTATGGTTTTCACAAAATATTATCTACAACTAATATTAGTAGCAGATAAGAATAAATTATTATCTAACATGTTTGTCTTAAAAATAAGGTATATGTTATATTCTAGAGGAAAAGTAATATATCACTATATTGAATTTTTTGAAATAACTAATTCAATTTACTAAGTTTCGTCCTTTTACACCTAGAGACAATGACATGAGCCCTCTATAGTGAATCTTCAACAAGAATTGAATTTGGATGTCATGGTGAGATTTTAGGCATCATGGATGGGTTTTGAGCTTGTGGCCATAGTTGGGGAAGAGAAACAAGATCCTTTTCCCTAACCCTTGATTCTTTGTCTAGACTACAATGAATGAACCACTAAACAAACACATGAGATCTTTGCTCATAATCAATTTCCCGACGATGACAATGGTACAATTACTAGGCTAGTTATACACTAAAAATGACATTTCTTGATCTACATCATAATGAAAAATACCAATAATCCACAAAATTGCATCTCTTGAGCATATTTCAGCTCATAATAAATAACAAAAGACACAATTAAGAAAACGTATCATAATAATAAAAGATTTACTTTGTCACATGAAAAGGAAAATTTTGGATATAATAAAGTGAGAGAAATGGGAAGAATTTTTCATGGTAGAAGGAAATTTTGTGGTGCAATACAACACAAAAAAAAAGAGAAATTAGCATGACACATTGTGAAATTACAAATGTTGTGGTGATATGAAAAGGAAAGAAAAAGAGCATAGTATTTACAAATATAGAAAGGGAAGTGATATTTACCAAGGGCATAAGGATATTTTTGTAATTTATGGTTCTTTGCATCATGACAATTATTAGAAAAGTAGAATAAGTGAATTGAAGCATTATATAGTATCTTTGGCCTATAAATTGGATATGACTTCCATTAATTCATTTTAATAGTAATTATGGGTTTAAAGGTCTATACCATGTTGGAAAGGAAAGCAAAGGTGATATACAAGAAAATGAAAGTACTAGACCTCAAGCATTGTAAACATCGCTTCCGAGCATGATGTATGCCATCTTTATGGTTTCTTTGACCAAAGTTTTATTTCATGCACCAATATGTGGTTTTATAAATATGGCACATAACTATAATGCTCATTTTTCTAGCTCACTATCCTTATCTCCATTTTCATCCACATTTGTAAATATTATCAACATATTCGTCATTGATGAAACTATCCAAATTTATAGCTATTTTGTATTGCCTTGCTGATTTTAAAAATAAATTTTATTGTGTACAAGTACAAATAGTCATACACAGTAAAAAGAAACTGGTCCATTAAGATCCTCACACATAGTTTTAACAATAGGCCATGTAATTTTAGGGTTTTCACAAAATGTTATCTACAACTAATATTAGTAGCAAATAACAATAAATTATTATCTAACATATTTGTCTTAAAAATAAGATATATGTTATATTCTAGAGGAAAAGTAATATATCACTATTAGCGAATTTTTTGAAATCGCTAATTCAATTTACTAAGTTTCATCTTTTTACACCTAGAAACAATGACATGAGCCCTCAATAGTGAATCTTCCACAAGAATTGAATATGGACGTCATGGGGAGAATTTGGGTATCATGGATGGGTTTTGAGCCTGTGACCATAATTGGGGAAGAGAGACAAGATCCTTTGGCCCTAACCCTTGATTCTTTGTCTAGACTACAATGAATGAACCACTAAACGAACACATTAGATCTTTGCTCATAATCAATTTCACGACGGTGACAATGGTACAATTACTAGGCTAGTTATACACTAAAATGACATTTCTTGGTCTACATCACAATAAAAAATACCAACAATCCACAAAATTACATCTCTTGAGCATATTTCAGCCATATGTTCGTACATAAAATTATAGCATTCTCAACAACAATGACACTAATAACACGGACCGAACTTTACATATTAAGAATAGTTAAAAAATATAACAAAATTTGAATATTTATTAGAGTTTTTGGAACTCAAATAGAGTAATTATTATTAAATAAAAATTTCAAAAATTTAAAATACAAAACAAATATAATCCACTAATAATAACTCATTATTCCAAAATAAATTTATAACTTAACCAATTAAATACAATCCATTAATAAAAAGTTTTCCATCTCATATTAAAAAACATTAAATAAAACACACACCCACGGAAAAAATCTTCTATCTAATATTAAATAACAAAAGACACAATTAAGAAAACATATCATAATATTCAACCTAACTTGTAACACACAATAAAGAAACAACAAAGTGATCACATAACCACTGCATTCTTAATTCATAATCACTCCGTTGTAAATCCCAACTTATTCGCTCGCTTTTAAATCCCAACTTACTGAGAGCCTAAAAGGTCAGCCGAATGTTTGGCTCGTAATTAAATACACGACAAAATTATGAGGAAGCAGCACTAACGAAACAAAGAAGGATGCCTTAATTAATGCTACTGTGCCTCAAGCGGCACGGTCAATTTCCCCTTTCTGTATAAACTCCCAGTCATCAGCCATATCATCATGATCACCACCTCTCACTGGCTGTGATATTACTGAAGAATAATCCTGCTCTCCTTGAATGGAGATTTCCGCAGTATTCACAATCTCAACGGGTTCCGGAGTTTCATCGATTCTGATATTAGAACCAGAGGAAATGTGAATGGAGTTAAGATTTTCTTCAAGTTTATCCAAATTCCCAGATGTCGAGTTCTCTCCCTGCATGCAAAGGAAACATTTATGAGGAAAAAGGTTCCTAAAAGCACTATTGTATGCAAAAATATGTGCCACTCTCACCCGGAGTTATACACACACAACCTATATTGTCGGTTAGGGCTTCGTCCAATGAAAAAAAGTAATGTTGGGTGATGCCATATATCAAAAAGGTATTTTTCAGTTTGTCCATTGAAATACAAATAAATTCACTTTGAAAATGCATCTTTAATAACCAATGGCCTAAACGTTTGCAGACCTAATGGCTTCATTAGATTATTCAAGATATCTATTTCCACTTTAGTTTTCATGAGATGCAATTTTAGTTGTGGTTATGTGGAATTGTTGTGATTCTCTTCAGAGAAATTGAAGTCTAATAAATTTGCATATGGAAGCATGCTCCAAAATTAATGTGTGTCTGATGATTAAGCACAGATCTATTTGTCGAATACTTATACAAACGACTGTAAAAACTTTTTTAACAAAATAAAACTGTTATCAAATCAACAAAATTTAAAGCTTACTTGAGCGACGACTGCTGGAGCAGCAAGATCCATCCCAGGAGACTGAGATGCATCAGAGGCGCCTGCAGTGAGAAGTGGAGTGGAAACTGAATTCGAATTTGGGTTGCGATCAACTGAACCCGTGGACGTGTTGCAATCAAGGCTGTACGCGCGCGAGTAGTAGGCATCATAATAGAAAGAATCTTCATCCAACTCATCCAACTCATCCAACAACCCTTTGGATGCCCCTGCAGTGAAGGGAGAAGTGGAAACTGAATTTGAAATTGGGTTGGGATGAACTGTGCGCGCGCACGAGTAGTAGGCATCATAATAGAAAGAATCTTCATCCAACTCATCTAACAACCCTTTTGATGTCCCTGCAGTGAAGAGAGAAGTGGAAACTGAATTCGAATTTGGGTTGGGATGTACTGAACCCGTGGACGTGTTCCATTCAAGGCGGTGTGTGCGCGAGTAGTAGGCTTCATAATAGAGAGAATCTTCATCCAACTGCCATTCAAGGTAGTCGAGAGAATCTTCTTGGGACGGCCCTTCAAAGGCGTGCGCGCGTGAATAGTCCACATCATAATCGTAAAAAATTGCACCCAACGGCCCTTGGAGAGTGTGTGCGCGGCAGTAGTTATCATGATAATGAGAAAAGGAAAAAGCTTCAACGGGCGAGTACTCGGAATCATATTTGTAAAAATCTTCATCAAACGGCCGTTGAAGGGTGTGTGCGCGCGAGTAGCTGTCGACATCAGAATCGTAAAAATCGTCATCCAACGGTCGTTGAAGGGTCTTCGCACCCGAGTAGCAGTCGACATCGTAAGTAATAAACTGTCCTTCATCACAGCAGTTCATCCCGTGGAACAAGCACGACTCCATATTCAACCAAGTGGAGGGTAACTATAATATTTTTAAGTCTCAGGCCAAGGAAACAAGCTAAATTCGCCCTGTGAGAGATAAATGGAGTCAAAAAAACAGAAGTGCAAATCAGTCGTAAAAACGCTGTTCTGGTTCCCAGACTACCATTAACATTTGTCGAAACGAAAGTGAAACTAATATGAAGATGTGGCACAACTTGCTTCGTCGTAGTGAATATTGAACCTGAGGTAAGGTGGGAAATGCTCTTTTATACCAAAAATGGAAGTCATATTTGGGCCACACAATTATTAAAAACCGCGTCAATAGATAATTTTATACAAAATTGGACTCATCTATGGTCCACAAAAATTAAAAACAACGTTAATTCTCGTTTACGATAATATCGGAGTAACTTTAAATCGGGTATAGTAATGTTTAAAGTTAGAATTAGTGGGGTTGGATTATTCCAAAAGCAACAACGATCGTGGTCACAAAACGTACAGCCTTTTAGATATCATCTCATGGCAGGGACATCCACCATCCCACACCACAATACTAGGAATAGTTTTCCATGAAAGTACCCATAGTCTCGGGCTTTAGCTCACAACACAGGAAACTGGGAATAGCTTTAAATGAAAATACGTAGTATCCTTGTAACTTTTAATGGATGGTGGTGGTTTTACTTTTATGAATAAACTGGAAGGCTTTCGGTTACTTTTCTGGGGTGGGGAATAGGATTGCCGACGGGTTGGGGTGGAGCCTAGAGGAATGAGCGTTTTTTCATTGAGTTGAGAATCTAGAATCAATTTACATTATTGATTGTTATTTGAAATATAATCAGTAATAATTTTTTTTTTTTAATTTTTTTTAATATTTAAATAATATATTTTTAAATATAAGTAATATGTTATTTATCATTTTTCATTAAATATAAATTTATTTATCTATTTTGAAGTGGTAAATGGTATTGAAAATCTGTATATTTTTTTGGTTTACATAATTCGAGGCCATGAATAAGTTCTGGATTATTTATAAGGTTTCTTTATAGGTGGGTTTATATATATATATGTTTAAGTAATGTTTTTCAAAATGATGAATTTTTAAAGTAATGTTGTGTTAATAATTACTTGTAAGACAAGTTAACTTTGGAATAAAAAGTTCATAATTTTAATTTAATTATGGGTGATAACATGTAGCTCGGTTATATTTTTTGGTGAAGCCAGGACACGATTTAATAAAAGGGATGTTTGATTGAACAATTTTAAATGCTCGATCAAACAATTTTTAAGTGCTCGATCGAGTTGTTTAAACACTTAAAAAAAGCTCAATCGAGTGCTTAAACAAACCCTTTATTGAACCCTTTTCTAAACTGAGTTAAAGGCTTGATCAAGCGTTATTTCTTATTAGAAACCCCGTCGCCACCTCTGTTGTAAAGCCTCCCATCCCAAAACCCATTTATTATTTTTTTTAATGATTTATTTCTTTATTTGTATCAGTATTACTACAATACTTTGGCATTCCATAGCCATAATTGGGATGGTACCTTTATATCACGTATGAGGAACAATATTCATAATCCCTTGAGGAGCTTCTCACTACAACTTTATTCTGACACTAGGATTTGCTTTCCGCTTAAACTTACATACTTTGCTAAAGGGGTGCACTTTAGGTCTATCTCCTTAGTATATATTATGGTCTCATTTCATCACAAAATTGATTTGGAAACCACATGAGTTACATACCCAACATCAACTTACGCGTGTTGAGATCCTTTCATAGTACTGGCGAGGGGTACTCACTGCTTAATACACCCATCATATAGCCCCTATGGGTTGACCTTGTTACCTTGTTTACACTTTCCATGGCCACGTTCCAGGATATAAGCTTATCATACCATAGCTCCGCTTCCTTGCATTGTTTGCATTGTTTTCTTGTTGATCTATTATGAACAAACTTCTTTAACGTATGGTGTATGTGCCTCCTTCCTTCACGAGATATTGTACATGAGTATGATACAGTTTAATGCCTTTGGCTTTCGTTCCACCTCGGGCTTCGCATGTTCCACTCCACTATCGCCATGTCAACCCACTTCACATGGTGCAGGTTGTTGTGAGTTAATGCACAACAGTGGAGGTGTAAATGTTAAGTTTCATTAAATTTTTCCCAACTGCTGCTTACAATTACGAAAGTGAATTGCAGTCATTTCCTTAATTTCTAGAAACCAACTGCAGTAGTTTCCTTAAATTGCGGAAATCAATTGCAGTTAATTAATTTATTGTTGGGAGCTTCTGAAGTGGTCCATTACTCCATCAGGAGTTCTCTACCATGATCTGTGGAACACCTGACACATAGCCAATAGAAGCTTGATGGAAGCTTGGCCATATATTTATCTGTTTGGTCCCCAAGCTTGCATCTCAATCCCCTTCAGTTTTTACACCATCAAGTTGAGAGAGCAAAGCTTGGAAGTGCCTTCCAGATTATCTGTGTTCTTTTATTTTTCTTCTTGTGTGAGGATCCCACTGTTGTTTGTTGTTTTCCAATACACTATTGTTTGTTGCGTTAAGGAGTGTGCCTACGCATTGGAAGCGTGGAGCATTACTTCGCATGGTTTTGGTTCCCCGTAAGAACGTATGAAGGTCAACGTTTGTGGAGAAAGCAGTAACCAAACATAAGAGCTGGACTGAGTTGCTGCGCGTGGGTTTTGTGGAAAATAACAGAAGAGACTCCCTCAGAGATTAGCAGAAAGTTTGTTTTCTGAAGTATATTTAGCATCAATGGCTGGAGGTAAATATTCTTGGGCATCTAGTTTTTATGATTCTTTACAATAAGTAATTTTAATGCTGCATATAAAGAATTGTTGTTCATAGTTATCATTTGGTATTAGAGGATTACATTGATATGCATAACCATTTATTCGAGGCAGCAGCTTCATTTTTATTAATGCTCTGTCGATAAAAAGGAGGACTTTAGTTTTTATTGTCAATTCTTATAAAACGCGTAGATGTTGTTTCTTTATGACAAATAGTTATTATGCAGTAAAGAATCATTGTTTCTCAAACATTTTAAAGTTTTATTTTTCGATTCTTTTTCCGCATTATAGTAGAATCGTTAAGAATCGTATTTGTGCTTTCATATGGTATCAGAGCCTTAATTTATCTCTACCTTGGTGTGTTTTGCTTACCAAATCATGTTGTTATGAGAACGGAAATTACAGTCCATGCTCAGAAATCTAAGACATCTTAGAATTGTTGGAATTTTTCCGTGATGATTTTTAATATTATGGTTAGTTATAGTGTGTAGCCCTCGACAGTAAGGTTGGGGATAAATTAGTGCATATTTTAATTCTCGCCTTGGTTTTCTTGGTCTCCATGAAGTTTCTGTGGACTAAGAACAATACGTTTCCCCAAAAATATCAACTATTTTAAAATGTTTTATATGGTTTTCATTAAAAGGAATTTAAGGTTTATTTATTTTGAGAGGAATTCTTGCCATCATTTGGAGTAATACTGATATTTATCACAGTTTTTACTCATATAGTTTTCTTGTATGAAGTTTATTTAAAATCTCATTTTGACTTATTCATTTTACTAAACATTTTTTTTTTTTACCCTGGTTAAAGAAATGTTTATAATTTTATAAGAAAATCTTTTAAGAGTTTCATTAGTGCGGTAATTGTTTCCACTTTCCATATTTTTTTAATTGCTTCATATTAAACTGTGTATACGCCATTTCACGTAGCATGAAATGTGAAGTACTGTGAGTATTTTTGTTTATGCAATTTATAATGAATAATGTCTAGTGATCCATATAATTTTAATTAATTAGAGAATAGCCACAACATCTTTAATTAAATAAAATTATATATTAAGATTGGTTAGGGTCACATAAAGATTATTTAGACATTAAATTGTAATTAATTATACTAAATATAATAAATTTTATCCCACAGGAATTTTTATTATATTTATGTAATTAATTAGGATAAAATTTCATAACTTACCCACAGGAATTATGAATTAATAGTTTTATCATAAAGTTCAAAACCATGAATAATTGAATAATTGAATCTACTTGAATTAAAAATTTAGCCCAAAGGCAATTTTTATGTCATTAGATTCAATTTTGAGCATGATTTACATTGGTAAAACATGAAATTTTATTTAGGTCTCAATTTTAACATAAGAGTGTGATCTTTAATGCAGTTGTACAACCTGCAAATTTCTCTGAAATTCGTTGTGATATTCCTGAACTTAAGGGAGATAACTATAAGGTTTGGAAGGAGAGGACTCTCCTTCATTTGGGGTGGATGGACATAGACTATGCTATTAGGAAAGATGAACCACCAACACTCACTAATACCAGCACTGCAGTGGACATCACGCTTTATGAACGATGGGAGCAATCCAATCATCTAAGCATGATGTTCATTAAGACTAAAATTTCAGCTGGTATTCGTGGTTTCGTTGATGAGCATGAAAAGGTCCGAGACTTGTTGAAGGCCATTGGTGATCAATTCGTCACTTCAGATAAGGCACTAGAAAGCACCCTAATCATGAAGTTCTCATCCCTAAGGCTCACCAGTGTGAAAGGTGTGCGCAAGCACATCATGTAGATGAGGGACACTGTGGCTCAATTGAAGAAACTCGAGGTTGAAATATCAGAGTCTTTTTTGGTGCACTACATCCTTAACACCCTTTCGCACCAATACGGACCTTTCAGAATATCGTACAACACACATAAGGATAAATGGTCAATAAATGAACTCATGACCATGTGTGTTCAAGAAGAAGAGAGACTGGTGATGGAACTAGGAGAAAGTGCAATCCTGGCAATGCGTGGAAAGGGCAAATCTCAAGCCAATCGGAAAGGGAAAGGTAAAGTAGCTCCCCAAGCCGATATCAAGAAGGATTCCAAGTGTTTCTTCTGTAAAAAGAAGGGACACATGAAGAAGGAATGGGCCAAATTTCAGAAATGGCTTGCTGATAAAGGTAATTTAATCTCGTTTGTTTGTTATGAATCTGATATGGTTAACGTCAATATTAACACATGGTGGATTGATTCTGGATCAACAATTCACATTTCAACTTCCTTGCAGGGTTTGCAAAACCTAAGGAAGCCGGTGGGAAGTGAGCAAAGCATCTTATCAGGAAACAAGATGGGATCGCATGTGGAAGCTATAGGAACATGTTATTTAACTTTAAGTAGTGGTTTTGTTTTAGAATTAGAAAAGACCTTTTATGTTCCAAGTTTTTCTAGAAACTTGATTTCAATTTCAAGGCTTGTACCTTTTGGATATTCCTTTAGCTTTTCAGAAAAATACCTCAATCTATTTTATAAATCTGATTATGTTGGGAATGGTATTTTGTC
Source organism: Pinus tabuliformis (assembly GCA_031772625.1). Taxonomy (NCBI): domain Eukaryota; kingdom Viridiplantae; phylum Streptophyta; class Pinopsida; order Pinales; family Pinaceae; genus Pinus; species Pinus tabuliformis. The sequence goes on along the minus strand of CM062805.1, from coordinate 85,912,382 downwards.
TAATGGTCTTTATTGCATTAATTTACAAAACAATGTCACTTATGATTCAATGCATGTTCACACTAGCACTAAAAGATGTGTTATTAATGAAGATTCCTCTAAATTATGGCACCGAAGACTAGGTCATATCTCCATAGAAAGAATTAAAAGATTGGTAAATGAAGGGGTACTTAATACTCTGGATTTTACTAATTTTGAGACTTGTGTGGACTGCATAAATGGAAAGCAGACCAACAAGTCAAAGAAAGGTGCCAATAGGAGTTCGGACATATTAGAGATCATACATACTGATATATGTAGTCCAAACATGGACTCACATGGTCAGAGATACTTCATCTCCTTTATATGTGATTACTCACGATATATGTATCTCTACATGCTTCATAAAAAGAGCGAAGCATTAGATGCCTTTAAGATCTTTAAGGCTGAAGTAGAGAAACAATGCGGCAAGCAAATTAAGATCATGAGATCAGATAGAGGTGGAGAATATTATGGTAGATACATAAAAGATGGACAAGCACCTGGGCCATTTGCTAAATTTCTTCAAGAGCATGGGATTGTTGCCAAATACAACATGCCTAGTTCACCCGACTAGAATGGTGTAGCAGAAAGAAGAAATTGAACATTATTGGACATGGTGTGGAGTATGATTAGCAGCTCCAATCTTCCTAAATCCTTGTGGACTGAAGCACTTAAGACAACAGTGTATATATTAAACCGAGTTCCAACCAAGGCGGTTCCTAAAACGCCATTTGAATTATGGAAAGGTTGGAAACTGAGTTTGCGACATATGCGCGTTTGGGGATGCCCGTCTAAAGTGAGAATTTATAATCCACAAGAGAAGAAGCTGGACCCAAGGACCATTGGTGGGTATTTCATTGGATATGCTGAAAGGTGTAAAGGTTATAGATTTTATTGTCCATCTCACAGAAATAGGATTGTGGAATCAAGAAATGCAAAGTTTCTTGAAAATGACTTGATCAGTGGGAGCGATCAAACCAGCAACATAGTTTCTGAGAAGGATCATTTAGAGTTTCAACCTGCCACCTCAAGTGATAGATTGGTCATTGTTCACAGCACCCCTCAAGTACAAACTGGTGGTGAACAACCAATTGTTGAAGTTCCACAAGCTGCTGATGACATTCCAGTAGATCAGGTAGTTCAAGAGTTGCCAAGAACTTTTGAACAACAAGTTGAACCACATACTTCTCAGGAAGATGATGGTACAACATTAAGAAGATCTACTAGACCAAAGAGATCAGCAATTCTTGATGATTATGTTGTGTGTCTGCAAGAATCTGACTACAACATTGGAGCTGAAAATGATCCCGAGTCCTTTTCACAAGCCATGAGTTGCAAAGAATCAGAATTATGGTACAATGCCATGAAAGAAGAGATGAATTCTATAAAGAGTAACAAAGTCTGGGATCTTGTTGAGTTGCCTAATGGTGCAAAAGCCATTGGATGTAAATGGGTCTTTAAGACACAGAAAGACTCATTGGGCAACATTGAGAGATACAAGGCAAGACTTGTTGCTAAGGGATTCACTCAGAAAGAAGGAATCGACTACATAGAGACTTTTTCTCCTGTATCTAAGAAAGATTCCTTGCGCGTTATTATGGCATTAGTAGCCCATTTCAACTTGGAGTTGCAACAAATGGATGTGAAAACGACATTTCTCAATGGAGATCTAGAGGAGGAGGTTTACATGAAACAACCTGAAGGATTCCCCTCTAGTGATGGTGAGCAATTGGTTTGCAAGCTCAAGAAGTCATTATACGGTTTAAAACAAGCATCCCGCCAATGGTATTTGAAATTCCATAATGTAATTTCTTCTTTCGGTTTTGTAGAAAACATTATGGATCAATGTATATACCTGAAAGTTAGTGGGAGTAAAATTTGTTTTCTTGTTTTATATGTGGATGACATTTTGCTAGCAACCAATGATAAGGGTTTGCTACATGAGGTGAAACAATTCCTCTCTAAAAATTTTGATATGAAGGATATGGGTGAGGCATCTTATGTCATTGGCATTAAGATCTATAGAGATAGATTTTGAGGCATCTTGGGTCTGTCACAGGAAACCTATATTAATAAAATTTTAGAGAGATTTCGGATGAAGGATTGTTCACCAAGTGTAGCTCCAATTGTGAAGGGTGATAGGTTCAATTTGAACCAATGCCTGAAGAACGACTTTGAAAGGGAACAAATGAAGAACATTCCATATGATTCTGCTGTCGGAAGCCTAATGTATGCTAAAGTCTGCACAAGACCTGACATTGCATTTGTTGTGGGAATGTTGGGACAATATCAGAGTGATCCAGGTTTAGACCACTGGAGGGCTGCAAAGAAAGTAATGAGGTACCTTCAAGGAACCAAATACTGCATGCTTATGTATAGGTGGATGGACAACTTAGAAGTAATTGGCTACTCAGATTCTGACTTTGCTGGATGTGTTGATTCACGCAAATTAACATCAGGTTACATTTTTATGATGGTCGATGGAGCTGTATCATTGAGGAGTGCCAAGCAGACCTTGATTGCCACTTCCACTATGGAAGCCGAGTTCGTCCCCTGCTTTGAGGCTACTTTACATGGTGTATGGCTTAAGAGTTTCATTTTTGGGCTTAGAATTATGGATTCTATCTCTAAGCCATTGAGAATATATTGCGACAATTCAGCTACTATTTTTATGGCTAAAAACAACAAAAGTGGGAGTCGAAATAAACACATCGACATTAAGTATTTAGCTATAAGGGACCGTGTTAAAGAAAAGAAAGTGGTCATTGAGCACGTCAGCACTGAGTTGATGATCGTTGATCCTTTGACTAAGGGCATGCCACCATTTAAATTCAAGGATGATGTAATGAATATGGGACTTGGTTCCATTATGTGGTTTCTCATTGTATGGACAATGTTATTTTAATGAAATTCTTAATTATTGTGATGTTTTTCTCATATTTATGTGCACCTTAATTTGATTTGAGAAAACTCATTTGTGTAGGACCAGGAATAAACATAAGGTTTATTCATTAAGAAATTGTTTCCACATAAATTATAATAAGAATAAATACATAGTAATACATGGAAGATAATACTCGTCATTAGAGGACTTATCGCCATGATTCATGTATTTATTACTTAATACAGATTATTAATACAGATTATCAATGGGTTTTAAGATGGGACATTAAGTTTGGAAGTATGGACCAAGTGGGAGAATGTTAAGCTCAATTAAATTTTTCCCAACTGCTGCCTACAATTACGGAAGTGAACTGCAGTCATTTCCTTAATTTCTGGAAACCAACTGCAATAGTTTCCTTAAATTATGGAGATCAACTGCAATTAATTAATTTATTGTTGGGAGCTTCTAAAGTGGTCCATTACTCCATGAGGAGATCTCTACCATGATCTGTGGAACACCTGACACATAGCCAACAGAAGCTTGATAGAAGCTTGGCTATATATTTATCTGTTTGGTCCCCAAGCTTGCATCTAAATCCCCTTCAGTTTTTACACCATAAAGTTGAGAGAGCAGAGCCTTGAAGTGCCTTCTAGATTATCTGTGTTCTTTTATTTTTCTACTTGTGTGAGGATCCCGCTGTTGTTCGTTGCGTTCCAATACATTGTTGTTTGTTGCGTTGAGGAGTGTGCCTACGCATTGGAAGCGTGGAGCATTACTTCGCATGGTTTTGGTTCCCCGTAAGAACGTATGAAGGTCAACGTTTGTGGAGAAAGCAGCAAGCAAACATAAGAGCTGGACTGAGTTGCTGTGCGTGGGTTTTGTGGAAAATAACAGAAGAGACTCCCTCAAAGATTAGCAGAAAGTTTGTTTTCTGAAGTGTATTTAGCATCAATGGCTGGAGGTAAATATTCTTGGGCATCCAGTTTTTATGATTCTTTACAATAAGTAATTTTAATGCCGCATATAAAGAATCGTTGTTCATAGCTATCATTTGGTATTAGAGGATTACATTGATATGCATAACCATTTATTCGAGGTAGCAGCTTCATTTTTATTAATGCTCTGTCGATAAAAAGGAGGACTTCAGTTTTTATTGTCAATTCTTATAAAACACGTAGATGTTGCTTCTTTATGACAAATAATTATTCTGCAGTAAAGAATCATTGTTTCTCAAACATTTTAAAGTTTTAATTTTCGATTCTTTTTCTGCATTATAGTAGAATCGTTAAGAATCGTATTTGTGCTTTCAGTAAATCGACAGTGGAAAATTTATTTCTCAACCCTAAACACTTTGTCGTTTCACCATGGGGGGTGGGCCACAACTTTTGCTCTAATATGCCCTTTGAATTGGTTGTCATTTCCCATCGAACCTAAGGGTTTCACTCTGCTCGCCCCTTGAAGTCAATTACCCACCCCCCTCCACACATAATACATCATTTCTTGTTAGAGGGAAATTGTTAGTCAGGCCTGTAGCCATGGCTCATCTACCCTGAATTTACTAAAATCATCGCCACAGAAGTTATGTTGATACCTACATCGAAAAGGGGATTCTCCTGGAGCAGCCAAACATTGTAAGGATGTATATGGTAGTATTTTTGCGGTGGCTATTTCTTCGTGTCTCGGGTATGTTGAGATTTTCTGTTTGGAGTAAAATAGGCAAAAATCTCTGTAGGTGACAACAATAGAAATTCAGTTCCTAGATTAGCTCCAGGTTGTTGGGAGATGATTAATGCCTCCTATATTTGATGTGAGTGAGTTAATGAGGTGGTTAGATTCTCTTTGCTATATAACAGGCAACCATTCGGATTGTTTGCTATGAGGGTGAGAGTTTTGTGAGGATTTCATTATGTAATCTCCAGTTTGAATAATAAAATTGCCGATGCCTATGTTGTGTGGACGTAGCCCAGATTGGTTGGGTGAACCATGTTAATTCTTGTGTCTCATGTGCTTGATTAGTCTGCTGTTTATTTTGTTTAAATTTCCACTGTGCATCTGATCTCCAACAGTTGGTATCAAAGCATGTTGGAGGCAAGATTGGATTTGCTGCCTGGAGGTGCTGCCTGGAGGCGCTGCGTGGTGTCTCTGCGTGCGTAGATAGCCATCCCGAATGGTGGAGCACAAAGGCGCTGGAGGGAGCTGTGTATAGCATGTGTGGAGTTCATTGCTGTGCTGTGTGTGGAGTTCATTGCTGTGTGTGCGTGGAGGCGCCCATTCATCAGTTCATTGCTGTTGCTGCGTGGAGAACTGGAGGATTGCATGCTGGAGGCGTTTGGGTGTTGTTGCTGCGTAGGAATTGGGCGCATAATTGAGTTCTGTGCATGGATTGCTGGTGTAATAAGTGTTGCTGGTGCGTGTTCCGCCAGGACACACAGAACATGAGGCGGTGAACCTGCAATTGTGCGCTGAGTAAAGGTATGCACATTCAAATGCGTATTAATGCATTGACGATTTAGTTGAACAGAGCAGCTATAGCCAGCATAGTACAAATAAAACTCTAATACACATTATACATTTGGTCGTTTTGGTATATACTCACTCTTTGTGCGTACCTAAATGATTGGTTGCAAAATCAAGCTCTAGTCTGCTGGTGGAGTGCGCAGTCAATTTTTTTTTAATAACGCAGCGTCAGTTGTATTGTGGGAATGTTTGCTGGTAGAAGAGCGCCAATGCGCCGACAACATTTGTAAACCCGCAGTGGTTTGTTATTTGGTTTGTTGTTTGTTTTGAATGCTTTTTCCTTGGAGTAGTAACGCTCAAAACAGGCCAGGAAATTAAAGACTTAACAGATGAAATATACAGCTGGTGCGTATGGGTGATATACCTAGTGTGTGCATATTTATGTGCTGGGATATTGAGTTTTTTTTTTAAAAGGACATATATCACATTTTTTGAGAAGTGCATATGGCAGAAAGTTTTTTTTAATATAAGTGCAAAGGGCAGTTTTTTGTTTTAAAGGCAAAGGCAGAAAGGCATAGGCAGTTTTTTTTTTATTGCTAGTTAGTTTTGGAGATTACTGTGTTTTTTGCTGATACAAAATGGCGAAAACTCAAAGTGCCCGTTTTGAAATTGAGAAGTTTAATGGCAAGAATAATTTTGAGATCTGGAAGGTGAAGATGCACGATCTGCTGGTTCAACAAGGTGTGGCGAAAGCACTGTTGGGGAAAAACAAAAGGCCTCCTTCCATGACGGAGGATGAATGGGATGAGATGGACGATAGAGCTCTGAGTGCAATTCGGTTATGTCTGGCGGACGATGTTCTGTTCAACATTGTGTCAGAGAAAACCGTCGCAGGCCTGTGGTCGAAGCTTGAGAAGCTCTATATGACGAAATCTTTGACAAATCGGATTCTCCTGAAACGGTAGCTTTATGGTTTGTGGATGAAAGAAGGTACCTCAATTACTGATCACCTGAATGTTTTTAATACCTTACTGGTGCAATTAGATAGTCTAGATGTGAAATTTGATTCAGAGGATAAGGCAATAACTCTATTGTGTTCATTGCCCGAATCCTGGGATCACTTTGTTACTTCCATAAGCTTTAGTACAACAGACATCCTTGAGTTTGACGATGTTGTTGGAGCCTTGTTGGCTGAGGAGACGAGGAAGAGGTCGAATGCAGACACCTCTACATCAGAGGTAATGATGGCCAGAGGTTGCTCAAGAGAGAGGCACTCCGGGGGCAAGCATAGCGACTCTCGTTCAAAGTCCAAAGGAAAGAAGACAAAGGTGAAGTGCTGGCATTGTGGCAAGGCTGGACATCTGAAAAAGGATTGCTGGAAGCGAAAGCAGGCTGCTAAAGAAGGCTCGTCGACAGAAAAGAAGGAAGCCAACACCACAGATACAGGTTCAGTATCTGGTTCAGGTATGAGTGATGAGGTATTGTCTGTTAATGTTTCAAAACATGATCAACATTGGTTGTTAGATTCCGGGGCATCTAACCACATGTGTATTCATAAAGATTGGTTTAAGACATATAGATCAGTTGATGATGGAGTCGTGTACATGGGTAATGATGTCACTTGCAGTATTGTTGGGATAGGAAGTATACAACTGCAAATGTTTGATGGCACAACCAAATTGTTAACTGATGTGAGACATGTACCAGATCTAAGAAAAAATCTAATTTCATTAGGAGCACTGGATACGAATGGATATAAAACTGTAATTCAAGGTGGAGTTATGAAAATCTATAAAGGTATTTTACTAGTGATGAAGGCTAAGAAGGTAGGAAATATTTTTCAATTAGAAGGTAAAACTGGGTCAGATCATGTGTCAGTGTCTGAACAGGACAGTAGTTCCATTCGCCTATGGCATCAAAGGTTGGGCCATATGAGCGAACGAGGGTTGAAAATTTTGGCTGACTGCAAATTACTTCCTAGTCTAAGATCTGGAAAGTTAGATTTCTGTAAACACTGTCTGTTTGGTAAACAAAGTAAGCAAAAGTTTAAAACAGGCAAACATACTAGTAAAGGAATACTTGATTATATCCATTCAGATGTTTGGGGTCCAGCCCCTACAGCGTCATATGGTGGCTCGTCATATTTCGTATCGTTTATTGATGACTTTTCTAGAAAAGTGTGGGTCTACATGATGAAACGGAGGTCTGATGTTTTTACAATTTTCAAGCAGTTTAGAGCATTGGTAGAAAACAGCACTGGTAGAACTATTAAATGTTTAAGAACTGACAATGGTGGTGAGTTTTCCTCCAAGGAGTTTGACAGCTATTGCAAGGATGCAGGGATCGAGAGACATAAGACCACGGTTTATACTCCTCAGCAGAATGGAGTTGCTGAACGCATGAACAGGACTCTTCTAGAGAGAGCAAGGTGTATGCTGAGTAACGCCGGGTTGCAAAAGGAGTTGTGGATAGAAGCAGTGGCAACAACTTGTTATGTGATCAACCGATCTCCATCAACGGCGATAGGCTGCAAGGTTTCGCAAGAGGTATGGAAAGGACACCCTTGTGACTATTCTTATCTTAGAGTGTTTGGTTGTGATGCATATGCTCTAGTGCCTAAGCATCAGCAAACTAAATTAGATCCGAAATCGAAAAGGTATGTCTTTGTTGGGTATGGTGATGGAACAAAGGGCTATAGATTGTGGGATCCTACTACCCGCAAAATCATCATCAACAGAGATGTAAAGTTTAATGAATCCTCTCTTGTACAGTTAGATGTAGATAGTAGATTGAAACAGGATGATGTATTTGATTTCCAGCACATTCAGTTTGACAGCATTTCTAATGATAGTCATAACGACCATAGTTCAGATTCTAGTCATGAACAGGTTTCAGAATCAGATTATGAACAGGGTTCAGATGGAGGTCATGAACAGGTCTCAGATGGCGATCATGAAGAAGTTCCTACAGATGATAGACAGCCAATTGTGGAAGCACCAGAAACATTCTTAAGGAGGTCTACAAGGATCAAACGCCCTCCGAGAAGGTATGATGATCATGTTACTTCAGTTGCTTTGACCACTAATGATGATGAACCTTTGTGTTATCAGGAAGCTGTAGAAGGTTCAAATAGTGACAAGTGGAAAGCAGCCATGAAGGACGAAATGATGGCCTTAAGTAAGAATGGTACATGGGATCTGGTTGAGCTTCCGAAACGCAGGAAAACTGTGGGGTGTAAATGGGTTTTCAAGTTGAAACGGGGTGTGAATGATAAGGAAGACAGGTACAAAGCGCGACTGGTTGCAAAAGGGTTTTCTCAGAAAGCTAGTATTGACTTTCATGAGATTTTTTCACCAGTGGTTAAAATTGTTTCAATTAGAATTGTGTTAGCATTAGTGGCTTTGGTTGATTTAGAGTTGCAGCAGTTAGATGTTAAGACTGCATTTCTACATGGTGACTTAGATGAGGAAATATATATGGAACAACCGGAAGGGTTTGTTCACCATCGCAATGAGAAATTTGTCTGCAGGCTCAAGAAGTCATTATATGGCCTGAAGCAGTCGCCTCGGCAGTGGTATAAGAAGTTTGATTCTTTCATGTTGAGTCAGAAATATGTTAGAAGTGAATATGATCATTGTGTTTATTTTAAACAGTTGTATAATGGCATATTCATTATCTTGGTATTGTATGTTGACGATATGCTTTTAGCAAGCAAAAGCATAGAAGAAATCAATAGGTTGAAGGCTCAGATGGCAAGGACATTTGATATGAAAGATCTAGGAGCAGCAAGACAGCTTTTGGGCATGGAGATTTTCAGAGACAGGAGCAATGGTAAGCTATGGCTATCACAACAAAAGTATATTGAGAAAATACTTTTGAGGTTTGGTATGAATAATGTGAAGCTTGTTTCAGTCCCTTTAGCTTCCCATTTTAAGCTTTCTTCCAGTTTATATCCTAATACAGATGAAGAAAATGATTATATGTCTCGAATTCCATATGCCAATGTAGTAGGATGTTTGATGTATGCGATAGTGTGTACGCGACCAGATATTTCACATGCAGTTGGGGTTGTCAGCAGGTACATGGCAAATCCGGGTAAAGAACACTGGTCAGCACTGAAATGGGTGCTTCAGTATTTGAGAGGCACAAGTAGTTATTGTATCACTTACAATAAGAGTAGTGAATCTGTTTGCGGATATGTTGATTCTGATTTTGCAGGTGATTTGGATAAGAGAAGGTCAACTTCAGGATATGTCTTTACTCTTGCAGGTGGAGCTATAAGTTGGATGTCAAAGCTATAGAACATTGTTGCTTTGTCCACTACTGAAGCAGAATACATTACTGCTTCTCATGCTTGCAAAGAAGCGATTTGGTTGAAAGGTTTGTTTGGTGAATTTGGTAGGTTGCAAGACAGCATCAAGTTATTTTGTGACAGTCAAAGTGCAATACATTTGGCTAAGAATCCGACCTATCATAGTAAATCAAAGCATATACCGATCAAGTACCATTTTGTAAGACAGGTTATCACTGAAAGGGGAGTCTCTCTTGAAAAGGTGCATACAAAGGAGAATTGTGCAGACATGTTCACGAAACCAGTTTTGTTAGAGAAGCTACGCTGGTGTTTGGCTTCTCTTGGCTTGCAGAAAAGATAAAATAATAATAACAGGGCATCAGGCTAATTGTTGTCAAGGTGGAGATTGTTGAGGTTTTCTGTTTGGAGTAAAATAGGCAAAAATCTCTGTAGGTGACAACAATAGAAATTCAGTTCCTAGATTAGCTCCAGGTTGTTGGGAGATGATTAATGCCTCCTATATTTGATGTGAGTGAGTTAATGAGGTGGTTAGATTCTCTTTGCTATATAACAGGCAACCATTCGGATTGTTTGCTATGAGGGTGAGAGTTTTGTGAGGATTTCATTATGTAATCTCCAGTTTGAATAATAAAATTGCCGATGCCTATGTTGTGTGGACGTAGCCCAGATTGGTTGGGTGAACCACATTAATTCTTGTGTCTTATGTGCTTGATTAGTCTGCTGTTTATTTTGTTTAAATTTCCACTGTGCATCTGATCTCCAACAGGGTACTCTATCTCCCTTTCATATTGTTTCATGCTGCTCTTCGTTTAAATGATAGATGGTTACCATTTTCTTCCTCCTTGTAACTTACAGGTGGACATGATTCGACGCCAAGTTTCTGGTGAAATTTTTCTCCTCCCCTAGCTTCAGTTTAACGTATTTATGTATTGAAAGGGATGTGGTGTTTCTTGTACAGGGAACATGACGGTATTCTCCAAATTCCTTGGTGAACTATAGATATCTCGATCCATTATGTTCATGGCAGAGCTACGTTTTTCCCTTCAAGGGGTTTCCATAAATTGGCTGGAAAATGGAATTCACTGCCACAGGCACGGGAATCATTCTGAAGCTCAGATTTACCAACAGGTTTATTGCTTTTCTCATGAAAAGAATATATATATATATAAATATATATATCTTAGGTAGAGATATGATACGTAGTATCTTTCAGAGGATGCCTCTTATCTTATGTAATTTTTTTCTTTTTTTCACTGTGCCATATTTGGTTTCATTATTACAGTTATGAATTGAATGTTCGTGCTAGTAGTGCAACCCATTAGGCAATTTAACTCTGCAGCACGATGGCATTGGCTAATTTGCTTACTATAAATTTGAACTCGTTATATAGTAATACCTCTTCCCAGGTAATTGAGAAACTCGGGCATACAAGTTCAAGGTAATTTGTCATTCTTAGGTGTAGATATTCCTCAAGATCATTAAACTCTTAAAATTTTAGAGGTTCTTCCAACGATAACAGAACATGGCTGGAGAATTTTCTCTAAGAGCGCCTAATTGGAGACTTTCAAGGAAGCCTCTCCATTGGACACACACACAGGTTGGCTTCACTACTGTTGAGTTCGAATTAAGTTACCTTTAACGTGAGGTTTTGTTTCGACTTTGTTAATAATCCTCATCATAATTTGTAGTAGAGTTTAGGACTAATACCTTCTCGAATTCTCTAAGGCGGTCCCAAAGGTAAGTATTGGGTTTACTTGGTCCTCTTGTTTTGTTAGTTTACTCTGCTTAATTCGTCCTGGGTTTAATTCCTTTTTGTATCCATGCTTTTCTACAGGTAAATATTTGCTTGCTTTCATGATACAACTAGTCAACGTCTCAACTTCAACCTCAACTTCAACCTATCTACTCATGTTTCCCTTATCAGAAATCAGTCTTTTTTTATCCTTATGGAGGAAGCGGCAGAGCCTATTTTGTTGGGGTTCCAACTCTCTCTCACTACTGAATTTTTAGTCTATTTTTTCTTACCGATTGGTATTTACCCTAGGCGAATACCCAAGGCAATTGTCTTTTCTGCCAGAGAATTGGGACAACATTTTAACTCTCTATTGAATAGTTGTTTGGTTAAAACATAGTTATTTTGCTTAGTACAATGAACCTCTATTTTTTTTATACGAACTTATATTTGTTTAATGGAAGCTTACCTTTTGCATCATGTTTATTTGATATTACTTAAATGTTGGTTCACACATTTACATAGTAGGTCCCTCATGCTTACAGTTATTCCATTTTCTCACACTAATTTTCGTAGAGGGTATAATATATGTGCTATCACTCTGTGTATTTTATAATATCGGGCACACTTATTGGTTTAGTTGTATTCAACAACAATTTGCACTGAGTGATGTATTCCAATCTTTTAGTTATTTTAATGTATGACTTCTCTTTCAAACCTTTCAGTTTATGATACAGATTTTATTTGCACAATCTCGTCGTTACAGTCTTTAATGCGCATGTACAACTTGTTCATTTATATATACTTATTAACCTGATACATCTACTCAATTTTATATTTAAAGTACTTCCACATATAATGAAAACGAGATTGGTGGTAGTATGGTCGCATCTATAGAATTTAATATTAGTTGGTTGGGGTTGAAAAGGCTTCTCCCCTCATTGCTCTTAATATTACATGCCCCAAATTTTGAATTTGCATATGCATACCATTCTTATGCATACAAATTATTTTCTATTACCCTAGATAAATTGTTAATTCTTATGTGCATAGTTATTCTACCTATTACACACAAGGTGTTTTTGCACAAGAATTTAAGGAGATCTTACCACTAACCCTTTGGAGCAGCAAATCTGCATCTTGAAATCAATATGCATTTTGGTCATCGATGATCCATCCTATGATCAACGATATATCATTTTATTAAGGCTTCATGCTTGCTATTCTAATCATCCCCAAAGAACACAAAAATTAATTCAATCGCCAATTACATACAAAACAAATACGTATTAGCTCCATGCAGCTACGCAGGGAACATAATTTATATTTCACAATTGAACCCCCACTTTATCATTTCATGAGGTTTACATTGTAGTGGCGCCATGACGATCTGATCTCCATTCAAATGGCCTCCCCTTTATAAACACACGGTTACAATTTATAAGAAATAACTACAGAATTGTGTTTCGTTTCAGATCCACGATTCCCTCAACTTACACCCTCCAAATAGCATTTAGAGCCAACAAACTAACAAATCGCCTCATCTTTTGACAGCTGTGCCTTCCAGAAACTTGTCTTGTCTTCTAGAAGTAGTCAAAATTCTATTTTGACTGAGGAGTCATTTTGCTCTTGCATCAGACTCTTGAGGTAAAAAAAATTATGACCTCCTGGTCATATGCTTCTGGCCTTCGTAACAGCTTAACTTCTAAGCTACAATCATCCTCTGCAATAGCAAGTTCTCCCTACTGCTCGATACCTCACCAAGCTTCTCTCCTCTGAGCTCAGTCTTTCAGCATCTCTCTGGTTCTCTCTTCTTTGGAACCATTTGAGCACTCTTGACCCTAGGCTACTGCAATCTTCTCACCTTCCTCTACTGCCACCTACACAAAAATATAAAGACTATAACTCTTTAAATTTGCATCTCCTTCCATAGAATCTTCTTCTGCTCTGATACCCCTTTGATGCAACAAATCTGCATCCTAAAATCAATACGCATTTTGGTCATTGTTGATCCATCTTGTTATCAATGATGGATCATTTTATTGAGGCTTCAAGCTCGCTATTCTAATCATCCGCAGAGAAAAAAAAATAATTCAATCACGAATTACATACAAAACAAATACGTATTAACTCCACACAGTGAACATAATTTATATTTCACAATCGAACCCCCACTTTATCATTTCGTGAGGTTTACATTGTAGTGGCGCCATGACAGCCTGATCTCCATTCAAATGGCCTCCCCTTTACAAACACATGGTTACAATTTATAAGAAATAACTACAGAATCGTGGTTCATTTCAGATCCATGATTCCCTCAACTTACACACTCTAAATAACATTTAGAGCCAACAAACTAACAAATTGCCTCATCTTTTAATAGTTGTGCCTTCAAGAAACTTGTTTTGTCTTTTTGAATTAGTCAGAATTCCATTTTGATTGAGGAGTCGTCGTGCTCCTGCATCACCCTTACACAAGGTCACGGTTCCTAATATTCCACTCTTCATGAGTACCTAACTTATTCCACATGATTGATTGTAATATTCAAAGTCTGTGTTGAATAAATCCCATAACAATACTATGTTTGCCCTTTTGTAAAATTCTTAAGGCATCTACCACCAATATTCTTAGTCATCAAGATTTCAGAAATCTAATATGTGATGTTAATCAAATCCTTTGATTTTCTTTTACACCTATACACTAACTTTGTCAAATTTACTTCAAAATTTCCTTAGAGTTAACATGCTACTTTCATTTGATATTTTACTACCTAGAAAGACATACAACATAAAATTTACACATATTTTACTTTAAATAAGAAAAACACAGGAATGTAAATAAAACCATTAACAAGCTACTTGGAAATTCACACCTTCTCCACACCCAACCTAGAACTGTCTCCTCTAGTTCACCCCTGAGCTGAGAGTTCCTTTCCATTCCAAATCCAAGTGGTTCCCCTGTCTTGATCCATTTTTCAAGTATAAAAATACTTGGCTTTCATGAAAGGTTTCCTTTTAGCAACGTCTCACTTTTGTGGATATTAATATCCATCTACCTAGGCTTTTCCATAAAATCTCGTTTTTCTCTCTCTCGCAACACTTTTATGCTTTTCTGAGCTTAATATCTTTCTCCAACTAAGCACTTGATGAATATTTTTCTCCCATGAATTAATATTATCTAGAATTTTGTTCTAGAATATTTATCATGAAATAATTATCAAATCTCATTTATTGATGAGATTTTATCTTTATTTTATTTTGGCAGGAATCTTGTGTCTCATTTTCAATTACATACATCCCTTTATTGATTTATTAATAAATAACCATTTACATAATTAATTAATTATTGTTCTTTGGATATTCCGGCATTCTTTCGAACCCGACTTAGTCTACCCAAAGTGGTTTTACCACAAAGTGCAGATATTACATTCTCCTCCCCTTTTATTAACACCATCCTCGGTGTTCGTTGTCCAGTTCTTTCTCCTTGAACTTTGTTGGGTAACCCTTTTTTTATGCCCTTCTTACTCCAATTGCTAAGTATCCCTTTTGAGAGTAAGATACTTCCATCTGACTTAATCCCAAACTATTATTCGATTGTGGGATCCGATCTCTTCCTTTCTCCAAGTTAACAGAAAGATTTTGTTCACAAGTTCCCCTGCAACATTTATCAATCCCGTACGTGAGATCCATTATGTACATACATTCTTATGTATCGATGCATGAAATATTATAATTACCATATGACTGGTAGTGCTAACTAATATAATTGAGAAAGTAAAAATCATTGCACATGATCCACAAACCGAAGGTGATACTTTGAGAAGGTACCATTTTCACGGTACCTAAAAAAAATATGAAACTCCCTTGCTAGTACCGAGATTTTCTTTGTTATGTTTTTTATTACTACCCATATCTCACTTGGGTCTCAAGCATCTCCACTTGATTGTTAGAGGCAAAGGTGTGCAACAAACAAATAAACAATATACACAACAAATAACCATACACAGGAGACAGCAGATTAACGTGGTTCACCCAACCAATCTGAGCTACGTCCACCAAAAATAGGCATCGACAATCTTTATTATCAAACTGGAGATTACAAAATAATCAATTTCCTCACAAACTCTCACTCTCCAATATCTGTACGAGCATGTATTTTATAGCCAAGAGAATCTAACTGACTCATAAATCCTCTCACAACAAATATAGGATACATTAACTCTTTCCCAACTACATGGAGCTAATCTAGCAACAAATTCCTATTGTTGTCAAACATTATAGATTTTTGCCTACTTTGAGAAACAGAAAATCTCAACAATCTCCACCTTGACAACAATTAGCCTGATACCCTGTTTGTTTATTATTTTATCTTTTCTGCAAGCTAAGAGAAGCCAAACACCAACGTAGCTTATCTAACAAAACTGATTTCGTGAACATGTCTGCACAATTCTCCTTTGTATGCACTTTTTCAAGAGAGACTCCCCTTTCAGTGATAACCTGTCTTACAAAATGGTACTTGATCGGTATATGCTTTGATTTACTATGATAGGCCGGATTCTTAGCCAAATGTATTGCACTTTGAATATCACAAAATAACTTGATGTTGTCCTGCAACCTACCAAATTCACCAAACAAACCTTTCAACCAAATCGCTTCTTTGCAAGCATGAGAAGCAGCAATATATTCTGCTTCAGTAGTGGATAAAGCAACAATGTTCTACAACTTTGACATCCAACTAATTGCTCCACCTGCAAGAGTAAAGACATACCCTGATGTTGACCTTCTCTTATCCAAATCACCTACAAAATCAAAATCAACATACCCCCAAACAAATTCACTACTCTTATTGTAAGTGATACAATAACTACTTGTGCCTCTCAAATACCGAAGCACCCATTTCACTGCTGACCAGTGTTCTTTACCCGGATTTGCCATATACCTGCTGACAACCCCAACTGCATGTGAAATATCTGGTCGCGTACACACCATCGCATACATTAAACACCCTACTACATTAGCATATGGAATTCGAGACATAAATTCCTTTTCTTCATCTGAATTAGGACATAAACTCGAAGAAAGATTGAAATGGGAAGCGAAAGGGACTGACACAGGCTTCACATTATTCATACCAAGCCTCAAAAGCATTTTCTCAATATACTTTTGTTGTGATATCCACAGCGTACCATTGCTCCTGTCTCTGAAAATCTCCATGCCCAAAATCTGTCTAGCTGCTCCTACATCTTTCATATCAAATGTCCTTGCCATCTGAGCCTTCAACCTGTTGATTTCTTCTATGCTTTTGCTTGCTAAGAGCATATCGTCAACATACAATACTAAGATAATGAATATGCCATTATTTAATTGCTTAAAATAAACACAATGATCATATTCCCTTCTAACATATTTCTGACTCAACATGAAAGAATCAAACTTCTTATACCACTGCCGAGGTGACTGCTTCAGGCCATATAATGACTTCTTGAGCCTGTAGACAAATTTCTCATTGCGATGCTGAACAAACCCTTCCGGTTGTTCCATATAAATTTCCTCATCTAAGTCTCCATGTAGAAATGCAGTCTTAACATCTAACTGCTGCAACTCTAAATCAAGCAAAGCCACTAATGCTAACACAATTCTAATTGAAACAATTTTAACCACTGGTGAAAAAATCTCATGAAAGTCAATGCCGGCTTTCTGAGAAAATCCTTTTGCAACCAGCCTCGCTTTGTACCTGTCTTTCGTATCATTCACACCCTGTTTCAGCTTGAAAACCCATTTACACCCTACAGTTTTCCTGTCTTTTGGAAGCTCAACCAGATCCCATGTGTCATTCTTACCTAAGGCCATCATTTTCGTCCTTCATGGCTGCTTTCCACTTGTCACTTTTCGAACCTTCTATTGCTTCCTGATAGCACAGAGGTTCATCGTCATTAGCAGTAAATGCAACAGAAGTGACATAATCATCATACCTTCTCGGTGGCCGTTTGATTCTTGTCAACCTCCTTAAGGATGTTTCTGGCACTTCCTCGATTGGCTGACTACCATCTGTAGGAACTTCTTGATGATCAGTATCTGAGACCTGTTCATGATCTATACCTGAACCCTGTTCATGTTCTGATTTTGAAACATGTTCATGACTAGTATCTGAACTATGGTCATCATGACTATCATTAGAAATGCTATCAAACTGAATGTGCTGAAAGTCAAATACATCATCCTGTTTCAATCTACTATCTACATCTAACTGTAGAAGAGAGGATTCATTAAACTTTACATCTCTGTTGATGATGATTTTGCGGGTAGTAGGATCCCACAATCTATATCCCTTTGTTCCAACACCATACCCAACAAAGATATACCTTTTAGACTTTGGATCTAATTTAGTTCGCCGATGTTTAGGCACTAGAGCATATGCATCACAACCAAACACTCTGAGTTTAGAATAGTCACAAGGGTGACCTTTCCATACCTCTTGAGGAATCTTGCAGCCTATCACCGTCGATGGAGATCGGTTTATCACATAACAAGTTGTTGCCACCGCTTCTGTCCACAACTCCTTTTGCAAACCAGCGTTACTCAGCATACTCCTTGCTCTCTCTAGAAGAGTCCTATTCATGCATTCAACAACTCCATTTTGCTGAGGAGTATAAACCGTGGTCTTATGTCTCTCGATCCCTACATCCTTGCAATAGCTGTCAAACTCTTTGGAAGTAAACTCACCACCATTGTCAGTTCTTAAACATTTTATTGTTCTACCAGTGTCATTTTCTACCAATGCTCTAAACTGCTTGAAAAATGAAAAAACATCAGACTTCCTTTTCAACATGTAGACCCACACTTTCCTAGAAGATTCATCAATAAATGATACAAAATAAGACGAGCCACCATATGAGGTTGTAGGAGCTGGACCCCAAACATCTGAATGGATATAATCAAGTATGCCTTTACTAGTATGTTTGCCTATTTTAAACTTTTGTTTACTTTGTTTTCCAAACAGACAATGCTTACAGAAATCTAACTTTCCAGACTTTAGATTTGGAAGTAACTTGCGATCAGCCAAAATTTTTAACCCTCTTTCACTCATATGCTCCAATCTTTGATGCCATAAGTGAATGGAACTACTGTCACGTTTAGACATCGTAGACACATGATCTGACCTTGTACTTCCTTCTAACTGAAATAGATTTCCTACCTTCTTAGCTTTCATAACTAGTAAAATACCTTTGTAAATTTTCATTACTCCACCTTGAATTACAATTTTATATCCATTTGAATCAAGTGCTCCTAATGAAATCAAAATTTTTCCTTAAATCTGGTACATGCCTCACATCAGTTAACATTTTAGTTGTCCTATCAAACATTTGCAGTTGTATACTCCCAATCCCCACAATATTACATGTTACATCATTACCCATGTACACAACACCATCATCAATTGATTTATATGTCTTAAACTAGTCTTTATGAATACACATGTGGTTTGATGCACCGGAATCTAACAACCAATGTTTACCATGATTTGACACATTAACTGATAATACTTCATCACTCATACTTGAACCTGATGCCGAACCTGTATCTGTAGTATTTGCCTCCTTCTTCTCTGTCGAAGAATCTACTTTAGAAGTTTGTTGCTGTTGCTTCCAACAGTCCTTCTTTAAATGCCCTGATTTGCCATAAAACCAACATTTTACCTTACTCTTCTTCCCTTTCGACTTTGAACGTGAGTCGCTCGGCCTACTGGAGCGTCTTTCTTTCGAACGACCACTAACCATCATAGCTTCTGATGTAGAGGTTTCTGAATGCGACATTCTCCTTGTTTCTTCCGATAATAAAGGTGCAACTACATCATCAAACTCAATAGTTTCTGATGAACTACGGCTTATAGAAGTAACAAAATGATCCCATGACTCGGGAAACGAGCACAATAAAGTAATAACTTTATCCTCGGATTGAATTTTTACTTCTATCCTTTGTAATTGCACCAGAAGAGTATTAAAAGCATTTAAATGATCAGCAATCGATGTACCTTCCTTCATTTGCAAACTGTATAACTGTCGCTTCAGGAGAATCCTATTGGTTAAGGATTTGGTCATGTACAATTTCTCCAGTTTCGTCCACAAACCAGCCGCTGTTGTCTCCGACACGATATTAAACAGGACATCATCAGCCAGACACAGTCGAATAACACTTATTGCTCTTTCATCCATCTCTGCCCACTCATTATCTGTGATGTTGTAAGGCTGTTTGGATTTGCCCAACAACGCCTTTGCCACACCATGTTCAACAAGCAAATCGTACATCTTCACCTTCCAGATCTCGAAATTATTTTTTCCATTAAACTTCTCAATTTCAAACTGGGCACTCTTAGTTTTCGCCATCTTGTATCAACCAAAAACCAATAATCTCCAAAACTAACCAGCAATTAATATATATAAAAGACTGCCTATGCTTTATATTACAATGCCTTTGCCTTTTTTTACAACAACAAACTTTTTGAATGGTAAGTGCCGTCTTAATGGTCCATTGAAAAAAAAAACCAAAATACAGGCTATAGCTATTACCATATGGAATGCACCATAAAATACGTATACTTTACAACCGTTCCTGATGGAAGTACAAATGTTGAAACTTTAATAGTGGGCACAATCGTATAGATCACAATGTATCTTATACGCTGAAGGTTTTAATAGAAAACAGAGTTTTGAACCACTCAAATATTTAACTCTAATGAATTTCAAATTCAATCAAGGCGTTTCAGCGTTCGGCATCCCTTTGCAAACAAGGCATTTCAAAAAACCAGAATACGAGTTTACCCGTCTTGCACAGCCACAGCTCAGTCACGGCGTACTGAAAACTAGTGGTATGCTCCTCTGGAAACGAGGGACCCGCGCTATATTCAGTGACCAACAGCGCTCCCTGGATTCACCTCTACGCAGGTAAGAAAAAAACTCCAGCACGTTGCAGTGAGCAATTGTCATACGCCAGCAATCTCCACGCAGCAGTGTTGCTCCTCTCGTCAGCGCACTGTTTAATACTTCCACACAGCAGTGTTGCTCCTCTGGTTAGCGCACTGGTAATGTCGGCGCTTCAGCCATTACACATGCCCGCAGCTATTAATCCCACTCCACGCAGCAATACACACCTCCTCCACTGCGCGCTCCTCCAACATGCTCTGATACCATTTGTTAGAGGCAAATGTGTGCAGCAAACAAATAAACAATATACACAACAAATAACCATACACAGGAGACAGCAGATTAACGTGGTTCACCCAATCAATCTGGGCTACGTCCACCAAACATAGGCATCAGCAATCTTTATTATCAAACAGTAGATTACAAAATAATCAATTTCCTCACAAACTCTCACTCTCCAATATCTGTACGGGCATGTATTTTATAGCCAAGAGAATCTAACTGACTCATAAATCTTGTCACAACAAATATAGGATACATTAACTCTTTCCCAACTACTTGGAGCTAATCTAGCAACAAATTCCTATTATTGTCACACATTAGAGATTTTTGCCTACTTTGAGAAACAGAAAATCTCAACATTGATTTGGTTTGTGTGACCTCTCCAATCTAGAAACATATATTTTTTTCATTAATGCCATGCTACCCGCGGCTATGTGCATTTCATCTGCACTCAACAACTATTCATACAAATATGAAAAAGTTTAATAATAGTGTAACATTACAACAAAACCATACCATATATACTCTTGCTATAATCCTTCACCCTGTTTTGTGACGAGTGTTATATGTGACATTGAAAATATCGAGTGGCATGTTCACATTACTCATAGAGGTAATCATTTTCAAGATATCATTTATAAGGTGCTATGAAGTGGATATAATTACAATAATTTGTAAACATTTTTTTTCTTCTTTTTTAATGATAGTTTGTGCATTTGCTAACATTTCATTATGCATCCAAGGTATATCTAATGGTTTATTTTTCCTTGTCGTGCCCTTTTAGATTTTTAACCTATTAATAGTTCATACATTCCCACTTTGGTAATCTGTAAGTGACATATACGCCCTCTTATCTTTGTGCCCACTACTCGGGTGATATTCCGTCCATGTCTAGCTCATGAGTATGTTTTCCAAATTAAATTTAAGGCTTCCTTCCCATGATTTGGCAGTGCCTTTCCTAAATTTATTCTTAATGTTTTACCATTTGATGGTCTACTCCATTGGTTTTCCTTCTATCCTACCAGCTTTCCTAGTGGCATAATTTCATTCCACCTTCTCATAATTGTTCAAACACAAAAAATTCACAAGTTTTCACAAATTTCTTTGGACTTACACATTGGTCGAATCCTTTAATAAAGTGTACAATTGGAAATTTCCACATTATTTTGACTTTTTCTTCTAGTACCACCATAGAAATACATATCAACAACTCCTTTTCTAGGTGTAGAGATACTTTAATCATCGAAAAAAGAAAACACCATAATACTCCTAATTGGGCTCAACTCAACCCCATTTTGGTGACCATAAATGGTCACTTGGATCCTTCCAATATATATTTTGTGAAGATAGTTTATGAGCACTTATAGAAGTCTTTGTCCTTGTCTTGAGTGCATCTTCATATTCTCACCCTTTCAGCGTGACAAAATTTGATCTCAACTTTAATGTGAACATAGTTATTGCATGTATGATAACTACAACTGTGGTAGTGCTGATACATGATGCCAATCTGGAGATGGTCATATAATAGCACACTCTCGTTCCATTTATCCTTACAGTATGTGACAATGATAATACAACAGTAGGAAGATGAGGCTTTCTTCCTTAATTACGTTGTTGTGACTGCGCTAGTGCACTGGTGTCTCTCATCACTCCAATTTTTTTTGTTATGGAGTGTCACCTCTATCTTTGTAACATGGGTTTACAACTTTATCCTCCTCATTTAACATGCACAACCTCCTTAAATTTTCCCTATGCATGCCTTGATATAGCTTTTGTAGTGGCTTAAAAAAAACTTCATATACTTGCAAATCGTGACACCTCCCTGCTTGTCAAATATTCTCCTTTAATTATTTGAACTACAGTTCCAACATTTTTTTTTAAGAAGATTAAGCGACATTGCATTAATTGCAATTTTACTAGGTGTGAGAGTTCTATGGAGGTATGGAGACTAACCTTCATCTCCATAATGTGCCAAAACGATTGTGTTGTTGCGCCATTGATTTCAATTACACTATCGCATAATGATTTTCCTCTATGCTCACATCATACGCTTATACCCTTTTCGCCCCTTTATATTACATATTTCATGGCATGATTTCAATCTTGTGTAGCCTCCCAGTGTAGTGCATAATCTCAATATATTCACATTATGTGCCTTCGACATATCTTTCTAATGTATATGTAGTATCTTGTTTTACCAGGCAGCATCATATCACACGTGCTGACATGCATGTGTACTTTTCATAGTTTTCCTATCCCATGTTGTATTGCACTCTGATAATCATGCACTCATAGTACATAAAGTGTCTTCATCACAAGGAATATTCCTGCTCTTTATATGCAACGTTAAATATGTGAGTCCATCATAGCTTTGTCATACTTTGTATTCTCTGTTATTTTATCTTGATCCTTCACGAAAAAATATTTAATGCAACTTATTGATCTTTGCCACCATTCGTACCCTTTGACACATGGTTCCAACATCATGTAATATATCTAACGTATTGCCTCCAAGAAATTTTTCCCATGGATTCTATTAATCTTAATACCACGGAAATGCTGTCTCTATCATCGCCTTGGTCAACCCTTCCGTAACACAACCCCTGATGTTGTTCAACATCGAAATGAAATTCATTCCTTACATTCTCATTACACTAGTGATCACGTCAGAAGAAACCCTATGCTCTACAGTTTAGGTGGAGGAGATACATTTACTTCATCTGTGTCTTCATGCAATTATCCTACCCACAAACAAAGAGCTAATTACACACTAGCATAGATTCAGCACAACTCAATTTTATTGTATTACTCTCAATGCTACATTGTTCTGGATTTAAGATGCATGTGCCAGTTGATATTTCATATGGCTACGAAAATTCTATAAACTAGCATTTCAATTCATTTGCATCATTTTTGTCTCACTCGCAATAATTCAAATAGGATTTTACATTAAATATTTAAAAAATGGCCATTATTATATTCCTTTCAAAACCATGTTATGGAAAATGACATAAGCCATAAAATCTCAATACAGGCCTTAGATCAGAAAGGCCGTCTCAATAAAAGGTTAACCAGAACCCATGAAGTGAGTCCATTAAAAAGGAGATAATTGAAAAGCCTTCAAGACTCCAAGAAAACATTGTTTGTTGTCTTGCATCTCTTAAAAACGAGGTATGATTCTTTCTTGAATGTTGGAGAACCTAAGCTCTTCACTGCACACACACATCCGATAGATTTATTCATTATTTTTACAAAAAAATTATTTCACAAGAAGAGTTTCCTCTTCACAATAAGGTTTCTTAAGTATATAAAAACATTAAATTTTCCACATAGGAAACTCCAAATGTTTCATTCCCAATAAAAAAAAATTGCACGCACATTGTTAAACAAGTTACCAGAAAATATTTCAACGGTTATGATGACACTCCAAGATCTCTAGGCTTGCGATAATTCCCATTAGGCCCAAGGGTTGAGCCTAAGTTCTGCTACCACTCGTCACGTCTCCCTTTCCAAACCCCCTTTATTATTTATTTTTTCAATAATTTATTTCTTTATTTACATTAGTATTACTACAATACTTTTGCATTCCATGGCCATCATCACGATGGTACCTTTATATCAAGTATAAAAAAACGTTCATAATCCCTTAAGGAACTTCTCATTGTAGCTTTGCTCTCATACTAGGATTTGAGCATTCCGCTTACACTTACATAATTTGGTAAAGGGGCACACTTTAGGTCTATCTCCTTAGTATATATTATGGTATCATTTCTTCGCAAATTTGATTTGGCAACCACATGATTTATATACCCAACATTAAGTTATGAATGCAAAATTCTTTCCTAGTACTGGCGAAGGGTACTCATTGCTTAATACACCCATCTATAGCCCCTATGAGTTGACCATGTTACTTTATTTACACTTTCCATGGCCACGTTCCAAACTCTAACCCTATCATAACACAACTCCGTTTCCTTGCATTATTATTTTCTTGCTGATCTATTGCGAACAAACTTCATTAATTAATGTATTGTGTATGTGCCTCCTTCCTTCACAGGGTATTGTACATGATTCTGATACTGTTTAATTCATTTGGTTTTCGTTCCCCCTTCGACTTGACATGTTCCACTCCTTTATCGCGACGTCAACCCAGTTCACATGGTGCAGGTTGTTGTGAGTTAATGTACAACCGTGGAGCTATAAATCAATTGTGTGGAATTGATTTCCCAACCTTAAACTCTTTGTCATTTTTCCATGGGGGATGGGTCACAAACATCATTCTACTTGACCCTTTGAATCGATTTCCATCACCCATCGAATTTGAAGGTTTCACTCTGCTTTCCCCTTGAAATCGATTACCCAGCTCTCTCCACACAAAATATATAATTTCTTGTCATAGGGAACTTGTTACTCAGAGACATAACCATGGCTCATCTACTCTGAATTTAATCAAATCACCGCCACCGAGGTTATCTGGATGCCTTCATAAAAAATGGGATTCTCCTGGAGCCACCAAATGTTGCAAGGATGTATATGGTAGTATTTTAGTGATGGATATTTCTTTGTGCCCTAGATACTTTGTCTCCCATGCAGATTGTTTAATTTTCCTCTTCATTTAAATGAGAGTTGGTTACCATTTTCTTCCACCTTGTGACTTACAGGTGGACAGGATTTGACACCTAGTTTATGGTGAAATTTGTCTTGCCCCAGCTTCAGTTTCACATATTTATGGACTGAAAGGGGTGTGGAATTTCTTGTACATGTAACATGATAGTATTCCCCAAATTCCTTGGTGATCTATGCATATCGTGATCCATTCTCTTCATGGAAGAGATATGTTTTTCCCTTCAGGGGGTTTCCATAAATTGACTCGAAAATGGCCTTCACTGACACAGATAGGGGAATCATTCTGAATCTCAGATTTATCAACAGGTTTATTGCTTTGATCATGAAGCGAAAATCTATCTTTATATATATATATATATATATATATATTAGGCATAGATATGATATTTTCTATCTTTCAGATGCTGCCTCTTATCTTCTGTAATTTTTTCCTTTTTTTCCTTACCATATTTGGTTTCGTTGTTACAGTTATGAATTGACTGCTCATATTGGCGGTGCAACCCATTAGGCGATTTAACTTCACGACATGATGGTGTTGGCTAATTCCTTTACGAAAAATTTAAATTTGTTATTCAGTAATATCTCTACCCAGGTAATTGAGCAACCATGGCATACAAGTTTAAGGTTTTTTATCATTCTTAGGTGTAGATAGTCCTCAAGGTCACTAAACTCTTTGAAGTTTATAGGTTCTTCTAAGTGATAACAGAACATGGCAAGAGGATTTTCTCTTAGAGTGCCCAATTGGTGAGTTTCAGGGAAGTCTCTCTGTTGGACACACATAAAGGTTGGCTTCACTATTATTGAATTCAAATTAATTTACCTTAACGCAGGGTTTTGTTTCGACATTTTTAATAATCCTCATCATAATTTGTATCAAAGTTTGGGACTGAAGCCTCCTCAAATTCTCTCAGGCGGTCCCAAATGTAAGGATTAGGTTTACTTCGTCCTCTTGTTCCCTTAGTTTACTCTTTCTAATGCGGTAAGGTTTTAATTCCTTTTTCTATCCTTGCATTTCTACAATTAAATCTCTGCTTGCTTTCATGATACAAGTAGTCAATGTATCAACTTCAACCTTTCTACTCATGCTTCCCTTATCGCAGGTCAATCTTATTTAATCCTTATGGAGGAACTAGCAGAGCCTATTTTTTTGGGGTTCCAACTCTCTTTCAATGTTGAAGCTTCAGTATGTTTCTGCTTACCGATTTATATTTACCCGAGGTGAAACCTCAAGGCAGTTATCTCTTCTGCTAGAGAATTGGGACATCGTTTTAACTCTGTATTTAATAGTTGTTTGGTTAACGGATAGTTATTTTCCTTAGTACAATGAACCTCTATTTTCTTTGTATACGAACTTATATTTTTTTAATGGAATCTTACTGTTAACACCCAGGTTGTTCCCTATGACTCCCAAGGGAATATGGCCGGGGTAACCACTAACCAATCTTTGGATTACAGTTTCTAGCCAAACTGTAATCAGAGAGGGCTCTCTCTTTATGATTTGTCTCTGTTTTGATAGTGTTTTAGGCTAGTTATTATGCTCAGGTTTTTGGTTTATGTTTTGGTTGAAGGACTTCTTTCAGTGCTTAAGATGTAGTGTTCAGACAGTAGTATATCATTGGGCAATGGAGTCAAGAGCTGTGAAATGTTTTGAAATGCTGGAGTGAGAATATTCAGACTGCAGGGCCTATTGGGTATCTCAACAAACAAAATTTAAACTTAAGTGGTGATGTATGGTCAGCCAACGGAAAGCATTTAAGAATTCTCCATTAAACTGGTGATGTGAAAGTGAAACATGTTGTTCAGGAGCAAACTTGAATTCCTGAGACAAAGGTCACTGTGGAAAATATATTCTGATAGTGTAGCAATTAAGAATTACACCTATCAAGATTATAGCCGAAGAAAACATTCATTAACAACATAGATTGAGCTCAGGGTATTGCATGAATAAATCCTGAAGGCTATTCTTTTTCTTTGTTGCTAAATACTTAGAAATTAGAAACATATATGGATTGTAACAGATTGAAACACATAAAAAAGAGAGTTACAGAAAACTTATTGTATTGTGAGGTACACAGGAATCCTGCAGTTTTTCAACAAACACCAGAACGCATTCAACACTTCAGAACTTTCAGAAATTCCATCACTTTTTTTATTAAAACTCTGAAAAGATTACAGCATAAGAACTTCTTCAAGGGAAATCGACAACAACCCCTGCAATCTTGTGCGAGGGGCGAATATATACAAACAGTATTACAAAATATCTAAGGCGTTGAGTCATCTGAGAAATGAATATTTCACCAACTTTGTACAGAATAGCAGATAAGAAGTTATTGCTGCCTTTAATACAACATAAATGCATCTTTCTATCTGTCAGAAGATATTTTGGCTATTGGAAGCCAACGAGTCGGTTGGAGTGATCTGCATTAATGCTGGAGAATGCGCTTTTGGAGCTACTCTTCTGTAGCTTCTCGGCCTGGACACCTGTAGCTTCTCATCTTGCTTTGTTGGCCGTAAGTTCTGCTGAGTTGGCTCAACTTTCATCTTTAATGCATGCTGATTCTTTTAAACTGTCCTGCGCATGACAATTTGTATTTTTCATGAACAAAATTTATTAAATGGTTTCCTGTTTATAAAATCATCTGTATTGCCTTAGTCCACCATTCTTGTGTAGGTAGTTGATGCCCGAGAATTGCATCCATAGTCTCCTCTGCCTCTGTATATTTATAAAAATTGGGAGGCACTTCAAACAGGTGTTTAATTTCATTCATTATAAAAAATAAACTTTCTACTTTGTTGTAGAGAGTCTGTCCTGTGGCTGGCCCTGTTTCCTCTGAGGTGCTGGGCTTCTCATTGATGTGACTTGTGGCAAATGCATTGACCCTCTTGGCATACTGCTCATGTGTGAACAGTCTCCCTGCGCTGTTCAGTAAGCTAGGGAGCCCTCTGTTTTGTAATACCTGAAATTTGTCCATAAACCTGTTTACCTCAGTCTGCATGTCTTGGGTTCTTCTCTCTAATGTCTACACCAAGTTTCTCAATGTAAGAACCCTCTTGATTAACTGAATGGTCTCAGTTCTGTTTGGAATTCCCATACTAGCCAACTGAGTACTTGTTCTATTGTTAAGCACATTAATCATCCTAGTAGCAACCTCAGGCATATTTCTTAGAGCAGCCCTTGATCTCTGAATTTCCTTCTGTGCTTTTGGAATGAGCTCTAACTGCTCATGGATTGTTTCCATATACTGCCATTGGTCAGTAATAGACTGGCCAATATTAGCCCACAGCACTGTTTTAAGCTCAGCCACAACCTTATCTAATTTGAGCTCATTCTCTAGCTCTTTGATCCTGTCTTTGAGGGCTTTTATCTCCCTGCCCTTTTCTGCCATAGCCTGCTTGGATTTTTCATATCTATCATTTACTTTGGCCAGTTTCTCCCTGGTCTCATTTAGTTCTGTCATTTGAGCTTCCAGGGCCTGAATCTCATTTCTTAGCTTTTGCATATCCAAGCTAGGGGCCTGCTCTGTTGTTGGTGGTGCTGAAGTAGATGGTGCTGCTTGTTCAGTCTGAGGAGGAGGAATAGTAGTTGGAGCAGCTTCCTCAAGGTTAATGATTTGAGGAGGAGGCTGGGAAGTCTGACCTTCTTCTCTTTCTTTCAGAGTTGCTTGTAATGCTGCCTGTGCAGCCTCTGATTCTCCCAGCTTTTCTTGTGTCTGGATAAGCTGCTGATAGAGAGACACTAGCAAGGTTGCGGCATCTTGATCATGTCTTTGTTGAGCTACTTCATCCGTTTGAGGGTGAATTGTGGCTGGGAGTTTGATCTTTCTCCTTAAAGCTACCATATCTGCATCCCTCAATTTCAATATTTCTTGTATGCCCTTGATATCTTTGGGGTCATGCCCAATCTCAATAATTATATCTTCTAAGGACCTTATTCTGTTGTCCTTAGCTTGAGAGGATGCCCTTTCCAACTCAAGTTGGGCAGCTGTATTATGAAGGCTATTCTCTAGCCTATAATTATCCAATGTTTTGTCTGCCAAGGAGGCATAGACCATCTCACCTGTTTGTTTATGCAATTCAATTTTGTCCATTGGGTGGATGTCCTTGGCCAGGACCTCAAGATTGGTCCTCAAGTAATCTGAAGGGGACTGTGGCTGCAAAGTAGTTGGCATGAAGTGACTCATGACCATCTTGCCCTCCTGGACATCATATGCAGACATTAGTCGCTGCTGGTTGGTGGGAGCCATTTTCAACAAATGGTTATACAACTGTATTTTTATGGGCTCATTCCTCCTCTTTATGTCTATGAACTGCTGTTTGATTCCTCCTTCAGCTTCTCTTTGGTGGCTTGAGGAGCTGACTTCTCCTCCCATTGTCCTCTCTTGTTCCTGTTGGAAGGAACTTGCAGATGCTTCTCTACTGGGTGGGCCCATGCCCAGAGACTGCCCTATTGGCATTTCCTCCTCAGAGAAAGGATTCAGTCTCTTTCTTTTCTCACCATGACTTATTGATGTGGTTAAGGGAGTCTCTCTGTCCCTTTTCCTGCTTATATCCTCCTTTTGTGGAGTTTGGAGGATTGATGCTTCCGCTGATGTTTCTTGCCTGGGAGGCACCGTGTTTTGGGCCTACTGTTCAGTGAAAATTGGGGCCTCAACTGCCCCTTCTTACTGTGGGGGCTGCTCTCTGTGATGCTGCCCTTCTGTTTGCTATGATTCCTGTTGTTGCTGTTGGTCTACCTGCTGCTGCACTTCTCCTTGCTGTTCCATCTCTTTATCTGTTTGGTCTTCAGTCATGGGAGGTGGCTGCTCTTGTTCCACCTGCTTTTCTTTGCCTTTGCTGCCTGCCTGTTGAGTGTCCATGGCAACTTGATGATGTGTTGTTGAAGAAGAGGCAGCTGCTACAAGTTTCCTTTGATATGATAAGGAAACCTATCCACAAGTTTCCAAGTCAGCCTCTTTTTGCATATTCCTAGCCTCTCTTTCTAGCATCTGCTCTCTAGTAATTGGCTCTTCTAGAGTGCCCTCTTTCCAGCTCAAAGAATTTGCATACTTTTCAACATGAGGCAACCTTACATGTGCATAGGTACCCAATTTGTGTTTTATCCTCCTGAGGGAAATAAAATGATTACGGTCATAAGGTGACCATTTGAAACTGGTTTGCAATTTGAGGCCTGCTAGGATCATATCTGCCTCCTTCCATCCCTCCTCTCTTTTGTTGTACAAAAAAGGGCCTAGCTGGCTCCTTAGCTTCAGTTGTACCTTCTTGTTTTTTCTTTGGAAATGGATGTAGTCAACATTTCCAAACTGCCTGAAGTATTCTAAGGCAAAAAGTCTCATGGGGACATACCATGGAAGCCTAAAAGGGTCCAACTCACAGCCATATACTCTGATTACTGTGTGATGTTGGTAAAAATACCAATCACCAATGCTGTAGGATTTGGAGAGATGGAGAATTCTCTGCATGTCATCGGTTAACCTTGGAGGAGGGACACCATACAACAATGTCATAGCTGGGTGAATGAACAGGTCTATAAATTCACAGTATGTGTATGGTGATTGAGAAACATTATGGAAAACTGAAGTCCAAAACACAACTGACCTTGGATTTCCCTGGGCATTAAGTTTCTTGAGGGGAATGGAGAAACTGTCTGGCTGATAAAACAAGAACAGGTGGTAGATGTATGAGGTGTATCTGAACACCCTTTCCCTTGGCAGATTCATTAGCTGTTCATGGATCTTTTCTGCAATATAGGTGGCATAGTCATAGTGTACAGCTGGAGGCTTTCCAGGAGAAAACATGGACATCATTGCCATTATAGTGTCATCAACATCCTCAATTCCCTTGTACCCCAGGGCATAGCTGATCAAATCCACTAGCATTCTGCCCAAGTCATTCAGGTAGTGATATCCAATAGGAGGAGTTCTCATAGTTTCAGAGCTTGGCTGTACAAATAGCTGGTTAATTTTGATAATCTGGGCACTTGACAAGTTACTCCCCTTCTTTATTAAATCCAACATGGAAAGAGGGGTCAATGGCCTTGCAGTATGGAAATGCAGCATCTCATTTATGGTTTCTGGGGTGATAAAGAACAAAACTGAGCCTGCAGGACTGAGAACAGCTCTCTGGCAAGGATCATAGCATTCCTGGCACTTGTGGATCAAGTCTGGGAGGGCATTGACTTGAGGGAGGTTGTAAATGGGCAAATTTGAGTCCCAAATCCCTAAAATATCAGCTCCACCAAGGTGTTGGGCTTTCAATTCATTTAGCATGTGAATATTGAACTTGGAACCCATTGGAAACCAATCTAACATCTGATAATCTACATCTCCCAGGGCTTTCCATGCTATCTCCCTTTGAGGGGCATTCAGAGGCTGGATATTCAGGGCTATTGGTGTCTCCATAGCTAATAAGGCTTCTGATTTGTATGTAAACTGGTTCTGAATGATCAGAGCAACCCGGAGGAGTTTCTTTACAATGGAAGTGTGAATTTCAAGGAATATAGGGCAAATGAATAGCTGCAGCAATTGAAATACTGCTTTGAAGTGTAAATAAGACCAATGTCTAGTCTCAATCTGTCTCTTTTAGCAGGTATGTACAGTTTGAGTGACTGGTTCGCGATTGCGCGAACAGAGTACAGTTTTTTATGAAAATGTGGGCAAACAAGGCTCAGCTGGTGCTTTTCGACCTCACAGTTGCGAATGGGGGCTAGACACGGGAATTTTACCGGCAATTTATAAGTTTCGGTGCCTTTTAAGCTTTTGGAGGGAATTCACAGATAAATTAGGCGTATGAAGGATTTACAAGGGTAAATACCTGGTAAACAGCGAGCAACAGTCACGAATGTATGTAGAAATGGCGCGCCGGAGGTCTCCAAATCGATTTCAGCAAGGTGGTGCAAGTTTAGACGTGAAAAAACCATGTAGAGAAAGCAACAGCGAATTGGCAAAAAGTATGAAAAAACGCGAAAATTGGCGAAAATATGGATTTTTGGCATATTGGCGCTTTTTTTGGATGACGTCAGCATGACGTCATCAGGTGGGGTCAAGGTCGGATGACGTCAGCATGACGTCATCGGGTGATGTGGCGAGCTATGTTTGGTCCACGGGGATAGTGAGGTGGCGGACATATCAGCGCGGGGGCGGACGAAGGAGCTGATGCGGTGGCGGGGTGGCAGTGACGTGGTCCTGACGCGGTGATGACGTGGGCATGGTAAAACTGGTGGTAAACGAAAAAGTGGTAATGGTTTTCTCGGACCGCCTACCATACGGCGATGGTTTTGTCAGAGGGCAACCCGAAAAATTGTGAGGGCGACGCGTGGCAGGGGCCTAACGTCACCCTCTGACAGTATCTCGGGTACTAAATGTCGGACGTCGGGCCCAACCCGATATGTATAATGGCCGTCCGATCAACAGTGCTCGATCAGACGGTTGACAGGTCAGCGAAGTGATCGGTCAATATGGAAGGGGGGCGGGATTAAAATAATACTTCTTTCGGGATTTGTGCTCGGCGGACACCTCTGGGATGCGGTGGTTTGTAATGTTTTTCAATGTATTTTGAAAATAAAATAATATGCGTCGATACTTTGGATAAGTGCAAAAAGTGGGTTTTTGGTGTGTTATTTGCAAATGAAGCGGGTTATAGGTAAAAAGGGTTTTTTCCAGGTTTTCTTAGCAAATGAAGGTTTTAATGGGCCAAATGGATTCAGAAGAGGGGAGGGGGGTAAGACTTAGGTTTATCAAAGTGACCAGATGTCATTTTGATCCCTGACAGAGAAAATATGGCTATAATGCCAAGGGGAGGGATATTTATACAATGTTTGGGGTTTATACACCATGGTGTTATAATACTAGGGAAAGGGTAACATAGGGGAATTATATAATAGAAGTTAGAAATTAATGTGGGTGAAAGAGTGGATGAGGGGTGATATTACTAAGTTTATTTGAAAATAACTTAGCTTAGGGAGTAGATCAAAATGGAAAGAGTTTTTAGACAAGAAATGTGGCTTTTAAAGGACTAAGAACCACCATAAAACCACCAATTCTTCCATGAATCTCAACTGATGATGGGATGTTAGTAATGAATGAAAAAGGGGAAAAATTGGGAAGTTAGACATGCTTCTTTGCTTTGCTGCAACCTGATAGAGAAGAAGGACTTCTCAATCCATTGATTTTGCTTTGTGAAAATAGGTTAGCACACCTTCAATTTGTAAGGAATGACACTTCTGCAACCCCATCTGCCTACCCATCTATTTGCCTAGCATTTTTTGTTTCTTCTTGGAGGGTGCACTTAGGCTTGCAGACCCTTATTTGCCTTTTCTTTTCTTTGGCTTTTTCCTTTTGATTTTCTATCTAGTTCTACCCTTATTGCTTCCAAGGTCCCAGATTAAGCAGTTGGGAGCCTTACTTTCTCTACCTGAGCTACTTGTCTGCCAAGATTAAACAGTTTGGACAGACTTCCTTCTCTATTCTACAACTGGAAATTTAAAACATGGCATGATCCAGATTGGGCTGTTGGACCATCTATCGAAATTGAGTCCACATCAAGCTATAAGCACAGATTATATTCTCTTGGAAATATGTGATCTTTGCATCATCAAAGCAGAGCATATTTGGACCTTTTCATTGCCAATCATGAAATATGAAACCTATTGATATAGGTAGCTAACAGTGGCTCCACATGGGGATGGTTTTTCATCGAAAGACCAAGAACAGCAGGTCAGATTGCCTTGCCCCTTGACTGCTTTTATCAAAATTTTGAAGTTTGCTGCTTTGACATGCCAAAATTGTGTACTTCCCTTCCTGGTAGATGTCTGATCCTATTTGCCTTTTGCTGACAGTTAATAAACTTGAAAAAACTGCATTTTTACATCCTTACTGAGAGTAATATATACACTTGAATATGTACAATGGAAACTCCGGCTGCACTTATGGGTGATAGTCAAAATAGTGCTTCAGCATCCTGCCATTCACAGGACCTTCATCCAAATCAGTTTCATTAAGACTTTTAAGGAAATAGGTGTTGTTTCCTTGTACTGCTTGGACAACAAATGGTCCTCTCCAAAGGGAATCAAAATTTCCATGTTTTCCTTTATCTTCCATTCTTGAATCCCACTTGAGGACTTTGTCACCAATGTTGAAATCTTCTGCCTTAGCTCTTCTGTCAAAGGCCTTCTTTAATTTTTCTTGTAGAACTTGAACTCTGCTGAAAACTTGGTCTCTAGTTTGCTGCAAGCATATTATTTGATTTATCCTTCTTTGCATATCATTTGGTTCAGCTTGACTTTCTTGAAGAAGTTTCATGACAGGCACTCCTAGTGATGAAGGAAATTTGGCTTCTAATCCATAAACCAACTCATATGGGCTAGTCCCAATTGATCTCTTGGTTGTTAGTCTATCTACCCATAGGGCATTCACAAGCTTCTTATGCCAATTCTTTTTGTTCTCTTCTAGCACTTTCTTTATGATGTTTACCAGGCTTTTATTTGATGATTCAGCAAGGCCATTTCCTTGGGGATAGTATGCAGTAGAATGGCCCAAGGTAATGTGAAACTTGTGGCAGAAATTTACCATTTTCTTAGATCTGAAAGCAGTAGCATTGTCTGTTATTATTTTATCAGGACAACCAAATCTAGAAAGGATATTGGTCTCAAGGAACTGAATGATAGTGGAATCATTTTCTTGTCTGCATGGAACAGCTTCAATCCATTTAGTAAAGTAGTCCGTAGCTGTCAGAATCCATCTGTGCTGTCCTGAAGATGAGGGATGAACTTCCCCAATGAAATCCAAGCCCCATTGTTGAAAAGGTCTCTCTGTTGCAATAGGCCTCAAGGGAAGTGGCAGTAACTGTCTCTTTCCCTCAAACACTTGACATTTATGACATGAGGTGGTGAATTTCTTGACATCCGAGAACATGGTGGGCCAGTAATAACCAGCCCTCAGTATTTTATCCACAGTGGACTTCCAGTACAAGTGTCCACCACAGTCACCTGCATGAAATTCTTTTATGATATTGTTAGTTTCATTCTCAATTAAACAGTTTAACAATATGCCTTCATGGTTTTTCCAAAATAAATTTCCATCCATAACACAGAATTTAGAAGTTTTCATTTTTAAGAACCTACATTTAGTTCTGGACAGTCCTGGGGGAGCACACAGGTTTTGTAACACATAACATATATCAGAATACCAAGGGGATTGTTCAAAGGCTACATTGATCTTTGGAGTCGCCAGCTCCGGTTCACTGTCCAATTGGTTGATGTCCAAGGCTTGGAAATTTGTTTTAGACATTAATTTGGCCAAGCCCTGCCCTTTTATCAGTTTTGTAGGTTTTATTTCAATATCAAATTCTAAAATGTTGGCAATCCATTTTCCTCTTCTGCCCTCTAAGTTCTCTTGAGTAAGTATGTCTTTTACAATAAGACTTGGCACATATGCTACAACATGGGAATAAAGGATGTAAATCCTAAAGTCTTTAATGCCTTTGACCAAAGCATAAGCTTTCTTTTCCATGATTTGATATTTTAAAGGTGCATCTCTAAGAGCTCTGCTAAAGAAAGCAATTGGCTTCTCATTTCCTTGGTCATCTTTCTGTAACAAAACAGCAGCAATAGTACGCTGGGAGGCAAAAGAGAAAATGATAAATTCTCTGTCAAATTGAGGATTGGTCAAGACTGGGGTTTGGGTAAGGGCCAGTTTTATACCTTCAAAGGCTTGATTTGCTTCAACTATCCATTTCACTTTTGAATCTTTCTTTAGCATGTTATTTAGTAATCTGATTAGTTCTGCTAAGTTTGGGATAAACCTTCTCAAAAAGTTGATCTTTCCCAAGAAAGCTTGTAATTCTTTGATATTTCTTGGGTGGGGCATTTGTAAGATAGCTTGTATCCTATCTGGATCAATTCTTATGCCATCCTTTGAAATGATATGTCCTAACAGCTTACCCTCTTCCAAACCAAATAGAGACTTCTTGGGATTCAAGGAAATTCCATATTTCCTACATGTTAAGAAAATCTGCCTTAAGTGTTTTAAATGTTCTTGGTCAGAATTCGAAAAAGGTGTGAGGTCATCTAAGTAAATGACTAAAAAGTCATGAGTCTCCTTTGCAAAAGCAATATCCATTGCTCTTTGAAATGTTGCCCCTGCATTTTTCAATCCAAAAGGCATTTTTACATATTTGAAAGTTCCCCATGGGGTTGTAAATGCAGTTTTGTCTTGATCATCAGGGTGTACTAAGATTTGGTTAAAACCCGAGAATCCATCAAGTAATGAGATCCTTGAGGCCCCTACCACTCTTTGGAGAATGTGATCCATCTTGGGTAAGGGATAGTTGTCTTTGAGGGATACTTGGTTCATATTTCTTAGATCCACACACAGCCTTATTTCACTAGTTTTCTTTCTTGTAGGGACTAAGTTTGAAATCCACTCAGAGAATCTGATTGGTGCTATGATGTCTGCGTTGAACATTTTCTGTACCTCTTGTTCCATTGCTGGGAGAAGCATAGGATTGATTCTCCTCAATTTTAGTTTAAAGGGTTTTTGGTCAGGCTTGAGAGGGATAGTATGTTGAATTACAGAGGTGTCATAGGATTTTAAATCCTCATAACTCCAAGCAAAGACATCCTGAAACTCTTTAAAAAGGTCAATGTATTTAGGCTTTTGGTCAGGAGGCAAGGAAGCAGACAATTTTATTATCTTGGGCTTGTCAATGGTTCCAATGTTACACTCCTCTATGGCAGAGTTAAGGGGCTGCATTTTTGGTTTGCTGGGAACATCATTGGAGTCAAAAATGTCTTCCAATGGAGCTAAACCTGTTGGAAGAAAATTATCCTTCAATTGTATGACTTCAGCTTCATCATCAGCTGTCTCCTCACAACTAATTTGTTGGATTTCTTGTGAACCTATTTGTTGAATTTCTTGCATGTTGTCTTTGTTGAAAATTGTAGGATGTAGCACTTGGTTAGCTATTTTAGGTGATATTGCTTTGTTATTCTGTTCATACTGTATTTGTGATTGACTTGCTCTTTCAGTGTCAATATTTAGTACTGAAAACTCTTGCTGTAAAGTCAAGAAATTGTTTATCTGTGTGTCATCATCAAACACTTGCCAATCCTTGACATTGTTTGGGACAGATGGTCGGTGTTTTATCTCGACTGTAAAACAGTGGTGGGGCTCAAAAGGTAGCTTACAGGTACTTGCAAATGTGGCCAAACTATGAGCATGAAGGTTATGAGTCCTAGGAATTTTGGTAATCTGAAATTCAATGAAGGATTTAAGTAATTCAGCAGCAGCAGACCTATAAGACCTCAGTCTTTTGTCATTGGTAACAAAATTGCCTTTCACTTGTTGGATAACTAGGTCTGAATCTCCTAGGATCGAAACTTTTATGGCTTGTAGGGATTTTACCAGCTTGAGGCCTAGTAAAAGAGCTTCATATTCCGCCATGTTATTAGTGCATCTGAAGTTTAATCTATATGCTCTGCCTTCTGCATGACGGTTTTCTTTATTGTGTACCCAAACTCCAGCTCCTGCCCCTAATTTGTTGACTGAGCCATCAAATTCAAGGAACCATAGAATATCTTGTTGTGAAGGAGATTTAATGATCTGTTCATGGGCTGGCAATGTAAGTTGAAGTCCTGGTTTTTCATCTGGCTTGTCTTCTAGGACAGTCTCATCATTTGATTGAATATGCTTGACAACTAGAGCAGCAGCAGTGTCTAGTGATTGATTGACTGTTGTTTCATGGGTGGTAGTTCTTTCATTAGTGTCTTCCTCTTGTATGAGTATCTTGGTTTCAACATCATTTTTTGAGAGAGTTGTGCTGTCATTGAAGAGAATGTATGAGTCTATGTCTGAATGGACAGCATATATGGGAAAGTTTTGAGGCTTTTCTTCACTGCTGACCATGTATTTCATGAGTGTTTCTCTGTATAGTCTTTTTGGTTGCCCAAAAACAGAGATGGTGGCATATGACATGTCTAATTGTAGGGAACCTTGGAGTTTAGCTCCCCATGATCTTGATAACAGCATCCCATACTTAGGTGGGATATCAGCAACTACAACATCCATTAGGATTGTTTTGTTTGGGTATTGAACCAGAGACACACATAAATCTTTTATGAGACCTAAACACTTGACTTGGCTGGAGTCAAAGGAAAACAGGTCCTTGTATGGTCTTGTTATATCTAGATTCAATCTCTCCATGACTGCTTTTGGCATGAGATTGTGAGAGGCACCTGAGTCAAACATTGCATTATGTAATATTTTATCATGAATATGTAAGCTGACATAAAAAGGTAATATCCCTGTGACTACTGTTTTTCCATCCACTTCTGGGCCAAACAGTAATTCTGGGGTGTCATCCAACACATTGACATCATCTTTGCTGCTGGTGAATTGAAGGGACTTCTTGATCTGTTGTTTATAAATGTCATGCTTGGCTAGTTCTGAGAGAGGAATTGCTATCTTTAGTTTGCCAATTTCAGTTTCTAGGTCAAAGGGTTTTTCAGATTGGGTCTTAGGGTTATGGATAACAGTCCTTTCCTTGTTCACTAACTCTTCTTCTTGATTCTTATCTTGTTTTTGGGACTTGTCTTTTTTACTCATCTCTTGAGGAGTAACATTTAAATTAGGGTGAGGGGATGAAGTAGCCATAGGCTGCTGTTTTAAGGACAATGGTTCAGTGATCTCTTCAATAATTACTTCTTCTGCAGGTGAATTTGTTTTGTCATTAGGCTCTGTGACTATGGGTCTTTTAGGCTGCTGATTATCCTTTATCTTTTCAGGCTGATTTACATTCACAGTTCTGCTCCTTAGCTTGTATTGTTTATGGACTTCATAAACAGCAGTGTCATAGCCTTGTTTAAAGTCAAAGGATTCACCTGATTTGATTGGGAACAGCTTGATTACCTCATCCTCATGATCTTCTTGTGTCAAAAAGACTTGACTTTCACCATCTAGACCCATTAAATTAATCTGAGAATCTTCATTGGGTTCACTTGATGTGGAAGTTTCAGCATAGTTCTCTTGGAAAGGGGGTCTTATGTCTTGGTCAGCACTGGCCTTGCCAACATTTGGGTTTTGAGTTCTCCTAAAATTTGGATTCCTAGGAGGGTTGTTTTGTGGTGCTTCCCATGATGATTTTCTCTCAACCGATTCCACTCTATCCCCTAATCTCTTCATACCAGTGAGTATTGCATCCAGTTTTTGATCAAAGGCTGAGGGCTCCTCTTTGAAAGCGGTTCTCTTTTCCAACCTTGCTCTGTTTCTTTTGGCAATCAGGTTAGCTTCCACTGTGACAGCAACCCTTTGGGCCTCTGCAAGGGTTTGAGGGTCTCTTTCCTTTAACTGATAGGCCATGTCAGGGTCAAAACCATCAGGGAATTTGTACAAAGCTAAATCAGGAGGGGGTCTTAAATTTTGTGGGATTGCGTTATATACATTGTTGAATCTTGCACAATACTCCAAAACAGTCTCTTGGGGACCCCTTTTGATAGTGTCATATTCACCAAGTATGTGCAGAGGATCCTTCTTCTTCTCCCATCTGTTAGTAAAGGCTTGATACAGCTCATCAGGAGTTGTGATGGAATTTGCATTTAGGGACCTAAACCAAGTTCTTACATCCCCGGTTAGGCTTTGAACAAACATCCTCATTCTCACACTGTCATCATCTATTTCATAGGTCTCAAAATGGTCTTGCATCCTTTTGGCATGCTGAACAGCTGTCAAAGGGCCAGTGGAGTCAAAATATGAGATTTTGGTTTGGTAGTCTTGGGGTAGAGCTGCAGCATTAGCTGGTATTTGCAAAGGTGCATATTTGTTAGCCATATTCACAAGGTTTGGGGGATTGACAGGGATGAATGGGACCGGGATGACTGGTATAACAGGGTTAATGGGAGGGGTAGAAACTAGGATGTTGGTTAAAGGAGTATGTGTAGTGGATGAAGGTGTGAAAGGAGGGCTTTGAGATGTAGAAGGGGAACTGGGGGAATCAAGGGTAGATCGAAACAGAACCTTGATTGGAGTTGGAACAAGGTTTGGATAACCTGTTTTAGGAGTTGAATCAGCAAGAGTTTGTTGTCCCTGCTGCTTCCTAATGATTCTAGAGATTATATTAGGATTTTCAAAAACAGCTGGTGGTTCTGGGTCAGGGTTTGACCTAGTGTGTCTCGTTTCCCTTTTAGGAGCCAGCTTCTGAATTTGTTTTTGGTATTTTCTAGGATATTTTAGTGTCTACAGAGGCCAGACAAGATTTTGAACTTACTGTATATTTTCCAAAGCTAGCAGCAAAGGGAATGAGCAGCTTTCAAGAGATAAACAAAAATTAGAAAATCTTGAGGAACTCCCCAGTGGAGTCGCCAATTATGTTAACACCCAGGTTGTTCCCTATGACTCCCAAGGGAATACGGCCGGGGTAACCACTAACCAATCTTTGGATTACAGTTTCTAGCCAAACTATAATCAGAGAGGGCTCTCTCTTTATGATTTGTCTCTGTTTTGATAGTGTTTTAGGCTAGTTATTATGCTCAGGTTTTTGGTTTATGTTTTGGTTGAAGGACTTCTTTCAGTGCTTAAGATGTAGTGTTCAGACAGTAGTATATCATTGGGCAATGGAGTCAAGAGCTGTGAAATGTTTTGAAATGCTGGAGTGAGAATATTCAGACTGCAGGGCCTATTGGGTATCTCAACAAACAAAATTTAAACTTAAGTGGTGATGTATGGTCAGCCAACGGAAAGCATTTAAGAATTCTCCATTAAACTGGTGATGTGAAAGTGAAACATGTTGCTCAGGAGCAAACTTGAATTCCTGAGACAAAGGTCACTGTGAAAAATATATTCTGATAGTGTAGCAATTAAGAATTACACCTATCAAGATTATAGCTGAAGAAAACATTCATTAACAACATAGATTGAGCTCAGGGTATTGCATGAATAAATCCTGAAGGCTATTCTTTTTCTTTGTTGCTAAATACTTAGAAATTAGAAACATATATGGATTGTAAAAGATTGAAACACATAACAAAGAGAGTTACAGAAAACTTATTGTATTGTGAGGTACACAGGAATCCTGCAGTTTTTCAACAAACACCAGAACGCATTCAACACTTCAGAACTTTCAGAAATTCCATCACTTTGTTTATTAAAACTCTGAAAAGATTACAGCATAAGAACTTCTTCAAGGGAAATCGACAACAACCCCTGCAATCTTGTGCGAGGGGCGAATATATACAAACAGTATTACAAAATATCTAAGGCGTTGAGTCATCTGAGAAATGAATATTTCACCAAATTTGTACAGAATAGCAGATAAGAAGTTATTGCTGCCTTTAATACAACATAAATGCATCTTTCTATCTGTCAGAAGATATTTTGGCTATTGGAAGCCAACGAGTCGGTTGGAGTGATCTGCATTAATGCTGGAGAATGCGCTTTTGGAGCTGCTCTGCTGTAGCTTCTCGGCCTGGACACCTGTAGCTTCTCATCTTGCTTTGTTGGCCGTAAGTTCTGCTGAGTTGGCTCAGCTTTCATCTTTAATGCATGCTGATTCTTTTAAACTGTCCTGTGCATGACAATTTGTATTTTTCATGACCAAAATTTATTAAATGGTTTCCTGTTTATAAAATCATCTGTATTGCCTTAGTCCACCATTCTTGTGTAGGTAGTTGATGCCTGAGAATTGCATCCATAGTCTCCTCTGCCTCTGTATATTTATAAAAATTGGGAGGCACTTCAAACAGGTGTTTAATTTCATTCATTATAAAAAATAAACTTTCTACTTTGTTGTAGAGAGTCTGTCCTGTGGCTGGCCCTGTTTCCTCTGAGGTGCTGGGCTTCTCATTGATCTGAATTATGGCAAATGCATTGACCCTCTTGGCATACTGCTCATGTGTGAACAGTCTCCCTGCGCTGTTCAGTAAGCTAGGGAGCCCTCTGTTTTGTAATACCTGAAATTTGTCCATAAACCTGTTTACCTCAGTCTGCATGTCTTGGGTTCTTCTCTCTAATGTCTGCACCAAGTTTCTTAGTGTAAGAACCCTCT
Source organism: Pinus tabuliformis (assembly GCA_031772625.1). Taxonomy (NCBI): domain Eukaryota; kingdom Viridiplantae; phylum Streptophyta; class Pinopsida; order Pinales; family Pinaceae; genus Pinus; species Pinus tabuliformis. Next base: position 85,870,117 of record CM062805.1, on the reverse strand, counting down.
TGATTAACTGAATGGTCTCAGTTCTGTTTGGAATTCCCATAGTAGCCAACTGAGTACTTGTTCTATTGTTAAGCACATTAATCATCCTAGTAGCAACCTCAGGCATATTGCTTAGAGCAGCCCTTGATCTCTGAATTTCCTTCTGTGCTTTTGGAATGAGCTCTAACTGCTCATGGATTGTTTCAATATACTGCCATTGGTCAGTAATAGACTGGCCAATATTAGCCCACAACACTGTTTTAAGCTCAGCCACAACCTTATCTAATTTGAGCTCATTCTCTAGCTCTTTGATCCTGTCTTTGAGGGCTTTTATCTCCCTGCCCTTTTCTGCCACAGCCTGCTTGGATTTGTCATATCTATCATTTACTTTGGCCAGTTTCTCCCTGGTCTCATTTAGTTCTGTCATTTGAGCTTCCAGGGCCTGAATCTCATTTCTTAGCTTTTGCATATCCAAGCTAGGGGCCTGCTCTGTTGTTGGTGGTGCTGAAGTAGATGGTGCTGCTTGTTCAGTCTGAGGAGGAGGAATAGTAGTTGGAGCAGCTTCCTCAAGGTTAATGATTTGAGGAGGAGGCTGGGAAGTCTGACCTTCTTCTCTTTGTTTCAGAGTTGCTTGTAATGCTGCCTGTGCAGCCTCTGATTCTCCCAGCTTTTCTTGTGTCTGGATAAGCTGCTTATAGAGAGACACCAGCAAGGCTGCGGCATCTTGATCATGTCTTTGTTGAGCTACTTCATCCGTTTGAGAGTGAATTGTGGCTGGGAGTTTGATCTTTCTCCTTAAAGCTGCCATATCTGTATCCCTCAATTTCAATATTTCTTGTATGCCCTTGATATCTTTGGGGTCATGCCCAATCTCAATAATTATATCTTCTAAGGACCTTATTCTATTGTCCTTAGCTTGAGAGGATGCCCTTTCCAACTCAAGTTGGGCAGCTGTATTATGAAGGCTATTCTCTAGCATATAATTATCTAATGTTTTGTCTGCCAAGGAGGCATAGACCATCTCACCTGTTTGTTTATGCAATTCAATTTTGTCCATTGGGTGGATGTCCTTGGCCAGGACCTCAAGATTGGTCCTCAAGTAATCTGAAGGGGACTGTGGCTGCAAAGTAGTTGGCATGAAGTGACTCATGACCATCTTGCCCTCCTGGACATCGTATGCAGACATTAGTCGCTGCTGGTTGGTGGGAGCCATTTTCAACAAATGGTTATACAGCTATATTTTTATGGGCTCATTCCTCCTCTTTATGTCTATGAACTGCTGTTTGATTCCTCCTTCAGCTTCTCTTTGGTGGCTTGAGGAGCTGACTTCTCCTCCCATTGTCCTCTCTTGTTCCTGTTGGAAGGAACTTGCAGATGCTTCTCTACTGGGTGGGCCCATGCCCAGAGACTGCCCTATTGGCATTTCCTCCTCAGAGAAAGGATTCAGTCTCTGTCTTTTCTCACCATGACTTATTGATGTGGTTAAGGGAGTCTCTCTGTCCCTTTTCCTGCTTATATCCTCCTTTTGTGGAGTTTGGAGGATTGATGCTTCCGCTGATGTTTCTTGCCTGGGAGGCACCGTGTTTTGGGCCTGCTGTTCAGTGAAAATTGGGGCCTCAACTGCCCCTTCTTGCTGTGGGGGCTGCTCTCTGTGATGCTGCCCTTCTCTTTGCTGTGATTCCTGTTGTTGCTGTTGGTCTACCTGCTGCTGCACTTCTCCTTGCTGTTCCATCTCTTTATCTGTTTGGTCTTCAGTCATGGGAGGTGGTTGCTCTTGTTCCACCTGCTTTTATTTGCCTTTGCTGCCTGCCTGTTGAGTGTCCATGGCAGCTTGCTGATATGTTGTTGAAGAAGAGGCAGCTGCTCCAAGTTGCCTTTGATATGATAAGGAAACCTGTCCACAAGTTTCCAAGTCAGCCTCTTTTTGCATATTCCTAGCCTCTCTTTCTAGCATCTGCTCTCTAGTAATTGGCTCTTCTAGAGTGCCCTCTTTCCAGCTCAAAGAATTTGCATACTTTTCAACATGAGGCAACCTTACATGTGCATAGGTACCCAATTTGTGTTTTATCCTCCTGAGGGAAATAAAACGATTACGGTCATAAGGTGACCATTTGAAACTGGTTTGCAATTTGAGGCCTGCTAGGATCATATCTGCCTCCTTCCATCCCTCCTCTCTTTTGTTGTACAAAAAAGGGCCTAGCTGGCTCCTTAGCTTCAGTTGTACCTTCTTGTTTTTGCTTTGGAAATGGATGTAGTCAGCATTTCCAAACTGCCTGAAGTATTCTAAGGCAAAAAGTCTCATGGGGACATACCTTGGAAGCCTAAAAGGGTCCAATTCACAGCCATATACTCTGATTACTGTGTGATGTTGGTAAAAATACCAATCACCAATGCTGTAGGATTTGGAGAGATGGAGAATTCTCTACATGTCATCGGTTAACCTTGGAGGAGGGACACCATACAGCAATGTCATAGCTGGGTGAATGAACAGAACTATAAATTCACAGTATGTGTATGGTGATTGAGAAACATTATGGAAAACTGAAGTCCAAAACACAACTGACCTTGGATTTCCCTGGGCATTAAGTTTCTTGAGGGGAATGGAGAAACTGTCTGGCTGATAAAACAAGAACAGGTGGTAGATGTATGAGGTGTATCTGAACACCCTTTCCTTTGGTAGATTCATTAGTTGTTCATGGATCTTTTCTGCAATATAGGTGGCATAGTCATAGTGTACAGCTGGAGGCTTTCCAGGAGAAAACATGGACAGCATTGCCATTATAGTGTCATCAACATCCTCAATTCCCTTGTACCCCAGGGCATAGCTGATCAAATCCACTAGCATTCTGCCCAAGTCATTCAGGTAGTGATATCCAATAGGAGGAGTTCTCATATTTTCAGAGCTTGGCTGTACAAATAGCTGGTTAATTTTGATAATCTGGGCACTTGACAAGTTACTCCCCTTCTTTATTAAATCCAACATGGAAAGAGGGGTCAATGGCCTTGCAGTATGGAAATGCAGCATCTCATTTATGGTTTCTGGGGTGATAAAGAACAAAACTGAGCCTGCAGGACTGAGAACAGCTCTCTGGCAAGGATCATAGCATTCCTGGCACTTGTGGATCAAGTCTGGGAGGGCATTGACTTGAGGGAGGTTGTAAATGGGCAAATTTGAGTCCCAAATCCCTAAAATATCAGCTCCACCAAGGTGTTGGGCTTTCAATTCATTTAGCATGTGAATATTGAACTTGGAACCCATTGGAAACCAATCTAACATCTGATAATCTACATCTCCCAGGGCTTTCCATGCTATCTCCCTTTGAGGGGCATTCATAGGCTGGATATTCAGGGCTATTGTTGTCTCCATAGCTAATAAGGCTTCTGATTTGTATGTAAACTGGTTCTGAATGATCAGAGCAACCCGGAGGAGTTTCTTTACAATGGAAGTGTGAATTTCAAGGAATAGAGGGCAAATGAACAGCTGCAGCAATTGAAATACTGCTTTGAAGTGTAAATAAGACCAATGTCTGGTCTCAATCTGTCTCTTTTAGCAGGTATGTACAGTTTGAGTGACTGGTTCGCGATTGCGCGAACAGAGTACAGTTTTTTATGAAAATGTGGGCAAACAAGGCTCAGCTGGTGCTTTTCGACCTCACAGTTGCGAATGGGGGCTAGACACAGGAATTTTACCAGCAATTTATAAGTTTCGGTGCCTTTTAAGCTTTTTGAGGGAATTCACAGACAAATTAGGCGTATGAAGGATTTACAAGGGTAAATACCTGGTAAACAGCGAGCAACGGTCACGAATGTATGTAGAAATGGCGCGCCGGAGGTCTCCAAATCGATTTCAGCAAGGTGGTGCAAGTTTAGACGTGAAAAACCCATGCAGAGAAAGCAACAACGAATTGGCAAAAAGTATGAAAAAACGCGAAAATTGGCCAAAATATGGATTTTTGGCATATTGGCGCGTTTTTTGGATGACGTCAGCATGACGTCATCAGGTGGGGTCAAGGTCGGATGACGTCAGCATGACGTCATCGGGTGATGTGGCGAGCTATGATTGGTCCACGGGGATAGTGAGGTGGCGGACATATCAGCGCGGGGGCGGACGAAGGAGCTGATGCGGTGGCGGGGTGGCAGTGACGTGGTCCTGACGCGGTGATGACGCAGGCATGGTAAAACTGGTGGTAAACGAAAAAAGCGGTAATGGTTTTCTCGGACCGCCTACCATACGGCGATGGTTTTGTCAGAGGGCAACCCGAGAAATTGTGAGGGCGATGCGTGGCAGGGGCCTGATGTCACCCTCTGACAGTATCTCGGGTACTAAATGTCGGACGTCGGGCCCAACCCGATATGTATAATGGCCGTCCGATCAACAGCGCTCGATCGGACGGTTGACGGGTCAGCGAAGTGATCGGTCAATACGGAAGGGGGGCGGGATTAAAATAATACTTCTTTCGGGATTTGTGCTCGGCGGACACCTCTGGGATGCGGTGGTTTGTAATGTTTTTCAATGTATTTTGAAAATAAAATAATATGCGCCGATACTTTGGATAAGTGCAAAAAGTGGGTTTTTGGTGTGTTATTTGCAAATGAAGCGGGTTATAGGTAAAAAGGGTTTTTTCCAGGTTTTCTTAGCAAATGAAGGTTTTAATGGGCCAAATGGATTCAGAAGAGGGGAGGGGGGCAAGACTTAGGTTTATCAAAGTGACCAGATGTCATTTTGATCCCTGACAGAGAAAATATGGCTATAATGCCAAGGGGAGGGATATTTATACAATGTTTGGGGTTTATACACCATGGTGTTATAATACTAGGGAAAGGGTAACATAGGGGAATTATATAATAGAAGTTAGAAATTAATGTGGGTGAAAGAGTGGATGAGGGGTGATATTACTAAGTTTATTTGAAAATAACTTAGCTTAGGGAGTAGATCAAAATGAAAAGAGTTTTTAGACAAGAAATGTGGCTTTTAAAGGACTAAGAACCACCATAAAACCACCAATTCTTCCATGAATCTCAACTGATGATGGGATGTTAGTAATGAATGAAAAAGGGGAAAAATTGGGAAGTTAGACATGCTTCTTTGCTTTGCTGCAACCTGATAGAGAAGAAGGACTTCTCAATCCATTGATTTTGCTTTGTGAAAATAGGTTAGCACACCTTCAATTTGTAAGGAATGACACTTCTGCAACCCCATCTGCCTACCCATCTATTTGCCTAGCATTTTTTGTTTCTTCTTGGAGGGTGCACTTAGGCTTGCAGATCCTTATTTGCCTTTTCTTTTCTTTGGCTTTTTCCTTTTGATTTTCTATCTAGTTCTACCCTTATTGCTTCCAAGGTCCCAGATTAAGCAGTTGGGAGCCTTACTTTCTCTACCTGAGCTACTTGTCTGCCAAGATTAAACAGTTTGGACATACTTCCTTCTCTATTCTACAACTGGAAATTTAAAACATGGCATGATCCAGATTGGGTTGTTGGACCATCCATTGAAATTGAGTCCACATCAAGCTATAAGCACAGATTATATTCTCTTGGAAATATGTGATCTTTGCATCATCAAAGCAGAGCATATTTGGACCTTTTCATTGCCAATCATTAAATATGAAACCTATTGATATAGGTAGCTAACACTTACCTTTTGGATCATGTTTATTTTATATTGCTTAAATGTTGGTTCGCACATTTACATAGTAGGTCCTTAATGCTTACAGTTATTCAATTTTTTAACCCAGTTTTTGCACAGGGTATAATATTTGCACTATCACTCTCTATATTTGATAATACTAGGTGAGCTTTTTGGTTTAGTTGTATTCAAGAGAAACTTCCACTGAGTGTCGTATTCCAATCTTTCAGTTATTTTAACATATCATGTCTCCTTCAATACTTTCAGTTTATGCTACAGATTTTATTTGCACAATCTCATCGTTACACTCTTTAGTGCACATGCATAGCTTCTTCATTTATATATACTTATTAACATGATCCATCTACCCTATTTGTTATTTAAAGTACTTCCACATATAATGACAATGATATTGGTGGTAGTATGGTCACATCTATAGAATTTAATTTTAGTCAGTTGAGGTTGAAAAGGTTTCTCTCCTTATTGTTCTTAATATTACATGCCCTAAATTTTAAATATGCATATGCATACCATCCTTAGCCATACAGATTTTTTTTCAGTTCCCTAGCTAAATTGTTAATTCTTATGTGCATAGTTATTCTACCTATTACACAAAAGGTGTTCCTGCGCAAGAATTTAAGGAGATCTTGCCACTAACCCATACACAAGGTCACGGTTCCTCCTCGTATTTCTCTCTTTCATGAGTACCTAACATATTCCACGTAACTGATTGTAATATTCAAAGTCTATGTCGAATCAATCCCATAATAATACTATCTTTTCCCTTTCCTAAAATTCATAAGACATCTACTACCAACTTTCTTAGTCCTCTAGATTTCAGAAATCTAATATGTGATGTTCATGAAATCCTTTGATTTTATTTTACACCTACACACTAACTTTGTCAAATGTAGTTCAAAATATGCTTGGAGTTAACATGCTACTTAGATTTCCGATTTTACTACCCAGCAACGCAGACAACGTAACATGTGCACATATTTTACTCTAAATAAGAAAAACCCGGGAATGTAAATAAAATCATTAACATGATACTTGGAAATTCACACTTGCTCTACACCCAACCTAGAACTGTCTCCTTTAGTTCACCCTCAAGCTAAGAGTTCCTTTCCATTTTGGATCCAAGTGGTTCTGCCCTCTTGATCCCTTTCTCAATTACGAAAATACGTGTCTCTCATGATAAGGTTTCTTTTTAGCGACATCTCACTTTTGTGGATATTCTTATCCATTTGCCTAGGGTCTTCCATAAAAACTCACCTTTATCTCCCAGAGTGCTTTTAGGCTTTTCTATGCTTAGCATGTTTCTCCAGCTAAGCACTTCATGGATATTGTTCTCCCATGCATTAATTTTATCTAGAATTTTGTTCTAGAATAACTATCATGAAATAATTATCAAATATCATTTATTGATGAGATTTCATCTTTATTTCATTTTGGAAGGAATCTCGTTCTAGGTGTCTCATTTCCAACAACATACATCAATTTATTTATTTATTAATAAATAACAATTCACATAATCAATTCAATATTTTTCTTTCACTATTCTGCCATTATTTTGGACCTGACTCAGTGCACCCATAGTGGTTTTACCACAACAACGGTCCTTTGTTCTGTGGTTTGAGGGCGTCTTTTCCTTGCTTTGGATTTGCAGATCCAAAGTCCCGCTTCTTCTGTTTAAACTTCTGCTTAATCTTTATAGTGTACCGATACATTGTGTTGAGCAAGGAGATGTCCAGGAACTCTATCTCATTATAGATGTACTTGTGTAGATAGTCATGGTACTTGAGCACCAAATGTCACTCAGCATCCTTTATACCCAACTTAGTGTGAAGGGTATGGAAATTATTTGTGAACTCTAGCACATCTTTGTCCCTTCCTTGTGATAGTGTGGTCCATTTTATGTATTTACCTTCATAGCTCCTCACAAGGTAATACTGTTCCTTGAGGGTGTCTTGAAAAATAATTCCAAGTGGGTTCAGCCGAAAACAACAAGGGTTCGCTGTCATCCTTTTGTTCACAGTAGGTTTCCCACCAGTCCTTGACATGTGGGGTGGCTTTGAGAAGTGCAAAAGTAATCTTTTCCCGATTGGAAAAGTAATGAACCCAAAAATATCCTTCCAGTAGATTTAACCATTTATCTACAGTGTTTACATCTACTAGGCCTTCAAATATGTGAATATCAAACTTAACTTGTACCTTAAAAGGAGTAGCACCTCCAAAGTGGTTACTGGATGAAGGAGCATCGCCTGTGGGTAGCCATCGAAGGACCTGGACAAAGTTATCAATCATTGCATCCCTCTCTTCCTCGAGAATGATTTTGAGAGGATATCCTACCCCTTCATCTTTATTTTCTTCTGCCATGGGAGGTCATCAGGTTTTGCAAGGCTGACCCTAAAATGGTTCAATGAGATCAACCCCTCAGTCCTTATACTCTGACCTCATTGGGGACATGCAAAGAAAAATAGAGAAAGAGCAGAATGCTCTGATACCACTGATCTGAACTTATACAAGAATGCTACAATTTACAGATATAATCATAAACAGAGAGATGCATCAGAAAAACACTTCATTTCATTAATAGAAAAATATTGAACTATGCTTACAAGCAGAATGGAAAGATAACTCGAACAATGGTAGCTTATCTCTGAGAAGAGATGTGGTGGATACATGCCTCTGAACTGAGTTGCAATGAGGCTCAAGGGAATTTTTATTATTGAAAAATAAGAGAAAAGCCTAAAAAATAAAAAACCTAACCCATGGAGATGTATCATCAAGAGTTTATAGCCCCCGTTGGGGTTAATTGAGCATCCAACTTCCCAGGGTCGTAACTTGGTCATCTTATCTCTACTTAATGTGTATGATACCTCATTTGAAAGATCTCTTCGAGGACTACAAGTACCAATGTGATTGACTTTAAAATTGCTATAGTAATTTTGAAAAAAGAAACGTTGTTTAGGTCCTCAAAACAGCTCGGGAAGTTCAGGACCCGAAATACTACCAAAAATAGCAAATTGTGCTACAATTAAGGAAACTGAAAAACTAAAACAAACAATGGTGAGGGGTCTAAGTAGAATAGGTGGGTGGTCACCAATATCCACCTAGATTAGTCCTCCCCCCTTATGAAGAAATGGTCCCCATTGCATTGAGTTCCTCCATGAGATGAGGAAACTTCTCCTAAACGTGGTCCCTAGTGAGTCAATTTCCTTGGTGAAGGAGTTGGCCCGCTTTGAAAAATTGATATAGTTGTATCCTCTACTGCCAAGTGTTCTTGATCTGTGTGTCCATGATCTGATCAATTGTAGCATGTTCCACGCAGTCCGGGTTAAGCTCTATTGGTGTGAGTTGTTCTGCATTGTGAGATGTGTCCAACAATGCTGGGAAGTATGGCATTGGTGATGGTGTATGGCCCATATCAGAGTGGACAAAGCTTGCAGTGGGTTCTAGCAAGGCACTCTTTTTGCAAATGTAGCCAAATATGATTTACCTAGCATTGGAATTGCTTGTACTTATCATTAGATTTATCCAATATATCATGGACTTGTTGGTGGATGTGTTGAATGCACTCAATGAAGCTATTAGCCCTGTCAGCTTCAGAATGAACATGAGCCGAATCTATGTGAGTGGCTATAAATGGTATGGTCACATCAATGGGTCATAATGACTAAAATCCCAACCCTACCTGAAAGGATATGTGGCTTGTTGAGTTGTGGAGAGATTTGTTGTAGCTGTGTTGGACATAGGGGAGACATTCATCCCATGTGCATGGATGCTTTGAGTTGTACATGCGCAAAATGTGTGCTATCATCTTGTTTACAACCTCTGTTTGGCCATCAATTTGGGGATGGAAATTCATGGACTTAGTAATTTTTGTATCCAGCATCGACCATGGACTTGACCAAAATGCACTCAGGACTCTGTTGTCTCTATCTGAGATAATGGACTATGGGATCCCAAAGTGTAGCCACACTCCCTCAAAGAAGCGCTTAGCAGTGGCCTCTGCTGTGGCACTTCTTGCAGGCCACCATGAAGGCTATCTTAGTGAATCTGTCGACGACCATGAAAACACAATCATTGTCGTGCTTAGTAGAAGGAAGGCCCGACATATAATCCATGGAGACATATTCCCAAGGCCGACTAGGATTAGGTAGGGGAGTATACAAGCCATGCTTCTTGATGGTTGGTTTGGCAATGGCATAGGCGGTGTAGGATCTAATGTACTTTAGAACATCCTGAGGAAGTTTCGGCCAATAAAAATACTTCTGCAATACTGCCATTCTTTTCTCTACTCCAAAATGTCTAACGACTCGACTGTAGTGCACCTCCCAAATAATCTTGGCACACTCACTTGAAAGAACACACATGTGTCCCAAGTGGCATACCAATGCATCCTAAAGTTGAAAATTTAGGACTTCCTTCCCTTCCAGGAGTGTCTGGTATATGTTGTCGAATTCTGGATCACTCTTATAAAGATGCGGCCACCCCGATGCCTCGTGCCCACAGGAGTCGAGCAAAGTGATTAGTGCCATGACCCGTGGTTGGCTAAGGGAATCGGTGACATTATTGGTGCTACCCTTCTTATACTTAATCTTCAAATGGAACTATTTCAGATAGGTGGACCATTTCTGATGGTGATCGTTCTACAACTTCCCTTGTGTTTGTATGAACTGTAGAGGTCGAAGGTCTGTGTGAATGACCATTTCATTCCCCATAATGTAATGCTTCCATTGACGACAGGCCTACAAAATTGAATACATTTCTTTGTCTTAAGTGGGTTACTTTCGAACTATGTCTGAAAGTGTCTCACTATGGTAAGCCACTATATTCCAATGCTGATTAAGAACTGCGCCAATAGCATAGTCAAAGGCATTTGTCTCAATCTCAAATGGTTTTTGTAGGTCTGGTAATGTGAGCTCTGGTGTTGAACAAAGGCAATTCTTCAACTCGAAGAATGCTCGTTGTTGGGTTTCCAACCAAAATAAATTTTCTTTCGCTTCGCCCTTGGTAACTTGACTTCATTTCTAGTGATATGAAAAACCCTAATACGAACCTAAAGTAGAAATTGGCAAGACCCAAAAAGTTGCAGAGCTCTGTGAGAGTGGTTGGGGCTGGCCAATCTCGAATGACTTGTAGCTTGGATGGGTCCACATGTACACCTTTCTCATCAATGATGTATCCCAGATATTGAACCTGTGTCAGGCCAAAGGTGCATTTCTGCAAGTTAGCGCACAACTTTTGTTGTTGAAGGGTTTGAAGGACCTGTCGAATATGGTGGAGTTACTCTTCCCAACTCAGGCTGAAGATCAATATGTCATCTAAATACACCACCATGAATGCATTGGTGAAGGCTGGCAAGATGTCATCTATCACTCTCATTAAGGTTGCAGGGGTGTTCGTCAATCCAAATGGCATAACCAACCATTCGAAAAGGCCCTCATTGGATTTGAAGGTAGTCTTCCACACATTGGAGGGTTCGATAGGCACCTGGTGATAACCTTACTTCAATTCAATCTTGTTGAAATATTTTTCCCCTTGAGCTGGTCCAAAAGGTCATGAATTCATGGGATTGGGTACCTATTTCGGACAGTGATCTTGTTCAGCTCCCGATAGTCAATAAAGAGCCTCCAGGTCCCATCTTTCTTCTGTACCAATACAATCAGGCTCCCAAAGGGTAATGAGATTGGCTTGATGTTCCCCTTCTATAGTAGTTCCTGAATCTGCCTCTTGTTCTCATGGTTCTCCAGAATAGAGTATTAATAGATTGGTCCATTGGGCAGCAACGCACCCAGTGTTAGATTGATAAGGTGCTTGACCTAATAGTACAAAGGTACCCGTATGGGTGAGGACAAAATATCCTTGTACTCCTCCACGACCTTATCCATTTGATGTTGCTGTGAAGCAGAACCCTACCTTGAAGTCATGGCCACAACCTTCATCTTGCCTTGGGGGTGAATCATAAGAAAAACAAATTTTCTAGTATGGGAAATGATCTTACTACATTGGTTTGCAATGACCAAAGAGATAGTGATAGACGGGGCTACCTCCAATATCCTAGTACAACTTATTATCCAAGGTAATAATCACGGAATGCGGTCTAGAGTCATATACAACATGTCAATTCCATAAGTATCGTTGTACTAAAAATACATCAGAAATTTCAAGAGGAGAAACATCACACAATACCTCATCTGTGAAGGGCTTGATGCTATAGGGAAGGCAACACTGCTAGTTGATGTACAGATCTCGTCATTGGTGAAGCCACCTATTGGTGTACAACTATGGATGTGATATAGTATTTAGGTCCAACTGCTTGATGACCTCTATTGAAATGATGTTTTTTTAGTTCCCATTGTTGACAATGAACTGCAATGGAGAACTCTTCACCCACATCTTTGAGTGGAAGAGGCATTCCCCCTCCTTTGGATCTTCAGTCTCAATTTTGTAGATCTTGATGGTGGCCACGATGGCACTAGTCTCAGCATCAATGATCTGCTTCCATTTGTTAGTTCCCTTATCAGGTTCTGATTCATAGTCAAAACTTGCATTTGATTCGAAAGCCTTCAGCTTGGTCACTAGTGACCACTTGGTCTGACACTCACTTGTATTGTGAGTGGAGCTCTTATGGAACTCACACCATTTTTGCGTGTCCTTCTTCGTCTTTGTGGTGTTGTTATTTGCTTGCAGCTTTCGCGGGTTGTCCTAGGTAGCCCCGCCTTGGCTTGGTTCTTTGTTTTGTGGTTTGGGGGCACCTTCTTCTTGCTTTGGATTCACAGAGCCAAAGTCTCTCTTCTTTTGTTTAAACTTATGCTCAATCTTTACAGTGTACCGATACGTCGTGCCAAGTGAGGAGATGTCCCGAAACTCCATCTCGTCCTCGACGTAATTGTCTAGACAGCCATGGTACTTGAGCACTAAATTCCTCCTAGTATCCTTGATACACAACTTTGTGTAAAGGGTATGTAAAGTATTTCTGAACTCTAGCACATATTGGTCCCTTCCCTACCATAGCGTGGTCTATTTTATGTATTTACCTTCATAGCTCCCTACAGGGTAAAACTATTCCTTGACGACATCTTGAAAATAATTCCAAGTTGGTTCAGCTGAAAACAACGAGGGTTCACTCTCATCCTTTTCTTCACAGTAGGTTTCCGAATAGTCCTTGATATGTGGGGTGGCTTTGAGAAGTGTAAAATTAATCTTTTCCTAATTGGAAATTTCATGAACCCAAAAATATCCTTCGAGCAGATTTAACCATTTATCTATGGCATCTGCATCTATTAGGCCTTCAAATGTGAGAATGTTGAAGTTAAATTGTGCCTTAAAAGGAGTGGCACCTCCAAAGTGGCTACTGGATGAAGATGCATTGCTTATGGGTAGTTGTCAAAGGATCTAAGCAAAGTTATCCATCATCACGTCCCTTTGTCGCTCGAGGGCTTCCTCGAGAAATTTTTTGAAAGGATATCTTGCCCCCTTGTCTTTATTTTCTTTCTCCACGGGAGGTTATCAAGTTTTGTGAGGCTAACCCTACAATGGTTCAACCAGATCGAGCCTTAACTCCTTATACCCTGACCTCATTGGGTACATGCAAAAAAAATAGAGAAAGAGCATACCACTCTAATACCACCAATTCAAACTTAAACAGGAATGCTACAACTGATAGATATAATCATAAACATAGAGATGTACCAGAAAAATAATTCATTTCATTAATAGAAAAATATTGAACTATGCTTACAAATAGAATGGAAATAAGATAGCTCAAGTGATGGTAGCTTGTCTCTAAGAAGAGATGTGGTGGCTACATGCCTCTAAACTAAATTACAATGAGGCTCAAGGGCCTTTTTCTTCTTAAACAATAAGAGAAAACCCTAAACAACCACAACCCTAACCCGATGAGATGTAACACGAAGAGTTTATGGGCCACGTTGGGGTTAGTTGGGCAACCAACTTCCCGGGGTTGTAACTTGGTCATATTATCTCTGTTTGATGTGTATGATACCTTGTTGGAAAGATCTCTCCGAGGACTATGACTACCGATGCAATTTGCATAATAATTAGTAGAGGAAATTTTCCAAAAAAACGTCGTTTAGGGCCTCAAAAAGGCTATAGAAGTTAAGGACCCGAAAAACTGCCAAAAATAGTAAACTGTGCTATAATTTAGGAAACAGAAAAACTGAAATAAACAATGGCTAGGGGTCCAAATGGAATAGGTGGGTGGCCACCAATATCCACCTAGATATATATATATATGTTTATGATTTACATATCCTTAGCAGGGTGAAGACAAGGATCAAATTGCAATGTCGATCCCTCCATGGAATGAAATTATAGCCAGTATCACAGTTGAGGATGTTAGGGCTGAGTAGACATGGATCACACAAGACTTGGATATAATATTTGCTAGTTCACCTACTAGACATAGTTTGTTTCTGACGCTAGATAGTATCAAAAATTTGATGGAGACATACGAGAGGAGGGGCGCACAAAGCCACCTCCTATATTCCATACATAGCATTAGGAGGCTAAAGGTTAGAGGCCCACATACTTCGAAGGCGGTGAAAGATTCTACCAAGAACATTGATGTTCATGGGGAGTTGTTATACATCCCTCTAGATTATCGTGCTAGACATGTTGGTTTGATTCTGCTAAAATGTTTTAAGAATGTTGATGGAACCCCTTTTATTTATGATCAATACATTGGAGCCCGAGGCTAATTCCCCCACAATGACCAAGTCCCCATTTACTTTGCAAAGCATATATATGTGGAGTTTATTCTACATATGAGGCCAAATTACATCAGCACCAAATCTATTTTTTATGGACCTAGCATGGGACGTAGTTATGAATGTGTTAGGGTTCCTAGGCACCCTACGCATCTAGCACCACTTCTGAGATTTTTTCCACGACCATATTGAAGCATGGTATTATTGACAAAGCTAGAGAAATAGTTGCGGCTTAGCGTTGAGATTAGGCATATCATTGTAGATAACATGCAAAGGACATTGGCCATTACACATGTCACATTTCATGGAGAGATGAGAAAACAACCTTCATTTCCTCATGGCCCACTATTTGCATTACATGATGATTCATATCTCAAGAGTCTAGGGCATGAACAACTTTTGACATATGCACGTAAGTCGTGTGATACTGTCCATCACATTTAGATGGTGTACGGTATAAATAACGTAGTCTAGGTACATATATATGAAATTTTTTACTCTTATCATCATATTAGACATTATTTGTATTAATAATCTCATATCAAATTAAACTTATACTAATATTGTCATGATACCATGCATGCACAACCTAGTTACACATATGATATTATGAGGTCATCTGATGGGGAAGTTGACCAAGAAGAGCAGTCTCCTCTAGTGCATGCTTCCATGGCTCAGTCTCCTCCACCTCGAAATCCACCTCCGTGTCCACCTCATAACACCCATGGACTAGCAGTTGAGCTAAAAAATATTCCCAATATTTGAAGATTTGTTTCATATGTTACATGTACGCACGCTAATTAATTGGTAGACTAGTTTTAACTTGTCTTTACCTTTGTGTACACAGGCCAAGATGCAGAGGGGTGTCAATACTATAGTTATGTGGACTCGTGAGTGATGTTTGGAATGGAGCAATTGAGCCAAAGCTAAGGGATCACCAAACCCAGATTGATAAGACCCCCATCCCACCTAACTTCCATTTCCACTCAACTGAGTTATAGGTAGGGGACTACTTAAATGAACAATTCAAAATCATTTATTTCTATATTGTTTATTTTGTACAAATAATATTCTAATTAATTTGAATTTGAATGTTTTATATTGTAGTATTGGATTATTGATTCTCACTCCATGCAACAAAACACATGTAAGAGTTCTAGAAGCGATACTTTATGGAGTGGATCATAGATAATTTGTATATTTTCATGCCCATTTCATAAGGCACATTCACATGTGATGCACAAACTTTGTATATTTTCATACATGGATAGTTAATGGATGCATGAACATTATTTTAGTTTATGGATGCTTATTCTTTCAGTTTGTGGATATTAATTTATAATGTAATTTATATATATTCTCATATAAATAGTTTATTATCATACACAACTAATAAGATAAAAAAATTTACTTCTCAGGAAATAAACTAAGTAAATAAGTACAATATTAGACTATGATGCAAGTCACTTTGATACTTAAAATGAACTAAAATATATGTTCATTGTTCAATTAAAAAACACAAATAGGATTGAAATGCATATTAAATTTAATTTTAAAATATGTCTTCAACTAGTAATGTTCAACTAATAAGTTTTATTAAGTTTTATTTCTTTTGAGGTCATATAAAGAAGCTTATTCATAACACATGATATAAGTCATATGTCTTGGAATTTAATATACCAAAATATAATTAATGATATGTAGTTAGATAATTTTAATTTTATGAATTTTCCCAAATTTAGTTTGCTATGCAAATATTTCAATCAATTCCTTCACTTAAGACATTCTATTAAGAATATTAAAGAAGTAAAATTTTACAAAATAACAATTTTGAATTCTAGTTTCATAGAGTAAGGATATAAGTACAATCTTACTGTGATGCAAGTCACTTTGATACTTAAAATGTACTAAATTATATCATGTACATTAATTTAATATTGAATTTGTAAACAATGTCTTTTAGAGCATTCAATAATGTTAATTTAAACCTTCAATGATATGTTTCTCTAATTTTATATACTTTCCTAAATTTACCTGTCTATCCAAGTATTTCAAATAATTCCTTATCTTAAGATATTCAATTAAGAAGATTCAAGAAGAATTTTTTTACAAAATAACAATTTTAGTTGTCATATTGGCTTATAAAACCTGTCTTTTAGTGCACAATCAATGTATATTAAATTACAATGATCTTAAAAGATGTCGAGATGTAAACTACAAATAAGTTTTATTCGATTTTATTTCTTTTGAGTTTATTTAAAACAAATTTATATATATATGTGTGTGTGTGTGTTGGCATTATGATATATTTGTTGTTCTTGATCACAACCCACTCACAGGCAGAATTGATAAAGGGTAACTCGCATTGTAACAGGTCTATTCAAAGGTAATACAGTAATGGCACAGAAAAACAGGATGATGGGACAAAGGATTACAGATCATAATCAAGGAATTGAAGAAAAAGAATGACTTAAGTTGTATTAAGTTGTATACGCTGGTTCACCTAGTCCACGTAGCGTATACAAACGGGTTCACCGAACAAAAAGAACATATACATATCCACACACTCTCTCAGAGGGAAAAGTGTGTATGGGATGGAAAATTAAGGTCAAATAATACAAAAGGGTCAATACCATGGTATTAGCCCACAATATTGAGTGGAATAACAGTTACTTGATCCCGTCTAAGAATACCAGAGGTTTTAAGTCTTTTTTTGGTCCGAGGTATTGAAAAGGATCTAAGTATATAAGCAGGAGAAGATCAAAGGGATACGTGTGCAAAGAAAAGGTTTTTTTTATGAATACTTCTATCAATAGTATATTTTATGTTGTAAGGGCTATGGTCATGATATAGATCTGAAATATATTGTGCACCCTTGCCTACAATGATGGATCAGGATCAGGAGACCTGAAATGAATTATCATTGTATGATCTGATAATGGAAGGGCTAGATTTGAATGCTAATGCATGTTTCTTCCTTCAAATGTTATGATCTAGGTATGTCAGAAGTCTGGAATAGCTACGAAGTTATATGTTATTATATGCAAATATATATGCTAGTTCGCTTTGGTAAAGATGTGTATGCATGCTGATACGACACTTCCAAGTAGCGTATACAGAAGAAAAGTTTGTTGTTTAGAGATGACTTATATATCTGATCAATTTTGTTATTTTACTTTTGTTTGTCAATGAAGTCTTCATAAGAACTATAAGTAAATCTAATTGTATAAGGAGATTGAGTCTAGTTTATTGATTGATTAAGTGAGAAGGGCGATCTTTGCTACTATCTATTTAGAACTCTGTAAATTGATAGTAGATCTTCAGAATGTCACTAATTGTTGCAATTTGTGGTTCAGAGGTTTTATGATTCAGTATCTTTGGAGGTATATGCAAGTTGGGTTAAAGGAAGTAGTGTATACAAGTAGGTTGGATTCACTGAAGTAGCATATACATCCTCACATATGATTTTTGAGGTTGCAGTTGGTTCTGGATGTTGATGTAGTGTTTTGGTTTCAGCTCAATGTTCTGGTGAGAGTGATCTAATTGTCCAGATTGACTAATTGTTGATAGATGCAGTTGTATTTGATGATTGTATTGCAGTGGTGATTAATGTTACTAATGGGTCGAGTATCAAAATTTGATGAAACGTGGCCTTCATATTGTATTGTTGTGTACCAGGAGTATCCAGTTGAAAATTTATGAAACGTGGTCCTTGGAGGAAGAGTGAAGTTGGCAGCCTTCTGTAGGCTGGTGCCTACGTACTAGTAAACATATTAGCCAGTACAAGAGCTAGCAGGTTGTAGCTTCCTTCCAATAGAAGCTAGAGAATGAGAGAAGGTTGTAGCCTTTAGCAAGTAGATTCTTGCATATAGGAAAATGTCTGCACTAGTACAAAACTTGTAAACACTTTTTATCATAAGAAGATTGAATACTGAGATGACAACAATGGTGGTTTTTTCCCACATTGGGTTTCCACCAGAAAAATCCTGGTGTTCATGTGTGTTGATTTATTCTATTCTTACTGCATCTGTTTACTACTTAATGCATCACGCTCGGATTTAAGACAAATAATTCGTTGTTTATCAAAGTTTATTATCTATACGTTAGTTTCATTATTTAAAGGTGCACACATATGCTAATTGGCTTCTACAAAATAGCGTATACAGTTGGAAAAATAAAATGATTATTATGAAAGTGTAAATACCGATTCAATCCCCCTCTCAGTATTTTTCCCAACAATCAGTATCAGATCAGGTCCTTCAGAAAAATTTTGATCACTTGAAGGGAGATATTACAAGATGAGCAATCACAAAGGAATGGATTGATCAGACCACCAATCTTCAATAGGAATAACTTATCATATTGGAAGATAGGAACTACAGCCTATCTTCGGTCACTTGGAGCTGATGTTTGGGTAATTGTGGAAGGAGGATACCAAAATTCAATAGTAGTCCCCATAGATCTTGCAGAAAAAAGAAAAAAAAAGAAGGCATGTGAAAACAATGCCAAAGTCGTCAATGCATTATTGGGAAGTCTATCAAAATCAAAATTTGTCAAAATCATGCAGCTCAACATAGCCAAAGCCATATGGAACAAAATCATTTAGAGCAACGAAGGAGACTCTTAGGTAAAATGCGTAAAGCTCCAAACTCTTAGAATTCAATATGATACTCTCAAGATGCATAGTGATGAAAATATTTCTAGTTACTTTTTACGAGTAGATGAAATTGTAAATTGTATGGAGAATATGGGTGAAGAAATAAAGGAGGCTACCTTAGTAGAGAAAATTTTGAGATCGCTATCTTCTAAATTTGACTCAAAAGCATATGCCATTGAAGAGAAGCATGATCTACAATCTATTACTGTTGTTCAACTTCATGGAATTATAACTTCCTTTGAAATGAGGAAAGGAGGTCCATCAAATATGAGAGAAGCCACTTTCAAAGCGTCGGTAAAGGGAAAAGAAAAGGAATATCTCAAGGAATTAGGATATATATCAGAAGAAGTGGACATAAACTTTGTGAAGAAACTTCAACAGGGTTCTGAAAGGTTTAGAGGTAAGCTTCCCTTCAAATGTTTTTCTTGTGGTAGAGTTGGTCACTATGTTGTTAAATGTCCCGATAAAGATAATCATGATAAAGGAAAGGATTATACAAAAGGTAATAGAAAACTTGTTAATAGAAGAAGCTATTGTACTCATGAAGATAGTGATGGATTGTCTAATAGTGATGAAGATGAATTTGAACAAGATATTAAACTTCTCATGGCTTATGAAAATGATGATTTTATGGATGCCTTAGAAGAAGAATATTTTCATGAAGAAATATATCAACTTAAAATATGTTTCGAAGAAAATAAGATGGTCATAGACACTTTGATACATCAACTCATTCAAATGAAAAAGCACAATGAAAAATTACAATGTGAAGTAGTGGGTTTAAGAAAAGAACATGAGAAGAAAAATCTCTAAATCTTAGATTTACTAAAGGATCAAAAACCTTAGATGAAATCGACAAGGTTCAATGCTCTCCTCTTATAGAGATTGGTCTTAGATACAGTGGAGAAACATCCCAACTAGAAAATTCTTCAGCCATCACCAGAATCTATCTTGATGCAACAAAAACTAGTGAACGATGCTTCAATCCTCAGCAAAAGCCTAAAGGTAGTCCCCAGGTAAATCATGCTCATTTTACTCCAAGGGTGAACATCAATAAGAGCACCGACCAAAATGTGAAAAATACCAAAATATTTATGATCATAGAAAATTCTTCTTTAATGGACAATGTTTTTTATGCCATAATTTCATTCATAAGGCTTCTCTATGTGTTGCTTAGAAAACTATGATGACTAGAGAAGCAAGAAAACAAAGGAGCGTGACAAGAATCAAGAAAATCTCTTATAATAACTTTTCTCCTCTTGAAGATGAAATTGAATGTTCATTTTGCAATAACTTTGGTCATGAATAATCTTAATGCAAGAGAAAATTTCGGCCAACAATTGGAAAGGAACAAACATCATCAAATTCTAAAGTATGGAAGAGGAAGGAATTTCAGTCAGAAAGATGTCGCATAGCTCTGTTTGTAGAAGGACAAGAAAATTAGTGGTACATTGACAATAGATGCTCTAAACACATGACAGGTGATAAAGATAAACTCCTACCATATAAAGCTTTAGAAAAGGAAAAGAATGTCTCTTTTGGAAATGACACACCTACTTTCATCAAGGGTAAAGGTTATGTTTATTTAAAAGAAAAGGTTAATGATGGAAATGTTATGTATGTTGATGGTTTAGAAAATAACTTGTTGAGTGTTAGTCAAATATGTGATCAAGGAAATGAAGTTGTGTTTTGATCAAAATAATGTGTTGTTCATGAGCTTGACACATGAAAGACCATAATCAAAGGTAGAAGAACTCTAAGAAATCTATATATACTAAAAGGAGGTCAAGAACAATGTTATCTAAGAAAAACATAAGAGAATTGGTTATGGCACAGAAGATTGGGGCATCTAAGATTTTCTCAAATAAGAAAAGAATGCAGGCCCAAGGTGGTTCATGATCTTCCAGATATCATCATCCCAAAAAATATGATCTGCAAACCATGTCAATTATGTAAGAAAACTAGAGTTAAATTCAATGCCAAAGAAGGATCAGCAAGGAAGCCTCTTGAACTCATTCATGCTGATTTATGTGGGCCAACAAGGAAAAATTCAGCTTATGGAGAAGAATATACATTTTATTCATTGATGATTTTTCTAGAATGTGCTAGACTGGTTTATTAAAGCATAAATATGAAGCATTTGAAAAGCTTAAAGCCTTCAAAGCTTTAGTTGAAAATGAATTAGATCTAAAAATCAAATATCTCAGATCTGATTAGGGAGGAGAATTCATATTAGATGATTTTTTTGAATTTTGTGAACAACATGGAATAAAGAGATGGTTAAATATTGAGACAACTCCTCAACAAAATGGCATTGTGGAATGAATGAATCGAATAGTCCAATAAATGGCTCGAGCTATGCTTGATGGGTCTGGAAATCTTGACACCTTTTGGGGTGAAGTTGAACATACTACAGTAAATATTATCAACAAAGGTCATGTACTTGTAAATAGCGATCAAACTCCATATGAACTTTGGTATGGTAAGCCTCATTTTGTAAAACACTTTAGATTTTTTGGAAGAAAATGTTTCATTAAAAAGACTGATGAAACTTGGTAAATTTGAACCCAAAGTAGACGAAGGAATATTTCTTGGTTATTCATCTATAAGTAAAGGATACAAATTTTATAATAAGAGACTTCAAAAAATTGTTGAATGCATTGATGTTTTAATCGATGAAGCATGAAAAAATCCGAAACAGGTGACATCAATGAAGGAAGATGATAATGATGAATATGGCAAATGCTTTCCCATATAGAATTGAAATGATATTAAGGAAGAAACTAATGAAGCATCAGAAGAACATACATCTGACAGGAAAAAGGATCCATCTAGTTATGTTCAAAAGAATCATGTATAATCTCAAATTCTAGGAGAAAAAGGGTCTAGAGTATAGAAAAAAAGAACTCTTGTTGGAGCTTCTAGTTATCTAGCATTACTATCCTCCATACAACCACGAAATGTAAATGAAGCTATCAGAGATGAATGTTGGGTTAAGGCCATGGATGAAGAAATTGACCAAATTGAAAATAATGATACTTGGGAATTAGTTCCTAGACCTCATGATAAAAATGTTATAGGAACAAAATGGATATTCAAGAATAAGTTGAATGAAAATGGAGAGGTAATTAGGAATAAAGCAAGGCTTGTTTGTAAATGGTATGCTCAAGAAGAAAGTATAGGCTTTGAAGAAACATTTTCACTTGTTTCTAGACTTGAAGCCATAAGAATATGTATTGCTCTTTCAAGTTTTCGGAAATTCAAAGCTTACCAAATGGATGTAAAATATGCATTTCTTAATGATGATTTAGAAGAAGAAGTATATGTTGAACAACTAGAAGGATTCATTCTGGGAAATTATGCAAATCTTGTGTGAAAAATAAAAAAATTATTAATATGGACTGAAACAAGCTTTAAGGGAATGGTATTATCGTCTTAACAAATATCTTCAACAATAAGGTTTTACAAAAGGATCAGCATACATCAACTTATATACAAAAAATTGAGAATGATAAACTTCTAATTAATGTTGTTTCTGTTGATGATATCATCTTTGGCAGTAATGAAGAATCTATGAGTCAAAACTTTGCTTCTGTCATGGAACAAGAATTTGAAATGTCCTTACTTGGAGAACTAACCTATTTTCTTGGTCTACAAGTGCAACAAACAAAAGATGGCATTTTTCTTTCACAAACTAAATATATCAAGCAGATTCTGAAGAAGTACGGAATGGAATATTCCAAACTAGTATGTACACCAATGGCAACAAGATGTAGTCTGAGTTCTAATGATGAACCTCCTACAGTGAATCAACCAGAGTACAGATCGATGATTGGAAGTCTACTTGATCTAACAGGTACCAAACCAGCTATCATGCATGTAGTAGGAAATGTTGGAAGATTCCAAGCCAATCGAAAGGAATCACATGTTCAAGCTGTAAAAAGAATACTCAAAGACCTCCAAGGAACTCGAGACTTTGGCTTATGGTATCCTAAAGATACATATCTCACTCTTCATGCATATACAAATGCGGATTGGGATGGAAATGTTGAAGACCAAAAAAGAACTTGTGGAGGTGCATTTTATGTGGGATCATGATTAGTATCTTGGTTCAGCAAGAAACAAAATTCGATTTCCTTATATATAACTGAAGCATAATATGTGGCTGCTACATCTTGTTGCACACAACTACTCTGGATGATGGAAACATTACAACATATTCAAATTAAATTTTCTCCACCCATATCCATTCTATGTGATAATACAAGTGCTATTAGTGTTTCAAAAAATCAAGTCACACACTCCAAGACCAAGAACATACCCATTAAGTACCATTTTCTATGAGAACAAGTGCTTCAAAACAAGGTTAAGCTAGAGTATGTTCCCTCCAAAGAAGAGGTTGCTTATATATTTACTAAAGCTCTTCCTAGAGAAAAAATTGAATATCTCAGACAAAATCTGGGAGTTGTTTCTACCTCTCCTACTATTAAAACTAGTTTTCAGGAGGAATGCTTCCTATACACGGATTTCATGAAGCAGAGCCGCGTATATACGTGAGTTTCTATGTCTACAATAGCGTATGTGTTTTTCTGATAGAAAAATAGTGGGTTAGACTCAAAAATCAGTTTCTGACATGGGTGTTCTATCTGATATGAATGGTTACAATCTGCTTTTCTCATTGATGTTTATTTGGTTGATGAAGATTCCTTGATGAATGAAATATTGTTGACAATGCATAGGTAGCACAGTTTTAGGGGAAGCATTAGCCTTCAAAATATTATGCATTGTTGGCATCATGGTTGTTGAATTAAACTATGGTCCCAGTGTTGTGTGTGGAGCATGATTGTTCAAAGGTCTTTGTTTCAGCCGGATGTATACCCCAAGAAGTCTTGTACACCCCTCCACGCGGGGGGGTGCAGTGGGCTTGGGGGCAGCGCCCCCGAAGCTAAAAACAAATGTAAAATTGCCTTGTAAAAGTATAGTAATTTCTAGTCAATCTGGGCTGTTCATTAGGCAGATGATCTGACGGTAGAACTTATGTTTAGTTTAGGGTTTTTTGCCCTAGAAGGCAACCCCCTATCTTTGTATGAGGGCATTGTATTTGAGGCTGAGATATAGATGTGTATTCTGTGAGCGAGAAACAGAGAGGTGAGACTGTGAGAGAAAATAGAGGATATTACAGCGGATTTGCTGTAGGTTGTGTCTCTTCATTTTGCTGGATAATAGAAATGAAGGACTGGCTGTTCGGGGTGGATGTAACACAAACTGGGTGAACCACGTATATCTGTGTCTCTCTTGTTTTGTGCATTTTCTGTGTTTATATTTCTGCGATATTTTATGTGTTCCATTGCTCCGTAATATATAATTTTCTAACACCCAGTTATTCATATGTGTTGTAAAGGTCATGTAAAGACCTATGGTGTACTAATGTGTCTCTTTCTATCATAGTCTATCATGAATGAGTCCTTTTGGATGTATGATGTAATTTGTACCCCCACTATGCATGGGAAGGATGATGTAATAAGTGAAATTTTATATCAAGTATGAACATTTGTTATATCCCCACTTGGTTGGGTGATTGATGCATGTATGAGTCATTGGTGATGGGAAAGTCATACTTACATAGTTGAGTTATGGAGTCATGTTATTCTTTTGAAAAATATTTATGTAGACTCTACATATGTTCAGGGGGAGCATGGATAGTATAGTGCATCTCAGTGTGTACTAAGGGGGAGAATATTTTGGTCCGCCATTTGCCCTTGATGTCAAAGGGGGACAATATCTTGGAATTGCTTGATATATCTAACATGTTCTATAACATGAAGTGATCAATTGGTGTTGCTTGATATATATAACAAGTTCTACAGCTTGAAGTGATCAAAACCAAAATGGTTACCATCAAGTCCAAAGGGGGAGATTGTTGGCATTATGATACATGTGTTGTCCTTGATGGAAACCCACTCATAGGTCAGTTCAGAATTGATAAAGGGAAACTCACATTGTAATAGGTCTATTCAGAGGTAACAAAGTAATGGCACAAAAGAACAGGATGATGGGACAAAGGATTACAGATCAGAATCAAGAAATTGAAGAAAAAGAATGATTTAAGTTATATTAAGTTGTATACATTGGTTCACCTAGTCCAAGTAGCATATACAAGTGGGTTCATAGAACAAAAAGAGCATATACGTATGCACGCACTTTCTCAGAAGGAAATGCATGTATGGGATGGAAAATTATGGTCAAAGAACAAAAATGGTAAATACCATGCTATTAGCCCATAATATTTAGTATAATAATAGTTACTTGATCATGTCTAAGAATACAAAAAGTTCTAAGTGTTGCTTTGGTCTGAGGTATTGAAAAGGCTCTAAGTATATAAGGAGGAGAAGATCAAAGGGCTAAGTGTGTAAATAAAAGGTTTTTTTATGAATACTTCTATATAAAGTATATTTTATGTTGTAAGGGCCATGGCCATGATATAGATATGAAATATCTTGTGCGCCCTTGGATACAATGTTGGATCAGGATCATGAGGCCTGAAATGACTTATCATTGTACGATCTAATAATGGATGGGATAGATCTAAATGTTAACACATGTTTTCTCCTTCAAATTTTATCATATGGGAATGTCTAAAGTCTGGAATAGTTCCGAAGTTATAAGTTATTATTTTCATATATATACACTGGTTTACCTTGGTGAAGGTGCGTATACACGGTGATTCGACACTTCCAAGTAGCATATACAAAAGAAAATTTTGTTGTTCATAGATGACTGATCTATCTAATCAGTGTTGCTATTTTGCTGATGTTTTTCAATGATGTCTTCATAATATTTGTAAGTAAATCTGATTGTATAAGGAGATTGAATCTAGTTGATTCATTCATTAAGTGAGAAGGGCGATCTTTGTTGCTATCTGTTTAGAACTCTGTGAATTGACAATAGATCTTTAGAAGGTCACTGATTGGTAAAATTTTTGGTTCAAAGGTTTTATGATTCAGTATCTTTAGAGGTATACGCAGGTTGGGTTCAAGGAAGTAGCATATACATTCAGGTTGGCTTCACTCAAGTAGTTTATACATTATGACATATGGTTTTTGAGGTTGCATTTGGTTCTAGTTGTTGATGTAGTGTTCTGGGTTCAGCTCCATGTTCTGGTGAAATTGATCTATTTGTTCAGATTTTTTGATAGATGCAGTTGTATTTCATTAATAAGTCAGTCTATTCAACTATCAGTCTATTTGAATAGAAGTCTATTAAACTAGTAGTTTGTTATATTAGAAGTATCTCAGCCTAGCTGTTTGTTAGATTGGAAGTCAACTAGACCAGAACTTGAGTTGACTGGAAGTCTATTAAATTGGAAGTTGTCTAGACTGGAAGTATATCAAACTAGAAGTAGACTAGAATGAAGTCTATTAGACTGGAAGTCTATTATATTGAAAGTGTATTTTATCAGTATAGACCAGAAGTCTAAAATTTATCAATTTAGATTATAAGTCTAAACGTTTCCAATCTATAATAGAAGTCTAGGCTTACTTGTTTGGTGGTATATTTGTTAGTTTTACTAAATTTGGAAGTGTGCTAAAGTTGGAACTACAATTAAAACCTCTACTAAATCCTGTAACTCACCAGAATTGAAGAAAAGAATAGTTTAGCTCATATTTTCATAAGAAAATAGTAGATTACTGATTGAATATAGTTTGTGCACATCAATACCAATTAACAGAAGTGAAATTGAAATGTTAAAAAATTCAAGATAAGGATTTGATGAGCTGAAAATAACCAAATTCAAAACTAAACTATCAACTCAAAATCTTTATAAGAAAAAGTGAATAAGCAAGAAGTTTTTGTTTGAGCAACATGATACATACTGTAGTGTGCAAAAAAATGTGAATTAATGTTTCATTTGGGTGTGAGTGCATCATATATGGTGTCTAAGAGGTGTGTAAGAATGCATAGAATGCATTGGTGTATTATGGTGATATTATCAGCATATGTTAGTGTATGCAACAAATATCATAAACTAGTGAATAGTATTTGTTGAATGTGTCTTTATGGTGGTAGACATGTTGATATAGGTTATTGACATTTGTTAAAGAGAGAGTGGAAATTATTTTTGAAGCAAGAAAGTCTTGTTGATATTAGTTTGAAAATATTATGAAAGGTATATCAACATGACTAGAAACTTGGAGCTTGCATTTCATGGGTTGTATCTCCTTCTAGTAGTGACTAGTAAGAAATAAAGGGTGGGGGTCCTTTCAATAGTGGCTTATAAATCAAGGTTAGTAGCTCATTTTGGTTGTAGCTGATAAATCAGGGGTAGTATCTCCTTTCAATGGTAGTTGATAAAATCAGGGGTAGTACTTCCTTTCAGATAGCTAATAAACTTGGGAGTGGTAGCTTCTTTTAGGTGGTAGCCTAAGAAACCTACAAGTAGAAACTTGAAGGCAGTGACGTAATGTAAAGTTTTAGTGTGTCTTTGAAAAAGGAACAAATAAGAAGATTAGGGTCTTTATATGTTGCATATATGCATGAGTTACATGTGATTTATGATGTTTCTTACATGAATGACTACTAAGTATATTGAAAATTTTAATTTGTCAATAGTTGTATAATTTGGTTACACTACATATCCATGCCCCTTCTCAGTAGTGTCCTAGTTTCTAATTGAATTATGGAAAGAAACAACTTTGTGTGTGGGTTACACAATATTTCATTACTTAAATACAATAAAAAATGCATAATATGGTTTTCTGTAGTCTATCACTAGGGAAACTACTCCAATTTTAGAACTCAAGTCGCTTTAGTGTCCAAAAACTAAGCATGTTGTTAAATATAAAACTAAAAAGTTGCTAGTCTTAGGTTTGTGGTCGTCTATGATATTGTATGCATCTATAGTCATAAAGATGAAAAACAAAAACAATAATAAGCATTTAGAGTGTGCATTGATGTAGTCATCTAGTGTTGGGGAAGTATGGATCTTCCACAACCATTTAATGTTTTATATATATTGGTGAGCATCCTCAGTCAGGTGGAAGAAAAATATGTGTCTTGATTCATTGCAGTCAATTATCCATGCTTTTCATTGTGAGTTGAAGATTGTAAAGAATCAAAAATATTTCATCTCGAGCTACATTTTAATCCACTAATACTCTTCCCAACAACATATTAAGGTGCCAACATATGTCAATGATGTACATATACAAGCTAAACCTCCCTTTTGTGTGACCAAAATCTGGGACCCAATCAACAATCTCACTAGCTATCTATATATCTAAGAGGAAATCTCCCTCTTTAGAATTTTCCCTTTCAATGTTGTCAATTTCATGTTCTAGCTATTCTTGATGTTGGCCCTATAACTATTGGTTTAAGACTTATCCCTTCAGTAGGACAAAGAACTCTCCATTTGTCTTTAGTATGTTTCTATGTGATGGGCATGTGCTTGTTGCATAGGAATTCTCACTAATGCATCATTATACACACTTGTATACTACATGAGAAGAGTGTTATAAAAAGAAAGGGTGACTAGAAAGAGATGTAGAAATAGATATGGCAAAGAGATGATGTCATGATAATTATTCCCAAGTGTAACATCCCTGGTGAAAATTCCATGTAAAAATATTTATATGGCCACGGTGATGGGACACATTTCTAAGCTAAATGGTGGTGGAAATATCCTAATGGGCATTGATTTAGTTTATTATTTCTAAGGAAATTGGTAAAGGAAATGACTAAGGCTTTGGAAAGGCATGAGGAATTAATTGGCATTTTATTTATGAAAATAATGGAAATTAGGAGAAAAGGAAGGTGAAAGGTCACATGTTTCACCTGAGGAGTAAATTGAAGGAAAATAATAGAAAATGAAGAAAACAGAGGCCTCATTGATAAAAAGGCTTATGAGGATCAGTTGGCAAGATCTTGGTCAGTGTAAGCTTGTGGCTCAAGCTTAGTCAGTGTAAGCTCTTGGCTCATATTTGGTCAGTTCAATGTTGGAGCTCTCTCACATTATTCACTCTCTTATACTCTTGGAGACTTCAAGTTTTCTTGGAGCACTCTTGGTGGGTGTCGCATACTTGGATTCTTGGAGAAAGAAGGAAAAGGAAGAGCAAGACGATGTAAGAAGGCATTGGGATCAACAACTACATCAGATTTTCTTGCAGGTGCCAAGTTGCATGTATTGTTTCTTCACTAGTTTTGGCATGCATGGTAAATGCATGTGGATTTTTGGTTGTGATATGCCATTGGCATGGAGGATTTCTCAGATTGATAGTGGATTTCCTAGTCTTGGATAACAATGGTGACTGTGAGCTTACTTTCATTGTTTATTTTTGGTTCGTTATCATGTTTCCATATCTTTGGTTGAGTTACTAATCCTCGAAGCCCTAGTTGGACAAATGCTCTTGAGGCCCTGTAACATCTTGGCTTGAGTTACTAGTCCTAGAAGCCTTGGTTGGACAAACTCTCTAAAAGCCCTTGTTGGGTTCATTTACTAGTCCTGGAAGCCTTGGTTGGACAAACACTTTAGAAGCCCTATATAAGCTATGGGTTGAGTTACTAGTCCTGGAAGCCTTGGTTGGAATAAACAGTCTAGAGCCCTCAAAGGATTGGATGAAGACCAATCTGATGATGGTTTTGTGATATATGACCATGAGGTGGAATCATTGTTTGATGGGTTGAGGTGGATGACCTCTTAAAACCCTAGATGAGTTTTGATTTATGTGTTCTATGGGATCCCGCGTTCATGCTTGGAATATGGTATGGGGGTGAATGGATGAAGAGAGTTTTGGCTCAACCATTATAAGGTCAGGTGGAATGTGGAAGTCCCATCCCTGGTTGGATTTTTCATCATCAATGAAATATTATTTCTCCCTGTATTTCTATGAGTATTATACTATATTTTATATGGTTTCTATGGATGTGATTTCATGGTTATTTCTCTCCCTATTATGTTGGTTATGTATGTGTTTTATGAAAACACCTATGTATGGCTCTCATCATATCTTTACTTGTATATGAATGAACAATGTATCTATGGTCCAATGGATGGAATGGGAGTTAATGTGTTGAGGCATAAATGCTTCATGGAAATTCTCAGATAAGTATGAGACCTATATGCTCAGATCTATTATTTAGACCTATAGTTTACAAATCTGTGATAAGTTTGATGAAATGCTTGTCGTGGATAGTAGGGGTATAGTCAATGTCTTAAACAAGTATTTTCTTTAGTACTGCCATTTCCATGTTATTTTGTTGTTCTGAAGGTGTCATGAAATTCTTTGCAGTAACCTGGGATTTGGGCCTAAAAAAGTGGCCCAACTCCCAGGAACACAAACATAATAGTGAAAAATTAGGTCTCTGGACGTTGCTAGGCAAGCCTATCAGAGTGAATCTTTGTTTTTGGACACTATCATGCCTATAACATGAAAGTGAATGAGGCTTAAGTAGTCCAAAAGATCAGTGGGACCTAAGAGCAAGTTGTTTGAAGTGTTGGATTGGTTCCTCAGGGTCCTCACGCTGATGTTGAATGTATGTATGGTGTGTTTCTGTCGACTACGCTTTCTTAATGTGACTTAGGAGGTTGAATCATATCATAGTGGTGTCTCGTCACATGTTTACATTGGTTGGCCAGTTGCTTGGGTAGATGTGGGAGGAGAGTGTTATAGAGTGCTATCAGAGTGTGGTTGTACTCTCCTTGGGATGTGTGTTTATCATGATTTATTTTTGGCTGCATATGTGTTCCTTATGAATGTATTCAATGTGCTTCTTTCATTTTCATGGTGTTGACCATGGTTGTATTGATGTCACCATCTGAAGGTTAAAGGTGTTTTCGTGGAGTATGTCTTCATGTGTGTATCGCTAATTATTCATTGTTATGCACGTCAGTGTTCACACGTTTTTAAATGCACATGAGGTGGTTGTTGTTGTCATGCATTGATGAACGGGCTCTAGCTAGAAACATGTGTATATGGATTTTTACTCATGTGTTATATGTCTATATGCAGTTCTCATGCACGTATGGTCTTGGTTATAGTTATGCATGAATAGTAGGTCAAACATTACTTGTGAAGTCATGGTATGCAAATTAGGTTATCGGGGTGATATTGGTATGTTATGATGTTAATGTGTTTGTTGAGATATAGTAGGAGATTCAAATCATCATAATGAGGTTGCAACATTAGACTTTGGGGTAAGAGCAGGTCGTCATATAGGTCTTGTATGTATTGCATGAAGGTAAGTAAGTTAAGGACTGTTATATGCATTAGGTTTATGTACATGTATTTTATAGATGATAGTTGATTAGCATAGTCATATGCACATGAGTCAGATAGTTAAGAATGATGGTAACATGTGGTTGTATGCATTGCTATTGTTGCTTTATGTTAGGTAACTTGATGATTAGGTTATATGTTCTTGATGAGCATGCTATATAGCTTATTGTTGTTATATTCTACTAACTTAATGATTAGTGTTATTTCTTGAGATCTTGATGTTGTAATTTGGATTGGCCATATGTGTGATGGTTATGTTCATTGCATTGAAGATATTGATGTTATATGTATTGTGTTAACCTGGTTTGACCTATGTAGATGGTTAGGGTTATGACATTCAGGTATGAGTTAATATGTTGTGATATTATATACTAATCTATACTGATCATACATATGTGATTATTATGCACGAATGACAAATGATTATGATCTTATGATGTGAACATGATAGTTGGTTACTGTTACAAATATCATGATTTATATTTGAGTTGATATGTTGAGAAGTTGTATCATGCTAACTAGATTGATTGTGCAGACAAGATATCCTCTCCTGAGATACATTAAGGTCTAAACTTCTTTATGTCATCTACCTTTGCTTGATTGTATGATTATGACATCTATTTCGTCATTGAGTGTTTGTTGTCTAGTTGATTTATTTAGCATGGTATATTTGCAAGTTGGTTGAATGTTTGATGAATTTCATAATATGAGTATGCATTGTAATTACCTTGTTTTAAGATGATTGTACTAATACATATGTGTTGAGACAGTTGATATGTACTTGAATGTAGTTTAAAGTTGTAGCATTATGTCTAATGACTATTTGTTGACGATGGGTTATGACGTGATTGTTGGTAAAAGTTGATTTCAGATTGATAGATATGATTGTCTTGATATTTGGAACATGGGGTTGACATGTGTGAGAAGTTGTAGGAAACATGTTTGGTATTAGAATCACAAGGTAATAGTTGACGTGTTTATATAACTAACAGTTGGGTGATGTGACAATATATAGTAAGCCTTGATTGCAGCAAGGTAAAAAGGTAAAGGAAAGGAATTGGGCAAGATTTCCTTTGGCTATAATTTGAAACCCTAATTCCAAATGAATGAGTTCTTTGCATACAGGAAGTTTTCTTACCCTTGATTTCTCTGAAATTATGTGGATATGTCCATATTCATAGACATGTAATTGACAGGTATGTTAGCTAGTCTCTAGTTACACGTGGATTTCTCAAGGGAATTGCAGTCCCTTGAGAGATGGCATGGATGTGTTCAACTACAAGGGAACATGCTTGGCACAAGAAGATAAGATAACTGGTGTATGGTTATATTTATTTATGCACTGACGGTTATTTGTTTATGGAAGTATGATGTAGGGAGTTGCAAGGAAAGAAAGGTTGCCATGAAATCTTGAAGAAGGCTTTGGTTGAGCTTTCCTTGGGAACCATGGGGATTGAGTCATGGTGTCTATTGAGAATATTTTTTTTGGTATTTTGTGATTTTTTTTGCTTGATTGACATATTTGTTCATTTCTAGTGTATGGTCATACCACTTTGTTTGCGTACTAGTGTTGCTATTGGTTTTCATGGTTTTCTTCTAGTTGGTTTCTTATGGTTTCATTTTAACTTTTGAGTCTTGGGAATTGGTTGAGAAAGAGGAAAGTTAAATGGAGATTAGGGAGAGTTGTGTGGTACTCGAAAGGTAATGTAAGATTCATATGAAGCTCGGTGCATGAGCAAGCATAATGGAAGGTAAGATTATGATAGTTGGTAGGACTCATTGGGTCCTTTGTTGTAAATGGATGGTGGCAGTACAGACATGAGACAGGTAACTAGAAAAGGTAAAGTAAATGGAATTAAGGTGTTGGATTGTTTGACCAAGTTGGGAACTGTGGTTGTCAATGTTGTGCATGATGTGCAAAAATGGGGAAGTTCTCTTAACCTAGAACTTATGATATCTAGAAATTATGTTATGATAATGATTATGTTGATGTTTATATAAGTAGACATGTATGTATGTAAATCGTTGTCTGACATGATAATTATTGTTTTATGCTAATGATTATAGATGTATGTATGTATGCATGTATGTCACTATCTGATAGGGTTGTCAGAGATCATTCGTGTGGAGGAATGATTTCTTATGTAGGTGAATGGCACGAAAAGATTCTTGGTTCATGAGGAATAAAATGAGAAGAGTAGCCTCACACATCTACGATGTTAGTATCATGTGGTTTTTAGTTGATATTATGTGATTATATTATGTCTATGTTATGGAAAGGTTATAACAAGGGATGCATTAGCGGAATGAATGTTCTGTGGTTTGTGGCATGCTAGTTTAAGAATTGGTGGAGGAGACACACTAGAAAGGTTACTTGGTAGAGACAATGTGGTTTGGATGTGTGGTACTATTGTTGTGCATATATAGTGTGTGTACATGTTGTTTATGCAATGTTATGTACATGATGGTACAAATAGTGTTGTGTGAATGTTGCATATGTAGTGCTGGGTATAAATTGTGTTATGTACATGTTGTATATGAAATGTTGTGTATAGATGATGCTATGTATGTGTTGAATATGGAATGCTATGTACGTATGGTGTTGCGTACATGTTTTACATGAGGTGTTAGGTACATATGGTGTTGTGTGCATGATTATACAAGTGGTTTTGTGTGCATATAGTGTTGTGTACATGTTGTACAAGTGTCGTTGTGTGTAGGTAGTGTTGTGTACATGTCGTGCACGTGTCTTTGTCTACAAGTAGTGTCATGCATGAGGTACTGTGTACATATGGTGTTGTGTACATACTGTATAGTTGGTTTCATGTACATGTGGTATTGTGTACCCATTATGCAGGTGGAGCCATGTAAATGTGATGTGATGCACAGGTTGTGGAGGTGGTGCAGTGTGCACGTGGTACTATGTACATGTTGTACATAATGTACTAGTGTATGTGTGGTATTATGTGCATGTCGTACATGATGTGTTGCAGGCCCGCAATATTATGTATGTGTATTGTGTGGCTGTGGTATCGTGACATGCGTACTTGTTGTGTTGTACTTTGTGTAGTACATGTATTTTTTTTGTTGTACACCATGTGTAGGTACATGTATTGTGTGGCATTGTACACCAGGTATAGAAGTATGAGTTTTATTGTATATCAGGTGTATGTGTGTGCAGATGTATGTCTTGTGATGTACATTGTGTATGTTTACGTGTTGTGTTGTGTCGTACATTGAAGTTAGGAGTATGTATTGTGTTGTGTTGTACACTAGGTGTAGATGCATGTATTGCATGGTGTTGTATGTCATGTGTGGTGGTGAGGGTGTGATGCACACTATGTGTAGGTGCAGATAGTTGAGGAGAAGGCACTAGTTGTTTGTCAGGTGTGACAATTAATCGAGAGTGTGTACGAAATAAGGAAAAAGGTTGAAGCCAAGGATTGATTAAAGGATAAGCATCAATGTTTTATTTCAATTTTATTATGCATGTGATTTATGATTCTGGTGTATGATGATTACATGTGATCCATGATTTTTGTTTATGATGGTTATGTGTGATTAATGATTTTGATCTATGATGGTTGTGCTTTGAGATAACCTAATGTGATATGTTATACATGATTATCTGGTCAAAGATGCTAATTTGAATTTTTGTGACAATAAGTAAATAGGATTTTGAGTGTACCATATTGAAGAGCTACAAATGAGATATGATTTGAATTTATTTCAATTTATTTTGAATCTAATGGGAGTTATGTGCTTGGTATAGGAAGCACGAAAATTCTTGGTTGAGTGGTTGAAACTAACAACAAGTATTAGCAACAACAACAAAAGAAATTGGAGCATGCAACAATATGTTGGTAAAGCACTTCAGGAGTAGGACCATTGTGGGATAGTGGTACCCAATAGTGACCATTGATTTTCATGAGCATGTTATGACCGGTACGATGATTTTAAGATAGGGATATGCCTTGATTTCTGTATCTTTCGATGAGAGGAAGAGTTTCCAAGGGATTGATTGTCTGGGATGGGGGTGTCAGCAGAACTTCGAAGGTGAGTGACTACACAGAAGGGGTGACCGGATTCCTAATGGACTGTGTAGCAGAGAATTGAAGGTCGTAGATATATTTATCTTTTTTAATTAGCATTTCTAGATGGAATTAGATGCAAATTCAGTAGTACACCCTGGAACAATGATCCAGTAACTGTTCGTTGAAAGGATCAGTGGGATAGGATTTTATAACTAGACATTGGATGTAGATTTGACTTTGCAATGGCTTTTGGACTTCGTGGGAAGGAGGTGATTTGTGGTATTACATTGAGGGTGGAGGTGTGATCCTATATATTTCCTTGTTGAAGATGCAGACATCGTATCCTTTTATTTTTTGGTTGAGCAAATGTATATATATGTATATGCGTGTATTATTGTAAATACTGTATCGAGATGGATTTATAATGATCCATAAACAGTATGGTTATTTTTTGGTTGAAGAAAATGCATATGTGTACATGTGGTTATTATAAATTCCATAATGAGGTATGTTATAAAGCTCCAACAAATGGTATGTTTGTCATGTTTCAGCAATGGTCATTGTAAATAATGCAATGAGATGTGTTAGAAAGCTCCATGGGTAGTATGTTTTGTTTTCAACAGTATTGTTGGTTA
Source organism: Pinus tabuliformis (assembly GCA_031772625.1). Lineage (NCBI taxonomy): Eukaryota > Viridiplantae > Streptophyta > Pinopsida > Pinales > Pinaceae > Pinus > Pinus tabuliformis. The sequence continues at coordinate 85,834,176 of CM062805.1, read as the reverse complement.
TAGGTGTCATTGAATATCGAGGATAGTGTTCCCCCAAAGGGGAGAATTCTATAATAGCCTTTGTGAAAATTCCATGTATATATATATAAATATATATATATATATATATATATATATATATATATATATATATATATATATATATATATATATATATATATATATATATATATATATGTATATATATATATATATATATATATATATCTATATATATATATATATATATATATATATATATATATATATATATATATATATATATATGGCCATAGTGATGGGACATGTATTCGAAGCTGAATGGTGGGGGAAACATCCTAATGGATGTTGGTTTTGTATATTAAGGCTAAGGAAATTGGAAAAGGAAATGGCTAAGGCTTTGGAAAGGCATGAGGCATTAATTGGCATTTTATTTATGAAAATAATGGAAAATGAAGAAAATAGAGGCCTTATTTATAAAAATGATTTTGAGGATCAGTTGGCAAGCTCTTAGTCAGTGTAAGCTCTTAACTCAGGCTTAGTCAGTGTAAGCCCTTCGCTCAGACATCGTTAGTTCGGTGTTGGAGCTCTCTCTCATTGTTCTCTCTCTCATACTCTTGATTACTTCAAGATTTCTTGGAGAACTCTTGGTGGGTGTGGAATACTTTGATCCTTGGAGCATGAAGTCAAAGGAAGAGTAGTATAGCGCAAGAAGGCATTCGGTCCAACAGCTAAATCAAATTTTCTTGTAGGTACCATGTTGCATGTATGATTTCTTCACTATTTTTGGCATGTATAGCATATCATAGAGGATTGCCTAGATTGGAAATGGATTGCCTAGCCTTTCCATTTCTTGGATAGCCATGGTGATTCTAGGTTTACTTTCATTGTTTATTTTTGGTTTGTTCTCATGATTCCTTAGCTTGGACTAAGTTACTAGTCCTGGAAGCCCTAGTTTGAGAAACACTCTAGAAGCTACTAGCCTTAGAATCCTTCATTGGACAAATTCTCTGGAAGTCCTTGGTGGGTTGAGTTACTAGTCCTAGAAGTCCTGATTGTAAAAAACACTCTGGAGTCCTTGTATAAACTGTGGGTTGAGTTACTAGTCTTGGAAGCCTTGGAATAAATGCTCTAGAGCCCTAGAAGGCTTGGATGGAGACCAATCTAATCATGGTTTTTTGATGTCTGACCATAAGGTTGAATCATTGTTTGATGGGTTGAGGTTGATGGCATTTGGAAGCCCTATATGATTTTTGATTGATGTGGTCTATAAGATCCCACATTCATGGTTGGAATATGGTATGGGGGTGAAAGGCTCAAGAGAGATTTGGCTCAGCCATTCTACGGTTGGGTGGAACATGGAACTCCCATCTGAGGTTGGATTTTTCATCATCAATGAAAGGTTATTTGTCCTTGTATCTCTATGAGTATTATACTAGACTATATGTGGTTTATATGGCTATGATTTCATGGGTATTTCTGTCCCTATTATTCTCGTTATATATATGTTTTATGACAATAGTTATGTATGGCCCTCATCATGTTTTTACTCATATATGAATGAACAATGCATCTATGGTCTAATGAATTGAATGCCAGTTAATATTTTGAGGCATCAATGATTCATGGTGAATCTTTAATAAGTATGAGACCCCTATGCTCAGATTTGTTCCTTACACATGTAGTTTACATTTTCGTGATATGTTTAACGAAATGTCTCTCGTGTCTAGTAGGAGTCTAGTCAATATCTTAAATAAGTATTTTCTTTAGTACTGTCATTTCCATGTTATTTTATTGTTTTGAAGGTATCATGAGATTATGGGGATTGACCTAGGCTTTGGGCCTGAAAAAGTGGCTCAAATCCCGGGGAGGTTGGCATAACAATGGAAAATTGGGTCTCTAAACACTTGCAGACAAGCCTTTGAGAGCGAGTGGGTTTTTGGATGTTTTCATGCCTATAAAATGAGAGTGATTGAGGCTTAAATTATCCAAAAGTTTAGTGGGACCCAAGGGAAAGTTGCCTGAAGTGTTAGATTGGTTCCTGAGGGTCCTGATGTTGATGTTGAATGTGTTTATGTTGTCGATCCATCAGTTCCACTTCCTTAATGTGAATTAGCAGGTTGAATCATATCATAGTGGACACGCATCGCATGTTTACCCTTGCTGGATGGTTGCTTGGGTAGAGGTGGGAGGAGGTTGTTACACCAAGGTTGTATGAATATTCGCTAAGCACCCTTGATTTATGCAAAATGATAAAGAAGATTCAAGTTGATGAAGCATGAAATGGAAGGAGGAGAGGTCACAAAAGGTATGTGGGACCTAGCCTCAGAGGGGGTCAAGTAACAAAGCAAGAAAGAGAAACAAAAGAGGTAATATTTTAGCTTGACTTAAAGGGAAACAATAGAGAAGAGGAAACTTCGAGTCCCATTTGAAAACATATGTCACAATTCCTATCACTAATCTACCATATCCATTGTGCAAAGGATCGTGAGGCCATGAGTGACCATAACTCTCCATATTTTTTAGCTTTGTACTATAAAAGGTCCTCTTGCTGATGCATAATCACTCTGGTACTCAAGATCAACATTGCCTAGTTAATGTAATGAGCCAATAAAATGAAACTTGATGAAACAGATAACGTCACATATCTTGGATACAAGCCTCCACTCTCTACCTTAACCATTGAAATGATAATCCTCCATCAAGATATTAAATTCCATTTGTTCCTATGATCATTGGAGCCCTTTGAAATATTTTCCATCATAATATTTTAAGAAAATGTCAGACAGATGTTAAATACATGGAGGGTTTTCTACCACATGTTTTAATGTTTGTCCTGGGTGGGTAGTGGCCATGCATCCCCAACCTAACCCCTCCTTGTCACCCCATTGGTGAGAAAGGAGACAATTATAGTTAGAAAATAAAATGAATATAATGATATAAGAAAAATATCAAAATGCTATTCCGTTTTCATTTTATTTGTAGTGCGCTACTCTAATTGCCATGAGATTTACACTATCTTGACTATAACACTTCCTACCACCCCATTGTACTAATTTGGGTTGTAGAAGGCATCATTGACCTCCAATAATGATCATTATCCATAATTATTAGGTTGGTGGTAGGGATTTAACCTCTATTGAATATTTTCGTATATATTAATTATTTTTATAATTAACAATAATAATAATAGTTTAAAATAAAGTTACGATTTAGTTAGGTTTTATGATTTTCTTGAATTTTAATAAGATGTATCACCAAATAAGTGTTTTGATGCTTATCATGGAATGATGCCTATTGGAATTTACCAACCATTTAATTCATATAGATGCACTAATTATCAATAATTATTAAGCGGATGGTAGGAATTTAAACTCCATTGAAAAATTTAGAATATTCTTAATAGTTGTCACAAATCAAAGGTTGAGATAATATTCTTAGTAATAGTTACAAATAAAAGGTTGAAATTTATCTCAAAAGTAGTTAGTCTTTTCTCCCCTTTTAATTTAATTCATTAGTTAAGAAAAAATGTCATATTATAAATGGATTAACTAAGAAAAATGTCACATGAATATGTGTTATGGTTTTTTGCACTGTAAACAATGGTATTGGTCCATGGTATTATCACAAAAAATATTACAAGTTAAAAAACGCCATGAAAAAATGGGGATGAATATTCATGATTAAGAATATTATCACATGCATTTTTAATGTCTCTCTCTCTCTCTCTCTCTCTATATATATATATATAACCTTTGTATTAACATGTTTATAAATAATAATTATTAGATAGATGGAAGGGATTTAATCTCTAAGGAATATTCTAAAATATTCTTAATAGTAATGAAATTCATTTCCAAAGTAGTTATGCCTCTCTTCTTTTCCTTCTAATTAAATTAACTAATTGAAACAATATATCTCTTTAGAGCAAGTGTTGTATGAAAAGAGTTTGGCTTTTTAAGAGTGTGATATTGATAAACCATAATATTGGCGTATGTATTTTAACAAAGCTTATTTACAAACTAGAAATATTCATGATGAGGTGACAATGAATCTCTATGATTAAGAGTCTTCTTATATATATATAATCTATATCATTAATAATAATAATAATAACAATAATTTTAAATAAAGTTTTATTTTAGTTTATTTTTATTAGTCTTTAAAATTTTAACAATACAAGTTATATTAACCTAATGCTAACTAAATATATAATTACTTTTAATGTCACTGAAAGCATAAATTGTTATAGCCAAGAGATTGAGGGAGCCACGACTGTAATGTTATGCCTTATATGTAGCGTGGTAGGTGAGTTTGAGGTAGGCAGTGGATGGTCGCATTAGGATAAAGGTTTGTGAGTTCACATATATAACTTTAGTAGAAGAATATTTCGATCTATTTCTCAGAGAGTCAAAATTCTTATTGCTCAACGAAGCACTAATTCTCATCAACTTAGTTGTGAGACAGGGTGCTACAAAAGGCCAAAATAAGTGTGGGAGGAAAGAGTATGTATCTTTTTCTTTTTTAGAAAAGTGAAAACATAAAAACATCTCATTTTAGAATGTGAAGCTTTCAAAGATAGAAGGGAAGGTTATGCAGATATTTTGGTAGCTAGTCCTTGGGATAATCTACTCATTGAGGGGTCTGTCGAGAAGCTTGGGATAATCTTTTCAGCGAGGGGTTTGTCGAGAAGCTTGGGATAATCTATTCAGTCAGGGGTTTGTCGAGAAGCTTGGGATAATCTATTTAGTCAGGGGTTTGTCAAGAAGTTAGGAGTGTTTATTGTCAGACTTCATAAGAAAATGGCCAAATACAAGAGCCACATGGAGAAGCAATCTATCCCATAGGCTATATTTAGCCTCGTGGACGTTAAAATAATTTCTTTCTTTACTTCTTTCTTCCTTCAACTATATCTTTCATGAAGTTGCTCATCGACATAAAATATTTACATGTATTCAATAAAAAGCAATCTCGAAATAGAGAGTATTCAATAAAAAAGCATTTCCAAAGAGAGAGTAGAACAATCCATATATATAGAATGCTATAAAGCCATTAATAATAGCAATATGTGCTATGTGTCTCATATTATACTTTCTTAAATCTAACCAGTGGCATATATTGTCCAGCGCATTAATGGTCCTATAACATTATATATTGATTCCCAATTATATGTTGGTGGTGAATTCCATGTTTCTGCATGAAGACAAAATATGTGTGTTATTCAAAAACAGAAATGAATAGTACGTATAGTGGATGGTACTGTTTGGTTAGATCCAAACGACGTAATATTGGATGGTACTATTTGGTTACATCCACTCGAAATCTTATATACTGGATGGTACTTTTTGGTTAGATCGACTCGAAATCTTATTTTAAAGAAATTTTCTTTTCTCGCTTCCATAAAGTGATGCCTCCCTCTTTAATGCATTTCTAAAGCGGGCCTCAGAAGGATCGACCATGTGTGACGGAAAGTAAGTTTTAATGCATTTCTATAGCGGGCCTGACAATATTCCAGAATGCCAGCAAAAAGGTGAATTGGACTCTTTATGTGTGACGGAAAAAGGCAAATTGGAACTGGTAAACATCGAAGCAAATCTATCTTTCGCCTTTGTTGTATCTGCTTCGCATGAGGAAAGTAAGCTTTATGGAGAAGGCCATGAAAAAATCGAAGCATCTCCTTGCAAGCGAATCCTCTTTTATCTTTGTTGCATCTGCTTCCCATGAGGAAAGTACACCTTGTGGAAAAGGCAATGAAAACATCGAAGCGTCTCCAAGCGAGCGAATCCATCTCCTTTCTTCTTGTTGCAGGTTCTGGGAATGATCTGTGTACCTTATTTCTGCGGTGATTGTTGTTGGAAGCACTTTAAATATTTTCTACGCGGATACCATGCCCGTCGTTAGCGTTAGTTAATTCGAAACATATGGCATACAGGGCGCCAGGATTTAACAAATTTGGAGGCGATTCTGAAGGTCAAGGTGATATTTTCATGATGAGGTTTGAATTGCCAAAAAAAATTCATTTGAAAAATAAAAAAAAGTCAATTGATCTACATTTACTTTAAGTTGAAATAGGAAGTTTTAGGCAAAGATTTAGAGGGGTATTATTTCGTCTAAAATATTTAATGGAGATATTTAAAAAAGTCAATAGATTCACATTCACTTTAAGTTGAAATAGGAAGCCTTCGGCAAAGATTTAGATGGGTATGATTTTGTCTTAAATACTTAATGGGGATTGTTGAAGACAATTAACTAAGACAAAAGTAGTATTTTGTCTAAAATAATCAATTGAATTAATTTGACTCTAAGTCATGTATGACACTTTTCATTAAAATCGAATTAATTTGATTATAGGCCATGTATGGCACTTTTCATTGAAATCGATGTGAGGTTTTAGACAGGGGACGCTCAGCCTAAAGAGGAAGGGGATCGATATCAATTTTCAGATATATATGGTGGGGTGGAGGAGCAACATAACTCGAGCAATTTGGATGGGGAGACGCTCAGCCTAAAGAGGAAGGCAATTGATATCAGTTTTCAGACAAACATGGTGGGGAGGAGGAGGAGAATAAGTTTCGCAGTTTCGATGCAAAGATGCTCAACTTAAAGAGGAAGGGGAGACTAGAACGCGGTCTTAGCCAAAGCTCAGCAACAACGGGAGGAAGATGTCAAGGAAGCAAAGGAGGAGGAGGCCAATAAACCCATAGCACAAGTTGAAGCTATTAAATCTGTAGAGCCAAAATCTATGTAACAATGCTCAGTGGCTACAGGAAGATGTCCAAGAAGTAGAGGAGGATGAGGCCAATAAACGCATAGGACCATTCAACCCAATTAAATGTGTGAAGCCTTCGTTGTTGTCATAAAGGATTCTAATGGGTGACGCCTTCCTCATCGTGGGCTTGAGATCAAGGTTACCAACCAGGCATCCCAAGGGGAGAAGAACAAAATCCTTGTCAAGGACCAAGGTGGTAGGACCTAAACATACAAGCACGACAACATGGGTTCTTTAGCTTTGGAGACTCCACGAGAGACTATGGGAATAAAAATAGTCTTGGAATTTTTCCAGAGCCGACCACCCTCCTTACGGAAGGGACTTCGACACCCATGTCGCCACAGGAAGTTTTTCTAATGTTCAGCTCTTCATAGATTGTCTAAGTATTATTTCTTGATTATTTGGAAGATACATAATGTGTATACATCTCTAGAATAACCCCAGGTCAATATGGAGTAGGTTTGTTTCATTTGTGTTGATCGATCTCTCTATAAATTGTTTGTTATGAGATTTAATAGCAAGCCTCATGGTTGTACCCTTGGTTCAACCATTTTTTGGAGAAGTAGGGCGAATCAAAACAATAATGTGTTGACTTCATTTTTCTTCTGCGAGGGTAGGGTTTTGCATCCTAGTCACTTAGACCAGGTACTTGAAACACAACCCCTTATTGATCAGAGTTATGATAATGCACTGAAATCTTTTGGTTTCATTTTTTCTTCTTCTTGTTATGCAATATTCAATTTTTCTTCCAATTGGTTGACTTCATCTTTCTTAGAAGAAAATAAATTTTCTAGCAAATAGAAAGTCTTTGTCAAATTTAAGATTTGTTCGATAGTTTTTTATGAACCATGACTAGTTTTTCCTTATTATCCTCTCTTTCCACAACAATTGATGCAAATCTTTCACTAAAATTCTTGACAAACAACTCTTTCATGGACAATTCCTTTTAAGCACTTTCAAGCTCCTACTAAAACTAATAATGACTTTCTCATTCACTCAACCTTGGAAGAAAACTCCATAGACTCCTTTTCTTTTTCCCTAAGAGAAAACATCAGAGTTAGAATATAATTCTGACCGCAGTGGATACAACTACTCCTATTTCTAGAGTGGGCGGTGCATAAAGATAATAGGCACATCTAAGCATTCCAGTTCTTCTATATGGAATTAGCGAGGACAAGTCAACGTTATTATCAGGAAAACTAGTGTCCATTCAAAGCTACTAGTCCCACTAAGATGGGTATTTATCTTAGAAACAAACAAACTAAAGTTACTTATGTTTTCCTTTATGAGAGATAGATGAGAGAGAAGCAAAGAGTACCAACCTCAGTGTTTCACTAGTCTCCTTGCTTGTTTCCTCTCTCCCTTGATAGAGCTCTCGCCACTCCTTTCTCACTTGTCCCACTTCAAAGAACACTTGTAGAGTCAAAGCAGCAAAATAACATCAAAGCATAGAGATCTATAACCATAAACAATGTAGGATCAGATGTACATTAACCATACAAATGCATATACAAATACAAGATTCAGAGATACACAAGTATATGGAGGAAAACTCAAATAGCTTTATTGATAGAAATAGTAGAAGAGAGGATTACAACCAAGCTGTCTGATCCAGCATCATCCTCCCAGCATGAAAGCCCTCTTCACCTCATAAAAAGGAAAGATCACCCAACAATACAATGTCTTCAAAGAGAAACCAACAACACTTCCTTACAAATTACAAAATTTCAACCTTTGGATCTCTAGGATGATGGATCCATATATAGATGTTTGTGGGAGAGTGAGTCAGCTTCTGGGATTTTGATTAGTGTCATTTCACTGATAGTTCTTGGTTCCACTTAGAAATTTCATGATCTCTTACTCATCCCTGGGTGAATTCAAAGAGGCAAGTGTCATATGAGCAGTTTCTAGAAGATTCTTTGAGTTTCTACCTAGCAAACTTCCTTTGCCATTTGTTTGCTCTCGCTCATCGCACCCTACAGAAGGGCTTTTTAGTATGCATCGCATCCCCCATGTGTAACAGGTGAGATGCATCGCACCCTCAGCATGGAACAGTCTGTATGGTCCAATTTTGACCACTTCTGAGCAATTTTTCAGGGAGAACTTCTGGGAAATGATGTAATCAACTGACCTTCTTCCTTTAGGGTATGAAACAACACTTTTAGGGGTTTATAAGCCCTTGGATTATGGGCATATCTGATTGGGGTCGTAGTGCCCAAATATGTCTATAACAGTTGCCCCCTAAAGGATGAGGTCGTAAATCTTCTGATATCTAGTGAAATGCTTTATCATGAGGATCCAAGGTTTTTTGAAGTGGAAGATGACTTGTAATAAGATACAATACAATACATTATCTTCAAAATATTTTCATGATCTAGCTGAGGCGGGCATTCCCATGCTCAGCTTTATAAATTCATTTTCATGTACATAAGAAAGACAATCGTCTGTGTGGCAGACTGATGATTGTAGTAGAGCCATCATCCCTTAGTTTGGATGATTATCTGTGCAGCAGTGATGTGCATTTGATGTTTTTATTTTCCTGAATATATCGCATCCCAGATGGATTCAACTAGATCTGAGGTCTTCAAACTCGTTCAATCTTCACCCGAAGTACAAGTCAATCCATATGAAAAGATGTTCTGATGTCGAACATGGAAAGACATCGCCTGATTACCAGCCAATGATGTAAGCTATTAACAGGTGCGAGAGGAATCACCGATAATGATGATGACCCTCAAAGTACTGTAGTACAATTCACGTGGTGTGGATACATGAGTCGATGTCAAACACCACGCAAAATCTTTCGGTCGAAGGCCATTGATGTAAACCTATCGCCAGAAGTAAGAAACTTGCCATTGAGGCATGCAAGCTTCAAAGTACTGAAAGGGTTTTTCCTAAGTCAACTTCTTGGATAATGAACTGATGTCGACAAGAAGTGACCCGTTGTAGGAGGGCCTTAATGAATCCCACATCTACGACATGGAATGGAGCAAATGATTTTGTGGAGGTGAAAACGATATGATCATACAAGGTTCAGGGTGGTGGTCATGGAAAATGGAGAGTGAAGGTGTTGCAGCAGATGAGGTGTTAGTTGGGTTGGTGAATTCTCTGAGCAACTTCTCTTGAACATATCGGTGACACTGAAATGGGTTGGTAGCGTTAACCCTAATGGATAGTATAGAAGACCAATGGTGATATGACAGGTTAACGAAATAACCCAACTTGACTCAATCATGGTGATGGAGTGAAAGTGTCATATTCAAGAGCGACCTGCTACCAATGAAGTTATTCAAGTTTTCTTCCCTTTTTCCGCATTCATTACTGACTAGTTCCTCTTTATTTTTGTCAAGCTTTAGGAGGATAACATATGCTTGTTCTATAATTTTCCCTTCGGGCAAACCTGTCGCTATGTTTTAACGAGCCTAGTGATAGTGAAACTCGTTCTTCTCTGCATGGACAAGTTTGTCGCTATTGTTTTAACGAGTTTAATGACAAAGATAACTCGGTCCTTTTCAATTTTAGAGAGTCTAAAAAGAGACGGAAAGACAACTCCAGTAGTCCTTTTTCATAATATAATCCCTTAAGTCTGAAAAGTATAAAATAATACAAAAGGGATGACTTTTCGATAGTTTTAATGAGCTGAACAAGACAAACGCTCGATCTTTTTGTGTAATGATCCCTCAGGTCCAAAAATATTAAAATATAGAGGAGGTATGGCACTTCCAATGACTTTAACGAGATGGAGAGGCCAATTTCTCTGCAATCTTTTCATATTTTACGAGTCAGATGAAAAGAGCTTAAAGGAGACTTGTTTTTTAGGAACGAGTGATGTTTTCAGGTAGCAGTTGGTTCCAGGTAAGGTTTGGAACTTTTTCAATCACAACAGTGTAAAGAAGGTGGCTAATAGAATCACTCATCGCAACTTTTCCTCAAAAGGGTAAACAATCAAATGGAGGCATATGACCGGCTATAAAAGAGTGGAGGTGATGGTAAGAACATGACCAAGGTTCAAAAGCTAATAGCTATGTGATCGTAAAGGTTATTTACCAAAGGTGGGTTCATTTTTTAATGAGCTTGAACTCTGGTGATATGCTCATTGCTAGGTTTATTTTTTAACGGGCTTGAACTTCGTGTAAACCTGCTCGTGCCAGTCGTATAATAAGGATGTCTCTCTTTGGTGGGTTCATTTTTCAGGGAACTTTCCCCACGTGAAACTTTGCTTTGGAGTCTTTTGTATGCAAGCTAGGAACAACCAGCCACGAGTTTAAAGGGTTGAGAGCCTACAAACTAAGAAAATAAGCCTACAAACTATGAAAAAAAGGGTCATTTTTCATTTGCATGCAAAAGGGTTTGCATGCCCCCAGGTATAAAGAGAAGTAGAGTTTCCAGGTTACCATATGGAGGTTCTTGCATTAGCAAGATTGTTTCATCCACATTTGCAGACAAAACACTTCCTTGGCTCTATTGGGAATAGAGATAACTTTTGACAGAGGAATCCTTTTCCAGTCTTATCCCATTTTCCTAAACGGACAGGGGCATCAGACTAGTTATATATCCTACGTAAAAACCTACCATATATTCGGGGTTTTCCTACCGAGGCAGACCAGGGCACATGACCCCTGGGTTTAGTCACAATCACCGAATCACTTGCGATCATCAGGTGGACAGACTGGAGATTGATGAGACATTCCTTGAGCAAAAAGACCAGTTAGGGATGGCATTTGACTAGTAGCTGTCTTTGAACCAGGGAATGAAAGCTGGTAAACTAGGTGGACCACTCTGCCTTCATGCAGAAAACACATCACTCGAAAGAGTGAGGAAACAATAGCTCCCATGTTGTAAATGTAGTCACGCCCAAGGAGTAGATGGTAATCTAGAGGCCCTTCGACTACCATCACGTTTAGATGAATGGTTTTCCTTCTCAAAGTTATAGGAAAATTTGGAAGGATCCCTAACTGTCAACTAGTTCCTTTATTGAAGCCTGTCAGATTTCGAATCTCAAGTAGAAGCGATGGCGAACCAAGCGCTTTCCAAGTAATTGAGGAAAGGATACTCACAGAAGCCCCTTCATCTATGATAGTACCAACCATGATCATTCTGTAAGCTTGTACTATGATTCAGAATGGTAGATTAGATGGTAGGCGGGGTCTCCCTAGTAGATTCCAATAGAAGGAAATGACTAGATTGCTTGGTGGAGGGACCAAATAAATGGCCAGATAAATCTCTGAAAAACTTCCTTCCTGTAGTAAAGGATGGGTAGATTGCCCCCATGTTCATCGGATTCTATGTTAACGAAAAGAATTTGAACGGTGTCATTCTCATCCTCTTTGGTGACTCTATCGTCTGAAGGTGGACCTTCTGAAGACAAGACTGGGTCGACTGTCATATCGACCTGTTGACTTTGGTCCGGTGTGGACTTAGAGGGTTTATCTTCAATGATAGGTGCTTCAACTGACAGCAAAGGTGTGTCAGTCATATTTTCAACTAGCGATGGACTTGGCAAGAGTTTCTTATTTCCAGGAGGAGGTTGCTATGGTGAAGTAGGACGGTTATCCAAGACTCCTTTATCTTCATCCAAGAAGGGACAACAGTGGAGTGCATGGTTGCCTTCACACAGCCTACAAGGAAATCTATATCTTCCTTTCTGTCCATTAACTTCATTTTCACTAGTTGATGGTGTGTTCTCAACATGATCGTTAGAGGTTAAAGACACCGGATTGTGCAAGTGGTGAGACCAATCCCTCAGGATCTGTGGGATGCAGGGACAATCTCGATGATAGTGGTCTGCCTTGCAAATGACACATGGAGATTTAGGTTTGGAAGGTGCAGCGTGTGGATTTTTTCCAGATGATGCATGGTTTCCCCCTTTCACAGTTGGCTTCTTCTTCTTCTTCTCCTTCCCTTTCTTCTTCTTCTCAGTTACTTGGTTTTTAGTGTTACTAGTTTCACCAAGCGAAGAGGAAGAAGGAGAGGGAGAAACAAACGGAGTAGAAGGCAGGGGAGAAACTTTAGTATCATCTGGTTGCTGATTTGATTTCTGAGGATTTACGGTGTTTTGAATGACAGAGGTCCTGAAAAGCCATACTGGCAGGCCAATTGTGAGTCCTGGAAAGGATAATGTAGCCATGTGTGGAGCACCAACATCTCCCCAAGAGGAGAAGGGACTAGGATTTCACCCAAGGGGAAATCCTTGATTGGTAGACTCCATTTTCTCAACCTAAGACCAATGAAGGAATAGTAATGTTATTCCGATTAAAATAAATTTTATGATGCTTTAACACAGCTTGCTTTTTCAATTTTTAACAGTCGAGAAAAAGCTAAAGATGACTCTAGTCACCTTCGATTTTTAGTGAGCCTGAAGTGACAAGTGCTGAGATGGACCTTTTCTTTTAAGGAGTCTGAAAAGGAATCTGTAACTCTAGACAGAGGGATTACCAAACCAATTACAAAACTACAGAATACTTTTTACAGTACGGCAGTCAATCTTCCCGAATGCTATGCTCAATGCATTGCGATCGATAGGGCGGCAAACACGGCTTCCTAAGGATAAAGTATATAGCCTATTGTGGTCTCCTAATATATACTCGATGGTACCTAGGAGCACAAGTCCGTACTGGCACTTGTCATATCAAAGAGGAGGAATCACCCAACCTACAATGAAAATGATAGTTACCAGGCTTTACGACGCCAGAATATGTCTCTAGCCTAGACTTCTAAATGTTGTGCGTTAGGTTCCAAAGCATTTTTATGTTCAATGAGGTTTATTATACAGTTGATCTTTCTCAAGAAGTTTGCCTTTAAGGTTCATCATGTGATGTAGATATACAATTCCTAAATGTGCAATCTAAGATGATAGACAATCGTTTACTTTCTTTATGCAATGAAAATCCTAGCTACTAAGGAAAGAGAAGTAAAATTCTTTCAACATAGAGCATAGAGCACACACTAGATGCACTTTTCCTAAATCAATTACTGCATGCAGTCTAAATTCAAATGCACATGCATGTATTTGTTTTTCAGTTTCCTTAATGTGAGAATGACAAAAAGAAAACTAAGTACAGATTTGAACGACCTTGTTTCAAAGCGACAGTACTAACAATTTTCTCTTCAAAAAACGAAAGGAAGACTAGGACGACACTTTGTGATTTTGAATTTAAAACTACTTTCAACACTTGAAATACTAATAATTCAAATCAAATACAATGGAAAAAGTGTAATCGACTATATAAAAGAGGAAGAGTTTACGACACTCTTTTTCTTGACTGAAAACAACAGTTGCGACACTTTCAACTCAAAAGATGACAATTCGATTAAGCTACTTTTTGCAAAGGAGAACTCTAAATGATGAAAAATATATAAAAACATTCACAATTCTTTATCAATGGAGGCAGAATAATGCAAAGGAAGAAGGTTTCAACAATGATGTACTGATAAGAGACAACAAAACTCTTGAATAAAGCTGAATACAATGAGGAAAAATCCAAAATCTGGAGGCAGAAACAGTCTTACTCAATCATCACACTTGTAACATAGGGAAATAGGGATGCATCTCACCTGCAACATACGGGAGGTGCGATGCATCTAGATCACCAATGAGAGATAGTGCGATGGTCCAGGGATGGGACTAAGTTTGGTTTTCACTCACAGTTTGCAGCTAAGTTCACGGATTTAGGCTTAGCTAATGATAGAAAGTAAAGACAAAGTATAGGGGCTGATCTAATGAGGTTATTTGAGCTACCACCAAGGCAATTAGGATGTTTGCAAGTTAGATGTTTAGTTCATAAACCAACCTGGAGATTGACTGAAGCAGCGCTGATCTACTTTGCAGTTGCATAGAAAAAGTAGTTCGAAGGCTAGCTGGCTTAACTTCAGGCTCCTTCTGTAGTTTAAAAGCAAACAATAGTAACAAACAAACAAACTATTCGCTCCCTAGTGGAGTCACCATTTTGTTATCATGAAAACTAGTGTCCCTTCAGAGCTGCTAGTCCCACTAAGAAGGGTAGTTATCTTACAAACAAACAAACTAAAGTTACCTATGTTTTCCTTTATGAGAGACAGATGAGAGAGAAGCAGTGAGTACCAACCTCAGTCTTTCGCTAGTCTCCTTGCTTGTTTCCTCTCTCCCTTGATCGAGCTCTCGCCACTCCTTTCTCACTTGTCTCACTTCAAAGAACACCTGTAGAGTCAAAGCAACAAAATACCATCAAAGTGTAGAGATCTATAACCATAAACAATGTAGGATCTAATGTACATTAACAATACAACTGCATATACAAATACAAGATTCAAAGATACACAAGTATATGGAGGAAAACTCAAATAGCTTTATTAATAGAAGTAGTAAAAGAGAGGATTAAAACCAAGCTTTTTGATCCAGCATCATCCTACCAGCATGAAAGCCCTCTTCACCTCATAAAAAAGCAAGATCACCCAACAGTACAATGTCTTCAAAGAGAAACCAAAAACACTTCCTTACAAATTACAAAATTCCAGCCTTTGGATCTCTAGGATGAGGGATCCATATATAGATGTTTGCAGAAGAGTGAGTCAGCTTCCGAGATTTTGATTAGTTTCATTTCGCTGATACTTCTTGGCTCCACTTGGACATTTCATGATCTTTTACTCATTCCTGGGCGAATTCAGAAAGTCAAGTGTAATATGAGTAGTTTTTAGAAGATTCTTTGAGTTTCCACCTAGCAAACTGCCTTTGCCATTTGTCTGCTCTCACTTATCACACCCTACAGAAGGGATTTTCAGTATGCATCGCACCCCCTGCATGTAACAAGTGAGATGCATCGCACCGTCAGCGTGGAGCACTCTGTATGATCCAGTTTTGACCCGTTCTGAGTAGTTTTTCAGGGATAACTTCTGGGAAATGATGTAATCAGCTGACCTTGTTCCTTTAGGGTATGAAACAAAACTTTTAGGGGTTTATAAGCCCTTTGTTTATGGACATATGCGATTGGGGTTGTAGTGCCCAAATATGTCTATAACAAACGTGAGAGATAAGTGTTGTAGTTTCTTCTCCCTTACTAGATGAGGCAAGACTACTATATTTTCCCTCAGTATTCTTAGGTTTTTTTCGTTTGTTTTTTTCCCATTTGCTCGTTCATAATGATACCTTAATACCTCAATTTCCAAGGGATCTATTGGAGTGCTCACCTTTAAGGTTCTCTCCCTTTGTTTTCCCGGTGGGTTCCCTTTATAGACAACACCTCCTAGTAGGTATGAGCATCCGAGCACCTCCTTAAAAAAATATACTTTCACTACTAAATGCATATTTGCTATAGTCATTTTTGGGCACTACAACCCAAATCATAAATGTTCATAAACCAAGGGCTCTTAAATCCCTAAAAGTGTTGTTCCATCCACTAAAAGAACAAGGTCAGCTGATTACATCATCTCCCAGAAGTTCTCCATGAAAAACTACTCAGAACTGGTCAAAATTGGACCATCTCACCTGCTCCATGGTCAAAGTGTGCTGCATCCCACCTAAATTCACATGGGAGGTGTGATGCAAACTAAAAATCCCTTCTATGGGGTGCTATGAGCGAGAGTGGACAAATGGCAAGGTCAATCTGCAAGGTGGAGGATCATGGAATCTTCCAGAAACTTCTCCTATGACACTTGCCTCTCTGCATTCGCCCAGGGATGAGTAAGAGATCATCAATCTCCAAGTGGAATCAAGAACCATTAGAGATAGGACACTAATCAAATCTCAAAAGCTGACTCACCCCCCTTGCAAACATCTATATATGGATCCCTCATCCCAGAGATCCGGAGGCTAGAATTTTGTATCTTGTAAGGAAGTGCTGCTGGTTTCTTGGTGTAGCATCATAGTGTTGGGTGATCTAAGCTTTTCATGAGGTGAAGAAGGGCTTTCTTGCTGAGAGGATGATGCTAGGTCAAAACAATTGGTTGTAATCCTCTTTGCTATTCTTGATTATTAATAAAGCTATTCAAGTTTTCCTCCACATTCTTGTACGATTGATGATATATGCATTTGTGTGGTCAATATATATCTGGTCCTATATTGTTTATGATAGTAGATCTATGTTCTTGGATAGTGTTATGGTGCTTTGATTCTACAGGTGCTCTTTGAAGCTGGGTAGACGAGGAAGCGAGTGGCAAAGATCTATCAGAAGGGAGAGGAATCAAGCAAGGAACCAAGCGCAAGACAAAGGTTGGTCTCCTTTATTCCCCTCTTATCTACTTCTCATAAAGGAAAACGAAAGTGGTTTTAGTTTGTTTGCTTCTAAGGTAGCTACCAGCCTTAGTGGCACTAGCATCTCTGCATAGACACTAGATTTCCTGCTAACAAAATGGCGACTTCGCTGGGGAGCGAATAGATTTTTTGTTTGTCTATATTTGTTTGCTTTATAAACTTACAGACGGAGCCTGAAGTCAAGCCAGCTAGCCTTTGAACTGCATTTTCTATGCAAGTGCAAAGTAGATCAATGCTTCTTTAGTCTATCTCCGGGTTTTTTTTATGAATTGAACAATCGATTTACAAGCTCTCTAATTGCCCTTGTGGTGGCTCTAGTAACCTCCTTAGATCTACCCCTGTGATTTATTTACTAATTACCACTTGCTCGGCCTAAATCCCTGAACTGAGCTGCAAACTGTGACCCGGAACCTAGTTGAAATCTTGTCTCTGGACCATCGCACTGTCTCTTCTTTGGAATCTGGATGCATCGCACTTCCTGTGTGTAGTAGGTGCACTGCATCTCACTTTCCCTGTGTTACATGTGCGTTGATCAAACAAGACCTCTTCTGCTCTTAGATTTTGGTTTCTGTGTTCACTCTTTTCAGCTCTATTCAGGAGTTTTACTGTCTGTAGTCAGTATACCTCTATTGGAACCCCCTTCCTTACCATTATTCCACCTCCATTGTGAAAAGAACTGTAAATGTTTTTATGTATTCTGAGCCATTTTCAGTTCTCTTTTACAAAGAAGTAGCGTAATTGAACTGTCTTTTCTTGATTTGGAAGTGTCGCAAGTGTCGTTTTTAGTCATAGAAGAGAATCTGATTGTTCTTGATAGTCGATTACACTGTTACTCTTGTATTTGATTTTAATTAGTAGTTTTTCAAGTGTCGAAAGCAAGTTTTCAATTCCAAATCGCAAAGTGTCATCATTGTCTTCATTTTTTCTTGAAAAGAAGCTTGTTAGTAATATCTCTTTGAAAAATAATTCAAATTTGCGCTTAGCTTTCTTTTTATCATTCACATATTAAGAAGCATAGAAAATTTTAGGGGTGAATGTTCGCCCTTTGGCGAAATTAAGGGGTTTTAAATTTTTAGTGGGCGAATATTTTGTATCATAGTACATTTTTACAAATCACCTCAAATAGCCCACCTTATTTTAAGGGAGAGGGTAAAAAAGGTAAATTTAGCCCTTGAAATTAGGAGTTACAACCTTCCATTCACCCATTTTCAAGAATAGGTTTTATTTAAGTGAATCCTATGGGCCAAATACCATATTTATAAAAGAGGTATAGTAAATTAATAAAAATATAAATAAATGAAATGTATGGTAAATAAATAAAACATTTTTTATATTTACTCCATAAGTCATCTTATATACATGCAAGGGTGTAAACAAATAAAAATATAAGTAAAGTGGAGGTATGGTAAATAAATAAAACGTATTTTTATACTTACTCAAAAGGTATGGTAAATAAATAAAAATATAAATAAACTAGACGTATGGTAAATAAATAAAACCTCTTTTTATATTTAGTCCATAACCGTCGTTCTATTTATGAAGGCTCAAGAAAGAGGTTTTATTTAAGTGAATCATATGGGCCAAATACCATATTTGTAAAAGAGGTATGGTAAATTAATAAAAATATAAATAAACAAGAGGTATGGTAAACAAATAAAACATTTTTTTATATTTACTCCATAAGTCACCTTATATTTACGAACACTCAAAAAATGCCTTATATTTAGGTGAAACCTATGGGCAAAATAATATGGGACAAATACCATGGACTAGATTGTTATTAATACCATGCAAAAAAACATTATTAACCCTAATATTAGTATTAATAAAAATAAAAATGGCACATGGTATTGACCCATGGTATTCACCAAAATGGCACATGGTATTGACCCATGGTATTCACCAAAATGGCACATGGTATTGACCCATGGTATTCACCAAAATGGCACATGGTATTGACCCATGGTATTGACCTGGAATGTAGTCTATTTAAATGGGGGAATTAAACCAGCATACATCCATCTTTACTCTGGATCTACTAACCCCGAGAGGTATCAAATATCGTGATATGCAAACTAGCATAGAGTGAAAAAATATTTGATCCCTCTCAGGGCTTGGTAGATCAAGAGTAAAGATGGATGTTGTAATTTAATGTATGTTAAACATTTTAGCTTGGTTAAATAAAAAATAAAATAAAAATCAACTATTAATTTTATTAATTTTTATAAATTACTAATAGTAATTTTTAAGCTCCAGGTTTATGATAACCCATGGTATTGACCCATGGTAATACCAGATCTTACAAGAATTTATAATTGAGTAAACTATTCGCCATGCTTGGTGAGAGATTCGCCAAAAAATTATATATACATATTATATTATTGATAAAATCACCTTCCATTTTTCCTATATACCATGGAGATTCGCCCATTTATTATACATATAAATTTAGGGGGGGTTCTTAAAATTTTCCCTGTTAAGAAGGCTGAAAACAAATACATGCATGTGAATTTTCATTTAGACTGTTAGTTGGTTTGATTTAGGACAGTGCATATAGTGTGTGCTCTCTGCTCTATGTTGAAAGAATATCATCTCTCTTTCCTTAGTAGCTATGATTTTCATTGCAAAAAGAAGATTAAACGATTGTTTATCATCTTAGATTGCATTTTAGGAATTGTATATCTACATCATGCGGTGAACCTGAAAGGCAAATTTCTTAAGCAAGATCAACTGTAAAATAAATTTAATGAATCTAAAAACGCTTTGGAACCTAATGCACAACATTTAGAAGTCTAGGTTAGAGACATATTCCGGCATCGTAAATCCTGGTAACTGTTGTTTTCATTGCTGGTTGGGTGATTCCTCCACTTTGAGACGATAAGTGCCAGTACGGACTTATGCTCCCATGTACCGTCGAGTATATATTGGGAGACCACAATAGGCTTTATCTTTTATCCATAGGAAGCCGTGCCTGCCACCCTATCGATCGCAATGCGCTAAACACAACATTCGAGAAGATTGACTGCCGTACCGTAAAAAGTATTCTGCAGTTTTGCGATTGGTTTGGTAATCCCTTTGTCTAGATTTCCAGAGTAGTCTCTTTCATTCCTTTTCAGACTCCTTAAAGGAAAAGGTCCATCTGAGCAATTGTCACTTCAAGCTCATTAAAAATCGAAGGCGACTAGAGTCATTTTTTGTTTTTTCTCGACTCTTAAAAATTAAAAAAGCAAGTTGTGTCAAAGCATCTAAAATTTATTTTAATCGGAATAAACATCACCTTTCCTACGTTGGTTTTAGGTTGAGAAAATGGAGTCCACCAACCAAGGATTTACCCTTGGAGGAAATTCCTAGTCCTTTCTCCTCATGGGGAGATGTTGGTGCACCCCATATGGCCACATTGTCGCTTTCAGGATTGACAATCGGCTTGCCTGTATGGCTCTTCTCGACCTCCGTCATTCAGAACACTGTGATTCCTAAACAATCAAGTCAGCAACTAAACGATACCAAAGTTACCCCCCAACCTTCTCCTTGATCCAGTTCTCCCTCTCCTCCTTCCTCTTTGCTTGATCAAGCTGGTAAAGCCAAAAATCAAGTAACTGAGAAGAATAAAGAGAAGAAGAAGAAGGAGCCAAAGGCGAAAAGGGGCGACCAGGCATCGTCTAGCAAAAATCCACACACTGCACCATCCAGGCCTAAATCACCATGTGTCATTTAGAAAGGAGACCACTATCATTGGGATTTTCCTTGCATCCCTCGGATCTTAAGGGACTGGTCTCCTCGTTTGCACAATCCGTTGTCATCAACCTCTGATGATCATGTTGAAAATACACCGTCAACTAGTGAAAGTGAAGACCCTAGACAAAAAGGAAAATGTAAATTTCCTTGTAAATTGTGTGAAGGGGATCACGCCTTCCACCGTTGTCCCTTCTTAGACAAGGCTAAAAGAGTTTTGGACGACCGTCTGGTTTCACCGTTACGACTTCCTCCTAGATATAAGAAACTCTTGCCGATTCCATCACTAGTTGAAAATCCAGCTGACACGCCATTATGGTCGGCCGAAGCGTCTATCATTGAATATAAACCATCTGAATCCACACTAGACGAAAGTCAAAAGGTCAAGGCGGCAGTTGACCCGGTGTTGCCTTCAGAAGGTCCATCTTCGGATGATACAGTCATCAGAGAGAACAAGAACGACACCGTTCAAATTCTCTTCGTAAGCACAGACTCTGACAAACATGGGGGCAGTCTACCCGTTCCTTTACCGTAGGAAGGAAGTTCGTCAGAGTTGTATCCGGCCGTCTATTCGATCCCACCTCCAAGCAGTCTAGTTGTTTCCTTCGATTGGAATCTGCTAGGTAGACCTCGTTTACCGGCTAGTGTGCCATTTCGAATCATTGCTCAAATATATAGAATGGTCATGGCCGGTACCATCATAGATGAAGGGGCTTCTGTGAGTATCCTTTCCTCAACTACTTGGAACGCACTTGGTTCGCCACCGCTTTTGCCTGAAATGAGAAATCTAACAGGCTTTGACAAAGGAACCAATCGACCGTTAGGGATCCTTCCCAATGTGCGGATAACATTGAGAAGGAAAACCATTCACATGAATGTAATGGTAGTCCAAGGACCCCTGGATTATAATCTACTCCTTGGACGCGACTATATTTATTGCATGGGAGCCGTTGTCTCCTCACTCTTTAGAGTAATGTGTTTTCTGCATGAAGGAAGAGTGGTCAAGCTCGTAGACCAGCTTTTATTCCCTGGTTCACACATAGAAAATAGTCAAATACCATCCCTGAATGGTCTTTTCACGTAAGGAATTTCTCATCAATCCCCAGTCCGTCCACCTGATGAGGGCGAGTGACTCGGAGGACATGACTGAAACCCAGGGGGCATGCACCCTGGTCTGTTTTGACAGGAAAACCTTGGGTATAGGGTAGGTTTCCGCGAAGGATATATGACCAGTTTATGAAATTAGATTGGAATAAGATTCCTTCGTCAAAGTTATGTGAGTTGGGCCAGTTGCGCCACTCACCTTTGTTTATTTCGGTAGACATCGTCGAGGAAGTGTTTTGCCTGAAGTATGGATAGAACAATATTTGGTAACCTGGAAATTTTTCGCTATACCTAGGGGCATGCAAACCTTTTGGCATGAAAGTGAAGAGCGATCATTTATTTTTTAAATTTGTAGGTCCTCTAACCCTTTAAACTCGTAGGATTGGTCGTTTCCTAACTTGCACAAAGAAAGGATGTGGGGCAAAGCTTTGAAAAAATGCCATTTTTTAAATGAGACATCCTTATTATATGACTGGGTCGAGCAGTTTTAACGCGCAATTCAAGCTCGTTAAAAAATAAACACAAGAAATGAACAAATGTTCCCCCAGAGTTTAAGCTCATTAAAAAATGAACCAATTTCTAGTAAATAACCATCATGAATGCATTATCATCAACCTTTTAAGCCTTTGTCGTGTTCTCATCATCACCTCCACTCTATATTGGCCAATCATTCACCTCCATTTGATTGTTTACCCTTTTTGAGGAACAGCTGCGAAGAGTGATCCTGTTAGCCATCCTTGTGACACTGCCGTGATTGGAAAATTCAAAACCTTACCTGGAATTAGCTGCTACCTGAATTTATCACTCATTCCTCGAAAAACGAGTCTCCTTTAAGCTCTTTTCAACTAATTCGTAAAATATGAAAATATTGCCGAGTAATTTGCCTCTCCAGCTCGTTAAAGTGATCGGAAGTGCTATCCCTCCTTTAGATTTTAGTCTTTTTGGACTTGAGGGATTATTACACAAAAAGATCGAGCGCTTTTTTTGTTCGGCTCGTTAAAAGTACCGAAAATTCATCCCTTTTGTATTGTTTTATACTTTTTCGGACTCAAGGGATTATATGATGAAAAAGGATTACTGGAGTTTTCTTTACGTCCCTTTTTTAGACTCTCTAAAATTGAAAAGGACCGAGTTATATTTGTCGTTAAACTCGTTAAAACTGAATAGCGACAAACTTGTCCATAAAGACAAGAATGAGTTTCACTATCGCTAGGCTCGTTAAAACATAGCGATGGGTTTGCCCGAAGCAAAAATTATAGAACAAGCATATGTTATCCTCCCCAAGCTTGACACAAATAAAGAGGTGCTGGTCAGCAATGACTGGGGAAAAATTGGGAAGAAAACTTGAAGAAACTTTATTGGTAGCAAGTCGCTCTTGAACATGACACTTTCACTCCGCATCCGAGTCGAGTTGGGTTGTTCCGTTCACTGGTCACATCACCATGGGTCCGTCACACCATCCATATTTGGGGTTAACGCTACCAATCCATCATGTCAGTGTTGCCGATATGTTCAAGAGAAGTCGCTCAGAGAATTCACCTGTGTCTCATCCACTGCAATACATTTACGCTCCATTCTTTCATGATCGCCACCCTGAACCTTTTGTCATCAGATCATTTTCACCTCCATTAAAATCATTTGCTCCATTCTGTGTCATTGATGTGGGATTCACTAAGGCCCTCCTATGATGGATCGCTTCTTGTCGACATCAACTCATTATCCAGGAAGTTGATCTAGGAACAACGCTTTCAGTACTTTGAAGCTTGCATGCCTCAATGGCAAGTTTCTCACTTCCGGCGACAGGTTTACATCAATGGCCTACGACCGAAAGATTTTGCGTGGTGTTCGACGCCAAGTCCCTTATTCACACCACGTGAATTGTACTATAGTACCTTGAGGGTCATCATCATTATCGGTGATTTCTCTCGCGCCTGTTAACAGCTTACATCATTGGCTGGTAATCAAGTGATGTCTTTCCATGTTCGACTCCAGAACATCTCTCACATGGATCGACTTGTACTTTGATTGAAGATCGAACGAGATTGAAGACCCCGAATCTAGTTTCATCCATCCGGGCTGCAATATATATTGAAGAAAATTAAGACATCAAATGTACATCATTACTGCACAGATAATCATCCAATCCAAGGGATGATGGCTCTACCAGAATCATCAATCTGCACCCAGACGATTGTCTGTCTTATGTACATGAAAATGAATTTATAAAGCTGAGCATGGGAATGCCCGCCTCAGCTAGATCATGAAAATATTATGAAGATAATGTATTTTATTGTATCTTATTACAGGTCGCCTTCCAGTTTTAAAAAACTTCGGATCCTCATGATAAAGCATTTCACCCGACATCAAAAGATTAATGATCTTATGCTTTAGGGGGCAATTGTTATAGACATTTTTGGGCACTGCAACCCCAATCATAAATGTCCATAAACCAAGAGATATTAAGTCCCTAAAAGTGTTGTTCCATCCCCTAAAAGAACAAGGTCAGCTGATTACATCATCTCCCAGAAGTTCTCCATGAAAAGCTACTCAGAACTAGTCAGAATTGGACCATCTCACCTGCTCCATGGTCAAATTGCGCTGCATCCCACCTAAATGCACACGGGAGGTATGATGCATACTAAAAAGCCCTACTATGGGGTGCGATGGGTGAGAGTGGACAAATGGCAAGGTCAATCTGCAAGGTGGAGGATCATGGAATCTTCGAGAAACTTCTCCTGTGACACTTGCCTCTCTGCATTCGCCTAGGGATGAGTAAGAGATCATCAATCTCCAAGTGGAATCAAGAACTATCAGAGAGAGGACACTAATCAAATCTCAAAAGCTGACTCACCCCCCTTGCAAACATCTATATATGGATCCCTCATCCCAAAGATCCGAAGGCTGGAATTTTGTATCTTGTAAGGAAGTGTTGCTGGTTTCTTGCTGTAGCATCATAATGTTGGGTGTTCTAAGCTTTTCATGAGGTGAAGAAGGACTTTCTTGCTGAGAGGATGATGCTGGGTCAGAACAATTGGTTGTAATCCTCTTTGCTATTCTTGATTATTAATAAAGCTATTCAAGTTTTCCTCCACATTCTCGTATGATTGATGATATATGCATTTGTGTGGTCAATATATATCTGGTCCTCTATTGTTTATGATAGTAGATCTATGTTCTTGGATAGTGTTATGCTGCTTTGATTCTACAGGTGCTCTTTGAAGCTAGGTAGACGAGGAAGTGTGTTATAGACATTTTTGTGCCTCACAGCATGAAGCATGAAATGTCAATAATCTAAGGGATCCAAAGTCCCTAAACATGTTGTTCTTACCCCTAGAGGAACAAGGTCAGCAAACCACAGCACTTCAGATCAGTTCTCCACCTGAAAACACTCAAAAACAAGCAATTTCAGGATCATGTCAACTGCTCCAATGAGCATCTGCGCTGAATGTCAACTGCTCCACTCTGTACCTGCGCTGAATATCAAATCTAATGAAGGCTACCTGCACTGGGTGAGATTGGCCAAGTGGCACAGTCATTCTGCAAGGTGTCAGGTGCCCAGGAAGCTTCTAAAATGACACTTGGATCAGCAAATTCGCCCTATGATGAGTAAGAGGTCCTTAAACTCCAAGTGGAAGCTAGGATCTCCAAGTGGACTCAAGAACTGGAGTATAACTGAAGAGGGAGAGGACACAAGTCAACTTCATGTCAGTCTCAAGCTGACTCATCCTTTCTCCAAATATCCTATATATAGAGCTCTCTCATGAGGTCTAAGGAGGCTGGAATTTTGTGAATGTAAGGAAGTGTTGTTGGTTTGTGTATAGAACTATTGGGTGATTGCTTTGAAGGAGGTGAAGAGGAGATTTCTTTCTGCTGGGAAGTGTTGCTGGATTGGGCCTCTTATGGTTGTAACACTCTCAGAACTTTACTTCTTCCATTAATAAAGCATTTGAGGTTCTTCTATATGCATGTATCTTAATGGTGTATTGATGCTTGTGTATTTGATTTATTCTAATCCTTGAATCAATTATGGATGTATGCTTCTTGTAGTTTCCCTTTCTTGTGCTTTTGCAGGATCTTTGTGTAGCTGGGCTAGTGAAAGAGCAAGGAGCTGGAAGCAAGCAGCAAAGAGGGAAGATTGGATCAACCATTAGCGGAAGATAACGGTTAGTGGATCCCTTTCTCCTCTCTCTTACATCTCATAAAGAAGTAATCTTGAATAGCTTTGTATTCAGTTGTTGCTGAGGTACTATCACCCTTAGAGTGGGATAGGGTCATTCCGTATTGGATACTTTTCCCTACAACAAATTGGCGACTCCACTGGGGAACGTATCTTGTTGGTTGTTTGTGTTTTTGCTATTCATTTCATAAACATAGGGAGTACCGAATCGAACTGCATTTGGATCTTTCAAATGCAAAGTAGAGGGCAGCTACTCTAGCTCAGTGTCTGGGCAAGTTTATCATTTGAAGAGCTGATCCACAAGGACTCTAAATAGCTCTTAGTGATAGCTTTTCATCCTCCTTTTCATCCCTTAGTGTGTACTTGACTGATAGCTTCTTATTTGGCCAAAAACTGTGAATTTTTGAGCAATCTGTGACCCGGAAACTGAGAAAAACGAAAGTTTGAATCTTCAGTGCAGGTGCTGTGAAGGCAGTCTGCATTTCAGCGTAGTTCCCGAAGGGGCTACCTGCGCTGAATGTCAAACTGACAGTGTACCACCTGCGCTGAACCAGTTTTGCCTAGTGCTACTGGGGTTCCCTGCTGTTCATTACCCTGTTTTCACCCTTGTTTTTGCAGCCTGTTACCAGTCAATGTACCTATCTGAAACCAACTTTCCTTGCCACTATTCCGCCTCGGTTGTATAAAGAAACTATGTTTGTTCTTTGTGTATTTCTTGTATCATTTACAGTTTCCCATAACGAAAGTGAACTAGTCTTGCTGTGACCTCTTAGATCTAGACCTGTGATAAAGTGTCGTTTTGATCTTAAGAGTTAGTTTGTTTGCTGTTCATAGATGATTGAGCTTTTGCTTTCGTCATATGGTTTGAATTTATATATTTCTAGTGTCGAAACAAGTAAATCTTAAGGTGTCTTTTGATTTTGGACAAGCTTGTTTGCTTTCACTTGAAATTGAATTCGAAATTATACAACAGCTTTCTTTTTTGTATCGCACAAACATTAAGAAAGAGAAAAGAAATACCTGCATTTTGCATTTTGCATATAAGTTTGTATGTTGATTTAGGGAAAAAGTGCATTAGTGTATGCTCTTTGATCTGTATGAAAAGATTTTGTCTCTCTTTTCCCTCAGTAGTTAAGATTTTCATAAGTCGAAAAGATTGAAAAAGCTTGCTTCTCATCTTAGACTGCATTTAGGAATTTGTATCAAACATCTCGTGGTGAACCTTGAAAGGCAAAATTTAAAAAGATCAACTTAAAATATATTGAATGAACCTAACAACGCTTTGAAACATAACGCAAACACATAGAGGTCTAAGTTAGAGACGTGTTCCGGTGTCATTAAACGTAGTGACTGTCGATCTCGACGAAGGTGGGTGATTCCTCCTGAGAGTCGGTGGCACTAATACGGACTTGTGCTCCCACGTACCGTCGCGTATATATTGGGAGACCCCTATACGCATATATCTTTTATCCATAGGAAACCGTGTCGGCCGCCCTACTGATCGCAATGCAGTGAACACAGCATTCACGAAGATCGACCACTCGTACCGTAAAACGTATTATGTGGTTTTGCGAAAGGTTTGGCACACCCTCTGCCTAGATCTCCAGAGCAGTTTCTTTTGGCCTTTTTCAAACTCTATAACTGAAAAAGTCCAACCGAGCATTTGTCACTTCGGGCTCGTTAATACATCGAAGGAGACTAGAGTCATCTTTAGCTTTTTCTCGACTCTTTAAAACTGAAAAGGCAAGTTCTGTCTAAAGCGTCGTTATAAAATTTATTTTAAGCGGAATAATCATCACCTTTCCCTCGTTGATCTTCGAAGTTAGTCCACCACAAGTGGAAGTTCCTGTAGAATCGCTAAGAAATCTTTTGGATAGACTAGATATGTCTGAACAACCGTCGACATCTAGGACTGTGTCGTCCGACACAGCAGCAGCAGAGCCTCCTACTGCTACTCCAACGATGTTCGCTGGTATACCATCTGTCCCGGCAAATTGTCAACAACAAGCCGGAGTCCCATCAGGGACGACGACATGGTTAGTTCCTATTTCTTCATCCGGATTATCATCTGGTATTTCTTATGTTGAAACTCAACAAATTGATCCAATGTGTCTTCAAAGGCCAATTTACCCTTTAAGTACTGGATTTCCACCATATGGAGGGCAGTATGCTCTTTCATTGTTCCCTCCCAGAGAACAACCATATGGGAGTTTACAACAAAGTTCAGGTCAAACTGGAATTACATCCAGCGGTTGGGTACCAATACTGCCTCAGCAACCAGGGGTTGTATATTCAATGCAACCAGTACACCCTGTGTCGAATATTCCCACCATACCTGCTATAATGAATGTGTCGCAAGTCTCAACGACTCAATCACAATCTCAGGGTAGTGCCTCCTTATCTGGAGCGACTCAGGCTCAAACAAGTACTGTGACTCCTCATCCTGGTCAATCATCCAATATTGGTCAACAGCAAATGGTCCAACAACCAGAGCTGGTTCAATCTCAACAACCGCCATTCCAGCAATCATATCAAGGACCTGAGCAACAAGTCTTTGTAAGTAATGGGCAACCATGCTATAATGGTTATGCCCATCAACCTTGTCAAAGTTGTCAGCATTATGCTGGTCTGCAAAGACCCATTGCTCAGGCGATACCATCTTATCCTGGATATGCTTCGCCTAACCTGAACCAACAGTTGCCCTTTGTAGCAACTCTAGAACTACCAGATCTAAACCGGCTGACGAATGATCCAATTGCTTATGCCCCTTGGTGGCCAATGATTCCGCATAAACTTCAGTCAGACATTCCTAAATTTAATGGAAATCTGGGTGAAGATCCATCGAATCATGTGATGACATTCCATCTATGGTGTTCATCAAACACCCTGAATGATGATTCGATACGTCTTCGCCTCTTTCAGAGGACGTTAACGGGTCCGGCGGCAAAATGGTACATTGAATTGCCTAGAGCTTCGTTCGACAACTTCAGTACCTTAGCCACAACCTTTTTAACCCATTTTCAATTACCGATAAGGTATGAAACGGGAACAGAACTCCTTACCAACTTCAAACAGACGACTGCCACCCATATATATGATCATATACATGAGTGGCGACGTCGTCGTAGGATGGTAAAAACATACGTTCCCGATCAGCTATTAGCTGAATGGTTTATCAAGTCATTACTTCCTGCCATCACGGAAGATGTGGCAAAGGGGGGAGTCGTAACGGAAGAGCAAGTTATCGCTCGTGCGCAATATCTGGACTTAGTTTATACTCAGTCTGGCACGCTCTACGACAAAATACCTGACGCCCCTAGACCGGAATTCTCAATTCCTCCTCCTCCTAAATCAAACAATGACTCTCGCGCCGGCGATGGCGTGTTTGGCAAACACAAAATTTCTAGTCAAAATGCAAATGAAGAACTTCTTGCCTCGGAAGTAAATGCCATGTCGACCGACAAGGGAAAACAACTGAAGCAACCAGGGGGCAAGAAGAAAAAGACGGGGAGAAAAAGGAAACCCCCGGCAGGGTGTCATATATACGATGAGGATCATTGGACAAAAGATTGTCCACATATAGCTGAAGTTAAGAAACTCTTCAAGAGTTCAAAAACCCCAGCAGTATTGACTGATCCGTTTCCTAATCCAGGTCAAAATCTAGTTGCTAATCAAAATGTTTCCCGATCCCAAGTGCTTATGTTGTCTACCTCAAAGCAGCAGAATAATGCTTTGACAAGGAATAAAGATTACGGGAATCTACGGCTGTCGAATAACAAGACTAATGAACAACCTAATAGTTCGACGACAACTTTGACCAAAGTTGTGCCACCCATCATTCCTGAACCAATGATAAAGTTGCCAAAAGGAGTAGTACACAAATCAACATTTAATCCTCGTGCCAAAATAGCACAAAATTATAATATAATAGAGGACCTGGCCCAATCGCCGTCTGCTATGTCGACACTTGAGGTACCGCAAAATTGCCCCTCCCAAGAGCAAACTTTATTATCAGCAATAGGTGGGATTGGCCCAATGGATTCCAATCTTGTGGCCTTTGATCATAAAGGATATGACCCTAAGTTACCAGCTCAACTAGTTTTCCTTGTTCAAGTGAAAGCCCTCAACAAAACTGTTCATCGAACAATTATTGATGAGGGGGCATCTACATGTCTTATGTCGATGAGTTGCTGGAAAAATTTAGGCTCACCACCCTTGTCGAAATCGTCAACGACCTTAAAAGCATTTGATGGACGATCATACACTCCATACGAGATTTTAAGTAACTTGCAAGTTGAACTGGGGGGCAAAACAGTAGAAGTCGATGTTGAAGTAATCGATGGAAACCTCGATTACAACATCCTACTAGGAAGGCCCTGGATATATGCCATGGCCGCAGTCGTGTCGACCTACTTCAGGAAGATTGCATTTCCCTTTCAAGGAGGGATTACAGTCGTCGACCAACAAACTTTCCTCCCCGACAGTTCACAAGTTACGGGAAGCATTCCAATGATCCATGGAAGCGATCATTCGCTTCAAAATATTGGAGTAGGTCTCCTAAAAGACCCTGCCTTAATGGGTACTTTTTCCCTACCGCCTGCAAGAAATCTGGCAGAAGTGGCCACAGTGGAAACCTACAATATGAAATATTCTATATCTAATGGATTCGGAAGATTCCTAAACATTTTGTCAGCATGGATCATCGCCCTAATGGAAATACTGTAAATACAGTGGGCTCCGAGGACGGTTCTTATCTCGTGTCAACCTCGTTAAAAAATGAAACAAGGAGTCAGAGGACGGTTCTTATCTTGTGTCAACCTCTTTAAAAAATGAAACAAATCCCCTTTCTCAAAGGTAAACCTTCATTCCAACCACCGAGTTGAATGCAATGAAGCTTGGGGGGCATGCACCTCGATTTGCGTTATTATGCTGGGGGCATGCGAACTTATCTCCGAGCAGTTTTAGCACATAGTTCATGCTCGTTAAAAAATAAACATAAGATTGAGCAGTGTTTTGGCGCATTCGAGCTCTTTAAAAAATGAACCCAGTACCGGTAAATAACCATTTGAGACCGTAAATTCATCAGCCATAAAATCCTTGGTCGTATGTGCACCTACCGCCTTCACCTTTCATTTGGCCGATCGTTCACCTCCATATGATTGTTTACCCATTTTGAGGAACAACTGCGAAGAGTGATTTCACCTAGCCATCCTTGTGACACTGCCATGATTGGAAAATTCCAACCTGTACCTGGAATCTGCTGCTATCCCTGTTTATCACTCGTTCCTCAAAAGACGAGTCTTCTTTGAGCTCTTTTCATCTGACTCGTAAAATATGAAAAGTTTGCCGAGTTTTGGCCTTCCAGCTCGTTAAAGTGACCGGAAGAGCTATCCCTCCTCTAGATTTTAATCCTTTTGGACCTGAGGGATTATTACACAAAAAGGTCGAGCGCTTGTTTTATTCGGCTCGTTAAAGTTATCGAAAATTCATCCCTTCTGTATTGTTTTATACTTTTTCGGACTTAAGGGATTAGATGACGAAAAAGGAATTTTGGAGTTAACTTTCTGTACCTTTTCAGACTCTCTAAAAATGAAAAGGACCGAGTTTTCCTTGTCGTTAGACTCGTTAAAATGATTAAATAGCGACAAACTTGTCTTTAGACGAGAACGAGTTTCCCTATCGCTAAGCTCGTTAAAACATAGCGATGGGCTTGCCCGAAGGGCAAGTTATAGAACAAGCATATGTTATCCTCCTCAAGCTTGACAAAAATAAAGAGGTACTGGTCAGAAATGACTTGGGAAAAATTGGGAGAACCTCAAAGCTTTAATGGTAGCAAGTCGCTCTTGAACATGACACTTTGTCCTCCGTATCACATCGGGTTGGGTTGTTTCATTCACCGATCTCATCACCATGGTCCTCGCCAAAGCATCCACATTTGGGGTAATGCTACCGATCCATCGCATTAGTGTCGTTATATGTTCAAGAGATGTCGTTCAGAAAGAGTCAACCGTGTCCCATCCACTGCCATACATTATCCTTCATCCATTCATGGTTGCCACCCTGAGTCATATGTCACAGTTTGTTTTCACCTCCACTAAAATCATTAGCTCCGTTCCGTGTCATTGATGTGGGATTCATTAAGGCCCTCCTTTGACAGATCGCTTCTTGTCGACTTCAGCTCATTATCCAAGAAGTTGATCTAGGGACAACCCCCCTTCAGTACTTTGAAGCTTGCATGCCTCAATGGCAAGTTTCTCACTTCCGGCGACAGGTATACATCAATGACCTTCGACCAGAAGATTTTGCGTGGTGTTCGACGCCAAGTCCTTTATTCACACCACGTGAATTGTACTGCAGTACCTTGAGGGTCATTATCATTATTGGTGATTCCTCTCGTGCTTGTTAACGGTTTACATTATTGACCGGTAATCAAGCGATGTCATTCCATGTTCGACTTCAGCGCAATTCTCACATGGATCGACTTGTACTTAGAGTGAAGATCGAACGAGTTTGAAGACTCCGGATCTAGTTTCATCCATCCGGGCTGCGATATACATTCAGGATATAAAGACATTTGTTATGTACATCATTGCAGCAGATGATCATCCTACTCAAAGGATGATAATTTTAGCAGAGAATTATCAGTCTACCATCAGACGATCGTCTATTCTATGTACCAAAATGTATTTATAAAGCTGAGCATGGGAATGCCCGCCTCAGCTAGATCATGAAAACAAGATGAAAAATAATGTATTGTATTGTATTTTATTACAGGACACCTCTCAGCGATTGAATGAACTTCGGATCCTCTGGATAAAGCATTTCACCCGATAAACGACCTCATACTTTAGGGGGCAACTGTTATAGACATTTTTGTGCCTCACAGCATGAAGCATGAAATGTCAATAATCTAAGGGATCCAAAGTCCCTAAACATGTTGTTCTTACCCCTAGAGGAACAAGGTCGGCAAACCACAGCACTTCAGATCAGTTCTCCACCTGAAAACACTCAAAAACAAGCAATTTCAGGATCATGTCAACTGCTCCACTGAGCATCTGCGCTGAATGTCAACTGCTCCACTCTGTACCTGCGCTGAATGTCAAATCTAATGAAGGCTACCTGTGCTGGGCGAGATTGGCCAAGTGGCACAGTCATTCTGCAAGGTGTCAGGTGCCCAGGAAGCTTCTAAAATGACACTTGGATCAGCAAATTCGCCCTATGATGAGTAAGAGGTCCTTAAACTCCAAGTGGAAGCTAGGATCTCCAAGTGGACTCAAGAACTGGAGTATAACTGAAGAGGGAGAGGACACAAGTCAACTTCATGTCAGTCTCAAGCTGACTCATCCTTTCTCCAAATATCCTATATATAGAGCTCTCTCATGAGGTCTAAGGAGGCTGTAATTTTGTGAATGTAAGGAAGTGCTGTTGGTTTGTGTATAGAACTATTGGGTGATTGCTTTGAAGGAGGTGAAGAGGAGATTTCTTTCTGCTGGGAAGTGTTGCTGGATTGGGCCTCTTATGGTTGTAACACTCTCATAACTTTACTTCTTCCATTAATAAAGCATTTGAGGTTCTTCTATATGCATGTATCTTAATGGTGTATTGATGCTTGTGTATTTGATTTATTCTAATCGTTGAATCAATTATGGATGTATGCTTCTTGTAGTTTCCCTTTCTTGTGCTTTTGCAGGATCTTTGTGTAGCTGGGCCAGTGAAAGAGCAAGGAGCTGGAAGCAAGCAGCAAAGAGGGAAGATTGGATCAACCATTAGCGGAAGATAACGGTTAGTGGATCCCTTTCTCCTCTCTCTTACATCTCATAAAGAAGTAATCTTGAATAGCTTTGTATTCAGTTGTTGCTGAGGTACTATCACCCTTAGAGTGGGATAGGGTCATTCCGTATTGGATACTTTTCCCTACAACAAATTACAAAGTGAGTGGCAAAGATCTATCAGAAGGGAGAGGAATCAAGCAAGGAACCAAGCGCAAGATAGAGGTTGGTCTCCTTTATTCCCCTCTTATCTACTTCTCATAAAGGAAAATGAATGTGGTTTTAGTATGTTTGTTTCTAAGGTAGCTACCAGCCTTAGTGGGACTAGCAGCTCTGCATAAACACTAGATTTCCCGATAACAATATTAGTATTATGGCATTCATAGAAACCATTCATAGATTATTTGCTCTAAATTCTCTTGAAGACAAGATATAGAAACTCTATTATATTTTATCTCCATTGTCAGAGCTTCAACTTGTGTTTGAGTAGCTTGTTTATCCTTCTGTTCCAACATGTATGGAGTACTTGTAACCTAATACTCCTAACTCCCAATTGTTCCAAGGTGGCTAGAAATTCCCAAAAAAAGTTTCTTCCTTGTGACTCACTCTCATTTTTAAACTCCATTATAACATTTTACTAGAACCTCTTCAACTAAAATCATCTAAGGATGAATAGACCTCTCTTATAGCATTTTTTTGCTGAGTTGGAGAAGTCCCATCCTCATTTTCTAACTTCTAACAACTAGAAGCTACCAATAACCTTGCTCCTATTTTTTTGTCAATAATAACATCTCCACTGGTATGTGATTGAGAGGTTGAGAGGGGACAAATAGAGAAGGTGAAAAGAAAAAGAATTCCCCTTATGTGCTCAAGCCAAAGAAACACATATTGAAATCAATCCAAAATAGAATTCAACTTTGGAAAGTCATCATATAGTTCCAAGTTCCCATTTATATTTGCAACAAATATCCAATTTATTCCTATCTCTACAGCTTTCTTTTAACCCATTAGATGGCTACTTATGTAAATTTACAGATGGAAAAGGGAATGATAGGTTCATAGTGGATAAAGCTTTTCATGAGATAAACCTCGTATTCAATAGACTTCTATGAATTATATTATTTTTTCAAACATAGTTTCTCTTTCTTTAGGGATGTTTGTTGGTAATTTAGATGCATTAATTTAGGTGAAGAACACCACCTAAATTGTAAATATCCCTATTTTTGGCATTTCCAGAAGCCCTTTTAATTTAATTTTCATATTTTCTATAATTGGTGCATGTTGATTTTATCCTAAGAAGAGAAATAGGTCTAAGATTGTGGTATCTTTTCTATTCTATTCAGTTTAGTACTAGAAATTTGTTAAACAAATCTTTCATTGCCATAAAATGAGCTATAGAACAAAATTCCGTTCAATCAACAAGATGTAACAAAACATAGATGGATACGAATTACAATTTGGGTTAGAAACAATGATCTATAACGAATGGTTTAATGGAGCACAAATAGTGAAAAAGGTGACCGTCAAAAGAAAAAATGCAACACCTTATGCCAGAGGCTAGAAGAACACACAACAAGCCAATGTGCGATGTTACATTATTAGATGCATAAACACAGGACAAACATTTGGTGTGAATGTATACAATACATTGTTATAAATGGTTTAGTTGAAGCTGTAAAATGCCATCATAATTCTTTTTTGTGAATAACACACAAAGAACCTTATTCTCTTATATGTTTTTCTTTTATAAGTGGTTAATTTGTTCAATGTGACCCCAAAAGTGAACTCACCGAGAATGATCTCACAACAGATCAATTGATGCATGCCTCTTATGTATTTCTCAATATGTTCTCAAACTCCCTTTGCAATGCAAAGAAATCTTCATATAGCTTGGTATGCTCTAGTTTTACTCAACTCTTTATTTAGCTAAAATAAAATGTACTTCAAACTTTTTGCACAGAGACTAATAGAGAAATTCAACTCCAATATTGTATAGGACGAAATCAAAGAGGTACCTAACCCATCTGTATTTATGTTTTATTTTAGGGTTTCTACCAATCAAATTTAGTCATTTTTGTTATTAATCAGTAATCATGGAGGGATATTAATGGTACTACTAATGGTAATAAAATTATCGAAGATTTTGATTCTTATACATCTATTGGACAATTTTTTGGTGCCATTGACTAGAGAAGGTTATCCACAAATTAATTTTTCAATTTCATCTTCGTAAAATAAGAATGCATATATGATTATTTTACCTCACTTTGTATTGTCACAAGTAGCTAGTCCAAATTGTTTGCATGTAGTGTCACTCTATGCTAGTGTAGTGTAACTTTGTTTCCATCTCTACTTATTCCTAGCACAATACAAGGCCTCTAATAATAGATCACATACAACAAGAAAGCTACTCCACACTAAATACCTTGCCACTAGATTCAACCATAATGCTTCCTTTTCCTATCCACTTGCGACTATGTATGCAATCAACAATAGTGTGGCTAAAGCATGTCATTTTCATCTTAATAGAAAACAATGTATCTATTTATGAAACATGTTGACCATATGCATTTTTTCAATGGACTGTATGAAGCCCCCTTAAGCTCTATTCTCAAATGCAAGAGGTAAGCATAGAACCAAACAACTATTCTTTGTGAATTCTGCAAGAGGGAAAATTATTTATCATCAAAAAAATGAAACTATAGATGATTCCTATGCTTTTCTTGGCCACTAACCTCATAAACATATATGGAAACCAAATATTGCACATGATGTGTATTAAAGAGTGTAAGAGGTTTCACATCATGGAATTCCATGATTGCTAGGTATGCATTGAATGGTTTACCCAGTGAGGACATGGAGTTATTCAAAATTTCTAGAGCATTTTATGAAGGCCCCTCACCCCAATTATATTTTTGTTGTTGTGCTTAAATTTCTATAGAAATCAAACAATGGTATACAACCACATCCATCCCAGACTATTTTACCTTACCAATGCAACTTTATGTTCAAAGACAAGAGTTTCCTATCTCACATACTAATCACACTCAAAAGCCCATAAAAGAGGATCTAAGTGTATGTGCAACATACATTCCATCATCATTGTCAACGGATTTGAGAGCAGCCTAAAAAATTTTAGCTAGAGCACTTGGGAAGATTGTAGTTTCTACACTAACAATGTGGACCTTCCCTTGATTTACTAATCTTTCTACAAAAATTATAGCTAGCTCAACCTTGCAATATTCATATCCAACCACAAGACTTTTTTAAAATAAAAATTGCTCCAAGTCTATAAAGGATTTACATTAAACCTTAAAAGACAAAAATATCATGTGGGGCATGTTGATTGACTCTATCCCCTTACACAGGTTTTACAAAGTAGGTAGAAATTACTAGTGCCTTGATTTTTTTATTTTGGTTGTATCACAATTGACTCACCTTATCAAGGGTTGAAGGAAAGAGGAGTCAGTAATTTACAATTAAGGAAACTTTAAAAGTTTAAGCATTTCCACATTTCTTAATAATAGTTCATATTACACAGGAACATATTTTCCAAAAGGGAGAGCTCATTACAAGCTTTTCTAGATGTATTTAATGTTAGATAGAAATTGGCTAAACTTTTAGTTAGATGATAATGCATTCTATAATTTTGTAGAGAAAATAAGTTCTAACTATGGTGAAAAATGTGTTCTACATTCTGTTTATGGAGTATGTGAAACCACACTTCCATATTTCATTGAGGTATTTTTACCAATATCAATGGATTTTGAGGATGAGCTAGTTGGTGCGCATATTGAACATCCTATTCAAGTTTAGGAGATTTTTATTAACATTAACAAACATGATGATCTTTAGTTTTATGGTTATCTATCTAAACTTGAGTCTGTTGAACAAAATATAGCTAGTGTTGTTGAAGCGTGTGACTCTAAATGGGAGTTGAAAGGAAAGCATAATGAAATACATTTGAATAAGAAAACTATGAGAATAAGAACGAAAATAATTTAGTTGAGATGGATGTTATGTGTAGTGCACCTATGCTTGTAGTATCAACTAAAGGTAAAATTAAAGTAAATAAGGAACATGGGACCAAGGAGGTTATTGGAAGTTGTTTAGCAAAACCTAAAAAATCAAATGAATTGAAAGGGAATTATCTTTATAGCTCTAGTTTAGATGTTTGTATAAGAGATGATTCTAACAAAAGCAATATTACAACCTATGTTGATAAAAGGCAACAAAGATTTGGGACTTCACTACTAAGAAAAATGGAAAAGGTTTGAGATATACAAAACGAGGAAATATTAGAATATCAAGATATTATTGAAGAAAAACTAGATATCACTTTGAAAGAAGACTCTTGCTTTTTTTTTATCATCATGGAATAGAAATAAATAGGAAAATCATTGGATAGGTAAGAAAACAATTAAGATAGGAACTCAAGAAAAATCCTACAAAAGGAGGAGATGTCAATGGCACTACTAATGGTAATACCATTGACCAACATTTTGATTCTTGTACCAATTCTATTACAAAATTTTGTTGGTGCCATGGAGTAGAGAAGGTTATCGATGAATTACTTTTTCAATTGCTTCTTCATAAACTAAGAACTCAGAAGTAGCTAGTCCAAAGTGTTTGCGTGTAGGGTCACTCTATGGTAGTGTAGTGTCCAAATTGGAAAATTTATTTTAGTATCTACTTCATGCTAGTGCAAGTAAAAAGGCCTCTAACAGTAGATCACTTACAAAAAGAAAGGAACTCCACAATGACTACCTTGTCACTAAATAGAACCATAATGCTTCCTCAGCTTTTCCACTTGTGACCATCTATGCAATCAACAATAGTGTGGCTAAACAATGTTATTTTCATCTTAATAGAAAAACCAAGTGTGTATCTATGAAAAATGTTGATCAAATGGATTCCAACAGTGACCCTTATGAAGTGACCCTTAAGTTCTCTTGTCAAATGCAAGAGGCAATCAGAGAACTAGACAACCATTCGTTGTCAATTTTGTAAGAGGGAAAAATAGTTGTCATGAAATAGTTGAAATTAGAGACGATGCCAATGCTTTTCTTGGGCATTAACCTCATATACATGTATAGTATGTATATTAAACATGATGTGTGTGATAGAGTGTGAA
This sequence comes from Pinus tabuliformis, assembly GCA_031772625.1. NCBI lineage: Eukaryota > Viridiplantae > Streptophyta > Pinopsida > Pinales > Pinaceae > Pinus > Pinus tabuliformis. Next base: position 85,795,287 of record CM062805.1, on the reverse strand, counting down.
ATGTGTCACATCATGGAATGTCATGTTTTCTAGGAATCCATTGAATGTTTTCCCTAATGAGGCCCTAGAGTTGTTCATACTTTTTAGAGAATTTTAAGATGTCCCCTTGAAAAAATTATATTTTTTGTGTTGTTATTAAATTCCTGTAGCAATCAAACAATGATATGCAACCACATCCATCCAAAAATGTGTTACTATACCTCTGCAACTTTATGTTCAAACACAATTGTTTCTTGTTTCAGGTGTGCACTACACCCAAAATCTCATAAAAGAGGATCCAAGCCTATGTGAAACATAAATTCCATGATCATTGTCAAAGGATTTGAGAGTAACCTCACAAATGAAAACTAAATCACTTGGGAATATTGTATATTCTACATTAATTGGGACCTTCCCTCGATTTACTAATCTTTTTGCAATAATTACAGTTAACTCAACCCTACAATATTTTGATCCAACCACAATGAATTGAATAGGAGACTCACCCTTTCAGAGAAAAAATATCTCCAAGGTTGTAAAGGATTTTATTTAAGCCTTTAAATACAAAAATATCATTTGGCGCATGTTTAGGAACCCTACACCAAAATACGTGATCAGGCTTGTTCCCTTACATAGGTTTTACAAACTAGTGTAAAATTACCAGTGCCTTGTTTTTCTTATTTTTGTTGTATAACAAATAACTCAACTTAGAAAGGGTTGAAGGAAAGAGGGGTTGGTAATTTACAATTTAAAAATGTTTAAAAGTTGATGCATTTCTACATTTCTTAATAATAGTTCATATTACACGAGAATTTCTTTTCCAAAAGAGAGAGCTCATTACAGGCTTCTGTACATGTATTTAAAGTCAGATAAAAATTGGTTCAAATTATTTCTTAGTTAGATAATAATGCATGCTCTAGTTTTATACAGAAACCAAGTTCCATCTATGGTGAAAAATGTGGTCTATATTATGTTTATGGAGTAGGTAAAAATGTGCTTTCATATATCATTGAGTTATTTTTACTAGTATCGAGGAATTTTGAGGATGAGCTAGTTGGTGGGAACCTTGAACATCCTATTCAAGTTGACAATATTTTTATTAACATGAATAGACTTGATGATGCTGACTTTTTCAGTTATTTGTATCAACTTGAGTTTTTTTAACAAAGTATAGCTAGTGTTGCTAATGCAGTGAAAGTGCAATGCGATAAATTTGAATAAAAAAATCTATGAGACATGTTTCTTAAAAACGCATACATATGTGCGTAGATATGTTGTATAATTTTGTGATAAGTTATTCTCCCCATCTCAATGATATTTTTATTTTTAATATTTTTATTTCAAGATAGTAAAATTATCACTCAAAATTATTAAGACAAGGAACCCATTCTAGGTACCTAAGTGATCCGAATTGGATCCTAAAGAACTCTCTAAGTTTTCATAACTCTGTAAAATTCATGCCAAAGTTTTAAAGTCTTAGAAAGGTCAAGCTTATCAGAAATATCCTCGAACAGTTATAATTTGCGAGTAGCGTCGAGCAACGAGGACCCTCAGTCGAGTGCGCAGACCATTGGCCCATGGTAAGTCACTAATCACATATCGCCAGACAAATCCCTCAGAGAAGAAAAAGCCCCGAGTGACCCAGATCCAAAAAGTCAAAAAACATACAGAATTCGACGATTCTGTCAGAGGCGGGTCCCACATGAAAAACAACAGGATATTGGAAGGGCTTCGAGTGGTAAATAGTTTCAACTGAGTCCCACCTGATGCCACACACTGGATGTCACACGTCCAGCGAAAGAGAGAGAAAACTGCTCACACCAGATGGATAAACATCATGCAACTTACCTGCTCGATATGGACGAAGACCACAGGATCTGGAGGCTCCAGATCGATGGCATACATGCAATCCGACGGATGACTGGATTCAACGGGGTAAATAGGCTGAGTTGTATAAAGGTTTGAAGTCTTGCATGAATGATGAGTTGGCAGAGGAATCATGTTCGCAGGCATTCTAGGAGTTAAATGAAAACAACGACATTTCAAACATTTCCAAGAGAAATTACACATAGCTCGTTATGAAACAGGTGGCCACCTACCTGTGAAGCATTACACAGTGGTGATAACGCAGAACAGAGGAATTCAAATGGATAGAGGTAGGAAACCAGAGCATCGGGATGTGGAAATAAATAGTCAAAAAGAAGGTTGGTTTTAAATCTATGGACTGACGAAAACAAAGCAAGCAGTGAGAAAAGTGAGTTAAGAGAGCAGAGAACAAAAGGAAGAAGCCGAGCTGACTTGAAGGCAGCATTGAGCCAAATAGAGCCAGAGAGAGCTAGAGAGTCTGTGTATTCTAGAGAAGGCTTGAGAGGTTCAAGCAAACTCCTTTGTACATGCCTATCATGTATGAGTCTCAGATTGGGCTCATACTACTGTGACCAATAGAGGTTCAGTTTCAGTAAGGAGAGTCTGTGTACTCCAGAGACTTGGGGGATCCAAGTCCAGTCCTACTGATTTATATCTGTTGAGTGAGAATCAAATTGAGCTCACTGTTTTGAAACTCTACTTTGAAAACATAATAGAAATCCCACCGCTAAAGGCTGGACCAGGAGACGTAGCCCAGGAGCATTGGGTGAACTCCTTATTAAACTTGTTGTGTTTACATGTTTTCCTGTTATATTTTCTCTAACTGCTTCAGTGTCTATGTATTTCACAATCTTATCGATCCTTTGCATAAAGTAATATAGGCACATCCATGCACGTGATTCTGTAATACCTTTAATTCTTTGTCCTGGGTAAATTCCACATCAAGTGGTATCAGAGCTCTAGGTTACTAAGGTTAGACAAGCTTGTGCTAGATTTTGTTGTGGAATGCTAACTAGATCAAAGCTTGAATTAGGATAATAAGAGTTACTTGAAACTAACCCTGAAATTAGAAGAGTCTATCCTAAGATGAAAATGTAAGAAGAAAGTCCCTTGGAATCAGACCCTCAGTTCATGGATAATTTCATGACCATGAGAGCAATGGTAGAGGAAATGTATAGAGAATTTATGAAAGGTAGAGAAGAAGATTCAAGAAACTCCAAATGAGATAAATAAGTAGAAGAATCTCTCCTCCACTACCACTAAAGGCAAAGGGAAAGAAGAAAAACTTCCCACACCTCCTAGTAGCCCTGAAAACAAAAGAGAAGACATCTTTGATTAAATGAGATGTTAAATTTGATTTACCAATATAGGATGGAGAGTTGAATGAAGAGAAGCTGGATAATTAGATTAGATAGATTGATGTGTATTGCAGAGTGCAGAGCATTAATTTAGACAGTATTAAGATTCAGCTGGCCAGCCTACACCTTGGAGGCACTACCTTGGTATGGTGGGAAGGCAGGACACAAGCTGACATGAAGAAGCATGGTAAAATTCTTTCTGTCTAGAGTGAATTCGTTTCTGCAATTAAAAATCATTTCTATCCACTAGACTATATGCAGCAAGCCATGATGAGCTGGGAAACTCTTCGCCAATTAAAAGGGAAAAGTGTACAAGGCTACACTCAAGAATTTAGGAAAAGAGCTTTGATACTCGCAATTTCTTTAGACTCACCTGAAACTTTGCTGAAGTATATAGGTGGTCTACACAACTACTTAAGGCACACTATTCTCAAGTTTAATTCCACTAGCATAGATGAGGTATCTGTTCAAGCTACACATCTAGAGGCTAGAGGTAAGAATGTGAACCCAGAAGTTGGGGGATCATCAAAACCCACTGCAAGCAAGAATAAGGAGAAAAGAAAAAAAATGGATAAAGAGGAAGACAAATACTATACAAAAGAAAATCTTCATGCACTCACTGTAAGAAGGATGGGCATGAAGATGAACACTGTTGGATTCTACATCCAGAGCTAAAACCCAAGAAGTATGATGGAAAGAAGAAGAAGGCTGCTGTAGCTATTCAAAAGGATTTGGGGTCAGATTCAAGAGATGAAACAACAATTGGCTCCATAGGTATAAAAGGTAAAAATTCTGAAGCATCTACTAGTAATTCTGCGTAATCTACTGATAATGAAGAAAATGAGAGGAAAAGACATGAGCTTTTACATATTATAGTTGTTTCCAAGCATCAAAAGGTTGATGCTTTTTTTGATAGTGGCTCACATGTAAATTTAATTTCTGAAGCAATTGTAAAGAAGGTGGGATTACTAACCAGACCTCACAAAAAGCCATATCCATTAGGTTGGTTATGTGATAAAGAACAGCTACAAGTGACTAGACAATGTAAACTTAGGTTTTCTTTTGGGTCAGCATTTGTAGATGAGGTTGAGTTAGATATTGTTCCCTTGGATATATGTGGAATTGTTTTAGGAATTCCTTACTTGTATGATAGAAAAGCCATTTTCTATAGAGTTGAAAACAAGTATCAACTCGTTAAAGATGGAATCAAATATACTGTAAGAGCTCATAAACTCAAAAATAATTATACTCTTATAAACTCAAGTCAGATGAAAATAATTGTAAATTCATGCAAACAATTTTTATTGATGGTTGTAAAGGAAAAGAAACTTGACAAAACCAATGTATTTGAGGGCTGTAATGCTAAACAACAAGTTGATTTAGAAAAAGTTGTTTAAAAATATGATATACTATTTCAAGAACCTAAAGGTCTTCCACCCAAAAAGGAAATATTACATGATATTAATTTGCAGCAAGATGCTCCATTGCCTAACATCGGAATGTACAAGTTGTCTGCTTTAGAGAATGCAGAAATCAAGAAGCAGGTACAGGAGCTGCTCGAGAAAGGATTCATAAGAACTAGCACATCACCTTGTGGGTCTCCAATTGTCTTGGTGAGAAAGAAAGATGGCTCATGGAGAATGTGCATTGATTACCAAGCACTGAATAAGATAACGATAACAAATCGTTATCCCCTTCCTCGCATAGATGATCTACTAGATCAGTTGAAAGGAGCTGTTTATTTTTCCAAGTTGGTCTTGCATAGTGGCTATCATCAAGTCAGAGTTGCAGAGCAAGATGCATGGAAGACTACTTTCAAAAGAAAACAAGGATAGTATGAGTGGTTGGTTATGCCTTTTGGCTTAACTAATGCTCCTGCTACTTTCATGAGAACAATGAATGATGTACTTAGACCTTTTAATGATGATTTTTTCATTGTATATTTGGATAACAATCTTATATTTAGTAAACCATGGGAAGAACATTTAAAGCATGTCAAGAAGACTCTAGATGTTTTGAAAAGAGAAAATTTTTATGTTAAACTCTCAAAATGTGAATTTGGCAAAACATATTTGAATTATTTGGGGCATATTGTAGGGGCTGGTGAATTGAAGATAGATCCCTCTAAGGTTGCAATCATTGTAAACTAGCCTAAATCCAAATTTGCTACAAAAGTTAGAAGCTTCTTAGGAGCAGCACAATATTGGAGAAAGTTTATTTCTAACTTTTCCCTGACTGCAGCTCCCTTAGATGCTTTAACAGGATTGAACAAGGTGTTTCAGTGGGAAGGAAAATAGCAAAAAACCTTCAACAACTTGAAAGAAAATATTAGTACAACACCAATACTCACACTGCTCGATCTTCAAAGACCAGTCGAGATTGAAATGGATGCGAGCGACTATGCCATGGGAGCAGTGTTGATGCAACACGATAAACCCATATGTTATCATTTCGAGACATTTAATTTTGCAATAGTTAATTATCCCACATACGATAAAGAATTGTATGCATTAGTACAGAGTGTGAAAAAGTGGAAACATTACTTAATGGGCAAAGAGATAGTTATAAATAAAGATCATCAACCACTTCAATATTTGCACTCAGAAACTAAGTTGCAACAATCAAGACACTTTAGGTGGATGGGTTTTCTACAACAGTTTCATCTAGTCATCAGATATAAAAAGGGCATACATAATAAAGTTGCATATATGTTGTCTACACCAATCATAAATGCATCTACTATACTTAAGCATGATTCAGTATTGCATGAAAGCTACATTGAACAATATGCTCAAGATATAAATTTTAAAGATGTATATGGAACTTTAAGTCATGGAAAACAAGTAGAAGAATTGGATTATCATGTTAAGGACCAACTCTTGTATCATTTGGGAAAGTTATGCATTCCTCAAATAGAAAGAGTAAAGATAATTTGAGAAGCACACACTTCTCTAATATCATGTCACTTTGGTATAAGTAAAATGGTTGCACAACTGCAAAGATTTTGTTGTTGGCCAAAAATGAATGAGACAGTTTCTAGATATATAAGAGGATGTACCATGTGTGCTAAAAGCAAACCCAGCAATAGAAAACTAGGCTTGTACACTCCACCACCAGTTCCTTCTTATCCTTGGGAAAGTGTTTTTATGACTTCATTGGGGGACTGCCTAAATCTACAAGAGGTCATGACTATTTATATATATTTCTAGATAGTTTCAGCAAAATGTGTATTTTAATACCTTGTAACACACAGATTACAGTTGAACAAATTGCAAAGTTGTTCTTTCAGCATGTATGGATTCATGTTGGATTACCCACTTCCATTATATCTGATCAAGATACCTGGTTTGTTGGGAAATTTTTGTCAAGTTTGTGGGAATTGATGGACACCAGACTGAAGAAGAGCAAAATTTTTCATCCGCAAACTGATGGCCAAACATAAGTGGTCAACAAGACAGTGATGTAGCTACTCAGAGGCTATTGCAGTAAGCATCCCAAGCTTTGGGATGAACATTTATGTTATGTACAACATGCTTACAACCAAGCTAAACATTATTCTACGTAGAGATCTCCTTTTGAAACCTGTTTTGGTTTCACACCAAGGTCTCCCTTGGATTTTGTCTTTGGTAATGACATAGCAGTTGATGGACATAGTAATGTGGACAAGGCAACCAAGTTCATTGAAAAAATACAAAAGATTCACTAGGCAGTACAGGAACAGCTGGAAAAGAGCCAAGCCATGTACAAGGCAAGGCATGATAAGCATTGGACTGAGCATAGTTTCCAAGTTGGTGATCAAGTCTAGCTATATATCAACAAAGACAAAATGCAAGGTGAAGGTAAGAAGCTGGAGCCAATAAGGTATGGACCTTTCAAGATACTTGAGAAAATTGGTGAGAATGCTTTTCGCCTTGATTTACTAGCTTACATGCACATCTACTTAGTTGTTAATGAAGACAGCTTGAGACTATTTGAACCTTCATTTATTGAAGATCCCGAAGAGCGGAGTCAATTGCCTTCTATTGATGATCTGTTACCTGAATATCTCAATGAGTTGCAGGAAGATACAATTTTGGACAGGAAGGTGAGAACTACGCGAAGGGGGGATGTTGAGTAGCTGAGGATTGGACTCAAAGGTTCAAAATGAAGCAGTGTGAAATGGATAGAAATTGGGCAAGCAAGGAATCTGTATGCTCACTTGATTGATGCTTAAAAACCAACTTTTGGTGGTCCAAAAGATTTTCAGTGAGAAGGCCGTGATCCGAATTGGATCCTAAAGAACTCTCTAAGTTTTCATAACTCTGTAAAATTCATGCCAAAGTTTCAAAGTCTTACAAAGGTCGAGATTATCTGAAATATTCTCGAACAATTGTAATTTGTGAGCAGTGCCAAGCAACGAGGACCCTCGGTCGAGCATACAAACTGTTGGCCCATGGTAATGCGCGCTACCTTGAAACAAAAAAACAGGAAGCCTTTATTGAGAAATGGGGGAGGTTTCTGATATGTGATTACTGACCTGGGAAAATCCCTTAGAGAAAAAAAATCCCCGAGTGACCCGGACCCAGAAAGTCAAAAACCGTATGGAATTTATCGATTCCATCAGAGGTGGATCCCATACAAAAACTGGCAAGATATCGGAAGGGCTTTGAGCGGTAAGAAGTTTCAACCAAGTCCCACCCGATGCCACACACTGGGTGCCACGCGTCTGGCGGAAGAGAGAGAAAACTGCTCACATTGGATGGGTAAACATCATGCAACTTACCTGCCCGATATGGATAGAGACTGTAGGATCTGGAAGCTCTAGATCGATGATGGACATGTGATCCAATAAATGACCAGATTCAACGGGGTAAACAGGCCAAGTTGTATAAAGGTTTGAAGTCTGGCATGAATGATGAGTTGGCAGAGGAATCATGTTCGCGGGCATTCTGGGAGTTAAATGGAAATAACGACAGTTCAAACATTTCCAAGAGAACGGACACTCAATTTGTTATGAAATAGGTGGCCACCTACCTGTGAAGCATTACAGTGATGATGACGTAGAACAGAGGAATTCAAACAAACAGAGGCAGGAGAACTAGAGCACCAAGAAGCGGAAACAAATAGTCAGGAAGCATATTGGCTTCAAAGCCACGAACTGACAGAAACAAAGCAAGAAGTGAGAAAAGCGAGTTAAGAAAGCAGATAACAGAGGGAAGCAGCCAATCTGACCTGAAGGCAGCATCGAGCTAGATAGAGCCAGAGAGAGTCAGAGAGTCTGTGAACCCTAGAGAAGGCTTGAGAGGTTCAAGCAAACTCCTCTGTACATGCCTATAATGTATCACTCTCAGATTGGGCTCATACTACTCTGACCAATAGAGGTCGAGTTTCAATAAGGAGAGTCTGTGTACTCCAGAGACTTGGGGGATCCAAGTCCAGTCCTACTAATTTATGCCTATTGAGTGAGACTCAAATTGAGCTCACTGTTGTCAAACTCTACTTTGAAAACATAATAGAAAGGCCACCATTGAAGGCTGGACCAGGAGACATAGCCTAGGAGCATTGGGTGAACTCCTTATTAAACTTGTTGTGTTTACATGTTTTCCTGTTATATTTTCTCTAACTGCTTCAGTGTCTATGTGTTTTGTTATCACTCAGGTTGTCCTTAAAGCTCCTTAAAGGATACGGCCGAGGTAACCACAAACCAATCTTTGGATTGCAGGTCCTAGCCTACCTGCAATCAGAGAGGGCTCTCTCTTTATAATTTAGCTTTGTTTTGGGTTGATTTTAGGCTAGTTATGATTTTCTTGGGTTTTGTTTTGATTTTGATGGGATGGAGGATTCTTTCAAACAGAGTTGGGATGCATAGTGTGAGAAGTTCAAACCATTGGGCATGGAGTCGTGGATTAGGCTTGCTGTTGCGTTTTCTTGGTCACAAGAGGAATACAAAGCAGGATAGCTACACATGAAACAATATCGAGCTGGAATAAAGATGGAATGAAGGTCAGTGAATGAAAGGCAACTAAGTAGCTCTCTTTATGCTAACAGAGGGAAGGTGAATGAACATTTATATAGGAGCAATCAAGGATTCCTAAACAACATTCATATATGAATGAACTAGTGTAAATATGAGCAAATCAGTATTCATATTCAAGACTAATTCAGAGGAAAACATAGATAAATCATAGAAATTGAGAACAGAATACAACTAAGTGAGCTCTGAACTATTCTTTCTTTCTGCTATTTAGATAGTGAAACCATGATGGCATAAAACATATAAACTATAAAAAGAGATAAGAAACACTTATTTGGCTATGTAGAAATGTTAGGATTTCATAGTCACTCTTCAGACATTAAAACACAACAGTCAGTTCATCTCCCAAACATTCCAGCGATCTTTGATTATAGAGACTCTCAGAAAATACAATGCAAGTCTAGAGGAAGTTATCGACCAACCAACCCTTAAAACAGTGCAGAGGGTGGTTTAGATAGAAAATATTTACAAACATCCCTTGAACAGGTGTCAAGGGAGAAAATATCTATCAAAATAGATTCAAAAGAGATCTGTGCAATAATTGCTTCTAATGCTAAGCTGTGCTGGAAATAAATGCAATAAAATATCTAAAACAGGTGTTCATGAGGGAGAAGCCTCATCAAAATGGCTCTTTAGGGCTGCGCATGGTCCTGCAGCTTCAAAAATGGACTAAAAGAGTTCCTTGAGCCATGCGCTGTCCTCTGTGTGATAACTGCGCATTTAAGGAAGCAGCGCTGCTCCAAAATATGACTGGGTTCATTGTGTCTGCCATTATCTTCTTTGAAAACCCTTTACTTGTGCCTTCAAGTGGTCCTGCTACCTTAAATGGCAAAAATTGAGAGTTGGTGAGCCATTACAGCTCAATGATGCTTTGCTATAACTACTGGGGCCTTTCTGCCTTCATCTACTTTGAACCGCAATACTGATACTGTCAATCGCTTTCCCGATACCCTCTGACATGCACTTGAGCCTTCTCTTTCCTCTGATACACTTTACGCTGTCAAATCGCCCCTTTTCTGCCTTTTAGTGCAAAATTAACTGCTGCAAAGGTTCCCCGTGGCTATTGGAATGCTATCGGTGCTGGCCGATCAAAAATGGTACTAAAAATGATGAACAACTGCTAACTGGCGGAAGACTGGATGCTGGACGCACGCCGAGGCCAAAATCCTGCAATTTGGAGCTATTTCGGGCCTGGAGCGATCAAATATGGACTAAAGAATGCCATGTTTCTTTTGGAGGTGGGGCGGGCACGGGCGCCGAACTGTTTAAAAGAAAATGGCCCTTTTCCCTCTTATAAGGCAAAAAATGCTTTAAACGTGAAAATCCATCAAAATTGGGGTGGGAGCGATTACTGTTCATAAGATTGAATGCTGGCCATTGGAACTGGCGCGGGCCGATCCAACGGCTGGCACTAAATCGCATCGGGGTGGACCATTGGTCCCAACACATAAAACCTCCGAAATGCCGCGGACCCAAAATGATTATAGGCTCTTTCTTTATGGAGATCGGGTCCGGCCCATCGGAGCTTTCATATCGGCGGATTTTGTAAAAATGGGTGAGCGGACCCGATATACTATATGCTGCACTTTATTACTTTTCGGCTCCGCTGGTCAGAGCCATATAGGAGTGATGCGATTAAATATGGACCATTGATCTCTGGGCCTGAATGGGCTGCTGAGATTATCTCGGCAATTCGCTATTGGCGGGGACATGGGGTTGCCACATAGAAACGCCGAAACCCATCGGACCCGAAATGCTTATACAGGCCCTTTTTATTTTATTTTGGGTCCGACCCATCGGCGGAACCCAAATCGGCGGTTTTAACAGAGGAATGGGTCCGTGGACCCGAAAAACCCTTAACAATGCATTTGATAACTCATCGGCTCCGGCAAATCGGAGCAGTATATGGGGTGATGCGAAGTGGGGGGGCCGCGCGACTAGATCTGGGCCGTCAGATCTGGGGCCCGATCCAACGGTCCTGGATCCGTCAACGAATCGGTAGTCGGAGGGACCAGAGGGTGGCACATATGGAATCGTCGAACTGCGCGGAATCGATATGCTTTTACCGGTCCACTTTATATGTTTTCGGGTCCGGCCCATCGGCACTATGCCCCATGCCTTGAGACTTAGCCATTTTCGCTTATATATGCCACTGCCCCCTCCCGATAGCGATATCGCATCGGAGGGGGTCCAAATGAAACTTTATTATATCGGACCCATGTTTTTGTGAACTGCCAAGCCTTTTGGGAAATCGGAAGGGTTTCTTTATAGTTTGGCATGGATTCTAAGGCATCAGAAGGGGTCTGATAGCCAAAAAGGGAGGATTTTATCCTTTTTTGAAGGTTTTTCATCGCTTTTGCATGGTTTTTGTATTCTTATGCCTTGGAAGGAGTCCAAAGGCACTTAGGGGGAAAGCGATGTGGTTTTGAGAGGGGTTTAGTGGCCAAAGAGGGTTTCATGCCTTATAAAGGCAAACCAAGGCCAAAGGGATGATTTTTATACATATGAAGGTAAACTATGCAAAGGAATGAGTCCTTTTGCATTTGGAAGATGGTTAGAGGGGTCAATGAGGGTTCTTGCTAAGTTTCAGATAAACTTAGCAATTCCCGAGGATATATATGGTTATTTTTCAACCAAGGGGAAGGGATAAGTATACAGGTGAGTTATATACATAGTTTCAGTAGGGCAGGGGTAAAGAGATAGTGGGTTACATAATAAAGTTAGTATTTAATATGATAATGATGAGAAAAAGCGTTAGTAGTTAATATGATAATGATGAGAAAAAGCGCTAAAAATGATGTCTTAGGCTATCAATGGGGGAAAATGACTGATAGAAGAAGTGTGAACATTCCTTTAGTGAGGTAGATCTTCACCAAGGCAGATGATATGGAGAATGATGAATCTAAGAGGTATCAAGCAGATCTTGACCTCTTTAGGGGAAGTTAGTGAGTGATTTGGGAAAGAGGGAGAAGGGGAAGTTAGACATGCATTTCTTGAAGTCCTCCAACTGAAAAATCACCTTCAACTTGTGATATGATAGATATAACACTTGACAATATGAAATGGATCACAAGCCATGATTCTGCAACCACAAAGCTACCTACCCGGCCTATTCACCTAGCATTTTCTCTTCTTTTTGGTTTGGGTGAACTTGAACTAGCATACCCAACTTTTTGTTCTTTTCTTCTTGCTGTCCTCCTATCTAAATCCACACTTATTGCATCCAGGGGCTCAGATTAGGCTGTTGAGCACCCTTGTTTCTCTACCTATTTACAGATCTGCCAAGATTAAATGGTTTGGATAGATGTTTATTCTCTATATTCTAAAACAGGAAATTGAAACCTAGGGAGACCAAGATTAAGCTGTTTGGACCTCCCTTAGCTGAAAACTCATGAAAATGGATCAACTTATAAAAAATGCAACACGGCAGTGGCATTCAGACTAGCACACTCTCATGGATACTTCTCTGGCCATCTGTAGCAAATATGGAGCATTGCAGCATGCATAGTACGACATATTTGGCAAGTAAAAATGTCGATCATGAGAGATGATTAACCTGCTGCAGCAGGAGGCTATTAATAGTGGCTCCACTTGGGGATGGCTTTTCCTTGTGACAAGCCAAGAACAGCAAGTCAGAATGCCTTGATCCTCTGTAGTTGCTGTTAATTGAAAATTTCTTCTGTGCTAACTGCTGAATGACTAGAACTTTAACTTCTGAATGCAACACTCCTCCTTAACTGAAACACTGTGAAAAATAAAGCATCGCCTGCTTTCTTCTTCGTGCTTGATATTGCATACACTTTTGCTTGAGCACTGCCTTGTGAAATAAACACAAAAAGGGAATAAAACTGGAGCTCTTCTTTTCTTGTTTTTGAAAGGGTGCTGAAGTAAACTGAAAATCCTCCTTTCTTTTTGATATTGTTGACTTGAAGACTACAAGCTGCAAACAACTTCTCTTTAACATAAATCACTGTGATATGACAGCACTGCTCTTGCTATTTTGCTGAGATTACTGCAGAGACAGAGATTAAAAATAGAGGACTTGCATTGGCTGTGTCTTCACAAACGTTGTTGCTGCTCCTCTAACAATCGAACTGTTTATACAAAATAAAAACAAAAGTGCTGATATATACAAATATCAATGTACAAAGAGATATTTACAAAGCTTTGTTATGTTCAACAAAAGGGATCATGATAATGCTTCAGCATATGGCCATTTACAGGGCCTTCTTCAGTAGTGCTGCCCTCTACAGATTTGAGGAAATATGTGTTATTTCCCTGAACAGCAGAAATAACAAATGGCCCTCTCCAAAGGAAATCGAATTTTGCATGTTTTCCCTTGTCTTCTCTTCGTGAGTCCCACCTTAGAACTTTGTTGCCAACACAGAAATTCTCAGCCTTAGTTCTCTTATCAAACACCTTCTTCAGCCTTTCTTGTAACATTTGAGCTATGTCATACACCTGCTCTCTGGTTTGCTGAAGATGAATGTTCTGATTGATCCTTCGTTGAATATCATTTGGTTCAGCTTGAACCTCCTGCAACAGCTTGATAACAGGAATGCCTAAAGAAGATGGAAATCTGGCCTCCATGCCATATACTAGCTCATAGGGGCTCATCCCAATGGATTTCTTGGTTGGTAATCTGTCTGTCCATAGGGCATTTGTGAGCTTTCTATGCTAGTTCTTCTTGTTTTCTTCTAATATCTTCTTGATAATACTGATCAGGCTCTTGTTAGATGACTCGGCTAAGCCATTACCTTGAGGGTAATAGGCTGTAGAGTGGCCTAAGGTAATGTGAAATTTATGGCAAAAATTGATCATCCCTTTGGATTTGAAAGCAGCGGCATTGTCAGTGATGATCTTCTCAGGGCAGCCAAATCTAGAAAGGATATTGCACTCAAGGAATTGGATAATGGTGGTGTCATTGGCTTGCCTACATGGGATGGCCTCAATCCACTTGGTGAAATAGTCAGTGGCTGTTAAAATCCACTTATGCTGGCCTGAGGAAGAGGGATGGATTTCTCCAATGAAGTCAAGACCCCATTGTTGAAAGGGCTTCTCGGTTGAGATGGGTTTCAGAGGAAAGGGGAGCAGCTTTCTTTTGCCCTCAAAGATTTGGCATTTGTGACATGAGATAGCAAACTTCTTTACATCTGCAAACAAAGAGGGCCAATAGAAACTAGCCCTTAAAATTTTATCAGAAGTGGACTTCCAATATAGATGTCCTCCACAGTCCCCTGCATGGAATTCTTTCATGACATTATTAGTTTCATTCATGGTCAAACAATTAAGCAATATGCCTTCATGATTCTTCCAAAATAAAGCACCATCTAAGACACAAAATTTCAAAGCCTTCATTCTTAAAAATCTCTTCTTGGTCCTGGACAATCCTAGGGGAGCACACAGGTTTAACAATACAAAGTAAATATCAGCATACCATGGGGATTGCAAAAAGGTGTCACTGATCTGTGGAGTCGCCAGCTCCTGTTCATTGTCTAGTTGGTTGATGTCTAAGGCTTGAAAGTTTATTTCGGACATCAGTTTGTATATACCTTGCCCTTTTATTAGCTTGGTTGGTTTTATTTCTATGTCATACTCAAGAATGCTAGCAATCCACTTGCCTCTTTTGCCTTCTAATCCTTCTTGGGTTAATATGTCTTTTACAACAGCATTTGGGACATAGGCAATCACGTGTGAATATAAAATGTAAATTCTGAAGTCTTTGATTGCTTTAACAAGGGCATAGGCCTGCTTCTCCATGATTTGGTACTTTAGGGGCGCATCTCTTAAGGCTCGGTTGAAAAAAGCAATTGGCTTTTCATTTCCTTGGTCATCCTCTTGCAATAGGATAGCAGCTATGGTATTATCAGATGCAAATGAAAATATGATAAAGTCCCTATCAAATTGAGGACTTGTGAGGACTGGGGCTTGGGTTAAGGCAACTTTGATACTCTCAAATGCTTGCTTGGTTTCAAGAGACCATTTTACCTTGGCATCCTTCTTTAACATGTTGCTCAACAGTCTTATCAGCTCGGCTAGATTTGGGATAAATCTCCTTAGGAAATTGATCTTTCCTAGGAATGCTTGCAGCTCTTTAATGTTTCTTGGATACGAGATTTGGAGAATGGCTTGGATCCTTTCCGGATCAATTCTGATCCCGTCTTTTGAAATGATATGTCCAAGTAATTTGCCTTCTTCAAGGCCAAATAAAGACTTCTTGGGGTTCAAGGAAATGCCATATTTCCTACATGTCAGGAACACTTGTCTCAAATGTCTTAGGTGCTCTTGATCAAATTTGGAGAATGGGGTAAGATCATCAAGGTAGACAACTAGAAAATCATGGATTTCTTTGGCGAATGCAATGTCCATGGCCCTTTGAAAGGTGGAACCTGCGTTCTTTAGGCCGAAAGGCATTTTCACATATTTAAATGTTCCCCACAGTGTGGTAAAGGTTGTCTTGTCTTGGTCATCCGGGTGAACCAGTATTTGATTAAAACCTGAAAAGCCATCTAGCAAAGAGATTCTAGATGACCCCACTACTCTTTGTAGGATGTGGTCCATTTTGGGCAATGGGTAGTGGTCTTTAAGGGAGACTTGGTTTAAGTTTCTCAATTCTACACAAAGCCTAATCTCACCTGTTTTCTTTCTTGTGGGAACAAGATTGGATACCCATTCAGAAAATCTAATGGGTGCTATGATACCTGCTTCAAACATTCTTTTCACTTCTTTCTCAATTGAAGGGAGAAGCACAGGATTGATTCTCCTCAGTTTCTGTTTGAAGGGATTTTGATTTGGCTTTAAGGGAATGGTATGTTGAATAATTGAGGTGTCATAGGACTTCAAGTCCTCATAACTCCAAGCAAATACATCATGGAATTCTTTGAACAAATCCATGTACTTGGGCTTTTGATCAGCTGGTAAATTTTTGGACAGTTTGATCATTTTCGGGTTCTCTGCTGTCCCAATGTTATGTTCTTCTATCTCAGTGTTTATGGGTTGCAATTTTGGTTTTATGGGGACATAATTTGCATCAAACATGTCTTCTAGTGGAGTGAGGCCAACCGGGAGAAAATTGTCCTTTAGATCAATGATTTCGGCCTTTGTTTTGGCTATTTCCTCCAAATGCATCTGTTTCAGCTCTTCTATGTTTTCTTCATCAAAGATGGTTGGTTGTAGCAATTTTCTAGCTGTTTCAACTATTACAGTTTGCTGGATTTGGTTTATTGCTTGCAGTGGATCATCCATAGCATCCATATCAATGTTTAGGCCTGAAAACTCATGCTGTAAGGTAAGAAAATTGTTGATTTGAGCATCATCCTCAAACACTTGCCAATCTTTAACATTATTAGGGACAGCAGACCTGTGCTTTATCTCAGTAGTAAAGTGGTGATTGGACTCAAAGGGAAGCTTGCATGTACTAGCGAAAGTGGATAGGCTGTGAGCATGAATGTTATGATTTCTTGAAATATTGGCAAGCTTGGATTCAGTGAATGTATCAAGTATTGCAGTGGCAGCAGTCCTATAAGCTCTTAGCCTTCTATCATTGGTAACAAAGTTGCCTTTCATTTGTTGGATTACTAGGTCTGAGTCACCTAGAATGGAAACTTTGGCAGCTCCTAAAGCTTTCAGCAGCTTAAGGCCTAAGAGGAGTGCCTCATACTCAGCCATGTTGTTGGTGCATTTGAAATTCAGTCTATAACCATGACCCTCTGCATGGTTGTTATGTGTATTGTGAATCCATATTCCTGCCCCTGCTCCTAACTTGTTAACAGAGCCGTCAAACTCTAAATACCATGTGATTTCTTGCTTGTGGTTAGTATTAAGAGTTTTAGTCATTTTAGGATTGGGCAGACCCGAGTCTTGTGTTTCGGGAGGTTTTTCTTGTGTGCTGGTTGCATTGGCTGTTGTGACAGTCTCATGGGTATGTGCAACCGATTCTTCATTGATGTGTGCTTGTTGTACTAAAGCCATAGGCTTATCATCAGTTGGAGGACTTGTTTCATCATTAAACAAAATAAAAGAATCCATATCAGAATGGATTGAATAGATAGGGAAATTCTGGGGCTTTTCCTCACTACTTACCACATACTTCATCAGTGTTTCTCTATACAGTCTCTTTGGTTGCCCAAAGACTGAAATAGTGGCATAGGAGAGGTCTAATTGGAGAGATCCTTGGAGTTTTTCCCCCCAAGATCTTGACAAGAGCATGCCATACTTTGGTGGGATGTCAGCAACCACCACGTCCATTAGGATTGTCTTGTTGGGAAATTGGACTAAGGAGACACATAAGTCTTTGATTAAGCCTAAACACTTGACCTGACTTGAGTCAAAGGAGAATAGATCTTTGTAGGGTCTTGTTACATCAAGGTTTAGCTTCTCCATTACAGCTTTGGGCATAAGGTTGTGTGAGGCACCTGAGTCAAACATTGCATTATGTAAAACTTTATCATGTATGTGCAGACTGACATAAAAGGGTAGAACAGCTCCATGTGCTGATTTGCCATCAACTTCTGGACCAAAAAGCAACTTAGGTGTATCATCTAAAACATTCACATCATCCCTTTTCTCTGGCATTTGCAGTGATCTTTGGATTTGTTTCCTATACACATCATGCTTTGCAAGTTCAGATAAGGGGATGGAAATCTTAAGTTCGCTCATTTCTGCTTCTAAGTTGAATGGTTTCTCCAATGGAGTCTTTGTGTTGGCAATAGCAGATTTCCCCTTTTCAAGTGTATTTTCTACGTTTTCCTCTTGATTATCATTGTTATGGTGAGTGATACCTTGCGGTATTTCTATTTTGGAAAGGCTTTTAGGAGTGCTATTTACATTTTCCTTTCAGGATGAAGGTAGCAGAGGCTGATCATTAGAGGGCTGCATGTCTGGTGTGTCTGTTATATCCTCTATTGTGACTTCTTTCAAATCTGGGATTGTTTGTTTGGTCGGTTCTGTGGCAGCAGCTCTGTCCTTAATCTTCTTGGGATGCTTTGATTCCTTCTGTTTGATGGGCTCGGTTACATCAATTGTTCTAGTTCTCAGTTTATATTGTTTGTGCACTTCAGAAACATCTGAATCATAACCTTGTTTGAAGTCAAAAGACTCACCTGACTGGGTCTGAAATTGATTAAAGTCATGCTCATCTTGGTCTTCTTGAGTTAGGAAAATTTGTTGCTCACCCTTCAAATCCACCAAGTTCATGTGAGTGTCGTCTATGGAGTCACTAGATGTGGATGCTTCTGTATAATTTTCTTGGAAAGGAGGCCTTATATCACGGTCTGGGCTAGATCTACCAGCGTTTGAGTTCTGAGTTTTCCTGAAATTTGGGTTCCTTATGGTATTGGGCTGTTGCCCTTCCCATGATGATTTCCTCTCAACACTCTCTACTCTGTCTCCCAACCTGTGCATGCCATTGATAATAGCATCTAGCTTTTGATCTAAGGCCGAGGGCTCTTCCTTGAAGGTGGTTCTTCTCTCAGTTCTAGCTCTGTTTCTTTTGGCAATTAAATTTGCCTCCACAGTGACAGCCACGTTTTGCATGTCTGCAAGGCTGTTAGGGGCTCTTTCTTTTAACTGGTAGGCCATATCTGGGTCGAATCCATCAGGGAATTTATATAAGGCAAGGTCAGGTGGGGGCCTTAAGTTTTTTGGGATAGCATTATAAATGCTATTGAACCTTGCACAATAGTCCAAGACTGTTTCTTGTGGACCTCTTTTGATTGTATCGTATTCTGCTAGTATGTGCAAGGGGTCTTTCTTTTTCTCCCATCTGTTGATAAATGACTGGTATAAGGCTTCTGGGTTTGCTATGGAATTAGCTGGGAGTGCTCTAAACCAAGTCCTGACATCGCCTGTCAAACTTTGGACAAAAATCTTCATTCTCACACCATCATCGTTAATCTCATAGCTTTCAAAGTAATACTGCATTTTATTTGTATGCTGAAGGGCTGTGCAGGCACTTGTGCCATCAAGATATGTGATTTTAGTTTGGTAATCCTGAGGCATAGCTCTAGGATTAGCAGGTAATTGCAAAGGTGCATATCTGTTAGCCATATTCACAGGGATAAGAGGGACAATAGGAACAACTGGGATAATAGGAGTAGTAGTGGTAGTATGTGCAGTGAATGGAGGTGTGGAAGGAGTGGATGAAGAACAAGGGGAAATAGGGGTTGAACGAGATAAAACTTTGGCAAGAGTTGGGCCACAGTTTGGCTGAACTATCACAGGAGTAGAATCAGCAAAATCCTTCTTTAGCTCTAATTTCCTAAGGTTTCTTTGGATCAAATTCAGATTTTCAAAGGCAGCTGTAGGATTTGGGTCTGGATTTGACCTTGTATAACATGAATTCTTCCTGGGAGCCAGCTTCTGGCTTGTTTTTTCGGGGATTTTCTAAGAATATATGGGTTAGAAAGAAACTTTTGAAGGTCTGGTTCTTTCCCAGTGGAGCTTTCCAACTTGATTTGTGAAATTATCTTAGGATGTCCCCAGTGGAGTCACCATTATGTTATCACTCAGGTTGTCCTTAAAGCTCCTTAAAGGATACGGCCGAGGTAACCACAAACCAATCTTTGGACTGCAGGTCCTAGCCTACCTGCAATCAGAGAGGGCTCTCTCTTTATAATTTAGCTTTGTTTTGGGTTGATTTTAGGCTAGTTATGATTTTCTTGGGTTTTGTTTTGATTTTGGTGGGATGGAGGATTCTTTCAAACAGAGTTGGGATGCATAGTGTGAGAAGTTCAAACCATTGGGCATGGAGTCGTGGATTAGGCGTGCTGTTGCGTTTTCTTGGTCACAAGAGGAATACAGAGTAGGATAGCTACACATAAAACAATATCGAGCTAGAGTAAAGATGGAACGAAGGTCAGTGAATGAAAGGCAACTAAGTAGCTCTCATTATGCTAACAGAGGGAAGGTGAAAGGACATTTATATAGTAGCAATCAAGGATTCCTAAACAACATTCATATATGAAGGAACTAGTGTAAATATGAGCAAATCAGTATTCATATTCAGGACTAATTAAGAGGAAAACATAGATAAATCACAGAAATTGAGAACATAATACAATTAAGTGAGCTCTGAACTATTCTTTCTTTCTGCTATTTAGATAGTGAAACCATGATGGCATAAAACATATAAACTGTAAACAGAGATAAGAAACACTTATTGGGCTATGTAGAAGCGTTAGGATTCCATAGTCACTCTTCAAACATTAAAACACAACAGTCAGTTCATCTGCCAAACATTCCAGCGATATTTGATTATAGAGACTCTCAGAAAATACAATGCAAGTCTAGAGGAAGTTATCGACCAACCAACCCTTAAAACAGTGCAGAGGGTGGTTTAAATAGAAAATATTTACAAACATCCCTTGAACAGTTGTCAAGGGAGAAAATATCTCAAAATATCTATCAAAACAGATTCAAAAGAGATCTGTGCAATAATTGCTTCTAATGCTAAGCTGTGCTGGAAATAAATGCAATAAAATATCTAAAACAGGTGTTCATGAGGGAGAAGCCTCATCAAAATGGCTCTTTAGGGCTGCGCATGGTCCTGCAGCTTCAAAAATGGACTAAAAGAGTTCTGTGAGCCACGTGCTGTCCTCTGTGTGATAACTACGCATTTAAGGAAGCAGCGCTGCTCCAAAATATGACTGGGTTCATTGTGTCTACCATTATCTGCTTTGAAAACCCTTTACTTGTGCCTTCAAGTGGTCCTGCTGCCTTAAATGGCAAAAATTGAGAGTTGGTGAGCCATTACAGCTCAATGATTCTTTGCTATAACTACTGGGGCCTTTCTGCCTTCATCTACTTTGAACCGCAATACTGATACTGTCAGTCGCTTTCCCGATACCCTTTGACATGCACTTGAGCCTTCTCTTTCCTCTGATACACTTTATGCTGTTAAATTGCCCCTTTTCTGCCTTGTAATGCAAAATTAATTGCTGCAAAGGTTCCCCGTGGCTATTGGAATGCTATCGGCGCTGGCCGATAAAAAATGGTACTAAAAATGATGAACAACTGCTAACTGGCGGAAGACTGGATGCTGGAGGGACGCCGAGGCCAAAATCCTGCAATTTGGAGCTATTTCAAGCCTGGAGCGATCAAATATGGACTAAAGAATGCCATGTTTCTTTTGGAGGCGGGGCGGGCACGGGCGCCGAACTGTTTAAAAGAAAATGGCCCTTTTCCCTCTTATAAGGCAAAAAATTCTTTAAACGTGAAAATCCATCAAAATTGGGGGAGGAGCGATTACTTTTCATAAGATTGAATGCTGGCCGTTGGAACTGGCGCGGGCCGATCCAACGGCTGGCGCTAAATCGCATCGGGGTGGACCATTGGTCCCAACACATAAAACCTCTGAAATGTCGTGGACCTGAAATGCTTATAGGCTCTTTCTTTATGGAGACCGGGTCCGGCCCATTGGAGCTTTCATATCGGCGGATTTGGTAAAAATGGGTGAGCGGACCCGATATACTATATGCTGCACTTTATTACTTTTCGGCTCCACTGGTCGGAGCCATATAGGAGTGATGCGATTAAATATGGGCCGTTGATCTCTGGGACTGAATGGGCGGCTGAGATTAACTCGGCAATTCGCTATCGGCGGGGTCATGGGATTGCCACATAGAAACGCTGAAACCCATCGGACCCGAAATGCTTATACAGGCCCTCTTTATTTTATTTTGGGTCCGACCAATCGGCGGAACCCAAATAGGCAGTTTTAATAGTGGAATGGGTCCGCGGACCCGAAAAACCCTTAACAATGCATTTGATAACTCATCGGCTCCGGCAAATCGGAGCAGTATATGGGGTGATGCGAAGTGGGGGGGCCGTGCGACTAGATCTGGGCCGTCAGATTTGGGGCCTGATCCAACGGTCCTGGATCCGTCGGCGAATCGGCAGTCGGAGGGACCAGAGGGCAGCACATATGGAATCGCCGAACTGCGCGGACCCGATATGCTTTTACCTGTCCACTTTATATGTTTTCGGGTCCGGCCCATCGGCACTATGCCCCATGCCTTGAGACTTAGCCATTTTCGCTTATATATGCCACTGCCCCCTCTCGATAGCGATATCGCATCGGAGGGGGTCCAAATGAAACTTTATTATATCAGACCCATGTTTTTGTGAACTGCCAAGCCTTTTGGGAAATCGGAAGGGTTTCTTTATAGTTTGGCATGGATTTTAAGGCATTGGAAGGGGTCCGATAGCCAAAAAGGGAGGATTTTATCCTTTTTTGAAGGTTTTTCATGGTTTTTGCATGGTTTTTGTATTCCTATGCCTTGGAAGGAGTCCAAAGGCACTTAGGGGGAAAGCGATGTGGTTTTGAGAGGGGTTTAGTGGCCAAAGAGGGTTTCATGCCTTATAAAGGCAAACCAAGGCCAAAGGGATGATTTTTATACATATGAAGGTAAACTATGCAAAGGAATGAGTCCTTTTGCATTTGGAAGATGGTTAGAGGGGTCAATGAGAGTTCTTGCTGAGTTTCAGATAAACTTAGCAATTCCCGAGGATATATATGGTTATTTTTCAACCAAGGGGAAGGGATAAGTATACAGGGGAGTTATATACATAGTTTTAGTAGCGGAGGGGTAAAGAGATAGGGGGTTACATAATAAAGTTAGTAGTTAATATGATAATGATGAGAAAAAGCGCTAAGAATGATGTCTTAGGCTATCAATGGGGGAAAATGACTGATAGAAGAAGTGTGAACATTCCTTTAGTGAAGCAGATCTTCACCAAGGCAGATGATATGGAGAATGATGAATCTAAGAGGTATCAAGCAGATCTTGACCTCTTTAGGGGAAGTTAGTGAGTGATTTGGGAAAGAGGGAGAATGGGAAGTTAGACATGCATTTCTTGAAGTCCTCCAACTGAAAAATCACCTTCATCTTTTGATATGATAGATATAACACTTGACAATATGAAATGGATCACAAGCCATGATTCTGCAACCACAAAGCTACCTACCCGGCCTATTCACCTAGCATTTTCTCTTCTTTTTGGTTTGGGTGCACTTGAACTAGCATACCCAGCTTTTTGTTCTTTTCTTCTTGCTGTCCTCCTATCTAAATCCACACTTATTGCATCCAGGGGCTCAGATTAGGCTGTTGAGCACCCTTGTTTCTCTACCTATTTACAGATCTGCCAAGATTAAATAGTTTGGACAGATGTTTATTCTCTATATTCTAAAACAGGAAATTGAAACCTAGGGAGACCAAGATTAAGCTGTTTGGACCTCCCTTAGCTGAAAACTCATGAAAATGGATCAACCTATGAAAAATGGAACACAGTAGTGGCATTCAAACTAGCACACTCTCATGGATACTTCTCTGGCCATCTGTAGCAAATATGGAGCATTGCAGCATGCATAGTACGACATATTTGGCATGTAAAAATGTCGATCATGAAAGATGATTAACCTGCTGCAGCAGGAGGCTAACATATTTCACAATCTTATCGATCCGTTGCATAAAGTAACATAGGCACATCCATGCACATGAGTCTGTAATACCTTTAATTCTTTGTCCTGGATAAATTCCAGATCAAGTGGTATCAGAGCTCTAGGTTACTAAGGTTAGACAAGCGTGTGTTAGATTTTGTTGTTGAGTGCTAACTAGATCAAAGCTTGAATTAGGAGAAGAAGATATGGTTGAAACTAACCCTGAAATTGGAAGAGTCTATCCTAAGAGGAAAATATCAGAAGAAAGTCCCTTGGAATCAGACCCTTAGTTCATGGATAGTTTCATGACCATGAGAGCCATGGTAGAGGAAATGTATAGAAAATTTAAGAAAGATAGAGAGGAAGATTCATCGAACTCCAAACGAGATAAAGGAGCAGAAGAATATCTCCTCCATTACCACTCTAAAGGCAAAGCGAAAGAAAAAAAAACTTTCCACACCTCCTAGTAGCCCTGAAAACAAAAAGGAGACATCTTTGATAAAATTAGCTATTAAATTTGATTTACTAATATATGATGTAGAGTTGAATGTAGAGAAGATGGATAATTGGATTAAACAGATTGATGTTTATTGCAAAATTCAGACCATTGATTCAGACAATAGTAAGATTCAGTTGGCCAGCCTACGCCTTGGAGGCATTGCCTTGATATGGTGGGAAGGTAGGACACAAGATGACATGAAGAAGCATGGTAAAATTATTTCTGTCTGGAGAAAATTCGTTTCTGCAATTAAAAATAAATTCTATCCACTAGCCTATATGTAGTAAGCCATGATGAGCTGGCAAAATCTTCGCCAATTAAAAAGGAAACGTGTACAAGGCTACACTAAAGAATTTAGGAAAACAACTTTGATTCTAGGAATTTATTTAGACTTGCCTGAGACTTTGCTGAAGTATATAGGTGGTATACACGGCTACTTAAGGCAAACTATTCTCGTGTTTAATCCCACTAGCATAGATGAGGTATCTGTTCAAGCTACACATCTAGAGGTTAGAGCTAAGAATGTTAACCCAGAAGTTGGAGGATCATCAAAACCCACTGCAAGTAAGAATAAGGAGAAAAGAAAATAGAAATGGAAAGAGAGGAAGACAAATACTGTACAAAAGACCAGATCTTCATGCACTCAATGTAAGAAGGATGGGCATGATGATGAACATTGTTGGATTTTGCATCCAGAGCTGAAACCCAAGAAGTATGATGGCAAAAAGAAGAAGACTAATGCAGCTATTCAAAAGGATTTGGGGTCAGATTCAGGAGATCAAATAGCAATTGCAACCATAGGTATAAAAGGTAAAAATTATGAAGCATCTACTAGTAATTCTACAAAATCTACTGACAATGAAGAAAATGAGAGGAAAAGACATGAGATTTTTCATATTAGAGCTGTTTCCAAGCATCAAAAGATTGATACTTTATCTGATAGTGGCTCACAAGTAAATTTAATTTCTGAAGAAAATGTTAAGAAGTTGGGATTACTAACCACACCTCATAAAAATCCATATCCATTAGGTTGGTTATGTGATAAAGCATAGCTACAAGTGACTAGACAATGCAAACTTAGGTTTTCTTTTGGGTCAGCATTTGTAGATGAGGTTGAGTTATATATTGGTCCCTTGGATATATGTGGAATTTTTTTAGGAAGTCCTTACTTGTATGATAGAAAAACCATTTTCTATAGAGCTAAAAACAAGTATCAGCTCGTTAAAGATGGAATTGAATATATTGTAAGAGCTTATAAACTCAAGAATAATTATACTCCCATAAACTTAGGGCAGATGAAAGGAATTGTAAATTCATGCAAACAATTTTTACTAATGGTAGTAAGGGAAAATGAACCTGAAAAAACCAATGTATTTGAGTGCTGTAATGCTAAACAGCAAGCTAATTCAGAAAAAGTTGTTTTAGCATATGATATACTATTTCATGAACCTAAAGGTCTACCACCCAAAAAGAAAATAGTACATGATATTAATTTGCAGCAAGATGCTCCATTGCCTAACATCGGAATGTACAGGTTGTCCGCTATAGAGAATGTAGAAATTAATAAGCAGGTACAGGAGCTGCTTGAGAAAGGATTCATAAGAGCTAACACATTGCCTTGTGGGTCTCCAATTGTCTTGGTTAGAAAGAAAGATGGCTCATGGAGAATGTGCATTTATTACCGAGCACTGAATAAGATAACGATAAAAAATCGTTATCCCCTTTCTCACATAGATGATCTACTAGATTAGTTGAAAGAAGTTGTTTATTTTTCCAAGTTGGACTTCCATAGTGGCTATCATCAGGTCAGAGTTGCAGAGCAAGATGCATGGAAGACTTCTTTAAAAACAAAATAGGGATTGTATGATTGGTTGGTTATGCCTTTTGGCTTAACTAATGCTCTTGCTACTTTCATGAGAACAATGAATGATTTATTCAGACCTTTTATTAATTATTTTGTCATTGTATATTTGGATGACATTCTTATATTTAGTAAAACATGGGAAGAACATTTAAAGCGTGTCAAGTAGACTGTAGATGTGTTGCAAAAAGAGAATCTTCATGTTAAACTCTCACAATGTAAATTTGGCAAAACATCTTTGAATTATTTGGGTCATATTGTAGGGGGTGGTGAATTGAAGATAGATCCATCTAAGGTTGCAATCATTCTAAACTAGCCTAAACCCAAACCCAAATCTGCTGCAAAAGTTAGAAGCTTCTTAGGAGTAGCACAGTATTGGAGAAAGTTTATTTCTAACTTTTCCCTGATTGAAGCTCCCTTACATGCTTTAACAGGATTGAACAAGGTGTTTTAGTGGGAGGAAAATAGCAAAAAGCCTTCGACACCTTGAAAGAAAAGATCAGTACAACACTAGTACTAGCACTACCCGATCTTAAAAGACCATTTGAGATTGAAATGGATGTCAGTGACTATGCCATGGGAGCAGTGTTGATGCAACATGGTAAACCCATATGTTATCATTCTAAGACATTTAATTCTGCAGTAGTTAATTATCCCACATATGATAAAGAACTGTATGCATTAGTACAGAGTGTGAAAAAGTGGAAACACTACCTAACAGGCAAAGAGACAGTTATACATACTGATCATCAACCACTTCAATATTTGTACTCAGAAACTAAGTTGCAACAATCAAGATACTATAGGTGGATGGGTTTTCTACAACAGTTTCATCTATTCATCAGATATAAAGAGGGCATACATAATAAAGCTACAGATATGTTGTCTAGACCAATCTTGAATGCATCTACTATACTTAAGCATAATTCAGTATTGCATGAAAACTATATTGAACAATATCCTCAAGATGTAGATTTTAAAGATGTATATGCATCTCTAAGTCATGGAAAACAAGTAGAAGAATTGGATTATCATGTTAAGGAAAAACTCTTGTATCATTTGGTAAAGTTATGCATTCCTCAAACATAAAGAGTAAAGATAATTTGAGAAGCACACACTTCTCTAATATCAAGTCACTTTGGTATAAGTAAAACAGTTGCACAGTTGCAAAGAATTTGTTATTGGCCAAAATGAATGAGATAGTTTCTAGATATATAAGAGGGTGTACCATGTGTGCTAAAATCAAACCCAACAATAGAAAACTAGGCTTGTACACTCCACTACTAGTTTCTTCTCATCCTTGGGAAAGTGTTTCTATGGACTTCGTTGGGGGACTACCTAAATCTAGAAATGGTCATGACTATTTATATGTATTTGTGGATATGTTTAGCAAAATGTGTATTTTAATACCTTGTAACAAACAGATTACAGCTGAACAAACTGAAAAGTTGTTCTTTCAGCATGTATGGATTCATTTTGGATTACCCACTTCCATTATCTCTGATTGAGATACCTGATTTGTTGGGAAATTTTGGTCAAGTTTGTGGGAATTGGTGGACACCAGACTGAAGAAGAGCACAACTTTTCATCCACAAACAAATGGCCAAATAAAAGTGGTCAACGGGACAATGATCCAATTGCTCATAGGCTATCGCAGTAAGCATCCCAATCTTTGGGATGAACATTTATGTTATGTGCAACATGCTTACAACCAAGCTAAACATTGTTCTACACATAGATATCCTTTTGAGACCTATTTTGGTTTCACACCAAGGTCTCCCTTGGATTTTTTCTTTGGTAAAGACAAAGCGATTGATAGACATAGTAATGTGGACAAGGCAACCAAGTTCATTGAACAAATCCAAGAGATTCACCAGGAAGTACAAGAATAGCTAGAAAATATCCAAGCCAAGTACAAGGTAAGGCATGACAAGCATTAGAATGAGCATAGTTTCCAAGTTGGTGATCAAGTTTGGTTGTATATCAACAAAGACAAAATGCAAGGTGAAGGTAAGAAGCTGAAGCCAATAAGGTACGGACCTTTCAAGATACTTGAGGAAATTGGTGAGAATGCCTTTCACCTTGATTTACCAGCTTACATGGACATCTACTCAGTTGTTAATGTAGACAACTTGTGACTATTTGAACCTTCATTTATTGAAGATCCTGAAGAGTAGAGTCAATTTCCTTCTATTGATGATCTGTTACATGAATATCTCCATGAGTTGCAGGAAGATATAGTTTTGGATAGGAAGGTGAGAACTATGCGAAGGGGGGATGTTGAGTACCTGAGGATTGGACTCAAAGGTTCAAAACCAAGTAGTGCAGAATGGATAGAAATTGGGCAAGTGAGGAATATGTATCCTCACTTGATTGATGCTTGAAAACCAACTTTTGGTGGTCCAAAAGATTTTCAGTGGGAAGGCCATGATCCGAATTGGATCCTTAAGAACTCTCTAAGTTTTCATAACTCTGTAAAATTCATGCCAAATTTTTAGTCTTACAAACGTTGAGCTTATAAAAAATATCCTCGAATAGTTGTAATTTGTGAGAAGTACCGAGCAACAAGGACCCTCGGCTGAACACCTAGACTGTTGGCCCATGGTAACGCGCGCTGCCATGAAAGAGTAAAATGGGAAGCCTTTTTGAGAAACAGGCGAGGTTTCTGATATGCGATTAGCAACAAGTCGCTAATCGCATATCACTAAGCAAACTCCTCAGAGAAGAAAAGGCCCCGAGCGACCTGGACCCCAAAAGTAAAAAACGGTACAGAATTCACCGATTCCGTTAGAGATAGGTCCCAAACAAAAACCGATAGGATATCGAAAGGGCTTCGAGTGGTAAGCAGTTTCAACTGAGTCCCGCCCGATGCCACACGTCTGGTGGAAGAGAGAGAAAACCACTCACATCGGATGAGTAAATGTTATGCAAATTACACGCCCAATATGGATGGAGACCGTAGGATCTGGAGGCTCTAGATTGACAACGGACATGCGATCCGATGGATTACCGGATTCAACGGGGTAAACAGGCCAAGTTGTATAAAGTTTTGAAGTTCGACATGAATGATGAGTTGGCGGATGAATCATGTTCGAGGGAATTCTGGGAGTTAAACAAAAATAATGATAGTTCAAACATTTCCAAGAGAACTGAGACTCAGTTCGTTATAAAACAGGTGGCCACCTCCCTGTGAAGCATTGCATAGTGATGATGATGCAGAACAGAGGAATTTGAATGGACAGAGGTAGGAGAACCAGAGCACCGGGAAGCAGAAATGAACAGTAAGAAATCATATTAGCTTTAAAGCCACGAACTAACAGAAACAATGCAAGAAGTGACAAAAGTGAGCTAAGAAAGCAGAGAACATAGGGAAGAAATCGAGCTGACCTAAAGGCAGCATCGAGCTAGAGAGAGCCAGAGAGAGTCAGAGAGTCTGTGTACTCCAGAGAAGGCTTGAGAGGTTCAAGAAAACTCCTTTGTACATGCCTGTCATGTATCAGTCTTAGATTGGGCTCATACTACTGTGACCAATAAATGTCTAGTTTCAGTAAGGAGAGTTTTTGTACTCCAGAGACTTGGGGGATCCAAGTCCAATCCTACTGATTTATATCTATTGAGTGAGACTCAAATTGAGCTCACTATTGTGAAACTCTACTTTGAAAACATAATAGAAGGGCCACCACTGAAGGCTGGACTAGGAGACGTAGCCCAAGAGCATTGGGTGAAATCCTTATTAAACTTATTTTGTTTACATGTTTTCCTGTTATGTTTTCTCTAAATACTTCATTGTCTATGTATTTTGCAATCTTATCAATCCGTTAAATAAAGTAACATAGGCACATCCATGCACATGAGTCTTTAATACCTTTAATTTCTTTGTCCCAGATCAATTCTAGATCAAGTGGTATCAGACCTCTAGGTTACTAAGGTTAGACAAGCTTGTGCTGGATTTTGTTGTTGAATGTTAACTAGATCAAAGCTTGAATTAGGAGAAGAAGAGTTGGTTGAAACTAACCCTGAAATTGGAAGAGTCTATCTTAAGAGGAAAATGTCAGAAGAAAGTCCCATGGAATCACACCCTCGGTTCATGGATAGTTACATGAGCATGAGAGCCATGGTAGAGGAAATGTATAGAGAATTTAAGAGAGGTAGAGAGGAAGATTCATCAAAATCCAAACGAGATAGAGGAGCAGAAGAATATCTCCTCCATGACCACTCTAAAGGCAAAGGGAAAGAAGAATAACTTCCCACACCTCCTAGTAGCCCTGAAAACAGAAAGAAGACATCTTTGATTAAATAAGATGTTAAATTTGATTTACCAATATATGACAGAGAGTTGAATGCAGAGAAGATGGATAATTGGATTGGACAGATTGATGTTTATTGCAGAGTGCAGAGCATTGATTCAGACAATAGTAAGATTTAGCTAGCCAGCCTACACCTTGGAGGCACTGCCTTGGTAAGGTGGGAAGGCAGGACACAAGCTGACATGCAGAAGCATGGTAAAATTCTTTCTGTCTGGAGTGAATTCGTTTATGCAATTAAAAAGCAATTCTATCTAGAGCCTATATGCAGCAAGCCATGATGAGCTGGCAAACTCTTCACCAATTAAAAGGGCAAAGTGTACAAGTCTACACTCAAGAATTTAGGAAAACAACTTTGATTCTAGGAATTTCTTGAGACTCACTTGAGACTTTGTTGAAGTATATAGGCAATCTACACAGCTACTTAAGGAACACTATTCTCATGTTTAATTCCACTAGCATAGATGAGGTATCTATTCAAGCTACACATCTAGAGGCTAGAGGTAAGAATGTGAACCCAGAAGTTGGGGGTTCATCAAAACCCACTGCAAGGAAGAATAAGGAGAAAATAAAATAGAAATGGAAAGAGAGGAAGATAAATACTGTACAAAAGACCCAATCTTCATCCACTCACTGTAAGAAGGATGGGCATGATGATGAACACTGTTGCATTCTACATTCGGAGATGAAACCCAAGAAGTAAGACAGCAAAAAGAAGAAGATTGTTGCAACTATTCGAAACAACAATCGCAGCCACAAGTATAAAAGGTAAAAATTCTGAAGCATCTACTAGCAGTTCTGCACAATCTACTGACAATGAAGAAAGTTGAGCTTTTTCATATTAGAGTTGATTCCAAGCATCAAAAGATTGATACTTTGTTTGATAGTGGCTCACAAGTAAATTTAATTTCTGAAGCAATTGTAAAGAAGTTGGGATTACTAACCACACCTCGCAAAAATCCATATCCACTAGGTTGGTTATGTGATAAAGCACAACTACAAGTGACTAGACAATGTAAGCTTAGGTTTTCTTTTGGGTCAGAATTTGTAGATGAGGTTGAGTTAGATATTGTTCCCTTGGATATATGTGGAATTGTTTTAGGAAGTCCTTAATTGTACGATAGAAAAGCCATTTTTTATAGAGTTGAAAACAAGTATCAACTCGTTAAAGATGGAATAGAATATATTGTAAGAGCTCATAAACTCAAGAATAATTATACTCTCATAAACTCAGGGCAGATGAAAAGAATTGTAAATTCATGCAAACAATTTTTACTGATGGTTGTAAAGGAAAGGAAACCTAACAAAACCAATGTATTTAAGGGCTGTAATGCTAAACATCAAGCTGATTTAGAAAAATTTGTTTCAGAATATGATATACTATTTCAAGAACCTAGAGGTCTGCCACCCAAAAAGGAAATAGTACATGATATTAATTTGCGGTAAGATGCTCCATTTCCTAACATCAGAATGTATAGGTTGTCCGCTTTAGAGAATGCCGAAATCAAGAAGCAGGTACAAGAGTTGCTCAAGAAAGGATTCATAAGACCTAGCACATCAACTTGTGGGTCTCCAATTGTCTTAGTGAGAAAGAAATATGGTTCGTGGAGAATGTGCATTGATTATTGAGCACTGAATAAGATAATGATAAAAAATCGTTATCCCCTTCCTCGCATCGATGATCTATTAGATCAGTTGAAAAAAGTTGTTTGTTTTTCCAAGTTGGACTTGCATAGTGGCTATCATTAGGTCAGAGTTGCAAAGTAAGATGCATGAAAGACTGCTTTCAATACAAAATAAGGATTGTATGAGTGGTTGGCTATTCCTTTTGGCTTAACTAATGCTCCTGCTACTTTCATCAGAACAATGAATGATGTACTGAGACCTTTTATTGATGATTTTGTCATTGCATATTTGGATGACATTCTTATATTTAGTAAAACATGGGAAGAACATTTAAAGCATGTAGAGCAGACTCTAGATGTTTTTAAAAAAGGGATTCTTTATGTTAAACTCTCAAAATGTGAATTTGGAAAAACATCTTTGAATTATTTGGGTCATATTGTAGGGGGTGGTGAATTGAAGATAGATCCCTCTAAGGTTGTAGTCATTGTAAACTGGCCTAAACCCAAATCTACTACAGAAGTTAGAAGCTTCTTAGGAGCAACACAGTATTGGATAAAGTTTATTTCTAACTTTTCCCTTATTGTAGCTCCCTTACATGCTTTAAAAGGATTGAACAAGGTGTTTTAGTGGGGAGGCAAACAACAGAAAGCCTTCGACACCTTGAAAGAAAAGATTAGTAAAACACCAGTACTAGCACTGCCCGATCTTCAAAGACCATTTGAGATTGAAATGGATGCCAGTGAGTATGCCATGGGAGAAGTGTTGATGCAGCATGGTAAACCCATATGTTATCATTCTAAAACATTTAATTCTGCAGTAGTTAATTATCCCACATATGATAAAGAATTGTATGCATTAGTATAGAGTGTGAAAAAGTGGAAACATTACCTAATGGGCAAAGAGACAGTTATACATCCTGATCATCAACCACTTCAATATTTGCACTCACAAACTAAGTTGCAACAATCAAGACACTATAGGTGGATGGGGTTTCTACACTAGTTTCATCTAGTCATCAGATATAAAAAGGGCATACACAATAAAGTTGTAGATATGTTGCCTAGACCAATCATAAATGCATCTACTATACTTAAGCATCATTCAGTATTGCATGAAAGATACATTGAAAAATATGCTCAAGATATAGATTTTAAAGATGCATATGAAACTTTAAGTCATGGAAAACAAGTAGAAGAATTGGATTATCATGTTAAGGACCAACTCTTGTATCATTTGGGAAATTTATGCATTCCTCAAACATAAAGAGTAAAGATAATTTGAGAAGCACACACTTCTCTAATATCAGGTCACTTTGGTATAAGTAAAACTGTTGCACAGTTGCAAAGATTTTGTTATTGGACAAAAATGAGTGAGATAGTTTCTAGATATATAAGATGGTGTACCATGTGTGCGAAAAGAAAATCCAACAATAGAAAACTAGGCTTGTACACTCCACTACTAGTTCCTTCTCATCCTTGGGAAAGTGTTTCTATGGACTTCGTTGGGGGACTGCCTAAATCTAGAAAAGGTCATGACTATTTATATGTTGTTGTGGATAGGTTCAGCAAAATGTGTATTTTAATACCTTGTAACAAATAGATTACAAGTGAACAAACTGCGATGTTGTTCTTTCAGCGTGTATGGATTCATTTTGGATTACCCACTTCGATTATATTTGATCGAGATACCCAATTTGTTGGGAAATTTTGGTCAAGTTGTGGGAATGGATGGACACCAGACTGAAGAAGAGCACAACTTTTCATCCACAAATAGATGGCCAAGTAGAAGTGGTCAACAGGATAGTGATCTAGTTTCTCAGAGGCTATTGTAGCAAGCATCTGAAGCTTTGGGATGAACATTTATGTTATGTGCAACATGCTTACAACCAAGCTAAACATTCTTCTACATAGAGATCTCCTTTTGAAACCTATTTTTCTTTCACACCAAGGCCTCCCTTGGATTTTGTATTTTGTAAAGACATGGCGGTTGATGGACATAGTAATGTGGACAAGGCAATAAAGTTCATCAAAAAAATCCAAGAGATTCACCATGCAGTACAGGAACAACTGGAAAAGAGCCAAGCCATGTACAAGGCAAGGCATGATAAGCATTGGACTGAGCATAGTTTCCAAGTTGGTGATCAAGTCTAGCTATATATCAGCAAACACAAAATGCAAGGTGAAGGTAAGAAGCTGAAGCCAATAAGGTATGGACCTTTCAAGATACTTGAGAAAATTGGTGAGAATGCTTTTCGCCTTTATTTACTAGCTTGCATGCACATCTACTCAGTTGTTAATGAGGACAACTTGTGACTATTTGAACCTTCATTTATTGAAGATCCTGAAGAGCAGAGTCAATTTCCTTCTATTGATGATCTGTTACCTAAACATCTCAATGAGATGTAGGAAGATACGGTTTTGGACAAGAAGGTGAGAACTACGTGAAGGGGGGATGTTGAGTACCCGAGGATTGGACTCAAAGGTTCAAAACCAAGCAGTACAAAATGGATAGAAATTGGGCAAGTGAGGAATCTGTACCCTCACCTGATTGATGCTTAAAAACTAACTTTTGGTGGTCCGAAAGATTTTTAGTGGGAAGGTCGTGATCCGAATTGGATCCTAAAGAACTCTCTAAGTTTTCGTAACTTTGTGAAATCCATCCCAAAGTTTCAAAGTCTTACAAAGGTCAATCTTATTAGAAATATCCTTGAACAGTTGTAATTTGTGAGCAGCGCCGAGGAACGAGGACCCTCGGTCGAGCCCACAGACCGTTGGCCATGGTAACATGCGCTGCCCTGAAATAACAAAACAGGAAGCCTTTTTGAGAAACGGGGAGGTTTCTGCTATCAAATAGTGACAAGTCGCTAATTGCATATCGTCGGGAAAACCCCTTAGAGAGGAAAAAGCCCCAAGTGACACGGACCCAAAAAGTCAAAAACTGTACGGAATTCGCCGATTCCATCAGAGGCGGGTCCCATAGGAAAACCAATAGGATATTGGAAGGGCTTCGAGTGATAAGAAATTTCAACCGAGTCCCGCCTGATGCCACATGCTGGGTGCCATGCATCCGGTAAAAGAGAGAGAAAACTGCTCACATCGGACGGGTAAACGTCATGCAACTTAACCACCCAATATGGACAGAGACCGTAGGATCTAGTGGGTCCAAATCAACGGTGGACATGTGATCCAACGGATGACCAGATTCAATGGGGTAAACAGGCCGAGTTATATAAGGGTTTGAAGTCTGGCACAAATGATGAGTTGGCAGAGGAATCATGTTCCCAAGGATTTTTGGAGTTAAACGGAAATAACGACAGTTCAAACATTTCCAAGATAACTGACACTCAGTTCGTTATGAAACAGGTGGCCACCTCCCTATGAAGCATTACAAAGTGATGATGACACAGAACAGAGAAATTCAAAAAGAGAAAGGAAGGAGAACCAGAGTGCCGGGAAGAGGAAATGAACAGTCAGAAAGTCGATTGGCTTTAAAGCCATGAACTGATAGAAACAAAGCAAGCAGTGAGAAAATCGAGTTAAGAAAGCAGAGAATAGAGGGAAGAAGCCAAGCTGACATGAAGGCAACATCAAGCCAGACAGAGCTAGAGAGAGTCCAAGAGTCTGTGTACTCCAGAGAAGGCAGGAGAGGTTCAAGAAAACTCCTCTGTATATGCCGGTCATGTATGAGTCTCAGATTGGGCTCATACTACTGTGACCAATAGAGTTTGATTTTTAGTAACGAGAGTCTGTGTACTCTAGAGACTTGGGGGATCCATGTCCAATCCTACTAATTTATATCCGTTGAGTGAGACTCAAATTGAGCTCACTATTGTGAAACCCTTCTTTGAAAACATAATATAAAGGCCACCACTGAAGGCTGGACCAGGAGCATTGGGTGAACTCCTTATTAAACTTGTTGTGTTTACATGTTTGCCTGCTATGTTTTCTCTAACTGCTTCGGTGTCTATGTATTTCACATTCTTATCGATTCGTTGCATAAAGTAACCTAGGCACATCCATGCACATGAGTCTATAATAGCTTTAATTCTTTGTCCTTGATAAATTCCAAATCACTAAGTCAACTTATATGGGGCTTGGCTTTTATTTAGTGATTCCATATATTTTTATGGGATATTTGAACTATCTTGTTTCATCTAAGTATGAATATAATTGTAAATATAGGTTATTGGAGTGGCAAATTCAATGTTAATGCTTGAGTTTGTGATTTTCAAATGGGAATTTAGGTTACCTGAAACTATAAGATTGGAATAGATGATATACAAGAGTATTCCAAATGCCCTAAAAATGGCAATCAGATTATAATAGGGGACATGAAACATGATTACAATCAAGGGTAGGGTAAACAACATTCTTTTAATTGTAAATTCCATTGTTCATGAACAACACAAGTGAGCTTTGAAAGGAACAATGATGGGAAAAATATATGACTCACATTCTAGGTTATTCAAATTCTATGGTAAAAATAGATATAAATTCTATCTTGAAAAGAAAACAAGAAGTTTGAGTGGTCATTCATGACGAAGTCCCTATACCTTCAAATATATTCAAATAAATAAGGCCTTTACCAATAAATTCAAAATTGTAATATGTTACCTGTAATAGGCATGATTAACATGACATATTTGTAGATTTGAAGAGGGATAAAAACACAAAAATAACATCACACACAAGTATTAGTGATGATCTACTTCAATCTTGATTAGACGATTTATCAAAATAAGTGAAAAAATATTTTATGTTATGTGGTTAGTAAATTTTTTATTTTATAGATCAAAATTTGGGAATTTTATTAGACCAAAGCCTTACAGTTTCTGAGAGGCTGAATTATTTCACAGTGATTGATATTGAACATTCTATACTTGCAGGGCCTCAGAAATGTTCTTCAACCTACTATTGATTTAATCAGCGTCGGTTTCACCATTTGAGTTTTGGTTTATTGAGGAGTGTAAAGTAGGATTATTTATTGTTGACCTAATTATAGACTTCTTCCTTGCAATTGACATTATTATGACCTTCTTTGTACTTACCTTGAAAGAAGAACATACTTTCTAGTGGATAGACACAAAATAATTTTTAAAAGAGTAGTTGATTTTGCAGTTTTGAATGCTTGAAAACTACAATTAATAGAATTCCAGTCATTAGAAAAAACTATCTCATCATCTACCTTGGATAACATGGGTATATTTGTACATGTTTACTATTTGATGTATCCTTAGAAATGCCCTTTGAGCTAGTTAGATGAATGGTTGGAGGAAAATGTTTTAGTTGTTGCAATAACCTCCAAGTCTTCCTTGGTCTTTTCCTTGATTGTTTCCAACACTAAAGCTCATTTCATGAGCCTTCTTGAAGTTCTGTTGCACCTTTTTCTTAGTTGATTAACTGTAATCTTTTGGCATGTTTGACTATTATGTAATATTTGTGAGCCTTTTCTAGCGGTTTCGAAGGTCTCTGTTTGTGCATATGTGTTGTTCTAACCATGTTAACATCTGTTGCACTCACAAACAAGGTCTTGAGTGTTGTTGTACAAGTGTCAACATGGTCGTCCTAAAGTCTATCTTAAGTGTCGCACTTGTCACATCTTCTCATGTGGCAGTCACACAGAGGGGAATGTTGTTATTTTGTGTTATGATGATCTATGTTGTCATGTCATGAAATTATGCTAAGTGTGTGATTGTAATTCAAGTTCATCATGAGGAAATCTCTATTCCCACACTTAGCCATTTTCGGAAAATCTTCCCAACTAGGAATTTTAGCTTCATCGAGCCCTGATTAAGTTTCACATTTCATAGTCCCAACCCTCTTGGATGTGAGCCTGTTGCTTGGAACCACATAGTCACTATCTTGCAGGGCTGTTATTATGTGCAATCCTAGAGTCTAGTGGCCTCTCTTGACCTCTAGAATTGCCCATTTGTGCCTCCTCGTTTGCCTTGAACTGCACACTTCACACCTTCAACCCTCAATATTTTCCCTTCCCTACTAAAATTGCACAATGCATGAAGAGACTAGCCTCCCTTGTCTACCAAAATTGTGCAAATTCTTCCTCCAGTTCCCTTCCTTCAGTCGAATCTCACTTCTTTCAGAAACTACATAGATCTACCCTCAGTCCTCTCAGGGACCCAGTCCCCCTTGCCTCTTGAAACTTCCTAGGTTGTCCTCCCAGGGCTCCATCCTATAGTATCCAGTTCTTAATTGAATTGCAAAAGTTTGTCCCTCAACAGGCATTGCGCAATTTTTCTCCTTAGTGAGGATTGTGTAGAAACGTTCCTCAGTCAAGTCTGAGCTGCGTACTGTGCAGCCTTAGTGATCAAGCTCTCCCCCTATCTGTTGGAACTATGTAATGCGCAATCATTAATCTCTTTATCATAGTTTGTCACTTTTCCCAAGGTCTCTTACATGTCAATTGGTCACCATGACACTTGACCAGTTTATGGATCCTTTTACCATCCGTGATGATGTTTGAACTAGCTCCCTCAAAAGACAAATAACCCAAAATATCTTGAAGTAGATGAGAAATTGCAGGAAAATAGTTGTTACCCCTTGTTAAGTTCCACCTACGCTGACCTTTCTAGATTTTCCCGCCCATTTGCTAGAATTAACTCTGAGAACAGCGCAGATATGCACTCTGTCTTCCACTGTAAACCTGCACAGGTCAATTCAAGAAAGTAAAAATAAAAATTACATTCTAGAAACACATTTGGTCGAATATTTCCCAACTAAAAGCTTCCAAGTGATGACTATTCAAACTATAACACTTAGATGATGCATCTTAATCCTTTTTCTCATGGAAACCTAATCCCTCAATTTAGGAGTCTCATCATCCTCTTTTGGATCTGAAACTCCTTCCTCTTGACTTATAAAATGACTAGATGAGGTTAGAACTCAGAGAAGATAAACTTATGCCATCAGTTTGAGATTGGAAAGCTTGTCATCTAAGGAGGAGATTGAACGCATTTTGGAACAACCTCACAGCATCAAGGTGAAGGTTTTAAGGCTTCTCTTAATCTTTAATTAATACAAATGAAAACTTTCTACCATTGATTTTTCTTATTGGAACGATGAATGGTTTATAATTGTTTATAATGTTTATTAAGGAAAATTCAATTCCTAATTTCCTTGATCATTAGGTTAGGTTGTTTGGATTATTATATCACATGTGCTTTTGATCCTTTTATGTTTGATGTTTGCAGGTATTATCAAGCATTGTGGAGTTGCTTTGAATCACAACAAGGGATCTTCATCGAGCATTTCATGAAACAGGTAAGAGGCTCATCCATTAGCTTTAATTCTTATAATTCAAACAAGTTCAACTTAGGGAAAGAGTCAGTTCAATTGTTTTTCCTGTTTCCAATTTTCGTTAAGGATCTAGGGAGATCATTGTTGTCCTCAAGAGGGATTTGTCTGGTGTAACAAATTGGTGACCATACTGGGGAATGTCTTTGTTATCATATTTTTCCTTAGCTTTTCTTCTGATTCTTTTGATCTATCTTGACTTGAGTCTTTATAAATTAATGACCTTTTAGATCTGTGTGGTTGATTCTTTGATTTTTTATTTTTTTTTCATTTTTTTTACTCCTGCGATGTTTTTTTTTTGCTGACAAAGCTCAATTTTGCACTAGTTTCATCATAGAAATTGGGTGCATGCGCTCTGTTTTGTATTGTTTACCTGCACAGGCCTTGAGATTGTTTTGAAATTTTGGCTTTTTCTTCAACCCAGACCTGATTTTTTTTTTCTGGAAGTGTCATTACCTTTGTTTAGACTGTGTTATGTATCTTTTGAACTCGTTTGAGTGCTTTGTTAATGATTTTTGAGAATTAGATCTCTTTGAAGAAATTACTTAGGTTTGTGCCTAGTTGATTTTCTATTAATAAAAAAAAGATAGGTTGTCCTTATGTTTATGATATTCTTATTTTGTTCTATCAAATACACTAGTTAGTCTTAGTTTCTTTCATATTTGTGGTCAAACTCATTTTTGAATTTCAAATTAGGATTTCTTAAGATCTAGTGCTTTTGTGAAGGAATTGTGGTCATTTTTTCTTAATAAAGGAAATTGTTTCTTTCAATCTTGGAAATTTCTTGATTACACTGTTACTATCATTAAATCAAAGCATTCATCGGGAAAATGTGTTTTCTCCAACTCTCTTAATTGATTTTTGTGTGCTTGAATGTTTTGAGTGATAAAAGATAAAAATTATTTTGGCTTATTTGACATTTAGGGAAATCTAGAATTTGGTTTGTTTCATGAATTTTCATTACATTAAAGTGAAATTGGTTGTTTTAGAAAAATTGGGAAAGTTGTGCGTTTTGTGTTTTAGTTAAGAAAAACTCAAGTAAACTCTTTCTTTCCTATAAATAGGATTTCATCAAATTTGAAATTTGTTATTGCATTTTTTAGTGCATTAAGATTTCAATTCATGGCATAACATCATAACTTTCACCTTAATTACCTATTGAGTAAAGAACAACTTAATAATACATTGTTAATTAAAATGCATCTAGAATTTGACATTTTTTAGGGATCTTTCCACCTACAGTAGCTTAAGTATATGGCTTCGGAAGAGGGAAGGAAGTGATCTTTCCAAAGCTACAAATGAACAGAGAATCTTGAGTTAGGTAGAGAAAATCCAATTATTTTCATTTTTCTCTGGGAAGCTCTTATTGTACATGAGTTAAGCATGCAATCATGTTGAATCTGGTAAAGTGATCATACCCACTTCATTGGCCTAGATATAGTGATTTTCACATACTACAACGATACTGAATGGTACTTGGCATCCCTTGAAATTAAACCTCCATTTGATCATGTGGAGGAGCCTTCAAGGGGATTGAGCTTGTTACTCTTCCCTTGTGTGTACGTCTGATTTGCGACTGTCCCCCCCAGGTAAAATTGTTGTATTTTGTGAACTTAGTGAATATAATCCTCGGGATCTACCTAAGGTGATGATAGAGGGAAGGTCATGTTGTACTTGGAACAGGCATTGACTAGACTCACTCAAACTTTTTGGAGGGTAATCTGTGCTTAATATGGTTTATAGCAGAGTTACTTGTACCAGACTATTTCATTAAGCAAGGTTGTCAGGGTAACTGGTTCGAAATGCTCCTTTCTATATATCTTTTCACCTTGATCAGTAAGACGTTGGATTTCATCACCAACTAGTAATTATTGATCTCTATGAAGACTCAGTTTGTATGGTTTGAACTCCTAGATTTTTAGCGTGTGTTACATTCTTTGTTGTTCTTTTTACCTTCTATAGACTTTGTAGAAATTTTGAATAATATGACACATATTCATAGAGAGTATCCTGATTATACACTTATAAGTGGAACATGCATAATACATAACCTCCTCTATGTTGATCATCAATTTACAGAAGTAGAAACATTCACAGGCACACATAGAAGCATCAATCACACATATCAACACAGTATTTTCCCAGGGAAAGCATCTCGCTAAAAACCCCAACTATCTGTATATTATATTGATTGAATCATGTAACAATACATAGTACAATACTCATCCCAAGTACTCACTACTATCTCCTCATGCTACACACAATACAGCTCAGATTTGATCTCCAAATCTCCCCCGCTGCTTGCCTGCCTCCACAGCTCAATACCTGCTCAAGAATTGATGAGAATGGTTTACCAAACTCGTATTTCACCTGCAAATAATCACTCACACTGTGTTGGATGTGAGGATAGGCTACAATTCTTGGTATTGGCCAATTCATTCGCATACTCAATCCCTTTGATTGTGCAAATCATCATGCACAGCCATAGTCACAACTGATAGCACTCTGATCCTCTAACACCTGTCCCTGTTGAACTGAACATGCACTGACATGCAACTAAGTTAACTGATGTATTCTATAGTTGCATTATGAGTTAATAACTTGTGAATTAATTAATAACTAATTCACCCAACTCATCTCTATTCTATTGATCAGTTAGACTAAATACAACCAGTTTAACAAAGCTAAACTGAACACAACTCCATCAACTGCACCTCCAGTCCACTAAACTCAACTCACTTGAGTTCTAACTGAAGTCCTGCATGCAAATATTAGTCATCCCATAGGTAACCATGTGTTTCCCTCTGGGATCTGCATGTACCACATCCGTAGCTCATCCTGAAGTGCTCCAAGAGAATAAGATCAAGTTTATAGTCCAAATATTATTATGAGACAAT
This sequence comes from Pinus tabuliformis, assembly GCA_031772625.1. Taxonomy (NCBI): domain Eukaryota; kingdom Viridiplantae; phylum Streptophyta; class Pinopsida; order Pinales; family Pinaceae; genus Pinus; species Pinus tabuliformis. The sequence goes on along the minus strand of CM062805.1, from coordinate 85,753,137 downwards.
AATATTTGACTTTTCTATTTTTGACAGCCAGTCTAAAAATAGACTTTGATCACTCACACTATGATCACTCACACTGTGGTCACCCACACTGCGATCACACTGTGATCACCCACACTGTGATCATCCACACTGTGATCAAAAATAGAACTTGCGCCATAATTTGCCTGCGGGCCCACTTAGTGAAGGCGACTCCTTTCCACTAAGCTCCATCATCTTGTTGCATTCTCAACAAGCATTTCTTGTTGCACACTTTTCAACACTCCCTCTCAACAAGAAAGGCTTCCTCTCAAACCCGATCCTGAAACTCTGGAATGTTCTCCATGCAACACATCTGGCTGGTCCACTTGCTCTGTCATCAAAGTCTCTGACTGCTACTGCCTATGTCGACTGAAGACTCTGCATCTCTGTTCTCTTCAGTATCTGACTGCTCTAGCCTCTGTCACTTTGATCTCTGACTGCATCTGTGCTGCTGCTAGTTCTATCTCCCAGCATTGCATCTGCACTGCACCTCCCAACTGACCTCCCTGTTGGCTAGAAACACCCTCTGATGTTGAAGCTCTACCTGATGCTGACAAGTGCTCCCTCTCTGACATCTGCGCTATTGCAACATCTCCATGCATCTTGCACCATTGCACACCTCTTTGTGCCACCTAGCACTATGTAAAACACTTGTGCCTCTCGCATTGCTGCAGCTTGCTAGCTATGCACTGTCCTGGGATTCCCTGCACTATCGCTCTCTCTGCCACTCCATCCACATCTGTCTCTACCCAATCAGTCAGTTCTTGCTACTACACATCTTGGGCTCCCGTAGCAAGGTCTCATCCAAGAGGTTAGGTACCTCAAGGATCCTGCCCCTTCTCCTTGGGACGATCAATCCACATCACCCCACCCCCTACCTGGAGGTATGGCTGCATGCGATCCCTCAGCCCCCCTAGCTTGAATTTTCCCCCTACTGGAGGTCTCTGGATGAGTAGATGTCTCTACTCGATCTCCTCTCAGCTTCCCCTGTTGTGGCTCCTCCACAACCTCCTGAAGCTGCTGCACCAATCGTGGCTCCTCCACAGTCATTTGAGACTTCTTCTGGCTCTGCATGTTGAGAGGTAATGTATGCTCCCTCTCAACCACCATGTCTCCATCATGACAACTAAAGCATCGCACTTTCGATTTGTCAACCTTCTTCCCATCATTGGAAGAACAAGATTTGGAAAGAGAAACCTTCTCCTTCCCCTTCCTTGCCTTACTCGCTAAGGCACAGTTCTCCTCATCATGCATAGATGAAGAACTGTCTCTGGTGCATCATCTGATATCCTCCTGTATCAAATCCGACCATGGTCGTTCCCAATTTGGTAGTTTCTCCCTTCCATTCACCGAGTCCTGGTAGCTATGCCAACTCTTAGGAAGGTCAAGGAGTGCTAGACTCACCATCCTCATTCGACAGTCACCCCCACACTTCCCAACTCATCTCGGCATTAGGTGAAATTTGTGAGATACTGGGGCATACTGTCTCCATTCTCACACTTAATGTTTTTGAGTTTTATCTCTTGCTTTGGAATTAAATTCGAATTCCACCAGCACAAAACTCAACCGCTTCCGATCTAGAATTTGTGAGAAGAAAGTATTTCTTGTACAGAGATCGACTGTATGGGCATTCACCGGATATCTCACCTTCCAAAAGAAGGATGAATCTAGAGGCTACCTAGCCCGATTACAGACTCTTCCTGAAGAAATAAAATGTAAACACTTTCTGAATAATAGATCCGATGATCAATCCTCGCTTGATATCCTGTAAAAATCTCTTCTACAAATCAAGCAGCTCCGATACCATGTATAAATTTTGAAAAATATGACACATATTCATAGAGATTATCCTGATTATACACTTATAAGTGGAACATGCATAATACATAACCTCCTCTACGTTGATCATCAATTTACAGAAGCAGAAACATTCACAGGTGCACATAGAAGCATCAATCACACATATCAACACAGTATTTTCCCAAGGAAAGCATCTCGCTAAAAACCCAACTATCTATATATTATATTGATTGAATCATGTAACAATACATAGTACAATACTCATCCCAAGTACTCAGTACTATCTCCTCATGCTACACACAATACAGCTCAGATTTGATCTCCAAATCTCCCCCGCTGCTTGCCTACCTCCACAGCTCAATACTTGCTCAAGAATTGATGAGAATGGTTTACCAAACTCGTATTTCACCTGAAAATAATCACTCACACTGTGTTGGATGTGAGGATAGGCTACAATTCTTGGTATTGGCCAATTCATTGGCATACTCAATCCCTTTGATTGTGCAAATCATCATGCACAACCATAGTCACAACTGATAGCAATCTGATCCTCTAACACCTGTCCCTGTTGAACTGAACATGCACTAACATGCAACTAAGTTAACTGATGTATTCTATAGTTGCATTATGAGTTAATAACTTGTGAATTAATTAATAACTAATTCACCCAACTCATCTCTAGTCTATTGATCAGTTAGACTAAATACAACCAGTTTAACAAAGCTAAACTGAACACAACTCCATCAACTGCACCTCCAGTCCACTAAACTCAACTCACTTGAGTTCTAACTGAAGTCCTGCATGCAAATATTAGTCATCCCATAGGTAACCACGTATTTCCCTCTGGGATCTGCATGTACCACATCCGTAGCTCACCCTGAAGTGCTCCAAGAGAATAAGATCAAGTTTATAGTCCAAATATTATTATGAGACAATAATATTTGACTTTTCTATTTTTGACAGCCAGTCTAAAAATAGACTTTGATCACTCACACTATGATCACTCACACTGTGGTCACCCACACTGTGATCACACTGTGATCACCCACACTGTGATCATCCACACTGTGATCAAAAATAGAACTTGCACCATAATTTTCCTGCGGGCCCACTTAGTGAAGGCGACTCCTTTCCACTAAGCTCCATCATCTTGTTGCATTCTCAACAAGCATTTCTTGTTGCACACTTTTCAACAGACTTTAGGTGTAAATTAGGTATTGTGTAATTTATTAATTGAAAATTTTTCATTGTGGAAGAATTACCAAGACAATCACGTAGGATACTCGGGGGATCCCCTTGAGTATACACCGAGTCAGTTAGAAAATAAAAAATCTCAAAAATCTAAATCATGGGGATCGATAACTATAGTGGAAACTGAAACTTCTACTATTATAGACTATGATGTAAAAGGAATTGAAGTTAATCAACCATCAAATTTACTATTTCAGGGCTTGAAGTGACAGAAATTGAATTTTCTCAAACTCAAAAATTGACATCACACTCAGAAGGAATTGATTTATAAATTACTAAACTCATTCAAACTGAATCAGATACTAGATACTTTTCAGATACAAATTGTATTTCTGATCTAGATATTGACAGAACTGAGTCTAATATTTCTGAAACTGAGACTTATACGCCTGTTATAGCGCATATTCCAGATCCTCCACATTCACCACATGTGAAACTTATAATTACTGATAGTCTCCCTCCTGGTCTCGTTACCCTTAAAGAACTTGTTTTAGATGAAGAGGAAGAACCAATAGTTTCTACCAGTGAACCGTCAAATATCTCAGAGCCTTTATTTAGATCTTTTCACCTTGACCCTTGGAATTTCACACCCTTGAACTTTTTAGGACAAGGGATTCCATGATACGTGACTCATTACTCTACCGTACTATGTTTTGACTAGTATATGGTGGCTTCTAGAAGCACCTCATTAGATAGATATTTGTTTCTTACTTCTTCGGAGTCAACATTGTATGGTGGTTTTCTACCGCCTAGATATCACTCTCTTACTGGATCTTATTCAGGAGCTTCTTCCTCAAATTCATCTTTAAACATGTCAAGTGGTGTATTTAATCCTTCTAATGAAGGTTGATATCTGAACAATTTATTAATATGATTTATGGTAATGTTGGTAATCCTCAAATCAACCCAACTGGTGGTTATTACCCGTCTTGGGGGAAACCATCGTATCCTCCACCTGGAGGTCTGTTGGCATTATGATGCATGTGTTGTCCTTGATGGAAACTCGCTTGTAGAAGAACAACTCACTTGTAATGGTAACTAGATGAATTGACAAGACAAATAGCAGAGATGAGAGAATGATGGAACACAAAGATATCAGAGGTGACAGAATGATGGAGTAGAATAATGGATAACGATTTGATACATGAAGATTATGTTAGTGTTGTCCTTGATGACAATCTACTTGATGAATAGACTACTTGATGAAGGTATAAACAGGATGTGACAGAGTACATGGCAGTTGTGTTTACAGCTATGAAAAAATGCAGGATTGTTTAGAGGAATCAATTCAGAAGCGATGTATGATGACAACTCACATTGTTCAGAGGAAAAAGATTAATGGCATAGAAGAAAAACATTATGGAAGAAAGGATTACATATCAAAATCAAGGAATTGAAGAAAAATAATGTTTTAAGTTTTATTAAGTTGTATACACTGGTTCACCCAGTCCAACTAGTGTATACAAGCGGGTTCATAGAACAATAGAGCATATATGTATACATGCACTTTCACAAGAGGAAAAGTGTGTATGGTATGGAAATGAAGGGTAAAGAATACCAAGGGTCAATACCATCATGATAGCCCACAATATTGAGTGGAATAATGGTTACTTAATCCCGTCTAAGAATACCACAGGTTCTAAGTGTTGTTCTAGTCTGAGGTATTGAGAAAGGCTCTAGGTATATAATGAAGTGAAGATATAAGTGTGAAGGTTTGCAAGTATTGTATATCTTATGAAGAGTTAGATCAAAAGAAAATATGCATGTTATGGGTTTCTGATGCTTTTCTTGATTTGAACTAAGTATGCACCTGAGTGTTTGATGATGGATGAGATCTAATGATGGATTAGGATCATAAGACCTGAAATGAATTATCATTATGTGATCTGATAATGGATAGGGTATGGTGACTCCACTGGGGAACTGAATGTTTGTTTATAACTACTGTCTGTTTTCTAAAGCTACAGATGGAGCCTGAAGTTATCCAGGTAGCCTTTGAAACTGTCTTTGCTCTGCATTGACGGGAGTAGATAAAAGCTACTTCATTCAATCTCCAGTATAGCTCTAGGTTTTAGACAGTTGTTCCAAAGATTTGATCAGTTTCCCTCCCATAAAACATTTCCATAAAATACCAAAAAACAGGTTTAGAAGCTGGCTCCAAAGAAGAAAACTCGGTACACTAGGTCAAACCCTGACCCAAATCCTCCAGCTATTTTTGAAAATCCAAACTTAATCCCTAAGACCCTTAGGAAACAAGAAGAACAAGAAAGTTCTATTGCTTTAGACCTTGAAACAGTTCAGCAGAGCTATATCCCAACTCCTGCTAAAGTCTCAGTCTGTCTTCACGCAACTGCTGCTTCTCCTAGTTCTTCATCCAGCCCCCAAAGCACGTTCACCACACCCCCATCCACAACACATATTTCTACCACTGTCCCTACTGTTCCAGCTGCCCCATTTCTTCCTGTTGTCCCATTTATCCCTATAAATATGGCAAATCGATATGCTCCTCTTCAGTTTCCTGGAAATCTAGGGGCTATGCCTCAGGATTATCAAAGTAAAATCACATATTTCGATGGTACTGGCTCCTATACAGCCCAACAACACACTAAGAAAATGCAAGATTATTTTGAGAATTATGAAATAGATGATGATGATGTGAGAATGAATATTTTTGTCCAAATTTTAACTGGCGATGTGAGGGTTTGGTTTAGAGCACTTCCTGCAAATTCTATAGCTGATTCAGAAGCTCTTTACCAATCCTTCTTAAACAGATGGGAAAAGAAGAAAGACCCTTTACACATTTTAATAGAATATGACAATTTGAAGAGAGGCCCACAAGAAACCGTCCAAGACTATTGTGCTAGGTTCAACAATGTTTATAATACCATTCCTCAAAACCTTAGACCTCCACCTGATCTAGCTTTGATCAAATTTCTCGATGGATTTGATTCTGATATGGCATACCAATTGAGGGAAAGAGCCCCTCCAAGCTTATCTGACATGCATAATATAGCTGTTAGTGTGGAGGCAAATCCGATTGCCAAACGAAATCGAGCAAGAGTTGAAAGAAGAACAACTTTCAAAGAGGAACCTTCAGCATTCGACCAAAAACTTGATGCAATCATCAAAGGTATGGCCAGACTTGGGGATAGGGTGGAAACTATTGAAAGGAAATCATCATGGGAAGGTCAACCAAGTAACAATACAAGAAACCCAAATTTTATAAAAAATCAAAATCCTAATGTTGGAAGGGTTGGCCCTGATCAGAACATCATACCTCCATTCCAAGAGAATTATGCCACGGCTTCAACATCTAGTGAACCAATAGAGGACACCCAAATCAACCTAATGGGATTGAACAGTGAGCAACAAATTTTCTTGACCCAAGATGACCAAGAAGCTCACAATTTTAATCAATTTCAAACCAAATCTGAAGAATCATTTGATTTTAGGGAAGGCTGTGATGCATCAGTCTATGAGGTTCATAAATAGTACAAACTAAGAAGTAGAACCATAGATTTTCCTGAACCTACCAAGCCGAAGGATACCAAAAAGCCAAAGAAGACAAAGGATAACACTGTCCAGATGGAACCCTCTAATAAAACAGACCCAGACCCAAAGGAAGTCACTATGGAAGATGTATCAAACTCACAGTCTTCAAAAAATCAACCATACACTTCCCATTCTTCAAAAGAAAGTCCAAACTGTTCTCTTCAGAATAATTTCAAATCAGATATACCTGAAAACAACACTCATAAGCAAGAGAAGATCATTGAAAATCCAGCTGAAAAGGAAAATTCTGTTACCCATAATGCAAAAATATAGGTAGAAAAACCTTTTAACTTGGAAATGGAAATAGGTAAGATGAAAATAGCTATTCCTCTCTCTGAATTAGCCAAACATGAAGTTTACAGATAGCGAATCAATCGGTCACTCCAAATACCAGAGAATAAGGATGCAGTCAATGTTCTAGATGATCAACCAGAGTTGATTTTCGGTCCGGAAGTCAATGGTAAAACAACAGATGGAGGAATTCCTCCATTCTATGTAAGCTTGAACATTCATGACAAAGTGCTACATAATGCAATGTTTGATTCGGGAGCTTCCCATAACCTAATGCCAAAATCTGTGATGGAGAGACTAGACCTAGATATCACAAGGCCCTACAAAGACTTGTTCTCATTTGATTCCAGCCAGGTCAGGTGTCTAGGCCTAATAAAAGACCTTTGTGTATCCTTAGTCCAATATCTGGCTAAAACAATCTTGATGGATGTGGTGGTAGCTGACATTCCACCCAAGTATGGTATGCTTTTGTCAAGATCTTGGGGTGCAAAACTCCAAGGGTCTTTGCAACTAGACATGTCCTATGCCACTATTTCAGTCTTTGGCCAGCCAAAGAGATTATACCGAGAAACACTAATGAAGTATGTGGTTAGCAGCCAAGAAAAACTCCAAAATTTCCCCATCTATTCTATGCATTCCGACATGGATTCATTCATCTTATACAATGTTGGGATGTGCACCAAAACTGATATCAAACCCATAGAAGCAGCACCAACACAAAGCATAGAAGAACAATCTAGTACCAAAGGTCAAGAAATTGTTGATATGGTTGATGCAACAAAGGGAGATGATATACCACATAAAGTACATGAGCCAAATCTGCCCACTGAACAAGCTTCTAAAACTCTTAAGGCTAATCATAACCAAGAGACCTTATGGTACTTGGAGTTTGATGGTTCTGTCAACAAATTAGGAGCAGGGGCAGGGGTTTGGATTCACAACATGCAAAATGACCATGCTGAAGGTCATGCATATAGGTTAAATTTTAGATGCACGAACAATATGGCCGAGTATGAAGCCCTTTTGTTAGGACTCAAACTGATCAGAGATGTACGGGCAACCAAAGTTTCAATTCTAGGGGATTCAGATCTGATCATACAACAGATGAAGGGGAATTTTGTTACAAATGATTTAAGGTTGAGGGCTTACAGAGGAGCAACCATTGAAATTCTTAACACCTTCTCAGAATCTCAACTCACCAAGATTTCTAGAAAGCACAGTTTACATGCCCATAGCTTGGCAACTTTTTCCAGCACTTGCAAGCTGCCTTTTGAACCCAACCACTACTTCACTACTGAGATTAAACATAGGCCTGTTGTTCCAGATAATGTCAAAAATTGGCAAGTCTTTGAAAATGATACACAGATAAATAACTTCCTGACTTTGAAAGAGGAATTCTCTAGCATAAACATTGATACAAGCACCATGGAGGATTCACAACAGATAGACAAAATTGTACAAAACATATCAGCTGAAACAACAAATCTAATTTTACACCCAACAACTTTTGATGACAAGAATTTACAAGAGCTGAAGCAAGCAGATTTTGATGAAATAGCTGAGGCAGAAGCTGAAGTAATCGAACTAAAAGATAATTTTCTGCCTACAGGCTTAACTCCTTTGGAGGATTTATTCAATTCAAATGATATTCCAAGGAAGCCAAAAATGCAACCACTCAATGCAGAAACTGAGGACTGCAATATTGGAACCACAAAAAACCCCAAAATGGTAAAACTATCAAAAGCCTTGCCTGCTGATCAGAAATTGAAATACATTGACTTGTTTAAAGAATTCCAAGATGTGTTTGCCTGGAGTTATGAGGACCTCAAATCTTATGATACTTCAGTCATCCAACATACTATACCCTTGAAAGAGAATCAAAAACCTTTTAAACAAAAGCTTAGAAGTGTGAATCCTGTCCTCCTTCCCTTGATTGAAAAAGAAGTTAAGCATAGGTATGAAGCTGGAATCATTACACCTATCAGGTTCTCAGAGTGGATTTCAAATCTAGTACCCACTAGGAAGAAAACGGGAGAGATAAGATTATGCGTTGACCTAAGAAATTTGAATAAAGTCTCCCTCAAAGACCATTACCCCTTACCAAAAATGGATCATATCCTACAAAGGTTAGTGGGAGCCTCTAGGATCTCATTGCTAGATGGATTCTCAGGATTCAATCAGATCTTAGTACACCCAGATGATCAAGATAAAACTACTTTTACAACACCTCGGGGAACCTTCAAATATGTCAAAATGCCTTTTGGACTCAAAAATGCAGGGGCTCCTTTTCAAAGAGCAATGGACATAACTTTTGCCAAAGAGATCCATGATTTCTTAGTCATACACCTTGATGACCTCACTGCTTTTTCAAAATCAGACCAAGAACATCTAGAACATTTAAGGCAAGTGTTCCTAATTTGCAGAAAATATGGCATATCATTGAACCCAAAGAAATCATTGTTTGGCCTAGAAGAAGGAAAACTCCTTGGTCACATAATTCCAAAAGATGGCACTAGGATTGATCTAGACAGAATTCAAGCTATCCTTCAAGTGCCTCATCCAAGGAACATCAAAGAACCACAAGCATTTTTAGGAAAGATCAATTTCCTAAGAAGGTTCATTCCCAATTTGGCTAAGCTTATAAGATTGTTAAATAATATGTTGAAGAAAGATTCTAAAGTCAAATGGACGATGGAAGCAAAACAAGCCTTTGAGGACATCAAAACAGCCCTAACAAAAACACCAGTCCTCACAAGTCCCAAGTTTGATAGAGATTTCATCATTTTTTCCTTTCCATCTGAGCATACAAATGCTTCTATCCTATTACAAAAAGATGACCAAGGATGTGACAAGCCCATTGCCTTTTTTAGCAAATCCCTTAGGGATGCACCTTTAAAATATCAAATCATGGAAAAACAAGCTTATGCCCTTGTAAAGGCCATCAAGGATTTCAGAGTTTATATCTTGTACTCACATGTGATAGCCTACATTCCAAATGTTGTGGTAAAGGACATTTTAACTCAAGAAGGAATTGAAGGTAAGAGGGGCATATGGATAGCCAATATTTTAGAATATGACATTGAAATCAAGCCTACAAAACTGATAAAAGGACAAGGGCTAGCCAAATTAATGACTGAAACCAACTTGCAAGCCCTTGATATCAATGAATTGGACAATGAACAGGAGATGGCGACTCCACAGATCAATCAAGCCTTTTTGCAATCACCTTGGTATGCTGACAGATGTTTCGTATTGTTAAACCTGCAAGCTCCTCTAGGGTTTTCCAGAACTAAAAAGAGATTCTTGAAGATGAAGGCATCAAAGTTTTGTATTATAGACAATGTCTTACTTTGGAAAAATCATGAAGGTGTTTTGCTTAATTGCCTAACATTGGATGAAACTGACAAAGTCCTCAAGGAAATTCATGCAGGTGATTGTGGAGGACACTATACTGGAAATCGACAGCTGATAAAATCTCAAGGGCTAGATTTTATTGGCCTTCCCTGTTTGCTGATGTGAAAAATTTTGTAATGTCATGCCATAAATGCCAGATCTTTGAAGGCAAGAGAAAGCTGCTACCTTTACCTCTCAAACCTGTTTTCACTGAAAGACCATTTCAGCAATGGGGTTTAGACTTCATTGGTGAAATCCACCCTTCATCCTCTGGCCACCACAAGTGGATTTTGACTACTACAGACTATTTTACCAAATGGATAGAAGCCATCCCTTGTAGGCAAGCCAATGACTCGATCATCATGTAATTTTTAAAAACCAACATCTTGTCCAAATTTGGCTGTCCGGAAAAAATTATTACAGAAAATGTTGCTGCATTCAAATCCAAAAGAATGATCAGTTTTTGCCACAAATACCACATTACCTTGGGCCACTCCACAGCCTATTATCCTCAAGGTAATGGCTTAGCTGAGTCATCCAACAAAAGCCTCATCAACATCATCAGGAAGGTATTAGAGGAGAACAAAAAGAATTGGCATAAAAAACTTGTGAATGCACTATGGGCAGACAGATTGACCACCAAAAGATCTATTGGTACTAGTCCATATGAGTTGGTATATGGCCTGCAGGCAAGATTCCCTTCATCTTTGGGAATCCCTGTAATCAAGTTGCCGCAAGAGATACAAGCAGAGCCTAATGATATTCAAAGAAGAATCAATCAAACTATTCACTTACAGCAGACAAGAGAGGAAGTATATCAGAGAACCTAGGTTCTACAAGATAAACTCAAGAACATATTTGATGGAAGAAAAAAGGCTCATGACTTCTGCATAGGAAACAAAGTACTGAGATGGGACTCTAGGAGAGAGGATAAAGGGAAACATGGGAAATTTGATTTTCTTTGGAAAGGACCATATGTTATTCATGCTGTACAAGGTAACAACACCTATTTTTTGAAGAGTTTGGATGGCACAGATAATGAGGAAGACCCAGTCAATGGGAGAATGCTCAATCACTATTTTGACTCCCTTTGATCAACACAAAACCACTGTATATTCTACATAAATATTTGTATTTCCAGCAGTTTTCATTTACAACAATTAGATAAGAAACAAAATGCAGCAGATTTTGAAGAAAAAGTCAAGGAATTACACCACTTTGGGTGTATATTTTGAAATTACAATAAAGGATCAAGAAGAAAGCTTGGCATTTATAAAGGTGATGATTAACACTCAAAAAAATGAGCAAAGACAGAGTTGTAATTTTGCACCAATCAGCTCATAAAGACTGCACACATGCTGTAGAGATTCAGATCATTGGTTTCCGGCAGATGGAAGTTTTGAATTACAGCAACAAACTAACAATAAGGAAATCTGACCTGGTGTTCTTGGCTTTTCACCAGGAAAAGCCATCCCCAAGTGGAGCCACTGTTAGGTTCCTATACCAATAGGTTTCATTTTTCATGATTGACCAGGGAAGTGCCAAATATGTTCATCTTTTCATGCTGCAAAGGTTCCATATTTTTTATACAGATAGGGAAAATTAAAAAATGTAAAGAGGGTATGCCCTAAAAGAAAAATCAAAGGGAAAAAAGAGTAAATTGGTCAGGAAAAAGTAATAGAAATGAACCCCAAGGAAAGACCAGGAAAGTGGCCAGTCAAAATGCCACTGCTATCTTATTTGCAAGCTCACAATGTGCAAATATTGTTGCTTATCACATTTGATGGATGGCCCAACAGTTCAATCTGGACCATGCCATGTTTAAATTTGTTGTTCTAGAATAGAGAAAGAATATCTGTCCAAATAGTTCAAGCTTGGTAGATGAGTAGATAAGTAGAGAAATTAAGGAGCCCAACTGCTTAATCTGGGCCCTTGGAAGAGATAAGGGTAGACTTAGGTAGGAGGGCAGTCAAAAGAAAAAGAGGACAATTAGGGTTTACTAGTCCAAATGCACCCAATCCAAAGGAAGAAAAAATGCTAAGTGTATTAGGCTGGGTAGGTAGTTTGAGGTTGCAGAACCCGATGGGTGCTCACTTTGGTCTTGAGAAAAAGACTCATCTCATCAATGACGTTGGTACCTTGGCAGTTGTTTGTTTGCAGAACAGTGGAAGCATGACTAATTTCCCCTTCATTCCCCAGAACTTATTTGCTAACATCCCCTTAAGGACATTGGGATCTGCCCAATAGTCCTGTTTCACTTCATTCTATGAGAAATACTAAGTTAAAATCTCATTTTTCTTAGTAGAAATAAGCCACATTTCTTGTGTAAAAAGTCATCATTACACATTCCTCTCATTTTCTTATGTCTAAGTTTTCCACTTTATAAACTTGGCATTTACTTATGCAATCTCACTCCATAAAATCATATTAACACCTAACTCTATTATTTAGCTCCCTAAGTCATTTTCCCCACCCCTATTTTTACAAAGAAAGAAAAACTATATTAAAAAACCAAAAAAATGTAAATATCCCCACCCCTTGGCACTATAGCCATATAATACAAAGTTTGGGAAATGTAAAGTTCATTTGGGACTTATATTAGCCCTTCCGCGTATATACCTTGGGATTAATTTAACATTTGGTTAAATTAATAACCATTGACCCCCTCACGCATAAACCTTACCGCATTACCCCCCGCGCTCATATATTCTGGGTTTCATTTGATATTTGATCAAATGAATAACTGTGACCATATGCGCCGAACCCACAAAACCCATTAAACCTAAAGTTTATCCCCCGACATAATTTTATAATGTTTAAATATATGGGCGGGTCCCCGCGCCGTATCGTACCCACAACTTTGCATCCCGTCAACCCTCCGATCCGCCCTCCCAGATCCGACGGCCCACGCCGATTTCGGAGCGACCCCACTGTACGAGGGTTAGCTCCTAATAGAAGGTGGTTTTGCCACTGTACGTGGGGACGCATGGCCCGGTTTGATTGCATCGGGCCTGCGCTGACACATACCACCACCGTACCAAAGGCGGTCCGATAACAAACCGCTTATTGCTTGTCCTCCCCGCCACCCATGTTAGCTCCGCATCAGCCTTTTCGTTAGCACCCTCGCTACTGTACAATCCGCCCTGGATACCCCGTCACCCATCCACGTCAGGGACCACGTTACCCACCGTACCCTACTACAGTGCCATGTGACGTCAGCACAAAAAAGTGCCAAAAGTCCGCAAAAACACAAATTTTCGTTAAAACTCGTGAAAGCGATGCTTTTATTTGTTTTTGCGCGACCAATGGTGAAAGTTCTTGCATGATTTTTTACGTTCACTCCGCTATTCACGTCCAAGTCTGCTGCCCAGGCGTGTACAACCTACCACCCTCACCTCCTCGGCTCTACCTGCAACCCATTTCACCGCAAGGTCGCAAGTAAACAGGTATTTATTTGACTGTCGCCCGTAACCCTGTTTTTCATAGTTTCTCTACAAAAATTGCCAATACACCTAAAATTCAATTTGAAGACATTGGCACCCGCGAGCTTCTCCTCTCTGCCCCACTATATAACCTCATTTGTGACCAAAACCTGGCAACTCTGTCACCCTCTACAAAATTGCCGTTAAAACTAGAAATCTGGCCCTTGTTCGCCTGCAGAACCAATAAGAAACTCGTAAAATTCCCACTCTCTCCACTGTTTTCAAGATTTCTTGTTGCAGAACCCTGTATGCTCTTTGTTCCCATTGAGTTTTACTCAGCAGAGCCATCTTAGCACAAAACTTAAAACTATAAGTTCCTTGCTAAAAAACCACGGTCAGGACTCTGTTTTCCTCTTTGAAGTATACACCAAATCCAATTATAATCCCAGTAAAATCATGGAGGCCCCTGTAGCCTTAAATATTGCATGAGTAAATGCACCCCATAGAGAGTTAGAATGGATACCTCTGGCAGACAAAGACTATCAAATTGCTGATATGGAGGGAGTCAAGCCTCACCTTCAGGCTTTCTGTGAGATAAGGAATAAATTCAGAAATAAAGATGACCTATTGGGAATATGGGAATCCAACATGCCAATGTACTACCTTCCCTCAGTAAATGTCTTCCCTGACCTCATCCATCAGTGTTGTGCTAACTATGAGCCCTCTCAAAGGGCAGTGATGGACCCTGCTGGAAATGTCCTCTTTTACATTACTCCTTAGTCAATAAATGAGATGCTGCAATTCAAGCCAACTCAGCCTCTGGTCTCCCTTTCCATGAAGCAATTACTGGATCAAGCCTCAAAGTTGTCTTCTATAGAAATTGACCGAGTTGCTAGGCTGTTTATGCCACCATAGTGTTACTCCAGATTCACAATTCCCTATCACCATGCTTGGTTTACTAAGGAGGGAAAATTTCTCTTAGATATGATCTCCTACATCCTGGGATTCAGAACCAGTGAAGTTGTAGATGAAACTGTCTTTGCCTTGATGTCTATCTTCACTCTAGGACAACCCCCTGCTGTCAAGTATGACTATGCCACCTTCATAGCCAACAAGATTCATGAGCAGTTCATGAACTTGGAGAGGGAAAGGGTATTCAAATACACCTCATATATCTATCATTTGCTGCTATATTATCATTTAGAAAGTTTCCCAGGTTTCCTTAAGAAGTTGGATGCTAGGGAGGAGCGAAGGTCTGTAATATTCTGGTCATCAGTGTTCCATCATGTTAATATCTCCCCCTACACATACTGTGAATTCATTGACCTCTTTGTCTTCCCAGCCACTTGCCTTTTATCAGTAGATCCTCCTCCTAGGCTCACTACTGAAATGTAGAGAATTCTGCACCTCTCAAAAGGATACAACATGGTGACTGGTATTACTACCAAAACCACACTGTAATAAGGATCTATGGTTGTGAATTAGCCCCATGCAGGCTACCAAAATATGTCCCCATGAGACTCTTTGCCTTGGAGTACTACAGGCAGTTCAACAGTGCAGACTTAAAGCACTTCTATGGTGTTAGGAAAAAGGCACAGCTTAAAATTAGACATCAATTGGGCCCCTTCATCTTTAATAAAAGGGAAGAAGCATGGAAGGATGCTGATGAGATTCTGAGAGAAAAACTCAAGCTCAAACTGAGTTTCTATTGGTCACCATATGACCCTGAACACTTCATAAGCTTTAGAAGAGTTAAGAACAAGCTCACAGGGTATCCCCACCACAGAATCCCTGAAATTGAACAATATGCCAACCAACAAGAATGGGTAGAGGGCACACTTGTGGAGGAGCTTACTGAAGAAGAGATAACAGAAAAAGCAATAAAGAATCTTGAAAAATCAGTTGACTTGGAATCTTTTGGACAGGTGTTTTTCACAGCTCCTCGGCACCTTGGAGAAGGCACCTCATCTGCCACGGCTTCCCAACAACCTGCCCAAGAAAGCGCTCCACTAGTAGGAACATCTAAAGGAAAAGAGGTGCAGCATTCAGAACAGCAAGTGCACAATTTGGAACAACAAGAGACAATGGCAGACTGGCCGGTCTCTACAGATGAACAAAGCCAAGGGCAAGACCCTTCAACTCAAGCAAAGGCAACTAAAATTCCTGTATTACAGACTCCTCTTAATGAGGAAAGGGCCAAGAAAAGAGATAGACAGGAAGAGACTCCTACAGGGACATCTGCAGATCAGCAAGGAGAAAAGAGATAGAGATTAAATCCTTATTCAGAAGAAGAAATGCCAGAGGGGCCAACTGAACAACAAGTTCCCCCAAGCATGGAGACATCAGCCAGCTCCTTCCAGCCAGAGAAAGAAATACAATAGGGTGTAGAGGTAACATCCATCAGGCAACAGAGCAGACAGGGCTCAGATATCAAAAAAACATTCACTGATATTAAGGCAAGAAATGAGCCAGTGAGGTACCAGATTTACAACCAGTTGCTAAGGATGGCTCCCACTAATCAGCAAAGGCTAATGGCAGCCTATGACATCCAGGAAGGGAAAATGACTCTCAGTGATTTCATACCTATAACGCAGAAACCACAATCAGCTGCTGACTATATCAGAACCAATCTGGAAGTGCTCTCCAAAGACATCCATCTGATGGACCAGATTGAATTGCACAAGCAGACCGGGGAAATGGTATATTCTACCTTGGCAGACAAAACATTGTTGGCCCATAGATTGCAAAACTCTCTACACAATACTTTTGCCCAACTAGAATTGGAGAAAGCTTCATCACAGGCCAAGAACAATAGAATCAAGTCCTTGGAGGAAATTATTATAGAGTTGGGACATGATCCCCAGGATCCGAAAGGCATTCAGGCCTTAATCAAGAAGAAAGAGGAAGACATAGAAACCCTCAAAAGACAACTCAAGCTGCCAGCTACACTACATCCTCAAGCCACAGAGATAGCACAACAAAAAGAAGAGTAGGATGTGGTTACTTTGCTTATGAGCTTGCATAAAAGGTTGATAGAAACAGAGAGTGCCTTGGAGGCATCGTTACAGGGAAGACAGGGAGAATTCACCTCTCAGCCAATTCAAACAACTCACATTCATACAACTACTCCTCCTACGTCCACCACAACAGTCCCTCCCACTGGTCCAACATCAAAAGCAGGTATCTCAAGTTCAGCACCACTTTCAGCAACTACAGCAAGAGCAGAGCAAGAGACCAGCTTGTGTATGGAGGGAATGATGAAAGAAATAAAATCCCTGGAAGTGTAGATGGCAGAATTGAAAGAGGCCAAAGAAAAACTGGCTAAAATTGAGGAAAGATATGACAAGTCAAAGTAGGATGTAGCTGAGAAGACAAGGGAAGTAAAAACCTTGGAAAAAAGAATAAAAGAACTGGAGAAAGAGCTTACTCTTGATAGGACCTTAGCTAAGGTCAAGAAAATTTTGTGGGCCAAGATTGGCCAATCCATTACAGACCAGTGGCAATCAATTGAAACCATACATGAGAAAATGGACTTGATTGGCTTGGCTCAATTTGAAAATCAAAAGGCTAGAGCTTCTTTAGGAAATATGCCTGAGCAAGCCAATAGAATGATCCAATTCCTCAACACTCATACCAAAGAGCAACTGGAAGCAATAGGTATCAGGAACAGGACTAATACCATCTTACTAGTAAAAAGGGTGCTAACCCTAAGGAATTTTGTACAAACTCTAGAAAGAAAATGCCAAGAAATGCAAGCAGAGGTAAATGAGTTCAGAATAAAGTTTGCAGCATTACAGAGCAGAGGGCTACCAAGTTTAGTAACTAGCGCTGGAAGACTGCTGTCTCATGAGCATTATGCCAACATGGTAAACAACTATGCCTCCAATCAAATCACAGCGTCCTCAAGCACATCAGAAGAAACAGGGCCTCCATCTGGACAAAGTCTCTATGACAAACTAGAAAACCTGTTTTACATTGAGCATGAGATAAACCATCTCTTTGAAGTCCAGCCAAACTTTTATAGATACACTAAAGCTGATGAAACACTGATAAAGATACAAAGACATCAGCTGCCTACAGAAGATTGGTGGAAAGGAATGATGGAGACATTGCTCAGGTAAATTTTATTTATTGATTCTTTTTGGTCAGCTACAGGTCAGCGAAAACAGAGACACGGTCCACCTGTCAAAAGATAAAAAGCATCATAAAGCAGAAATGGAATGGTGATTACAGCTCGTCAAATGCAAAGGAAACCGAGCACTGATGATAAAGGCCAAGACAGCGACAAACAACATGGCAACATGAAGGCATCAAACGCAAAATCAATGCGCAGTGACCAACCGACTCACTTAGCCCAGAAAGTCAAAATACCTCTGACAAAATTGGACAGCTAGCATATTTATGTTTACTACAACATTTATTCCCTCATTTACTGCTTCTTGAGAGTTGGCAAGAGAAGTTATGAGTTCAAAGACTTATCTTCATGATATTTTGTATCTCCCTTTTGTATAAATATCCCCCCCCATAATATGTGTTTGGGGTTGGTGATTTTCTTTCTAAGCTATGCTGTAATTTCTGAGACTATCTAATACAAATGGCTATTCAAGTTCATGGTTTCTGCGATGTTTGAATGTGGAAATGATGGTCTGGGACATGCTACAGGATTCCTGTGTCACTCTATGGAACAATAAGTTATTCTAAACTCTGTTTTATGTTTTATGTGTTTGCAAATTTCATATGTATTCTATAATCTTAGTAATAGAGAAGAAGAATAGCCCAGGACTTGTTTAAATGCACCCTGTGCTCAATCTCTGCTACTAATTATGTTTTCTTCAGGATTAGTCATAAATATGAATTCTTAACTGCTCATGTTTGCACTAATTCTCTCATATTGAATACTGTTTAGGAATTCTTAATTGCTTCTGGATAATATTCATACACTTTCCCTCTGCCAGCATAATGAAAGATTCTTGATTGCCTTTCATTCCCTGACTTCATTCCACCAATTTCCAGATTTGAAAATTGTTCCAGAACTGTCTATCTCGCTCTGTAGTATTGCCTTTACCCAGGAAACACTTTCAGTTGTACACCATCATTGAATCCATAGCCCAATGGAACAGACTGTCTTAGACTTTCACCCCAACTGTGCTTGAAATCACTATCCAACAAACTTAAAACAAAAAATTGTGCATGATAACTAGCCTAAAATACTCCAAAAACAAAGCTAAATTACAAAGAGAGAGCCCTCTCTGGTTGCAGGTAGGCTAGGACCTGCAGCTAAAAGATTGGTTAGTGGTTACCTCGACCGTATTCCCTTCAGGAGGTAGGGAACAACCTTAGTGATAACAGGCTAGATCCAAGTGCTAACACATGTTTTTTTCCTTTAAATGCTATGACATGGGTATATATGAAGTCTGGAATAGCTGCGAAGTTATAAGTTATTATTTGTAGATCTATATGCTGGTTCGCCTTGGTGAAGGCATGTATATATGTTGGTTCAACTTCCATGTAGCGTATGTAGAAGAAAATATTTTTGTTTGGAGATGACAGATCTATCAGATCATTGTTGCTATTTCACTATTTTTGTCAATGATGTCTTCATTATATCTAAAAGTAAAATTGATTGTATAAGGA
This sequence comes from Pinus tabuliformis, assembly GCA_031772625.1. NCBI lineage: Eukaryota > Viridiplantae > Streptophyta > Pinopsida > Pinales > Pinaceae > Pinus > Pinus tabuliformis. The sequence continues at coordinate 85,733,776 of CM062805.1, read as the reverse complement.
GATTGAATTTGGTTGATTGATTGATTGAGTAGGAAGGGTGATCTTTGTCGCTATCTGTTTAGAGCTCTATAATTTGATAGTAGATCTTCAGAATTACACTGGTAGGTACAATTTTTGGTTCATAGGTTTTATGAGTCAGTGTCTTTAGAGATATACACATGTTGTGTTAAAGGAAGTAGCGTATACATCAAGGTTGTATTCACTGAAGTAATGTATACATTCTGACATATGATTTTTGAGGTTGCAGTTAGTTTTGGTTGTTGACGCAGTGTTCTGGGTTCAAATATGTGTTCTGTTTATAGTGATCTGATTGTTTCGGTTGATTCGTTGAATTTTGATTATTGGTTGAATTTTGATTAAGTGTTAGTTGATTGAGTTTTCAGTGATTCATTGATTCAGTTGTGGTTGATTGAGTGATTGATGATTGGGTTTCAGTGATTGGATGATGTAGATGTATTTGTTGGATGTATTGCAGTGGTGTTTTATTTTTAGCTTCAATGTTACTCATGGGTCCAGTATGAAAATTTGATGAAACACAATCTTCATATTGTATTATTCTGTACTAGGAGTATCCATTCTGAAAATTTATGAAACGTGGTCCCTGGAGGATGCTGAGGTTTGGAGCCTTAAGTGAGGAATTCGAAGCTTCCTCCCAGTAGTGGCTTGTGATTAGATCAGGGGGTTATAGCTCCCTTCCAGTGTAAGTTGGATAAGGAGAGAAGGTTGTAGCCTTTTGCAGGTGGGTGTCTACGTACCGGTATGAGTCTGCACTAGTACAAGATTGTAAAAAGCTTATTATTTATATTAAAAAGAAGACAAAGACAATAACAGTAGGTGGTTTTTCTCTCGCATTGGGTTTCCACCTTAAATCTTGGTGTTCATGTGTGATGGTTTATCTATTACAGCACATGGTTAATGTTTATCTAATGGTTAATAAAGTACTAATGAACTAGCTTAAGATAAACATATGACGGATTAACTAAATTATAAGTTCACTTGATATATGCTAATTGGCTTAAGAACAGTCGCGTGCACACGTAGGTTTGATTTAGTAAAGTCGTGTATAGAAATCTGAATATGAAATGTAAAATGTTATTGATTTGTAAATATTGATTCACCCACCCTCTCAGTATTTTTCCCAACAAGGTCAACCTTTAGGTGGATCTTACCATATAGCTGGGGGGAAGCCCCCTCCTAGAAATTATCTTAATTATGCTCAAATGCCTCAAACCGGTTTTGGTCAACTTGTTATCCCTCAGCCTGTCGTTTGAAAGCCTTACCCAAGAATGAATACAATTTGGAACCCTTTGTTAAATCAACAATAAATTCTAGTTGCTTCTCAAGTTCTCATGTGTCAACGTGTTCAACCTATTGGACAAGATATACAAAAATTACCTTTTGAAGGCATGCCTTCTCAAGTCCAATCGACTATCTAGGTTCCAACCACTTCAACATCCTATCCCGAGTACTCCTAAAACCTTTGTACAGTCTGTTATACCAACAACTATTCAAAATCCAAGTTCAGGTTCACCTCAAACTCCCATTTGAGGAGTATCATAGGTAACAGTACTGCTTATATCACAAGTAATGGTGCAACCCCTTGTTTAGTCTTTACCTCAGGTATCTGGTGTTCAATCTACTCCTACAATTATGTCCATGCCCCAAATACGTGTTGTACAACCTAACATCCCATATATGCAAGTGTCATTTCAAGGGAAACCTTTCTAAAGTCAACCCTAGTGTTAGTTTGTTCAAGGTCCACCTTTTCACACTCAATTTTTCAAAGGTCAACCTTTGTAAAATCAACCCTTTCAAGAACAGTTCATTCAAGTTCAAATGAGTCAGAGTCTCTTGTTTCTAGATCAACCATACCCAAGTCATACGTTTCATGTACCTATGTAGCTGCAATATGGTATGGTTCATCCTGGATATCCAGGAGGTATGAAGATTCCAATTGTTCATGTTATTCCAGGATATCCTAGGTATCCTCCTCCCCATACAAGACTCGTCCCTCAGGGTTATCAGTATCCATCTTAGGATCCTAACCGCTAGTTGCCTTTCATTGCAACTTTGGATTTTCCTGACCTATGTTGATTAACTAATGTTCCTCTTCTTTATTTACCATTTTTTCCAGCCATTCCTACTAAGCTGCCCAATGATATTCCTATGTTTGAATGTAAGTCAGGTGAAGATCCATCAAACCGTGTTATGACCTATCATCTTTGATGTGCGTACAACTCATTAATCAACAATTCCATTAGATTATGATTTTTTCAATGAACCTTAACTTGTTCGGAAACCAAATGGTATGTAGAATTTCCACGTGCTTCCTTCAATACCTTTAATTCCCTTGCTACAACTTTTTTGACACATTTTCAGTTGCCCATTCGATATGATAATGGAACCAGACTTGTAACTTCTTTAAAGTAGTTAACTTCAACCCATATCTCAGATCACATTCATGAATGGAGACGAAGACATTGCCTAGCTAAAGTTTACATTCCATACTAGATTTTTGCTGAATGGTTCAAAAAATATCTTTTACGAGTAATAATTGAATATGTGCCCAAAGGAGGTGTTGTAACTAAGGAGAAAGTAATTTCTCGTGCTCAATACCTTGATCTTGTTTATACTCAGTCTAGTACTTTGTATGAAAAGATCCCAGATTTACCCCTCCCTGGTCAAACTAATGTAGCCCTTACAGGATCACATGTTGATGATGGCATGATTGGTTCTATGTACCAAAAATCTAAGAATAAAAGGAAAAATTCTATGAAAATTCAGATTTCGGCTCTATTTGATTCACCTGAAGAAGATCCTTCTCTCGAAATTACGTTGGAAATTAATGCGTACAGTCATCTACCAGCAAAGGTAAGCAATCTAGAAATAAGAAAAAGGGAAAATGGAAAGCTAAACAACGCACTTGTTCTAAGGATAAATCAGACAAGAATGAACCATTTGATGAGAAGAAGAAACCTCGTTATCCTTGCCTAATTTGTGATGAAGATCATTACACCAAAGAGTGCCCACATCATGCCTAAGTTTCTAAATTTGTTAAAGGTTCACCCACTCGTATTGTTTTGAGGGACCCCTTTCCTCACCAAGATAACAAAATTGTTTCTCATGACCAATCCTCCTCATCCACATCATCATATATCATGATGATTTCTTCCAAAGTTATGATAGAAATGACATCCAAATATTACACATCAAAGAGTTGTGTTGAATATGGAGATGACTCCAGTCTAGTTGTTCAAACTTCCACATCTACTCCTCCCTTTGCTAAACCATTTCATATTGAAAAAACAAACCTTGATATGGTAATTCATCCACCTCCTAAAGGTATGCTTCGAAACTCAACCTTTAACCCTCATGATAAGGATTCTCAGAATTATAACATCATCAAATATTTGGCTATATCACCTTCAGAAATGTCAGTTCTTGAAGTGCTGCAAACTTGTCCAGCACAAAGTAAGTTATTATTATCAGCCATAGGAGCAGTAGATCCTCATGGCTCAAATTTGATTTCTTTCGATCTCGAAAATCATGTCTCGCATCTCCCTCACCAACTGGATTTTCAGATGCCAGTTCATGTCAAAACACAACGAGTTTTTCGAATAGTGTTGACGAAGGAGCATCAACATGTATTATGTCCATTGCATGTTGGAAAGCTTTAGGTTCTCCAACAATCAATCAATCTCCAACAAATTTGAAAGCCTTTGATGGAAGAGGTTTTGATCCATATGGTCTTTTAAATGATTTACCAATCAATTTAGAGGGTAAAACAGTTGCAATAGACATTGAGGTTGTTGATGCTTAACTTGACTATAACCTTTTTCTTGGTCAGAGATGAACTTATGCCATGTCGACAGTAGTCTCATCATATTTTAGGTTGATCATGTTTCTTCACAAAAGAAGAATTGTGAAGGTAGATCAATTATCCTACTATAGCTCAGACCCTATTTCCACTGGTAGTGTGACCATTGTTGGAAAATCAAAGACTGCATATGAAGAAGTTGGTGTTGGTATTCTTAGAGACTCACCTTTGATGGGAACTTTCATGTTCCCTCCACCAAGTTTTTGTCATAATGATACCTAGATTAATATGATTACCTCAAGTATTTTGAAATTGGGAGATCCGTGGAAAGTACCTTCAGAGTAAGAAATGGTCTTATATGGAAGTGATATGGCTCGTATCTATTTTGAGTTAGCTTATGAGGAAATTCAATCCTTTTCCAACACATCAACATCTGAAGATGATCGAATGAATATGATTATTGATGAATATTTTGATTTGTCATGCTTGGAACCAATCTCTATGCCTGATCCTTTTAAGACAGATTTATTAACTGATGAAGGGATTATGCAAGTTATGACATGGATGAAATTCCATGAAATGATACTCATCATCGTTCAACCTTCATGCCATCCTTTGACAAAATTGAGAATAATTTGTCATCTATGTTTTCATCTGAGACTCTTAGTGATCCTCAATGTCCAATACCTACCCTTTCTTCCAATTATGAGCATAATTTAGGGAACATATTGGCATCCATACCCATAGATATCTCAGTGAAACCCGAGATAACTGAAAATATTCATATAGGAGCTTCTTATTCTATAGAAGAGTTTCAAATTTACAAAGTCATATTTCAAGGATTCTGCGACAGTCATATGAAGAAATGCCAGGAATCAACCCTAGCATAGTTGTACATGAAATAAAAACTTATACGTATGCTAAGCCTATTAGACATCGATTACATCCTATACATCCATGAAAAGTTGCCGCTATCAAAACTAAGGTTGAATTGTTTTTGAAAGAAGTGTTCATTTACCCCATTCCTTTGACTCATTAGGTATAAAAAATTCTACCTATTAATAAAAAACAAGGAACTATTCAAGTATGTGTTGATTACAAAGATATTAATAAAGCTTGTCCTAAAGACAATTACCCAACTCTGTATATAGACCAAATTTTTTATGACTGTGCTGGGAATGAAAAATTTTCATTCATTGATGGATTTTCTGGTTACAATCAGATAAACATATTGCCTACCAACCAATACAAAAATGTGTTTATATGCCCATGGGGAACTTTTTACTATTGCAAACTCCCATTTGGCCTGAAAAATGCTAGTGCAACTTTTTAGAGAGAAATGTCTCATGCATTCCATGATATCAAGCATATTGTTCAATCCCTATTTAGATGACCTATCAACTCATTCAATGGAAAAGTAGGATCACCCAATGCACTAGAAAGAAATTCTCATTAGGTGCACGCATTATAATATTCACTTGAATCCGCAAAAATGTGCCTTTTGTGTGAAATTAGGTCAGAATCTAGGTTTCATCATTCTGAAAGAAGGCATTCGTGTCGACCACATCAAGGTGGAGGTGATTCTAAATTTTCTTGCTCCTTCTAGCCTTACCCAACTCCAACGTTTGTGAGGGAAAGATTTTTTTTGCATAGATTCATCCACAATTATGTCAAACTAACCCAGGGTTTTAATCGACTGTTGAAAAAGGGAATTCTGTTTTTTTGGGATGAGGTTGCTGATAAATCTTTTGATGCATTAAAACATGCATTGACCAATGCATTGTCACTGCATCCACCTGATTATTATCAAGAATACTTTCTATACTTAGCTACGTCTAATGCCACTATTCACATGGTGTCAGTCCAAGAGGATGACTCTAGTAGCAAACATGTGATTTATTATTTGAGTAGAAGTCTCACTAAAACCGAGATTAAATATGCACATGTGGAGAAGCTAGCCTCGGTCCAACGATTCCATCACTTTATACTTCTCCGAAAAAAATTTGTGGTTTTAGATTGCGACACTATGATGTATATTCTCACTAAGGAATTGCTAGGGGGAAAATACTCCAAGTGGATAGTTATATTACAATATTTTGATTTGGAATTTGAAAAATCTAAATCAAAGAAATATTTGATTTTCGCCGAACTATTCTGTGAATTTCCTCATACTGATATAGAATCTGTAGCAGAAGATTCTTTTGCTGATGAATCTCTCTCTCTTATTAGTACGTTAGATCCGTGGTATGGAGATATCATTATATATCTCCAAACACAAAACTTTATGCCTGATTTATCTAAAACTAATCATCATCGAATCCGATACCAGTCCCAACAATACAATATTATTGACGACACTCTTTACTATCGTGGTATCGATTCTATATTTCGATCTTGTTTGACTCTCCAAGAAGTTAAAAAAAAATTAATTGACTGTCACTCTAGAGCATGCAGTTGTTGTATGTCTCGGTATGATACTGCCCAAAAGATATTACGTGCTGGTTATTTTTTTCCTTCAATTTTTAAAGATTTCATTACTACAGTAGAAAAAAGCCATAATTTCCAAATCTATGATCGTAAAATGCGAGTACCTCCATCTTCTCTTTAAGCTATCATAGGTGTTGGTCACTTTGGCAAATGAGCATTGATTCCATCACATATAACCCTCACTTAGCTGGGGGGAATGGGTATATTATCCTTGCATTCGATTACTTTACAAAATGGGCCAAGGCAATACCTACATATAGAGATGACGACAAAATTGCTGCAATTTTCATTTTCAATCACGTGATTGCTCAGTTTGGTGTCCCACGAACCATTGCTACAGACCATGGTAGTAATTTTCATAAATTTATTATGGTTGAAATATCCGCACAGCTCGGCCTACACCATGATAGCTCTACTCCTTACTATCCACAAGCTAATAGTCACATTGAACTTGTCAATAAACTTTTAACCAATATGATTAAATGGATAATTGGAATTCATAAGGGAAACTGGCATTCTATGCTCTTTTCAACACTTTGGGCTTACCGTATTACTACAAAAATATTGATGGGTTTTACTCTTTTCCATCCTTTTTATTGTTTGGAAGCAGTATTACCCATTGAATGTGAAATCCCATCCCTAAAAATAGTTATCGAATTACTACCTGCTACCTCAGTAGACAAAGAACATTTTGTATATTTAGCACATTTAGATGAAAATTTCTATGATGTTGCACTGGCTAGTGAGCCTCACAAAAAACATGTCAAAGCTCAGTATGATAAAAATGTTAATCCTCGTTCATATTCAAAAGCTTACCTAGTCTTGGATTATTAGCAAGCTCATGACAAGTTAGGGGAGGGAAAATTTGAACCCATGTGGCATGGCCCTTCCATTATAAAATGCGTATTCCCTAAAGTATCCTATGAGTTGGTTGATTACTATGGTTTTCCTTTAGGAAATCTGAGAAATGGTATTTACCTAAAGAAATGTTATGCACAAAATTTTAGTGGAGATCTATACATTATTTACCATTTTTAGGTATGTGTGATAGTCAATGTTTTTCACATTTTCTAATTCTTCTCTTGCTTATCTCGTTTTGCACTTGACTTACAGATGCGACATTTTCTCAGACTTATATTGGCTTTGTTGATGACATTAGTCATAGTAATCATAATTTATCTTCTACAAACAAGGTTATCTATTCACCCAATGATGAGATAGTCTCTATTCATGGTATATGTCTAGGTTAAACAACAAATAACATAGTGGAATATAGTGTAGTGATTGAGCTATTAGCTAATGCCATCAAATTTGGTATCTGACATTTGACCATTAGGTTAGATTCGCAGCTCCAGGTATTATATTTAAACGATTTCTATACAGTAAGGAGTCCAACAATGTTAAGAGTGCTTTTACAGGTTCTTATTTTGGGAATGCAATTTGATTATATAAAATATAAATAAATTCCAATATATTTAAACACATTAACAGATGCATTGGCAAATCATGTATTAAATAGACATTTGAAACATTTGTAACTTAAAAATAATATTCATTCATACATTGATCAAGATAAACAGTAGGAAAAGGTAGTATTCTTTCATTAAAATAGAGTTTGTATAAAATTTTGTCTACAAAAAATATCATCTGAGGACATAAGGCCTCCTGGCCTTTTATTTTCTGAATATGCTGACACTAAAAATTAAAATGTGGTTCTACAAACTGGAACAACTAAGCATGATGATGATGATGATAACAAATGACAGAACGAGCAACTCGATGCAACAAATGTCTATGTGGCCCTTGAATCCCAACTACAGTCTCTGATAAGCGCAAGGAATGTCATCCATCCCAATCTTTGGGATATTCGAAGTCAACATATCAAGGTTGTGTTCCACTCTATCAAGATATCTTATGCCTCTGGGTTAGTTGTCGTAGCTACTATAGGCTGCTCATCTCGTCTCTCAAACCATCTCAAGCCTACTGGTCGGTTTGGACCAACGTCTACACATGCATTTCGGATAATTAGCCTTTGACGACAAAAATCGATAAAAATTTAAATATTTGGAAATATGTCAAAATGATAAATTCTCACCTATATCTCCCCACTGAGTTCCATCTGGAAGTGGGATATCAAGATCACCTCTGTAATCCATCCCGATATATGGAAAGTCTTTGATTGGAACAATCTGTTGGCCTACATAGTCAAAAGAAATTGGAGTATACCTCACTAGTGGTCCATAACCTCCATGATGTGCCATCATTGCAACCCACCTCATCATACATGGATCCCTAGGCCCCCACTCATCTGTTAGAATCTATTGTGGCTGGAGAAGAGGAATCCTCTCTAGGGAAAAAGCAACAATAATGGTGTTGTAACCAAAATTCTTCAGTTTCCCATTCTTGCATCTGGTCAAATATCCCTTCATGTTCACCACCACTACCTCGCACCAATTAAACACCGTGGATTCCCAACATTCCACATCCATGTGCCTCTATGCCCGTGTGGCAAATGAAGGGTAGCACTTCACACAATTTGCTAATAGTGAAAGCAATGGTCCTGAGGGGCAATATCTTGATGGTATGAATATCAATTTTGTCATCCTTGGGTGGTGCACCCCTGCAAAAGTGTTATAGATACCCATCAGTAGTATCTCATTTTGTCCTCTATTAGAATAATGAAATGTTGGCTCCCCGATGAGACAACCCTGTCAATAAATAGATGTCATCAACATTAATGGTAACGCAATGATCTGCGATCACAAAACATTGTTCCTGGACATTCCAGATTCTTACCATCCATGTCATCATATCTACATGAGCTTTCATCCCAGGAATGATCTAGTATTTCTGGATACCAGAACTTCTGAGAGCTTGCATGGTAGCTGGATCTGCCAAAGCTGCCAAATCATTGGCTTGGTGGTGTCTTTCCCTCCACTCCATTTTGATCAATCAAATAGCTTGAAATGACCATTTTAAAAGGATTAGAAATAGTTTTCAAAGCCAGCTCATGTTTTTTGAGCCCCAAAGCTTGCTTAAAATAAACCCTCACCACCTATGCAGTCGTCATTTTATAGACACGGCGCAACTGTGTGGATATTTCCAAAAACATTCCGCGTAGGGTGCGATTTTTCGTATGGAAGATTTTACCTGCCTACGCGGGCCCAACTAAAAGGAACCAGCGCAACGCCGAGGAGGTATTTTTTAACATAGTTTTTCCCCAAAAAATAACTGGTAGCTTAAAATGGAATTTTAAATAGATAAAAAGCTAAGGAGAGGTCTTCTAGCTAGAAGAAGCAATGTGTGTTTTCTTCGATCGATTAGTTAGGAATCAGTCCTAGAATTCTAATGGTAAAAACTCCTCTTTTTGCTCTCAAATGATAAAGATGAAAATGGTGAAAATAATTTATTGTTCCCACTTTTATAGGGCTTTTGAAGCTAACAAATATTATTTTTATATTTAAAAACTTTTAAGAGGGGAAATCATATTTTTGAGTAGTTATGACGATTTATTGATTTTAAATGTGTAGGATAGGTTATGAAGCGAGGATGAATCATTCTGACTATTTAGCAGACTTCTATCACTTTTCATGCTCTTTAAAAATTACGAAAAGTGAAAATCATGGAGTCATATTTTAATCCCTTTCCAGACTCTTTCAAAACGAAAATATTGCCAAGTACTTTCTTGTTCGAACTTGTAAAAGTAAATGAACAACTATTCACTCAGTATAAATTTACCCCTTTTATGGACTGAGTTATAAATATTTACGTAAAAGTTATATGTTTACCGAACATGGTCAATAATGTTATGTCTTGTATTATTTTATCCTTTTTCGAAACTGAGAGAGTAAAACTTATGAAAAATAACCTGATGAAGTTTACTTATGTTTTTCTTTTGACTCTTTAAAATTTAAAAACACCTAGATTTACATTCTTCGGGCCCATTAAAATTTTACAGTAAAATAATTGAATGATTTTTCTTTTTGCGTCCTTTTCAAACTCTTTAAAATAAATCAACATCGAGTTACTCCTTTACTAGACTCGCAAAAATGAAACAGTATAGGCCCCATTAAGCATAAGGATACTGAACCATTCCTTCTTAGGGTTCATTAAAAATACTTTGATGGACTCATCCAAAGAATGAGCTTACAGTCCAAACATATTTTATCCTCCTCAAGCTTGTAAAAAATAAATAGGTTCTTTCTAGTAATGGTGGGGGGAAATTGGGAAAAGGTGTCCATTTTACATTATCATTTCTAAAGGTATCATGTCACTCTTGAACACAGCGCCCTGTCACACTCATGGCTGGGTTGGGAAATCCATATTTTCTTACAATTAATTGAACATCATCTGAAAGTCTTCATGGTTTTTGGCATTATCATTAAGTCAAATGCTTCCAAGTCAATTTTTGTGTTGTTATGTGTTCAAGATAAGTTCAACCTTGGTTCAAAATCCCTTTGCAAATTCTAGCCTTCAATCCCATTGACCATCCTTAAGTGAGTCCTTGCAAACTATTTTCAAAACTTGACATTGTGTTTCATGTCGTAGGCTTTCCTATGACGGGTCACTTCCAATCGACTTCAGCCCATTATCTAGGAAGTTGATCTAGAAATCTTCAATACCTTGAGATATGCATGCCTTAATGGTAGGTTTCTCACTTTCGATGACAAGTTCTCATCATTGGCCTTCGATTGATGAATTCTATGAGTGTTTGACTTCATATCACCTATTCACACTTCATAGATTGTACTGTAAGTACCTTGAGAACCATTCTCATTATTAGTCATTTCTCTCACGTTTGTTAATAGTTCACATCATCGACTAGTAATCAAGTGGTTTCTACCATGTTCGACTTCGAAACATTCACTCACATGGTTAGATTCACACTGTGGATCGAGAGATGGAGATCAAGACCCTAGATCTAGTTTCATCAATCGAGGTTGCGAGGAGATTTCGTATTCATGATTATGTAGACCTGTTTATGATAGATGGTGCGTCCATGTTGTGTTTACTATCTATATGATTTTGGTTTATCCATGCTTGTTCATCAAGTTTTCTTTACTCTGAGTATGGGAATGCCTACCTCAAAGATGATTTATGATATATATTTGCATTGTAATTCCTGAATGTTCCCTACAAGTTTCTGACCATTTCCTCTGATATAATCCTTGGAATGATAAAGCACTTCAGTCTTTCAAACCTATTTTACAGATGTTGCACTTTAGGGGGGCAATCTATTACATGTCAATTTTTCACCATCACACTTGGTTAGTTTATGTGTCTTTTTACCGTCCGTGAACATGTTTGAACCAACTCCCTTAGTAGATAAACAACCCAAAATATCTTGAAGTAGATGAGAAATTTGGGGAGAATGGTTGCCACACCTTGTTAAGCTCCACCTACATTGATTTTTCTAGATTTTCCCAAACACTCGCTATAATTAACTCTAAGAACAACATATAGTTGTGCCACATCTGCCACCATAAACCTGTGCAAGTGAATTCAAAAAAGTAAAAATAAAAAGTACATTCTCTAAACATAGTTGGTCGAATATTTCCCAACCAAAATCTTCCAAGTGATGACTATTCGAACTATAACCCTCAGATGATGCATCTTAATCCCTCTTCTCATGGAAACATAATCCTTCAATTTAGGAGTCTCATCCTCCTCTTTTTGATATGAAACTCCTTCCTCTTGGCCTATAAAATGACTAGAGGATAGAGGGGTTGAGGAGTTCAGAACTCAAGGAAGATAAAATTATGTTGTTAGTTTGAGATTAGAAAGATTTTCATCTAAGGAGGAGATTGAAGGCATTTGGGAGAGACCTCACAATGTCAAGGTGATGGTTGTAAGGCTCCTCTTAATCTTTGATTAATAAAAATGAACACTTTTATCCCATTGATTTATCTTATTGGAATGATGAATGGTTTATAATTGTTTATAATGTTTATTAAGGAAAATTCAATTACTAATTTCCTTGAGCATTAGGTTAATTCGTTTGGATTATTATATTGCATGTGGTTTTGATCCTTTTATCGTCGATGTTTATAGGTCTTATCAATCATTGACGAGCTGCATCGAATCAAAACAAGGGATCTCCATCGAGCATTTCCTGAAATGTGTGAGAGGGTCATCCATTAGCTTTAATTCTTATAATTCAAACAAGTTCAACTTAGGGAAAGACTCAATTCAATTGTCTTGCTTGTTTCTAGTTTCTGTCAATGATCTAGGGAGATCGTTCTTGTGCACAAGCAAGATTTGTCTAGTGTAACAAGATCAATTCACAAATAATAATGCATCATATTATACTCGGAAACTTTTGCATTGATTTTGTCCCATCATGAGTGAATTGTAGGAACAAGTGCACCAACAAATCATGGTGAGATGATGAATAAGGAGAAGGAAGAGGGAAGCACACCTAAAGACTCTCTTACAGCTGAACTTACAAGTGGATCTACCAAGAGGAAGCAAAGGGACACAAGTTTTCAACTACCATCCAAGACTTAAGATCATTGAAGACCCCGTATTAACAAGATGTTCAGAGAAGGAGAGAAACCATATCCAAGAAGACATCCAGAACTCAACAATGATAGTGACTTGACATTACCACATCATCAAGCTATTTTGTGTCAATAGTGTCATCTCAAGTCGTGTCATGAGTTTTCATATGCCACATCACTAGTGCGGACCATGTATATTGCGATCAAATGTATTGTAAAGTGGAATTCCAAACGAAACACATGAATACCAAGACTCCTGTAAGTTGAAAAGTCATAGGAAGTTGAAAATCGTGAGGGTAGTCAAAGAGTCACATGGGGGAAGCATCATGCCTTGGTTATATATACCCCCTCATTATATGAGCAAACGAATTTTCACCTTGGCTCCTCCAGCAAGGAATTAGATAGATCAACTAGTTCTTTAAGGAGCAAGGAGTGGCTGAAATGTCACACCACTTGAGCTAGTGATATATAATGTAAACATGTGTCTTGGAACTTTTTCATAATAACAAAAGCCTTTTAAAGCCATAACTTTATTCATGCATGGACGATGAATGTTTGTAAGACTATTATGTGGATGTTTTTATTTGATGTTTTCTTTCACATGTACTAAGATAGTTGAACTAATTTGGTTATTTTAGCACTTATCTTATTGAGAATGTGTTGTAATGGTTGCTAATGATGGCCCATTCTTGTGGAATATTCCATGGGATAGTAGACAAATCCTTCCTTTCTTGTTGGTTGTGACGATTGTCGCATCCAATGTGGACTATTTCGTTGGATTTTAGATGTATCTTTCCTTACTTTCTGGTTGTAATGACTGTTGCATCCACTGTGGACTATTATGTTGGATGTTAGACGAGTCCTTATTGTTCATGTGTGTCTCTTGTTGGGTGCTACTATTACCTCTCACTTAGAGGCTCATTTTTCTCTCCCCCCTTTGTAGTATAAGAGACTTGACATACTTGCACTTCACACTCACCAGGCACACTTCCCCTGTTTTTTGAAGACACCATTGCATCACTCTCTCATGCTGTCAAATAGAGACAAGGAAAATATTTAAGGATTTGAAAACTGGGCCTTTATATCGGATGGGACTCCTACACCAAATGATGTGAGGTCTGATTGGGACTTCATATCGAGGAGATCCCTTGAATGTTGGTAGGTCCAGCACCATCAACATTTGTAGGGTTAGAAGGAGGGCGACCAATATTTTATGGCTGATAGACCCACTCACTTGATCATTTGGTCTTCAGGTAAAGGCAATAATGATCACTCCACCTCCCCTACTCATTATTTTGAAGTTGGTGACTCTTCCAAGCATAGGACTGAATGTCAAATCTCGTATGATTAGCTTCGGTTCATCCACCTTATTACCCATCAGTTTGCAAAAGTTGTTGGATTGATTCGGGGAGTAATTACTCTTCCGTATTCTCTAAAGAAGAACAAGACCACCCAACAAGGATAGTAGTTTCAACTATTGAGGAAGTGATCCTTGCCACTCTTGAATACTTTTCACACTCTGTGCAAAATCAAGAAGAGCCTCCACTCTCTCATGGTGGTGATGGAGACAACATTCCACTCTCTAGCTCATGTTTTGGTGGAATAGGCAAAGAGGAAGAAGAACCATCAGATTTACAAAAAGGAAGAGGAGGAAAACAAAGAGGAAGACATGGCAGACCAAAATCTATACTGGATGAATTAGGGCCCACTAGAAATTCTGGGTGGCCTGCAAAAAATGCCAAATAATGTGAAGAAGATCTTGATGAAGTATGACCCTGATAAGGCATTGAAGGCTGAAGATAACTTGGACAACTTTTACCTACATCTGCAAACATGTGAGGTTTGTTACAATGATGTTGCATGCAGATTTTTTCCATGTACCTTAGATGGTATATCAGTCATATTTTATTAATCTTCCTCCAAAATCCATCTAGAATTGAAAGAGATTCAAAAAGATATTTCTTGAAATTTTTTCTGAAGGTAAGACCCCTTCCATGTTATTAAAGGAGTTGAGTAATATTAAGATGGATAAAAGGGAAAACGTTAAAGATTTAAATCATAGGTTCAATCACATCTTGAACAAATTTTATGGAAATACAAAACCTCATGACTCCATTACCATAGATTACTACACTTTTGCCTTGCCAACAAATATTGCATAGTTTGTAAAGCAAACTGTGAGACTGAAATTCTCAGAAAACTACAAAGAGGCTATTGCCGTTGAGAAGGAGTTGCATTCTATTATAGTCATCTCGGATGATGAATTAAAAAAATACTCCAAGGACACATATAAGAGGCCTCATACCTTCGTGAGAAAGGATAAAGAGAAAGAAACAAATGATCTTGAAATCCGACTCATGTCATCAAGTCCTTGACCACTGAAATTGCTGAACTTAAACAGAGAAAAAGCGAGACTACCATGAGAAGAAATCCCCCCAAGTTCATGTCTAGAAATTATTTCTCTTCCAGCAGTAGCAAAAACCAACTGGCAAAGTCTGCATAGAGTTCCAATGTTGTCCTGCATATTGAGAAAATTGGCACGGATTCGTATTACACATTTCTTAATGAGCATCATTCAGAAAATATGTGCCCACAATGGAACCAAATCATGAGAAGAATGGTTGTGCGGTTTTTTGATTTAGTCATGGTTGAGGAGAAAACTGAGCTTCATGAAGGGAAGGAAGAAGCTAATGCAGCTGATGAAGCTCCAAGTATTGGGCATGTAGTGAACATGTATCATCGCATTCTCACAACCCAAAAGAGTATTACTGATAACCAACCTTCAAGTGACCATCTGACCCATAAGTAAACTAGTCGATACAACCTAAGAAGCCAAGGGTTGACCACCATAATTGAGGTGCCAAAACAAAAATTCAAAGAAAACCTGCTAAGGAAACTCAGTCCACTAGCTAACTCAGTGCAAAACACTCAAAGAAAGTCAGGGAAATAAGTCTTAACAAAAATTGTGTCTGGTAGCAATAAGGAACCATTCCTCTGGAAACCATAAACTAAGTTCCATCCCCAGACACCTTGGTCAGTCTTTCTGCTGTGGATTATAACATTGTGGATGATATGAGGAAATTTTGTGCAAACTTCTCCATGTTTGAACTTACAAATATCACAATCCATCATGATATCCTTATACAAGAACATGGGAAAATCTCTATAGGTAATCTTCCTCTTTAGACAAGGGATCTGACAAGTCTCATGATACTCTCACATCTATGCTTAATGCAATCAGGATGGATGTAAACACACTTTTCCCACCCTTTTTGTTAATGCTTGAAATATTCAATATCAATTTACATAATTTCTTGGTTGATTCAGATGCATCGGTGAATGTCATGCCATTATCTATTTCCAAGAAGATCAATCATAAATGGGAAAAGACGGATGCATAGATTATTCAGCTGGACATAACTCATGTAGAGGAAATTGGTGAACTTAGACATTTCATCATCTGTTTATCGTCTAATGGATGAGTCCACTAATGCATGAACATAGTGATTATGGAAATTTCGGAAGAATATGGAGTGCTATTGAGAAGAGAATGATCTAGAAGGATTCAAGGATACTTTTCCAGAGACTGGTCACACTTATGGCTTCTGTATAGGGGCAGGAATAATCAGATCTATGTAGATTCATAGATATACATGAAGGACATGGTTACTCCCTTGAACGGACACAACGTGTTAATGGATTTCAAAAAACTATTATTTGGAAACACAACCAAGGTGTTATCTTGCAGAGCCATCCCTAGTCCCACTAGACACACAGTTGGATATCCATCCTTATCCAACTGGTGATAATGAACTCTGTAGAGTTAGTAGTAGTAGTAGTGCCGTTAGAAGTACCTGTACATATGATATGTGGACTATGTATTTAGATGGACACAAAAAGCATGAGGGCTCTAGAGATGGTCACATTTTAATAGACACGCTATAGAGAAAACATTTTATCTCTAGTTTCTTGGAATTAGAGTGCATGAATAACACTGCAGACTAAGAAGCACTCGTCTTGAGCTTATAGAATGCCATCAATCTTAGCGTTGCCATTCTGAAACTGGTAGGTGACTCAAAAATCATGGTGTGTTAGGTATGTAACACTCTAAATTATGTATCACCTCATCTTGAAATTTATCAACAAGAGTATGGAGTACTGAAGAAGGTATGTTTTTATTGATTATTTTGTCATCTTTTCTTTAGAACTTGTAACATCTTTGAATCATGAACTAGGTAGATAATGGGAAATCATGACAAACCTATAAGAATTATATGCAACATGAAAATGCTAATACTTTCCATTTCTTATGCAGGAAAAGGGGAAAACTAAAGATTTCCGCTCCAAAGAAAAAGATAGGGCCAAGCTAACCGTTGTCCCTTTGGTAGTGAACCATATGCAAACAAGATGATCTAAATTAAAACATCTCAGCCAAGGAAAGGAAAAGAAGATATCGACTCGGCGCAAGAAAAAGAACGGATAACAGAGGATTAACAGCTTGGCGAATCCCTCAGGATCCTTTGATCCTGAGGTATCGCTACTTTAACTATTTTCGCATCCTTGATATCTCCACTTCAGATGTTATAAGTAGGGGCAGCACTGCTAGCCCGGGAGAGACTGTTAATTTTTATGTAACTTTGCTCTGTATTTGAAACTTTGATTATTGACTCTCGTTGAGAAGTGATCCCTTGTAACTCTGTTTTAATGCTTTAATATAAATCTGGTTGCTATTCCATCTTTGATCCTAGAATAATTTCAAGCGGTGTATCCCTGGAGGCTAAGGGCCCGGCCCTGGTGGAACACTTTCTCCTATATCATTACCTTTAGTTCATGTGTGGTTTTTGTTATCAGTTTTGATCAGTAATCTGGTGTGTTTTGTTATTTTATATCATAGCTCTGTTATATTTAGAATATCATTCTCTGCAACAGGAAAGTCGTGTTCTTCATTTTGACCTTATAACGTATTGTTGTTCCTTTAAGTCATTTACTGTTCTTTACAGAATTCTATTGCTGTTCAATTGCAGAGTAACTGAGCTATAATATTCTTAACCTGGTATTACTGTATTCGTCTATGGTTTATACTTCATTCGATTGTTGTTTAATTGACATTGTTGTTCCATTATGAATTGCGATCGTTATCCTTTCTAAGTGAGATCAATATTCGTGGTATCAGACTCATATTACTGTTTCTCTTAATATCTCTATGTGTTGTGTATGTTCTTTATTTCAGTACTGTATATTCACAATTGGCTCTAAGCGATGTTCTATATTCCATTGGTAATTGGTTGCCGTTCCATTTCTATTTGCTGTCTGATTTATCATTTAAGTAAAGATTGCCATCTGATTTCCGTAGGATATGATTTCTACACTTGTTCCTGTAGCTTAAGGTATTGTTGTTTGTCAGACTTAGTAGCTGTTACATTTTCTAGTTGCTGTTCCACTTCTTAATTGCTGTTCCATTTCCTATTATCTGCATTATTGTTGCTTTGGTGTGTAGAACAATCTGAAACTATAGTGGGTGTTGGAATTTGTTGTCTAGTCCCTAGATTGATGATTTATTCCTTGATTACTTTTATTTACATCAGTTTCCAAAGGGATGAGTTATTGTTACTAGACCCTTGACTAATAAATTGCTTAGTTTTCCGAGTGCATAATTTAGTTTCTAAAGTATTTTGCTGTAAGTAGATCTTGTTTCAAGTATCCGTTTACTCTTGTATTTTCTTGAGCTATAATACTAGCATTACTCTGACAAATAAAAGCCTAAAAATGAGTACACTCTTTGAGATAACAAATCGCTCCTGGATTGACAAGTTAATGTGAGGTAATTAGAGGTGAAAAAGACCCTTTTTACCGCTCGAAATTTTGGCGCCGTTTCCGAGGAAGAGTGTAGCCATTTCTTTCTTTTCCAAAGTAGTGTAAGAACATGTTAGGAAAGAACTGGGTTTTAAAAACGAAAGGTAAAAACCTGCGTGTGGAGTATGTAATAGCCCTGCTCCCCTGCACACTTTCCTGCAGATTTGTTGTTGTTTTATTTGAGTAGAACCTAGAAGTTGATTTATGTGCATGACTAAGCAGAAAAAGCCAGAAAAGAATCCCAAACCTCTAGCCAAGTTTGATAAAGCTAAGGGGTCGGTGATCCTTGGCCGATCGACCGTTATAGACAAAATCCTTAAGAAAGCAGAATCTCAGCCTTCAGTAGGACCTAGAAAAGTTACTTCTAGACAACCTACTAGTTCCCTTCAGGCAACAGGATCACCATATGTAGCCTTTGCTGAGATGCATAGTCAAACCGAAGAGCAAGATTTTCAAGAAATTGAAAATTCTAGCCTAAGTCATTGTAAGAAGGGAACCTTAGAAATCTCTGTGAAGGAAGAGGAAAAACAGGAGAAGTTGAAGAACCAAAATCTCCTCTTAGGGTAATTCCTCCATTAAGTAGCCCAGATAAGGGAAGTGATGCAAAAATCATTTATAATGAAATTCAATAACCTGAATCCCTCCAGACATTAGGCACTCTCATCATCCCAGATAAAGGAAGTGTTGTCAAGGCCATTCCCATTAGATCCATTCCCCCTCGACAACCTAGGAATACCCTCCTAAATATCCCAGAAGGCTATTGGCATATATTTGACCAAATGGCCCAGAATTAGCCTAACACCCAAACCTCTACACTACAATACCCCATTGTGGATACTGCAGCTAATGCATCGATGAAAGCAATTCCTCTCGAGCATATCCCTACAGTCCATGGCATTACATTAGAAGATCCAGATGCATTCCTGTTTGAATTCGATGTGCTGTGTAGAGGATATGACTATACCACCAATCCCTAGAAACTGAAATTATTTCCCTCTACATTAATAGGAGCCGCTTTAAGATGGTTTATGGGACTAGGTGGTGGTGTTATAAATAATTGGGATCAAATGAAAGAGTCTTTTCTAAAAAAATATCAGGACAATTGCAAGTCTCGGGAGTTTAAAGATGAAATTTTTCAGATGATAGTTAAACTAAATGAAACATTCGAAGAGTATGCTGAATGATTCCAGTATAATCTTCAAAGATCTCCTTATGCATCATTACCTTTAACTGATAATGTATTAAAAACAACATTAATTAGGGGAATGAAGGAACAATGGATTGAGACATTAAACATTATGGGGAAAGGAGATATTTATCAAGAAAATTTTGCTGACATTATTGATTTATGTATCATGAGCTCAAGAGGTAGCACAAGGCTAAAACCAGCAGAACATGATCGATTTGTAAGAGATAATAGAATTTCGGCAGAAGGAGTAACTCGTGCAGAAATTGGAAATTTATTAGAAAATTTTAAAACTGACATATTGGGGATGCTGACAACACAACTTGATATTATGCAGGCCAAACAAAAGCAAGTAGAAGCATAACAGAATTTGGTAATCTTCTATCCCAGATACAGAAAGAAACATAGCCACAAGGAGTGTCCATTAGATGTAGTTCAAGTTTGTGCCATTTGTACAAAAGAGCACTCCACAGAGAGTTGCCTCTCACTTCCTGGATTAAAAGCAGTATACAAGGAAGTAGAAGAAGAGCCAGAATCGGTGTATCTACTTAATCAGTGCCGTCAATGGCAGCCGCAACAAATAGATATGTTTTTAGACCCACCTTCTTCTTTCCAGCCTTCGCAATATCATGCTCAACAATATAATTCAATGTGGAAAAATCAACCTCCCTTCCTAAATTGGTCACAGCAATCATTCCCTTCGTCATCTCCATGACCGAATCAAGCAAGCCACTCAGTTGACCAAATTTTCCCTATACCCCACCATATTGGAAAAACAATGTTTTTCCACCGCAATGGACCCCTCCTACTTCACATAATCAAACCTGGCAGACAAATAGCAAAGACAGATGAATCAGCCAGTAAGAACCATCTTGCTCCCTCAACCTACACTGCCAACCCTACAAAAAAACCCCAGTCTAACTTAAGGCCGCAACTCCCAGCCCAACCCAACCCTAATCCAAATAACTGACCGGTCCAGTGCATTCAAATAGTCGAAACACCAGAGATAGGAACCGATCTAAGGGAGTGCAATGACCTTCAATTAAGATCTGGGTGTATCATCGAAATATAGGGAGATAAAAATCAGTTTCCTATAGAACAACCATTACAGGAAGAGGACGTTACCAGACAACAAAGTCATAATCCAGCAACCACATCCTCTCCTCCATTCCTAGAATGCTTAATTATACCTCGACCTATACAATATCCTAATTTTGACATTCTAGGAGAATTACGAAACCTATACATAAAAATCCCGCTCCTCCAAGCCATTCAAGACATCTTGATATACACAAAGACTATCAAAGAACTATGTATAAAGAAACCAAGGAGGACAATAACAAATGATCCAAAAGTCCAAGTACTTGGCACTTTATCTGACTTATTTTCAGGGAAAGAGACACCCATTAAATACGAAGACCCGAGAAATCTAGTAGTAACCATACAAATCTATGGTCAAACCTTCTCAAATGCCTTAGTTGATCTAGGCACTGCAATTAACATCTTAACAGCCACTACTTGCCAAAACTGGGCATTACATCAGTAGAACTGACCTCCACTTTATTAGAATTGGCTGATCGATCTGTAGTTAGGCCAGAGGGCACACTACATGATGTCATGGTATCTGTTGACTCCATGGAGTATCCAGCCAATTTTCTGATAATAAACCCCAAAAACCGACTTGATGGACATCCATTGATCTTAGGTAGACCTTGGCTCACAATTTCTGATGCTTATATTGGCTGCTGACAAGGTAATATGACCATTACTAGGGGGACAAATATTAAGAATCTAGCTTTATACCCCCCAGTGTAGCCAAGTGTCACAATAATAAAAACTAACAAGCATCCTGTATCATACCTCACTGAAAATATTAGATCTCCTTTAACCATACAAGAGGCCCTCGATTTCAAAGACCAAACAGAAGATGATGCCATTGATAATTTCATTAGCCAAGATGAACCCAGATCCCACGTACAATGTCACATGATAGAAGCAACATTTGATAATGAATTAGAAGAGGATCTTCTTAAAGATAAACATGATCAAACAATACCTACTACCTCTGTTTCAGATAGCAAAATTTTGGAAATTGAGCCAGGAAAGACTTTAAACGTTAATGCCAACCTGACTTCCGAACAAGAAAAGAAGCTCATCCAATTATTGAGGAAACATAAAGAAGCATTTTCATGTGACTACCTTGATATGAAAGGAATTGACCCCCAGTTATGTACACACCACATTTACATAGAAAAGGATGCTAGACCTGTTCGCCAACCACAAAGGAGACTTAATTCCTATCTAAAAGACGTTGTAAAAGCTAAAGTTCAAAAACTTTTAGATGTTAACTTCATCTACCCTATCTCCGATAGTAAATGGGTCTCTCCACTTGTTGTGGTACCAAAGAAGAATGGAAAGTGGAGGATTTGTGTAGACTATAGAGAACTAAACAAAGCAACGCAAAAAGACCACTTTCCCTTTCCATTCATTGATCAAGTATTAGACACTCTAGCAGGAAAGAAATTCTTTTCTTTCTTAGATGGCTTCAGCGGATAAAATCAGATTCAGATTGCCCCTGAAGACCAAGACAAAACCACTTTTACTTGTCCCCAGGGAACATTTTCCTATAGAGTTCTACCTTTTGGCTTATGCAATGCTCCTACCACATTTGGAAGAGCTATCCTCAACATTTTTTCAGACCTAATAAATGAGGGGCTCGAAGTCTACATGGATGATTTTACACCATACAGAGATGATTTTGACCTAGCATTGGACACACTGGAAAAAGTCCTGTAGTGCTGCATTGCCACCAGGCTTTGCTTAAGCCATGAAAAATGCTATATGATGATGACTGAAGGACTTATTCTAGGCCATTATATCTCAGCAGCTGGCATACAAGTAGACCTAGCCAAAATTCAAATAATTTTGCTAATTCCCACTCCTACCACTCAAACAGAGGTACGCAGTTTTCTCGGATTCTCTGGTTATTATAGAAGGTTTATCGAACATTTTTCACATATTTTTGCACCTCTATATGCACTGACAGGTAATGTTGATTTTCTTTGGACAAAAAAATGTGACCGTGCTTTTTAGGATCTAAAGAAGCTTGTGTCCACAGCTCCAGTCCTTCGAGGACCAAATTGGGACTTGCCATTCCAAATTTCATTAGATGTCTGAGATACAACTATTGGAGCAGTCCTTGGGTAGGAAGAAG
Source organism: Pinus tabuliformis (assembly GCA_031772625.1). NCBI lineage: Eukaryota > Viridiplantae > Streptophyta > Pinopsida > Pinales > Pinaceae > Pinus > Pinus tabuliformis. Next base: position 85,710,719 of record CM062805.1, on the reverse strand, counting down.
ATAAAAAACCATATGAAATTTATTATATTAGCAAGAACTTATCCCCTGCTGAATTTCATTATACTATTACTGAAAAGGAATTTCTAGTTGTAATACATGCTGTCAATAAGTTTAGGAATTACATTACTGGGTATCCTGTTATCTTGTATACAGATCACTCTACCATAAAATATTTAGCAAATAAACCAATCACAAATGGTAGAATAACTAGATGGCTGATTTTATTGCGGGAATTTGATATTACAATCAAGGATAGACCTGGAAAAGAAAATCCTGTAGCTAACTTTCTCTCACGGATGCCAAAACCAGTGGACGCAACAGCAGTTGAAGATCAATTTCCAGATGAGCATTTGTTTGCTGTCATTGTTAAAAAACCTTGGTATGCTGATGTTGCGAATTACTTAGCAATAGGTAAACTACCAAAACATTTGACCGCTAATGAACGAAAACAGATTGTCCAGCGAACTGCTCGATTTTCCTGGATTGGGGGCTACCTGTTCCATACAGGAGCAGATAAGCACATCAGGAGATGTGTCCGGGATGATGAAATTTTTGATATTTTGAAAGCTTGTCATGATGGACCATGTGGCGGACACTTTGCCGATAAGAGAACTAGACATAAGGTGCTGCAACTAGGGTATTATTGGCCTATAATCTTCAATGACGCAAAGAAGTTTGTTCAAACTTGTGACAGTTTTCAAAGGGCAGGACGCCCTAGCCAGTGCGACGAAATGCCACTGAACCCACAGCTAGTTATTGAACCATTCGAGCAATGGGAACTTGATTTTGTTGGTCCAATTAACCCGTCCTCGAACCAGAAAACATATATTCTGGTGGCAACAGAATATTTCACCAAATGGGTTGAAGCAGAAGCATTACCGAGAGCTATAGAGGATTCTGTCATACAGTTCCTGTTTCATATATTTGTGCGATATGGGCTCCCAAGAGACATAATTACAGACAGTGGACCACAGTTTGTCGGTAACAAGATTGCTACAACACTTAAGAACTATCATATCCAACATAAAGTTACTACTCCATACCACCCACAAGCAAACGATCAAGTAGAAAGTAACAACAAAATAATAGAAGCAATCTTGACAAAAACCATTGCGTCACATAGATGCAATTGGGCTGCAAGACTGACAGAAGCCTTGTGGGCCTACAGAACAACATGGAGAAGCACTACCGGCTATTCACCATACCAATTGGTGTTCGGAAAGCAACCTATTTTCCCCATAGAATTCGAAATCCAAACACTGCGAACAACACAAGAAGTAGGCGTAGATCTAAACCAGGCACAAACTAATAGATTACAGGCGATCAATGAGCTAGATGAAATCAGGCTCTCTTCCCTTCAACATACTGCATTAATCCAATAGCAGTGAGCTAAATGGCACGACACTCTCATTAAAAACAAAGTCTTCTGTGAAGGAGACTGGGCGCTCTTATATGATTCCAGGTTTTAGGATTCTCCCACAAAACTTTAGACTCACTAGCTGGGGCCATATGAAATCCAGAAGGCACATGATAATGGCACCCTTACTCTAGTCACTATTGATGGATCTGGACATACCTTTAAAGTAAATGGCCATCGAGTTTGATCATACTGCAAACCACTTACTCGGGAATCCTTCTGCCAGCAACTATGCGAGGACTTCGATATGCAAATTCTGCAGGAAGAAGAGAAATCTTCCTCACCTATGATTCATTTAGTGATTCACCTGTTTTTACACTTTCTACATAATTTCTTTGTTTTGTTAAATCAGTTTCTGTATATATTTTTGTATTTGCTTTTTTTTTTGTGGCTCCTTTTCAAAAGAAACAACACTGTCATTTTGTTGTTCCTTTGCTGAAGGGACACCATTTGTGTACATTTTTGTCATTGTTGTTGTTCCTTTCTCAAAAGAACAACACCTTTTGTTTCAGCCATTCTTTTTCATTTTCATTTTGCTATTCCTTTTCCAAAGGAACAACATTTGAGTTTTTTGCTATTCCTTTTCCAAAGGAACAACACTTTTGATTTTTTCCGTTCCTTTTCCAAAGGAACGACATTTGAGTTTTTTGTTGTTCCTTTTCCAAAGGAACAACACTTTTGATTTTTGTTGTTCCTTTTCCAAAGGAACGACATTTGAGTTTTTTGTTGTTCCTTTTCCAAAGGAACAACACTTTTAATTTTTTCTGTTTCTTTTCCAAATGAACGACATTTGAGTTTTTTGCTGTTCCTTTTCCAAAGGAACAACACTTTTCATTTTTGCTGTTCCTTTTCTAAAGGAACGACATTTGAATTTTTTGATGTTCCTTTTCGAAAGGAACAACACTTTTGATTTTTGCTGTTCATTTTCCAAAGGAACAACACTTTTGATTTTTGTTGTTCCTTTTCCAAAGAAAAAACATTTTTTTTTTTTATGTTCCTTTTCAATGGAACGACACTTTTTAGCACTTGTGTTTCTGCTATTCCTTTTCCAAAGGAACGACACTTTTGGTTTTTTGTTTTTCCTTTTCTAAAGGAACGACATGTTCGGTTTCTGATGTTCCTTTTTCCAAAGGAACGACATTTTCAGTTTTTGTTGTTCCATTTTCAAAGGAACAACACTTGTATTCCATTTCCCTTCCTTTTTCAAACAACAACATTCTCGTATTCCTTTTACTTATGCCTAAAGATACCTTTGTTCCTCTTATTTCAGGTATTTTGGAGCACAACTATACACTCATGCAATGGATACAAAGCTAGAGCATACTGAAGTGAGCAAATTATATAAAATCGCTACTTTTACAAGAGATTGTTGTTAATTGATAAAGAGGAATGAAGAAAGGACACAATTATTCATCATTTTTGCTATCATTACCCTACTAATACTGACATGATTGGCATCTCTATCATGCTGGTTCTTTTTAAATTCCCATAATCTTCTTTGATAATTATTAAGGAATAAGAACAAAGGGTTTATATTTTTCTATTTAGATGTTAAAAATTCTTCCACCATTCCTACTCTTAAGGAGGGTCGAACCACCCTTTGTGTATAAATAGGAAATTATTTTATAAAAAAGAAAAAAGAAGAATGTTTTGAATTTTCAAATGCAGGATAGGGGGTCTGATCAAGAGCCAACCTACAATGATCGTAAGGAAGAAAGTGAAGTGGCATTCCCACTATAGCCATCACACCAAGGATATGGTCCAAGAGGCACATTAGAAAAAATAAAGAGTCCTTGGAACAGGAGGTCTCATCACGAGCCGGCCTGCCCACCTTTCACTCCTTCCTGGTGAATGACATTATGATCTAACTGGTTACCAAGCCAGCATAATGACCTCCATTTTGACACTGAACAATACTTCCTAGGCATACACAAAGGATCATGATTCCATGGGTGAAACAAGCAACTCTTCCAAGGTTATGGACACCTGTCGGCAGCAGAGCTCTGTTAATGGTATTGAAGTCACATTTCTTATACACCAATAGTAATCATTAATACCCTTCTCTATCTTATACCTTTGTAATCTTTCAAATAAGATTATGCATATAACTTCCCCAAACCATTAAACACATGAAAATCCATCATAACCAATCATGACGGGAAAAGTCGACAATGATCGCATTACACTCGGTGTGCACGTCAGCTATCCTATCCTCCCAGCGTTGCATCATGTAACCGCATTTCCTTATTTATTAAGCGATCCTATTATACACCTCGATTTCAGTAACCTGCTCCTTTTGTAAACATGGCATCGTGGCATATGTTGTTCCTTTATGACCTTGTACCAGAACATATTGGCCCGCCGCTCCTTCATTTGACGGCTGAGGATGGCCTATCACATTGCGGGGGGGGGTGGTTGACTTCATAATTTGCTGACATATGTGTTAGGCTATTATTTGGCAAACTCTTACTCAAGAATAGCAAGTCTTAATGGTATCTCGTTTTTCAATTTGCATGCCTTGTTGTTCCTAAGATATTTCTGTATCATAGTCTGCAACAATTAGTAAGATTTGAATGAGCCTTACGATTTTTCTATTTTCTCTGTGTTTCTAACAAGTTTGAACATCCTACTATTCCATTGCCGTCTCTACATTTTTATAGTGAGCTAAAGCATGGGAGGAAGGTCAATTCGAAGAGAACCATAGGTATTGATAGTTTCTGACGCTGCACGGGAAATCCTACCAAGGGCAGGATGGCTAGTCTATCTTAATCATTTAGGAATCCAACGAGACCATGGCAATAGAATTCTTACAGAACTTGCAAGAATACCACTCCAAAGTAAGGAGAAAACACATAGCAGTTACCGATGACGTAATTGCAAAGGTCTCAGGATTGCCAGCCACTGGACCTGTGTGGACCCTAAAGAAGGAGATTTTGCAAAAGATCATGAAGATCTTCTAGGATGAAGGCCAGAACCTGATAGTCAAAGGAAAGAGAGTCCTACCAGCAGCATTAGGAGAGCCATGGGCAGAATTGGTGAGGATCATCTAGAGCTACATCACCTGTGAAGGCAGGAAAGACATGGTAAGACCACGACACCTTAAACTCTTAGCTGTATTAAAAGAGAAATTCTTTGTGAACCTACCTGCATTTTTAAATTCATTACTTCATGATGTTACCTGAAGCATGAAAAAGTCACAACATGTGGAATCGATAGTAAGTCACCATGGACTGATACGACTGATAGTTAGCCACAGTCTTGCTCAGTAGCAGAGCAGCTAGGAAGAACTAATTGCTATGATAGATGGGGCACCGACTCCGCCAGCCCCAAAACACAAACATACTTCCAGTACACCAAATAGACCATGAAAATGGAGAAAATCAGTTAGATTGGCATGGATTAGAGGGAGGTTGGAAAAACCACAAGGGAGTACCAGCCAACCTATGGAGATAGATGACTCAAGGGATGAGCAACCCCTGCAATTGGAAGGAGAAGAGAATGAGAAAGAATTGGGAGAAATGAGGAAGGAGAAATAGAGGAAGAGATTGAGCAACCTGAGCAGGTGGAGGCGAAGGCAGAACAACGCGAAGAGAGTCCATTGCAAGAGGACAAATTGGCCAAAATTCTAGCCAATATGGGTGAATATGGCTAGCCTCTCAGCCCGCTAGGCCTCCAGATTGAGGAAGAACCAAAAGAGCATTCTGCTCAGGACAAAAATGCACCCGAAGAATTGTGCGACGAGGAAGAAAATGAAGAGAATCATTCTACAAGTATGACAGGAGAAGAAAATGATGAACATATAGAAAGGGAACAATCTGCTCCCAGCCAGACTACATCAGAAGAATTGCAGGAAGAAGAAGGGGTGGAAAAAGAAGTTACCCAGGAAATAATAGAGCCAGCTAGGGTTTCTACTCCTGAGCAACCTGAACAAAACAATGAAGGAGCTCCCCAAGAGGAAAACTAGGGAATTGGCCAAGATGACAGTCCAAGCCCGAGTAAACAGATAGTTGTTAAGGAAATAGAAGAAATTAAATGATTATGAAAAGAATAGCAAATATTACTACGTGTGATAGCTCGAATTTGACAGCAAATCAGGGTTTTGAGAATGAGAAAGAAAGCAAAAAGAACTTCAGGGGGAAGACACACAACCACTTTGATGAGACCCCCCAAGAAAAAGGTTCGGAGGACACCTATTTAGCCTACTGTTCAAAACCCTATCGAAGAATAGTCTGTTGTTCAAACCACTGTTGAAGAACAGTCCACTGTTCAAACCCCTATTGAAATGCAGACTGCTGTTCAAAAGAAAAAGGAACAACATTTCACTGTTGCTCATGTTGAAGTGCAAACAAACAATATACCGACCTGTGACAAGGAAGTTCAGACAGAGGCACAGCCCTCTAAAGGGATACAGACTACAAACATGAGGCAATGCAATAAGAAGATTCAAGTAAATCTTCCACTGGCCACTACTACATGGGACAACGATCTGAGGACAGTAACCCTACGAGAGGGTTTGATCCAAGCTCAGAAAGTAGTAGAAAAAGTCACAGAACAAATGGTTTCTCGAGAAAAGTATGAAGAATTACAACAACGGCTAAGGAATGTCAATTTATCCGAAAGCCAAGCCTTTGAAGGATGGCAGAAAGAACAAGAAAAAGTCGCAAATGTAACTCATAGATTAGATATAGTTATCAGACAAATGGATACCTTATGCTCTTTGTACACTGACGTCCTAGCATATAGAGCCCCTGCCAAGAATTATGCCTTTTTTTTAATGGAACGATATTTGCAATTGAAAATTAAGGCCGTCGAAGCAGGAGCCCCTATACAAATTAATACCATTGATGATTTTATAAATTGTTGTAAGCACTATGGAGTAAAGGTTCAAAGACTCCTGTGTGAATTCTATTTGCATAACCTTGTGTTAGATCAAGAGACAGAGCAGAACTCTTGCCCTTTCGTTGGGGATATCCAACTACAGGCATTTATTTCATTTGGAGTTAATCAAACAAATGGCTTAAAGCCTATAATTCCTTCCAAAGACAAGAAAACGGATTAGACTTATGGGTAAGAGCTGAGCCTAGAAATCCATTACAGTTATGGAATAAACACAGGATCCTCATGAGGACTCCGGGCATGATTTACGCATTAGGACCCATTCATACAACAATCAATCGGCAAGGGATAGAATACTTCTTTACCATCAAGGACCTTGCCATTGCAGCTGCTAAATTTCAATATCAGACCTCTATTCGAACATCCAACTCAGGGAACCATTTAATTATGAGAACTTTAAGTTAGCCACTGATCGTTTGAACCTATATGGTGAAATTATCTTGAGGGCAGGGCCATCTTGGTTAGGTTATAGGTTTCGGAGTCTGATTATTTGGCACCCTGCACCTGGATACCAAGCGTTGTGTGAAATGCCTGAGGGTCAGACAGGCCATCTTTTTGAACACCTAGTTAGGCATCATGGCTGTAGACTACCACATGAGATCCCATCTCCAGCCTACTCTCTCATTGCCTTACACGTCAACTACAATGTTTTCATGAGGGCATGAAAAAGGGTAAGCAGGGGGGTGTGGAGTACTGAAGAATGTATGTTTTTATTGATTATTTTGTCATTTTTTCTTTAGAAGTTGTAACATATTTTCATCATGAACTAGGTAGATAATGGGAAATCATGACAAACCTATAAGATTTATATGCAACATGAAAATTTTAATAATTGCCATTTCTTATACAAGAAAAGGGAAAAACTAAAGATTTCTGCTCCAAACAAAAAGACAGGGCCAAGCTAACCGCGGTCCCTTTGGCGGGGAACCATATGCAAACAAGACGATCTAAATTAAAACATCTCAACCAAGGAAAGGAAAAGGAGATATTGACTCGGCGCAAGAAAATGACTAGATAATTGAGGATTAACAGCTTGGCGAATCCCTCAGGATCCTTTGATCTTGAGGGATCACTGCTTTAACTATTTTCGCATCCTTGATATCTCTGCTTCAGCTGCTATAAGTAGGGGTAGCACTGCTAGCCTGGGAGAGACTGTTAATTTTTATGTAACTTTTCTCTGTATTTGAAACTTTGATCATCGACTCTCATTGAGAAGTGATCCCCTGTAACTTTGTTTTAATGCTTTAATATAAATCTGGTTGCTATTCCATCGTTGATCATGGAATAATTTCAAGCGGTGTGTCCCTAGAGGCTAAGGACCTAGCCTTGGTGGAACACTTGCTCCTGTATCATTACCTTTAGTTTGTGTGTGGTTTTTGTTATCAGCATTGATCGGTAATTTGGTGTGTTTTTTTATTTTATATCACAACTCTGTTATATTTACAATATCGTTCTCTGCAACAGTAAAGTCGTGTTGTTCATTCTGACCTTATAACGTATTACTGTTCTTAAGTCATTTACTGTTCTTTATAGAATGCTATTGCTGTTCAATTGTAGAGTAACTGAGCTGTAATATTCTTAAGCTGGTATTACTGTATTCGTCTATGATTTGTACTTCATACGATTGTTTTTCCATTATGAATTGCGATCGTTATGCTTTCTAACTGAGATCAATATTCGTGGTATCAGACTCAAATTACTGTTTCTCTTAATATCTTTGTGTGCTGTGTGTGTTCTTTTTTTCGGTACTGTATATTCACAATTGGCTCTAAGCGTTGTTCTATATTCCATTGGTAATTGGTTGCCGTTCCATTTCTATTTGCTGTCCGATTTATCCTTTAAGTAAAGATTTCCATATGATTTCTGTAGGATACGATTGTTGCACTTGTTCCTGTAGCTTAAGGTGTTGCTGTTTGTCAGACTTAGTTGCTGTTCCATTTCTTAATTGTTGTTCCATTTCCTGTTATTTGCATTATTATTGCTTTGGTGTGCAGAACGATTTGAAACTGTAGTGGGCATTGGCATTTGTTGTCTAGTCCCCAGATTGATGATCTATTCCCTGATTACTTTTATTTACATCAGTTTCCAAAGGGATGAGTTATTGTTACTAGACCCTTGAATGATAAATTGCTTAGTTTTCCGAGTGCATAATTTAGTTTTTAAAGTATTTTGTTGTAAGTATATCTTCTTTCAAGCATCCGTTTACTCTTTTATTTTCTTGAGCTATACTACTAACATTACTCTGACAAATGACAGCCTCAAACTGAGTACACTCTTTGAGATAACAAATCGTTCCTAGATTGACAAGTTAATGTGAGGTAATTAGAGGTGAGAAAGACCTTTTTTACGGCTCGACAAAGAGGTATGGTGACTCCTCTCACACCTCCAAGATTTTAATATTATTTATGTTCTAAGAATGCATAATGTAGTTGTGGATGCCTTCGAAAATACTACTGCTAGGATGTCACCATTAAGGGATGGATTCTCTATTGAAATTGATTATAAATCTTCCATCCCGAATAACATCACTACCTTACGTATTTTTTATGATGACCAACAAATACTTTATTTTCTGACGAACATTGGTTTGTTCAAAGATGCATCAATTAATGAGGATTAGTATGGAAAGGAGATATAGGATGCAACTAATGCAAGTAAAGGGAACCTCATCTCCAGGGGTTTGGTATCATTGGAGAATTTGTATGATCTGTAGAATTGCTTTTGGGGACCCGTTAATGCAAAAACCCATAGTTTGACTCTGTCACATGAGAAAGTCAATTGGGAACTAGCAAAGATCTGAAATATTTCAATCTTGGTAGCTGTTGCAAACCAAAAGAGTGAAAATCCTTCATCTATTTATTCATGTAGTATCGTGATGTTTTCATGTGGACGTACAATGAATAGAAGACATATGACACACGAATTGTCCCACATGTAATACTGAGGAAGCAAGGGGCCAAACCATTTCAACAAAAACCAAGGAAAGCTCATGCAATGCTTGAGCCCCTTGTTGGATGCTCAGATCATATACAAGGTGTGACATTTGATGTGGGTATCAAGCTTGGTTCCTGATAGACAGAAGTCCAAGGAGATCCTCTTGTGCTTAGATTTCTAGAGTCTCAACCCCACCTTGGGCAAGAATAACTACCTTGTGCCATCCATGGAGAAAATACTGAAAATAATATCGCGGTCCAAAATGTTTTCTTTGCTTGACGACTTTTTAGGATACAACTAAGTTATGGTGGCAGAGATGGACAAACAAAGAACTAATTTTGGAACAAAGTGGGGCATGTTCATGTTTCTGTGAATGCCGTTTGGACTAGTCAGCATTGGTGCACCACTCCAACATGCCATGGACATCGCCTTTCAAGTTGTCCATCAGTGAAATAAGAGAAAGGCTTCCTGCATAGAGAGGTGAATCAAGCAACTCAACCGGGGTACTGTCTAGGCTTGCTGGGAGTGCAACAATGTTTGTGTTCCTGCATGACTCCATTGGGGTACTTTCTAGGCCTACTTGAAGCAGAGAAACACCAGAGATGAAAAATCATACTCTGAAAATCTTAAGCTCACGAGCCAAACTACCCTTCCCAACTCAAAACATTTTGATTATGTTGGATCTTATGTTGTGTTTAACTGAGAAGGTATAGGGGGGATCATGTCTTCCCATGGAGTAAGTACGAAGGCCAAACTGATCTACATAATGAATCAATACTCCCTGAGGAACCAAGGCCTTGCACAGAAGAAGCTAACCAAGATAGAGAAGCTGGAGTTCAACGAGAGTGTTGCCAAGTGTTGTAGCTACTACAACACCCTCCAAAATATTTTCTTGAACTCAAATTATGGAGCATTCCTTGGTATTTACCTTTCTTTTTGAAAAAAATCATGCTCATTTCATGAGCATTCTTGAAGTTCTTTGGCCCCTTTTGCTTAGTGGATTAATTGTCATCTTTTGGCATGTTTGACTATTATATAATGCTTGTGAGCCTTTTCTAGTGGTTTAGAAAGCCACTCTTTGTGTGTATGAGTTTTCCTAACCATGGAAACATCTGTCACTACACAGAATGCCTTGATCATTGATGCACAAGTGTTGGCACAGTCGTCCTAAACTCTATCTCGCACTTGTCACATCTTGTCATGAAGAAATCACACAGTGGGGAATGCTTTTCTTGTGTGTTCCAATAATCTACATTTTCATGTTTTCAAAGTATGTTAAGTGTGTCATCACAATTCAAGTTCATCAGGAGCCCATCTCTCTTCCCACACTTAGCCATTTCTAGAAAATCTTCCTGATAGGGAAATTTAGCTTCATCGAGCCTTGACTAAGATGTGCACTTTGCAGTCCCAACCCTCTTGGATGTGACCCTACTGCTTGAAACTACACAGTGTGTAGTGGGTGTCCTCTAGGGATGCTGCTATGTGCCATTCCAAAGTTTGTCAACCTCTCTTTACATCCAAAATTGCACAGTTTTTTGTCTCGAAATATTTTCCCTTTCTGTTATCGGGAAATCTAGTGTCCACTCAGAGCTTCTAGTCCCACTAAGACTGTTAGCTATCTTAGAAACAAACAAACTAAAACTACTTTCGTTTTCCTTTATGAGAAGTAGATAAGAGGGGAATGAAGGACACCAACCTCAGTATTTCGCTTCGTTCCTTGCTCAATTCCTTTCCCTTCTGACAAATCCTTGCCGCCTCTCCTTCGTCTACCCGACTTCAAAGAGCACCTGTGCAATCAAAGTAGCATAATACTATCGAAGAACAGAGATCTACAATCGTAAACAATATAGGACCAGATATATATTGACCACACAAATGCATATATCATCAGACATACGAGAATGTGGAGGAAAACTTGAATAGCTTTATTAATATCAAGAATAGCAAAGAGGATTACAGCCAATTGTTCTAACCCAACGTCATCCTCTAGCATGAAAGACCTTCTTTCACCTCATGAAAAGCTTAGATCACCAAACACTATGATATTCCACCAAGAAACCAACAACATTTCCTTATAAGATACAAAATTCCAGCCTCTGGATCTCTGGGATGAGGGATCCATATATAGATGATTGAAGGGGGGCGAGTCAGCTTCTGGGATTTTGATTAGTGTCCTCTCTCTGATAGTTCTTGATTCCACTTGGAGATTGATGATCTCTTACTCATCCTTGGGTGAATTCAAAGAGACAAGTGTCCTGGGGAAGTTTCTGGAAGATTCCAAGATCATCCACTTAGCAAACTGCCTTCGCCATTTGTCTACTCTCATCCGTTGCACCCTATAGAAGGACTTTTTAGTATGCATCGCACTCCCCGTGTGTAATAGGTGCGATGCATCTCACCCTCAGCACTGAGCAATCAGTATGGTCTAGTTTTGACCATTTCTGAGTAGTTTTCTGTGGAGAACTTCTGGGAGATGATGTAATTAGCTGACATTGTTCCTTTAGGGTGTGAAGCAACACTTTTAGGGATTTAGGAGCCCTTGGTTTATGGACATGTATGATTGGGGTTGCAGTGCCCAAAAATTTCTATAACAGTTGCCCCCTAAAGCATGAGGTCGTTAATCTTTTGATGTCGAGTGAAATGCTTTATCATGAGGATCTAAAGCTTTTTCGAACTGGAAGGCAACCTGTAATGAGATACAATACAATACATTATCTTCATAATATTTTTCATGATCTAGCTGAGGCGGGCATTCCCATGCTCAACTTTATAAATACATTTTCATGTACATAAGACAGACAACCATCTGTGTAGCAGACTGATGATTCTGATAGAGCCATCATCCTTTGATTCGGATGATCATCTGTGCAGCAATGATGTACATTTGATGTCTTTATTTTCCTGAATACACCATAACCCGAATGGATGAAACTAGATCTTGGGTCTTCAAACGCGTCCAATCTTCACTTGGAGTACAAGTCGATCCATGTGAAAGATGTTTAGGAGTCGAACATGGAAAGACATCGCCTGATTACCAGCCAATGATGTAAGCTGTTAACAAGCGTGAGAGGAATCACCGATAATGATGATGACCCTCAAGGTACTACAGTACAATTCGCATGGTGTGAAAAGGGACTTGGCATCGAACACCACGCAAAATCTTTCGATCCAAGGCCATTGATGTAAACCTGTCGCTAGAAGTGAGAAACTTTCCATTGAGGCATGCAAGCTTCAAAGTACTGAAAGGGTTGTTCCTAAGTCGACTTCTTGATTAATGAGCTGATGTCGACAAGAAGCGACCCATCATAGGAGGGCATTAATGAATCCCACATCTACGACACGGAAATGGAGTAAATGATTTTGGAGCTGAAAACGATCTGATGATACAAGGTTCAGGGTGGCGGTCATGAAAGAATGGAGCTTGAATGTATTGCAACAAATGAGACATAGGTGAATTCTCTGAGCAACTTCTCTTGAACATACCGGTGACACTGACATGTATTGGTAGCATTAACCCAAAATATGGATGGTGTGATGGACCAATGGTGATATGACTGGTGAACGGAATAACCCAACCCAACTCAGATGTGGAGCGAGAGAGTCATGTTCAAGAGCGACTTGCTACCAATAAAGTTTCTTCAAGTTTTCTTCCCAATTTTTCCCTAGCCATTGCTGAGTAGTACCTCTTTATTTTTGTCAAGCTTGAGGAGGATAACATATGCTTTTTCTATAATTTTCCCTTCGGGCAAACCCGTCGCTATGTTTTAACGAGCCTAGTGACAGTGAAACTCGTTCTTGTCTATATGGACAAGTTTATCACTACTCGGTTTTCACAAGTTTAACGACAAAGATAACTCGGTCCTTTTCAATTTTAGAGAGTCTGAAAGGGACGTAAAGGAAACTCCAATAATCCTTTTTCATCATATAATCCCTTAAGTCTGAAAAAGTATAAAATAATATGAAAGGGATGAGTTTTCGGTAATTTTAACTAGCCGAACAAAACAATTGCTCGATCGTTTTGTGTAATAATCCCTCAGGTCCAAAAAGATTAAAATCTAGAAGAGGGATAGCACTCCCAGTATCTTTAACGAGCTGGAGAGGTCAATTGCTTGGCAATCTTTTCATATTTTATGAGTCAGATGAAAATAGCTTAAAGGAGAGTCGTTTTTTGAGGAACAAGTGATAATTTCTGGTAGTAGCTGATTCCAAGTAAGGTTTGGAATTTTCCAATCACGATAGTGTCACAAGGATGGCTAACAGGATCACTCTTCGCAATTATTCCTCAAAAGGGGTAAACAATCAAATGGAGGTGAATGATCGGCTAAAACAGAGTAGAGGTGATGATGAGAACATGAATAGGGCTCAAAAGCTGATGATAATGCATTCGCGGTTATTTACTAGGGATTGGTTCATTTTTTAATGAGCTTAAACTCTAGGGGAAACATTTGCTCATTGCTTATGTTTAATTTTTAACGAGCTTGAACTTTGCATAAAAACTGCTCGTGGCAGGTTTATTTTTTAACAAGCTTGAACCCTACGGTAACACTGCTCGTGATAAGTTTTCATGCCCCCAACATAATAATGCAATTTGAGGTGCATGCCCCCCAAGCTTCATTGCATTCAACATGGTTGTTGGAATGAAGGTTTACCTTCGAGATCTTTGAAAGACTTGACTTGGATTTACAAGATTGTTATCAAAGATTTGATTTGGAAAGGGAGTTGTTTCATTTTTTAATGACGTTGACACAGGAAAATAACTATCCTCAGTATCCACTGTATTTACAATATTTGATACAAAATAAAAAATTGAAGGATGATTAAGGTTACTGGAGTAATCTTCATGGTAATTCGGAAGATAGGAACAATGGTGGTAATCTTCCCATGGTGCCTCTCCTATCATCTTTGGATAAATGATTCCTTCGTCTGTAGAATGTACATGTGACCAAGGATCTGAAGAGGTGCCATATTCCTTAGACCTATCTATCCAAACACTCGATGATCGTTGATTTGGGTTTCCCCCCAGGCCAAGAAAATTGATTGCTACAATATTTCTATTAGGGCGATGATCCATGCTGACAAAATATTCAGGAATCTTCTGAATCTAGAAGATATCATGTTGCAGGTTCCCATCGTGGCCACTTCCGCCAGATTGCTTGGAGGCGGTAGGGAAAAGTCCCCATCAATGTAGGGTCTTTTAGTAGGCCTAATCCGATATTTTGAAGCGAATGAGGGCTTCCGTGGATCATCAGAATGCTTCCCGTAACTTGTGAACTATTGGGGAAAAATGTTTGTTCGTTGACGATTGTAATTCCTCATTAAAATGGAAATGCAATCTTCCTGAAATAGGTCGACACAACAGCTGCCATAGAATATATCCAAGGCCTTCCTAGTAGGATGTTGTAATTGAGGTTTCCGTTAATTACTTCAACATCTATTTCTACTATTTTTCCCCCCAATTCGACTTGCAAGTTACTTAAAATTCCGTATGGGGTGTATGTTCGTCCATCAAATGATTTTAATGTCGTCGAAGATCACGACAAGGGTGGAGATCCTAAAGTTTTCCAGCAACTCATCGACATAATACATGTAGATGCCCCCTCATCAATAATTGTTCGATGAACATTTTTGTTGAGGGCTTTCACTTGAATGAGGAAAGCTAGTTGAGCTGGTAACTGAGGGTCATATCCTTTGTGATTAAAGGACACAAGATTGGAATCCGTTGGGTCAATCCCACCTATTGCTGATAATAAAGCTTGCTTTTGGGAGGGGCAATTTTGCAGTACCTTAAGTGTTGACATAGCGGATGGCGATTGGGCCATATCCTCCACTATATTATAATGTTGTGCTGCTCTGGCACGAGAATTAAATGTCGATTTGTGTACTACTCCCTTTGGTGGCTTTATCGTTAGTTCAGGAATGATGTGTGTCATAACTTCGATCGAAGTTGTTGTCAAACTACTAGGTTGATCATTAGCCTTGTTTTCTGATAGCTGTGGATTCTCGTAATCTTTATTCCTTGTCGATATCAAAGCATCATTTTGCTGCTTCGAAACCAACAACATTAGCACTTGGGATGGGGAAGCATTGTCACTAGCAACCAGATTTGTTCCTTGATTTGGAAACGGATCAGTCAATACCACTGAGGTTTTTGAATTCTTGAAGAATTTTCTAAGCTTGGCTTTATATGGACATTCTCTTGTCCAATGATCCTCATCACATATAAGGCATGGAAGATTTGGTTTCCTATCTCCAGAAGGGTTTGCAGAATATTTTTCAGGGGACAACTCCTCCTATTTCTTCTTCTTCCCTTTCTTTTTCTTCTTGCCTCCTGGTTTCTTGGTTTGTTTTCCTTTGTTAGTCGACATGGAATTTACCTCCGAGGTGAGAAGTTCTTCATTTTCATTTTGATCAGAAATCTTATGGGTTTTCTTAGATGTAGCCTTTGTCGATTTCATGCTTGTCGTACCTATCATGCCATCGCCGGCATGAGAGTCCTTGTTTGATTTAGGATGGGGAGGAACGGAAAAATCTAGTCTAGGAGCATCAGGAATTTTGTCATAGAGCGTGCCAGACTTAGTATAGATCAAGTCTAGATATTTCATGCGAGCAATAACCTGCTCTTCAGTGATGACTCCTCCCTTTGCCACATCTTCCGTAATAGAAGGTAAAAAGGACTTAATAAACCATTCAACTAGTAGCTGATTAGGAACATATGTTTTTACCATTCTACGATGACGTCGCCACTCATGAATATGATTGGATATGTGAGTGGTTGTTATTTGCTTTAAATTGGTAGGAAGCTCTGTTCCCATTTCGTACCTTATGGGTAACTGAAAATGGGTTAAAAGGGTTATGGCTAGGGTACTGAAGTTATCAAACGAAGCTCTAGGAAATTCGATATACCATTTTTCTGCCGAACCAGTTAACGTTCACTGAAAAAGGCGAAGCCTAATCGAATCATCATTTAGAGTGTTAGATGAACACCACAGGTGAAAGGTCATCACATGATTCGATGGGTCTTCACCTAGATTTCCATTAAATTTAGGAATATCTGACAAAAGTTTATGAGGAATCACTAGCCACCAAGGGGTGTAAGTGATTGGATCATTTGTTAGCCGATTTAGATCTGGTAACTCTAAAGTTGCCACGAAGGGCAATTGTTGATTGAGGTTCGGTGAAGCATACCCAGGATAAGATGGGATTGCCTAAGCAGTGGGTCTTTGCATACCAGCATAGTGCATTTGATGTTGATAACTTTGGTAAGGTTGATGGGCATAACCATTATGAAATGGTTGATGTTGACCATTTTTAATATACGGCTGCCCATTACTTCCAAAGACTTGGTGCTCAGATCCTTGGTAAACTTGTTGGAATTGTGGTTGTTGATATTGCACCAGCCATGGTTGTGAGACCATGTGTTGTTTTCCAATACTGGTTGTTTGACGAAGATGATTTGACCAAGATGAGGGGTAATGGTACCCGTTTGAGCCTGGGTCACTCTAGTTAAGGATCCACTAATTTACGATTGTGCTGGCGTCGTAGGGACAAGGGGCTATTGGATTGCGACCTGAGAGACTTGAGGTTGGCATACAACAGGTAACTCTTGTACTTGCGACACTGTCACAATAGCCGGTGTAGTGTGGATATTTGACATAGGCAAACTTTGTTGCATTGAGTATATAACTCTTGGTTGTTGAGGCAGTATTGGCATCCAACCACTGGATGTAATTCCAGCATAACCTGAATTCTGTTATGAACTCTCGTATGCTTGACCTCCTAGAGGAGACAATGAAAGGGCATATTGCCACCCATACGGCGGTAATCCGGTGCTTAAGGGAATTATTTGCCTTTGAGGACCGAACTACCCAAATTGACATTGCGAAGGATCAATTTGCTAAGACCCA
The DNA here is from genome assembly GCA_031772625.1 of Pinus tabuliformis. Taxonomy (NCBI): domain Eukaryota; kingdom Viridiplantae; phylum Streptophyta; class Pinopsida; order Pinales; family Pinaceae; genus Pinus; species Pinus tabuliformis. The sequence continues at coordinate 85,693,568 of CM062805.1, read as the reverse complement.
ATGTAAGAGATTCCAAATATTATTTCGGATGAATAAACGGGAATAGACCATGCCGTCGAAACAACCCTTGGATGGATTCCATCCAGTGATTGGGAGTTAGTTGTGACAGATGGTACGCTGACGAACATTGTTGGAGTGGCAGCAGGAAGTTCTGCCGTTGCTGTGTCAGATGACACAGTCCTAGATGTCGACGGTTGTTCAGACATATCTAGTCTATCCAAAAGATTTCCTAGCGATTCTACAGGAAATTCCGATAACGGTAAACTAATTTCTGACGAAGATGGATATAGGGTGATCCCAACTCCAAAATGTGATGGAGCACTAGATGGGGGATCCTCCACAATCTCTTCTATAGAAATCAATCTAGGTGGAAGAGGTAGACTGTCAGGTCTGTAAAATATTTCTGATGCCGAAGAAGGTATAGATTCTGCAACGACAGATGTTTGGGGAATAACACCTTCCAAATCGGCTGTAGATGGAGTCAGTTCAGGTATAGAAGTGTTTACCCTCACACTAGGATCAGTTCTACTGTCCTCTAGTGGCTGTGGAACTTCTTCTGTAAAGGTGAGGGTGCTAGAAATATTTGGAGTAATCGGAGTCTCCGAGTGTGTCGGAATACTTGTTCCAACTTGACCAGGGGACTTTGAGCCGGTTAAACGAGTTCGCTTTGTCTGGAATAGTTTCGATTCTGGAGACAAAGATGGTTGACTCGTAAGTCTCCACAAACGACGAGGTTTTAATTGACTTTCCTCCATGGTTGCAGATTACTCGATTAGCTAAAAATAAAGGGGAAAAATGTTTTCGAATTAAATGAATTTTAGACGCTTTGACACAACTTGTTTTTTCAATTTTTAAGAGTCAAGAAAAAACAAAAGATGACTCTAGTCGCCTTCGATTTTTAATGAGCCTGAAGTGACAAGTGCTCAGATGGACCTTTTCCTTTAAGGAGTCTGAAAAGGAACAAAAGAGACTACTCTAGAAATCTAGACAGGGGGATTACCAAACCAATCGCAAAACTGCAGAATACTTTTTACGGTACGGCAGTCAATCTTCCCGAATGTTGTGTTTAGTTCATTGTGATCGATAGGGCAGTAGACATGGCTTCCTATGGATAAAGGATATAGCATATTGTGGTCTTCCAATATATACTCGACGGTACGTGGGAGCACAAGTCTGTACTGGAACTTGTCATCTCAAAGAGGAGGAATCACCCAACCAACAATGAAAGTGACAATTACCAGGCTTTAAAACGCCGCAATACATCTCTAGCCTAGTCTTCTAGATGTTGTGCGTTAGGTTACAAAGCATTTTTATGTTCACTAAATTTATTTTACAGTTGATCTTTCTTAAGAAATTTTCCTTTCAGGTTCACCATGTGATGTAGATATACAATTCCTAAAATTCAATCTAAGATGATAAACAATCGTTTAATCTTCTTTTTGGAATGAAAATCCTAGCTACTAAAGAAAGAGAGACGATATTCTTTCAACATAGAGCAGAGAGCACACACTAGATGCATTGTCCTAAATCAAACCAACAAGCAGTCTAAATGCATATGCACATGCATGTATTTGTTTTCAGCTTTCTTAATGTGTGAATGACAAGAAGAATGCTAACAAAAATCTGAATTATCTTTTCAAAGCGACAGTACTAACAAATTTCTCTTCAAAACTGAAAGGAAGATAATGACGACACTTTGTTATTTTGAATTGAAAACTGCTTTCGACACTTGAAAAACTACTAATTCAAATCAAATACAAGAGTAACTGTATAATCGACCATCAAGAACAATAGAATTCTTTTCTTTGACTGAAAAAGACACTTGCGACACTCTCAAATCAAAAGACGACAGTTTGATTATGCTACTTTTTTGTAAAAGAGAACTGTAAATGGTGCACAATACATAAAAACATTCACAATTCTTTGTACTATGGAGGTGGAATCATGTAAAGGAAGGGAGTTTCTACAGTGGTATACTAATCACAGATAGCAAAACTCCTAAATAAAGCTTAAGAGAGTGAACACAGAAACCAAAATCTGAGAACAGAAGAGGTCTTGTCTGATCAGCACACCTAAAACACAGGGAAGGTGCGATGCATCGCACCTACTACACACAGGAGGTGCGATGCATCCATATTCCCAAGAGGAGAAAGTGCGATGGTCCAGGGACGAGACTTCAACGTGGTTCTGGGTCATAGTTTGTAGCTTAGTTCAGGGATTTAGGACGAGCTAATGATAGTCAGTAAATAGAAATCACAGGGGCTGATCTAATGAGGTTACTAGAGCCACCACTAGGGCAATTAGAATGTTTGCAAATCGATTGTTCAGTTTATAAACAAAACCCAAAGATAGACTGAAGCAGCATTGGTCTAGTTTGCACTTGCATAGCAAATGCAGCTCGATGGCTAGCTAGCTTGACTTCAGGCTCCGTCTGTAAGTTTATAAAACAAACAAATATAGATAAGCAAACAATCTATTTACTCCCCAGTATGGTTTCCATTTTGTTATCGGGAAATCTAGTGTCCACTTGGAGCTGCTAGTCCCACTAAGACTAGTAGCTATCTTAGAAACAAACAAACTAAAACTACTTTTATTTTCCTTTATGAGAAGTATATAAGAGGGGAATGAAGGAAACCAACCTTAGTCTTGCGCTTGGTTCCTTGCTCAGTTCCTCTCCCTTCTGACAGATCCTTGCCACTTCTCCTTCGTCTACTCGGCTTCAAAGAGCACCTGTGGAATCAAAGAAGCATAATACTATCGAAGAACAGAGATCTACAATCATAAACAATATAGGACAAGATATATATTGACCACACAAATGCATATATCATCAAACATACAAGAATGTGGAGGAAAACTTGAATAGCTTTATTAATATCAAGAATAGCAAAGAGGATTACAACCAATTGTTCTGACCCAGCATCATCCTCCAGCATGAAATTCCTTCATTCACCTCATGAAAAGCTTAGATCACCAAACACTATGATATTCCACCAAGAAACCAACAACACTTCCTTACAAGATACAAAATTACAGCCTCTAGATCTCTGGGATGAGGGATCCATATGTAGATGATTGTAGGGGGGTGAGTTAGCTTCTGGGATTTTGATTAGTGTCCTCTCTCTGATAGTTCTTGAGTCCACTTGGATATTGATGATCTCTTACTCATCCCTGGGCGAATTCAGAGAGACAAGTGTCATAGGGAAGTTTCTGGAAGATTCCAAGATCACCCACTTAGCAAACTGCCTCCGCCATTTGTCTACTCTCATCCATCGCACCCTATAGAAGGAATTTTTAGTATGCATTGCACCCACCATGTGTAATAGGTGCGATGCATCTCACCCTCAGCACTGAGCAATCAGTATGGTCCAGTTTTGACCATTTCTGAGTAGTCTTCTGTGGAGAACTTCTGGGAGATGATGTAATCAACTGACCTTGTCCCTTTAGGGTGTGGAGCAACACTTTTAGGGACTTAGGAGCCCTTGGTTTATGGACATGTATGATTGGGGTTGTAGTGCCCAAAAATGTCTATAACACTTTCCTATTGGAAGTGCGTAATGCACAGAGATCCCAGCCTCCCTTGGCCTCCAAAACTATGCAGATGCTTCCTCTAATGCCCTTCCCTCAGCCAGAGCTCACTTCCTTTAGAAACTATGCAGATCTTCTACTCAGGGCTCTCTGCTACCCAATCCCCCTTGCCTCTTGAAAATGTGTAGTTTGTCCTCCAAGGGCTCCATCCCACAGTAGCCACTTCCTCATTGAACTATGCAATTTTCTCCCTCAGTGGGTTCTACACAATTTTTATCAGTAGTGAGGATTGTGCAGAAAAGTTCCTCAATCAAGCGTGAGCTGCAAAGCATAGTCACTGATCACTTTCTCCTAGTCTGTCTCTTGTCTAAGGCTCAGTTCACAGATAATAATGCATCATCTTAGACTAGGTATTTTTCGTGTTTCTTTCATCTCGTCATGAGTGAATTGCAAGAATAGGTACACTAGCATGTCATGGCAAGATGACAAAGAAGGAGAAGGAAGAGTGGAAAAATCTTAAATAATCTCTTGCAACTAAAATTACAAGTGGATCTATACAGAGGAAGCAAAGGGAGACAAGTTTTCAACTACCTTCCAAGAATTAACATCATTGAAGATCATGTATCACCAAACTATGTGGAGGAGGGGAGAAAGAATATCCAATGAGACATCCAACACTCAGTAGCAATAGTGACTTGACATTGCCACATCATAAAGCCAGCCCATGTCAGTAGTGTCATGTCAAGTTGTGTCATGATTTTTCATATGCCACATCACTAGTGTGGACCACGCATATTGTAATCAAATGTATTATAAAGTGGAAGTCCAAAGGACATAGATTATTGAGGAAAATTAATTACCTATCATTTAATTGTCAACCCGGGGGTTTCGTAAAACTTGCAAAGCATGCATGCACTATATATGCTAGAAAGTAACTTGCAATTTAGATCAATCTAACTACTAAACCAAATTTACTTATTACAATTCAACAATCAATTCAAAAGAAATTATAGCACAGTGCATGGAATTGAAATCTTAATCTATCACACTTGCAGGAATTGAAACCTTGATCTACCACACTTGCAGAAATTGAAATTTTGATCTATCACACTTGCAGTAATTGAAATCTTGATCTACCACACTTGCAGGAATTGAAAAGCACACCACTCTTTCAGAACTGAAATTGCATGAAATGAAATCTACTCTAAGGGATCATGTGTGCATTATCAAATCAAGATCCTATGAAATGAATAATCAAAACCACATGATATGAAATGAAAGAAAAAACAATCATTCTTGCCCTCTAGATATGAAATCAAATAAAAATAATCATTCATAACTTCTAGATATGAAAGAAAATAAAAATAATCACTCTTAACCTCTCACAAAGGAAAATATATGAAATAAATAAATCTTAATCTATGAAAGCAATAAATCTTAATCTATGAAAAATAATAAATCTCACACATTATAGAGGGCCAATCCAAAAGCATGAGGGATGGAAAGTTGAGAGGCTCCAAATACAAGCATAACCAAAACAAAGTGAACATCACTCATGAGTATGATGCCAAATCCAAATTCTATATTCAAAACAAGAGCATTTTCCCAACTTTTCACATTCAAAATGATAGGATAAAACTTCTCCTATTTATACAAAAAGATTAAAAGTTATCCCATTAATGAGAGTCCATGAAAATCTCCCTATATCTCTAGAGTTACAATCAAAATAGGAAATGATAAGACACATGTCTTCATAGAGTTTCAATACAAATAGGAAATGAGATACATATCCTTATGACCCCATGATCTTCTCCACTCAAATTCGAATTTGGCTTTGGGAGGCCACATACGGGCCTTTTAAAAGCTTCCTCTTGACCTACACATGTCAACAATCTCATCCCACTTGTTAGGTATAAGCATATGCACATTATTTTCTAATTTTTAACCATAAATTCACTTAAAAATGCTAAGAATTAATAAAGTTTGGAAAAACATAAATGTTACCCAATAATGATAATGATAAGGTAAATGTAATGAAATGGAAGTAATGTAATGAAATAGAGGTGGAGTGAAGGTGACAATATGCAAATATAAGTGAAAATGTAATGGAAGTGAACAACAATTTCAATGCCCAATATACCCCCCAACTGAAGATATTGCATGTCCTCATGCAATATGTTATATTAATTCTTTTTAGTCCTTGAGATTTGGCTTAACTTTGCATAATATCATTTGATAACTTCATACTTCTGCAAAACCTTTTACTTGAATTTCAACATGGTTGGTTCTTGTGTTAAAACCATGTTTTTTGTTGCATTCATTTTTTTATCTTTGAACTTTGCATAATGATAAATTTGATTATTGTTGCAAAGTATATCTTTATTGTATTGCACCATAGTTGGTTCTTGTGTGACAACCATGATTATGTTTGTATCCAATTATCTTTTTAGTACTTTTGATAAGATTTTGTACGCTCATAACAATAATGTAATAGTTAATATCTTTTGAAAGTGTGCAGGCTTTTGAATGTGATATGAATACGAATGTATCCCCCCCAACTGATGATATTGACAATTTTATGAGATGAGGAAGAGAAATGCTATTTTCCAAAAATTATCATTCTAGATTTTCAAGGAATTTTATGGTAAAAAGTTAGAAAATGACATACTTTAACTTACCCTTTAGAAATGGATGAGTTGCATGTGTGATGGCTACAAAATTCTGATCACAATATTCTTTAAGTGGCTAGACAAGTCATGGATAAAAGAGTCAAGATGACATTTTATTTGCTTTTATTAAAATTTGTTGAATCTGCTATGGAATAGTGCTGATTCTGCTACTGCCATCTGATTCTGCAGCTGTTATTTGATTCTGCAACTATCATATAATTCTGCAGCTGCCATCTGATTCCGCAGCTTCCATCTGGTTCTATAGCTGCATATCTTCTACATTTGCTCCAAAATGCTGAAATGATAGTCTTCATGTCTTCAAAACTCATTGGCACAATTTCGGCTATGTGAATAGATGTTTTGATGTCAAAAATAGTAGGAAATTCTTGACTTAGTGGCCATTAATGGATGCCACTTTTCAACACGAGAACTATCACCATTGATGACAATGAGAGTCAAGATGCCCAAACACATCTTGCTAAGTACGAATAATTTTGTCGTTGTCGAGTACCTAGAAGATCCAATGAACAAGGGACATTGATGTATTCCCATTGTTCGTCGACATGAGGACTTGCCATTAAGGCATGCAGGCCTTAAGGTGTTTTTGCAAGGAATTTAGACTGAAAGGACTATGGACTCAATAATTTGCATTGAAGCGGGTTTATTTGCGAAATGAAAAAGGATAGGAAAGGAAAAATGAAAATGGAAGATGACAATGGAAAATAATAATGACAATGGGCAATAAGCATGTCAGTGAGCTTCTTTTTTTTATTTGTGGGTCAAGCGAAAAATGTATGTGAATAAAGGAAAATTAACAACTGACTCTCCCTAGGAAAAATGATTGTGGCTTGCTTTGAATTGCTTGGTTGGATTTATAATTCAAATAGGAGGAAAGGTAATGGTTTTGATGGATATGGACATGGACTTGTTCTTATGTTTCTCAAGGAATCGGTCCTTTGAAGACCAATTGTGTGTACATAAAGAAAAAAACTTCACATAAAGAACATAAATGTGCTAAAAAAGAAATGATCAGTTCTTTTCTGATTCTTACAAAAAATGTCAAATGAAATAGACTAAGGAAAATCAAAAGTGTTATATTCAGTCTAATTCATGATATCGATAACAATCCATTTTTAAGAAATAACCATGAAAAATAAATTAACTCCCTCCATCAAGTTGATGGGCCAATACCATTAGCAGTACAATTGCATCATGCAAGTGACAGTCAAGATCAACAAACTGCAAAGAGGATGAAAGAGACAGAAGTTTAAATCGATTTGGATTTTTTTTATCACAATTCACTTTGTGTATATAAAAATCATTTTTTTCTTCTCACACAGACACCAAAATAGGGCTCTGAAGAACCGTAAAATTCTCTCAATTGGTTGTAAAATCCAGAAAATGGTTTCTAGGTTACCTAACTGCCCTTGTTCAAGAAAAACCCACATCTTGGATTTTTCTAATTCGCCCTATTTTATTTAGAAAACATATTTTAAAATTGTTTCTCAAAAGAATTACGTTTTCTAGAAATGTTTCGGCAACTAAAATCAATTTCTTGTGGTTGGATTTTTGATTTGGAGGTTTGGCACAAGTCGCATTAATGTATCAACGACAAATTTGAATTCACTGATTGTGTATTCACGCTTCATAGAATTCAAACATAATCACTCCCTGACTGCATTAGCACATGACAAAACGAGTATACACATGGGTGCAAGATTAAGTTAGCAATTTCTTCCAAGTGTTCAAGAACGTAAGGAGGGTAAATCTGTTGAAACTTTGTGAAGGAGCAAGAATCATTGTTTGATTAGAAGTCTTAGTGAATTAAATGTGTTATTGCCCGCAAAACCTTGTCTATAAAAAAAAGGAATCTGTTTCCTCATGCAGTCACCAAACAAGGTCGTGAAGAACCACGATTTTCTCCTGAATGGTCAGGAATTCTAGAGAACGAATTCTGGGTTATTAAATTTATCTTATTTCAGAAAAAACCCATGGTCCAATATTTTTAGATTTTCCCTAGCTTGCTCAAAAAATGCATTTTAAAAATGCATGTCTAAACTAGTGTGATTTTTGGCAATGGTGATTTGGCAATAAAATTCATTTCTAGCAATGGTGATCTGGTATGCTGTGCGGGATGTGCAGGTTGAGACAGCTCGAGCCGTGGAGGATAAGATACCGCACCCATCATATGCTGTGGAGCTAGAGCATGTGTTGAATGAATGTCTGCTCCAAAAATATCAGATCTCTCTGCCGACCTATTATTCAACAAATTGGTGTCAAACCATAAACGCACAAGCTTGACAGAATTCAAGTTTTATTTGCAGGTTTATTGAAGCTTGGAGCAGCAGAGAAAGAAACACCGGATCTGAACCTTGTTTGCTTTCATCGTTTTCAAACACTCGTTTTTAATCATTCTATCACACCTGTCAAACATTTTTTTATGTCAAGAAAACCAAATCCTAATTATCATTACATTAAAGTCAAAGCTAGGATGGTTACACAATCAAGTCTTATTTGCAGGTTGAGATGTGAGATCGAAGTTTGAGACTTGATTGAACTAGCCACTTGAATTGCAGGTTTTTACATTACGCACTTAGCCCTCATTTCATTGCTTTATTAAAGCCTCATTTTATGCATCGCCTTTTAATTTTGTTTTATGCTTTGAGCTTTTTCATAATGTTGACCAACATTTTTTTTATATGTTTTGTTTTAAAAATTATATATGTTACATTTTTTTAAATTAAAAATATATACATATATATTTCATTTAAACAAAACAATTTATTAATAAAGAAAATCCATTTTTTTTTAAGTTTATTGAAAAAGCAAACTGAATTAAATAAAATCATGAAAACATAAATTAGTTGTAGAATTGCATTCTATAGCTAATTTTTTTTTAATATACATATTAACAAAACAATTTCTTTTTCTGATCCTCTAGGTCACACGAAGTGCAGAAGGAGAGCATACTTCACAGTTATTTGTTTATTTGTTTTTTTTGTCAATATTTTATCAATTGATTCCTCTGTACATTTTTCAAAAATAAAATGAAACGGATTGATCTCATAGCTTAAATTATTGTTCGTGATCTTTTCTTGCGTTCCTTTTTCTCAATGATTTGTTTTATTGCAAATCTTTCCTACCAAGGGCTAGTAGATGGGTGGTTCTTACAAAACATCAAATTTATCCTAGAAACTATAAAAATTTATTTTTATTTTTCCTATCTATCTAAAAACTATTTTTCTTTTTAAGTATATTCATGCTTCCAATGAAGCCATTTACAGATTAGAATTTTTGAAATGCTCATATCAAAACATGAAAAATGTACCTGATTGTTTGTAAGGATATGCGAAAGCGACTTGACCTTTCGATTTCCTGCAAGGAACTTTTAAAGAATTGATGAATATTGTGGTGTAACCACTTTTTGAAATCATTCCTTAATGTAGTATTTGGGCTGCATTCTAGACCCTTTGTCCATAAATGGTTAGTAAAAACAAAAACAAATAAAATGCACTCTAAAATGAAAGCTAGTTCCTATGCACACTTCCCCGGCAATGGTGCCAAAGTGTTGAGGCAAATTAATTACCTATCATTTAATTGTCAACCCGGGGGTTTTGTAAAACTTGCGAAGCATGTGTGCACTATATATGCTAGAAATTAACTTCCAATTTAGATCAATCTAACTACTAAACCAAATTTACCTAGTACAATTCAACAATCAATTCAAAAGAAATTATAGTATAGTCCATGGAATTGAAATCTTAATCTATCACACTTGCAGGAATTTAAATCTTGATCTACCACACTTGTAGGAATTGAAATCTTGATCTATCACACTTGCAGGAATTGCAATGTTGATCTACCACACTTGCAGGAATTTAAAAGCATGCCACTCTTTCAGAAATGAAATTGTATGAAATGAAATCTACTCTAAGGGATCATGTGTGCATTATCAAATCAGGATCCTATGAAATGAATAATCAAAACCACATGATATGAAATGAAAGCAAAAACAATCATTCTTAACCTCTAGATATGAAGGAAAATAAAAACAATCATTTTTAAATTCTAGATATGAAAGAAAATAAAAACAATCACTCTTCACCTCTCACATAGGAAAGGATATGAAATAAATAAGTAAATATTAACCTATGAAAGCAATAAATATTAATTTACGAAAAACAATAAATTTCACACACTATAGATGGCCAATCCAAAAGCATGAGGGATGGAAAGTTGAGAGGCTCCAAATACAAGCATAACCAAATCAAAATGAACATCACTCATGATTATGGGGCCAAATCCAAATTCTATATTCAAAACAAGAGCATTTCCCCAACTTTTCTCATTCCAAATGATAGGAGAAAACTTCCCTTATTTATACAAAAAAATGAGAGGCTATCTCATTAATTGGAGTCCATGAATTTTTCCCTATATCTCTAGAGTTATAATCAAAATAGAAAATGATAAGACACTTGTCTTCTTAGAGTTTCAATACAAATAGGAAATGATAGGACACATGTCTTCTTAGAGTTTCAATAGAAATAGGAAATGAGCCACATATCCTTATGATCCCATGATATTCTCCACTCAAATTCGAATTTGGTTTTGGAAGGCCACATAAGGGTCTTGCAGAAGCTTCCCTTTGACCTACAAATGTCAATAATCTCGTCCCACTTGTTAGGTATAAGCATATGGACATTATTTTCTAATTTTTAACCATAAATTCACTTAAAAATTCAAAGAATTAATAAAGTTTGGAAAACATAAATGTGACCCAATAATGATAATGATAAGGTAAATTTAATGAAATGGAGTTAAATGTAATGAAATAGAGGTGGAGTGATGATGACAATATGGAAATATAAGTGAATATGTAATGGAAGTGAATGACAATTTCAAGGGCTAACACACATGAATATGAAAATTCATGTAAGTTGAAAAGTCATCGGAAGTTGAAAAATCATGAGGGTATTCAAAGAGTCACAAGGGGGAAGCATCACACAGTGGTTATATATACCTGCTCATTGTATGAGCAAAGGAATTTTCACAGTGGCTCTACACGCAAGGCATTAGAGAGATCAACTAGTTCTTTGCGAGGAAAGGAGTGGTTGCAATGTTCCACTACTAGGGCTAATGATGTACATTGTAAACATGTGTCTTGGAACATTTTCATAATAACATAAGACTTTTAAAGCTAGAAAAGTCTTCATGCATGGACAATGAATGTTTGTAACACTATTCTATGGACGTTTTTGATTGTTGTTTTCTTTCACATGTACTAAGATAGTTGAACTATTTTGGTTATTTTAGTGCTTATGTTATTGAGAATGTGTTGTAATGGTTTTTAATGTTATCCTATCCTTGTGGACTATTCCACGGGATAGTATACAAATCTTTCCCTACTTGTTGGTTGGGATGATCGTCACATCCGTTGTGGACTATTTTGCTAGATGTTAAATGGATCTTTCCTTGTTTTTTGGTTGTAACGACTATTGCATCATCTATGGACTATTTTGTTGGATGTTAGACGATTTCTTTTTGTTCATGTGTGTCTCTTCCTGGGAGGTAATATTAGCTCTCACTTAGAGGCTCACTTTTCTCTCCCACCTCTGCAGTAGAAGAACCCTGACACAGTTGCACTACACACTTTCTATATTTTCTCTTTTCATTGTAAAATCTATCGTGAATACTAATGTTTGACTTTAATTTTAACTACAGTGAGATACAATTCATTAAGCTTCAAGATTTTCTTTTTAGAATCAGCTACCCCTAAAATTTCAAGAGAAAAGGTTAGCACGTTATGCCTGAAATTCAAGATAGAGGACCTATAGTAAGAAGAAAATTTGAATGATCTTTCAAAGGCCATCCATACATACATTGCAAACATTTTATTTTCTCTATAATTGAAAAAGTGTATCATTTACAATGAGTGTCCAATGATTTCCTTTTCGAGTTGGTAAGTATAGTCTAATCATGAGAAGAAAACCCCTTTTTTGGCTTTTTTCTTGGGATTTAGTACAAAACATAGAGAAATAAATGACATAGAACTTTCTTATGCTTGGAAAGGTTTCAAAGATGAAGGCAGAGTACTTTCCCTAGAGAGGATTTCGTTTCAAGAAACAAAGCACCCATGGATTTTTATGTGTTAGTATCAGGTGTTGTGGTATGTATCTTTCGTAATGCTAAAGTTTAAAAGTTCAGAATTATATCAATGATTCACCATACTCCTTTTCTTAATTTTCTATCTTCAAACCTAAAACTAGACAAATGGTTACTAGTGTTCATTTGGAGTTAAGATTTAACATTGCATTTTGGTTTATTTTACAAGACATACTAACAACCAAGGACAAGGATAAAACAGAGCAGGTAAGCTAAAATATTTCAGAGAAAAGAGACAATTCCTTTTTACCTCTTGTTGGTAGGAAAGAGCTTCCCCAGAATGATGCATAGTTGGTAGGAGGTAGGTCCAAAACATTGAACGATAAACTCACATACCATTTATTCATCAATTTTCAAATGAAGAATTAAAGAGATAGAGTAAAAATTCCTTTAAATAATAATTAAAGGTGTCATTACATTTTAAAAAACCATTATGTCAAACATGCATGGCCTAATCACATGCTAATAAAATGGAAATTAGAATAATAATCATAGATTCATTTAGAGTTCATTGTTTTAGGCTTCATTCAATGTGAAGCTATACAATTGAATGCCAAAGAGTTTTCAACTATTTTAGGCTTCAATCTTTAGAATTCAATGGGATAGCTTCAACAATAACATGGCTCATATGAGTATTTTCCTTTGCTACTCTCAGTGATTTTCTATTTCCACTTATGAACATTCATAAGACTGCCAAATCTCTCTGATATAGATCCTTTAATAAATTCCTCAATGCCTCCTCCCCTGAAGTTTTTTTTGTACCTTATCCACACATAGAAAACTACAGCAAGCTTATTCTTGTACAAGTTCTCCTCTAATAATATCTACCTCTGCCTACACTCAATCATTCCTCTTAAAATACACCCACACAACAGTGAAAGGTGTATAGGTATTTTTCCCAGTTGATTAATGCTCTTAACATAACCTAGAATAAAATCTGAGGTTAAATTTGGAATTGTACACTTTTCAGACTACACACATTTTGAGTTAAATTGGGAATGTGTACAATTTTCAGACTAAATGCATCCACGCTAAATCTCTTAGAATCTCAAAAAAACATGGTGGGGTTGAAAATTTTAGGGAATTTGCATGATAAGCATGAAGTTAGAAGTCTTGCATTTCATATCGAAATAAATTTTGAATGGCCATTGACTTGAATTTATGTTTTTTAATTTATGCTATAAAATTTGAAGTATAGAAAATTACGCATCTCTTTCCATTATGATCCAGCTTGTTCTTTCTTAGGCATTTTAGGTCTAGGCAGTCCTAGCTAGGAGATTTTTTCATAGAAATTGGAGCACTTTGTTACATACCATAACCATACACAATCAACACAAAGAGGCTTTCTCAATTATTGTGACTAAACAATAATTTATTCACGAACATTGTGCAATCCAATATTGAAGACGTAAATACTATCACGAGAAACTTTCTTAAGATTTGTAAGCAAGAATTTCTCTAAATATGTTCACTCAACTTAGCATAGTGACAAAGATTGTAGGACTAGGCTCAATTAAACGTATTATTTTTATGCGTTTCTTGGTATTATGGCCAAAATAAATCTCATGGTGATGATACAGTTTGTGCATTTGAAGGAAATGAAAGACCCAAATCTTTTGGAAATGTGAAAAGAAAAAGAACATTCACTAGAAAAAGGAACTGTGGATGTACTTGTTGGCCTATATTTTGTAGCTTCAATAGGAGATACTCTTGTAATGGAAAAACTATTGAGAAGTGGGATGGATCCTAATGAATTAGACAACAACATCAAAACACCCTTGGTAAGTTTCAAAATTAAATTTAATTTTCATCAATACAGTTTTGTGGTCATTCTTTTGGAGACATACACTGTTTTAAGTGGGGTATGAGAAAAATTTACTATTATAATTTTTTTTGTCACCACACATTGAAACAACATATGGGTTTGAATATTGTGTCAAACTCCTACTAGAATATGGAGAATATCTCAATAGCATGGGTATATTTTGTCATTCAACTTACTTATTGATTTTCAAATAAAAAAGTGTGTTCTAAATAATAAACACTATTTTTGAAAAACTTTTGTAAATTGGGGTAAACAATTGATATTTATTTATGTCCTTTTGTGCTTTTCAATTTCATTAGAAAAATGTAAAATGTATTACAAATGTATTACTATGAATTGATATCTATTTCCTTTACCAACAATTTAATTTATATGACTGCCCCAAAACTTTTTCTTTTGGTATTATATATCGTCAACTCTCCATTGATTTTGGCTACTAGATAGTAGTTGTATATAGCCTATCTAGATTATCTAGATGCTTGCTATATATATGGGCATTGTGTGTATTAATAATGATTTTTTTGTCACTGTAATTTGAGGACAAAGGGCACTGTGATATATTATTGTGGCCTAGAAATTGTCATTGTTAGGAATTCACCAATTAGTAAAATAATTTCCATGCAAGATTGGATTTCAGCAGACTCCTTCATTACTCAGTTAATACATTGATTTTACTTTTCAATTTTACAAGGTCGATACTCGATATTAGATACTGGGATTGTAATTGTAAATTATCATTATGTGATGTGGCTTAATATCCAGCAAAACATATCATTTGAAATGTGTAAGCTCTATTTTTTTATTTCTAATTCCTTTTGCTTAGGTTACATTAAAGACTTGAATTTATAGCATGTGTGTGGTCACACACCGAAATTAATGACTAAATCTGCATTTTTTTGATCCAGGGGAGAAGCATGCCATATTGTAAGGCCACTTGGCACGCAAGACATCGTTCCAACACATGCATTGTGGTGGAGTTCCTTTTCGAACCATTCAGGGAATCAATTTTCAACCCCATCACTAAATATTTCCAAAAACAAATGTATGTTTTAATGTATGAATTTAGGGAAGGAATCAATATAGCTAATCCATGTAGGTTTAGGATCACTTGGAAAATGCACTACTTCTACATGGTATAACAACTAGGCATTTGGGGAATTTGGATTGGACAGCGTGTTTTTGGGGCGGACTCATAAATTTGTGTCCTATAATGGTGCAGTGTTCTGTAGTAATTAATAAAAATATGTGCTTAATAAATTGTGATTTTTGAAATCTTATTTAATGATTTTTTTTTTTTTTTTTTTTTTTTTTTAATGTATTGGGTTATCTAAGATGGTGAATCAAAGGTTGTTAGTATCTTTTTCATACATCAGTCTTAGCCTCCAATAATAGACTTGTTTCTAGTCAAGTCAGGTTTATTGTGGTTTTAACTAAGCTAATTTTGTATACGTTGGGTGTAAGAATTATAATTAAATTTAATTCCTTCAACACTTAACTGTCAAACCATGTCTATGTAAGATTTAAGGCATAGCACATGGAATGCCAAAGATTCTAGTTTTAACCCTGCAAATCCTACTTCTATTCCAATAATTGAATCATGCAAAATCAAAAGGAATAAATTACAAGGAAATCCTTCCAATCCTTAGTTGGACTTGCAAACAAAATGACACCACTCCACTCTAGAAACTAGATTCACTCAAAAGCATTAACCAAAGACTTTTTTGAAAGCATGCCATTCAATAAAATTCAAAAAGAGTTTGAAGAGGAGAAATATATTCCTGCAGCTAAGCTCCAGTGTTAAGAAAGCAAAGGGAATTTATATTCTATTGTATTATCAATCCTAGTTCATATACCAGAGAGATCCTATTCCTGTATGGGGATAGTCTTATTCCTATACTCAGAACAAGTTTGTTCTTATACCAGAAGAAGTATTTTCATGTACCAAAACTACTGTGTTCATGTACTAGGACTACTTTGTTCTCATAGTAGAATAAGCCTACACTCAACAACCCTTCATTCCATAATTTATGAATGAATAAACTATGTTAATCAAGCGTGAAATTGGTAAATGCAAAAGGAAAACTTAACTTAAGAAGAAACAAAAGAAATCCCAAATCAAATGCAAACTTTGGATTGAAAAGATAAATTGCAAAGATCAATGGAAATTCTATCAGTTTCAATAAACAATAAACTCTAATATTTAAATAAAGAATCACTACTTAAAATATTCCAAACTCAAACTCTCTCTGAGTGTTTACCACAGTGCGTCATATACCCTGTATATGAATGAATTCAGTCTTAACATAAAAGCCTTTGTTTCTCAGTCTTGGATTCAAAAAATAACATCCATGATTCCTATACTCAAAACATTGATCCACGATCATTAGTTATGGCAAGGGATATCATTCGAACATAATATTATAGAGAGGGGGATTAATACCATTACACAATTACGATTTATATTTCAATTAGAGTATGCTCACTATAAGGAAATAAATCTTTGAACAAAATTCAAATCATTGAAACCTACAACCATAACTATAATTCAAAAATGATTCAAGAAAACATTTGTCAGAAGAAAAGGACACATTGTGTTGCTTAGGGAAATAAATAAGAATTCTTAGTATGAAATGAAAGACACAAAATCCCTTAGATTTGAGATCACACAATCGAAGAAAGATAAAAAAGAGTATTATCAAGCCTACATGATAAACATAAAGAAAGCAACCTTCTAACGAGTCATTCCTATGCCTAATGTGCACGGCTATAAAACAGGGTTAATGAGCTAGGTTGGCTGTGTCCTAGCCAACAAACTCGTTTCCATTTTAAGAAAACACTGAACTTATATCACCAAGGTTACCATTACAAGAAATAATAGGAACAATAGATAGAAACCAACATTAACTCCTTTTTATTAAGATAATTAAAAGCCTTTGCAAATATACATGAAAAAATGATTCCAGCCCCAAAGGGATATGGCGATGCAGATCTGAAAAATACTAAAGTGCCAAAGTCTTCCATGGTATGATTAACCTATCTTATTACACAACCCTAATTTATTCATATTCCATTGGCTCTTGGCCATAGCGCTCCAAGCTCTATACAGGAAATGAAACAAATCTCCAACGGTAGGTGTGTGCCATTTCCTATCGACATATTTGATACATCTGGAGGAAATCTTCATCGAATCAATTGATTTTACAAGTCTGGTGTAGGAACTGTAGTGAGTATAGGAATATCGAGATCCTTGTTAAAGGATAAAACACCCTAGGTTCTAGGTTGGGAACCCCAACAGATTGAAGGGCACACACCAAAAAGAAGCAATCAAACAAGTAGTTGTAATGTTTAAACTAATAAAGTGGGATGAAGATATAGTACTTGTAGGTCCTACATTTGAGGATGTTCATGTAGGGTCCAAACCATCTACTTCCTCCAATGTTTCAAAGCTTGCAACTCCAGAAAACCATATATACTAGCCGTAGTTCAAAGCATGTTCAAGATATGAATGTTAGATCATATACACATATGGATATAAAACATGAAATCATACATAATTGGATCATAACATGAATTAAAGCCTAAAGATAATAACATTAGGAACATGACAAATCTTCTTTACTAAAGTCTGCAAAGAAATATGGAAGAATACAAGTTGATTTGACCATAGCTCCAAGAAAAACCTTCCTCCAGATCCGTCCAGCACAAGTATCAACAATCCTGTTTCAAATGAATGCACATAGATGTCATAAAAAGGAGATGGACATCTCTATGAGGAAACAAGGGTTTCCTATACCTGGGAGTGTAGGAGGCACAGGGATAAATAAACTTGAACAGGGACCAACTAGATATAATATGAATATCCTATCTTCTTTTCCCACCTCAAGCCTTCCCATGAGGTGTATTTATACCACCTCAAAATACTAGTTTCAGTTGGGATATAGTTGGGCCACAGGCTCCTGTAGGTGATCTTATGGTGTAGCTCATAAACCTCGCCTATAAAATAGCGATTTTGTATATTTTTTATATTTCAAGTTATATACGTGGGTTGGGTATAGATGGACCTACATGTGTATGCACTTTTTAAATGGAAGAGTCCTGCATGGAAGTTAAAATAAGTTTTTTTAGTAGAAAGACCAAGTCTGAATGGAAAGGGCTACCGAAGGCCATGACTGAGAGCATCAAGTATACGAAGGTGATAAATGATGCTATAACATATGCCCCCTAATATATGAGGTTAGAAGGGGTACATGATGGACGAAGTGTGTTAAGTGTATCGAAAGAATCATGTGAGGACTTGGGAGGAGATCACCAAATTCTAGCCTACCAAACCAATGGAAGAGATCAAAAATAAAGCTCATGTATGAGGTGGGCATACCCATGCTCAGAGATAGTAAATAACATATGCATATCAAGTGTAGAGCGGATCAAATATGTATAGAAGTACAAAGGAAACTGAGAAATGCATGGTGTATCATATTATCATAGCTACCAAAGTACATATCAAGTCCATGTCACAATATCACATGTAAAAGAATTTATCAATGATGTTGAAGGAGATATCTAATCATTGATGTCACATAACTAATCCTTAAAGTACCAAGTCAAAAAGTGGAATAATGGTACTGCATGCAACTCGGGTGACAACATATAAAATAATATTATGATGAACTACAACATATAAGGTGAATGGTGTCACTTGTAGAAAACTAGAGGAACTAACAAGTGAACCAAAAAAATGTTGATGTAACGTGAGGTATTCATCGACCGCCACAATACAATTTTACACTATGGGAATAAATGAGCTGAAGTTAACCATGTGAAAAATCTTTTGATTATCATTCATTGATGTATACCGTTAAAAAATGGAAGACAACTCACCGATAATGATGATGAGAGATAAGGTACCCTAGTACAATCTAACAAGTGTGAATAAATGAGTTAAAGTCGAACACTTGAGAGAATGTACCAATAAGGAGACACTGATGTATTCTCATTATTGATAGCGGAGGAGTCTGCCACTAACGACTGCAAACCCTATGGTACTAAAAAATGACACTAGACCTTATTCCCAAAGCAATGAGTTGAAGTCGATGGGAAAAGGTCTACTAGAAGGAAGGCATTAAGGAAACCCACATCAATCGAGCATGATTGTAACTCGCAAGTGAATAATTTGCAAGGAATAAAATGAAGAGAGATGAAGTAACCATAGTAAAGCACGTTTCTGGTGTACACAAGATGTGGCTAGTGCACGACTAAATCCGTTGGAACCAACCAATAATGAAAGATGACATAAAGGTGTGGAATCCACCAATAGGTTCAAATGGAAACCAAGGTATTGCACAAATCCCAGTGTGTGATAATGTAAGCTGACACCGAACACAAGGGAAATCACTCAGTCAAAGACCCATGATACCGATTGATGTTGAGTACAAGGTCACTTATCAATAATAGAAATAGGGCCGAGGTGTGGCTCTAGGCCTACTCTCAGAGAAATTTGTTGAAGTCAATAAGAGGAGACCCACCAACAACAAGTCAATAGAGACCCTCTTAACTAGCATGAGAAAAGGACCAAATAACTAATGTGATACTAAATATAAATCCAATAGATCAAACATGGATGAATGAAAATAAATCAATAGACACTGTAGGAAGCCTGATTCAGGTTTACTTCCCTTGAACAAAAGCATGACTCAAATGTGACTATATGGTAGCTTATGATAACTTTGTATAAGTTTGTTATGAAAGAGGCATAAACAAACTCTCCATATGATTGGAAGAGATAACCAACCAGAGGAGTACTAACTCAATGACAAGTTTATGGCTCTCCTAATTCAAAATAATGCCCATCTCGATGGAGGAAAGACTTGCCTTTAGTGCTTTGCTCGATGGTGACACAACTAACTCTTGTTGCCATCAATTATGGAACAAAAGTCTTGTTCCTGCTCTTTTTTTCAATATATAATTTTTTTATCTTTTTCATATTGAAAAAGACTGAAAAAGAATAAAATAATGCCTATGGTATAGTGGAAAGAAGGAGTGCCTAAATACAGATGCACTAGTTTCTAGGAGTGGAACATTCCTATGCTCAATGCAAGGTGAAGAAACTGGTCAATGACACCCAAAGAAATGTTCTTTACATGGGAAATGTGTCAAGTTATAGAGGCTAAGTGATTGCAAGGTTTATTTTGTAGAAAGAGATGGTCAACAAGTGGCTTATACATGAGTCGAAGTGAATCTAGATTAAGGCCAAAAGGTACAAATAGTCAACATGCAATGCAGAAGTACAACTCAACATGTGGGAGCCTCTAGGGTATAAAGTAGAAAAGATAGCGAAAAAGAAGGACAATGAATCTTCATCGTAAAAGTGATGGCAGGACTAAAGAGGAATCCTGAGCCTAAGAACAAAAGTTCAACATGGGTGCCATGTGACAATAAGGTACCATCTAGGGTGCCCATGATAAGGTAGGATATACCACACAAGTTATGACACTTCTAAGCAATGAGAAGCTTCTATGTCATATCTTGGTGGGGTCGATCCTAAGGCCAAAATGGAAAAGGAAACTGATAAATTCACAATGCAGGTGAAAAACCTAACCTATATGCCAATTTTGAGAACCAACACTTGTCATAGTGGATCAACCATAAAAATGACGAAAGGAGAAGTCTTCCAAGTTCTGTAGACATAATTAGGAACACTAGACAAGAAGTTAATACATCCCATATATAAACTTTAGATAAAAGCTTGTATTATAGAATACACAATTTTAAAGAGCGTACATTATATGTACGATATGGTATAGGGAACAACGTAGCCTTGTGGCTTACACATAATAGTCCTTCAAGAAAAGCCCCTTGTGAGGCTTAGGCTAAGGAATCCTTCGGTAGTTAAAACTCATGGCTTCAAAATGTTCCTCATTTGAAGGAAACTCAACTTCCAAGAAATCATGAGAACAAGAAGGATCAAAAGAGGGAATTAAGGGGTCCCATGTCCCCATAGCACAAATCACTCGGTCAACTATCGGGACCAAGTCCCGAGAAGGAAAATAATATTTCAAAGGATCCTTATCATAAGCAATTGAAAATTGAGGATACAAGGCCACATAGTTCACCCATGGCATGGTAGAGTCTACCTAAACATTTGGAACATACCAAGGGGTATTCTATAGTAAATTTGAATTAGGGGGGTGATTATCAGATGCAAACTGATCAATAGTGACAATATTTCCATTATGAGGAAAATACATCACTCAAAAGAGTGAAGACACCACAACATTCATAGCATAGAAAAAATCATGCCCAAGTATAACATTAAAGTCTAAAGGGTGATCAACCACCATCATATCGATTAAGAAAATCTTCCCACGTAAAGTAATAGGAAATTGAGGAAGAACACCCATAGATTTCACCAAGTCTTCTATCATAGGCTAACAACTAACTATCAGTTGCCAACAACTTTGGAGAACCCAAATCTTTCAAATTTAAGGAGGATATAATACTTACATAGGATCCTTCATCCACCATACATCAACAAACGTTTATGTAATTAACTCTAACCCTTATTTGGAAAGGCAAAGCAGAAGAAAGATGAGGCTCGATGAGATTATTCCAATCAAAGGAGACACTCTTAGAAATTGGAGGGGGTACACTTGAAGAGACCAGAATGCCCCCCTAGACCAAAAGGCTTTGTACTAGAAATCAAGAAGAATCTATTGTTAGAAACTTCACCATCGAAAAGAGGAGTGGAATCTGTTGACACCTACTCATCAGGATTGGGTGAATATAATGTAAATAGATAGATAAGTAATATGAACAGTCATGGGGAGATGAAGTGAATATTCTCTCCCTCATGTATATAATAAAGACTTACCTGAAGGAATAAAACATACGATTCAATTTTGGTTGAGGAGTTACTGCCTAGTCTAACATGGTATCAGAGCCAGCTCCATTTTTGGCATAGTCGTGTAACTCCCTTCTACTAGCTTCATGCAATCTGTCCACTGTTGGGCTCTCTATCCCTCTGTCCCCTCCACAGTCACTACCACTGTCTAAACTCTGTGCATAGACCAGTCTGCCCTCTAACGGTTCTTCTCGGTGGTCTAGCTGGTATTGTTGGAAATTTAGTGGTATTTTTTACAATCTTGAGTCTAGCGCCTTAGATAACTTGGCCATCCTAATGGTGGTAGCTGGAGGAGATAGTGAATATGATGCTACGCTATTTTTTTTTTTGTCTGCAAGTGGTCTTATGTTTTGGTTCTATAATAATCTTGTTGATGGTAGAACTATATGCTGGTAATTGTCCCTGGGCTAGGTATTTCGATGTTCTGTAAACTCTTCCTGGTTTTTGATCTAGATCTTTGTTGCTCTCGATGAGCTGTATCAAAGCAGAAAATCTGGTTCTAATACGTCTGTAATTGAAATTTGAATATGCATTATACGATTTTACTATCTCATACCCAGTCCCTTACCTCGCTCAGGCCTCCAGCTCACCGGTTGTGACAGAAATGCCGGTTTCAACTATCTTTGCATTTGAGTTGCTTCTCCATCGATAACGACCACACTGTAGATGTCTAGCTTATTATTATTATCATTTGTAGTGCTTATTGTTAAAGATTGTGTCAATACTGTGTCTAGATGTCGGGGGTGGTAGTTTGATGGACGTTGACCCGTAAGGATTGCAAACCATTGTTTTTAGCCTACAGAAGCCACTCAACAACACTGGATTTCCACCTGCAAACAAGACCTGATTCGATAGCAGATCCTCCTGGAAGAAACGGGGAACAGTCTTTTGCAATATACATAGGTATATTGGTTCCGTTGCCTATGGAGGCATTTTATCTGGTTCAACTGTACGTGACCAAATTATTAGAGCATTTTTGGTCGAAGAACAGAAGATTGTCAAGAAGGTTTTGAAGATGCAAAAGTCTAGAAGCTGAGTTTGAAGACTTATATAATAACTTATATATTATTTCTCTTGAATTGCAACCATACTGTAATACAAAAAAAATAAAATTGTGATAGTCTATATGCATAGAATATAGTTTTGATCTTTGTATATTAAATGAAGAAGGAAGAATAAGGTTGTAGTATTTTGAAGCACATTTTCCCAGCAGAAGTATTTTTACAATACATAGATTTTTTGCCAACAGAAGTATTTTTTTTTAAAGTATGCATTCAATCATATCTATTGTGGGAATAGTTCTCATTGGTAAGGAGAACTATCCTGAGTGGTCTCGGACGATAAAACACACCCTCATTTTTAATGAGTTGTGGAAAGGAGTGTGTGTCGGAGACGGGGACAATGAACCAGAATAGCCTACCTTAGACAAAGAGCTCGTCATTTGGGAAAACAAGAATAGCAAAGCTTATGCATTAATCACAACATCTATAAATGAAGAGGTGAGTCTCCATATTTCGTCATTTTCGACTACCTTTGAAGCCTTACAAAAGTTGAAAGAACTCTATGAATCACATTCTGCACTTGAAGTTGTTCAACTCATGATTAAAATCTTCACTCTTGAACTACAAAATAATGATCCTCTTGCTCTTGCATCTGAAGTAAATTCTATAATGCATGATATCAAATCCACTAAGGTTGAATTGGATATTACTCTTATTACTTTTCTCAAGGTACTTTATCCTACTTACTCCAATTATCTTGAGTCATTGCAAGCAAATGGAAATCTCAAAGATATCACCTTTGACTCTCTTGTGAAAAAGTTTGCTGAAAGAAAGAAAGCTTTTGGAAAGAAGACAACCCCTGAATCTTCTGAAGAGGTTGTTTGCCTTGCTCATAAAGAAAAGCATCCTACTCAATATTCTTCAAGAGGAAGAGGTGGTTGAAGAGGAAGAGGAAGAGGAAGAGATTTCAGAGGTGGGGGGGCAAACACTCTCAAGGAGAAAATGCAAATTTGCACTGCATATGCTACAAAAGAAATGGATCACATGATGCATCTACATGCAAGCTACCATGGGACAAAATTGAGCAACAAAGAAACCAACAGAAAGGTAGAATTGATGATACAGATAAAGGTAAAGCACCTAAATCCACTCACTATGTTGTGGCACAATGTAACATTGGAGTGAATGAAGATTTATTTAATGCTTCCCTTGCTTCTTGGCAAAATGATTGGTTGCTTGATTCAGGAGCAACCTGCCACATGACTCATAGAAAATATTTTTTTGAAGAATTTACTGACAATGTTGATGGAGCAGTATACTTTGCAGACCAATCAAAAATCAAGCCATTAGGGCTTGGCACAATGAGGCTTTAACTCCCTAGTCTTCCAGACTTTCTTCTACATCGTGTTCTATCTCTCGCACAACTCAAGAGAAACTTGTTGTCCTTGGTCCACATCCACCAGCAAGGTCACTCCATTCATATGTTTGATGGCAAGCTTGAGGTAAGAAAAGCATCTGACCACTCACTTCTCATGAGGGGAATAGAAGAAGAAAGGCTTATCAAGCTGCAAGGTACCTCTGCTCATGCACAACATTTCTCATACAATTCTCATCATGAAGAAGGTACACTTCCATAAAGTTTATTATGGCATGCTATATTTGGACGTTTGAACTATGACAGCCTCCGCTTGTTGAAGAAAAATGGTGTTGCTGGTTTGCCTATAATTCCTAGGAAACTTAAGCAATGTGATGCTTGCATTCTAGGGAAGCATAGAAAACAATATTTTTGTGATTCACATTCAAGAGCACATAGAAAAATTGAACTCATTCATTCAGATTTATGTGGTCCAATGCCTGTTCCCTTTGCAAATGGAAATAAATATATGATGACATTTATTGATGACTACACCAGAATGTGTTGGGTTTATTTATTGAAAATAAAATTTGATGCTTTTCAAACATTCAAGAATTTTCAGAAATGGATTGAAAATGATGCATAGTCTCATGTTGGATCTATTCGCATTGATAATGAAAAAGAATACACATCAAATGAATTTGAAAACTATCTTCGCCAACATGGGTTCAAACATCAAACAATTGTGCCTTATAATCCCCAACAAAATCGTGTAGCTAAAATAATGAATAGGACAATCTTAAATATGGTACGATCCATGCTTTTCTTCAAAAATGTAAAGATAATGTTTTGGGATGATGTTGTTCTATGTGTTGCATATATAAAGAATAGATGTCCATCTAATGCTATTAGAAACAAGACTCCTTATGAAATGTGGTATGGACTTGTTCCTTCGGTAAAGCATCTCAGGGTCTTTGGTTCCGCCTGTTATGCCTTGATACCAAAGGTACATAGAAAAGACTTGGTGCTAGAAGTCGTAAGTGTATCTTCCTGGGGTATTCAAACACCTCCAAAGCATACCATCTCTATGATGAAGTAAATAAAAATTTTGTTGTATCTAGAGATGTAATTTTTTTTGAATCATCCAAAACTGACAATGTTGTTGAGCGGCAACTTAATCGCTTGGATAGATTCGCAAAAGAAAAATCATTTCAAGAATTTGATAATCAGATTCCACATCTTGAAGGGGGGATTCCTATACTAGATCAACAAGTGGAATCTTCTTCTGAGGAACACTCTCCCCCACATGAAACTCCAACAAGAGATGATGCTTTAAGTGATGTGATTAATAGAATTGGGATACTCAATCTTGATTCAGTCCCAACTTAATCAAAGGGGCAGCCTTGACCATCTGATAAAGGTCCCCCAAAGTTGCTGACAAAGACACTTGAAAGTGTTCATCCTGATGAGGTTGGAAAGACAGGAACTAGAAATTCAAACTGGAAAAATGGAGGTGATGTAGATGACTCTAATTCACCTGTTGATATGGATGTTTCTTATGATTGTGAATTGAACTTGTCTACAAATTTTGAACCAAATTCCTTCAAAGAAGCTACTTCTCATGATGAATGGAAAGAAGTGATGCAAAAGGAGTATGATTCCCTAATAAAGAACGACACTTATAAGCTGGTTGATCCTCCATTAAGAACCAAACCAATTAGCTACAAGTGGGTCTACAAGAGCAAGTATAAAGCTAATGGCTCACTTGACAAGCACAAAGCTAGGCTTGTGGCAAAAGGTTTTGCATAGAAGTAAGGGTCGATTATGAGGAGAATTTTGCCCCCACAACAGAATGGGCTACCATCCGGACACTCTTTTCCCTAGCAGCTCAGAATGGTTGGAAAGTCCATCAAATGGATGTAAAAACTGCTTTCTTAAATGGAGATCTAAAAGAGAATGTTTTTATGTATCAGCCTGAAGGATTTGCTGTGAAAGGACACGAACATAAAGTATGCAAACTTGTGAAGTCCTTGTATGGCCTCAAACAAGCACCGTGAGCCTGGTATGAAAAACTAACTGAGCATCTTTTGCAACTCAATTTCAAACATTATGATCTTGATGATGCAACTTTATTTTTCAAGAAAGTTGGAAAAACAATTGTATATCTTGTGGTATATTTAGATGATATTTTAATGATAGGGAACAATGAAAGCTACATTGCATCCATAAAGAAGGAATTGGGGAAAAGTTTTGAAATGACTGATTTGGGCTATGTTCATTACTATCTTGGTATTGAAGTAACTCAACATGCGAAGTCCATATTTCCTTCTCAAAAGAAGTACATTGGAGATCTGTTAAACATGTTTGGCATGACAGAATGTAATCCTCTTACTACTCTAATGGAACAAAACTTAAAGCTCACATCTATTGAAGGAAAAGAATTTGAGGATGCAACAAAGTGTAGACAGCTTGTAGCAAGTCTCAACTACCTAACTACTACCAGACTAGACATTTCGTTTGATGTTGGAATCCTCTCCATGTTTATGCAAAAGCCTTCTGAGTGACATTGGTCTACTGCAAAAAGAGTTCTAAGGTACTTCAATGGAACTCAAGACTTTGGAATCAAGTATACACAGGTGGATGACTTCAGCTTGATTGGATACTTTGATTTAGACTTCGATGGAGACAAAGAAATTGGGGTATGTACTTCAGGATATGCTATGAGTCATGGATCAGGAGCTGTCTCTTGGAGATCATGAAAATAATCAGTTCTAGCAGATTCCACAACAGAAGCAGAATACGTGGCAGTAGCTGAAGCAACAAAAGGAATTGTGTGGCTCAGGAAAATTCTTGAAGATTTGCAAGTAAAACAAGTACAATCAACTCCACTCATGATTGACAATACCTTTGCAATAAAGTTGGCCAAGAGCCCA
Source organism: Pinus tabuliformis (assembly GCA_031772625.1). Lineage (NCBI taxonomy): Eukaryota > Viridiplantae > Streptophyta > Pinopsida > Pinales > Pinaceae > Pinus > Pinus tabuliformis. The sequence goes on along the minus strand of CM062805.1, from coordinate 85,666,199 downwards.
AAGTTCCATGATCGAACGAAGCACATCAATAATAAATATCATCTGATTTGACATCATGTTGAGGCCAAAACAATCCATCTCCGTCATTGTTCCACTGATGAGCAAATTGCTGACATCTTCACCAAAGTGCTTAGAAGAGAAATGCTTGAACGATTTAGAATGATGCCTGGACTCACCAACATCCCTTTAGACTAAGGGGGGGAATGTTGACACCTAATCATCAGGATTGGGTGAATATAATGTAAATAGATAAATAAGTAATATGAACAGTCATCGGGAGATGAAGTGAACAATCTTTCCCTCATGTATAAAATAAAGACCTACATGAAGGAATAAAACACACAAATCAATTTTGGTTGAGGAGTTACTACCTGGTCTGACAGAATCAACCAAGATTGCACTGTCTTGACCACTTCATTAGCTAATCATTGATTAGACTATTGAGAAAACATAACAGATTCAGTAGTAGAAAAACCAACAGACTTGGACCATAACCTTTGTACCACTAAAATACTAGGGCACAAATGAGTAAGATGGTTTCCCTTACATATCCTAGAAGGGAAATTTGGTTTAAATATTCTATGCCTAGATTTTTTATCAACATTCCTTCCATCAACATGACTAGCAGTGGTTGGTCGAGAGTCCCCAACATGATGCCCAGAGGTTAGTGACTCTTTCCCAAGAGAGATAGGACTTGTGCCCCCAGTACTGCTCATAAAAGAAGGTGACTCAACAAAAATATGACTCACAAAGGTAGGTGACCCATTGATAGTATGACTTGCAATGACTAGACTTATGCACTTAGCATGACTTGCAGTGGCTAAAAGCTCATCTCCAACATGACTTGGAGGGTTTGGTGATGATTCATGGATAGAACTATTCTTCTTCTTCTTCTTTCTCTTTCTCTTCTTTTTAGATCTCTTATTATAGGAGGAAGGGGAAAGAGGAATCCTAGATTTCTCTTTTGAAGAGGATGAACAATTAACACCCATTTGATGCCCTTGAAATAAAGCATTCATCTAAGAAGCTTCGAGAACATTTGGAATATTCAGAGTGGAGCACAATCAAATTGGTAGTCCAACATTCAATCTAGGAATATTCCAAGTGGCCATAAAGGGGTACAAACATTTCCAAAGAAATGAAAATCACAAGGATCCCCTTTTGGAAGGGTCCCTTGGTTGGCCTCCACAGCAATATTGCCCATACCCGACTTATATGTAGATCCTTCCCTTATGGTATATCACAAATGACTTTCCAAGGAAGAGAGATGCACACTCAAACCTTATACCTTCAGGATGCAACTACACAACTTTCAAATAAGTTGGTTTCCTAAGTATTGAATTAATGTAAATATTTAGGCCTTTGAGCGATTTTAATGAGAATAGGAATTAATTAGATATTGTGAGAAATATTTGTAAATGTTGTCGAATGTAGGAGAACATGAGAGGGTTAGGATTAGTTAGGAACTAGTTTGAAGAAATTGTTGAAAAGTAACTGAAGAACAGTTCCTCAACTATAAAGAAACTGTTGATAATGTATTGAAAAGGAAAAAAGGAGAAAAAGTTAGAGAGGTTAGCTAGCAAGCCTGTGAGAGTGAGATTTAAGCCTACAGGCAGAGATTGTACCTAAGGACCATTGTAATCAAAAGATCAGGCCAAGATAGAGGAATTGTATTGTTGTGTGTTTATATATTCATAGATTAATTCAAGACTACGTGAAATGTGTGTTTTGAGTATCGAATCATAAATTGTGTGTTAATTAGAGATTGGAATGATAAATATATCCAAGCGGTACTTGGCGGAATACACACAGAGGAGAGGAATGAACCATATGTTTGTAATGGGCTTTTGAATCCATTAAGGGATCAAGAAGTGATCTGGGAAGAGATCAATCGAAGGAGAATGAGAGGGTAGTCCAAAAGGAGTTGCGCAACGAAAACAACAAAGAACAAAAACCATTAAAGAAACCCGAGAAACCACAGAAAATTGAAGAATAGGCACAAAATCCAAGTGAAGTGGAAGAGTGGAGAAATGAAGTGTTAATGTTGAGCGGCCAATGGATCTAAACTGAGCCTTAAATATGATGAGTGATGGTTGATTGATCATGGACCATTGGATTGGGACCAGATCAATGATCACGATTTAAATCGCAATTGGAAGTCGGAGGTGCCAAGGGACAGCGATGGTGATTCAGCGATGTTGTGATATCGCCAATAGCAATAAATCGACGATCGGAGTTTGGCCTTATTAGTGTGCAAAGGAATGCGACATGAAATAAGTAGAATCGATATTACTATGGGCAAAATTGCATATGGTTTGAAATCTGATATTGCATTAATTGCATATCGGATGCGATAGAGGCCTTGGTTTACAAAACTACGGAGAAGCGATTAGCGATAGCTACAAAGATAACCTCGATAACTATGCAGAGGCCATATAGAGGCGGAAAAGGTATGTTTATTGGTTAATTCCTTTGTAATTGCACTATGACGAGAAATAGCAATGAGGGAAGGTTTCATGTGTTAAATTCAAACGGTAACCAATGTTAGAAAATGGAAAGACTATATAGATATGCGGATAAGGGTTAATAAAGAGTTATGAAGGCTTAACAAAAATTTAGATGAGAAAATGAGTCCCGGTAAGATGGAATATAATGAAGGACTTTAATAAAATCGTATGTGAAGGATAAGGGGTGATTTAAGTCCCGATACATGCATATTGAATGGAGGACTAGACTATGTTGAGGTTTAATGAACCAAAAAGCATAGGAACTAATGGATGGGCCTTAAACCTTAAGAGATGAAGATTTGACTCCTTAGAGATTTAATTACTTGGGACTAAGGTGCTTATGCATGTATATGCATACTGTGGGTGAAAGCTGGGGTCACCCCTGCATCAATTGGTATCAGAGAAAGTTAAAGTTCTTTGAGAAAAATTAGAACAGAGTTATGTTTTAAGAAGTTTATGTAGGCAAGAGGAGATCAGATTTTAATCTAACAAATAGTAAGCACATAGAAGAAGGTAATGTGCATAAGTTAATGAAAGAATGATAGAGACTATGTTATGAAACCAACTCACAAAAAGATAGAAAATATAGATCAACGCCTTAGAATTCAGCCTCTTCGAGGGGGGAACCTCCTTTACATTACATAAATGAGCAATTCCTGGATGATACAAATGATAAAACCTCCTATCTATATATAGGAGTCTAAGGAGTCACAATATAACCTAGCCGACCTAACAATAATAATATAAAGCCACAAAAATAAAAATAAATGGATTATATGGGACATAGTAATAACAATATGGGGGTAATAGCAGCACAACAATATTAATAAGGGATACAACTACAATATTAATGGGGTAATCACTAGTATTATAGGGACCTAACATGCCCCTCTCCTTCAAAAAAGTGTTTTCCTCAATGCTTGAGTAGTTCTGGATGCTTCTGTATAAAATTTTCATCCTCCCATGTGGAATCTTTAGCGGATAAGTTCTTCCACTTGATGAGATACTCCAAAATTGATTGGTTTCATCGCTGTTGAGTTCGTGTCTCTGTGACTGCTTCTGGTTCCAATATAATTTTTCCTTACTCGTCAAGTTCTGGAAATATTGTTTGAACTGGGGGCTTGTCACCTATAACCTTCTTTAAACATGAAACATGGAAAATTGGTTGCACCCGAGAAGCTGTAGGAAGGTCCAATTTGTATGCCATAGTATCAATCTTTTGCAACACATTGTACGGACCATAATACTTTGGTGATAATTTATTATCCTTCTTAGCTTGCTTTAGGGACATTTGTTTATATGGTTGTAGCCATAGGAATACCCAATCACCTACATCAAAATTTCTTTCGCTGTGATGTTAATATGCCTACTATTTCATTCTGTTATGTGCCAACACGAGGTTATCCTTTAAGAGTTGGAGGACTTGTTGTTGATTTTCGATGTGATGTTCCACTGCTTGAATCTTAGAATTTCTCCTAAATATGATGTGATGGATGGTGGTTGATATCCATAAAGTGCCATTAATGGGGTCATTTTTGTTGCTGTATGGAAGGATGTGTTATACCACCATTCAGCCAAAGGCAACCATTTGACCCATTGTGTCTATTTATCAGAGACAAAGCAACGAAGATATTCTTCCAAACATTTGTTTACTATCTTAGTTTTCCCATCAGATTGAGGATGGTAAGATGAGCTGTGAGCTAACTGAGTACCAAGGCAAGAAAATAATTATGTCCAAGAATTTCCAGTGAAGATGGGATCTCTGTCACTTACAATAATCTTTGGATTTCCATGTAGCTTTTGAATTGTTTCCATAAATGCAGTAGAAACTGTACTGGCTTTAAATGGATGTGATAATGCACAAAGTGTGCATACTTGGTAAGTCTTCCAACTACCACCATGATGACACTCCTTCCCTCAGACTTGGGTAAACCTGTGATAAAATCCATTGAAACCTCCTCCCAATGTTGGCTTGGAATGGATAAAGGTTGTAATAGACCCAGGGTCTTAATTGTTTCAACTTTATTTTGTTGGCAAACCAAACATTCCACCACAAACTTTTGAATATCCGATTTTAGGCCATCCCAAAAAAATTCCTTCTTAACCCTGTGGTAAGTTTTTAAAAATCTTGAGTACCCTCCTAACAGAGAAGTGTGCAATTCCATAAGAATATTTTGTTTGAGTTGGGAATTCTTACATGGTATAAGCGATCTTTGTACCATAACATATCATTTTGCTAGCTAAATGTATCAAATGTACAAGAATCTTGGTGTAACTTTCGAATAAGTGCCCAAACTTCTTCATCATTCTTCCATTCCTCCCTTGCTTCATTTATCCAATCTGGTTGGATAATAGAAATGGCACACAACAATGCTTCCACATCCTCATCCTTTCTTGAGAGTGCATCTGCCACCACATTTTCCTTCCCTTTTTTGTAGATGATTTCAAAGTCATAACCCAACATCTTTGTGACCCACTTTTGTTTCTCTTCATAGGACAATCTTTGCTCTAAAAGGTATTTAAGGCTATCATGATCCGTTTTTACCTTGAAGTGTCTTCCCATTAGGTAGGGTCACCATTTCTTAAGTGCATGTAGTATTGCCAACATTTCCTTCTCATAAATAGCTTTGTGCAAAAACTTTCCCTTGATTGGATGAATTTCAAAAGAAATGGGTCTTTCATCGTGTATTAAAACAGCACCAATTACATTTCTTGAAGTATCATATTCCACAATAAAGGTTTTTGTGAAGTCCGGTGTAGCTAAGACTGGTGCTTGGCACATTGCCTCTTGAAGATGTTCAAAGGCCTTTGTTGCTTCTAGAGTCCATGAAAATGCATCTTTCTTCAATAATGTTGTTAGAGGTGTTGCTATTCTCCCATAATTCTTAACAAACTTGCGATAACACCCTATCAACCTGAGAAATCCTCGCAGATGCTTTATGGATGTGGGGATTTTCCATTCCTTAATGGCTTTAATTCTGCTAGGGTCTACCTTAACTCCTTCATGAGATACAATATGACCCAAATATTCCACCTCTTGTACTCCAAAGAAACATTTGGATCTTTTTGCATATAATTGTTTCTCTTCCAATAGTTGTAGCACCCTGTCAACATGTTCAACATGATCCTTCCAAGACTTGTTGTAGATTAGTCTATCGTGAAAAAATACTAACACAAATTTTCTAAGGAAGGGTTTGAAAATGGAATTCATCAAACCTTCAAATGTAAAAGGTGCATTGGTAAGGCCAAAAGGCATGACCAAAAATTCATAATGACCCTCATGGGTTCTAAATGCTATTTTCAGAATGTCTTCAATCTTCATTCTGATTTGATGATATCCTGAACAAAGATCCAACTTGGTGAAGTAAATTGATCCATGCAATTCATCCAGTAATTCATCAATGATAGGAATGGGAAACTTATCTTTAATAGTGAGCTTGTTGAGCTCCTTATAATCTAGACACATGTGCCATGATCCATCCTTATTGTGCACCAATGCTACTGGAGTAGAGAAAGAACTTTGACTTGGTTGAATTATACCAGCCTCTAGCATTTCTGCAACCATACGTTCAATTTCATTCTTTTGGGCATAGGGATATTTGTACGGCCTAATGTTTGGAGGAAAACTTCCTGGCATCAGATGAATAGCATGATCATGATCACGAATAGGTGGGAGACCTTTGGGAGTCTCAAATACCTTGGAATGATTGTCCAAGAATTTTTGGAGATCTAGAGAAATATATGATTCCGATGTGGAAGCATCTAGCAAACATAATTGTGCAATCACACCTCTTTGTTCCTTTTTTAGAAGCTTTGTCATATCGTTAGAGCTGATTATCTTTCCCAGTTTCCCTACAATACCCCTTAAGTTCAACTTCCTTTCCTTTCGCATAAAATTTCATGAAAAGTTCTTGAAAATTAGAAGATATTGTACCCAAGGATTGTAGCCATTGGACTCCTAGTACAACATCAGCACCTCCCATTGGAATGGAAAGCATTGGGCTAGTCAATACATATTCTCCCATGGATAGCTTGATATTATGGCACTGTCTAGAGAAATTTATCATTCCTCCATTTGCAACCATCACTTGACACTCTGGGGCTAGATATAGGAAGCAATTCAATTCTTTTGCTACCTTACAATGAATAAAATTGTGGGTACTTCCTGAATCAATCAACACTATTACCTTTTTCTTCTTGATTTGTCCTTCTATCTTGATGGTTTGAGGAGTGGTAATTCTAGCCAATGCATTACAAGATATGGTCATATTCATTTCTTCTTTATCTAGGCCTTGTTCCTAGAGTATATCCTCTTCTTTTGACCTTTCTTGCTCCTTTTCTTCTTCCTCTTCACAATCTATGTAGAATAATTTCTTCTTAGAACATTTATGACCTTTAGTGTATTTGCTATCACAACTGTAACAAAGCCCTTTTGCTCTTTTTTCTTCCAATTCTTGTGGTGTCAACCTTATAGGTTGTGGAAGACTACAGGCAACAACACTTCCATCTTTATAGTTGTGAGTGGTATGCTTCCTAGTTGCCATAATTTCGCTTTCCATTTTTCTTGCTAACCTGAATGCCTTCTCTAATGAATCAGGTTCCCAAAGGCGAACATCATGTTGGATATTATCCTTTAAAGTCCCTATGAACACATCAATCCTATGCTCCTTTGGAATATTTTCTACCCTTATGTTCAATTTTTGGAACTCCTCAATATGCTCTATTATTGAACCCTTTTGTTTGAGACTTATCAATTGGCTAAAAAAAATGTTGCTTTTTGTATCCTCATAATGTGCTGTCAATTCTTCCATAAAAATTGCCCAAGTGATAATTTTTTTATGAGAGCAAAGCCATTGATACCATACAAACTAATTTGGTTCCAAATGTAAAGTTTCAATACGTACCTTTTGTGTGTTTTGCACATTACTAAGATCGAAAAATTGCTCCATCTGTAATATCCATGTTGTGGGATCCTTGCCATCAAACTTCCTCATATTGATTTTTGGAATATGATGGGTCTTTGATCCAACATTAGAGTTTATGAAATCATGATTAACATTTCTTTTGTTCTCATCGTGAGTCTCCTTTACTACCCTTTCACCATTAGTAACCATTTCTTGTAGAAACTTTGTCAAATATGTCTTCAAATCTTCCATGCCTATCTTCAAATCTTCCATGTTTTTCTTTAAACAATCCATCTTAGCTTCTACACCTTTCTCTAAACCATCCATATTAGCTTCTACATCTTTCTTTAAACCATCCATCTTAGATTCTGTTGCTTTTTGTGAAAGTGACACTTGTTGCACTTGGTCTCGTAATTTTGATATATCATGTTGCATTTCTTCCTCTTCTTCATGAGTCATCCTAGAGCTTTCAGGTTGCCTACTAGGTGTTTGCATTTTGTTTCCTCGGGGCATCAATTACTGATAATAATGATTTACTATGCCCTTTTAATTCCTTCAAACTAATTTTTCAAACCAGGCTTATGCAAAAATTAAAAAAAAAAAAACTACACACCTTTTTTCACTTTACAGGAGCTCGATATTGAATTTGATGTATCTCTGTAATTTTGGATCATCTAGTTCTGAAATTGTGACCTCTAGTAGCCCTCTGTGTCCTATTTCCAATGCCACTAGTCTGATCCAAATTGGATTCTCCACGGAAGAGTTATGCCAAATCTCCCACAGTGACCTAATTATAGACTATTTCAGTAGAGTGAATTGTACGACGTCCCACGAGTCACTGTTTTGACCTTTGGCTTTGAAAAATATATACAAGAAACTACAGTCCATCCTCTTTCTGTACCTTTTTATGCAATTTCAATCCAATGCCCATATAGAAAGTTATGATGATTTTCCCCAGGTCACATGTTTGGAATGTAATTTAGGAGTCTGCACAAAGACCAACTTCCTTAGATCATATCTCCACAAATATAGTGCGAAAAGCTCTGAAATTTGGATCCGACGTTCAATGAAATTTTGTCTCAAATGGGTTTTTGTTTTAGCTTCTGAAACGTCGCAGCAAAAATTTTATAGCAAAAACGCCACGATGACCTATTTGGAGCAGCGAAACCCTAGAATCCAAAGCTCTGATACCAAATGTTATGAATCCAGCTCACAAAAAGATAGAAAAGATAGATCAATGCCTTAGAATTCAGCCTCTTCAAGGGGGAAACCTCCTTTACATTACATAAATGAACAATTATTGGATGATACAAATGAAAAAACCTCCTTTCTATATATAGGAGTCTAAGGAGTCACAATATAACCCAGTCGACCTAACAATAATAATATAAAGCCACAAAAATAACAATAGAGGGATTCTATGGGGCACAGTAATAACAATGTGGGGATAATAGGAGCACAACAATATTAATAAGGGATACAAATACAATAGTAATGGGGTAATCACTAGTATTATAGGAACCTAACAAACTACGGTGTGATATTGTAGCAGTTCCAGCAGAGGCTTGGAGTAGATAGGAACAAATGATTCCTTGAAGAAAAGTGAGAGCAAGATTGATTAGTACAAGTTCTGAAGAAAAGAGGACTTGGAGACCAGTCAGATAACAATCCATTCAAAGTGTAGGAGAATGATGGAACAAAATAATACATAGATCTTGGAGGTAAGATAGTGTGTTTTGTTTCAAATCGAAATTGATGATTGTGGTTACAGATGAAGTACCTCAGCAAAGGATAGCAAGAGAAGCTGTGAGAGGAGAACCAAATGTGTTCTTGGAGGCAAAGTAAGGAAAACACTCTGAAGTAGAAGTGGCAATGAACCTGAAGAATCCAATTGAAGGTTGGACAGAGAGGTTAAGAGTATTCTCAAAAGGGAAATGAGAAGAAAGCTTTTGAAAGCTTGGGAATGGTCTCTGTTTTAAATATCATTGACATGCAGGTAACAAAAATTAGAGAAGCATCTCAGAAAGAAGATCACAGCCTTAAGAGTAGTGATGAAGGAAGCCAGTAAGAGTTTGTAAGAGAGTGTGGTTAGAACCTAGTATTTCAATTGTGATTGAAACACAAAAGGATAGTTGTGTTCTTAGAAGGTACAGGTAATTTGAATCCTAGAAGGAGCAGAGATAAGTGCTCAAAGGAGGTTCCAGAGGTAGAGAACCAAGTACTTGCCAAAAGAACAAGTATAGAGGAAATCTTGGTGAGGTAAGTTGCAATGAGGAGGACTTGCTATTGCAGAGGCTTGTTGCAGATGAGTGAGGAGCTCATGAAGAAAGAGAAGAAGAAGATGACTACTGATAGTCATAGCAGAGGTTCAGAGAGAAGCCACGGTAGAAGGAAAGATGCGAAAGAACATGGCATGAGGATGAATCAAGAAGAGTTTGAGAGAGAGAAAGCTGAGATAGATTTCCAGATTGAAGTATTGATGGAGATGCTACAGCGAAATGATGAAGGCTAGAAGCATGGTTGGACCATGAGAAGAAAAGTGAAGTGGCAGAAGCTACAAGAGAAAAGAGATCAACAGGTGAATTTAGAACTGACAGAAAAGTTGAGAAAGATTGAACACATAATTGTTCAATTGGAATCAGAAAAACTCAGAGAAACTGAATTGGAAATGGAATTTTCCATTTGTGAACCAGAAGAGGGTGAAATTCTGGGAGATGGTGAAGTCTGCATTGAGGAGACAGATGAAGAGTGGAGATCAAGTGAAGGTACCATGGACTATTGTGATAGTTCAAGATAGCCTAAGGAGATGTTGATAGGAGATGAAGTTGAACATGAGAAACTGAATCATGTAGAAGATTCAAAGCAACAAAGAAGTTTGATAATTGTAGAAGCAAGTGAGACCACCAGGTCTTGTGATTTTGAAATTAATGATTTGTGGATGATTGTAGGTACATCATAGGAGGATGAACAAACTTTAGAGTTTTTCAGAGAGAAGGAGCAGAACCAAAAATCTGTTCAGATCAAGACTGAGATGGCAAGATCTCAAAGCCAGAAGGAGACAAAAGAGTCACTTGGGAGTATGTAGCAAAATGTTAAAGCTGTCATAGAGGAGGAAGAACATCTACTGAAGGATGATAGAAGAGGTGAAGTTTACACCAAGGATGCACTTGAAAGACATAGTGAAGGACATGAGTTTCTTTTGTTCAATAAATATGATCACGATGATCTAGTAGAAGAAGAAGGTCCATTTGATGATGGATTAACAATGGATGAAGATGAGGAGGATGGTATAGGACTTTTGGGAGAGCTTCAAGTGGAATGATAAGGTTGTGGTGAGAGCTAAGTCAAAAACCAGAAAGAAAGCATTCAAGTTGTAAAATTAGAAATGAATGAGGATGGAGAAGTTTTCCATGATTGGAAAGGACATAGATTGTTTGAAGATAAGATGAAGGTTCTTAAAGAACAAGAAGGTAAGGATGAGAGGGAGGCAGTAAGAATCAAACAATTTCAAAGAAGAGTTAGCCAGCAACAAGCTAAGGAAGAAGAAGTTCACTACTTTGAACAAAAGCAGGGAGGCATCATTGAAACAAATGATGTGGAGGAGAGGATAATTGATAGTCTCATGAATTCTACTAAGAATTTGAAACAACATACTGATGTGCCGACAAAAGGGGAGAGAACAGAGCAACAAGCTGAATTGTGGCCAATGAGAGAAGAGGAAACAAGGCCATATGTTTCATACTTTAATAGTTGGTCTGTGAATGCAAATTTTGTTGCAGATGTTGAGGAATATTTGATGCAAGAAGAAGAAGCAACAGAAGAGAAAAGCATGAAGATGCAGAAGTTGGAGGAATGAAACAATAATCTGAAGGCCAGAGAAAGAGAAGATGTGTACCAGACCAAAGATGTGGTGGACTTGGAGATAGAAGAATTGTGGCAGTTAATGATGAAGCAACTCAAATGGAGGAAGTTTATGACAGAAGGAGTGATCAATAAGAAGATGAATCCGATTGAGAATGGAAGAGAAGAAAGGAGAATGAAACAAAAGATAACAGACATGCGGAAGCAGCAAAGGAATAGAGCATTTGGACTTCTAGGAACTAAAGTTTGGGACCCTGGAGGTTTCCTATTACCATATGGGAACACATGATCAGGAGATCATGAATGTTTTCAAGCTTGGGAGTCTGATGCAGGAGCATTCAACCCAAGAAAATCAATGTAATTCAGTAGACATAGGGGGTGTTGTGTTTTAAGAAAGTTGGTTTCATAAGTATTGAATTAATGTAAATATTTAGGCCTTTGAGTGATTTTAATGAGAATAGGAATTAATTAGATATTGTGAGACATATTTGTAAATGTTCTTGAATGTAGAAGAACATCAGACGGTTAGGATTAGTTAGGAACTAGTTTGAAGAAATTGTTGAAAAGTAATTGAAGAACAGTTCCTCAACTATAAAGAAACTTTTGATAATGTATTCAAAAGGAAAAAAAGTGAAAAAGTTGGAGAGGTTAGCTAGCAAGCCAGTTAGAGTGAGCTTTAAGCCTATGGGCAAAGATTGTACCGAAGGGCCATTATAATCAGAAGATCAGGCCAAGATAGAGGAATTGTATTGCTGTGTGTTTATATATTCAGAGATTAATTCAAGACTGTGTGGAAAGTGTGTTTTTAGTATTGAATCATAAATTGTGTGTTAATAAGAGATTGGCATAATAAATATATGCAGGCGGTACTTGGCGGAATACACACAAAGGAGAGGAACGAACCATAGGTTTGTAATGGGCTTTTGAATCCATTAAGGGATCAAGAAATGATTTGGGACAAGATCAATCAAAGGAGCATGAGAGGGTACTCCAAAAGGAGTCGCACAATGAAAACAACAAAGAACAAAAACCATTAAAGAAACCTCGGAAACCACAGAAAACTGAAGAAAAGGCGCATAACCCAATTGAAGTGGAAGAGCGAAGAAATGAAGTGTTAACACTCAACAACCGTTGGATATGGAAGATCAACGGTTGAGATTAAATCACATCAGTAGAGTCATTATAAAATTTATTGGAACCAAGCCTTAAATAATTGCGATGAGTGATGGCCGATTGATCATGGACCATTGGATCCGGACCAGATCAATGGTCACGATTTAAATTGCAATCAGAAGTTGAAGGTGCCAAGGGATAGCGATGGTGATTCAACGATGTTGTGATATCGCAGATAGTGATAAATCGGCGATTGAAGTTCGAGCTCATCGGCGTGTAGAGGAATGCGACATGTGATGAGCAAAACTGATATTACTATAGGTGAAATTGTATATGGTTTGAAATCTGATATTGCATTAATCGCATATCGGATGCAATAGAGGCCTTAGTTTATGAAACCGTGGAGGACCGATTAGCAATAGTGACAAAGATAACCTTGATAACTGTGCAAAGGCCATATAGAGGCGGAAAAGGTATGTTTATTGGTTAATTCCTTTGTAATTGCATTATGACGAGAAATAACACTGAGGGAAGGTTTCATGTGTTGAATTCAAAGGGTAACCAATATTAGAAAATGGAAAGACCATATATATATGTGGCTAAGGGTTAACAAAGAGTTATGAAGGCTTAATGAAGATTTATATGGGAAAATGAGTCCCGATAAGATGGAATATAATGAAAGACTTTAGTAAAGTCATATGTGAAGGATAAGGGGTGATTTAAGTCCTGATAAATGCATATTGAATGGAGGACTAGACTATGTTGATGTTTAATAAAACAAAAATCATAGGAACTAATGGATGGGCCTTAAACTTTAAGAGATGAAGATTTGACTCCTTAGAGAGTTAAATACCTGGGAATAAGGTGCTTATACGTGTATATGTATACTTTGGGTGAAAGTTGGGGTCACCCCTGCATCAAGTGGAGTGGTTGGTTAGTCACTCAGAATCTAAGGTCCAAAAGTGAGAATAAAAATCCACCTAAATCCAACTAAATACAAAGAGCAAAGATCACTCCACTATAAAGAACCTAAAGATGCAATCAATCAAGTAACTTCAAAGTATTGTTTCTCTAGGTGATGAGTACCAGACACCAAAATACAAGAAAGTGAAGTAAAGGACCTTCTAAAGATAGTGTTAGGTGACAATATTTTCATTTAATAATTTCCCAATCATTAATTGTCAACCTGAGGATTTCATAGACTTACGAGGCACATGCACAATATATGTTGAATTGAAGCAAAATTAACTAATCTAATGTTTGAAATTGAAGCACACAACTAAAATTGAATTGAATAAATTAAATTACTCTAGAAATATGAAATTGCATAAAATAAAAACAACATGTGGAAAGAAACAAAGAAAAAATAACAAATAGAAAAATAAAACACATGTGAGCTCACATTCACAATAAATAAATCTCAATCTATTACATCACAATGACTTACAACTCTCTGCAACCATAACATTGCACCTTCCAATAGAGAGAGGGAGAGAACTCATATTTATACATGAGTTTCTTTGAAAAGGAGATAAGAAGCTCATAAATACAACTCCACTATTCTCTCAACCAATTTGACACATTTCCCTTTATCCATGATTTTTCTCCTATGAGATATGTTTGACTCCTATCCCAAATCATCTTCCAATCTTGAAGAGTATTCGAAATTGAACCTTGGAGGCCACATAAGAGTGTCTTGGAGGCTTCCAAATCACCACACATGTCACCAAACTTATTCCACCTATAGGTATAAGTAAATACATGTTATTTTTCTAAATTCTAATCATCAATTCACTTAAAATGCATGAAAATAAATAAATTGTAAAATAATAGGGGAGACCCATATTAAACATGAAAATGGTATGGTAAATGGTGAATGGAGAAATATAATATGGATAAATGTGAGGAATAATGGAAGGAAAAGAAGATGAAAATATGACAATTCGGGGACTCAACATTCCCCCCAACTAAACATGTTGCATATCCTCATGTAACATTAGATGAACTTTCGTGTAGGCTTTTGGCTTCTTAACTTTGGCTTTCATGTATTTCTAACAATAAATCATTCCATGATGTGAAGTACATGAGTAACATCTGATAATTCCTATGGTTGGTTCTTGTGTGTCAACCATGAATATGAAAAATGTTGGTTCTTATGTTAACGGCAATTATTTCATTTAGTTTGTTTGCTGAAATAATATTTTAGGCATACTTGCACTGGAAATGATAAGCTATAAGAAAGCTATTTTCTTCATATTTGTGAATCATGCAAATATATATATAGCAATGTTATTGCAGCAAAGTGTAATTGGAAGAGACATGTTGGTCAATGGTAAAGAAGATGGAATTATGAGATGGTAATGAATATAGTCCCCCCGCCCCCACCCCCCCCACAACGAAAGATGTCTTATATGTATGAAAGAAAGGAAATCGAACATGGTGAGCGAATTTTCCAAATTCATTCATTTCTAGCAATTAAGTAATCATATGATTAATGATTAGAAAATAACATACCTCCACTTACCCAAAACATTGATGAACTATGCAATGGGAATGTAGCTGATTCTGCTAGTGGATCATGGAAAATCTGGTTGTTGCTGCAGTTGAATCATGGAAAATGTGGCTGCTTCTACTATTGGATCATGGAAAATGTGGTTGTTGTTGCTGCTAGATCACAAATCAAAAAATGAAGTATGAAAGTAGAAATGTGGTACTCTCATATGGTTGGAAACATATTGCTGCAACTGCCGATGGAGTCATGAAAAGTATATAGTCTTCTCCTACTACAAAACATGATGGTACAGTTCTAGTCATGCGAATTAATGTTTTGATGTCAAGCATGAAGAGAAGTCATTGGATTACCAGCCATTAATGAATGTCATTAACAAATGCGAGGAAAACGAACCATTAATGGAAATGAGTGCCAAGGTACCCAAGTACATCTTGCAAAGTGAGAATAGATGAGATGATGTTGAGCCACTTGCAAGATCCAACAATCAAGGGACATTGATGTATTCGCATGATTGTCAGTGAGAGATATTGTCATTAAGGCATAAAAGCCTCAGGGTACTAATAAGGACTCTAGTCTTTATCCCAGATAAGTTGCTGAGGTTGATGGGTCAAGACTTGTTGAAAGGTGGTTCTTAAGGAATCCCACATGGGTCAATGCAAGTTCATACGAAATGATTGGTAGGCCTATAGATAAAATATCTCACAGTCAAAAAAAAATTATGGTAAGTAAGACAAGGCAATGTAGAGGTATGGATGGTTTTATTCATAAGAAAAAAGATGAATTGAAGAGAAGGCAAAAATGTATGTGACTCAGAAAGGCAGACATGTATGAAGTCATGATGGGTAGGTCAGTGAATCAGTGGACTCCAATATGGATGACTAATAAGTTTTGAAGGAGAAATGTGGGTAAACATATCATGACACAAAAGGTTTCTATGTAGTGGAAAATGCCATGACATATGTAATGAAGAATTAGCTCCTCTAAGCTTTGTTGATGCATGTTTTATTGTGATTTATAGAAATCACATCTGCATGAACTTGGATCATCTACACACCTGTAAAGGTTTAGTACAAATCCTGTATGAAAACCATGAGAGCTTTTGAAAGACATAAATGCAAGAATGAGTATGAATTCTAGCAACCAAATAAAATAAAATGATTTTTTTTACCTGTTGCCGTTGTGCGCAAGTTCCTTTTAAGAAACTCCAAGAAACCAATTAGCATAAATCGTTTCCAAGAATTATGAAATGTCCATTTGCGAAATATTTTTGTTTTTGTTTTTAATTTTTACTTATTTGTTTTTAATTTTTTTTATTCTTACATATATTTTTTATTCTTGTTGTTTACACAACCCATTAGTGTTGGCATTATGATGCATGTGTTTTACTTGATGGAAACCCACTTATAGCAGAACAATTCACTTGTATATGGTAACTAGATGAATCTATGTATCTAGATGAATCTACTGGAGAGATATCAGGTGTGACAAAATGCATGACAGTTGTGTTTATAGATATGACAAAATGCAAGTCAGTTCAAAGGAATCAGTTCAGAAGTAGTGTACAAAGGTAAATCACATTATAATAGGTCTATTCAGAGGGAGCAAAGTAATGATACAAAATAATAGGATGGAGGAACAAAGGACTACAGATCAGAATCAAGAAGCTGAATAAAAAGGACATTTTCAGGTATGTTATGTTGTATACATGGATTCACTTTGTTCAAGAAGTGTATACACGTGGGTTAACAGAACGAAAGGAGTGTATAATTTGTACATGTACTTTCACAAGAGGAAAAGTGAGTACATTTTGGAAAACTATGTTTTTGGTCTGAGGTATTTGGTCCAAGGTATTTTGATGGAAGGTATTTTGTCTGAGGTATTCACCATAGGTATTTGGTCCTAAGTGTTGGTCCTAAGTAGTTTTGGTCCATGGTATTGAGAAAGGACAAAAACTATATAAGGAGCAAAAGATCATTAGGCCAAGGTTTGCAAGTATTGAATATCTGATGAAGTGTGAGATCTAGTGTGCAAGTTATCAGCTTATGGTGCTTTGCTTGATCTGAGCCAAGGATGAACCTTAACAGTTGATGAGGGATAAGATCTAATGATGGATCGAGATCTTAAGGCTTAAAATGAATTATCGATATGTGGTTTGATCATGTATAGTCTAGATCTAAATACTGACATATGTGTTATTCTGCAAATGTTATGATCTGAGTATGGCTTGATTTTGAAATAGCTATGAATCTTCTAAGTCATTATTTGCATATCTGTATGCTAGTTCACCTTGGTAAAAGCACGTATACATGTTGGTTCGACTCATCAGAGTAGCGTATACATTATGAAATATGATATCTGAATTTGCAGTTGGTTCTAGTGGTTGTTGAAGAGTTTTGGGTTTTGCTCTGTGTTCTGGTGACTGTGTTTTGATGACAATATTCTGAATGTTTAGATTGGTTGATTATGATTTGCTTTACTGATGATGGGCCTTCACTGATTCAATTGTGAGTAATTTAGAGATTGGTTATTGAGTTTCAATGATTGGTTAATGTAGATGTATTTGATGGTTGTATGGAAGTGGTGACTGATTTTGAGCTTCAATGTTGTTGATGGGTCCAGTATGAAAATTGGATGAAACGTGGCCTTCAGATTATGGTGTTGTGTTCCAAGAGTATCCAGTCTGAAAATTCATGAAACGTGGTCCTTGGAGGAAGAAAGAAGGCCAAGAAAGAGATCCATTGTATCGTAAATATTTAAAAATAAGATTTCTCCCTTAATTTCACATCACTATTTTTAATGAACCTGAATTTCCGCATGGATTTTCGAGGATTTGGAAACTGCAACAACCATTTTCATTTTTTTCCTGAGATCACAACTATTTTTGGGATTGTTGTCATCAAACAGAGGTATCATTGATTCAGGGTTGATTAAGGGTTAAAGGACATGTATCAATTGGGTTGGGAAGGCTGCCTTACTTAACCAATATGAAAAAGAAGAAACATATAACCATTGTCGTGCTTGAGGAATCAATACAAGCACTCACCATGCCTCTTGCCTATCAGATGGTTGGGATACTAGTGAGATTCATCCAATTTTTGGTGGAACAAACCCAATATATTCTATTTGGCAGAATGCAGAGATACCCATCCATAAGGAGAATATACCTAGAGACATATACAATCAACAAGTACGAATCACAGGAAGGAATAGGACCACACTTCCATTTTAGGTAACAAGCTATG
Source organism: Pinus tabuliformis (assembly GCA_031772625.1). Classification (NCBI taxonomy): domain Eukaryota; kingdom Viridiplantae; phylum Streptophyta; class Pinopsida; order Pinales; family Pinaceae; genus Pinus; species Pinus tabuliformis. The sequence continues at coordinate 85,648,060 of CM062805.1, read as the reverse complement.
ATGTCAATGAAGTAAGAACATTTTCTCACCTGGATCAAGGAACAAACTGTCGAAGCTGGAACATGATTCTCTTTTCTGTCGTAGCTGAAAAAATACATTTTTTTTGTATTGTACTAAAAACTAAAATTTAGAAAGAAATTACATTTTATTCTATCCCTAAAACAAACCAGAAAGTTTATTAATTTAGGATGGAAAATAAAATTAACAAATGAAGACAAACTAATTTGTAGGTGAAATTGATTAAGAATATTGCAAACCCTTGATTTATTCATTCCTGAAAACGTTTTTAGGCATCTTGCTTTTTGATCATCAAGATCATGCAAAGACACGGGAGGAGAGAATACTTATTTGAAATTGAAAATAACATCTTATCTACTCTATGCTAATTGGAAATTACAAATCATTACGTGTAATTAAATTTCCAATGTAACCATTCATGCAATAGTAATTAAAATATACTCGTTTCTAATTTCACGAATTTAAAATTAAAATATAAAATATTAATTGAATTTAATTGTTTTGACTGTGCCTTAGTGAAATAAAAAGAAAAACAAAATTGATCTAACCTGATATTTTCTTGAAACCATCAAAACCATCTTTCGATAAGGCTTTCATAGGCATGATTTCCACTCTAATTTAGGTCATGCTACAATTTCTCTTTGTCCTCCTTAATCTCCTATTTGAATAATTGTTCCTCATCAGATGTATAGGATTCTTCGAAGGTTGATTCTTTGTTTTGTTCTAGAAGAGTAGTTAAGCTTTTCACTACTGTCAATATCTCCTCTTCTTCGGAAGAGAAGATCCTAACTTTTTCTAGGACTTGAGTGAGTTCTTCCAAACTTATACTCATTGTTAAATCATCTTACTAATATACATATGGATTAGTGATATACATATCTATTAGTGGGAGAGGGGCTCTTACAACAACCAAAACTAAAATCTGAATGTAAAACTAAATGAAAATAAACTAGTTGCATGTACCTACTCTTACAAAAACCATAAATCATACATTGCAGAAAAAGTAAACACACTTGCGGTTATCACGCAAGAAAACTAAAGAAAACTATTATAATCTAGAAAGTCATAAATAACAACTAGTGATTTAGTTGTCAAGCAAGCAAACTAGGATAGATGGTAAGCAATCAATTTAATGACAATCAAAGCAAATCTAGGAAATGAAATTACTCTTTGCAGAGAAGTAAACTAAACTTCAACTTGTCATGCTTCCCTGAAAACGGCGCCAAAATGTTGGGCGAAAATATTGTCGTTTAATAATTTCCCAATCATTAACTTTCAACTTGAGGATTTTGTAGACTTACAAGGGACATGCACAATATATGAAAAATTGAAGCCAAATTAACCTAACCTAATGTTTGAAATTGAAGCACATAACTGAAATTGAATTGCATAAATTAAATTAATCTAGAAATATGAAATTGCATAAAAGAAAAACATGTGAAAAGCATCAAATAATAAATCAAAAATAGCAAAAAAAACACATGTGAGCTCACATTCACAATAAAGAAATCTCAATCTATTACATAATAATGACTTACAATCCTCTCCAACCATAACCTACATAATCTAACATTACACCTTCCAATAGAGAGAGGGAGCACTCATATTTATACATGAGTCTCTGTGAAAAGGAGATAAGAAACTCATAAATACAACTCCACTTTTCTCTCAACCAATTTGATACATATCCCTTTATCCATGATTTTTCCCATATGAGATATATTTGACTCCTCTCCCAAATCTTCTTCCAATCTTGAAGAGAATTCGAAATTAAACCTTGGAGGCCACATAAGAGTGTCTTGGAAGCTTCGAAATCACCTACACATGTCACGAAACTTATTTTACCTTTAGGTATAACTAAATACATGTTATTTTTCTAAGTTTTAATCATAAATTCACTTAAAATGCATGAAAATAAGTAAATTGGAAAATAATAAGGCAGACCCATATTTAACATGAAAATGGTATGATAAATGGTGAATGGAAAAGTATAATGTGGATAAATGTGAAAAATAATAGAAGGAAAAGAGGATCAAAATATGACAATTCGGAGACTCAATTTGCAAAGGAGACCACTTTCACAGAGATTGTCCTTGCATCCCTCGGATCTTAAGGGACTGGTCTCTTCATTTGCACAACCCGGTGTCGTCAACCTCTGATGATCATGTTGAAAACACACCGTCAACTAGCGAAAGTGAAGCCCCAGGACAAAAAGGAAAATATAGATTTCCTTGTAAACTGTGCGAAGGCAATCACGTCGTCCACCGTTGTCCCTTCTTAGACAAAGCTAAAAGAGTTTTGGATGATCGTCCGGTTTCACCGTTACGACTTCCTCCTGGATATAAAAAAATCATGCCGAGTCCGTCGCTAGTTGAAAACCCGGCTGACCCGCTCAGGTGGTTGGCCGAAGCATCTGTCATTGAAGATGAATCATCTGAATCCATACCAGACGAAAGTCAAAAGGTCGAGGCGGCAGTTGACCCGGTCTTGCCTTCAGAGGTTCCATCTTCAGATGATACAATCACTGGAGAGAACAAGGATGACACCGTCCAAATTCTTTTCATAAGCACAGACTCCAACGGACATGGGGACAATTTACCGTTCCTTTACCACAGGAAGGAAGTTCGTCAGAGTCGTACCCCGCCGTCTATTCGGTCCCACCTCCAAGCAACCTAGTTGTCTCCTTCGACTGGAATCAACTAGGCAAACCCCGTTTACCAGCCAGTATACCATTCCGAATTATTGTTCAGATATATAGAATGGTTATGGCTGGTACCATCATAGATGAGGGGGATTCTGTGAGTATCCTTTCCTCAACTGCTTGGAAAGCGCTTGGTTCACCATCACTTTTGCCTGAGATGAGAAATCTAATAGGATTTGATAAAGGAACCAGTCGACCATTAGGGATCCTTCCCGATGTGCCCATAACATTGAGAGGGAAAACCGTTCACATGAACGTAATGGTCGTTCAAGGACCCCTATATTACAATCTACTCCTTGGATGAGACTATATTTATTGCATGAGAGCCATTGTCTCATCACTCTTTAGAGTGATGTGTTTTCCGCACAAAGGAAGAGTGGTCAAGCTCATGGAATAGCTTTCATTTCCCGGATCATGCATAGCAAATAGTCATATACCATCCCTGAATGGTTTATTCACGCAAGAAATGTCTCAATCTCCAGTCCGTCCACCCGATGAGCGCGAGTGATTCGGGGGGACATGACTGAAACCCAGGGGGCATGCACCCTGGTCTGCTTTGGCAGGAAAACTTCGGCTATAGGGTAGGTTTCCGCGGGAGAATATGACTAGTCTGTACCCCCGTCCGTGATTGGAAGAGGGAGTTATTCTAGAACAAGATTCTCTTGTCAAAGTTATGTGAGTTTCGGGCATCGTCGCTCACCTTTGTTTATTTCGGTAGACATCACCGGAGAAGTGTTTTGTTTACGCCGTAAATAGAACTATCTTTGGTAACCTGTAAGAGGTAGGCCTCTCTCACTAAAACAAATGTTTTATTGGAAAGAAGTAGGGGTAACCTTGAAACTCTATTTTATACCTGGGGGCATGCAAACCTTTTGGAGTGCAAGCGAAGAGCGACTATTTATTTTTTAAATTTTTAGGACCTCTAACCCTTTAAACTCGTAGGATTGGTCGTTTCCTAACTTGCATAAAGAAAGGATGTGGGGCAAAACTCTAAAAGTTTCCGTTTTTATATGGGACATTCTTATCACAAGACTGGATTAATCAAGCAGGTTTAGCACATAGTTCAAGCTCGTTAAAAAATAAACATAAGACATGAGCAAATGTTTCCACCCACATTTAAGCTCGTTAAAAAATGAACTATTCCCCGGTAAATAACCATCGTGAATGTAGTACTTCAGCCATTAAAGCCTTGGTCGTGTTTGGACCGTCACCTCCACTTTTCATTGGTCGATCATTCACCTCCATTTGATTGTTTACCCATTTTGAGGAACAGCTACGAAGAGTGATCGCACTAGCCATCCTTATGACACTGCCGTGATTGGAAAATTCCAAACCTTACCTGGAATCAGCTGCTACCCGTTTTATCACTTGTTCCTCAAAAGACGAGTCTCCTTTAAGCTCTTTTCAACTGACTCGTAAAATATGAAAAGATTGCCGAGCCATTGGCCTCTCTAGCTCGTTAAAGGGACAGGAAGTGCTATCCCTTCTCTAGATTTTAATCTTTTTGGACCTAAGCGATTATTACACAAAAAGATCGAGCGCTTGTTTTGTTCGGATCGTTAAAGCTATCGAAAATTCATCCCTTCTGTATTGTTTTATACTTTTTCGGACTTAAGGGATTAGATGACGAAAAAGCAATTTTGTAGTTACCTTTACGTTCCTTTTCAGACTCTCTAAAATTGAAAAGTACCGAGTTATCTTTGTCGTTAAACTCGTTAAAAAGATTAATAGCGACAAACTTGTCTTTAGACGAGAACGAGTTTCACTATCGATAGGCTCGTTAAAACATAGCGATGGGTTTGCCCGAAGGGAAAATTATAGAACAAGCATATGTTATCCTCCTCAAGCTTGACAAAAATAAAGGGGTACTGGTCAGCAATGACTGGGGAAAAATTGGGAAGAAAACTCAAAGAAACTTTGTTGGTAGCAAGTCGCTCTTGAACATGACACTTCCACTCCGTGTCTGAGTCGGGTTGGGTTGTTTCATTCACCGGTCACATCGCCATGGTCACGCCATACCATCCACATTTGGGGTTAATGCTACCAATCCATCACATTAGTGTCGCCGATATGTTCAAGAGAAGTCATCCAGAGAAGTCACCCGTGTCTCACCCACTACCATACATTATACTCCATTCTTTCATGACTACCACCCTGAACATTATATCATCAGATCGTTTTCACCTCCATCAAAATCATTTGCTCCATTCCATGTCATTGATGTGGGATTCATTAAGGCCCTCCTTTGACGGATCACTTCTTGTCGACATCAGCTCATTATCCAAGAAGTTGATCTCGAAACACCCCATTCAGTACTTTGAAGCTTGCATGCCTCAATGGCAAGTTTCTCACTTCTGGCGATAGGTTTACATCAATGGCCTTCGACCGAAAGATTTTGCGTGGTGTTCGACGCCAAATCCTTTATTCACACCACGTGAATTGTACTGTAGTACCTTGAGGATCATTATCATTATCGGTGATTCCTCTCGCGCTTGTTAACAGTTTACATCATTGACTGGTAATCAAGCGATGTCTTTCCATGTTCGACTTCGAAACATTTCTCACATGGATCAACTTGTACTTCAAGTGAAGATCGGACGAGATTGAAGACCCTGGATCTAGTTTCATCCATCCGGGCTGCGATATATATTCAGGGAAATAAAGACATTAAATGTACAGCATTGCAGCATAGATAATCATCCTACCAAAAGGATGATGGCTCTATCAGAATCATCAGTCTACACTCAGACGATTGTCTGTCCTATGTACATGAAAATGAATTTATAAAGCTGAGCATGGGAATGCCCGCCTCAGCTAGATCATGAAAACAATATGGAGATAATGTATTGTATTGTATCTTATTACAGGTCTCCTCCCAGCATTAAAAGAACTTCGGATCCTCATAATAAAGCATTTCACCCGACACCAAAAGGTTAACGGCCTCATACTTTAGGGGGCAACTGTTATAGACATTTTTGTGCCTTACAACTATAAGCATGAAATGTCCATAAACCAAGGGATTCTAAGTCCCTAAAAGTGTTGTTCTAACCCCTAAAGGAACAAGGTCAACAGATTACAGCTTCTCCCAGAAGTTCTCCACCAGAAACTGCTTAGAATTGGTCAAAACAGGATCATTTCAGCTGCTCCATTGGCTAAGTGCGTTGCATTGCACCTAAATACACTGTGAGGGTGCGTTTCATTTCAAAACTTCCTTCTGTAGGGTGCGATGGGCGAGAAATGACAAATGGCAGTGTCATTCCGCGAGGTGGAGAGGCAATGGGAGCTTCCAAAATCTTCTCCTGTGACACTTGCCTCACTGAATTCGACCAAAGATGAGTAAGAGACCTTCAGTCTCCAAGTGGAAGCAAGAACTGACAGAGAGAAGACACTAATCAAATCACAAGCTGACTCATCCTCCTTACACATATCTATATATGGATCCCTCATCCCAGAGATCCGGAGGCTGGAATTTTGCATATTGTAAGGAATTGATGTTGGTTTCTAGAGACATACATCAGATTTTTGGGTGATTTATGCTTTGTTTGAGGTGAAGAGGGGCTTCTTTGCTGGGAGGTTGATGCTGGGTCGGAACCACTGGTTGTAACTCCTCCTGGATCTTTTCTTGTTTATCAATAAAAACTATTTGAGTTCTCCTCCATGCTTTTGTATCATTGATGCTTGTTACATTTGTATGGTTAACTTAAATCTGATCCTAAGTTATTTATGAATATAGATCCTTGTCTTTGTATAGTGCTCTTCCTCTGTGATCTTACAGGTACTTTGTGAAGATGGGCAAGAAAGGGAGCAGGTAGCTGGAGACTATCAAAGAAGAGAGGAATTGGATCAAAGGATTAGCGCAAGACACAGGTTGGTTCTTTCTATTCCTCTCTATCTATAATTCATAAAGGAAATACAAAAGTAGTTTTTCTCTGTTTGTTTCTAAGGCAGCTGTCACACCTTAGTGGGATAGAGCAGTTCTAAATAGACACTTTTCCCTGTAACAGTACCACAAGCCGAGAAATCAATCAATCACTTCCCTCTGCGATAAAAGGAGTGAAAGGCGATGAAAAGCGACTTAAAAGCCATGAACAATCATTCCTACTCTAATCCTCTTTGGTTAGATGAAAAATTTCCTATGGCTAGACAATACAAAAGGAGATCTGAAGACCTCGTGGAGAATTTGTTTGGGTCAGAGCTAGTCAAGCTTTGTAATGCTTAAGATCTCATAATTTGCAACTAAAGAAGTGCCCCAATTCTAGCTAGATGACCTGCATCCATGGGCTTGGTAGTAGCATGGTAGACTATGTTATCTCTAATCTCCCTCTATACAATGAAATAACAAATTTTGACATCTTAAATGACCATGAGCCTGAATCTGATCATAGGCCTTTACTTAAAACTCTCAATTTTGTCATGCATAGAGATCCCATAGAAGATAATCCTTATAGCCAAAATGAGTTAATCTTTGATAGAAATAAAACAGATCTCTTTCTAAATGAATTAAAAACTAATTTGCTTCATTTATCTAGCATAGACCACATAGAAGATCTCAATCATAATTTTACTACAACCCTCTCATATTCTATTAACAAGTTCTCAATTGAAGTTTCAAGTAATAAAATAAATAGCAAAACCAACCCATGGTATGACAAAGATTGTAAATGTGTGAGGAGAGAAATTAAGGAAGTTGTTGGTGAATCTCTTAAAATTGGCAAGATAAAATATACAAAGCCGTAACTAAAAGGAAAAAAGGCAGTATATTTGTAAAAGACAAGACAATATCTTACACCTCTCTAAGGTAGCTCCTAAGAAATTCTGGAGGCAGATTCTAACTAGCAAAACTAAAGATAATAATAAAATTGCTTTACACAACTTGAATTCCTATCTTAAAAAGCTTTATGAATCTCCAAATGTCATGGATAACTTTGAAACCCTGCTCACAACAAAAGAGGTTTTCTCATTAGAAGACAATGGTTTTGGGGTTAATCACTTGGCTAATGGGAAAGCTAAGGACATTGAAGGTTACCAGGAAGAAATCTTAAAAATTGTAGGTCTTGTCCTCATCCACCACATTCACAAGCTTTCTAATCAAGCAATCAAGCAAGGGTCCCCTAAACCATGGAATCAAAGCCTCATTATCCCTATTCTTGAAAGTGGAGATACCAATAGCCCCTCTAATTATCGGACCATTATGGTCAGCCCTCTCCTAGCCAAGTTATATGGTATTATTTTGGAAAGGAAGTTGAGCATATTGCTTGAAAGTGAAGGTAAGCAGGCTAAGAGCCAAGCGAGTTTTAGAAAGCAGCACTGAACAACAAACCACCTCATTACGCTTAAGATCATTGTGGAGGAATGCTACAATGATAAATCCAATTCTTTTTGTTGCTTTGTGGACTTTAGAAAGGCTTTCAATATGGTTCCTAGAAACAACCTTTGGAACAGATTAGAAGAGCTAAAGGTTCCTTTTGAGTTGAGAGCTGCCTCTATAAGGTTATACGAGAATATAATTTCCAAGTTAAAGAGAAATGAGGTGTGGTCGAAAGAGATTAAGTGTAATATCAGAGTTAAACAAGGTTTCCCCCTCTCCCCTACCCTATTTGGCATTTACATCGACAAGCTAGAAGGTTGTTTAGAGGAAGCAGGATGTGTTGGCACGATCTTAGCTGGGATAATCATCATCCTTCTTCTCTATGCTAATGATATTGTTCTTCTCACAAGGTGACCATCTGATCTTCATAAGCAACTTATACTTCTTAAGGTTTTCTGCTCTACCATGGGTATGATTGTTAACACTGACAAAACAAAAGTTATGATTATAAAATCCAAGAAGGACACTTATGCTAATTTGATGTATGACAATAGTAACTTGGAGGAAGTGTCTTCCTACAAGTACCTAGGAATTGATATTCATCACAAGCTCAACTGGAACTATAGCATTGAGAAAGGGATTAATGGGCGATGGAAAACTTATTTTGGTCTTGAAATTATTTGTACAATGACAAACCTCGTAATGTGGGATAGAAAGAAGTTCCTCTTTGAAACTTTAGTCACTTTGGTTATCTTACATCGATGTGAGGTTTGGGGCTGTAGCATCTCTAAAGAATCCTGGAGAAAGGTTGAGCAAATCTAGAAGTGTTTTATAATGTATAACCTCAAAATTACAAGCAACACACCTTATCCTATTCTCCTTATAGAAGTGGGTCTTTCCCCTATCAAGAGCCTAGCTATGATTAGGCTTCTGTTTTACAAGCACAAACTCAATAACATAAGAGACCATAGACTTCCTAAGCTACCTTTAAATTCCCACCAAAACCACCTAAGGCTCAAACGAGGTTCGGATAAAGACATCAGGGCCTAGTTAAACCATTGGGAGATCGATGAGAATGTTGCATTGCAAAACATCCATAACATTAAAAATAGTGTTACTTCTAAGTTCAAAGAAAAAATGTGTTGTGAGAAAGATTTAGCAGCTAAAAGAAAATTAAGATATTATAAGGAGGTTATCAACCCCACCCTAGAAGATCAAAAGTATCTCTCTATTTTAACTAGCTCAAAGAAAAATATTAATATAGCCAAGATTAGAACGAATTCTCATGAGCTCCATAGTGAAACGGGTCATTGGGAAGTTCCTAAAACACCATGGATGGAAAGGTTCTTCCATCTCTATGAGAATACGAACATCGAGGATGAAAATCGCTTCCTCTTAGGGTGCCCCGCATAGAACCACATTAGATGTCAGTTTCAAAATCTTTGTTTCAATACTGACGTTCCTAGCCTTTTACGTTGTCAAAATTACAGTGAGCTCGGAGGCTTCTCTCCAATCTTTCTGAGCATAGGAATAAAATCTTAAATCAAACTAAATAATTCGTTTCTTTAGGTCTGATAGACCAAAGTTTGGTCTCAGTGGATGTTAACCATCATCATCATCATTAAAAAAAAAAAAAAAAAAATATTTAAATTAAATGATTTAAACAAAAAAAATAAAAAATAAAAAATAAAATAAAATAAAAATTTAAGAATTATTTTTTGAAATTAAAATTATAAAAATGACATAAAATAAAATTAAAAGAAAATAAGAGAATTTTAAAAAAAGAAGAAGAATGAAACATTACAAAAAAAAAAAAGAAATAACATAAAAGAAAATTAAAAGAGAATAACAAAATTAAAAAAACAAAGCAAAACAAAAAAAACAAAAAAATTCAAAGCAATTAAAAAACAAAAAAAAAAATTAATAATAAAAAAAAATAACAAAATTAAAAACATTAAAAAAAATTAAAAAATTAGAATTAAAATTAAAAAATATTTAAATCAAAAAATAAAACTAAAAAAAAAAAAATTAAAAATGATTATTAAAAATAATAATAATAATAATAATAAAATATCAAAACAAAACAATTTTAAAAAACTACCTACTCCCTCCTCGCTCCATCCAACCCAACCCCACCACCTCGCTCCTCCCCCACCCTAGCCCCCCTCGCCTCTCCTCCCCCACCACAGCCCCCCTCCCTTGTCCTTTGTCCCTCCTCCCCTCCACAACCCACCTGCTCCATCCCCCCAGCCCTCCCCTCCCTCTCCCTCCCACCTCCCCCACCCCTGACCCTGCCTCTCCCTCACCGCCTGAACCTCCGCACCAGCCCTGGCCCCTAGCCAGCGGCCAAGAGGCTGCAGGCCAATTCTGGGAGGGGAGGGATGGGTCGAGGGAGGGGGTGGGATGGCGAGAGGAGGAAGGGGAGAGGAGAGCGGGGAGGGGGGCTGGGGTGGGCGACGGTAGGGGGAGCGAGAGGGTGGGCCTGCGGTTGGGCGGAGCGAGGGGGGAGGTGGTAAATTTTTTTAATTTTTTTAATTGATTTTTAAATTTTTTTTTTTAATATTGTTTTTTTTAATTATATTAATTTTATTTTTAAATTTAAATATTTTTTAATTTGTTTCTTAATTTTTATTTATTTTTAATTGTCTTGAATTTTTTTATTTTTTTATTTTTTTTTTAATTTTAAATTTAAATAATTTTGTTTTATTCTTAATTTTTAATTTAAGCACTTTTATTTTTATTTATTTTTTATTTATTTATTTATTTATTTATTTTTTATTTTTTATAATTTAAGTTTGATAATATATATATTTTTAACTTTTATATATATATATGATGATGATGATGATAGTTAACGTCCGTTGAGACCAAACAATGGTCTATTGGACCTAAAGAAACAAATTATTTATTTTGATTTAAGATTTTATTCTTATGCTCAAAAAGCTTGGAGAGAAGCCTCCCGAGCTCACTATAATTTTGACATTGTAAAAGGCTAGGAAGGTCAATATTGTAACAAAGATTGTGAAACTGAGATCTAATGTGGTTATACGTGGGGCATTCTAAGAGGAAGTGGTTTTCATCCTCTATGTTCCTATTCTCACATATATGGTAGATCCTTTCCATCCATGGTGTTTTAGGAACTGCCCAACGACCTGTTTCACTATGGAGCTCATGAGAATTCGTTCTAACCTTTGCTATATTAATTTTCTTCTTTGAGCTAGTTAAAATAGAGAGATACTTTTGATCTTCTAGGGTGGGGTTGATGACCTTCTTATAGTAACTTAATTTTCTTTTAGCCGCTAAATCTTTCTCACACCACATTTTTTCTTTGAACTTAGAGGTAACAATATCTTTAATGTTATCTATGTTTTGCAATGCATCATTTTCATTGATCTCCCAATAGTTTAACCAGGCCCTTGTGTCTTTAATATATATATATATATATATATATATATATTTTTAATTTTTTTTTTTTTAATTGTTTTGAATTTTTCTATTTTATTTTTAGTTTTAATTTTTTTCTTTAATTATTTAACCTTTCTTAAATGATGTTTTTATTTTTTATTTTTTATTTTTAACTCAAAAGAAATGTTTTTATTTTTATTTTTATTTTTTTATTTTTTCTTAAATTACTTGTATTTTTTAATTTTTTGTTTTTTGTTTTATATTATTTATTTATCTTTTATTAAAAAATTTCATTTGTACAAGTTAATTCTGATTTTTTTATTTTACATTTTTATGGTTTTTTTTTGTTTCTTTAATTTTAATTTTTTTATATTTTATGATATTTAATTTATTTTTTTGTCATGTATCGTCTCCTTGCCACCCCTGGTCAGTTGGGCGTCGGGGTGGGCAGGGATTTTTTTTTTTTTTTAAGTTTTTAATTTTTCTTAACGTTGTATTTTATTTTTGTAATTTTGTAATTTTGTAATTTTAACTTTTTTATTTGGTTTTTCATTTATTTTTCTCTTCTTCTTTTTTTTTTCTTTTTTGTTTTTAAATTTTACATGTTATGGTTATTTTTCTTACATTTTATATGTTTTCTTTTTATATATCATTATTATATATTTTTTATATTTGATTTCTTTTTTCATGGTTTTTTTTATGTTTTATTATTTGTTATATATATATTTTTTTTAATATTTCAATTTTTGTTTTCTCTTTTATTTTGTCTTTATTTCTTTATTTTTTTTCAATATTTGAATTTTTGTTTTCATATATATATATATTGTACGGTCCGTGTTGATGCTTGTCTAGCAACCTGATCCCATTATGTACAATTTGATAGTTGATTTTAAATTTTTCGTTATAATGAATAGAGTCTGCCACACAATGTGTTGGTTTCATGGTTTGTCTTTATGTTTTCATTACAATGGGTTGAGCTCATCTACACCGTGTGTCAATTTGATAGTTGATTTTTAATTTTTTTTGCAATGTCTCAAGTTATCTTAGGCTAAGATTTTAAAATCGCTATACATTTAACATTTATAAAATATTACTATTGGTATAATAACTCTTTCATTCAGATGTTCATTTTTAAAGTTTTTTGAGTGATAAAATTTTTCCATAATGTCATGCTTGAAATATTTTGAAAACTTAAGATTGTTTTGTAGTCATAATCTTCGGTTTTAATTCCATGGTTGAAAAATTGTCAAGATTTTAATTTTTTTTCTAAGTCGTGATATTTTATCTTTAATGTTATGGTTGAAAATAGTTATAAATATTTTTACTATGAAAGTGATGCAGCGTCTGCCTTGGGTACCATGAGTATACCCCTCATGATCTCCTATGTGATCCCTAGGAATGGAAACTAAGGTCACTAGTTCATATTGGAAGCCGGGTAGAATAGTCCTTTGTTGGGACCCGAAAGGTAGGAGAGGGGGTATCTCTCTTCCCTACTTTCACTCACCGTCATGCTTAGCTCCCATAAGAGAATATCTTTCCCACACAAATTAATGACACTAGATTTCACTCTTTTAATCAACCTTCTATGTTTAAATTCAGAGTGGCCTTAGAGAGTTAACTCTCCACACACCTATTCCAAGGCACTAAATGACCTATGCTAGTTGATGTATATATGATAAATCAAAAAATTCTAGTTCATTTTAGTTTTAGTGCTTGATTTTAATGGTTTTTCTTAAGTCAAGGGTAAAATGGAAGTGCAACTTATGATGTTATTTGACGCAAGAAAAAACTAATAGAATTCCTGGCTACCTACTTATGAAACACTTTTTCTTCGATGAAAGATATTTCTACAGAAGGTTCTACGTACAAACTAAGAAAGAAAAAATTTCTTGTCTTTTTCGAAACACATGCTGACACACTCAAAATCTACAAAAAGAATAAAAATGCTTACAATGCAAGTATCCTAATTCTTAACGCAAGATTGTAAGGGTTACTCTTAAAGCAAGCAAATGTGTTTCTCAAAGAGATGAAGAGGCCAAAACTTGACAAAAAGGAGGAACAAATTCAATCACAAACTTTTTCCCAAAATCGAGAAAATTCAACCTAATGAAAATACTTCACACTTGATCTAAAATTGTAAGAAGACCAACAAGAAAACAAAATAGAAAAATAAAGGTGACGAAAACATGTTTTTTTCTTTTTTCCTTCTAAGGGCACAAAGAGTTCTTGAGGAAAAAAAACTTCTTTTTTTTTTTCCACCGGAAAAACTCGAACCATCTATTAATAAAAATAGTTAGTTACAAAGCATATGAAAAGCATTATAGGAAGATTCATTCCCTGCCTCGTAATAGGAAAATGAAATAAGTCTCGGCTAGTTTATACAATAACCAGTGGAAACACCCTCGCCCGAATGGCAAAGAGCCAGCGTGTCAGTCCCAGATGGATGACAGGAAAAAAATTACAATTTGTGAAAACGCTCACTGAAGAATCATCAGAGGCAGAGCAAACGACCTGACCAGAAAATGCACACCTCCTGGGATGCAATAGGGGAAGGCATACAGGTGATGGATTTGTTGATGCAGAGCCGGAGGGTCTGCAAAAATAAGGAGCAAACAACGTCCAAGAGATAATCTTGCATAGAAACGATAAGGATTCTAGAAAAATAGGAGAAGCGAAAAGAGAACAGGTCAAAATGAGCCTCCTTTTACAAGGAAGGCAGCTCGAAAGACCTAAGGAGGATCAACAAATAGGAAAATGAGAAACAAATGTAGCAAAACAAATATATACAAAACACAGGAAACGAATTTCTAAGAAATGATAGCTAATCGAAAATGGGCTATTCGAGAGGTCGAACCACCCCATTCTCCTCCTCCAAAACAGTCCACGACCCCATGTCTTGATCAACACCTTCTTTGGAAAGGCGATCAGCTTCAAAATTTCTTTCCCTGAAGATGTGGCTAAGGGAAATCTCCGTGAAAAGATATTTAAGTCGAGTAGCTTCTCTAAGCAGGGGAAGCAAGATGAAATTTCTGCATAATTGCGTCCCATTGAACCATCTCACTGTGTTCATAGAATCCCCGAAAATCTAAACTTCTTGCACGTTCCTCAGGACAAGCCAGCAAAGAAGAAGGTGAAGGGCTTTCAACTCAGCAAAGTTATTGGAGCCTTGGCCTAGGCCGACCGAAGCTTTAACAGTCTTTTCCTTTGAAAAATGAATTATTAAACCAGCCCCACAGCGACCATTAATGTCTGAGGCCCCATCATAATAAGCCCACGGAATTGAATATCTTATAGTTTCTTGCCGAACCAACCTGGGAGAAGGAGTAGCCTGCGGAACAGGGATACTATCGTAAATAGCAGCTCCTTCTGCAACCAATCTTTCAATCGGGAAGACGGAGTCCTTGAAGATGACCTAATTCCTAGCAAGCCACGTCCCCCAAGTTATGAGAAGCGGAATGGATCTCTCTCTGTCATTTGAAGCTTCTTTCCACCACTTCTGCCAAGCTTCCAAAATCCCCTGCCCTTCCCATCTATAAGGGATTTTAAGTAACCTTAACGTTTCGGTCCACAGACTAGAGTTGAAAGGGCAGAATAGGAACAGGTGATGAACTGATTCGATGCTATCTTTACAGAGGGGACACCATCCAGGACCAATCCTACCTCGTCTTTGAAGAAAATCCCAAGTAGGGACTTTCTGGAGCAGGACACACCAAAAGAAAAGTCTGGTTTTCACTGGTCCTTTTAACTTCCATAGAGGTTTAGCCCACCAAGCCGGATTTTCCCACCCTTTTTGGGTCATCATCCATTTGTACCCCATCTTTGGAGAGTAGAGGCCATTCTGAGCAAAGACCCACCGAAGTTCATCTGGAGAGTCTGAGAGCCTAACTAAAGAGTTGAGGAGGTCTTTCCTATACAAATCCCATTCCTCCAGCCATTCTTCATCCAATTGTAGATCAATTCCTTGCATCCACCCTTGGCTCCATATGGAGGAAGTCTAGGGATCGACCACTTGGTTTAATGTGAATCAACCCTTCTCTTTTAAAACTGCAACCAACCCCTGAGATAGAGAGAACCGCTCTAAACAACCTATCCAGGGGTCTCTACCCAACCTTATTTGAGAGCCATCTCCCACAGTCCAAGCCAAACCATTTTCAATAATATTGACAGAGGCTACCACAGCTTTCCAAACCACTGAGGATTGTTTGCAGGTCTTTATTGGCAATCTGATCCAATCTATCGTTGATAGAGGGTCAATGCATTTTCTCTTTGAAACAAAAGTCCACAGGTTGTCAAAGGAAATGAGCCTCCAGCCAAGTTTTGCTGCTAAAGATTGGGAGAAGCATTGAAGATTTTTTATCCCCCAACCTCCCCACTCTTTAGGACGAGCCACTTTATCCCAGGCGATCCACGGGATGACCTTCTCTGTCTTGGACCCCGCCGACAGAAACCTGCTGCAAATTTTGTCAATTGAGGATAAGACTCCTTTGAGAACCCAAGTCAGACAAGCTCAATAAACTGGAACAGCCATAAGCACAGATTTTATTAACACAAGCCTTCCTGCCCTGGAAAGCCATCTGAAACTCCAATGTTTCATCTTGGATTCGATTTTTGCAAGGATCCAATTCCAATATTTGTTCCTGTAGTTATCTAGTTTGAGAAGAAAGCCCAAGTATTTGAAGGTATCCTCCAGCGCTTTGACATTGAAGTTTGGGACCATGTTCATGCTGCACGTCATTTCTCTAGATATACCTGTGCACGTGAGAGAGGATTTTTTCTCATTAATACAAAGTCCAGTCGCCTTCAAGAAAAGGTCCAAGATGCTTTTGAGTGTCTTAAAATCCTCCAGGCTACCATTACTGAATAGTATTATGTCATCCACGAATAGGAGATGGGTAACCCAGAAGTTTTCAGCTCCTTCAATGCCTTTGAGAGACCCTTGTCTTTTTGCGTCGTGAATCATAAGGCTAATGCCCTCTGCTGCCAGTAGAAACAAAAGGGGAGAGAGTGGGCAGCCTTGATGCAGGCCACGTTTAGGACTAAAAAAACTGGGGGTCACTCCATTAATCAGAACAGCTATGGAGGAGGAAGAAATACAACTCATAATCCATTTCACAAAGTCACACCTGAATCCCAGATGAGTTAGCAAATGCCTGAGGTACAGCGAGCTGATTCTGTCAAAATCATTTCACAAATCGATTTTCACTACTGCTCCTTTTTTTTCCCAATTTTTAGACTATGAAGAGTTTCTTGAGCAACTCCAACCACTTCATGAATTTGTCTGCCATCGAGGAAGCCAAATTTCTCAGGGGAGATGTTTTTGGAGAGAAAAGGTTTTAATCTGGAGGCAATAACTTTTGCTATGATTTTATAAACACAGGTGCACAGGGATATGGGCCTAAATTCTTCAAAAGAGCCCGGGAGATCAGTTTTGGGAATAAGGGAAAGAAATGTGGAGTTGAAGGGATGGAATATTGATCCTGTGCGCCTGGATTCTTCCACAACTGCCACTAGCTCGTCACCGATGAATTCGAAGAAGTGTTGGAAGAATTCGACAGTCCAACCGTCCGGGCCGGGGCTTTTGTCCTTTTGCATAGATTTGAGAATATCTTCTACCTCCTCCTTAGAAACGGGTGCCATGATGGATTCATTTCCTTCCTCCTCTATGAACCTAGGAAAGAACTGGGCAACTCTTATAACTTCAGCAATAGAAGCTTCCTCTGGCACTTTGAAGAGGTTCTTGAAATAATTGACCCCTAAAGATGCTAACTCTTCAAAAGATCGAGCCATATCACCATTGGCTTTCTTCATTTCCCAGATAGTATTAGAATTTTTCCTTCCTTTTGCATAGTTCTGGAAAAACTTGGTGTTATCGTCCCCCGCCTGCAACCAGATCGCTCTACTTTTTAAGTGCCAACTCTCCTCCCTGGTCTGGAGAATTCTCTTCCTTTCCATCTCCAGTTCTTGGAGTCTGGCCCGAGACTCTTCTGTTCCATAACCATTACCGCCTGGGTCTTCAAGAAGGGCTATCTCCGAGTTGACATTTTCCAGAGTTTTTTCTTCATTCAGTTTCTTCTGGAGGGCCCATTGCTTAGAGGCAGCCTTCATCCTTGTTAGATTTTCTATGAAAGCCTTGCTGCGACTCTCATCTTCGTTGAGATTAGCATTTTTCCAAGTGATATGGAAAAGGATAATAAAGGATGCGTCCAAAATCCAAGAGGCATTAAATTTAAATGGAATGCCCGGTTTAGAGAAAACACCCTTCACATCGAGAAAAACAGGGAGATGGGCCGAGAGACCACCTTCCCCAACCCAGTGCCTAAAGGCTTGTAGCTTATCGGTCAGCGAATCACATAGAAGGAATCTGTCAAGCTTCTTCCCTACCCAGTCTTCTCCTATTCTTTGATTCCTCCACGACAGGCACATCTTGAGCAGAGTGACATCCACCAAAAGAGAGGAGTGTTAGGTTCCTATACCAATAGGTTTCATTTTTCATGATTGATAGTGGAAGTGCCAAATGTGCTCATCTTTTTCATGCCGCAAAGGATCCATATTTTGTAAAAAAGAGAGGCATTAGTGAAAAGTTAAAAAATGTGAAGAGGGTATGCCCTAAAAGAATTATAAAATGGCAAAAAGAGTAAATTGGTTAGAAAAAATGATAAAAATGAACCCCAAAGAAAGACCAGGAAAGTGGCTAGTTCAAATGCCACTGCTAGTTTGATGGATGGCCCAACAGTTCAATTTGGACCATGCCATAGTTTAAATTTCTTTTTCTAGACTAGAGAATGAATATCTGTCCAAACAGTTCAAGCTTGGCAGATGAGTAGCTAGGTAGAGAAATCAAGGAGCCCAACTGCTTAATCTAGGCCCTTGGAACAGATAAGGGTAGATTTAGATAGGAGGGCAGTCAAAAGAAATGAGGATAATCAGGGTCTGCAAGTCTAAGTGCACCCATTCAAAAGGAAGAAAAAATGTTAGGTGTATTAGGCTGGGTAGGTAGTTTGAGGTTGCAGAAAGCAAGGTTTTGATCACCTGATGTATTGTCAGTTATAGGTTGTCTCATCAATGAAAGAAATGCCAAAGCAGTGGTTTGATGGCAGAATGATGGAAGCATGTCTAACTCCCTTTCACACCCCCCCCTCAAAGTTTCTTACTAACACCCCTGAAGGACCTTGGGATCTGCCCAACCAGTCCTATTATCACTTCATTTTTGTAAAAATACTAAGTCAAGCTTTGACTTTCTTCAATGAAAAGAAGCCACATTTCTTGTGTAAAAATCATTCTATACTCATTTCATCTTCCTATCTCTAAGTTTTCATACTATGGACTTAGCATTCATCCATTCATTCTCAATCCATAAACTCATATTAACCCCTAATTCTATTATATAGCTCCCTGAAACCACTTCCCCATCCCTACTTCTACAAAAAACTATATAAAATCCCAAAATGTATTAAATATCCCACCCTATGGCAGTATAGCCATATAAATATAGTTCAGGGGAATAATAGTCCATCCGGGACTACTATTAACCCTTCCGTGTCCTCACCCGGAGTTAATTTAACCTCTGGTTAAATTAATAACCACTCCCCGTTACCCTTAAACCTTACTATTCTACCCTTTATGCGCTCTTTGTTAAAATTGGGTGTTCAAATGTTTATTTAAACATTAAACACTTTCGGCGCAATTAACCCGTGAAACCCACAAACCCAAAGTTTTGAACCCACGCCATATAAACAAATGATATAATATTCAGCAGGCCCCCTACATTATCATACCCATAGATCCGCGCTCTATCAGCCCTCCGATCCGCCCTCCCAGATGCAATGGCCCACGTGCATTTCGGAGCTGCCCTGACGTCCTACGCTTAGCCTCCGATAGGCTAGCGGTTTCTCCACCGTACCAAAGACGCATGTCTCCACACAATTGCATTGGAGCCCCTCTGACAAATACCGCTCCCGTACAGAAGGCGGTCCAATAAAACCACAAAGCGCCTTCTGTCTCTCCACCTCCGACGTCAGCGCCACGTCGCCTCTTACGTCACTCTTCTGTCAACCCACTGTCGCCTCGTGTCATTGCCACCGCATCTGCCTCCGTCCCTACCTTGCCACCATGTCCTATGCCACGTTGTCGGCCCAGTTAGCTGCCACGTCACCCTGCCGTACTCGGGACCCGCCGATGATGTCATGCTGATGTCTTATCAACAAAGCGCAAAAATGCCGCAAAAGCCCAAATTTGTGTTAAAAGGGGTGAAAAACGTCGTTTTTGTTTGTTTTTTATGCAAACGAACGTTGCAAACTTTTACATGCCACTTACGTCCAGTGCGCATTCAACATGCCTGACAGTCACCAAGGCCTATTCGACTTACAATTCGACCTGTTCGGCCTCCGCCCGCAGCTATTCACCACAGCATTTCTCCAAGTGAATAGGTATTTACCCGAAAAACACCAGTAACCCTGTTTTTCATGATTTTTCTCTGCAAAATGAGCCAAATACACCTAAAGGTCCACTCGAAATACATTGGCACCTGCAACCTTTTCTTCTCTGCCTCACGTAACTTCATTTGTGGCCAAAACCTGGCATCTTCACCCCCCTGATAAAACTACCACCGCCAGCTCAAATTGCAGCTCCAGTTCACCCGCGGAATCACTAAGAGCAGGTTGCTAAAGCCCTTTATTTTTCCCCTTTCTAGTGTACCAGTTGCAGAGCCTTGTACAGTCTTCATTTTATTAAGTTTTCTCCTCAAAAATAGCTCTGCACAGAACTTGAAACTATGAGTTCATTTCCCAGAAAACTGTTATCAGAACTCTATTTTCTGGTCAAATACAGGCCTAATCCAACTGTAATCATTGTTGAAACATGGAGGCCCCAGTTTCCCTTAACATTGCTCCACTAAATGCACCCCATAGACAGCTAGAATGGTTTCCACTGGCAGATAGAGATTATCAAATCGACGATATGGAAGGAGTGAAGCCTCATCTTCAAGCCTTTTGTGAGATAAGGAGTAAGTTCAGAAACAAGACTAATCCATTAAGAATATGGGAATCCATCATGCCGATGTACTATTTGCCCTTAGTAAATGTTTTTCCTGATCTCATCCATCACTGCTGTTCTAATTATGATCTTGTTCATAGGGCAGTGATGAGCCCTGGTGGTAAAATCCTCTTCTACATTACTCCTCAGTCTATCAATGAGATGTTGCAATTCAAACCAACTCAGCCATTGGTCCCCCTTTCCATGAAGAATCTGATAGATCAAGCATCAAAATTGCCCCCTGCAAAGATTGACCGAATTGCTAATTTGTTTATACCCCCAGATTGTTACTCCAGATTTACAATTCCTTATCTCCATGTTGCATTTACTGAGGAGGGAAAAATGATTATAGATATGATCTCCTACATCCTGGGATTCAGAACAAGTGAGATTGTAGACAGTACTATCTTTGCCTTGATGTCTATCTTCACTCCAGGACAGCCCCTTGCTGTCCAGTATGATTATGCCACCTACATTGCTGATAAGGTTCATGAGAAATTCATGAGCCTAGAAAGGGAAAGGGTATTCAAATACACCTCATACATCTATCATCTGCTGTTGTATTATCAGTCTGAGAGTTTCCCAGTTCTCCTCAAAAAATTAGATGCAAGAGGGGAGAGGAGGTCAGTCATATTTTGGTCATCAGTATTCCATCATATTAGTTACTCCCCATACACATAATGTGAGGTCATTGACCTGTTTATCTATCCAGCTACCTGCTTGTTGTCAACAGATCTTCCCCCTAGACTCACTGATGAGATGCAAAAGATTCTATAGCTTTCCAAAAGCTACAGCATTGGTGACTGGTATTTCTACCAAAACCACACCATAATCAGGGTCTATGGCTGTGAATTAGCCCCCTACCGACTGCCCAAATATGTCCCCATGAGACTATTTGCCTTAGAATACTTTTGACAATTTGGTAATGCAGATATGGTTCATTTCTTTGGCAAAAGCAAAAATGCACAGCTAAAAATCAAAAATCAATTGGGTCCCTTTATTTTCAATAAGAGGGAAGAAGCATGGAAGGATGCTGACCAAATTCTAGGGGAGAAACTCAAGCTAAAAACAAGCTTTTATTGGGCACCATATGACCCCAATCACTTTATAAGCCTTAGAAGAATCAAATACAGGCTTGCAGCATATGAACACTGCACTATCCCTCAAATTGAGCAATTTGCTAATCAACAAGACTGGGTAAAGGGCACTCTAGTTGAAGAATTCACTAAAGAAGAAATAAAAGAAAAAGCAATGAAGAATCTGGAAAAAACTGTTGACTTGGAATCTTGTGAACAGGTGTTTTTTATAGCGCCTCGGTACATTGGAGAAGGCACCTCTTCTGCCACGCCCCACCAGCAACCTACCCAAGAAAGTACCTCATCTGCAGCAACAGATAAAAGTAAAGAGGTGCAACATTCAGAAGAACAAGTGCACGATTTGGGACAGCAAGAAACAATGGTAGATCAGCCAGTTTCTACAGATGAACAAAGCCAGGGACAAGACCCTTCTGCACAAACAAATGTGATAGAAATTCTAGTATTGCAGACACCTCTAAATGAGGAAAGAGCAAAGAAGAGAGATAGGCAGGAAGAGACCCCTCCAAGGACATCTACAAATCAGCAAGGAGAAAAGAGACAAAGGTTAAATCCTTTTTCGGAGGAAGAAATGCCAGTGGGGCCCGCAGAACAAAAAATTCCCATAGGCATGGAGACATCGGCCAGCTCTTTTCATCAAGAGCAAGAGAGACAACAGGGAGTGGAAGTAACATCCACAAGGCAACATGGCAGACAACCCTCTGATATTAAAAAAGCATTTACTGATATCAAGGCTAGGAATGAGCCAGTGAGACTATAGCTGTACAATCAGCTAATAAGGATGGCCCCTACCAATCAGCAAAGGCTAATGGTGGCCTATGACATCCAGGAAGGAAGAATGACCCTCAGTCACTTCAGAGCTACAACTCAGCAACCCCAATCAGCTGCTGATTACATTATAACCAATCTGGAAGTGTTTGCCAAGGATATCCATCTGATGGACCAGATTGAATTGCACAAGTAGACTGGGGAGATGGTATATGCTACTCTAGCAGATAAGACATTGTTAGCCCACAAATTGCAAAACTCTTTGCACAACACTGCTGCCCAACTTGAGTTGGAGAAAGCTTCATCACAGGCCAAGGACAATAGAATCAAGCCCTTGGAGGAGATTATCATAGAGCTGGGACATTCAGTACCAATTTTAGCTAGTACTTCAGCACCTACAGAGCAAGGCACCAACTTGAAAATGGACAATATGATGAAGGAAATAGAAGCTCTGGAGTTGGAAATGACAGAATTGAGAGAAACCAAGGAAAATCTGGCTACAATTGAGGGAAAATATGACAAATCAAAGCAGGATGTAGCTGAAAAGGCAAGAGAAGTCAAAGCCTTGGAAAGAAAAATAAAGGAGCTGGAGAAAGAGCTCACTTTTGACAGGACTCCAGCAGATATCAAGAAAATTTTGTGGGCCAAAATTGGCCAATCCATTACAGACCAATGGAAATCCATTGAAACCATTCATGAGCAAATGGATTTGATAAACTTGGTTCAGTTTGAAAACCAAAAGGCTAGAGCATCTTTAAGAAATATGCCCGAGCAAGCAAATAGAATGATCCAATTTTTGAATACTCACACCAAAGGGCAACTGGCAGCATTAGGAACCAGTAACAGGACTAAAACTATTTTGCTAATAAAAAATGTGTTAACTGTTATAAACATTTTTGTGCCTTACAGCATGAAGCATGAAATGTCCATAATCTAAGGGATCCAAAGTCCCTAAACATGTTGTTCCTACCCCTAGAGGAACAAGGTCAGCAAACCACAGCACTGAATAACAGTTCTCCACCTGAAAACACTCAAAAACAAGCAAATTCTGGATCATGTCAACTGCTCCACTCAGCATCTGCGCTGAATGTCAAATGCTCCACTCTGTACCTACGCTGAATGTCAACTACAAAGAAGGCCACCTGCGCTGAGCATACTTGGACAAGTGGCACAGTCATTCCTCAAGGTGTCAACGCCCAGGAAGCTTCCAAAATGACACTTGGATCAAGGAATTCGACTGGTGATGAGTAAGAGGGTCTAGATCTCCAAGTGGGGGCAAGAACCTCCAAGTGGACTCAAGAACTGAAGAATAACTAAAGTGAGAGAGGACACTAGTCAGCTCTCAAGCTGACTCATCCTTTCTCCAAAACTCCTATATATAGAGCTCTCTCATGAGGTCTAGGGAGGCTGGAATCTTGTGAATGTAAGGAAGTGCTGTTGGTTTGAGTTTAGAGCTATTGGGTGATTTTCTTTGAAGGAGGTGAAGAGGAGATTTCTTTCTGCTAGGAAGGTGATGCTGGATTGGGCCTCTTATGGTTGTATCACTTCCTGAACTTTACTTCTTCCATTAATAAAGCATTTGAGGTTCTTCTATATGCATGTGTCTCAATGATGTATTGTCATACTTGTGTATTTGATTTATTCTAATCCTTGAATCAATTATGAATGTATGCTTCTTGTAGTTTCCCTCTCTTGCCATTTTGCAGGATCTTGGTGTAGCTGGGCCAGTGAAAGAGCAAGGAGCTGGGAGCAAGCAGCAAGGAGAGAAGATTGGATCGACCATTGGCGAAAGACATCGGTTAGTGGATCTCTTTCTCCCCTATTTTACTTTCATAAAGAAGAAATCTTAGATAGCTTTGCTTCGATTGTTGCTGAGGTACTATCACCCTTAGAGTGGGATAGGGTCATTCCGTATTGGATACTTTTCCTAACAACAAATTGGCGACTCCACTGGGGATCGTATCTTGTTGGTTGTTTGTGTTTTTGCTATTCATTTCCTAAACACAGGGAGTACCGAATCGAACTGCATTTGGATCTTTCAAATGCAAAGTAGAGGGCAGCTACTCTAGCTCAGTTTCTGGGCATGTTTATGATTTGAAGAGCTGATCCACAAGGACTCTGAACAGCTCTTAGTGATAGCTTTTCATCCTCCTAATTACCCTTTAGTGTGTACTTGATTGATAGCTTTTGATTTGGCCAAAAACTGTGAATTTTTGAGAAATCTGTGACCCGGAAACCAAGAGAAACGAGGGTTTCTCTCTTCATTGCAGGCACTGTGAAGGCAGTCTGCATTTCATCGCAGGTCCCGAAGGGGCTACCTGCACTGAATGTCAAACTGACAGTGTACTACCTGCGCTGAACCAGTTTTGCCTTGTGCAACAGGGGTTCCCTGTTGTTTATTGCCCTGTTTTCGTCCTTGTTTTTGCAGCCTGTTATCAGTCAATGTACCTATCTGAAACCACCTTTCCTTGCCACTATTCCGCCTCGGTTGTATAAAGAAACTGTATTTGTTCTTTGTATTTCTTATATCATTTGCAGTTTCCCATAACGAAAAGTGAACTAGTCTTTCTGTGGCCTCTTAGATCTAGACCTGTGATAAGTGTCGTATTGATCTTAAGAGTTAGTTTGTTTGCTGTTCATAGCTGATTGAGCTTTTGCTTTCGTCATATGGTTTGAATTTATGTATTTCTAGTGTTGAAACAAGTAAATCTTAAGGTGTCTTTTGATTTTGGACAAATTTTGTTTGCTTTCACTTGAAATTGAATTCAAAGTTATACAACAGCTTTCTTTTTGTAGTACATCAACATTAAGGAAGAGAAAAGAAATACCTGCATTGTGCATGTGCATTTTGACAGCTTGTATGTTGATTTAGGGAAAAGTGCATTAGTGTGTGCTCTATGATCTGTGTGAAAAGATGATGTCTTTCTTTTCCCTCAGTAGTTAAGATTTTCAAAGTTGAAAGATTGAAAAGCTTGCTTATCATCTTAGACTGCATTTAGGAAGTTGTATTATACATCTCGTGGTGATCCATAAAGGCAAACTGCTAAACAAGGTCAACTTAAAATGAATTGAATTTACATAACAACGCTTTGAAACATAACACAAACACATAGAGGTCTAAGCTAGAGACGTGTTCCGGCGTCGTTAAACGTGATATCTTAGCGTTGAGTGGTTGGGTGATTCCTCCACGGTGAAGCGATAAGTATCAATACGGACTTGTGCTCCCACGTACCGTCGCGTATATATTGGGAGACCCCTATAGGAACAAAGCCTTTATCCATAGGAAGCCGTGTCGGCCGCCCTACTGATCGCAATGCAGTGAACACAACATTCACGAAGATCGACCACCCGCACCGTAAAACGTATTCTGTGGTTTTGCGAAAGGTTTGGCACACCCTCTGCCTAGATCTCCAGAGCAGTTTCTTTTGGCCTTTTTCAAACTCTATAACTGAAAAAGCCCATCCGAGCATTTGTCACTTTGGGCTCGTTAAAACATCGAAGGAGACTAGAGTCATCTTTAGCTTTTTCTCGACTCTTAAAAAGTGAAAAAGCAAGTTGTGTCTAAAGCGTCGTTATAAAATTTATTTTAAATGGAACATAATCACCTCCTATTCCTGCGTTGATCTGTAGGTTGAGAACATGGAACGCCCCAACCAAGGAATTCCCCATGATGGAAATCCTAGTCCTTTCTCCTCTTGGGGAGAAGTTGGTGCACCCCACATGGCCACATTGTCGCTTCCAGGACTGACAATTGGCCTGCCAATTTGGCTTTTCTCAACCAATGTAGTTCAGAACACCATGGTTCCTGAACAGTCGAGTCAACAGTTAGATCAGTCTAGAGCTGCCCACCAGCCTTCTACTTCCTATAACTCTTCCTCCAATCCCTCGTCTTCGCAAGGTAGAGTCGGCAAAAGCCAAGCTCCCATGGAGAAGAAGGAGAAGAAGAAGAGAGAGAAGAAGAAGAAGGAGCCTAAGGCGACTGGGGGCAAGCAAAAGACATCTGACAAAAATCCACACACAGCACAGACCGGGCCTAAATCTCCATGTGTCATATGTAGAGGAGACCACTTCCATAGAGATTGTCCCTGTATTCCCCGGATACTAAGGGACTGGTCCCCTCGTTTGCACAATTCGGGAGCATCAACCTCTGATAGCCATGTTGAATGCTTACCGTCAACCAGCGAAAGTGAAGGTTCAAGACAAAGAGGGGGAGTAAGATCCCCGTGCAGACTGTGTGAAGGCGATCACGCCATCCACCATTGTCCCTTCTTAGACGAAGCGAAGAGAGTTTTGGAAGATCGTCCGGTTTCACCGTTGAGACTTCCTCCTGGATACAAAAAACTCGTGCCAAGTCCTTCGTTGGTTGAGAATACAGCTGGCCTGCTCAAGTGGTCGGCTGAAGCGTCAGTCACTGAATATGAACCTACTGAATCCAGACCAGACGAAAGTCCAAAGGTCGAAACGGCAGTTGACCCGGTTCTCCCTTCAGAAGTCTCATCTTCAAATGACACCGTCACTGAAGACTCATCTTCAAATGACACCCTCACTAAAGAGAATAAGGATGACACCATCCAGATTCTTTTCATCAACACAGACTCCGATGAACATCAGGGCAATGCGCCCATTCCTTTATCGCAGGAAGGAACATCGTCAGGGTCATATCCGGCCGTATATTCGGTCCCACCACCAAGCAACCTGGTTGTATCCTTTGATTGGAATCAACTAGGCAGACCCCGGTTGCCAGCCAGTATACCATTCAGAATCATAGTCCAAATATACGGAATGGTAATGGCTGGAACTATCATTGATGAAGGGGCATCTATGAGTATCCTTTCCTCTATTGCTTGGAAAGCACTGGGTTCCCCGACACTTTTGCCTGAGATAAGAAATCTCTCGGGTTTCGATAAAGGAACCAGTCGACCATTAGGGATCCTCCCCAATGTGCCTATAACATTGAAAGGGAAGACCGTTCAAATGAACGTGATGGTCGTTCAAGGACCCTTGGATTATAACCTACTCCTTGGACGAGACTATATATATTGCATGGGAGCAATAGTCTCCTCACTCTTTAGAGTAATGTGTTTTCCACATGAAGGAAGAATGGTCAAGCTCGTAGACCAACTTTCATTTCCGGGATCACGCATCGCAAATAGTCACATACCAACCCTGAATGGTCTATTCAATCAAGAAATGTCTCCACCCCCAGTCCTTCTTCCCGATGAGTGCGAGTGATTCGGAAAGATAGGACTGGAACCCAGGGGGCATGCATCCTGGTCTGCTTTAGGCAGAGAAAACCTTGGGTATAAGGTAGAATTTCCGCGGGAGAATATGACTAGTCCGTACCCCGTCCGTGGATGGAAGAGGGGTTGTTCTAGAATAAGATTCTTTTGTCAAAGTTATGTGAGAGGGCGGGGGTCGTCACTCACCTCTGTCTACTTCGGTAGACATTGCCGAGGAAGTGTTTTGTTTGAAAGATTAACGAGACAATCTTTGGGTAACCTGAAAGAGGTAAGCCTCTCCCGGTGAAACGAAAGTTTCGATGGAATTGAAGTAGAGGTAACCTTGAAACTCTGTCTTATACCTGGGGGCATGCAACCTTTTGGAGTGCAAGCAAGGGGCGACTATTTATTTTTTTAAATTTTTAGGTCCTCCCTTTAAACCTCTAGGTCTAACCCTTTAAACTCGTAGGATTAGCCGTTTCCGAACTTGCATAAAGAAAGGATGAGAGGGAGCATAGCTTTGGTAAGGCGCAAGCTCTATAAAAAATGGGATCTTTCAGGAGACATTCTTATCTTATGACTGGTATATCGAGCAGTTTTAGCATAAAGTTCATGCTCGTTAAAAAATAAACGCAAGATCCGAGCAGTTTTAACGCGGTCTTCATGCTCGTTAAAAAATAAATAAAAGCAGTGAGCAATGTTTCCCCCAGAGTTTAAGCTCATTTTTAAATAAAAAATGAACCTATTTCCGGTAAATAACCTCTGTGATCGTAAATTTATTAGCCATAAAAGCCTTGGTCGTGTTTGCACCTGCCACCTCCACCGTCATTTGGCCGATCGTTCACCTCCATATGATTGTTTACCCATTTTGAGGAACAGCTACGAAGAGTGATTTCACCTAGCCATCTTTGTGACACTGCCGTGATTGGAAAATTCCAACCTGTACCTGGAATCAGTTGCTATCCCTGTTTATCACTCGTTCCTCAAAAGACGAGTCTTCTTTAAGCTCTTTTCATCTGACTCGTAAAATATGAAAAGTTTGCCGAGTTTTGGCCTTCCAGCTCGTTAAAGTGACCGGAAGAGCTATCCCTCCTCTAGATTTTAATCTTTTTGGACCTGAGGGATTATTGCACAAAAAGGTCGAGCGCTTGTTTTATTCGGCTCGTTAAAGTTATCAAAAACTCATCCCTTCTGTATTGTTTTACACTTTTTCGAACTTAAGGGATTAGATGACGAAAAAGGAATTTTGGAGTTAACTTTCTGTACCTTTTCAGACTCTCTAAAAGTGAAAAGGACCGAGTTTTCCTTGTCGTTAGACTCGTTAAAATGATTAAATAGCGACAAACTTGTCTTTAGACGAGAATGAGTTTCCCTATCGCTAGGCTCGTTAAAACATAGCGATGGGCTTGCCGGAAGGGCAGGTTATAGAACAAGCATATGCTATCCTCCTCAAGCTTGACAAAAATAAAGAGTTACTGGTCAGAAATGACTGGGGAAAAATTGGGAGAACCTCAAAGCTTTAATGGTAGCAAGTCGCTCTTGAACATGACACTTTTCCTCCATACCACATTGGGTTGGGTTATTTGATTCACCGGTCTCATCACCATGGTCTCGCCAAACCATCCATTTGGGATAATGCTACCGATCCATCGCATCAGTGTCGTTATATGTTCAAGAGATGTTGTTCAGAAAGAGTCAACCGTGTCCCATCCACTGCCATACATTATCCTTCATCCATCCATGACCGCCTCCCTGAATCATATGTCACAGATTGTTTTCACCTCCACTAAAATCATTAGCTCCGTTCCGTGTCACTGATGTGGGATTCATTAAGGCCCTCCTTTGACGGATCGCTTCTTGTCGACTTCAGCTCATTATCCAAGGAGTTGATCTAGGAACAAAACCCCCAGTACTTTGAAGCTTGCATGCCTCAATGGCAAGTTTCTCACTTCCGGCGACAGGTGTACATCAATGACCTTTGACCGAAAGATTTTACGTGGTGTTTGACGCCAAGTCCTTTATTCACACTACGTGAATTGTACTGCAGTACCTTGAGGGTCATCATCATTATCGGTGATTCCTCTCGCGCTTGTTAACGGTTTACATCATTGACCGGTAATCAAGCGATGTCTTTCCATGTTCGACTTCAGCGCAATTCTCACATGGATCGACTTGTACTTAGAGTGAAGATCGAACGAGTTTGAAGATCCCGGATCTAGTTTCATCCATCCGGGCTGCGATATATATTCAGGAAATATAAAGACATTTGACATGTACATCATTGCAGCAGATGATCATCCTACTCAAAGGATGATAATTTCAGCAGAGAATTATCAGTCTACCATCAGACGATCGTCTGTTCTATGTACCAAAATGAATTTATAAAGCTGAGCATGGGAATGCCCGCCTCAGCTAGATCATGAAAGCAGAATGAAAAATAATGTATTGTATTGTATTTTATTACAGGTCATCTCTCAGCGATTGAATGAACTTCGGATCCTCCTGATAAAGCATTTCACCCGATAAACGACCTCATACTTTAGGGGGCAACTGTTATAGACATTTTTGTGCCTTACAGCATGAAGCATGAAATGTCCATAATCTAAGGGATCCAAAGTCCCTAAACATGTTGTTCCTACCCCTAGAGGAACAAGGTCAGCAAACCACAGCACTGAATAACAGTTCTCCACCTGAAAACACTCAAAAACAAGCAAATTCTGGATCATGTCAACTGCTCCACTGAGCATCTGCGCTGAATGTCAAATGCTCCACTCTGTACCTACGCTGAATGTCAACTACAAAGAAGTCCACCTGTGTTGAGCGTACTTGGACAAGTGGCACAGTCATTCCTTAAGGTGTCAACGCCCAGGAAGCTTCCAAAATGACACTTGGATCAAGGAATTCGACTGGTGATGAGTAAGAGGGTCTAGATCTCCAAGTGGAGGCAAGAACCTCCAAGTGGACTCAAGAACTGAAGAATAACTGAAGTGAGAGAGGACACTAGTCAGCTCTCAAGCTGACTCATCCTTTCTCCAAAACTCCTATATATAGAGCTCTCTCATGAGGTCTAGGGAGGCTGGAATCTTGTGAATGTAAGGAAGTGTTGTTGGTTTGAGTTTAGAGCTATTGGGTGATTTGCTTTGAAGGAGGTGAAGAGGAGATTTCTTTCTGCTAGGAAGGTGATGCTGGATTGGGCCTCTTATGGTTGTATCACTTCCTGAACTTTACTTCTTCCATTAATAAAGCATTTGAGGTTCTTCTATATGCATGTGTCTCAATGATGTATTGTCATACTTGTGTATTTGATTTATTCTAATCCTTGAATCAATTATGAATGTATGCTTCTTGTAGTTTCCCTCTCTTGCCATTTTGCAGGATCTTGGTGGAGCTGGGCCAGTGAAAGAGCAAGGAGCTGGGAGCAAGCAGCAAGGAGAGAAGATTGGATCAACCATTAGCGAAAGACATCAGTTAGTGGATCTCTTTCTCCCCTAATTTACTTTCATAAAGAAGAAATCTTAGATAGCTTTGCTTCGATTGTTGCTGAGGTACTATCACCCTTAGAGTGGGATAGGGTCATTCCGTATTGGATACTTTTCCCAACAACATTAACCCTTAGGAATTTTGTGCAGGCATTGGACAGCAAATGCCAAGAAATGCAAATGGAGGTGGATGAGTTCCAAACAAAGATCATGGCATTACATAGCAGAGGGCTGCCAAGTTTATTAACCAGTGCTGGAAGACTGCTGTCACATGACCTTTATGCCAACAGAGTGAATAATTTTGCTGCCAACCAAATCATAGATTCCTCAAGTACTTCAGAAGATACAGGGCCTCCATCGGGACAGAGTGTCTTCGATAGATTGGAAAGTCTATTCTACATTGCACATGAGATAAACCACCTGTTCGAATTCCAGCCCTCTTTCCATAGATGTACAGAAGCTAAGGAAACACTGATAAAGATACAAAGGCATCAGCTACCTACAGAGGATTGGTGGAACAGGATGATAGAGACATTGCTCATGATGAAGACCCAGATAGCAACAGGCATCGTACCAGCAGCAGGCCCAAAAAACGCAAATTAAATGCGCAGCAGGCAGCCGACTTATTCAGCCCAGAAAGTCAAAAGTTTTCTGACAAAATAGACAGCTAGCAAGCCAACATTAACTGCAGTGTTTAATGCTTCATTTACTCCCTGACAAGAGTTGGTGATATAATTTATTGCTTGAAGAGTCATCACCTAGATATTTTGTATCTTGTTTTTGTATATATACCTCCCCATAGAACGTATTTGGGGTTGGTTGGTTGATAATCCTCATTTTGGACTTGCGCTGTATTTTTGAGAAGCTCTGTAATCAAAGACTGTTGGAATGCTTTGGATGAAGAATTGACTGTTGTGTTATTTAATGGCCAAAGAGTGACTGTGGAATTCCTGTGCTACTACATGGATCAATAAGTGTTTTCCTACCTCTGTTTACAGTTTACATATGTTTATGCACCATTGCGTTACCATCTAAATAGCAAGAAAAAAGTATAGCTTAGGTTTTTCTTGACTGCACCCTATGCTCAGTTCTTGTTATTTCTATATGTTTTCTTCAGAAATGGTTATGAATATGCATACTTAAATGATCAGGT
Organism: Pinus tabuliformis; assembly: GCA_031772625.1. Lineage (NCBI taxonomy): Eukaryota > Viridiplantae > Streptophyta > Pinopsida > Pinales > Pinaceae > Pinus > Pinus tabuliformis. The sequence goes on along the minus strand of CM062805.1, from coordinate 85,615,885 downwards.
TTACCCTATTTCGTTCACATATGACTATTATTTAGGAATTCTTGATTGATCCTAGAGAAACTATCATTCACCTTCCGTCTCTGTTAGCTAATGAAAGATTCTTAGTTGCCTTTCATTTATGACCTTCATCCCATCTTTATTCCAGCCTGATATTGTTCTATGTGTAGCTATCCTACTCTATATTCCTCTTGTGACCAAGAAAACGTAATAGCAAGCCCTAATCCATGACTCCATGCCCAATGGTTTGAAATTCTCACACTATGCATCCCAACTCTACTTGAAAACATCATCCTTCCCACCAAAATCAAAACAAAACCCATGTACACCATAACTAGCCTAAAATCAACCCAAAACAAAGTTAAATTTTAAAGAGAGAGCCCTCTCTGACTGCAGGTAGGCTAGGACCTATAGCCCAAAGATTGTTTTGTAGTTACCTCGGTCGTATCCCTTAAGGAGCCAAGGGACAACCTGAGTGATAACATCATTGGCGACTCCACTGGGGAATGAATCAATTGTTGCAATCGTTGTCTGTTCCTTAAAGCTACAGATGAAACCTGAAAGTCAGCCAGGAAGCCTTTGAAACTGTTCTTGCTTTGCATCTACAGGAGTAAATAAAAGCTGCTTCAGTCAATCTTCATGCTAGTTTTAAGCTACAGGTAGTTGTTCCAAAAATTTAATTACTTCCTTGCTAAATTCCAAAAATTTCTTAGAAAAATACCAGAAACAAATTCAAAAGCTAGCTCCAAAGAGGAAAGATCGTTATACTAGCTCAAACCCTGACCTAGATCCTCCAGTTGTTTTTGACAATCCTAACTTAATCCCAAAGATCCTTAGGAAGCGAGAGGAACAAGAACAGTTTGCTGATTCAAGCCCTGAAACAGTTCAGAAAAACTATATTCCAACCCCTGTTAAACCTTCAGTTCATCCTCACACTGCTCCTTCTTCTCCTTCTTCCTCATCCACCTCTCCAAGCACCTTTTCCACACCTCCATTCACTACGCATACTACCACTACCACCACTGTTATTACAGTTTTTCCAGCTATTCCAGTTGTTCCACTTATCCCTGTAAATATGCCAAATAGATATGCCCCTTTGCAGCTCCCTACAAATCCAGGGGCTATGCCTCAGGATTACCAAAGTAAGATCACTTATTTTGATGGTACAGGTACCTATACTACCCTACAACATACAAAGAAAATGCAAGATTACTTTGAGAATTATGAGATAGACGATGATGGTGTGAGAATGAAAATCTTTGTCCAAAGTCTAACAGGTGAAGTAAGAACTTGGTTTAGAGCACTCGCTGCAAATTCCATAGCCAACCCGGATGCTCTTTACCAATCATTTCTCGACAGATGGGAAAAGAAGAAAGATCCACTACACATTCTATCTGAGTATGACACAATAAAAAGAGGCCCACAAGAAACTGTCCTAGATTACTGTGCAAGATTCAACAATGTTTACAATGCCATCCCTCAAAACCTTAGACCTCCACCTGACTTAGCCTTAATCAAATTCCCTGATGGATTTGATTCTGACATGGCATATCAACTGAGGGAAAAAGCCCCTCCAACCTTAGCAGACATGCAAAACATAGCTGTTAGTGTAGAGGCAAACCTTATCGCTAAAAGAAATCGGGCAAACGCTGAGAGAAGAACCACTTTTAAAGAAGAACCTTCAGCATTTGAACAAAAATTGGATGCAATCATCAAAGGTATGGACAGACTTGGGGATAGAGTGGAAACCATTGAGAGAAAGTCATCATGGGAAGGTCAACCAAGTGCTGCTAGAAACCCAAACTTTAGAACGAATCAAAATCCCAATGTTGGAAGGGTGGTCTTGATCAGAATATCAGACCTCCTTTTCAAGAAAATTATGCCGAGGCCTCAACATCTAGTGAACCAATTGAGGACCCTCACATCAACTTGATGGGTTTGGGTACTGAACACCAAGTCTTTTTAACAACAAGAGGATCAAGAGGCCAACAATTGCAATCAATTTCAAACCAAATCAGGAGAGTCATTTGATTTTAGGGAAGGTTATGGTGCAGCTGTTTATGAGGTACATAAACAGTACAAACTGCAGAGCAGAACCATAGATGTGCCTGAAACTAGCAGACCAAAGGATGCTAAACAGCCGAAGAAAGTAAAAGATAAAGCTGTTCTCCCAGAATCCTCTGATAAAACAGACCTACACGCAACAGAAGTCACTGTGGAGGATATATCAGATGTACAGCTCTCTAAAAATCAGCCATCCTCATCCTTCCTCTCGAAAGCAAGTTCAAATAGCATTCCTAAAAATAAATTCAAAACAGATTCAACTCAAAATCATACCCGTGATGAAGAAAAAGTCACGGAAAATTCAGCGGAAAAGGAAAAATCTGCTACCCATAATACAAAGACTCAGATAGAGAAACCCTTCAACTTGGAAACAGAAATAAGTAAGCTGAAGATAGTTGTTCCTCTTTCTGAATTGGCCAAACATGAAGTGTATAGACAGCAAATCAATAGGTCACTCCAAATATCATACAATAGGGATGCTGTGAATGTTCTAGATGATCAACCTAAATTACTTTCTGGTCCTGAGGTTAACGGAAAGACAGCAAATGGAGGAGTTCCTCCCTTTTATGTCAGTTTAAATATTCATGATAAGGTGTTACACAATGCAATGTTTGATTTAGGAGCTTCACACAACCTAATGCCCAAATCTGTGATGGAAAAACTAGACCTAGATATCACAAGACCATACAAAGACTTGTTCTCATTTGATTCAAGCCAAGTCAGATGTTTAGGCCTAATTAAAGATTTGTGTGTTTCCTTGCTCCAATACCCAACCAAAACAATTTTTATGGATGTGGTGGTAGCTGATATTCCACCCAAATATGGTATGCTTTTATCCAGATCATGGGGGGCCAAACTCCAAGGATCCTTGCAACTAGACATGTCCTATGCCACTATTTCAGTCTTTGGGCAACCAAAGAGATTATACCGAGAAACACTAATGAAATACGTGGTGAGTAGTCAAGAAAAGCCCCAAAACTTCCCCATCTACTCAATACATTCTGATATGGACTCATTCATCTTATATAATGCTGATATGTGTACCAAAACTGATGCCAAATTACTAGTAGCAGCACAGACAGAGGGTTTGAATGAATAATCTGCTATTGAAAATCAAAAAATTGTTGATATGATTGATACAACAAAGGAAAATGATACATAAAATGACTTACAAGAACCCGATCTGCCCATGGTGCAACGTTCTAAAACTCTCAATGCAAACCTTGATCATGAAACCTTATGGTATTTAGAGTTTGATGGATCTGTAAACAAATTAGGAGTAGGTGCAGGGGTTTGGATTCACAACATGCAAAATGACCAGGCTGAAGGTCATGCATATAGATTAAACTTCAGATGCACAAACAATATGGCCGAGTATGAAGCCCTCTTGTTAGGTCTCAAACTCATCAAAAACCTAGGTGCAACCAAAGTCTCAATTTTAGGGGATTCAGATCTGATCATACAACAGATGAAGGGAAATTTTGTCACAAATGATCTTAGGTTGAGGGCTTATAGAGGTGCAGCCATTCAAATACTCGACACCTTCTCAGAATCTCAGTTAACTAAAATTTCCAGAAAGCTCAATCTACATGCACATAGCTTGGCAACCTTTGCCAGCACATGTAAGCTACCTTTTGAACCCAACCACAACTTCACTGCTGAAATCAAACATAGGCCTGCTGTCCCTGATAATGTCAAAAATTGGCAGATCTTTGAAAATGATACACAGATAAATAACTTCCTCACTTTGAAAGAGGAATTCTCCAACATCAACATTGATACAAGCACGGTGGAAGACCAACAACAAAAGCACAAAATTTAACAAAACATATCGGCTGAAATAACAAATCTGATGCTGCATCCAACTACGTTTGATCACAACAATGTGCAGTAGCTGAAGCAAACAAATTTTGATGAAATAACTGAAGCAGAAACTGAAGTAATTAATCTAAAAGACAATTTTCTGCCCACGAGCTTAACTCCTTTGGAGGATTTGTTTGATTCAAATGATATCTCAAGGAAGCCAAAAATGCAACCACTGAATGCTGAAATTGAAGATTGTAACATTGGAACCATAGAAAATCCTAAAATGGTAAAACTATCCAAGGCATTACCAGCTGATCAGAAGTTGAGATACATTGAATTGTTCAAAGAGTTTGAAGATGTCTTTGCCTGGAGTTATGAGGACCTCAAGTCCTATGATACTTCAGTCATCCAACACACTATACCTTTGAAAGAGAATCAAAAACCTTTTAAACAAAAGCTTAGGAGAGTGAATCCCGTCCTCCTTCCCCTGATTGAAAAAGAATTTAAACGTATGTACGAAGCTGGGATCATTGCTCCAATTAGGTTCTCAGAGTGGATATCAAATCTAGTGCCTACTAGGAAGAAGACCGGAGAAATCAGACTGTGTGTTGACCTAAGAAACTTGAAAAAAGTCTCTCTCAAAGACCATTACCCCTTACCAAAAATGGATAATATCCTACAAAGGGTAGTGCGAGCCTCTGGGATTTCACTGTTAGATGGGCTCTCGGGATTCAATCAGATTTTAGTACACCAGGATGAGCAAGACAAAACTGCCTTTACAACTCCTTGGGGGACCTTTAAATATGTCAAAATGCCTTTTGGGCTTAAAAATGCAGGGGCCACTTTTCAGAGAGCAATGGACATAGCCTTTGCCAAAGAAATCCATGATTTCCTAGTAGTCTACCTTGATGATCTCACTATCTTTTCAAAATCAGACCAAGAACACTTAGAACATTGAAGGCAAGTGTTTCTAATTTGTAGGGAATATGGCATATCTTTGAATCCAAAGAAATCACTGTTTGGCCTAGAGGAAGGCAAGCTCCTAGGTCATATAATCTCAAAAGATGGCATTAGGATTGACCCGGACAGAATTCAAGCTATCCTTCAAGTGCCTTATCTGTGAAACATCAAAGAACTACAAGGCTTTCTAGGGAAGATTAACTTTTTGAGAAGGTTCATTCCTAACCTGGCCGAGCTCATAAGACTATTAAACAATATGCTAAAAAAAGATTCTAAAGTCAAGTGGACCATGGAGGCCAAACAAGCCTTTGAGGACATCAAAAGAGCTCTGACAAACACACCAGTCCTCACAAGCCCTAGGTTTGATAGAGATTTCATCATTTTTTCCTTTGCATCTGAGCACACAATTGTTGCTGTCCTATTACAAAAAGATGACCAAGGGTGTGAGAAACCCATTGCCTTCTTTAGCAAAGCTCTTAGGGATGCTCCCTTAAAATATCAGATTATGGAAAAGCAAGCATATGCCCTGGTGAAGGCCATCAAAGATTTCAGAATCTGCGTTCTATACTCTCATGTGATTGCCTATGTCCCAAATGCTGTGGTTAAAGAAATTTTAACCCAAGAAGGAATTGAAGGCAAAAGGGGAAAATGGATTGCCAATATCTTGGAATATGACATTGAAATCAAGTCTACAAAACTGATAAAAGGACAAGGGCTAGCCAAACTGATGACTGAAACCAATTTTCAAGCCCTTGACATCAATGAACTGGACAACGAAGAGGAGATGGTGACTCCACAGATCAATCAAGCCTTTTTACAATCCTCGTGGTATGATGACATATGTTTTGTATTGTTAAACCTGCAAGCTCCTCCAGGGTTGTCCAGAACCAAAAAGAGATTCTTGAAAATGAAAGCATCAAAGTTTTGCATTATAGACAGTTCTTTGTTTTGGAAAAATCATGAAGGAATTTTACTTAATTGCATAACACTAGATGAAACTGATGATTTCCTCAAGGAATTTCATGCAGGTGACTGTGGGGGACACTTATACTGGAAGTCAACAGCTGATAAAATCCTAAGGGCTAGATTTTATTGGCCCTCATTGTTTGCTGATGTGAAAAAATTTGTAATGTCTTGTCATAAGTGCCAGATTTTTGAAGGCAAAAGAAAACGGTTACCTTTACCACTTAAACCTATTACAACTGAAAGACCTTTTCAGCAATGGGGTCTAGACTTCAGTGGTGAAATTCACCCTTCATCCTCTGGCCAACATAGGCGGATTTTGACTACCACAGACTTCTTTACCAAATGGATAGAATTCATCCCATGTAGGCAGGCCAATGACTCAATCATTATGCAATTTTTAGAAACCAACATCTTGTCAAGGTTTGTTCATCAAGAAAAGATCATTACAGACAATGCTGCTGCTTTCAAATCCAAAAGAATGATCAACTTTTACCATAAGTACCATATTACCTTAGGTCACTCCACAACCTATTACCCTCCAGGCAATGGCCTAACTGAGTCCTCCAACAAAATCCTCATCAACATCATCAAAAAGGTCTTGGAGGAGAATAAAAATAATTGGCACAAGAAGCTGGTAAATGCACTGTGGGCAGACAGATTGACCACCAAAAGATTCATTGGTACAAGTCCATATGAACTAGTTTATGGAATGGAGGCAAGATTCCCTTTATCTGTGGGAATCCCTGTAATTAAGTTGCTGCAAGAAATACAAGCATAGCCTAATGATATTCAAAGAAGGATCAATCAGACCATTCACTTGCAGCAAACAAGAGATGAAGTGTATCATAGAACCCAAGTACTGTGAGAGAAGCTGAAAAAGATGTTTGACAAAAGAACCAACGCTGAAGATTTCTTCATAGGAAACAAAGTGTTGAGATGGGATTCTAGGAGAGAAGAAAAAGGGAAACATGGCAAATTTGATTTTTTGTGGAAAGGACCTTATGTCATTCATGTTGTGCAAGGTAATAACACATATTTTCTAAAGAGTTTGGATGGCTCAAATACTGAAGAAGGCCCAGTCAATGGGCGAATGTTCAAGCACTACTTTGATTCCATGTAATCAACATAACACCATTGTGTATTGTACATAAATATCTATAATTCCAACATTTTTATTTACAGCGGTTAGATAAGGAACTAAAGGCAGCAAATTTTGAAGAAAAACAGGGAACTGCACCATTTTTGATATCTGTTTTGAGTCTATCATTGGGAATCAAGAGCAAGACTTGGTAACTATGAAGATGATGATGAATACTCAGAGAAACCAGCAAATACAAAGCTGTAATTTCATAAGCAGAGCAGCTCAAAGGGTACTTCACATAGGTTACAATAATTTAGATCAATGGCCTCTAACAGAAGGAAGGTGCATACTGTAGCAAGAATTGAAAACAAGGCAATCGGACTTGTTGTTCTTGACTTTTCATTTGGAAAAGCCATCCCCAAGTGGAGCCACTGTTAGGTTCCTATACCAATAGGTTTCATTTTTCATGATTGATAGTGGAAGTGCCAAATATGTTCATCTTTTTCATGCTGCAATGGTTCCATATTTTGTAAAAAAAGAGAGGCATTAGTGAAAAGTTAAAAAATGTGAAGAGGGTATGCCCTAAAAGAATTATCAAAGGGAAAAAAGAGTAAATTGGTCAGAAAAAATGATAAAAATGAACCCCAAAGAAAGACCAGGAAAGTGGCTAGTTCAAATGCCACTGCTAGTTTGATGGATGGCCCAACAGTTCAATCTGGACCATGCCATGGTTTAAATTGCTTGTTCTAGACTAGAGAATGAATATCTATCCAAACAGTTCAAGCTTGGCAGATGAGTAGCTAGGTAGAGAAATTAAGGAGCCCAACTGCTTAATCTGGGCCCTTGGAAGAGATAAGGGTAGATTTAGATAGGAGGGTAGTCAAAAGAAAAGAGGATAATCAGGGTCTGCAAGTCTAAGTGCACCCATTCAAAAGGAAGAAAAAATGTTAGGTGTATTAGGCTAGGTAGGTAGTTTGAGGTTGCAGAAAGAAAGGTTTTGATCACCTGATGTATTGTCAGTTATAGCTTGTCTCATCAATGAAAGAAATGCCAAAGCAGTGGTTTGATGGCAGAATGATGGAAGTATGTCAAACTCCCTTTCACACCCCCCCCTCAAAGTTTCTTACTAACACCCCTGAAGGACCTTGGGATCTGCCCAACCAGTCCTGTTATCACTTAATTTTTGTAAAAATACTAAGTCAAGCTTTGACTTTCTTCAATGAAAAGAAGCCGCATTTCTTGTGTAAAAATCATTCTATACTCATTTCATCTTCATATCTCTAAGTTTTCATACTATGGACTTAGCATTCATCCATTCATTCTCAATCCATAAACTCATATTAACCCCTAATTCTATTATATAGCTCCCTGAAACCACTTCCCCATCCCTACTTCTACAAAAGACTATATAAAATCCCAAAATGTATTAAATATCCCAACCTATGGCAGTATAGCCATAGAAATATATTTCAGGGGAATAATAGTCCATCTGGGACTACTATTAACCCTTCCGTGTCCTCAGCCAGAGTTAATTTAACCTCTGGTTAAATTAATAACCACTCCCCGTTACCCTTAAACCTTACTATTCTACCCTTTATGCGCTTTTTGTTAAAATTGGGTGTTCAAATGTTTATTTAAACATTAAACACTTTCCGCACAAATAACCCGTGAAACCCACAAACCCAAAGTTTTGAACCCACGCCATATAAACAAATGATATAATATTCGGCGGGCCCCATACATTATCGTACCCACAGCTCCGTGCTCTGTCAGCCCTCCGATCTGCCCTCCCAAATCCAATGGCCCACGTGCATTTCGGAGCTGCCCCGACGTCCGATGCTTAGCCTTCGATAGGCTAGCAGCTTCTCCACCGTACCAAAGACGCGTGTCTCCATGTGATTGCATCGGAGCCCCTCTGACAAATACCGCTCCCATACAGAAGGCCATCCGATAAAACCACAAACCGCCTTCTGTCTCTCTACCCCCGACGTCAGCACCACGTCGCCTCTTACGTCACTCTTGTGTCAACCCACTGTCGCCCCGTGTCATTGCCACCGCATCTGCCTCCGTCCCTACCCCGCCACCGTGTCCTGTGCCACGTCGTCGGCCCAGTCAACTGCCACGTAACCCTGCTATACCTAGGACTCGTCAATGACGTCATGCTGACGTCATATCAAAAAAGCGCCAAGATGCCGCAAAAGCCCAAATTTGTGTTAAAAGGGGTGAAAAACGTCGTTTTCGTTTGTTTTTTATGCAAACGAACGTTGCAAACTTCTGCATGCCACTTACGACCAGTGCGCATTCAACCTGCTTGATAGTCACCAAGGCCTATTCGACTTACAATTCGACCTGTTCGGCCTCCGTCTGCAGCTATTCACCACAACATTTCTCCAAGTGAACAGGTATTTACCCGAAAAACACCAGTAACCTTGTTTTTCATGATTTCTCTGCAAAATTACCCAAATACACCTAAAGGTCCACTCGAAATACGTTCGCACCTGCAACCTTTTCTTCTCTGCCTCACGTAACTTCATTTGTGGCCAAAACCTGGCATCTTCACCCCCCTGATAAAACTGCCACCGCTAGCTCAAATTGCAGCTCCAGTTCACCCGCGGAATCACTAAGAGCAGGTTGCTAAAGCCCTTTATTTTTCCCCTTTCCAGTGTACCAGTTGCAGAGCCTTGTACAGTCTTCATTTTATTAAGTTTTACTCCTCAAAAATGGCTCTGCACAGAACTTCAAACTGTGAGCTCAATGCCCAGAAAACCGTTATCAGAACTCTGTTTTCTTCTCAAATACAGGCCTAATCCAACTGTAATCATTGTTGAAACATGGAGGCCCCAGTTTCCCTTAACATTGCTCCACTAAATGCACCCCATAGACAGCTAGAATGGCTTCCACTGGCAGATAGAGATTATCAAATCGACGATATGGAACGAGTGAAGCCTCATCTTCAAGCCTTTTGTGAGATAAGGAGTAAGTTCAGAAACAAGACTGATCCATTAAGAATATGGGAGTCCAACATGCCCATGTACTATTTGCCCTCAGTAAATGTTTTTCCTGATCTCATCCATCACTGTTGTTCTAATTATGATCCTGTTCATAGGGCAGTGATGAGCCCTGCTGGTAAAGTCCTCTTCTACATTACTCCTCAGTCTATCAATGAGATGTTGCAATTCAAACCAACTCAGCCATTGGTCCCCCTTTCCATGAAGAATCTGATAGATCAAGCATCAAAATTGCCCCCTGCAGAGATTGACCGAATTGCTAAGTTGTTTATGCCCCCAGACTGTTACTCCAGATTTACAATTCCTTATCTCCATGTTGCATTTACTGAGGAGGGAAAAATGATTATAGATATGATCTCCTACATCCTGGGATTCAGAACAAGTGAGATTGTAGACAGTACTATCTTTGCCTTGATGTCTATCTTCACTCCAGGACAACCCCCTGCTGTCCAGTATGATTATGCCACCTACATTGCTGATAAGATTTATGAGCAATTCATGAGCCTAGTAAGGGAAAGGGTATTCAAATACACCTCATACATCTATCATCTGCTGTTGTATTATTAGTCTGAGAGTTTCCCAGTTGTCCTCAAAAAATTGGATGCAAGAGGGGAGAGGAGGTCAGTCATATTTTGGTCATCAGTATTCCATCATATTAGTTACTCCCCATACACATACTGTGAATTCATTGACCTGTTTATATATCCAGCTACCTTCTTGTTGTCAACAGATCGTCCCCCCAAACACAATGATGAGATGCAAAAGATTCTACAGCTTTCCAAAAGCTACAGCATTGGTGATTGGTATTTCTACCAAAACCACACCATAATCAGGGTCTATGGATGTGAATTAGCCCCCTACCGACTGCCCAAATATGTCCCCAGGAGACTATATGCCTTAGAATACTTTCGGAAATTTGGTAATGTAGATATGGTGCATTTCTTTTGCAAAAGCAAAAAGGCACAGCGAAAAATCAAAAATCAATTGGGTCCCTTTATTTTCAATAAGAGGGAAGAAGCATGGAAGGATGCTGACCAGATTCTAGGGGAGAAACTCAAGCTAAAAACAAGCTTTTATTGGGCACCATATGACCCCAATCACTTTATAAGCCTTAGAAGAATCAAATACAGGCTTGCAGCATATGAACACTGCACTATCCCTCAAATTGAGCAATTTGTTAATTAACAAGAGTGGGTAAAGGCCACTCTAGTTGAAGAATTCATTGAAGAAGAAATAACAGAAAAAGCAATCAAGAATCTAGAAAAATCTGTTGACTTGGAATCTTGTGAACAGGTGTTTTTTACAGCTCCTCGGTACATTGGAGAAGGCACCTCTTCTACCACGCCCCACCAGTAACTTGCCCAAGAAAGTACCTCATCTCCAGCAACGAATAAAGGTAAAGAGGTGCAGCATTCAGAAGAAAAAGTGCACGATTTGGGACACCAAGAAACAATAGCAGATTAGCCAGTTTCTACAGATGAACAAAGCTAGGGACAAGACCCTTCTGCACAAACAAATGTGACAGAAATTCCAGTATTGCAGACACCTCTAAATGAGGAAAGAGCGAAGAAGAGAGATAGGCAGGAAGAGACCCCTCCAGGGACATCTACAGATCAGCAAGGAGAAAAGAGACAAAGGTTAAATCCTTTTTCGGAGGAAGAAATGCCAGAGGGGCCCACAGAACAGCAAATTCCCACAGGCATGGAGACATCGGCCAGCTCTTTTCATCAGGAGCAAGAGAGACAGCAGGGAGTGGAAGTAACATCCACAAGGCAACATGGCAGACAACCCTCTGATATTAAAAAAGCATTTACTGATATCAAGGCTAGGAATGAGCCAGTGAGACTACAGCTGTACAACCAGCTAATAAGGATGGCCCCTACCAATCAGCAAAGGCTAATGGCAGCCTATGACATCCAGGAAGGAAGAATGACCCTCGGTCACTTCAGACCTACAACTTAGCAACCCCAATCAGCTGCTGATTACATTAGAACCAATCTGGAAGTGTTTGCGAAGGATATCCATCCGATGGACCAGATTGAATTGCACAAGCAGACTGGGGAGATGGTATATGCTACTCTAGTAGATAAGACATTGTTAGCCCATAGATTGCAAAACTCTTTGCACAACACTGCTGCCCAACTTGAGTTGGAGAAAGCTTCGTCACAGGCCAAGGACAATAGAATCAAGTCCTTGGAGGAGATTATCATAGAGCTGGGACATTCAGTACCAATTTTAGCCACTACTTCAGCACCTACAGAGCAAGGCACCAACTTGAAAATAGACAATATGATGAAGGAAATAGAAGCTCTGGAATTGCAAATGACAGAATTGAGAGAAACCAAGGAAAAGCTGGCTACAATTGAGGGAAAATATGACAAATCAAAGCAGGATGTAGCTGAAAAGGCAAGAGAAGTCAAAACCTGGAAAGAAGAATAAAGGAGTTGGAGAAAGAGCTCACTTTTTACAGGACTCTAGCAGATATCAAGAAAATTTTGTGGGCCAAAATTGGCCAATCCGTTACAGACCAATGGCAATCCATTGAAACCATTCATGAGCAAATGGATTTGATAAACTTGGCTCAGTTTGAAAACCAAAAGGCTAGAGCATCTTTAAGAAATATGCCCGAGCAAGCAAATAGAATGATCCAATTTTTGAATACTAGCACCAAAGGGCAGCTGGTAGCATTAGGAATTAGTAACAAGACTGAAACTATTTTGCTAATAAAAAATGTGTTAACCCTTAGGAATTTTGTATCTTGTTTTTGTATATATACCTCCCCATAGAACGTATTTGGGGTTGGCTGGTTGATAATCCTCATTTTGGATGTGCGCTGTATTTTTGAGAAGCTTTGTAATCAAAGACTGCTGGAATGCTTTGGATGAAGAATTGACTGTTGTGTTATTTAATGGCCAAAGAGTGACTGCGGAATTCTTGTGCTACTACATGGCTCAATAAGTGTTTTCCTACCTCTGTTTACAGTTTACATATGTTTATGCACCATTTTGTTACCATCTAAATAACAAGAAAAAAGAATAGATTAGGTTTTGCTTGACTGCACCCTATGCTCAGTTCTTGTTATTTCTATATGTTTTCTTCAGAAATGGTTATGAATATGCATACTTAAATGATCGTGTTTACCCTGTTTCTTTCACATATGACTGTTATTTAGGAATTCTTGATTGCTCCTAGAGAAACTATCATTCACCTTCCCTCTCTGTTAGCTAATGAAAGATTCTTAGTTGCCTTTCAATTATGACCTTCATCCCATCTTTATTCCAGCCTGATATTGTTCTATGTGTAGCTATCCTGCTCTATATTCCTCTTGTGGCCAAGAAAATGCAACAGCAAGCCCTAATCCATGACTCCATGCCCAATGGTTTGAAATTCTCACACTATGCATCCCAACTCTACTTGAAAACATCATCCTTCCCACCAAAATCAAAACAAAACCCATGTACACCATAACTAGCCTAAAATCAACCCAAAACAAAGTTAAATTTTAAAGAGAGAGCCCTCTCTAACTGTAGGTAGGCTAGGACCTGCAGCCCAAAGATTGGTTTGTGGTTACCTCGGTCGTATCCCTTAAGGAGCCAAGGGACAACCTAAGTGATAACAAGGAGGACATTTTATTTAGAAAGAAGTCAGTGAGGGGATCTTCTCTTGCTCTGACCCCCCAAGATTCTGTCATCCCCAAAGAAAAATTAAGGTCTCCGCCGATTACAAGATTTGGGTGTGCCATAAAAGATTTAGCGAAGAAGGGGTTCCAGAACCTCTCCCGTTCCAAAATAGGACCATAAACATTAATAATGAGAAAGGGGATGCATAGTTCGTTGGAGTATAGTTCCACAGCCAGTACATTTTCCCATCCCCAAGAGGAGATCTCTCGAAGAACCTTCGTGTTGAAACCTAGTGCCACCCCTCCCGAATGACCATTGGCATCTATGACATGAAAGCTCCAACCCAGAAGAAGCTTAACGAGGCAGCCTGTAACTTCTTCCCCCTTCCCCAGAGTTTCTTGGAGTAGAATAATATCAGGTTTGTTGGACCTGACCAGTTCCTTCAGAGCTAGCTTTTTGGGTAGGCTAGCTAGACCCCTGCAATTGTAGGATAAGATGATCATCGTAAACTCGCAGAGGGTGTCCGCTTTGCTCTAAGCACCCCTGGTAGAGACATCTGCTTCCCGTCAGCAATGTCGATGACAGCCTTCAACTGTGCCTTCGATAGATTAGTTTTCCTTCCTCTTTGCTTCCTCAAGCCTGATGACTCCATATCCAGCTCCAATCCACCCACAGCAAGCCCTTTTCCCTTTCTATTGGCCAAAGGTCTAAGATTATATGGGGGATCAGGACTCTAGACAGAAGGAGGGACAGAGTAGGCAACATCGATGGGAATAGAGGTCGATAATGGGGAGGAGGGAATGGTCATAATAAAACTATCAATGGAGGCTTGACTCTTCCTCAAATCTGACATTTCATTCGAGAGCTATCTTAAAGGACTAGACTCATCACAACAAGACAGAGATAGAGCATTAGAAAAGCATAAGGAGGAGGAAGGGGAAAGAAACAAACTTGCCTGAGCCTCCCCTGCCTTTTCAGAGACTGTTGAGGGTCCCAGGGAAATCATCGGATAAGAGATGTACTCATTTGCTGCAGTCCCCAGTTGTTCCTGATAATCAACCTTCCCTTGCTCCGGGACCAATCCCTGAGCAGATGCCATAGGGTCGCTTTCCTTGGTCAGAGCCTCTGTTTCCTGAATGATCACCTTCTGGTTTGCCTTCTGAATATTTCTACTTCTCCTTTGTCCTCGGCGTCGACGGTGTCCAAGAGGACATTCCTGGGCCAGATGACCATATTGATGACATTGATGGCATCTGAAAGGGAGGTTTTCATAGTCCAGGGTCTGAATAAACTCAAGACCTCGATACTTCAGGTTCATAGCATCCGCCAAGCCCTCTCTGGGGTTTAGACTTACCAGTATACGGGCGACTCCCCAGTCGTGAGTTCGAAGGTATGATCTATCAATGTCGAGAAACTTCCCCAGAGTATTACCAATAGAGGTGAAGGCCAAGTTGGTCCAGAATTGCATAGGGAGACCCGGTAGTTTGACCCAGACTGGGGACTCCACCTCTTTTTCTTTCTGGGCATCAAACAGGGGCGTCCATCTTCTAAAAAGGATTGGCCTCTTCCCGAAGCTCCAGTTCTTTTCCATCACCCAGTCGACATGCTCCTTATGTCTGAACCGAACACAAAACCATCCTCTGTCCAAATTTTTTATTTGTTCTAGTTGACCCGGTGCTTCTTTCCATTCTAACTGAGCCCAATCCTTGATATAGTCTACCGAGAACTTTCTTCCTCGGACTCTACCAACTAATAATGTTTCTGAGGCTTCCATAGCCTGATCTATACAAATATCCACTCCAAACACATAACTAGGTTGCTCCTCCTTTATTCTGATAGGTTTGATCTTCTTCCTCTTTCCACCCCCACCATCCTTCCTGGCTTCTCCCTTTCCTGTATTTTTTTTGCATGATTAGATGCCTTTTCTGCCCCATACAGCTCAATTTTTTTATCGTCATTATCTCTGTTATCTTCTTCCACCTCCACAGCCAACCTTTTTATCCCAGCCCTAGGGGAAAGAGCCAATTTTCACATTTGTTCCTTGTTTCCGGTACCTTTCGGCTCCCTTCCTTCCTCTTCATTGGACGGAGCCTTTGTCAAGATGGTAGTCAACCCTTCCAATATAGGTTTTGTAACAGAGGCCCATTCCTGAGCTCCTGTCTTCAAACTCCCTTCTCCCACTACCTTGTCAAGACACCGAGGGTACACTGCATTATTCGGGAAGAAGTGTTTTAGATTTTTCTCGGAAACGTCATGACCCCAGCAAGCGAGAAGGTCTTTTGGCACTGGGTCTATGTCGATGGTCTCACATTCAAAAGTCATCTCCCATTGTGCATCATGACCCGGGACCACCATTTATTATTCAATACAGATATCTGACTTGGCAGCCTCCATACTATGAACCCACTTTCTTGCTACAACCCCAACACTCAGCCTCCCAATGCACACTGCATTCTTCCTCCAAACTGCGATAACACTGTTGTTCGAATCCCTATTTCTCTGCCTCCATACTTGCACAGTGCTTGTCTTCACATTGCGGATCTACTGCCACAAGAAGCTCTTGCCCTCGACCTCCATGTTCGCACCTATCATTCCCCATCATTAGGTTTTAGTTTCCATGAGGAAAGAAAACTACTAAAGACTACAAGATCAAATTCGAGCATGAAGAACCTCAAATTTCTCAAGCCATAGGAATCATTAACATGCTAAGACTTAAAGTGAAAAGAGTTTGCAAACTCAAACAAAAAACATCTGAACAACAACGTACAAACTCTAACAAACAAGAAAGATTTCAAGAAGACCAAGAAATTTTTTTCAAGATTGTAAGAAGGACTTTCTCAAAAACCAAGAAAAAACTAAATATGTCAACTTTCAAGAAAGAAAGGTAAAGAAATGTAAATGCTGGGTTATAATTGAATTGAGACCAATTCCATATTCCAAAATGTCAAAACAGCCAAGAACTTCATGAAGAAGCCTTGAACCCAAACACACAAAACTAACACTTCACCATGAAGCAAACCCTAGCTTGACTAGATATTTTCACAAAGAGAGATAGGAAATTGAAAATATGCAAGAATAAAGACTCTCCGAGACAATTAATGACTAAACAGAATCAAGAAAAATCAAGAAAAATCATTTACTTGACTGAGAATTTGAAAATCCATTCAAAACCAAACATACGCGATTGTACAGTGACATACCTGCTCGTATAATCGAATTTACTTAAGGAAACACAAGTATACACTTGTTTCTTTGGAAAAAAATGCATGTGTACATTACTGTGTGAATTAAAAATTGTGTATAGAAAAGCCAACAAAGAAAAAATAAAAATTCAGGCCTAATCCAGAAGATCATACTTTTTTCCCACATTGCAAACAAGTTAAAGATACTAGAAAAACTAAGAAACCAAACAAGAAGGCCCAGATCAAGAGAGAAATAACCCAAATAAGGAAATACAATATTGTATTCCCAAGCAGAGTCACCAATTCTGTTACGAGATAAAACACCCTAGATCCTGGGTTGAGAACCCCAATAGGTCAAAGAGCATACACCAACAAGAAGAATTCAAAGAAGGAGTCCTAATTATTAAACTAATAAAGTGCGATGAAGAAATAGTACCCGTAGGTCCTACATTTTGGGACATTATCGTAGGGTCCAAACACTCTGCTTCCTCCAAAGCTTCAAAACCTGCGACACATTCCAAAGGAAAGCATATATAATAGAAATAGTTTGAATCATGTTCAAAATATGAATGTTAGATCAAATATGCATATGGATATAAAACATGAGATCATACATAACTAGATTATAACATGAATTAAAGCATAAAGATCATAAACTCAGGAACAAGACAAAGCTTCTTTATTAAGGTCTACAAATAAATATGGAAGAATAAAACCTGATTCGACTATAGCTCCAAGAAAATCCTTCCTCTAGATCTGTCCAGCCCAAGCGTCAACATTCCTCTTTCAAATGCATACACATAGATCTCATATAAAGGATATGTACATATCTATGAGGAAACAACGGTTTCCTATACCTGGGAGTGCAGGAGGCAAAAGGATAAATCTGAATTGATCAGGAACCAAATGGATATAATATCAATATCATATCTTATTCCTCCCCCTAAGGCCTTCCCATGAGGTTTATTTATACCACCTCAAAACAATTGTTTCAGTTGGGATACAATTAGGCCACGGGCTCCTATAGGTGGCTTCCGGTGTAACCCGTAAACCCCACCCATAAAATAGGGATTTTTATATTTTTTATATTTCAAATTATATACGCAGGTTGGGTATAGATGGATCCACATGTGTACATGCTTTTTGAAGGGCAGAGTCATGTATGGAATTTAAAATCATTTTTTTTAGTAAAAGGACCAAATCTGAAGGGAAAGGATTACCAACGGCCATGACTCAGAGCTTCAAGTATACAAGGGTGATAAATGATGCTATAACAATCCTACACCAACCACTTTGAATTTGATTAATGAACAATACTTATCAAACCATAAGGAAATGTAAATTAATAAGTTACTTGAAAAAATCGACTTATTTAACCTTTTTAACAAACGATAAGCTTATATAATCCATATCCAAGAAGATCATTAAAAGGAATGAGGAATCATATGTAAAAGGTGTAATTCAAGTTGTAAAACAGAGGTTAAGGTAGAATAATTTAGGGTAAGGATAGGGTAAAATAAGGAAATTTCGACAACCAACATCCCCCTAACCTCATTTCATTGTGTGTCCTCACACAACCACTACCCTCTACAAAAAACCAAAAATAGAAATCCATTTCTTCACTTTTGAATCTTGATGTTGATCCCTGATCCTTTTGCTTTTACTTTCTTGACTCTATCTTTTATCATGCACTTGACAAATTTCCTCATATGAATTTTCAAGTGGGTCACTTGAAATTTCCATTTCTTGACTTGTCTTTTCCATTCAAAGAATGTCTCTAAAAACTCTCCATTCATGCTCTTCAATGTAGTGTTCTCCTCTAATATGCATCTATTTAAAACCTCTAATACGTAGACCTGCTGCTTCAACTCTTGGATTTGACCCATTTGCTGATGAGGGACAAAATCCTTCTCTTCTTATTCCTCAATTGTTACTTCTTCTAAAATTGATTTATGAGAAACATCATAGTCCTCTTCTTCCTTATCTAGCTCCTATGTTTTTGGACCCAAAGGAATATTGTCTTCATTTTTCTCTTCTATTTTCTCTTTTGTCACCTCTTGCCCCATATCCTTTCCATGACTCACCTTTTTATTTTTATATTTATTCATAAAAATAACAGAGAAATATCATCCTCTTCTTCATTGTATCCTGGACTAAAAACTGAAGCACCCATAGCCATTACATTTTCCAACATTGAAAAGTTATCATGTACTCACAAATTCTCTACAAAGGTTTCCATTTTATGGTACTCTGGAGAGGCTTACCCCTTTTGAGAAGACTCAGAATCTTCAATTACTTCAACTGTAGTAGTTCACATAAGTGGCCTTTTACTTGAAGAAGCCTGGTGTCCCTTTAGTAAACCCTGTGTAAACCTATGAGAAGGTCCTGACTTTTCAACATTACTCTTTTCATCCTTTGTCAATTTCTACTTATTAGACTGGGGTTTACCAGTATTAGATTTTCCACCATTGTCACCTCATGAGGATGAATGTTTCTTCTCTTGACGCTGAGTAACCTTATGTTTAACAACCCCTTTACTCCCCTTCTCTTGTTGACTCTTGTTGTGAGATCCTTTTACAGTGCCCCTACTTCGAAATTATTTCAAAAAAACTTTCCATGTAGTTCCTTTACTTTCTAATTATTTCTTAACCAAGATTTTAGTTAAACCATAATGAAAAAGCTTGAAGCCTATTTTATCTTTTTGACTTTTCTCTACAATCTTGGACATTTTATCTAGACTCTTTAGTAGAAAGTAGAGAAAATTGTTTAGCTTTCCTGATTCAAGATGCATCAAAAGCCTGCTGTGGTATAGGTTAGTTAAGGAATACTATTGGCTTATATGGGCTTGACCTAGGTTTGGAAGAATTCTTTAGCCAAATAAATCCCATAGCTACTAGTCCTTTCGGCAATAGCCCGTGAAGCGTGGACTGAGGTCTCACCTGAGGTAGTAGGTGAGGGTGCTGGTACCAGGTTTCCGCACCTTGGGGATGTCTTGGATGTGGTTTAGGGCTCGTGCGCTATTCTGCAACCTTGCGCTATGCCAAATTCACGCAGATCGGAATACCCTTATTGCACTTATTACAGATTGAATCACTTATTACTAGTTTGATCTAGTTAAAACAGTCTTTAAGCAAACATTTATTACTTTTGGTTACTTCGCGCATCAAGATTAACCCAATTCACATGTATTCAATCGTATCAAATGCAAAAATCATAATAGTTCATTCATCATAAAAGAGTAATGTCACAATCAACATAGAATTCAGAAGAGACTTATCTTTATTATCAATCTTCAACCATACATCCAGATCCACCCTACACACTCAGCTGCAGGGGTCTGTGCACACAGTTGTGGACTTTCCAGGCCTCTGTGCACACAGTTGCAGAGCCTCTACCTTCTACCCTACTCCCTTGACTTAGACTTACAGACACTTTCAAGCTATTGCCTTTAAGGACCCATTACATTCCATCTTCCCAAAAGAGCTACCTTTCCCTCATAGAGCCCCGCTCTATTTATACTTTCCCTTGGCCCGCGATCCCTCCATGGGCCAACTCTATTACTATTTCTTTACATTATTTTTGAGTGAACTACCCTTTGACTCAATTAGTATAGCTCGCACTCTGCACTTTCCACAGATTCTTTTACCCTACTATTACCCAAAATTTTGGGCTTTGCATCCCATACTCGTTCCGCGGGGCATTCTCTACCCAAAAAATACCTTCCTTCAAAAGTAAGGAATTTCTGAAGGATATACAAGTAGTTTCACCACTTCTCAATCACTACACTCCTCTCTACCACCATCTTCCAATCCACTACATAGTCATTTTCAATTAAGAATATTGACCACGCACCCTTCTCTACCTCGCCCTTTCTAAACCATTTCTCCCTAGTGGTCAGTAGCTCTGTGACCTGAGAGATAGAGAATTATGTTACATGAAATCACAGAGAGCCCATAGTGGCCCTCTTCCCATCAAATTTTTGTGCAAATTCCTTAGGCCACGATAGAATCATAGCCATCGAATTTATATAAGAAGGGAACAAAACCAGTTTCCTGCAGCATAGGCAATCTACATTCATATCCCACTTTCCCTTCCAATTCGTTTACAGACGAGGGCTCAATTCAAACTGGTGCCATAATTCTTAACAATTATCACCACTCATAGTCCCCTAATTCGTTCATAATTTCAACTAGAGAATTCCAAAGAAACCCCTCACAACTTATAATATTTGATATTCAGAAGGTGCAAGTTGATTGTATTGATAACCCACAATCTCTGCATTCACTGATAACCCGAACTACATGCATTCAACTACTCAATTCATAATCTGAAATATCCCATCCTAATCACATGATTTATTAAAATAAATGTCATCAATACAAAAATACGGTTGGGTAGGTCATGGATTCGGCATAATTTTCAAGGAAAGTGGATAATGATGATTGGCGGTGGCGGTTGTAACAATTAGGATTTCAAGAAATGAATGAAAGATTCCCACATGGTGAATAAAATTCATTTAGAAGGTAACAAGAGTCGAATATGACTAGCAAAAGTGAAATGACCTTTACACATGAACTTGATCTTTATTGTGAATTTAATTGGAAATTGTAACGCTTGTTACAGTAAGGTTATGTATTCCTATATTATTCCTTCACTTTAAACAATCATTCCTCTTAGGCTATGATAATGATGTCATATTAAATATAAATACGAAGGCCATTGTTTTCACAAACGACCATCATATCTCAAATAAAAGTTGAAGTCAATTTAGTTATCCTTTATCATAATAATAGAACTCTCGCATTGCAATAGGATTCCTACACTCGAGCAAGGCTTCCTATACTGGAATAATGGTATTCATGTACTAAAATTTTGTAGTTCTTATACTGCAATTCATGTATTGAATAAGAGGATTCTTCCACTTGTGATAAAACAATTTATCAAATCATCTCTGTTGCAAACAGGCTAGATTTACGAATGAATTGCAGGATTAAAGTATTTTTTTATTTTTTATCTTTTTGTTATTGCCAACTTTAGGTGTCATTGTGTTGCTCGATCTCATCAAATTAGGTCTCCATAAATTTATCAGATCCTACAAAAAATACATGAGGGAAAAGAAAGAAGTGGGAAAGGGGTATTTATAAAGAAAAGGAAGGAATATCATTAGGGACACTTAGAATAAGTTAAATCGACCAAGGGTATATGAGAAGAATGGAATAGGGAACAAATTTATGGGATAAGAGGGAAAAAATAGATATTGGGATAGGAAATTTATGAAGAATAGGAGGGGCATCCAGCCTCAGAAATAAAAGAAAAAGTAGAGGGAAAAATTAAGAAAAAGGGATGAGAAGAAAGAAAAAGTATTTACCTCAGACAACAAATGTCTCTTCCAAATAATGCTGTATCTTAGATAAATTAGTTGCAGCAAGGGTCTTGTATCACTTGCCCGAAATTTGTCATGCTAATTTCCCTGGACTTGGGTAAGGGCTTGGTTTCTCCCAGTTATTCTGCTGCCACCAGAGACCTTAGGGAAACCTGCTTCTTCTCAGTGACAATCAACCATTTATCATAATCAAGTAACATCCAATTTTATTTAAAAGAACTGATGTACTTACCAGCATGTTGGTCTTCAAGAAGACCCTTCCATGATTGCGCCAAGAAGGTCATTTTCTCAGTCATGTTTTTTATTTTGATTTATTAATTTTTGATTGATTGATTTATTTTATATTATTCATTTTATTTATTTTTAATTTATCAAAAGAGAGCACATCAAACTCACACTAGCTTGGTATCACAACCTACCATCTTCAATTTTGGTTGTTGCACTTGTTGTATGAAATTCTCTTTGGTGGTGGGATGAAAATATATTTTAAATCTATGCTCATTAATAATGAAGACAGATTCACATCCATCAATGGTCTTAATTTCCACCGCTCATTCTCAAAAACTTTGACTACATCATATGGCCCCATCTAGCATGTACAAAGTTTCCACTTAAAAATTTTAAACTTGGAATCCTAAAGGAGTACGTAGTTACCTGGTTGGAGCTGCCCCTTTTTAATCAACCTATCATGCCATTTTCTACGTTGTTGTTGCATCAGCATATTCTTTTGAACAACATCTCTCCTGATTTCATCAAGTTCATTCAACTACAAAAGACATTGTTTTTGTGCTTCTGAGAGATCCAATCCCAACTGGACTGCAATCCTAAAGGTTTTAATTTGGAATTCAATCAGCAACAAGCCCTGCTTCTCATACACCATCTCATAAGGAGTTTGAGCCGTACTATTTTCCCAGGTATTTTTGTAAGCACATAATGCCTATGGTAATTTGTTTGCCCAATCTTTCTTACGAAGATTCACTCTTTTGGTAAGAATGGACTTGATCACCTTATTATTAGATTATACCTGGCCATTTTCCTATGGATGGTATAGTGTTGATTTCCTGTGCCAAATCTTCTATTCATCTACGATACCTTTCACCAAGTTAGAAACAAACTAAGGTCCATCGTTAGTAACAATTTCTGTTGGAACATCAAATCTAGTAAAGAAATCATTGAATAAGAGATCAAAAACAACTCTTTCAGTAGGAAAAGGAACAGCTCTAGCTTCTACCCATTTTGTTACAAAATATATGTAAAGCAAAATATGTCTTTTATTTAAATATGTTGAAGCTATAGGTCCTAGAAAATCAATGGCCCATTTTTCAAAGGGTTTTATGATGACTTGACGACACAAAGGCATTTCATTGGCTTAACTAGGTTGGTCAATTCGCTGACAACTATCACAATGCTTAACATACTGTTTTCCATCCCTAAACAAGGAAGGCCAAAAGTAGTCGGCGTGGAGAATTTTATATGGTGTTATTTTATCAGCAAAATCACCCACACAAGGTTTGTCATGGGAAACTTTCAAAATATGAAACACTTCCTCTTCTCTCACACATCTACGAATAATAAGATCAAGTCTTGGGTAGAAGAGCCCCCCCTGAGTCTAGGAATATGAATCACATTTTTGAATGATTTTCTGCCTTTCTCGAGCGGATAGGTGAGGTGGTGTTTTTCCTATGACTGGATAATTATCTATATTAGAAAACTGTGGAGAATTTTCTGATACAGCACAAATACTTTCTTCAGGAAATGAGTCATCTACAGGAATTATTTCACTAGCGTTATATAATCTAGAAAGATAATAAGCTATAAAAATTGATTTTCCTAGCCTATTGGTTATAGTAATGTTAAATTCCTGTAGTAAAAGTAACCACCTAGTCACCCTACCACTAGTAAAAGGTTTGTTCATTAAATATTTTATGGCAAAATGACCTGTATGTATAAGTACTTCATAATCAATAATGTGGCATGTGTATTTATTAATAGCAAACATCACAGTGAGAAAATCTTTCTTAGTCACTGTATAATTCAATTCAACAGGTGACAAGATTTTACTAATGAAGTAGATGGCATAGGATTGATGGTTTTCTTCTTTTGCTAAGGCTGAGACAATAGCAGTGTCTTAGGCATTTGAGGAAATATGAAATGGAAGGGACAAATTAGGCCCCCTCAAGATTGGTGTCTATACTAATTTTTCCTTCAAATTCTCAAAAGCTTGTTGGAAAGCCTTAGTCCAGGAGAAATCACTATCCTTGGCTAAAAATTGAAAAATATGGGGGGTTATCCTAGAAAAAATTTCAATGAATATTTGCTAATAGCCCACATATCCAAGGAATCCTATGACTTCCCTTTGTGTTTTGGGTGCAAGAAGACGTGTAATAAATTCTATTTTGGTCTAATCTACCTAGATACCCATTTCTAGAGATAATATGTCCAAGAAGCACTCTAGCTTTGTACATCAATCTACACTTATTATCACTCAAAGCAAGGCAAGCTTCTTGACATTGGTGAAGAACATTTTCAAAAGTTTTAAGGGCTTCTTGAAAATAATAACCAAATACTGAAAAATCATTCATGTAAACCTCAACACACTTGAGGTCAACAAAATATCCAAGACTGCCATTTGAAAGGTAGTCAAGGCATTACAAATTCTAAAAGGAAGCACTCGATAAGAGAATGTTCCCCATGGACAAGTGAAGGTGGTCTTGTACTGATCCTTAGGTGAGATTTCTATTTGTTCATAACCATTGAAGCCATATAGAAATGAGAATTACTTTTTTCTCTAAAGGGTATCTAGTAGTTGATCGATGAATGGAAGAGGAAAGTAATCCTTGAGAGTGGCTTTGTTTAATTCTCGACAACCAATAAAAATATGTCATCTCCCATATTTTCTCAGAACTATCACCAATGTGGAGACCCACTAACTATTAGATATAGGATAGTTAAAACCGACATCTAAGAGTTTTTGTAATTCTTATTTAACAATTTCTCTTAGCACAAGATTCATGTTCTTTTATGATTGTTCGACATGTCAATTTGCTTCCGAAATATAAATGTGGTGAGTACAAGTTTCAAGAGTGATTACCTTCATATCCTCGTAACTCCATTCAAAGGAACCAAGATGGTCTCATAACAATCTCAGAAGCTGCTCTTGTTGGGATGAGTCTATGTCTTAGCTAATATATAAATATTTTCTTGGACTATTCTTGACAAGAGAGGTATCAGACTCAAGAATACTGGTGGAGGATCCTAAACTCTATAGTGATGAAGGTAAGGACTGGGGATCATAATTTTCCTAAAAATATGGGCTAAAAATATTGTGAAGTTATTCAAAATTTGGCATTGTGTCCATGTTATTTAGGAAATCCTAAGCCACACCCTCCTTAGTTGACTGTGTGTACTGATGAATCAAGGAAACAGATCAAGTTTCTTCATCACAACTATCATAATCCAGCCATAAGCTATCTCGAAGCTCATGGATAGATTTGGCAGGTGGGTATAAGGTGACCTTTTTCCTACCATCTCCATGGGAAATATACATATTACCTAAGCAACATCCTATATAGGCATCTGGTGTAGCAAGCCATGGTCATCACAAAATCAAAGGGTGTCCCCCAATAGGATTATTTGGTGGTAACACAATAAAATCTACGGGATATTCGCATGAATCAATCGTGACAACCACATCATCCAACACACCATCCAACTTAATTTTAGATCTATCAGCAAGTTCAAGCATAGTAGGGGTAGGATGGATATGAGTCAACTGAAGTTTCTCCATGGTATGCCTACTCATAACATTGATGGGTGCTCCAAGGTCTATCAATACATTGGGGAAAAGGATGTCACCTATCTGAACAAAAACAACAGTGTTTCCAGGATCGATATATTTTTCCATTTGAACACACATTAGGGGAATTTTGACGTCTAAAGTGGGCCTCCTAAGGAAATTATATAATAATTGCCGAAATATGGCAGCAATAATATTCCAATTTAATTTGTCCTTGAATTAAACTGTGAATTAAAATCGAATTTAGTCTTAACAACTACTTGGAAATAATTAATCGATTTATTTTGAATTAATTAGTTGGAGAAACTCAAGTTAGAAGTCTTTTTGAAGTCATGCAAGAGTTATCCCTTAAATTAAGGAGATAATATTGAGTGATATTTGATTTGTAATTAGTTAACTCAGTTTACTGAGTTAAATCCAGTTAAATTAGCTCCAAATTGTTTGAGGAACTAATAGTGAGTTAACAGTCAGTTGATGCATTAATGCACTCAACTAGTGCTACTCTAGTTAACCAAAGATTCCATCATCAAAAACTCATGCATGTCTATTCTGAGAAAGACCTAGTTGAGATTAATGTTCAAGGATAATGTACTATCAGTTGTATGTGTTTTCTCATGGGGAAAACTCATGCACGTAGTCAAGGATTCATCCTTGAGGATTGCGCAGTTTTGAAGGCTTGGCTTTCCACTTGGTAAAAGGCAAGTCATCCACAAGGAACAATGCAAGGAAATAGGAGCTTGGAGGGCAGAGAGGAAGGCTAGAGAGAAGCCAAGCTTTCTTGTGAGCATTTTTGAGGATTGTTCTGAGAGATGGCTAGCTATGAGGGCTAATGCTTTGTATAATTCTTATGCATTTCCACCATGTACGATAACACAATAGTGTGGGGTTTTTAGCTAAGGATTTCCCCAAACTATTTTCATGTGTATTGTGTGATTGATTCTTATTCTTTTGGTAATATTGGTTAGTTTGATCTTTAAGTTTTCACAAATTGATAGTAGAAGTAGGTTATAGTATTATGATTTGATTTATATTGCATTATCAGGTTAACCTATCACAAATTTTCTACATGGTATCAGAGCTATGAACAGTATACTAAGAAGAGAATTCGAAGTTTGAAGTTTGGGGTTGCAGGTGTAAATTGAATTCATATCATACTTCAAGGTTGGCCAATGGCATTCTCTGGCTTGAGACTCGAGTATGCCTTGGAAGGTAGCTCGAATTACATAGCATGGAAAGATAAAATGGAGGCTATATTAGAAGATAATGGCTTGAAGGAATTCATTGATCAAGAAATCCCAAATCCAACTTCAACTAATGTAGAAGAGTTGGCTAAGTGGAAGAAGTGTGTGGTGAAGGTGAGACGAATCATCCTTTAGGGATTTCGAGACCATATTGTCTCGAGTCTCCATGGGAAGGATACTCCATTTTCAATGTGGAAGACATTGAATGACCTCTACCAAAGCAATAGCAACTAGAGGAAATTGGTGCTCAAGGATAAGCTTCGAAGAATCAAGATGGAAAAGGGCGATACTATTTCCACATATCTGAACAAGCTCACCACCTATCGAGATGAGCTTGGTAGTGTGGGAATAACTACCACTGATGATGATATGGTGAGCCTCGCTGTCCTTGGCCTTCCAAAGAGTTGGAATAGCTACTGGAACTCTCCAAATGGAAGGGAGAAACTATCGGATAGGGAACAACTATGGTTGGATCTTATTCAAGAGGAGATTAGGACGAGCACACGAGATGGTTATTCATCCAAGAATGATGATGAAGAAAATCTGGCCTTAGTAAATAAGGCAGGGAAAGGGAAGGGGAAGGCTTCCCATTTCAAATCGAATTCTTCTCATGGAGGGAAGAAGGGTGACATATCTAAAGTAAGATGCTTTAATTGTCACAAGATGGGACATTATGCGACTATTTTCCCATCAAAGAAGTCCAAGAACAGATCCTCAAAAGGATTGGAAGGTGAGGCATTAGCCTCTCAGTTCGAAATGGACTTTACCCTCATCACATGCATGGTGTCATCGATGATGGGTTGTTTCTAGGATCTTGAGAGTGGAGCCTCATTCCACATGACTGGTGATAAAAAATTATTCAGTGCCTTAGAGGAGAAAGACCTCAAAATTCACATAGAGATGGGTGATGATGAAAGGTATAATGTTTCAGGAGTGGGCATGGTTGCGTTTTAGAGGGAGCATGGAGCTCCTCTCACCTTGATAGATGTGATGTATGTGCCTGGACTGAAGAAGAACTTGGTATCGGTTGCAGTGTTGGAGGGAAAAGGCTATGATGTTGTCTTGAATAAAGGAAAGGTGTTCTTAAGACACATAGCCATGGGTTAGACCAAGAGGATAGGGATTTGGGTGAAGAATCTCTATAAACTAAAGGTAGATAATTGTGCAACACTGAGTACGAAAGTAGAATTAGTGCAAATCCAAGTCATTAGCAAGTTGTGGTAGAGGCGTTTGGGCCATCTACATCATGGGACTTTGAAGATAATGCAATAGGTAACTACAAGACTTCCCAAAGATAAACTTGAGCAAATTGACACATGCAAAGGCTATACCTTGGGAAAGTACACCAAGTATTCCTTTCATGATCAAGACAATCGAGTAGAGGCTATCTTAGAATGAATTCATACTGATTTGTGCAGACCATTATCGATGGAATCCACAATGAAGCAAAGGTATTATGTGATTTTCATTGATGAATATTCTCGTAAATGCTATATTTATTTCATGCAGAAGAAGGACCAAACTTTCACAAAGTTTTGTGAGTTCAAAGCTTTGGTCTTAAAAGAGTCATAGAAGAAGATCAAGGCCTTGAGAAGCAACAATGGTGGAGAATATGTCTCTCAAGATTTTAAGGAATTCTATGCAATGGAAGGAATTAAATGAGAGTTGACGGCACCTCATAACCCACTGCAGAATTGAGTGGCCAAGGGGAAGAACATAACTATTGTAGGGGCAACACATGCAATGCTGCATGACCAAGGTCTACCACTTCACTTGTGGGCTAAGGCATGCAACACAATGGTTTATTTGAAAAATAGAAGCTCGCATCACATACTTGGGATGAATACACCAGAGGAAGCTTTCTCCGGTAAGAGACCAGATTTGGGTCACTTTAGGATCATTGGCTCATCGATATATTGCCATGTGACAAAGGATGCATGGAAGAAGGTTGGGCCAATAGAAAAGTTGGGGATATTTGTGGGGTACACTGATACACCTCACAACTATCGGGTGTACTTTCCTACGAGTCGGAGGATAGTGGTTCACAGAGATCTCAAGTTTGATGAGAAGAAGGACATGCAAATTTACCTTGAGAGGGAGCTCAGACTACAAGCTGTGGAGGAACTATTGGTTCCTAAGGAGAAGGAGCCTCAGATTGATGCGAAGTAGCTGCATGAAAAGGTTCCAGGAGTGGAGACATCCACTCAAGTAGAGTCTTCCAAAGATGGACTGAAGCACATAAGAGAAGTTGACAGATTGTTGGAGAATGCAAGCGAGAATGTGGGAACATCATCTTCTTAGCGCAGACAGAGGAGGTCAACTGAGAGGTACACTGGATACATGGACCTTGCTTGGGAGTGTGTTGAGACCAATCCATCTTCCTTTGAGGAAGTAGTGCAACAGCCGGTTTGGGTTGATGCTATGGTGGAGGAGTATGACTCCATAGTTCGTAATAATGTCTAGGACGTGGTTCCTAGATAGGAGAACAAGTCAGTTGTGAGTTCTCATTGGCTTTACAAGGTAAAGCAAGCTTCTAATGGTAGTGTTGAGAAGCATAAGGCAATATTTGTTGCCCATGGCTTTTCACAAGTCGAGAGGATCATGTTCCTGTAGTATATTTCGATAGAGGAGCAAGATGTTGACATTCTGACAAAGGCATTGTCAAAGGGTAAATTCGAGTTCCATAGAGACAGGATCAGGGTGGCAGATAATCCCTTTCTTGTTGAGAGGGAGTGTTGAAATATGGCAACAAGAATATTCCAATTTAATTTGTCCTTGAATTAAACTGTGAATTAAAACAGAATTTAGTCTTAACAACTACTTGGAAATAGTTAATTAATTTATTTTAAATTAATTAGTTGGAGAAATTCAAGTTAGAAGTCTTTCTAAAGTCATGCAAGAGTTATCCCTTAAATTAAGGAGATAAGATTGAGTTATATTTGAGTTGTAATTAGTTAACTCAATTCCCTGAGTTAAGTTCACTTAAATTAGTTCCAAACTGTTTGAGGAACTAATAGTGAGTTAACAGTCAGTTGATGCATTAATGCACTCAACTAGTGCTACTCCAATTAACTAAATATTCCCTCATTAGAAACTCATGCACGTCTGTTATGAGAAAGACCCAATTGAGATTAATGCTCAAGGACAGTGTACTATCAGTTGCATGTGTTTTCTCATGGAGATAACTCATGCATGCAGGTAAGGATTCATCCTTGAGGATTGTGCAGTTTTGACAGCTTACGCAAGGAAATAGGAGCTTGGAGGGTAGAGAGGAAGGTTGGAGAGAAGCCAATATTTCCTGTGAGCATTTGTGAGGACTGTACTGAGAGCTCACTAGCTGTGAGACCTAAGTCTTTGTATAATTCCTATGTATTTCCACCATGTATGATAATACAATAGTGTGGGGCTATTCGCTAAGGCTTTCCCCAAAGTATTTTAGTGTGTATTGTGTCATTGATTCTTATTCTTCTAGGTATATTGCTCATCTTGATCTTTAAGCTTCCGCAAATAGATAGTAGAAGTAGGTTATAGTATTTTTCTTTGATTTATATTGCATTATCGGGTTAACCTATCACAATTTTTCTACAATAATAGTGGAAATTATAAAATAAGACTAAATTACATCATTAAATTTTAGAGGGAAAAAAGGAAAAAAAAAAATCAACTCATATTTTCAAATTATCTCCACATGGGTTTACTCAAATTTTGAGCTACAACACTCATTGTATCCATAATTTGATTCATCATCCAAGGAGTACCCATGTTGCATACGTTGGATGGACCCTACTACATGAAACATGAGAAATACATGAAAAATGTTATTGCAATCACGTTTTTCATTTACTTCTCGTTTTTTGTGTAGCAAGGTTCATTGAAATTATGTACCATGGGTACTTCATGGATGACGAATTAAATTTGCATCCAACGAGTAATGCTCAAAATTTGAGTAAAATCTTAGGGAGATAAGTTGAAAAAGTAATTTATTATTTTATTATTTTTTAATCTTTTTACTTTTTTACTCCAAAAATGGTGAATCATCCCCCATGGTTGACATCATCATCTTGAATCCTACTGGTTCGTATAAACTTTATTTTGGTTGTGAATTTTTCTGAGGAGGGCCATTTTACACCTCAAAATTCCCCTAATTTCCTATCATTAACTCAGTTTCTCTTCCAAAAAATTGGATAACGTGAGGCTCAACTCTCTTCCTCCCTAGCTTCTTAAGACAAAGTTCCTTAACTATCTTAGTACAGATGAGTATCTCTTTAATAGCCCGAATAAAAGGGACCTTTGTACAAAGATTCGTAAGCTTAGAAGCTAGGTTATACTCAAGAGTGGGGTCATCTTTCTTCATAACCAGTCTCTTTGAAAAGGGAGGTTGATTTGAAGAAGAAGGTAAGGGCTCTAAGTGTGTGGGAACAGGTTTAATTATGAAATCTTTGTTCGAATGGTTAGGTTTTTCCTCCTCACTTTTCCCCTAAATGATCACCATAAGTTATTTTTGTTTTTGTTTCTCTAAATTTACTACCCTTCTCGATCTTAACTGGAGGTCATTGACCTCAACTAGCATGGTTTTATAAAAAGGGAAAGGAGGCAGTCCAATAGAATGAATCATTTGCACCATTTTTTTATTTGGCTTTGGCACTGGTTGTGCAAGCAGTTGAGGTGGTCGAAAGGGTGGTGGAATTGGTAATGGTGGCATTGCCTGAGTTTGTTGAGGAAATGTTGCTAGTAATGTAGGTTGTGTCATGGGATAAGGTGCATAGGATGTAGGATATGACTGTGTAGGTGCATAATACGAATAATGATACTGTGGTGGTCCCCTCCATCTTTTTTCCAAGGAGGGCAAGATTTCCCATACTGGAAATGATGCTTGCGCTTCCAAGATTGAGGGAAAGTTTTAGTTTGATAGGAATATCGTGTTGTATTATAACCAAAAAAATATGGTGCATGTTCAGGAATCATACCTATACCTACTTGAGGCAATGAGCTTCATACTCCCATAGCATGCAATGGCTAACGATCCTAATGCTATCCTTGAAATGCTACTTTTAATCCTGGTATAGAAGGGCATTCTTTGGTAAGGTTCTTCCCTGTACATATCACACAATAATTAGCGCTCTTAACATCTACAAGACATTCACGTCAAATATTCATTCTTACATTTCGGACAATAAATGGACAATGTCTCTTATTCTTCTACTAATTTTTGTTGAAAATTTAAAGAATCTATCTTCTTACTAATAGTGTAGATAATTTCAATTCTTATATTATCCATTTTATTTTCTAACCTAATGATCATAACATCTGTAGATCCAAATCTTCTATTTCTAGATTTACTTCACATTCCTTTACGAGATCTAGATTGATTTCATAAGAAATTCCTGCACAATTCACAAATCTGATAAAAAAAAATTGAGCAATATCTACTTGTCCTAACAAGTTCAAATTATTTCTAGCATCATGAGTAAGTCCTCACAAAGACAAGGTTCTAACAGTACTTAGATCAAATTTATGTTTCGACTGTTGAAGGATATATACAAATATTTCTAAATAATCTTCCAAGGTCTCAACTTCACCTTGTGCAATAGTTAAAATATCATCCTAATTCTCTCCTATCTTGCAATATCCCTGATGCTTAGTTAAAAACACCCTCTTCATTTTCTCCCAAGAAGATATAGTATTCCCTCCTAATCCCATGAACCAACCTAAAGCTGAATCCTTGAGACTTGCAGGGAAACATTTTAGCTTTCGGGCATCTGAAGAATAATCATAACTCCCTCACAGTATATCAAGTTCAAATAAAAAAGCATCTAGACCTTCATGCACTTTACCATGGAAATGGGGAAGAACACATGGTGGAATATTCTTCATTTGAACATTTGCATGTGGATCCACAATCGAAAACCCAAAAGTAGTTCACTCTTCTGTTGGTTGATTCTCACCAGTCCCTGTAGCATGGTATTCATGATCTACCATTTGCCTTCCTCCAATCAGGCCACTCCCAACAAAATGTGAAGGTGGAATATGGTTCAAATTAATCTTTTGGGCCTAAGGGGTCTCCTTCTTCCTTCCCACTGGTTATGAAATTCATGTACTACTGTTTCCAGAGTCCACATGAATAGTACTTGTGTGGTAGGTTTTTGTTTGCTTGGACTTTACGCCTACAATAGAAATCCCAATTTGAGAATTTTTTTCCAATTTATCATTATTTCCTTTACCCTTATTGGGCTTTCGACCCCTACCTCACGTAGTCATACATTTTAAAATAATTCAACCAGAAATTGGAAGAAAAACTTGTTGAAACAAACCAAATCAAATGTTGCAATTGATAGAAAAAGAAATATGTCTACATCACATAAATCAATCCAATGAAATTCCTTTAAGAAATAGAAGCACACTGCATTAAAAAAATAAAAAAAACTCACCCCTATTGGAGAAAGACAAAAGTTTTACCAAAATTATTTCAGAAACTCCCTACTAACAGTGCCAAAATATTGGGTGTCGAAATTACAATTTAATTTAATTCCTTGAACACTTAATTGTCAACCCAAGGCTATGTAAGCTGTGAGGTGTAGCACATGAAATGCTAAAGATTTTAGATTTTGAGCATCCAAATTCTACTTCTATTCCAATAATTGAATCATGTAGAATAAGAAAGAATAAATTACAAGGAAAACCTTCCAATCCTTACTTGCGCTTGTAGACAAAATGACACCACTCCTCTCTAGAAACTGGATTCACTCAAAAGCATTAACCAAAGAACTTGTTGAATGAAATAAAGAATGACATTCAATAAAATTAAAAAATAATTCGAAAAGCAAAAATATGTTCCTACAGCTAAGATCCATTCTTAAGAAAAGAGAGGGAATTTATATTTGTTTTTATTATCAATCATACTTCCTGTACTGGAGAGATCCTATTCCTATACCAAGACAATCTTATTCCTATACTTAGAACAAGTATACTCTTGTACCAGAACAAGTCTGTTCCTGTACTAGAACCGATCCATTCTAGTACCAGAACTACTATATTCCTACTCCAAGACTACTTTGTTCTTGTACCAAAATAAACCTACACCCAACAATCCTTCATTGCTTAATTTATAAATCAATACGCTAGGTTCATCAAGCATGAAATTGATAAAAAAAAAAGAAGGAAAAATTAACTTAAGAAACAGTGAAAGAAATCTGAAATCAAATGCAAACTTCAGTTCAAAAAGATAAATTGGTAAAGATCAATGGAAATTCTATCAGTTTCAATAAACGATAAACTCCTGATTTTAAATAAATAATAACTAGCTAAAATATTCCAAAATCAAACCCTCTCTGAGTGTTTATCAAAGTGTGGCATATACCCTGCATATGAATGCATTCATTCTTAACATAAAAGCCTTTGTTTCTCAATCTTGGATTTAGAAAACAACATCCATGATTCTTATACTGAAAATGATGATCCACGATCATTCATTAAGGAAAGGGATATCATTTTAGCATAATATTATACATATATGGATTAATCCAATCACACAATTACGATTTATATTTCAATTAGAGAAGGCCGTCCATAAGGATATAACTCTTTGAACATACCTAAAATCATCAAACTCTACAACCCTGACTATCATTCAGAAATGATTCAAGAAAACATTTATTAGAGGAAAAGGACACATTGCAATGCTTAGGAAAATAAATAATAATGCTTAGTCTGAAATAAAACATACAAAAAACACTCAGATCTAAGGTCACGTAATGGAAGAAAGATAACCACAAGAGTATTATCACACATGCACGCTCAACACAAAGAAAGCAATCTTCTAACAAGTAATTCCTATACCTAATTCACACAACTTTAAAATGGGGAGAACGAGATAGGTTGGTTGGGCCCTAGGTAACCAACTCGTTTCCCTTTTAAGAAAATGATGAACTTATATGAGAGAGGTTACCATTACAACAAAATAATCAGAGCAATAGATAGAAATTGGTATCAACTACGTTTTATTAAGAGAATCAAAAGTGTTTTCAAATATACATGACAAAATTATGGATCCAGGCCCAGAGGGATATGGCGATACAGATCTCAAAAATACAAAAGTGTCAAAGGCTTCCAGATTATCACTAATTTATCCTATTACAAAACCCTAATTTATACATATTCCATTGACTCTTGGCCGTAGTGAATCAACTTAACACAAAAAGTAGCAGTTGAAGACTGACCTCCATCTTTAGAATTCCCATAGCACTCCAATCTCTGTATAAGAAATGAAACAAATCTCCAACGACAGTTGCATGCCATTTCCTATCGACAATTGTGATACATTTGGAGGCAAGCTTCATCAAATCAACCGGTTGTGAAAGTTTGGTGCAGGAACCAAAGTGAGTACATGAATATCAGGATCCTGTATCAACAACTTTGACTTCGATTAATGACTCATACTTATCAAGCCATAAGGAAATGTAAATTAATAAGTTACATGAAAACATAAACCTATTTAACCTTTTTAACAAATGATAAGCTTATATAATCCATATCCAAGAAAATCATTAAAAGGAACCAGGAATCATATGTAAAAGGCTTAATTCAAGTTGTAAAACATAGGTTAAGGTAGAATAATTGGAGGTAAGGATAGGGTAAAGTAAGGAAATTTTGACAACCAACAATATAATTTTTATAGTGGATGTGAAATTGGCCGTTTTTATATATTTTTAAAATTTTATGGACAAAATAAAGTTAAAATTAACTATCTAACTTCACTCCAACCCTCCTGTTTGTCACATTTTGGAAATATTCCAAAATATGTAATTAGTTAGATTGATGTCATCGAATACTCAAATAGGAAAACAAACATGAGGTTCCTTTCTCCATCTATAAGGTGAGAGAATGAAAATTTGAAACCAACCTAAATTCCATTAAAATATTTGCTTCTTTCCATCAGATTAATGAATTCCTCTAGAATCTACAATCAATCATGCTCAAGTACTTTATGTCATCAAATAGTCCAACAAAAAAGTAAACCTTAAGCTCCTTTCTCCATCTATACTTTTGTGAGAGAATGAAAAAAACTGAAACCAACCTAACTTCGAACTTGCACTTGAAAATTCAATGTTTGCACAATAGAATAGTAATTTCAATTGTAGAGGCTCACCAAGTCCTCCATTGATACCTATGTAAACATGAATTTATTTTGGAAGAAAACGATTTCTAAGGCCTTTAGAGAGTTGTTCTTGAGTGTAAATCCCGCACATTAATCCACAATCATTAACATACATTCATCCTTTTGAAAGTGTTGTATGTTCGCATTTTTTATACGTATTTTTTTGGTTAGTTACAAAAATTTTCGAAACCATGCTACCAACCTTGGAATTGCTGTTCTCTACAAAATTTTAAACTCTCTATTGTAGCCATCATAAATTTAGGGAATATGTGGCTACTTGCTGAGTACATCTTGGTTAACTTGTTCTCATCACAAATTATTTCTAGGTACATACATCCTTTTGAAGACATTGTTTGGTTACATTTTATAGAACCCTTGTCTTGGTATTGATCCTTAAACATTCATGGATATTCCACTAGACAGTTCATCACACCAGATATGATAATAATATATTAAACTTCTGAATTTTTTAGACGATTACAGTTTTATTAGACTTCTAGATTTGTAAATTTAACTATAGTTATTGCACGCATGTAAATGTAATTTATGCAGAAAAGTAGAGAATGAAAAATAAGCTCACACACACACACAAGACACAATATATGCTCTAGGAAACCCTTTCGGGAGAAATCCCAACTGGAAGGTGAGGTCGCTTCGCTATCTGTCTCTACGTGGAAAATAAAGTTGCAGGTACAAATAAGTAATGCATGTGGCCCATGGGTTGATACAATGTAGAGGTGCTCTCTGTGTGATCTACCTCTTATATCTCCTAGCTATATTTTCGAAACTATGCAACAAAGTTCTCTCGAAAGAATGGAATGCGTCTTACTCCTCATCACCCAGTTATAACATAGTGTGATAGCCTACTAGTGGTTAAGATTGACTACATCAAATCTTAACTAGAATTACAATATAAAATCTCCAAGAGTATTTTACATCGAAAACAAGTGACTAGTCCATTTTCCATGAATAATGGGGGATGGTGTGACATCCTCCCGAACTACAGGTGTCAAATTTCGAGTGGCATACCTTTTGCATACAAACTCTGATTGACGCACTTCTTGAGTCATTGGAAATATATCCTCTTGTAAAATAACATGAAAGGGTACTGTACTAAAGCGTCAAAGTTTTCCCCCCAAAAAAAATGTGATTTGATGCCTCAAAATTCTCTCGGAAGGTTTCATACTGCCAAACTGGGTCCTGCTCATAAAAACGGTCCCGTGAGATGATTCCCCACTTTTTCCACCCTGAATGCATTGATATGGATGAAAAATAATATAATGTTCCAATATGGATTTGGTAAGTACTAAGTATTTCTAGTTCCATGAATTTCTTACACAATACTACCAACATTAGCATATTTTTTGTTTGCATCCTAAAAAAAGCCTCAATTTTCTTTGGTAGGCATCATATATTCACATAAGTATATATTTGTACTTGTTGAGTACTACTTGGGAATCATTATTTCATTATAATTTCTTGCACATAAAACACTACGTCTCATGTCAATGTGTTAGTAAATTCTTGGATGAAATATCAAGCTTGACCATTATGCTTCTCTCTTGGCTTAAAGAAAACCCATAATGTTTCATACCAAAACGTTGTTGATTCTCGGATTACTTCACTGAATACTTGTATGAGGAAAAGTTATTAGAATTCATTTTGATATGCACATGCTCATGATTTGATATTTGCATAGTCTTTACATGCTACTTGTTGAGCCCCTTAACATCACTAAATATATTTTTTAAAGGGTGCTAACTCAATGGAAGAGAACCTTTCTTATAGGAAAGGTGTTGGTGGTTCGATTCCACCATTCCCTATCATGAAATAATTAATGATATTGTAGCTTAGTTTTAATTAAATATTTCTTATATTGATATATTTCAATTCTAAGAATTTTGTCGAACTTGTTGTTTTATATTGTATCTAAAGAGACAATAATGCTTTTGTTATAATTGTCTTTATAGAAATGATTTTTTAAGACAAGAATTTGAGACACTCACCTAAAGACAATATGTAAGACAACAAACAAGTTATTTTTTGTCTAAAGTTAGGACAATTTACACAAAAATTGTTTCAAATATTGTCTTAAAACCCCCCTTTGTGTTGTAGTGCACTTAATAATTATTAATAATTAAATAGAATTGTGGAAAATATACATTTATGTGTCTGATGAATAGTGTGTTTTGTATTTGGATAAGTTTGTTATTGTGCTCATTGATGATATATTGGTCTATTCTAGAAATGAGGAAGAACATGCTCAACATTTAGTAGTAGTGTTGAGGTTGTTGAGAGAGCATCAATTATATGATAAGCTCAGTAAGTGTAGTTTCCTTCTGACTGAAGTAAATTACTTGGGGTATGTTCTCTCGAAGGAGGGAATTGTAGTAGATCCAAAAATGACAAGAGCCATCATGGAGTGGGTAGCTCCTAAGAATGTGGATGAGGTGAGATCCTTCATGGATTTGGTAGGCTACTATAAGAGGTTCATCAGGAACTTCTCACAAATTTCTTGTCCTATTATGACATTGTAGAGAAAATGTAAGAATTTTGAATGGACAGAGGAGTGTGAGGCTATTTTTGAGTAGCTTAAGGAGTTGTTGACACATCCACTAGTGTTAACTAGATAGAGAGTTTGCAGTATGAACATATGCTTGCAAGAAATGACTTGGTATAGTTCTTATGGAAGATGGACAGGTGGTATGTTATGAGTCGTGGAAACTAAATGAGCACGAGAAGAACTATCCCACGCATGATCTTGTGTTGGCAGAGATTATACATGCATTGAAGATGTGGAGGCACTATCTTCTGGGCAGGAGGTTTATATTGATGAGTGATCAGAGTGGTTTGCGATATCTATTTGATCAACCAAATATGAATGGTAGGCATGCATAGTGGTTGGCTACAATTAGTGAGTTTGA
Source organism: Pinus tabuliformis (assembly GCA_031772625.1). Classification (NCBI taxonomy): domain Eukaryota; kingdom Viridiplantae; phylum Streptophyta; class Pinopsida; order Pinales; family Pinaceae; genus Pinus; species Pinus tabuliformis. The sequence goes on along the minus strand of CM062805.1, from coordinate 85,576,703 downwards.
TTTCGAGATCCAGTATATCAAAGGTAAAGAGAACAGAGTGGCAACAGGTGGGTGCAGGTAAATCTGTTCCGGATTTAAACAGAAACGCAAAAAATTATAGATATAACCATAAATATAGATATGCAGTAGAAATAACACTTCATTTCATTAATATCAAATACTGAAATATGCTTACAAAATGAATGGAAATAAGACTAGCTCAGGCAATTGTAGCTTATCTCTGAGAAGAGATGTGATTGCTACATGCCTCTGAGCTATGTTACAATGAGGCTCAAAGTCCTATTTATTATTGAAAAACAATGGAAAACCCTAAACATCGAAAAAGCTAACCCTAGGAGATGAAGCACCAAACTATGGACCCCATTTGGGTAAATTGGTACATCAATTTCCCAAGGTCGCAGCTTTCGTATACAATATTTGTTTGATGCACACAATACCTCATTATAAGGATCTATCCGAGGACTACAACTTTCGAGTGGCCAAAACTGATCAACAACCCATGTTGGTTCCTGTTTTCCCAAAAAAAATTGTTTAGGGCTTGAAAACGACTCTGGAAGTTCAGGACACAAAAAACTGCCAATAATAGTAAATTGTTCTACAAATAAGAAAACTAAAAAACCGAAAGAAACAATGGTGGGGGTCCAAGTGAGATATGTGGGTGGCCACCAATATCCACCTGGATCAAAATCACTTAGAAGTTATGAGTTTCGATGGGATAGATTTACAGGATAGGATCTTAAAGGCAAGTTAGCAAAATGTCAGATATATGGATATTGTGCATAGGTTACAACAGAGTACTAGTACATTTACAAGTGATGGTACATGTACAAGTACAGGTGATGGTACAGGTATAGGTATAAGTGATGGTACACGTACAAGTGATGGTACAAGTACAAGTGATGGTATAGGTATAGGTAGTGATAGGGGTATATGTAGTCATACAAGTACTGGTATAGGTGCACATACATAAGATGTGGACTATTTCCTTATAGTAGATGGATTGGTAAGGTTTCGAGATAGGAGATATATGTCAGATAACATTGAGCTCAAGAAGGTGATTTTGAGGGAGTTTCATGTGAAACCGTATTCGGGTCACCCAGGTTATCAAAAGACACTGACAATAATGAAGATATTTTACTATTGGCCAAATTTGAAGAGGGATGTAGCAAAATTTGTGGCTAGATGTTTTTATTTTCAGCAAGTGAAGGAAGAGTGTAAAAATCTAGGTGGACTGCTACAACTGACTATGATTCTGGAGTGGAAATGGGAGGTCATTTCCATGGACTTCATCAGACGGTTATTGAAGAAAGCGAGACAACATGATTCCATCATGGTTATTGTGGATGGATTGACAAAGGTTGCACATTTAATTCCTTCGAAGTCCACATTCTCCATTATGGATGTAGCACAAGTATTTATTGGAGATGTGGTTAGACTACATGGTGTTTAGAAGAATATTGTGTCAAACAAGGATTCGATGTTCACATCCAAGTCTTGGAAGGAGTTATTTGCGGGTTTGGGCACAAAGTTGGCCTTCAGTACAACTTATCATTTGCAGACAGATGGAGAAATAGAGAGTGTCAATAGGATATTAGAGGACATGTTGAGGAATTATGTGATGTATTAGTAGTGAAAGTGGGAACAGTACCTTCCCTTCGTAGATTTCACGTACAACAATGGTTATCAAGAGTCGTTAAGGATGAGTCCTTTTGAGGCATTGTATGGGAAGAGTTACAATACTTCTATCAATTAGAGTGGTCTGGTTAATAGGGTAATGATTGGACTAGACATGTTGGCAGACATGGAACAATAAATGCATGTTATATATAATAATCTAAAGTCAACCTAGGAAAGGAAAAAGAGTTATGCAGATAAGAATAGGTTATTCAAGGAGTTCTAGGTTAGGAAATAGGTGTACTTGTGCATCAAACTAGAAAAGAGCTCCTTGCGAATTGGATCATGTGCCAAGATGGCACCAAGTTTTTGTGTACCATTCAGCATTGTTGAGAGGATTAGGCCAATAGCTTATCATGTAGTATACCTAGGGGGAATATTCTGGGGTACAGAGGTAGGTACCCAAGGGAATAATGTAATAATGTGATGAGCCATAGTTAATACATAAAGTGGTTAACCCGCATCATGTAAGGGACCACGAGTAGTTAGCAATAATGTGATAAGTCCATGGTATTAGATATATGGTATTGAGAGAACAATGGTAATGACCCATGGTATTGTATGTATGAATCCTATATAGAGGATAGTGACTCCCCATTGAAAGATGTCAAGGATTATTGTATTGGCAAGCATACGGCTTGTGGAGTGTTCTCCTTCCTTAAGGAGTGATTTTATGATGTCACCCTACCTTAAGGGTTTTGATTAATAAAGAGAAGCATTTCTATTTTCAAATATCGTTATTTCTAGGTATATTTCTATTTTTATATATTTGTAGGTTAGATATTTTACAAGTGGTATCAGAGCACTTTCTTGGACAAAGAGGGAAATATTTTATTTTTATTTTTTGCAGGAAATTTTTGGGCAGTGAATTTTTAGATCTGATATGAAGCTTTTGATGCAAAATTTGCAAAAAAAACTACATATCTAGATTCTTTGTGAAAAAATATCCAATTTCAAAAAACAAGTTGTTTGAATCGGAGTCCGGATGAGGGAGATATCGCTGATTTAAGAATCAGCTATTTTTCTGACAAAAGTTCATGGACGATAGATCACCAGTTAATTTTTGTAGTTTTTTTAAGGAATTTCGAGAAAATAATTGAATATTTGAGATCCTCTTGAAAAACTACCCAATTTCAGAAAACAAATCGGTCGAATCAGAGTCTATATGAGGGAGATATTGTTGATTTAAAATCAGCTCTTCTTTTAGAAATTTCTATGATGGCAAGATAGCTGCAGTGCAAATCTGATATTCCAGAGTACCTAGATTGAGATTTCTATCACATGGGAAAATGCGGAATGGTCATTCCATTTCCAAAAATAGGTTATCATAAGGATTATGAACAATATTGATCGAGTTGTGGCCATTTTAAATTTTCGCCAAGTAAGCGATTTTTTTTCAAAACCCTCTTCATTGCTTCTAGCAAGGATTTTTTTATAGGGAAAGATAATGGTCCTACTCTTGAAGAATTCATAAACTATCTTAGGAGACCCTCTCCGAAACATTGGAAAGGTTTAGTAAGGCTTGGTTTGAAAGATGAGGTTGCCATATGGTGGTGCTCAGTTGACAATAAGAAGTTGTTAAGCCTTACTAATGAATAATTTGAAAAATTACTTTTAGAGAAATGGTCTCATGCTAGAAAACAATATAATGAGAAACATGTGGGTTTATTTTCTACTAATATCTCCTTATTACAAGTTCATGGATGTATTCAAAATGAGAAGATCATTGTGTCTATAAATCCTAGGTGCAAGAAAAATCTTATAAATGTTAATTTGGCAAAAAAATTGCAAATTCCAAGAAAAGACATTGAAAACACACAGATTGAGAATGAGGATGTTCAAGTTTATAGATATTTGAAGATTGTCATGGAAAAGTATGTATTGAATTCAAATTTTTATGCTTTAGATATTACTAATGTGGATATCGTTTTGGGATACCCTTGGATGGAATCTGTGGGTACTATCAATATTAATGTGCAGAAGAAATTCCAGAAGCTTTAGTATAAAAAGAATAAAATTACATTACATAATATTTCCATCAATAAATAGGTAGAGTCCAAGGAGGCTGAAGAAGAAAATGTTATATATAGCGATACATCAGATGAGGAGTCTGTGGTTGAAGTAATACCAGAAGATAATGAAAAATTTCAAGTGCCACAACATGTACCAGATACCCATTAGGTGGTGAATTAAAGAAAGATACACCATTGGTTAAAACTTCAGCATATCACGACCCACATCACACAGCAAGAAAACAACCAACAAGATGGCAACAAATCACAACAAGGAAAACGACCCCCACACGACAGATAGAGAGGTGTGCAAATCCAACCACAACACATCAACACAGAGGAACTATTAGGATCAACCTCCATCTCAAGCGAGCGAGACACGAGCTAGATCGAGGGTTCACCTTTCTCTTGGATCGCTAGATGCATGTGCATGGTACCAGTGGACTTCTCTGTTGAGTAGATATTATTATTTGTGTTCTTCTTATGTTTCAGGGACAAAACAGGTTTAAGGGGAGTGGAATGTAGTATACCTAGTGGGGATATTATGGGGTACAGAGGGTGGTACCCTAGGAAATAATGTAATAATGTGATGGGCCATAGTTAATAAATAAAGTGGCTAACCCACATCATGTAAGGGACCACAAGTAGTTAGCAATAATGTGATAAGCCCATGGTATTAGATATATTGTATTAAGAGAACCATGGTAATGACCCGTGGTATTGTATGGATGAATCCTATATAGAGGCTAGTGACTCCCCACCAAGGGATGTCAAGGATTATTGCATTGGAAAGCATATGGCCTATGGAGTGTTCTGCTTCCTTAAGGAGTGATTATATGGTGTTACCCTACCTTAAGGTGTTTTGATTAATAAAGAGAATCATTTCTATTTTCAGATCTTGTTATTTCGGGGTATATTTCTATTTTTATATACTTGTGGGTTAGATATATTACATATCGATTTGTACTACCTCTGACAATGAAATTCCATGATGTTTTCCATGTGTCATTGCTTAATAAATAGGTCAGATATGTTGATCGTGTGACTGACAGGTCTGTATTGCAGTTGGAACCAGATGGAGAATTTCAGCTGGAGCCCTAGTGTATATTGTAGAAAAGGGTGCTCGTGCTTCGAAACCAAGAAATTGAGCAAGTTAAATTGTAATGAGAGAACTTTGGTCTTGATGAAGCTACATGGGAGATGACGGATCAGATGCAGGCTATGTATCCTTCCTTGTTTGCTGATTGAGGAAAAGTAGTTTTGGCTTGGTGCTTTGGTGTGATTTTTGTAGTTGTGGTATATGCTTTGGTATGTTATTTGGTATATGTTTTGGTGATGTTGGTTTATGTACATATCTATATGGATGTAAATACATCCATGAGTTATGCTATAAAGATCTAATAAATGGTATGGTTGTCATGTGATTATAATTTTATGTTTTTTATGTTTTCATGTTGGTTTGCTTCTCAGGAGATTGATCATTGGAAATAATTCAATGTTCTAAGTTATAAACATTCGTTGACAATATGTTTTTCTTACAACAATTTTTTGTTTATAGTTGTTGTTGAACACCAAGGACGATGTTCCCCAAGGTGGAGGGTTCGGTAACAACCCTGGTGAAAATCGTATGTAATAAAAGCAAATAAAGGAAAAATAATAAACACGTATGATGGGACACTTATTCCAAGTTGAATGTTGGGAAACATCCTGGTGATGGGGATCACTTTTGATTGACTAATGGCTAAGGAAATTGGAAAAGGAAATGGCTAAGGATTTGGAAAGGCAAAGTGGCATTTTTGGCACCTTTATTTATGAAAATAATTGAAATTAGGATAAAAATGAGGTGAAAGGTCACAGGTTGCATGTGAGGAGGAAAATAATGGAAAATGAAGAAAATAGAGGCCTCATTCATAAAAAGGTTTCTGAGAATCAATTGGTAACCTTTTTTCAGTTCAGTCTTGGAGCTCTCTCATTATTCTTTCTTTCTCTTATACTCTTCAAGACTTCTAATATTCTTGGAGCACTCTTAGGGGGTGTGGCATACTTGGATTCTTCGAGCAAGAAGGCAAAGGTAGAGAAGCAAAGCACAAGAAGGCATCGAGATGAACAACTACATCATAATTTCTTGCAGTTACCAAGTTGCATATATGTTTTCTTGACTAATTTTGGCATGAATGGAATATGCATGTGGTTTGTTGGTTTCAATCTGCCATTGGCATGGAGGGTGGTTGAGATTGACAGTGGATTGACTAGCCTTCCCATTTCCTAGATAGCCATAATGATTATCGGATTATTTCATTGTTGAGATTTTGGTTGGTTCTCATGTTTCCTTAGCTTGGGTTGAGTTACTCTTTTCTAGAGCCTTGGTTGGACAAACACTCGAGATCTCGGTGGTAGTTATGGGTTGAGTTACTAGTACTCGAGCCTTGGTTTGAACAAATGCCCTATAGCCCTAGAGGGTTCGGATAGAGATAAATTTGATGATGGTTTTGTGATGTACAACCATGAGGTGGAATCACTGTATGAGGTGGACGGCCACTGGATGCCTTGGATGAGTTTTTATTGATGTGTTCTATGAGATCCACAATCATGCTTGGTTTTAGGGCCTAAATATACCTTAGGCTGAGAAAGGTAGGATCTAGGGTAACATCAAACCACGCTTAACCTGGTAGCTAGCCCTACCAGGTTGGGAGAGGGCTCTCTCCTTGTCAATCTCAGAAAAGATGGCCTATGAAGCTTGAGATGACTGATGTGATGACTGATTTTGGGCTAGGTATGTGTACAGAGGTGTTTGATTGAATTTAATGATGTTTTGTTGGCTCAAATGTGAAAGGCAGATTTAGGTCTAGTGAATGAGACTCAGTTTTGCAGAGATCTCTATGGGGTAAGGTAGGCAAGTGATTTTGTACTTCAAATTAACTGAGATGGAGAGCTTTTAGATAGGTGAGGAGTTAGAGATGGCATGAAAAAATCAAGGATCCTCTTCGAATAGCTGAAAACATAGATAACTAAACAAACCCTAAGTCTATCTTTCTCTTTTCACCTCCTTGATGCCTTTTTCAACTTGGCTTTCAAATTCCTGATTCTTGCGTTGCACACCATATTTCTTGACAAGTAGTGGTATGTGATGTTTCTCAACATATTTTTCTCATTGATTGCCTTCTCCAGAATCTTCTTCAAGTGGATATTTTCCCTCTCCAACCAAGATTCAAGATCAACATTGATTTCTTGTTCAAGTGTTGTGAGCTTGACTTTCCTCCGTTTGGCAGCTTGCTGGTTTTCTCGTATGTTTCGTAGCTCCATTATGGTTTGTTGATCCTCTAGCTGTTTGTTTCTTTGCTCTAGATATTTGATTATACAGTTGGCTCTTTCTAGGTTGAGAGATAAATGCTGAATGTCATCTTGTTGCTCATGGACGATCTCTCTAAGCTTTGAGCTTTGTGAGCCCAAATCAGTGTCATCATCCTGAATAAGAATAAAATCTTTCTCCTGCCCTCCTGAAGGCCCCTCATCCTGTAATGGCCGCTTGGCCTTGTCCTGTACCTACTCTACTGATGGAGGAAGTGAGACCCCTTCCACCCTGGGTGGAGATAATACTCGCTTTGTTGCTGCAAACAACCTTCTAGTGCCCTTTTGTTAGGTGACAAACACTGGCACACTAGCGGTTTGTGTCTCATGAATCTCCTACTGATGTGAAGGTCCACTTGTCTCATGAAAAGTTGTTGGAGGTACTTGAGGACCTGTGAAGACCTCATGTGAAATTAAATCCTCCCATGAGATGTTCTGTAAACCAAGCTGATGCATGACCACAATCTTGATTAGTGCAAAATGATATATGTTGTTATACTGCTGCTAAGGAGTCTTCTTGTGCACTAAGGTGGTCATCTTCTCAATGTTCCAGCAAATAAAGTAGGGGAGATTCATCATTCTCACCCTAGTGAAGTGCATCAACAATATGATATGATAGACATACAGGTGAGAAAACTAGCCCTCACAGCTGAAATACTTAATTATGAGTTTCATCAAGGGAGCATATGAGTCTTTCAGATACCATAAGGGAAAAACTCTACTGAGATGTCTTTGATAACCAGCCTTGATGTATGGCTCATAATATTCTCGGTCAATCTGCTGCCCTTTATACCACTACTCACCGACATTTAGAATGCCAATTACTAGAGAAATAGACTACAGTGTCTTGGTGAATGTCACACCTCCTAGAGTGACTTGGCCATTTTGAAGATGGAGCACAAACAACCCGGCCAGCTCATGATGGTACTGGACTCTCTCTACCATCTCACAAAAATGATAACAGGATTGGTGTTAAAAGCATGTGATAGCAAGAGGATAGGCGTGTAGCTCGGCAAGTGAAGTAGGCTCCTCTCGTATATGTTTGCCACCCTTGTGAGGTCTTCTTGGTGCATGCATTTCTCTAGGAGAATCACTGTGTGTCTCCTCATCTCGGTCATAGGAAGGATCAGACTCCATGTTTGCAAATGTGTGAGTTTTCTTGATGAGTATGAAGAGATTTATGGTGTCTTTTGGTTTTTGCTATCAAGGATGAAAATGTATGAGGGACTGTGAAGGGAAGTGTATGAGGGGTTTTGGGAATGTTGTTGACAAGTTTTTTGGGAAATACGGGGTTTAGGGAATGGTATGTAGGCTTAGGGACAACAATTAGGGTTTAAGAATTTGTAACTAGGGTTTGGGATAGTGGGAGTTAGGGATATGGGTTGATGAAACTGGAAAATAAACGAAGGAGTCAAAGAGTGAGGGAGTGATGGAGTGGAATTGGCAGCAAAAACACAAATTATAAACCCTATGCTATTGTTTTTTAGCAAAAATTGCAAGGAGGTAGGGCTTGAGTTTTATCTCATTAAATCACCATAAACTATAAGAAAAACTCATTCACTGGCAGTGGAAGAAGGCTTGACTTACTTGAACAAGTGGAAATTGAGCAAATTTGGTAGTTTGAATGAGTTTATGGGTGAAATCGAGCTTGAAGCCCTGTGCCCCACACCACAAACCCAACACGCTGCGCCTTCTCTATTCGTCACGCCAGTGTATTTTTTGCACTGTGGAGGGCTGCCCAATGCGCCGCGCCAGCCCTATGCGCCGTGCCCACAACCCAATGCGCCATGACCCTGAAACTTGAACAGTTTGCTGTGATTTTAATCTTTTTCTCCAACACGACCTTTCTCTTGCTCAGTCCTTCTCCTTTAGATGCAAATGAGCTCTTTGAACATGAAAAATGATTTATATACAAGAGATTTTATTTTTTCACTCATAAAACCCACTTTTGTAATGTTTGCATTTTCATTTACTTTTCAAACTTTGTTTTTCGGCAGTTTACTTTATTTTTTCCTTTGATGAACTGAATGATTTTGACTTTTTGTTTGCCTTGCAGGGGATGGAGTTGTTGAAGCTTGGCAAGGTGACCAGGGTTGCCACTGAAGTTATTTACATATGAAAAAATTGAAATTACATCAAATTTATACATAAAAACATAAAATACTCTGTTTTTCCTTAAAACAAGGTTTTGAGGAAAGATCAATCACTGAGTGAGTGACTGTGGAAATTTTTGTTGCTGCAACTTTATTTTACCTCCTCATGTGGTTGTTGATTATCACTGAGCATTTTGAGACCTTATTGACGAAAACCCTATGCCTAATGAGACCTAAAACCCTAAAAATAACCTTTACAGATTTAAAGACAAAAATTATCTGCAGATGACCTAGATGAATGAAAATATGCCAACACATGAGGGAAAATGTATAATAAGCCACTACCGTCAGATGATCCATGATCCTAATGGAATGCAGTTGATGGGGTGAGACAACTGCCATGCAATGCAACAAGAGAATTTGATCACTGACGGAGGGATGAAGATACCAACACTAACACTTGGAATATGGCATGGGGGTGAATGGCTGAACAGAGATTTAGCTCAACCATTCTATGGTTGAGTGGAACATGGAAGTCCCATTGCAGGTTTGGATTTTCCATCATTAAAGAAAGGTTATTTCTCCTTATATTTCTATGAGCATTTTGATGGATTATATGTCGTCTACATGGTTGTCCTTTCATGAGTATTTCTCATGCTATAATGTTGGTTATTTATGTGTTTTGTGAGAAAACCTATGTATGGATTTCATAATGTTTTTAATTGTAATTGAATGATCAATGTATCTATGACATAATGGATCAAATGGCAGTTGATGTGTTGAGGCATCAATGGTTCATAATAATTATTAGCTAAGTATGAGACCCCTATGCTCAGAACTATTATTTACACATGTAGATTACATATTCGTGATGTGTTTGATGAAATGACTGTTATGCATACTAGGGTTCCTGTCAAGGTATTGGATAAGAATATTCTTTAGTACTATCATTTCCATGTTATTTTACTATTCTAAAGGTGTCATCGAATTTTGGGCAGTGACCTAGGCCCTAGGCTTGTAAAAGTGGCTCAAATGTCAGGGAATCTAACATAACACTGAAAAATTTAGTCTCTACACATTGGGAGGAAAGCCTGTGAGAGTGAATTTGGGTTTCTAGATGTTTTCATGCCTATTATATGAGAGTGGCTGAGGCTTAAATTGTCCAAAAACTCAGTCTGACCCAAGGGAAAGCTATCTAAAGTGTTGGATTGGTTTTTGAGGGTCTTGAAGCTAATGTTGAATGTATGTATGGTGTGTTTCCATCAATTCCACTTCGTTAATGTTACTTAGAAGGTCGAATCATATCATAGTGGCCTCTCATCACCTGTTTACCCTCGCTGGCTAGTTGCTTGGGTAGATGTGTGAGGAGGGCGTTATAGAGTGGTAATTGAGCATGGTTCACCCCTCGAACTAGATAGGTTATGTGTTGGTCATGCATGCATGTCAGTTGCATGTGTGTCTCTCACACTTGCATTCCATGTGATTGTTGCATTTTGCATGATGTTTTCCATGGTTGTTGTGATATCGTCATGTAGAGTTGATGTGTTTTACTATGGGATGCATCGTTGTGAGTGTATGATTGGTGACATGTCAATTTTTGTCGATTACATGTATCATTGTGGTATGCTCAGTTACATTCTTGCACATTTTGTTACATTCTTGTATGCTTGGTTGCATCTTGCAAGTTTGATTTCAAGTACCGTTCATTCATGATTGAGCATATGTGCTTATGTATATTTCTTACGCATGTTCATGTTTGCATGTTGTCAAGTGTACAGTGATGTAGTGGTTGTTTTCATGCATGAGGTGGTGGTGTGTGTTGTTGTTATGGTCATGCATTGATGATTGGATCCTAGCTAGAATGACAGTTGCATGGTTATCTACTTAGACGTTATGTTCTTATATGTTTTCATGATTATGTTATATATGTATCACGCTGATTTTTTGATCTGGCAAACAAGGCATCCTCCCCAAGCTATATTAAGGTACATTGGTTTATTGTGATATGGTTTATCTGACATGATATACCTTATAGCAAGAAATATCAAATGGATAGAAGGATGGTTGACTACAAAGACTCTCTCTATGAATCAAAAGAGCATTATGGTGTTGCGAACTCTATCGATTTGGCAGTTACACTAAGAAGCTTAAAATATTAAATAAGGAGTTGTAAGAGAGATAATGACATAATCATGTAGGTTTAGAAGAAACAAATAGAGGTAAATACAATAATACTTCAGAGTTTGTTAGATTTGGAGTGATAGGGATCACGTCAAATTAGGTATGAGAAGGAGGATAGAACTAATGGGGCATATTGTAGTCTATCGCATGGTGGTCAAATGTTAGATAGAGATGATATATTCAGAGATGGAATATTGTTGGGCACTTTGGATGGGAGAGGGGATAGACACAGTTGTGATTCTATTTCTGATTCAGATAGGAATCATGATCATCATCATCATCATCCTTACAAGAGGAGTGATACAAGATACTTGCTGGATGAATTTAAGAAACCAAAGCAACCAACATTTGATGAAGAGATGAAGAAAACACAGGATGTAGATGCATGGTTTCTTGACATGTGTAAATTGATTAGGTTGCATAACTATTCATATAACATGAAATCTAGAGTGGCTACATTCAGTCTCAAAGGTAAAGTAGACATTTGGTGGGAAGATGTGAAGAATGTCACATGTATTCATGAGGAGGATTTGACCTGGAGTGAGTTTGAGCAGTTATTCAAGACAAAGTATTTGCGAGATGGATACTTTGATGACTAGGTGAAGGAATTTTATGAGCTAAAGATGGAATCTATGACAGATGATGACTAAATTAGTAGGTTCTTGGAGTTACTGAGGTATGTTCCTTATCTCACGGAGGAGAAGGCCAAGATTCAGAGATTCATTAGTGGATTATCATTTGCATTCAAAGGTATGATTGAGTTTGATGAGCCTATCTCATTGGAGAATGCCATATGAAAGCTGAAGCATTTCTATGAACAATCAAAGTGCAGAATTGAGATGAAGCTAGACTAGAGAGGAAATTCAAATAACAAGGGAAAATGGCACAAGAAGTGAGTAATACCACAAGATTCAGGTAACAAGGAGAATATTGCACCACCTAAGAGGTTCAACACATTAGATAGAGGATAGGGACATAGATCTGACGAGTAGAATAAGGAGTCTGTGCAGTGTTGGACTTATGGAGGAGATTATTGTAGGAGGGATTTTCCATAGTACTAGAGTGGTAGGCCTAGATATACAGTGCGCATGAGCCACAAGCTATTGGAGATCTAGGTCAGCGTTTTTTGCATATCTATGCAGCATTGAATAAAAAATAGGAAGAGCATTAAACATCTATCATTGAGATGGACGATAATATTTGTGGTCAAGTTATTTCTATTTTGATTGAACTTAGATCTAATTATAGCTATGTTAGTCCTGACTTGGTGGATAAGCGTGGTTTGAGTAAGGAATTCCATGCTAAATCTTGGTTAGTGCAGTTGAATACAGGTACGAAGAAGTGAGCTCATCATTGGGTAACAACTTGTGCATTTGATTTAAATGGTATGCCGACCATAACACATTTGAATGTATTACTGTTGGGATCATAGAGTATGTTGTTTAGCATCGATTGGTTGTGTCATCATAGAACCAAGGTAGATTGTTATCAAAAGCCCATTGAGTGTGTTGATTGTAATGGAGAACCAAGAGTCCTATAGGGTAGGTGTTAGGGCCCTATAATTTATAGGATCAAGTGATCATTGAATAATTTCTTCCACCACAAAAAATGAATAAATGTGAAAGTGATGCTAGCTTAACTACCACTACTAGCCTTCTGGATTTGTAAATAATGTATTTATGAAATTGTGTGCATCTTATTTAAAATGCCACAATCCCTTTCTTCTTGAAACATATAGTTTAATCATGTTCATATTGTTTCAATTTATGTTAATTATGTGTGAGTGAATAACTTAGCCAAATTGTTTAATCTTGGCTAAGATTAGATAGGTAGAATAAATGAATAAAGTTAATCCAACTGTATAATCTAGATTACTATAGTTGAGTAGATTAGTTTAGTGTTTGAAATAAATATTTTTAAATCTCTTTACAGTGAAAAATTTGGCAGGGTTTGCATGTTTAAATGCACCCTCATTTTCTTTACAAAAGCATTAGGATAGGAAAATAAAGTTTTTTGATGTAATAACTCTAAGTGGTTCATTTTCCTAAGTTTTGGACTTTGGGTTATTAAGCCTATTCACAAAACATATTATGGAACCAGCCACTACTAAATTGCGTACCTATTACCCTCTCCTGATTGTCTATCATGTTAATCCAACGACTCATGATAGATTTTGGACCCCCCTGTTACAGGTCTATTTGGGCAGATCACTCCTAACATTCAGATCAATACTTTTAGGGCTCATCAAACCCTAATTCAGTTATTACATGCTCTAGGGAAGTAAACTCATTGAATGCATCCTTATATGAAAGTTTCATGGCCTGAAGCCCTACTGGAAATCCTCCTTAGAATACCAAGATAGCCCAAGCCTTGAGACAGTGCACTACAGAGAAGGCAGACCCACTTTGGCCCGCACTGCAATGCACCTATGCCCTCGTTAGCCTATGCTAGGTGAGATTGAGAAAAATTTACATGGGGTTCTGTTAATATTCCTTCATTCTAGATTATTCTAGAAAGTTTCCATCTCTTATCCCCTCCTATGAGCTCAAAATTGGATACGCTAAGGATCCATTAACCTCTTACCCTCTCCTACCTTTCTGCATGGAAACTAAGTCCAATATTGGAAAGCCATTCAATACCCTCATTTATGACAAAACCACCTCCATTTCCTATAAATTGAGTACTCATCATAGTGATCAAGGGGCTAGAATCTGAAATTTGTAAGAAAATTTGATTGGTTTGAGGATTTAGCTTATGTTAAGCAATGTTATGATGATGGAGTGTTGAGCTTTTGATGTGGCGAGGGTTGAACTGGAGCTGGAGGAGTGACACAGAATCAAACTGTATTGGGTGATACTATACTCTTCCTTCTACATTAATAAAGAGCTTATTCCTTTCCTCATATGACTGTTCATATCTGTGATCATTATGTGCTTCAATGTATTTGATTCCATTGTTTTATAGTTGATAGTTCATCTATTCTTTGATCATTTCTTCTTTATGTTTCTCTTGATGCAGGTGCCTTTTGAGTGGATTTAGTTCAAGTAAGAGCGACAGGAGTGATTCAAAAGAGATTTAGGTAGCGAAAGGCAACAAGTAAGTTCCTCTATCTCATCTATCTTCTATAAGAAAAGGTTGAACTACTTTGTTTATATTGTTCTAGGTGTAGTCACCCACCTAGGGAAGATGTGTTTATCCGTAGATGCAAATTCCATGTAACAAATTTGCGAACATACTAGGGAAAAAATGTCGTTCTTGGTGGCTTACCCTCATCATATTACACCCTAGCAGAGTTTGATAGCATTATTGATCTTATTTCAGTCTTTTTGAAGTGTTTTTAGACAAAATTTGTGCTTGAATGTCCCTTGAATTTACTCTCTGGCACCATTGCAACATTTGTCTTGACACAGTGTGTTGCAAAGCAGCCCTTGCCTTAGAGACAGTGCACTACAAGACATTTTCTCCCTCTCTGGTCTATGTTTATTCCTCTCAGGCTAAAAACCCCACCTTTGGTTTAATTTTTATGAAGTTGTTTCTCTTGATGTTTGTTGAAAGATCAATAATGCTCATGGTTCTGAAATCAACTTGTATTTTTCTTCCTAGCCCTACTTTGGCCTTGATTGTTTAGTGTTTCTTAAATGATTTCTTTATCATTATCAATTCATTGTCAAAGTTAACTTATAGTCGATTAATCTTTGCTAAAAAAAAGTGTCGTAAAAGTCCTCATTTCTTTCAAAAAGGAACTGTTTTTGGGTGTGGAGCCTGATTATCTTTTTTATTCAAAGGTTTCAGTTGGATGTATACCCAAGGAAGACTATACACCCCTCCATGTGGGGGGGTGCGGGGGGGTAAATACCCCTCAGCTAGGGGGTCCGCGGGCCAGCGGTCCCCCAGCGGGGGTTCAAGGGCAGCGCCTCCGAAGCTAAAAATAGATTTAAAATTGCGTTGTAAAAGTCTAGTAATTTCTAGTCAATCTGGGCCATTCATTAGGCGAATGATCTGATGCTAGAAGTTATGTTTAATTTAGGGTTTTTTCCCTAGAAGGCAACCCCTCACTATATATGAGGGAATTGTATTGCGTCTATGTAGATCTGTATTCTAAGTGAGAAAGAGAGAGGAGATTGAGAGCGAAGAGGGTGTTACAGCGGATCTGTTGTAGGTTGTATCTCTTCAATTTTCTAGATAATATAATAAAATAAGGACTGGCTATTTCTTCGTGGACATAGCCCAAACTGGGTGAACCACGTATATCTATGTCTCTCTTGTTTTATGCATTTTCTGTGTTTATATTTCTACAATAATTTATGTGTTCCATTTCTCTATAATATATAATTTTCTAATAATGCATATTAGAGCCGAAGGTCTATTTGGCTGATAAACTTGTAGGAGATAAGGGTTTCTAGTTCGAGTGGGAGAAATGGCGGAAGATGGTAGATTTAGGGTCGAAAAATTCAACGGCCAAAACTACCAACTATGGAAGATGCAGATGGAAGATTATTGTATCAGAGAGATTTGTATCTACCATTGAGTGGAATGACAAAGAATCCGACGTGTATGACGGACACACAATGGGATATTCTGGACAGAAGGGCACTTGGAACAATACGGCTGTGCCTAGCGGCGTCGGTAGCATTTAATATTTCAAAGGAAACGACAACACAAGGCTTAATGTCGGCATTGGCCAAACCATATGAAAAATCCTTGGCCTAAAATAAGTTATTTCTTATGAAGCATTTATTTAATATGAAGATGTCAGAAGGTGGATCTATTGTAGATCATTTAAATGATTTTAATACAGTTACAAGTCAGTTAAGTTCTGTAGAGGTAAATTTTGATGATGAAGTTAGGGCTCTATTATTTCTGTGCTCATTGCCAAAAAGTTGGAACGGTTTAGTTATGGCCATTAGTAACTCTGTCTCTGGATCTAGTACTTTAAATTTTGATGATATTGTCAGTGCAATCCTTAGCGAGGAAATGCAATGAAAAATCTTTGGTAAGACATCAGGTAATGCTTTGACTGCGGAGACTAGGGGAAGAAAAATGGAAAGAGGAAAGAGCTCTGGATATCACGGTAAGTCAAGAAAAGCCAGATCCATGTCTAGATCGAGGATAGTGTGCTGGAAATGCAGGAAGAAAGGACACCTGA
The DNA here is from genome assembly GCA_031772625.1 of Pinus tabuliformis. Classification (NCBI taxonomy): domain Eukaryota; kingdom Viridiplantae; phylum Streptophyta; class Pinopsida; order Pinales; family Pinaceae; genus Pinus; species Pinus tabuliformis. Next base: position 85,560,249 of record CM062805.1, on the reverse strand, counting down.
AGAAATACTGCAAGTCTCGGAATGGAAAAGAAGGAGACACACATCAAGAAACTAATCATGAAGCGGATGTAATAGCTGATGTGTTACAAGATGCTTTGATTATTTCTTTAGAAAATATTATTGATGCCTGGGTGGTAGATTCAAGCGCCTCATTCCATGCCACACTTGATAAGCAACATTTTCATGATTATGTTCAAGGAGATTTTGGACAGGTTCGATTGGGTGATAATAAACCCTGTAAAATCATTGGAATGGGTACAGTTTTTAGAAAAAAACAAAATGGAAATCAATTGCTATTGAAGGAGGTAAGGCATGTTCCAGATCTGAAGAAAAATTTTATTTCAGCAGGGCAGTTGGGAGGTGAAGGTTGCATAAGTACTTTCATAGATAAAACCTGGAAGGTCACTAAAGGATCCCTGGTAAGAGAGAAAGGAAAAAAGGTTGGTACATTGTATTTATGCAATGGTATTTCTAATTATGTTAATGCTTTAACCTCTATAGGAGAAGATACAGCATTGTGGCATCATAGGCTCGGGCAGATGAGTGAGAAAGGGATGGAGATTCTTCACTCAAGAAATTTGTTGCCAGGTTTGAAGCATGTTGATTTAAAATTCTGTGAGAATTTTGTTTATGGAAAACAGAAGAGAGTGAGATTCCTTAGAGTTGGGAAAGAAAATAAGAACAAAAAATTAGAGCTTTTGCGTACAAATGTATGGGGACTTGCTCAGGTATCATCTCTTGGTGGCTCTCATTATTATGTCACTTTTATTGATGATGCAACTAGAAAAACCTGTATTTATTGTATTCGAAATAAATTTGATGTATTTGATACTTTCAAGAAATGGAAAGCTTTGGTTGAAAATGAGACAAGGAAAAGGTTGAAGTGTCTCAGATCAGATAATGGAGGTGAATATTGCAGCAAAGAGTTTGATAGGTACTATTTAGAGAATGGAATTTGAATAGAGAATACAATTCCATGAACACCACAAGGAAATGGTGTGTTAGAAAGGATGAACAGGACAATCATGGAGCGTGCAAGGTGCATGAGATTGCATGCAGGATTGCCTTTACAATTTTGGGAAGATGATATAGATACTGTTGTTGATCTAATAAATAGAGGGCCTTCAAGTTCCTTGGATGGTGGCATTCCAGAGGAGGCATGGACAGGTAAAAGGTAAACTACTCATTTTTAAAGACTTTTGGTTGTGAAGCTTTTGTCCACATTAACAAAGAAAATAGAACAAAGCTTGAGGCAAAATCAAAGAAATGTACCATTATTGGATATGGTGTTAATGATTTTGGTTATCACTTATATGATTATGAAAATCACAAAATAATTAGGAGGATAGATGTAATATTCAATGAAAAGGTCTTGTATAAGAATTAGCTGCAGGAAAAGAAACAAGAAAAAGAAAAAAAAGAATACTTAATGCTTGACGATATCACAGGAAAAGTGATGGTGCCTGAAAATCGTAATGATCAACAGCTAGAACAACAACCACAACAGCAATAAGCACTTCAAACATCTAAAAGTGGTGTTATAAGATCTACCAGGATAAGTAGACCTCCTAAATGATACTCTCCTTCATTATATTATGTATTATTGACTGATTCTGGTGAACCAAAATGTTACGAAGAAGCAGTGCAGGTAGAAACTAGGAAGAAGTGGGAGCAAGCCATGAAAGAAGAGATGGACTCCTTAGCACATAACAAGACTTGGGACTTAGTCAGGTTGCCTATAGGTAAAACAGCATTGCAGAATAAATGGGTTTACAGGCTGAAGGAAGAAGATGGAGGGAAACAGAGGTACAATGCTAGACTTGTAGTGAAGGGGCTTGCATAGAAGAAGGGTATTGGTTTTGATGAAATATTTTCTCCTGTTGTTAAAATGACTGTAATCAGAACTGTTTTAAGTCTAGTAGCAGTGGAAGATTTGCATCTTGAGCAGTTAGATGTAAAGACAACCTTTCTCCATGGGGATTTGGAGGAAGAGATATATATGTTGTAGCCACAAGGATATGAGGTAATGGGAAGGAGAAACTAGTGTGCAAGTTGAAGAAGAGCTTGTATGGCTTAAAACAGGCTCCAAGGTAGTGGTATCTAAAATTTGATAGGTTTATGTCTGAACAAGGTTATAGTAGATGTCACTATGATCATTGTGTTTATCTCAAAAGGAAAAATGACGACAGCTATATTATATTGTTATTGTATGTAGATGATATGCTTGTTGTAGGTTCTAACATGCAGGAAATAAATGTGCTCAAAAGGAAATTGGCAAATTCATTTGCAATGAAGGATTTGGGTGCTGCAAAACAAATCCTTGGTATGAGAATAACTAGAGATAGGAAGAATCACAAATTAACATTGTCTCAAAGTGAATACATAGAAAAAGTGTTGAAAAGGTTTAATATGCAGAATGCAAAACTAGTTAGTATACCTTTGGCTAGCCATTTCAAATTAAGTAAGGAGGCGCGTCCCAAGACTCAGAAAGAAATGGATCATATGTCTAAAGTTCCATATGCATCAGCAGTTGGAAGCTTAATGTATGCAATGGTTTGCACAAGGCTTGATATTGCATATGTAGTGGGAGTTGTAAGTAGGTACATGAACAATCCAGGAAGATAACATTGGATGATAGTGAAGTGGATTCTCATGTATTTGAGAGGTACCACAAATCAAGCATTATTCTTTGGTGGTTCAAACATTGCTCTACAGGGATATGTTGATGCATGTATGGCAGGTAATAGATATAGCAGGAGGAGCACTACAGGATATGTATTTACTGTAGGTGGAATAGCTGTCAGTTGGGTTTCAAAAATCCAAAGTGTTGTTGCACTTTCAACAACAGAAGAAGATTATGTTACTGCTACAGAGGCTAGTAAAGAAATGATTTGGTTAGAAAGGTTTCTGGATGAATTGGGTAAGAAGCAGGAGTTGGGCAGGTTATACAGTGATAGCCAAAGTTCCATACATCTTGCAAAGAACTCTGAATTTCATTCCAAGACTAAACATATACAGCTCAAGTACCATTTCATACGATCAGTGTTCGAAGATGGAGAGTTGAAGCTGGAAAAGATACACACTAGCTAGAATCTTGCAGATATGCTAAAAAAAGTTATAACCAGGGAGAAACTGAGAATATGCTTAGCTTCAATTGGTCTTCAAGTATGATGAAGAAGATGAGAAACAACCAGGTCCAAAGTGGAGTCATTGTCTAGCAAATGAAGTAGCGGTGGAGTTGCTATAATTAGTCTCCAAGTGGGAGATTGTTGGGTGTGGAGCCTGATTATCTTTTGTATTCAAAGTTTTTAGCCGGATGTATACCCCAGGAAGACTATACACCCCTCCACGCGGGGAGGAATTGTCCCCCCCCGCGGGGTCCGGGGGGTAAATCCCCCCGGCTGGGGGGTCCGGGAGCTAGCGGTCCCTCGGTGAGGGTTCAGGGGTGACGCCCCAGAAGCTAAAAATAGATGTAAAATTGCCTTGTAAAATTTTACTAATTTCTAGTCAATCTAGGCCACTCATTAGGTGGATGATCTGATGGTAGAAGTTATGTTTAATTTAGGGTTTTTTGCCCTAGAAGGCAACCCCTCACTATAGAGGGAATTGTATTGCGTCTATGTAGATCTGTATTCTCAGTGAGAAAGAGAGAGGAGATTGAGAGCAAAGAGGGTGTTACAGCGGATCTTCTGTAGGTTGTATCTCTCCAGTTTGCTGGATAATATAATAAAAGAAGGACTGGCTGTTTCTCCGTGGACGTAGCCCAAACTGGGTGAACCATGTATATCTGTGTCTCTCTTGTTTTATGCATTTTCTGTGTTTATATTTCTGCAATAATTTATGTGTTCCATTGCTCTATAATATATAATTTTCTAACAACTTTCGTAAAGTCTTCGTTCTTGTGAAAAGATTGATTGATTGTATGTGCATCTAATTCCTTTTCTGTTCATATAAAAACTAAAGGGATTGAAGAGAAAATATTGCCTTATGCATATTATATTTTGTTAATGCTTGATAGGAATAATTTGGGAAAATTCATTAGGTTTTTTCTTTGTCAAATATCTGATTGCTCTATCCCTTATTAGCTACGGTTTTAATTGTTAATTGAATGAAAGAATGTTTCTCATGTTAGTTTCATTCTAGGAATTGCAAACATACATCACGTGGTGAACCTTTGAAAGGAAAATTCTTAAGAAGATTGACTTAAAATTTATCTCAATTAATCTAATGGAGCATTGTAACTGAATGCATAACATTTAGAGGTTCTAGGCTAGAGACATGTTCCAGCATTGTAAAACATAGCGGCTGTCATTAATTGTCTGTGATACATTCCATGTGTGATACCTCATTCCACATACATAAGTATATCATACCTTGTCCACAAACCTTTGGGTATGTAGGGCCGTGTTATAATACAAAAAGTATAAAGGAATGCTCTCACTATGTGGTTTCGTATTAGACAACACTAACACCGATTGGGCCTCCACATACTTTTTGGTATATATGGGAGGACTACAATAGGTTTCTATCCATCCTTAGTTAACCAATTCGGTCGCCTTATACACTGTGATACACTAAACACAACATTCGAGGAGATTGCCTACACGTATGTTAAGTCCTTGGTTTACTGAGGCAGTATATTGCAGTTCACAGTTGCTTGGTAATCCTTTTGCCTAGATTATCCCTCTTTTGTTTTGTTATGTTATTTTGATTAAAATGAATTAATTAACTGTGCATAACATCCTCCACATCACTCAGTTGATCTTAGGATGAAAAATATGGCAACAAATTTAGAGTCCATCGATCAAGGAATTCCTTTTGATGGGAATCCCAGTCCTTTTCCTCCTTTCGGAAATATTGGTACTCTTTATATGGTTACGTTGTCACTTCTGGGACTTACCATCGGATTTCCAGTATGGTTGTTCTCAACCTCCTTGGCCCTGCAACTGAATATTCCTACAACTGAACAAAATCAACCTCCAGTTGGTCCTAAAGTTGAACCTTTGCCTTCTTCTTCGGTTGTTTCTTCCACCCATTCTTCCTCTTCACCTAGTGAAAGTATTCACACTAGTAACCGGGTGGCTAAGAAGAAGAAGAAGAAGAATCAAATTCAGCTGGGAGGCAGCCAAGAAACCATTGCTTTGAATGTAACTTCTGATGAGAAACCGTCTGATAAGCCTCACAAAATTCGATATCCTTGCAAACTTTGTATGGGAGACCATCTTCTTCAAAATTGTTTTGGTATTCTTTAGACCTTAGAAGAATGGTCTTCTCGTTTACATCATCCTATGTCATCAACTTCTGAAGATCATGCTGGTGACACACCATTAACTAGTGGTAGTAAGGTTCATGGAAAGAACGGTAAAGTTAAGTTTCCCTGTAGGTTATGTGAAGAGAATCACCCCGTTCACCTTTGTCCCTATCTAGATGAAGCCCAAAAAGTGCTAGAAAACCATCCTGCTTTTCCGTAGTGAATTCAATCTGGTTACAGGAGACTCTCCCTTAATACTTCACTAGTTGATGAATTGACTGACCCAAATAAATCGTTGGTCAAACCCACTCTCTCTGAATGTGAATCCTGTGGTTCTATACCTGACCAACCATAGGATGAGGAAACAGTTGACTCGATTTCACCTTCAGTTAATCGTACCTTTCCTATAGAGAGTGAGTATGGTACCACTCAGGTTCTTTTCATTTCTTCAGATTCCAATGAGATTGGAGGAAACCCTCTTGTTCCATCAAGATAGGAGGAAAATCCTCCCGTTCTCGTAACTCAAGGGGGTAATTCTCCCATTCTTACAATACAGCCTCCAAGCGGTCTGGTCACTTCCTTTGATTGGAATCAACTAGCAGGACATCGTCTTCTTGAATTTAGATTTATAATATGATTGTATCTGGAACTATTATATATGAAGGTGCGTTTGTGAGTATCCTTTCCTCCACTACTTGGCAAGTGCTCGGCTCATCACCACTTGTTCCTGTTACCCAGAATCTATTGGCTTTTAACAAAGAAACCAGTTAACCATTAGGTATCCTTTCTCATTTTCCTATTACTTTGGGAGGAAAAATTGTTTATCTCAATGTGATGGTAGTCCTAGGCCCTCTAGATTACAATTTACTTCTTAGGCGCGACTATGTTTATGACATGGGAGCTATTGTTTCAAAACTCTTTAGAGTGATGTGTTTCCTACATGAAGGCAGAATTGTCAATGTTGACCAGCTTTCATTTCTCAATCCAAATATGGCTTCTAGTCAACCATATTCCCTAAATGGTCCTTTTGTCCCAATGGTATCTTCCCCTCCACGGGTCAATTACATGGCAACACATTCCATGGCTACATCGACTAACGATCAATTCCGTGATGTTGTGCATTATGTACTAGGGCATTGGAACCAGATCTCTCTAATGGATTGTATCCCTTATAGATCATTGTTCTCCCATATGAGAAGAACCTCTTGGAAGTCATGACCTCTTATGGGTCATGATTAAGGAATCATGAGGATAGTTCCTGGCCTTCTGTCAACCTTGTTAAAAAATGAAACAAGGAATATGAGCATAGTTCCTAGTATTGTGTCAACCTCGCTAAAAAATGAAACAAGGAATATGAGGATAGTTCCCGATCTTGTGTCATCCTCGTTAAAATATGAAACAAGGAATATGAGGATAGTTGTTGGTCTTGGGTCAACCTCATTAAAAAATGAAACAAATGGTATTAGCATAGTTCCTTGTCTTGTGTCAAGCTCATTAAAAAAATGAAACAAAGAATATGATGATAGTTCTTTTACTATGTCAACCTCATTAAAAAATGAAACAGGTCCCAGAGCATACTTCCTTTTCTTGTGTCAAGCTCGTTAAAAAATGAAACAAGGAGTATGGGCAGAGTTCCTTGTCTTGTGTCAAGCTCATTAAAAAATGAAACAAGGTCCCTTGGAGCAATGTTCCAATTCGAGTCTTTGATTAGATATCGTGAAATCCAGGTTGAGTCTTTCACTTGATCTCGTAAATGAACCTTCATTCCATCCACTTGATATCCACAAGTAGTCTACTTAGGTGAATGTAATGAAGCTTGGGGGGCATGCACCTAGAATCGAGTCATTATGCTAGGGGCATGTAAACTAATCTCAAGCATAGTTTTTTGTTTCAAGCTTGTGTAAACATGAAACTAAATCCAAGCATAGTTTTTTTGTTTCAAGCTTGTGTAAACATGAAACTAAATCCAAGCATAGTTCCCTATGGTCCAATCTTGTGAAAAAATGAACCTATCTCCATTATAACCCTTATGATTGCCATTTATGAGCCTCTTCCATTAGATGACCCTTGGTTTTTCTCCTTCTGTTGTCACTATCTACTTGGCTGACCATACACTTTCACTTGGTTGTCTTACCCTTTTTGAGGAACAATTTCAATGAGTGGTCTTATTAGCTAGCCTCTTCACATAAATCAACATGTTTTGAGAAGTTCCAACATCACCGAAACCGGTTCCTATCCTAGTCACCACTCATTCCTCTAACTGGAGTCCTCTTTAAGCTCCTTTTAGAGTCTTCAAATGTGAAAATATTGTCGAGAACTTGTCCTTTTTAGCTCGTTAACAGATTGGAAATGACATCTACTCACTATATGTTTAACCTTTTTTCAGACTGAGATAGATTATTTATGAAAAAGGAATACGTTGATTGAAGATGGTCAATAGGTTCTCCCTTGTATTATTTGATGCGTTTTTGGACTTGAGAGACAAACTTATGAAAAAGAACTTGTGGAGCTTTCTTTCTGTCCCTTCTAAACATGAAAAGGATCGAGTTCTCATTCTCGTTAAACTCATTAAAACATCATATAGTGAAAAACTTGTCCATCATGACAAGACCAAGTTTCACACTCGCTAGGCTCGTTAAAACATCACATAGTGATGGATTCACCTGAAGGGTGGAATTATACTACAACTATAAGTTATCCTCCTCAATCTTGTTGAAAAATAAAGAGGTACTGGCCAACAATGACTAGGGAAAATTGGAGAAGGGATAAATCACCTTATCGTAGCAAATCACTCTTGAACATGACACTTTCACTTCATCTCCATGACTATTTGGGTTGGGTTATTAGCTTGATGGTTATCATACCTATGGTTTATCACACCATCCATCACATTGGTTTTGGGTCAATGCTACGAATTCATTTAGTGTCATCGACATGTTCAAGAGAAGTCACTCAGTAAACTTCATCCTTTGCAATACTCATAAACCTTCATTTTCATGACCGCCATTCTTGAACCTTGTGTCTTCAGTCATATTCCATCTCCAAAATCTTTACAATCATTTCATGTCATTGATGTGGGATACATCAAGGCCCTCCTACGATGAGTCGCTTCTTGTCAACATTAGCACATTATCCAAGAAGTTGACTTAGAAACACCCTTCCAATACCTTGAGGCTTGCATGCATCAATGGCAAGTTTCTCGCTTCCAACGATAGGTTGACATCACTGGACTTCAACCAAAAAGCTTTGTATGGTGTTCAACATCAAAAAATTTATTCACACCATGAAGAATATACTGCACTACCTTGAGGATCATTATCATTATCGGTGATCTCTCTCACGTTTGTTAATGACTTACATCATTGGCTGGTAATTAGAGGGTTTCTTCTGATGTTTGACTTCGGGTCACATATTCACATGGTTAGACTCGTACTTGAGTGAACAATTAAATGAGATAGAAGACCCCGGATCTAATTTCATCCATCCAGGCTGTGATTTCAGGAGAGTAATAAATCATCTGTACGATGGATTTATACTGACGATCATCCCATCATGGGTCTATATCTATAGACGACTATCTATGTACATGTAATAAAAATTTTATATGATGAGTATGGTTATGCCTTCCCTCAGCAATTCATGAAAAATCCAAAATACCATGATCTTATGTATTATAATCGATGCAGGTCAGTGTCCTCCTCAGTTCCTCTCCATGACATCATAAAGCATATCACTCAACATTATCATTTTCAACTTCATGCTTTAGGTGGGAACTGTTACAGGTCTATTTGGGAACATCACTCCCAACATTCAGATCAATACCTTTAGGGATGATCAAACCCTAATTCAGTTGTTACATGCCCTAGAGAAGTCAACTCATTGAATGCCTCCATCTATGAAAGTTTCATGGCCTGAAGCCCTCCTGAAAAGCCTCCTTGGGATACCAGCACAGCCCAAGCCCTGAGATAGTGTGCTGTAGAGTAGGCAGGCCCACTGTGGCCTATACTACAGTGCACTTAGTCCCTCTTCAGCCTACACTAGCCAAGACTTAGCGAATTTGCATAGGGTTATGGGAATATTCATTCATTCTAGATGAGTCTAAAAGGTTCCCATCTCTTATCCCGTCATATGAGCTAAAAATTGGATAGGCTAAGGATCCACTAACATTTTATCCTCTCATCCCTTGCTCCAAGGAAACTAACTCCAAGATTGGAAATCCATTCAATACCCTCATTTATGACAAAACCACCTCCATTTCCTATAAATTGAGCACTCGTCATAGTGATCAAGGGGCTAGAATCTAAAGTTTGTAAGAAAATTATGTTGGTTTGAGGATGGAGTTTATGTTAAGCAATGTTATGCAACTGGAGTGTTGAGCTTTCGATGTGGTGAGGGTTGAACTGGAGCAAGAGGAGTGGCACAGAATCGAATTGTATTGGGTGATACTCTTCCTTCTACATTAATAAAGAGCTTATTACTTTTCTCATATGATTGTTCATATCTGTGATCGTTATGTGTTTCAATGCATTCGATTCCATTGTTTTATAGTTCATAGTTCATGTATGGTTTAAACATTTTTTGTTTATGCTTCTTTTGATGCATGTACTTGTTGAGCAAATTTAGTTCAAGTGGGAGCAATGGGAGTGATTCAAAATAGATTTAGGAAGCGAAAGGCAACAAGTAAGTTCCTCTATCTCATTTATCTTCTCTAAGAAAAGGTTAAACTACTTTCTATTTGTTGTTTAGGGTGTAGTCACCCACTTAGGGAAGATGTATTTATCCGTAGATGCAAATTTCGTGTAACACCCCCTTAAGTGATAATGTTTAATGGCAGGGGGTTTGAACAGTACTTTACGGCCCCCTTATGTGTCGCCACCATGGGATTTCGAAGCCCCCCCCACTTACTAGATACCGCCTGACCCCCCCTCTGAAATTTGTATTTCCATCCCACCTTAATCCACCTTGCTATCAAGTGTCGCCTCCACATGCTGTCTCTGCCACCAATCCTATCACCTCACCTATCCGTACTCCTCTCACTCTCGCCAATGGTCTCATGCCACTGACTGACCAATCCTCAATTGCCACGTTTGTGACCATTGCACCCTCCATAATTTTTTTTTTTGTTTTCCACGTCAATTACATAAATTAATTCCCTAATAAGACTGTTAATGCAATGGTTAAGGCTGGTTTAAGGCTAATAAAAATCAAATTCTCACGTTCAATCACACCTTTTCTCTCTTTGCCTCATGAACATTGTTCTTACCTCTATTGCGCTCTTATCTCATAGTGGAATTTTCGTTGCTTTTTTTTTATAAATTTACAGAGGACTACTACTCTAAGTTCTCGCTAATTATAGAACACATTTCCAAAACCTACTGTTGCACCCTTCCTCTGTTCATTCTCCAACTGCAGTGGCACCCAATTTCACCCTTGTACTAAATCCTATGCTCACTCTCCCTATCGACTTAAACCATATTCCATTCGCAAACAAAGACGACAAGATTTCCAAAACATAGTGTGAAATTGACCTCTTCGAATTACGTTGTTGGTTTTGGGAAAATTTCTTTGATCAATCTGATGAGATACACCTATGGAAATCTAGACTTCCTCTGTTTGTTGTCCCTCAGTCCTATCATTTTCCATAGTTATTTCTAAGATTCCAACCCTCTTACCTTTCAAGCAAGAGGGCTATTATTTCACCAAAAGGTGAAATTATTTTCACCATCCTAGCTGATAGCATAAATCAAATGCTGCAAGCTCCCCATAGTGATTCTCTTTCCCCTTTCTTCCTTGAAGCTCTCATAGAAATTTACCAGAAATTAATCTTCCTCCAGAGAGCTGCCATTTTTCAAATTTTCCTCCTTGAAGACTCTCAACTCCCTAAGAAAAATCCCCCATATCCATCTTCTATGTTCCCTCAAAGGACAAGACAAATTATCTCTTTCTTGTCATATATTCTTGGTTATTGTTGGGTTGTGCAACAGGTATAAATTTACCCTTGATTACATTATCATTTTCCTCCTTTTTATGCATTTTTGCCATGATGTAATAAGGTTTTGATAGAATTTCGATATAAAGTGAGCAAAACTGCTTTTGATGGGAATTGACTGTCAAAACTAACTTTTGTTGCTTTTTATGCAGAGATTAGCGAATGGGACAGCTGTTGTTCAATCTATTAAATAACAAAGGCTAAGCAGTGTGAAAAGAGCGTGTCTTGTGCAGGCAAGTTGAGAAGAGAATCAGGGGGATCAGCCCAAGATGGAAGATTGTCTGATAATAGTATTTGGTCACGAATTCCTCAAGATCTCCTAATCCTGAGGAATCGTAGTTATCTCTTTTCCTATTTGACTATAAGTGGGGAAAAACGAATAGAGTAGAATAGCTCTTGCTTCTTCTACTTCAACTGTAATTTTAAGAGACATCATTATTCTAAAGAACACAACATGATTGCAATGACATTCGAAGTTAATGAATAATATATAATTCATGTTTCATTTTGTTCATGATATTCTGAGTAACTAAGAAGTAATCACTGGTGGCTTGGGCCAGGTCACTGGTGGATTTCACTGCTGTTCCTTGTGTTATAATTTTTCCTTCTTTACTGTAACTTTAACCACTTTGTTTTACAATTTTAGAATTGATCTATTTGATATATAAATCGCTGGTGTATAGTTTGTGCATTCTGTGCATTAGTCCTTATTTCTATTGATTGGTTTCATTTATTTGTATAGTATATTGATTTAATTATTAGGTAAGAATCATTTCTTGATAATTGAAAGCTAGAGCGTTATTGGTTAGATTAGGTGTACTACTTTTATGCAAAAGTTTAGATTTAGCTGAAAGAGCTTTATTATCGCTACGGTGCACTCGGTTGATGTAATTGCAATTAGGACTTTTTGATTAATTTTGAGCTTTGGTTTTCATTAAGATTGAGTTTTGGTGATTGAATAGGTTAATTTACTTGAAGTTACAAGTTTGATAATTATGGTTTGATCTGTTTACTCTTATATTGAAATCAATAAGATATCTTCAAGCATTACTCTTTGTAGATATAACAATTTTCATCACCTGCACATATTGTGTATACTCTTGAAACAAAAGGACTTACCTAGGTCGATAATTAATGTGAGGCATTTAGGAGTTCTAAAAGACACCTTATATGCCCCCAACATTTTGGCACCATTGTGGGGGAGAGTGTTTCTATTTCACAGAAGGTGATGTATGTTTGATATTTGTTTGCTATGAAAGAATTGGGTATTAAAAATGGAAGGTAAGAACCTGCGTACGAACAAGTAAAGTTCTTGCTTCTTTGCCCGCGTTTTAGTGAAATTGCATAGGAATTGAAGTAGAAATAAATGTTTGTATTTATGTATGAATGACTAAGAAGAAAAGAGTAGAGAAATATATAATTTATCCACCTAGATTTGAAAATCCCAAGGGATTGGTGACCCTTGGACGATCAACCTTCTTTGATGAAATCATATGGAAAGCTGAGTCTTAGTCATTAGTAGGACCCCGAACCATTTCTACAAGAAATCCTATTGTAACCCTTCAAGCCGTAGGATCAACATCTATAGCTTACGCTGAGATTCATAGCAAGATTGAAGGGTCTGAATAGAGTTTTCATAACAATGAAAATTCACAGGCTAGTCCTTTACAAGAAGGAAAGTCTTGCAACCTCTGTGAAGCAGAAGGGGAAACAGGTAGTGCTAAAAAGATTAAATCATCAGAACCCAAATCTCCTGAAGTAGTAGTTGAACAGAGGACACCCATTATTCCGGACCAAAGTAGTGCTGTTAAAATAATTCTAAAACTCTCTTTTGAATCCCCCAGGAACAAATATCCAACTCTGCAAATACCTTAAGAATATTGGCAAATTTTTTATCAAATGGCTAATAATTAGCAACAACCTCATACCTACAGACTACAATACCCTATTTTTGATACAGCCATCAATGCTCCCATGAATGTTATTCCATTACAGAATATTGCCACCTTTCATGGGCTAATTTCAGAGGATCTTGATGCATTTATTTTCGAATTTGATGTTTTATGTAGGTGATATGATTACACTACCGACCCCCAGAAGATGAAATTGTTCCCCTCTACTCTGAAGGGAGAAGCTCTGCATTGGTTTATGGAGCTTGGTGGAGGTACCATTACTAACTAAAACCAAATGAAAACAACCTTTCTAAAAAAATACCAAGACTTTTGCCGAACTAGAGAACTAAAGGATGAAATCTTTCAAATGGTAGCTAAGACTAATGATACTCTTGAAGAATATGTAGAACGTTTTCAATATAATCTGAAATGATCTCCTTATGCAAATTTGCCTCCTGAAGTTATTAAAACTACGATGATAAAAGGTATGAAAGACCAATGGGTAGAAACACTAAATTTGATGGGGAAGGGTGATATTTATCAAGAGGATTATGAAAATATTATACAATTGTGCATTAGGTGTTCTAGAGGCAGTACAAAGCTAAAACCAACTGGACGTGATGTGATCACCAGAAACAAAAAAGCCTCGGGAGGGAGCATTACACGAGTTGAAATCGACAATCTGCTAGAAGATTTTAACACTGATATCTTGGGGACCCTGGTGACACAATTACATATCATGCAAGCCAAACAAAAACAGGTCGAAGCAAAATAGAATCTGGCTATTTTCTATCCATGTTGCACAAAGAAACACAATCATACAGAATGTTTGCTACATACGATACAAGCACGCGCCATTTGCATTAAGGATCATGCTACGGAAAGTTGTCCATCGCTTCCTCGACTAAAAGTAGTTTTCAAGGAAGCAGAAGAGGAAGTGGAACCAGTATATCTATTGAGCCAGTGCTTTCAATGACAAACACGTCCAACAGGTATGCCTATAGAACCATCTTTATTCTTTCCTTCTTCGCAATTTAATTCTTAGCAGTATTCATGGGTAGCATGGCAAAACCATCCACCTTTCTCTACCTGGCCACCTCAAGCATTTTCTACTCCACCATGGCCCAACCAATCAAATCCAAATAATAATTGGAAAAATTCCTCTTACCCTCCACCATTCTCGTAGAACACCCCCTATTCCTCTCAATGGTCTCCTTCTACCTCAGAAAATCAAAACTAGCAACCAAATTGGCAACGATCCGCAAACTAGCCTATGGGAACAACTCCTCTGCCTCAATCAACCTTACCAACACCTTACATGTTGCAACAAAATCCTCAACCTAATATATGACCGTAGCTCCCAGCTTAACCTAACCCAAATCCTAACAACAAACTAATCCAGTCAATATAGATTATTGAGAGTCTGGACCCTGAAGTTGAGTTGAGAGAATGTAATGAACTTAAGTTAAGATCTGGACGCGTAATTTCTCAAGACGGGGACAAAAATCTGTAACCTGAGGTTAAATAAAAACGTCTAAATAAGCCTTCGACTATAGATGACTAGCAAATAAAACAGGGAGGAGATACAGTCAGGTAGAAAAATCCCGAGCAAATCATAATTACTTCTCCCCCGTTCCCAGAAACATTGATAATACCTCGACCAATTAGATATCCTGACTTTCGTCTTCTGGGTGAACTCAAAAATCTTTGTATAAAAATACCCCTCCTCCAGGCCATTCAAGATATTCCAATATATGCTAAAACCATTAAAGAGTTGTGTGCAAATAAGTCTGTGAGGAAGACAAAAATAACACCAACTATCCATGTCGTTAGAACTTTGTTTGATTTATTACCAAGCAAAGAGACACCTGTAAAATACGAAGACTTGAGGAATCCCATTGTGATAGTTCAAATAAATGGCAACTCTTTTTCCAATACCTTAGTTGAATTAGGGGCATCCATTAACATTCTTACAATAGAAACTTGCGAAGTGCTTGTCATCACAACCTTAGAACCGACCACTACTTTTCTGAAACTTTCTGGCCGTTCACTCATTAGGCCAGAAGGAACATTACAGATGTGATGGTTTCTGTGGACTCTTGGAAATATCTGGTAGATGTTTTGATTATTAACCCCAGAAATCGGCTAGATGGACATCCCTTAATAATGGGAAGGCCTTGGCTAGCAACAACCGATTCTTATATAGGCTGCTGAACAGACAGTATGACCATAACCAAAGGGAATACTGTTAAGAATCTAGCTTTATACCCTCCTGCACAACCAAGTCTCACCATTGTAAAAAGTAGGAAACACCCATCAACATATTCAAAAGAAAATATTCATTCACCATTGACTGTAGCATATGCGCTTGAATTCAAAAATCAAACAAAAGATGATGTCATTAACACCTTTATCAATCACCCTGCTGCAGTGTGTAATTTGAGATGTCACATGATTGAAGCAGTCCTTGACAATGAGATTGAAGAAGATTCCTTGAGAGACATTAATGACCAACCGATACCAACAACTACTGTCTATAATAGCAAGCCTATTGAAATCGAGCAAGGGAAAATCCTGAACATTAATAGTAATTTGAGTAATGACCAGCAACATAAACTTATCCAAGTCCTTAGGAAATATAAAAGGGCTTTTGCATGGGACTACCCAGACATGAAAGGGATTGACCCTCAGTTGTGTATGAACCACATCTATACTGAGAAAGATGCAAGACCCATTTGACAACCACAACGTAGATTAATCTAAAGGGTATTGTGAAAGAAAAGCTTCAAAAACTGTTAGATGTGAATTTTATTTATCCTATATCTGACAGTAAATGGGTTTCTCTGTTAGTAGTTGTCCCCAAAAAGAATGGAAAATGGCGGATATGTGCTGACTACAAAGAACTCAACAAAGAAACACAAAAAGACCATTTTCCCCTTCCATTTATCGACTAGGTCCTAGATATAGTAGGAGGAAAGAAATTCTTCTCTTTCCTAGATGACTTTCGTGCCTACAACCAAACTCATATTGCCCCTAAAGACTAGGATAAAACTACTTTCACCTGCCCCTGGGGAACATTTGTTTACATGGTATTGCCTTTTGGATTGTGCAACACACCTGCTACATTCGAAAGAGCCATACTTAGTATTTTTGTAGACTTGATAAATGAAGGATTGGAGGTGTACATGGATTATTTCACACCCTATGGAGATGACTTTGATCATGCATTACAAACATTGGAGAAAGTCCTAAAACGATGTATTGCTAATAGGCTATGCATAAGTCATGAGAAGTGTCATATGATGATGATAGAGGGCCTGATTCTGGGTCATTACTTTTTAGCAGCTGGAATTCAGGTAGATCAAACAAAGATACATGTAATCCTCTTAGTAGCTACTCCTTGCACTCAAACAGAGGTACGTAGTTTTTCGGGATTTGCTGGATATTATAGTAGATTTATAAAGAAATTTTTGCAAATTGTTGCACCTTTATATGCTTTGACAGGAAATGCTAATTTTATATGGACTGATAAATGTGACATTGCCTTTATAGATCTAAAACAGTTAGTATCAACAACACCAGTATTATGAGGCCTGAATTGGAATATACCTTTCCAGATTTCATCAGATGCATCAGACACAGCCATTGGAGCTGTTATTGGCCAAGAAGAAGACAACAAACCTTACACTATATATTATATCAACGAAAACCTTACTCCCATTGAGTTGAATTATACAGTAACAAAAAAGGAGTTTCTAGCTATTATTTATGCTATAAACAAATTTAGACACTATATAACTGGATATCCTATATTTCTGTATACTGATCACTCTGCCATTAAATATCTGGCCAATAAACCAATTACAAATGGAAGAGTGACTCGTTGGTTACTAATTCTGTAGGAATTTGACATAACTATAAGGGATCGACCAGGGAAGGAGAACCCCATAGCAGACTTCCTCTCCTGAGTGCCAAGAACAGATGATATAGTGGCAGTGGATGACCAGTTCCCAGATGAACATTTGTTTGTTGTGGCTGTTAAAAAATCATGGTATGCAGATGTAGCAAATTACTTAGCAGTGGGAAAATTACCCAAACATTTGACACCCAAATAAAGGAAATTGATTGTTTGGTGTAGCACTCGTTTCTCCTAGATTGGAGGATACCTCTTCCACACAGGATTTGATATGCACATCTACAGGTGCATCAGTGAAGACGAAATTTATGATATCCTAAAAGCCTACCATGATGGACCTTGCAGTGGAAACTTTGTAGACTACAAAGCTAGACATAAAATTCTATAGATGGGATACTACTGGCCCACTATTTTTAAAGATGCTAATTTTTTTTTTCCAAGCATGTGATAGTTGCCAAAGGATGAGCCGCCCTGGCCAATATGATGAAATGCCCCTACATCCACAGCTGCTGATAGAACCTTTGAGTGTTGGGCATTAGATTTCAATGGGTCATTCAAACTACCATCCAACCAGAAATCGTATATATTGGTTGCAACAGATGACGTAACTAAGTGGGTGGAAGTAGTAGCGTTACCAAGAGCAATAGAGGAAACTGTTATTAAATTTCTTTTCAAATTTTTTGTGTGGTATGGCTTACCCAGAGAAGTAATTATTGATGGGGGACCACAATTCGTGGGTCACAAGATTGCTAATACATTGAAGAATCATCATATCACACACATAATTACCTCCCCGTATCACCCATAGGTGAACGGGTAGGTGGAGAGCACCAACAAAGTTATTGAAGCTATTCTAACAAAGACAATTTCATCACATCGATGAGACTAGGCTGCACAACTTCCAGAGGCCTTGTGGGCATATCACACAACTTGGAGAAACACTACTGGATACACTCTGTATCAACTGGTGCTTGGTAAAGAACCCATTTTTCCCATATAATTTGAAATACAAACACTAGAGACAACCCAGAAAGTGGGACTAGATCTAACTGAAGCCCAAGTTAATAGGTTAGAGCAAATGAATGAGTTAGATGAAGCCCAGCTACCGGCTCTACAATGTATGACACTTATTCAACAGCAAAGAGCCAAATGGCATGATGCCTTGATTAAGAAAAAGACATTTCATGAGGGCGACTGGGCACTTCTTTACGATTCAAGGTTTCAAAACTTCCCTGGCAAACTGTAGACTAGGTGGTTAGGCCCCAACAAAATAAGGCAAGTACACAACAATGGCACTCTTACACTGACCACCATTGATGGGTCTAGTTCTTCTTTTAAAGCGAATGGGCATCGGGTGCTCCTCTACCAAAAACCACTTACCAGAGAATCTTTCTACCAACAAATACGTGAGGACCCCAACATGCAAGTTTTAGCTGTAGAAGGCAATCCTTCAGTAGCTTCATCTTTATAAAATTTATTTCTTCTCTATAAAATATGTAAATATGATTGTTGATTTGATTTGATTTTCTTTTTCATCTTCTCTACTTGTTTTGTTCTTCAATTAATTGAATAGTTGTTGTTCAATCTATTGAACAACACTTTCTTTTTGCGTGATTTGTTGTTCAAATAATTAAATAGCCACTGTTCAATCTATTGAATAGCTATTGTTCAATCTATTAAACATCACTTTCTTTTTGACGTTGTTTCGTTGTTTAATCTCTTGAACAACACTTTCTTTTCTACATGATTTTGCTATTCAATTAATTGAAATGATGTTGTTCAATCTATTGAATAGCCGTTGTTCAATCCAATTGAACAACACTTCTTTTTTTGGCATGTTTTGTTGTTCATTTAATTGAACAATTGCTGTTCAATCTATTGAACTGTCACTATTCAATCTATTCAACAACCGATGTTCAATCCAATTGAACAACACCTTTTTGACGTTTTTTTGTTGTTCAGTTAATTGAACAACTACTATTCAATCTATTGAACAATTGTCATTCAATCCAACTGAACAACACTTTGTTTCTTGACATTTTTTTGTTATTCAATTAATTGAACAGTTGTTGTTCAATCTATTGAATAGCTGCTATTCAATCTATTGAACAACTGTTGTTCAATCCAATTGAACAACACTTTCTTTTTTCGCATTGTTTTGTTGTTCATTCAAATGAACAGTTGTTGTTCAAACAACTGAACAACACTCTTTGCATATCTTTTACTGTTCAATTCATTGAACAACTGCCATTCAATTCAAATTGAACAACAAAATTTTTCTTTTGTGTGATTGCTCTTCACTTGTCTGAATGATTGATGTTCATTCAAATCCTCAGCCCCATTTTATTTTGTTCTTCATTTAGTTTTGTTTTCATGGCATAAAGTACACTACTTTTATGAGGACAAGAATTTATGGACTCTATTGAAGGTAGTTAATACCATTAACGTTATGATTTTTAACAAGACAACTTCTTGACGATAGATTCTTTTCAAGAAAGGGACACAGTTATCTAGATTGCTTTGCTGCATAGCTTTTTGATTTACTTGATGCTGATTGACCATCTTAATACCATGTTGGTTCCACCCTTCCTAGTTATAATCTTCTCTGTTTTTTTAATAAATAATAATATGGGTATACTTTTTTATAGACATGTTAAACTTCCTCCAGCATCCCTCCTATTAAGGAGTATTGAGCATCCCTTTATTTATCATAAAAATGTGTAATAACAACAAAATTTTGTATTCAGATGGAGGATAGGAGGTCTCATTACGAGCCAGCCTACCATGTTCATAAGGTTGTAGCAAAGTGACATTGCCATTATGGCCACCACACCAGGGCTATGATCCATTGGATAGCCAGAACATCCTTGGAATGGGAGGTCTCATCACGAGCTGACCTGATCACTTCTGCTACATCCCAGTGAATGGATTTGTGGTCATCTGGTTACCATGCCAGCACACTGATCTCTTCTGTATAACGACACTACAATTCTGCATTTGTAAATTGAGGATCCTGGTTCATATGACTTAAAAAGCAACCCTGCCAAGGCTATGGATGCCTGCTAACAACAGAGGCTCTGCTTATGGTATTGAAGTTATATCTTATAGTCAAATATTACTGTAATACCCTCTTCTTATTCTTTCTTTTTATCGGAGAATTTATTTCCTTAATTTTTCCCCGTTTTGAACCCTTACACATGAGATATTGTTTTTCGATCAATCATATCATTCTCGGCTAGAAGACTATTAGCAGAGCATCTTTTTGGTATATCGTTGTCCTTTTCTCTCTCGCATAACTTATCATCAATCTAAGCATCTTATCTCTTATTCATAACTATCTTCACACACTCTTCTCTCATTATAACCATACCTCTTTCCATCCTATCATTTATATGCGTACTCTATTTCATTCAATGTTGTACTATTCTTTCCCTTCCCTAACTATCAGAACAAAATTTTCCTTGTCTACTCGGTCGTAGGCGGCCTCTCCTTTTAAGGACGGGGAGGATTCCCATGACACCTTTGCATTCTCTATATTTATTCTGCTTATTGGACTTGATATGTTGCTATGATATCCCATGATCAAATGATATGTGGTAGTATGATAGTCTGAGAATTAGTATTATTAATTATCATGGAAATTCTGCTTGACATTATGGAATTTAGTTGTTACGTCTACTTGCTATTCCATTTTACCAAAGTAATTGTTGCTCTCTACTATGTCTTTATTGTTGTGTTAATCTTTGCAAATTGTAGGGTGAATATAGGAAGAATTCGAGCATTATGGGTGGAAAATCGGTTCGACGAGAGCCCTTGGTGTTGGAAATTTCTAATAGAGCTAGGGAAATTCTGGTGTGTGCAGGATGGATTTCATATTTCACCAGACTTCAGGTCCCTAGCAGTGAAATCGTTCTTGAATTTTTACAACGCTTACAGGATGGGAAGTCCACAGTAAAAGGTGTAAGAATAATAGTATCGAAAGTTGTGATAGCTAAGATTTTTGGGCTTTCGGTATAAGGAGCAGCATGGCCTGAAAAGCATATAATGTTGCATGACACAGTGGAGATTTTTAAAGATGAAAGTGAAAGGCTAACCCGAAAATGCGAGGAAATTCAACCATCCTCTCTGGGAGAACCATGGTGTGAATTGGTGAGTTTCATCCAATAATACATTACCTACGATGGTCAACGGGATGTGGTAAAACCATGTAAATGTAAACTCTTAGCCATTTTAAAACAAAAGCTTACTGTCAATTTTCCATTTTTCTTAAATTCATTATTACATGATATAGCTGATAGAGTAAGATTGGCTAAACATCTTGATACTGTAGTTAGTCATCATCGGTTGATCAAACTGGTTGTTAGTCACAATCTTGCTCAGCAAGGTTTAACATGGGATAACTTTATAGCTCCATCAGAAATTAGGCCAGACCCTGTAATCCAAAATTATGCAACCTTCCAAATTGAACAGCAGAACCCTGTTCCGAAGCGAAAAAGAATTGCTCGAATAGTAACTAGACCTACTAAGCGCAGTTGTTTTGTGAAGATAAATCCAATTCAGAGGACTTTCGTAGATCCTTAGAGTAGCGCCGAGCACCAGGTAGAGCCATCTAGTCCAAATGTTGTACATTATTCTGAACTTGAAGAAGAGGAAGAACCCAATTCTAAACCTAAACAGGAGGAAGAACATAATTCTGAACTGGAATAGGAGGAAGAACCAATTCCAAACTAGAACAGGAGGAGGAACCCAATTCTGAACCAAAATAGGAGGAAGAACATGATTCTTACCCAGAAAATGAAGTAGGGCCTTCTCAAACACCACCTATGAGCCCCGAGATGATTTCTTGCAGGACTTCGAGGAAGGGATGGCCCAGGTTCTTGCAAATTTGAACACATATATACAACTTGAAGGGTCACTCGACCAGAGCCTAAATAAGTCTCAATCCACAGAGGATTCTGGTCACACGAAAATTTTGCCTTCCCCAGAAGCTGCAGACCGGACCAAGGAAGTGCACACATAAATAATTCATGAATCTGATAACCAGTCAGGTGACACAGTTATAGTGTAACATAGCCAAGATGAGCACCAAGATCCCCTAGATACAAAGCCTATTGATAAACCTGTTCCTACATAGAATGCTTCTTAGAAGAAGCCAGTGAAAAAAATAAACTTAAGAAAGTTGAAGAAGAAATACTGGAAGCTTTAGAAGACAGTTAAGCAGTTGCGTCAGAAATTAAAAGAAGCTGCAAAGGGGGAAGCTCCGAGCATTATTCCTGAGTTAGTCACTGTGGCCAAATAGATAGAAATGTGTGAACGTAAGGCAATAGGAACTTAGACCGAATCTATTTCTACACAGATGGTCACCACACAAAGAATCCCTCACATAGATTTGATAGATATGGCTATCCAGATGGAGGGATTATCCTCTCACAATAAAAGCACCAAGACAGAGGAAATATTCAATGATGCTCCATCAAGCAGTGATCCTACAATGTAAGAAGGAGACAGTTCCTCTGCAAAAGTATCAGGAGCTACAGAAGCAATTCCATGATTTGACCATAACTAAGAGTTAAACCTTTGATAAGTCAAGGTAGGAGGAAGAAAAGTTGTGAAAAGTAAAAGCCAAGCTAGATAAAGTCGTGGGTGAGATTGATGTTATTTTCTCTTTATATTCTAATGTCTTATCTTGCAAATCTCCTACTACAAACTATAGTCTGTTTTTATTGGAAAGATATTTACTATTGAAGATTAAAGCTGTCAAGGCCGGTAAGTCAGTCGAATTGAAGGCAACTGAAGAATTTATAAAATGTTGTAAGGAGCATGGGATAAAAGTACAACATCTTCTTTGTGAACTTTATTTGCATAATTTTTTATTGGAAGGGGAGGTGGATAACAATCCTAGCCCTTTTGTTGGGGACATTCAGTTCCAAGCCTTCATTTCCTTCGTAGCAAACCAACTCAAGTGGTCGAAGGCTTATAACACCTTTCGAAGAAAAGAACATGGACTGGATTTGTGGGTAATGGTTGAGCCTACTCACCCCTTGCAACTTCTTGTTAGACACAAAAGGCTTGTGACATAGGAGGGCATAATTAAGATTCTGGGGCCTATACACAAAGAAATTGTGCAAACAGGAAGGGCATATTTCTTATCCATTAAGGAAAGGTCCTTGCTTGCATCCAAACAGAGATGGATAGTCTTAGTCAATAATGTCAAGAACAGAGAACCGTTTAACTACAGGAATTTAGAGCTGCTGCAAGCCGTTTTGTGACATACAATAATATTATCTTGAGGGATAAACCACATTCGCTAGGACATCGACTTAGGATCCATATTATTTGGTACCCTCTTGAAGGATACCATTTTGATTATGAGTTGCATGACGGTCATGAAGGGACAACCTTTGCACTTTTAGTACAAAATCATGGTTTTAGGTTGGATAAAGAAAAAGTCTCTCATGCTTACTCTTTAACTGCATTACATGATAACTACTTATTTTCATGAGGACATAAACAAGGTAAGCAGGGGAGTATGTTGGGAAGTGCAATGGGTATAAGTTTACCCTTGATTCCATTATATTTTTCCTCCTTTTTATGTATTTGTGCCATGATATAATAAAGTTTTGATAGAATTTCGATAGAAAGTGAGAGAAACTTCTTTTTATGTGAATTGGCTATAAAAACTAACTTTTGTTGATTTTTATGCAGATATTAGCGAAAGGGATAACTATTGTTCAATATATTGAACAACAAATGCTAAATAAGGAGAAAAGAGCGTGTCATGTGCGAGCAAGTTGAGAAGAGAATTAGGAGGATCATCACAAGATGAAAGATTGCCTGATAATAGTATTTGGTCATGAATTCCTCAAGATATCCTGATCCTAAGGAATCAAAATTATCTCTTTTCCTCTTTGATTATAAGAGGGGAAAAATGAATAGAGTAGAACAACCCTTGCCTCTTTTACTTTGACTGTAATTTTAAGAGACAACGTTATTCTGAAGAGCACATTGTGATTGTAATGACATTCAGAGTTAATGAAAAATATATAATTCGTGTTTTAGTTTGTTCGTGATATTCTGAGTAACTAATCAGTGATCACTAGCGGCTTGGGCTCGGCCATGGTGGATTTCATTGTTGTTCACTGTGTTATATTTTTACCTTTCTTTACTGCAAGTTTAATCACTTTGTTTTACAGTTTTATGATTGATCTATTTGATATATAAATCACTGGTGTAGAGTTTGTGCATTCCATGCATTAGTTCTTATTTCTGTTGATTGGTTTCATTGATTTGTATAGTAGAATGATTTAATTATTAGGTAAGAATCATTTCTTGTTAATTGAAAGCCAGAGTGTTATTGGTTAGATCATGTGTATTACTTTTATGCAGAAGTTTAGATTCAGTTGAAAGAGCTCTGTTATCGCTACGGTGCACTCAATTGATGTAATTGCAATTACGACATTTTGATTAAGATTGAGTTTTGGTTTTCACTAAGATTGAGTTTTGGTGCTTGAATAGGTTAATTTCTTTGAAGTTACAAGTTTGATAGTTATGGTTTGATCCATTTACTCTTGTATTGAAATCAATATGATATCTTAAAGCATTACTCTCAGTAGATATAATGATTTTCATCACTTGCACATATTGTCTACACTCTTGAAACAAAAGGACTTACCCAGGTCGATAATTAATGTGAGGCATTTAGGAGTTCTAAAAGACACCTTATATGCGCCCAACAGTTACTATTTAGATGAATAGGTAGATGAGCCTATTCTAGGCTTTCTATCTACCCTTTCTTTAGAAGAAGGACCATCAGTCACCTTTGACTATGGTCACTTCTTAGCAAATGTAATTCATGAACAATTCCTTTAGTTTTTAACTGAAGGAATTTTCAGGTACTCTTCAATTCTTATGTATATGTTAATTTTGTTTCAAATAGATAAGTTTCCATTCGCAATGTATAAGCTTAGTCAATGAGGAGAATCTCAGTCAACTGTCATCTGGACTTCCTTAGTCAGAAGACAATCACTAGAATTCAGATTCTCAGATTCCATAGACCAATTTGTGTATGCAACAACTTGTTTTCTAAGTGGGGAGCAGGTTCAAAGGATCAATGAAGACATTCAAAAGGCTTTACAACTCAATGAATGGGTCAAAATAGATGACTGGTAACTTTACTAGTCATTCATAGAAATTCGAGTGTATGGCTCAGAGCCTCCACCATACAAACTGCCTAAGTATTTTCCAATGAGAATATTTTCCTTGGAGAACATCAGGAAAATAATTCATTCATATAACATCCGTTTCATGGCAGCCAAGAAGAAATGTCAGTTCTGGATCAAAAAAAAGGTAGGACCTTTCATTTGCAATAGTAGAGGAGCAGGAGAGGAAGCAGACCTGTTACTGAAAGAAATGAATTTCCCTCTCAGTTTCACTTGGTCTTATGACCCCTTTGGAAGTTAAGAGTGGAACAAAAAGCTACACCTTATGTGCATACTCAGAGGCCAAAAATAGAGAAATATATGAACCAACACACTTGGGTAGAAAATACATTGCAGGAGGCCAAGGAGTAGGTACTTTCCAGGACAGCTTCATAGACTTCCAAACCTAGAGAAAAGATAGACAAGAGACCAAGATATGATGATTCTCCATCAATCATAGAAGTATCAACCAAAGAGTTCAAAATATATACTAATAATATTACAACAAGCTCTAAAATAGACCTCCCATCATAGGAGGACACACAAGGCACTATTGTGCTCTTAGGTTTGAAGACTTTTAAGTTGGACAATGCTACCACAGAGTCCACATCATCATTGGATGCTAAAGATATTCTAGCTACTATTACTCAGACACCATAAACATTCCCAGAGCAGACGCAGTTGGACATTTTTCATAGAAATAAGGAGATTAAGTAGAGAAATGAAACCATTCATGATAATATATATGCTCAGTTTAAAAATCAATCTTCCTCCATCCAACATAGGCTAACCTTAGCATATGATAAAGAGAAGGGAAGAATTCTTATGGCATTCTTGCAGACCCAAG
Organism: Pinus tabuliformis; assembly: GCA_031772625.1. NCBI lineage: Eukaryota > Viridiplantae > Streptophyta > Pinopsida > Pinales > Pinaceae > Pinus > Pinus tabuliformis. The sequence goes on along the minus strand of CM062805.1, from coordinate 85,534,156 downwards.
TCCCTCAACCAAAGTCGGCAATGGATTTCAAACAAACCACTTTTTTAATTTGAGGCAAAGGATGTCCATCCTTTAGATCAAATAGATATGCATAGACAGGCAGGAGAGATGGTATATTGTACATTTACACATACTACTATTACTACCTCTAAACTACAACTTACTTTAAATAATGTGCAGTCTCAGCTCAAATTGGAGAAAGTGTCCTCGCGTCCCAAAGATACCAGAATCAAATACTTGGAAGAAATGTTGATCAATGAAGGCTTTGATCCAAGAAATTCGAAATCCATGGAGGAGATTGTTAGAAAGAAAAATGCTGACATAATAGCCTTAAAGAAGAAATTGAAGCTACCAGTCATAAAAGACCCCCAGGCCAAGGAACTTGGAGAGATAGAACTACAAAATGAAGAGATGTTGAAGATTCTAGTGGAACAAGGTGCACAGATCAAAGCATTGGAACTAGAAATGAACAAGTTAATAAAAGAAAGGGAATAGAGTTCACAACTTGCAGTTGTTCCTCCTGATACAGTTACCATTACCTCTCTACTAAAAACAAGTGTCCCTATAACAGCCACGACAACAGGAACAACATTTTCTACCATGCTTCCCACATCAGTTGTTGATGACTCATTTAAGATAGCTCAATCTATGGAAAAAATGTCTATATATGGAGAACTACTAAAGAATATGAAGATGGAGGTAAAGATTCTACAGGAACAGAGTAGAAGCTTTGAAAATGCCTATATGATAGAAACATAAAAGTCCCAGACATTGTCCCAAAGATTGCAGAAAATGGAAAAACACTGTGCCATGGGAAATTATTTGGCACAGGTAAAGAAAAATATTTGGAAAAGCATCAATGAAGACATGGAGGACATTTGGCGTTCAATCCAAATCATTTTTTAGAAACAGGAGCTGATTGTATGGTCAAATGAAGCCATTGAGTAGGTCAGAAAGCAACTAGGAGATAAACCCAATGAAGGCACTGAGCTCATCAAATTTATCAACTCCAAGAACAAACAAGGATTGGAAGATTTGGAAATTGAAGATAGGACTGAAATGATTTTGGAAGTCGGGAAAGTTCTGACTAAAATAAATTCTATGAAACAACTTGAGGAGAAGGGCTGAATTATGAATGTAAGTATACAAAAATTCTTTGCTAAGATGGAGACTCTCTATAATAAAGGACTTCCAAACTTGTTAGTGATTAATGGCAAGATCAACACATGGTCAAATTACATTGAGAAGATTATAACCAAGGTAAGAGATAGTTCAAACGTTATAGTCGAAAGACTTGGTATGACAAGAAAGGCATTCCTGGAAGCATTGTCATATGATCTAGACATTCAGTATGCAATTCCAAATCTATTCATTGCCCGACCAACATTTTCCAAGTATATTGAACTTGACGAAGTGTACAAAAATTTTATGAACGTGAATATCCCAATAAAACAACATTGGGATAAACTCTGTGATTTACTGAAGTAAAATATAGTTTCAGTGGCACAGCTCAGCGTCACAAAACATGCTAAATTTGAGCGTCAAACAACTAGCTATTCCACCAATTTAGTGCCACCACTTCAAACAGTTTGAATTTCCCAGATATCATTGTAATAAGTTAGCTTGATTCAATTTTATTATTTTATAGATACATCCTAGTCATTCTGACACGATATTTTTTATAATTTTTTTATAAATACTTCATCTTCAGAAGTATCAAGGGTTGGTTTTTGTATGAAGAAACACTATTGTATATTTTCTAAAGTATCAATAGATTACCAGTAATACAAAAGCTCTTTCATAGGATTCTTGTGTCAAGTTGTTGGTGAACTACATCTATCTATTTTATGTGTTTATATTTCTTTGTTTATGGCACATATATGTTTTTCAAATCTGAATTATTCAATAGATAAATAAAGGGCAGAATTTGTTTACATCTACTCTCTATACCTAGCTATGAATAATTTTAATGTTTTCTTCTGATCTTTAAATATAGAATTCAGGTAACAATGCTTTATATTTAAAGTGAATCTTAAATTTTTTCTTCCTTCTACATTTCACAGACCTTAAAGAATCCAGTCAGTTTGGCTACCCTTCTCTGTGAGATCTATCTGTAGACATTATAGTCAATCTTTGTTTTATGTAACAGACTCCATGGCCCAATGGAAATCTAGTTATCAACCAACCATTCAAATACAAATCAAACACCAAAATTCATAACCAGCCTAATATTCAATCAAACAAAGTTAAATCTTACAGAGAGAGCCCTCTTTGAAGTTGGTAGGGCTAGATCCCAGCTTCCAAAGTGAGTTTGTGGTTACCTTCGTGATTGTCTTCTGCAACCTCAGAAAATTACAGAGTGCTAACATTCTGGTGACCATACTAGGGACTTAAAAAATAATCCTGCATTTCATCATCATAAGATTATTTCCTTAGTTTCTGTATCCTTATTTCAAGAAATCTATTGATCGAGACATTGGAAATAAAGGATTAGAGGTTATTTTTATTTTTAAATATTTTTTGGCATTTTGGCACAGGTGTGGCGCTACGGTACAGGTGTTGTCCTTGATGGAAACTCTCTTTGATGACAGATCTCAGTCCAGACTACAAGAATGAAGATAAATTTCATATACGCAGGTTTATTAAGCCCAAGTTGCGTATACACGCTGGTACGCTATATACTAAGTCGCGGATACGCAGGCTCGCTATATACAAAGTCGCGTATACACGCAGTTTCATGAACAGAAAAGAGCGTACATGTCGAGAAGCTTCCCTTTGGTCCATGGTAGTTAGTCCTCGGTACTTGAGCCTATGTTTTTGACCAAGGTATCTCGACAGACGTGTTGATCCCTAGTTTTGAAGTTGATGGTATTGTGTTACTATGGTTTTGGACCGTGGTATTGAGAAGGGCCTAAGGCTATATAAGGAGAAGAAGATCATTAGACATTTGTATCGAAAAAGTCTTGAATATCAAAAAAAGAAAGAGATCTAGTATGCAGGTTCTGGGTTGTTTGATCTAAGCTAAGGAGAGATCTCACCGGTTGATGGAAGACTAGATCTAAGGATAGATCGGGATCAAATGGTTTGAAATGAACTATCGTTATATGGTTGATTATGCGTAGTTTTAGATCTGCATACTGACGCAATGTTATGTTCTGAGTATGACTGATGTCTGGTACAGCTGCAAGTTATGAGAAATTATTTTTAGATCTGTACGCAGGTTGTCTTTGGTAAAAGAGCGTGTATACGCGGGTTGGTTTCATTGAAGTAGCGTATATCTTTTGAAGCTTAATTTTGGGGTTGCAGTTGGGTCTGACTGTTCTGTAGTCTGCTCTGTGTTCTGGTGACTGGGTGTTGACAGGGTTTCAGTGGTTCAGTGATTCAAAGATTGATGATGCTAGTATTGGTTGTTTTGTGCTTCAATGATCTGTTATGAAAATTGATTGTGGTCTTCAGATTGTAATGTTGTGCTTCAGGAATATCCAGTCTGAAAATGTATGAAAAGTGGTACCTGAAGGAAAGAAGATTGTAGGCCAGCACCTACGTACTAGTATCTTAGCTAGTACAAGAGCAAAGGGGGTTGGAGCTCCCTTCCAGGAGAGTCTGGAAAACGAGAGAAGGTTGTAGCCTTCTGCAGGTTGTAGCCTGCGTACTGGTATAAGGCTGCACCAGTACAAAAGATTGTAAACTGAAGTTTCTTATTAAAGAAAGATAGAGACGACTTGCAGCAGGTGGTTTTCACCCACATTGGGTTTCCACCTTATATCATGGTGTTCATGTGTGTGGCTTTTGTGTGATGATCTGTTCTGTTATACTGCACCTGTTTACTATTAATATGGTTAATAATGTCCTGATGCATTTATTGAAGATAAACTAACTGAATCATAAGATTTCTGGTTATACGCTGGTTGCTTTAGACATAGTAGCGTGTACACGCTGGTTCACTTAACTGAAGTAGCATATATGTTTCTGAGTATGAAATTGAAAAAGTTTTATTGATCTGATAATACTGATTCACCCCCCCCTCTCAGTATTATTTCCAACAATTGGTATCAGAGCAGGTCCTTCAGAGAAGCTTGATCGCTTGAAGGTAGATCGTTCATCATGAGCAACTACGAGAGAGAAGCATCAATCAGGCCACCGGTTTTTGATGGGACAAACTTCAATTATTGGAAGGTAAGAGTTACTGCCTATCTTCAATCTCTTGGTACAGAAGTTTGGGACATCGTAGAGACAGGCTACACTTTTCCTTCAGCTACTCCTACAGATTCAGCTGAGAAAAAGAAATATGAAACAAATGCGAAAGCAGTCAGTACTCTATTGGGATGTATATCCCAATCGGAATTCATGAAGGTAATGCACTATAAATCCGCAAAAGAAATATGGGACAAAATTGTCACGAGCTATGAAGGAGACGAACAGGTAAAGCGTGCTAGACTTCAAACTCTCAGGATTAAGTATGAGACTCTCAGAATGTATAATGATGAAAGTGTGGCTAACTATTTCCTTAGGGTAGATGAGATTGTTAATTGCATGAAAAACTTGGGTGAAGAAATAAAAGAGGCTATTGTGGTTGAAAAGGTTCTAAGATCATTGTCCCCCAAATTTGAATCTAAAGTGTCTGCAATAGAAGAAAAGGAAAATCTACGAACTCTTACTATGTCTCAGCTTCACGGAATTCTAACTGCTTATGAAATGAGAAAGGGAGGTCCATCAGACAGAAGAGAAGCTGCTTTCAAGGCTTCATGCAAAGAAGATTATTATGAAGCAAGTCACGTGCCAGAAGATGAAGAAGAAGAATCAAATTTTGTCAGAAATCTTCAAAGGGGTTCTGGAAGGTTCAGAGGTAAGTTACCTTTTAAATGCTTTGCTTGTGGAAGAGTAGGTCATTATGCTGCCAAATGTCCTCACAAAGATAAGAATGACAAGGGAAAGGAACCTGTTAAATGGAACAAGAAACAGAATGAAAAGAAGAAAAGCTATTACACTCATGAAGATAGTGATGGTCTTTCAAATAGTGACGAAGATGAACAGGGTAATAGATATAAACTTTTAATGGCTTTTGAAGATGATGACTACATGGATGCTATAGATGTAGAAGGTTTTTATGAAGAAATGAATAATCTCAAAGTTTGCTTAGAAGAGAAAAGTGCTATTATTGATTCTCTACAATGTCAACTGGCTGAAAAGGAAAAACATCTTGAAAAATTGGAATGTGAGATTGTTTGTCTTAGAAAGGAGATTGAGAAAACAAAAGCGATTAATCTTAAATTTGTTAAAGGATCTGAAACCTTGGATGAGATTATCAATGTGCAGCGTTCTCCTCTGATCAAGACAGGTCTGGGATATAATGGACAAACATCTCAAGCTTCTACCTCTAAAAGTTATCTTGATGCAGCAAGGAGGAGCGAGCAAAGACCAAATAAAAGTCATCAGATGAATCAGGGACAGTTTACCTCAAGAACAAATAAAGACTATCAAGAAATTCGGAGGACAAACAGAAGCTACAATCAGCCACAGGTAAAATCTTCCCAATTTGCCCCAAGAATGGATGTCAATAGAAGCTACAATCGATTGGATGATAGATCTGATTATCGCAGAAATTTCTTTAATGGCCAATGTTTTTCTTGCCATAACTTCGGTCACAAAGCAGCTCAATGTGTTGCCTACAAGACAATCATGACTAGAGAAGCTCAAAAGCAAAGAAGTATGACTGGAACCATGAAGAGGACTTATAACAACTTTTCGGTTCTTGAAAATGAAGTTGAATGCTCTATTTGTAATAACTTTGGTCATGAAGACTCTGAATGCAGGAGTAGGTTCTGGAAGACAACTCAGAAGGAACAAACCTCAAATGTTAGAACATGGAGAATAAAGGAACTGCAACCAGAAAGATGTGGGATAGCCTTTTATGCAGAAGGTCAAGAAAGTCTATGGTACATTGACAGCAGATGTTTGAAGCATATGACAGGGGACAAAGAAAAACTTGAATCATATACCGCATTAGAAAAGGGAAAGAAAGTTTCTTTTGGAAACGATGTCTTTGCAGCCATAAAAGGAAAAGGCGTTGCTCTGTTGAAAGAGAAGGTCAAAGCTGGAAATGTTTTGTATGTTGATGGATTGAAGCATAATCTTCTAAGTGTCAGTCAGATGTGTGATCAAGGAACAGAGGTAATATTCAGATCAAATGGATGTTGTGTTCGTGATCTTGATACAGGTGAAACAGTGATCAAAGGAAGAAGGACTCCAAATAATCTATACATATTTGAAGAAAGACAACAACAATGCTATTTGAGCAAGGATGATGAACACTGGCTATGGCATCGGAGGTTGGGGCATCTAAGCTTTCCAAAAATAAGGAAAGCATGCAAATATCAGGCAGTTCGTGATCTTCCAGATATCAAAATTCCAGACAACACCATATGCAAATCATGTCAGTTTGGAAAGCAAACCAGAACTAATTTTCCTGAGAAGGAAGGATCAGCTAGCATGCCTCTTGAGCTAGTACATATAGATACATGTGGTCCATTCAGAAAAGGAACACCTCGAGGAGAAGAATATTTGATATTATTCATTGACGATTTCTCCAGGTTTGTCTGGTTAGGACTTATGAAGCACAAAGATGAAGCATTCGAAAAATTCAAATCCTTCAAAGCCTTGGCTGAAAATGAATCAGGACACAAAATTAAGTGCCTCAGATCTGACAGGGGTGGGGAGTTTACCTCGAATGAATTTTTCGATTTCTGTGAAGAACATGGGATAAGAAGAGAATTCTCTACAGCTAGAACTCCTCAGCAAAATGGAGTTGTGGAAAGAATGAACAGAACAGTCCAACAAATGGCTCGTGCTATGCTTGATGAATCAGGTACTCCCGCAACTTTCTGGGGTGAAGCTACACATGCTGCGGTTATTATTCTCAACAAAACAAATGTCCGAGTAAACAGCACTCAAACTCCTCATGAGCTCTGGTGTGGTAAGACTCCTTCGGTGAAGCACTTCAAAATCTTTGGGAGAAAATGTTATATTAAGAATACTGATGAGCAACTTGGCAAACTTGAACCAAGAGCAGATGAAGGCATTCTTCTTGGTTATTCTCCACATAGCAAAGCATACAAGTGCTACAATAAAGGACTTGGCAGAATTGTTGACAGCATTGATGTTGTGGTTGATGAGAAGGGATACATTCCTAGGCAAGTTCATCATGAAGACATCGAAGAAGATGAAGGCTACCCTCAAAGACAGAATGATGAAGAAGAACCTCAAGAAGAAGAAGAACCTCAAGAAGAACCATAGGAGCAGACAAGAATAGAAGAGAAGACTCCATCCAGATATGTTCAGAAGAATCATCCAGAATCTCAGATTGTGGGGCAGAAAGAAGCAGGAGTACAAACAAGAAGAACAATTGCAGAAGCTTCAAGCTATTTGGCATTACTCTCTTCCACTGAACCACAAAATGTGAAAGAGGCATGCAAAGATGAATGTTGGGTCAAAGCAATGGATGAAGAACTTGAGCAGATCGAAAAGAACAACACTTGGGAATTGGTTCCAAGACCAAAAGATAAGAATGTCATAGGGACTAAATGGGTCTTCAAAAATAAATTGAATGAAAATGGAGAAGTAATTAGAAACAAGGCCAGACTTGTTTGTAAAGGGTATGCGCAGCAAGAAGGAATAGATTTTGAAGAGACCTTTGCTCCTGATGCAAGACTTGAGGCCATCCGAATGTTCCTTGCTCTCTCAAGCTTTCAAAACTTCAAGGTATTTCAAATGGACGTGAAATCAGCCTTTCTGAATGGAGACTTAGAAGAAGAAGTATATATTGAGCAGCCAGATGGTTTCATTCTTGGGAATGATCCAAACCTTGTATGCAGATTGAAAAAGGCTCTCTATGGTCTCAAACAAGCTCCAAGGGCTTGGTACTATCGTTTGGACAAATATCTTCACCAACAAGGTTTTTCAAAAGGATCAGCAGATAGCAATCTCTATATAAAAGTTGAAAATAACAAATTGCTAATACTTGTTGTGTATGTAGATGATATTATCTTTGGCAGCAATGAAGAGGCTATGAGTCAAAACTTTGCCCTGGTTATGCAGAAAGAATTCGAAATGTCATTACTTGGAGAATTGACATACTTTCTTGGATTGCAAATCCAACAAAATGAAGGAGGTATTTTCTTGTCTCAAACCAAGTACCTCAAGCAGATCTTGAAGAAGTATGGCATGGAAGATTCAAAGCCAGCATGTACCCCCATGGTTACAGGATGCAGCCTCAGTGAAAATGATGAATCAGCAGCAGTTCATCAACCAACTTATAGATCCATGATTGGGAGTTTGCTTTATTTGATAGGTACCCGACCAGATATTATGCATGCAGTAGGAATTGTTGGAAGATTTCAAGCCAACCCAAAGGAAACTCATCTTTAGGCAGTCAAAAGAATCTTCAAGTATCTTCAAGGGACTCAAAACTTTGGCTTATGGTATCCTAGAGATACAGATCTCACTCTTCATGCTTACACAGATGCAGATTGGGCCGGAAGTGTGGATGACAGGAAAAGCACAAGTGGTGGTGCATTCTTCATGGGTTCCAGATTAATATCTTGGTTCAGCAAGAAACAGAGTTCGATTGCTTTATCTACAGCTGAAGCAGAATATGTGGCTGTGGCATCTTGTTGCACACAACTTCTTTGGATGATGCAGACCTTGCAGGATTTTCAAATCACTTGCACTCCACCTGTCACTATCTTATGTGATAATACAAGTGCAATCAACATTTCAAAGAATCCAGTCATGCATTCAAAGACAAAGCACATACCAATCAGGTATCACTTCCTCTGGGAACAAGTGCTTGAACAAAAGGTCAAGTTGGAGTATGTTTCTTCTAAAGAACAAGTTGCTGATATTCTCACAAAACCACTGCCCAGGGAGACTTTTGAATATCTTAGACAAAAGCTGGGAGTAGTTGATGCTTCATCCTGTTGTTGATGCTTGTCTGTTCTAAAGAAAAGTTGGTGTACGCGTGTTGTATAAGGGATATCCGCGTACATATGCTGATTTATGAAGGTGAAGTCGCATATATGGAGTTCTGAACAGCAAGGGCAGACTCTGGTTGGAGAAGGTCTGAGATGGGTATGCCAGAGTCCTTTAGGCACAGTTTCAGGGGGTGCAACAGGCACAGATTCAGGGGGAGCAGCTTAAAGTCTAATAAAGCATTGTTGGCATTTAGATGCTTTTGGTTCTAGTTTACGACTGTTGTTGGTTTCAGGAGAAGGAGCACAGAAGGAAATCTTGGTTGCTGATCTAAAAGATGATTATCAGATGCTGCTGGTGACTTTCATAAGTCTTGGTCTAGATTTTTCGTCTCTATGTCATGTATCTCTTTTGTAATATCTCTTTTATGGTGTCAAGGTCATGTAACGGCCTATGTTGGTTTCCCCACTATGCCTGGGATGAATGATGTAATGTAATTGGTTGTTATATGTAAATTTCTGATGTATCCCCTCTTGGTTGGGAGTATGGATGTATGTATTGAGTCTTTTGGTGATAGGAAGGTCCTTTATGATGTATCAGTCTTGGTTCTTTTTGAAGAACATCTTTTGCAGATCTTGCCTACAGTCAGGGGGAGCATGTTCAGCACAGCAGAGCAGAGATATTAGCATGTACTCAGGGGGAGCACAGCCCTTTGCCCTTGATGACAAAGGGGGAGAACGATTCTAAGGATCTTGGGGTTGCCATCAAGTCCAAAGGGGGAGATTGTTGGCATTTTGGCACAGGTGTGGCGCTACGGTACAGGTGTTGTCCTTGATGGCAACTCTCTTTGATGACAGATCTCAGTCCAGACTACAAGAATGAAGAGAAATTTCATATACGCAGGTTTATTAAGCCCAAGTTGCGTATACATGTTGGTACGCTATATACTAAGTCGCGGATACGCAGGCTCGCTATATACAAAGTCGCGTATACACGCAGTTTCATGAACAGAAAAGAGCGTACATGTCGAGAAGCTTCCCTTTGGTCCGTGGTAGTTAGTCCTCGGTACTTGAGCCTATGTTTTTGACCAAGGTATCTCGACAGATGTGTTGATCCCTAGTTTTGAAGTTGATGGTATTGTGTTACTATGGTTTTGGACCGTGGTATTGAGAAGGGCCTAAGGCTATATAAGGAGAAGAAGATCATTAGGCATTTGTATCGAAAAAGTCTTGAATATCTGAAAAAGAAAGAGATCTAGTATGCAGGTTCTGGGTTGTTTGATCTAAGCTAAGGAGAGATCTCACCGGTTGATGGAAGACTAGATCTAAGGATAGATCGGGATCAAATGGTTTGAAATGAACTATCGTTATATGGTTGATTATGTGTAGTTTTAGATCTGCATACTAACGCAATGTTATGTTCTGAGTATGACTGATGTCTGGTACAGCTCCAAGTTATGAGAAATTATTTTTAGATCTGTACACAGGTTGTCTTTGGTAAAAGCGCGTGTATACACGGGTTGGTTTCATTGAAGTAGCGTATATCTTTTGAAGCTTAATTTTGGGGTTGCAGTTGGGTCTGACTGTTCTGTAGTCTGCTCCGTGTTCTGGTGACTGGGTGTTGACAAGGTTTCAGTGGTTCAGTGATTCAAAGATTGATGATGCTAGTATTGGTTGTTTTGTGCTTCAATGATCTGTTATGAAAATTGATTGTGGTCTTCAGATTGTAATATTGTGCTTCAGGAATATCCAGTCTGAAAATGTATGAAAAGTGGTACCTGAAGGAAAGAAGATTGTATGCCAACACCTACGTACTAGTATCTTAGCTAGTACAAGAGCAAAGGGGGTTGGAGCTCCCTTCCAGGAGAGTCTGGAAAACGAGAGAAGGTTGTAGCCTTTTGCAGGTTGTAGCCTGCGTATTGGTATAAGGCTGCACCAGTACAAAAGATTGTAAACTGAAGTTTCTTATTAAAGAAAGATAGAGACGACTTGCAACAGGTGGTTTTCACCCACGTTGGGTTTCCACCTTATATCATGGTCTTCATGTGTGTGGCTTTTGTGTGATGATCTGTTCTGTTATACTGCACCTGTTTACTATTAATATGGTTAATAATGTCCTGATGCATTTACTGAAGATAAACTAACTGAATCATAAGATTTCTGGTTATACGCTGGTTGCTTTAGACACAGTAGCGTGTACACGCTGGTTCACTTAACTGAAGTAGCGTATATGTTTCTGAGTATGAAATTGAAAAAGTTTTATTGATCTGATAATACTGATTCACCCCCCCTCTCAGTATTATTTCCAACAATATTTGGATCCATAAATAATTTATACTCGATCCAAACCCACCTGAAATGTTAGACAATCCCGAAAGGATACTCAAAAGGATAGGTTTAGTTGAAAGCCAGGGAAGCAATAGCCCCCATTCAAGGTCCAATTGTCTTCTTGAAAACCTTGACACCATTCAAGATATTTAGTTTGACCTACATTCCGAACACATGCTTTTTAGGACTAACTTTGAATATTTTGTTGATCAGATAGTGGTTGACGAAGCTATTCCTCAACTATATAAACCAATAAGACCATCCGTTGAACCTGATTTGCGTTAGCAAGTCCTTTAGGAGTTCGAAAAATTGGAAGATCTTTTGTCGGCCCTTGATCAGGCTATACATCAAGCTTAGATGCAATAGTCTATTGAGCTTTCTACTCTTACCATTGCAACATCCGCTTTATCTCCCCAATCAGTTCATCCAACATCAGTTGGCCCTACCTCTTCTGTAATTTCTACTACTCATCGAGTAGTATCACTAGTAGTAACTTAATTAATTACCACAAATATTATATCTTCTCCTCCCTTAAGACCAAATATCATGGTTTCTCTCTATGCAACCCTGGTTTTACCTACTCAATTCCATGATATGCCCCAGGACTATCAAACTAGGATTCCACAATTTGATGGTAATATTGCTATCACTACATAGTACCACATAGATAGGATGAATGATATTTTTTATCTTCATGAAGTAGATGAGAATGATGTGAAACTAAGGATTTTTTTATTAGAGCTTAGGTGGAGAAGTCAAAAAGTGGTTCGTAAACATAGCAACAGGTAGTATAACTGACCTTGTTGTTTTTCACCAATCTTTCCTAACTAGGTGGAAAATTAAAAAGAGTCCTCTATAGCTCCTTAATGATTATAGAAACCTTAAGAGATGACTGAATGAGACTGTAGAAGAGTATTGTGATAGATTCAATAGGGTTTACAATGAAATTCCCATTGCCATTAAACCACCACTAGGCTTGGCCCTGATACATTTCCCAGAATGATTCGATGTTGATATGGAATATCAAATGAGAGAAAGAGATCCATCAACCTTAGAGGAGATGCAAACAAACACACTTAAAGTAGAGGATAATTTATTAGCCAAGTAAGCTAAGTTAAACTCTAAAAAGAGAGTAACAATAAAATAGGAACCTTCATCTTCTGTCTCTGCTGATTATAAATTAGACAATCTACTAAGAACAATAGAGAAAATGATGGATAGAATCAGTATAGTTGTGTCGACAGTGTTGGCCCTGCCAACATGTCAGGGGATATCCCTAGTAAGAAGTCCAAAATAGACCTTAGACCATTTGGTGTAGGAGTCCTAGTAGTGGGCCCAATGATATCGCCCTGACTGCGGTTGGTAGCAAGGGTGTGACATGTGCAACAATCTAAGGAAGGTGCATGAACGGTTATAACACACAGAAAGTGGGGTGAGTGCACCCCTTGGAAACCTGTGAAAGCACGCAGCTTGGAAGGGAACACATGAGTGAAGAAGCATCACAAACTGTAAAGCAAGTAAACTAACAATCTAAAGTGATTGTTAAACCAACAACACATCTCAATAAGATTAATACATACTTATACAGAAAGAGTCTATACATGCATGCGTAAGCAAATAGATACATATGTCATTAGAGTAAACATGATAGCTGAAATACAATACAAACATATGCATGAAATGTGTTGACTTTGTTATATTAAGAAGTGAAAGTTCCAATCATATATTACAACCATGACCGTCCACTATTCCTGATCGTGGAACATTACAGTCATTGCTGCCTGCTCCTCCAAAGAGATGTACTAGCTTTGCACTATGGAGAAGACAAGACTCATTACAATACTCTCCAAGCTTTCTCTAAGATACACCTATCAGAATCTTGGATGACCAAAATCCCTTACAATGAGTTATGAGGTACTATAAATAGAAAAAGGTGGGGTGACCCTTGACATTCCCCTTTGTGACTGTTCACCTACCCTCATGACTATGGAACTAATCTATGACTGTTAAATTCAACTATCGACACTTGGACTTCCATTTTACAAGATGTTACCTCCAATCTGCACATGCACCCATGTGAGACAAAATAAGCTTGAGCAAGCCATGTAGGCTATCAATAACATTTAGCAAGCTATGGTAAGACCAAATCTTCAACATACTTGTGATGAATGACGGTGGTGAACTGATGCCAAGCTTGGTCGTCCATGATGTTATTTACATGCTCAATGGTGACATCCTACTAAAAGTGAACTCTTGCCTCTATTGAATCTAGGTACACTGATATGGCTGCTTTGTACAAGTCATTTGATAAAATGCACATCATCGTCTTCAATGTAGTTGGACCAACAACATACTGATACATAGTGTCTGTGATGATCTCCAAGTGTGTGCTGGTGCTCATGCACATTAGCTTGTCAAAATACATGTTCATCTCCTGTAAGACTTGCTTCTTGTCTTCACTTCAGTGAGTGTGCCAAATGGGTTGGATCACTTGCTTGCGCACAATGACATCCATGCACTTGAATACCCTTGCATGCATTGGACAACACTGCTCACCCTCTCTTCTCCATGCCAACTGTTCGATGGGTCCATAACCTATATTGATGGAGTTTCATCAGTCTGTGCATGTTGTACCTCCTGTTGTGCCTATTCTCAGTGCAACTCCTTCTATTGTCTGTGCAGCTCCTGTTCTTCCTGAGTTTTCACTTCAACACCTTTAACTCCTTCTTTATTTTTCTATCTACCTTCACGCAATAATTTTGTTGTGCTTTCACCTCATAGCCTCAATCTCCAAAGCTGCTTTCATCACAAGTGGATCTGCTTGAGCTTACAACTTTTTTCTGCCTTTGCAATGTCAACAATATTCCTCTTGCATTTGTCGCATGTAGGTGTGCTACCTTCTGCTATTGCTGATGCTGATGCTTGCTGTGAGATCGCTACCATTTCATCTTGATATACTTTTTCCATGAATAACTTGATGTCTTAATAGATAAGCAAGTTCATACACACTTGATCGCCTACATTCCTAGTTGTACTCTGAACAGTGTCTTCGACTCTACTCTTCTCGAAGCCATTGTACCTGTGCTGCTGAGAGAAAGACAAAAAATTGTGATACCTAGAGACATAACAAGACTCGTGACAAGTAATTTATTAGTCAAAAACCAAAAAAAACTGGAGGACTGACATGCAACATACCTGTGTGAATGCCTTTGAATATTGCGTAATTTTCACCAGGAGGCTGGGAGACTGACTGCCAAAATTGTGCAAGGCATAGTATGGGATGTCAAAAGATTGATTGACTACTAGAACTATGCAATGCACAACCCAGCCTAGTCTGCTAAGGACTAAAACTACACAATGTGCAATTTTAGTCAATAGTGACATGCAAACTAGCAAACTACATTACTTAATTTCTTGGGCCAGCAAGGCACTGCCTCCCAGAATTGCAAAATGCAAGCCTGGAGGTTAGCGCTGGGCCAGAATTGTGCAATTTATCGAGGAAGGTAAAGCCTTCACTTCCAAAAATTCACAATGTTAGCCAGGCAATGCAAGGTACGAGCAAGGGTAGCCCAGACTCGCCGATGGGTGACTGAAAACATGAGAGGTCTAAATGTGTGGTGATACTGAGTTTAAACAAGAGTGAATGATCATGCATGTAGACAGCAAGTGAAGGATTAAAAAAATGGGAAAACATGCATGTGTGTGAAACAAGTCGCGTAACGATGACCGTTGGTGCAAAAACAATGTCATGCATGTGACAACAATGAGATGCGAACGAAAACTGAAATGGTGCTTCTACAAGCTAGCATATATTAAAATGACAAAATGTGTTCATTGAAATAAACTAGACAACACGTACAAGAAGTGAAACACAAAAGGCTATAGAAATGCAACGTAAGATATGAGAAGCAGACTTACTGTAAAATAGCTAAGCTGAAAGTGCCAAAGACTCCTGGATACGATGTGGGACATCACAGTTACAAGATTGATGTTAGGAATGAGCTATGTAGCATCCGATTCATACATCTTGATAATGGGCTATGACGTGCATGCCAAAAATTTAGGAAACAACAACACTTGGCAAGAGGTTTCTAAAACGATCTACGCATGTAACCTATAGTTGTTAAAAGTAGATTCCTAAATCTATGGATGCCTTTTGCATGTTGCCTTTTCCTATTTCAGGAAGAGAAATCCATGCATGGAAATCAGTTTTTCTCGGTCTCGAAGTGAGCCGATTAACCTAAAGGCACATGCAATAGCCTACTTGACTGAAAGAGGGATTTGTGTAGTTTTTGAGAGTAACTGGGCTGGCTGTCTCAGAGGGATTGTGCGATTTCTGGGAGGAACAGGTGACTACTACCCATAATTGCACAATTTTTGGGCTGAGCTGCAGCGTTGGACTAGATTACACAACATTCCCAAGGAATATTGTCTAACTGTATTGCGCAATTTTTGAGCCCAACAGGTTGGCCCACAAATTTGTGCAATTTTTGGGTTGAGTTGCATTGATAGGTCAGATTGCACAATTTTTCCAAGGAAGCATGTCTGTCTGTTCTACGCAATTTTGGAGCTCAACAGTCCTTCTAGCAGATTTGTACAATTTCTAGGGGGAAGGATGGTTCCCCACCAAAATTGTACAATTTTCTGAGTGAGTTGCTCAACCAGCAACTAGCGCTAGTACGGAATGGTATCTTGTGAGGGGAGTGAATGAACTAACATGCATAGGTTGGCAAGTTACTAAGAAACCAATGAAGCCTATGTACTTGACAGTGCAAGACATGCTACTAAGGATGGTTGGTAGGGAGGCTCCAAAACGAAGCTAAAGAAAAAATTTAGAGGGTGGTTGTAGCCACTAGACCACTTGGTAGCACACTGGTAGATCTCTAGCTCTCTGAATGGACCTTGTTTAGGAAGATCAAGTCTAACACCTCTGGAAGTATTGTTCAGTTCTCTGTTTATCTTGGTCTCCACACTTTCTTGATTGTAAGATGTAGAATATACCAAGCTCTTGGTCGGTCGACACACATTCCAATCCAAGCCAACACAGTTCTTTCAACCGGGGATGACAGGTATACTGATGCACAAGATTTATGGTCGTTAGAGTTTTATTTTCATCTCTAGTGTTGCTCTATTGCCAGCAGGCCTGGACAATGCCCCGATGGAGTCACGCAGGAATACAAGCATCACTCCGTTGTTAGTGAGCCTAGTCAGTACCCTGGTGGAGTCACTTGCATCACCTCTCTGCATGGGAAGCCTTTCTCTTCCTTCGCCTTATTAATTTTTTAGTTTTTCGTAAAAATTCACATTTTCATTTTTTCATTTTTCATTTCTCATAACTATGCATAACACTTATTCATTTCAGACGCAAAAGATGGATCTCGACTTATTGAGAATATAAGAGGTTGTTCCTTTGGAGAATTAGTTTATATATGCTTTTGACATGCTCGTTAAGGTTTCCACCTCACCTTACTCTACTTGACTGAGATGACAAGGATTAACCTAAAAACAACCGACTAGAGTAGGTGACACTAGTTAGCATGCAAACGTTTTGTTTTCACCAAGGTTCACTTCGAACAGTATGTATTTTCGATTGATGTTATCATGGACTGAAGATAAAAAGTTCTTCATGCAGATGTAGGATGACCAGGGAAAATTTTAAGAACCCCCCCTAAATTTACATGTATAATAAATGGGCGAGTATCCACGGTATATAGGAAAAATGGAAGGCGATTTTATCAATAATATGATATGTATATATATTTTTTTGGCGAATCTCTCACCAGGCATGGCGAATATTTTACTCAATTATAAGATCTTGTGTTTATTGAATACACAAATGAAATCAATGCATTTCTTTAAAATATCTTTTGAAATCAAAATTACCGAAATTACATATCGATAACCTAGTAGGTGTAGGATAAAATTCACCCGTGCCATTCACAGAAAGCATGAGAAAAAACCTAATACTATATATAAAACCAAGAAAAATTCAAATTCATCACTTCTAGGGAACTCATAACCACCTTGTCAATACACAAGTATGTTCCTGTTTGCAATTAGAAAAATTACCCAAATTACAATATGTTTACTCCAGCATATGTTGGAAAGTTATAGAAGGATGACTAGTGCAATCAATCCATTCCTTTTAGCTCTGGATTTGTTTCAGTTTAAAACAAAAGTATACAAATATACTTGTCCAATGTCTATGCTTTAATCATTCACCTTAAGATGTTTTTACAATATAATTTCCTAAGTCTATTTAATATCTTCATTATCATAAAAACCAACCTATATCCATCTTAACTCCACATCTACCACTCTTAGGGGGATGAAATCTATTTATCCTTCTGAGCACTTGGTAGACCCAGAATTAAGATGGATCTAAGATGATAGAATTTCCCCTTTAAATATTCTATGCTCACATGAATACCATGGTATTACCATGGGTCAATACCATGGGTTATCATAAACCTGGAGCTTAAAAATTACTATTAGTAATTTATAAAAATTAATAAAATTAATAGTTGATTTTTATTTTATTTTTCATTTTAACCAAACTAAAATGTTTAACATACATTAAATTACAACATCCATTTTTACTCTTGATCGGATCAAATATTTTTTCACTCTATGCTAGTTTGCATATCATGATATTTGATACCTCTAGGGGGTTAGTAGATCCAGAGTAAAAATGGATCTATGCTAGTTTAATTCCCCCATTTAAATAGGCTACATTCTAGGTGAATACCATGGGTCAATACCATGTGCCATTTTTATTTTTATTAATATTAATATTAGGGTTAATGATGTTTTTGTGCATGGTATTAATAACAATCTAGTCCATGGTATTTGTCCCATAGTATTTTGCCCATAGGTTTCACCTAAATATAACACATTTTTTGAGTGTTCGTAAATATAAGGTGACTTATGGAGTAAATATAAAAAAATGTTTTATTTGTTTACCATACCTCTCATTTATTTATATTTTTATTAATTTACCATACCTCTTTTACAAATATGGTATTTGGCCCATAGGATTCACTTAAATAAAACCTCTTTCTTGAGCCTTCATAAATAGAACGAGGGTTATGGACTAAATATAAAAAGAGGTTTTATTTATTTACCATGCATCTAGTTTATTTATATTTTTATTTATTTACCTTCACTTAAATAAAACCTCTTTCTTGAGCCTTCATAAATAGAACGAGGGTTATGGACTAAATATAAAAAGAGGTTTTATTTATTTACCATGCGTCTAGTTTATTTATATTTTTATTTATTTACCATACCTTTTGAGTAAGTATAAAAAGACATTTTATTTATTTACCATACCTCCACTTTACTTATATTTTTATTTGTTTACACCCTTGCATGTATATAAGGTGACTTATGGAGTAAATTTAAAAAAGGTTTTATTTATTTACCATACTTCTCATTTATTTATATCTTTATTAATTTACCATACCTCTTTTATAAATATGGTATTTGGGCCTTTGGCCCATAGGATTCACTTAAATGAAACCTATTCTTGAAAATGGGTGAATGGATTCACTTAAATAAAACCTATTCTTGAAAATCGGCGAATGGAAGGTTGTAACTCCTAATTTCAAGGGCTAAATTTACCTTTTTTACCCTCTCCCTTAAAAGAAGGTGGGATATTGAGGTGATTTGTAAAAATGTACTATGATACAAAATAATCGCCCACTAAAAATTTAAAACCCCTTAATTTCACCAAAGGGCGAACATTCGCCCCTAAAATCACCCCTAAGGATGATAGATAACCAAGTATTAATAACTGCACAAGTCCTCTTGTACTTTACCCAACTTGTTTCAAGAGTTCACACGATTTCATGTGAAACTAATGTATGGACGTAAACAAGAAAAAAACAATAAAACAAAGAAAAAGTAGAAGTAAATGCGCAAGAAAAGTGAGTAATAAAAAAAGCAAGCAGACAAACAAACATGCAACGTAAGAAGCAAACATGGATGTAAGAAAACAAACGAAAAGAAAACTCTACTCCTACTCCTAAGCTAACAGTGCATGAGTCTCCTCCTATAAAGTGATACTTCCAATGTAGCCACCGACGCATTGGTCGACCCATGTTGGTGAAGGCATGGTTTACGAAGAGTACATCTACGCGACCTAGAAAACATGAAAGATATAATAGTCAATTCAAACACACTCCGAGTTTAAATGTGTCCACAGAACATAAGTGAGTGTAGGTGCATGACATGTACTCAATGGAATTTCCATGGTGTTGTGTAATACTACATGCAGATGTTAAGAATAAACATTCTCTTGACCGTGACATGAAAGAAAACGTAATAAAAGTAGACCACTTACGTTGTACAAGTGTGTAAACTTCCTCCAATGCATGAGCGATGGGATCTCGAAGTTCGAGTGGAGGAAGAGAAATCTAAGTGTTAGGTTGATCTTCAGTGCATACAGATGACTGATGAGGAGCCTTGAGTGTTTGAAAAATTTCTTGATCAAAAGTGAAACCAACCTCATGACAATAAGGGCCTGACATAACCATCAGGTTGAGCTGAAGTTCCTCGACAGTCTACAGGGTTTCGACTTTGTTGACAGATAGATCATCATAGACCAGTGTCTTAGATAGATTAACAACATTTGAATGAACATTGTGATCAGATGAATAAGTAGAGAGATCACGACAATGAAGATCAGAAAATTCAAGATGTTTTTTGGCATCCTCATAATTTGATGAATCAAATAGAGGGGTAGATGAGAAGAAAGAATGTTCACCCTTTGCATTTCTAGAAAAAATTGATGAAGAATCAAGTGGATTTTCAATGAAAGATTTATCCTCTCTGTTGTTAGATGAAAGATTGACATCCAATGTCTTTTACGAATGATCAACAATGGGCGCATCCATAGATGGAGATACGCATGCGAAATCAGGGATGGTAGAATCACCAAAGATGTCATGAAAACATGAAGGAGACTCAAATAGAAGGGATTCAACCTTCGCTGAGGATTGATGATCAAGCTCCTAGTCATACTCTTCATGAATGACAACGCATGTTGGTTGCGCAACACCAACTTCATCGATATATTGATCCTCATTCACAACAAGTGTAGAGTTCGAAATGGAAGAACACAAGACAATGTCATATGGAGGATCATCAGAGTACATAGATGGAGGTTGAGGTACGTAATACATGTGACAACCCATGGGATTCGCAACCAGATCTACAAGAAAATTGAGAGAAGTGATGTTGCGAGAATTTGACAGTTGAACAGATGTGTGCACTTTCTCCCACATCACTCTATGGTGGTTGAGTTGTTTGATAAGGGGACGATGGACAGTAACTTTTGACAGTGATCATGTCCATCTGTGATTTCGCAGCTCCATCACCAAAGTATGCTAAGGGGGGAATGGGATTGAACTTCCTTTCAGGATTGACATATTTGGTAAGGCAATACTCAAATCTGTCCATGAGATACTAGAATTTCATCTAACTTTTCAGAGCTTGAAACTACAGCACACGGAAGTGGTCCCAAAATTCCATAAGTAATTCATGTGGGGCCTTCCGTTGTTGTATTAGTTTTTGGTCAAGAGGTTCTGGATCAAAAGAATGGAAAGTATATTCAATGACATCACAGAACTTCTCAAGTGAGTGCACGCTTCCGGGAGGAAAACTCCAACACCAATGTTGTGGGGAATCATGAAGTGTGTATGCAAGTAGTATTTTGACCTCTTTTGCATAGAACTTGTCTTCATTATCAAGGAATTCATACAAGTCTTCTAAGTACTTAGGCCAGGCTAGTTTGACTTCACCATCATAGGTGGATTTAAACAAGAGATCAAAAGCTCCCTCATGATGTTGAGAGGCTCGGCATGCAAAAACCATTGTGGAGGGATGAGTCTGATAGAATCCATGATAGATGGTGAATATTCAAAACAGATTATGAGGACTCGGCTTGTCATATATCCCTCCTTCTAGCACCAGAAATGTTGACGGTGTTGGACATGCCAACATGTCGAGGGATCTGCTTGATAAGAAGTCTCAACTAGACCTCAGACCGTTTGGTGTAGGAGTCACAATAGTGGGTCGTACGGTATCGCCTTGACTACAGTTACATGTAGAGGTGAGTAAGATTTCCATATTGATAGCAAGGGTGTGACGTGCACAACAAGCTAAGGAAGGTGCATGAATGTTTCTAACACACAGAAAGTGGGGTGAGTGTGCCCCTTGGAAACTTGTGAAAGCACGCAGATGGGAAGGGAACACATGAGTGAATATGCATCACAAATTGGAAAGAAACTAAGCTAAAAATCCAAAGTGATGGTTAAACCAACAAAAAATCTCAATAAAATTCAAACATACTTATACAGAAAGACTCCATACATGCATGCGTAAGAAAACATATACATATATCATTAGAGTAAATAGGATAACTGAAATACAATAACAACATATGCATGAAATGTGTTGGCTCTGTTATATTAATAAGTGAAAGTTCCAATCATATAGTACAACCATGACCAACCATTAGCCCCAATAGTATAACGTTATAGTCACTTCCGCCTTCTCCTCCAAAGAGATGTACTAGCTCTACACTATAGAGAAATCAAGGCTCGTTACAATACTCTCCAAGCTTCCTATAAGATACTCGTATCGAAATGTTGGATGACCAAAATCCCTTACAATGAGTTATGAGGTACTATAAATAGAAAAGGGTGGGGTGACTCTTGACATTCCCCTTTGTGACTGTTCACCTACCCTCATGACTGTTGAACTACTCTATGACTATTACATTCAAATATTGACACATGGGCTTCCACTTTACAAGATGTTACATCCAATCTACACATGCACCCATGTGAGACAAAATAAGCTTGAGCAGGCCATGTAATCTATCACTAACACTTGGGTAGTTGTGGTAAGACCAACTGTTTAACATCCTTGTGATGATCAATGGTGGCGAACTAATGCCAAGCTTGGTTGTCCATGATGGTGTCCACACGCTCAACATTGACATCCTGTTGAAAGTGAACTCTTGCCTCCGTTGCATCCAAGTACACTGATATGGCTCCTCTATCCAACTTGTCTAATAACATGTGCATCATCATCTTGAGTGCAGTTGGACAAGAAGCATATTGATACATAGTGTCTATGTTGATCTCCAAGTGTGTTCTTATGACCATGCACATCAACTTGTCAAAATACATTTTTAGCTCCTGTCTTGCTTCTTTTCTTTACTTAGGTGAGTGTGCCAAATGGGTGGGATCACATGCGTGTGCACAATGACATCCATGCTCTTGAATACCCTTGCATGCGATCAACAATACTATTCACCCTGTCTACTCCATGCTAGCTGCTGGATGGGTCCATAACATGTATGGGTGCAGTTTCATCAGTTTGTGCATGTTGCACCTCCCGATGTCCCTGTTCCCACTACAACTCCTTTTGTTATCTATGTAGCTCATGTTCTTCCTAAGTTGTCACTTCAGCACCTGTAACTCCTTCTATGTTTCTCTATCTTCCTTCATGTGATCCTCTTTTCGTGTTGTTACCTCATAGCCTCAATCTCCAAAGCTACTTTCATCACAAGTGGATCTGCTTGAGCTTGCAACTTTGTTTTGCCTTTTCATTGTCAACAAAATTCCTCTTGGATTTGTCGCATGTAGGTGTGCTACCTTCTGTTGTTGCTAATGGTGCTGCTCAATGTTGCATTAATCCTTATCAGGATAATATCGGCACGAGGAAAAAATCAGAAAAAATTGTAATTATCTGGAAATAATCAGAAATAATCAGGAAAAAATCATTTGGTACAAAAATATTCTTTTTTTTTTCATTCTTTTTCAATTTTTTTTAATATCTAAACCATCTACAACATAAAATGAATACATTGACACATAAATATGATAAAAGAATTAATATATAAGATGTTTAATATCATTTCTAGTGCTAAAATCACACATCACATTGAATCATTTCCTGAATAGTAAGTACTAACTACTGAATCCCAACTTAGCTACTAAATATCAACAAAAATTATAATAATATATCTCATCATGTCATAATTTCATATACAATAAAATGAAGAAAATAACTGAAGTCTAATCCTATTGATTTCCTCTACCCCTCTTGCGAGAAAATGCCACAACTTTCCCTTTCCCTCTAGATGTAGATGTTGGTGCTGGTGCTGGTTGAGTTGGCAGTGGAGTCTATTGTGCTCTAGAAGCTGAAGAACTAGAAGTAGGCGCTATAGGAGGTAGACCACGTCCTCTACTAGTGGCAGGGGTAGCTGAGGCAGGTGTTGTCACCTCCTCCTCCTATTCCTCCTCCTCCTCCTGCTCCTGCTCCTGCTTCTCCTCCCCCTCGACTACATCCTGCACTAACCAATCATCAACAGACTCCATGAGAAGCCTCTCGTCCTCAACCCTCCATGCAACAATGGTTTCAATCCCATCCAATGAGATGGCCTCCACATCAGGTGGCCTCTCAAGTTGCCTCACCCACAATAGAAGATTGTAGTAGACATAGACCATGTCATTAAGTCGTTGGGACTCTAACTTGTACAAAGATCATGAAATAATAATTAATAATTATAAAAAAAAAAATTGTTTAATGAATTCAAAAATTTATTTGGAAATTTGCAATATTTTAAATGTTTAAGTGTTAACTTGTTGCGCTTTTTATTGCATATTTTTTCAAATACACTCCAGTTGCACTCACATCCTGAGGAGCTACATGTTTGGCTGAGGATGCGAATGGAAAGCTTTTGTAGAAGGGGTACCCTACCACCATACATTCTCCACCATGCATCTACAAAAAAATTACAAATAAAATTTTAAATAAACATAAGAAAAAAATGGAATTCGAAGAAACAATGAAATTTGAAACAAAGTTACAAACTAAAAAATACTTGGCATTTTAATCGTCCTATCAATTATAGCCATCTCAAAGCCAAATGTGCCACCTGCCATCCTATATGTCTCAATTTCTTTAGAGATCTATATATGTTCTGTTGGAGATCGCACCATCTTCTGGACAAAGGATAAGAATCCATCCATGATCTCAGCATCAAATAAAAACCCACATGCATAAGAAAATGTGGGGTTCAGGAAAAGCCCAACAGCATCAATGGGATGATGGAGTATGTTGTTCCATCGCTCATCAATCACTCCCCATAGGAGGAGTTGTCTCTAAAACCCATCATCTCCCTTATCATCATAGTAGGCTCGAATGGATTCTTTGGCCCTGTCCATTGCCTCATACAAATAGCCCATTGCGGGATTCTCACCATCAACCAACCGAAGAACCTTTACCAAAGGTTCAGTAATGATGCACACCTCCTGCACTCCCGCCCAGAAGTTTTCCTGGTATGAAACAAGTCTGCATATGGCCCCTCCCTCTATTTTTCGGCTCATTTGCAAAGCACGCCACTCCTCTGAAAGAAACATTCTCTTCACATCCCACATATAATTCAAGAGGGATTGAAGAGATATGAAACTGGTGGCAAATCGTGTAATGGCATGGCACACCGACTCTTTTTTGTTGGTGAATCTTCTCATAAAGCTAAGCACAGATGTATGGTTATATATAAATTTAGTAATGCTTTTGGATGAATCAACAATATCTTTGACAAAGGGAATTTTCCCTATGTCCTCCAACATCAAATCAATACAGTGTGCAATACAAGGTGTCCAAAATAAAGTAGAATGCCTGTCCATAAGCATCCTGCCATTATCAACATAATTTGTAGCATTGTCTGTTATGACTTGGACAACATTTTCTGCACCCACCTCCAAAATAAACACATATAGCAAATCACATAAATTTATTGCATCTTTGATTTGTGCAGATGCATCAACAGATTTGATAAACATAGTCCCCTTAGGACAACTAATCAAGAAGTTTATAAGGGTTCTCCGCTTTGGTCAGTCCAACCATCTAACATAATAGTGCATCCTGTTTGTGCCCATGATGCCCTAAAATCCTCCAATCTTTGGGTGCAGTCAAGCTTTTCATTTTGAAGAATCCGGCCTCTAAAATCATGATAAGAAGGGATTTTTTACCCTGGGCCAACACTTGCAATAGCATCAACAACAGGTTGGAAAAATGGATTATTCCTTACAATGCTGAAAGAAATATCACTCCAGAGGAGAAATTTTGCCAGCAACTTGTCAGCTTGTTCTTTCTCAGTTATTTTTAGCATTGAATTGATATATGGCTGTGAACCAGGTGTGGTTCGAGCAAAAAAAAATGATGTGGTAGCTACTGGATTGGTTGATGCTACAGTAGAACGAGCGCCACTTGCTTCAGCTAACTTTTCTAGTTGCCTTTTCATTTCCTCTTTAGCCTCTCTATTCTGGTCTAAAGTTTCCAATGCTTTCATGGCTCTTCAGATGAGTTCATGATTTGTATTTGTGCAAGGTGATACTTCAATCTGTACACCCCCCCCGGACATAGGGTCGCCACACAACTTGCAAGTCAAGTTTAGTCTATCATTCAGAGCTTTAGGCTCACCATATTCCCAGAAAGGATCCAATTTCCTTGGCATGTTTGTTTTTTAACTTTGAAGTTGGAAACTTGAATGGTGTTCCGGTGAAGTTGTGAACCTATGGGAAAAAAAGGATTACAATTTAGCATTTACAAGTTGCAAATTTACAATTTAGTATTTTAATTTTTACATTGTACAAAAACTAAAAAACATAACATACATTTTAAGAAACCCCATTCCAGAATCCAAACCCAACAAAAAAAAAAACTAAAAAAAGTGAAACAATAGATCAAAAACCCCATTCTAGAATCCAAACCCAACCAAAAAAACAAAAAAAAAAATTACATTGGGCAAATTTCATAAACCCAATCCCAAACCCAAACCCAAGTTACCCAACCAAAAGCAATGAGAAAAAACAAAAACATTGTTTAAAAACAATGAAAACAAAAAAAAATTGGTGCCCATACCAAGTTACACAACCAAAAACAATGAAAAAATACAAAAAAAAATGTTTAAAAACAATGAAAACAAAAAAAAAAATTGGTCCCCATACCATTTCTATGGATATAATCAATCTCCTCCTCTTGATTTTCTCCTCTAAGTACTTGAAAAATCTCCAAACCCTCTCCAATGCTCCTTTGCCCTCTGCGCACCTAACTATGCAAATGAAATGCCAAAAAAATGAAAATTTCATTATAAAACCTTGCTACCCCGATGATCCACGATAAAATCAGAAAAAATCACGTATAAAATAAAATCCACGAGTAGTACTCACGATAATATCGACAATGGGAAATTATCAAGATAAAGCGATAATATCACGATTTTAACAACACTGCTCAAATCTTTAGTTTAAATTGTAGTTCTTTAATGGTAACAATCTAGTTTCTCATCAATGATGGATGATAAAAATAAGCTTTATTATTTTACATTAGCAACACTGTGTTTATATTTCCTTACCACTATTTGGATGATCCTGATCCGAGTCGTAGGAATCTATTACCATAAAGGTACAACCCATCTCTTAATTATTCCTATTGTTTTCATCTTTACATAGAATAACAATAAATTTTCAACTAATTTATTTCTTTCGCTGACAATGTTCTTCCCATTGTATATCGTTAAAAAAAGCGAATGATTCGAGCAAAAAGGATTATCATCTCAAATAAGTGTACAACCTTCTTTATGTATTCCAATGGTCTGCGTTTTTTCATACACAGGCATTGTCAGAGATCTTCGTGTATTTATCTGGAATGTTATAAAACTGAATGATGCATTTAATAAGGATAATTATCATATTATTATATTTTCAAAATATGGTAGGAGGTCAAGAAATAAAGTATATTGCCACAGTTATATTAAAAATATTAATACACTTAATATAAGTGAAAAGTTTCATTTGTATTGAGAAAAACCTGATTTGTATGTGGCAGAGGAACGAAAGGTGAACAACGAGAGTTTGAAGTTATTTGCAAAGGTTGATCCACATGGAGGGTGATAGAGGAGGGAGCTCCACTCCCTCGTACAAGGAGGCCACGGTTAGCAAAGGCAAGAAGCCTCTGGAAAATGCTCGTCACATTATGGAGGAGGGGAAAAGAAATATGGAAGAGGAGATAGTAGGAGCCAAAACCAAGGAAAACAATGGCACAAAATACAAGGAAGAAGAAGACAAAAAATAGGGAACTAAAGACAAAAAGAAAATGGGACCCTGTAAACCCAAAGCTGAGATCACTCCTCCCAGAGTAATTTTAAATGATCCTTCTATGCAAGCGCACAGGGAACACATGAGTACTTATGCTATCATCTGTAAATTCATGGGTTTATGGCCCACTGAAAAAGCTTTGCAGACATGGATCAAATACCACTAGAAACATAAAGGGAAGATTGACCTACATATTGGGTCAAAGGGTATCTTCACTGTGGTGTTCACAAATATTGAAGACAAAGACTGAGTGCTTGAAGGAGGGCCCTACTTCGTTGCAGTAGCTGGACTCTATATGACGCCTTGGATGATGAATTTTGTCCCAGAACATCAGACTTTTACTTCGGTACCAGTCTAGGTAAGGCTCTATTCTCTACCTCTTGATTACTGGAAAACTGAATCGTTAGCTGCCATAGGCAACAAATTAGGTCATTTTGTCAAAGCTTCTAAAGCCACAAGAAGGGGAAAATACACTTCCTTTGCAAGGATATGTGTGGAAATAGATCTATCAGGAGCTCTTCCTGATGAGGTGATCTTGGAAGTTTTTGATGAAGAATGGGTGCAAACAATAGACTATGAGAATATTCCATTCAGATGCCACAGATGTCATGAACATGGGCACCTGTTTAGAGATTGTTCGCTCGGTAAAGTAGTAAACAAGAAAAAAGCTAACACAATGAAGGGCACTGAGAGCTTTCAGAAAATGGTAAAAAGAGGAAAAAGTGACAAAAGAGGGTCAAAGAAACATCAAGATGAAGGACAACAGGTCAATCAGAACAAGTTCAAGGTTCTTGAGGAAGAGGAAGAGATCACAAAAGAGAATCAAGGAATGGAAGGAAGTCCTGGAGAAAAGGAGAATGAAGAAAAATGGGAACAAACACAGGATATTGATTATCAGAAAGAAACCATGATGAGTGATGTTGAACTGGAGATGGATCAGCAAATGACCCAGAGCGAAATGGATCTGGAGGATCATGAGTTTCAGGAGATTCTTGACAATGAACACCTAGATCTGGAAGGGTTCTTGATTCAAGGAACCATGGGAGCGGTAGATTCATTACCACAAGAAGAACTCAACAAAATACAGTAGTTGTTTCTATGGAAAACTCGGGCGAAGGGGTTGAAGAAAGGAAAAAATATTGACAAGCACGATAACAAAGGTGTTAAAACGATGAAAACTACTCCGGGATTAGCTACTCGAAACCCTGGCAAGAGAAGAGGAAGAAAAAAGCAGAATGAACTCTTTATGGAGTGTGGAAAGTTGATGATAGACTCAGGTAAGATGAAAGATCTAGCCAGCTACTCCTTTACAAATCTTTAATTATGAAGTTTAAATCTTGGAATATCAAAGGTCTAGGTAGTAAGAGAAAGAAGAGAATGCTTAGTAATAGAATGAAACAAGCAATGTTGGACATAATCTTCATCCAAGAAAAAAAATGTTCTATTCAAAAATTAAGACAAATCCACAGCAAACGGCTCAATAGATTTGAATTTCTAGAAGTCAAAGCAGAGAACATAGTGGGGGCTTACTTACTCTTTGGAACCCCCAAAAAATTGGTATAATAGATGTTGAAGCATCCAGGAATTATTTATTAGTAGTGATTCAACCAGTAGGAGATAGGAATACCTATCTGGTCACGAATGTTTATGGCCCTCAAAGAATAGATGACAAACTGAGGTTTCTAGATTCACTGGTGGATCTCATAGATAGACATGTAGGAATACCTTGGATCATGGGAGGGGACTTTAACATGATTAAATCCCTTTCGGAGAAAAAAGGAGGAACCAAAGTTCTAAGTAAAGACTCTTTAGCATTCCAAACCTTTACAAATAATATGAATCTTGTTGATACTGATATGAACAATTAGCCACTTTACTTGGAATAATAGAAGAGGAGGAGAGTCTCAGGTAGCCTCAAAATTAGACAGTTTCATTATCTTAGAGGATCTTACGCTAATAGATAAGGAAGTAACAGCGAGAGTTCTCCCTTTTGGAGGCTCAGATCACTCGCCGTTGCAATTGGAAATCAAAGGCATAGGTACTCCCAGAAACAAACCTTTCGGATCTGAAAATATTTGGCTTTCCCACCCAATGTTTTTCAATAATATTAAAAAATGGTGGTCAGAAGATTTGCAGATTCAGGGAACAAGAATGTTTCTTCTACATAAAAGACTAAAACACATCAAACTCAGGCTCAAAGATTGGAACATGAATGATTTCGGTAATATTTTTGTGGACAAAAAATCTGTTGAAAACAAAATGAAGGTTCTCAACCAAGCTCTGATTACAGATGGATTTGATAAAGTTAAAAGTCTTCAAGTTGCTAAACATCAGCAAGAATGGGATAATATGTGTAAACAAGGGGAATTTTTTTGGAGACAAAAGTCTCAAGTGCAATGGCTAAAAGAAGGATAATGTGATACCAAATTTTTTCATAGATCCACCATGGCTAATAGAGCTCACACAGAATCACTTCAATTAAGAATGAGGTCGGGGAGCTTAATACCTCCCATGAGGACATTGAAGCTGTGTTAGTAAAGTACTTCCGAGGCATAACTCAAGAAAACAATTCTAACAGAGATCGGTTCATAAGAGATGTTACTAGTAACATACCTAAACTGGTGTCTAGAGAGGACAATTTCAATCTTAACAGGGCAATATCTAAAGAAGAGGTAAGTGAAGTCCTCAAAGAAATTCAGAATGGTAAATCACCAGGCCCGGATGGTTTTAATGTGGTTTTTTTTAAAGCTTGCTAGAACATAGTCAAATAGGATATTATGAACATTGTGGAGGATTCCAGGTTGAACAGAACTATACTGAAAGTGCTCAATACCTCCTTCATCTCTCTAATCCCTAAACAGGACATCGCTCAAACTCCAGATAAGTATAGACCTATAGCTTTATGCAATGTGGTTTACAAGATAATATCCAAGGTAGTGGCTAACAGACTTAAACCTTTGCTTCCTACCCTAGTTTCAGGGGAACAATCAGGTTATGTGGAATGCAGGCAAATTCTCAACAACATCATTCAAGCTGAAGAGGTGTTTCACTCGTTAAGCAGCAAAAGGCAGGCTGGAATGATCATGTAATTAGACATAGCCAAAGCTTACGATAAGGTAAAATGGAATTATATCAAGAAAGTTCTTATGGCTTTTGGATTTGATCATAATTGGGTGAGATGGGTTATGGCCCTGGTGACCTCCTCTAGCTTTTCAATTTTGGTGAATGGCTCACCCTCTGAGATCTTTAGTCCTTCCAGAGGCCTCAGACAGGGAGACCCACTCTCTCCCTTTCTTTTCATCCTCATGATGGAAGGACTGGGTAGGTCTATCAAGCATGCTAAAGGAACATGTAAGATTAAGGGTCTTCATCTAACTGAGAATGGTCAGGTTCTGACTCATCAACAATTTGTATATGACACCATGTTACAGGGAATCCCCACAGTTAAATAAGCTATTACCTTCAAACAAATCCTAAATGACTTTTCCATGGCTACAGGTATGGAAGTTAATCTCTCCAAATCAAAAATCTTTTTCTTTAATACCAATATTTCTATTCAGAGAAATATCTCTAGAATTCTAGGCTTTCAAAGAGATTCCCTCCCTACTAAATATTTGGGTATTCCTCTAAGTGCTAAACCAGTGCATAAGAGCATCTGGGAACCGGTGATCAATAAGTTATAGGATAAAGTTAGAAAATGGACATTTAGATCTTTAAACCTAGCAGGTAGATTTGTGCTTACAAAGGCAGTACTGCAACCAATTCTAGTTTTTATGTTATCAGCTCTCCCAGCTCCAAAAGGGGTCTTACATCAATTCAGAAACATCCAAATAAACTTTCCTTGGGGGAAAGAGGAGACTAGGAGAAAATGGACCTTAGTTTCTTTGGACAAAATCTGTAGACCCAAGAATCACAAAGGCCTAGGGTTGGATGATCAGGAAATTCTTAGCAACGTTTTAAGGGCTAAAATTTGGTGGCATTGGGTACAAGATCCAAAGGCCCAATGGGAAAAAATATGGAAGGAAAAATATGCTAGCTCCTGGCAAACCAATGAACTTATAAGAATGTCTGGAACTATAAAGGGCTCATACATCTGGAACAAAGCCTAGGAGAACAAAAGTCTTGTACAAGAAAATAGTTTCTGGGAAATCAAAGATGGAGACTTAGCTCTATTCTGGGAGGATAAATGGCAAAAAGAACAAATACTGTTACAAGTGGACTTTTTAGGCCTTAAGCACAGGACAAACTCCCAAGGACTAATTCGGGTAAAGGACTTCTGGGATCATACTCAGCATACTGGAAAGTGGAGAATCTGGAGAAACATTGATTGTAGAGAGGTTAGCCCCTTGAAAACAAAAGCAAAGACACTCATGAGAATGTTGGATCAAAGGAAGATCTTGGTAATAGAGGGTCAAGACCAATTAAGATGGGGCAATAACAAAGAGGGGACCTTTAATCTTAAGGAATCAAAAGGAATTCTACTCACGCTAAACTCTAATATTCCGAATAAGATCTGGTAGAACCTTTGGAGGCACTAAGGATGGATGAAGATCAAACTATTCATTTGGTTGGTACATCACAAGAAAATGTTCACCTGGGATAATATTAGGAAGAGGGGTGTTCTAGGGCCTTCTAGATGCCAACTGTGTGAGGCTCAAGAGGAGACAATGGAGCATTTACTCAACAGCTGCATTATCACCTCCTGGATATGGGATACATTTGCTACCATATTTCAACAAACTAACAGGGAAAAAGGAAGTATCATTAACACCCTCAATAATTGGCGAAGCAATTTTTTGCATTATGAATTTCTTAGTTCGGCTTGGGCCCTAACTCCAAGCTTCATTATACGGAATGTTTGGAAAGAGAGAAATAAGAGAATATTTAAGGATGAAAAGAATCCCCCTCATCTCCTGTTTGAGACAATCCTAAAATAGCTTAAGGAGATAGTGGGATCCACTGTTCGCAATTTCCCTAAAAATCCTCCCTTAGATTCTGAATTGAGAATTCTTAGGCAGCTTGATATGCAAGGGCTCATTCCTCAAAGCTTGGATAGGAAAGGAATCTCAATGGATACAAAGAAGGATTACTAGCATCCTCCCCTGGAAGGTTATTTGAAATACAACATTGATGGGGCTTTAAAGCGAAACCTGGGAACTGTTGGTTATGGAGGAGTTTTAAGGGATGAAAAAGGAGGTATTATCTCCATCTTCCACTGCCACTTAGGAAAAGCCACCAACAACATGGTTGAGCTAATGGCTTTGGAGCAATGCTTTGAGTTTCTGAAGTAGGACAACCGCATGAATGTGATCATAGAAGTGGATTCCGAGTTAATCATCAATGTAGTGAAAAGAATTTGTCATGGATCAGGGTCGGAGAAAGTCTCAAAACACTGGAGGCTAATCTGGGTTTTCCAAAGAATTCAAGGTCACCTTCAAGGACTTCATATAGTAAGCTTCAACCATGTTCGTAGAAAGGCCAATAAACTGGTGGATCTTCTGGCCAACTAAGGGGTAAGCTATACTAAAAGCATGGTCACGATGGAATGGCAGGAGCTACCTCAGGGCAGATTAAAAGCTCTCTGCTACGAGCAAGTGGAAGAGGACAGGGCCAGGGAGGAAAATTTCTGTTGATTTAGTTTCTTTATGGGTAGATATTGTCTTCAGGATCAGGTTCTATGTAGGTTGCAAACATTTTACAGCCTTCGCAATGTCTGATTTCTTGGGAGTTTCAGAGACTACCGGAGAATCTCATGGAGTAGTTTGCTAGATGAGCTCAGTTTTTTGGTAGGTCAAACAGGGGGAAGGACCGGCTCAATTCATTGTTTCAGGTTTACGCGGAAGAGTATCATCACGATGGAGTCTAGTCTTTCTAGCAGCTAGAAACCCCTTGATTCACCTTTTTGGGATGCAAAACTGCTCCCTTTGCAGTTTTCGGGTGATCGCACAGCTCTCAAGTGGGATGTGGTTTTCACTATTTTGGTGCGGTTCCACTCAGCTAATTACACGTGGTAGGAGGTGTTGGATATAATACTGAGAGGGGGGGTGAATCATTATTATCAAGTCAAATATTCCTTTTTCAAAATCAAATGATATACGCTACTTCAGTTAATTAAACCCGTGTATATACATAACTATGCAGAAGGAAACCCGCATATACAATGCAAACTTTTAATTTACTTCATCTTTCTGATGTTGATTGTTAATATGTGTTTGAGAATCAAATAACCAGTAACCAGAAACAGTAAAGTGGAGCAGAAAGACAATCGCACACAAGAACACAAGATATAACGTGGAAACCCAATGTGGGTGAAAACCACCTGCTGCAATTCGTCTCTATCTTCTCTTTAATTAGAAACTTCTTTTTACAATTGTACTGGTGCAGTCCTTTTCCAGTACGCAGGCTGCAACTTGCAGAGAGCTACAACCCTCTCTCGTTTTCCAGCTTCTCCTGGAAGGGAGCTACAACCCCCTTAGCTCTTGCACTAGCCAAGATACTAGCACGTAGGTGCTGGCCTACAGAAGGCTACAACCTTCTCTTTCTTTCAGGGACCACGTTTCATAAATTTTCAAACTGGATCCACAAATAACATCAATCAAACATCAAGAATTTCTGCATCAACCAATCACCTTTTCACCAATCAAAACTGAATCAAAATAAACACTTCTCTGACGACTGTACTCAGATCATAGTAACATTAACCACACACCAAATCTGAACCCAGAACACTGCAGTAATAAACAGAAGTAGCTAGATCACAATTCAAGAGATATACGCTGCTTTAATAACCTGAAACCTGCATACATATGCTTTTGTTGTTGGAACAACCTCCGTATATGCACCTTTGCTTCACTGAACCAACGTGTATACGTGCCTTCGCTTCACTAAACCTATGTACATATCTATAAAATATAATTCGCTCTTTCAGATATTCAAACACTAATTAACCCAGATTATCAGACTTATAGATCAAGCAAGCGCCACCATATAGCAGATCAAAATCATACAAAGATACTATCATTCAAGCTTAAAGATTATGACCCATCAATAGAACTTATCCTTCTCTTTGCGCTAAGGTTCCTCCTTCATTCAGATCCAGATCTGCACCATAACCCCAAATACTAGTATTCCAGATCTAGCACTTTATCAGATATTCAATAATAATTCAAATGATCTTTTGCCACATGATCTCCATCCTCTTTTATAGTTTTAGGCCTTCCACAATACCACGGTCCAAAACCATAATAAACCAATACCACGGACACAATACTTGGGATCAACACTTCTGACTTGGTACCATGGTCCAAAACCATAGGCTCAAATACCAAGGACTAACTACCACGGACCAAAGGTAAGTTCTCCAACATATACGCGTTTTTCCTTGCATGAAAGTGTGTGTATACGCATACGTGCCTTTGAAACTTCTAACCCGCGTGTATACGCGTCTTTGTCTAGATGAATCTGCGTATATGTCTTTTCCTTCATTCTGAAAGGCTGAACTGAGATCTGTTACCAAACAGAGTTGCCATCAAGGACAACACCTGTGCCATAGCTCCAAACCTGTGCCATAATGCCAATAATCTCCCCCTTTGGACTTGATGGCAACCCAAAATCCTCAAAGTCATTCTCCCCCTTTGTCATCAAGGGAAAAGGGTTGTGCTTCCCCTGAGTACATGCTGAAATTTCTGCCCTGCTGTGCTGACCATGCTCCCCCTGACTGTATGCAAGATCTGTAAAAGATGTTTTTCAAGAAGAACCATGATTTATACATCATAAAAGACCTTCCTATCACCAAAAGACTCAATACATACATCCATCACCCAACCAAGTGGGGATACATCAGAAATTTACATATGACAACCAAGTTCATTACATGTTCATCCCAGGCATAGCGGGGAAACCAAAATAGGCCGTTACATGACCTTGACACCATAAAAGAGATACCACAAAAGAGATACATGACATAGAGACAAAATATCTAGAACAAGACTTATGAAAGTCATCAATAACTGATAGCAGCAGCATCTATCAATCACCACCAAGATTTCCTTCTATTCTCCCTCTGCCTCTATTCCACCTGAAACCAACAACAGCTATGAACTAGAACCAAAAGCTTCTAAGATAATGCCAACAATGCATTATTTGAAGATTATCTGCTCCCCCTGAACCTATGCCAGATGGTCTCTGTTAGACCCATATCAGAATATCTTCAACCAGAGCCTGTCCCTACTGATATCCATCAAACCTCCATATACGTGACTGTCTCTGCACAAACCGGCGTATGTACGCGGATCCTCCTCAGGCAATTCACGTGCACCCATTTATCTCTGAAACAGACAAGTTTTAATAGCAAGATGATGCATCAACTACTCCCAGCTTCTGTCTAAGGTATTCAAATGTCTCCCTCGGAAGTGGTTTGGTGAGAATATCAGCAACTTGTTCCTTAGAAGGAACATACTCCAATTTGACCTTTTGTTCCAACACTTGTTCCCGGAGAAAGTGATACTTGATCGGTATGTGCTTGGTCTTTGAATGCATGACTGTGTTCTTTGAAATGTTGATTGCACTTGTATTATCACATAAGATGGAGATAGGTGGCATACAAGTGATTTGAAAGTCCTGCAAGGTTTGCATCATCCAAAGAAATTGAGTGCAACAAGATGCAGCAGCCACATATTCCGCTTCAGCTGTAGATAAAGCAATCGAACTCTGTTTCTTGCTGAACCAAGATACTAATTTGGAACCCATAAAGAATGCACCACCACGTGTGCTCTTCTTGTGCTCTTCCTGTCATCCACGCTTGCAGCCCAATATGCATCTGTATAAGCATGAAGAGTGAGATCTGTATCTCTAGGACACCATAAGCCATAGTTTTTAGTTCCTTGAAGATACTTGAAAATTCTCTTCACCGCCTGAAGATGAGTTTCCTTTGGATTTGCTTGAAATCTTCCAACTATTCCCACTACATGCATGATGTCTGGTCGGGTACCTGTCAAATAAAGTAGACTTCCAATCATAGATCTATAGGTTGGTTGATGTACTGCTGCTGATTCATCATTTGCACTAAGACTGCATCCTGTAACCATAGGGGTACATACTGGTTTCGAATCTTCCATGCCATACTTCTTCATAATCTGCATGAGGTAATTGGTTTGAGACAAGAAGATACCGCCTTCATTTTTTTGATTTGCAATCCAAGAAAGTATTTCAGTTCTCCAAGAAAGGACATTTCGAATTCTTTCTCCATCACCAAGGCAAAGCTTTGACTCATAGCTTCTTCATTGCTGCCAAAGATAATATCATCTACATACACAACAAGTATTAGGAATTTGTCATTTTCAATTTTTATATAGAGATTGCTATCTACTGATCCTTTTGAAAAACCTTGTTGATGAAGATATTTGTCCAAACGGTAGTACCAAGCTCTTGGAGCCTGTTTAAGACCACAGAGAGCCTTTTTTAGTCTGCATACAAGATTTGGATCATTCCCAAGAATGAAACCATCTAGTTTCTCAATGTACACTTCTTCTTCTTCTAAGTCTCCATTCAGAAAGGCTGATTTCACGTCCATTTAAAATACTTTGAATTTCTGAAAGCTTGAGAGAGCAAGGAACATTCGGATGGCCTCAAGTCTAGCAACGGGAGAAAAAGTTTCTTCAAAGTCTATTACTTCTTGTTGAGCATACCCTTTACACACAAGTCTGACCTTGTTTCTAATTACTTCTCCATTTTCATTCAACTTATTTTTAAAGATCCATTTTGTCCCTATGACATTCTTATCTTTTGGTCTAGGAACCAACTCCCAAGTGTTGTTTTTTTTTATCTGCTCAAGTTCTTCATCCATTGCCTTGACCTAGCATTCATCTTTGCATGCCTCTTTTACATTTTGTGGCTTAGTGGAGGAGAGCAAAGCCAAATAGCTTGAGGCTTCTGCAATTGTTCTTCTTGTTTGTATACCTGCCTCTTTCTACCCCAAAATTTGAGATTCTGGATGATTCTTCTGAACATACCTGGATGGAGTCTTTTCTTCTATCCTTATCTGTTCCTCTAGTGCCTCTTGAGGTTCTTCTTCATCATCAGTCTGATTTGGAGAGTAGTCTTCATCTTCTTCGATATTTTCATAATTTACTTGCCTAGGAATGTATCCTTTTTCATCAACCACTACATCAATGCTATCAACAATTCTTCCAAGTCTTTTATTGTAACACTTATATGCTTTGTTGTGGGGAGAATAACCAAGGAGAATGCCTTCATCTGCTCTAGGTTCAAGTTTGCCAAGCTGTTCATCATTATTCTTAATATAGCATTTGCTTCCAAAAATTTTGAAATGCTTTACCGAAGGAGTCTCACCATACCAGAGCTCATAAGGAGTTTGAGTGCTGTTCACTCGGACATTTCTTTTGTTGAGAATAACAACCACAACAAATGCATCTTCACCCCAGAAGGTTGCGGGAGT
Source organism: Pinus tabuliformis (assembly GCA_031772625.1). Lineage (NCBI taxonomy): Eukaryota > Viridiplantae > Streptophyta > Pinopsida > Pinales > Pinaceae > Pinus > Pinus tabuliformis. Next base: position 85,496,228 of record CM062805.1, on the reverse strand, counting down.
TCCAGACTCATCAAGCATAGCATGAGCCATTTGTTGGACTGTTCTGTTCATCCTTTCCACCACTCCATTTTGCTGAGGAGTCCCAGCTGTAGAGAATTCCCTTCTTATTCCATGTTCTTCACAGAAATCGAAAAATTCATTTGAGGTAAACTCCCCACCTCTGTCGGACCTGAGGCACTTAATTTTGTGATCTGATTCGTTTTCAGCCAAGGCTTTGAAGGATTTGAATTTTTTGAATGCTTCGTCTTTGTGCTTCATTAGTTCTAACCAAACCATCTTGGAGAAGTGTCAATGAATAATATAAAGTATTCTTCTCCTTGAGGTGACCTTGTCCTAAATGGACCACATACATCTGTATGGACTAGCTCAAGAGGCTTGCTAGCTGATCCTTCCTTCTCAGGGAAGTTAGTTCTGGTTTGCTTACCAAATTGACATGATTTTCATATTGTGTTGTCTGGAATTTTGATATCTGGAAGACCACGAACTGCCTGGTATTTGCATGCTTTTCTTATTTGTGAAAAGCTTAGATGCCCCAACCTCCGGTGTCATAACCAGTGTTCATCATCCTTGCTCAAATAGCATTGTTGTTGTCCTTCTTCAAATATGTATAGATTATTTGGAGTTCTTCTACATTTGATCATTGTTTTTCCTGTATCAAGATCACGAACACTACATCCATTTGATCGAAATATTACCTCGGTTCCTTGATCGCACATCCGACTGGCACTCAGTAGATTATGCTTCAAGCCATCAACATACAAAACATTTCCAGCTTTGACCTTTTCTTTCAACTGAGCAGTGCCTCTTCCTTTTATGACTGCAGGGGTATCATTTCCAAAAGAAACTTTCTTTCCCTTTTCTAAAACACTATATGATTCAAGTTTTTCTTTATCACATGTCATATGCTTCGAACATCCACTGTCGATGTACCATAGATTTTCCTGTCCTTCTGCATAAAAAGCTATCCCACATCTTTTTGGCTGTGGTTCCTTCATTCTCCATGTTCTGGCACTTGAGGTTTGTTCCTTCTGAGTTGTCTTCCAAAACCTGCTCATGCATTCAAAATCTTCATGACCGAAGTTATTACAAATAGAACATTCAATTTTATTTTCAAGGGCGGAAAAGTTGTTATAGGTCCTTTTTGTGATTCCAGTCATACTTCTTTGTTTTTGAGCTTCTCTAGTCATGATTGTCTTATAGGCAACACATTGAGCTGCCTTGTGACCAAAGTTATGGCAAGAGAAACATTGGCCATTGAAGAAACTTCTGCGATTATCAAATCTACAAGCCAAATGATTGTAGTTTCGATTATCATCCATTCTTGAAGCAAATTGAGAAGTTTTTACTTGTGGCTGGTTGTAGCTTTTGTTAACTCTTAAGATGCATTGCCCCTGATTTACCTGATGGTCTTTGTTTATTCTTGATGTAATTCATCCCATTTTACCTGGTGATCTCCATTGGGCTTTTGCTCATTCCTCCTTGCTGCATCAAGATAACTCTTTGAGGTGGATGCTTGAGATGCTTCTCCATTATACCCCAGACCTGTCTTGATTAGTGGATAACGTTGTAAATTGATAATCTCATCCAAAGTTTCAGATCCTTTAACAAATTTAAGATTAAGAGCCTTTGTTTTCTCAATTTCTTTTCTAAGGCCAACAATTTCACATTCTAACTTCTCAAGAAATTTTTCTTTTTTCATCAAGTTGGAATTGCAGAGTACCAATGATCATATTCTTTTCTTCTAAACATGTTTTGAGTCTAGAAATTTCTTCATAAAAACCATCTACATCTATAGCATCCATGTAATCATCATTTTCAAAAGCCATTAAAAGTTTATAATCATTACCTCATTCATCTTCATCACTATTTGATAGGCCATCATTGTCTTCATGAGTGTAGTAACTTTTCTTAGTTGCATTCTGTTTCTTGTTCCATCTAACAGGTTCCTTCCCTTTGTCAACCTTATCCTTATGAGGACATTTGGCAGCATAGTGCCCGACTCTTCCACAAGCAAAGCATTTGAAAGGTAACTTACCTCAGAATCTTCCGGCCCCCAGTTGAAGGTTTTTGACAAAATGTGATTCTTCTTCCTCTTCTGATGCATGTCCTAACTCATAGTAGTCTCCTTTACCTGAAGCCTTGAAAGTTGCTTCTCTCCTGTCTAATGGTTCTCCTTTCCTCATTTCATAAGCAGTTAGAATCCCGTGTAGCTGTCACATGGTACGGTTTCGAAGATTCTCCTTTTCTTCTATTGCAGAAACTTTAGATTCAAACCTAGGGGACAAAGATCTTAGAACTTTTTCAACCACAATAGCCTCTTTTATTTCTTCACCCAAGTTTTTCATACAATTAACAATCTCATCTACATGAAGGAAATAGTTAGCCACACTTTCATCATTGTGCATTCTGAGATTTTCATACTGAATCTTGAGGGTTTGAAGTTTTGCTCGTTTTACCTGTTCATCTCCTTCATAGCTCAGAACAATCTTGTCCCATATCTCTTTTGCGGATTTAAACTGCATTACCTTGACAAATTCTGATTGAGATAGGCATCCTAATAGAGTATTGACCGCCTTTGCATTTGTTTCATATTTCTTCTTCTCAGCCGGATCTGTAGGAGTTGCTGATGGAAAAGTATACCCTGTATCTATGATATCCCAGACTTCTGTACCAAGAGATTGAAGATAGGTAATAACTCTTACCTTCCAGTATAAGAAGTTTGTACCATAAAAAATCGGTGGCCTAATTGATGCTTCCCTCTCGTAGTTGCTCATGATGAAAGATCTTCCTTCAAGCGATCAAGCTTCTTCTGAAGGACCTGCTCTGATACCAATTGTTGGAAATAATACTGAGAGGGGGGGTGAATCAGTATTATCAAGTCAAATATTCCTTTTTCAAAATCAAATGATATACGCTACTTCAGTTAATTAAACCCACGTATATACACAACTATGCAGAAGGAAACCCGCGTATACAATGCAAACCTTTAATTTACTTTATCTTTCTGATGTTGATTGTTAATTGGTGTTTGAGAATCAAATAACTAGTAACGAGAAACAGTAAAGCAGAGTAGAAAGACGATCGCACACAAGAACACAAGATATAAGGTGGAAACCCAATGTGGGTGAAAACCACCTGCTGCAATTCATCTCTACCTTCTCTTTAATTAGAAACTTCTTTTTACAATTGTACTGGTGCAGTCCTTTTCCAGTACACAGGCTGCAACCTGCAGAGACCTACAACCCTTTCTCGTTTTCCAGCTTCTCCTGGAAGGGAGCTACAACCCCCTTAGCTCTTGCACTAGCCAAGATACTAGTACGTAGGTGCTGGCCTATAGAAGGCTACAACCTTCTCTTTCTTTCAGGGACCACGTTTCATAAATTTTTAGACTGGATCCACAAATAACATCAATCAAACATCAAGAATTTCTGCATCAACCAATCACCTTTTCACCAATCAAAACTGAATCAAAATAAACACTTCTCTGACGACTGTACCCAGATCATAGTAACAGTAACCACACACCAAATCTGAACCCAGAACACTGCAATAATAAATAGAAGCAGCTAGATCGCAATTCAAGAGATATCCGCTACTTTAATAACTTGAAACCTGCGTACATACGCTTCTGTTGTTGAAACAACCTGCGTATACGCACCTTCACTTCACTGAACCTGCGTATAGATCTATAAAGGATAATTTGCTCTTTCAGATATTCAAACACTAATTAATCCAGATTATTAGACTTATAGATCAAGCAAGCGCCACATATAGTAGATCAAAATCATACAAAGATACTATCATTCAAGCTTAAAGATTATGACCCATCAATAGAACTTATCCTTCTCTTTGTGCTAAGGTTCCTCCTTCATTTAGATCCAGATCTGCACCATAACCCCAAATACCAGTATTCCAGATCTAGCACTTTATCAGATATTCAATAATAATTCAGATGATCTTTTGCCACATGATCTCCTTCTTCTTTTATAGTTTTATGCCTTCCACAATACCACGGTCCAAAACCATAATAAACCAATACCACAGACACAATACTTGGGATCAACACTTCTGACGAGGTACCATGGTCCAAAACCATAGGTTCAAATACCAAGGACTAACTACCGTGGACCAAAGGTAAGTTCTCCAACATATACGCGTTTTTCCTTGCATGAAAGTTCGTGTATACGCTTACGCGCCTTTGAAACGTCTAACCCGCATGTATACACGTCTTCGTCTAAATGAATCTGCGTATATGTCTTTTCCTTCATTCTGAAAGCCTGAACTGAGATCTGTTACCAAAGAGAGTTGCCATCAAGGACAACCCCTGTGCCATAGCTCCAAACCTGTGCCATAATGCCAACAGGAGGGCTCAATCAAATACCGCCCCATCACACGTTATTGTTCATTGCTTTAGCACCATGCGATATCAATGCCAACCATCGGATCTCGTGGGGCATATCAACGGTTGGGAACGATCATGTAGTTTTGGTGGGGCCAGGTCAGTAACCACTGAATGACTGTGCAGTTCGATATCGTCCTTAACCGTTGGATGCAGGGAGGAGATTGGACGATCAAGATTAACAGAGACTAGTCTGGTGAGCCACTGTGTGGAATATTCTTGGGATTTTGACGCGTAACTTTGTCTTTTGCCCGATTTTTTGGATATTCCAAGGGTCTAGTTTTCTAGATGTAAGGTTGAGCGTTCATGCCTTTGGTAGTTAGATCTTAATTTTTCAGGGGTCCACAGATCTTTGTGGACATTTGTACTTTATGTAATTTATTTTCTTATTTAATGAAAAAAAAAAGACCAACTCTTGCTTTAGCAAAAAAGAAAAAGTTTCATTTGTATTTATCCTTAATAACTACATAAAATAAAAATAATAATAAAAACATTTAGCTTATTGTCATTCCATTAAAAACTAAAATATTTGATATTATAGCTCAAAAAAATTGATATTATATCTCAAACATCAGATTTAATTTTATTGATTTCAAAAAGCATTTTATATCATTTCAGCACAAAAACTCATTACATTTCTGATATTACATCACAAATTGAATCTTGATTTTTGATTTTCAACTTTTTCTTAAATCAGCCAGCGTCTAAAACTATCAATATCAAACATCATTACTTATACCAATAAATAAATATGACACTTGCATGTCAAATCTGGGAGTGGAGAGTACACATCATAATCCCGAGAGTGTTCAGAAATAGGCATTGCTCAAAACCTGCATGCAGCAGCGATATGTTTAAAATTTACACGCGTATTGTATATCACGCACTTGGTATTCTCGCTGTATTATTTATAGTTATCCCACTAAAAATGACAGAAGCGAGGAAAAATGAAAGAAGCATCAAAATTTACATGATGATTGAGCGAAGTCTGGTAGAGAAAGGTTATCATGATGTGTTGAGAATAAACATTGCCACGTAGCACCCCAATTTAAATATCCATATATCACAGAGATGACAGCCACCTTCAAATAGATATGCCATAATATATGGATACATGATTCCAAAAACTACAGTATTGAGAGTAAACAACTCCACGGAGCACAGAAAGAGAGATGACAGCAACAAACTAGAGTCATTTTTGGTTTATAGTTTATTTGTTATATATTTTTGGAGAGATTTGTTATATAATTTTGGAATTTAATAGAGATCTGTAAGAAATACAAATTTAAGTTAATATTTTAAAAAGACTTTACGGTAATGAATTTATATATGTAATAAAAAAACAATTTAAATAATAAAAAATTTAAATTTAATCCCAAAAAAATTCATAGATCAATCCAAAACTCTAAAACCCTATAATAATTTCAACAAAACTTGCTACTTTTTATTTCTTAATAATTATTATATAGGCTCATTTTATATAGTTAATTTAATTTAATTATTACTTTATTCTCAATATAGATGATTCAGATAACAAGTTACATCATTTAATTTTATGTTTATTTTGTTTTCTTTTCTGTATGGATGATTCATAGGACAAGTTGCATGTAAGGCAAGTGGTGGGCTTTTGTCTTCTACTTGGCAAACCCAACCTACCCAGTTGCATGTAAGACATTACATTGGTTTTGTAGAGTGTTAATTACTAGTTTGTTAGTATCCCGATGGGAAGGCCAATATATGTTTTCCAACAAGAACATAATAAAATATTTACAGGTTGTCTAGTGTTAATAATTAGTTTGGAAAGCTAGTTTGTTAGCTTTTCAATGAGAAATTTTTTTTCAAAGTACATATATGATATTTACATTTAGAGGCTCGTCTGGTTTCTTCATGCCAGAGAAATTCGTATAGGTTATATGTTTTTTTAATTATATATTTTAGTTAACATATATACGGGATGATAATGAACATGGTCATAATTATGATTAATATTATTACGATGAAAAGATGCATTAAACGAGAGGTAAAAAGATGGAAGGAGGGGAAAAAATTAGGGAAGAGTAAACATAAAGTAGCAAGAAGAAAGAGAATGATGGTAATAAAGAAAAGGAGGAAAATGACAAAAAAAAAGGGATCACAAGACAAGAAACGAAAGGGACCATGCAAATCCAAAGCTGAAATCACTCCAAGAGTAATCTTAAATAATCCAGAGCTGTAGGCTCACATGGAGCACATGCAAACTTATGCAGACTTATGCAATCATATGCAAATTCATGGGACTATGGCCCACTAAAAAGGCTTTACAAGCATGGATCAAATACCACTGGAAACCTAAAGGAAGCATCGATCTTCATCTTGGATCCAAGGGTTTTTTCACTGCGGTTTTTGGTAACATTGAGGACAAAGACAGAGTGTTTGAAGGTGGGCCCTATTTCTATGGAGCTGTAGGGATCTATATGCGGCCGTGGATGATGAACTTCGTGCCAGAGCGGGAAACCTTTACCTCAGTCCTGGTTTGGGTAAGACTCTATTCGCTACCTCTAGATTATTGGCAAATAAAATCACTAACAGCCATAGGAAATATATTAGGAAGGTACGTCAAAACTTCTGAAGCCACAAGAAATGGTGAATATGCCAACTTTGCTAGGATTTTTGTTGAGATGGACCTATCTGGAGCACTTCCAGACGAGGTCATATTGGAGGTTCATGACGAGGAATAGGTGCAGACTGTCAACTATGAGCATATTCCATTTAGATGCCAAAAATGTCATGAACACGGGCACCTTCTTAGAGACTGCCCTCTAAGCAAGGTAGAGAGCAAAGGCAAATCTAACACAATGAAAGAAACAGATCGATTTCACAAGGTAACTCACAAAGGAAAAAATTGAAAAAAGGGGCCAAATCAACACCCAAGAGAAGCCCAAAAAGGGAGGTCGAATCAGTTTCATGTTCTTGAAGAGGAGGAAGATACAACAGTTGAAAATCAAGAAATGTTGGAGGGAAATGATAAGCAGAAAAAGGAAGAAGAACAGGATTAGGAACAGGTAAAGGAAAAATAAAAAGGGATCATGATGAGTGAATCAGAGATGGATATGGATCAAGAAATGACGCAGAGCAAGATGAAAATGGAAGATAAAGAGCTACAAGAGATTCTTGATAGAGAAAACCTAGATCTAGAAGGGTTCTTGTGTAAGGGAACAAAGGGTGGGGTAGAGTCTCTACCACAAGAAGAATGCAATCGAATAAAGTAGTTATTCTTATGGAAAACACAGACAAAGAGCTTGATATAAGATAATAGCATTGAAATACCAGACAATCATCTAATGAAGGCAGTAAAATCAACATCAGTACTAGCTCCGAGAAACCTGGGGAAAAAAGGGGTAGAAAAAAGCAGAACGAGCTTTTAATGGAATGTGGAAAGCTCATGATAGACTCAAGTAAGATGAAAGATCTAACCAATTACTCTTTTACCAAGCTATAACTATGAAATTTACAGCTTGGAACGTAAGAGGTCTAGGCAGCAAAAGAAAATAGGGAATGCTGAATAATAGAATGAAACAGGCAGTTACGGATATAATTTTTGTTCAAGAAATGGAATTCTTTGTTCAAAAGATAAAACAAATCCATAGTATGTGGCTTAGAAGATATGATTTTATAGAAGTTAAAATAGAAAACACAGCAAGGGGTATCCTCATCCTCTGGAATCCCAAAAAAATATGTATTATTGATGTTGAGGCATCAAGGAATTATTTATCAATTTTAATACAGCCTGTAGGAGATAGGGACACATATCTTGTAACAAATGTTTATGGCCCTCAAAGGTTAGATGACAAAATCAAGTTTATTGACTCCTTAGTGGACCTTCAGAGTAGATTCATAGGGGTACCGTGGATTATAGGAGGAGATTTCAACATGATCAAATCTCTCTCGGAGAAGAAAGGGGGTACAAGAGCACTAAACAAAGATTTTGAAGCTTTACAATGTTTTTCAGAACACATGAAGCTGGTAGACATTGAGACAAACAATGGTATTTTTACTTGGAACAACAAAAGAGGATGGGATTCCCAAGTAGCTTCAAAGTTAGATAGATTCATGATCTCTGAAGAGCTCCTGCTTCTAAATAATGAAATAATAGCAGATATTCTTCCTTTTGGAGGCTTAGATCACTGACCGATTCAAATGGAGATGAAGGGCATTGGCACCCCAAGAAACAAACCATTCAGGTTTGAAAATATGTGGCTCTCACACCCGGATTTCATCAACAACATTGGAAAATGGTGGGCTGAAGACCTGCAGATTCAGGGATCATCCATGTTCCTGCTACATAAAAGATTAAAGCACATCAAGCAGAAGGTAAAGGAATGGAACCAGAAGGAATTTGGCAATATTTTCACAAGTAAGAAAATAGTGGAAATCAAAATCCTAGAACTCAATCAAGCTCTGATTAAGAATGGCTTTGACAAAGACAAAAATGATCAAGCAGAGAAATATCACCAAGAGTGGGACATGTTGTGCAAACAAGAAAAAAAAATTTGGAAACAAAAATCTAGAGTTTTATGGCTAAAAGAAGGAGAACGCAATACTAAATTTTTCCACAGATCAACCATTGCGAACAGGACCCACAACAAAATCTCTTCGATCAAAGACGAGAATGGCCAAATTAATCAAGCCCATGAGGAGATAGAAGCAGTGTTAGTGAAGCATTTTTGGGACATTACTAAGGAAAACTTTTTAGGTAGGGAACCCTTCATGAAGAATTTAATTAAACACATACCGAAATTGGTTTCCAGAGAGGATAATTGTAATCTCAACAGACCTTTAACTGAAAAGGAGATCAGTGAGGTCCTCAACGAAATGCAAAATGGCAAGGCACTAGGTCTGGATGGATTCAATGTGGATTTCTTCAAAGCCTGCTGGAATATTGTTAAAAGGGATATTGTAGAGATTGTAGAAGACTCGAGGTGGAACAGGACCCTTTTGAAAGCTCTAAGTACTTCCTTTATTGACCTCATTCCAAAACAAGATAATTATCAAACTCCATAAAGATACAAGCCCATCGCCTTATGCAATGTTGTCTACAAAATTATCTCCAAGGTGGTGGCCAATAGACTCAAACCCCTGCTGCCCACGCTTATCTTTGGGGAACAAATAGGGTAAGTAGAAGGAAGAAAAATTCTGGACAACATAACTCAAGCTCACGAGGTGGTTCACTCGTTAACAAGCAACAAGAGAGCGGGAATGATCATACAACTAGATATTGCCAAAGCATATGACAAAGTGAATTAGATATACATAAAAAAAGTGCTCATAGCATTTGGTTTTGATCATAATTGGGTCATATGGGTCATGGCCCTTGTAACTTCATCCATCTTTTCAATTTTAGTGAATGGATCTCCCTCAGAGCTTTTTCTCCCTTCTAGGGGTCTAAGACAAGGAAATCCACTCTCTCCTTTTCTCTTCATCCTCATGATGGAAGGGCTGGGGTGATCAATCAAGCATGCAAGAGTTACGAGCAGAATTCAAGGACTCCAACTTACGGAGAATGGGAAAGTTCTGACTCATCAATAGTTTGTAGATGATACCATGTTACAGGGCATTCCGACTATCAAAGAAGCACTTTCTTACAAACATATTCTGGATGACTTCGCGATGGCCACAGGTATGGAGGTTGATCTTACCAAACCAAAAGTCTTTTTCTTTAACACTCATATTGCCATCCAGAGAAATGTCGCCAGAATTTTAGGCTTTCAAAGAGAATATTTTCCCTCTAAGTATTTGGGAGTTCCTCTTATAGCTAAACCGTGACACAAGAGTATATGGGATCCATTAATAACTAAAATTCAAGACAAGGTCAGGAAATGGACAAATAGATCTCTAAATTTAGCTGGCAGATTGGTTCTAACTAAAGCAGTTCTCCAAGCTATCCCAATCTTCATGTTATCAGCCCTCCCAGCTCCAATAGGAGTCTTGCAGCATTTCTGAAATATTCACCGAGATTTTCTATGGGTCAAAGAGGAAACAAGGAAAAAATGGGCTTTAGTCTCTTGGGAAAAGCTTTGCAAACCCAAGAATCAAGGAGGCTTGGGTTTGGACAACCAAGAGATTATCAACAAGGCTCTTGGAGATAGACTTTGGTGGAGGTGGGTTAAGGATCCCAAAGCTCAATGGGAAAGCATTTAGAAGGAAAAATATTCCAATGCCTAGCCGGATTCTGATATCATACGTATGACAGGAACAGTGAAAGGCTCCCCAATACGGAACAAGGCTTGGGAGAACAGAGAAGTGATCCAAAAACATAGTTTCTGGGAAATCAAAGAGGGAGATCTGGCTCTTTTCTAGGAGGACAAATGGCAACAGGAACCAAGTCTACTGAAGGAAGAATTTTTAGGCCTCAAGCAAGAGACTGACAATCAAGGAATAGTAAAAGTGAAAGACTTTTGGGAGAGCTCACATAATACAGGAAAGTGGAGAATCTAGAAAAAAATTAAGGGCAAAGAGGATAGAACCCTCAATAGCAAAGCAAAAACCCTTAAGAAACTTTTGTATCAGAGAATAATTTTAGTAACGGGAGGGCAGGATCAACTGAGATGGGGAAACAATAAAGAGGGCAACTTTAATATCAAGGAAGCTAAAAACTTTCTCCTTGATCTGGAACCCCAAGTTCCTAATAAAACTTGGCAGAAGCTTTGGAAGCAGGCTAGATGAAAATCAAAATTTTCATGTGGTTAGTTCATCACAATAAAATTTTAACCTGGGACAACCTTAGAAAAAGGGGCATGCTGGGACCTTCCAGATGTCATCTCTGTGAAACCCAAGAAGAGACTATTGAGCATCTTCTCAACAACTACAGTTTCACCGACAAGATATGGGAATTTTTTACCAACATTTTCAAACAGTTTGATAGAGACAAAGAAAGTATTGCCAACACTCTAAACAACTGGAGGATTAATTTTTCAGATAATGAAATTCTCAAATCTGTCTGGGAGCTCCTGCTGAGTTTCATTATTTGGAACGTGTGGAAGGAAAGGAACAGAAGAATATTCAAAGAGGTAAAGTCTACCTCACTTAGCCTCGTGGAGCTAATTGTAAAACAACTAAAGGAAACAATGGGTATCACTGTTAGGATTCTCCCCAAAAATCCTCCCTCGGTTGAGGAGTCAAGAATCCTCCAACTGTTAGGCATGCAGGGGCTTATTCCTCAAGGTCTAGAAAGGGAAGCAAACATGAGAGATAAGGTGGAAGAAGTCTAGCATCCTCCCCCTGAAGGTTTTTTAAAGTACAACATTGATGGAGCTTCCAAGGGCAATCCAGGGGATGCTGGTTTTGGAAGAGCTCTAAGGGATGATACAGGTAGCATAATCTTCCTCTTCCATGGTCACTTAGGAAAAACCACTAACAACATGGCCGAACTAATGGCTTTGGAACAATGCTTAGAATTTTTAATACAGAGAAATTGCCAAAATGTCATAATAGAAGTGGATTTAGAGCTAGTCATAAATGCTGCCAAGAGAATCAGCAATAGAGCAGGGCCTCAAAAGGTCACAAATCACTGGAGGTTAATTAGAGTGCTCTAGAGAATTCAAATGCATCTATAGGAACTTTGTACTCTCAGATTTACTCATGTGAGGATAAAAGCCAACAAATTGGCTGACATTCTAGCCAAGCAAGGTGTCAGCTACAAGGACAGTGCAATCTTAGGAAGGTGGAACATAATGGCGCAAATTAACCTGAAAAACCTCTGCTAGAATTAGGCAGAGGAGGACAAAGAAGAGTACAGAAGAAAAAGAACAGAACCCAATCAGTAATGGTCAGTGGTCAGAGGACTACACCAAGCAGGTCAAAAAGATGCACAAGGAAAGGTAAGTCAAGGTTAGAAGTTAAGTGGACCACCAGCAGGACTAGTCTCAGTGTCAGGCGTTAGAGCTTCCCACACCGAAGAAAGCAGCAACAAAAACATCAGTTTTATCCTAATTTTTCAGTGGCGGAAGTCAATACCGCCTCTGGGTGGTTCCATAGAGATCACACCGCTTTCAGGTTAAAAGCGGGTTTAGGTTTTGATAGCGATTCCATAGAAATCACAACATGTGGTGGAGGGCCCGACCCAAAAACCACTCTCCCTGCGCCCTAAACAATGATCACTTCGGGTGTGCGACTTACTGCTTTGTCGTCCGATGGCGCAAGGTTAATCAATGCTCTAGATTCATCGAACGAGTTTGGTGGGGCCCGAGGGTTTGGTGGGGTCCGAGGATTCATCTGCAAACATTGGGCCCAAAGGAAAGAAGCTGTATGATTACTTCCAATAAAGTTAGGTCACAGTTCCTGGGGTGTCAAAGGAATAACGGACAAGTTCTCAGTTGTCTGGTTTATTCTGGGTGGAACATGGCCAAGCCCTTCCTCTTCAGTTTGCTCATCAGGTTCTTCTCATGGTCCATGGAGGTCGTCGTTGCTGGTTCCGTCATGGGAGTGTCCAAGTTTTGGTGGCTCTTGTTTCCCGGCGAAGTGGTTTCCCCGTCATTCCTCTTCCTGCTCAGAAAACTAGGTTATAGCAATTTGCCAGTGATCGCACAGAATCAGGATGGTAAATGGTTTAGTTTTTTTGGCAGCGATTCTAGTAGTCATTTGCCACGTGGCCATGGTAGGGTTGGGACACAACCCTCCATCGCGAGGTATGTTGCGCGCTGGTTAGATGGCGCGAAGTCCAGGGAGGCCGTCTGATCTTTTGGTGTTGTCTCGTCCGTCAGATCTATGGGTGCCTTTTCGGTGGGGCCTCAGTTTCCGAAGGGATTTTCGCCTAAATGGGGAGGGCATTTTTAAGCCCTAGTTTTGGCTTTTGTTTGCTTTGTGCCATCAGATAGTAGTGGAGGATTGTACTAGCTGTCGGTTGTTTTGGGGTGATGTTGTACTTTGGCATCATGCCCTTGGTGTCCCTGTTGCCTCCTTGAGTACAGGACTTTGTATATTATGTATTTTTGTTTTTTACGATATAATGAAATACAAGGAATTACTCTTGAAAAGAGAAAAAAAGGATGCATTAAACAAGTAAAAGGGAAATATATTATTTGAAATTTAAAAGAAATTTATTATTATTATTTGTAAGTGGAAAATTAGAAAAGATTGGTAATGGTAAGCATTTTTAGATTTATATTTAATTAAATAATAGTGATAATTTTTTTTAAGTTCAATTGGTTGTGAACCATGTTTAATAAAACAACCATGTTTAATTTTATTAGACTATTATAAGATTTTATTATTATCTTAAAAAATGTTTAATTTTACGAGAGAATTATATGATTTATTATTATTTAAAAAATGATTAAGATGAAGAGATCATTTATTTTTCTAGATTTGAGATTTTAGTTGATCATTATAATCATATTTTTTAATTTTTATTTTTTCTTGGCTAACTCATCACATAACAATTTCTCCCAATATTGAAGGTCTTAATATTTTTAATGTTATCTTTAATTTGCAAAATGATATCTCTTTATCTCTTATTATTTTAGTTAAGATTGAGCATCCTTATGCCATAGCCAATTGAGTTGAAAGTTGTTTTGGATAGGTCTTGAATAAAATTTAGAAATCTCTTTGTCTTCCATGTTGTTTAAGGTGCTTATATAGAGAGCTTATTTAGAAAAAAAGTTTGCTGTTACTGTTAAGTTGTTATATATTTATTAATTAAAGTTATATATATATATATATAGATAGATAGATAAATATATATATAGATATATATTATATTTTTTATTGAAAATTTATTTGTAATTTTTTTTATAAAAAGAAAAATTACATTATTTTTATTATTATTATTTGATTTAATATATTATTATTTTTATCTAATACTTTAAATATTTCTCCCTAGATCGTCTCGATACTGCTAGGTACAAGAGTGTTTGATATCAAAACCATGTCACATTCTTATTAAACTCATACCATATGATTCTTTTGTTTACTCCTTCCAATGATTCATCTTATAATGTATATTATAATTATGTTTTGTCTGAATAAATTTGAATGAGCATATTACAAAGAAGTTATAAATTTTTATTAATTTTAAAAGAAATTTATGAGAGATATTTTTTGTTTCTGCTAATTACATCAGTGAAAACATAATAGGTGAAAATTAATATTTTAATGTTTCACATAAATAGAATATTTCAATGTCCATTTTAAACATATATCAATGTTACATATATATACATGAAAAAATAGAATAATAAATTTCTTATTTAATAAATTTATAATTGTTTTATATACTCGAATTTTTTAACTATTAATATAATGCTAATAAATTGAATGTAAAAAGATATTAATAATAAGAAATATTTTAAAGATAATTATAAATAAAAATATTAATTTTTATCTTAAATAAAATAATTGAATATCACTTTTATATATAACTCAATTTAACTCTATATTTATATTGAAAAAAAATCCAATTCTTCTCAATAAAACTTTCTTTACATTGAAAAATATTTTTATTAAAGAATCGAAAGTAAAATAAACTTACACTTGCATAAAATAAATGTTTTATAAAAAATAATTATGTAAATATTTAAAAATTTTGAAATCAATTACAGTAACCCAAGAAAGAAGTAACAAAATATTTCTAAAATAAAACAATGTAAACAGTACATTGTTTACATATTAATGATATGATATTTATATAGAATCAAAACAAATACAACCAAACATTTAAATTATAAAACAATTGTGTGAAGCAAGAAAGCTTTAAATTGGGTGAAAATAACAACCACCATAACCCTCTCGAAACATTTCAGTGTCCGTGACCCAATAGATACCTTAGAAATCAAAGATCAAAGATCAAATTACATTCTGCAATAAATATTTTTTTTCAGAAGGAAAAAATCGGCATGTTATATATTGAGTATAATATATTGATCATGTTACATTTTGAGAACCATGTTCTTGGAAAAATATATGGATGAAAGAAAATGCTTATAACGAGTTGACGGTCAGCCAACAGAACAATTTCCAACAAAAGATTCATAACAAACTTTGAAATGAAGAAAACAACCAAATACTTTCGTTAGTGGAAATTTCTTATTACATAACAAAGCAATATCGAACTACTCATCGTGCGATGGCATGAACCTACCAAAATAATTCAGAGAAACATAATATATTGACCTCAAACTTACATTGAAGAAGATATTATATCTCAGATATCGACTGTGTCAGATCATGGGTCATGAATATGTAACCTGCATCCTGAGGCATGGAATAATATGTAACCTTCATGCCAAGGCATGGAATTTCAAACCTCAGGATGTAGATTATACATTCATAATCCCCGGGGAACTTTTCATCTAGAGTAAAGCATGATATCGTGGTGGAAAGATAGCCTGTGTGCGCGATTATATGCTGCTGCGTGTTGAGCATGATATCGTGGTGGAAAGATTTATAGGGGTGATCCCAACAGCAAGACCAATGAAGATATGAGTAGAAAACAAGGAACCTGCGAAGCATCTACACGGAAGAAACATTGGATATGCTTCAATCTTTTCAATTCTGTTTTCGAGGGAACTTTCTGTCAATTCTCCAGAATCTGCTTTAACTTTCCATCGGCTCCCTCATATATTCTATTCGATTTTCCTATGTATCATTTTTTTTCAATTTTCCAATGATTACGTTCAGAACAGGTAACTCCACATTGCATCGGAACAGTGAAACCCACTTCGCCGCTTTCGATAAAAGATCCTTGCGACAATGATGGAACTTGATGGTTCATCGAACACATTCAATAGTTTCGCCAATGTTTTCTAAACATATACCATATGTTCAATAGTTTTACAATATTTCATCATTAATCTCAACGAATCCAACGAGAGGGTTTCTCTTTTCAATCCGCTTGATTTATGCCCTCTGAAACTTTAGTTCGTTAGAAAATTAATCCTTCAATCATATATTGCCTTGGGCACTCATAGTATATTTCTACAACTTGCTAGGCTAATTCAGATGCCATCCTCTTTTTATCTTTATCTTTTTATGTATATATCGGGTGGCTACATAGCGTACTCGTCGGTATATTTTATATTATAAAATAATCATTTAATTAATATTCAAGTTATTTGTCAATTTCCTAATGAATAGTTATAGGCAAATGAAAATTCATTATTATTATTATTCAATGAGAGCTATGTGACATGGAATTACTTGTTTGTGGTCTATAAAATGTATAGGTTTATAAGTTTTTGCTCCTGTTAAATGTTTTTAAAAATTGGATTGTTAACTTAATTGGATTGTTAACTTATTTCTTTAAATCTTCAGAAAACAAGCTAATCAAAAATAGTTTTAAGATATAATTCAAACACAATACTCATATCATCTATATATAATATTTTAATAAATATATATAAACTATTCATTTAAATTAAATAAAAAAAAACATAAACTTGAATAGATATATAAAAAATAATAAAAATAAATTATTAGTAAAATAATAAAAATTTATTTGATTAATTTTTTTTTTTGATATTTAATATATCTAAAATTTTATATCATAATAGAAAGAAAATTTTTAATAAACTTAATTATGAAGGATTGTATTTAAAAAAAAATTCAAATGCATATTAAATTTGTCGAATGAGCTTTTAGAATGTATTAATGAATATAGTTTTAGGCTTCATTGTTTTATTAGCATGAGTGCTAAGGCTACGCGTAGGTAAATTTTTATAGAATGAAAGTTGTAAGAAGAATTTAGGCTTTACTGTTTTACTAGCATGAGCGCTAAGAGTATAACTAGGTAATTTTCTATGGAATGAAAGTTGTAAAAATTATTTAAGGTTTCAATTATTTATAATTTGCTGATAATATATTATTGTTGGGAAGTCGCTTTATTTTGAAATAATTATTTTAAAACGTTTTAGATGTTAGATTAATCTCAACAAAAGTCAAATCTATTCTCCCACCAAAGATTTTGGCTTTCTTTTAAATATCTTGGAATGCTGGTATACCTATCTTCTTCCCCTTGTTGGTTGTTGTAAAAAATATTGAGCACAATAAAGTCCAAATTTGATCAATTTTGAATTTAATTGGTTGTTTTATTTTTGTTGTGTGTTTTCTTAACGCTGTCTAATTTTTCGTATACACCATTTTATATTCAAGTAAAGAAAACATAGCAAAATAGTTAAAGTGTTAAGGATGTTTTAATGGCAAGGAAAAAGTCAAATTTCTAAAAGTTTCATTTGGTCAATAATTTGAGGTTGAAAATGTAATGGTTGATTAAACATATTGAGCACAATAAATTCCAAATTTGATCAATTTTGAATTTAATTGGTTGTATTATTCTTGTTCTGTGTTTTCTTTAGGCTGTCTAATTTTTAGTATACAACATTCTATATTCAAGTAAAGAAAATATAGCAACTAGCTAGCGTTAAGGATGTTTTAATAGCAAAGGAAAAAAGTCAAACTTCTAAAAATTTCATTTGGTTAATAATTTGAGATTGAAAATGCAATAGTTGTTTTGGAATGGGATAAGTTTTTTTTAATGAATATAGTTTTGGAAAGACAAATTTTGGTGGAGAATAATTTTTAACAAATATAAGTGGTGGGAAAATGGTATCGCATAATTTTCTTTTGTAATTAAGAGAGAAAGATATTTAAACAACATTTCGAGGAATAGATATGGCTTCCAAATTTGGACTCTGTTTAAGGTGGTTGCTCTATTAATTAGAAAGGGCTTAACGTGGATTCCTAGTAAAACAAAGGGTGGTTGCTCTATTAATTAGAAAGGGCTTAACGTGGATTCCTAGTAAAACAAAGTCCGTAGACTTGAGGAACAATAGAATTATGGGAAGCCATTCAATGTAAAGCTATTTCTTCTTTCCTTTATCCAACTTTTGTTAAATAATTTTAATAAATAAAAATGATTCTTTGACATTCTTTATTTTTCTAGATCCTCTTAGTTTTGGTTGGGTAAGGATTTTGACTTCTCTTTTCTACATTTAGCCGCCCTTGTCTCTATCCTAGTGTTTTTTTTCAAAATGTATCCTTCTAGATGTGATACATTGTATAGAATGGGGACTAGTCAATTACAATGCTAAGCTTGTATATGAACAACAATTGCACTAGGTTTCTCTCTCGTTAGGATATTAAATGTGGAAAAAGATGTGGCATGGGATCGCCTTCAAAAAATAAACATTTTTGCTGGAATATTATGCATGGAAAGGTTCTATAAACATAAAAGTTTGTCAACAAATGGATATGAGGACCTTATAGGTGCACTCTTTCTCTCTCTTGTGTGGAGGCGATATCTCATCTGTTATCTAAATGTCCTTTTATAGCTCATATTTGTTATTTATTTTTTAACAAATAGATCTTACATTTAGAAAGATAAACTCATGAAAGGATCTATTTGATAAATGGAGTAGTTTATATAGGGTCATGATAAAAAAATATTCCAATTTAGTAAGGATGTATCAAAGCTTTTCGAAATGCATTTTCTACAATGTATGGCTAGCCCAAATATGAGCCATGTTTAATTAAGGAAGACCAAAACATATAATGGTGGTAATCAAAGATCCATATTTTCTAGTGGATCTCCTAATCATTGAAGGAAACACATATATAAATATATATAATTTTAACATAGATGCAAGGAATGGCATAGTTTGTTCAACACAATGGCCCCCTTCACAATGGTCTGTGATGGACAACTCAAACTCGGGTCTTGTAAATGACTTCAAATGAGTACAAATGATTTTAAAAGGCATAAATTGGATCAAAATTCTTATTTCCTTTCTCCTTTTTTTTTAATGGTGTTTCGCAAAAGATCATTAGGGTGGAAATTTTTGTGTGGTTTATTGTATACCCTGGAAGAATAGTAGAATCAACATTTTCTTGGAGTTTAGGTACCTCAACTAACAATAATGTTGAATCATGTGCTCTTTCACAAGAAATAATAATTTCGAATTCTCTCAAAATTTGGAATATGATCATGATCATTGACTCCAAAAACATTATTAGACATGTGGTATTTCACAATATTACTATGGATTCCCTTTTGGCATCAATGGTAGGGTGGTCTAAGAACATCCAAGTTATTTCTATAAAATTCAATATTACTACGTGGTAAGAGAATTTTATTTTATGTTATATGATACATGTGAAAATATAGACTTTTTGATGAAAGAGGCGGACATCATCATAGATTTAAACATTGAGGGAATTTTGTAGTGCAAGATATTAGATATAATTTTGGGGATACTATATCCATCCATGAGTATTATTCTAAGATATACAACTTTTCATGAGTTTGATTAGTCTGCCTAGCACTTATTGCAACAATTGATCCTTATAGTGGTGAAGAAATGGGATTGGTACTATCAAAATGAATGACATAGAATCAAACATCATTTTTCTCATAGGGATGAAGAAGAGGGATTGGTACTAGAAAAATGAATTTCATAGCATCAACCATCATTTTCTATTCTTTTAGTAAAGTATGAAACTATGAGAGGTCACACACCCAAAGAATATTTTGGTTCAAGTGCATTTAACTATGGATTTTTACTCACAATCAATCCCACTTAGCTTGCTACTTCATTAGAATTTCTTTTATCAAATTGTGACTTATTAACTATTCAATTATAGCTCCCTTTGCTATTTTCATTTGCTCATTTAGTGACTTTCATGGTTCTACCTATTGGAATCATTTGTAGAATTAATTATATAGGGTAAGAAAATAATCAATGTCCATATCCACGAGTCTTAGTCCCAATTGCCAATATTCCTAAATATTTTGAATTGTTCACTTAGCACTCATCACATCATCAATATAATAGGGAGGCATCATTATAAGCTTAAGAATTGATGCTATTTTGTAGGGAAACATGTTAGATATCATTTTTAGTATTAATTACATAGAGTAATTTATTGAAATATTGTAATATCAATCCATGGGAATTAGTCATAATTAACCAATTTTTCATGACTTTGAATAGTTTATCTAGAGGTTATTGCATTAGATTATGCCGATAGGGGTGAAGAAGTGTCATTGATACTAGAAAAATGAACCAGATATCATTAAAAATCCATAAACTTCCATGAATATTCTACTAAACATTTCATCACAATAGAACTAATAAAAATGGACTGAAAGATATACTACGAGGCTTAATTCGTTAGGCTATAGTATTGTTAATTATTGTCATTTCTTCTTATTCATGTCAAAGACAAAATGAACAGAAAGAGAATAATAAAATACAATCACAACAAATACAAGAATAATTTTGGAAGCTCTAGCAAGAGAAAACCAACCAACAAGTGATGTTACTATACTATGTCTTTCTTTGGAATGGGAACAACACAACTACAAATTGGAAGACACTCTGTATGTAGTCAACTTAGAACTAAATCCTAATAGGATATTACACAACACTAACTCGATCTCTTATTCTCTCTCATTCCCACTTCCTATCTATATGTTATGTTAGCGAAGAAGATACAATCAAAATTGAATTGTACCCCATTTTCCTCCTAGCCCTCTGATTATAACATAGCCTGATAGCCAATTAGGGGTAAATTTTGATTCCAACTATTAATTAGAGTTACTAATTTGACCCTTACAAAAAAAAATTTCATAGTATTTATGTGCTTAGCTAATTTTCCATTAGTAGTTATGGATGACGTTACATCCTCTTGAATTAGGGTGGTTAATCATGACAGGTCAACTTCCAAGGGGCATAACCTTTGCATATAAACATTGATTGAGATATTTATTACACTGTTTGAAATATCTATGAGTGTATAATATCTTCATTGGGTGTAGCATTTTAGTGGGAAATTTTCACTCTGATAAAATATCACTTAAGGCCTTGAAATGGCCTTGGAAGGTTTCACATCCCAATTCTCCAACTGCTTCTAAGCTAACTCCAAAATTTCAACTTTGAAAAAATTCATATGGATGACAAATTATATAATGATCCATTTTATATCATACCTCTCTATTTTGGGAGGTTTTCCATCCAAAAAAGCTTTACTAAATGTGGCGATAAAAAATTTCCCCTATCTTCTCCCTACAATACCATTTTTATTTAGGTAGAAATTGTCCTTTCAACCTGATATACCAAATGTCATGCGACACCTATCTTGTAGTTTTGGACATCTTTTACAAAATTTTATCTTATGTAAACTCAACTTGGGAATCTAGAGTTAATTCCTATATGGATGTTGGGACTTTCTCCTCTTCTTGATATGACATGGAAGGCTCAGAGGGTATGGTATTTTCCATGGTATTCATCAAATGAATGCACATGTATGGGGGCACACTAAGTTTGTAGTCACTTCAGCCCACCTTTTACATAATCTTGAAATGAACATATCTCAAAGACTTGAATTTATTACCAAACATTATAGCCTCTAATTTTACAACTATAACCATACTTTGTGACCTACTTTGAATGACTTATTTGTTCTATGTTAATAATTCCTATACTTATACTTTTATTTGTTTTAGTTGCAAGTTGATCGTCATAATGTTTTTCAACAACAGTTTCTTCTTATAAAGCATCCTTGGGATATCCTCTCTCACTACACCTTGCTACCGATATGAAATGTCGAAAGGTGAAGGTGGGAAATATCCAAAACATGGTAGTGACCGATATTATAAAAGTGCTACATACACACGAAATTCTCAAATAACGCCCTCAAATGTGTCAAATTGCAAGCCATAAAAGGTTACACAAATGTCGTGTTGACTAATTTTGTCTATTGATCTATTTTTGGATAGAATGCGTAGGACCCATCCAAGTTTATGTCCGTCTTCTTCCACAATGTAGTCCAAAATTGACTAAGAAATTTGGTGTCCCAATTTGAAATGATGCTCTTTAGTATCACTAACTGCACCTCGACCTATTTAAAGAACAAGATTGTTTCTTGTTTCACTCTAATGATCTTTATATAAGGAATAACAAAAAATATCTCAGTTAACATATCAACTACCATACATAGGTAGTCATGTCCCTTCCTATTTATTGATAGAATTCCTAAAAAGTCCATTGAAATGCTTTCTTGAGGAAATGTGAGTACGCATAAGCGATAGTATATACCTTTTTTCCTATTACTACACTTGATGGTATAAAAAAACATACATCCTATAATGAGCATAGCTACATATTGTTTCATTCTAGGATAGTATACATATCTATTTAAGATGGCCACTATCTTTGTGTACACCAAAAGGATATGCGAGTTTCGAGTTGTGAACCACTTTAATTAGATGAAATCCATCAAATCTAAGAACACATAGTTTATTGAACTTATAAAGTAACCCATTATGGAGATGTAAACTATGTTATTTCCATTATTTACATGAATAAAATTGTACAATTGTTGAAACAAATCCTTGATGTTCTCATCCTCTCTATATGCCTCTTTATATGCGTCATGGGTGAAAGAGTCCATGTGAATTAAAGTATTAAAATTTATAAAATTTAGAAAACATTTCACTTGCCTCTTTAAGGGAGGACATCCAATAGAGCATATCCCCTACTACAACTTCACAAGTCTTATTTTTCATTTCTTGATTCTCAGCTTTAGATAGAGAAATTTCTGATTTAAATTGGTAAGAGTTGCTATGAATGTTAAATTTGAATTTCTTGAAAATTTCATAACTTTAGTAATAAATTTAATTTTATAAACATAGAATTTTTTAAGCTATATGAAATCTAAATTAATTATAAAAAATTATGACCTAAGTTTTTTAAATTTAACAATAGATTGAATTTTATAAACCAATATGGAATTGGTTAAATTGTATTTTTGAATAATTTATTATTATTAATATTTTATATTAAAAATTGAATGAGTTACACTTTTTCGTCTTAATAAGAATTAACTAGATTATTTTACATATAATTATTTTTTCCTTGTGAGTATTGAAATATTTTACTAATTAAGTTACATTGAATATCAATGAACCAGCTAAGCAATAGAATAATATTTATCGAAATTTTACAATCATAGTTTCAAACATACTAAACTTTGTAATTTATAAAAATGTCCTTGAATTTTCTTTAAGGTAAGTAGTTTTTCATGCAATTTCATATATAAAAGTTTGATATAAGTTGACCAATACATAATATATAATAAATAATATTTCATAAAAAATAAAATTATGATGATAACCATCTAACAAACATAAGCATCATCTAAGATATACATTCAAATTCACTAGCATCATCTAATTATATACACCTCTAGCACATATAAATGTCATTAGATAGCACACAAATCTCATAATCTAATTGGGCATCATCATCATGATCATATATAACAAAACAAAAACATAGGAATCTAACATCATCATCACACACATCCTCAAATTAATATACATCTCATGTAAAATAATTGCTATCACATACAAATCTATCTTCAGGCATAATAAATGAACATATCTAACATTACCTAACAATATACACATCAACACCAACATATAAATTGTGTATATAGACATTAACAAAAAATGCAATATATATATATATATATATATATATATATATATATATATATATATATATATATATATATATATATATATATATATATATATATATATATATATATATATATATATATATATATATATATATATATATATATATATATTTATACATATATAGATATATAGATATATATATATATATATATATACAAACAAGTCAAATAACTGCAATCAAATATCTTATACAACAATCGTAGTACTCATAGTTGGATGGTCTGCAGTAGAAGATGGTGGATGGTCAAATATTAAATCAATGTCTATCGAACTCTAAGGTGGAGGAGGAGAAGGTTTGTCCGTAGCAGAAGACGATGGATTGTCAATTATTGCGTCAACATGGCTTGGCGAACTCTGAGGTGGAGGAGGAGGTGGTTGGCTTTCTCTATCAGGAGAAACATAAGGCACATCCTATAGCTTTAGCATGTCATCATCAGGCAACTGATGAGGAGATGTACTACCTGAAGGATCACCGACACCCTGATGACCATGAATCGATGGAGTAGTACTACTAGAAGCATCATGATCACCATCCCATCATCATGGTCACCACCTTCATCTAAATTATATGTCGCTCCATGCCTTGCATCCCTGATTGTTGCCAATATCCTTATAGCTCTGACAATATGATGCTTGAGACATCATCTCGCGTAGACAGTCGCTACAGAGATCCACAAACCTAGGATCCGTGTAGATATGTCAAGATATGATGGGGTGGACTCCCTCCTTAACCAAAATTGTGGCCAATCTATCATATTAGTCCATCCAAAATCATAGACCTGCCCTACAACATCAAATTCCCATGACTACCTAAGGGTGTGCCTCACCCTCTTGGGCCTCACCCATCCGCTCATCTCCTCCATTTAGTGGGGGAGGAGGCATGTCCCCATAAAATTTTCCAGTGTTTACAAAATCTATAGTACACAACAATAATTAGAAAATTTCATTAAATAATTGAGTGAAACAAGTTAAATAACATCCTTGAATAAATTTTATTCTAATTAATTAAAACAATAAAATGAAACTAGATTAATTTAAAGAAAACACTAATATTACCTCTTCATATGGAGGCTTAACATGTGTGAACAGGATTCTAGGACACCATCTCCAATAAATTCCCATGTACGCAAATTCCAACATGAAAAAACACATGGCCATCCTCATTGGTCAGTAGTGTCAATGCCTCGGTGGAAATCCTAGTTGGATACTCCGGTAGGCCCCTCTTGGGCATCATTTGCCCCAACATGTGCATTTGAACCTCAGTGATTGGCCTAGGAGGGAAAAAGTCAAATGTAGGCCTCATATCTAGTAACGTCTCAAAAAATGAAAATAAAATATTTTAAGTGAAAGGGAAGGTTACCCTCCCATGTCTCAATGCATTACGTCTATCTAAATCCATTCAAAATTGCCTCAAGAAAATGGTAGGTCCATTTGATACAACGAGGAACTTGGATCAAAGAATTGATATAATATAAAAGAGGGAAACTAAAGCACTTCCCGTCACTATTAAAGTGTGAAATGGTGGTGACTAATAACTAGAGGAACCTAACCTCATGTGCATCAAAAGAAGAAATCAATAGTTGTCCACCATGCACCTGAAAATCTACTAGACATATTGCATGAGGCCCGACATATCTTTGAGTGTAGGAAAGTTGAATCTCAGTTGTAACCCCATGGGGGACATCAAGGAACTGGGAAAATCCTCCCCTCCCATAGATAGGACAGTGATAAAGTATATCTCCTCCTTAGAGGGCATATATCATACCCAAATACCAACATGGAAACCCTTCTCATGGGCACTCCATTGGCAAGTCAGATGCACCAATAAGATAGAGTGTACCTTCAGGCATGTAGCCTCCTCATAGTACTTGAGGAGGCCTAGATTCCATGAGAGCACTCAAGTTGCTACAATAATAGAGCAAACGTATAAATCCATCTCCCTCTCTTTTGCCACCCATGGTCAGACCATATTATATGGGTCCGCCATTTTCTTATGCTTGCTCTCTTGACGTCTCTACTACATTATTGACATATAAAATACATGCACCCATACATAAAATAATTTTTTTTTATTAAATGAGAAATGTATTTATAAATATGGAAACATAACTTCAATTAAAAATAAAAAAAAATCATTGTTGCACCAAAAACACAGTGATGCACCGTCTCTGGTGTTTTCTCAAACACAACCACACTTACATCGATGAACACATACATATGACGAACTGTTGTTGATTCAAAAATTTAAATTTTCATTGAAATGCATCCCATTTATGCATTGGTGTGCAGGTATAACCTTTTTGCACCAATATAAATCGTTCTGGTTATTGAATTCACCAAGCTATAACTAAATTTTTAAATATTATTTTTGTGGTGTGTTTCATAAATTTAAACACATTGGGCGTAACACACTGACATACAATTTATAGCTTTCCCGATGTGTTTTCATTTACAAAATGCACTGCAAAAATAATGGTGCATTATGTTCATGGATTGAATTGTGGTTCATATTGTAAATTTATAGGGTGCATCATTATTGGTGTGAGGTAAACATATCGAGTGCACCATGAAAGTTTTTTTTTTCTTCATAAATAATGGAAATTTGAAGATAATGTTAAACTTTAATCTACTAAAAAATAAATTAGAGATAATCATATACATTACCTAGACATTTTCTTGTTTGGGAGGAATTATTGACAAGTTATGGAGAAAAAAAAATTTTACCACAGTTTGCAAAAATTGGAAAGTTAGATAATGAGCATGGTATGAAAGGATGGTGACTGTAATGAACCTCAAATCATACCTCAACGTCAATTTTTTATTTTTCTTTTTCTTTGATAAATCAATTAAAATGCTTAGAGTATACATAGAGTAAGTGTAGTTTTGATCAATCGGTATACTTGTATTACCTAACATACCGATATAAAACAAATTTTCATTTATAGAACTTACCTATATACTAGCAATCCTAGTGCATTCGAAAGGCTATTTCATTTTATCTTCATATATACTATGGTCTATCCTACCTACTCAACTCCTTAGAGTTTCATGCCACTGGCTACAATGTTTACCATTTAATGCACTAAGCCCAGGATAGGGTACTCACTTACATGTGGAGGGTGATAACCATGTGGCATTTACGATTATTGGGGAGGTGTCCACCCACTTGTCCCCATATAGAATGAATTGCCAGCTCTCTTTCTTCTTCTAGTACTTGTTATTCTTGACAATTGTTTAGTTGTTAGCGTCAGCCAATCCCCCACCTCCCCCTCACTTTAGCCCATGTGAACATGGTGCAAGAGGCACAGATATTAATGGTTATTACTTTGAGGGGTCATCGATGACTCAAATTTACCTTGTCCACATCAACGACTACAATGGGTTAGGTCTAAACCTACCTTTTTCTTGGCTACCCAAGTTCGCCTTGCACCTCATTTCCTCTATTCCCTTTGGTTTTTGAAAGAGTTTTTGCTCCTCCATATTTCTATGCTTCTATTTGTAACCGTACCCAGTTGAAGAGTATCTTGCCTAGTCTAGAATGCTTCCACTTCATGGAACTCATTTATGCTCCGTTGCTTAGACACAAACTTGTATCCCATTCGGCGTTGACAGACATAATCACGCTACCAATTTTTCCCAATGAACTTCCATCCTCTTCTAGCAGATATTTTGAGCACAAGTGTGCAGGTGATGCAGGAGCATCTGGTCGACAGGGCGAAGACCAAGAAGGGGCAGACAAAGTTTCTGAAGAAGATTGGGAAAGATGAATATTTCGACAAATGGACAACAAGACTGTCAGAGTTCTTATTGTTTTTTTATTTTGTTCTTCCAAGGTCAACTACAGCATTTGATTCTATTAGCTTAAATTTCTATTTATTCTGTTCTGTTTTAATTGTAGTAACAGGTCTTAATTAGAGTTGTTAGGGGACTATAGTAACAGGTCTTAAACTAGAGTTGTTAAGAATTAGATAAATGACAATAATCAATGTAAGCAGTAAACCCTTATGGAACAGAGGAAATAGATAAACAAACAAATAGTCAAGTCGCATAAACTGATAGTAACTGCCAAGCAACTGTAATGTAGTAACTACCAAGCAGTTATCTAACTGCTGGACTATTGTATAAAAAGACAGATGAAATAACCCAGGAGGGTTCCGGAGCGAAGCATTGGAAAGAGAATAATAAAAATACATTTTTCCTTCATCAAATGTTTAGTGCAGAACTAATTTCAAGATTGCAAGATTTATGTCCTCTAAGATAGAATACGCATGCATATATAGTTCTGTTCATTCCATTCGTTACAGACAGATACAATGACAGAGTTTCATTACTCCAAAAGAATACACATACATATATTTCTGTTCATTCCATACATTGCAGGTCGACACAATAACGGAGTATCACGACTCCAAAAGTCTCATGACCAGCCGAGACCGAGAGCGAATATAAGGCGAGGAGAGACAAGCAAAAACGCAAGATACAACAGTCCACAGTCAAACTGGTAAGCAACAGCACCGAACTTCAATATTTATTACATACCACTGTGTAAATACATTGCAGGGTTATAAAATTCCCGTGACATGAAAGGACTGTGCAACGAAGACTCGTTGGTCCCAACCAACCAGTAAAAGAATTAACCGAAACCCTCCTAGCTACAGCTACGAGTCGACTGTGCAACGAAGATATGGTGGACCAAGCCATTAAACAAAAGCATCCACAGAAACCCTCTAAGCTACAGCTACGGGTTGACATAATACAAAGACCAGACTCTGTTGCTATCTCGCATACTGACCACCGAAGCAAGCAAATACAGCAAAGACGAAGGACCACAGAAGAGACTAAGTTAAGGACAGAGCTACCCGGAAGATAGACAGTCGAAGTCCCTGCAAAGCCACGGGACCGGTCACCTGCAACCACCACAGAAGAGCAACGTTAGGGTTCATAACCAAATCCAAACCCACGCAACAGAAACAATACCGTGAAGCTGTAAAGGAGACAACAGAAAGCAAAACCCTTGTATGGCTGAAGGGGCAAAGCCATACCTGTAGTGAACCGACCCATAAGTCGCAGAAACAAAGGGAAACCCTGACCACAGAGGGGCTGCGAGGGTTAGCACCATTTCAAACGGAGATTAATGAAACATAGCAAAGAGCAAACCCTCACCTGAAGACACAGTGCCGAACGTCGGACAAGAACCAGAGGCAGAGCCGAACACCTGAAAAAACCACAACGAGTAAAGCAACAGAGTGAAAATGACCAAATGAGCGCGAACCGACAGTGAAAAGGGGAAGGAGTAAAGTTAGGGTTTGGCAAATCTCGAGAAGGACAGGTGTCACGGAAAGAGCCCAGGGAAGTACCATGGGTTGATTATTAATCACCTACCTCATAAATTGCAATCACACCATATCCAAAATCAAATAACAGTGCAAGTCCACATAGGACTAGGCTAGCGCGGGACCACGTGGGTTGGGCCCCCATCAATTGGTATCAGAGCAGTTTTTTTTCATATATATAAAGGAACATGGCAGAAGGGCAAGTGCCAAGACGAGGACGTGGAAGAGGTGCACGTAGAGGAGCAGATGAAGGATTGAGGGAACAGATTAGAATTTTGACAGCTCGCTTGGAAGCAGTGGAAGCGGGTAGACGAAGAGACCCGGAACTAGGAGATGATAGTGAGGAAGAAGCGGTAGCTGCTACAGACGGTTCTGATGAAGAAGCTCCAGAATTGAGACTGCTGCGTTCAATTTTATTGGCCAGCAGCAAACCCAAAACAGAGATTTCGAATTACGATGGCAGTCTGTCTGCTGATATCCTATTGGATTGGATAAGTGAATTGGATAAGTATTTCGAAAATGAGGAAGTTAAGGAGGATAAGAGACTCAAGTTCACTGCTACTAAGTTGAAGGGACATGCCCTCTTGTGGTGGGATAATGTCCAAGCAGACAGAAAAATACTGAACAAATTACCTATACGGAATTGGTCAAGAATGGTAGCAAAATTGAAGGGCAGATTTCTGCCGAAAGATTACCAGGTTGAACTATGTCGGCGAGTACAGAATTTGAGACAGAGAGGTATGACTGTCAAAGAGTATACGGAAGAGTTCTACCGGGTAAATCTACGTGCTAGTTATACAGATGAAACTCCAGAAAAAACAGCGAGATATGTCAATGGCTTGAGGATGGAAATTCTGGATGAAATTAGCATCCTTTCTCCCCGAAATATTGAAGAGGCCTTTCAGAGTGCTGTGAAGGCTGAGGAGAAGATTAATCGGAAGCAGAATAGCAGGAGAGGGAGAGGGAATGGTAGAGGACGAGGACAGTCCTACGGAAGAGGAAAGAGTGTTGTGAACAGCGAAGAAGGCAGCAGCTCAAAACCTTCAGGGACAGCAGACAAAGGAGACAGCACTAGAGGAGGTCGGTCATATCAGCGAGGACGAGGGAATGGCCGCGGAAGAGGAACTAGTTTCCAGTGCTACAGGTGTCAAAAGTGGGGGCATCGATCCTTTGAATGTCCAGAGGTTGAGCAGACAGGTCAGAGGGGAACATATATGATTCAGCCTGAAGAAGCTGAAGCGCAACCACGGGAAGTGGAAGACATGGCAGAGACGGGAGAAGCGTTGATTCTGAACAAAGTGCTAATTAAGCCAACCAAGAAAGTGGCTGAACCTACACAGCGGAAGTCACTGTTCCGAACAGTCTGTAAGTCACATGGAAAATGCTGTAAGGTAATAATAGACAGTGGGAGTACGGATAACTTGGTTGCCACTGAAATGGTGGAAAAATTGGGGTTGAAATGACTGAAACACCCCACACCTTACAAGGTGTCGTGGCTGCAGAAAGGCCACCAGCTGTTGGTTGATGAACAATGTGAGGTAGAATTTCGCATTGGCAAGTCCACGATACAGTGGTCTGCGATATTATGCCCATGGACGTGTGCCACATACTGCTCGGAAGACCATGGCAGTATGACAGGAAGGTGACACACGATGGGAAAACTAATTGTTATAAGTTCGTGAAGGATGGGGTCAAACACACACTTGTACCCATCAAAGAGGAAGATTCGGCAGTGTCAAGTGGGACAAAGGTGCTATTAATGGGAGGAAAACAGTTCATAAAGGAGGTTGAGGAAAATGAAATTAACTTTGCAGTTGTGGGGAGGATGAAGCCAGTATTACTGAACTTAGAGAAATCAGAATTGCCCAAAGAAATACAAGAGCTGTTAGAAGAATTTCAAGATATTGCGGCTGATAAACTACCTGATAAGTTGCCTCCTAAAAGGAGCATCAGCCACCATATTGATTTTATACCAGGATCAAGTTTACTGAACAAGGCAGCGTACAGAATGAGTCCAAAGGACAATGAAGAAGTACGCAAACAAGTGCAGGAGTTGTTAGATAAGGGACTGATCAGAGAGAGTTTGAGCCCTTGTGCAATACCTACAATCCTTGCGCCCAAGAAGGGAGGAGAATGGCGAATGTGCACAGATTCGCGGGCTATAAACAAGATCACCATTCGATACAGGTTTCCCTTGCCTAGGATGGATGACATGATGGACTGTCTTAGTGGGGCAGCATATTTTACAAAAATAGATCTGAAAAGTGGGTATCATCAGATCAGAATCAGGGAAGGGGACGAATGGAAGACAACCTTCAAGACCAACGAAGGGCTGTACGAATGGCTGGTTATGCCATTTGGGTTGAGTAACGCTCCGAGTACTTTTATGAGACTCATGAACGAAATGTTAAAGGAATTTATTGAAAAATTCGTGATAGTCTATCTGGACGATATTCTAATTTTTAGCAGGACGAAAAGAGAGCACCTTCAACATATTCGAAGAGTATTCGAGAAGCTGCAGCAGAACAAACTGCTGATAAATTTGAAGAAATGCACTTTCTTGCAGAAGGAGTTGATTTATCTGGGATTTGTAGTGGCAGAGAATGAGCTAAAGATGGACCCGGAGAAGATTGAAGCGATCATGAGTTGGCCGTCACCTAAGAGTTTATTCGAGGTACGTAGCTTTCACGGTTTAGCGAGTTTTTATAGAAAGTTCATTAAGAATTTTAGTGAAATCTGCGCGCCCATGCTAGAAACCATCAAAAAGGCCAGCCAACCTTTTTGCTGGACTAAGGCAGCAGAAGACAGTTTCCAACTTCTAAAGCGGAAAATAACGGAGAGGCCAATCTTGAGACTGCCCGATTTTAGCAAACCTTTTCAGGTTCGGTGTGATGCCAGCGGGACAACTATTGGCGCTGTACTCAGTCAAGAGGACAGACTAGTGGCATTCTTTAGTGAAAAGCTAAACGAAAGTCGGTAGAAGTATCCGTCATACGACAAAGAATTCTATGCAGTGGTTCAGGCCTTGAAGCATTGGAGGCACTATTTACTAGGTAATGAGTTCGTTTTGTTCTCTGATAATTCTGCGTTACAGTACATAACTCAGCAACACAAACTGAACCATAAACATGCCAAGTGGGTGGAGTACCTGCAAAGTTTCACTTTTGTGTTGAAACACATAAGTGGGCAAGCCAACAAAGTGGCAGATGCTTTGAGCAGAAGAGCCTTGCTCTTACAGGAAAGTGGCATACAGGTGATGGGATTTGAGTATTTGAAGGATTTGTACTAGATGGACGCGGATTTCAAAGAAGCCTTTGAGGCATGCCAAAATCTTGTCTTAAGGGATACAAGCCCATGGCTAGATTTTAATTTACAGGAAGGATTATTATTCCGAGGTGGACAGCTATGTATTCCGGATTGTTCAATGAGAGAAAATTTAGTAAAAGAGAAACATAGTGGCGGTTTAGCAGGACATTTTGGCGTTGATAAAACATTGGAACAGCTAAGACATTTTTATTACTGGCCGAAAATGAGTCGGGACGTACAGAGATATGTAACCAGGTGTAAAATCTGCCAACTGGCGAAAGGACACAGCTAGAATACTGGATTATACACACCCCTACCAGTTCCAAGCAGACCGTGGGATTCAGTCAGCATTGACTTTGTCCTAGGACTGCCTAGAACGCAGCGAGGATATGATTCAGTGATGGTGGTGGTGGATCGGTTTTCAAAGATGGCTCATTTCATTCCGTGCCGGAAGACTAGTGATGCCACAAACATGGCACATCTCTTCTTCACAGAAGTAGTTCGATTACATGGCTTACCAAAGACTATAGTTTCAGACAGGGATGTGAAGTTTACGGGGCATTTTTGGCGCACCCTGTGGAAAACGCTGGGCACACAGTTAAATTTTAGTTCTGCATATCACCCGCAGACCGATGGGCAGACAGAGGTAGTGAACAGGAGTTTGGGCAACTTGCTACGAAGCTTAACAGGAGAAAACTCGCGATTGTGGGATCGAGCTCTTGCCCAGGCAGAATTTGCTTATAACGATTCGCCTAATCGGAGCACCGGTCTTAGCCCATTCCAAATCTTGTATGGTATGCATCCGCGAGGAGTACATGAGTTACGGGATTTGGGACAGCTAGAAAGGAGAAGTGCAGATGGGGAAGATTTTGCTGAGGCAATGAGCGAACTGCATGAGAAAGTCAAATTGAGATTACAGGATAGCACGCAGAAGTATAAGCAGCATGCAGACATAAGACGGCATGAGGTACATTTTAAGATTGGAGACGAAGTCCTTGCACATTTGCGCCGGGAACGGTTTCCTAAGGGTACGTATAACAAACTGAAGTTCTAAAAAATCGGCCCATGCAAAATTCTGCGCAAATTTTCAGCAAATGCATATGAAATTCAGCTGCCACCTGATATAGGTATATCACCCATATTCAACGTGGCAGACTTGTTTCCATATCATGCCCAGGCAGAAGATGAAAGAATGGTACAGCCACAATGG
This sequence comes from Pinus tabuliformis, assembly GCA_031772625.1. Taxonomy (NCBI): domain Eukaryota; kingdom Viridiplantae; phylum Streptophyta; class Pinopsida; order Pinales; family Pinaceae; genus Pinus; species Pinus tabuliformis. Next base: position 85,462,467 of record CM062805.1, on the reverse strand, counting down.
GACACCCAGTTCGAGGACAATCTTTGGAAGAAACAGTTACCGTCGGTCAAGACCCATGAAATAGAAGGAATCATCAGCACGCAGGTGGCCAAGAAGACACGCAGAAAGGAGTATCTGTGTTATCTCGTTAAGTGGAAGGACCGCCCAATGGAGGACAGCTCCTGGCTCGACGAGATACAGATTCGGAAGGCGGGCTACTCGGTGGAGGAACTCATGGAACGGAGCCATGAGATCTCTCTTTTACCCCGACAGCCTGATGCAGGAGCATCTGGTCGACAGGGCAAAGACCGAGAAGGGGCAGACAAAGTTTCTGAAGAAGATTGGGAAAGATGAATATTTCGACAAATGGACAGCAAGACTGTCAGAGTTCTTATTGTTTTTTTATTTTGTTCTTCCAAGGTCAACTACAGCATTTGATTCTATTAGCTTAAATTTCTATTTATTCTGTTCTGTTTTAATTGTAGTAACAAGTCTTAATTAGAGTTGTTAGGGGACTGTAGTAACAGGTCTTAAACTAGAGTTGTTAAGAATTAGATAAATGACAATAATCAATGTAAGCAGTAAACCCTTATGGAACAGAGGAAACAGATAAACAAACAAATAGTCAAGTCGCGTAAACTGATAGTAACTGCCAAGCAACTGTAATGTAGTAACTACCACGCAGTTATCTAACTGCTGGACTATTGTATAAAAAGACAGATGAAATAACCCAGGAGGGTTCCGGAGCGAAGCATTGGAAAGAGAATAATAAAAATACATTTTTCCTTCATCAAATGTTCAGTGCACAACTAATTTCAAGATTGCAAGATTTATGTCCTCTAAGATAGAATACGCATGCATATATAGTTCTGTTCATTCCATTCGTTACAGACAGATACAGTGACAGAGTTTCATTACTCCAAAAGAATACACATACATATATTTCTGTTCATTCCATACATTGCAGGTCGACACAATAACGGAGTATCACGACTCCAAAAGTCTCATGACCAGCCGAGACCGAGAGCGAATATAAGGCGAGGAGAGACAAGCAAAAACGCAAGATACAACAGTCCACAGTCAAACTGGTAAGAAACAGCACCGAACTTCAATATTTATTACATACCACTGTGTAAATACATTGCAGGGTTATAAAATTCCCGTGACATGAAAGGACTGTGCAACGAAGACTCGTTGGTCCCAACCAACCAGTAAAAGAATTAACCGAAACCCTCCTAGCTACAGCTACGAGTCGACTGTGCAACGAAGATACGATGGACGAAGCCATTAAACAAAAGCATCCACAGAAACCCTCCAAGCTACAGCTACGGGTTAACATAATACAAAGACCAGACTCTGTTGCTATCTCGCATACTGACCACCGAAGCAAGCAAATACAGCAAAGACGAAGGACCACAGAAGAGACTAAGTTAAGGACAGAGCTACCCGGAAGATAGACAGTCGAAGTCCCTGCAAAGCCACGAGACCGGTCACCTGCAACCACCACAGAAGAGCAACGTTAGGGTTCATAACCAAATCCAAACCCACGCAACAGAAACAATACCGTGAAGCTGTAAAGGAGACAACAGAAAGCAAAACCCTTGTATGGCTGAAGGGGCAAAGCCATACCTGTAGTGAACCGACCCATAAGTCGCAGAAACAGAGGGAAACCCTGACCACAGAGGGGCTGCGAGGGTTAGCACCATCTCGAACGGAGATTAATGAAACATAGCAAAGAGCAAACCCTCACCTGAAGACACAGTGCCGAACGTCAGACAAGAACCAGAGGCGGAGCCGAACACCTGAAAAAACCACAGCGAGTAAAGCAACAGAGTGAAAATGACCAAATGAGCGCGAACCGGCAGTGAAAAGGGGAAGGAGTAAAGTTAGGGTTTGGCAAATCTCGAGAAGGACAGGTGTCGTGGAAAGAGCCCAGGGAAGTACCGTGGGTTGATTATTAATCACCTACCTCATAAATTGCAATCACACCATATCCAAAATCAAATAACAGTGCAAGTCCACATAGGACTAGGCTAGCGCGGGACCACGTGGGCTGGGCCCCCATCAGCAGGCGACAAAGCTTGGTATTCAACTATGTCACCATTTGACCTAGTTAAGATAATTTCTCTAGTCTGAGGATTTTAACTGTCTCTCTTCAAAACCCTTGTACATTTTAATTTTCCAAATGTGCTTTTAGTTTGATTGACTTCTTGTTTATTGTGCAAGGGTGGCCAAAGGTGTTGCCTGAGCAAACGATTTCTCCTCATTTGGTCTTCCCCTGTCCAACACCCAGGTGAGCTTATTCATTATCCTTTCACATGTTTATGAATTTTTTCAAACACTTTTTATTTTATTATCTGAATCCAACTAATGATTCCTTCTTTTTATCCAGGTGGGTCGCCAGCACACTCATTTAACAAGTTTCTCTAGGTAAGGTTTTTTGGGTTTTCATCACCTGAACCCCCAATTTCATACTATATTTCAAGTTCTATGGTAATTTCTACCCATACCAGTTCTCATTCAAGTAATATGTTTTTGGTTTTTCCATTTCAGGTATGCTTTATGTTGGGATTTAATCCGAACGTTCTCTTGCATGACTTAGCACTCTTCCCCTAACTATCGTTTGTCTGCTTCCAGGTTGGTGTTCTTCCAGTTTCAACCTTCCCCACTCCATGGGTTTGGTTCTTGAGAGTATAGTTTTCCTCATTTCTTTTCTACTCAGTGTTTCCCTACATAGAAGGGCTCTAAAGAATGCCAACTCATGGTTGATGTTTACACCGTGTCGATATAATTTTCTGAGCGATAACTCTGGTTTCCCTCGAGCATTTCAGTCTGGTTGTTTGTTCTTTCAATTTAGTTAAGTTGACCCCTGCTTGGTATATAAGTTTGAGGCATGACTCAATACTGTCTCTATTTGGTCTATTTACCAGTATGTATAGACTGTAATATTCCTGTGGGTAATTTTATGCAATTTGGACTTCGCTCCAGTCTTTAAATGCTAATATGTATTTTCCTTCTTTTTTTTCTTTTGAGTTTGAATCTCTGTAGAGTCTAACCTTGAGCTTACGCTTTAGCTCCAGTCTAATATTAAATATCTTCTTATGATATACTCTCTTATGGGGGTTCTATGTATTCTTCTATTTCCGAATAGGCCGGAACTTGAACTCTTAAGTATTTATTTGCTATGGAACTCTTGAACATGTATCTTATCGCTCCAAGTAGCTATGTATAGAATTGGTTTCAGAATTCAGTGAAATATATATATCACGTTAATTTCAGTGTGTTGTCTATTTTTTGTTCTCTGAACTTTGAGCTTTCTAGATTGGTAATTTGTAGCTGAACTTGTTATGGTTTTGTTTAATGGAAAGATTCTTGTAGACTTAAATCACGGTTTCAAATCTTTTATAGTTTAAATCCACTAAGATTTGTTTGGTTCGGTAGTGTATACATGGGCTTGGCCATTTAATTTATAATGGAGATCCCAATTCTTCTAATGTGTTTAATTTTTCTGTTGATGCATTCTACTAGTATGTTAGCTACATGATTAGCACAAAATCCTTCTCGATATTTTCTCGTATACCAGGGTATACACCTGCCTATAGGTTTGATCCAATAGTCAAATTACCTGTCTGAATGCATTAAAGCATTCTCACAATATCAATGCATAATTCTCTGTTTTTATTCACTTGCAAATTTGTATATCACACATATAAATGAGTTCATTTACTTCGATATAAATTACAACTGCTTATGTGAATTTACCTATAGGTACTCAGTTTGTAAATGCAGTCTCTACCTCTATTTATTTTGGACTGATGTATCATGTATTTCAACTAACCTCTTATTCATTGTAGATTACATTACTTTCACGCACAAAGTGAAGATGTTCAAATGTGATGCATATTCTCTTCATGCAGATAATTTAAGACATGTAAAAATAATCACACTCTCTCTTATTTTATTTTCATTCGACCAAAATGACATGCATTTACTCACTCAATTAATTCAGTGTAATTCCTAGTAGCATGCATGCATTCACTTAAAAACATTCATTGTATGTGCATAGTTTCGGTGTCCTATAATATATAACTGCTACAACATGCATTTTCTCTGCTTATGTAATCTACTGTGCATTATAACTACATGCATGTATTTACTTAAGAAATAATTCAAATCATAAAGTTACAACTAGATACCAAGTCTACTGCATACTACCAACCAAATATCATGAAATCCACCAATGAATTCCATAGCTTATTTCCAACATTCAACATTCAACCTACACATCCTATAGTCACTATATACAGTAACCATTATAACTAATTTATGAAATGCCTTCTCATCGAAACCACATAAGTATCAACACTATTAAATTTAGCAGTGAGTATAGGATCCTCTCACGAATACCCAAATGATGAAAATCTATGACTTGTAGCACCGATCCACACAACCTTGAATCGCCTTTGATTACCCCTGAGCTATGAAAACCTTGCTAGAACTCAGTAACCCCTACTAAGCTTTGATAATTCTTATTTAACATTATCCTAATCACATATTTTTCCTTGGCAGCGTCCTGCCTTCTCGGAATTTGTATCCCCTTAGCCTAGGCTTTTCAGTTCTTTCTTCCTAAAAGAAAATGCCTGCTGTTCTCCTTGCGGTACTTTTATCCTTGGTCTTTATCTCCCATTGAGGTGTAACATATATCCATATATTTTAATTTAGAAAAATCATTTTAAATTTAATTCTTCTCAGATTCCGACAAGTATCATCTACTCTAGTGTCAGTCATTATGATTTTCCAGCAATGGATCAACAACTTTATTTATTAATTTAAACATTCTTTTCCAAACATTGTCAATTGTCACAATTCTAGTTAAACCACTAGTAATAGTAATAAGAAAACAACTAATTTTCTTAATTACAATGGGGGTGTTATAGTGAGCAAGAGAATCATTGACATCAGGCCACTTGCATGAGGCAAGAGTGACATTGGTGCTTTAGAGTTCTCCAGCATTGTAGATGGTAAAAATCAAATTTATGGCTGGGAGTTTTTTTATTTAACCCTCCTCCAGTGTGTTACTATAACTGTGCCCATGCAGAAGATATCCAAGAACACCGTGTTTTTTTCAAATTAAAAAATATATAGTGGTGCTTTTATTAAGACACCTTGGGGCATTCTAATACAAGTACCGAATCGATGCTTTGTTTGACTATAGAACTGCTCTTTTTTTAAATTAAAAATTGCCTAGCGATGCTCTTTAGAAGATATCCCAAGGTGTTTTAGTACACTTACTGCACTGACGCATCATTGGAAAATAGCACCACATTTTTTTGAAATTTAAAAACTATAGAAATTCTCCTTCTTAGTATGCACCAAGGTGTTTTACTACATCAAGGGATATTTTTGGGCTATTTTTATAGAGTCTTCTGAAAAAACATCCACTAGGAGGTATTTTCCTTATAGTTTGCATGGTTACTTTTTTAGTCACATACTTCCTCATAAGATGTGAAGGCTTATAGGATCATAAGGCTTTGATTTATGGGCCTTGAGAATAATAAAACCAATTCACAACTTCAACAACTACTTCTTTGGCCTTGTCAGTCATGCAAGATTCCTCAACCTCAAAGTTCATTTGACAAAGCACAAAACGGAGTTCTCAACTATATTACCATATACTTCCCTGTAACTGACTTATGGCATTACATTGTAATGGATGTTCATAAGGGAGTGTCGTTTGGTCAATTTACACTCTAGACCGAGAAACTCATTTCAGCAAAAAATCTCATCAAGCATGTATGCGAACATATTGGAACTTGAGGTGCTTGCTTTGTGAAACCCTTTTCTTCTTTGACACATTTATCAGCAGTTGTTGAGATAGTGCATTTGACTAATCAAAGATCTTTCCTTCTAAAATGATTGGGTTGAGAATATAAATCCATATTTCTTCGAAGAACTTTGTCATTTCACGCCCATATGATGAATAATTTTCACATGCACCTAGTGAAGAAGAAGTTCCCATAGCATTTAAGGGTACCTAAATAGGATTTTATTGTCAAGTTAATCATGTGCTTGCATGTATAGAGGGAGATAATTAACATGAAACTATGATTAAGGAGATAGAATCTATGGTCCTTCCTAGAAATGGAGGTGAACCTCAAGGACAATATTGAGAAGAAATGATCAGAAATATTGAGGAAGAGATGAGACTCTTGGAGGAATAGCTAATAAGGGATGAACCTTGCATGAAGTTTAAAAATCTAGTTCTAGTTAATTTTGTTGATTTGGATGAAACGTTCATTTTCTTGGAAAAAAGCATAATAGATTTAAGGGTCTGCATTCAACATGAACAACTGGAATTGGAAGAAGATGAAGCATATGAACCAACGTTGAATAAGGATTTTGGAACTATTATTCAAAATGAAGACATTGATGAGAGACTAAAGATCAAGAAAAGATCCAATCAACTTAGAGATTTGAAAGTAGAGATCTCAAATGAGGCTAAAAATCTGTGTACTTCTAAATATGACAAGTTATGTATGGATGAAAGTAGGAAGAGAGATGAAGGAGGAAAATCACCTATAACTATTAAAATTATAGGATAGGATGAATAAATACATCCTCAAAGCATTGGGAGAGGACAAAATTTTAAACTTGTTAAAATGAAAGATGAGGCAACACTATCTCATAGAGAGAATGCACGAGAAATACATAGATGAAAAACCAATGTAGTGAACTGAGTATTATTGTAAGAGCTAACGAGTAGGAAAAATTGTATTGTATTGATAATGAAATTAAGGATCAAATAAATGATCAACACTAGAATTTAGATGTAATTCCGATGAAATTTGGAAATGTCAAATTGTTGGAAATGTGGATTAGAGTAAAAAAATTATTTGAATTGCGAACCGATTATGTGTTTGCACATACCAATGGAGCTGAGACAAGGATTGGAATGTCTCATTAAAAAAAAGAAGTTATTCCAATTAGGGAAAGAGGATGACAAAATGAATAAGAAGTTTCTAGAATATGACATGACAAATGGAAACAATAAATTTCAAGTGAGGATAGAGCTGGATGATGAGATTAACATGAAATGATTGTTGATGAGAAAGTTGTGCAAGAGAAGATAGAACAAGAAGAGAAGGAAAAGCAATAGTAGAATACAACTTACTATGTGAGTTACCTAAGTAAGGCAAATGGGGTACTATAAATTCATTTTTGGGATCTTAGAAAAACGAGGTTAGTAGTGAAGTAGCAATATAGCCAGACATATGGAAAATAATAGAATTATATATAAGACCTAGGAATAGTGAACAAATTGATGGCACATGGAAAAAAAGCCATGAGAAATTTCAAGCTTGGGAGTTTGATGCGAAAGCATCAACCCCTAGAAAGCCATTTTCCGTACACCCAAGGGGGTCATGAGATTTTCCAAAAAAGAATGAATTTACCCAATATCAATTTCCATGAAATTAGGAATAATAAGTCTTGTCGATGAGATTACAAGTTTCTATATGCTATAAATAATTTGGTTTGTTAGGTTGTTAAGCGAGTCATTGTGTTCCGCTAAATAGAATTTTGTAAAAGTAACAAGCTTTGAAATTGATTTGTTATACAGTTTTATGACTTGGGACAAGCGTCATCTTCTTTTGTTAGAAGATATTCTTCCTATAGTTAGATATCTATATATGTACGTGTACAATTAGAATTCGATCAATGAGGGGATTAAAGCTCAAGGACATCAATGAACAGTGCAAGAGTCACAGACTCATAGTGGAAGCCTATGTAACCCTCTATGTAAATATATTATATTCTCGTTGATATAATGAATTTTATTTTGCAATCCCATATATGTTATGTGTGACCTATTTTCCTTTGTAGTTATCTAATGCTCTATGAGAGTGGGTGCAATGGTTATGGTCCTGTAGCATTAAGAGACGTGTTCTAATACTTGCCTTAGAAAGGGGAAGATTCCACCATTCAGCATGAGAATAACGACATTACAAGACGGCTCGAAGGGGGCATAATTTGCACTGCATGCTGACCAAGGGGTATGATTCTAAACACGTCCTGCATATAAGGTGATGGTAGAGTTGTTAAAAAATATTTAGAAATTTTTAATTTTCGCGGAGGGGTAGAGAGTGAGAGTTATGATTTTCACGAAGCTATTTTCACGCAGCTATCTTCGTGCACCGTGGAGCCGATTTCGCATAGCTACCTTATCACACCCCGAACCTATTTCATAGACTTGGATTTTGCGACTATTACATATAATCAAAGACAAACAAAAAACTAAGGTTTATACTGAATTACATTCACGGGGAGTAACAAAGTAAAACACAGTAATTGTTGTTTTCACTCGCCCAACAAAATTTTCTCCACCATTTTCTGCTAATAGAATTGCATGCTCTCTTTCTCTTACCTCTTACTCTCTAACTTATCAAAATGAATTTTTACATTCATATTTAAATCAACATACAATTTTACATTTAATTCATGACAAAGTGAAATTAATATGATGTTGTTGTTGAGTATGATCAGAATAGCGCAGGTGTTTCTAGAGTGTGGGAAATAGGTGCTTAATAAATTCTTGCCCATATCTATTTACCAAAGTACATTAATTGCTTTAAATTCCTTGCTGCATTTCGGAATGGTTCACGTCTCGGTTCAGTCCTTCAATTTTCTACTTTAAATTCCTTACTGCATTTCACAATGGTTTATGTTTGGCTTCAGTCCTTCCATCTTCAAACAGAAACGCAACCTGCAAAAATACGTGAGGTATAGCCGCTGTGTGCTTGGGATTATTATTTCCAACAACAGTGAGCATGCTATCCTGACAATAAAAAAGAATGACCTAGAGAACCACAACAAGATTACCAGTGAAAATTACCAGTGAAAGGAGAGAATCAAAGACATAGCGAAAGCATGTGGAATCCTTAGGGCGTGATTCTGTGACAACCGAGAGTGTTGATTTTGATCAATGACTTGTATTCATCAAGTGAGCACGGAGATCAAATGCAAGGTTCCATCAAGCCAGAACGACAAGTGTAGACCCCCCAATTCTCAAGGGGATGCACCCTGCAATTCGTCAACACTATTGATTTGCTTGGTTGATCGTGGTGGTTAAAGACAAAGGCTCACACATAATAGAAGCGTCGAGTCCCAAGCCTAGGGTTATGTATGTTAAGTATTTGTTAAGGGGCTAGAGAAAATCAGGCGTTAGGCCACAACAGAACAATGTAATGAGTTGCAACATGAGGGTTTTGTGCAAACACTCAAAACATAGTTTTTCTAACAAACAATGTTAAGTGTGGGCATCCATAAGGCTAAATGAATCAAATTACTTATCTTGAGATTGATGTTAAGCATTAGAAAGACCACTAGAGGGAACTGATAGGCCATAGTGAGGGTGACTACGTAAAAATACATATAAAAGAGAGCGATTTATAAACTAACATCAAGGATATTATAGATATTCCACAAGAACTATTCGTCACTACATATCTTTCAAAATTCTAGTATATTGTATTACCTGCTTTATTTGCTTAGATGTCATATTTATTACTATTATCTTAGTCATCAGATTTATAAAAATAACTAAAACATGAAATAAATAGTAAGAAAAATAATAAACCGTCCACACAAAAATGAACGGAAGATCTATTTTAGGAAATCTAATATGGAAAAAATCTAGTTAAAAGGTGAGACTTATGTTCAACTAAATGGAAGTTTTAGGAAATCTAATATGGAAAAAATCTAGTTAGAAGGTGAGACTTATGTTCAACTAAATGGAAGTAGGAATAACGGATAGTGAGTCAATATTTAACATAGTATGCAAGTAACTATAGGCTTACAAGCGATTCTAAATGATCAACTCTGAATTAATGACTCTAAATGATAACTCTCAATTAGTGATATCGTTTTTTACCTTTCTATAATTTTGTAGAAAGTCTATGACAAGTAACACAAGTAAATGATGAGGGACGATCATGGTTGGAATTTGGAATCCTCTTTATCATTGAGACAATTTTTTTTGGCATTTTAGGTCTTTATCCTTCTGGTCTATGAACCTTATGTTAATAAATTTTCCTTTCATGAATGATGTTTTGATAATAAATTAACTCTTCATTAATCAAGGTTTGATTAAAAAAACCCTTTAGTGACACAATTATGTAAAACTTTCACATATTTATATTAAAGGAAAAAAAAAAATGACCATCACACACAAATGATTTATTGAATCCTAAATCTTGATTTGAAATTGTGTGGAACACGCACAATAAACTCTTCATAACCCCGAAATCAAATATCCTTGATCCTAACATGCCATGACATTTGTATATATGAAATATGACTAAAGAAATCACATGCAACATTTAAAGTGAAAGAGATGTTGACCTAATTTAAAATTTGGACGAGGCTACAGTGTCTAAGGGGGGATTCGTATTCTCTTTGAGGATGTAGAGTCTTTTGACATTACAACGAAGGTCAATATGCTTGCACATCTCGCTTCTGTGGGAAAGGTGATCTATATTTCATTGCCCAATTCATTGATTTATTTTTATTGATTAGATATGTTATATAAGATGCACTTTCACAAAATATTATAAGTAATTGCTTATATAAAATAAAGAAAATGATAAAATATGAGCATTTTGTTCAGAACTTCCTTTGTTTACTCAATACCTTCAGAGGATTAAGATGAAACGAAAAAAATCCTAAATTCATTTTTGTTTTAATAAGTTGAAAATAAATATACCAATAAAATCAAATAATTAAATATTTGTTTGTGATATCTAATATTGACCTTGGAAAGAGCATGAAAATGTCGAAGGAACAGTAATTATCAGTCATCCAAAATAAGCACAGTTTAGCAGCTTTTTTAGATATGATCGTGCTTGTATATGCACAACAGAACCAGAGAGCAACTGACAAGTTTGACACTGTTCCGAAGAAAATTGAAGTTTATATATCGTTTTAGACATTGGATCTGCATCAAGAATAGTTGTCGCATATCTTCTTTTCCATCTTACCTCTTCTCCATCCATTGTAGTTGTGAGAAAGTGATTATCAAGTTGTTGTTAAGATATTTGCATGCATTTCTCTGTGCTCCTCCAAAATCCTTAACTTCTCCGCCCACCTTATGTGTCCCTGCATCTGCAAACCCCATCCACACCCATTGGGACACTCCTACCATCCCACACGTGAACCCACATTATCATATTAGCTTATGTTAAGCAGTCCAAACTTTCAAGCTTAGAAAAACGATAGAACATAATATTACCAATCGCTTATTTTGTAAATTTAATGCTAGAAATGTTCAAATAAAGTAATAAAGTGCAAAGACATCACCATCTACATAATATCCAGAACATCAAATTCCATGTTTTAAAGAAACTTTGAGAGAATACAAGGACACAGTAAGTTATCATCCAATGCGCTTAATTTGTCCCTTGCCATTGCTATGGGGAAACTTCTACCAAATCCACATGTAATATGTAGCTCTAACCCTAAGAGAAAGGAGGATGAAATACGTGACCCTAAACTAAAAATTAGGCAAGCTAGGTTAGGCATAATGAAAACGGTTTACCATTCAAACCATGCCCAATGTCAGATATGTCAAAGTGCATGGGTGAGAATCAACGATCTTCATAAATGGTAAAGCATCGTCGATTAAATCTTAAACGTGTAGATATTGATTATTTACACAAAATAGTACCATCTAACATGCCAAACCTACACCAATATCACCTCTAAAATTGGTCATTTGATGGATGGAATCGTATTAAGAACTTAGAGAGAAAGTTGTTAATTGTAAAGCTGATCAAAATACCCTGAATCTTACTCACATTTAATCTATTTTGACATCCCACACTCAATCTATTTTAACATCTCACATACAGACATATGGAACTTCTCCTAGTGGCGATGTCTTCCTTTCTGAAAAAAATAAACCGTGTAAGAAAAATAACCATAAAATACAAGCAAAATCATCAAATTCCAACCCTGGAGACGATGTAACCTCTACAAATACCATGACAATCATCGTGTAGGAAGAAAAAATTCTACAAATGTTCAAACAAGTGAGATTTTACATACTTCGAATTTACAATTTTCATCATGCTTTCTATCTATCGTTTTACATTAAATTTATCTTTTCATATCCTCAAAACCATGTATTAGGATTAAAATTAACACATACATATTTTGTATATACATTCCTTATCGGTGGATTTGAGCGGATTTTTGTTAATTGATGCACGACATTATATATTAATGTGTTACGATGTACCATGCCATACGGTGAATATGAAAAGAAACCACCACCACCCACATAGGTACTTTGGGAAAAATGATAAAACAATAATTTTATAGTTTTACCAAGATTGGATTTTTTATAGCCCCGCTTGTGCATAGCTTCTTTTATTGTTATTGATCTAAAAAGCCGAACACTATTAAAACTTATCTTCTAGAACATGTTGAACATTTTTTTTTATAACCCACAACTTGTTATAAATTTTAAAGTCAATGACATTCTAAAACCTATTGAAAACCAATAAAAATTATGAAAATAATTTGACATATGCAATCAAATTGTAAAATGATTGTAAACCAATTGTAAAGTAAAGTAATTGTACAAATAAATTCATGGAATTTCAAATTAATTATTCTTAAATCCATTGGTGATGCTAAAGAACAATGAAAATCATTAGCTATAGCATATAATGTTGTCAAACATTCTAAAATGTATTGATAATTAGCAAAAGTTTTGAAAATCATTTACTATATATTATAAAATAATTGTAACCAAATAAAGATTTTCTTTGGCTAAATAGTTTTTTAATTTCTTGTTATGTTATTTTATTTATGTATACATTTTTGATGGGACCAGCCCGTACTTTGGTTTATGACTACTATCAATACTACTCCAGCGTTGTGATTAACAATGTATTATTAACAATAATTCGGGATCATTGCTTATATGATTAAACACTAATCAACAGATATTTTCTGGATGTTTGTTGGAAGCATTTATGGCAGTTCTTAAATGGTGATGGCTTAGCTGTACTCACCTCGATTATTGTTTCCCGCTCGTTGAAGTTAGCAAAACCCTTGGCATTTGGTATTCGGTCATTTTGTTTCTTGCTCCACAAAGTGGTTACAGTGAGGGTTTGGTCTGCGAAGAGGGTTTGTATGCAATAGTGGCTTGTTGTAGAATGGCGCCTTGTCCGCCTCTGGTTGTGATTTCCTCTGCCTGGTTAATACTCTGCTCCGTGGACGCTGCTGTCTCTGTCATTTTTAACTGTCTTAATACTGTTCACTATGGTTGCATTCCAGATTTAACTTGTTGTCGATGTTCTTGGTTTCCAGGTCGCATTCACGACGGATCCTGGGCTTGGTTTCGACCAATTTTCAACCAGGTATGTCCTCTCCTCCTTGCTATGGTTATGCACTCAGTTTTTCGGTGGTGCTAATGTTTGTTGCTCCTTGTGAGTAGGGTTTCCATTTGTATTCGTGACCCAAGTTCGAGCCTGAGCCACCGATGCTCACTATCCTTTGGTAAGGTCAATCAACACTTTTGTCTCCATTGTATACTGTTGCTTTACGCCCTCGTTTTCTGGTAAAGGTTCACTGACTTGCTTCTGTTGTTACTGTTGCAGGTTGGGGTTGTGGCTCCGGGTCGATTCGTGGCCCAGACTCCGTCAGTGGAATGGGTAGGGTCGTTCTCTGCTATGAATTCCCCAATTGTAGTCTTTCCTCTCTGCTTATTGTTATAGTTTGCCAATAGGTTATCAAATGAGAGGGTTGGCTCCTCTGACTACTATTTTGCATTCAATGGCCTCGGCTACAGCTTGTAATTAGTCTTCTTGTTTTTCTTAGCAGCACTATAGTTCTACAGGGTCTCGAACCCTAGCCTTGCTGTTTGTCAAAGAGGAAGATGTTCTGGTCTCTGGTTGTTGGTCTTATACCTTTGAGGACTGTTAATTGTTACTATGTGCCAACATTGATTTTATTTTAGATAATGGAAATGAAGAAATATTGTTTACATTGACTACCTTTGTCGTGGAGATTTACCACTGAATTCGAGACCTGTTTGCTCTCTGATTCTGTGTTAGTATGCGTCGTGATTCTGGAATTGGTGTTGATTGTTGGTTACATTGTCTCGTTCTTTGGTATACTCTGCTTTCTGTTCGTCGTCAAATGTGGGCTACTTTGTCTCGGCCTGTTAGGAAAAGTTTACTAGAAAACACAAGAATGCATCTCATTGTTTAATTTATCACACTCAGCATTTAATAGAAATAAAATGAAAAGGAAAGATTGTCTGTTACAGATGGGTTCAGATTCAAGGCTTTTTTTAACAACGTCTTCTACTATATTATACTACTATTCTCTTCTCGTAGAACCTCTTCAGAATGATTTACATTTCGTATTTGTATTGTTTGCCCACAGTTACCTGAACTTTGCATAGTTACGCTTCAGTTGTTTCTTTTATTAGTTACATAATTGTTAACTCATTCGGTTCTTCTTGCACTGCAAGATTTTACAATTGATATAGATGTATTTTTTTGTTCTAAATGGAAGAAACAGTTATAAGATGAATTACTCACTAAAAGACAAACAATGTTGACAGTGACCCTAACTAACTATATTGTTCCCTAAATAATAATGAAATTAAAAAAAAAACAAGTCCCTACAATCTGCTTTGACTAATTAAACATAAAGAAACCAAACACTGATAAATCTTTCCACCTTGGTGGAGACCAACACCTGGTCATGGTGCCCTTAGTTGGATGCTCCTGCATTAGGCTCCCGGGGTAAGAAGAATTCATGACTCTGATCCATGAGCTTCTCGACTGAATAACCTGCCTGCTCTATCTTCTTGGTGTCAAGCCACGAACTGTCCTCAATAGGACGGTTCTTCCAGTTGACCAGCTATTGTAGATACTCTTTCCGCCGAGTTCGCTTGGCCACCTGAGTGTCGAGGATCCTCTCGATCTCAGGGGGCTAAACGTAAGGCATTTGTCTCATCCAAGTCTCACTTCCGTCCGGGTATCCCATGCAGGCCATGTTGTACTGTCTTCTTCGGGATCAACAGTGTATGGAAATAGGCCTGCCACATTAAATATGGGCGAGATGCCTATTCCTGGTGGCAACTGTATTTCATAAGCATTCTCTGAAAATTTCCGGAGAACTTTGCAGGGACCTATCTTTTTGTACTTCAACTTGTTACACGTGCCTCTAGGAAAGCGCTCCTTGTGCAAATGTGCGAGGACTTCATCCCCCACATTAAACTACACTTCTCTCCATTTCAAATCTGCTCGCTGCTTATATTTTTTACTGTTGTCCTGCAACTTGATTTTCACCTGCTCATGTAAATCTTTCATCACTTTAGTGAAATCTTCCCCATCAGCACTCCGTCTTTCCTGTTGTCCTAGATCTCGCAACTCATGCACTCTACGAGGATGCATGCCATACAAGATCTGGAAAAGACTGCAACCCGTGCTGCGGTTGGGCGAGTCGTTATAAGCGAACTCAGCCTTGACAAGTACTCAATCCCACATTCATGAATTTTCACTGATCAAACTTCATAGCAACTTCCCCAGACTCTGTTTACCACCTCTGTTTTCCCGTCGGTCTGCGGGTGATAAGTAGAGCTAAAACTTAAATGCGTGTCCATATTCTTCCACAGGGTGCGCTAAAAGTGCCCTCTAAACTTGACATCCCTGTCTAAGAGGATGGACTTAGGTATACCGTGTAGCCTGACAATCTCTGTAAACAACAAGTGGGCCACATGAGTGGCATTGCTAGTTTTTCTGCAAGGGATGAAATGTGCCATCTTCGAAAACCGGTCTACTACTACCATCACTTAATCATAACCCCACTGCATCCTTGGTAGACCCAAGACGATGTCCAAGCTGACTGAGTCCCACGGTCTACTTGGAACGGGCAGTGGCATGTAGAGTCCTGATTCTGACTATGTCCTTTTGCCAACTGACACACTTTACATCTGGTCACAAATCTCTGCACATCCCTTCGCATTCTTGGCCAAAAATAAAAATGACTGAGCTGCTCTAATGTCTTGTCTATACCGAAATGTCTGGCTAGACATCCACTGTGCTTCTCCCAAATGATATTCTCTCTCATTGAATAGTCAGGAATGCATAACTATCCCCCTTTAAACAACAGCTTGTCCTGCAAGTTATATTCCAACCACAGACTACTGTCTCTCACCAATGGATTCTAACAGGTTTCATACGCCTCCTTGAAAGCCATATGAGTCTGATACAAGTCTTTCAAATGCTCAAGTTCCAACACTTATATCAAGCTCTCCTACAAGAGCAAGGCTCTTCTGCTCAACGCATCCACCACCTTGTTGGCTTGCCTGTTGATGTCTTTCAACACAAAGGTGAAACTCTACAAATATTCAACCCACTTAGCATGCTTGTCATTCAGCTTGTGCTGTTGCATCACATATTGCAGTGTAGAATTATCCAAGAATAAAAAAGACTCATTCCCTAGCAGATAGTGTCTCGAATGCTTAAGTGCTTGCACGACATCATAGAATTCCTTGTCGTAAGATGAATACTTCTGCCTACTTTCATTCAAATTCTCGCTGAAAAATGCAATAGGTTTGTCTTATTGGCTAAGTACAACTCCAATGGTCGTACCGCTTGCATCGCAGCGAACCTGAAAAATCATTTTAAAATCTGGCAATCTTAGGATCGATATTTCTGTGATCTTCCTCTTTAGTAGCTGAAAAACTCCTTTCTGCTACCTCGGTCCAATGGAAAGTTTGACTTGCCTTCTTTATTGTGTCCAACATAGGTGCGTAGATTTCACTGAAATTTCTTATAAATTTTCGATAAAAACTTACTAGCCCATGAAAGCTACGTACTTCAAACAAACTTTTTGGTGATGGCCAGTTAACAATCGCTGCAATCTTCTCTGGGTCCATCTTCAACTCATTTTCCTGCAATCACAAAACCGAGATAAACCAATTCTTTTTGCAGAAAACTACATTTTTTTCACATTTATCAGTAGCTTATTCTACTGCAATTTCATCAGTACAATTTGAACATGTCGAAAGTGTTCCTCCTTCGTCTTGCTGAAAATTAATATATCATCCAGGTACACTATTACGAACTTTCCAATGAATTATTTCAGCATTTTGTTCATTAATTGCATAAAGGTATTAGGTGCATTGCTCAATCCGAATGGCATTACCGGCCACTCATATAGTCCCTCATTGGTTTTGAAGGTTGTCTTCCATTCATCCCCTTCTCGGATTTGAATTTGATAATACCCACTCCTTAAATCAATATTTGAAAAATATGCTGCCCCGCTCAGGCAGTCCATCATGTTATCCATCTGTGGTAGTGAAAATCTGTACTGAATGGTAATATTTTTTATGGCCCTCGAATCTATGCACATTCGCCATTCTCCTCCTTTCTTGGGAGCGAGAACTGTTGGAACTACACAAGGGCTCAAACTTTCTTCTTATCATCCCTTTATCTAGCAATTCAAGCACCTATTTTATGTTCTCCTCATTGTCTTTGGGGATCATCCGATACGCTTCCTTATTTGGTAAACTTGCTCCGAGTATAAAGTCAATATGATGACTTATACTTCTCTTAGGGGGTAATTTATTTGGTAAGTCATCCACCACTATATCCTTAAATTCTTGTAGCATCTGCTGAATTTCCGTAGGAAAATCTAACACCTCTGTGTGTAGTAGGACCATCTTTTCTCTTCTTACAACAGCATAGCTTACTTCACTGCCTTTTATTTGTTTCAAAAATTGTTTTTCACCCATTAGTAACACTCTCGTTCCGCTTGTTTCGATTGTCTCTTCTTCCTTGATGGGCAGAAGCGTGTGCTTGATTCCATCTTTGACAAACTTATAACAGTTCCTCTTCCCGTCATGTACTACCTTCCTGTCATACTGCCATGGCCTGCCTAGCAGTATGTGACATACATCCATCGACATTGTATCATAAATGACCTTATCCTTATATCTGTTGATATGGAACTCCACTTTGCATTGCTCATCCACCAACAGTTGATGGCCTTTTTGTAGCCATGATACCTTGTAAGTAGTGGGGTGCTTCAACTGCTTCAACCCCAACTTCTCCACCACTGTGCTCCCACTATCAATAATCAGCTTACAACATTTGCTGTGTGACTTACAAACTATCCTGAACAAATCTTTCCTTTGAGTTTGTTCAGCTATTTCTTTGGCTGGTTTTAGCAACACCTTGTTCAAAACTAAGGCTTCCCCTATTTCCAGCACATTTTCTGCTTCTTGGGGAGGTGCCTCTGCTTCCTCTTGCTGTGCGACATACGCACCTCTCTATCCAGCTTGTTCTGCCTCAGGACACTCAAAAGATCTGTGCTCCCACTTGTGGCACCTGTAGCACTGATAGTTAGCTCCTCGGCCTCGGCCATTTCCCTTGCCTCACTGATATGACCTACCACCTCTCATGCTGTCACCTTTTTCTGCTGTCCCAAAACCTTTGGAACTGCTACCTTCTTCACTATTACTGTCAGTTCGTCCTCTACCAGTTCCCCATCCTCTCCTAACAGTTTGTTTTCTAGTAATCTTCTCCTCTACTTTCATAGCACTATGATATGCTTCTTCTATGTTCTTCGGGGAAAGAATACTGATTTCATCTAATATTTCTAATCTCAAACCATTTACATAGTTTTCTCTGGGGTGTCCTTTGTATATCCAACTCTTAAATTTACTCGATAGAATTCTTCAGTGTACTCTCTTACTATCATCCCTTTCTATTTCAAATCATGCACTTGCCGATGTAGTGCAATCTGGTAATCCTTAGGCAGAAATTTGACTTTCAATTTGGCCACCATTCTTGACCATTTCTTTATTGGCAACTTGTTCATCCTCCTTCTCTCCGCTTGGACACTATCCCACCACAGGGCTACGTGTCCCTTCAGCTTTGTCATAGTGAACCTAACTATCTGGTCTTCACTGACCTCTTCACACTCAAAATATTTGTCAAGTTCACTAATCCAGTCCAACAGGACTTCTGTGGACAAGCTGTCGTCATAATTTGAGATTTTGGGTTTAGGCTTGCTACTCGCCAATAGGACCGACCTCAGGAGTCTCATTTTCGGCCCTTCTTCATCCGATCAATCTGTTGTCACTATGGATTCTTCTTCGTTGTCATCACCTACCTCTGGATCCCTTCTCCTTCCTGCTTCAACTGCCTCTAAACAAGTAGTAAGGATCTTGATTTCTTCTTGCAATCCTTCATTTGCTGTTCTCTGAGAACCTCTTCCATGTCCTCATCTTCCAACATCCATTTCTCAGGAAAAAACACTAAATCCTGCTCGATACCACTATGATGGGACCAACCCATACTTTTGTTTATGACTACTATCAATACTACTCCAGCGTTGTGATTAACAATGTATTATTAACAATAATTTGGGATCATTGCT
Source organism: Pinus tabuliformis (assembly GCA_031772625.1). Taxonomy (NCBI): domain Eukaryota; kingdom Viridiplantae; phylum Streptophyta; class Pinopsida; order Pinales; family Pinaceae; genus Pinus; species Pinus tabuliformis. The sequence goes on along the minus strand of CM062805.1, from coordinate 85,443,024 downwards.
TATATGATTAAACACTAATAAACAAATATTTTCTAGATGTTTGTTGGAAACATTTATGGTAGTTCTTAAATGGTGATGGCTTAGCTATACTCACCTCAGTTATTGTTCCCTGCTCTTTGAAGTTAGTAAAACCCTTGGCATTTGGTATTCGATCATTTTGTTTCTTGCTCCGCAATGTGGTTACAGTGAGGGTTTGGTCTGCCAAGATGGTTTGCATGCAATCGTGGCTTTCTATAGAATGGCGCCTTTTCCACCTCTGGTTGTGATTTCCTCTACCTGGTTAATACTCTGCTCTGTGCACGTTGATGTCTCAGACATTTTTAACTGTCTTAATACTGTTCGCTATGGTTGCATTCCGGATTTAACATGCTGTCGATGTTTTTGGTTTCCAAGGCACGTTCATGATGGATCCTGGGCTTGGTTCTTACAGATTTTCAACCAGGAATGTCCTCTCTTCCTTGTTGTGGTTATGCACTCAGTTTTTTGGTGGTGGTAATGTTTGTTGCTCCTTGTGGGTAGGGTTTTCGTCTGTATTTGTAACCCAGGTTCGAGCCCAAGCCACCGGCGCTCACTATCCTTTGGTAAGGTCAATAAACACTTCTGTCTTGACTATATACTATTGCTTTACACCCTCGTTTTCTGCTAAAGGTTCACTGGCTTTCTTCTGTTGTTACTGTTGTAGGTTGGGGTTGTGTCTTCGAGTTGATTCGTGGCCCAGACTCCGTCAGTGGAACGGGTAGGGTCGTTCTTTGCTATGAATTCCCTAATTGCAGGCTTTCCTCTCTGATTATTGTTATAGTTCACCAATAGGTTAAAAAATGAGAGGGTTGGCTCCTCTGACTGCTATTTTGCATTGAATGGCCTCAGCTATAGCTTGTAATTAGTATTCTTCCTTTTCTCGGCAACACTATAGTTCTACAGGGTCTCAAACCCTAGTCTTGATGTTTGTCACTGAGGAAGACGTTCTGGTCTCTGGTTGTTGGTCTTATACTTTTGAGGACTATTAATTGTTACTATGTGCCAATGTTGATTTTATTTTAGATAATGGAAATGAAGAAATATTGATTACAATGACTACCTCTGTCGTGGAGATTTACAAATGAATTCGCGGCCTGTTTGCAATATGCTTTTTTGGTTTTATGCATTGTGATTATGGAATTGGTGTTGATTGCTAGTTCCGTTGTCTTGCTCTTTGGTATACTCTGTGTTCTGTTCATTGTTCAAATGTGGATGACCTTGTCTCGGCCTGGTAGGAAAAGTTTACTAGAAAACAAAGGAATGCATCTAGTTGTTTAATTTATCACACTGAGCATTTAATAGAAATAAAATGAAAAGGAAAGATTTCCTGTTACAGATGGATTCAAATTTAGGGTTTTTTTTAACAATGTCTTCTGCTATATTATATTACTATTCTCTTCTTGTCAAACCTCTTCAAAATTATTTACATTTCGTATTTGTACTGTTTGCCCATAGTTACCTAAACTATGCACAATTACACTTCAGTTGTTTCTTTTATTAGTTACATAACTGTTAACTCATTTGGTTCTTCTTGTAGTACAAGATTTTACAATTGATATAGATGTCTTTTTTTGTTCTAAATGGAAGAAACAGTTATAAGATGAATTACTCACTAAAAGACAGACAATGTTGACAGTGACCCTAACTAACTATACTATTCCCTAACTAATAATGAAATTAAAAAAATACAAGTCCCTACATTCTCCTTTGAATAATTAAACATAAAGAAACCAAACACTTGTAAATATTTCCACCTTGGCGGAGACCAACACTCGGTCATGAGAAGAATTCATGACTCCGGTCCATGAGCTTCTCAACTGAATAACCCGCCTGCTCTATCTGCTTGGCATCAAGCCAAGAACTTTCCTCAATAGGACGGTTCTTCCACTTGACTAGATATTGCAGATACTCTTTCCGCCAAGTTCGCATGGCCATCTGAGTGTCAAGGATCCTCTTGATCTTGAGGGGCTGAATGTAAGGTATTTGTCTCATCCTGGGTGTCCTGTGTAGGCCATGCAGTATTGTCTTGTTTTGGATCAGCAGTGTATGGAAACAAGTCTGCCACATTAAATATGGGCGAGATGCCTATTCCTAGTGGTTGTTGTAGTTCATAAGCATTCGCTAAAAATTTCCAGAGAACTTTGCAGGGACCTATCTTTTGTACTTCAACTTGTTATACACGCCTCTAAGAAAACGCTCCTTGTGCAAATGCGAGAGGACTTCATCCCCCACATTAAACTGCACTTATCTCCGTTCCAAATCTACTCGTTGCTTATATTTTTTACTGCTATCTTACAACTTGATTTTCACCAGCTCATGTAAATCTTTTATCGCTTTAGCGAAGTCTTCCCCATCAGCACTCCATCTTTCCTGTTGTCCTAGATCTCGCAACTCATGCACTCCACGAGGATGCATGCCATACAATATCTGGAAAGGACTGCAACCCGTGCTGTGGTTGGGCGAGCCATTTTAAGCGAACTCCACCTGGGCAAGTACTCGATCCAAAATTCATGAATTTTCATTGATCAAACTTCATAGCAGGTTCCCCAGAATCCTGTTTACCACCTCTGTTTTCCCGTTGGTCTGCGGGTGATAGGCAGAGCTAAAACTTAACTGTGTGTCCATATTCTTCCACAAGGTGTGCCAAAAGTGACCTTTAAACTTCACGTCCCTGTCAAAGAGGATGGACATAGGTAGACCCTGTAGCCTGACGATCTCTGTAAAGAAAAAGTGGGCCACGTGAGTGGCATCGCTGGTTTTTCTGCAAGGGATGAAATGTGCCATCTTCGAAAACTAATCTACTACTACCATCACCAAATCACAACCCCGTTGCATCCTTGGTAGACCCAAGATGAAGTCCAAGAAGACTGAGTCCCACAGTCTACCTGGAATGGACAATGGTGTGTAGAGTCCTGTATTCTGACTGTGTCCTTTTGCCAACTCGCACAATTTACATCTAGTTACAAATCTCTGCACATCCCTTCACATTCTTGGCCAAAAATAAGAATGACTGAGCTGCTATAATGTCTTGTGTATACTGAAATGTCTGGCTAGACCTCCACTGTGGTTCTATCGAATGATATTCTCTCTCATTGAATAGTCAGGAATGCATAACTATCCCCCTTTAAACAATAGTTTCTCCTGCAAGTTATAGTCCAATCATGGACTGTTTTCTCTCAGCAATGGATTTTGACAGGCTTCATGTGCCTCCTTGAAATCCTTATCAGTTTGATACAAGTCTTTTAAATGCTCAAAGCCCAACACTTGTATCATGCTCTTCTGCAAGAGTAGGGCTCTTCTACTCAACACATCCGCCACCTTGTTGGCCAGCCCACTGGTGTGTTTCGACAGAAAGTTGAAACTCTGCAAATATTCAACCCACTTAGCATGATTGTGATTCATCTTGTGCTGTTGCATCACATATTGCAGTGCAGAATTATCCGAGAATAAAACAAACTCATTCCCCAGCAGATAGTGTCTCCAATGCTTCAATGCTTGGATGACATCATAGAATTCCTTGTCGTAGAATGAATACTTCTGCTTGCTTTCATTCAACTTCTCACTGAAAAGTCCAACATGTTTTTCTTCTTGGCTAAGTACAACTCCAATGGCTGTACTGCTTGCATCACAGCGAACCTGAAAAGGCTTTTTAAAATCTGGCAATCTCAGGATCGGTCTTTCTATGATCTTCCTCTTTAGTAGCTGAAAACTCCTTTCTGCTACCTCGGTCCAACGAAAAGGCCGACTTTCCTTCTTTATAGTGTCCAACATAGGTGCGCAGATTTCACTGAAATTTCTTATAAATTTTCGGTAAAAACTTGCCAGCCCATGAAAGCTACGTACTTCAAACAAATTTTTTGGGGATGGCTAGTTAATAATTGTTGTAATCTTCTCTGGGTCCATCTTCAACTCATTTCATGCAATCATGAAACCTAGATAAACCAATTCTTTTTGCAGAAAAGTACATTTTTTTAGATTTATCAGCAACTTATTCTACTACAATTTTTCCACTACACTTCGAACATGTCGAAAGTGTTCCTCCCTCGTCTTGCTAAAAATTAATATATCATCCAGGTACACTATTACGAACTTTCCAATGAATTCTTTTAGCATTTCGTTCATTAATCGCATAAAGGTACTGGGTGCATTGCTCAGTCCGAATGGCATTACCAGCCACTCATACAGTCCCTCATTGGTTTTGAAGGTTGTCTTCCACTCATCCCCTTCCCAGATTCGAATCTGATGATACCCACTCTTTAAATCAATCTTTGAAAAATATGTTGCCCCGCTCAGGCAATCCATCATGTCATCCATCCATGGTAGTGGAAATATGTACCAAATGGTAATCTTGTTGATGGCCCTCGAATCTATGCACATTCGCCATTCTCCTCCTTTCTTGGGAGTGAGAACTGTTGGAACTACACAAGGGCTCAAACTTTCCCTTATCAGCCCTTTATCTAGCAATTCCTACACCTGCTTTCTGATCTCCTCATTGTCTTTGGGGCTCATCTGATACATTGCCTTATTCGGTAAACTTGGTCCAGGTATAAAGTCAATATGATGACTTATACTTGTCTTAGGGGGTAATTTATCTAGTAAGTCATCCACCATTATATCATTAAATTCTTGCAGCATCTGCTGAATTTCCACACGCAAATCTGACACCTCTGTCTGTAGTAGCACCATCTTCACTCTTCTTACAATAGCATAGCTTACTTCACTATCTTCCATCTGTTTCAAAAATTGTGTGCTTGATTCCATCTTTGACAAACTTATAACAGTTTGTCTTCCCGTCATGTACTACCTTCCTGTTATACTGCCATGGATTGCCTAGCAGTATGTGACATACATCCATCGGCTTTATATCACAAATGACCTTATCATTATATCTGACAATATGGAACTCGACTTCGCATTTCTCATCCACCAATAGTTGACAGCCTTTTTATAACCATGATACCTTGTAAGGAGTGGGGTGCTTCAACCGCTTCAACACCAACTTCTTCACCATCTCCGTGGCAACCAGATTGTCTGTGCTGTCACTATTGATAATCAGGTTTCAACATTTTCTGTGTGACTTACAAAATATCTGGAACAAAGATTTCCTTTTAGTTTGTTTAGCTGCTTCTTTGGCTAGTTTCAGCAACACCTTGTTCAAAACTAAGGCTTCCCCTGTTTTCAGCACATTTTCAGCTTCTTGGGGAGGTGCCTCTGCTTCCTCTGGCTGTGTGACATACGCACCTCTCTGTCCAGCTTGTTCCGCCTCAGGACACTCGGAAGATCTGTGCCCCCCCTTGTGGCACCTGTAGGACTGATAGTTAGCTCCTCTACCTCGGCCATTCCCCTACCTCACTAATATGCCCTGCCACCTCTCGTGCTATCACCTTTTTTTGCTATTCTAGAAGCTTTGGAACTGCTCCCTTCTTCACTATTACTAGCAGTTCATCCTCTGCCATAAGACCATCCTCTTCCTCTGCCAATTCCCCCTCCTCTCTTAGCATTTTGTTTCTAGTAATATTCTCCTCTACTTTCATAGCACTCTGATATGCTTCTTTTATGTCCTTTAGGGAAACAATACTGATTTCATCTAATATTTCTTATCTCAAACCATTTACATACCTTCCTATTCTCTCCGGGGTGTCCTTTGTATATCCAGCACTTAAATTTAACCAGTAGAATGTTTCAGTGTACTCTCTTACTGTCATCCCTTTCTGTTTCAAATTCTGCACCTGCTAATGCAGTGTAATCTGGTAATCCTTGGGTAGAAATTTTCCTTTCAATTTGGCCACCATTCTTGACCATTCCTTTATCAGCAACTTGTTCATCCTCCTTCTCCCTGCTTGGACACTGTCCCACGACAGGGTTGTGTGTCCCTTCATCTTTGTCGCAACGAACTTAACTCTCCAGTCTTCACTGACCTCTTCACACTCAAAATATTTGTCCAGTTCACTGATCCAGTCCAACAGGACTTCTGTGGACAAGCTGTCATCATAATTTGGGATTTCTGGTTTAGCCTTACTACTCGCCAATAGGACTGACCTCAACAGTCTCATTTCCGACCCTTCTTCATCCGATCCATATGTTGTCACTATGGCTTCTTCTTCGCTGTCATCACCTACCTTTGGATCCCTTCTCCTTCCTGCTTCAACTGCCTCCAAACGGGAAGTAAGGATCCTGATTTCTTCTCGCAATCCTTCATCTGCTAATCTCCAAGCACCTCTTCAATGTCCTCGTCTTCCAACTTCCATTTCTCAGGAAAAAACACTAAAATCCTGCTCTGATACCAATATAATGGGACCAACCCGTACTTTCGTTTATGACTACTATTAATACTACTCTAGTGTTGTGATTAACAATGTATTATTAACAATAATTTAGGACCATTACTTATATGATTAAACAGTAATCAATAGATAATTTCTAGATGTTTGTTGGAAGCATTTATGGCAGTTATTAAATGGTGATAGCTTAGCTATACTCACCTCGGTTATTGTTTCCCACTCACTAAAGTTAGCAAAACCCTTGGCATTTGGTATTTGGTCATTTTGTTTCTTGCTCCACAAAGTGGTTATAGTGAGGGTTTTGTCTGCAAAGAGGTTTTGCATGAAATAGTAGCTTGCTGTAGAATGGTGCCTTGTCCGCCTCTAGTTGTGATTTCCTCTGCTTGGTTAATACTCTACTTCGTGGACACTGTTGTCTTTGTCATTTTTAACTGTCTTAGTATTGTTCATTGTAGTTTCATTCCAGATTTAACTTGTTGTCAATGTTCTTTGTTTCCAGGTCGCGTTAATGATGGATCCTGGGCTTGGTTTCGACCAATTTTCAACCAGGTATGTCCTCTCCTCCTTGCTATTGTTATGCACTCAGTTTTTTGGTGGTGCTAATGTTTGTTGCTCCTTGTGAGTAGGGTTTCCATTTGTATTCGCGACCTGTGTTCGAGCCTGAGCCACTGACGCTCACTATCCTTTGGTAAGGTCAATCAACACTTTTGTCTCCACTATATACTATTTCTTCACGCCCTAATTTTTTGGTAAAGGTTCACTGACTTGCTTCTGCTGTCACTGTTGCAGGTTGGGATTGTGGCTCCAGGTCGATTCGTGGCCTAGACTCCGTCAGTGGAACGGGTAGGGTCGTTCTCTACTATGAATTCCCCAATTGTAGTCTTTCCTCTCTGCTTATTGTTATAGTTTGCCAATAGGTTAGAAAATGAGAGGGTTGGCTCCTCTGACTGCTATTTTGCGTTCAATGGCCTCGGCTACAGCTTGTAATTAGTCTTCTTGTTTTTCTCAGCAACACTATAGTTCTACAGGGTCTCGAACCCTAGCCTTGCTGTTTGTCACTGAGGAAGACGTTCTGGTCTCTGGTTGCTGGTCTTATACTTTTGAGGACTGTTAATTGTTACTATGTGCCAACATTGATTTTATTTTAGATAATGGAAATGAAGAAATATTGTTTACAATGACTACCTCTGTCGTGGAGATTTACCACTGAATTCGCGGCCTGTTTGCTCTCTGCTTTTGTGGTTGTATGCGTCGTGATTTTGGAATTGGTGTTGATTGCTGGTTCCGTTGCCTCGTTCTTTGGTATACTCTGCTTTCTGTTCATCGTTCAAATGTGGACAACTTTGTCTCGGCTTGTTAGGAGAAGTTTACTAGAAAACACAGGAATGCATCTCGTTGTTTAATTTATCACACTCAGCATTTAATAGAAATAAAATGAAAAGGAAAGATTGCCTGTTACAGATGGATTCAGATTCAGGGTTTTGTTTAACAACGTCTTCTGCTATATTATATTACTGTTCTCTTCTCGTCGAACCCCTTCAGAATGATTTACATTTCGTATTTGTATTGTTTGCCCACAGTTACCTGAACTGTGCACAGTTACGCTTCAGTTGTTTCTTTTATTAGTTACATAACTGTTAACTCATTCGGTTCTTCTTGTGTTGCAAGATTTTACAATTGATATAGATGTCTTTTTTGTTCTAAATGGAAGAAATAGTTATAAAAAGAATTACTCACTAAAAGACAGACAATGTTGACAGTGACCCTAACTAATAATGAAATTAAAAAAAAACAAGTCCCTACATTCTGCTTTGACTAATTAAACATAAAGAAACCAAACACTGATAAATCTTTCCACCTTGACGGAGATCAACACTTGGTCATGGTACCCTTAGCTGGATGCTCCTGCATCAATTTTGATTTCCTTAACTTTCTTTTTCTATAAATATCTTTTAATTATTTAAAATGTAATTTCCAATTTATAGTTTTTATTAAAATTTTCCACTAATAAAAACTATAATTTATAGAAAAAGAAATACTTAATTCATACACAATAAAGTTTTCACTAGCAGAATCAATGTTATATAGCAGAATCAATGCTATAGAGATTTTGATGGGAGGGATGACAATGACAATTGGATGCTAACTTCTTTGATTATTCTTCTTAAAAATAGTAATAACGAAATATTCCATCACTTTAATTAAGTTTATAAATTTTTTACTAATATTATGTAATGTAAAATGAGTTGTTTACCATACAAATTTCATTAAAAATAAAATAAGAAAAGAAATTATTAATAAGATATATATATATATATATATATATATATATATATATATATATATATATATATATAATAAAAAAAAAATAAGTTTTCATATATTTTTTATTTTGGATTGATAGTGTTGAACGATAAATATATAAATAAACAAAGAATGGAAAAATAACTTTTCATATGTTTTTATTATTATTTTGGATTGATAATTTTCGACGATAGTAGAGCTAATCAGAATGGAAATGAAAGAATGTAAAGAACACTGAAACATAACCAACAATAAAAGTTATTTTTGAGAAGAATAGCTCATTCATTTTTTGAGATTTTGTATTAATATAAAAAAAAATTAGGAATCAAGTATTTATTTTTCCATTTACATATTCTTTATTCATTTCTTTATTTATATTTTCTTTTGCTTAATTTATTTTTCATTTTATTAATAATAATATTATTAACCAAATTGGTGTATGAGACCCCCTTGTTTGTGGGACAAGGGACCCATCTCCATGTAGCGATTTGACTGCTAAGTCTACGAAGGTATACATACTCTACCCTCCTATGGTTTTGATCCTGTGACCTCTTAGGAGGAAACACATGCTCTTAACCATTAGGCCCACTCAAGCTGTCTATTATATTTGCCTAGCTATAAATTAACTCAATAACTCATCTCTTACCATATCCTAAAAGAGAAGAAGAAAATTGAGCCCTATCACTATATAATGGGTTTATATTAATTTTATTATCTAAATACACATAGTATTTATTGTTGTACTTGATTCTCATATATATATATATATACACACACAAAGTTTTTCTGAGTGCAATGAGATTATATATATATGAAAATAATAATATAATATAAATACATTATGTTATATCTTGATATAACTAGTCTATCTTGGACATACAATCTCAACCAATACATCAATCTAGGAAGCTAATTATTTGAAAAGAATCTCTCAATGAGTAGACCTCAACAAACTCTCAAATACTTTGAACAAACTTGTGAACATAGAATTACTCACGCCGTGGAAAAGTAGAAATTATATTTTTCCAAGTCTCGACTTTAATGAATACTTTTCTTGATCTCAATTAGCAAATTCTAACTGTGGCCCTCATGTTTACACCATGATAAAAAGCAATATGCCTACGTACATATAGAAGAACAACCATCTACATAGGTACCAACAACCATTCAATCGTACATAGATATAGAAGAACAACCATGCAACCGCGAGTCTACTAGGATGTCCTTTATGTACATGGTTCAATCAGCCATTATGTGCATACATGTACATGTACCTACAAATCCTCCTCCATTATCATCATCATAGATTTTCTATGATTACCCATAACCATTCTCTGGGTTTTATCATCTTACTGAAAACCACGGCCAGGGTTTTATTGGCTGACCCTAAACAATGCCTATAAGAATCCTTTTCCTCTTCACTCTCACATGTAGTTTCTGGATTACAACAAACTTAGACTGCAAAGTGGTTTCTGACTTACCACAAAACTATACTTACATACACTCCCACAAGTGTTTTCTTGCTTACCACAAACCTGCACTTCGAAAGCGGTTTCTGGTAGACCACAATCCTACAATTACAAAGTGGTTTTAATATTAACACGAACTTCATGGGGTACACATTGCTTAGAAGGCTAACAGCACAACTTCAGGTACATAATATTACAAATTTTTCTAATACCACTACTAAGCATCATAGACTTGCCTACTAATACATTTATGTGACACATAATAAACTTTAATCACAATTCTATTTCACAAATTCACACAAATTTTTACCTGGTTGTCTAACATCCTTTAATCTCTAATGTTGTTCCGGCCTCTTCATTTGAAATAATTTATATTATCTTTCACATATTCAATATCATTATCTAATAAAATATTTACATAATTTTGAACCGTTAAAATAATCAATTCTAACCAAATCCCTACACATTCAATCGACTAAACTCAATAAAAAAAACCCTTCAATAATCCAAAACACTTACCATAATTCCATAAACATAACACCCATTCAGTTTATAAAATCATTCATGAAATATTTAAACACTTACCATAATTCCATAAACATAACACCCATTCAGTTTATAAAATCATTCATGAACTGAAACTTTCTTTTACCATGGCCACTAAAACGGTTACCATAAAAGTAGCCAGTATACTTAATTATGGTGACCACATCAAATCTATAATAAAGCATTCTCATTACAATACCATAAAGCATTCCCATTAATAGGCATAAAATTTCTTTCTAAATAGATTTATACCTCTGTTGTAAATTGTGCCTTATGCATCCAACTTCCTATCCACCTTCGATTCATGCCAACTACTATTTTGATTCTCTCCAACAACGCACACGTTTTAGCATTTGAAGAGGTCGTTTTCTTTATCGCGGAAGAATTAAATCGTCGTTTTACTTTGTATCGCCGAATTTGGCCACACAAGGAACTTAAAACTATAAAGCTTTCCATTAATCATGAATATCACCTCTGGTCAGCACAAATACCCAATAATGTATAAGTGAAAATAATATTTGAAATAATTCAACAACAGAACCTCTTGTTCCTACACGAGCTACGGCTTCAGCCAGGAATCGATGATTGAATGGGCGTCCCCTTGCAGATCCACAATCCCAAAAATAAAATATTATCCCTATCTGAATTATTTCGTGCCCACTTTCTCCAGGGGTTGTGGGCTTTGGAGGCCCTAGGCCCATACATAGCAACTTGTCAAGACTCGTTTCTTGCAGTATTCCAGATACCTGATCAAGATTAAATGGTAGACGAAGCTGTGATGTGTCGTATGTTAATTGCTCAAGAGATTTTGAGCAGCAAAAGATGCCGGAGATTAAATGACGGCAACGCCCAACTCAATTTTTCTTGAATCAACACCACAAGGACTTGAACAATCTGATGGACAAACAAAAATTAACATATTACTACAAAATATAAAAGTGTTGAAGATAATGGAGAACATGTAAATTTGGAGAGATTTGGTTCAATAAAGCTTTATATTAGGAATTAGTTCCTATTTTTTAGGTAGTTGTTCTAACTTCTTTAGATGTGTGAACACTATATATAATTTCGATTGTAAGATGATTTGATGTAGAGAATTTTACTAGAGGCAGTCTCTAGGTGGATCTCCTCACCTGCGAGCTATCCAATTCATCAATAAAATTGATTCTTTAATTTGTTAACATGGTATTAGAGCTGCAGGTTTGAGAAGGCTTGCGAATCCCTGAGTCGGGAGCTGGTGTGAAGAAAACTAGATGGTGTAAAAGGCGAAGTAGCAACACATTTTTTAAATTTAATTCAACATAATCATCGCTCTTTATGAAAGGAAGATGGCAATGACCATCGCAGATTCAAGGGGGAAAAGCGCGATGATGGTACTTTCCTTATAGTAATTTTTTCCATCGCCCCTGAAAATCGCGGATATGATGGCAAAAAGAGCAATGGTCTGCTTCTATAATTATGTGCCAGCAGCCCGAGTTCTTCAGATATGTTGAGATCTTGATGTGATTGAGGAGATATGTCGTTGATTGGAAAAGTCGAAGGAGAGAGTTGGCCGTGATTGTTGTCAATCGGTGGAGGCCGAGGAGCTCAAATTGTTGTGGAGGCCCAGTGGAAGAGTGGCCCGAACATGCTTTCATGTGCATGCTGCAAGCTATCCAAGGCTTCGGTGTTCCATTATCTTTTTGCCAGAAGGATCAGAGACACATCAACCACTAAGCTCGTGGTGGACTGCACAGGCGAAGGCGTATACTTTGTGGAAGCTGATGCGAACGTTGCTATCTTTTAACTGAAGGTTTTTGAATTGGAGCAATTTAAAAGAAAATTTTGAATCTTCGTATCTAGGATAGATCTGGTTTGTTGGAGGTCATTTTTGTGTCAAGATGAACAATCAGATGGCAGAAGCCTATCTGAACGAGAGAAATAAGCTCGACAGTTCCAATTACTCCAATTGGAAATTTATGTTTCAGACCCTATTGCAAGGGAAAAATGCATGGACGATTGCAAATGGTGATGAGTTGAAGCAGATTCTATCTATAGGTGGAACAACAACAATAAGCCAAGACTGGGAAAAGAGGGAGAACAAGGAAAAGGTGCTACTCAAATTGTTTGTGAAAGATTGCATTGTTCTTCACATTCGAGATTGTAAAGCTGTAGTAGACATCTGGACAACTCTAAAATATTTGTACAAGATCAAGAACGCAAATCACCTACTGTTTCTGAAGAGAAAAATTCTCTCCACCAAAATGGAGGAGAATGAATCAGTAGCAGTGTTCATCTCTCGTATCAAGGAGCTGAAGACTAAGGTAGGCGACATTGGCGAAACAATATCAGACGCTGATTTGGTAACTATTACCATGAATGGTATGATTAACGACTATCATATGTTAATCACTAGGTTGAATGCGCGAGAAAAGGTACCCAAGTTTGAAGAATTTACGGGGATCCTAATGCAAGAGGAGGAAAGGCGGATGACCATGAAACGCCAGAGCTCGGATCTTGCCCTAATGGCAAAGAAGAAGCCCTTCAGAGGAAAAACAAATGCAACACACAAAAATTAGGGGAACCCCACAAAGAAATCCACCTCCATCTCAAGGTATGTCTCCAAACAGAAGTGATTCAGGACCAAAATGTTTTCATTGTGTTAAATTTGGTCATATGGCTAAGCATTGTCGGAAGAAGAAGTTTGATGAAGGTCAACAGAGACACAAGAACCATGCAGGTCATCTAGATGATGAAAATCAGAATTCGAATATCAGATTGTGCGTATCTGATTTTGCATTGTCAATTAGTGAAGATGAATCAGAAATCTGTTTCATGGACTCAAGAGCTTCCTCCCATATGATAGGTAAGAGGCAATGGTTTAAAATTCTTAAAGAATCCAGCACTGGTACAAAGGTCTACCTTGGAGATGATACAGGGTATGAAATCAAGGGATATGGTGATGTCCTTGTCATACTATCTAATGGAAACATTAGACATATTCATGATGTTATGTATATACCCAGGATTAAAAAGAACCTGATTTCTGTATCTAGAGTAATAGATCAAGATCTTAAGGTAGAGTTCTTCAAATCTCATTATGTAATTAAAGACATGCTAGATTAGATGAATTCCATCGTAACAGGTGTACATGTAGCAGGATTGTATAAATTGGATGTCATAAGTTTTTCACATCAAGCGTTGGCATCATTAGCCATGTCTACAGAAAATCTGTGGCATCGGAAATTTGGGCATATAAACTTCAGTGACCTACTACTTCTTCCGAAAATAGGTATGCTGAATGGTCTTCCTATTTTGAAGAGTATTCTCGTTGACTGTGAAGCATGTGCCCCTGGTAAATTACATAGAGATGAATTTCCTGCTATTATTGATAGGAAGTAGAGGGATATACTTGAACTTGTACACACTGATCTATGTAGGCCAATGCAGACAAGGTTGTGAAGAGGGGCCTACTATTTTCTTATTTTTGTTGATGAATGTACAAGGTTCACCTGGGTGTATTTCCTCAGGCAGAAAAGTATGTGGGCCAATGCAGACAAGGTTGTGAGGAGGGGCCTACTATTTTCTTATTTTTGTTGATGAATATATAAAGTTCACCTGGGTGTATTTCCTCAGGCAGAAAAGTCATGCTTTTAAATACCTCAAGCAATTCAAAAGTATGATTGAGAAGCAAATAGGAAAGTTCATCAAAATTCTTCCCTCATACCAAGGTGGAGAATTCAAGAAGGGTGAGTTCATCAAATACTGCAAAGAACACGGAATACAGTAGCATTTCGGAACACCTTACACTCCTCAGCAAAACGGGGTTGCGGAAAGGAAAAATAGAACCCTCGTGGAGTGTGCGCGCAATATGTTGAAAGGTAAGAATATGACCAATGGTTTCTGGGAAGAGGCTATAAACACTATAGTGTATCTTAAGAATAGGAGTCCTACTAAGTGTTTGGATTAGAAATCTCCTTTCGAAGCATTGCTTGGCTTCAAGGATGTAGTAAGTCATCTTAGGGTCTTTGGATGTAAGGCTTTTTATCATGTCCAGAAAGAATATAGGAAGAAGTTAGATTCAAAAGCCATTAAGTGTACTTTTGTTGGATACTGCAGTGAGTTTAAGGCTTATAAGTTGTTTAATCCTTTGACTCACAAGGTGTTTGCAAGCAAAGATGTGGTATTTCATGAACATGTAGATGATGGGAACCCTATTCGTAGTGATGAAGAATGGAATGTGCCTTTATGATTAGAAGAATGATGAGAAAGGGGTAGGTGAACAACAAGAACAACAACAACAGCAACAACAACAGTAGAAATAGGAGAAGGAAGAAGTGGCTGATCAAATGAGGTTTGAAACTAATCTGCAGAGGGGATTTCAGAATAGGTTTGAAGCCACTCCACCACTCAAAAGATCAAGTAGGTAGACACAATTTCCAGCCATATACAAGGATCGTGCACTCATTACTCGTATGTTGAACACTGATGAACCTTCTAATTTTAATGAAGTTAGTTAAAGTCATGAATGGAGGGAAGCAATGCAGGAGGAATATGAATCTATCATTAAAAATAATACCTGAGATTTAGTTCAGCTTCCTGAAGGCGAACAACCCATAGGGTGCAAATGGCTATGCAAACTAAAGTTTAAAGCAGAAGGATCTATAGATAAATGTAAAGACATGCTAGTTGCAAAGGGATATTCCCAAAAATAAGGTATAGATTACGAGGAAACCATTTCCCTGGTAGTTAAATTAAATAAAATTAAATGATTGTTGCATGAGTTACTAAACACAACTAGAAAATACACCAGCTAGATGTAAAGTCTGCTTTCTTAAATGGAGATATGAAAGAGGAAGTATATCTAATTCAACCAGAGGGATATGTCAAGAAAGGGGAAGAACATTTAGTCTGCAAATTAAAGAAGGCTTTATATGGACTAAAACAGGCTCCCAAATCCTGGTATGACAAAATAGATCCATTATTTCTTAAGCATGGGTATATTAGGAGAAAAAATGATCCTAACTTGTATACTGTGTATGATGACGAGGACCAGATTGTATTGATTTGTTTGTATGTAGATGATCTTATTATGACAGGAAATGCAGACAAAATCATTTAAAAAATCAAGTAGCAGTTATCATAGATGTTTGAAATGAAAGACCTTCAACAATTGCATTATTGTTTGGGCTTAGAAGTCTGGAGAGATTCAAGCCATACTTTCTTGTCCCATGGTAAGTATGTCAAGAGTCTATTGAACAAGTTTAGAATGTATCACTGTAAGGCTACATTTGTACCACTACAGCAGAACATAAATTACATGTTAATGATGGTTCGAAAGAGGTAGATGCAACATTGTACAGAAACTTTGTTGGGAGTCTTACCTATTTGACTACAACTAGGCCTGATCTCACTTATGCAGTCAGTGTATTGAGCCAATATATGTCTCAGGGTCATGAGAACCATTGGGTTGCAGAAAAAGGAGTCCTAAGGTATCTTCAAGGAACCTTAGATTTTGGAATTTTATATTCTGATTCATTTGATTTTAGACTGGCATAATCTATAGACTCTAACTGGGCAGGAAACTTGGTAGATCAAAGATCCATTACAGGATACGCCTTCAGCATTGGATTCGAGGTCATTTCATGGTGCAGTAAAAACCAACATACTGTAGCCTTATCCTTGGCAGAAGAAGAATATCAAGCCATGTGTGAAGCAGTATGTGAAGTAGTTTGGTTAGGAATACTTTTCCAAGATGCAGGGGAAGAGCAAACAGAAGCCACAGTTATCAAATGTGATAATAAAAGTTCTATCAAACTTGCTTATAATTCGTTGTTCCATAAAAACACCAAGCACATAGATACGCAATATGATTTTGTTAGGGAAAAGGTGCAGTCAAAGGAAATATGTGTTGAATATTATAATCATATGATAATGTAGAAGATATTTTTACTAAGCCTCTTGGTAGAATGAAGTTTGAATTGTTTAGGGAAATGTTAGGAATACTTCTGAACCCCTTTCTCCATTAAGGAGGAATGTTAAATATAATAGAGAATATGTAGAGATTTGGTACACTAGAGCCTTAAATTAGGAATTAGTTCCTACTTCTTCGGAAGCTGCTCTAACCTCCCTAGATGTGTGAACACTATATATAATTTCAATTGTAAGATGATTTGATGTAGAGCGTTCTGCGAGAGGTAGTATTGAGGTGGATCTCTTCACCTGCCAGGTGTCCAATTCGTCAATAAAATTGATTCTTCAGTTCGCTAACAAAAAGGAAATACACTCTCCAGCAAATATATATACTCTTCATTTCTCTCATTCTGCCTTTGATACAAATGATACAAATAAATATTTTTTTGAATGTACTCATAATTATATTCATACAAAAATAATAATATAATATAATTACATCAGGTTACGTGTTGAGATAGCTAGTCTATTTTGAATATACAATATCAATCAACATACCACAATATAGGAAGCTAACTAATTAGAGAAAATCTCTGAACCAACTACATCTCAAAAGCTTCCCAAACACTAAAAATAAACTCCACAACATAAATTTAAACAACAAAAACAAATAAAAATTTTACTTTTCCAAATAACTAACATTTTAATAAATTTGATTTTTAATCCCACTAATTCCACTCATTTTAATTCACATCTCACAAATCTTCTCTATAATAAACTACCTAGAATCAAATTTAGTAGCAAAAGATTGCTCCAATTGGTATGTAGTACAACTTGACAAACGCGGTAATAACAGCGCGTATCATTATCTTAAAGCCGAAGTTGTTAAGTGACCGGAAAGACACTCAATTGGTTTTGTTTATTGGTGTCAAAACACCTAGTATCATTTCTCAAAAATACCATGCATATATAACACCCATTGGTAACTTTGAAATATAACGAATAACATAAATGAAATAGAATGAAATTAACAATTAATGAAAATTTATAGCAAAATATTTTATAAATGGATAAAAATGTTCAATATATTACTTTAACACGTAAACACCAGATGACAGGTTATCAAAAACATCGTAAACAAACAAACATTACTCTATTTTTATGTAATTTTTTATGCCATTATATTCCCTACAAATCTACAGCTCAGAGTCAATAATCACTTAGAATTATGGTCTCACCAAAGCGCTTCTCCCAATTTAATTCTGTCTTACAGAAAACCGATACCCGTATCCAATTTTGTTGTGTTGATTTTAAAAAGACGAATTGATTCACTGTTAATGATTATTGAAATGCCCGAAACTTTAGTTCAAGTTGCATTTCTTTAATAGTAATGATCAGGTTTCGGATAAATGGAGGATAATAAATGAGTTGTGATTTTACATTATTCGAACACTGCGCATATATTTCCTTCTCTTCCACTACTTGAATGATCCGAGTCGTAGGAAACTGCATCTCAATATGATTCGCATAAAGGTACAACCCATCTCTTAATCATTCCAGTTGTCTGGAGCTGTACATATGAGAACCATAAATATACAAGTAATTTATTGCTTTCACCGATAACGTTCTCCCGTTTTATATTGTGAAACAGCAGTAACAATTATCATCTCAATATGATTCACCTAAACGTACAACCTTCTTTATGTACTCCAACGGTCTTCGTTTGTTTGTACACCGCGATTGTCAAAGATCTTCCTGCATTTATCTGGAATATTAGAAAAAGGCAACGACACGATTAATAACGATAATTATCAGACTATCGTATATTCCAAATAGTGCACAGGAGAGACTAAAAGGTGAAGAAATGAAGCTTGTTCCAATTTTATAACGTGTTCGCATTGTGTGGTCAAAACCAGAATAGTATCTAATTCGCTAATCTGCCACTGGTAGTATTATTATCTTTAGCCAGAACCAAATAATCGAGAAACACACCACAAAGACAGCGAGGTACATGAACTTAAAATTATAAGCATTGCATTGCATATGACAATCAAAGTTTTAAAATTTGGTTGGAATGGATTTTTGTTTACATGAAGAAATGACATTTGGCACAGTTAGTAGGTAATTCTGTTTCTCATTGCTGTGAGACTTGTGCAACCAAATTTCTCCACTTAATCATAGGAATGAATTTTTATAATCATAGGAATGAATTTTATAAAAAGAAAATTGTGCTTCTGTAGACAATTAGCTAGTTTCATCTCTCCGTGATTTTATCTCACAGTGACAAGACTAGTTCGTTAAGAAATAAAACAAGCAATTGCCTTAAAAAGTGTAAAGAGAGGCGAATAGCTTTGTTAAATGGGAAAAAATTAATTTTTTTCATAATCAAGTAAATCATAATTATTATATTGAAATTTTTTTAATATTAAATTCAAGTTTTTTTAAGTATATATATATATGATTGAATGTCATAGTGAATTTTATTATATGAGTGCGTGATATATAAGGTTATCATCATAAAAAGAGTTTATACTAGTAGTCATATTTGTTAATTAAAATGAGATTGAAGTACCTTAAACAAGCCTTATAATAAATTGTTTACATTTCAGGAGCCAATGTATTTTTTTATCTGTAATATCCTTATCTGAATTTTGCTTTGGACCATAATCACAAACTTTGAGTTCAATTTAGCTTTTGAATAATGTATTTTGTTATGGATTTCCAAAATTCAAAACTTTTTCCTGGTTACCATTCACAATGAGCCGATAAAAATCAATATATGCTCATATTGTTGCAAGATAAGGTAAGGCCAATAGCTCAAGAGGTAAATCATAAAATATAATGAGTAGCAACATTGAGAGTAAAATATGTATCACGATATTAAATAGCTAGAGAAATTTTCCTAAAATCTATTATATTGTTTTATGAGTTACCCATTTATACAAGAAAAACAAAGCATTGAAAATAGAATACTATTCACAAAGAGCCCATAAAAATCATTATATGCTCATACTATTGCAATATAAGGTAAGGCCAATAGCTCAAGAGGTAAATCATAAAATATAATGAGTAGCAACATTAAGAGTAAAATATGTATCATGATATTAGATAGCTAGAGAAATTTTCCTAAAATCTATTATATTGTTTTATGAGTTACCCATCTATAAAAGAAAAACAAAGCATGAAAATCAGAATACAACAACCAGAGCTATTGGATGTTGCACTACCCATGGCGTGAGATGGAAATAACACTATACTATGTATATGAAACCCTTCCTCATCATAAAAATCTTTGTCTCCCTCTTCATTTGCACTTGGATCATGATATTGCTGACACCTAGGCCATCCTTGTAGTGTGCCCAATATAGTAGTGTAAAACAATAATAACTAAAAATAACTTATTAAAGTAATGTAATTAAAAACTATATCATATAGTACTAACTATGAATCCGTTGGGTTGGGTTGTGGTTTAACCTAAAGTTGTAGTTATTGTCCCAAGTGATGACCGATGTCAAAGTAGATGATCAAATATTTATGAGGTGTGTGTCGTGTTAATGCAACACCACTCGTGTTAATGGTACCCCAGAGAAGTTGTGATGAGTGGTTGTTGATGTTAATGAGATCTTTGTGGATGAAACCAAGTGTAACTATCTTGGGTCATGTCAAAGTAGATGATCAAATATTCATGAGGTGTGGTTCGTGTTAATGCAACACCACTCATTCTATGGTACCCCAGAGAAGTTGTGATTAGTGGTTGTTGATGTTAATGACATCTTTGTGGATGAAACCAAGTGTAACTATCTTATAGAGTTTGGTAGTCTCTTAAATTAAAATGGGTTTATCCGACTTAGAAAATAATTTAATATAAATTTCGAATGTTGGCTCACAACACTTACCATTACAAAAGTGATTGAAAAAAATAAGATGATAAAAGTAATGATATTATTATATTAACATGCTTTATAGAGTATGAAAGACATAAATATAATATTTTTTATATTTACATCACATTTCCTCCACATTACTCCTACCAATACCATAAATATATTTCCTTATTTAAAAATTATAATATATACCTCATGAAAATTGTAGCACTCATTTCCATGATCAAGTTAACTATATTGTACATATGATTAATATTGGAACATAAGTTGACCATATATCTTCCAAAATATTAGATTTAATAAACTCACTATAAATATTAGACAGAAATTAGAAGAAATATTGTGAGAGAAAACATCTTTCCAAAACTTTAGTAATTTGAAATGATGCCAAAAGTAATAAAAAAGAACTAGTTTGAATATATAGAACACACAAATCTATCTACCTCCCCAAAACTTAATCTATTTAGACTAGGCATAAACCATATATTATGACAATTTATCTACCTCTCCAAAACCTAACATATTTAGACTAAATATAAACCATATATCATAACTAAAAATAAAAATAAAATCAATTTTAATAAACATAGAATTTATACCACAAATCATCAGAAAACACAAGATTCAAACAAGAAACTTCCAAAATCCTCGATGTTTACTCTAAGTCATCATGATAATTGAAATTCCATGAACCTCTCCATTGAATGTTGCATGCCATCGCATCCATTATCTTCTGCAACCAGTAGTTACCAATTCGAATTGCTTCGAACATTGGCAAATTATTACCATCCGGATGATCAAATTGATAGCCATCACCATCATATTATACCATGTCGCCCTATGTAGCTGAATTGTAATTCACATTTATTCTGTAGCTCAATTTCAATATGGAGTTATCGATGGAGTGAGCTTGACCTTAAAAGCATGATCTTGAGGTATATATAACTGAATTGTTGCACGGTATAGTTCGCATCTCCTTCAATGCCACCTTCATTTTAACGTCACCCTTCCAAATGTAATTAAATTGAAACATTTTTTTGTCCAGGGAAACTAGTTGCGTGTTTGGTATGGATGTTGATATAATTAGGCCACTTCACAACGATAGTCTTTACATTAGTCATAAACGAGAAGGACTTGATTTGAAATGAGGGTACCTGGCTATCAACCTAAACGTAATTTAGGAGAAGTGTTTTTGATTATATGTACCACAACTTTCGTTTTTTAAATCTTCATTTATGGACCTAGATTTATTTAGGATTTTACCCTCCATATATGTTTCTATTTCAGATGATATTCATTGTATATACATTTGAAATAAGTTTCTATTTTAGTTGCATATTCATTGTACTTAAATTTGAAAATAAGTTTTTATTTTATTTGTATATTTATTGTTAAGTAACTACAATTTGGTAAGTAATATGAAAATTGTTAGACAATTGTAAAAGATAAATAATAAGAAATTGATGATTATCAATTTCTTTAGTAAATCATATGCTCTTGAGCTTTTAAATGTAGATTTTAGTATTATATTTTTTTTAGTAAATTTTATATTGGTTATTTTGGAATTTTTATTTAAATAAATTTAAAATAAGCTTTATATATTAAGAATTTTAGACATTTGTATTAAATAGATGTAAATATTTTTTCCTTAAATATATTTATTTAGTTAATATTAAATTAATATATTTTTTATTAGCGTATTCAAAAAGTCAAATATATTTTATATTTAGAAAAGCTAAATATATTTTATAATTTAATGTTAAAAGAGTATAATATTTATGTTTTTTAACCAATATATAGTATTTTTTAATTATCTTTCTCATAAAAAATATAATAAATTTATTTCAACTTTCAAATTTTCAAATATCTATAAATTTCCATATCATTATTTTTTTATCCTCTGCTTAGTAAAATCAAAGTTAAAATGATTTAATAAAACAAATTATATCACTAATTTTAAGATTTCTTTTGACTAATATATAAGATAGGTCTATATTAATATAAGATAGTTCTATATTAGTATTTTTGTTGTAACAAGCGATTTACCTTTTAACTAACAACTCATAAGTAATTCAAACTTAAGGTATGTATATGAAAATTTTCCTCTTAAAAAAAATCATATTTAAACATTACCCTTTTTAAAACCTCTTTCAAACATAATTTTTTTTTTTATAAGAGTGAACTTCTATTTACACATTGGAGTATTTAAACCATGTTAAAAGTATTCAGTATAAACATATAAATATAGTGCACGTAAATATGGTGCACAAATGTCAAATATAGAAAAAGAGAATAGGCATAAAAATGTATGTGCAAGTGTCACTCAAAAAGAAAAGGTGACGAAAAAAATTTAGTTACACTGATTCAAAAAATATACCTATCGGCCGTTGGCCCTAAATTTTGTTAAATAACTGCTACCGTCACCTGCCTTAACTACGACGCACCGCAACGACTGCCCTAACGACTACCAACTAACAGCCTTAACTGCCACACATCCACCACCATAAACGCCGAGCTGCGGATGCCCCTATGCCTCTTAACCATGCACGAATACAAACAGACACTGCCCGAAACATGGCTCTATTAATAATCAACACGTGGTGTAGTTTAAAATTTAACAGAGTACATATGCCTGTAACTTTTGGATTTTAAAAATATTTCTGGAATAAGGTTTTCATATTTTTACATTGAAGGTGTTTCCTTTTAAAATGATTAGGAAGACATTGTCTACCTTTTAAGATCCGTCTGTCTGATGTATATCTCCTTTTAAGATCTGTCTATCTGATGTTTTGGCCATTAAGTGACATCCGTAGTCTGCTGTTTTGCCCATTAAACGACATTTGTTTGGTAAGGATAACCTCCCTTTTAAGGTTTAATCATGAGCCTTCGGGAATTCGACATAAATAGTTAGTTTATTTTTGCAGCAAGCCTGTGTTCTTTATTTGCTTGTTATGACACACATACCCACTTGCCAAATCCTCAATTGAGTTGACACTAAGTTAAAATAGTTTCCTTCTCATTGAAACAGAATCTCATGTCACAGACTCTAATTACTAAATTTTTAACTACACCACAGGTTGATTATTGACAGTGCCATGATCCAGGCAGTGTCTATTTGCATTCGTGCATGGTTAAGAGGCATGGCAGCATCCGAGCGCGACGTTTAAGGTGTGGGATGTGTGGCAGTTAAGGCTGTTAGTTGGTAGTCCATTGCAATGGGTTATAGTTAAGGCGGGTGACGGTAGCGGTTATTTAACGAAATAGAGGGCGAACGATATATTTAGGCCGATAGGTCTTTCTTTAGTGTATCTGAATTTTTCATCGTTCTTTTTCTCTCTGAGTGACACTTGTGCATACATTTTTATACTTATTTTTTCTTAGGTTTGAAATTTGTGCATTATATTTATATTCATATATCTGTTTGACATTTGTGCATTATATTTACCTTTATATATGCTGAAGTTTTAAGCAATATTTATACTAAATACTCTCAACATGCTTTAAATACTCTAATGTGTACACGGAAGTTCACTCTTATAAAAATAAGTATTTGAAAAATGTTTTAAAGAAGAGTAGGGATTAAATTTTAAGAAGTAGCATTTTATAGACATACTTTAAATTCAAATGTGGTTTCATCATAATTTTTTTTATAGAAACTTTCTTTTCTTCTATAATTGATAACTCCATGTTTGAATCACTTATGAGCTATCATTCAAGCTAGTTAGACAGAAGGTGTTCCCTTGTGTTCTCTTTTGAAAATGGTTTTTATGGAAACTATCTTTTCTTCTCTAATTGATAACTTTGAACCACTTATGAGCTATTATTCAAGCTAGTTAGATAGAAGGTGTTTCCTTGTATTCTCTTTTGAAAATGGTTAGGCTAGACATTGTCTACCTTTTTCATCTCTGCTTTTGAAAATGGTTAAGCTAAATATTGTCTACTTTTTTCATCTCAGTTTGTCCATTTTAAGTCTTCTGTCAGTCTATTGTTTTTCCTGACATTTGTTTGCTAAGGATAACCTCCTTTTTAATATTTGATCTTGAACCTTCAAGAATTCGACATGAATAGTTAGTTTTTTTTTGCAGCAAGCCTATGTTTTTTATTTCCTTGTTATGGCAAACATACCCACTCGCTGATAAAAATGGAAATGTTGTATTAAAAGAAATAAAACCCACCAGTCAGCTCTACGAAAGAGAGTTTGAACCAGGAGAGTCTATCTCTACAGAACGCTCTGCATTGCTCATGTACATTACACAAATTATAATAATCATGGTTTTAGGGAAGTTAGAACAATAACCTAAGAAATAGAAACTAATTCCTATCCTGAGGTCACATGAACCAACTCACACTATTCTAGGATATTCTCCATTATCTTCAACACTCCCCCTTAATGGAGAAGGGGTTCACAAATATGCCTAACATCGCCCTAAACATTTCAAACTTAATCCTTCCAAGAGGCTTAGTGAAAATGTCTGCAAAATGATCACAAGTATTACAATATACCAAATGGATTTCTTTGGATTGCACTTTCTCCCTGATGAAGTGGAATTGTGTATCAATATGTTTAGTGTTTTTGTGGAACACCGGATTATTAGCAAGTTTGATTGAAATCTGATTGTCGCACCTGATTGTTGTTTCATCTATCTATTCTTCCCCGACATCCTGGAGAAGTCTCTGCAACCAAACTGCCTCACACATTGCTGCACACATGGCTTGATACTCTGCTTCCGCTGAGGACAAGGAGACTGTGTTCTGCTTCTTGCTGCTCCATGTGATCACCCCGGATCCAATGTTGAATGCATAACCTATTATGGATCTGCGATCATCTACATTTCCAGCCCAATCTGAATCTGCAAATCCTGTCAATCTAACATTAGAAGAGTCAGTGTAAATAATACCGTAATATACATTACCTTGTAGATACCTCAAAACACTTTTTGTTGCATTCCAATGGCTTTCAAGTGGCTTGGACATATATTGGCTTAGCACACTGACTACATAAGCCAAATCTTGTCTGGTGGTGGTTAGGTAGATTAGACTCCCAACCAGATATCTGTAAAGTGTTGCATCTGCCTCCTTTGAGCCATCTTCACTCTGCAGTTTGATGTTCTGTTGTAATGGTACTACTGCAGGCTTACACTAATCCATCCTAAATCTCTCTAACAGGCATTTGACATACTTTCATTGGGACATAAATGTTTTTCCTAAATCTATCTAGCTTTCAAGACCCAAAGAGTATCTCAACTCACCAAGGTGTTTCATTTCAAATACCTATGACATATGTTGCTTGATTTCTTTGATATGACATGTAGCATCACCTGTAATGATCAAATAGTCTACATACAGAGAAATCATCACCATGCGCCCTTGTTCATCTTGCATGGTGTAAAGATTAGGGTCATTTTTGCTTCTATTGTAGCCAGATTGTAGAAAAAATTAATTAACTTTTCATATCAAGACCTTGGTGCTTGCTTTAGTCCATAAAGTGCTTTTTTAAATCTACAGACTAAATGTTCTTTCCCTTTCTGGACAAACCCTTTAGGTTGCTCTAAATAAACCTCATCTTTTAGTTCTCCATTTAAAAATGCAGACTTTACATCTATTTGGTGTATCATCCAATGTTTCTTAGTAGCTAAAACAATTAACATTCTGATAGTGTTTGGTTTAGCTACAGGGGTGAAGGTTTCTTCATAGTCTATACCTTCTTTTTGTGAATACTCCTTTGCTACCAATCTAGCTTTTATTTTTTCTATGGTTCCATCTGCATTAATCTTCGGTTTGTATAACCATTTACAACCTATGGTTTGTTTTCCTTTAGGAAGTTCAACTAGTTCCCAAGTATTGTTCTTGATTATTGATTCATATTCCTATTCCATGGCTATTTTCCATTCTCTACATTCATTTTCTTCTTTATAACTAGAAGGTTCAACCACATTCATCATACTAGTTATAAAGGAATTTTCCCTATATCTTGCAGGAAATTGAGCTTTCCTACCTGATCTCCTGAGAGGTGGGGTAGCTTCAAACCTTGTTTGATCATTATTTTCTTTTTCTTCCTGTTGTTGCTGCTCTTGTTGTATCTGTTGCTGCTACTACTGTTGTTGTATCTGTTGTTGTTGCTACTGTTGTATCTGCTGTTGTTGTTCATCTTCTTCCTTTGTCTGTTGTCGATCCTGATTATTTTCTGCTTCTTCTTCCACCAAGTACAGAATATCCCATTCCTCATTGTGCTCATCAGATTCTTCATGATCCTGTTAATGGAATTTGACATCTCTACTAACAAAAATATTGTGAGTAGAGGGATTAAATAATCTGTAAGCTTTATATTGTGAACCATACCCTATAAAAGTACATCTAATGGCTTTCAAATCTAGTTTTCTTTTATCGTCCTTTGGAATATGGGCAAATGCTTTAGATCCAAATACTCATGCTTTAGATCCAAATACTCTTAAGTGTCTTTCTGCAGGCTTAAATCCATATAATGCTTCATAAGGACTTTTAAACTCAAGACTCTTTGTAGGACTCCTATTTTTCAAATAAACTACAATATTCACTGCTTCAACCCAAAAACCATTCGAAAGATTCTTACCTTTCAACATGCTCCTAGCACATTCCACTAGTGTTCTGTTCTTTCTTTCAGTTACTCCATTTTGCTGTGGAGTATGGGGTACTGTGAACTATTGCAATATTCCATGGTCTTTAAAATACCTGATAAACTCATCTTTCTTGTGTTCTCCCCCTTGATCAGACCAGAGAATTTTTATCTGTTTCCCTGTTTGCCTTTCAATCATATTTTTGAACTGTTTAAAGTATTCAAGTGTGTGACTCTTCTTACTCAAGAAATACACCCAAGAAAACTTTGTGCAGTCATTAATAAACAATAAAAAATATAGTGCACCCCCTAACCATTTTGTTTGCATGGGTCCACATAGGCCTATATGCACTAATTCAAGTATATCCCTCTACTTCTTTTCTACTCGAACAAGGAATTCTTCTCTATGCATTTTTCCTAATGTACATGCATCACAATCATTATGTACTTGCTTTAGCATAGGAAGATATCTTACCATTTCCTTCTTCTGTAGTAACAACAAATCATTGTAGTTGATATGACCAAATCTCTGATGCCATAGCTCTTCTGTAGTCAAACTCGTAGTTGTCAAGGCTCGAACTGGTGCAGGTCTTACATCCAACTTGTACAGACCTCCTGTTTAGATTCCTGTAGCAATTTTCTTCTTGCCATCTACCAGATCTTTAATATAACAGTTAGATTTTAAAAATTTAACTTTAAGATCTTGATCTGTGATCATGGATACAGAAATCAAGTTCTTTGTTACACGGGGCACATACATGACATTATGAATTTTTTTTACATTACCATTAGGTAGAATGACAAAAATTTTCCCACATCCTTTGATTTGATGACTTCTATCATCACCTAGGTAAATTTGTGCTCCTTCGTTGATTTCTTTAAAATATTCAAACCAGTGCTTGTTCCCTGTCATATGTGTTGATGCTCTCGAATCTACATACTAGATGTTTGCATTAACATTCTCATCACGATCTGCCATGAACAATCTGTAATTCTGCATATAATTTTCATTCGCGAGATAACCTAAATGTCGTTTCTGCTTCTATTGCTCTTCATGATATTTCTTCTTTCTGCACTCTCTGGAACATGACCAAGTTTTCCGCAATAAAAGCATTTAATTTCAGAGTTGTTTCTATTCGGATTCATACCTTGGGTCTGATTCTGTCTTTTTTGTGAATGTCCTCCATTTTGTTGTTGCAGATTTCCTTTCCCTTTGAAGAAGTTCTTCTTCGCCATCATTGTAAGATTGGCACTCTAGGGCTTCAGAGTCGATCTTATTTCTTCTTCTTGCATTAGTATTCTTGTCAGCTCTTCAAATTTCAAGATTTTCTCTCTCTCATTTTTTCTTGTGATGAACATTTGGTAGTCATCGGTCACACCATTCATGGTATTTGTTACAAGATCTGTATCGTCAACTGTATGACCAATGTTTGCCAATTTGTTCTTCAGATCTTTGATCCTTGCTATGAAGGTAGCAACTGTTTCATTCTCCTCCATCTTCAGTGATAAGATCTTGCTTTTCAGAAACAGAAGACGATTTGTATTCCTGATCTCATACAGATCCTTCAGAATTCCCTAGATCTCATTAGCTGTCTTACACTCTCTAATATGTGGTATGACGCAGTCTTTCACTGACATCTTCAACATCATCCTTGCTTTACCCTCACACTTCTCCCAATCTGGGACTGTTGTGGATCCAGCTGTTGGCTTCTCTTCATCCCCATTTGCAATTGACCAGGCACTCTGCATTTCTAGCAGAGTCCACATCTTGAATTTCCAATTTGCATAATTGGAACCATCGAGCTTGTTATGCTCATTCAAGCATGCTTCAAACATATTATTATTCATCTTGGCGATTTAGACTAAAAATAATTTCAATAGGTAAAAGAAGATGTTAGATTTACTTCAGATCTGTGACAAAGATAGATCATTGATCTTTAATGTTCTTTGATCTCGCAGCACACCTGTAAATCACTGTGGCTTCCTTCACAGCCTCCAGACAACCTTCTGTTGTTAGCCTCTGTAGCCTTCTTTAGGATGCAACCTTCTCTCAGAGACTTTTGTTGTTTACAAGATCGTTGCAGATGTACATCAATTTTTTCAGACGTCATCGCAGGTGTACACTACTGTTTTGTGATGTCATCGCAGCTATACACCTGATTTCTGAGACGGTTGAGCGAAGTGTGGATTGGTCATCGTCACGTTTATTTTTCTAAAACCTGCAACGACTTCGGTTTAGTCGCACCCTCCTCCTCTCAGCGTTCAGGTTCCTCAGCCCTGACGCTCTGATACAATGATAAAAATGGCAATGTTGTATTAAAACAAATAAAACCCACCGGTCAGCTCTACGAAAGAGAGTCTGGCTCTGCAGAACGCTCTACATTGCTCATGTACATTACACAATATATAGTTATCATGGTTTTAGGGAAGTTAGAACAATAAACTAAGAAATAGAAACTAATTCCTATGCTGAGGTCACGTGAACCAACTCACACTATTCTAGGATATTCTCCATTATCTTCAACACTTGCCAGATCTTCAATTGAGTCGACCCTAAGTTAAAATAGTTGCCTTCTCTTTGAAATTGAATCCCAGGTCACCTACTCTAATTACTAAAGATTCATAGATTCAACAATGGTTAACAGGATAAGAAAAAGGTCACAAATCCGCGTGCTGTTGGTCAGCTGTCTTGCGTATGTTGGGTCTATGTGATTTCTTTTCTTGAATATGCGAGTCTTTCTGCTAATCTTCTGCCTCTTCTCTTTGCACACAAGCTTTGCTTGAGTGAGGCCGCTAATGGCCTGGGCATCCCTCAGGTGCATCTTACATCATTCTCTATGTATACAAATATCTTTTCTAAATATGTAATTTACCCAGGGAAAAGGTAGAGGACGATATCAGCTGCAACTCAAACATAATGTAGTTGTTCTATAAGGAAGGCAAAGAAGGATAAGAGGTTAATGGAGTTGCTCTGTAAAATAAGAAAAGAGAACCAGGAAAGTGAGAGATTAATGAAGCTCTTCTATAGGAAAAGAAAGAAAACCAGGAAGGCAATGGTTTTCTCTCTTTAAGTTCGAATGGAAGAGGATGGGTCACATTTTATAGAAGGATTTTATAGAAGTGAAGTAGTTAGTGCGGACCTCTCACTTGCACTATGACACCAAGGATATCCAGAAATTATTAGGCAAGGTTTCTTTCAACCCACTCACCTTTTAGTTACGCAGATTCATTTTTGAGCGACACACTTTCACTTTACTAATCATTCAGCGGTGCAAGATGGGTAGAACGCCTGTTGCGAATGTTTGTCATAAGCATGTGATGGAAAAAATTGAAGACAAGGAAGAATGAAAAGGGAACTCAACCTCAGCAGCCCCAATACATGCCTCTTTATAATATGGCAAAAAAAATGAAGATGGAACATGTTTCTTTATGAAAAGAGAGTGCATCCAACCAGGAATAAAATTTCTTTATTTAAACGTAACGCTTCTTCACTTCCTACTTTTTATATTTAATATGAAACATATGAAAGTTTTTCATTTAAATAATAATTGGACAGCAATATGGATTTTAAGTGTTATATTCTCTATAGTTACCCATGAAAGTTTTTCATCTAAATAATAATTGGACAACAATATGGATTTTAAGTGTTATATTCTCTATAGTTACCTATCATTTTGGGATGGTCTTTTGCAATTTCAATTCAGCAATGTATTTTATAAAATAATAAGTTAGTAATCATATGCTTTTGATGTCATATCTCTTATATTCTTTATATGGTAGTATATTGCAATTTTAATTTATATGAGGTATCTTTACTGTATTATGTTGAAAATTTGAATAAATAATTATATGATAGTTGTAAAGTGATGATAATATTAATTAGTTCGAATATTTTAAGAATGTTGAGTTATTTGGTTTAAAATTTAATTTTTGAATTTGAATAATTTTAAGTCATTATAATTTAGACATGTTAGAATGTTAGTAAAGTTGATATTACTAGTATAGATCTATTTTAAGTACAAATTTTATATCATCAGAGATGGATCATTTTCTTTTAAGTGAATTTTTTTTAGAGTGCAAAATACAATGTGTGATTTTTCATTATTGAAATTGTATTTTTGAATCATAAATAGAGTATATATAAAGACCAAATAAAAATATTAACTATATTTTTTATTTTTTATTTTTATGTATATAGTGTACAAGCCCAAATGAACTCCACAATGAAAAAACACAATGAAATAGCAAAAGGAAAGAGCATCATATTAATGATAAAATTACTTATTTATACATGTGAAATCTATGTATGAGACAGTTGTGTTTCGGTAACTTATTAACCGTAAAAATGGAATGTAAAACTAATTACATATTATACAATGTACAATAACAATCCCGAAGGATTAGCTAACATTCCCCCCTTAATCTGAAGGGATATCTGACATGCTGAGTAACATCCTAAACTTTTCAAACTTTTCACGTCCCAGTGGCTTTGTAAATATGTTTGCGATCTACTTTGAAGTAGGACAATGTGTTAGATGAATAACTTTGGCCTCTACATAATGTTGAATCAAGTGATATTTGGTGTTAACATGCTTCCTTCGATCATGAAACTTGGGATTCTTGGCCAACTGAATTGTAGAAGAGTTATCGACGAGTAGTGGAGTTGAAGCCTTTTGTTTCTCCTGCAAGTCTTCAAGTATTATGTGAAGCCAAATGATTTCTTTTGTAGCTTGAGCTGCTGCAACATATTCGACTTCAGTGGTAGAACCAGCAGCAAAAAATTTCTTGCATGATCTCCAAATGATGGCTACTTATCCAAGACTCATCAAATAACTAGAAGTAGAGACTCCATTCTACTTGTCTCCATCAAAATCAGAATCTGAATAGCTGGTGAGATGGAAATATGCAACTTTGGAATATTTGATGGCACATGTTCGAGTGCCTTTCAAATACTTGAGCACTCGCTTTGCAATATTGCAATTACCTTCACATGCCTTATTCATGAACCTGGAAACTATCCCTACAAAAAAACCTATGTCAGGTCAAGTAGTAGTTAGAAAATTTAAACTTCCAATAAGTTCCCTGTATTTTGTTGGATCTTCAAACATACTTCCTCAAGTGGGAGTAAGCTTCAAATTCTAATCCATAGGAGTAGCGACATGATTACAGTCCTGCATCCCAAATCTATCCAATAGTTGTCCAATATACTTTTTCTGAGAAATGAAAATATATTTGGGTTTTTGATTAACTTCAATCCCTAAATAATAATGTAATAAATCCAAATTTGTCATGTTAAAAACTTTCAATAATTCTCTTTTAACCAATGCTATATAGTCATCATTGTTTCCTGTGATCATGAAATCATCTACATACACAACCAAATATACAACTGAATTTTCCAATTTTTTTAACAAAAAGAGTTGCATCATCGAGATCAAATAACTTATAATTCAACTTGAGAAGGGGTTTAGTTAACTTTTCATACCATGCATGAGATGCTTGTTTCAGTCCATACAAAGCCTTAACCAATTTTCATACCTTTTTCTCTTTGCCTTGAACAAAAAAACGTTAAGGCTGAAACATATAAGCATCCTTCTTCAAATTGCCACTGAAAAAACTTGTTTTAACATCCATATGGTGTATCTTCCAGCTATTATGCTCCTATACCAATAGGTTTCATATATCATGATTGACTTGATGAGCTATGTAATATGTTCATACCTTTATTTGTAGCAAAGGTTTTCCATATTTTCAAAAAATCAAAAAATTTAAAAAATGTAAAGAGAGTATACCCTAAAAGAAAAATCATAGGGCGAAAAGAATAAAAAAGAGGTCAAAAAAGGAAAGAAAATGAACCCCATCAAAAGAAAGACGAAGGAAAGTGTGTAAGTCTAAATGCCACTACCTTTTACTCTTGTGCAATAAACAATTGTGTTCAGTTTGCTACTTATGCCACAATTGATGAACAATCAAACAACTGAAGCTTAGCTAGTTCATATTTGAATTTCATGTTTTAGAAGTAGAGAATAAAGATCTGACCAAACAGTGTCATCTTGGTAGATAAGTAGATAGGTAGAGTGAATAAAAGGAGCTCAACAGTTTAATTTGAGCCCTTGGATGTAATAAGGCTATATTTAGATAGATATCTCTATGTAAAAGAAAAGAAAAAGTTTGTTAAGGGTTTGCCAGTCTAAGTGCACCCAAATAAAGAAGAAAAAATGTTAGGTTAAAGTAGGTAGGGTAGGTAGATGATGTTGCAGAATTACATGTGATGGATAATGACTCTAAAATGTGTTAATCTTTACTTTCATCACAAGTGCAAGGTAGACATTACACTGAAAGCATTCCAAGCAAGGCAAGGTCAAATACTTAATTTCCCCCCTCATTTTCCCCTAAATTCTCACTAATTTCCCCTAAGTACTAAGGCAGTTGTTAAATTAGTGGGGCTCAGAGCATTTCTCTGACTTCTGGAGGGACCGGACCCTCGGCCCAATAGTTTATAAAGCCTAAAGTACATAAAATTATTGATAAGAACAGTCATTCACTTTCATAATTCTTTTCGTAAGTAAAATCCTATTTTACTTAGGAAAATTGCAAAATTTCTCATATAAACCCCTTTATAAGCCTAAGTTTAACTACACATGTCAAATGTTTTTACACATAGCGCTTTCGTTTTATTGTCATATTAATTTATAACCAATATTATATAAATACCTTACAATATTTTCCCCTTTCCCGTATTATTCAATAGATTAAATATTCGCGAAATATTACATATCCCCCCTCGGTTGAATACAACCATAAACCCGTGTTTGAAAGATGATTAATGAATTAATCTGTAATTCATTAAGAACCCTAAACCCCCGCCGTTTAAAACAGGATTAATTAGCCCTCATGGTTAATTAATAACCTCATTATCCAATCTTGTCGCTCCTGACATTATTAAATTAATTCTTAATCTATCGGGCCCGCCTCTATTAAAACCCCGCATATCGCTTCTTACGTCAACCATCCGATCAAATCCTCAAGATCTAATGGCTAATATCAATATCGCACAACCCTTTGTGCCCACGCCTTAGCGCGCGATCACAAAGCGGTTTCCTCCCATCACCTCCGCCATGCATCAAACATCCTATGCAATCGCTGGCTCCTGGCTTATTACCACCCGTCCCCAAAAGCGGTGCGATATGAAACCACTTACTGCCTTCCCGCATATGACAAAACTGTCATGTCACTCCCTGCTGACGTCACCCGTCCCAAAGCCAAAAAACCCCACCAGCCCTTGACTTTGTAAATAAAACAAAAAATGTCATTTTCATTGCCATGTACTATAAACCTATGCTCCCATGCAAAAGAACGTCGAAGTCAACAGTTCGAATTTTTGAGCTGCCAACCCACTCAAAACTTGCAGCTAATGCAACCCAGAGCCTGTTAGCCACAACCAGTACTTGAATTTCACTGTTCATCCCCCGAACACAGGTATTTATGAAAATTCCCAATAAAACCCTGTAAGTTCTCGTTTTCCACTGTAATTTGACAGAAAAGACCCAAATTCATTACAATTCAGTCTTTGTTTTCATCATAGAAATTCCCAGACCCTCTGTTTTGCTCATTTTTTATAGAAAATCCACATTTCCATCTGAATCCACAAGAACCAGACATGGAAACCCCCTTGGCTTTGAATGTTGCACCCCTAAATGCTCCCCACAGAGATTTAGACTATCTGCCTTTAGCTGATAGGGACTTCCAGATAAAATACCTCATCACTGACAAAAACCACCTAAGAGTCTTTTGCTAAAGCTGAGATAACTACCTAAATGGCTCTGATATCCTAGGACCGTGGGAATCCAACCTTCCTATGTATTTTCTACCCACAGTTCATTTTTTTCCAGAAATAATCCATCATTGCCATGCTAATTATGACCCTAACAGTTCTTTTTCCAATAACTGCTGAGTCAATTAATGAAATGTTACAATTTCATCCCAGTCAAGCCCTAACTCCCCTTTCCATGGGAGATTTACTTGAGAAATCAACTAAATTATCCCAAGAGGAACTCAATCACCTCTATCAAACTTTCATGTCACCAAAACATCAGCCTGATGGCCCACTTCCTTAGTTGCATACTTTCTTTATAGATATGGGACAACTCATAATCAACATGATATCATCACTAATGGGTTTCAATACTAGTGAATTTGTTGATGAGTTAACCCTAGTAATGTTGTCAATGTTTTCTCCTAGAGAATCCCCTACTGTCAAATATGACTTTGCCTCCTACATTGCTAACAAGATTCATGACCGGTTTATGAGACTGGAAAATGAGAGAGTTTTCAAGTACACCACCTTTATATACCATCTTATGCTCTTTTATCAATTAGACAACTTCCCATTCCCTATACTGAAACTTAACACCAGAGGAAATCCAAGGTATGAAATCTTCTGGTCTGCAGTCTTCCATGATTCCTTTGAAACCCCTTACTCCTATAATGAATTCATTGACCTATTCATTCATCCAACAACTACTTTATTAACAGGGGTTTCCCCTCCCAGGATCATTGGTTATATTAGAAAAGCCCTTCAACTTTCTAAACAGTACAAAGTATGAGATTTGTACCTATATCAGAATTTCACAGAATTCAGGATATATGGTTGTGAGCTTGCCCCGTTCAAATTACCAAAGTATGTTCCAATGCGACTGCTTGCATTGGAATACTATAGGCAGATGTGTAATGCAGATTTGATCCATTTTACCAAAGACAAAAAGGAAGCACAGCTCAGGATCAAACATCAAATAGGCCCTTTTGTCTACAACAGTAGAGAGGCAGGGGAAGCAGCAGAAAGAATTATAGAAAACTACCTTAGATTACAAAAGATCTTTGGTTGGGCCCCATATGACCCTCAGGGCTTTATCTATGATAGAAGAATGAAGAATAGGTTGTCCCCCTATATGCATCATAGGATCCCAGAAATTGAACAGTTTGCTAACATGGATGAATGGAGAGAGGGGACCTTAGTAGCTACTGACAGTGAATAGGTGAATATTGAAAATGTAATGAGAGATCTTGAAAAGACTCTTGACTTAGACTCTTTTGGGTAGTTACATTATGACAGTTTTCAGAAATCAGCATCAGGAATAAGTGCCTCAGTAGCTGGTACCTCTGAAAGGCACTCACAGCAGACCAATACACTAGCCATTGACACCTCCAAGGGAAAAGAAATAGAGACCAGTACACAAACTACTGAAAAATCTATGATGTATAAACAAGCTGAAGCACCCAAAGAGCAGGCAAACATCCAGATTCCTCCAACTCAAGTCAACGTGGTAGAACCACCCATCTTGTAGACTCCTCTGAATGAGGAGAGGACTAGAAAGAGAGACAGGGAATTAGCTACCCCTGCTAGTGGACCCTCTGAACATCTCGGTGCTAAGAGGCACAGGCTAAATCCTCTTTCAGAAGAAGAATTCTATGAAGAAAATACTGATAGCCAAAGAAAAGAAGGTGTTGATAGTCATCAGACTTGCCTAGTAAAAGAAACACCTTCTGGCTCACAAAGACATGAGTTGGAAAGACAACAAAGTGCAGAGGTGTCAGCCTTTAGGCCTCCCGGAAATGAAAATCTAGATATTAAGAAGAAGTTCAAAGAAATCAAAGCCAAAAATGAGCCATTAAGGATCCAAGTTTACAATCAATATTTGAAAATGTCTCCCACAAACCAGAATAGGTTGATGTCAGCCTATGACATCAAAGAAGGGAAAATGATTATGAGTTTTTCAGGCCCAAGGTGCAACAACCTCAAACAGCTATAGATTACTACAAAATTAATTTTGAAGTTATGGCAAAAGACATCCATCCCCTGGACCAGATTGAATTGCACAAACAGACAGGAGAGATGATCTACTCTACACTGATAAGTAAGGCCATGATGGCCCAAAGGCTGGAAAATTCTCTAAACAATACAACTACCCAACTACAACTGGAGAAAGCCTCTTCACAAGCTAAAGACAACAGGATTAAAACATTAGAAGAATTGATCATTGGGTTGGGTCATGATCCTAAAGATGTGAAGGCTGCAGAAGCCTTAATTAAAAAGAAGGATGAAGACATCACTGCTTTGAGAAAGAAACTGAAATTGCCACCTTCATGGCACCCAAAAACAACTGAAGTTATACAAAAAAGAACAGAAGAAGCTCTGATGGATTTAGTTCTGAAACTTATTGAGCAGCTAAGGAAACTAAACAAGAATTGGAGAAACCATTGAAGGACAAGCAGCGAGAGTTGACCTGTTAGCCTCCCAATGTGATTCCAGTAGTTTCCGCTGCAGTCCCTTCCACCCTTGGAACAGCTCTGGCACCTAATATTCCAGTGGTCACAGCAGAGGCAACAACAGCAACAACAACAACAAGTACAGCACAAGTAGGAATTTTAGGTCTCAACCTAGATGAATTAGTAAAATCAATGGAGGAATTGAAGCTCCAAGTCACACATCTGCAAAAGGTAAAAGAACAATTTGCTACCTTAGAGAAAAAGTATGATCTCTCAAAGATAAATGTTGTAGAAAGGACAAGGGAAATTAAAGGATTAGAACAGAGAGTGAAATCATTAGAAAAGGATCTCACATTTGATAAACCATTGACAGAAATTAGGAAAATTCTTTGGGCCAACATCACTCAGTCAATAAATGATGTTTGGCCATCAATCCAAATAATTTTCGAAATAATTGATTTAGTAAAGGCAGCCCAAGAAGAGATTCAAAGGACAAGAGCAGAGTTAGGAAAGATGCCTGAGGAAGCCACCAGGCTCATAAATTTTTTGAATACCAAGAATAAGTACCAGCTTGAAGAACTAGACATTGAAGATAGAACAAGGACAATTCTGGAAGTCAAAAGAGTTTTAACTAAAAGGACAATGATGCAAAATTTAGAAAGAAGATGCCATGACATGCAGGAAGAAATTAATGCTTTTATGAAGAAATTTGATGTTTTGCAGAGTAAAGGGTTACCTAGTCCTTTAGTTATTAATGACAAATTAATGAGGCATATAGATTATGTGGAGAAATTGAATCAATATGCAAGAAACCAGGCAAGTTCATCAAGAATTGCATCAGCATCAAAAGCATTACCTACAGGCAGAGTTCTCTATGACAGTCTAGAGAACCTATTCTATGTCGAGCATGAAATAAAGCACTTGTTTCCAATTTAGCCTTCATTTTTTAGGTACACCGAAACTGGCGAGATCCTGAGAAAACTTCAAAAAACCATAATACCACAACCAAAATGGTGGGAAGAAATGTTAGAAATTTTGTAAATTATCCTTGGTAAAAGCTAAATTTTGGTTATTTACTACAGTCAGTAATGGTAAAGAAGATAAATGGAGATCAAAAAAGTCAAAGAGTATCAGAGCAAGTAAAGAGTATCAGTGAAAATAGGGTAGCCAGCACAGAATTACAAAGAAGACAACAACTTTCCAAATCATAGGGCCTGCCTCCAAGCACATTCATAAGAATAGGAACAGCACAACATCATGTAGCCTTTTCTTCTAACTACGAGACCATCTGTCTCTATTTTTCTTGTAACTTATTAATAGTCATCCTAGAATATATCTCACTTTGTTATGAGATATTTTTTGTAAAGTTTTTGTATAAATAATCCCTTAGTTAGAGTATTGTGGGTGGATTCTTAAACATTGTTGTAAAACTAATTACTTTGGAATAAAGTGCTATTGGACAAATTTTGTATGGCTAGTTGGATGAAGATTTAATGCAAAGGACTTTCAAAGGATTCATGTGTCAAACATCGGATCAGTAAGTATTCTATATCTCATGTTTTAAAGTTTTCCGGTTTATTATTATCACCTGTGTTCCATATCTGAATAGTAAATGAAGAAGAATAATTCAGAAAGTGCTTAAGTGCAATCTATTTTCAATCATTTTTATTCTTAATGTTTTCCTCTAAAAATAGCATAAGCAATGAATTCTTAATTTCTCTTGTTTCCTAGTTTACTCATTTTGATCATTTAGTAAAGAATTCTTAATTGCTCTTTATTGATAATCATCCAAGTTCCCTCTCTTAAAATAAGTTGAAGGATCCTTAATTTTCCTTCATCCCTTTTAAGTCCATCACATCTTTTTTAAGTCTCTATTTTCTCCCTGTTTAGCTATCTGCCCCATGAAACCATCCCTTATTAAGAAACCAAATCCAGTTAAGCCATCCTCTTTGACTCCATTAGCCCAATGGCCTAAACTATTCAGTCCTACCCCTCTGCTATTGAATTTCACCACCAAACAAAATCAAAACCCCTAAACTTTCATAACTAGTCTAATATCTTTCAAAGCAAAACTAAAACTTTAAAGAGAGAGCCCTGTCTGGGTACAGATTGGCAAGAATCTATACCTAAAATTTGGTATGTGGTTACCTCGGACCCCTTTCCTCTTCCCAACAACTTGAAGGAAAATCTGAGTGATAACATAGTGGCAACTCTGCTGGGGATCGAATAGTTTGTTTGTTACTATTGTTTATTTTATAAACTACAGACGGAGCCTGAAGTTAGCCAGGTAGCCTTTGAACTGCTCTTTCTTTGCAATTTCATATTAAATGAATGCTGCTTCAGTCTAAATCCGGTCTAGTTTATGGATTGAACATCTGGTTCCCAAACATTTGACCAGTTCCTCTTGTCCAATAAGTCTTTAAGAAAGTTCAAATCCCATTTCTAAAAAAATCTTAAAGAAACTATTGAAGTTGTGTTGTTAATCCCATTTAAAGAAAAACCAAAAACACCCCTAGAAATCTAGCTTCAGAAAGGACTCCTTACACCAGGTCAAATCCTGATCCAAATCCACCACTGTGTTTGAGAATCCTAACCTGATCCCTAGAATTCTTAGGAGACAGGAAAGCCAAGAAAGTACTGCTAGTTCTTGGCCCATCTACAGATCAAGATCCTACCCTGTACGGTGGATTTACCTTGAGGACGAACCCTTTGATGAGCAATTTGAGACCTCTTTGTTTGTAACATTTTCTGACTCTGAGTTGGTTCGCTTGGTTTAGGACCCAGTATTTATTGAAGACTTACAACTTGAAATTGTTAATTCACATCTTGAGAGACATTTACAAAGTTCAATACAATCTAAGCTTACTTCTAAAAAAACACTTGATCCTTCTACAATTACTGTTGCTTCTACAAGTTCCTCACCATTTCCTCAAACATCTCAACCTCAAACCACCCCTTCTACCCCTCCATCTACCACTCCAACACATATCGTTATCCCAACTCCAGCTATTGTTTCATCAATACCCGCTGTAATGGCAAACAGATATACTCCCTTGGTATTACCAGCCAATCCAGGGGCTATGCCCCAAGACTACCAGAGTAAAATGACTCCATTCGATGGTTCTGGTACTTACACTACATAAAAACATACGAAAAAAATGATTGATTACTTTGAAATATATGAAATAGATGCTGATGATGTAAGAATGAGAATATTTGTTCAAAGTCTAACTAGAGAAGTTAGAGCTTGGTTTAGAGCCCTACTTGCAAACAGTATAAATGACCTAGAAGCTCTTTATAGAAAATTCTTAAACAAGTGGCAAAAGAAGAAATATCCTCTCCAAATCTTATTAGAATATGAAAACCTGAAGAGAGGAACACAAGAAACTGTGTAAGACTACTGCACTAGGTTCAATAATGTTTACAATGCTATTCCTCAAAACCTCAGACCTCCCCCTAATTTAGCATTAATCAAATTCCCTGATGGATTTGATTCTAACATGGCCTACACGCCTAGGGAAAGAGCTCCTTCAACTTTAGAAGATATGCAAAGTATAGCTATCAGTGTTGAAGCCAACTTGATATCTAAACGAGCCAAGGCCAGAAGTGAAAGGAGAATACCATCGAAAGAAGAACCCTCAGCCTTTGAACAGAAACTGGATGCTATTATTAAAGCGATGGATATGCTAGAAGATAGAGTAGAAACGATTGAAAGGAAAGCCCCTTGGGATGGTTAGCCAACCAATACTGGAAGAAATCCAAACTTCAGAAAAAATCAAAACCAAAACACTAGAAAGACTGGTCCTAACCAAAACATTAGGCCCCCATTCCAGGAAAATTATGCTGAAGCCTCAAATTCTGATGAACCAATAGAATATACTCAAATAAACTTGATGGGACTCAATAATGAACAACAAGTCTTCTTGACCTAGGAGGATCAAGAAGCTCACATTCTCAAACAATTCCAAACTCAGTCAGGTGAATCATTTGATTTTAGGGAGTTATATGATACAGCCATTTATGAAGTCCACAAGCAATATAATCCGAGAAGCAGAAGAATTGATGTTCCTGAAACCAACAAACAGAAAGCTACAAAACAACCCATCAAAGGTAAGACGAATACTACACCTATACATATTCTTTCTAGATTAGATCCTAATCCTGCTAATCCAATAATTGAAGATGTATCTGATAATCAACCTAATAATAGACAACTCTCTACTCCTCCTCCCAAACGAAAGGTGGAAGAACCTCTAGAAGTTGATTTGGAAGCAACTTCAGCTCATAACCCCACTCCTGAGAAGGAGAAAAACAAAGAAAATACAGAAGATAAAGAGAATCCAACTGTACGAAATACAAGAGCTCAGACTGAAAAACCTTTTAATCTAGAGACTGAAGTAGGCAAACTAAAAATAGTTGTTCCAATGTCTGAATTAGCTAAACATGATGCCTACTGAAGCCAAATCAATAGATCACTCAAAATGACTGGAAATGAAGACTCGGTAAATGTTTTTAGTGACCAACCTGAATCGATCTTTGGCCCTTAGGTAAATGGAAAACCCTTAGATGGAGGAATTCCTCCTTTCTATGTAAGTTTGAACATACATGACAAAATACTTCATAATGCCATGTTTGATTCTGCAGAATCTCACAACCTAATGCCCAAATCTGTAATGGAAAAGTTAGACCTAGATATCATCAAACCATACAAAGACCTCTTTTCTTTCGAATCAAGTTAGGTGAGATGTTTAGGATTAATAAAATACTTGTGTGTTTCACTGGCTTAATATCCTGCAAAGAAAATCTTAATGGACATAGTAGTAGCAGATATTCCACCAAAATATGGCATGTTATTATCAAGATCCTGGGGTGCCAAGCTTCAAGGATCTTTTCAATTGGACATGTCCTATACTACTATTTCAGTTTTTGGCCAACCTAAGAAACTGTATAGAGAAACTTTAATGAAATATGTAGTAAGTAGTCAGGAGAAACCCCAAAATTTCCCCATCTACTCAGTACACTCTGATATGGATTCATTCATTCTTTACAATGCTGAAATTGATCCCTCCAATGAATTAGAAGTTTTAGTAGCAGAACCAAAAGAAATTAAAAAAGAAAAATGTAGTGTTCAAATCCAAGAAATCACTGAGAACAATGAAATATTAAACACCTCAGAGAAACCAGAAGAAAGTAAAAAACCAGATCTCCCAGTTAAACAAATTCCTGATACTCTTGATACCAACTGTGAACATGAAATTCTTTGGCACTTAGAATTTGATGGTTCAGTTAACAAATAAGGAGTAGGAGCAGGATTTTAGGTGTACAATCTTGAAAATGACCATGCTGAAGGCCATGCCTATAGGTTAGATTTTAAGTCTACCAATAATATGGCAGAATATGAAGCTCTCTTGCTAGGTCTTAAACTTGTTAAAAGATTAGGAGCAATTAGAGTATCTGTCATAGGATATTCTAATTTAATCATTCAGCAGATTAAAGGGAAGTATCTAACT
This sequence comes from Pinus tabuliformis, assembly GCA_031772625.1. Taxonomy (NCBI): domain Eukaryota; kingdom Viridiplantae; phylum Streptophyta; class Pinopsida; order Pinales; family Pinaceae; genus Pinus; species Pinus tabuliformis. The sequence goes on along the minus strand of CM062805.1, from coordinate 85,400,262 downwards.
AACGATCCCAGATTGAGATACTACAGAGGAACAATTATAGAGATTCTTAATACTTTCCTAGAAACGCAGCTTGCTAAAATCCCAATAAAACACAACTTGCAAGCACACAGTCTGGCAATGTTTGCCAGCAACTGCAAATTACCATTCGAATCAAATCATCAGTTTACAGCTGAGATTAGACATAGACCAGCCATACCTGACAATCTAAAGAACTGGCAAGTGTTTGATAGTGATGAGCAGATTAATAATTTCTTGACTTTAGATGAAGAATTTTCTAACAGTCACATAGATGTAGATACAGTTACTGAATTTGATCAAACAAATGAGGTAGAGACAGACATTTCAGAAGACAGTACAATTCAAATGCTTCATACCATAAAGTTCACCAACAAAGAAATGCAGGACCTTAAACAAATGGATATTGATGAGATTATTGAAGGAGAATCAGAAGTCATTGACTTAAAAGATAATCATTTGCCTAAAGGATTAACTCCTCTAGAAGACCTCTTTGATTCTAATGATATTCCAAAGAAACCTAAGATGGAACCACTAAAAGCAGACATTAAATAATATAACTTAGGGATGGAAGAAAACCGAAAAATGATAAAATTATCCAAATCTTTGCCTCCTAACCAAAAAATAAAATATGTTGAGCTAGTGAGAGAATTCCAAGATGTCTTTGCCTGGAGCTATGAGGACTTGAAATCATATGACACCTCTATAATTCAGCATACAATACCTTTGAAAGAAAATCGGAAACCATTCAAACAAAAAATGAGAAGAATTAACCCTGTATTGCTACCATTGATTGAAAAAGAAATTAAACATATGTATGAAGCATGGATAATTGCCCCTATTAGGTTTTTAGAGTGGGTGTCTAATCTAGTACCTACTAGGAAGAAAACTGGGGAAACTAGATTATGTGTTGATTTAAGAAATGTGAATAAGGTTTCTCTGAAGGATAATTACCCTTTACCTAAGATGGATCATATTTTGCAAAGGGTAGTAGGTGCTTCTAGGATTTCACTTTTAGATGGGTTCTCAGGGTATAACCAGATTTTGGTTCATCCTGACGACCAGGAAAAAACTACTTTTACAACACCATGGGGCACATTCATGTACATCAAAATGCCATTTGGACTTAAAAATGCAGGAGCAGCCTTCCAGAGAGCAATGGACATAGCATTTGCAAAAGAAATTCATGATTTCCTTGTTATATATCTAGATATTATCACTTTTTTTCTAAATCAGATTAGCAGCATTTGGACCATCTAGACAAGTATTCCTAAAATGCAGAAAATATGGTATCTCTTTGAATCCAAAGAAGTCCTTGTTTGGTCTAGAGGAAGGTAAACTTTTGGGCCATATCATTTCCAAAGATGGCATTCGAATTGATCCTTCTAGAATAGAAGCTATTCTGCAAATACCTCATCTAAAAAATATCAAAGAACTTCAAGCTTTTTTAGGAAAGATAAATTTTTTTAGAAGAGTCATATCTAATTTAGCTGAACTATTTAGATTGCTTAATGATATGTTAAAAAAGGATTCAAGTATTAAATGGACAGTACAAGCCAAACAAGCATTTGAAGAAATTAAAATGGCTTTAATTAGAACACTGGTCCTTACGAGTCCACAATTTGATAGAGACTTCATAATATTTTCATTTGCATAAGATCACACTATAACAGTTATTTTATTAAAAAAGGATGATCAAGGATGTGAGAAACCCATAGTCGTTTTTAGTAAAGGACTCATGGATGCATCATTAAAATACAAAATCATGGAGAAACAAGCTTTTGCACTTGTAAAAGCCATTAAAGTCTTTAGTGTCTATATATTATACTCTCATGTGATAGCCTATGTACCAAATGTTGTTGTCAAAGACATCTTAACCCAGGATGGAATTGAGGACAAAAGAGGTAAATGGATTGCTACCATATTAGAATATGATATTGAGATAAAACCTACAAAGCTAATAAAAGTACAGGGATTGGCCAAACTTATGACAGAAGCCAATTGTCAAGCCCTAGACATAAATGAACTGGATAACAAACAGGAGATGGCGACTCCACAAATCAGCCAGGCCCTCTTAGATTCACCTTGGTATGCTGATGTAATATATGTCTTACTAAACCTGCAGGCTCCTCCAGGATTATCCAAAACAAAGGAAAGGTTTTTAAAGATGAAAGCTTCAAAGTTCTGTATTTTAGATAATACTCTTTTTTGGAAAAATCATGAAGGAATTTTATTGAATTGTTTACTGAAAGAAGAAGCTGACAAGGATCTCCAAGAATTTCATGCAAGAGATTGTGGTGGGCACCTTTACTGGAAATCAACTGTAGACAAGATCCTAAGGGTTGGATTCTATTGGCCAGCCTTGTTCGCTGATCTAAAGAAATTTGTCACTGCTTGCCATAAATGTCAAATTTTTGAAGGCAAGAGAAAATTGTTACCATTACCCCTTAAACCAATTTCCACTAAAAAACCCTTCCAACAATAGGGCCTCGACTTCATTGCAGAAATCCATCCTCCCTCTTCTGGCAAACATAAATGGATCCTCACTGCCACAGACTATTTCACCAAATGGATAGAGGCCATATCTTCTAGACAAGCCAATGACACAGTTATCATACGATTCTTAGAAACCAACATATTGTCTAGATGTGGTTGTCCTGATAAAATCATAACTGATAATGTTGCTGCCTTCAAATCCAAGAAACTGATAAGTTTCTGTAACAATTACCACATCACCTTAGGCCATTCCACAACCTATTACCCTCAAGGGAATGGACTGGCTGAGTCTTCCAACAAGAGCCTCATTAATATTATTAAAAAATTATTGGATGAGAACAAGAAAAATTGGCACAAGAAACTGATAAATGCACTATGGGCAGACAGACTCACCACCAAAAAATCCATTGGTACTAGTCCTTGTGAGTTAGTCTATGGCATGGAGGCTATATTCCCTACATCATTAGGAGTTCTTGTAATGAAATTACTTCAAGAAGCTCAGATGGAACCTAATGATATTCAAAGGAGGATAAACCAAACCATCAATCTACAGTAGACCAGAGAGGAAGTGTATCAAAGATCCCAAGTGTTGCAGGAAAAGCTTAAGAAGATATTTGATAAAAGGACTAAGGCAGATGACTTCTACCTTGGAGACAAATTGTTAAGATGGGATTCCAGGAGAGAGGATAAGGGGAAACATCGGAAGTTTGACTTCCTATGGAAAGGACCTTATATTATCTATGCCTTACAAGGAAACAATACATATTATCTGAAAAACTTGGATGGCACAGAAATGGAAGAAGGGCCAGTTAATGGTCAGATGTTGAAACATTACTTTGATCCTACTTATTAATGTATCCTCATTGTTAACATATACATGTACTATATCCTTTGTAATGCTACAGTTTTGATTGGATAGCAACTTGTTGGAGTTGAAGCTCGAAGAGAAGGCCCTAAGCTTCAGAAATGTCACTATCATACATAAAATAAAGCAACGAGCAAAAGAGGATTCCATAGTTCATTCAAAAATAATTCGAAGGCCATCTGACCTATCATTCTTGACTTTCCACCAGGAAAAGCCATCCCCAAGTGGAGCCAGTGTTATGCTCCTATATCAATAGGTGTCATATATCATGATTGACTTTATGAGCTATGTAATATGTTCATACCTTTACTTGTTGCAAAGATTTTCCATATTGTCAAAAAATCAAAAAATTTAAAAAATGTAGAGAGGGTATACCCTAAAAGAAAAATCAAAGGGTGAAAAGAGTAAAAAAGAAGTCAAAAAAGGAAAGAAAATGAACCCCATCAAAAGAAAGACCAAGGAAAATGTGCAAGTCTAAATGCCACTACTTTTTACTCTTATGCAATAAACAATTGTGTGCAGTTTGTCACTTATGCCACAATTGATGAACAGTCAAATAGATTAAGCTTGGCTAGTTCATATTTGAATTTCACGTTTTAGAAATAGAGAATAAAGATCTAACCAAACACTGTAATCTTGGCAGAGAAGTAGATAGGTAGAGTGAATAAAAGGAGCCCAACAGTTTAATCTGAGCCCTTGGATGTAATAAGGCTAGATTTAGATAGATATCTCCATGTAAAAGAAAAGAAAAAGTTTGATAAGGGTTTGCCAGTCTAAGTGCACTCAAATAAAGAAGAAAAATTTTTAGGTTAAAGTAGGTAGGTGTTGAGGGCCCTGAAATCGGGTCAACAACAAGGGGGATACCCACCCGGTCGGGAACCTGGTTGGCGGCTCTGTGCCCGTTTGGTGTAGCGGGTCCCACTGGGGATAACGGGACCAGCTTCCCGATCTAAGGGGTGTGTGTGTGTAGAGTTTGGTGATGTGTGTGTGTGTAGAATATGATAATGAAAATCTGGAATTATTTCTAAGCTAATTTAATTCTAAACTCTAAGACTGAATTTTATACTACTTTAATCTATCAAGAACAACACATCTAATCTACGCTAACCCGGGATAGAACTTTTTCCATTATGCGATCTAGAAAGATTTCACACAATAACTGGTAATGAAGATTATTCAGCTATTATGAGAATATAAATCAATTAAGATGAACCATCCTGCATAAAAAGTTAAGCAAAACGGTTGTGAACAGCATATCGCATAATCAGTTATTCATGTATTAAGCACAAATCAATGACTCCACCGTACAAAAGTGCCAAATGGTAGTCCACTCATTCATACATTAACATATAAACAACATCAGCTGTATATTACTCTAAGAATGCAAGCAGAAATTCGTCAAGAGATAAAAGTACCATTTATGACTGATTTTATACTCACAGACCTTAAGCAATAACGATCTATTTCTACTTACTTCTAATGCCTACTAAGAGTACAGAAGTGCAACATCAGTAGAAGGTATTAAAATGCAAACATAAATAAATCTCGATCCGTCCGTTCATCAAAAACCCCCTCCGAGGGTGCAAAAGTGCATGTTCTGAGGACAAGTTTTTTGACAAATTTCCAGACCCTTCTCTAATGCAACGAGAAGGGTTAAATACTACTAACCGGCTAATTTTAATTACACAAATTTAGGGAACGGCTTCAAATGACCGCCCTTTTACTAAAACAAATTTATTTCTAAAAACTAAATCTAATTTCTAACCATTTTTGTATCTGCTCCTTAGTGCTGTAAGCGATGCGCTGTTCGCCGTGAAAGAGTCGGCTGCTTGTCCTTTCCTTTTGTTCGAGCTTGAAAATTAGAAATAACAAGAGCTGGCACCTCTTTCTGACAAACTAGAAGATATTTTTGAAAGTGTTCTTCTGGAGGAGTGTCTTCACGGCGTGTATACTTAGTACAACTCAGATTTCTTTCAAACTGATTGTGTTGTTGCTATTTCGGTTTCCGGCCGTGCGAATGACTCAATGAGCTGGAGATTTTGTTGCCTGAATGATTTTCTCAATTGAAACTGGTTTCCATTCTTTGTTCCAGGCTTTTCTGAGACGTATTTCCCCTTAAGCGTTTTTCTTTTTGCTTTACCCAATTTGGGACTTAGGATCTTTCATAAACGCTTTGCTTTTGTGCGCCTTTGACTCTGAGTCCTGGATAGCCTATTTCCATCAGCATTTGTTGAGTGATACTCTGGAATCCGTGGCCCTGCTGTATGCGGTATCCATCTGAGAAGTCATCTCCTCTCTATTCTTCTAGCTCTGGCGCTTTTCCTTAGATGTTTCCTGCATATAGATTTATATCAGTTGCTGACTTATAGTTCACGTAAATGAAAAGGGACAGAAGAAAAGATTGACATGAAAGCAATTAAGTTCTAATGAATGCATAATCATGTCACCCATTATGACTTGACTCTTCGAAAAACGCAACATAATCATCTTTGGATACACAGGCGTACAATCATTAATTTCCCGTAAGGTGCGTGCCTAATATTGGGCTCACAGATCATGCCGAGGAATGCCTGCGATGAATGGCTTCTGCGATTTGCATCGCAGCATCGAAGATTGTGATGTAAATAGTGGTATCGCAGCAATTGATGGACTCATTCATCGCAAACCATAGATCGCAGGTCGCAGCTTTGCATGGTCGCAAATCGCATATTGCAAGATCGCAAGGTCGCAAGGTTTTCGCTTTGTCACTTTATGCTCCTTATGCGACATTGCGACGTGCGACGTCGCATATCGGCCGTCGGCGATTCTTTAGGTTTTTCCTTTTTGAGCGCTTTTAATGCACGCGGTGCGATGAGTTCTCGCGTCGCTCCCTTCCAGTGTATTTATGCGCTTTGGAAGAGCGCCTCTTTTTCTTTTGCGACACGATATAGCTCTTAGGAAGTTAATACAAAAGATTTTTCAAACAAAAATATTTTTTGGATTTTTGGTTAAGGGTCCCCCTTTGCTTGATGTTATTACTAATATCAAACAAAGAGGGGGGTTGTTGGTGACCACAACAGTAGGGTAGGTAGATGATGTTGTAGAATTACATGTGATGGATAATGACTCTAAAATGTGTTAATCTTTAATTTCATCACAAGTGCAAGGCACACATTACACTGAAAGCATTTCAAGCAAGGCAAGGTCAAATATTTAATTTCCCCCTTCATTTTTCCCTAAATTCTCACTAATTTCCCCTAAGTACTAAGGCAGTTGTTAAATTAGAGGGGCTCAGAGCATTTCTCTGACTTCTGGAGGGACCGAACCCTCGACCCAATAGTTTATAAAGCCTAAAGTATTTAAAATTATTCATAAGAGCACTCATTCACTTTCATAATTCTTTTCCTAAGTAAAATCCTATTTTACTTAGGAAAATTGCAAAATTTCTCATATAAACCCTTTTCTAAGCCTAAGTTTAACTACACATGTCAAATGTTTTTACACTTAGTGCTTTCGTTTTATTGTCATATTAATTTCTAGCCTATATTATACAAATCCCTTACAATATTTTCCCCTTTCCCATATTATTCAATAGATTAAATATTCGCGAAATATTACATATCCCGCCCCGGTTGAATACAACCATAAACCTGTGTTTAAAAGAGGATTAATGAATTAATCTGTAATTCATTAAGAACCCTAAACCCCCACCACCTAAAATGGGGTTAATTAGCCCTCATGGTTAACTAATAACCTCATTAGCCAATCTCATCGCTCCCGATATTATTAAATTAATTCTTAATCTATCGGGCCCGCCTTTATTAAAACCCCGCATATCACTTCTTACGTCAACCATCCAATCAAATCCTCAAGATCTAATGGCTAATATCAATATCGCGCAACCCTTTGTGACCATGCGTTAGCGCGTGATCACAAAGCGGTGTCCTCCCATCACCTCCACCATGCGTCAAACATCCTATGGAATCGCTTGCTCCTGGCTTATGACCACCCGTCCCGAAAAGTAGTGCGATATGAAACCACTTACCGCCTTCCCGCATATGACAAAACTGTCATGTCACTCCTCGGTGACGTCACCCGTCCCAAAACCAAAATACCCCGCCAACCCTTGACTTTGTAAATAAAACAAACAATGTCATTTTCATTGCCTCGTACTGTAAACCTGTGCTCCCATGCAGAAGAACATCGAAGTCAACAGCTCAAAGTTTTCAGCTACCGACCCACTCAAAACTTGTAGCTGACATAGCCCAGAGCCTGTTAGCCACAACCAGTACCTAAATTTCACTGTTCATCCCACGAACACAGGTATTTATCCAAATTCCCAATAAAACCCTGCAATTTCTCGTTTTCCACTGTAATTTCATAGAAAAGACCCAAATTCATTACAATTCAGTCTTTGTCTTCATCATAGAAATTCCCAGACCCTTTGTTTTGCCCAATTTTTATAGAAAATCCACATTTCCGTCTGAATCCACAAGAACCAGACATGAAAACCCCTTTGGCTTTGAATGTTGCACCCCTAAATGCTCCCCATAGAGATTTAGACTATCTGCCTTTAGCTGATAGGGACTTCCAGATAAAAGACCTTATCACTAACAAAAATCAGCTGACAGTCTTTTCCCAAAGCAGAGATAACTACCTAAATGGCTCTGATATCCTAGGACTATGGGAATCGAACCTTCCTATATATTTTCTACCCACAGCTCATGTTTTTCTAGAAATAATCCATCATTGCCATGCCAATTATGACCCTAATCTCCAAGCAGTCATGTCCCCAAGCCAAATAGTTCTTTTTCCAATAACTGTCGAGTCAATTAATGAAATTTTACAATTTCATCCCAGTTAAGCCCTCACTCCCCTTTCCATGGGAGATTTACTTGAGAAATCAACTAAATTATCCTAAGAGGAACTCAATCACCTCTATAAAACTTTCATGTCACCAAAACATCAGCCTGATGGCCCACCTCCTTACCTGCATACTTTCTTTACAGATATCATCAATAATGGGTTTCAATACTAGTGAATTTGTTAATGAGTTAACCCTAGTAATGTTGTTAATGTTTACTCCTGGACAACCCCCTGCTATCAAATATGACTTTGCCTCCTACATTGCTGACAATATTCATGACTAGTTCATGAGACTGGAAAATGAGAGAGTTTTCAAGTACACCACCTTTATATACCATCTTATGCTCTTTTATCAATCAAACAACTTCCCATTCCCTGTCCTGAAACTTGACACCAGAAGAAATCCAAGGTCTGTAATCTTCTGGTCTGTAGTCTTCCATGATTCCTTTGAAACCCTTTACTCCTATAATGAATTCATTGACCTATTTGTTCACCCGGCAACTACTTTATTGACAGGGGTTTCCCCTCCCAGGATCAGTGGTGATATTAGAAAAAACTTTCAACTTTCTAAACAATACAAAGTAGGAGATTGGTACCTATATCAGAATTTCATAGAATTCAGGATATATGGTTGTGAGCTTGCCCCCTTGAAATTACCAAAGTATGTTCCAATGTGACTGTTTGCATTGGAATACTATAGGCAAATGTGTAATGCAGATTTGATCCATTTTACCAAAGCCAAAAAGAAAGAATAGCTAAAGATCAAACATCAAATAGGCCCTTTCGTCTGCAATAGTAGAGAAGCAGGGGAAGCAGCAGAAAGAATTATAGAAAACTACCTTAGATTACAAAAGAGCTTTGGTTGGGCCCCATATGACCCTCAGGGCTTTATCTGTGATAGAAGAATGAAGAATAGGTTGTCCCCCCTATATACATCATAGGATCCCAGAAATTGAATAGTTTGCCAACATAGATGAATGGAGAGAGGGGACCTTAGTAGCTGCTGACAGTGAATAGGTGAATATTGAAAATGTAATGAGAGATATTGAAAAGACTCTTGACTTAGATTCTTTTGGGCAGGTACATTATGACAGTTCTCAGAAATCAGCATCAGGAATAAGTTCCTCAATAGCTGGGATCTCTGAAAGGCACTCACAGCAGACCAATACACCAGCCATAAAGACATCCAAGGGAAAAGAAATAGAGACTAGTACACAAGCTACTGAAAAATCTATAATTTCTAAACAACTTGAATCACCCAAAGAGTAGGCAAACATCCAGATTCCTCCAACTCAAGTCAATGTGGTAGAACCACCCATCTTGGAGACTCCTCTGAATGAGGAGAGGACTAAAAAGAGAGACAGGGAATTAGCTACCCCTACTAGTGGACCCTCTAAATAGCTTGGTGCTAAGAGGCACAGGCTAAATCCTCTTTCAGAAGAAGAATTCTATGAAGAAAATATTGATAACCAAATAAAAGAAGGTGTTAATAGTCGTCATACTTTCCGAGTAGAAGAAACACCTTCTGGCTCACAAAGACATGAGTTGGAAAGACAACAGAGTGCAAAGGTGTCATCCTTCAAGCCTCCAGGAAACGAAAATCTGGATATTGAGAAGAAGTTCAAAGAAATCAAAGCCAAAAATGAGCCATTAAGGATCCAAGTTTACAATCAATATTTGAAAATGGCTCCCACAAACTAGAACAAGTTGATGTCAGCCTATGACATCAAAGAAGGGAAAATGATTATGAGTTTTTTGAAGCCCAAGGTGCAACAGCCTCAAACAGTTGTAGATTACTTCAAAACTAATTTTGAAGTTATGGCAAAAGACATCCATCCCCTAGAATAGATTGAATTGCACAAACAGACAGGAGAGATGGTCTACTCTACACTGACAAGTAAGGCCATGATGGCCCAAATGCTGGAAAATTCTCTAAACAATACAATTGCCCAACTACAACTGGAGAAAGCCTCTTCACAAGCTAAAGACAACAGGATTAAAACATTAGAAGAATTGATCATTGGGTTGGGTCATGATCGTAAAGATGTGAAGGCTGCAAAATCCTTAATTAAAAAGAAGGATGAAGACATCACTGCTTTGAGAAAGCGACTGAAATTGCCACCTTCATGGCACCCACAAACAGCTAAAGTTATACAACAAAGAAAACTTTAGACCTGATGGTTTTAGTTCTGAAACTTAATGAGCAGCTAAAGGAAACTTAACAAGAATTAGAGAAATCATTGAAGGACAAGCAGGGAGAGTTGACCTCTCATCCTCCCAATGTAATTCCAGTAATTTCCACTACAGTCCCTTCCATGCTAGGAATAGCTCTGGCACCTAATATTCCAGTGGTCATAGCAGAAGCAGTAATAGAAACAACAACAGCAAGTACAACACAAGCAGGAATTTCAGGTCTCAGCCCAGATGAATTAGTAAAATCAATGGAGGAATTGAAGCTCCAAGTCACAGAGCTGCACAAGTTAAAAGAACAATTTTCTACCTTGGAACAAAAGTAAGATCTCTCAAAGATAAATGTTGCAGAAAGGACAAGGGAAATTAAAGGATTAGAACAGAGAGTGAAATCATTAGAAAAGGATCTCACCTTTGATAAACCCTTGACAGAAATTAAGAAAATTCTTTGGGCCAACATCACTCAGTCAATAAATGATGTTTGGCCATCAATTCAAATAATTTTTGAACAAATTGATTTAGTAAAGGCAACCCGAGAAGAGATTCAAAGGACAAGAGTAGAGTTAGGAAAGATGCCTGAGGAAGCCACCAGGCTCATAAATTTTTTTAATACCAAGAATAAGTACCATCTTGAAGAACTAGACATTGAAGACAGAACAAGGACAATTCTGGAAGTCAAAAGAGTTTTAACTAAAAGGACTTTGATGCAAAAGTTAGAAAGAATATGCCATGACATGCAGGAAGAAATTAATGCTTTTGTGAAGAAATTTGATGTTTTGCAAAGTAAAGGGTTGCCTAGTCCTTTAGTTATTATTGAAAAATTAATGAGGCATATAGATTATGTGGAGAAATTGAATCAATATGCAGGCAACCAGGCATGTTCATCAACAAGTGCCTCAACATCAAAAGCATTCCCTACAGGTAGAGTTCTTTATGACAGTCTAGAGAACCTATTCTATGTCGAGCATGAAATAAAGAACTTGTTTCCAATTCAACCTTCATTTTTCAGGTACACCAAAACTTACGAGACCCTAAGAAAACTTCAAAAAACCATAATACCACAATCAAAATGATGGGAAGAAACGTTAGAAACTTTGTAAATTATCCTTGGTAAAAGGTAAATTTTGGTTATTTACTACAGTCAGTAATGGTAAAGAAGATAAACAGATATCAAACAGGTCGAAGAGTATCAGAGCAGGTAAAGAGTATCAATGAAAATAGGGTAGCCAACACAGAATTACAAAGAAGACAGCAGCTTGCCAAATCATAGGGCCTCCCTCCAAGCACATTCATAAGAATAGGAACAACACAACATCATGTTGCCTTTTCTTCTATCTGGGAGACCATCTGTCTCTATTTTTCTTGTAACTTATTAATAGTCATCCTAGAATATATCTCACTTTGTTATGAGATATTTTTTGTAAAGTTTTTGTATAAATACTCCCTTAATTGGAGTATTGTGGGTGGATTCTTAGACATTGCTGTAAAACTGATTACTTTGGAATAAAGTGCTGTTGGACAAATTTTGTATGGCTAGCTGGATGAAGAATTAATGCAAAGGACATTTCACAGGATTCATGTGTCAGAAATCGAATCAATAAGTATTCTATATCTCATGTTTTAAAGTTTTTTGGTTTATTATTATCACCTGTGTTCCATATCTGAATAGTAAACAAAGAAGAATAATTTAGAAAGTGCTTAAGTGCAATCTGTTTTCAATTGTTTTTATTCTTAATGTTTTCCTCTAAAACTAGCATAAGTAGTGAATTCTTAATTGCTCATGTTTCCTAGTTTACTCATTTTGATCATTTAGTAAAGAATTCTTAACTGCTCTTTATTGATAATCATCCAAGTTCCCTCTCTTAAAATATGTTGAAGGATCCTTAATTGCCATTCATCCCTTTTAAGTCCATCACATCTTTTTTAAGTCTCTATTTGCTCCTTGTTTAGCTATCTGCCCTATGAAACCATCCCTTGTTAAGAAACCAAATCCAATTAAGCCATCCTCTTTGACTCCATTAGCCCAATGGCCTAAACTATTCAGTCCTACCCCTCTGCTATTGAATTTCACCACCAAACACAATCAAAACCCCTAAACATTCATAACTAGCCTAATATCTTTCAAAACAAAGCTAAAACTTTAAAGAGAGAGCCCTCACTGGGTAGAGATTGGCTAGATTCTGTACCTAAAAGTTGGTTTGTGGTTACCTCAGACTCCTTTCCTCTTCCCAACAACTTCAAGGAAAATTTGAGTGATAACACCAGCTATTCTATGTTGCAAGAGAAAATAGAGTTCTAATTGTGCCCTATTTTGCTTTAGGAGAAAATGTCTCTGTGTAGTCAACACCTTCCTTCTAAGTGTAGCCTTTTTCTACAAGTCTTGCCTTGTATTTATCAAGTGAACCATCTGCTTTGTATTTGATCATATCCACCCATTTTCAACCAATGGGTTTAACACCTGTAGGAGGATCCACTAACCTCCATGTTCCATTCTTAATAAGTGCTTCATATTCCTTTTGCATTGCATCCTTCCATTCATCACAATTAAAAACTTCTTCAAAACAATTAGGTTCGTTAATTGTACAATGATTGAATTCACAATCATGAGAAACATTATCTGAATCACCTTTGGAATAAATTCTTGTTTCAAAATCGTCATACTTGCTTGGAATTTTTCAAGCATGTGTAGATCTTCTTAAAGGTTGCTAAAGTGGTTGTGATGGTTGCTCATCTTGAAAAACAGGCTCAAGAGCAATATCTTCAAGAGAAATTTATCATCTTGCAGAAATATTACTATCATCCAAATTTTCTTTAGCAATAACATTCTCATGAGTCAAAGATAGAAGAACCACATACCGATCTGGAATGGGAACGCCCCCTTCACTGTGTGGAACAACATTATCATATTCAAAATAGAACTTCTTAGATGCAAATTTCTCCAATTGAGACAATTGCTTATCAACAATGGAATTACTTTTATCTGATTCAAGGAAAATAACATCTCTGGAAAGAATGAACTTTTTGTTCTCCTCATCATACAATCTATAAGCTTTGGAAGTAGATTAATATCCCAATAAAATAAATTTGTGACTCCTAGCACCCAACTTATTGTGCTGATGTTTAGGAATTAATGCATAGCATAGAGAACCAAAGACTCTAGAATGTTGAATAGCAAGAAGAAGATTATACCACATTTCATAAGGAGATTTATTATTGATGACAGAAGAACGAAAACGATTGCAAATATAAGTTGCGCAAATTATTGCTTCTCCCCAAAACATCAACTTAACATTCTTAAAGAACATCATAGATCTAACCATATTAAGCAAAGTTCTATTCATACATTCTACGATGCCATTTTCTTGTGGATTATAAAGTATGGTAGTCTGATTTTTGATTGTATTATCCTCCAATTATTGTTCAAAAGCATGGTAAGTGTACTCACCACCATTATCAGTTATCATAATGCCTATATTCTGTTGAGTTTCATTTGTAATCATCAAATAAATTTTTTTAAAAACATCAAACACTTGTGACTTATTCTTCAACAAATACACCGAACACATTCTCAAGTAATCATCAATAAATATCAGCACATATTTATTTTCATTTGCATTTGCAAGAGGTATAGGTCCACATAAATCTGAATGTATGAGACCTAATTTTCATGAAGATATGAAAGAAGAACTATGAAAAGGTTGTTTACAATGCTTTCCTATAATACAAGCATCAGAAGGTGTAATATTTATTGGAATTGTCGGAAGACCTTTAATACTTTTCTTTTTCATAATTTTGATGCTGCAATAATTGAAGTGACCAAATAGAGCATGCCACAACAATATGGGAGAAATGATATCACTTTGTTGTGCTGAAAGAACAAAACTTTGACGAGAATTAGTACATGAAGTACCTTTTAATTTTAAAAGCGTACCTTCCACCACATTGGTCATAACAACTGCATGATTAGATGCTCTTCTTATCTCGATGATTCCATCAAATATGAATAGAATGCCCCTACTGCTGAATATGGACAAGGGACATCAAATTTCGCTGAAACTGTGGAATATAAAGTACATCTTGTAGAACATAATCTGAAAAATTCAATATCTTCAAACGAATAGACCCAATGTCATATGGTTCAATTTGAGACTTGTCAACAAAGTAAATAACACTAGCAATATCGTCACTGAATGTTTCAAAAAAATATAGCCTAAATGTCATGTGAAAAGTGGCTCTTGAATCCAAAATCCAAGTATCTCACCACGAAGAAAATGCAGTGTTGAAAACATCGTCCATATTAAAACTACAGTGAGCAACAATGTAATGTGCAGACACTGATGATTTTCCCTTGTCTAGTGGTGGTTGATCTTTCTTTTCATTTAATTGTTCTCTCCTTTCACTGACTTTCTCCAAGGGATTTTATAGTTATTAGAAGTATGACCAACTTTACCACATCTAAAACATTTGATAGTTGGTCTATCATTAAAATTCCTTTGTTTAATATCATTTTGTTGTCTGTCTCCCTAATTATTTTTGCCCCCCCTGCCTCTATAATTTCTCCTACCATGACCTCTACTACTTTTATCACCTCCAAAAGTTTGAACATGAGGCTTCTAATTGTTTTTTGTAAGGAACAAAGTTTCTACATTAGAGTTAGCTGGAGCCTCTTTCTTCCCAAATATTTTTCTTTGTCAACTATTTTTCTTACGAGTTTATCAATTCAAAGTCTTTTAGCTACCCACTAGCTTGGAGAGATTCCAAATAATTTGAATAGACAGGGTGAAGGATTTTTATAAAAGATGTAAGTTGTAAATCTACTTTAGTTCCAGTGGCTTCTATATTATGGAAAATGACTTTTATTTCATAATCAATCTTCAAAGGATCATTATCCTTCATCTCCAAATTAAACAAATTTAACAATAACTGAATAATTTCGAGTTCTGAGTGTGAATCATATAATTATTTCAACTTATTTAGTGCTTCAAATGTAGTACCACAAGAAACGATATATCTGATTACCTGTTCTATCACCAATGCAGTTATTAATGCATATGCCTTGTTGTCTTTTGTCTCCCAAATTGCATGCTACTTCTCATTATCAGGTGGCTCTCATGCAATTTCTTTTCCATCACTATCCTTCTTGCCTTGACAAACTTCCCACAAATCATTAAAAACAAGGGCACTTTTAAGCTTTCTAAACCACTCTTGATAATTTTCCTTTCCATTAAGAACAACTCCAACTATGGAAACTATTGAAGTCGTAATTGTTATGTAGCCAAATATTCTTCAAATCCTTTCAAATTAAAAATATATGCAATACTTATGAAAAGATATAAATTTGTTTCTCCTGTTGTTTTAACAAATTTGCCTTTGTGGTTTAGTGGTAAGTTTCAAAAATAGCCAAGCAAAGAGCTAGGTCCAAATCTTATTAGCCTTCAAAAAAAAATTTGGCCTCTTAGAAAAATATGTATTTCAAATCACCAAAAAATTGACTACAAACTACAATTCAATTTCAGCCACCAAAAAAATATATATCCTCACGAGAAAATTGGTTTCTCTTCAATTAAAAGTTTTACTCAAGCCACCAAAATATATATAATTCATTTTAAGTATCCTTCACAAATACTTATACATATACTTCATTTTAAGTATCCTTCACAAATACTTCAGTAAAAAATTTCAGTGAAAATTTTTGTATTATTCATAAATCTTTCTATAAAAAAATTGTATCACTTAAACTTTGTATCCTTTTCAGTAAAAAAATTGTATTCTTTAGAAAAAAATTGTATTCTTTAGAAAAAAATTGTATTCTTCAGAAATATTTCTTTAAAAATCTTGTATCAGTCAAACTTTGTATCCTTCAGACATCTCCTGTTTGCAATAAATATATCTTATTATCCTTCATAAATTTTACTGTCATTAAACTCATGTTTAATGCAGTAAATGAAAATATTGTGATTAAACTCTTATTTACTACAGTAAATATAATTACTAAAAAAAATTATGCCACTCAATTTCTCCATTCATCTTTCACTATGACTGAAATATATGAAACTTACAGAGAGTCAATAGTTTGGGCATCCCACTGCATTTCTCTATTGGATAACCTTCTGTTGCACTCTATTTTCACAGTCTGCACTCTCCATGTCTCCTTTACCATAGACTTCCAATACATGCAGTTTAGGAACAACTCAATTAGGGCTTTGAGACAACTGTACAAGCCCAAATAAACTCCACAATGCAGAGCACAACGAAATAGCGTCATATTAATGATAAAATTTCTCATTTATACATGTCAAATCTAGGTATGAGACAATTTTGTCTTGGTAACTTATTAACCATAAAAACAGAATGTAAAAATAATTACATATTATACGATATAAAATAACAATCCCGAAGGATTACTTAACATATAGATGTATATAAAGTTGATATCCACATAAATTAGTTGACATAGATCTTCAAATAGTTTATTTAAATCTTTGGTTAAAATATTTTTGAAAATTATATATTAATATAATATTATTAATAAAATTATACTATTTATTATTAGATAAGGAAGAATATCTCACATTTTATAAATAGAAGGTCAGTCAAGTGAAAGGCGCTTTTTATTTAATCCCCTTATGAAGACACACTACTTCAGTCATTCCCTTTGTGCAATTAATGTTTCTCCTCATTACAGTGCATGTTATAGCTTGGATATAAATATGTATATAATATTTTGACATAGTGGTATGATTGGAAAAAATGATTTAGGTAGGAACAATGGTTTGAGCAACATCTATGAGAAAGAGTGGTTTGAGAAACATCTAGTGGTTTTAGCAACATGTATTAGACACTGATGGGCACAAGTATGAGACAGGCCTAAACACATTTCCTCCCCTCCATCCTCATCCCTCTACATTATTATCTTTCTTTTGGTGCAATATTTTTGCAGTAACATCATAGGCATCTTCTATTCCTTTGGTGTACCTTTGCACCTTCAGGGGAAATTCCTACTTTTAATTTACTTATATAAAAAATTAAGTGCAACATAGAAATGTAACTTTCATTGAAAATTTAGGAAATATTCATAGTAGTATTTGTATAAAGGATTTAGATTGATTTGGAAATAGTTTTGTGCTTTTTGAAAAAAAAAAATCATTGTCACCACTTGCCCACCGAAATATCATATGAATATGAATATGTCTTACATGAATATGCATTATTATTTTACTTTTTAACTTTTTAAGTAAATATATTAATTAAAAAGTGTTTATGAATTTTTAGACTTTTGGTATTAGTAAACCATCATATCATTGCGACAAAGCCTCTTGCATGTTATGCATATGGGCAATAAATTGGAGTGAAAATCTTCTTCATGTTTTTCTATATATATATATATATATATATAGATATTATTAAAATAAATAATAACAATAATTTTAAAATTTATAATTTAGTTAATTTTTATGTTCTTAGATTCATTTCTTGAATAAATCGCATGGTTGCTTTAAATTCGATGTGTCTCGAAAACAACTTACTTTGGTTCATCATCCCAAGGATGGAGGGTGAAATCCATAGACTCAATAATGATAGTAGAAATGCATTATTATTAATTTTATGTTCTTTTTAATGTTGATAATGTGAAATGTATTATTAAATAAGTATTTTTGTGTGCCATTTTTTACAAACCATTTAATTCATATGGTTGTACTAACACTAGGAGTGAAGCAAATTGTGTGTGTGTTTAAATTGCATTTTTTATAGCATAATTGGATTCATGCCTTGAAAATTTCCTTGGCCACTTGGATTGTATAGACTAAAATGAATAATGAGAGTACTTGACATGCATTTACCATAATATTTTTTTTCCCAATTGCTTTAAATAATGTATACCATTTTTCTTGTTTAAATTGCACTTTCGAAAGAATAATTGGATTCTTTCCTTGAAAATATCTTTGGCCACTTCGATTATGTAGACTATAGAGCTTACATCGCTTTTATTACTGGATTTCACACAAAATTGACCTTAAAATATAAGTTAGAAAAAAGGATAAAATGTAGAATAATGAGAATACTTGACATGCATTGATCATAATATGTTTTTTTTCAATTGATTTATATAATATATATCATTTTCTTGTTTAAATTGCATTTTTGAAAGAATAATTAGATTCATGTTTTGAATAATTGGATTGATCAATTGCTTTATATAAATAGAATTATATATATATATATATAATATGACATTTTGAAATATTTTTCCCATCATAAATTTTGAATTTTTTTTATATTAATTATATTTTTTAAAGGTCACGTATTAATTTCATAGTAAAAGTAAAAAATTTAAATTAATTACACATCTAGTTATTTTTAGTTTTATTAGGAAATAATTGAATGTTTTTAGTTTTAATTATTTCTTTTCTGTCTACATTAAAATATTTTTTATGGTTAATATTATGTTTTTTTAATACTTTCTCCCACTATACATACATATAGAATTGTTTTTGAAAGAAATTAGTTAATATGAATAATAAAATAGTCTCTTAAATATCCTATTATAAATGCTTTTCTTTCAGTTATTTTTCCTCTCCAAAGTACAAAACTTGAGTGGGCTTAATAGCTAAAAGCATCTGTTTCATCTTAAAAGTTTACATGTTCAAAACTAGAAAAGATAGTTAAAAATAAGAATAAAATAATTTTATAACATCTCCTTCAAACTAACTACATATATTCCTTTTAATTTATTATTATAGTCAACATTTTTTTATTTAATTTATTTATTTTTTTATATTAAAAAAATATATGTATAAACTCAAAGTTAATCCTAAATAAAATCATACATTAAACTCATATTGAATTATATGAATTAAAAAATATGTCTCTTAATACAATTATAATTTATTCTAACTAGCAATATATTTGAGATATCTCTCCTATTATTAAATTTAGCACAACGTTCTTTATCCTACGCTTCAAATGCGCAAATAAGTTAATATAAATATTATTTTCATTATTATCCACGTCTGAATTCGATTTAGCCAAAATGCTTCCTTCCCAATAGTGTGAATAATTTAACATAAATATTATTTTTTTATTATTCACATCTCAATCATAACAACTTAATTTTGCAAATTTTTTTTATTTTTTTTTTATTCACATCTCAATTTGAACTTAATTTAACATATATATTATTCTTTTATTATTCACATCTCAATTATAACAACTTTAAATGTTATTTTTTGTGCTTCAGCTAATACTTTTCTATTAATTATTCTATTGTTCATGTCTCAATTACTCATCAATGATAGTGTTCTTAAATTTATCGTTTGTAGGCATGAACATCTAATAATTTTCCTAAATTCAAAAAAAGTGAAGTGAAAAACAGTCATTTCAACCAAAAAAGAATATGGAAAACAAACATGCTTCTTCGAAAAAGTTTTATTCATGCAGAATATAAACATGTTTCACCGTGGTACTGAAAGTGCGTTTATGTAAAATATATCAATATATTTAGATTTAAACCCGTTCTATGTTACGGTCACCATTTTCAAATTAATTACGCAATTAGGAATATTGAAATTGCAGTTATATAAAATATATTAATATATTTAAATTCAACATGTTCAATATTATAGTTATTATCTTCAAATTATTTATATATATATATATATATATATATATATATATAAATTAAACAGGTTCAATATTATAGTAATTATTTTCAAATTAGTTATATATTTAAATTCAATATGTTTAATATTATAGTTATTATTTTTAAATAAGGGATATATGGTTGCATTAATTTAATAGATCTCAGTTTCAAAATCTTTGTTGCAATACTAACTTTCCTAGCCTTTTACGTGGTCAACAATACAGTGACCTCGGGACACTTCTTTCTAAGCTTTTTGAGCATATGAATAAAATCTTAAATCAAACTAAATAATTTGTTTCTTTAGGTCTAACTGGATGTTAACCACCACCACCATCATCATCATCAATATTTTTAATAATAATCTCAAATTAAAAATTGAGATTCATCTCTAAATTAATTATATTTTATTAAATTGATTAATTGAAAAAAATTATGGTTTTCTAAGTATATAATATTAGAAAATCATATATTGTAATAAAGACTATTTACAAATTAAATATATTCATACATAAAATATATCTATAAATAATAAAGTGAGGTAATAATAATAATAATAATAATAATAATAATAATAATAATAATAATAATAATAATAATAATAATAATAATAACAAAATTTAGTTAATTTATATATTTTTTAATTTCAAAATATAAGATAGGTTATTAATAATTGTTTTGGTATTTATTAATATTTACTAACCATTTAATTTATATAAGTACAATAACATCATATGATAACAGTGTAATAATAATAAAATTTAACATCTCACAATGTCATAATAATAAAATTTTATTACTTTATATATTTATCCTATGACGACAGTAATATTATGATGTATGCCCATCCTATTTTCCAATTTAAACGAATTCTATAACCCAATTATGCAAATAAGTTAACATAAATCTTAATTCTTTTATTATTCACCTCTCAATTCAACTTACCGAAAATTCTCTTTATCCTCCATCCCAGTTAGGTCAATAATTTATCATAAGTATTAATTGTTTTATCATTCCCATGTCAATTATCATACTTAGAATCTTACTCTGTGGGCCTCTGGACAGCTAGTACAGTTTCTGGATATTGTTCTCTTATTCACGTCACATTTTTGCATCAATAATAATATTTAATATTTATTCTTTATTCTTTATTCTTTATGTGTCTGAACATCTAATACAAGAACAAGAATAAAAGTGAGAACAGCTTCCATTTCAACTCTCAGAGAAAATAAAACCTGATATTGAACACACAAATGATTCTTTACACTACATAAAATTCTTTTATTCCTCTGGAATATAAACCTGTTTCTCTATGATACTGAAAGGAAAAAAAAAATTATTCCTGTACAATATAAACCTGTTCTCTATGTTACTGAAAGTACATTTGAAAGTACAATATAAACCTGTTCAACATTATAGCCACCATCTTCGAAGTAGTTACCATCCTCGAACAAGTTATCGAATTGTGGATTTTGTTAATGATTCCGTAACTTCAATGCCTATTTATTTAATATCTGCACTCAATCTGTTGACTCATTTTACGTTTGATGTTTTATTATTATTTTAACTACTTAAGATGAGATAGCATATTAATGGTGAGGTGTAAAAATGTGATACAATCAAAGTGCATAAAAAGACTCCAGAATTTCATGATCGAAACCTATAGCTTACTGCTACTCGTGACTAAAACGTTTGATATTACAGTTATGATGTCATTATTTATACAATAATATCACGATTTATGGGTAATGAATATATAACATTTATGGTAGTGTAAATTTTTTTTGTTATTTATTTTTGTGGTGAAAGATTTTATAAATTTAGGTCGAAGTTTTTAAAGGTTTAAAGTTTATTTTTATTTTATTTTTTTAAATGTTGTGACAAGTCTAGGAATTACAAAACGTTGTTTAAAAAGAAAATTTCTAATTTCTAAGTAGTTGAGACAGTTACTTCCTCGTGCTTTAGAGTTGAAAACATGTATGTTGGGGAAAGAAAACTAAGAGAGGAAAGCGAGAAGAGAGAGTCTCTAGGAAAATGAAAAAAGAACACCTTGAGTACAATGTTGCTAAGGTGAAGCAGAAAGCTGCTAAAGGGTGTTCTTGATCTCGTTAGTGGAATCCCTGAAGTTTGAATGGGATGGACTAGGAGTCTTGATGTAACGACCTGCAGTCCTTAGTCACGTTCCGGCTTGAAGATGCGAACTCAACCAAAACGTGCGAAGATGTTAAGTGCATGAAAGGTTGGGTGGACGAGTTATATAGGCGTGGGGAGCGGTTGGCTCAACCCACGGGCTGACCAACAAACGGTGCAAGGCCGACGATGGTTGAAAGCATTTGGAGGATGGCCGACTCACATTTGCGATGAAGTTTGAGGGCGTGGGCAGGTCGGCTAGGTAGCTGCGACCTCGCCCTACGCTCATATATATTGGAGATGCATGGATGGCATTTGGAACCATTGCACCATCGCTCAACCATCGCTCATCATGTGAAGAAGTGCGTAGACACAAGAGGTTGATGCAGCAAGAAGAAGGCACAGGTTTTGGCAATGCGCCCGCTCTTAGGCAAGGCCGCACGAAGGTGAAACGCACATCTTGGTTTTGGGTGAAGGCGTGGGCAGGGTTGCCCACCGGTTGGAGTGAGGCGTGCATGGGTGTGGTGCCCACTGATGTGTAGGAGTGACCAACAGTGAAACAAAGGGTGAACGCTCAGTTTGTGCGACAACTTGGCACGGGTTCTTGGGTGACTCAGGTGAGTGCCCACCCATTGTGAAAGTGTGCATGGTCTGACTTTTGATGAAGTGTTGAGATTATGAATGGAGGTGCGACTCGTTCAGAGGCACCCGTGTGTGGTGACTTGGAGGCGCGCCCAAGTTGGGAAAACAACACGATCGTGCGACGAGGTGAATGAAGGGTTGGTGAGTCGTGCGGCAACTGTGCAGAGGCGCTGACGAGCTAGGCAACCAAATTTGCCGAAGATTGTAAATTTGGCTAAGTATGAAACTTGGGGTTTCCAAGTATACTTGTAAAGCTTTGTAATATTGAAAGACTGTATAATATATTATTTGGCAGATTCATTGTTTAGGGAGTTGCCCCTCCCTTTATACTGTGCAATTGTGTTCTTCATGTATAATTGCTGATGTTAATTAATGTGTACGGGTGTTCATTGGTATAAAGGAAACATTAATATTACTTGGTTGTGAAACACAAACTAAGTAGGATAAGTGGTTAGCCGTAGTCCACAAACATAAGTATTGGTGAAAAGAAAGTGTTCGGTGGTGCCGCACCTCGCCTAGAGCAGTTGGAAGACTACCGCAGGCTTGGGGGCGTGACAGGTGGTATCAAAGCAGGGCTGCTCGTGACGAAGTGTAGATATTGAAGCTGATTCAGGGTTGAAGAAGCTTGACAGTTGAAGACAGTGAAGCAGGTACTTGCAGGTGAAGGAAGCTATTAGCAATGGCAGCTGAATCTCAGGCTGGGTCTAGTAACGGTGTGAAGGATGCTACTATGGCATTCATGGAAAAAGTGTTGGAGAAGATGGAGGAATTAGAAGCTTTCTGGACTAAGAAGATGGACTTGATCGAGAGAGATCAAGAGGCCAATTAGAAGATGACGGAAGAGCTCGATGAACTCCAGAACCAACACAAGTACACTGATCTTATGTGTACACAACTTGAAGTAAGGGTCAAGGAGGTTGAAGAGGCGAGAGACCAAGGTCTTGTAGAGATCGTGGGCTTGCGAAAATCTCTTGATGAAGCCAAAGATGAGATTGCAGTGTTGAAGAAGGCCGTGAGGCATAACTCAGGTGGAGGAGTGTTTCATGTGAAAGTCAAGGAACCAGAACCTTACGATGGTACAAGGAGTGCAAAGACTCTTGGCAACCTCCTATGGGACATGGAGCAATACTTGGAACACCTGGGTCTATCTGATGATGAGACGAAGGTCAAGGTAGCTGCTTAGTTCTTAACGAAGGATGCTAAAATGTGGTGGCGAAGGAGGATGGATCAGATTGCCGATGGCAATGCTCGTGACATTACTTCGTGGGATGAGATGAAGAAAGCTTTTTAGACCCATTTCAGTCCTCAAGATGAAACATGGGAAGCAAGGATGAAGATTAAATTCATAAAGCAGACCGGGAACCTTTAGACATATCAGCGGGAGTTTGCAAGTGCGGTTCTGGAACTTCCTGACATGGCAGAGAGGGAAAAGGTGTTCAACTTCATTATTGGGTTGAAGCCTTGGGCACCCAATGAAGTGAAGAGGTAGAGGATTAGAACACTTGAGGAAGCTTTTACTGTTGTGGACAGGTTGGTGGAGCATTATGATGAGACTTCTGATGATAGGAAAAAGAAGTCCGATAAGCTGAAAGATAAGAAGAAGGATGATGCTTTGAAATCGGATGATAATTCGAAGACGAAGAAAGCCTTGAAGTGTTGAATATGTGCCGGACCACATACGGTGAAGAATTGTCCTTCTAGACCGAAAGTGGCTGCGATTGCACAATCTAATACGAAGAATGAAGAAGCTTCTGTGGGGATGATGAAGATACTTGGTGGTGCTGCTGCTACAGAGGTGATATCTCGGAGGGATCCTGAGAGGAACAAGTTGGAGTATGTTCAGATGAAGGTTGGAGGTGCTGACATACTCACTATGGTGGATAGTAGGGCCTCTCACAACTTCATGGGTGAAGATATTACGAGAAGAATTGGGCTGAAATTTGTACCGGTGAAGGCACAGATGAAGACAATCAATTCTCCTCCAGATAGTATTCTTGGTGTAGCTGAAAAGGTGGACACAACACTAGGTGAGTGGACAGGGAAGGTCAACTTCACTATAGTATGAATTGATGACTACGAAGCTGTGCTGGGAATGGAATTCTTGAAACAGTTCGATGTTATGATTGTTCCACATTTGAAGAGGCTGTACATTTACAATGGAAGGGAGGATGTACCCATTGGTGTACCAACCATTGGAGTGACAAAGCCTGATTGTAAGTTGGTAGTAATGAAAATGGAGTATGAGAAGAAAATGGAATATATGAGTAAGCGGTTGTTTACGGTT
Organism: Pinus tabuliformis; assembly: GCA_031772625.1. NCBI lineage: Eukaryota > Viridiplantae > Streptophyta > Pinopsida > Pinales > Pinaceae > Pinus > Pinus tabuliformis. Next base: position 85,375,158 of record CM062805.1, on the reverse strand, counting down.
GAGACAAAGCTTACCGAACAATCATTGGTCATCAGGACACTTTCAGACAGTATCTTGGATTTTTCAAGAAGGCTAGAAGTGGTTGAGGATGATGATGATGTTGATGAGGCTTATGTGAGGCTGAATGTCCAGGAGGAGGATCGGGTCACTTATCTACAGAGGATGGAGATAGAAAATCCTGACAGATGGATTGAGATGATTAGTGAGGGTGAGCCTTCAGGCTCTACTCCCTCCACATCTTCTTAGATGACAAAGAAGATGGGGCTCATTGTTAGCTGCTCATGGCAGTGAGTCCTTAAAACAGGTTGAGTAGGTATGGCAGATGGTGCAGGGATGGCTTGGCATCAAGCATCATGACATGTTGTAGACGGGATGGAGTTTCCATGGACCTGAGCATGGGTGAGATTCTTGGTTAGTCTGGGATGTGGTAGAATCCGAGATAGACTTGTGAAGGCATAAGGATGTTCACTCTCATGGCTTGAGTGTGAAAGTTGGATTAGCTACCCAACTAGTTCAAACATGGGGTCCGGAAGTGCACGGAGAGCTCTTGGCATCAGGCAGATGAGGAGGAAAGTTCACAGGATGAGGACGATACATGATGGAGATGGGAATTCTACATATGTTGTAGGGATGTTTGTAGTATGTGGAGGAGTTGACATCATGGACCACGGATGAGACAGATATTGATGATCTTGGTGGATGGCTACCAGGATGGTATGTTGTCAAGGACGACAACGACTTCAGGTGGAGAAGGATGTAAGGACTTCCAATCCTTAGTCACGTTCTGGCTTGAAGATGCGAACTAAACAAAAACGTGCAAAGATGTTAAGTGCGTGAAAGGTTGGGTGGATGAGTTATATAGGCATGGGGAGCGGTTGGCTCAAACCACAGACTGACCAACAAATGGTGCAAGGCCGAAAATGGTTGAAAGAATTTGGAGGGTGGATGACTCACATTTGCGATGAAGTTTGAGGGTGTGGGTAGGTCTGCTGGGTAGCTGTGACCTCGCCCTAGGCTCATATATATTGGAGATGCATGGACGGAATTTGAAACCGTCGCACCATCTCTCAACTATCGCTCATCATGTGAAGAAGTGCATAGACACAAGAGGTGGATGCAGTAAGAAGAAGGCGCAAGTTTTGGCAATGCACCCGCTCTTGGGCAAGGTCACATGAAGGTGAAACACACATCTTGGTTTTGGGTGAAGGCGTGGGCAGGGTCGCTCGCTGGTTGGAGTGAGGCGTGCACGGGTGTGGCACCCGATGATGTGTAGGAGGGCCCGATGGTGAAACGAAGGGTGAACGCTTGGTTTGTGTGACAACTTGGCATGGGTTCTTTGGTGACTCAAGTGAGCGCATGCTTGTTGTGCAAGTGTGCATGGTGTGACTTTTGGTGAAGTGTTGAGATTGTGAATGGAGGTGCGACTCGTGCAGAGGCACCCATGTGTGGCAACTTGGAGGCACGACCAAGTCAGGAAAACAACATGATCATGCGACGAGGTGAACGAAGGGTTGGTGAGTCATGCAGTGACCGTGCGGAGGCGTCGACGAGCTAGGCAACCAAGTTTGCCGACAATTGTAAATTTGGCTAAGCATGAAACTTGGGGTTTCCAAGTATACTTGTAAAGCTTTGTAATATTGAAAGACTGTATAATATATTATTGAGCAGACTCATTTTTCAGGGAGTTGCCCCTCCCTTTATACTGTGCAATTGTGTTCTTCATGTATAATTGCTCATGTTAATGAATGTATATGGGTGTTCATTGGTATAAATGAAACATTAATAATACTTGGTTGCAAAACAAAAACTAAGTAGGATAAGTGGTTAGGCGTAGTACATGAACATAAGTATTGGTGAAAAGAAAGTGTTTGGTGGTGCCGCACCTCGCCTAGAGTGGTTGGAAGACTATCGTAGGCTTGGGGGTGTGACAATTGAGGTCTAGAAATAGACTACTATCAGCTAACTATTCTAAAAATCGAAGAGGCACCGGAGGATTTGGAGGTAATTTACCATCTCACTGGTTGGGTGGAGTTTTCTTCATAGTATCATTCCCTGATGGGTTCAAGTTATGCAAATAAGTATTTTGAAACTACAAACTAATGGTAGTTTTGAACTTATGCAAATAAGTATTTTGAACCTGCAAAATAATATTAGTTTTTTTTTGAAAGAAATATGTATTTATATATTTTTCCTTTAGTTAAAATGGGAATCAAATGTTAAAGTTGTGAAAGGAAAGATTTGATTCTCTGTTCTGTTGGACTAGAATAAAAGAATAACCTTTTGAAACTGTTAAAATAGAATAAATAAGTTAAATTAACTAATAAGTGAGTTCTTCTACCATGTGAAATGTTGTATATTACTACAGTGGTTGATCTAAGATTGATATTTGAATAGATGTGACCCTTTGGGAAAGGGAATGAAGCTTGACAACAATAGAAATTAAATTATTTGTAAGACAGACACAAGATTAGAGTTAGAAGCCCTAATAGGCAAGGAATGAGATTTTCCCCAGTCGTTCAAGATCAAATTAGTACCCTGGCTGGGCCAATCTAAACCGACAGTTTGGGCATAGTTCTAGGCTTTGTTTTACTGTTGTGTTAATGGTATAATAATAATAATAATAATAAATTAAAAGAAAATTTATCATCAACACTCCTGAGAAATAAACCATATGGTTCTTTAAACAATTCTATGTGACTGAGCTAGCAAGATTATCCCATGAAATCATAATGGCCTAAACATTCAATATTTAATTGGAACAAATTAATTATAGGTCTTATAAATAAACACAGTCCAACAATCGAGTAAGACATCAATGAAAATAATTATGGCCGTGAATATAAATGATCGTAACTAAGAAAACATGTCTCTATAGAGTAAGGGATTTTGGCACTATATAGCAATCATTATTTAATCCAAATAATAATCAAACATGAATCAAACCAAGGACTTGGGGGAATATAACCTTTCTTGGACCTGATATATCATTAATAGATGAAATGGCCATTTATACAAAAAGAAATATATATCAAACCTTTGAGAATTATGGAACTGTAAAATATGAAACAAGAACAACTTGCCCATTCCAAATTTACTAACGAGCAGTGAGTCAAAATATAACCTTGCACAAAAATATCAAACCATTGAAATTACAGTCCCAAAATAATTCCCCAATTCTAAGAAAATTATATTAAACATTCTGGTTGGTGGTAAGGCCAAATAATGAGTAACACATTTAACAAGAGAAGGACAATGAGAGAACTATATATTAAACCCATTAGAGGTGCAGTAGCGCACAGTTAACAAAACAATAATTTGTTGTTAAGATGCCTGTAGAAGAACCCCTAGAAGCTATTGGCCTTCTGAGACTAGGGTAGTATGAAAATCCAAATAACTCTAAAGTTGGACAAGAACAATATGGATTATGAAACCCTTATCTTGAGGGACAACCTTAAATTCAAAGAGTGAGAGTAGGAACCCACATAAGTTGGACGATTGTAAGAAGCTAAAGGCCCGAAAACGTAGGAGGGAAACCAAGCATGAAATCTTTTTCCAGATCAAAAATTCTGACCTGCAATAAAATAGAGATAGGCTCAATTTACTTGCTTAAAGAGCAATGAACAGGTTTCTCTTTTAGAATAGGACCCAGAAGAAGTCTTTACCTTGATAACTATCTCGGCCATTGTTAGAGATAATAGAGAATATCTTAGAATAGTGAATTGGTTCACGGTACCTCAAGGTAGGAATTATTTTCTATTTCTTAGGGTACGGTTCTAACTTCCCTAAAACCATGATTTCTATTTAATGTGTGATGTACATGGACAATGTAGAGCGTTCTACAAAGCCAGACTCTCCTAGTTCATATTCTTTGTCATAGAGCTGACAAGTGGATGTTTTTTATTAATTCAAACATCACTTTTTATCATGCTATGAAAGCGACAAGATTGAGAAACTTGTTCGCTGAGTGAAGGATATTCTCAGTGCGCCTGAGGCAAAATCGTTGCTTGGTTTGGGGGGAAAATCGCGTCGATCCCACTGTGACACTACCCATATTTTATTTTGGATGACTGTCGTGAATCTGTGTTGGATAATTGCACTGATCATCGTGAATCCGTGTTGGCTAATCATGCCGATCGTGCAAACAAAAAAAAAGGGGTGGTGTCTTGGCGATTGGTGCTGAGATAAGGCTGCATGGAAGCCGAGGTTTACCGAGAGAAGGCTACGATGACCCTATACACGGTTCCTCATAGGACTGCCATGGAGAGTGCGCAGTGTGGTGGAGACTTGACCGAAGGCCATGTGGAGAGGGCGCATAGACTGCAAGGGATGAGCCAGTACTAGAGGTTGTTAAAAATACCTAAAATCGGACTTGCAGAGATCAACAATTTCTATCTTTGACATAGATCTGGGGAAGATGTAACACACACACACACATATATTTTACGTGTCAGTTTTTTTTTTTAATCGCCAAGATGAATAATCAAATGATTGAAGCATACTTGAATGAGCATAACAAGATCGGTGGCTCTAATTATGCGAATTGGAAATTCAAGATGTAGTCTGTGCTAGAAGTGCAGAGTGCTCGGACAATTACAAATGGGGATGAGCAGAAGCCAGTAGTTGGATCAACATCGATCTTAGATTGGGAGAAGCAAGAAGGTAAATAAAGGACACTGCTGAAGATTTCAGTGAAACACTGCATCATACCACATATTATAGAATGTAAATCAGCAAACAAAATTTGGGGAATATTGAAGGATTTGTATGAGATCAGGAACACAAATTGTCTTCTATTCCTGAAGAGCAATATTTATCCCTGAAGATGGAGGAGAAAAAAATAGTCGTTGCCTTCATAGCGAGGATCAAAGATCTGAAGAACAAATTGGCAGACATTGGTGAAACAATTGTAGATACAGATCTAGTAACCATTACCATGAATGGTGTGATCAATGACTACCAAATGTTTATCACTGGGATAAATGCGAGAAAGAATATCCCAAAGTTTGAAGAATTGACAGAAATATTAATACGATAAGAAGAAAGAAGATTGACTCTGAAGCCCCAGAGTGCAGATCTTGCGTTGATGACGAAAAAGAATTCCTTCAAAGGAAAAGGAAATCTGCAACAGAAAAACAGAGGAAACTCGTAGAAAAGACCAAATCAGACTCAAGGTATTCATCCAGATAGAAAAAACTCTGAAATTAAATTTTTTTGTTGTGGAAAACTTGCTCATATCGCTAAGGAGTGTAGGAAGAAGAAATATCATGAACAACAACAGAAGTAGAAACGACATGTAGGTCATCTCGCAAATGACAATCATGTGCAGAACTTCAGATTGTTTATGGCAGGCTTTGATGAGAATGTTGAAGAAGACATCTGGTATGTAGATTCAGGTGCATCTGCACATATGACGAGAAACAGATAATGGTTTGAAGAATTTAAAGAAATAAACAATGGATCACAAATCTACCTAGGTGATGATAGAAGTCATCAGATCAAAGGGTGTGGAAACATTTCTGTCATTTTACCTAATGGTACTGTAAGACAAATTCATAATGTCATGTATATACCCGGTGTAACAAAGAACTTGATTTCTGTATCCATGGTTATAGATCAAGATCTTAAAGTTGAATTTTTTAAATCTAACTATTATATTAAAGATTTGTTAGATGACATGAAGACTATTGCTACTGGAATTTGAATAGGAGGTCTGTACAAATTGGCTATATGACCAGCACCAGTTAGAGCCTTGATAATAGCAAGTTTGACTACAAAAGAGCTATGGCATTAGAGATTTGGTCATTATATCAACTATAATGATTTGTTGTCAGTTCATAAAAAGAAAATTGTAAGAGATCTTGCTATGTTAAAACAAGTGCATAATGACTGTGATGCTTGTACATTAGGAAAATGCATGTTCGAGTAGAGAAGAAATAGAGAGACATACTTGAATTAGTGCACACAGACCTTTGTGGACCAATGAAAACAAAGTCATTAGGAGGTGCATTGTACTTTTTACTATTTATTGATGAATCCACAAAGTTTTCTTGGGTATATTTTTCAAGTAAGAAAAGTCACACATTTGAATACTTTAAGTAGTTTAGAAAAATGATTGAAAAGCAAACATGGAAGTGTATAAAAATTCCCCGCTCTGATCAAGGGAGAGAATATAGGAAGGATGAGATTATCAAGTATTGTAAAGACCATGGGGTATTACAACAATTCACAATACCCCATACTCCTTAGAAAAATGGAGTAACGAAAAGAAAGAACATAACATTGGTGGAATGTGCTAGGAGCATGTTGAAAGGTAAGGATCTTTCGAATGGCTTTTGGGTTGAAGCATTGAATACTACAGTTTATTTGAAAAATAGGAGTCCTACAAATAGTCTTGAGTTTAAAACTCCTTATGAAGAATTATACGGATTTAAGCATGCAGTAAAACATTTAAGATTGTTTGGGTCTAAAGCATTTGCCCATATTCCAAAGGAAGACAGAAGAAAACTAGTTTCAAAATCCATCAGATGTACCTTTATAGGGTATTGTTCACAATATAAAGCTTATAGATTATTTAATTCCTCTACTCACAATATTTTCGTTAGTAGAGATGTCATATTCCATGAGCAAGATCATGAAGAATATGATAAGCACAATGAGGAATGGGATATTTTGTTCTTGGTGGAAGAAGGAAGTGATGAATCAGGTGACGAAAATGAGAAACAACAGATGCAGAAGGAACAATAGCAGCAACAAAAGTAGGAATGAAAACAAGGTGATGCAGCAATCTAGCCGAGTCCAACAAAGGGAATTCAAAATGGGTTAGAAGCGACACCAACACTCAGAAGATCAGGTAGTCATACTCAATTTCTTGCTAGATATAGGGAAAAAGATTTCATAACTAGTATGATGAATGTAGTTAAACCTTCTAGTTATAAGGAAGAAAATTAATGTTGTGAATGGAAAACAACTATGGAACGAGAATATGAATCTATAATAAGGAACAACACTTGGGAGCTGGTTGAACTTCCTAAAGGGAAACAAACCATAGGTTTCAAATGGTTGTATAAGCCAAGGATTAATGTAGATAGAACCGTAGATAAATTAAAAGCTAGATTGGTAGCAAAGGGGTATTCACAAAAAGAAGGCATTGACTATGAAGAAACCTTTGTCCCTGTAGCTAAACTAAATATCATTAGAATGTTGATTCCTTTAGCTACTAAGAAACATTGGATGATTCACCAACTAGATGTAAAATCTGCATTTTTAAATGGATAATTGAAAGAGGAGGTTTATTTAGAGCAACCTGAGGCTTTTGTCTAGAAAGGGAAAGAAAATTTCATTTGTAGATTAAAGAGATCTCTTTATGGACTAAAGCAAGCACCGAGGTCCTAGTATGAAAATATTGATTCATTTTTTCTGCAACTTGGCTACAATAGAAGTAGAAATGACCCTAATCTGTATACCTGAAAGATGAACAAGGGTGCATAGTGTTGATTTCTTTGTATGTAGATGATTTAATTATTACAGGTGATGGTGTTGCTATAATCAAAGAAATCAAGAATGAAATGTCACAGAAGTTCGAAATGAAAGACGTTGGTGAATTAAGATATTGTTTGGGTATTGAGATTTGGAGAGATTTAGGACAAAATTTTTTGTCCCAGGGTAAGTATGTCAAAGGTCTACTGGAAAGATTCAGAATGGATTAGTGTAAGGCTACAACAGTACCATTACAACAAAACATTAAACTTCAAAGTGAGGATGGCTCTAAAGAGGCATATGCGACACTTTACAGATAGCTAGTTGGATGCTTAATCTACCTAACCAATACTAGACCAGATTTGGCTTATGCAGTCAGTGTGCTAAGTCAATACATGTACAAGCCACTTGAGAGTCATTGGAATGCAGCGAAATGTGTTTTGAGGTATCTGCAAGGTACTGTAGACTATGGTATTATTTATACTCATCCCTTTGATGTTAGATTAACAGGATTTATAGATTCCGACTGCATTGGAAATGTAGACGAACACGGATCCATAACAAGCTATGCATTCAGCATTGGATCTAGGATAATTACATGGAGCAGTAAGAAACAAAACAAAGTTTCCTTGTCTTCAGCGGAAGCAGAGTATCAAGCTCTGTGTTCAGCAACATGTGAGGTAGTTTGGTTGCGGAGACTTCTCCAGGATGTTGGGGAAGAACGGAAAGATGCAACAACAATTAGATGTGACAATCAAAGTTCAATCAAACTTGGTAATAATCTGGTGTTTCACAAGAACACTAAACACATTGATACACAATTCCACTTTGTTAGGGAGAAAATGAAATCAAAAGAAATCCATCTTGTATATTGTAATACATGTGATAATGTTGTAGACATCTTCACTAAGACTCTTGGAAAAATTAAGTTTGAAATGTTTAGGGAGAGGTTAGGCATATTTTTGAACCCCTTCTCCATTAAGGGGGAGTGTTAGAGATAATGGAGAATATTCTAGAATAGTGAATTGGTTCACGGTACCTTAGGATAGGAATTAGTTTCTATTTCTCAGGGTATTGTTCTAACTTCCCTAAAACCATGATTACTGTTTAATGTGTGATGTACATGGACAATGTAGAGCATTCTGTAGATCCAAACTCTCCTGGTTCAAACTCTCTATCATAGAGCTAACCAGTGGATGTTTTTTATTAATTCAAACATCACTTTTTAATAGCCATAAGCTCAAACCCACATATCATCCATCAGAGACATGCTTAAACCATGAAGATTGGCAAATAAAATTTATTCATAAATGAGAAACCCATCAATTAAGTCGCCATCGGAACTCCATTGTAGAATGAGACTGGACCAAGAAGGCAGTCTCCGGCTGAGCATTTCCTTATAGGATCAAAAAAGAAAGAAGCCATAAACATTAGAAAAGCCTGAGAAATGGTAGAAAGATCAAACTTGGCCAGAATAAAAGCACTAAATAAGATAAGGCAAATACCTACGAGATGGAAGGCATGATGATCCTTTTGTAAGCAATTTTGTTGCAGAGCCGCTCTGAAGGAGTTAGGGTTCGAATGGCACATGAATCTTCTGGTGGGTGCAGGGTGGTTACCCAAAAACTACCTCTGAAAGATTTTTGTTGTAGGCTAAAATCAATCCTTCTACAGCCCAAATTAGCCCTTATTACATGATCTAATATATATGAAAGTTTATACCTAAAACCTATGTAGATGTGAATATATAAATTATCTAAAATTCAAGGTGAATGAGGAAGTGAAGGGCCACTAGTTCACTTATCAAGCAAGAGAATAAGGTTTGAGGAAAACCAAATTTTTGGTAATGGGAGATCGACCAAAGTTGACTATGGAAAAATATTGTAAAACCAAGATTGTAGATTTCACTATGGTTAGGAGGCTTTTAAAAGAGTAGAAGAGAAGAATATTATGAAGGCATGTAAGGCATACTAAAAGCATAAAAGAAAGAAGATTTTTGTATTATTACAACGGTATCTCACTAGTAAATAAGGTTGATCTCATGAGGTTGTAAAGCAGGCCTATCCCTAAGCCACAACTATTGTAGTAAAAATTTTAAGGCCTATGGAAACCCTCGTACAAACCAACAATAAAGATATAGGTGTTATTTGTTGTATAGATCGCAGTTTGGGAAGTGGAATTGAAGAGTAAAATATTAAGCTTTTTCTGTCAACATTAGTTTGAACTACTAATAAGATAATAAGTAGTATTTGTGGGAAGCAACAAGTGTTCTAAGGTTAGGAAATTTATATAAAGTTAGTAGCTACAATGACGTATGATGTTAATGGAAGCTAAAAAGAGTTGAAAAAGAACAAGGACAAGGAAAAAGAATGAAACAAGTGGTTGTGGTTAGGATTGAAGGAGAAAATCTTATACTAGTGTGGTTGGGTGACATCTCTAGCGAAGCACAAAGACAAGGAAAAAGAACAAAACAAGTGGTTGTGATGAGGAAACAAAAGAAGTGGTTGTGATCAGGAAACAAAACAAGTGGTTGTGATCAGGAAACATCTCTAGTGAACAAAGCTAATTTGTATTAACTAAGAGAAGTTGTGAAGAAACTTATAGAAGTAGGTCTATGTCTACAAATTGTTGAGTTTATAGTCAACTAAGGGATTAGAGTCTCTTGTAGGTTGGTGCTTATGAATTTGTTTATTTAATCCCTAGAGAAGGGATTGAAATCAATTGTAGCTTGGTGTTTACTTTGAAAGAAGAAATTTACAAAAAAATTACAAAGACAAAATTGCATAATTGTTTCTTGTATAAATATTTGTGTCTCATAATTTATGTGCATCAAATGTTTTAAAAGCTAAAAGTTGGTAAAAGCAAAAAAAATACTTATTCACCCCTTTTTTAGTATTTCGAACAATTGATATCAGAGGGAATTCCTTCAAACATAACTTAACAACTAGAAGATAGACCTTAGAAACACTTATGGGGAGGTAAAGAAGAGGAGATTCCAAACCCCTAAAATAGAACTCATCCATAGACATTAATATAGAATGTTTCGAATAAGATAAATACATTAAGAAGACACATTCAAATACAAAAGAATGTTACAACATTAAGTGGGTTTTAAGGAAGTATTTGTGGCTACACAAGAACAAATAATTAGGGTTGCAAAAGAAAATTTAAGGTTTAAAGAGTAGATGCAAAGCCTTGAAAAGAAGAGTCATGACACTAATTAAATGTATTTTGTCCTCTTACTATTTCAAGCAATGGATGTAGAAAAGAGAGAAGAAATGTTGTCAAATTGGTTCAAGGAAAAGGTGGAGGATTATGAGAAGCTATAAGTAGATATAGATTAAAAAAAAAACAAAAATAGGAGGATATAGAATTTGAAGAAGTGAAGTGATTAAAATCTACTTGAAGAAAAAAGAGGAAAATTGGGAGAATTTTGAAGAAGAAAATGTCTAATTAAACAATGAAGTTGTTAGGATACTTTGACACATAGGAATTAGTTAAGTATAACTTGGTCTAGTATAGAGCTAGGTAAAGTGTGTTTCTTTACTATGTACTTTTTGTAACTTACAATCCGACACTCACGATATGTAGTGATCCGATGGTTCATTCTCTTCTCGGTATTACCGACACTTGATCCGTGGCTTAACACCCGATTGGTCCATGATCTCTATTTAAAGAGCATGGAGGGTCATTTGTAGGGCAACCGTTCATGAGAGAAGCTTATGTAAATTTTCATTCTTTTATTAATAAATTGCCTGAAGTGGCCGCGTTGTCTCAGGCCATGGACTGTTTCCCTCTTTGAGGGTTTTAACCACGTCAACAATACTGGTGTATTGATCTGTGATCTATTTGTGACTGGTGTCCTTTGGTGTTCCGTCTGAGGAACTTACCATGTAAATTCCTATATGGTATCAGAGTTATTTGAGGGCCGCATCCTTTTGTGATCCAAATCTGAAGCCGGTAGAATTGCATCCGACTGTCGTTTCCTAGATCTACTGTTTCTGACTACTTTCGGGCCAAGAGGACTACTCTATTGTGTTAAGAGAATATGTTCCAGTGAGGGACCCCTTTCGTTTCACGCGAAAAGGTTTCCGGTAGCCCTAGCTACATCCTTTTTAAGATCTGGAGGTATACAGTGTTTATTTGCAGTTTACATTTATTTCCTCTTTGTTTATTTCGGTTTATTTAGATTTTTGTTTTTTTATTACCAGATCTATACCTTTCATTTCTGTGTATGCTCTTTGCCCCGCGACTCTATGCGATCTGGGCAAATCAGAAACAGAAAGGACAGATTTTTCTCATGCGTATGCTCTTTTCTGTCGCGCCTTAGTGTGATCTCGGAAAATCAGAAACATTGAGGAAAATATTTAGTTTCCGGCTAAAGCTAACTTTGAGCCGTAAGGTTTGTTTTTTTCTTGTATGTCTGTGTTGGGTTTTGTGTTTTTTTTTTTTTGTAGGGAAAAAGAGCTTTCTCAAATAAGCATGAAGCCCAAAGCTTCAGCAACCAAAAAAAAAAAAACTACCCCTTCCTCTTTTCCAAAAATTACTAAACTTTTAGTTTAAAGCTACTTTATGAGAGTAGAGGTCTTGAGTTCAAGTCTTCTTTTTTTTGAGCTAATTAGAATAATTTTGGAAAGGGGGTGGATTTTCTTTTATAACATTATCATTCATTTCTGCACATTCCCGCACTTCGTCGGCATCTTCATCAAATTTTCTTCAAAAAGCCATAACTTCTTCATCTGGAAGCCATTTTCAGAGCCGTTTTTTTTTAATCAGCCTAATTTTTCGAGATCTCTCCATTGGAATGCTTAGTTTTTGCATATATAGCTTTAGTTTCTATTAAAATGGAAATTCCATGCCAATTTATTCTTGACAGCACCAACTACTTCCAATGGTGGTCCTACATTGTGGATTTACTTAGAAGTAAAGGTCTCTACAGAATAGCCTCAAGCCAAGAAACCAAAACGAAAGATGAAGATAAAGAAACTAAATGGGAAAATAGGCAAGATCAAGCATGAGGGTTGATAGGGATGTCTATTTCTCCATATCTTAGATTCCATATTACAGAATTGATACTCTTAATGAAGCAATGAAACAGACTACTAATGTTTTTGGAATTAAAAATGAACTTAAAGCCCATCAACTCGAAAATGAGTTTCTTACATTGGACCTCAATAATTTTTCTTGCATTGAAGATTTTTTGTCCAAATTCAAGACCCTTAGACTTCTCTTGGAAGGTGTTAAGGTTAAGAAAAAAGATAGTAACCTTATCTATTCCATTCTTACTAAGTTCGGACTAGCCTACTCTGTGTTTGTTTCCACCTTCCATTCTACAAGAGAACCCTTCATTTCTGAAGGACAAACCTACAAGTCCCCTTCCTTTGATTCATTTTTTGATTCTTTAATAAGAGAATAGGAAAAAATCTTACACCTTGGTCTTCTTAATCTTGGAAACTCTTCTAAGAAAGTGTTAGCCACCCAGCAGTAACCAGATTCAAAGAATCCTAAGAAGTTGTATCCTAAAAGGAATGGTCCTAAACCAAACAACGGTCCTAAGCAATTTCAGCCTCAAAATTAAAAATCATTTCAACAAAATGATAAGACAAATAAAACAAAGGGAAGAAGACTGATAGACATTGCCACTTTTGTAGTCGAGATGGCCACTTAGAATCCAAATGCTTTAAGAATATGGAAGCCTTGGAATTAGCAATGAAGAAGCATAACATCCATTTGGAGCACTCTTCACCTTCAACTTCATCTTCAGGAATAGCACTTTCTGCATGTGGTTTTCAAGCGTCTCGGTCTGGTTATGCACTAAATCATGAAACTCACAGAAGCCTCAAAGACAAAATATGCACTAAATGTATCTTCTTCTTCTCATTCTCATGAGTGGTTCATTGATTCTAGAGCTTCTTATCACATGGCCAAAAACAAAGTCATGTTTTCTTCTTTAAATGATTGTAACACTAAAAATATATATGTTGGTGATGATAGATCTCTTATTGTTGTAGGGACTGGAACTATTCATATAGACAATGGTCAATTTAATGATGTATTATGTGTTCCAACCTTATCCTGCAACCTTCTATCTGTATATCAGATAACTCATTCAGGTGAAGGTAAAATCGTTGAATTTTCACCTCACGATCTTTTAATTAAGGACCTAAGAGATCCTAGACAGATTTTAGCTACTGGCATTGCTGATGATTCTACAAGGTTGTATAAGCTTCACAACTTTGGGTCATCAAATCCTCCCTAGTATTTGTTGCACATAACAATGAAGTGAGAAAACTTTGGCATGAGCGATTTGGTCACTTAAACTATCTCTCTCTTCAGAATCTATGTAAAGAAAATATGGTGACAGGTCTTCCAATGGTATCTTGCAGAGATGGTGTTTGTTCTGGATGTGTACTCAGAAAACATCATTGGGATAGTTTTGAAAAACATGCCTCTTGGCACGCCTCAGCCCCTTTACAACTTGTGCATATTGATTTATGTGGTCCACTTCCAGTTTTTTCATTCTCTGGCTACAAGTATTTCTTAACTTTCATTGATGATTTCTCCAGACGCACTTGGGTATACTTCTTAAAACTCAAGAGTGAAGTATTTAACATGTTCTTGGCCTTTAAGGTCTTTGTTGAAAAATAATCTGGACATCAAATTCTTAAGCTAAGATCTGATAATGGTGGAGAATATGTTAACAACGAATTCATCAACTTTTGCACTGAGAATGGAATTCAAATGCAACATACGGTTCCATATACTCCACAACAAAATGGTGTAGCTGAAAGGAAGAATCGCACCTTAAAGGAAATGGCTAATTGTATGCTTCAATCTAAAGGACTTGGTCTTAATTTTTGGGCAAAAGCAATTAACTATGGAAATTACATAATAAATCATACTCCTACTAAGGTTTAAAGGCATATCACTCTAGAAGAAGCATGGAGCTCAATTAAACCAGATGTAAGTCACTTTCGTGTTTTTGGAAGTGAAGCATGGGCCCATATTCCAGATGAGAAACATAAAGCTTTAGAACCTAAGAGTGAAAAATGTATTGTTGTTGGATATTCTGAAGATGTCAAAGGAAATAGACTTATTACATGGGCTTGCAAGAAACAAGGTGCCATTTCTCTTTCTTCAGCAGAAGTAGAGTATCTTGGTGCTGTAGAAGCTAGTAAGGAAGCCTTGTGGCTTCGTCAGATCCTGACATAGTTTGGCTTTCAACAGTAGCATCCGACTACACTTTGGTGTGATAATCAAAGTGTCATTCAGTTATGCAAAGATCAAGTCCAACATCAGCGCAGCAAACACATTGAACTGCACATGCACTTCATCAGAAAGCTCATTCACGACCATGTTCTTGAAGTGCAATATTGTTCAACAGATGATCAAGTCGCAGACATCTTTACAAAGGCTCTCACAGAGGAAAAGTTTACTAAAATTCGATTTATGGTTGGAGTTCAGGAAGTTGTCACTAAGGGGGGATAGGCTCTAGTGCCTCCTTCCTTCTCCTATTGTGTCATGTTTGTACATCCTTCAATCCTATCCCAAGTTGCTCTTAAGGGGGGATGTTAGGATATTCCGACACATAGGAATTAGTTAAGTATAACTTGGTCTAATATAGAGTTAGGTAAAGTGTGTTTTTTTACTATGTACTTTTTCTAACCTACAATCTGATGGTCACGATATGTAGTGATCCGATGGTTCATTCTCTGCTCGGTATTACCAACACTCGATCCGTGGCTTAACGCCCGATTGGTCCATGATCTCTATTTAAAGAGCATGGAGGGTCATTTGTAGGGTAACCGTTCATGAGAGAAGCTTATGTAAATTTTCGTTCTTTTATTAATAAGTTGCTTGAAGTGGTCGCGTTGGCTCACACCGTGGACTGTTTCCCTCTCTGAGGGTTTTAACCACGTCAACAACAATGGTGTATTGATCTGTGATCTGTTTATGAGCGGTGTTCTTTGGTGTTCTGTTTGAGGAACTTACCCTGTAAATTCTTATAGAAGATGACAAGTTCAACAATAAATTTGAAATCTTTCATATATTGGATGGTATTTCAATAGTCACAGATCACCATGTGAAAAAATAGGTATTGTTTATATGGGTAAGACTTCATACAAACAAGGTGCAAGCTTTAAGTCACCAAAAAATAAATTTGATGAAAATTTTCAAGGCTATGCTAATATTCTTCAATGCCTTAATCACACTAATAGAAAGGAAATAAATTGGGATTAGTTTCGAATAAATACTACACCAAAAAAATTTATTATGGTCTCAAGGGATCTATACACAACACAAGAAACAATCTAATAAAAAACAATAAATAACATAAAAAGCAATGATCAATAAATAAGTG
The DNA here is from genome assembly GCA_031772625.1 of Pinus tabuliformis. Classification (NCBI taxonomy): domain Eukaryota; kingdom Viridiplantae; phylum Streptophyta; class Pinopsida; order Pinales; family Pinaceae; genus Pinus; species Pinus tabuliformis. Next base: position 85,359,320 of record CM062805.1, on the reverse strand, counting down.
AATCTTAAAAAAAAACAACTTCAAAAGAATTGTTTCATCAAGGAAATCCTTCTCAACTAGGTGTCAAATCATATTTATTGTTTTTTTTTTGGGCCCATAAAACAATGGAATGTAGAGTGTATACCAAAAATAATTATATATATGAAATAAACCCTTAATTATGTATGTGAAATAGAGAAAAATTGCATGCAAACTAGTGATCCTAGTGGCTACATGAGTAGAAATCATAATTCATTCACACCCATATTCAAGTACATTATAGAATGCTACAAATTCCAAAATTTTGGGCATATATCATGTTAGTACAAAATAAGTAATAAATGGTTTCATAAACAAATAAAGGAATAATATGTTTCTATCAAACGTAAATAAAAATACATGAATATATGGAAGAGAAAATAACAACAAAATAAATGTGTTGAGTTAACTGCTTGAGAATTTTGTTGCATGTGAAACTATGCAAGTTACAAAATATTGTAGCATTGTTTAAAGCAAAGAATGATTATTGAAGTAGGCTTGTGGATGAAAAAATTAAATATTTTGTTCAGTTTAGGAGGAATGAGAAAGAGTGGTTGTATCAAAGATGTGTGTAGTAGAATACGGAAGGCTACATTTATTACACGGTTACGTGTCAAGGCAAGTTAGAAGAAATGCCCTAGAGACCTAGAGGGTTGGGATAGAGATAAATCTGATGATGGTTTTGCGACGTACGACCATGAGGTGGAATCATTGTATGATGGGTTGAGGTGGATGGCCATTGGATTCCTTGGATGAGTTTTTATTAATGTGTTCTATGAGATCCACATTCATGCTTGGTGTTAGGGCCTAAATATACCTTAGGCTGAGAAAGGTAGGATCTAGGGTAACATCAAGCCATGCTTAACCTGGTAGCTAGCCCTACCAGGTTGGGAGAGGGCTCTCTCCTTGTCAATCTCAGAAAAGATGGCCTATGAAGCTTGAGATGACTAATGTGATGACTGATTTTGGGCTAGGTATGTGTACAGAGGTGTTTGATTGAATTTAATGATGTTTTGTTGGCTCAAATGTGAAAGGCAGATTTAGGTCCAGTGAATGAGACTCAGTTTTGCAGAGATCTCTATGGGGTAAGGTAGGCAAGTGATTTGGTACTTCAAATTAACTGAGATGGAGAGATTTTAGATAGGTGAGGAGTTGGAGAGGGCATGAAAAACTCAAGGATCCTCTTCAAATAGCTGAAAACATAGATAACTAAACAAACCCTAGGTAGAGCACTGTATTTTCAATGTATTCTACCTTTTATCCTTGTTTTATTTAGTTAAGATGAAACAAAGAGATATCATGACATACATAATGTTAGCCTCCTATTGCAACAGGTTTTCATATTTCATGATTGACATTTTTACATGCCAAATATGTCATACTTTGCATGCTGCAATGCTCCATATTTCCTAAAAGAGGCCAAAGAAGAGGCCATGAAAGTGTGCCAGTCTAAATGCCATTGTTGTATTCCAATTTTCATGAGTTATTCCTTTTTTGAACAATTTTCTATTAAGAGAAGGCCAAACAACTTAATCTTGGCTTGCCTAGGTTTCAATTTCTTGTTTTAGAATATTGAGAATGAATATCTGTCCAAACAGTTTAATCTTGGCAGATTTGTAGATAGGTAGAGAAACAAAGGAGCCCAACTGCTTAATCTGGGCCCTTGGAAGAAATAAGTGTAGATTTATATAGGAGGGCAATTAAAAGAAAAAAGCAATCAGGGTTTGCAAGTCTAAGTGCACCCTTCCTGAAGTAACAAAAAAATGCTAGGTGTATTAAGCTGGGTAGGTAGCCTGGGGTTGCAGAAGCTAGATTTTCTTCAGTTTTGGCCTTGACAAAGAAAGCTCATCTCATCAGTGGCAGAGCTACCAAAGTAGTGTTTTGATGGCAGAATTCTGGAGGCATGTCTAACTCCCCCTTCTTCTCATTTCCCAAATCACTCACTAACTTCCCTGAAAGGGTCAAGATCTGCTTGATACCTCTTAGTTTCATCATTTTCCATATCATTTGCCTTGATAAAGATCTGCTTTTCTCAAGGCATGTTCATACTTCCTCTATGGATCATTTCCCCCCCCTATTAGCCTAAGATTCACATACTTAGTGCTTTCTTATCACTTGTCATATTAACTACTGATTTTACTAGGTAGCTCCCTATCTATCTCCCCTTCCCCTACTAAAACTATGTTAAAAAACTCCCCTATATACATATTCCCATCCCCAGGCACTATAGCCCTATTTTATCAGTTTGGGAAATGTTAAGTCCATTTGGGGCTTAGCATTAGCCTTCCATGCCCTAACCAGGAGTTAGTCTGACACCTGGTCACCCTAACAACCATTTCCCCCTAAGTCCCAACCCTACAATACCCATTCTGTGCCCTTATCCTAAGGTCACGCACATAAATATATTTCCCCCCGCTTGCAAAAAACCCAAAACCCACATTTCTAATGATTAAAACCCCGCCGTGCCATATAAAAACACATAATTAAATATGCGTGGGCCCGTCCCTAACTGTCCACCGCCTTACTCGTGTTGCCGACCGTCAGATCTGGCGCGCCTAAGATCTACGGTGGGCGGGCCTTTTTGTGCCCCGATGTGCCGAGGGTTAACGCCCTCGAGATGGGCGGTTTTCCCGTCGTACTCCCGCCACGCGTCATCCTCTCGGCTGTGGCAGAGCCCCCTCCTCCTATACCACTTGCGCATAAAAGCGGTGCGCCCGAAATCGGATACCGCCTTCCCCCTCCTGCGTCAGCGCCACGTCATGCTAACGTCACCATGCCGCGTCAGCCTCCTGCCATCGTGTCCCTACCATGTCACCGCCACGTAACCTCCTCCATCGTACCACCACGTCACCCGTCGTACTACTGACGTCACCCTGCCACGTCACCCGCTGTACTAGGTCCCACCGCATGATGTCATGCTAACGTCACCGTCAAAAAGCGCGAAAGGCACAAATCGCAACCTAGGAAGCCCGAAATCAAAATCTGAGGCAGTTTTTCATGCACGATTAGCACCTAATCGCGCATGGCTATGGGAAATAGGCCAAAATGGAAATCCCTTTCGTAGCTCGGCTCCAGCAAGCCCGAAAGGCGCCGAATGACATGAATTTCTTTGCGCAGCATTCAGAAAGGGGAAAACATAGTTTTAAAAGCAAACAAAGGGCCGAACAGTAGCCATGAAAGGTCGATGCAAAAATTTAAAGAGTATCAGGAGTGAGAAAGGCGCACATTCAGTTCCAAAGCATATCCAGGAAGCGGCAAAGAGTATGAGTCGAATGTTTTAAATGAAAACCTTTATTCGCAATGCAGGTGGGCATTGAATGACCTCCAACAAAGTCAAAGAAAGCAGTAAAGGCTAATCAAGGCTCTCCCATCACAGTTAATGCTCCTCAGAACCACTCAAGAGCATGGATCAAAACCCAAAGCACAGTTATGGCTAAGTGATCAGCACAGAGTCATAAAGACAACACATTAAACTCATTTTGGTACAGCTGCACCCAGCGCAGCTCGAGGATATTTTCCCGCATTTATTTCAGACATGTATTAGGTTAAAGACACTTATTACAACAGATCTGTCTGAGATCTGATCTTTATAGATATTTTACTTATAAAAACCACCCTAATTCACTGTTAAAGGGGTTGGTTGGTTGTATAGCTCCAAGAGAGACTCGCTCTGTATACCTGATGTTTTACTTAATCAAAGACTGCTGAAAAGCTTGGAGGAATGACTGTGTGCTGTGTATGAATGTTTTGAAGAATTGAATGTGGAATTCTTGTGCTGCAACATGACTCAATAAGTGTTTCTTACCTTTGTTCTTCATTGATGTATCATCCAAAATAGCAGAAAGAATGAATAGTTTAGAATTGGTTTAATTGCCCTCTATGCTCAATTTCTGTTGTTTCTATATATTTTCATCTGAATTAGAAATGAATATGAATTCCCTATGGCTCATATTTCCTGTAATTCATTCATGTTTGGCAGTTATCTAGGGATTCTTCACCGCTCCAAGATAGAGCTCATTCACCTTCCCTCTGCTAAGCTGAACGAGAGATTCTTAACTGCCTCTCATTCCTAGCCTTCACTCCATCCTTTAGCTTGAAAAATTGTTTCATGTGTAGCTAGCTTGCTCCATATTCCCTCTTGTGACAAAGAAAACGCACCAGCAGTCCTACTCCTTGACTCCACGCCCAATGGTTCTAAAACGTTCATGCTATCCCTGCCTCTTTACTTGAAAGCATCATCCATCCCACCAAAATCAAAACAAAACCCCTTGTACCCAATAACTAGCCTAAAATCATTATCAACAAAGCTAAAATCCTAAAGAGAGAGCCCTCTCTGACTGCTGGTGGGCTAGCACCTGCAGTCCAAAGATTGGTTTGTGGTTACGTCAGTTATATCCCTCAAGGAGCTAAGGGACAACCTGAGTGATAACATAATGGCGACTCCGCTAGGGACCTTCCTCGGTTAAATCTCGCAAATCAAGTTGGAAAGATCCACTGGGAAAAATAATGAATTTCCCAATTGCTGCATATTCTTTAAAATTACAGATGAAGCCTGAATGTCAGCTAGGAAGCCTTTGAAACTGTGCTTGCTTTGCATTCATAGGAGTAAGCAAATGCTTCTTCAGTTCAACTTCGTGCTAGTTTAAGTTATAGATAGCTATTCAAAAATTTGATCAGTTCCTTGCTAATTCTAAAAAAAAAATCACAAAAAATACCAAAACAAGTTCAGAATCTGGCTCCCAAAAGGAATTCACAGTATACAAGGTCAAATCCAGACCCAAACCCTTCAGCTGTTTTTGACAATCCCAACTTAATCCCAAAGATTCTTAGGAAACAAGAAGATTTTGCTGATAATAGTCCTGAAGCAGTTCAGCCAAGATGTGTTCCAACCCTTGTCAAGGTTTTATTTCATTCAACCCCCACTTCCCCTTGTTCATCATCCAACTCTCAAAGCACTCCTTCCACACCTCCATTTACTGCACATACTCCCCTGATCTCTGTTGTTACAGCTGTTCCGCTATTCCTATTATTCCACTTACCTCCGTAAACATGGCCAATAGATATGCACCCCTGCAGTTACCCGCTAATCCAGGGGCTATGCCTCAGGATTATCAAGCTAAAATCACATACTTTGATGGAATTGATTCTTGCACAACCCTTCAGCATACAAAGAAGATGCAAGACTATTTTGAGAACTACAAGATAGATGACGATAGTGTCAGAATGAAGATTTTTGTCCAAAGTTTGACAGGTGATGTTAGAACTTGGTTTAGAGCACTCACAGCCAATTCCATAGCAGACCTATAAGCCCTATACCAGTCATTTATCAATAGATGGGAGAAAAAGAAAGACCCCTTACACATATTATCTGAATATGACACCATCAAAAGAGGCCCTTAGGAATCTGTCTTGGACTATTGTGCAAGATTTAATAATATTTATAATGCAATACCACAGAACTTGAGACCTCCACTTGATCTTGCTTTGTATAAATTCCCTGATGGTTTTGACGCTGACATGGCTTATCAGTTAAGGGAAAGAGCCCCCTAGACCCTTGTAGACATGCAAAATGTTGTTGTTAGCGTAGAGGCAAATCTAATTGCCAAAAGAAAGATAGCTAGAACTGAGAGAAGAACCACCTTTAAAGAGGAACCCTCAGCCTTAGACCAAAAGCTGGATGCTATTATCACTGGCATGCACAGGCTGGGAGACAATGTAGAGAGTGTTGAGAGGAAATCATCATGGGAAGGACAACAACCCAATACCATAAGAAACCCAAATTTCTGGAAAACTCAGAATACAAATGCTGGTAGGTCTAGCCCAGACCATGACGTAAGGCCTCCTTTTCATGAAAATTATGCTGAGGCATCTACATCTAGCGAACAGATGGAAGATACTCACATGAACTTGGTGGATTTGAAGGCTGAGCAACAAATTTTCCTAACTCAACAACACCAATATGAACATGACCTTAATCAATTTCAGACTAAGTTTGGTGAGTCTTTTGAATTTAAACAGGGCTATGATATTGTTGTGTATGAAGTCCATAAATAATATAAGCTGAGGACAAGAACCATAGATGTGCCTAAAAAGGTTAAGGCAAATGATACGAAGCAGCCGAAGAAAATTAAAGAAAAGGTTGCCTTCATGGAAACTGCTGGTAAAACAGTCCCTAATCCAAAGGATGTCACGATAGAGGATATAACAGAAATGCAATCTTCTAATGATCAGCCTCTGTCACCTTCTTTCTCCAAAGAGAATTTGAACAGCGTTCCATAAAGCCCTCCTAAAATTGAAAAACCGCAAGCAAGTACTTCCCTTAACGCTGACAAACAAGACCAAACTGCTGATACTCCAATAGAAAAAGGGAAGCCTGCCTCCCAAAATACTAAAACCCAATCCGAAAAATCATTTGACTTAGAGGCAGAAATATGTAAACTCAAGATTTCCATCCCCTTATCTGAACTTGTCAAACATGAAGTGTATAGGAAACAAATTCAAAGATCACTTCAAATGCTAGAGGTTAAGGATGATGTGAATGTTCTTGATGATCAGCCTGAACTGTTGTTCTGTCCTGAAGTTCATGGAAAATCAACTTATGGATCTGTTCTACCTTTTTATGTCAGTTTACACATACATGACAAAGTCTTGCATAATGCTATGTTTGACTCAGGTGCCTCACACAACCTTATGCCCAAAGCTGTAATGGAAAAACTCAACCTTGATGTCACAAGACCCTACAAAGATCTATTTTCCTTTGACTCAAGTCAAGTCAAGTGTTTAGGCCTTATAAAAGACTTATGTGTCTCCTTAGTCCAATATTCCAACAAGACTATCCTCATGGATGTGGTGGTTGCTGACATTCCACCAAAGTATGGTATGCTATTGTCAAGATCTTGGGGAGCAAAACTCCAAGGATCCCTCCAATTAGACCTCTCTTATGCCACTATATCTATCTTTGGGCAACCAAAGAGACTATATAGAGAAACACTGATGAAGTATGTGGTAACTAGTGAGGATAAGCCCCAAAATTTTCCTATACACTCAATCCATTCAGATATGGATTCTTTTGTTCTATTTAATGATGAAACAAATACTCTCACTGATGACAAGCCCTTGGCTTTAGAACTGAACACACACACCAATGAAGAATTGGTTGCCCATACTGATGAAATTGTCAAAAAAATCAATGAAACCAGCATACAAGAAAAACCTCCCCAAACAGAAATTTCAAATCTGCCCAATCCTAAAGTGACTGAAACTCTTGATACTAACCACAAGCAAGAAATCACATGGTACTTAGAGTTTGATGGCTCTGTTAACAAGTTAGGAGCAGGGGCAGGTGTTTGGATTCACAATACACATAACAATCATGTAGAAGGTCATGCCTACAGACTAAATTTCAAATGCACTAATAACATGGCAGAGTATGAGGCTCTCATTTTAGGCCTTAAACTGCTCAAAGCTCTAGGAGCTGCAAGAGTGTCTATTCTAGGTGACTCTGATTTAATCATACAACAAATGAAAGGCAACTTTGTTACCAGTGACAATAGCATGAGGGCCTATAGGACCGCTACTATTAATATACTCAATGCATTCACTGAATCCAAGCTTGCCAAGATTTCAAGAGATCATAACATTCATGCACACAGCCTAGCCACTTTTGCTAGTACATGCAAGTTTCCCTTTGAGCCAAATCACTATTTTACTGCTGAGATAAAACATAGGACTGCTATCCCAAATAATGTTAAAGATTGGCAAGTGTTTGAAAGTGATGCCCAGTTAACAACTTCCTCACTCTTGAGCATGAGTTTTCAAATACTAACATTGACATGAACGCTCTGACGGATGAACAATAGCAAACAAATCAAAATCAGCAGGCTGTAACCGCTGTAGCAGCCAAGTAAATCCTAAACCCAACTATTTTTGACAATGCAAACATAGAAGAGCTGAAACATATGCATTTGGAGGATATAGTAGAAACAGAGGCCGAGATCGTTGATCTGAAAGATAACTTTCTCCCTGCTGGCCTCACTCCATTAGAAGATATGTTTGATGCAAATGATGTTCCCAAAAAGCCAAAAATACAGCCCCTAAACACTGTTGTAGAAGAACACAACATTGGGACAGCAGACAAGCCCAAAATGATCAAAATATCTCAAACTTTACCACCCGATCAAAAACCCAAATATATTGATTTGTTCAAAGAATTTCAAGATGTATTTGCTTGGAGTTATGAGGACTTGAAGTCCTATGAAACCTCAGTGATCCAACACACCATTCCCTTAAAACCAAACCAAAAGCCCTTCAAATAGAAACTTAGAAGAATCAATCCTGTACTCCTTCCCTTAATTGAAAAGGAAGTGAAAAGGATGTTTGAAGCAGGTATTATAGCACCCATCAGATTCTCTGAATGGGTATCCAATCTTGTTCCCACAAGAAAAAAGACAGGTGAGATTAGGCTATGTGTAGACCTAAGAAACTTAAACCAAGTCTCCCTAAAAGACCACTACCCCTTGCCAAAAATGGATCACATCCTACAAAGAGTAGTGGGGTCATCTAGAATCTCTTTACTAGATGGCTTTTCAGGTTTTAATCAAATACTGGTTCACCCGGACGACCAAGACAAGACAGCCTTTACCACACCATGGGGAACATTTAAGTATGTGAAGATGCCTTTCAGACTTAAAAACACTGGTGCTACCTTTCAAAGGGCAATGGATATTGCATTTGCCAAGGAAATACATGATTTCCTAGTTGTCTACCTTGATGACTTAACCCCTTTCTCCAAATCCGATCAAGAGCACCTAAAACATTTGAGGCAAATATTTATAACATGTAGGAAATATGGCATTTCCTTGAACCCCAAGAAATCCCTCTTTGGCCTTGAAGAAGGCAAACTCCTAGGCCATATCATCTCAAAAGACGGTATTAGAATAGATTCGGAAAGGATCCAAGCCATCCTCCAAATCCCATATCCAAGAAGCATAAAAGAATTGCAAGCATTCCTTGGAAAAATCAACATCTTAAGAAGATTTATTCCAAACCTAGCCGAGCTAATAAGACTATTAAGCAACATGTTAAAAAAGGATGCTAAGGTAAAATGGTCTCTTGAGACCAAGCAGGCCTTTGGGGGTATTAAAACTGCCTTAACCCAAGCCCCTGTCCTCACCAGTCCGCAATTTGACAAAGATTTCATCATATTTTCATTTGCATCTGAGCACACGATAGCTGCTGTCCTTTTGCAAAAGGATGATCAGGGAGCTGAAAAGCCAATTGCATTTTTCAGCCGAGCCTTAAGAGATGCACCTTTGAAATACCAAATCATGGAGAAGTAAGCCTATGCCCTTGTTAAAGCAATCAAACATTTCCGAGTTTACGTTTTGTATTCACATGTGATTGCCTATGTCCCAAATGCTGTTGTAAATGACATATTAACCCAAGAAGGGCTAGAAGGCAAAAGATGCAAATGGATTGCTAACATCCTTGAGTATGACATAGAAATTAAACCAACCAAGCTCATAAAGGGACAAGGTTTAGCCAAACTGATGTCCGAAACAAACTTTCAAGCCCTAGACATCAACCAACTGGACAATGAACAGAAGCTGGTGACTCCACAAATCAGTGAAACCTTTTTGCAATCCCCATGGTATCTTGATATATGCTTTGTATTGTTAAACCTGTTTTCTCCCCCAGGATTGTCCAGAACCAAGAAAAGATTTTTAAAAATGAAGGCTTTAAAGTTTTGTGTCATAGATCGTGCATTATTTTGGAAAAATCATGAAGGTATATTGCTTAATTGTTTAACCATGAATGAAACTAACAATTTCATGAAAGAATTCCATGCAGGGGATTGTGGAGGACATCTAAATTGGAAGGCCACTGCTGATAAAATTTTAAGGGTTGGTTTCTATTGGCCCTCTCTATTTGCAGATATAAAGAAGTTTGCTATCTCATGTCATAAATGCCAAATCTTTGAGGGAAAAATAAAGTTGTTACCCTTGCCCCTTAAGCCCATCTCAACCGAGAAACCTTTTCAACAATGGGGTCTTGATTTCATTGGAGAGATCCACCCCTCTTCCTCAGGCCAACACAAGTGGATTTACGTGGTCAACAATACAGTGAGCTCGGGACGCTTCTTTCTAAATCTTAAATCAAACTAAATAATTCATTTCATTAGGTCTCAGTGGATGTTAACCATCATCATCATCATTATCATCAATATTTTTAATAATAGTCTCAAATTAAAAATTGAGATTCATCTCTAAATTAATTATGTTTTATTAAATTGATTAATTGAAATTGATTATGTCTTATTAAATTGATTAATTGAAAAAAATTATGGTTTTTTAAGTATAGTATTAGAAAATCATATATTGTAAATACTATTTACAAATTAAATATATTTATACATAAAATATATCTATAAATATTAAATTGAGGTAAAACAAAATATATATATATATAATAGAATTTAGTTAATTTATAAATTTTTTAATTTTAAAATATAAGATAAATTATTAATAATTGTTTTGGTATTTATTAATATTTACTGACTATTTAATTTATATGACTACAGTAACATCATATGATAACAGTGTAATAATAATAGAATTTAACATCTCACAATGTTATAATAATAAAATTTAATTACTTTATATATTTTTTAATTTTAAAATATAAGATAGATTATTAATAATTGTTTTGATATTTATCATATGACGACAGTAATATTACGATGTATTCCCATCCTATTTTCCAATTTAAACTAATTCTATAACCCAATTATGCAAATAAGTTAACATAAATCTTAATTCTTTTATTATTCACCTCTCAATTCAACTTACCGAAAATTCTCTTTATCCTCCATCCTAGTGAGGTAAATAATTTATCATAAGTATTAATTGTTTTATCATTCCCATGTCAATTATCATACTTAGAATCTTACTCTGTGGGCCTCTGGACAGCTAGTACAGTTTCTGGATATTGTTCTCTTATTCACGTCACATTTTTGCATCAATAATAATATTTATTCTTTATTCTTTCTGTGTCTGAACATCTAACACAAGAACAAGAATAAAAGGGAGAACAGCTTCCATTTCAACTCTTAGAGAAAATAAAACCTGATATTGAACACACACATGATTCTTTACACTACATAAAATTCTTTTATTCCTCTGGAATATAAACCTGTTTCTCTATGATACTGAAAGAAAAAAAAAATACTCCTGTGCAATATAAAATATATTTAAAAGTAAAGACGTTCAACATTATAGCCACCATCTTCGAAGTAGTTACCATCCTCGAAGAAGTTATCGAATTGTGGATTTTGTTAATGATTCCGTAACTTCAATGCCTATTTATTTAATATCTGCACTCAATCTGTTGACTCATTTTACGTTTGATGTTTTATTATTATTTTAACTACTTAAGATGAGATAGCATATTAATGGTGAGGTGTAAAAATGTGAGACAATCAAAGTGCATAAAAAAACTCTAGAATTTCATGATCGGAACCTATAGCTTACTGCTACTAGTGACTAAAACGTTTGATATTATAGTTATGATATCATTATTTATACAATAATATCACTATTTATGGGTAATGAATATATAACATTTATGGTAGTGTAAATTTTTTTTGTTATTTATTTTTGTGGTGAAAGATTTGGTAAATTTAGGTAAAAGTTTTTAAAGGGCTAAAGTTTATTTATTTATTTTTTAAATGTTGTGACAAGTCTAGGAATTACAAAACGCTGCCTAAAAAGAAAATTTCTAATTTCCAAGTAGTCTCATACTTCCTCTTGCTATAGAGATGAAAACATGTATGTGGGGGAAAGGAAACTAAGAGAGGAAAGCGAGAAGAGAGACTCCCTAGGCAAATGAAAAAAAAACCTTGTGTACGATGTTGCCAAGGTGAAGCAGAAAGCTGCTAAAGGGTGTTCTTGATCTTGTTAGTGGAAACCCTGAAGTTTGAATGGGATGGAACGGGAGTCTTGAGGTCTAGGAATAGACTACTATCTGCTAACTACTCTAAAAATCGAAGAGGCTCTGGAGGGTTTGGAGGTAAGTGACAATCTCACTGGTTGGGTGGAGTTTTCTTCGCAGTAGCATTCCCTGACGGGTTGGACTTATACAAATAAGTATTTTGAAACTGCAAACTAATGGTAGTTTTGAACTTATGCAAATAAGTATTTTGAACCTGCAAACTAACGGTAGTTTTGTTTTGAAAGAAATATGTATTTATATATTTTTCCTTTTAGTTAAAATGGGAGTGAAATGTTAAAGTTGTGATTGTTTTGAAAGAAGTATGTATTTATATATTTTTCCTTCAGTTAAAATGGGAATGAAATGTTAAAGTTGTGAAAGGAAAGATTTGATTCTCTGTTTTGTTGGACTAGAATAAAAGAATAACCTTTTGAAACCGTTAAAATAGCATAAAGAAGTTAAATTAGCTAATAAGTGAGTTCTTCTACCATGCGAAATGTATGTATATTACTAGAGTGGTTGATCTAAGATTGATATTTGAATAGGTGTGACCCTTTGGGAAAGGGAATGAAGCTTGACAACAATAGAAATTAAATTATTTGTAAGACAGACACAAGATTACAGTGAAGCTTGACAGCAATAGAAATTAAATTATTTGTAAGACAGACAGAAGATTACAGTTAGAAACCCTAATAGGCAAGGAATGAGATTTTCCCCAGTCGTTCAAGATCAGATTAGTACCCTGGGCATATCTAAACCGACAGTTTGGGCACAGTTCTAGCCTTGGTTTGACTATTGTGTTAATGGTATAATAATAATAATAATAAATTAAAAGAAAATTTATCATCAACACTCCTAGGAAATAAACCATTTGGTTCTTTAAACAATTCTATGTAACTGAGCTAGCAATATTATCCCATGAAATCATAACAGCCTAAACATTTAATATTTAATTGGAACAAAGTAATTACAGGTCTTATAAATAAACACAGTCCAACAATCGAGTAATACATCAACGAAAATAATTATGGCCGTGAATATAAATGACGGTAACTAAGAAAACAAGTCTCTTTGATGAGGCTTTGAAGTTTCTGTCGATTCAATGGTTTTTGGCCGGGGTTGACAGCTCTACACAGTTGGATCTCGGAGGTATAGAAGCCTCTAATCCCTGATGCAAGTAATATCTACCCCTGTGCTAAGGGTTTCTTTATAGTAGATTTTGAAAACCCTAAAAGCAAACAATGTATTCTAGATTTGGGCCATTGGTTTTGGGAAAAATCAGGGCTATTCATGAGGCCATGGAACCCATCATTGGATCCCTCAACAACAGTGATAACCTCAGCACCAATTTGGGTGAGATTACCAAAACTACCCTTGCATCGAATTTCTCTTCGCTAAAAGCTATTGGAAATGCAATTGGAAAATTTTACTTTAGGTGCCCAGAAATAGAGGAATACGCTAAGACCACCTATGCAAGCATCTGTGTGGAAATGGACTTCAGGACCGGATTCCCAGCTGAAATACACCTAACAAGTAAAAACTATGTGTGGAACCAGAAACTAGATTATGAAAGTGTACTCTTCAGTGTCGATCCTGCTTTGAGACAGGCCACCTAGCCAAAAATTGTCCAAAAGCCTCCCAGAAAAATTTCTGCTAGAAAAAATTACCACAGATCTACATGGTGGGAAGGATCACAAAAAGAACACTACACTGTCATCAAAGAGGAATACTCTCCAGAAAACTCTGAATCACAAGAAATCGGGCAAGAAAGAAACAACTCTCAAGACAAGTAGGGGGAAAGCCCCACCCAACAACAAAAGAGTGAACTCGAGAACCCCTCAAGCATCAACAGTTATGAGAACTCGAATAACGCACAAAATAAATCTTCAATTAACAGCAAAGCAGATCTCCTAGACCAAACTTCTTCTCCGACTATCTTCAAAAGGACGAACACAGTAGATCGCGAAGCTAAGACACCAATGTCCTAAGAACTAGAAGAGATGAAGGAGATGCAAGATAAATATAGTTGGAAGACCGTAGAGAAAAAAAAAAAAGAAAGCTACAACACCTATCTCGCCAATAACAATTAGAAACTAAGAAAATTATAGGTCCGATAGACCAATTTGATCTCAGTGCACGTTAACCACCACCATCATCATCATCATCATATATCAACTACATTTATTAATATAATTTTTCTAAATTTTATAATATTATAAACCATGTAACTTTCAACGATACCCTTAAACCCTATACCCTATACCGACGAGGGGCTTCAAACCTATTGTTTATCTCCATCTTTTATTATAAAATATAATATTTATATATAATATATTATATCAACCAAATACGATTTAATAATATATAAACCAAATATTATATATTATTTAGCTCTGCTGTTTATTATAAAATGATCATTGGCCTACGCTATGAGCATGTAGTAACGAGGGTGTTGAACCTATAGACCATATATTATATTAAGTAAATCAAATGAACAATAAGCTTCACGGATAAATTAAATTTACGATAATAATAATAATGTTATTACTATGTTATTAACGGTAATTGATACGTGTTCATTTGCAACATTCTTATATGGCCATTACGTTAATACTAGAAAATCAATTAAAGGTTTCTTTCACTGGTGCATCTAATAAACAGTTAGAATGGCCGACCTCCTACATAGGACATTCCGACCCTTTGCAAAGGACTTAGATACACGAAATGCAATCCCACCTATTATTGCCACGAAGCTATGATGTAATAGTTTAATTGTATAACTGATTTATTTTTTCTAAAGATAAAAGAAATATGAAAATCAGTCAAAGAAACTCTGTAAGATTCCTCTTTACCTGCCAAACAACTGTGTAGACTTTAAAAGACTTCAAATTTCTTAGAACAATGTTGTAATTGTGTACAACCACAATGCATGGGGATGAATCGATAGTGAAATCCTGGGCATGAATCCGCAGTGAAATGAACATTGGGATGGAGATAAAATGGAAATGAGGCACATACGATTATGGTTTAAACCCTCTATCTTATACTATAGTACGCAGGACTCAATCATGGAGCTAATCTAATCAGTGGAAGGGAATGGAAGCGACCTCTCCAACCGGCTTAACAAGTGGTGAAATATTTAATACTTAAATTTAATTTGTTATTATTTCGTTTGAAAATGAAGAATCATTCAAATACGTTCCATCTCATTCCTTAGAGCGTGTATACAACTAAGAATATTTGCTTTACGTAAAATCTTGTTTGTCCATTTAATAAAAAGACAAAACTCTGCAAGTCCAGTTCATTACCAAATAGACATGCCTATCGCATTAAATATAATGCAAATAGATAAAAATACATTTTCATCTAGAAACATTCAAGCAATTATTTTCACATGATGTTGGACAATCCACGATAACTTATATTATTTCTACGCTTCCTTATTACCTGAAAATTACCATTTAGTAAAAGGTATCCTCATAAATAAATTTAATTTAATTTTTTTAACAGGAATAGTTAGTTTTCTATTTAGTGGAACCTCATTCCAAAATAAATACACTTATGAGCGTAAGTATAATGCAAGTGGATATAAAATTACCATTTAGTAAAGGCATCCTCTTTTCTATATATATTAATAAGAATGAATAGTTTTTCGCTTAATGGAATGGATAACTTTATAAATAAAGTTCTTATTATTTCAGTATATGGAACAAAGATTGCATAGATGCCACAAATGTTAGTTTACAACATGTCTGTGTAGACTTGAAACTATGTAGTTTGGGACAGCAAGCATGCGCCACATCACTTGAGCTAAGTTCTTTGGACAATTTAAGAAAAAAGAAGAAATTGTGAATCAAATTTCTATTATATTCTCATGGAAATAGGTAGTACATAATGTTTCTCTATAGCTCCATGAGCCTCATTCCAACCATACTTGTTGGCAATGGGAGCTGGAGTTTTCCAAAGATAAAACCATACAGTCATTATTTCCACCATGCTGAAGATCCTTACAAAAGAAAAAGGAGACAAAATGATCATCCATACTAACAACAATAGATCATGGAGGATGTTGGGGAGGAACTCAAGGAGGTGCAACAAAAAATCCATCACTATCATGCATGTAGAATTCGATGTCTTCAACTCGTGCTTTGAAGTCACTAATATGTTCATTGGTTGGATGTTGGATCTAACGAATATTGTCTAGTTGTTCAAGAATTGCATTCTTGCTTAATTATATATCATTCATGTAAGCTACCAATTCATTTTACTTCTTGTACTTGTGCTCTGAGAGAATGTCCATGTTTCCCTGAATTCTTCTAAGTTGGCTTGCAATGGGTTCCAAAGAAGTTGGAACATCCAATCGTCATGGTGAGTAACTTTGAGCTTGAGCCACCTCCCCTTCACATTCCTCACCTATTGAATTATCTAGAGATGAACTATGACTGTTGGTTGGATGATCTGCAAAGATATCATGACCACCTCCATGGAGTGGTTGCCCTCGTCGGTGTGATATTGCCACCAAATGGTATTGGGTCACAAACTTGATCTAAGAGAGAGCCCTAAGAATCCTATCTGAATAGGGAAAGAAGGCCAACTTGAAGTACAAGGGATCCTTCATTGCCTCTCAGCACTAGACCCACAACAGGAATAAAACTCAAATAGGGAATCCAAAGTCTGACACCTAATTGAATCACTAGAAGATATACCATCAGTAATTGCAATGACTTGCTTCTAGATTCTCACCCCTTTCACCAAGCTAGCCAAAAATGCCAACCACAAAGAATAGACCTCGGGTCAATGACAACATAGGGAAAACTGGGGGAAAAAGATAAAATTAAGATGACATAGACTAAGAAGAAAGAAAAAGGTGGTCATGAGATCAAGGCGAGGAAAAAGAAGAGGAAAATATACGAGTAGAGAGAGAACCAACCAAGAAACTAAGACACCATATTGGGCTTGAGCAATTGAGACCCATTTACACAGACACTAGAAATATGCTTTGAGTAAATTATCGAGTCCACCCTCCTAGGCCTAATTCCACAATGTGCACCTCAAATAGAAATAACCCCAAATGCATCCAAAACCCAAATTAGTAACCATCAAGAGACCTAAAAACAAGACATAAGTTTTACTTGCACCAGACCGAGGTCTAATCCATCCTGAAACCAATGAATGAAATTAATTGAGCTGCTCCCGAATTCCCTCCCAAGCCGCTGCTAGGAAGAAGTCCTCCACTCGGATTTGTGCCAGGGTCCCAAATAGTAATCTGAGAGTCAATACTAAGCCACACTACTACAAGACGGGCGACCATTGCAGTTCGCCATCTAAGCGATCACCTAGGCGATCATGCATGGTTCTCGTCGATGACATTACTTCTCTCCCTATGCCCAACACTCATTGCTCAGGTTCTAGCACTTTGTCCCTTTCCCATAGCTACATTTATAATACAAGGCCTCGCTTCTGGCGAATTTGACTGGTAATAGCATCAGCGCCTTAAACGAAACTTAACTCCAAGAATGTTTTCCACATGTTGTGAGGGGACAACCCCGAATCATGGTTTTCATTTGTTTGCCCAACACCATCATGGGAATTTAAAAAAATATTAACAACAATAACAAAAATATCTTTTATCTTTTTAATTTTTTGGAGATTCAATTTCCCACATAATTTTTTTTAAATAATTAAAAAGAAAAAATTAAAATTATTTTGTACTTTTATCTTCATTTAACATTGGTTTAATTGAAAATCATTATTTGTATTCATTTCTATTTTATTCATTTATGTAATTTTATTTGATTTAGTTTAGAAACATTTATTGTGAATTGTTATAAAAATATAAGAGGACCACATAAAGTAAAAAATATCAATATCATCAATTATTCTAAAAATTCTTGCATGAAACTAGTTCTTAATAATAAATCTATTTTTTTTTGTCTAAATTTAGCTTACAATGAAATCACGATGATCTTGAATAAACTGTAATGAAAATACTCAAAATCTTGGATTACTAAATTCTTTGGCTTGTAAATTACTAACAATAGATCTATTGATGGCCATATGAAGTTTACTATATGATTAAGGAAAGTTTACCATAATTACCTTAACACTTCCACCTTTAAACATGAGTTGTGGAGAACAAATTTCTCCCAATATCTTTGTTAAATCCCATATAAAAAGGTCACCATCAACTAGAATACATCGGTAACCAGTAGTTGTTGTATTCGACAATTTTCTAGGAAACTTTTCTTCATCATGGTTCATCAACCATATCACATCTTGAGATCTCACATTCCCCCCTCAACTTAGAATACAAATACACCTTCCACCCTCATACCTATTCAAGTGGTTCATTCCAAAACTCGATAGAACATAGCTCCATGTGCCACTACATTGTAATACATATGTATGAATAAAAAGTGTCACATCAAACTCACCTCAAACTACAATATGAGTACATCTACCACCATTTTACCTATTCAAATGATTCATTTTGCAACTTGATCCATGATTGCATCTCTATGCATGAGGAGGATGATATTACGTCATGTTCTACCACATTACATCATGTATAGTTGAGTAATAGGCCTTAAAATACCTTGGGAAACGCACCTCAAACTAGCATATGAGTACATCTGCCACCATTTTACCTATTCAAATTATTCGTTCTCCAACTTGATCCATGATTGCATCTCTATGCATGAGGATGATATCATGTCATGTGATACCACATTACATCATGTATAGTTGAATAATAGGCATCAAATCACTTTATTTGGACCTATTTTTCGATGTATTGTTCCTATACACAATCCTCGTCCACTATCATGGCTTAGACAATATCAACCACTTTAATATATGGTTGTTCAAACTGTTGAGATACTTGAGGAGTGCATTTGAGCTTTTGTGATTGATTTCCAAGAGAATGTCTATATTCATAAATTTAGTATTGTACTCGTATACATTCTTCCTATCCCTTTATATGAAGTAGTACCATTAGCTATATTGGTTATGTACATACCTAATAGGATAGAATTGGGAGTTTATGAGATTTTTAAAGTCCTCTCGCTTATTTACTAGGGGATCAATCTAAATGATATTAATACAAATTATGCTTTTCAATTTCCTTCATTTCGATTTCTCACTAGGGTAGGGAATAGCCCTTTAAATGAAATCTATCAAATGATGATTTATGTTTCTCATCTATGTGGTGAATGCTAAAGTAAAATTCTAGCTATTACAACTCGTAATTTAAATTTAAGTCATCATCTCATCCTAATACATATTTATGTCAACCTTCACTTTCATATTGAATAAGGACCATTAATGGGTGACAACACTTGAACTCAACTTCCCTCTTTTGAGTCCTTTCTTATAATCCTTCTCTAGATGATTCTCATCCCATGATATTCCCTTTGATATAACCTGTCAGATGGAACTTCCATCTTCTTTTATTATAAGTTATTCTAGTATAGTCTATATATGGAGATTCATATTTTGGATAATATTTGCAACAAGTTCTTCCAATCTCAGTAGATATTGAGGGTTATTATGAATATATTTGTCATTCATCACTAGGGTTTTATGACTTCCTTATTAATCTAGCTCTTGGATATTCAACAACTTTCCATGACCTTCCCCAAATAAACTTGTTCTTATACATATATGATCAATAAATTTCCATGGATATTCCATTTGATACTTCATCATAATAAATAATATGAAAAGACAACACAATCTATATTGTGAGGCTTAATTTCCTTAACATATAGATTTTCTATTTTTTATTTTTCTGCTTATGTATGTAATAGATAAAATGCAAAAAATAGAGAACAATAAAACACAAACACACACCAACCATAAATAATAAAATATGTGCTATAGAAAACCCTTACAAGAGAAAAACCAACTAGAAGATGAGGCTTCTCTACTCTCTCTTTCTTTAGAGTAAAATTAATGCAAGTAAAAATGATAAGGGACTTTATATAGAGTCTCCTTCAACCCATGGTCTGTTAGGAAGAAACATAGCACTAATTCATTCTTTCATGCTCTCCCACTCTCACTCCCAATTTTTCTTCTCTACTGTGCAATAATATACAATGGAAAATGAATGGAATTCCCTTTTCCTCCTAGTGGCCTAGTCATAACATATACCAATAGCCAGCTTAGGGTCAACTTTCACTCCTTCAACTCTCAAGTAGAGGTACAAATTTGAACCTTCTAGAGTTTTGTTCATAGTATCCACATGGATAGCCCATTTTCCATGAGTTTTAGGGGTCAGTGTGGTATCTTCTTAGATATTGATGCTTAGTCACGATAGGTCAACTTCTAGTAGGCATAGCATTTTCATATGAACTTCCTATATTTATTGCACCATTAGAAAAATATGAGTATATAACCTGAAGAAAGACATATTCACCTCACAGTAAAGGTCATTTAAGGTTTCAAAATGGCCCAAGAATTTTTCAAACACTAATTTTCCATTTTGAACCCCCTCTATAGAATTGTTTAATTAAGTTTATTCTTCCAATTTTTCCACTCGTGAAGCATTTAGATGGATGAAGAATTATATAGTGATCTAATCAAGATTAATCATTCGTCATTTTTATCATTTGAGTTAAATGGTGCAATTGATAATAATAAAAAAGTGACATAGCATTAAACATCATTTCCAAGGCTTTCACCTCTTAAACTAGTATTTCCCAGGAAGTTCACCATCATAAGAGTCTTTTGAATCAAATGCAATGTATTTTTTCTAACAATGAAGTCCACTTAGACTTCTACCCCAACTGCATAACATAGAAAGTCTTGTTTCTTATGAACTATTCAATTAGACCTTCCTTTACTATTTTTATTTAAGCATTTAGTGAATTTTGTAGTAGAACATACTACATATCACTTACAGTAATAACTATGTAGAGTAATTAATATATGACCATATCCATTGGTATTAGTATCATCTTATTGATTTCTCATGATATTTAATAATCCACATAGCATTCATTATAAATGACTTATAGAATAAGACACGGAGGAACCCAATTCCCTACTACCTAATTTTTAAGAGCCTCACATCACAATATTTTAGCTCAAAACCTCCCACTATCACCTTCTCCTAATCCATAGACATTTTAGTGATGCTTAGGTCCCACCTGACTATTATTCAAACCTTAACCTCTTTTTTCTTAAACTCTCTTTAGTTTCCTGACAAAACTCAATATATACACCTACATCCTTATTATGCAACAAGGTGGTGGCTATAGGAGTCATCACTGGCAAGGAATGAAGATGTTGAAAATAAAAAGTTGGGACCAAACCCATGACTTCACGATTACATGGAGAATGTAACTTCCCTCCTATCATGTACTTAAGCCAAATTCCTCGGAACACTGACATTAATAGTCCAATGATGACCCCTCGCTAAGAATATCACAAGTGAAAGACCATGTCAGTATATCTGAGAAAGGATAAAAGGGTTCCATGTGCGCTAAGTTAATAGGTCTAGAAATAACAAAGTCTTCCTCCATCAATCGGAAAATCCCATAAGATAAAAGATGAATTAAAATTATATTGATAACCTGTATTGGGACTTAAAATCAAGAGGATAGGGGATCCAATAGGCCTGCAAATGAATGATAATTGAATTTTAAAAACCCTCCACTATAAATTTCATATGAGAATGTGCTAACAATAAATAAAAGTGAATATCTTTCCATACTTAGGCTTCGATTTCCATTAAAAGTTGTTGAAGACTATGCTTCCTGCATCTATAATGAGTATGATCTTTTGAGTTCTCTATGATCAATATCTTTGAAGGAATGAAATGAAATACAAATTTAACAAAAAACATAGGGATACAACAAAAACTGAACTTTAATTAATAACTAATAAATGATGAAAATTGTTTACATGCAGAATGAAAGTAGACTAGCTCGAGTGATGGTAGCTTATCTCTTATAAGAGATGTGATGGCTACATGCATTTATGAAATGTGTTAAAACGAGGCTATGAGGGATTTTTATCATGAATAAACAATGATAAACCATAAACATCCAGAAAGGTAACCCTAGGAGATGAAGCACCAAAAACGTATGGGCCTTGATGGGTTTAGTTGAAATGCCAACTTCTTCGACTTGTAACTTTGGCATATGATCTCCACTTGGCATGCATGATAATGTGATAGAAATTTCTATCTAAGGAAAATAATTCTCTATTACAAAGATAGAATTTGTCTTACATTTTCTTGTTTCCTCAACTTTGGAAGTTGAGGACCCAAAAACTATAAAAAATAGAAAACTATCAAAATAGGAAATTGTGTACAAAAATAGGAAATTAATAGGAAACATCAATGGGGCTCCAAGTGGAATAGGTGGGTGGCCATTAATATCCACTTCGATTATTATTGCACACTTAGGAAGCAGTGGTCCCCATAGCATTGAGTGCCTCCATAAGATGGGACAACTTATGCTGAACTTCGTCCCCGGTGACCCACTTGCCTTGGTATAGGAATTGGATGACTTTAACAACCTCATAGATTTGAATTCTCTGTTGGAAAGTGTTATTAGTCTATGTGTTAATGATATAATTGAATTTCGCATGTTTAATACAAATTAGGTCGAGGTTTGTTGGTGTTAGTTTCTCGACAATGTATGATGTGTCCAACAATGGCAGAAGTTATGGAAAAAGGTGGTCCACATTGACTATTAGGTGCAAGTCGAGGAATTGGGGGAGACTTACCTTAAAATCATTATCTCTCATATCTTTTGTAATCATGTAAGGTCTGCATTAGAGTGGTTGCAGCTTTCCATGGGCTCCTGCAATGTGTTCTTTCCACAAATGCAACAAAAGCTTGTTTCCCACTTGAAATTCATGTGGAACCTGATGTTGATAATGATGTTTTTTGTACTTAATATTGGATTTATTCAAAATATCATGAATCCATTGGTGGGTGTGATGAATGTGTTCAATAAACTTAATGGATTTGTCAGCTTTAGATTGAAAATCTGTAGATTTTTCCTATGTTTTTTCAAGAGGCATTGCAACATCAATGGGACACAATGGTTAAAATCCCAAGAACACCTATAATGGGTTGTGGCCAGTTGAGCTATGGAAAGTGTTTTTGTAGTTGCATTGAACATAGGTAGATTCTTATCCCATGTCCATCGATGCTTAGAGTTGAACATGTGTAGTATGTGCACTATCATATTATTGATGACCTCTGCCTAGCCATCAATTTGTGGGTGTAAGGCAGTCGACTTGGTGATCTTGGTGTTCAACATTTACTGGAGGCCTAACCTGGATGTTTTAATGAATTTTCTATCCTAACCTGATATGATGGTCTATGGGATCCTAAAATGTACCCACACCAGCTCGACAAAGATCTTGGCAACGGCTTCTGTTATGATGCTTTTCTTCCAAGCAGCCAATATGGCCATCTTAGAAAATCTATCAATGACCAGAAAAACACAATCATTACCATGCTTGGTAGAAAGAAGGTTGTTTATATAGTCCATGGAGATGGATTCCCAAAGTTGGATGGGAATAGTGAGATGGGTCTACAAGCCTTGCTTCCTAAAGGTTGGCTTGGTAATGGCACATGCAGTCCAAGATGTGATACATTTACAAACATCCTATTGGAGTTTTCACTAATAAAATTAATTTTTTAGTACCACCACTATATTTTCCATGTTGAAGTTCCCCACCACCTAACTGTAATGTGCCTCCAAAATCTACCTAGCATGCTCACTTGAAGGAAGACAAAGGTGTACCAAATAACACAATAGTGCACCCTAGAGGTGGAAGTCATAAAATTTCTTGCTATCCATTAGCATTTGGTAATTCACAATGAATTATAGATCATTTTTGTGTATATGAATCCATCTAGAAGTCTCATTCCCACAAGAGTTGAGAATAATGGTCAACACCACAATTGAGAGCTAACTGTGGAAATTTCAAATGTGATTGGTGCTACCCTTCTTGTATTTAATGTTTAAGTGTAATTGTTGTAGATATGTGGACCATTTTTTATGTGAATAGTTTTGTAACTCTCCCCCTGTTTTTATAAATTGAAGACATTGGTGATATGTGTGGAGGATCATTTCATTCTGTAAGATGTAATTTTTCCACTTTTGGCAGGCCTACATGATGAAATACATATCCTTATCATAGGTGGAGTAGCTCTAAATAATATTAGAGAGTGGCTCATTGTGAAAGACCACCAAATGTTCTTTCTAATTGAGGACTACAAGAATAGCATATTCAAAGGAAGTTGTCTCAATATCAAATGGTTGCTGTAGGTTTGGAAATTTGAGGACTAGTGCAGAGAAAAGGCAGTGTTTTAGCTCAACGAATACCTTCTGTTGTGACTCGGACCAAAAATAATTTTCTTTTTCTCCACCCTTGGTAACTTGACTTAGGGATAAGTGATATGAGAGAATCCCAACACAAATATACAATAGAAATTAGCAAGGCCCAAGAAGTTGTGAATCTCAATGAGACTTGTGGGGCATGAGAAATCCCGCATGACTTGGATCTTAGATGTATGCACATAACATCTTTATCATCAATAATGTAACATAGATATTGGACCTTTTCCATGCCAAAGGAGCATTTTTCCAATTTTTCGCATAGCCTGTGTTTCCATAGAGTATGTAGGACCTGCCAAATAAGTTGCAAGTTCTCTTCTAGACTCTTGTTGAAGAAGGGAATAACATCAAGATATACAACCATGAACAAGTTGGTGAAACTACACAAGATGTCGTATTTAGAAAAAAATTAACAAATCGAAGCTTTGTTTGTATTTTATTAAACATCATATATAAATACAAGAAATATTGGTTCAACATAGAAATTTGATCTTAACCATACAATCAACTAGTTGAGAAAATATCTCAACCAAACACCAAAGGAGGATCTATTTTACTTGTAGTAAATCTATTCAATTCAACTAAATAACAATTAAATAACTCAAACAACAATAACATTCGATGATGAGGAACATCATTCAATATGCACAAGAAAAGTAGTATTTAAATATCCAAGTCCCTCCCTTAATAAGTACTTTTCTTTGATATTCATGTATACAATGTATTCTTTCGCTTATTTAAACATATTTGAAATCGCATAGAGTGAACTCCATCAAGTTGTCTGATAACCCGCACTGTATCATTTCTTAAAAATTACATCACATACATCATACCCATTCTTAACTTTTAAATATCATGATTTAACCAAACTGAGGTACAAATATAAATATGTCTCCTTACTTTAACATACAAACACTGCTATTCTTTTATGAAAAAATTCATGAAATTATGTTCTGGCCAAACAGCTAGGCATTCCATAATAAGTTAAATCTATGATTCTTACGCTTACCAAACGTGTAGAAGAACATTTAGTAATGGTATCATAATAAATGATTTCTAAAAATATTAATAATGATAACAAAAATAAGCATTAAGTAAAGCTCGAGATACTCCGTGCCCTGTCGTCATTTAACTCTGCCTCAACTGAAAACTCATACCTGCATCAAATATTATTCTATTCGTTTTACAAACACGCATTGCTTTATTGGTAATTATTCTCGAAATGTTCAACCTTTCGTTCACGTTGCCTCTTTTACGATTATTGATCTGCCTTCGGAGAAGGGAGAGATAAAATATTTTAAAAACTTTGCTTTAATATGATTAAAAACTATAAAGTACTACCAAATGTACATTAGACGATTTATAATATAATGGTAGTTTAACTCTAAGACGTTTAGGACTGCCGAACAAGGCATAACACAATTGAATAACATATAATGATTGAGGTTCAAAAATAGGTTTTCTTATTTTTCATGAACCGAACACGACTGTACTTGTATTTCCTTCCCTTCCACTAATTGGATAATCCAAGTCTGAGGAATCTGCATCTTAATATGATTCCTATAAATGTACAACCGTTCTTTTAATTATTCCAGTTGTTTTCATATGTACATAGAAGAACCATAAATATACAACCAATACTGTTAAAAAAATTGAAAGATCTGAGCAGTAAGATTTTCATCTAAATATGATTCTCATAAACGTACAACCGTCTTTATCTATTCCAGTGGGTCTTATTTTCTTTGTAGACCGCCATTGCGAATGATCTGGAATATTATAAAAAGCTAACAATACGATTAGTAAGGATAATTATTAGATTATTGTATATTCTAAATATCGCACAGGAGAGATAGCTAAAAGGTGAAGAAATGAAGTGTGTTTTCGCATTATGCGGTCAAAATCGGAATACTGTCTAATGCGCTGATCTGTCACCAGTAGTATTGTTATCTTTCCAAGAACGAAAAGAACAAAAAACGCACCGGACAGACAGCGATTCTTCCATAAAGTTAAAAATTATAAGCAATGATTATCCATATGCTTTCCGGTTACCTGTAATAAATAAACTAAATTAGGTTCTGGTTACACCGCTGGAGAGTCAATTATTACTTTGAATTATGTTCTCGCCAAACGGCTGGACATTCCGTATTAAATTAAATTTATTATCCATATGCTTTCCGGTTACCATAGTAAATATTTTTTTAAAATATTAATAATAAATTAAAAGAAAATACAAAAAAACACACACTAAATAAACTTAGAGGTACTCTGTCCTCATTTAACTCTGGCTCAACTGAAAACCGATACCTGCATCCAATTTTACTTTATTCATTTGAAAAACACGATTTGGTTTATTGTTTATGATTCTCGAGTTCACGTTGCATTTCTGTAGCCGCATTGATCCATCCAAAAAAAAGTGAAAACAAAAATTATATATATATATAAATTTAATTGACAAAGAATAAAATAGGAAATTAGAAAATTTTATTTGCTTTTTACAAATCACTTAAATAAGATTAAGTTAAAAATATCAGAATTTAGTTAAATTTGACTCGCTGAAATTGTAAGACACATAGAAGGGACCATGTTAACACCCAACAAGTAATTAGGTCTTTTTGAAAATATTACTATGCACTTTTCATTCGAAAATCACATTTGCTTTTTATATAAGACAACATGAAGTGTTTAGTTCAAACCTTAAACCCTTCCGTTGTGCACATTTACTTTTCGTGCTTCATGCACCCAATGGGCTTCACCGTACTTTATCTTCAACACACTTTCTTGACTTTTCGGATAGAATGGTGGCTGCGGGATTTTACTAAGGAACTTTGCCATTGCTGCCATTGCGGAATTTTGATACCTTAACGGTCTGTCAGTTGAGGAGGACGTGCGTACGTGCGTTAGGGCGAGAAGCGTATAAGTAATTGAAACTAACTCGTTTCCTTGCCGTGTCGTTGAGCGTTAGTAACACTAAGGCCTTCCCTGAACTTCTGGGTTGCATTAATAACGGAGGTGGATTAACTTTTCTGATGCGTTACTATGCTATGGTTGCAGTTCGGGCCTTCTTCTTCAAAACTGGTTCTTTCTCCTGCTGCTTTTTCGCAGGCTTCTTCAAATTTGTTTATCTCTCAAAGAGTCTTACGCTCTCTCTCTATGCTTCTTCACAGTAGGCTTCTTCAAACTTTCAGTGCTCTGCCAAGGAGTATCACACAAGCTAAGCTCTAATCTCTGCTGCTGCTCTCTCAAAGAATCTTACACCCTCTAAGCTCTGATACGATGACAAACAATGGAATCGAGCAGAGAACTTGCTCTTCTCAGTGTTACAAATCACTTAAATAAGATTACATTGGAAACTTCACTAATAAATGACTAGACTTAAACTGAACTAGGAGACTTGGAGGGACAGTTTTGACACCTAACAAGTGGTTGGGATTAGATTTTCTAACATTAATATGATTAAAAATTATAAGTTTATATATAATTATCAAATATATATTATAAGACTTATATTAATATAAACATATTAGTAAATGTGGTTGATAGTTGTGGTTATCTATTTAGATCAACCACATTAATAATTATTAAGTATATGATAGAGATTTAACCTTAATATTAAATCTAATATTACAAAATCTAATATTAAACTCAATATTATAAACCTAGTATTACAAGTCCAAATACTAAACTCAATATTATAGATCCTAATATTAAAAACCCTCTATTGTAAACCCAACATTATAAACTCAAATATTATAAATAGCAATATTATAATCCCAAATATTTTAGACCTTAATTTATAAACCATAGCACACTAAAATTAGTAAATGTAGTTAATATACATTGGTTGATATATATCAAAGATATGCACGAACTTTCACGTTCGATAAATTAGAATGTATTGTAAGATTGACACAATGTTTGTCACATTGCAAAGTTGGATAGATTTATGTACCATTCTAATGTCATAACATGTCTAATTAAAAATATTCATAGACGATTAAGTTTCATAGAAGTTTAAAAATGTTGACTCTCAAACATAGCCAAACATAATTGAACATAGGTTAATCACATTAGTAAATATGGTTGACTAATTTTGTAATATTATAGACCCAAATATTATAAACCATATATATTAAACCCTAATATTACAAAACCAATATATTAAATCCTATATATTAAACACCCAACATTAAAATCCCTAATAAAAACCCTATAATTTAAACCCTAATAAAATAAACTCTAATATTTTAAATCTTATATATTCAAAACCCTACTATCAAACTCAATATTATAAGCTCCAATATTAAAAACCATATATTATAAACCTCATTCATAAAACTCAATGTTATAAACCTAAATGCTATAAACCCTAGGAAAATCATATTAGTAAATGTGATTGATATACACAAATTGACATGCACAATTGCATTAGTAAATGTGGTTGAATAATTTTGCAATGTTGCATGGTGACATTGGAGAAATTGCAATGTAATGTCACATTGCAATGTTGGATAAATTTATGTACCATTTTCATGTCACAACATGTTTGATTATTAATCTTAATCAATAGGATTCGTAGGAAATTGTGTTTCGCTAATGTTTAGGAGTATTGACTAGCAAAACATAGTCAATCACGTTAGTAAATATGACTGATTAATGTTATAATATCACATTGTGACATTGACAAAATTTGATCATTTGTAGCTATTAATAGCATATTCAATCATATAATAATAATAGTAATATAATCAACCTTAATACCAATATTATTATTAGTCATCTTTATTAATATTAATATTATTATTAAACATTTTTTAATTTTGATCTTGGCCAATGAAAGATGGCCTTAGTTGACTAAGGTTGATAATATTTGACTTTAGTCAACAATGGCTAACTATAATTGAACATGGTCAAGTTACATTAATAGAGGTGAACTATGAGTGACTTTTGACTTTGTTAAATATGGTAGACATAGGGTTGACCATGTTTGGTCATAGTCATCTATTTAAAAATGGACTATAAAGTTTAACCTTCATTGACAATGATTGACTAATGTTTGTCACATAACTTGACTAAGTTCCCCATGGGTGAACATGATTACACTAATTAACATTAGTTTTATAAATTAACAATTAGAAAATTATAAAAATTATAAATCAATTAAATTTATTTATTAATTAAATAATTAAATAGGTTACTTATTTATAAATTAGATATTTAGGGTTTAATTAATTAAAAATAAAATTAACATAAAAAGAAAAAGAAATATAAAATCATCAAAACAATTATAAACTAATTTAATTAATTAATTAATTA
Organism: Pinus tabuliformis; assembly: GCA_031772625.1. Classification (NCBI taxonomy): domain Eukaryota; kingdom Viridiplantae; phylum Streptophyta; class Pinopsida; order Pinales; family Pinaceae; genus Pinus; species Pinus tabuliformis. The sequence goes on along the minus strand of CM062805.1, from coordinate 85,329,639 downwards.
AATTAAATTAATTAATTGACTAATTAATAATTAATTTAATTAAAATAATTATAATAATTAAATTTAAGTATAAGTTGATTAAATTAATTAATTAATTAAATTAAAAGAAATATAAAATCATCAAAACAAAAATTATAAAATAAATAAATAAATTAATCAATTTCATTAATTAATTAATTAATTATTCAATTAAATTAATTAATTAATTAACTAAACTAATTAATAATTTATTTAAAAATAATTATAATAATTAAATTAAAAATTAATAATTAAAACTGAAATAAATTAAAACTGAAATAAATAAATAAAATAAGAATAAAAAATTAAGCTAATAGATGTAGGTTAAGTCGGCTTTTACTATTTAGGATTAATTATGTTTATATATACGCTAGTCGGAGGATGATTCTTCTCTCAAAGAACAATCATTCATAATCTACCCTTCTTTGGTCCTGATGATGGACCCTCTTTGGGGTTCGAAACGTCGACATGATGAAGATAATATTGTGAATAATCCGGATCATACTACACCAAATAACAACCACAGAAGCTTAAAATCTAACATGATTACACTAATTTGAGCATCTTTGACCATAGTTTTCTATGATAAATGGTTGTTGATATTTAAAATCAAAGGTTATAGTTGACCATGTTTTACTATGTTGACCAAGCTTGAACATATGAGACCATATTAACAATGGTTGACCATGGTGAGCATGGGTTGGCCATGGTTTTTATAGGTTCATTATGATGACTATGGTTGACCAAATACGACCATGATTGACCATGGTTAACCTAAGTTTCATGTGGTTCAACATCACAGACCATGGTTGATGTAAGTAAACCATGTTGAATAGAGTCAACTATGGCTGACAATGGTTGACCATGGTGACCATAGTTGATGATGGTTGATCGTGGTTAGACTATGGTTAACAATGTGTGACTATTGTTGAATATCATTGACTATATTTTCACTATGGTTAACGATTGTTTAACAACAATTGAACATGGTTGACTATGGTTGTCCATGTGCCCGCTAGAATGATTTACTATGTTTGATTATGTTATCATGTTGGCTATTGTTAAATATGGTAAAAATAGGGTTGGCCAAATTTAATCATGGCCAACTATAATATTAAGGTTTAAAATATTCGGTTTAAAATAGAGTATACAATTCTCGGTTTATAATATATGATTTTTAAGATTAAGATTTATAATATTGGGTTTTTAAATTAAGTTTAACACCCTATTATACACTTAATAATTATTAATATGTTTAATATATACCTATTAATGTATATCAACTATATTTACTAATATAATTTTTCTAAATTTATAATATTATAAACATTGTACCTTTCAACGATACCCTTGAACGCTACACTGAGGAGGGGCTTCAAACCTGTTGTTTAACTCTATCGTTTATTATAAAATGATCATTGGCCTACGCTATGAGGATGTAGTAACGAGGGTGTTGAACCCAGGCAGCGGCTAACCAGCCTGCCATGGGGCATTAAATGCCCAGGGAGATGCAGGCTGGATAGCCCGATAACACTCGAATTCCCATTTCTTATTTAATGCCCAGTCTCCCCGCTCACGTGTTATCGGGTTATCCAGCCTGCATCTCCCCGAGCATTTAATGCCCTCTGGTAGGCTGGTTAGCCACTGCCGTTGAACCTATACACTATGTATTATATTAAGTAAATCAAATTAACAATAAGCTTCACGGATAAATTAAATTTACAATAATAATAATAATGTTATTACTATATTATTAACGGTAATTGATACGTGTTCATTTGCAGCATTCTTATATGGCCATTACTCATTGTCCACATTAATACTAGAAAATCAATTAAAGGTTTCTTTCACTGGTGCATCTAATAAACAGTTAGAAAGGCCGACCTTCTACATAGGACATTCCGATGCTTTGCAAAGGACTTAGATACACGAAATGCAATCCCACCTAATACTGCCACGAAGCTATGATGTAATAGTTTAATTGTATATCTGATTTTTTTTAAAAGATAAAAGAAATATGAAAATCAGTCAAAGAAACTCTGTAAGATTCCTCTTTACCTACCAAACAACTGTGTAGACTTTAAAAGACTTCAAATTTCTTAGAACAATGTGTAATTGTGTACAACCACATTGCATGGGATGAATCGATAGTGAAGTCCTGGGCATGAATCCGCAGTGAAATGAACATTGGGATGGAGATATAATGGAAATGAGACACACACGATTATGGTTTTAACCCTCTATGTTATACTATAGTACGCAGGACTCAATCATGGAGCTAATCTAATCAGCGGAAGGGAATGGAAGCGACCTCTCCAACCGGCTTAACAAGTGAAATATTTAATACTTAAATTTAATTTGTTATCATTTGGTTTGAAAATGAAGAATCATTCAAATACATTTCATCTCATTCCTTAGAGCGTATATACAATTAAGAATATTTGCTTTACGTAAAATCTTGTTTATCCATTTAATAAAAAAACAAAATCTTGTTTATCCATTTAATAAAAAAACTAAAATCTTGTTTATCCATTTAATAAAAAAACAAAACTCTGCAAGTCCAGTTCATTACCAAATAGACATGCCTATCGGATTAAATATAATGCAAATAGATAAAAATATATTTTCATATAGAAACATTCATGCAATTATTTTCACATGATGTTGGACAATCCACAATAACTTATAATATTTCTACGCTTCCTTATTACCTGAAAATTACCATTTAGTAAAAGTATCCTCTCATATATATATATTTTAACAAGAATGAATAGTTTTTCGCTTAATGGAATGGATAACTCTATAAATAAAGTTCTTATTATTTCATTATATGGAACAACGATTGCATAGATGCCACAAGGGTTAGTTTACAACATGTCTGTGTAGACTTGAACCTATGTAGCTTGGGACACCAAACATATGCCACATCACCTGAGCTAACTTGTTTGCACAATTTAAAAAAAGAAGAAGAAATTGTGAGTCAAATTTCTATTATATTCTCATGGAAATAGGTAGTACACAATGTTTCTCTATAGCTCCATGAGCCTCATTCTGACCATACTTGTTGGCAAGGGGAGTCGGAGTTTTCCAAAGATAAACCCACACAGTCATTATTTCCACCATGTTGAAGATCCTTACAACAAAACAAGGAGACAAAATGATCATCCATACTAACAACAATAGATCATGGAGGATGTTGGGGAGGAACTCGAGGAGGTGGAACAAGAAATCCATCACTATCATGCATGTGGAATTCGATGTCTTCAACTCGTGCTTCAAGGTCGCTAATATGTTCATTGGTTGGATGTTGGATCTGACGAATATTGTCCAGTTGTTCAAGAATTTCTTTCTCGCTTAATTATATATCATTCATGTAAGCTACCAATTCGTTTTAGTTCTTGTACCTGTGCTCTGAGAGAATGTCCATGTTTCCCTGAATTCTTCTAAGTTGACTTGCAATGCATTCCAGAGAAGTTGGAACATCCAATCATCATGGTGAGCAACTTCGAGCTTCAGCCACCTCCCATACACATGCCTCACTTGTTGAATTATCTGAAGATGAACTATGACTATTGGTTGGATGATCTGCAAAGATATGATGACCACCTCCATGGAGTGGTTGCCCTCGTTGGCCTGAAATTGCCACCAAATGGTATTGGGTCACGAACTTGAGCTGAGAGAGAGGCCTAAGAATCCTATCTGAATAGTGGCAAGAAGGCCAACTTGAAGTACAAGGGATTCTTCATTACCTCTGAGCACTAGACCCACAATAGGAATAAAACTCAAATAGGGAATCCAAAGTGTGACATCTAATTGAATCACTAGAAGATGTTGTCGGAATTTACATGGTAAGTTCCTTAGACAGAACACCAAAGGACATTGCTCACAAACAGATTGCAGATCAATACACCAGTACTTTTGACGTGGTTAAAAACCTCAAAGAGGGAAACAGTCCGAGGCCAGAGCCAACGCGGCCACTTCAGGCAATTTATTAATAAAAGAATGAAAATTTACATAAGCTTCTCTCATGAACGGTTAACCTACAAATGACCCTCCATGCTCTTTAAATAGAGATCATGGACCAATCGAGTGTTAAGCCATGGATCAAGTGTCGGTAATACCGAGGAGAGAATGAACTGTCGGATCACTACATATCGTGACCGTCAGATTGTAAGTTACAAAATGTACATAGTAAATAAACACACTTTACCTAACTCTATACGAGACCAAGTTATACTTAACTATTTCCTATGTGTCGGAATATCCTAACATCCCCCCTTAAGAACAACTTGGGATAGGATTGAAGGATTTACAAATATGACACAATAGGAGAAGGAAGGAGGCACTAGAGCCTATCCCCCCTTAGTGACAACTTCCTGAACTCCAACCATAAATCGAAGTTTAGTGAACTTCGCCTCTGTGAGAGCCTTTGTAAAGATGTCTGCAACTTGATCATCTGTTGAACAATATTGCACTTCAAGAACATGGTTGTGAATGAGCTTTCTGATGAAGTTCATGTGCAGTTCAATGTGTTTGCTGCGCTGATGTTGGACTGGATCTTTGCGTAGTTGAATGGCACTTTGATTATCACACCAAAGTGTAGTCGGATGCTGCTGCTGAAAGCCAAACTCTGATAGGATCTCACGAAGCCACAAGGCTTCCTTACTAGCTTCTACGGCACCACGATACTCTGCTTCTGCTGAAGAAAGGGAAATGGCACCTTGTTTCTTGCAAGCCCATGTAATAGGTCCTGAACCAAGAGTGAACACATAACCTGTAGTAGACTTCCGATCATCAGGGTCACCAGCCCAATCGGAATCAGTGAAACCAACCAATAGAGGAGATGCTTCGACACTGTAATGAATCCCAAACTGAACTGTACCTCGAACATAACAAAGTATTCTTTTAGCTGCTTTCCAATGACTTTCACGTGGGTTTTGTATAAACCGAGAAACAAGGCCAACAGTAAAGGAAAGGTCAGGACGAGTATGGGTTAGACACAAAAGTTTTCCCACAAGTTGACGGTATAAGGTAGCATCAACTTCAGGAGAAGTACAAGTGACTGAAAGTTTGACTCCAGACTGAAAGGGAGAAGGGGCTGGCTTATAGTCTTCCATGTGAAAATGGCGTAGAATATCATAGGCATACTTGGACTGGGAAAGGGAAATACCTTCCTTGGATTGCAAGACTTGAAGACCAAGAAAATAATGTAAGTGTCCTAAGTCTATCATTTCAAACTTCCTTTTAAGGCTAGTCTTCACATGGTTTATAAGGTTGGGATCACTACCAGTTAGGATAAGATCATCAACATAAAGAACAAGAATGATAAGAGACTTGCCCACTTTTTTGGTGTAGATAGTATTGTCAGAATGACACCTAGAAAAGCCATTTTCTAAAAGAAAGTTATCCATTTTGGCATACCAAGCTCGAGGAGCTTGCTTGAGACCATAAAGGGATTTCTTAAGCCGACATACAAGGCTGGAGTCTCTTTGTATAAAGCCAATAGGTTGTTCCATATAGATTTCTTCATGCAAGTCCCCATGCAAGAAGGCAGATTTAACATCCATCTGATGGACTTCCCATTTGAAAGAGGCAGCAAGGGAAAGAACAAGGCAGATAGAGTTCATTTTGGCAACAAGGGAGAAGGTTTCAGTGTAGTCAATGCCTTCAACTTGTGAAAAACCCTTAGCAACAAGACGAGCTTTATGTTTATCAACTTTCCCATCTTGTCCATACTTGGTTCTGTAAACCCATTTGCATCGAACAAGTTTTCGTCCCTTTGGTAGAGGAACAAGATCCCATGTATCATTTGCCAGTAATGAATGATATTCTTCATTCATAGCTGCTCCCCAATCTGGATGGCCTGAAGCTTCTGCAAAGGTGTCAGGATCATAATTCACTGAAGCTTGAGCCAGTAAAGAAGAGGCTCTATCAAACTGAGAACGTGTACGTCGCTGATCTGTAGGATCACCGGCAAGATCACCTACTGCATCCCGAGTAGCACGGACCCATTTTGGAAGTTGAGGAGCTGAGGGAGGATCCTGAGAAGGTGGGGGAGGATTTTCATCCTTGCTTTCATCATCTGAAGAAGAAATATTTTCAAAAGTAGAAGAGATAAGGAGAGGTGGCACATCCACCGAACTAGGCTCGTAGGCCGATATATTTTCAGCAAACTTTACATCTCTTCTAATGATAACATTTTTGGACTTAAGTGGAATAAGTCTATATCCTTTGACATCTTTAGAATATCCAACAAAAATACATTTTTCACTCTTAGGTTCTAAGGCTTTATGTTTCTCATCTGGAATATGGGCCCATGCTTCACTTCCAAAAACACGAAAGTGACTTACATCTGGTTTAATTGAGCTCCATGCTTCTTCTGGAGTGATATTCTTTAAAACCTTAGTAGGAGTGCGATTTATTATGTAATTTTCATAGTTAATTGCTTCTGCCCAATAATTAAGACTAAGTCCTTTAGATTGAAGCATACAATTAGCCATTTCCTTTAAGGTGTGATTCTTCCTTTCAGCTACACCATTTTGTTGTGGAGTATATGGAACAGTATGTTGCATTTGAATTCCATTCTCAGTGCAAAAGTTGATGAATTTTTTGTTAACATACTCTCCACCATTATCAGATCTTAGCTTAAGAATTTGATGTCCAAATTGTTTTTCAACAAAGGCCTTAAAGGCCAAGAACATGTTAAATACTTCACTCTTGAGTTCTAAGAAGTATACCCAAGTACGTCTGGAGAAATTAGCAATGAAAGTTAAGAAATACTTGTAGCCAGAGAATGAAACAACTGGAAGTGGACCACATAAATCACTATGCACGAGCTGTAAAGGGGCTGAGGCATGCCAAGAGGCACGTTTTTCAAAATTTTCCTGATGATGTTTTCCGAGTACACATTCAGAACAAACACCATCTCTGCAAGATACCATTGGAAGACCTGTAACCATATTTTCTTTACATAGATTCTGAAGAGAGCGATAGTTTAAGTGACCAAATTTCTCATGCCAAAGTTTGCTCACTTCATCATTATGAGCAACAAATACCGAGGGAAGATTTGATGGCCCAAAGTTGTGAAAGTTATACAACATTGTAGAATCATCAGCAATGCCAGTAGCTAAAATCTGTCTAGGATCTCTTAGGTCCTTAATTACAACATCGTGAGGTGAAAATTCAACGATTTTACCTTCACCTGAATGAGTTATCTGATATACAGATAGAAGGTTGCAGGATAAGGTTGGAACACATAATACATCATTAAACTGACCATTGTCTAGATGAACAGTTCCAGTCCCTACAACACTAAGAGATCTATCATCACCAACATATATATTTTTGGTGTTACCATCATTTAAAGAAGAAAACATGGCTTTGTTTTTGGCCATGTGATAAGAAGCTCCAGAATCAATGAGCCACTCATGAGAATGAGAAGAAGAAGATACATTTAGTGCATAGCCAGACCGAGATGCTTGACAACCACATGCAGAAAGTGCCATTCCTCAAGATGAAGTTGAAGTTGAAGAGTGCTCCAAATGGATGTTATGCTTCTTCATTGTTGCTTGCAAGGCTTCCATCTTCTTAAAGCATTTGGATTCTAAGTGGCCATCTCGATTACAAAAGTTGCAATGTCTATCAGTCTTCTTCCCTTTGTTTTTATTTGTCTTATCATTTTGTTGAAATGATTTTTCATTTTGACGTTGAAATTGCTTAGGACCCTTGTTTGGTTTACGACCATTCCTTTTAGGATACAACTTCTTAGGATTCTTTAGATTTGGTTGCTGCTAGGCGGCTAACGCTTTCTTAGAAGAGTTTCCAAGATTAAGAAGACCAAGGTGTAAGAGTTTTTCTTGTTCTCTTATTAAAGAATCACAAAAAGAATCAAAGGAAGGGGACTTGTAGTCTTGTCCTTGAGAAATGAAGACTTCTCTTGTAGAATGGAAGGTGGAAACAAACACAGACTAGGCTGGTCCCAACTTAGTAAGAATGGAATAGATAAGGTTACTATCTTCTTTCTTAACCTTAACACCTTCCAAGAGAAGTCTAAGGGTCTTGAACTTGGACAAAAAATCTTCAATGCAAGAAAAATTATTGGGGTCCAGTGTAAGCAACTCATTTTCAAGTTGATGGGCTCTAAGTTCATTTTTTATTCCAAAAACTTTAGTAATCTGTTTCAATGCTTGATCAGGAGTATCAAGTTCTACAATATGGAATCTAAGATCTGGAGAAATAGACATCCCTATCAACCCACATGCTTGATCTTGCCTATTTTCCCATTTAACTGCCTTATCTTCATCTTTCGGTTTGGTTTCTTGGCCTGAGGCTATTCTGTAGAGACCTTTACTTCTAAGTAAATCCACAATGTAGGACCACCATTGGAAGTAGTTGGTGCTGTCAAGAATAACTTGGCATGGACTTTCCATTTTAACAGAAACTGAAGCTATAAATGCTAAAACTAAGTGTTGCAATGGAAATATATCGAAAAATTAGGCTGTTTCAAAAAAAATGGTTCTAAAAACGGCTTCCAAATGAAGAAGTTATGGCTTTTTGAAGAAAATTTGTTGAAGATGCCGACGAAGTGCGGGAATGTGTGGAAATGAAAAATCCGCCCCCACAAAAAGGAGACTTGAACTCAAGACCTCTACTCTCATAAATTAGCTTTGGACCAAGTGAGCTATACAAAAAGTTTGAGAGAGAGAGAGAGAGAGAGAGAGTGCGGGGGGGGGGGGGGTTGAAGCTTTGGGTTGCGTGCTTGCTTTGACAAAGCTCTTTTTCCCTACAAAACAAAAAACACAAAACCCAACATGGACATACAAAAAAAAATGAACCTTATGCCTCGAAGTTAGCTTTAGGCGGAAACTAAATATTTTCCTCAATGTTTCTGATTTTCCGAGATCACACTAAGGCACAGCAGAAAAGAGCATACGCATGAGAAAAATCCTTCCTTTCTGTTTTTGATTTGCCCAGATCGCACAGAGTCGCGGGGCAAAGAGCATACGCAGAAATGAAAGGTATAGATCTGGTAATAAAAAAGCTAAATAAACCGAAACGGAAATAAACAGAGAAAAAATAACTGTAAACTGCAAATAAACACTGTATACCTTCAGATCTTAAAAACGACGCAGCTAGGGCTACCGGAAACCTTTTCGCATGAAACGAAAGGGGTTCCTCACTGGAACAGATGCTCCCAACACAACAGAGCATTCCTCTCGGCCCCAAAGCAGTCAGAAACAGTAGATCTAGGAAACGGTAGTCGAATGCAGTTCTACCGGCTTCAGATTTGGATCACCAACAGACGCGGCCCTCAAATAGCTCTGATACCATGTAGGAATTTACAGGGTAAGTTCCTCAGACAGAACACCAAAGGACACCACTCACAAACAGATCGGAGATCAATACGCCAGTACTTTTGACGTGGTTAAAACCCTCAAAGAGGGAAACAGTCCACGTCCTGAGCCAACGCGGCCACTTCAGGCAATTTATTAATAAAAGAATGAAAATTTACATAAGCTTCTCTCATGGACGGTTAACCTACAAATGACCCTCCATGCTCTTCAAATAGAGATCATGGACCAATCGGGTGTTAAGCCACAAATCAAGTGTCGGTAATACCGAGGAGAGAATGAACCGTCGGATCACTACATATCGTGACCGTCGAATTGTAAGTTACAAAATGTACATAGTAAAGAAACACACTTTACCTAACTCTATACTAGACCAAGTTATACTTAACTATTTCCTATGTGTCGGAATATCCTAACAGATATACCATCAGTAATTGCAATGACTTCCTTCTAGATTCTCACCCTTTCACCAAGCTTGCTAAAAATGCCAACCACAAAGAACAGACCTCGGGTCAGTGACAACATAGGGAAACCTGGGGGAAAAAGATAAAATTAAGATGAAATAGACTATGAAGAAAGAAAAAGGCGGTCACGAGATCAAGGGGAGGAAAAAGAAGAGGAAAATATACAAATACAGAGAGAACCAACCAAGAAACTAAGATGCCATCTTGGGCTTGAGCAATTGAGACCCACTTACACAGACACCAAAAATATGCTTTGAGTAAATTATCGAGTCCACCCTCCTAGGCCTAATTCCACAACGTGCACCTCAAACAAAAATAGTCCCAAATGCAACCAAAACCCAAATTAGGAACCATCAAGGGACCTAAAAGCAAGACATAAGGGTTACCTGCACCAGACTGAGGTCTAATCCATCCTGAAACCCACGAATGAAATTAATTGAGCTGCTCCCTAATTCCCTGCCAGGCCTGCCACTAGGAAGAAGTCCTCGACTCGCATTTGTGCCAGGGTCCCAAATAGTAATATGAGAGTCAATACTAAGCCACACTACTACAAGATGGGCGACCATTGCGGTTTGCCATCTAAGCGAGCACCCAGGCGATCATGCATGGTTCTCGTCAATGACATTACTTCTCTCCCTATGCCCAACACTCATCGCTCAGGTTCCAGCACCTTGTCCCTTTACCATAGCTACATTTATAATGCAAGGCCTTGCTTCTGGAGAATTTGACTGGTAATAGTATCGGCGCCTTAAACCAAACTTAACTCCAAGCATGTTTTCCACATGTTGTCAGGGGACAACCCCGAATCATGGTTTTCATTTGTTTTCCCGGAATTTTAAAAATATTAACAATCATGAAAATATTTTTATCTTTTTAATTTTTTGGAGATTCAATTTCCCATTTATTTATTTTTAAATAATGAAAAAAATAAATTTTAAAATATTTTGTACTTTTATCTTCATTCAAGATTGGTTTAATTGAAAATCATTATTTGTATTCATTTCTATTTTATTCATTTACATAATTTTATTTGATTTATTTTAAAAACATTTATTGTGAATTGTTATAAAAATGTAGGAGGAACACATAAAGTAAAAAATATGAATATCATCAATTATTCTAAAAATTCTTGCATGAAACTAGTTCTTAATAATAAATCTATTATTTCTTTGTCTAAATTTAGCTTACAATGAAATCACGATGACCTTGAATAAACTATAATGAAAATACTCAAAATCCTGGATTACTAAACTCTTTGGCTTGTAATTTACTAACGATAAATCTATTGATAGCCATATGAAGTTTACTATATGATTAAGGAAAGTTTACCATAATTACCTTAACACTTCCACCTTTAAACATGAGTTGTGGAGAACAAATTTCTCCCAATATCTTTGTTAAATCCCATATCAAAATGTCACCATCCACTAGAATACATTGGTAACCAGTAGTTTTTGTATTCGACAATTTTCTAGGAAACTTTTCTTCATCATGGTTCATCAACCATATCACATCTTGAGATCTCACATTCCCCCCTTAACTTAGAATACAAATATAGCTTCCATCATCATCTCTATCCAAGTGGTTCATTCCAAAACTTGATAGAACATAGCTCCATGTGCCACTACATTGTAATATGTATGCATGAATAAAAAGTGTGACATCAAACTCACCTCAAACTAGCATATGAGTACATCTGCCACCATTTTACCTATTCAAATGATTCATTCTGCAACTTGATCCATGATTGCATCTCTATGCATGAGGAGGATGATATTACGTCATGTGCTACCACATTACATCATTTATAGTTGAATAATAGGCCTCAAAATACCTTGGGAAATACATCCTACCCATGGTCACAATTTAAAACTTAAGCCAAACACCATAGGGTGTTCATGCATTACTACCACTTGCCATAATATGTTGGTTCCTTCACTAAGCCTTCACACCATCAATTCCATCTACATTCTTTCATCGATGTACCTATGCAACTATTTCTTCCTATATACCCATGATTTTGAGAGCCTTTATATTATGGCATTGTTCAAAAATCATCCAATGCACTCATATCACCTTGTCATGGACTTCAAACCTCATTTTCACTAGTGCTATTTCATTTCCCAACTCACTTTAATTAAGTAGAAATATTTTTCTTTACCCATTAGACCATGAGTAAGTATATTCTTCTATATGTATCGCAACTACTTTCTTATGACTTCTCATCATTTCCCCGAAATACTTCCACTATTCCATTTATCTTTGTTACCTCTTACTTTCACGTCTTCGTACTTAACTTTTTCTACCCATGTGTTAGACCCTTTTGGATTCTTACTAGATCTTGAAACTTGAAATTAAAATACAAGCATTGCTACATCAAGTGCCTCTAAATCCACTTGGGTTCTTTCCACTAATGTAGAGATCAAGTACATCATATAACATTGACACCAAAGAAATATTATAAACTATGAGATGGGCCTTGAGAAGCATTATTTTGGTGAGTCCAGAAATCAATATAGCTCATATACCCTTAATAATAAATCATTCCAACAAATGTAATTCAAATCACTATATCCACTCCAACAACCTTTAATATAACCATGTACCTTTTCATTAGTTCATTCAACGTAGCATGCATAGATCTATGTTGATTTTTGTAGTCATCTAGTTAGATCAATTGGGATGAGGAAATACCTCAAAGGATCAATTCAAATAAAAATATTCAACAATTATCAAAAACATAATATGTGTGTTTCCTTCACCCCTCATTTCAGCACTCATCGTATATGTGTGCGCTCAAGGTATGATGCAGGTGCATAGATGGAGCACAAAATTCGATGAAGACTGGACCAAAATATTTCCAATGTGATGGGATGGTCACATGATGGCATTGGGAGAACTTGAAATGTTTTTGTGGGAAATTGATGATATATACATTAGGAAGTGAGTTTTTTTTTTAAATAAGTTGGAGGAATTATTTCCCAATGTAAATATAGTTTCAGTTTCCCTTACTTTGTGAAGAATGGGAAACGATGCATCCTGTGACTCTTGGTTGTCCCATGTTATATTTATTTTTAAAGGAAAGAGTGTTTGAGAAAAAGTGTGTGGGACAAAGGTAGTAGAACAAGAGGAGAAGAAGGGAAGCTCTAGCACAAAGATAAGAGGTAGAGGTCAAGATGTGTGGGATGCACATGCCCACATTATATATATGGCCAATTTAATGCATACATGAATTTGAATAATGATCAGTTTCTTTATATGCATTTATGTTTGTGAACCTCATGGCTTATCGATTGTTAATGAAGTTGTTTGTCTTTGGGGTAAATGTAAATGACCAATCTAATGAGTTATAAATATGTGTGTGATTCCTATTTTCACAATGGAATATGAATGCTTGAATTCATGAGGATTGTAATGTATGAAAGACATGAAGTTTTTGTATGAAATGGAGTTCAATGCCCTCCATGAATTTAATTAATAACATGAAATTTTTGTATGAAATGGACTTCAATGCCCTCCATGAATTTAATTAAACATTTATTTCTAGGCTTGTAGAATGGAAGTTGATTCTGAGTGTTGAAATAAATGTAAACCCTGATTGAGGTCCCTATGTTGGCACTGCCTCCATGTGAAGCTTTTGAATGTGAACAGTTTTTTTGTGAGAGATAAGCGTAAAATCTTATTAAAATCTAGAGATTTGATTTACATTATAAGTTTGAATATTGTGGCCCAACTACTGCGTGGCTGGTCATGGCTTTTTCGTATCTTGTTTCAAAATTCCATGGAAAAATGTTGTTTGTGTTCAGGAGTAGAGACTGGGTGGAATTTACAGTGTATAAAGCTATGCCATAGAAAACAGAGTACCCTGTTTGAGTGTTTTTGAAACCCTTTTTGTAACTAATTTTGATTGGAAAATGTGTTATGGTCTTGTAAATACGATGGAGAAAGGAGTATGAAACCATATATGGTGTGAAGGAGTGACTCAAGGTCATCAATAATCGAATGGGAATAAGGCTGAGCCATTTCACCTTCCAAGAATTTAAAAAGACAATTTTTTGGGGTGTTATGAAATCATTTCATAGTGCCTACATTATTTTTTAACTGCACTATGAATTTATTTTGCAGCACCTGCAACTAGTAGTTTTCAGGGATGTGTATTAGGTTTTGAATTCCTGTTTTGGCCTACCCGTTGCTCCATTTTCTAAATGGAAATGTATTAAATTGGTTGAGGTGAGGAAAATATCAGAAGGTGAGAGAAAGCCCTCCCATGACATTTGAAAAAACAAATCCATATTCTCTCTTTTTTACTACATATTTTAAATGTTCCTTGAAATATTTTTGGGAGTTGTTTGTGGAGTCTCCTGTGTTATTTGTAGTTGGGGTAACTTGATATTCCTCTGCATATAGTGGTCTTATAGCCATGGATAACTCATTATTTTGACATCTCTTAGTGGAGGAGACAAGACGTTTTGGAATAAAAGAACAAAGAACGAAGGATGCTTGAAGATTAAAGCTACACTAAGGCTAGAATGACAAAGAGTTTGGAAAAGGTAAAAAAGGAAAAAAAAATGTAATTTTGAAGTTTTTTTTATCATAGGGAAAGCATTGGAGATTATGAGAACAAAATATTGAAAACTGGAGAAGCAGAAAATTAGGAAGTGGTGAATGGAGGGATAGGAAGATTTATAATTCTGTCAGGAAACAGACAAGATTTGAAGAGTGTATAGCCATAATCGATGCACACTATCAACAAATTAAGGATGTGAAAAGAGAAGGAATCCCACTTGAAGAGGCTCCAATTGAAGAAGCACAAGGGATATTGGAAGAATTAATTTAGAATTATGGGACAACAATGACAAAGCTTACAGCAAGATACAATTGGGAAAGAATCCTAGAGGAAGTCTTTTATTAGGGTTTGAACGATTGGATAAGAAATTTCAAAGGAGATTAAAAAAGGCATAAAGTATAGGAGAAGGAAAGACACCAAGAAAAGAACGTGGTATTGAGGCAAGCAACAAACTTGTCACAAATAGTTAGAGAGGAAGAACCTTACAACAAGAAGGGGATAGTAAGTGAGATGATGACAGGGAAGTGAAGAGTTGATATGTTGTTGAGGAAAAATAAGTGAATCCAAGAAATATTGTGGATGATGAGATCTTATTATGGATATTATCAAATTTAATATGATGTTTATACTAACCTGGTCATTAAAGGAGTTGTGTTTGCGGGATTGAATTGGTAGAATCTACTGTAAAAGGTAAGCTATGTCAAAGGAGAAGGAGAAAGAAAAGATCTTAGATGAAAAATGGTGACAAAACCCGACAACAAATAGTGAGATATTGAGAATAGTGAGATATTGAATATGCAACAGCCAAAAACTTTGAAATATGAGGAGAAAGTGTGCTCAAAAAGAGGTTCTACTTTACAGAACCTAGAGAAGATAAGATATAGGGAGGATGACTTGGTATGAGTGATAAGTAATAGACTTGTTAAAGAGAAAAGAAGGGCTTGTTGCAACTCACTAGTAGACAAGAAGAGTTCACAAGAGGAAGAGATGAAGATGACCATTATTAGCCAGAGTAGGAATTGAAAGGAAAGTCACAAGCAGGAGAAGAAAAGTGCCAAAGCAGTTGGACTCAAAGGAATCAATGATGAATAATTTGAGAAGGAGATGGTTGAGCATAATAAAATCATGTTAAATAGTTTCTACAAGAAAGTCAAAATGAACAGATTTATGGTTGGACAATGGGTAGGAATAATGGTGTCGATTTAAAGAATGGGAAGGTATGCAACAACAAAGGGATGACAACATTAAGAAGAATTTTGCTGTAGCAATTGTGTGTTCAAGTGAATATTGAACAAGGAGGTGACGGTATTTTGTTTCTAGTTAATTAAGTGATGATTACAAGTAGTAGTGGTGAATGTTTGCATTTGAGGATTGTGTCAAGGAACCTTGTAGTAGAAAGCGAGGAAGAAAAATAATGTTCTTAGAGGGAGAAGGTGAGTAAATTCCATGCAGAAGATAGAAGGGTAGAAAGTGCTGAGACGAATATTTCAAAGGAAGGAGTCAGAAAAAATACCAGGAGAAGACTAGGCATGGAAGAGCTTAGTATTTTATTTACAAACAAGTTGATGTAGTTAGATTCTTGGAGTGGCTTCTGTGCAATGCATAGTGACTACGGAGAAGCTCATGGAAGAAGGTGATTTTTTACTACTAAGATTCATAGTAAAGGTTCAAAGAGAAGCCATAGTAGATCAAGTCAAGACAAACATGATATAGAAGTAAGTGAAATAAAATTACATCTAGATATGATGAGAGAAATGCTACAAAAAAATGAGTAAGACCAAGGTCATAGATGAAGTCTCTGGAAGAAATTAGAATGGAATTTGTTGCAAGAGAAGTTGAGATAGAGATAAATGCTCCATTGGAGAAAAATATCAAGGTAGTTGAGTTGCATCTATGGAAGAACAACCTAAGGGTGATTAACAGATGTGATGAAACAAATGAACATTTCATGAGCAATGTCAAGACAACAAAATTTAGCCAAGGATTGAATTGGAAGGTGAAGTTGACAAAACGAAATCAGGAAGGTGTAGTTGGTGGTATCAATATACAACCTATGCTTTTGAGGAATTTATTGGCAAGTTTGAACAGTTTGACCACAAGTAAAGGTTATATCTCACAGTAGAAGTAGTAGAATAAGGTACAAGTTGATTAAAGATCTGGTAAGAGTTTTAGGTATTACTATTATGGTGACAGTATAGGAAGGTGAGTAGATTTGGAGCATCCTAGAGCAAGGAGTGCTCGAAGGGTTCCAGAGAAGAGAACGAGGAAGATGCCAGAAGCCCAATCATAGGAGAAAGTTTGGTGAGCTATCATGTAGCAAGGTGGAGACTTGCTACTGCAGAGGCTTGGTGTAAGTCACAAATTGAAGTTTTTACGAGAATACCAGATGCATATGACGAGGAGGTCATAAAGTTTCATACCTTCGGAGTCTAATGTGGGTGCATAGATGGAGCAAAAAATCCAATGAATTCTAGACCCAAAGCTTACCAGTGTGATGGGATGGGCACATAATGATGTTGGGAGAAATTTAAATTTTTTTTTAAGAAATTGTAGATATTTGCATTAGGAAGTGAGTTTCGTTTTTGGAATAAGCAGAGAAATTATTTCCTGATGTACATATAGTTTTAGTTTCTCTTATTTTGTGGAGAAGGGGAAAAAATTCATCTTGTGAATTGTGGTTGTCCCATGTTAGCTTTATTTTTCAAGGAAAGGGTGTTGGAGAAGAAGAGTGTGGAGTAGAGGTTGTAGAACAACAGAAAAAGAGAAGCTCCAATGCGAAGATAAGAGACAGAGGTCCAGAGGCCTTGGTTGCACATTCCCACATTGTATATCTGACTAGTTTAATGCATACTTAAAATTATATGTCTTTGTGTTTGTTAACCTATTTGTCTATCTATTGTTAATGAAGTTGGTTTTCTTCATGGTAAATGTAGATCATTGATCGAATGACTTAGAAATCAGCATGTGGTTCTTGTTTTTGTTATGGAATATGAATGTATGAATTCATGAGGATTGTTATGTTGGAAAGACATGAAATTCATGTAAGGAAGGAAATTGAATTCCCTTGATGAATTTAATTAGAGGTTGAAGATAAAAATCAGATTTGATGTGAAAAGAAGGAGTTACAGCTCACAAGTGAGTACTGCACCTGGAGACTGCACTCATACAAAGAGAAATCTCTCCGTACACTTTACTTACATCAAATGAGAAATTACATCATTAAGTACATTACTAGAACTCATGAAGTTGCAAGGAAACTCCTAAACTCTAGGAACAAATCCTAAACTAAGGAGATATGTTACAACTTGTGTAACCATTTCTCCATTAATACAAAATAATATTAATTATTTTCAACTCCCCCACTTAATGGAGAAACGATTATCCTAAACTCCTAGCATCCCTCTAAACAATTCAAAGTTTACACACCCAAGAGGCTTAGTAAAAATATCAGCCATGTTATCACAAGTTTTACAATATTCAACACATATCTCTTTTGACTGTTGTTTCTCTCAAACAAAATGAACTTGAGTATCAATATGCTTGGTATTTTTATGAAAGGCTGGATTGTATGCAAGCTTGATGGTACTCTAGTTGTCAGTTTTGATAATAGTTGATTCTTTCTGCTCTTCTCCTGCATCGTTGAGAAGTCTTCTCAACCAGATAGCTTCACATGTGGCTGCACACAATGCTTGGTACTCAGCTTCACATGAAGATACAACTGCAGTGTGCTTCTTTTTGCTGCTCCATGCTATGACCCCAGATCCAATGCTGAATGCGTAACCTGTGATAGAACTTCAATCATCCAAGTTACCTACCCAATCAGAATCTGAAAACCTGCTAGAATAACATCAGAAGTGTCAGTGTACAAAATGCCATAATTACTAGTACCACTAAGATACCTCAACACACTTTTTGCTGCGACCCAGTGACTTTCGAGTGGTTTTGACATGAACTAGCTCAACACACTAACAGAATATGCCAAATCTACTCTAGTTGTAGTCAGATATATCAAACTGCTAACTAGCTGTCTGTACATGGTAGCATCCACCTGTTTAGTACCATTGTCACTGCTCAACTTTAAGTTCTGCTGTAATGGTGTTGCTGCTAATCTGCACTACTCCATTCTGAACCTTTCCAACAAGCTTCTGACATACTTCCCTTGAGTAACAAAAGTTTGTCCAGATTCTCTCCATACCTCCAATCCCAAACAATAATGAAGGTTTCCGAGATCTTTCATCTCAAACACTTGTGACATCTGTTGTTTGATTTCTTTGAGCAGATTGTTAGCATTCCTTGTTATGATCATATCATCTACATACAAAGAAATCAAAACAATTTTCCTCTGCTTATTAAACTTGGTATACAGATTTGGATCATTCAAGCTCCTATGGAAGCCATGCTGAACAAAAAATGAGTCAATTTTCTCATACCATGACCTAGGTGCCTGTTTTAAACCATAAAGTGCCTTTTTCAATTTACACACAAGATGTTCCTGTCCCTTTTTCACAAAACCTTCAGGCTGTACTAAATAAATTTCTTCTTTCAAGTCACCATTCAGAAATGCAGACTTGACATCTAGCTGGTGTAGCTGCCATTTGTGTTTTGTTGCTAAGGAAATTAGCATTCTAATGGTGTTTAATTTGGCTACAGGAGCAAAGGTTTCATCGAAATATATTCCCTCTTTCTGTGAGTAACCCTTTGCTACCAATCTAGCTTTAAGTTTCTCTATACTCCCATCTGCATTTATTTTTGGTTTATACAACCATTTACATCCTATGGGGGTTTTACCTTCAGGCAATTCAACCAAATCCCAAGTATGGTTTCTGTTTATTGAATCTATTTCTTCATACATTGCAGCCCTCCATGCATCAGATTTACTTGCTTCCTCATAATTTGCAGGTTCTACAATGTTTAAAATCTTTGACATTAATGCATAGCCTTTCAATTTAGAAGATAATTGAGTCTTCCTACCTGATCTCCTTGGTAGGGGACTTACCTCAATTCTGTCTATTTCAGCCTTTTCTGGGCTTGCATCTTCATTGATTACATTGTCTGTTACTTCTTCTTCTTGTTTCTCCTCTTGCTCTTCATCTTCCTCACTGTTTTCTTCCAATAGTAATGGAATGTGCCAATCACTGTTAGAGTCACTCTTTCCTTCTTCAACCTGTTCATGAAATGTGACATCTCTGCTTGCAAAAACCTTGTGAGTCACAGGATTAAATAACTTATATGCCTTGAACTCAGTGCCATATCCAACAAATATACATTTCAGGGCTTTAGGATCTAACTTCTTCCTATCTGCCTTAGGTATATGAGCATAAGCTTTTGACCCAAATATTCTTAAATGACTCACTGCTGGTTTGAATCCAAACAATGCTTCAAAAGGGGTTTTGAAGCCTAGACACCTAGTAGGACTCCTATTCTTTAAATATACAACAGTGTTAATAGCTTCTGCCCAAAGACCATTTGATAGACCCTTACCTTGAAGCATGCTCCTTGCGCACTCCACAAGAGTTCTGTTCTTTCGTTTTGCCACTCCATTCTGCTGTGGAGTGTGAGGCACTGTAAACTGTTGCACAATCCCATGATGCTTGCAGAAATCCATGAACTCTCCCAACCTGTATTCTCCCCCTTGATCTGAGCGAAGAAATTTTATCCTTTTTCCTGTCTGGTTTTCTACCATGGATTTAAAATCTTTAAAATACTGAAAAGCTTGACTCTTTTTACTCAGAAAGTATACCCATGAAAATCTAGTGCAATCATCTGTAAATAAGAGAAAGTAATATGCTCCTCCTAATGACCTGGTTTGCATGGGTCCACAGATGTCTGTATGCACCAGTTCTAAAATATCTCTTTCCTTTCTTTTAACATGCAAAGGGAACTCTTCTCTATGCATTTTCCCTAATGCACATCCATCACAATCCAGCCTGACATTATGGAAAACAGTGAGTCCATCGACCATACCTTTTCTCTGAAGTAGGATAAGGTCTTGCTGATTAAAATGGTCGAATCTCTGATGCCAGAGATTTTCGGCTGTCGATCCAGCTGCAACCATTGCCTGTTGTGGCATACTCTTCACATCTAGTTTGTACAGGTTCCCCACGTGCACTCCTGTTGCAACTGTTTCCATCTGGCTATCCTTAATGACACAATTAGTCTTAAAGAATTGAACTTGCATGTCCTGATTAGTAATCATTAAGACAGAGACCAAATTTTTCTTAATTCCTGGAACATACAATACATTTTTAAGGTGTATAATGTCACCGCTAGGTAATTTTACAGGAATTTCACCATGTCTTTTGATCTCATGTCCACTATCATCTCCTAAATAGATTTTCGACCCACATGAAGTTTCTTCAAGAAATTCAAACCAATCCTTCTTACCAGTCATATGTGAGGATGCGCCCGAGTCAACATACCATATGTCGACCTCATCTCCTTTTGAAGCTAAAAGGGCATGATCGACTACAAATAGTCGAAGTTCGTGGCTATGATACTCCCTTTCATTAATGAAGTAACCCTTATGTTTTCTCTGTTTGTTTCTTCCTTCGTCTACCTGCCTCTTATAACAATCTCTAATCTCATGTCTAGGTTTCCCACAGTAAAAACATTTCTTGATGGGAAAATTATTAGTAGACATACCTTTAAAAGGTCTCTTCTGGAATGTGTTGGCTCCTCTCTGCTGCTGTTGCTACGGTTGTTGATTCTTCTTCCCTTTAAAATGTCTCCTTTTTTCCATCAGAGCAAGGTCATTGCTCTGTGATTTCAAATTTTGTCGTCGCTCTTCTTCCTGTATCAGAATCCCTATCAGCTCTTCAAATGAAGGGGCTTTCTCCCTTGCTGACAGCCCTGTGATAAATGTCTGGTATTCATCAATCATTCCGTTTAATGTGATCGTGACCAGATCTGAATCGGAAACTTTCTCTCTGATATCTCCCAATCTTTCCTTCAGGTCTTTGTCTCTAGTAATGAATCCAGCAGCGGATTCATTCTCCTCCATCTTCAATGCAAACAGCTTGCCTTTGAGTGACAAGACACGGTTTGTATTTTGCGTCTGGTATAGGTTTTTGATCGTCGTCCAAATGTCAGTGGCCGATTTACAGTCTCTAATATGTGGGATAACATTGTCCTTGACGGACATCTTGAATATGACCTTTGCTTTTGTTTCCGTTTTATCCCAATCTTTTTTGTTGTGTGGTTGATCCTGATCTCAACTCACTTCCTGTAACGATTAACCATGCATTTGCACTTTCAAGTAAAGTCTGCATCTTGAATTTCCAGTTGTTGAAATTTGATCCATCGAGTTTGCCAGACTCGTGGAGATATGATTCTAGACTGTTATTCATATTAGATTGATAAAATTTCTGATCCTCTGATGAATAAGTCTATCGAACTGAACACTTTCAGGATACTAAAAAAAAAATCACCACATACCAGATCCGAACCTCTGTTTTTGCTGAAAAAAATTATCTTCAGTGAGCCACCACCGGGCAAGTCCGATCTGCTGCCACCGAACAGATCCGGAACTCCAATGTGCCACCACCGGGCAAATCCGATCTGCTGCCACCGAACAGATCCGGAACTCCAATACGCCACCACCGGGCAAGTCCGATCTGCTGCCACCGAACAGATCTGGAACTCCAATGCACCACCACCGGGCAAGTCCGATCTGCTACCACCGAGTAGATCAGGGACTCCAATACGCCACCACCGGGCTACTCCGCTCTGCTACCACCGAACAGAGCCGGAAATTCAAAGTGCCACCACCGGGCAACTCTGATCTGCAAAAATTGCAGATTTTTCAAAGAGAAAGAGGTTGGCGCTCCTTCGACAGCGAAATACCCGTGCCAGAAACAAAATCGATGTGTCTCCCGAAATTGGCGCGATTAATCCTTGATTTTCCGCGCCAATTGTACTTTCTGGCATGCTGGCGCGCTTATCACCCTCAAAACCACGCCAACTGGCGCGTCTGTTCCTAAAAAAATCGTGCCAGCTCTTCCTTCCGCACAAAAATGGCGCGACTGTTCGCGACGAAACCGTGCCAACACTTTCTTGCACTCAGAGATGATCAGTCATCTGAGACCTGTCTTCAGGTGTTACTGCAGTCCACCTGATTCTACAAATGCCGCCACTACAGTTCTATAATCAATGATGCATCCTAAAAAAAAAATTAAGGCTATCCCTACTCTGTGCTCTGATACCAAGATAAAAATCAGATTTGAATTAAAAAGAAGGAGTTACAACTCACAGGTGAGTACTGCACCTGGAGACTGCACTCATACAAAGAGAAATCTCTCCGTACACTCTACTTATATCAAATGAGAAATTACATCATTAAGTACATTACTAGAACTCAGGAAGTTGCAACCAAACTCCTAAACTCTAGGAACAAATCCTAAACTAAGGAGATACATTACAACTTGTGTAACCATTTCTCCATTAATACAAAATAATATTAATTATTTTCAACTATTGATTGCTAGGCTTCTACAATGGAAGTTCATTTTGAGTGTTGAAATCAACGTAAACCCTAATTGAGATCCCTGTGTTTGACCCTGCCTCTATGTAAAGCTTTTGTATAAGAGTTGGTGAAGAGTTTTGTTGTCCGAAATTACTGTAAACTCTTATTAAGATCTAGAGATTCGATTTGCACTAGAATTCTGACTATTGTGGTCCAACCATTGTGTGGTTTTTCATGGCTCTTTTATATCTTGTTTCAAAACCCCATGGACGAATATTCTTTGTGTTAAGTAGTAGATATTGTGTGGAATTTACAACGTCTAAAGCGTTATCACAGAAAATAGAGTACCTTGTTTGAGTGTTGGCAAAAACCTTTTTGTGAATGATTTGGATTGGAAAATGTGTTATGGTCTTGCGAATTCAATGGATAAAGGCATATGAAACCATTTATGGTATTAAGGAGTGACTCAAGGCCATGGAGAATTGATTGGGAACGAGGTTGGGTCATTTCACCTTCCAGGAATTCAAAAGGGCAGCTTTTTGGGGTAGTATCAAATCATTTCACATTGCCTACAATATTTTTTAACTACGCTACGAAATTCTTTCACGGATCCTACAACCAACAATTTTCAAAGCTGCATATTAGGTTTTGAATGTCGGTTTTGGCCTACCCATTTGACCATTTTCTAAATGGACATATATTAAATTGGTTGAGGTCAGGAAAATATAGGAAGGTGAGTGTTGTGGGGAAAAATGCCTATGCAGGACGATCCTATCCACCTAAGGCGTGATAGTGCCTTAGCAACAAACGAATGCAGCTACTTCGGTTTCTTCCTTTATGAAATATGAAAGAGAGGAGATTGGTAGACTTATCGTTATCTATCGGTTGTCCCTCGATCTAGATCCTCTCCGCTTTGTGTGTCCACAGCTACTTGCCTCCTCGCTTTTGCTCCCACGAGATCACAAGAGAACAGCTACCTGTGACAAGAGAACAGCTACATGCAACAAGAGAAGGACACAATACAAAGGAAAATATACATATTCATAAATGATTCAGGATTAGAAGTAAATCAAATACACTAATGCAAATCATACAATAAACACCAGCATATAGGAAAGAACCGAGAAGCTTTATTGATTGATAAACAGGGTTCAGGAAGAGATACAACCCATAAGGTTCCAACCCAGCATCTCCTTCCCAGCAGCAAGGAATTCCTTCTTCAGCCCCTTTCAAAAGCATAAACACCCAATGATCCAGCTACAATCCATCAGCAATTCTTTGCAATACAATCCAGCCTCCCTAGACCTCATGAGAGAGCTCTATATATAGGAGTTTTGGAGAAAGGATGAGTCAGCTTGAGGCTGGCATGAAGCTGACTAGTGTCCTCTCCCACTTCAGTTCTTGAGTCCACTTGGAGATTCTCACTTCCACTTGGAGATTTGGAACCTCTTACTCATCACCAGTCGAATTCCCTGATCCAAGTGTCATTTTGGAAGCTTCCTGGGCATTGACACCTTGAGGAATGAGTCTGCCACTTGTCCAAGTATGCTCAGCGTAGGTGGCCTTCTTTGCAGTTGACATTCAGCGCAGGTACAGAGTGGAGCACTTGACATTCAGCGCAGATGCTCAGTGGAGCAGTTGACATGATCCAGAAATTGCTTGTTTTTGAGTGTTTTCAGGTGGAGAACTTTTATAAACTGCTGTGGTTTGCTGGCCTTGTTCCTCTAGGGGTAGGAACAACATGTTTAGGGACTTTGGATCCCTTAATTATTGACATTTCATGCTCAGTGATGCCCCCTAAAGTATGAGGCCGTTTATCGGGTGAAATGCTTTATCCAGGGGAGTCCGAAGTTCATCCATTTGCTGGGAGGAGACCTGTAATAAGATACAATACAATACATTATGATTCATTCTGCCTTCATGATCTAGCTGAGGCGGGCATTCCCATGCTCAGCGTTATAAATACATTTTGGTACATAGAACAGACGATTGTCTGATGATAGACTGATAGTTCTGGCGAAACTATCATCCTTTGAGAAGGATGATCATCTACTGAAATGATGTACATAACAAATGTCTTTATTTTCCTGAATATATTATCGCAGCCCGGATGGATGAAACTAGATCTGGGGTCTTCGAACTCGTTCGATTTTCACTCTAAGTACAAGTCGATCCATGTGAGAATTGCGGTGAAGTCGAACATGGAAAGACATCGCTTGATTACCAGTCAATGATGTAAACCGTTAACAAGCGTGAGAGGAATCACCGATAATGATGATGACCCTCAAGGTACTGCAGTACAATTCACGTGGTGTGAATAAAGGACTTGGCGTCGAACACCACGCAAAATCTTCTGGTCGAAGGTCATTGATGTGTACCTGTCGCCGGAAGTGAGAAACTTGCCATTGAGGCATGCAAGCTTCAAAGTACTGAAGGGGTTGTTCCTAGATCAACTTCTTGGATAATGAGCTGATGTCGACAAGAAGCGATCCGTCAAAGGAGGGCCTTAATGAATCCCACATCAGTGACACGGAACGGAGCTAATGATTTTAGTGGAGGTGAAAACAATCTGTGATATATGATTCAGGGTGGCGGTCATGAATGGATGAAGGATAATGTATGGCAGTGGATGGGACCTAGTTGACTCTTTCTGAACGACTTCTCTTGAACATATGGCGACACTGATGCGATGGGTCGGTAGCATTACCCCAAATATGGATGGTGTGGCAAAGACCATGGTGATGTGACCGGTGAATGAAACAACCCAACCCGATGTGATACGGAGGAAAAGTGTCATGTTCAAGAGTGACCTGCTACCATCAAAGACTTCTCGATTTTTTCCTAATTTTTCCCCAGTCATTGCTGACCAGTACCTCTTTATTTTTGTCAAGCTTGAGGAGGATAACATATGCTTGTTCTATAACCTGCCCTTTGGGCAAGCCCATCGCTATGTTTTAACGAGCTTAGCGATAGGGAAACTCGTTCTCGTCTAAAGACAAGTTTGTCGCTATTTAATAATTTTAACGAGTCTAACGACAAGGAAAACTTGGCCCTTTTCATTTTTAGAGAGTCTGAGAAGGTACATAAAGTTAACTCCAAAATTCCTTTTTCGTCATCTAATCCCTTAAGTCCGAAAATGTATAAAACAATATAGAAGGGATGAGTTTTCGGTACTTTTAACGAGCCGAACAAAACAAGCTCTCGATCTTTTTGTGTAATAATCCCTCAGGTCCAAAAAAGATTAAAATCTAGAGGAGGGATAGCTCTTCCTGTCCTTTAACGAGCTGGAAGGCCAAAACTCGACAATCTTTTCATCTTTTACGAGTCAATTGAAAAGAGCTTAAAGAAGACTCGTCTTTTGAGGAACGAGTGATGAACAGGGATAGCAGCTGATTCCAGGTACAGGTTGGAATTTTCCAATCATGGCAGTGTCACAAGGATGGCTAGGTGAAATCACTCTTCGCAGCTGTTCCTCAAAATGGGTAAACAATCATATGGAGGTAAACGATCGGCCAAATGAACGGTGGAGGTGAAGGTGCACAAAACACGACCAAGGACTTTTTATGGTTGATCAGGTTACATTCTTAATGGTTATTTATCGGGAAGTTCATTTTTTAACGAGCTTAAACTTGCTCAAAGCTTATGTTTATTTTTTAACGAGCATGAACTATGCTGCTAAAACTGCTCAAAAGCTTATGTTTATTTTTTAACGAGCATGAACTATGCTGCTAAAACTGCTCGAAAGCTTATGCTTATTTTTTAACGAGCATGAACTACGCTGCTAAAACTGCTCGAAAGCTTATGTTTATTTTTTAACGAGCATGAACTATGCTACTAAAACTGCTCGATATACCAGTCATATGATAAGATTGTCTCATTGTGAGATCCCTATTTTTTATGGAGCTTCATCTCACTATGCTTTGCTCCGCACCCTTCCTTTATGCAAGTTCGGAATGGCTAACCCCAAAAAATAGATAAATAACCGGTTCCGACACAGCTAACCCAAAAAGCAGGTAAATAACCGCTCTTTTCTTGCACTCCAAAAGGGTTTGCATGCCCCCAGGTATAAAATATGATTTCAAGGTTGCCCCTCCTCCTTCACTTCGGTTTTTCTTTGGGTGTTCACAGCTACTTGTCATTGCAAGAGAAGAACACTACTCAAAAGACAAAACATTGGTGTTATTGAGGGAGGCTTACCTCTTTCTGGTTACCCGAAGATTGTCTCGTTAGACAAAACCCTTCCTTGGCCTACCTTTTTCAGGTTACCTAAAGATTGTTTCATTAAACAAAACTCTTCCTCGGCAATGCCTACCGAAATAGACAAAGATGGGAGACGGGCCCCGTCTCTCCCAAGTACCTTGACAAAAGAATCCTATTCTAGAACAACCCTCTTTCCTTCATGGACGGGGTACGGACTAGTCATATTCTTTCGCGGAAATCCTACCTTATACCCAAAGTTCTCCGCCGAAGCAGACCAGGACGCATGCCCCCTGGGTTCCAGTCATGTCCTCCCGAATTACTCGCGCTCATCAGGAGGACGGACCGTGGGTTGAGACACTTCTTGCATGAATAGACCATTTAGGGATGGTAAGCGACTATTTGCGATGTGTGATCCGGGAAACGAAAGTTGGTCCACGAGCTTGACCATTCTTCCTCCATGTGGAAAACACATTACTCTAAAGAGTGAGGAGACTACTGCTCCTATGCAATATATATAGTCTCGTCCAAGGAGTAGGTTATAATCCAAGGGTCCTTGAACGACCATCACGTTCATTTGAACGGTCTTCCCCTTCAGTGTTATTGGCACATTGGGGAGGATTCCTAAAGGGCGACTGGTTCCTTTATCAAAGCCTGATAGATTTCTCATCTCAGGCAAAAGCGCAGGTGAACCAAGTGCTTTCGAAGCAATAGAGGAAAGGATACTCACAGATGCCCCCTCATCAATGATAGTGCCAGCCATTACCATTCTGTATATTTGACAAATAATTTTGAATGGTACACTGGCTGGCAACCGGGGTCTGCCTAGTTGGTTCCAATCAAAGGACACAACTAGGTTGCTTGGTGGTGGGACCGAGTAAACAGCCAGATAGCGCTTTGATGAACTTCCTTCCTGCGATAAAGGAATGGTGGCATTGCCCCCTTGATCATCAGAGTCGGTGCTGATGAAGAGAATCTAGACGGTGTCGTCTTGATTCTCCTCTGTGATGGTGTCATTCAAAGATGGAGCCTCTGAAGGCAAAACCAGGTCAACTACCATATCAACCTTTTGACTTTCGTCATGCATGGATCCAGATGGTTCATCTTCAATGACAGGTGCTTCGGCTGACCACCGGGGCGGGTCAACCGGATTCTCAACTAGCGAGGGACATGGCAAGAGTTTTTGATATCCAGGAGGAAGATTTGCTTGTAATATCGGGCGATCTTCCAGAACTCTTTTTGCCTCATCTAAGAAGGGACAACGGTGGATGGCGTGATCGCCTTCACACATTCTGTAGGGAAATTTAGCTTTCCCTCTCTGTCCTGGAGCTTCACTCCCACTAGTTGACGGTGAACAATCGACATAGCTATCAGAGGTCGATGCCACCGAATTGTGCAGACGGGGGGACCAGTCTCTTAGTATCCGAGGGATACATGGACAATCTCTATGGAAGTGGTCTCCCCTGCATATGACGCATGGCG
Organism: Pinus tabuliformis; assembly: GCA_031772625.1. Taxonomy (NCBI): domain Eukaryota; kingdom Viridiplantae; phylum Streptophyta; class Pinopsida; order Pinales; family Pinaceae; genus Pinus; species Pinus tabuliformis. The sequence continues at coordinate 85,301,100 of CM062805.1, read as the reverse complement.
ATTTAGGCCTTACGAATGCGGTGTGTGGATTTTTGTTAGATGACGATTGTGTGCCCCCAGTCGCCTTAGGCTCCTTCTGCTTCTTTTCTTTCTTCTTCTTCTCCTTTTTCTCCTTAGGAACTCGGTTCTTTGACCGACCAGTTCCGTCAAGCGAAGAGGAAGGAGGAGAGGAAGATGAAGTAGAAGGCTGGGAGGTAACTCTTGTCTGATCTAACTGTTGACTCGACTGCTCAGGAATGGTGGCATTCTGAACGACATTGGTTGAAAAGATCCAAACAGGTAGGCCAATTGTCAATCCTAGAAGCGACAATGTGGCCATGTGGGGCGCACCAACATCTCCCCAAGAGGAGAAGGGACTAGGATTCCCACCAAGGGGAACTCCTTGGTTGGTGTGCTCCATATTTTCAACCTAAAGATCAACGCGGGAATAAGGGTGATTTTTCCGTTTAAAATAAATTGTTAACGACGCTTTTAGACACAACTTGATTTTTCAGTTTTAAAGAGTCGAGAAAAAGCTAAAGATGACTCTAGTCTCCTTCGATATTTTAATGAGCCCGAAGTGACAAATGCTCGAGTGGACTTTTTCTATTATAGAGTCTGAAAAAGGCCAAAAGAAACTGCTCTGGAGATCTAGGCAGAGGGTGTGCCAAACTTTTCGCAAAACCACAGAATACGTTTTACGGTACAGGTGGTCGATCTTCGTGAATGCTGTGTTCACTGCATTGTGATCAGTAGGGCGGCCGACACGGCTTCCTATGGATAAAGGATTTATGCCTATAGGGGTCTCCCAATATATATGCGACGGTACGTGGGAGCACAAGTCCGTATTAGTGCAATCGTCCCTCAGGAGGAATCACCCACCTTCTTAGAGATCGACAGTCACTACGTTTAACGACGCCGGAACACGTCTCTACCTAGACCTCTACTGTGAGCGTTATGTTGCAAAGCGTTGTTAGGTTCATTCAATATATTTTAAGTTGATCTTTTTAAAATTTGTCTTTCAGGATCACCATGAGATGTATTGGTACAAATTCCTAAGTGCAGTCTAAGATGATAAGCAAGCTTTATAATCTTTCAACTTTGAAAATCCTAGCTACTAAGGGAAAAGAGAGCGACTATCTTTTCTCAAAGAGCAATCAGCACACTCTAATGCACTCTTCCTAAATCCAACATGCAATCTTATCAAAATGCAAAATGCACAATCCAGGTGTTTGTTTTCACTTTCTTAGTATAAATGCCTACAAAGAAAGCTTTTTGCACAACTTCGAATTTGCTTTTAAATGACTGAAAATAAACAAGTTTGCTTTTTCCCAAATCAGCAAGGGTAGAAGAGATTACAATCACTTTGCGATTTTTCGAAAGAAATACTTGTTTCGACACTTAAAAATGACAAATTCAAACCAATAAGCAAAAGCAAACGATAGATCAAACTGCAAACAGCCAATGAACTCTCTTCTAAGATCACAATCAATCACTCAATCAGATCTGAATCAAGGCTACAGGATGACTATTTCGCTCATGCAAAGGAAAACTGTAAATGACGCCACAAACACATAAAAACACTTACAGTCTTTTTGTACAAAAATGAGGCTGAATACAAGCAAAGAAAAGGGATTACAGATGTGGTACCTATGCTGGTTAAAGGCAGCAAAAACAGAGATCAAAACAGGCAAAAGACAGCAAGGAACCCCAGCTGCACAAGGCCACACTGGTTCAGCGCAGGTACAACACTGTCAGTTTGACATTCAGCGCAGGTAGCCTTCACGGGACCTGCGTTGAAATGCAGACTGCCTTCACAGTGCCTGCGCTGAAAGGAGAAACTCTCGTCTCTCTTGGTTTCTGGGTCATAAAATGCTTAAAAATCAACTGTTTCAGGCCAAATCAAAAACACAAGCAAGGTATAAATAGAGGGATACTTTGAAAGGGTACTAAAGACTATCACAAAGGATCATCAAGTCATTTATGAGTCCATTGTTAAGATCATAGACAAAAACCCAGTAAAGGATCAAAGCAGCAACATTCTACTTTGCAAAGCAGTTCGATTGTTGCCGTTGAGTCTATGAAGTAAACAATGATGCAAGCTCAAACAAAATGACTTAAAGCAAAGTTCTTCCCCAGCGGAGTCGCCAATTTGTTGTGGGGAAAAATGCCTATGCAGGACAATCCTATCCACCTAAGGCGTGATAGTGCCTTAGCAACAAACGAATGTAGCTACTTCGGTTTCTTCCTTTATGAAATATGAAAGAGAGGAGATTGGTAGACTTACTGTTATCTATCGGTTGTCCCTCGATCTAGATCCTCTCCGCTTTGTGTGTCCATAGCTACTTGCCTCCTCGCTTTTGCTCCCACGAGATCACAAGAGAACAGCTACCTGTGACAAGAGAACAGCTACATGCAACAAGAGAAGGACACAATACAAAGGCAAATATACATATTCATAAATGATTCAGGATTAGAAGTAAATCAAATACACTAATGCAAATCATACAATAAACACCAGCATATAGGAAAGAACCGAGAAGCTTTATTGATTGATAAACAGGGTTCAGGAAGAGATACAACCCGTAAGGTTCCAACCCAGCATCTCCTTCCCAGCAGCAAGGAATTCCTTCTTCAGCCCCTTTCAAAAGCATAAACACCCAATGATCGAACTACAATCCAACAGCAATTCTTTGCAATACAATCCAGCCTCCCTAGACCTCATGAGAGAGCTCTATATATAGGAGTTTTGGAGAAAGGATGAGTCAGCTTGAGGCTGGCATGAAGCTGACTAGTGTCCTCTCCCACTTCAGTTCTTGAGTCCACTTGGAGATTCTCACTTCCACTTGGAGATTTGGAACCTCTTACTCATCACCAGTCGAATTCCCTGATCCAAGTGTCATTTTGGAAGCTTCCTGGGCATTGACACCTTGAGGAATGAGTCTGCCACTTGTCCAAGTACGCTCAGCGCAGGTGGCCTTCTTTGCAATTGACATTCAGCGCAGGTACAAAGTGGAGCACTTGACATTCAGCGCAGATGCTCAGTGGAGCAGTTGACATGATCCAGAAATTGCTTGTTTTTTAGTGTTTTCAGGTGGAGAACTTTTATAAACTGTTGTGGTTTGCTGGCCTTGTTCCTCTAGGGGTAGGAACAACATGTTTAGGGACTTTGGATCCCTTAATTATTGACATTTCATGCTCAGTGATAGGCACAAAAATGTCTATAACAGTGAGAGAAAGCCCTCTCATGGAATTTGGAAAAACAAATCCATAGTCTCTATTGTTGACTTCATACTTTAAATTTTTCATGAAATATTGTTAGGAGTTGTTTGTGGAATCTCATGGGTTATTGGCAGCTAGGGTAACCCAATATGCCTCTTCATCAAAACCTCATTGCACCACTCATCTTTTGCTCTCGTGAACTTAATATTCCATGTGTCCACTAGGGTTGCCTCATAATCTACTAGAGGTTGCTCATCATACTTGGGAGCATTTTCTACGCCAATGGATACAAGACAAATTACTTATATTTTCAACAAAATACAATGTCACATATTCGATGAATGCCTTGGATATCTCTATCCATACAACTACGTGGCCTCCTTACAAAAAATTGACTATCCTTAATGTAACTTTGATTTGCTACATATATGTTTCATAACTTATATACAAACCCATAACTTTATAAAAAATAAAATAAATAAAAACATAATATCAATAAAGACAATAGCAATGAACACCATAAATTACTCCTAAAATCCTAGCCAGAAAATTAATTTGTAATAATATATTTATTATTTTTTTACCCAAATATCTTTTATAATGAAATCATCCTGCCTTTGAGTTAATTTTATTACATAAAAATACCTTAAATATAACCATAACCATACATTAAGTAAACCTTTACCTATATACTACCCTAAATTCATTAATAACCTAGATAAAAAAATATGATTAAAAGAAACTACCAAATAACAATATGCAAAAATTTATATATAAACATATTACACATGAATTAATATATTATAATAATAATAAAATAATACTCTAATTTTAAAGTTAAAATCAAGCGAAACATCAAATTGAAATATGAAACTACTCATATGTCCTTCCTAGGAAAAAGACTTAATAAGAGTCGATAATACCGTGAAATAACTTCAAACTTCAATGTATAGAAAATTAGAAATAAGTTTGCATTTTAAATTTTAACCAATTAATACGTGGATAATAAACAAGCCTATTGTAAAACATTCTACCGATATTTTTAAGAGAATCGCTTTAGAATGTTCGTTCATACTCGTATAATATTTCACCCAGACAATGAGGATGGAGTACCAAAAATAAGTTTTGTGGTTTTATGTTAGCCTAATACTACGCTGACACTTTCTTCCATTCCACTAGGTGAATGATCCGAGTCGTAAGAATCTGCAACTCAAATGATTCCCAAAATGCACGGCCCTTCTTTTAAGTATTCCAGTTGTTTTCATTCGCACAGACAAGCAGCACAAATGCACAACTGATTTATAGCTTTCCCGCCACTGTCAACCATCTTGTCTATATTGCGAGAAAAAGTGAATTATCAGAACTGTAAGGATCATCTCAATATGATTCCCGAAAAGCAGAAGCTTCTTTATGTATTCCAATGGTCTTCGTTTGAACAACGGCACTGTGAACGTTATTCCTATTTTATTCCGGAATATAAGAAAAAGTGAAAGATACGATAAGGATTATTATCTCACTATGATACATTTCATATACATCACACAGGAGAGAGACACACAAAATAAAGGAAAGGTGCTAAACTAATCAAGAAGCTTGCTCTATTTATATAACCTAAGTGTCGGGAAAATAGTATTGTTAAGTAACTCGCTAATCTGTCACCAGTAACACCATTTGGACAAAAACCAGCTCAGGACAGAGCGAATCTTCTTGAAAGTTAGATGGCAGTATAGTTATAAGTATTGGATTGCAGCATATTAAGCGAAAAAGGCTATAAGCAATTATTACCTAAGTAATCAGCAGTGTGACCTGCAAAAGTGTGCTAGTTTATCCGACCATCCTCTCTCATGGACGTTCTTTTTACCGTCTAAAGAAATCCTTTTTGTTTACCATGGGAAAAGCAATTTGGCCATCCTCTCTCATTGCTGTTCTTTTTATAGTCATAGAATGTCTTCTTATTTTTTACCATTGGAATAGATGAAGATGATTAATGTTTAAGGTATTAGGACTTATAATAAGCTTGGAGATTAATTGGAATTTTATAGCATTTTAGTTTCTTGTTAGGAAAGAAGTAAGAAAAAAAGATAAAAAAGGTTGGGTAATAGATATCATGAAAATTAGATTGAATGTGATTATAAGATTTGCAATCTAAGAGAAAGTTGTTTTCATTCTCAACATCTTAGTATTCCACAAGTGATAGACTATTTCATCTCATGACATTTTGGGAATTGACCAATGTTGACTTTAGTTTTGAAGCTCAACTTTTAGTTTAAAGGTCATGCAAATAGGTTCTTATCTTAGCAAGGTTTATTTTATTCTTAACAATAGTAAGGAAAGGTAATTTTTCTTTTTCAAATTTTGGTTGATCACCTCCTTATGTCATCTTATTCCTTTATATCTCTAACTCTTTATAGCACCACAAATTCCTCTTAAACTTGGATGTAATAATACTTTTAATATTATCCATGTTCCTCAAGACGATCTACTACTTTATCCCCTAATGAGTCCACCAAGCCTCGACATCCTTATGCCATCCTCACTTTAGTTGAAGGGTGGAGTTTTTTCTAGAGTTAGAAGCAATTTTAGGAAAATTCTTAGCTTCCATGTTCTATAACTTCTTATTATACATAAGATACCTATTCATAATTATGCTTTTAATGGGAGAAACGCTTTCCTCAATCAGGAGTATATGGTATAGAGTATTCCTTTTAATCCTAAAGTTGTAGGTTATAAACTGATTTTGATATATTCAATCTTCCTCCATGACTCTTTGTATATACTGCAACCACACACCTCACACCCACATAAAAGAAGAAAAATGACGAGTCTCAAATAGGCGCTTTTTCAACCCAGGTCTGAAGATAAATCAACTTACAATTTTTCTTCAAGCCAATTTATAACTTCCATTTTTCCTTTTCTCAATACTATAATTCCATTTGAGCTTATAATAGACCTTCATTTCTAGATATTTGTAAGAGGCAAGTTCATAAAAGTAGATATTGTCATAAAGGAAAGTATCATAGGTGATATTTTTTTATTTAATTATCATGACGTTATTGTTATTTGTATTAATAGCCATGTCCGTCTTGGAGAAAAATATTAGAGAATTTGTAGTTTCTTTCCAAGCTCATAATGGATCCTTTACAAAATAAAAATATCATCGGCATAAAGGAGAAGATTTAGGACTATATTAGCAAACACGGGGTCGACACAACTTGCATATTCCAAACACAGTCCTATCCTATCAATGCATATACCAAAAAGGGTAGGGTATAAGGGACACCCTTTCTTGAATCCAAAAATGAAATTAATGTCTTTCATCAAATCCTTAGTGGTCCTAATAATAGGAATAACATTCTCATATACCCTTGTTATAGCTACTCTTAGCTAGAGAGGAACAATAATCTCCTCTAGCATCTTCTAAAGTCTTTTTCTGGAAATGGTATAAAAATCTTTCCTAAAGTCGATAAAACAACTTAAGAGATCAATATTATTATGGTCGCATTCCTCTACAGTTATCCTAAGAAAACCAATATGGTCCACTATTGAATGCTAACCTCTAAACCCATCTTGGTCTTTAGCTCTTTTACCATTGATTTCAAGCCAAAGTCTATTCTTCCATTCTAGAATAAGTCCATACAACATGGCTAAAATGTCATAATCATAATTGTTATGTAATTAGAGGGAATAATATTATCCCCACTTTTAAATATAGCCATATTAAGGCTTTGTGTTCAAGACATAGGGAAGCCTTGGTTCAGTCCAAGTTAAATATGTTGTGCATATGAGGGACGAGGATAGGCTGTCCAATTTTAAAAATTTCAGCTTGGTAGCCTTTAATATCATAGTCTCTCCCATTAGAAAGTTTCTTAACACAAAACTTGTAACACCCTCATCCCACATCTATCCATGTAACTAACCAACCGGGGTAGACATGAAATAAGAGGCCACTATGATTGGATTTGACCTCGTCTATGACCTTAAGGAAGTGGAACCAATGGAAACATCACACACAGTCATCCAACAACAACGTCGAAATCCTCAGGAGACATGTCAGCCACTCAGACACCATGTCTCTAGATCCCATTGATGTTTTAGACATCTTAGGCCTCAATCATTGTCATGCTATAGGAAAGGGAGTGACTAGAAACCCAAAGTTACTCTCATAGGCTTGCTTGCCAGCGACTAGAGATCAAAATTTCTACCTTTGTGCCAATGACCATGGGATTTAAGCCACTTCTTCAGGTCCAGAGCTCACGTTGCTACCCATAATGGAGTGTTAGCTTAAAATTCGAAAACATACAGGGAAACAATGATGCAAAATAAATAAGTTGAACAAGACCTTAACAATACCACTATTGGCCATGATAAGCAATTCATCCAACATATCATCAACATGTACCCTATAGGTATAAACAATAGAATTTAGTGTAGGGATCTCATACTTATATGAGAATCGCTATGAACCATTGTTACCTCATGCCATTTTCTACATTATCATCTATTAGGTCATAGACACATTATCCACTTATATACAAGTAACAACATGCTAAGAGCCATACATAATTGATGTCATACAACATACATATAACCAACTTAATAGGGACAAAAATATCATAAACATATCATCCATAATATCCTCATATACATCAATACATTCACACATGAAAATCAAGGGAATGAGTGTCCCATTAATGAATGTAATAAACCAACAAGAGATGGGACTACCATGTTCCAACCAACCATAGATTGGTTGAACCAAGTCTCTCTTTAGCCAATAACCACAATGCCATATTGCAAGCATGAATATGGGACTCATAGAACACACCAAAAACACCAACAAGCATAGATGCCATGTTATAGACATATTTGGGCACATCATCCGCAACTCGCATGTCGATGATATTAGGGTTCATCAACCCCTAATATAGTTGTTTAATGCCCTAAAGAAACTAAGTCCTCTCAATGCTTCATTCCCTGAAATTTCCATCACAAAATTCATCCAGAAAGTGCCTCAAAGGAATCATTGCAGAAAGCCCTGTGTTAGGGTGCTATGCATAGCAAATGCTACACTGTCAAAGTGCTATGCATCGTAGTTTGGCCCTCTTTAGGGTGCGACAGTCAAGCTTAGAGAAAATTCCGGGACAGTTTGAGGAATCAGTTACTCATGGAAACCTCTAGAAGCTTCTCTAGTGCCACCTGCCCCTCTGAGTTCGCCCAAGGATGACTAAAGGAACTAGGAAACATCCACCTATTCCCCTCTTTCATGGAACCAATTCCTAAAAATAGAAAGGCATTCATCATCATCATGATGACTCAACCTCCTTCACTCATCTATAAATGGATCCCTCATCCAAGAGATCTAGAGGCTGAATATTTCTGAGTGATAAGGAAGTGTTGATGGTTTTAGTATTGAGGCAAAGTATTGTTGTAATGTTGGAATTTCTTGTTGCTCATGAGGTGAAGAAGGTTTGAAGCTGGGAGGATGGCGCTGGATCAAACTTATGGGTGGTAATCCTCCTTTCTATTAATAAAGCTTTCTAAGATTTTTCCTCTATGATTGTTTAATCTTTCAATGCAATTATATGTTTATCATACTTTCAATTCTGTGATGTTTATGAATTATGGATTATTATGCTTTGACGCATCTATGTTTTTGTAATTGCGTAGGTACTCTTCAAGCGTGTTAAGTACGGGGAGGAGTAACGAGATCGACCAAAGGAGAGAGAGATCAAGCAAGGAATCAAGCAAAAGTTATAGGTTGGCTCTTTATAATCTTTCTCTTATCTATCATTCATAGGAAAAATAGTGAATTGTTTTAACTGTTGTTTCTAGGTTAGCTACCAAGCCTAGAGGGTTAACATTTCTTAGAAATACTAATTTTCCCAGAAACAAATTGGTGACTCCATTGGGGAATGAATGCCCTTTTTGGTAGCTTAGTAGCCTCTTAGAACATAGCACTACACTTTACTTGCTATTGTCATTGAAATCAAGCTTAATCCACTGAAAATTGCATCAAATTTGAGCCAAAAACAACTTCAGAATTGCTCCCTGTGACCATCACACTGTCCTGAACTATGGCCTACTATGCATAGCAGTTCCTGAATGGAAAAAGTGCTATGCATAGCACTGTCTATCACTACAGTCTACGATGATTGACTGAAGCTCAAAATTCCCATCTAGGAATTGAGTTTTTTGACCAGTTTTCATCTTTGTTTGATTGCTTGCTGAACATGAATGATGTCTCATCATTGAAACCAACTTTCATCCCTTAATTCAGCCCTATTTAAGATTAGGATTGGTGAATGTTTTTTTTTATTTGTTTTGTCATTTACAATCCATTGTCAAAAAGTAGTGTTGATCAATTGTTGTTTTGATACAAAAAGTGTCGTAAAGTTTTCAATTTCGTCGAAAAAGTGAAGTGTTGTAAAAATCTTCCTTCATAGCTAATCGATTAAACTATTTTGTGCATTTGATTTGATTTCATTCAAAGTGTTGAAAAGTTTATTAGTTCAAATTTGAAACTGTTGTTTAATCCTCCTTTCTCTCTTTGAAGAAAAATTGTCAAAAATTGCCATTTTTCTACATTTATTTTTCCTTGTTGTCTCATTCACATTAAGGGAAACTAAAAACAAATACATGCATTTGCATTCTAGAATTTTGGTTTGTGTGCTAGAAAGAATGACTTAGGGAATTGCACTAGTGTGTGCTATTTGGTGTTTGCTTAAAAGTACTTCTATGCTCTATCCCTTGTAGTTAGGATTTTCATTGTTGAAAATAAACAAAAAGATTGCTTATCATTTTAGATGCATCTTTAGGAATTTCAGGACACATTTCGTGGTGAACCCTCCAAGGAAAATTTTTAAGAAAGATCAACTTAAAATGAACCTCAATTAACTTAACAACGCTTTGGAATTTAACGCAACACATCTAGAGGTATAGGTTAGAGACGTGTTCTAGCGTCTTTAAACCTGGTGGCTTTCGTTTTCATTGAAGGTTGGGTGATTCCTTCTCTTTAACATGATAAGTGCTAGTGTTGGGTCCCCACAATACTAGTGATTACCCTATTACTATTGTAGTTATACCCCTTATTAATATTGTTGTGCCCCTATTGCCCCCATATTGTTATTATTGTGCCCCATAGAATCCCTCTACTATTATTTTTGTGGCTTTATATTATTATTGTTAGGTCGGTTGGATTATATTGTGACTCCTTAGACTCCTATATATAGAAAGGAGGTTTTGTCATTTGAATCATCGAAGAATTGTTCATTTATGTAATGTAAAGGAGGTTGCGCCCTCGAAGAGGCTGAATTCTAAGTCGTTGATCTATCTTTTCTATCTTTTCTTGAGCTGGTTTCATAACATTTGGTATCAGAGCTTTGGATTCTAGGGTTTCGCTGCTCCAAACAGGTCATCGTGGCATTTTCGCTATAACTTTTTTTCTGCGACATTTCAGAATTTGAAAAAAAACCCATTTGAGAAGAAATCGCGCCGAACCTCGGGTTTGAATTTTAGAGCTTCTTGTATTATATTTGCGGAGATATGATCTGAGGAAGTTGGTCTTTTTGCAGACTCCTAAATTACATTCCAAATAGGTGACCTGGGGAAAATCGTCATAACTTTCTTTCTGAGCATCGGATTGAAATTTCGTAAGAAGGTACAGAAATAGGACAGACTGTAGTTTTCTTGTATATATTTTTCAGAGTCAAAGGTCAAAACAGTGACACGTGGCACGTCGTACAAGTTCGCTCTATTGAACTAGTCTATAATCAAGTCACTGTGGGAGATTTCGCATAACTCTTCCTTGGAGAATCCAATTTGGGTCAAACTTGTGGCATTGGAAAGAGGACACAGAAGGCTACTATAGGTCACAATTTCAGAATTGGAGGATCTGAAATTACAGAGGTACATCAGATTCAATATGAGGCTTCTACAAAGTGAAAAAAGGTGTGTAGTTTTTTTTTTTAAATTTTTGCGTAAGCTTGGTTTGAAGGAATTCAAAGGGCATAGTAAAGCATTATTATCAGTGACTGATGCCCCGAGGAAAGAAAATGCAAACACATAGTAAGGAACCTGAAAGCTCTAGCATGACTCATGAAGAAGAGGAAGAAATGCTACATGATATATCAAAATTACAAGAACAAGTGCAACAAATGTCACGCTCACAAAAGCTAACAGAAGCTAAGATAAATGGCATGGAATCTAAGATAAATGGCATGGAAGATAAGATGGATGATTGGAAGATAGATTTGAAGACAGACATGGAAGAATTGAAGATAGATTTGAACACAAACTTGAAGACAGGCATGACAGATATGAAGACAGATTTGACAAATTTTCTACAAGAAATACTTACTAATGGTGAAAAGGTAGTAAAGGAAACTCATGATGTGAACAAAAGAAATGTTAATCATGATATCAGACTCTAATGTTGGATTGAAGCCCCACCATATTTCAAAAATCGATATGAGGAAGTTTGATGGCAAGGATCCTGCAACATTGATATTACAGATGGAGCAATTTTTTGATCTCAATAATGTGCAAAACACACAAAAGGTACGTATGGAAACTTTATATTTGGAACCAAATCAGTTTCTATGGTATCAATGGCTTCGCTCTCGTAAACAATTTATCACTTGGGCAATTTTTACAGAAGAATTGATAGCACATTATGAGGATACAAAAAGCAACACTTTTTTTAGCCAATTGATAAGTCTCAAACAAAAGGGTTCAATAATGGAGCACATTGAGGAGTTCCAAAAATTGAACATAAGGGTAAAAGATATTCTAGAGGAGCATAGGATTGATGTGTTCATAGGGTCTTTAAAGGATAATATCCAACATGATGTTCGCCTTTGGGAACCTGATTCATTAGAGAAGGCATTCAGGTTAGCAAGAAAAATGGAAAGCAAAATTATGGCAACCAGGAAGCATGCCACCCACAACTATAAAGAGGGAAGTGTTATTGCCCCTAGTCTTCCACAACCTATAAGGTTGACACCACAACAATTGGAAGAAAAAAGAGAAAAAGGGCTTTGTTACAGTTGTGATAGCAAATACACTAAAGGTCATAAGTGTGCTCAGAAGAAATTATTCTACATAGATTGTGAAGAGGAAGAAGAAAAGGAGCAAGAAAGGTCAAAGGAAGAGGATATACTCCAGGAACAAAGCCTAGATGAAGAACAAATAAATCCGACCATATCTTGTAATGCATTGGCGGGAATTACCACTCCTCAAACCATCAAGATAGAAGGACAAATCAAGAAGAAAAAGGTAATAGTGTTGATTGATTCAGGAAGCACCCACAATTTTATTCATTGTAGGGTAGCAAAAGAATTGAATTTCTTCCTATATCCAACACCAGAGTGTCAAGTGATGATTGCAAATGGAGGAACAATAAATTGCTCTGGAAAGTGCCATAATATCAAGCTATCCATGGGAGAATATGTATTGACTAGCTCAATGCTTTCCATTCCAACGGGAGGTGTTGATGTTGTACTAGGAGTCCAATGGCTACAATCCGTGGGTACAATAACTTTTAATTTTCAAGAACTTTTCATCAAATTTTCTGCGGAAGGAAAGGAAGTTGAATTAAGGGGTATTGCAGGGAAACCAGGAAAGATAACCAGCTCTAATGGTATGACAAAGCTTCTAAAAAAGGAGCAAATAGGTGTAATTGCACAATTATGTTCGCTAGATGTTTCCACATCGGAATCATCTATTTCTCCAGATCTCCAAAAAGTCATGGACAATCATTCCAAGGTATTTGAGACTCCCAAAGGTCTCCCACCTATGTGTGATCATGATCATGCTATTCATCTGATTCCAGGAAGTGTTCCTCCAAACATCAGGCCGTACAAATATCCCTATGTCCAAAAGAGTGAAATTGAACGTATGGTTGCAAAAATGCTAGAGGCTGGTACAATTCAACCGAGTCAAAGTTATTTCTCTGCTCCAGTAGTATTGGTGCACAAGAAGGATGGATCATGGCGCATGTGTCCGGATTATAGGGAGCTCAACAAGCTCACTAATAAAGATAAGTTCCCCATTCCTGTCATTGATGAATTACTGGATGAATTGCATGGATCAATTTACTTCACCAAGTTGGATCTTCGTTTAGGATATCATCAAATCAGAATGAAGATTGAAGACATTCCGAAAACAGCATTTAGAACTCATGAGGGTCATTATGAATTTTTTGTCATGCCTTTTGGCCTTACCAATGCACCTTCAACATTTCAAGGTTTGATGAATTCAATTTTCAAACCATTCCTTAGAAAATTTGTGTTAGTATTTTTTGATGATATACTAATCTACAGCAAGTCTTGGAAGGATCATGTTGAACATGTTGACAGGGTGCTACAACTATTGGAGGAGAAACAATTATATGCAAAAAGATCCAAATGTTTCTTTGGAGTCCAGGAGGTGGAATATTTGGGTCATATTGTATCTCATGAAGGAGTTAAGGTAGACCCTAGCAAAATTAAAGCCATTAAGGAATGGAAAATTCCCACATCCATAAAGCATCTGCGAGGATTTCTTGGGTTGAGAGGGTATTATCGCAAGTTTGTTAAGAATTATGGGAGAATAGCAGCACCTCTAACAACATTATTGAAGAAAGATGCATTCTCATGGACTCCGGAAGAAACAAAGGCCTTTGAACATCTGAAAGAGGCAATGTGCCAAGCATCGGTATTAGCTACATTGGACTTCACAAAAACCTTTATTGTGGAATGTGATGCTTCAGGAAATGGAATTGGTGCTATTCTAATGCAAGATGAAAGACCCATTGCTTTTGAAAGTCGTCCGATCAAGGGAAAGTTTTTAAGCAAAGCTATTTATGAGAAGGAAATGTTGGCAATACTCCATGCACTTAAGAAATAGCAACCCTACCTAATGGGAAGACACTTCAAGGTAAAAACGGATCATGATAGCCTTAAATACTTTTTAGAACAAAGATTATCCTATAAAGAGCAACAAAAGTGGGTCACAAAGATGTTGGGTTATGACTTTGAAATCATCTACAAAAAAGGGAAGTAAAATGTGGTGGCAGATGCACTCTCAAGAAAGGATGAGGATGTGGAAGCATTGTTATGCGCCATTTCTATTATCCAACCAGATTGGATAAACAAAGCAAGGGAGGAATGGAAGAATGACGAAGAAGTGTGGGCACTTATTCAAAAGCTACAACAAGATTCCAGTACATTTGATACATTTAGCTGGAAAAATGATTCGTTATGGTACAAAGATCGCTTATACCTCTATAAGAATTCCCAGCGAAAACAAACGATTCTTATGGAATTGCACACTTCTCCCTTAGGAGGGCACTCATGATTTATAAAAACTTACCACAGGGTTAAGAAGGAATTTTTTTGGGATGGCCTTAAATCAGATATTCAAAAGTTTGTGGTGGAATGTTTGGTTTGCCAACAAAATAAAGTGGAAACAATATGGAAGAAAATGGATACACAGCTGAGTTACAGCTCTGCTTATCACCTGCAAACTGACGGACAAATCAGATATTCAAAAGTTTGTGGTGGAATTTTTGGTTTGCCAACAAAATAAAGTGGAAACAATATGGAAGAAAATGGATACACAGCTGAGTTACAGCTCTGCTTATCACCTACAAACTGATGGACAAATAGAGGTGGTAAACAGGAGTCTGGGAAACCTATTATGAAGCTTGATTGGTGAGAATTCATGGATGTGGGATCAAGTGCTTGCACAGGCAGAGTTCGCTTATCATGACTCGCCTAATCGCAGCACATTATACAGTCCATTTCAGATCCTGTACGGCATGCATCCTCACGAAGTGCATGAGTTGCGCGATCTTGGACTACAGGAAAGGTGAAGCACGGATGGAGAAGATTTCCCTAACGCGATGATGGATTTGCATGAGCAGGTGAAAATTAAATTGCAGGACAATAGCCAAAAGTATAAACAACAAGCATATTTGAAGAGAAGGGAAGTACAGCATGACGTAGGAGATGAAGTCCATGCACATTTGCGCAAGGAATGCTTTCCTAAAGGTGCATACAATAAGCTCAAATATAAGAAGATAGGTCCTTGCAAAGTCCTCTAGAAATTTTCAGCGAATGCCTATGAGATACAGTTGTGAAATGGAATAGGCATTTCGCCTATCTTTAATGTAGCAGACCTGTTCCCTTACACTGTTGACCCAGAAGAAAAAGAAGAAGATAGAACCACGCAACCTACATGGAATACCTAGGAAGGAGGATAATCTTGGATGAGAGAGATGCCTTACGTTCCGCCTCCCGAGATTAAGAGCATTCTCGACACTTAGGTGGCCAAATGAACTCAGCGGAAGGAGTATCTGCAATACCTAGTCAAGTGGAAGAACCATCCTATTGAGGACAGTTCGTGGCTTGATGCTAGGCAAATTGAGTAGATAGGTTCTTCAGTCGAGGAGCTCATGAACCAGAGTCATGATTTTCTTTTTGCCTGGGAGCCTGATGTAGGAGCATCTAGCTAAGGCACCATGACCGGTTATTGGTCTCTGCCAAGTTGGAAAGTTGAGTTAACATCTTGTTTATCTTTTATGTTTAGTTTCTCAGAGTAGGAGGTAGGATTTTTGTTTTTATCTTAATCTCTGTATTAGTCAAAGGTAGTTTTGTCAGTTAGGGTTATTTACTTGTCTGTCTTTAATAAACCATGGATTAATAATTGTCCTGTTATTTTAAGAGGAAAGGACAAATGTGTCTAAAAGGAAAATCTTGTCATAAAGACGGAACCGAATGCTTAATAGCTATGTAACTGTAAGGTCTACAACTGAAAAGTAACTATACAGCTTCTAATAGTGAAAGTCATGTAGGGGATTCAATGCTTCTTGCATTCTAGTAATAATAATAACAGAAAAACAATTCAATCCATCAATGTGTCCTACTTTACTTTCGTTCTGCTTCCTAATTAACAAACATCTGAATAGACAGCGTACTGTTCACAGACCATTGCATTTAATTCTTTTTATCTTTCCTGAGAAGACAGTCTTAACAACGAGACAGAAGAACAAATGCCAGAATGAGGGCTTAAATTTCTATTGAAGAAAACAACGTTGACTGAATAGGAGCAACACAAATAAGTTCCAGTACGGGTCAAGCATTCATAGGCCCAACGACAATTTCTATTTTTGAAACTTACTATCAAACAAATTACCATAGAAACCACAACATTCTTTCCTGTTTGTGGGAAACATTACAAGCATAGCTGTAAAGCAACATTTCCATTTCTAGGCGTAGAATCCAAATTAAAAAGAATGACGGCCTAAGCATATAAATAACATTCAGGTAAATCAAACCCAACTTTCTTTCCTATAGTTTTTCTTCAAATTACAAAAGAAAATGTATGAAAATATATAGTAGCATTGCAAGACAAAATACAGACATACATGTAAGCCAGTAGACGACAAACCCTAGGTGAGGGTTTTGAAAATTGTTTCTATAAATAGCAAGTTATAGCCAATAATCACCAGACAGTGGAAGCCCAAGACAACAAGATGACTAGAACGCCACCTATGGCCGAGAGTCACATTTGACAAGCATCGAGCGGAGACAAACCCTCATACCCAGAGGCATATTCTAAAAACAAAACAAAAATTGAAGATAATTCATGTTGGCGAAGCCTACCGGACAAAGATCGAAGTGTTCATTTCCAATATATCCAACCGCAATCCCTAAAACCTGTAGAGAAGCCAACACATAGGTGTTAGTGCCACATTAATAGAGAAGACAAAACTACAGTGCATGGAAAACAAATAATAGAGGTCACATCTATCTTACCTGAGGGATTTGCAGTGAGAACAGAGGACAAGCCTTCCACCCATAGGTTCCAACCAACTATTGAGACGAAGGAGCAAACACGTTAGAAACTGAGGAATGAAAATGGAAAATTGAATCACGGAGAGAGGAGGCTACCTGCATTGAACCCAAGGACCAAAGGACGCCATCATTTCAAGCCCTGAATGCATGCCAACCATTGAGTTGCAAACCAGACCATAACATACCAAACCACAACTCGAAACACGAAGACTTGTTGAGCCAACAATACAAAAGGCATAGAGAACGACTTACCCAGGCGATGGTAGGAACATTTAGAACTGCCCAATGAACGAGGATCGGAGACTACCCACACAGGCATAAAGAAACAAACACAAAAGTTACACTGTCGAACCAGCAAGCATACTAAGAGGCGTGCCTACAAATTGTAGCACAACTACATACCCCAATCAGCAAAACCATAACTGAACGAACCTTCGGCAAGCACAAGGAAAATGACTGTATGAGCAACAGAGAAGGAGTTTTGGCAAAGCAAGGAGCAGGAAACGCGACCCGAGGCAAGTACACAACTTTGATTGCGGAATTAATTGCCACCTATCACTTTCCAGAAATATCCGAGGGTTGGTACTCACACATGAAACCACAGTTCTAATACCTTTACAATCATATAATCACTTATACAATAATTTAATTGTCAATAGTTCGAACAGTTTTGGGTTGGTCCCATCAAGTTTCAAAGGGAAGAAATAAAAGTATAGGTTATTGAATGACTACACAACCTCCTTATGAATAAATCGCCAGAGATCACTTTTGTGAGAAACCCCAATTTAACTACCATGCTTTATTAGTAGTTTCAAATCCATAATCCCTTAAACTAGTTGTCTATATCAATATATGAAAGTTGGTAATCTAAATTATTGGGAGAAACAATATTTTTATTCATCATTAAGTCATCAAAGTAAGGCATTGATATGTCCATGTGACGCACAATTTTCAAATCATGATAGCTAATGGATGTGTGATGAAATGTTTTATTGAGTTTGAGCTTGTAAAAATCTAGATGGGGGATTGTATTCTTAAATAAAAAATGTTTAGTATAGGAATTTCAGGAGGTGATGCCATTTTCC
The DNA here is from genome assembly GCA_031772625.1 of Pinus tabuliformis. Lineage (NCBI taxonomy): Eukaryota > Viridiplantae > Streptophyta > Pinopsida > Pinales > Pinaceae > Pinus > Pinus tabuliformis. Next base: position 85,282,979 of record CM062805.1, on the reverse strand, counting down.
AAGTGGAATAGAGGCAAACATTTGGTATATTTACAATAAATTAGAAGGATTTATGCATGAGATTTAATTAGGAGGGTCATACACATCTCTTAAATATATTTAGGCTGGTTAAGTGAAAATGATTAGCACGCAACATATGGAAAATCTATTTAAGTAGGGATGCTTATGAATTTTTCACCATTCAATGCCATCCAAGTTATAAATATCTTCCCATAGTAAATTCACATCAATTTGCAATTTGTTTTGAAGAAATAGTGAGGGGGTCCTTGAAATGCCCCATGTCATGGATGCTCATAATATACCACTAATTATAGGTATTGAACCACCCAATGTGCATTTTTATAAATATTGTTTTGCACAAAATGCGAAATTGAATAGATAATTCAAGAACCATTGGAGGCCCACCAATGAATTCTAATATTATCTCTTATTGTTATGAGTTGTCATGGTATCAAATAAATAAGGGAACTGTCACATATTCTAATACTTCCATGCTCTTAATGCATTAACAACTAAAGACATTTCCCGTATTATCCATTGATGATATCTCTTACAAGATTCATTGTGCCTATTTATTCACTAAATTGAACTCTCACTCTAAATATCACCTAATCTACATGAACGAGGTAGACATTCCTAAGACCACCTTATACAAACATGAAGGAAAAAATTAGTTTTTGGTGACTCCTTTTGGTATTTTCAATGGTCCATATTCTTTTTATATCCTTATGAACAAATATTTCCATCCCTCTATATGTTATATTCGATGATATTTTGATTTATAAGAAAACATAGAAGGCACGTTTAGAGCATGATGATAAATCCATACAACTAATGTAGGATTAGTAAGTGTTACTCAAATATTCCAAATTTAATTTTGACAGATTTATAGTGGAATAATTGGGTCGTATAGTCAATAGGATAGGGGAGCACATGAATCAAAAGAAAATTGAATATATGAATGAACAACCGTTCCCTCAGCCTCTAAAAATAATTAAGTATTACAAGTTACTATCCAACACTTGTGCACAATTATGGTCAATGTTAAGCCATAGTAACAACCTTGGTCAAGAAGAACATTTCTATGTGGAATGATATTGTAGTATAGAAGCATTTCATATCTTGAATGAAGCCAATGCTACTATACCCTTAGTAGTGCATGATTTCACTACGTTTTTTGTTCTGGAATGTGATGCATACAAAAATTTACCACGGGGTAGTGTTGACATAGGAGAGGGGTCAAATGATACTCATCACAGGAATATTGCCTGACCAGAAACTAAGAAATTCAGCCTATGAGAATGACATGATGAGCATCCCTCATGTCATCAACATATGGAAACCTTATTTATCTAGGAGCCACATTAATATCGAGATGGGCCATTGTTTCCTTGAAACGATTTTTGAAACACTATTTTTTGTCACAAAAGTAGCACAAGTGTGTCAATAATATGTTAGCTTGTATTATATATCATATACAGTAAGGAAACATAAATGGGTTGATTGATTTTTTGTATTCGAAATATTAGAAGGAATATACCATCTTTGCCTTATCATTTCTAGTTCAAATTGGATTGTTAAAGCACAACGTGAATGGTTCATTAATGAAAAGGTGGTTTATTTAATCCATTCAATCAATGAGGTACCCAACTCTGATACTGGCTATAATTACTAGCATGATATGTTGAGATATATAAGGTGTATTATTTTTGTACAATGTTTTTCCTTATGTGGTTCGTTGACCCCGGAGATTGGTTGTGCCTATGTCAAGAAAATATTTATGCCAGGAAGATCCACCCAAATGGATCACTTCTTGTCAGCTCAACAATAAAGCTTAACCTTGAGAATGTCAAAATAATTGAAACCTTCACCTTTCAATAGAAAATATCCTTTAATGATGGGGACTTGACTAACTATGGTAAGAGTTTGGGATTTTTTTTCTAGGTGGTTCACCGACCCTAGATATTGGTGATTGCTACATCCATAGAATATTTGTACTATGAAAATCCACCCAAAGGGATCACTTCCTGTTCACTCTACCACAGATCCTAGCCCTAAGAGTATCAATAAAATTGAACTTGTGACCTCTCAATAGTAAATGTTATTTAATGAATGGGACTTGAATGTTTGAGCTAAACCTTGACGTTATTTTAGTAAAAGAATATATATTAAAATAATATGTGTTACTAGATTTTCATTCCTTTATTAACATGTGCCTTTGAAGCATTTGACAAAAACACAAAATAGGTGACTCATCATTCTTGAGGATGATGTGAAGGTGGAAATTCCATATCTTCATAGGTGAATACTTTTGCATGACATAATAATTACTATCAATCCTTACCACTATTTTTACTTACATTTCCATCAATTTTATCATTAACCTTTTTAGTGATGGTCACAAATTTGTCATCATGGGGCTATTTGACAACCTTCCAAATTATGCTTTCTTTCTATTCTTTTAATACCCTTTTAAACCATGTATAGATTCTAAAGTTTTCATGGATCATATGTTTAATTACATCACATGGATATTACCATCATTACATATCATGATACCACATTCACTAAAAACATTTGGTATGAGTTATTTAAATTATAGGGCATGTAGTTGAAAATACACATGACTTATTATCTCTAGATATATGGTTAAACAAAGGTGGTTAATAAGTGCTCAAAGTATTATTTGCGATAATTTTGATTAGATAAATATGCCTAATAGGTTCAATGAATACCACTCGTGTAATTGTGCTATTACCACCTATCATGGTGCTACCAAAATGTCTGTTTTGAAGTCTGGAATTGTTTGTTTTTTACTATCCTTTTTGCCCTCTTATTTCACGTTTTTATCACCATTTTGTAGGAAATTCAACATGTTTAAGGTCAAGTTAAACTCTCAGAAAGGTATTCATCATCCATAATTAGAATATCTTCTTCTTAAATAATTAAAATGAAAATATTCCTACAATAATGGAATTACAAACATTCTACCACTAATATTAGTTTCTGCAGCAATGTTCATTGTTAGACAGGTTGCAACACTTCAAATAAAGGATGAATAGTACCAGGAGATGACAATTTTCGACCATATGGATAGCCCCCTATCAGAACAACTTGGAAAGTTATGAGGATTGGGAGATCTAGAATCCAAACATGGATTCAAACTCTAAAATTTTCCTTCTGCAAAATAATGTAGAATGATTTGAATTCTACATAATAGAGTTAGATTGTTTCTTTATCAAAATTTGGCTTTTAAGCATTTTCCTTTCATACAAATAGAGGAAAGTTTTGAATTCTAGAACTTCGATAGATATTCAATTTTTGCAAAGAAGTGAATTTGAATTAAGTTAATTAGAATTTAGTATAACTTTATATTGAAATAACATGTGCATAATTACTCTCCAATTTGTGTCCATTTTTAGAACTAGCTTCAATTTTAGAATCAATCAATTCACAAGAAGAATCCTAGCATATATATTGCACATATATTTCACAAGTACACGATCCTCATTGACAACTAATGAAGGAAATTAAGAAGAAATAATTTACCAAACATTTCAGCGTCGTTTCCGGGGATGTGTATATACTATTTCATTCTTGGATATCATTTTTAGGAGTTTTTAATTTCAAAATTATTAAAAACATTTATGCATAGAGAAATGGATTCTAGGGTAGATTTGTAAGTAGAGGAAGAATTTCAATTCCAGCATCACCACTAACTCTACCTTCTTGATGTAGATATACTTCTTGAGGTGCATAGATATGAAATCTAACCTATAGATTCATCAACTTCTTCTACCAAAACTGTAGTTGCAAAACCTACATCACCAACAGAACAAGTAATTTTCCTCTCTTCACCCGGAGAACAACTTCTAGGACAATAATTAGAGATTCCTAGTGAAGAAGAACAAGAAGAAACTTACCTTAACATACCATTAGTAGAGGAACCAGAAGAAGAGATAGACAATCCTATTATAAAACCTTATATTAGCTTTGAAGAATTTACAATGGTAGTGGAATGAGAAGCAGAAGTACATAATGTAAATTATGAACATAGGATTGGAGACGGAAGAGGAAAAGGAGGAAATAGAGGAGGAGGTGGGGGTCAAGGTGGTAGAGGTGGTAGGGGAGAACCAAATCCTTATGTATTTCCCATTTTTCATGAAGACATGACAACCCCAATGAAGAACATCTCACCCTCTATACTCCCTAATTTTCATGGTTTAATATATGAGGACCCTGAAACATTTCTTTTTGAGCTTGAAGTTTTATGTAGAACCTATGACTACTTACTTGATCCTCAAAAGTTGAAATTGTTTCCAGTAACTCTTAAAGATGGGGCACTTAAATGGTTTATGGGATTAGGAACACATACAATTAGAACATGGGATGAAATGAAAAATGTGTTCTTATAAAATAAAAGGATTATTGTATGCATCATAACCTTAATGATGAAGTCTTCAATATTACGCAAAAAGAGGATGAAGGCCTTTAAGATCTACTTGAAATATTTTCTTACAACATCAAAAGATCTAAGTTGTATAATTTGGATGATGAAAAATTAAAAATTCTTTTGTTAAAATCCATCAAAGACTAATGGATTGATCTACTTAATTTGATGGGAAAGGGAGATGTTCCAAAACTTTCATTTGGAGAAATATGTGATTTATGTAAGCATATCTCAAGGGGTAAGGCTAGAACTAGGAAAAATCGAAGAGATCCTGTCATGTCTAGAATTAATAAATCTACAACTGGAACAATAAGTAGAGATGAAATAAGAAATTTTCTTGATAATTTTAAAACAAATATTCTAGGGAGTCTTAGGGAACATCTAGATACTCTTAATATACAAAACAAGTAAAATGCTGAGAATGGTGCATTATCTATTTTATGTCCTATGTGTAGGAAGAAATGTGCCTTAAGAGAATGGCCCCTTGATAGTATAGAAATTTGCGTCATATGTGCTGAAAATCATAATACGTAGGAATGCCCTTCAATACTTGGTCTTAAAGTTGTTTTTCAAGATGAAGATGGAACAAGCCAAGCTAAATCTGTTTGTTTTTTGGCTAAAATATTCTGGAAAAATAAACAATAAAATATGACTCAAGGTTTCAATACTCAATCATATGAAAAACCATAGAAAAATTGGACTGCACCCATGCCACGTCGACCTTGGTCCACACAATCTCAAAATCCATCTTAGGCTTGAGTTTGGCAAATGCTTATGGAAAATATCCTCAATATCCTCAATTTCAATAACTGTATCCTTCGTTTCCACCATAATATTATCCCCTTGAACCAACTCAACTTCCTTAACTTCAAAATCCAAATCAACAACTTTCATTACCATTTCCTTAAAAACCGAATAAAATACCTGCCCAACAACTTCCAAATCCAAACAATAAAAACAAAAAGCTATTTATAATGTCGAAGGACAAAATTTTCAAGCTTGTATGATTACCACATTAGGTCTAAATGATGGTCAACTTAGATCTTGTATGTTTTTTCCAAAAGATTCACCAACAAATGCCATCCAAAGATCTAAAGGGGATGAAGTTGATGAGAAAGATGTAAATCTTGATCAAGAAAACCTTTCTCTCAAGGAATATGTTCCTATATTATGAAAGGATGAGTAAATAAAGTAAGCTCCTATAGTTCCTCTAGTAGAACAACCTTCTATTTCATTGAAGATCCACCCTTTCCAGAAAGGCTCTAAATTGATAAAGGGATAGGATTGAAAATTATTTTACTAGATTATGATATGATAAATGAAATTATCAATATTTTCATTAAAATTCCTTTATTAAAAGCTATAAATGAGATACCAATATTTGCAAAAGCTATTAAGGAGCTATTCATTAGAAAACCAGGAAGAAAAATAAAAGATATTAAAAAGATTAAATTAGTAGGAAAATTTGTTAATATCATAAACCTATTGTTAAAAAATATCTAGATCTTGGTAGTCCCATTATGAAAATTCATATCAATGGTGTTGATATTCCAAACACTTTAATTTATTTGGTAGCAGCCATTAACATCATGAGTAAAGAAACAATGGAGTAGCTTAAGCTTCTTAATCTTCAATATACTCATACATAAGATAGATATGTTATCAAGCCAGATGGAGTATTAGAATATGTGTCCGTTTCTCTAGATTCTTTGGAATATCCTGTATATTTCATGTTTTTAACCCCCAAGAATAATTTAGGAGGCCATCCATTGATCCTTGGTAGACCTTTGCTAGCTACAGCTGATGCATTCATAAGTTGTATATCTAGTGATATGTATATCTCTGATGGAAATTCAACTAAGAAATTTACATTATATCCTCTCGCAAAAATAATAACTGAAGTAGAAAGTGAGATTTAGAGAGATTACGATAATTAAGACTTTAAATATTTGCAACCAGTTTATACTCTTTCACAATTAGATGAAGAAGATCAATTGATAAATTTAATGAATAATAATTATTCTTCTTGATACTGTGAGCAACGTCAAAGTTTTCAAGAACAAAGAAATATCAAATATTTATCATCTCACCAAATGGCTTTACATTATATGGAAAATTTTGGCAATTCTCAAATAGAAATTTTCTAAATAAAACATTGAACATTGACAATAATTTGGAAGAGTTTTGAAAGAGAAAATTGATACACATGCTACAAAATCACTCTTCTTCTTATGCATGGGAGTACACTGACATGAAAGGCATTGATCATAAAACTTGTATGCATCATATTTATATTCAAGAAAATTCCAAACCAATGAGACAACCTCAGAGAAGGATGAATCCTAATATGAGAGAAATCGTCAAAGAGGAATCACAAAAATTACTTAATGTGAATTTCATTTATCCAATATCAGATAGTCAATGGGCATCACATTTAGTAATTGTTCCTAAGAAAAATGGAAAATGAAGAGTGTGCATTTACTATAGGGAATTAAACAAATATATTTTAAAACATCATTTCCCACTAGCTTTTATAGATCAAGTATTAGATACCTTGGAAGGAAAGAATAAAATTTCATTTTTAGATGGTTGTAGTGGATATAACCAAATCCAACTAGCACCAAAAAATCAAGATAATGCTACTTTTACATGTCCATTGGGAAAATATGCCTAAAGTGTTCTTCCCTTTGGATTATGTAATGCACCTGCTACATTTCAGAGAGTAGTCTTAGGTATTTTTTCTGATCTAATTCATGATTGTGTGGAAGTGTACATGGATGATTTTACTGTGTATGGTGAAACTTTTGAGGAAGTTATGAAAAATTTGGAAAATTTTCTTGTTAGATGTAAAGAGGCAAACCATTTATTAAGCCATGAGAAATGTTTTATTATGTTCAATGAAGGTATTGTTTTAGGATATCATATTTCGAGTGATGGAATTAAAGTGGATACTGTATCAAAAGTAGAAATAATTTCCAAAATTTCAGTTCTTGTTTGTCAAATAGATGTTAGAATTTTTCTTTGATTTACTAGATATTTTAAGAGATTCATAGAATATTTCACAAAAGTAGCATCTCCACTTTTCAAACTCCTTACTAAATATAGTGAATTTTCTTGGAATTCTAACTGTTAGAAAGAATTTGAGAGACTGAAACAAAAGATTATCGAGGCACCAATTTTAAGAGGACATAATTGGGATCTTCTTTTCCATATTTCTATTGATGCTTCAGATAAAACTATAGGAGTTGTCTTCAGACAAAAATGTTTAACTCCTTATGCCATCTACTATACAAGTAAAATTTTGACTCTCACAGAGATAAATTGCACTATAACCGAAAATAAGTTTTTTGTTGTTGTTCGTGCCATTAACAAATTTCAACATTACATCAATGGTTATGAAACTTTAATTCATACAAATCATTCATTAGATATCTAATGAACAACCCAATCATCAATGGTAGAATTACATGATGGTTTTTGTTATTAAAATAATTCAACATCACTATTCTTGATAGGCCAGTAAAAGAAAATACAGTTGCTGATTTTCTTTCTAGAATGTTGAATAATAATGATGATTTTCCTGTAAAATATAATTTCCTGACAAATATATTTTTGCAGTGTCTACTAAAACACCTTGTTTTGCAGATATTTCTAATTATTTGGCTACAGGAAATTTGATCAAAACCAGTGCACCTTATTCGTGGATAGATGGAGAATTGTACAAAACTAGACCTAATTTGATTATCTTAATATGTGTTTGAGAAGATAAAGTACCTGAAATCTTGAAAGTTGTCAAAGAATGGGGAAGCCCACTCCATCAGATGAAATGCCTCTAGAATGATAGGTACTTGTAGAACCCTTCAAAAAATGGGCTCTATATTTTGTTGGACCAATAAATCCTCCATCTAAGAAGAAAAGGTACATACTTATTTGCATAGATTATGTTACAAATGGGTATAAGCTAAACCTTTTTTTCTTCAATTGAAAATGTTGTATGTAGAGTTCTTTTTGAGGATATCTTTCCTCATTTTGGTGTTGCAAGAGAAATTTTAACAGATCAAGGTACCCAATTTGCATCAATGTTGGTGGAAAATATCATGGAGCAGTAAAAAATCAAGCATCAGAAGTCTACTCCATATCATCTGCAAACCATTGGACAAGTTGAGTCTACCAACAAATTTCTTGAAGCAATTCTTGCCAAAAATATGCATTTGCATAGAAAGGATTGGGAAGAAAGGCTTCAAGAAGCATTATGGGCATACCAAACTACATGGAGAAATACAACTGGAGATTATCCTTATGAGTAAGCAGTGAGTAAGGTAAGCCAGGTGGGGTGGTGGGGCATCCCAATCAGAAGAGCACGAACAAGGTCCACCGTAAGGAAGTCCAATATGGATCTGGCCAATGGGTGAGAGATCTTTACACAAATTCGACCTTGATCGAATAATATCATTGGAATTTATACCTCACACCTCTCATCTCTCCTCACCTCACAAACACCAGAACATCCACCTCAGAAGCAGAAACAAAGATAGGAGAGGCAAAGGTAGCTACAGAAAAAAGCTCGATAAACACCCCAAATGAAGAATCCCTCACATATTACTTACGATCATTTTACCCTGCCCTTGGTCTCACTAGCATTGACCCTTTCTTGCTCAAATTTCATCTATCTTTTGGGATCGGGGGCATACCAAACTACATGGAGAAATACAGCTAGAGATTATCCTTATGAGCTTATCTGTGGAAAGAAATTCTTTCTTCCAATTGAATTTGAATTAGAGAACTTGAGAACATCAGCTAAATTGGGCCTTGATCTATCAGAAGCTCAGAAACAAATATTGGCACAATTGAATGAGCTAGATGATATCTAACACGATGCTATTCAAAGAACTAGCATAGTTCAGCGACAAAGATCTAAGTGGCATGACAAATTCATCAAAGCTAAAAAGTTCAAGCAAGGTGATTGTGCTCTTCTCTTTTATTCCAAAGTCAAATATTTTCAAGGAAAATTTCAAGCTTGTTTCCTTGGTCCTTACGAGATTGATACTATTTTTTAAAATAGAGCAGTCAAAATAAAAACTATTGATGATGAACAAATTACTTTCCTTGTTAACGGTCATATATTAATGTTGTATCATAAACCAGTAACAAGGGAAGAATTTTTCAAATATTTGCAAAAGAATTATGAATTCAATTTGGTCAAGGAAGGGGATTCTTCTCCTCACTCTCCAACTTCATTGTCATTTTTCAAATAAAATATATGTGTGTGCATGTGTGTGTAAAAAGAAAAAAATTAATAATAATAATAGTATAAAAATGAAGACCAGGCATGTTAGCATGTTTATATAGAAAATATTAACTAAAAACCAAGAGCTCTTGGCAGTTTAGATTTTCAAAAGCCCTTTTTTTCTTCTCCCTATCTCTTTTTATCCTTCTTTTTCTTTTAAGGTGCTAAGCTATATTCATTAGGATCAATGTTTTTATTGATCATCAATAGCAACATAAACAATAAATAAGTCTTATCTTGATCAATTAAAGAAATTTAAAGAATAAAAAGGATTTTTATTTTATTTATCATTCTGTAGTCAATCTTCAATTGTACAACCAAATCCAATTTCTATAGAAAAATAACAAGGAACATACGAATAAAGGTATATAAGAAATTTTAAATTATATTTCATATAAGAGCTTAGGTTTTGATTCATGAATGATTATATTAATAAGTTTAAGACCTTATAAATTTTCCATTACATTCATAACCATTACACCATATATCCTCATCATTACATCACTAGTCACATCAAGTCCGATTGGAATTAAAAAATGACATAGTCCTTTGAAATGGGATCTGGGAAATTATGAAGTATGATTCAGATGCCACACTACCTCTACTATCAGCACCTTACCTCACCATCATTTAACCCTTTTTCATATCCATTCTGCTCATTCCTAATTCACATTTTTTTCATTCCCTCTTTCAAAATATGCCATTATCCTAGTCGAAAGAATAGCCAAGTCCAAGAATTGTCCTCACCATGTGAACACTTGTTTATTCTGAAGAAAATGGGGTAAAATTTCTCGAACCATATCCAAGGATGAAAGACCAATTTCAATAGGTAGGATGGCTCCATTTTTTTGAAACATTCAATGGGTATGAAGCGTAAGTTACCAAAGCCTTTTCCAGAGCATTTGATGGAGTGGAAGTAGAGATAGGAGACATAGAGTTCATCCTCATAGAATCTTTTATCGAAGAAGCAACAAGACTACCAAGGAGTGGGGAAATTTGGTTTAAAAATAGAAGAATTAAATTGAATGATTGTGTCGATTTCCTTATAGAACTAGGTATGGATTTATCCATTTTCGAAAGGGGTATTCTAGATACTACATTAAAAGGAAAATGGAGAAATATCTTGCTTGTTATTCAAAATTATTTCACATGTGAAGCAAGAATTGGGACAATGATTTTATACCATGCCAGACTTATGACGCATTTTATTGATGGAAATTAGATTAATTTTCCTTACTTTATGCTTCAAAGCTTAAAGAAAATTGAATTTAGCATACAAAGAGAGTGAAGGTCCATTGATAACTTTGTTTACCATCATGGATTGATCAAGATTCTCGTAGAAACACATATAGAAGCTAAAGGAGATAGTTGGGAATATTTCTTAGTAAGAAACCATTTTGTAGAATCTTTACAGGAAGAGAAAAATGTTAGGGTTAAAAGAAGCCAAATAAATTCAAACCCTAACCCTGGAAAAGAGAAAACTGTAGAAGAAATTGAAGAGGAAAATGTAATTGAAATACCAAAAGATCCATTTGAATATGATACCCCACTATCCCAGTGTCTTGAGAAAATTAAAAAGAAAAATTAGAATAGGACCTTAGAAGAAAGAAAGCTAACTCGAGTGAAAATTACTCGAGGAAAAGAAGAAAACACTGGTTAATAAAATAAAAAGGGGGGACTTTAGGAGTTCGTGAATAAAATTAAGGAGAAGAAAAGGATTTAAAAAATATCAAATATTCGCTCACTAAAGATGATCAATTTTGAGGAAGAAGGGTATAATATGCCACCTCACACAGTCGGTCCAATAAGACAAACTCTAGAAATTGATCTAGTTCATCAAGTGATTTATGATTATGTGGAATCTCTAGAGAAAATATCACAACAAAAGGTAAAATTTTCTCCGTATCAAATGTGTGAAACTTTAGCAACAAAGAAAAATGTAGAACAAGAACAAATATATGAGTTGGAGGTTCTTAACAAATATTTAATTCAGGAAAGGGAAGCAGCAAAAGTTCAAAATGAGATACTCATAACCCAAAATGATAACATACTTCTACACCTTTGTTATTCAAATAAGAAGAATAAGAAACTTAAGGTTCAAAACAAGTTTCTCAACAATAGAATCAGAGGACCATAAAGCATAATTCTGATGAAGAAACCAAGGACCATTGTTGGCATTAAAAAGAAGAAAGCAAGCACTAGTTTGGATGTGATTGCATAGGATTCATAAATTATTCACTAAAAGGGAAAATAAGAGATAATTTTTAATGTTTTGTGCATGAGGACATGCAAAACCTTTGGTGTGGGGGGATGTTGAAGTCTGGAATTGTTTCCATTTTACTATCATTTTTGCCCTCTTATTTCTCCTTCTTATCACCATTTTGTACCAAATTCAACATGTTTAAGGTCAAGCTGAACTCTCAAAATTTGATTCATCACTTATAATTAGAATCTTTTCTTCTTCAATAAATATAATGAAAATATTCTTACCATAATGGAATTACAAACATTCTGCAGCTAATATTAGTTTCTGTAGAAATGTTCATTGTCATACAGGTTGCAACACTTCAAAAAAAGGATGAAGACTACCTGGACATGACAATTTTCCACCATATATATAACCACCTATCAGTACAACTTGGAAATTTATGATTATTGCGAGATCTAGAAGTTAAACTTGGATTCGAATACTGAAAATGATGCGTAGCGATCAAGAAGTGGTATAAAACAATATCAAGTGAGCGAGATTGAATACCCATTCATCTTTTAGATTTTGGATGAAAATGAATCTCCTATGACTTTCTATTTCAATAGTAAGCCATAAAAAAATTAAATTTTAAATCAAATCTATCTCACAAAGGTCAAAACAACACATGGCGTGTAGGCATAAATCTCACAAAATCATTTTATGAAATTTGTATAAAGGATGTTAGTTGAGAACTCAGACATAATATTTAAATATTGAAGTTTATAGTTGTTTTACTATGAAGAACAAGATACTCTGTTTCAGTTTAATATAAGCTACTTGTTCTCAATGCATGCATGAAGATCTTGTTATTATTAGCTAACATTCACTCACGAGAGGGCCCCATCTTGAGTTGTGAAGTTTTATTTTTAGTTTCATTTTTCATTCCTTATCTTTAGTATTCTAATATATTTCAGAACTTGTTTCCATTATAGTTTCATTTTTGAAAATGATCATTTTGATGGTAGAGTACTCATAAACAGAAAAGCATTAAAAATATTTCAATTGTTGAATGCATCTTCTTTCTAGCACTTAATCATTTCATAGCTTAAATTTATTTCTTAATTGTTGATGAATCATTCTTTAGAGGATAAATACGCACATAATTAATTATTCTCAATTTGTAAATATTTTCATTTCATTTTCCACAAGAAGATCCTTTTATGGCAATTTCTCTTTCAGGCAATTAATCTAGAATTTATTCGTTGCAATTTAGTATCAAAGTTTCCTTCTGCAAAATAGTGTAGAATTATTTTAATTATGAAAAATAGAGTTAGAATGTTTCTTTATTGAAATTTGGATTTTAAACATTTTCCTTTAATACAATTAGAGGAAAGTTTTGAATTCTGCAACTTAAGATAGATTTTCAATTTCTGCAAAGAAGTGGATTTCAATTTAGTTAATTAGAATTTAATATAAATTTAGATTGAAAGAACATGTGTGTAATTACTCTCCAACTTGTTTCCATTATTAGAATTAGTTTCATTTATAGAATAAATTAATTCATGAGAAGAATCCTAGCATATATAGTGCACACAGATTTCACAAGTACACAAATCGTAGTTGACAATTAACGAAGGAAATTAAGAAGAATTAATTTACCAAACAATCAGATATGCAGTTATCTATGGATAGAAAAGTCCAAGGAAAATTTTAAGGATAGAAATTTATCTAAAATTTTAGAAACCTTGCCAAATCTTACTTGTCCCTAATATGAAAACTATAAAATGTTCGGCAATACTTATGAAAAAATATTCAAATTCCTAAATTATTTTATACAATCTCTATACAATTTTGGCAAGTTTTTAGGGAAAACAAATTTACGCTGTAAAATTTAGGTGATTCAATTTTAGAAAAAAATATAAATTTGATGAATCTTTTTCTTGAAAAAGAATGGAAAATTATCCCACTTGTGAATATTAACACCTAATCTTTTCCCTAGAAAACTCCCTAAGTCACTAGATAATTACTAATTAAATATAAGTTTTATGAATTCGCTCATAGGGTGGACATTATGCTAGAGAAGACAAATTGGTTTTAGCTAAAACTAAAATTAAATAACAAGTTACATAACTATTCGATTAAAACAACATGAAGAAATAGCAATATTGGCATTACTTTATAAATCTTTTTAAAATGAGGATGAAATGTTTTCTTTCCTCCATCACTATATGTATACCTCTCTAAAAGATAATATCAATCAAAATATATTGATAATCTTATATGGACTTTATCAACTACTACAATGCATTTTATAACGTTCCTATGTATATTCTCTTCTAATATACTCCAAGATCCACCAAAATTTTCAGTTCCTCTATTTGAATGTGGTAATGAGGATGAATGGTTGAATTCAAGCACAAATTCCTAAACTTATTGAAAAATGATTAATTGGTTTATATCTACAGGTATCACTAGAAATAAGATATTATTGACTACACGAACATGCTATTTAGAAAGTCTTTATGTAGTGCAAGGATATAAAGCCTAAAAATAACACTTTGCAAGAAACAATAATTTCACAAAATGTTCCACATGTCTTGCATGTAGGATAATGTTTCTTTTAATGGAGGGTGGGGCCTCTTAAGATCTTCTTCTAGTGTCCCAATTTGGGGGTAATGGAGGGTTATTCGTTAATTTATTAGGCCAAGTTTTTGGCATAAGGCCATGAGATAGTTGGTATGTGGTTACCCGTTTTCAAAGGGTCATATTTAGTAAATGATCCCCATTAGGAATTTGGTACTAACTAATGACGGCACTACAAGTAGTTAGGATTTTGCACGAGAGATACTCTTTATAAAGGTAGAATCTTATATAATGTTTTATAAAATATATTCATTACACGATACTTTTTCTGATTTAGAGGTTTGGAGCTTGAGGAGCTCCATGAACATTATTCTATTTCTATATAATCAATGTAAGGTTTTATCTTTAGCGGGTTCAACACTTTAATTTCTCATACTTTAGTTTTTACTATTTATTTATATTTCTTTGGATATTTACCCTAACACGTTGATTCTATTCAGTACACTACAAAAATTATTCAGATTAGAGTAAATTTGATTTCTAAAATGGGCTTCATACTGGAAATAATAAAATAGGAAATTTACTTAAGGATAAATAAAGAAAACTATTGTTTCAATCATATTTTCTAATTATATTTTTATATCTTTACTCAGATTTTAAGCGTAAGAATATTTTTTTATGTAAAAATAAATTACAATTTATATCTACTATAAATACTTTTGATACGATGATAATAAGATAAACTTGAAATTCAATAAAAAATTGTTTACTTTCAATAGATAGATTTTTTCAATGTATTTCCTATTAATCTCACTTTCGATCTATCAAAAGTATGTAGAGTTGGAACTTGTGAGATACAAATTTTAAAATTGAAATTCAATAAAAAATTGTTTACTTTCAATAGATAGATTTTTTCATGTATTTCCTATTAATCTCACTTTCGATCTATCAAAAGTATGTAGAGTTGGAACTTGTGAGATACATATTTTATTTTTCATTCAAAAAGTGTTTACTCTTGAAATTTGAAAAAATTTATAGGGATATATTT
The DNA here is from genome assembly GCA_031772625.1 of Pinus tabuliformis. Lineage (NCBI taxonomy): Eukaryota > Viridiplantae > Streptophyta > Pinopsida > Pinales > Pinaceae > Pinus > Pinus tabuliformis. The sequence continues at coordinate 85,267,423 of CM062805.1, read as the reverse complement.
CAAAATTATGATTTTAAAAAAAGTAGTTTTCTTCATTTCCCTCTAAAATATTCACTCATAATTTTACCTTTATAGTTAATATTATCATGTTAAACTTTATTAGTTATTTTAAAGTTTATGTTGATAATACATTTTATGTTTCAAATCCATTTTTTACATCGATAATCACAAGGAGACTTTTATCATAGAATAAACCCTTTTCATAGAAAAATGGATCAATCCATCTATATTTAGGGATGTTTCCTCAATATCTTAAGCAAGAATGATTTATATTCAGCACCATAATGATTTATATTCAGCACCATCCTATAGGGAAGGTATCGAAATCATTTTTTACAAGGGTGGAGAAATGAAACAATATTTAGGAATCTACATAAATGTTTATCAAACAACTAACTAATTGTTGTTTCCATGGAAAACTTCCCACTGTTAGGGACATAAACCTCTCTTATAAGGAGGTGGAGTAAATTTATTAAATTCTAACATGGGAATTACCTTTCCCCTTTTCTTATAAGAAGCTGTAGCAATGAATTAATATTTATATGTCCATACGGAAGTTTCCCAAAGCATTAACAAATAACACCACCTACCAATTAGCATATGTATGGATTTGAACCTCTCTTTATAAAAGGGTGGTGAAATAAATAAATATTTATGAAGTGTTGAAGGGACCATGATTTCCACATACCAAACTCTCCTAAGGGCATGAAAATTTTCTTTTGTGGATAAATGAATCAATATTTAGGAAACAAATGGATGTTTTACTTCATTAGAGAGATAATGATTTCCACCCACCACCTTCCCATGGGTAGGAATCCAAAATTTATTATAAGAAGGTGAAGATAAATTTATAGTATTTTAAATATAAATTTTGAATATTTCCTCAATGGCGAGTATATGGATATTTTTCACACATTTCTTTTTGAAATATTTGTACAAAATTTTAAAATGTATTGAATTAAAAAAAAATGAAATTCTCAAGGTTACATATGTATAAATAACTTTGTTTTGGTAATTGGAACACGATTATATATATATAGAGATATAGTTTATTATGAGTGGTTGAGAGGAATGGCAGTCGTCCTTACCCAAGTTCAATCTTTTGCAAGCAACAAGCTGATATCATATTGAGTATATTGTTGTAATGGATTCAAGATTTATTTTTGACAACCTTGACATCTAAAGAATGTTAGGTGGCTAGGATTAATGATGGGGATTATCCCCACCTATATCCAATTTCGATAAACAAGCTTGATAAGCTTTGATGTAGTTGACTTGAACCTTGTTGTTGAGAATGAATAGTACTTTGAGGGAAAAAACATGTATATTTCTCAAACTCAATATAATGATATTTCAAAAAATAATTAGCCTTTGCCTTTCCTATTTTGGTTACATGACGAAAAATATATGAAGAAACAATATTCTTACCAGAATATTTATCTAAATTTTATAAATCAAAAACAATTTAAGGAGGTTGATCAAGGGTTGAAGCTCAATCCAATATCTTAGAATATACCTCTCTATCCTAAACCATGGTATCTAATCTAACCTAATAGGTGGGAATTAAACATAAATAAATTATAAAAAATATTTTATTTAAATCTCAATATATTGGCATTTATCTCACCAACTTCATATTTTTCTTGTTTAAATTCTACCAACAAAAATATTTTAGATTACCAATTTTTATTTTAAACTATGTATTAGAAACCATAGATTATATTGGATATTTTTGCAATCCTTTGTACCACATAAAGTATTTTAAAAAATATATTGAATTATGTTTGAAAATAAAACTAACATTAAAAAAAAATCCATTTTAGTTTCAATTGATTTAGTTTAAAATAGTTAACCAATAACATTTACTTTTTAGGCATGTGGAGAACAATTTTTTTTTGGTATTTTTTCAATTCTTTAGTAACCCACGAAGAATGGAAAATTATCAACCCCTATAAATAACTAAAAACTAGAAACTTTAAAAAATTTAAAATGCACATGTTACTAGTGTAGATGGAGTGAATCTTAAAAACATAGAACCCTATAAATTTAAATCACTTAAGCACAAGTAAAAGCCAACAATAGTTTATTGTTTATTTATCTAGTTTTAATATTACTTATAGTCTTCAATATTTTGGATTGATTCTTACCTGTCATTGATTTACTACTGCATGCCCTTTGTGGGCCTTGCTCAAGTGTAGCAATGTGGTCTAACTTTACTCTTTTCTAGGACCCTTATATGCATGATGACAACGTCCTTGAAAATATGGTCATCCACAACTCTAACAACCCTTATTATGAGTTTGAATCCTACTATCACTACAATAAAAATGGACATTGGTGATGGTCAAAAGAGTATTTGTCACAGAAAACTGAACGTCACCAAAGGTGGCGTCGCCAAAAGTATAGGTTTTATAGTGACATACAAAGTCCGTCACCAATAATGATTTATAATGACGGATAACAACCGTCACCATTTCATATGAGCAATGGTGACGGACCATAGCCTCTGTCACCAAGAACTAAATGTCACCAAAGGTGGCGTTGCCAAAATTATAGGTGTTGAAATGACATTCAAAGTTCGTCACCAATAATGATTTATAATGATGGATATCGAATATCACCATTACATATGAGAAATGGTGATGGACCATAGCCTCGGTCACCAAAAACTGAACGTCACCAAAGGAAGCGTCGCCAAAAGCGTAGGTGTTATGGTGACATTCAAGGTCCGTCATGAATATTGATTATAATGATGGATAGTGACCATCACCATTTCATATGAACAACAATGATTTATTGTGATGGATTTTTAATGGCCATCACTATTGGTACATATATATGATGACGTTCGTTCACAGTCACCAAAATCCACATTGCCAGAAGTAGGTGTTGTGGTGACATTCAAGGTCCATCACGAATTATGACTATAATAACGGACAATGACCGTCGCCATTTCATATCAGCAACAATGATTTATGGTTATGGACCTTTGATGGTTGTCACTATTGATGTGTATATATAGTGGCGTTCATTGACCATCACCATTTCATTCACCAAAAATTGATCGTCGCTATTCCATATGGATGTCAATGTATGATGGAATCGAACCACCAACCTCCTTCTTGTAAAGTAGGTGATCTTCCATTGAGATAACACTGTTTAAAGAATTATACTTTTAAAAATTAGACCTTGAAACTTCATAAATTGTAAATTCCACAACTTTCAATAAATTAAAGTCTTAGCAATATTTTACTAAATAGGCAAAGCATCATCGAAGCTGCATGTCCCTACCTAATGGATATTGAAGTTATGAAAAGTGGGTGGAGGGAAAATAATTATGTATAAGAGAATCAATATCTTTAGTTGAATACTCAAATAGAAGTGAAACTTTGAAGACATTTATAACATATAAATGACCTATAACTAGAAAATGCACCAAATATTGCAAAGGAAATGTCATAAGTGGATAGCATATGGAAGAAGAGGAGGCAGGGACTTGGAACCCTTTTACATCTTGGCATGCCTTAGAAATTGGTACATATTAGCTTGTTTAATAGTGACATCACATTGCTAACAAAATTTTCATGTTAGTCATGGATAACAATATTTTCTAGCCGCAGAAGGGGATTCAGATGATTTTTCAGGACTAGGATTCTCCTATTTCTTCTTATTATTCTTTCCTTTTTTCTTACCTCTTGATTGCTTTGGATTTTTTTCCTTTGTCAGATGACACAACATTAATCTTCGAGGCAAGAGTGCTTTCAGATTGATTTTCATTTTGATTGGAAATAGTAAGGATTTGTCCAGATGGTCCCCTTGCCGTTTGTGTGCTCAAGGAACCGATCATGCTGACAGCGGGATGAGAGTCCCTACTCGATTTTGGAGGTGGTGGAATGATGAAAGCTGGTCTAGGTGCATCATGAACTTTATCATAGAGCACGCCTGATTGTGTATAAATCAGATCCAAATATTGGGCACGAGCAATAACTTGTTCTTCTGTGACAACTCCTCCTTTTGCCACATCCTCAGTGATAGATGGCAGCAAGGACTTTATGAACCACTCAGTTAGAAGATGATCAGGAACATATGTCTTAGCCATTCGATGATGACGCTGCCACTCATGAATAGGATCTGATATATGAGTGGAGGTAGTTTGTTTAAATTTGATCAAGAGTTCTGTTCTAGTCTCGTACCTGATAGGTAACTGGAAGTGGGTCAGAAAGGTAGTGGCTAGAATGGTGAAGTTATCAAAAGAAGCTCTAGGTAATTCAATATACCATTTAGCAGCTGAACCAGTAAGCGTTCTTTGGAAAAGACGAAGCCTGATCGAATCATCATTCAAAGTATTGGATGAACACCATAAATGAAAAGTCATTACGTGATTCGATGGGTCTTCTCCTGGATTTCCATTGAACTTTGGAATGTTAGATGGAAATTTATGTGGAATCACCAGCCACCAAGGCACATATGCAATTGGATCATTAGTGAGTCAGTTTAAATCTGGTAGTTCTAAAGTTGCTACAAATGGCAACTGTCGATTTAGGTCAGGTTGAGCATAACCAAGATAGGATGGAATCACTTGTGTAATAGGTCTTTGCATACTAGCGTAGGGCATCTGCATCTGGTAACCTTGGTAAGGTTGTTGGACATAACCAGTATATGGCGGTTGTTGATAACCAGTTTGGAAATATGGTTGTCCATAACCTGCAAAGCCTTGTTGCCAAGATCCTTGGTAAGCTTGATATTGACCAAAAATAGTTTGAGCTTGTGAACCAAGTCCAAACTAGGGTTGGGACTGCTGGAATTGAGGTCGTTGATATTGCGATAGCCACGGTTGTTGAACCGACTACTGTTGTCCAGTATTGACAGATTGACCAAGTTGTGGATTAACTATACCAGTACATGCCTGGGTTATTCCGGATAAAGGTACACTGACCTGAGGTTGTTGTTGAGCACCAGAAACAAGTGGATGTTGTATAATAACTTGAGAAACTTGAGCCCCTTGCCTTGAAACTTGAGGTTACAAGGAAGAAGGAACAATTTGTACTGGTTGAGATACAACAGATTGAGCTTGTGACTATGGCACAGTAGTAATAGCAGGTGTGGTAGGAATATTGGACACAGGTTGCATTGGTTGGGTTGGATACACAATTCTTGGTTGATTTGGCAGTATTGGTTGCGATTGCCCAACTCAAACTCTAGTTTGACTTGAATACTGTGGGAAATTACCATATGGTTGTTCCCCGGAAAAAGGAGGAAACAGTGAGTAAGCATATTGCTCTCCATATGGCGGCAATCCAGTGTCTAATGGATACATCGGCCTTTGAAAACTAGATTTCCCAAATTCATACTGATATTCAGGATCAAATTGTTGATTTCCCATGTGAGAAAAACTAGATTGAATTCCAGAAAAGTTAATGGGTGTTGACCATGGTGCAGAAGCAACCCCTGAGTGAGTTTCAAACAATGATCGGTAACCGATCGGAATGGATGATTAACCGTATAGGTGTGACTCAGGTGTGGTAGAAAACATCAAAGGAGTGACAACAGAAGATTCTGCTGCAGCTGCATCAAATGATACAGTCTTGGATGTTGATGGTTGTTCAGACATGGTTAACTGGCCCAAAAGCTGGCCTAAAGATTCGACAGGAACTTGCGACGAGGTAGAATTAAATGAAGCAAAGTAATCAGGAGTAGTAGGATAAAGATTAATCCCAGTTCCAAAATGAAACGGGGTGTTAGATGGGGAATCCTCTACTATCTCCTCTATGGCAATCAAACCAGGTGGAAGAGGTTGGTCATCAGGTCCATAAAAGATTTCTGGTGTTAAAGAAGGTGTGGTTTCTACAGTGACTGATGTTGGAGGGGTAACAACTTCTAGATAATAAAATTCAAAGTCCAGATGTTCAGGTAATTGAACTACAGTCTCAAAGGGAGGTTCTTGAACAATTCCTGGTTCAGATGTAACCTCGGTTCGAACTGGAATGGGTTCTGGACCAACTCCTGATGGAGTTGTTTCACGTTTAGAAGTACTTCTCGGTCGAACAATTTCAAATTGAGGATCAATTTGTTGTTGAACAACCTTGGTTACCGTTACACTAGGATCAATACTAATGTCCTCAGGTAACTGTGAAACATCCTCTTTAGGGATGGAGGTATGAGAAATAATTGGAATAACTTGAGTCCCTAAAGATGTTGAAACAGATGTTTCAAACAACCCAGATGAGCTAGACTCAGTTAAACGAGACTGCTTTGTCCAAATTGGTTTCACTTCTAGAGGCAAAGATGGCTGACTCACTAATCTCCATGAACGACGGGGTTTGCATGTTGGCATTATGATTCAGGTTTGGCGCTATGGCATAGGTGTTGTACTTGATGGCAACTCACTCAAGTGGCAGAGCAGGTCCTTCTGAAGAAGCTTGATCGCTTGGAGGAAGATCCATCATCATTTGCAACTACGAGAGAGAAGCATCTATCAGGCCACCAATTTTTGATGGGACAAACTTCATATATTGGAAGGTAAGAGTTACTGCCTATCTTCAATCACTTGGTATAGAAGTCTAGGATATCATAGATACAGGGTACACTTTTCCTTCAGCAACTCCTACAGATCCGGCTGAGAAGAAGAAATATGAAACAAATGCAAAAGCAGTCAATACTCTATTAGGATGCCTATCTCAATCATAATTTGTCAAGGTAATGCAGTATAAATCTGCAAAACAAATATGGGACAAGATTGTTCTGAGCTACGAAGGAGATGAACAGGTAAAACGAGCAAAACTTAAAACCCTCAGGATTCAGTATGAAAATCTCAGAATGCACAATGATGAAAGTGTGGCTAACTATTTCCTTCGTGTAGATGAGATTGTTAATTGTATGAAAAATTTGGGTGAAGAAATAAAAGAGGCTGTTGTGGTTGAAAAGGTTCTAAGATCTTTGTCCCCTAGGTTTGAATCTAAAGTTTCTGCAATAGAAGAAAATGAGAATCTTCGAAACCTTACCATGTCACAACTACACGGGATTCTAACTGCTTATGAAATGAGGAAAGGAGGACCATCAGACAGGAGAGAAGCAGCTTTCAAGGCTTCAGGCAAAGGAGACTACTATGAGTTAGGACATGCGTCAGAAGAGGAAGAAGAATCAAATTTTGTCAAAAACCTTCAACGGGGTACTGGAAGATTCAGAGGTAAGTTACCTTTCAAATGTTTTGCTTGTGGGAGAGTCGGTCACTATGCTACCAAATGTCCTCATAAGGATAAAACTAACAAAGGGAAGGAACCTGTTAGATGGAACAAGAAATAGAATGTAACTAAGAAAAGTTACTACACTCATGAAGATAGTGATGGTCTTTCAAATAGTGATGAAGATGAACGAGGTAATAACTATAAACTTTTAATGGCTTTTGAAGATGATGATTACATGGATGCTATAGATGTGGATGGCTTTTATGAAGAGATTTCTAGACTCAAAACATGTTTAGAACAAAAGAATGTGATCATTGATACTTTGCAATTCCAACTTGATTAAAAAGAAAAATCTCTTGAGAAGTTAGAATGTGAAATTGTTGGCCTTAGAAAATAAATTGAGAAAACAAAGGCTCTTAATCTTAAAGTTGTTAAAGGATCTGAAAATCTGGATGAGATTATCAATGTACAGCGTTCTCCGCTAATCAAGACAGGTCTTGGGTATAATGGAGAAGCATCTCAAGCATCCACCTCAAAGAGTTATCTCAATGCAGCAAGGAGGAATGAGCAAAAGCCCAATGGAGATCACCAGGTAAAACAAGGATGAATTACATCAAGAATAAACAAAGACTACCAGGTAAATCAGGGTAATCCACCTTAAGGATGAACAAAAGCTACAACCAGCCACAGGTAAAATATTCTCAATTTGCCTCAAGAATGGATGAAAATAGAAACTACAATCATTTGGCAGGTAGATTTGATAATCACAGAAGTTTCTTCAATGGCCAATGTTTCTCTTTCCATAACTTTGGCCACAAAGCAGCTCAATGTGTTGCCTATAAAACAATCATGACTGGAGAAGCTCAAAAACAAAGAAGTATGACTGGGATCACGAAAAAGGACCTATAACAACTTTTCGGCCCTTGAAAATGAAATTGAATGTTCTATTTGTAATAACTTTGGTCATGAAGATTTTGAATGCAGGAGCAGGTTTTGGCAGACAAAGGAACAAGCCTCAAGTACCAGAACATGGAGAATAAAGGAACCACAACCAGAAAGATGTGGGATAGCCTTTTATGCAGAAGGACAGGAAAATCAATGGTACATCAACAACGCATGTTCGAAACATATGATAGGTGATAAAGAAAAACTTGAATCATATAGTGTTTTAGAAAATGGAAAGAAAGTTTCTTTTGGAAATGATACCCCTGCAGTCATAAAAGGAAGAGGCACTGCTGAGTTGAAAGAAAAGGTCAAAGCTGGAAATGTTTTCTATGTTGATGGCTTGAAGCATAATCTTCTGAGTGTCAGTCAGATGTGTGATCAAGGAACTGAAGTAATATTTCGATCAAATGGATGTAGTGTTCGTGATCTTGATAATGGAAAAACAGTGATCAAAGGCAGAAGAACTCCAAATAACTTATACATATTTGAAGAAGGAGAACAACAATGCTATTTGAGCAAGGATGATGAACACTAGTTATGGAATCGGAGGTTGGGGCATCTAAGCTTTTCACAAATAAGGAAAGCATGCAAGTACCAAGCAGTTCGTCGTCTTCCAAATGTCAAAATTCCAGACAACACCATATTCAAATCATGTTAGTTTGGTAAGCAAACTAGAACTAACTTCCGTGAGAAGGAAGGATCAGCCAGCAGGCCTCTTGAACTAGTCCATATAGTTGTATGTGGTCCATTTAGGACAAGGTCACCTCGAGGAGAAGAATACTTTATATTATTCATTGGCGACTTCTCCAGGATGTTTTGGTTAGGACTTATGAAACACAAGGATGAAGCATTCGAAAAATTCAAATCTTTCAAAGCCTTGGCTGAAAACGAATCAGATCACAAAATTAAGTGCCTCAGTTCTGACAGAGGTGGGGAGTTTACCTCAAATGAATTTTTCGATTTCTGTGAAGAACATGGAATAAGAAGGGAATTCTCTATAGCTAGGACTCCTCAGCAAAATGGAGTGGTGGAAAGGATGAACAGAATGGTTCAACAAATGGCTCGTGCTATGCTTGATGAGTCTGGAACTCCTGCAACCTTCTGGGGTGAAGCTGCATTTGCTGTGGTTGTTATTCTCAACAAAACAAATGTCCGAGTGAATAGCACTCAAACTCCTCATGAGCTCTGGTATGGTGAGACTCCTTCGGTAAAGCATTTCAAAATTTTTGGAAGCAAAATGCTATATTAAGAATAATGATGAACAGCTTGGCAAACTTGAACCTAGAGCAAATGAAGGCATTCTCCTTGGTTATTCTCCTCACAGCGAAGAATATAAGTGTTACAATAAAAGACTTGGAAGAATTGTTGACAGCATTGATGTGGTGGTTGATGAAAAAGGAAACATTCCTAGGCAAGTAAATCATGAAAATATCGAAGAGGATGAAGACTACCCTCCAAATTAGGCTGAAGATGAAGAAGAACCTCAAGAGGCACCAGAGGAACAGACAAGGATAGAAGAGAAGACTCCATCCAGGTATGTTCAAAAGAATCATCCAGAATCTCAAATCTTGGGGTGAAAGGAAGCAGGCGTACAAAAAAGAAGAACAATTGCAGAAGCTTCAAGCCATTTGGCATTACTCTCCTCCACTGAACCACAAAGTGTAAGGGAGGAATGCAAAGATGAATGTTGGGTCAAGACAATGGATGAAGAACTTGAGCAGATTGAAAAGAAAAATACTTGGGAGTTGGTTCCTAGACCAAAAGATAAGAATGTCATAGGGACAAAATGGGTCTTCAAAAATAAGTTGAATGAAAATGGGGAAGTAATTAGAAACAAGGCCAGACTTGTTTGTAAAGGGTATGCTCAACAAGAAGGAATAGACTTTGAAGAAACTTTTGCTCCTGTTGCAAGACTTGAGGCCATAAGAATGTTCCTTGCTCTCTCAAGCTTTCAGAAGTTCAAAGTATTTCAAATGGACGTGAAATCAGCCTTTCTGAATGGAGACTTAGAAGAAGAAGTATACATTGAGTAGCCAAATGGTTTCATTCTTGGGAATGATCCAAATCTTGTATGCAGACTGAAAAAGGCTCTCTATGGTCTTAAACAAGCTCCAAGGGCTTGGTACTACCATTTGGACAAATACCTTCATGAAGAAGGTTTTTCAAAAGGATCAGCATATAGCAATCTTTATATAAAAATTGAAAATGACAAATTGCTAATACTTGTTGTGTATGTAGATGATATTATCTTTGGCAGCAATGAAGAAGCTATGAGTCAAAGATTTGCCTTGGTGAAGCAGAAAGAATTCGAAATGTCTTTTCTTGGAGAACTGACATACTTTCTTGGTTTGCAAATCCAACAAAATGAATACGGTATCTTTTTGTCTCAAACCAAGTATCTCAAGCAGATCTTGAAGAAATATGGCATGGAAGATGCAAAACCAGTATTTACCCCCATGGTTACAGGATGCAGCCTCAGTGCAAATGATGAATCAATAGCAATGCATCAGCCATCCTATAGATCTATGATTGGAAGTCTACTTTATTTGACACGTACTCGACCAGACATTATGCATGCAGTGGGAATAGTTGGAAGATTTCAGGAAAACCTGAAGGAAACTCATCTTCAGACTGTGAAGAGAATTTTCAAGTACCTTCAAGAAACTCAAAACTATGGCTTATGGTATCCTAGAAATACAGATCTCACTCTTCATGCTGATACAGATGTAGATTGGGCTAGAAGCGTGGATGACAGAAAGAGCATAAGTGGTGGTGCATTCTTTATGGGTTCCAGATTAGTATCTTGGTTCAGCAAGAAACAAAGTTCGATTGCTTTATCTACAGCTGAAGCGGAATATGTGGCTGCTGCATCTTGCTACACTCAACTCATTTGGATGATGCAGACCTTGCAGGATTTTCAAATCACTTGTACACCACCTATCTCCATCCTATGTGATAATACAAGTTCTATCAGCATTTCAAAGAACCCAGTCATGCATTCAAAGACCAAGCATATACCTATCAAATATCATTTTCTTCGGGAACAAGTGCTTGAAAAAAAGGTCAAGTTGGAGTATGTTCCTTCTAAGGAACAAGTTGCTGATATACTCACCAAACCATTGCCCAGGGAGACCTTTAAATACCTCAGGCAAAAGCTGGGGGTAGTTGATGCATCATCTTCTTGTTGAATATCATCTGCTTCAGAGATTGTTGGTTATACGCGAGTTTCATATGGGGTATACGCGTACATTTGCTGGGTTATGGATTGGCCGAAGATCGATTGACACAGGTTCAGGGGGAGCATATATGCTTCTAATAATGCATTGTTGGAATTATGGTAGAAGATCTTGGAGGAGAAATTACAGAAGGAGAACATGGATGCTAATCTCAATATTGCTGCTAATATGTATCTATCTCTTTGTCAAAGTCATGTATGGTGTATGGTAGTTTATGGTTCTTCTTGAAGAATTTTTCTTTTGTAGATCTGTTCTATAGTCAGGGGGAGCTCATTCAGAAATTTCAGCAGGCACTTAGGGCGAGTATGGACAGCAAAGGAAGAAAATATCTTGGTCTTCCCTTTGCCCTTGATGTCAAAGGGGGAGAATGACTTTGAGGATCTTGGGGTTGCCATCAAGTCCAAAGGGGGAGATTGTTGGCATTATGATTCAGGTTTGGCGCTATGGCACAGGTGTTGTACTTGATGGCAACTCACTCAAGTGGCAGATCTTTGTTCAGGCTCTCAAAATCATAGAAAATGAGATACCCGCAGGTGATCTTAAGAGAAGTTGCAGACCCGCAGGTACGCCGACCAAGAAGTGCGGACATATCTGCAGGTTCTCCGTTCAGAAGGTGCGGACCCCAGTTCACTCACTCCAATGTAGAGAAGCACACACACATGGGGATTCCTATGTTTGGCCCTTGGTATTTAGCCCGTCGATCATGATCATATGGTTTTGGTCCATGGTATAGGATCTAAAGTATTGAACCCCGGTTTGGATCCCTTGTATTGGTTTTCGATGGTTTTGTCCCATGGTGTGAATAAGGGCTTCCCTATAAAAAGGAAAGGAGATCATTTGGCTAGACACTTGTGAAAATTGAATATCTTAGGATCTGAAATTTTGGATGATCGATTTAAAAAGCTAGATCTAAATCAAGGCGAATTTTAAGGTGAATCTATTGATAGGTCGTGATCTCTCGAGTGCATGATCAGATCTGTGGATCTGAATGTCTGTGGCACATTGGTGGACTGTTAATTTGGCTCTATTCAGAGGTCTGCAGGCGATCCATAGCACAGGTGCGGGGGTCTGCAGCACAGCAGAAGGCACAGGTGCAGGGATCCGCATCACAATAGAAGGTGCAGATGCGAGGTACGTAGCACAGAAGAAGGCACAGTGTGGAGGTACACAGGGGAACAGAAGGACCAGGTGCAGAGGTACGCTGTCAAGCAGACAGTGCAGGTGCGGATCTGAGTAGAGGTACGCAGGGAAGCAGAAGGAGTAGGTGCGGAGGTACGCAGAGCAGAAGAAGGACCAGGTGTGGATCTGTGTAGTTTAGACACAGAAGAGTTGCGGATATTCGCAGGCTTCTATTGGTGAAGTTGCGGACCTTTCTTGAAACATTTGTTGGCTGTCTTTTATCTATTGCTGAAGAGTTCTGGGTTTAGATTACTGGTATTGCTGATCTGGTTACTGCATTCTGAGAAGTTATTGGTTGATTCATTGGTTGATTGAAAAAGTTGATTGGGTGATTCACATGTACTTGATGATTATTTGATGTTCATGGATCCAGTTTGAAAATTTATGAAAAGTGGTCCTTGGAAGAAAAGAAGTAGGGGGTTGTAGCTCCCTTCCAGGAGAGACTGGAAAACGAGAGAGGGTTGTAGCTCTCTGCAGGTTGCAGCCTGCGTACTAGTAAAGGACTGCACCAGTACAAAATCATTGTAAAAGAAGTTTCTAATTGAAAGAAGATAGAGACATATTGCAGCAGGTGGTTTTCACCCACATTGGGTTTCCACCTTATATCTGGTGTTCTTTGGTGTGATTATCTGTTTTTCCTATTCTTTCTCATTATTATATGGTACTGACATACAAACTAATGATCAATATCTGAAGAATAAATTAAAGTATAAATCTGGAAGATATACTGAAAAGAATTTGATAATACTGATTCACCCCCCTCTCAGCGTTATTTCCAACATTGCATTGACTTTCTTCCATGATTGCGGATTACTTGATCAACTTAAAACTCAACTAAGGGAAAATGATGTTATTCATAGTCAATTAATTTTAACGACACTTAGACACAACTTTTCTTTTTCAGTTTTAAAGAGTCGAGAAAAAGCTAAATATGACTCTAGTCGCCTTCGATTTTTAATGAGCCTAAAAGGAAAAGTGCTCAGATGATCCTTTTAATTTTAAAGTGTCGAAAAGGAATGAAAGTGACTGCTCTGGAGACTTTAGATAAGAGGGTTTACCAAACAAATCACAAAACTGCAATAGACACCTTGGTGGTAAATTAAAGAGAAATTACCAAGGACTTTACGTATGACAGTCAATCTTCCCGAATGTTGTGTTCAGTGCATTGTGATCAGTAAGGTGGCATAATTGGCTTCCTAGGGATAAAGGATTTAAGCCTATTGGGGTCTCCCACTACATACATGACGGTATAGGAAGTACAATTCCATACTAGCTGTTATGAAACCAACTTAAGAAAACATAGAAAAGATAGAACAACACCTTAGAATTCAACCTCTTCAAGGGGGAAACCTCCTTTACATTACATAAATGAACAATTCTTCGATGATTCAAATGAAAAAGCCTCCTTTCTATATATAGGAGTCTAAGGAGTCACAATATAGTCGACCTAACAATAATAATATAATGCCACAAAAATAATAATAGAGGGATTCTATGGGGCACAGTAATAACAATATGGGGGCAATAGGGGCACAACAATATTAATAAGGGGTATAAATACAATAGTAATGGGGTAATCACTAGTATTATGGGGAACCAACATGCCCCTCTCCTTCAGAAAAGTGTTGTCCTCAACGCTTGAGTAGTTCTGGATACTTCTGCATAAAATTCTCATCCTCCCATGTGGAATCTTCAGCGGATAAGTTCTTCCACTTGATAAGATACTCTGAAATTGATCGATTTCATAGCTGTTGAGTTCTTGTTTCTGTGACTACTTCCGGTTCCAATATAATTTTCCCTTCCTCGTCAAGTTCTGGCAATATTGTTTGAACTGGGAGCTTGTCGGCCTATAACCTTCTTTAAACATGAAACATGGAAAACTGGGTGCAATCGAGAAGCTGCAGGAAGCTCAAATTTGTATGCCATAGTACCAATATTTTGCAACACCTTGTACAGACCATAATACTTTGGTGATAATTTATTATCCTTCTTAGCTTGCTTGAGGGACATTTGCTTATATGGTTGTAGTCGTAGGAATACCAATCACCTACATCAAAACTTCTTTCACTGCGATGTTGATCTGCCTATTGTTTCATTCTATTCTGTGCCAACACGCGATTATCCTTTGAGAGTTGGAGGACTTGTTGTTGATGTTCGATGTGATGTTCCACTGCCTGAAACTTAGAATTTTCTCTTAAATATGATGTGATGGATGGTGGTTGATACCCATAAAGTGCCATAAATGGGGTCATTTTTGTTGATGTATGGCCAGAGGAAACCATTTGACCCATTGTGTCTTTTTATCAGATACAAAGCAACGAAGATATCCTTCCAAACATTTTTTTACTATCTCAGTTTGCCCATCAGATTGAGGATGATAAGATGAGCTATTAGCTAACTGAGTACCAAGACAAGAAAATAATTTTGTCCAAAAATTTCCAGTGAAAATGGGATCTCTGTCACTTACAATAATCTTTGGGTTTCCATGTAGCTTTTGAATTGTTTCCATAAATGCAGTAGAAACCGTACTAGCTTTAAATGGATGTGATAATGCACAAAAGTGTGCATACTTGGTAAGTTTGTCAACTACCACCATGATGACACTCTTTCCCTCAGACTTGGGTAAACCTATGATAAAATCAATTGAAACCTCCTCCCAACGTTGGCTTGGAATGGAAAAAGGTTGTAATAGACCTGGTGTCTTAATGGTACACCAAAATTGCCCCGTAAACTTCACATCCCTATCTGAAAGAATAGACTTAGGCAACCCATGTAGCTTGACAATCTCTGTGAAAAACAAGTGGGCCATGTGAGTGGCATCACTGGTTTTTCTGCAAGGGATGAAATGCACCATCTTCGAGAATTTGTCCACTACTACCATCACCGAGTCATAACCTCGTTGTGCCTTAGGTAGACCCAAGACAAAGTCCAAGTTGACTGAGTCCCACGGTCTGCCAGGAACAGGTAACAATGTGTACAGTCCCGTGTTTTGACTGTGCCCCTTTGCCAACTGGCACACTTTACATCTGGTCACAAATCATTGTACATCCCTTCGTGTCTTTGGCCAAAAGTAGAAATGACTAAGCTTCTCGAGTGTCTTGTCCATGCTGAAATGTCTGGCTAGACCTCCACTGTGCTTCTCCCGAATAATGTTCTCCCTCATCGAGCAGTCAGCTATGCATAGCTTTCCTCCTCTAAACAATAGTTTCTCTTGCAAGTTGTAGTCCAACCATGGACTATTATCTCTCACCAAGGGATTCTGACATGCCTCATAGGCTTCTTTAAAATCTGTATCAGTCTGGTATAAATCCTTTAAGTACTCAAAACCTAGAGCCTGCACAATACTCTCCTGCAAAAGTAAGGCCCTCCTACTCAACGCATCCGCCACCTTGTTGGCCTACCCGCTGATCTGTTTCAACATGAAGGTGAAGCTTTTCAAATATTCCACCCATTTGGCATGTTTGTGGTTCAGCTTGTGCTGTTGCATTACATATTGTAGTGCAGAATTATTTGAGAACAACACAAATTCATTTCCCAGCAAAGAATACCGCCAGTGTTTTAATGCCTGTATAACAGCATAGAACTCCTTGTCATAAGATGAATATTTCTGTCTACTTTCATTTAGTTTCTTGCTGAAAAATGCAACAGGCTTATCCTCCTAGCTAAGTACAGCTCCAATGGCCGTACCGCTAGCATCACAGTGAACCTGAAAAAGCTTCTTGAAGTCTGTCTCAGGTTTGGCCTCTCTATGATCTTTCTCTTTAATAGCTGGAAACTTCTCTCCACTACATCCATCAATTGAAAAGGCTGACTGGCCTTTTTAATGGTGTCCAACATAGGTGCACAAATTTCGCTAAAATTTCTTATGAATTTCCGGTAAAACTCGCTAGTCCATGAAACCTACGTACCTCAAATAAACTTTTCGAAGATGGCCAATTAACTATCGCCACAATCTTCTCAGGATCCATCTTCAGTTCATTTTCTACTATTACAAATCCCAAATAAATCAATTCATTTTGCAGAAAAGTACACTTCTTCAGATTTATCAGTAGTTTTTTCTACTGTAATTTTTCGAGCACTTTCCGAACATGTCAAAGGTGCTCCTCCCTTGTCCTGCTGAAAATTAGTATGTCGTCCAGGTACACTATCACAAATTTTCCAATGTACTCCTTCAGCATCTCATTCATTAACTGCATAAATGTACTAGGCACATTGCTCAGTCCAAATGGCATGACCAGCCATTCATACAGTCTGTCATTCGTCTTAAAGGTTGTCTTCCACTCGTCCCCCTCTCGTATCCGGATTTGATGATACCCGCTCTTCAAGTCTATCTTAGAAAAATATGCTGCCTTGCTTAAACAATCCATCATATTGTCCATCCATGGCAGTGGAAACTTATACCAGATGGTGATTTTGTTAATGGCTCTCAAGTCTGTGCACATCCACCACTCTCCTCCTTTCTCGGGAGTGAGAAACATTGGAACTGCGCAAGGGCTCAATCTCTCCCTTATCAATCCTTTGTCTAGCAATTCCTGTACCTGCTTCTTAATCTCTTCATTATCCTTGGGGCTCATTCAGTATGCCGCCTTGTTCGACAAACTGGCTCCGGGTATGAAGTCAATATGGTGACTTATGCTTCTTTTGGGGGGTAATTTTTCTGGTAAGTCATCCACCACTATGTTTGTAAATTCCTGCAACATTTGCTAGATTTCTGGAGGTAAATCCAATACCTCTGTATGCAACAACATTGTTTTTTCTCTTTTTACAACCATATAACCCATCTCACTGTCCTCAACTTGTCTCAAAAACTGTTTTCCGCTAACCAACAATGCTCTTGGCTCACTGGTTCCTGCTATCCCTTCCTCTTTGATGGGCACAAGTGTATGCTTGACTCCATCCTTAACAAACTTATAACAGTTCGTCAATCCATCATGCACCACCTTTCTATCTTACTGCCAAGGCCTACCTAGTAGTATGTGACATACATCCATTGGCATGATGTCACAAATGACTTTATCCTTATATCTGCCTATTTGAAACTCCACCTCGCACTATTCATCCACCAGCAACTGATGGCCTTTTTGCAGCCATGAAACTTTGTAAGGGGTGGGATGTTTCAATCGCCTCAATTCCAACTTTTCCACCATCTCTATGGATACCAAGTTATCTATACTACCACTGTCAATAATTAATTTAAAACACTTACCATGCGATTTAAAAACTGTTCTAAACAAAGCCTTCCGTTGTGTATATTCGGTGGCTTCCTTGGCTAGTTTTAACAACACCTTGTTCAGCACCAGGGCTTCCCCTATTTCTGGAGCATTCTCTGCTTCTTGGGGAGGTGCCTCTGCTTCCTCTGGTTGTGCAACATACGAACCCCTCTGTCCAGCCTGATCTGCCTCTAGACACTCAAATGATCTGTGTCCCCGTTTATGACACTTGTAACATTGATAACTAGCTCCTCTACCTCGGCCATTTCCCCTGCCTCGCTGGTATGACCTACCACCTCTTGCATTATCACCTTTGTTCATTGCTCCAGAAGCTCTAGAACTACTACCTTCCTCATTACTACTAGTAGTCCGCCCTCTGCCATATGATTGGCCTTCCCCCTGCCGGCTCCTCGTCCTCTCCGGGCATTCTAGCTTCTAGTAATTTTCTCTTCAGCTTTCATCGCACTCTGATATGCTTCTTCAATATTCCTTGGAGATAGAATACTAATTTCATCTAAAATTTCTAGTCTTAAGCCGTTTACGTACCTGGCTGTCTTTTTTGAGGTATCCTCTGTATATCCGGCTCTTAGGTTCACTCGATAGAACTCCTCAATGTACTCCCTCACCATCATTCCTTTCTGTTTTAGGTTCTAAACTTGCCTGTGTAGTGTAATCTGATAATCTTTCGGTAGAAATATACCCTTCAACTTGGCCACCATCCTTGACTAGGTTTTAATTGGAAACTTGTTCAATCTCCTTCTCTCTGTTTCAACACTATCCCACTACAGGGCTATGTGTCCCTTCAATTTCGTTGCAACGAACTTAACTCTGTGGTCTTCACTGACATCCTCACACTCGAAATACTTATCCAACTCGCTGATCCAATCCAATAGAAGTTCTATGGATAGGCTGTTGTCATAGGTTAGGAGTTCTAGTTTGGATTTACTTCTTACCACTAAAATAGATCTCAACAGTCTCACTTCTGGGGTCTCGCCATCTGATCCATCTGTCATCGCTTCGGCTTCCTCTTCGCTGTCATCGCCTACCTCAGGGTCTCTTCTTCTCCCTGCTTCAACTGCCTCCAAACGGACAGTAAGAATCCTGATATCTTCTCTCAGTCCTTCCTCTGCTATTCTCCGAACACCTCTTCCACGAACTCTCCTCCCTACCTCCATCTCTTCAGTCACTTTCACATGCTCTGATACCACTATGATGGGACCAGCCCAACACTCTTTGGACTATTGAAAATTAAATGATTGTATAAGTGATTATATGATTGTAAAGGTATTACAACTGTGGTTTCATGTGTGAGTGCCAACCCTCAGATATTTCTGGAAAGTGATAGGTGGCAATTAATTCCGTAATCAAAGTTATGTACTCACCTCGGGTCACATTTCTCGCTCCTTGCTTTGCCAAAACTCCTCCCCTGTCACTCATACAGTCATTTTCCTTGTGCCTGCTGAGGGTTCGTTCGATTATGGTTCTGCTAATTGGGGTATGCAGTTGCGCTGCAATTTCTGGGCATGCCTCTTGGTATGCTTGCTGGTCCGATAGTGCAACTTCCGTGTTTGTTTCTTTATGCCTGTGTGGGTAGTATCTAGCCCTGGTTCATTGGGCAGTTGTGAATGTTCCTATCATCGCCTGGGTAAGTGGTTCTCTGTGCCTTTTCTATTGTTGGCTCAACAAGTCTTCATGTTTCAAGTTTTGGTTTGGTATGTTATGGTCTGGTTTACAGCTTAGTGGTTGGCATGCGTTCAAGGCTCGAAATGATGGCGTCCTTCAGTCCTCGGGTTCAATGCAGGTAGCCTCCTCTCTCCGTGATTCAATTTTGCGTTTTCATTCCTCAGTTTCTAACATGTTTGCTCCTTTGTCTCAGCAATTGGTTGGAACCCATGGATGGAAGGCTCGTCCTCTGTTCTCACTGCAAATCCCTCAAGTAAGATAGATGTGACCTCTATTATTTTCTTTCCATGCACTGTAATTTCGTCTTCTCTATTAATGTGGTGCTAACACCTGTGTGTTGGCTTCTCTGTAGGTGTTAGGGTTTACAGTTGGATGTATTGGAAATGAACACTTTGGTCTTTGTCCGGTAGGCTCTACCAACAAGAATTACTTTCAGTCTTTGTTTTGTTTTTAGAATAGGCCTCTCGGTATGAGGGTTTGTCTCCCCTTGATGCTTGTCAAATGTGATTCTCGGCTGTAGGTGGCGTTCTGGTCATCTTGTTCTCTTGGGCTTCCACTGTCTAGTGATTATTGGCTGTAACTTGCAATGTATAGAAACAATTTTCAAAACCCTCACCTAGGGTTTGTCATCCACTGGTTTACATGTCTGTCCATATTTTGTCTTGTAATGCTACTGTATATTTTCATACATTTGCTTTTGTAATTTGAAGAAAACCTACAGGAAAGAACGTTGGGTTCGATTTACCTGAATGTTATTTATATGCTTAGGCCGTCATTCTTTTTAATCTGGATTCTATGCCTGCAAATGCAATTGTTGCTTTACGACTATGCTTGTAATGTTTTCCATGAACAGGAGAGAATGTTGTGGTTGCTCTGGTAATTTGTTTGAAAGTCAGTTTCAAAAATAGAAATTGTCGCTGGGCCTGTGAATGCTTGACATGTACTGGAACTTATTTGTGTTGCTCCTATCAGTCAACGTTGTTTTCTTCAATAGAAATTTAAGCCCTCATTCTTCCATTTGCTCTTCTGTCTCATTGTTAAGACTGTATTCTCAAGAAAGACAAAAAGAATTAAATGCAATGGTCTGTGAATAGTATGTTGTGTATTCAGATGTTCGTTAATTAGGAAGCACAACGAAAGTAAAGTAGGACACACAGATGGATTGAATTGTTTTCTCTGTTATTATTATTACTAGAATGCAAGTGTTGAACCCCCTACATGACTTTCATTGTTACATTTATATGTTTTTGTTTACAGTTAATGAAACTGTAAAGCTACTTTTCAGTTGTAGACTTTACAGTTACATAGCTATTAAGCATTCGGTTCTGTCTTTATGACAAGATTTTCCTTTTAGACACATTTGTCCTTTCCTCTTAAAATAATAGGACAATTATTAATCCATGGTTTATTAAAGATAGACAAGCAAATAACTGTAATAGACAAAACTACCTTTGAATAATACAAAGATTAAGATAAAAACAAAAATCCTACCTCCTACTCTGAGAAACTAAACATAAAAGACAAACAAGATGTTAACTCAACTTTCCAACCTGGCAGAGACCAACACCCGGTCATTATGCCTTAGTTGGATGCTCCTGCATCAAAAATCCTTTGGGCATATCAAATAGGTCCATTTTTATGATAAATAATTTATATTCCTTATGTCAACATCCATTGGAAAAACATCATCACAATGATAACAAGGGCTTTGAAAACTACATTTTTCTTCTTCCACCTATGCTAACATCTGGATATTAGCGTTAAAAAGAGTAGGTTGAAGAGGCATAAAATGGGGATGTGGGAATTGATAAAAGGGGATCTTTTTTCCTTGGGAGCAACTTCCATCTGTGCTTCTCTAGCTAACTAAGAGTACCAACAACTAGGTAGCAAGTTGATCCACTTGTACTTGTATTTCTCTTATTTTATACCATTAATAAAACAGTCTTTGAGAAATGTATTAATCTCAATTGATGTAATATTAAAATTTCCTAAAGGAAGAAATATATTGTTTTAATATGCTAGTTTGGAATACTTTAGTTATCCAATATAAAACAATGTTATGTGCCTCAAATCATGTGTACATTCCCTTCACAAACTAGCTCTAAGAAACATACCACAAATTGGATTTTTATGCCTTTTTATACCACTACTAATGCTTGTAATCTAACTATAATATACCAATCCAAGATTTCAACAAGTCATTATCAATACCTTAGAGGTGAAAGTGGTGTTCTATATAGTTAACCCATCATGTTGGGTCATAACAATCAAACTTTCCCTTATGTACTTTAAGCATCTATGCAACGTATACTTTTGATTATTCTCAAAGGATAAAGCTATGTGACTCCAACCATCTCTAAATGATTCTCCAATATCCCATCTCTCTAACAAATCCTATTAGTGCCTTATTCTTGATAGCTTTTCAATGATGCTTTATAGCTCATCATTGGTTATTGTAAAATCCCTCCCTTGTGTGATAAATTATTGTAAACATAAGCTGAGTTAAAGCTAGGTGTGATATCCTCCCTTGTTTTTTAAATGATTGTAAACCTAAGCTAAGGGAAGCTAGGTGTGATACCCTCCTTTGTGGTTTAAACTATTCTAAACCTAAGCTAAGAAAAGCTAGGTGATATGTAATATGAAAATAAAATGTGTTATTAAATAAATTAATAAAATAAATCACTTGGAGGGTGGAGCACCAAGAGAGAGGAGATGCTTGCCAAATCCCATTGAAGAATGGGATAAAGATGAATCTTTTATGATAAAGCTTCTAGATGTTATTGTAGATAAGCTTGGATGGATTGGTGATCCATCGGATGGATGGGATATAAATATTCATCGCACATAAAATATTTGTGGGAGATAAAGGCAATATTTTATGAGGAAAAGCCTCATGGGAGATAAATACGAGCTTTTCTAGAAAAATACCTAGGAAAATGGAAAAAACCATAAAAGAGAGACACCACTAATG
Source organism: Pinus tabuliformis (assembly GCA_031772625.1). Classification (NCBI taxonomy): domain Eukaryota; kingdom Viridiplantae; phylum Streptophyta; class Pinopsida; order Pinales; family Pinaceae; genus Pinus; species Pinus tabuliformis. The sequence continues at coordinate 85,245,015 of CM062805.1, read as the reverse complement.
GAAATTAAATTATGAAAGAGGGTATTAAATACCCAGTGCATCGATCAATTGAGGACAGTTGATCCTTGGCAAGATATTCGGCTAGAGCAAAATCAAAGGTGATTCACAATTGGGTGTTGGTGTTCCTCCCTCCAACTGAGGTTTTAGTGTTGGTATTATGACACAAGTTTGGCGTTATGACACATGTGTTTTCCTTGATGGCAACTCATTGAGATGACATATGATAGTCCAAGATCACAGAATGAAGGAAAAAGAGGTATACGCAGGTTCCCCTTGACCAAATCACACAAGGAAAAACGCGTACATTTTGGAAAACTTGTTTTTGGTCCATGGTATTTGGTCCTTTGGTATTTTGACCCATGGTATTGGTCCAAGGTATCTTGTCCGAAGTATTGACCCCAGCTATTTGGTCCAAGGTATTGATTCTAAGTGGTTTTGGACCATGGTATTGAGTAAGGTCTAAGACTATAAAAGGAAGAGGAGATCATTAGACAAGGGCACTCAAGAATTGAATATCTAATGAAGAGCAAGATCTAGAATACTGGTCATTAGGTTATGGTGCATAGCTAGATCTGAATCAAGGAGGAACTTGAGCGCTCGAAGAAGGATAGGTTCTATTAATGGGTCAAGATCTTAAGGCTTGAAGAGAAGTATCTTTGTGTGGTTTTGATCTTTTATAATTGGTGCATGTCGTAATCAGTAAATCTGATGATCTGGGTATAATTGATGTCTAAATAGTTGTAAAGGTCAAATCATGTTTTCCAGATCTATATGTAGGTTCAGTATAGCAAAGGCGCATATACACGCTGGTTCGACATTTCCAAATAGCGTATATGAAGGTTTGCCTTCATATAACAGCGTATGAATGCAGGTTCGACACATTGAAGTAGCGTACGTCTCATAAAATATGTTTTAGCTACTTTCGTTTGTTGTTGCAGTGTTCTGGGTTCTGATTAGGTTCTGGTTGCTGTTATTGTATTCTGGTTACAACATTCAGAAAAGTGATTGTTTGATTCAGTTTTGGTTGGTACAAAGGGGATTGGTTGATGTAGATAAATTTGATGTTTGATTGATGTTATTGATGGATCCAGTCTGAAAATTTATGAAACGTTGTCCCTGGAAGAAAAGAGAAGGTTGTAGCCTTCTGTAGGTCAGCACCTACGTATTAGTAAACACGTCAGCTAGTACAAGAGCTAAGGGGGTTATAGCTCGCTTCCAGGAAAAGTTGGAGAACGGGAGAAGGTTGTAGCCTTCTACAGGTAGAAGCCAGCATACTGGTATAAAGCTGCACCAGTACAAAATTTGTAAAAAGAAGTTTCTTATTAAAGAAAGATAGAGACGATTGTAGCAGGTGGTTTTCACCCACATTGGGTTTCCACCTTATATCTTGTGTTCATGTGTGTGATTGCCTATTCTGTTTACTACATCTGGTTACTGGTTATATGGTTCTGATACACAGATTAAAGATCAACTAACTAAATTATAAGTTTGTAAGGTATACGTTGGTTGCTCTAAACACAGTTGCGTATACATGCAAGTTTCATTAACAAAAGTAGTGTATATAAATCTGTTTATGGAAATGAAATATTGTTAAATTGCTAATACTGATTCACCCCCCCTCTCAGTACTACTTCCAATAATTGGTATCAGAGCAGGTCCTTCAGAAGAAGCTTCATCGCTTGAAGGAAGATCTATCATCATGGGCAGCTACAAAAGAGAGGGATCCATTAGACCACCAATCTTTTGTGGGAGCAACTTCATCTATTAGAAGGTAAGAACCACAACCTATCTTCAATCTCTTGGAACAAATGTTTGGGAAATCATGTAAGGAGGATATAGATTACCATCAGCAATTTCTACAGATACGGTAGGTAAAAAGCAGTATGAAACAAATGCCAAGGCTATCAATACACTATTGGGGAGTCTGTCACAATCAGAATTTGTCAAGGTTATGCAGCTCAAAACCACCAAAGAAATATGGGACAAGATCGTTCTAAGCTATGAAGGAGACAATCAGGTAAAACATGCAAAACTACAATCTCTCAGAATTCAATATGAAACTCTCAAAATGCACAATGATGAAAGTATAGCTCATTACTTCCTATGTATATATGATATTGTTAATCGCATGAAAAACTTGGGTGAAGATATAAAAGAAGTTACCTTAGTTGAAAAGGTTTTAAGATCCTTGTCTTCTAAGTTTGAATCAAAGGTTTCTACCATAGAAGAAAAGTAGGATCTTCAAAGTATAACTATGACATAGCTGCATGGAATCCTAACTTCTATTGAAATGAGAAAAGGAGGTCCATCAGATATGAAATAAGCCGCATTCAAGGCTTCAAGAAGAGAAGATCTCAATGAATCGGGACACATTTCAGAAGGAGAGGAAGAAGCAAACTTTGCCAAAAATCGTCAACAAGGTTCTGGAAGATTGAGAGGTAAACTACCTTTCAAATGCTTTGCTTGTGGAAGAGTCGGTCATTATGTAGCCAAATGTCCTCATAAAGATAAGCTTGATAAAGGTAAGGAACTGGAAAAATGGAATATAAAATAGAATGTAAGTAAGAAGGGCTACTATACGCATGAAGATAGCGATAGTTTGTCAAATAGTGATGAAGATCAATATGGTAATGATTATAGAGTTTTGATGGCTTTTGAAGATGATTATTGTTGGGTGTGGAGCTTGATTATCTTCTATATTCAAAGGTATCGCCACATAGGACCCCAGTTCGAAATGGGGGCAGCAACGCCGCCCGTAAAATATTCGCTGCAGGGGGGGTCCAGGGGGGGGCGGCTGCGACCTTTGGGAGCCCTCCCCTAGTGGAGGGTTTCGGGGGCAGTGCCCCCGAAGCTAAAAACAGCTGTAAAATTGCATTTTAAAAGTATAGTAATTTCTAGTCAATTTGGGCCGTCCATTAGGCGGATGATCTGACGATAGAACTTATGTTTAGTTTAGGGTTTTTTTGTTGGGTCCCTATAATACTAGTGATTACCCCATTACTATTGTAGTTATACCCCTTATTTATATTTTTGTGCCCCCATTACCCCCATATTGTTATTAATGTGCCCATAGAATCCCTCTATTGTTATTTTTGTGGCTTTATATTATTATTGTTATGTCGGCTGGATTATATTGTGACTCCATAGACTCCTATATATAGAAAGGAGGTTTTATCATTTGAATCATCCAAGAATTGTTCATTTATGTAATGTAAAGGAGGTTGCACCCTCGAAGAGGCTGAATTCTAAATCATTGATCTATCTTTTCTATCTTTTCTTGAGCTGGTTTCATAACATTTGGTATCAGAGCTTTGGATTCTAGGGTTTCGCTGCTCCAAACAGGTCATCGTGGAAATTTCGCTATAACTTTTTTCCTGTGACGTTTCAGAAGTCACAAAAAACACCCATTTGAGAATAAATCGCACTGAACCTTGGGTCCGAATTTCAGAGCTTTTTGCGTGATATTTTCGGAGATATGATCTCAAAAATTTGGTCTTTTTGTAGACTCCTGAATTACACTCAAAACAGGTGACCTGGGGAAAATCGTCATAACTTTCTTTCTGAGCATCGGATTGAAATTTCGTAAGAAGGTACAGAAAGAGGAAGGAATGTAGTTTTCTTTTATATATTTTTTAGAGTCAAAGGTTGAAACAGTGACACGTGGCACTTCATACAAGTTCGCTCTACTGAACTAGTCTATAATCAGGTCACTGCGGGAGATTGTGCATAACTCTTTCTTGGAGAATCCAATTTGGTTCAGACTAGTGGAATTGGAAAGAGGACATAGAAGGCTACTATAGTTCACAATTTTAGAACTGGATGATTCGAAATTACAGAGATACATCAGATTCAATATCAGGCTTCTACAAAGTAAAAAAAGGTGTGTAGTTTTTATTTTTTATTTTTGCATAAGCTTGGTTTGAAGGAATTCAAAGGGCATAGTAAAGCATTATTATCGGTAACTAATGCTCCGAGGAAAGAAAATGCAAACACCTAGTAAGGAACCTGAAAGCTCTAGCATGACTCATGAAGAAGAGGAAGAAATGCTACATGATATATCAAAATTACAAGAACAAGTGCAACAAATGTCACGCTCACAAAAGCTAACAGATGCTAAGATAAATGGCGTGGAATCTAAGATAAAGGGCATGGAAGCTAATATGGATGATCTGAAGACAGATTTGAGGACAGATTTGAAGATAGACATGGCAGATTTGAAGACATATTTGACAAATTTTCTACAAGAAATACTTACTAATGGTGAAAAGGTTGTAAAGGAAACTCATGATGTGAACAAAAGAAATGTTAATCATGATTCCATAGACTCTAATGTTGGATCGAAGACCCACCATATTCCAAAAATCGATATGAGGAAGTTTGATGGCAAGGATCCTGCCACATGGATATTACAGATGGAGCAGTTCTTTGATCTCAATAATGTGCAAAACACACAAAAGGTACGTATGGCAACTTTATATTTGGAACCAAATCAATTTGTATGGTATCAATGGCTTTGCTCTCGTAAACAATTTATCACTTGGGCAATTTTTACGGAAGAATTGATAGCACATTATGAGGATACAAAAAGCAACACTTTTTTTAGCCAATTGATAAGTCTCAAACAAAAGGGTTCAATAATGGAGCACATTGAGGAGTTCCAAAAATTGAACATAAGGGAAAAAGATATTCCAGAGGAGCATAGGATTGATGTGTTCATAGGGTCTTTAAAGGATAATATCCAACATGATGTTCGCCTTTGGGAACCTGATTCATTAGAGAAGGCATTCAGGTTAGCAAGAAAAATGGAAAGCAAAATTATGGCAACCAGGAAGCATACCACTCACAACTATAAAGACAGAAGTGTTGTTGCCCCTAGTCTTCCACAACCTATAAGGTTGACACCACAACAATTGGAAGAAAAAAGAGCAAAAGGGCTTTGTTACAGTTGTGATAGCAAATACACTAAAGGTCATAAGTGTGCTGAGAAGAAATTATTCTACATAGATTGTGAAGAGGAAGAAGAAAAGGAGCAAGAAAGGTCAAAAGAAGAGGATATACTCCAGGAACAAAGCCTAGATGAAGAACAAATAAATCCAACCATATCTTGTAATGCATTGGCGGGAATTACCACTCCTCAAACCATCAAGATAGAAGGACAAATCAAGAAGAAAAAGGTAATAGTGTTGATTGATTCAGGAAGCACCCACAATTTTATTCATTGTAGGGTAGCAAAAGAATTGAATTGCTTCCTATATCCAGCACCAGAGTGTCAAGTGATGATTGCAAATGGAGGAACAATAAATTTCTCTGGAAAGTGCCATAATATCAAGCTATCCATGGGAGAATATGTATTGACTAGCCCAATGCTTTCCATTCCAATGGGAGGTGTTGATGTTGTACTAGGAGTCCAATGGCTACAATCCTTGGGTACAATAGCTTTTAATTTTCAAGAACTTTTCATCAAATTTTCTGTGGAAGGAAAGGAAGTTGAATTAAGGGGTATTGCAGGGAAACCAAAAAAGATAATCAGCTCTAATGGTATGACAAAGCTTCTAAAAAAGGAGCAAAGGGGTGTAATTGCACAATTATGTTCGCTAGATGTTTCCACATTAGAATCATCTATTTCTCCAGATCTCCAAAAAGTCCTGGACAATCATTCCAAGGTATTTGAGACTCCCAAAGGTCTCCCACCTATGCGTGATCATGATCATGCTATTCATCTGATTCCAGGAAGTGTTCCTCCAAACATCAGGTCGTACAGATATCCCTATGTCCAAAAAAGTGAAATTGAACGTATGGTTGCAGAAATGCTAGAGGCTGGTATAATTCAACCGAGTCAAAGTTCTTTCTCTGCTCCAGTAGTATTGGTGCACAAGAAGGATGGATCATGGCACATGTGTCCGGATTATAGGGAGCTCAACAAGCTCACTATTAAAGATAAGTTCCCCATTCCTGTCATTGATGAATTACTGGATGAATTGCATGGATCAATTTACTTCACCAAGTTGGATCTTCGTTTAGGATATCATCAAATCAGAATGAAGATTGAAGACATTTCGAAAACAGCATTTAGAACTCATGAGGGTCATTATGAATTTTTGGTCATGCCTTTTGGCCTTACCAATGCACCTTCAACATTTCAAGGTTTGATGAATTCAATTTTCAAACCATTCCTTAGAAAATTTGTGTTAGTATTTTTTGATGATATACTTATCTACAGCAAGTCTTGGAAGGATCATGTTGAACATGTTGACAGGTTGCTACAACTATTGGAAGAGAAAAAATTATATGCCAAAAGATCCAAATGTTTCTTTGGAGTCCAGGAGGTGGAATATTTGGGTCATATTGTATCTCATGAAGGAGTTAAGGTAGACCCTACAAAAATTAAAGCCATTAAGGAATGGAAAATCCCCACATCCATAAAGCATTTGCGCTGATTTCTTGGGTTGACAGGGTATTATCGGAAGTTTGTTAAGAATTATGGGAGAATAGCAGCACCTCTAACAACATTATTGAAGAAAGATGCATTTTCATGGACTCTGGAAGCAACAAAGGCCTTTGAACATCTTAAAGAGGCAATGTGCCAAGCACCGGTCTTAGCTACACCGGACTTCACAAAAACCTTTATTGTGGAATGTGATGCTTTAGGAAATGGAATTGGTGTTGTCTTAATGCAAGATGAAAGACCCATTGCTTTTGAAAGTCATCCAATCAAGGGAAAGTTTCTAAGCAAAGCTATTTATGAGAAGGGAATGTTGGCAATACTCCATGCACTTAAGAAATGGCGACCCTACCTAATGGGAAGACACTTCAAGGTAAAAACAGATCATGATAGCCTTAAATACTTTTTAGAACAAAGATTATCCTCTGAAGAGCAACAAAAGTGGGTCACAAAGATGTTGGGTTATGACTTTGAAATCATCTACAAAAAAGGGAAATAATACTGAGAGGGGGGGGAATCAGTATTATCTAGCAATTTAACAAATCTTCCTTATTTGATCTTTTGAATTATTCTTGCATATCAGTACCATAAAATAATGAGCATGAACAAAGAAAATAGACAGTCACACCAAAGAACACAAGATGTAAGGTGGAAACCCAATGTGGGAGAAAACCACCTGCTGCAATATGTCTCTATCTTCTTTCAATTTAGAAACTTCTTTTACAATGATTTTGTACTGGTGCAGTCCTTTACCAGTACGCAGGCTACAACCTACAGAGAGCTACAACTCTCTCTCTTTCTCGTTTTCCAGTCTACTCCTGGAAGGGAGCTACAACCCCCTACTTATTTTCATAAAGCATCAGATGATCAACAAGTACATAACAGATATAGACCACTACAGATATCAGATCAGCAATAACAGAACTAACCCAGAACACCTTATCAACAGAGAAATTCAATCAACAGAACATCTTAAAACAGAGACGCAGTTTTTCCTTCTGTGGCCTGCGACCAGACGCAATAAACCTTCTGCTACTCTACGTCCACACGCAGATATCCTTCTGCTGCGCTGCGTGCCCACGCACTGTTCCTTTAACTGCTCTGCGTTCTGTTGCTTCAGGGACGCACCCAAAGATACTATCGCGCCGCGTCTTTCGCTACAAAGACGCACCTGAACACACTATCGCGCCGCGTCTTTTGCATCAGAGACGCACCTGAACCTTGATCACTCTGCATCCCCATGCAGATCTACAGTCACTGTGCTGCGTCCCAGACGCACCTGAACTTCGTTTGCCCTGCGTCCCCACGCAGATCTCCAAACTCTGCACTGCGTCCCGGCGTGCTTTCCTTTCACTGAACCTGCGTCCCTTCAGATATAAATGATATGAAGACTTCAGGACTAACCCAAACAGTCAGATCTACAGATCTGATCATGCGCCATAGAGATCACAGTCCATTAGAAGATTCGCCCTCTTAGATCTGGACTAGATCTCACCAAATAAGATATTCAACCAAAGACAATGCACAATCCAAATGAACTCCTTTGCTTTATATAGGCAAGCTCCTCCCCAAAACATGGAACAATACCACGAGCCGACACCATAGAAACACAAAACCGTCAGCTAGATACCACACAAGAAACCCCCACATGCTTTTTCTTTGCCTTGAAATGTGTGCACTGGGTGGACGCACCCCCTGAAAGGTTGGCCAGCGTCGCTGGACGCGGACCCTGCATGGTGTACCTGTGGGTACGCACCTCCTGAACTGGTTTCCTGCGTCCTTCTTAATTTTCAACAAACTGAGAGCGTTGCCACTGGAGTTGCCATCAAGTACAACATCTGTAACATACAGTCATACCAGAAAACATAATGCCAACAATCTCCCCCTTTGGACTTGATGGCAACCTTACAAACTTCAGCTTCATTCTCCCCCTTTGACATCAAGGGCAAAGGGTATGCTCCCCCTAAGCTCATGCTCCTCCAGATCTGCAAGAAATAACCAGAGATCCACCATGAAAGAGATAGAGACATATTGCAGCTATTTCCAAGATCGCCTTCTCCATAATGCCAACAATGCATTATGTGCTCCCCCTGAGCCTGTACCACCAATAAGAAGATGTTCAACAATAAGATGATGCATCAACAACCCCCAGCTTTTGCCTGAGGTATTCAAACGTGTCCCTGGGCAATGGTTTGGTGAGAATATCAGCAACTTGTTCCTTGGAAGGAACATACTCCAACTTGACTTTCTGTTCAAGCACTTGTTCCCGGAGAAAATGGTACTTGATTGGTATGTGCTTGGTTTTTGAATGCATAACAGGGTTCTTTGAGATGCTGATTGCACTTGTATTATCACATAAGATGGGGATTGGTGGTGTACAAGTGATTTGAAAATCTTGCAAAGTCTGCATCATCCAAAGAAGTTGGGTGCAACAAGATGCAGCAGCAACATATTCCGCTTCAGCTGTAGACAAGGCGATCGAACTCTGTTTCTTGCTGAACCAAGATACCAGTCTGGAACCCATAAAGAACGCACCACCACTTGTGCTTTTCCTGTCATCCACGCTTCCAGCCCAATCTGCATCTGTATAAGCATGAAGAGTAAGATCTGTATCTCTAGGATACCATAAGCCATAATTTTGAGTCCCTTGAAGATATTTGAAGATTCTCTTTACTACCTGAAGATGAGTCTCCTTCGGATTTGCCTGAAATCTTCCAACTATTCCAACTGCATGCATGATGTCCGGTCAGGTACCTGTCAAATATAGTAAACTTCCAATCATAGATCTGTAGGTTGGTTGATGTACTGCTGCAGATTCATCATTTGCACTGAGACTACATCCTGTGACCATGGGTGTACATACTGGTTTTGCATCTTCCATGCCATATTTCTTCAAAATCTATTTGAGATACTTGGTTTGAGATAAAAAGATTCCTCCTTCCTTTTGTTGGATTTTCAAACCAAGGAAATATGTCAGTTCTCCTAGCAAGGACATTTCAAATTCTTTCTGCATGACTGAGGCAAAACTTTGACTCATAGCTTCTTCATTGCTGCCAAAAATAATGTCATCTACATACACAACAAGTATTAGCAATTTGTCATTTTCAACTTTTATATACAGATTGCTATCTACTGAACCTTTTGAAAAACCTTGTTGATGAAGATATTTGTCCAATCGGTAGTACCAAGCCCTTGGAGCTTGTTTGAGACCATAGAGAGCCTTTTTCAATCGGCATACAAGATTTGGATCATTTCCAAGAATGAACCCATCTGGTTGTTCAATGTACACTTCTTCTTCCAAGTCTCCATTCAGAAAGGCTGATTTCACGTCCATTTGAAATACTTTGAAGTTTTGAAAACTTGAGAGAGCAAGGAACATTCGGATGGCCTCAAGTCTTGCAACAGGAGCAAAAGTTTCTTCAAAGTCTATTCCTTCTTGCTGCGCATACCCTTTACAAACAAGTCTGGCTTTGTTTCTAATTACTTCTCCATTTTCATTCAATTTATTTTTGAAGACCCATTTTGTTCCGATAACATTCTTATCCTTTGGTCTAGGAACCAGCTCCCAAGTGTTGTTCTTTTCGATTTGCTCAAGTTCTTCATCCATTGCTTTTACCCAACATTCATCTTTGCATGCTTCTTTCACATTTTGTGGTTCAGTAGAGGATAGTAATGCCAAATAGCTTGAGGCTTCTGCAACTGTTCTTCTTGTTTGTACACCTGCTTCTTTCTGCCCCACAATCTGAGATTCTGGATGATTCTTCTGAACATATCTGGATGGAGTTTTCTCTTCTATTCTTGTCTGCTCCTCTGGTTCTTCTTGAGGTTCTTCTTGAGGTTCTTCTTCTTCATCATTCTGTCTTTGAGGGTAGCCTTCATCTTCTTCGATATCTTCCCGATGTACTTGCCTAGGAATGTATCCCTTCTCATCAACCACCACATCAATGCTGTCAACAATTCTGCCAAGTCTTTTATTGTAGCACTTGTATGCTTTGCTATGTGGAGAGTAACCAAGAAGAATGCCTTCATCTGCTCTAGGTTCAAGTTTGCCAAGCTGCTCATCAGTATTCTTGATATAGCATTTGCTCCCAAAGATTTTGAAGTGTTTTACCGAAGGAGTTTTACCACTCCAGAGCTCATGAGGAGTTTGAGTGCTGTTCACCCGGACATTTGTCTTGTTGAGAATAATAACTGCAGCATGTGCAGCTTCACCCCAGAAAGTTGCGGGAGTTCCTGATTCATCAAGCATAGCACGAGCCATTTGTTGGATTGTTCTGTTCATTCTTTCAACAACTCCATTTTGATGAGGAGTTCTAGCTGTAGAGAATTCTCTCCTTATGCCATGTTCATCACAGAAATCGAAAAATTCATTTGAAGTAAATTCCCCACCTCTGTCGGATCTGAGGCACTTAATTTTGTGACCTGATTCATTTTCAACCAAGGCTTTGAAGGATTTGAATTTTTCAAAAGCTTCATCTTTGTGCTTCATAAGTCCTAACCAGACAAACCTGGAGAAATCGTCAATAAATAATATCAAGTATTCCTCTCCTCTAGGTGTTCTTTTCCTGAATGGACCACATGTATCTGTATGTACTAGCTCAAGAGGCATGCTAGCTGATCCTTCCTTCTCTAGAAAGTTAGTCCTGGTTTGTTTTCCAAACTGACATGATCTGCATATGGTGTTGTCAGGAATTTTGATATCTGGAAGATCGCGAACTGCCTGATATTTGCATTCTTTCCTTATTTGTGAGAAGCTTAGATGTCCCAACCTTCGATGCCATAACCAGTGCTCTTCATCCTTGCTTAGATAGCATTGTTGTTGTCCTTCTTCAAATATGTACAGATTATTTGGAGTTCTTTTGCCTTTGAGTACTGTTTTACCTGTATCAAGATCACGAACAAGACATCCATTCGATCTGAAAATAACCTCGGTTCTTTGATCACACATCTGGCTAACACTTAGAAGATTATGCTTCAATCCATCAACATACAAAACATTTCCAGCCTTGACCTTTTCTTTTAAAGGAGCAATCCCTTTTCCTTTTATAGTTGCAGGAGTATCATTTCCAAAAGAAACTTTCTTTCCCTTTTCTAAAGTAGAATAAGATTCAAGTTTTTCTTTATCACCTGTCATATGTTTCGAACATCCACTGTCAATGTACCATAGATTTTCCTGTCCTTCTGCATAAAATGCTATCCCACATCTTTCTGTTTGAGGTTCCTTTATTCTCCATGTTTTGGTGCTTGTGGCTTGTTCCTTTTTCCGCTCTTGTTCCTTTTTCTCCTGAAACCTGCTCTTGCATTCAGAGTCTTCATGACCAAAATTATTGCAAATAGAACATTCAACTTCATTTTCAAGAGCCGAAAAGTTGTTATAGGTCCTTTTTGTAATCCCTGTCATACTTCTTTGTTTTTGAGCTTCCCTAGTCATGATTGTTTTATATGCAACACATTGAGCTGCTTTGTGACCAAAGTTATGGCAAGAAAAGCATTGTCCATTGAAGAAGCTTCTGCGGTTATTGAATCTACCAGCCAACTGATTGTAATTTCTATTTTCATCTATTCTTGAACCAAACTGAGAAGATTTTACCTGTGGCTGGTTGTAGCTTTTGTTCACCCTTAAGATGGATTGCCCCTGATAGTTTCTGTTTGTAATTCGTCCCTGCTTTACCTGATTATCTTCATTGTTCTTCTGCTCATTTCTTCTTGCTGCATGAAGATAACTTTTTGAGGTGGATGCTTGAGAGGTTTCTCCATTATAGCCCAAACCTGTCTTGTTTAGAGGAGACCGCTGCACATTGATAATCTCATCCAAAGTTTCAGATCCTTTGACAAACTTAAGATTAATAGCTTTTGTTTTCTCAATTTCTTTTCTGAGACCAACAATTTCACCTTCTAGTTTTTCAAGATGTTTTTCCTTTTCATCAATTTGAAATTGTAGAGTATCAATGATCACATTCTTTTCTTCTATACATCTCTTGAGTCTAGTAATTTCATCATAGAGATTATCCACATCTACAGCATCCTCATAATCATCATATTCAAATGCCATTAACAGCTTATATTTATTACCTTGTTCATCTTCATCACTGTTTGATAAGCCATCACTATCTTCATGGGTGTAGTAGCTTTTCTTATTTGCACTTTGTTTCTTGTTCCATCTAGCAGGTTCCTTTCCTTTATCCTTATAAGGACATTTTGCAGCATAATGACCTACTCTTCCACAAGCAAAGCATTTAAAAGGTAGCTTACCTCTGAACCTTCCAGAACCCCTTTGAAGATTTCTGACAAAGTTTGATTCTTCTTCCTCTTCTTCTGGAACATGGCTTGCTTCATAGTAATCTTCTTTGCCTGATGCCTTAAAAACAGCTTCCCTTCTGTCTGATGGACCTCCCTTTCTCATTTCATAAGCAGTTAGAATTCCATGTAGCTGAGACATAGTGAGAACACAGAGATTTTCTTTTTCTTCTATTGCAGATACTTTAGATTCAAACTTGGGGGACAATGATCTTAGAATCTTTTCAACTACTATAGCCTCTTTTATTTCTTCACCCAAATTTTTCATACAATTAACAATCTCATCTACCTGAAGAAAATAATTAGCCACACTTTCATCATTATACATCTTGAGAGTCTCATATTGAATCCTGAGAGTTTGAAGTTTAGCTCGTTTTACCTGTTCATCTCCTTCATAGCTCGTGACCATTTTGTCCCATATCTCTTTTGTTGATTTGAAGTGCATTACCTTCATGAATTCTGTTTGGGATATACTTCCTAATAGAGTACTGACTGCTTTTGCATTTGTTTCATACTTCTTTTTCTCAGCTGGATCTGTAGGAGTAGCTGAAGGAAAAGCATAGCCTATTTCTACAATGTCCCAAACTTCTGTACCAAGAGATTGAAGATATGCAGTAACTCTTACCTTCCAATAATTGAAGTTTGTCCCATCAAAAATCGGTGGCCTGATTGATGCTTCTCTCTCGTAGTTGCTCGTGATGAATGATATACCTTCAAGCGATCAAGCTTTTCTGAAGGACCTGCTCTGATACCAATTGTTGGAAATAATACTGAGAGGGGGGGGAATCAGTATTATCTAGCAATTTAACAAATCTTCCTTATTTGATCTTTTGAATTATTCTTGCATATCAGTACCATAAAATAATGAGCATGAACAAAGAAAATAGACAGTCACACCAAAGAACACAAGATGTAAGGTGGAAACCCAATGTGGGAGAAAACCACCTGCTGCAATATGTCTCTATCTTCTTTCAATTTAGAAACTTCTTTTACAATGATTTTGTATTGGTGCAGTCCTTTACCAGTACGCAGGCTGCAACCTGCAGAGAGCTACAAATCTCTCTCTTTCTCGTTTTCCAGTCTACTCCTGGAAGGGAGCTACAACCCCCTACTTCTTTTCATAAAGCATCAGATGATCAACAAGTACATAACAGATATAGACCACTACAGATATCAGATCAGCAATAACAAAACTAACCCAGAACACCTTATCAACAGAGAAATTCAATCAACAGAACATCTTAAAACAGAGACGCAGTTTTTCCTTCTGTGGCCTGCGACCAGACGCAGTAAACCTTCTGCTACTCTGCGTCCACACGCAGATATCCTTCTGTTGCGCTGCGTGCCCACGCACTGTTCCTTTAACTGCTCTGCGTTCTGTTGCTTCAGGGACGCACCCAAAGATACTATCGCGCCGCGTCTTTCGCTACAGAGACGCACCTGAACACACTATCGCGCCGCGTCTTTTGCATCAGAGACGCACCTGAACCTTGATCGCTCTGCGTCCCCACGCAGATCTACAGTCACTGCGCTGCGTCCCAGACGCACCTGAACTTCGTTTGCCCTGCGTCCCCACGCAGATCTCCAAACTCTGCACTGCGTCCCGACGCGCTTTCCTTTCACTGAACCTGCGTCCCTTCAGATATAAATGATATGAAGACTTCAGGACTAACCCAAACAGTCAGATCTACAGATCTGATCATGCGCCATAGAGATCACAGTCCATTAGAAGATTCGCCCTCTTAGATCTGGACTAGATCTCACCAAATAAGATATTCAACCAAAGATAATGCACAATCCAAATGAACTCCTTTGCTTTATATAGGCAAGCTCCTCCCCAAAACATGGAACAATACCACGAGCCGACACCATAGAAACACAAAACCGTCGGCTAGATACCACACAAGAAACCCCCACGTGCTTTTTCTCTGCCTTGAAATGTGTGCACTGGGTGGACGCACCCCCTGAAAGGCTGGCCAGCGTCGCTGGACGCGGACCCTGCATGGTGTACCTGCGGGTACGCACCTCCTGAACTGGTTTCCTGCGTCCTTCTTAATTTTCAACAAACTGAGAGCCTTGCCACTGGAGTTGCCATCAAGTACAACATCTGTAACATACAGTCATACCAGAAAACATAATGCCAACAGAAATCGTCTACAAAAAAGGGAAGCAAAATGTGGTGGCAGATGCACTCTCAAGGAAGGATGAGGATGTGGAAGCATTGTTGTGCACTATTTCTATCATCCAACCAGATTGGATAAATGAAGCAAGGGAGGAATGGAAGAATGACGAAGAAGTGTGGGCACTTATTCGAAAGCTACAACAAGATTCCAGTATGTCTGATACATTTAGCTAGAAAAATGATTCGTTATGGTACAAAGATAGCTTATACCTCTGTAAGAATTCCCAGCTAAAACAAAAGATTCTTATGGAATTGCACACTTCTCCCTTAGGAGGGCACTCGAATTTTTAAAAACTTACCACAGGGTTAAGAAGGAATTTTTTTGGGATGGCCTTAAATCATATATTCAAAAGTTTGTGGCAGAATGTTTGGTTTGCTAACAAAATAAAGTTGAAACAATTAAGACACCGGGTCTATTACAACCTTTATCCATTCCAAGCCAAAGTTGGGAGGAGGTATCAATGGATTTTATCACAGGTTTACCCAAGTCTGAGGGAAAGAGTGTCATCATGGTGGTAGTTGACAGACTTACCAGGTATGCACACTTTTGTGCATTATCACATCCATTTAAAGCCAGTATAGTTTCTACTGCATTTATGGAAACAATTCAAAAACTACATGGAAACCCAAAGATTATTGTAAGTGACAGAGATCCCATTTTCACTGGAAATTTTTGGACACAATTATTTTCTTGTCTTGGTACTCAGTTAGCTCATAGCTCATCTTATCATCCTCAATCTGATGGTCAAACTGAGATAGTAAACAAATGTTTGGAAGGATATCTTCATTGCTTTGTATCTGATAAACAGACACAATGGGTCAAATGGTTGCCTCTGCCTGAATGGTGGTAAAACACTTCCTTTCATACAGCAACAAAAATGACCCCATTTATGGCACTTTATGGGTATCAACCACCATCCATCACATCATATTTAAGAGAAAATTCTAAGGTTCAGGTAGAGGAACATCACATTGAACATCAACAACAAGTCCTCCAACTCTTAAAGGATAACCTCGTGTTGGCATAGAATAGAATGAAACAACAAGCAGATCAACATCACAGTGAAAGAAGTTTTGATGTAGGTGATTGGGTATTCCTACGGCTACAACCATATAAGCAAATGTCCCTCAAGCAAGCTAAGAAGGATAATAAATTATCACCAAAGTATTATGGTCCATACAAGGTGTTGCAAAAGATTGGTACTATGGCATACAAATTGGAGCTTCTTTCAGCTTCTCGATTGCACCCAGTTTTCCATGTTTCATGCTTAAAGAAGGTTATAGGTGACAAGCTCCCAGTTCAAACAATATTGCCAGAACTTGACGAGGAAAGAAAAATTATATTGGAACCGGAAGCAGTTATAGAAACAAGAACTCGACAGCTACGAAATCGATCAATTTCAGAGTACCTTATCAAGTGGAAGAACTTATCCGCTGAAGATTCCACATGGGAGGATGAGAATTTTATGTAGAAGTATCCTGAACTACTCAAGCGTTGAGGACAACACTTTTTTGAAGGAGAGGGGCATGTTGGGTCCCTATAATACTAGTGATTACCCCATTAGTATTGTAGTTATACCCCTTATTTATATTGTTGTGCCCCCATTACCCCCATATTGTTATTAATGTGCCCATAGAATCCGTCTATTGTTATTTTTGTGGCTTTATATTATTATTGTTAGGTCGGCTGGATTATATTGTGACTCCATAGACTCCTATATATAGAAAGGAGGTTTTGTCATTTGAATCATCCAAGAATTGTTCATTTATGTAATGTAAAGGAGTTTGCCCCCTCGAAGAGGCTGAATTCTAAGGCGTTGATCTATCTTTTCTATCTTTTCTTGAGCTGGTTTCATAACATTTTTGCCCTAGAAGGCAACCCCTCTCTTTGTATGAGGGTATTGTATTTGAGGCTGTGTGATAGATTTGTATTCTGTGAGCGAGAAACAGAGAGGTGAGACTGTGAGAGAAAACATAGGATATTACAGTGGATTTGCTGTAGGTTGTGTCTCTTCATTTTGCTGGATAATAGAAAGGAAGGACTGGATGTTCGGGGTGGACGTAGCCCAAACTGGGTGAGCCACGTATATCTGTGTCTCTCTTGTTTTGTGCGTTTTCTGTGTTTATATTTCTGCAATATTTTTTGTGTTCCATTGCTCCGTAATATATAATTTTCTAACAACTGTATCAGAGCCGAAGGTCTATTTGGCTGATAAACTCGTAGGAAAGAAGGGTTCCGGGTTCGAGTGGGAGCAATGGCGGAAGATGGTAAGTTTAGGGTCGAGAAATTTAACGGCCAAAACTTCTCGCTGTGGAAGATGCAGATGGAAGATTATCTGTATCAGAAAGATCTATACCTACCATTGGGCGGAAAAACAAAGATGTCGATGGGTATGAAATACGAAGAATGGAACCTTCTCGATAGAAAGGCACTCGGGACAATACGGTTGTGCCTTGCTGTGCCAGTCGCCTTCAACATTTCAAAGGAAACCACGACAGAGGGTTTGATGCAGAAGTTGTCGAAACTATATGAAAAACCCTCGGCCTCAAACAAGGTATTTCTTATGAAACGGTTATTTAATATGAATATGTCGGAAGGTGGATCTGTTGCAAACCATTTAAATGATTTTAATACAGTTGCAAGTCAGTTAAGTTCTGTAGGGGTAAACTTTGATGATGAAGTTAGAGCTCTGTTATTCTTGTGCTCATTACCAGAAAGTTGGAATGGTTTGGTAATTGCCATTAGTAAATCCGTTTATGGATCTAGTACTTTAAAGTTTGATGATGTTGTCGGTGCTATCCTTAGCGAGGAAATGCGACAGAAAAGCTCAGGTGAGACATCGGGAAATGATTTGAGTGCAGAGTCTAGAGGAAGAAAAATGGAAAGAGGAAAGAGCTCAGGATATCGCAGTAAATCAAGCAAAGGCAGATCCAAGTCCAGATCGGGGATAGTGTGCTGGAAATGTGGAAAGAAAGGACACCTAAAGAAAGACTGTAGATCTTGGAAGGGAAAAGAAGGAGATGCACAACAAGAAAACAATCGTGAAGCAAATGTGACAGGTGAGGTGTTACAAGATTCTTTGATTCTTTCTTTCGAAAATATTACTGATTCTTGGGTGGTAGATTCAGGGGCTTCATTCCATGCCACACTTGATAAGAAATACTTTCATGACTATGTTGAAGGAGATTTTGGACAAGGTCGTCTGGGTGATGATAAACCCTGTAAAATCATTGGAATGGGTAAGGTTCTTGTAAGATAACAGAATGGAAACCAATGGCTATTAAAGGAGGTAAGGCATGTTCCAGATCTAAAGAAAAATCTGATTTCAACAGGGAAGTTAGGCGGTGAAGGTTGTGTGACAACTTTCACAAATAAAGCTTGGAAGGTCACCAAAGGAGCCCTGGTAATAGCAATAGGCGAAAAGGTTGGTACATTGTATTTATGCAATGGTATTTCTAACTCTGTTACTGCTTTAACTTCCAAAGGAGCAGATGCAGCATTATGGCATCATAGGCTCGGACACATGAGTGAAAAGGGGATGAAGATTCTTCACTCAAGGAATTTGTTGCCAGGTTTGAAGAATGTTGATTTGGACTTCTGTGAGAATTTCATTTATGGAAAACAGAAGAGAGTCAGATTTCTCAGAGTTGGGAAAGAAAAGAAGAATGAAAAATTAGAGCTTGTGCATACAGATGTATGGGGACCTGCTCAGGTATCATCTCTCGGTGGCTCTCATTATTATGTTACTTTTATTGATGATGCAACTAGAAAAACTTGGATTTATTGTATTAAGAATAAATCTGATGTATTTGATACTTTCAAGAAATGGAAAGCTTTGGTTGAGATTGAGACATGAAAGAAATTGAAGTGTCTTAGATAAGACAATGGAGGTGAATATTGAAGCAAAGAGTTTGATAGGTACTTTTCAAAGCATGGAATTCGCAAAGAGAAGACAGTTCCAAGAACACCACAAGAAAATGGTGTGTCAGAAAGGATGAACAGAACAATCATGGAGCGTTCAAGGTGCATGAGATTGCATGCAGGATTGCCTTTACAGTTTTGGGTAGATGCTGTAGATACTGTTGTTTATCTAATAAACAGAGGGCCTTCAAGTTCCTTGGATGGTGGTGTTCCAGAGGAAGCATGGACAGGTAAAATTTTAAAGCCTTTTGGTTGTGAGGCCTTTGTCCATATTGATAAAGAAAATAGAACAAAGCTTGAGGCAAAGTCAAAGAAATGTACCTTTATTGGATATGGTGTT
This sequence comes from Pinus tabuliformis, assembly GCA_031772625.1. Taxonomy (NCBI): domain Eukaryota; kingdom Viridiplantae; phylum Streptophyta; class Pinopsida; order Pinales; family Pinaceae; genus Pinus; species Pinus tabuliformis. The sequence goes on along the minus strand of CM062805.1, from coordinate 85,225,832 downwards.
AATGATTTTGGTTATCGCTTATATGATTACAAAAATCACAAAATCATTAGGAGCAGAGATGTAATATTCAATGAAAAGGTCTTGTATAAGAATCAGTTGTAGGAAAAGAAACAGGAAAAGGAAAACAAGGAATACGCAGTTCTTGATGAAATCACTGAAAAGGTAAAGGTGCCTGAAAATAATAATAATCAACAACCACAACAACAGCAACCACCACAACAACAACAGGCACCCCAAACACCTGAAAGTGGTGTTAGAAGATCTACCAGGATAAGTAGACCCCCTGAACGATACTCTCCCTCATTATATTATTTATTGTTGACTGATTCCAGAGAACCCGAATGTTATGAAGAAGCAATGCAGGTTGAAAGGAGGAAGAAGTGGGAGGTAGTCATGGAAGAAGAGATGGACTCCTTAATGCATAACCAGACTTGGGATTTAGTCAAGTTGCCTGTAGGAAAAACTACATTGAAGAATAAATGGGTTTACAGGCTGAAGGAAGAAGATGGAGGAAAACAGAGGTATAAAGCTAGACTTATGGTGAAGGGGTTTGCACAGAAGAAAGGTATTGATTTTGATGAAATATTTTCTCCTGTTGTTAAAATGACTTCAATCAGAACTATTTTAAGTCTTGTAGCAGCTGAAGCTTTGCATCTTGAGCAGTTAGATGTAAAGACAGCCTTTCTCCATGGGGATTTGGAGGAAGAGATACATATGCAGCAGCCACAAGGATATGAGGTGAAAGGGAAGGAGAAACTAGTGTGCAGGTTGAAGAAGAGCTTGTATGGCTTAAAACAAGCCCCAAGGCAGTGGTATATAAAATTTGACAAGTTTATGTTTGAACAAGGTTATACTAGATGTCACTCTGATCATTGTGTTTATTTGAAAAAGCAAAATGATGGCAGCTATATTATATTGTTAATGTATGTAGATGACATGCTTGTTGTAGGATCTAACATGCAGGAAATAAATGTGCTCAAAAGAAAATTGGCAAATTCATTTGCAATGAAGGATTTGGGAGCTGCAAAACAAATCCTTGGTATGAGAATAACTAGAGACAGGAAAAATCGTAAATTAACATTGTCTCAGAATGAGTACATACAAAAGGTGTTGAAAATATTTAACATGCACAATGCAAAACCAGTTAGTACACCTTTCGCTAGCCATTTCAAACTTAGCAAGGAAATGTGCCCAAAGACCCAAGAAGACATGGATTATATGTCTAAAGTTCCATATGCATCAGCAGTTGGAAGCTTAATGTATGCAATGGTCTGCACAAGGCCTGATATTGCACATGCAGTGGGAGTTGTAAGCAGGTACATGAGCAATCCAGGAAAGGAACATTGGATGGCAGTGAAATGGATTCTCAGATATTTGAAAGGTACCACAAACCAAGCATTATGCTTTGGTGGTTCAAACATCTCCCTACAAGGATATGTTGATGCAAATATGGCAGGTGACAGAGATAACCAGAGGAGCACTACAGGATATGTATTTACTGTTGGAGGAACAGCTGTCAGTTGGGTTTCAAAAATCCAAAGTGTTGTTGGAATTTCAACAACAGAAGGGGAGTATGTTGCTGCTACAAAGGCTAGTAAAGAAATGATTTGGTTACAAAGGTTTATGGGTGAATTGGGTAAGGAGCATGATATGGGCACATTATACAGTGATAGCCAAAGTGCCATTCATCTTGCAAAGAACTCAGCATTTCATTCCAGGACTAAACACATACAGCTCAAGTACTATTTCATACGATCAGTGTTGGAAGATGGAGAGTTGAAGCTGGAAAAGATACACACTAGCCATAATCCTACAAATATGCTAACAAAAGTTGTAACCAGGGAGAAACTGAGAATATGCTCAGTTTCAGTTGGTCTTCAAGGATGACGATGAAGATGAGAAACAGCCAGGTCCAAAGAGGAATCATTGTCCACCAAATGGAGCAGCGATGGAGTTGCTGCAATCAGTCTCCAAGTGGGAGATTGTTGGGTGTGGAGCCTGATTATCTTCTATATTCAAAGGTATCGCCACATAGGACCCCAGTTCGAAATGGGGCTGGCAATGCCGCCCGTAAAATATTCGCTGCAGGGGGGGTCCAGGGGGGGGCGGCTGCGACCTTTGGAAGCCCTCCCCTAGCGGGGGGTTTCGGGGGCAGCGCCCCCGAAGCTTAAAACAACTGTAAAATTGCAATGTAAAAGTATAGTAATTTCTAGTCAATCTGGGCCATTCATTAGGTGGATGATCTGACGGTAGAACTTATGTTTAGTTTAGGGTTTTTTGCCCTAGAAGGCAACCCCTCTCTTTGTATGAGGGTATTGTATTTGAGTCTGTGTGATATATGTGTATTCTGTGAGCGAGAAATAGTGAGGTGAGACTGTGAGAGAAAACAGAAGATATTACAGTGGATTTGCTGCAGGTTGTGTCTCTTCATTTTGCTAGATAATAGAAAGGAAGGACTGGCTGTTCGGGGTGGACGTAGCCCAAACTGGGTGAGCACGTATATCTGTGTCTCTCTTGTTTTGTGCATTTTCTCTGTTTATATTTCTGCAATATTTTATGTGTTCCATTGCTCCGTAATATATAATTTTCTAACAACTGTATCAGAGCCGAAGGTCTATTTGGCTGATAAACTCGCAGGAAAGAAGGGTTCCTGGTTCAAGTAGGAGCAATGGCGGAAGATGGTAAGTTTAGGGTCGAGAAATTTAGCGGCCAAAACTTCTCGCTGTGGAAGATGCAGATGGAAGATTATCTGTATCAGAAAGATCTATACCTACCATTGGGCGGAAAAACAAAGATGCCGATGGGTATGAAAGATGAAGAATGGAACCTTCTCGATAGAAAGGCACTCGGGACAATACGGTTGTGCCTTGTTGCGCCAGTCGCCTTCAACATTTCAAAGGAAACCACGACAGAGGGTTTGATGCAGACGTTGTCGAAACTATATGAAAAACCCTCGGCCTCAAACAAGGTATTTCTTATGAAACGGTTATTTAATATGAATATGTTGGAAGGTGGATCTGTTGCAAACCATTTAAATGATTTTAATACAGTTACAAGTCAGTTAAGTTCTGTAGCGGTAAACTTTGATGATGAAGTTAGAGCTATGTTATTCTTGTGCTCATTACCAGAAAGTTGGAATGGTTTGGTAATGGCCATTAGTAACTCCGTTTCTGGATCTAGTACTTTAAAGTTTGATGATGTTGTCGGTGCTATCCTTAGCGAGGAAATTGGATGAAAAAGCTCCGGTGAGACATCGGGAAATGCTTTGAGTGCAGAGTCTAGAGAAAGAAAAATGGAAAGAGGAAAGAGCTCAGGATATCGCAGTAAATCAAGGAAAGGCAGATCCAAGTCCAGATCGGGGATAGTGTGCTGGAAATGTGGAAAGAAAGGACATCTAGAGAAAGACTGTAGATCTCGGAAGGGAAAAGAAGGAGATGCATAGCAAGAAAACAATCATGAAGCAAATGTGACAGGTGAGGTGTTACAAGATGCTTTGATTCTTTCTTTCGAAAATATTACTGGTTCCTGGGTGGTAGATTCAGGGGCTTCATTCCATGCCACACCTGATAAGAAATACTTTCATGACTATGTTGAAGGAGATTTTGGACAAGTTCGTCTGGGTGATGATAAACCCTGTAAAATCGTTGGAATGGGTAAGGTTCTTGTAAGATAGCAGAATGGAAACCAATGGCTATTAAAGGAGGTAAGGCACTTTCCAGATCTAAAGAAAAATCTGATTTCAACAGGGTAGTTAAGCGGTGAAGGTTGTGTGACAACTTTCACAAATAAAGCTTGGAAGGTCACCAAAGGAGCCCTGGTAATAGCAAAAGGCGAAAAGGTTGGTACATTGTATTTATGCAATGGTATTTCTAACTCTGTTAATGCTTTAACTTCCAAAGGAGCAGATTCAGCATTATGGCATCATAGGCTCGGACACATGAGTGAAAAGGGGATGAAGATTCTTCACTCAAGGAATTTGTTGCCGTGTTTGAAGAATGTTGATTTGGACTTCTGTGAGAATTTCATTTATGGAAAACATAAGAGAGTCAGATTTCTCAGAGTTGGGAAAGAAAAGAAGAATGAAAAATTAGAGCTTGTGCATACAGATGTATGGGGACCTGCTCAGGTATCATCTTTCGGTGGCTCTTGTTATTATGTTACTTTTATTGATGATGCAACTAGAAAAACTTGGATTTATTGTATTAAGAATAAATCTGATGTATTTGATACTTTCGAGAAATGGAAAGCTTTGGTTGAGATTGAGACAGGAAAGAAATTGAAGTGTCTTAGATCAGACAATGGAGGTGAATATTGCAGCAAAGAGTTTGATAGGTACTGTTCAGAGCATGGAATTCACAGAGAGGAGACAGTTCCCAGAACACCACAAGAAAATGGTGTGTCAGAAAGGATGAACAGAACAATCATGGAGCGTGCAAGGTGCATGAGATTGCATGCAGGATTGCCTTTACAGTTTTGGGCAGATGCTGTAGATACTGTTGTTTATCTAATAAACAGAGGGCCTTCAAGTTCCTTGGATGGTGGTGTTCCAGAGGAAGCATGGATAGGTAAAAAGGTAAACTACTCTATTTTAAAGCCTTTTGGTTGCGAGGCCTTTGTCCATATTGATAAAGAAAATAGAACAGAGCTTGAGGCAAAGTCAAAGAAATGTACCTTTATTGGATATGGTGTTAATGATTTTGGTTATCGCTTATATTATTACGAAAATCACAAAATCATTAGGAGCAGAGATGTAATATTTAATGAAAAGGTCTTGTATAAGAATCAGTTGCAGGAAAAGAAACAGGAAAAGGAAAACAAGGAATACGCAGTTCTTGATGAAATCACTGAAAAAGTAAAGGTACCTGAAAATAATAATAATCAACAACCACAACGACAGCAACCACCAGAACAACAACAGGCACCCCAAACACCTGAAAGTGGTGTTAGAAGATCTACCAAGATAAGTAGACCCCTTGAATGATACTCTCCTTTATTATATTATTTGTTGTTGATTGATTCTGGTGAACCCGAATGTTATGAAGAAGCAATGCAGGTTGAAAGCAGGAAGAAGTGGTAGGTAGCCATGGAAGAAGAGATGGACTCCTTAATGCATAACCAAACTTGGGATTTAGTCAAGTTTCCTGTAGGAAAAACTACCTTGAAGAATAAATGGGTTTATAGGCTCAAGGAAGAAGATGGAGGAAAACAGAGGTATAAAGCTAGACTTGTGGTGAAGGGGTTTGCACAGAAGAAAGGTATTGATTTTGATGAAATATTTTCTCCTGTTGTTAAAATGACTTCAATCAGAACTATTTTAAGTCTTGTAGCAGCTGAAGATTTGCATCTTGAGCAGTTAGATGTAAAGACAGCCTTTCTCCATGGGGATTTGGAGGAAGAGATATATATGCAGCAGCCACAAGGATATGAGGTGAAAGGGAAGGAGAAACTAGTGTGCAGGTTGAAGAAGAGCTTGTATGGCTTAAAACAAGCCCCAAGGCAGTGGTATCTAAAATTTGACAAGTTTATGTCTGAACAAGGTTATACTAGATGTCACTCTGATCATTGTGTTTATTTGAAAAAGCAAAATGATGGTAGCTATACTATATTGTTATTGTATGTAGATGACATGCTTGTTGCAGGATCTAACATGCAGGAAATAAATGTGCTCAAAAGAAAATTAGCAAATTCATTTGCAATGAAGGATTTGGGAGCTGCAAAACAAATCCTTGGTATGAGAATAACTAGAGACAAGAAAAATCGTAAATTAACATTGTCTCAGAATGAGTACATACAAAAGGTGTTGAAAATATTTAACATGCACAATGCAAAACCAGTTAGTACACCTTTTGCTAGCCATTTCAAACTTAGCAAGGAAATGTGCCCAAAGACCCAAGAAGACATGGATTATATGTCTAAAGTTCCATATGCATTAGCAGTTGGAAGCTTAATGTATGCAATGGTCTGCACAAGGCATGATATTACACATGCAGTGGGAGTTGTAAGCAGGTACATGAACAATCCAGGAAAGGAACATTGGATGGCAGTGAAATGGATTCTCAGATATTTGAAAGGTACCACAAACCAAGCATTATGCTTTGGTGGTTCAAACATCTCCCTACAAGGATATGTTGATGCAGATATGGCAGGTGACGGAGATAACAGGAGGAGAACTGCAGGATATGTATTTACTGTTGGAGGAACAGCTGTCAGTTGGGTTTCAAAAATCCAAAGTGTTGTTGCACTTTCAACAACAGAAGCAGAGTATGTTGCTGCTACAAAGGCTAGTAAAGAAATGATTTGGTTACAAAGGTTTATGGGTGAATTGGGTAAGGAGCATGAAACGGGCACGTTATACAGTGATAGCCAAAGTGCCATTCATCTTGCAAAGAACTCAACATTTCATTCCAAGACTAAACACATACAGCTCAAGTACCATTTAATACGATCAGTGTTGGAAGATGGAGAGTTGAAGCTGGAAAAGATACACACTAGCCAGAATCCTGCAGATATGCTAACAAAAGTTGTAACCAGGGAGAAACTGAGAATATGCTCAGTTTCAGTTGGTCTTCAAGGATGACGATGAAGATGAGGAAGAGCCAGGTCCAAAGAGGAGTCATTTTCCAGCAAATGGAGCAGCGGTGGAGTTGCTACAATCAGTCTCCAAGTGGGAGACTGTTGGGTGTGGAGCCTGATTATCTTCTATATTCAAAGGTATTGCAACATAGGACCCCAGTTTGAAATGGGGGCGGCAATGCCACCCGTAAAATATTCGCTGCAGGGGGTTTCGGGGGCAGCGCCCCCAAAGCTAAAAACAACTGTAAAATTGCATTGTAAAAGTATAGTAATTTCTAGTCAATCTGGGCCATTCATTAGGCGGATGATCTGACGGTAGAACTTATGTTTAGTTTAGGGTTTTTTTCCCTAGAAGGCAACCCCTCTCTTTGTATGAGGGTATTGTATTTGAGGCTGTGTGATAGATGTGTATTCTGTGAGCGAGAAACAGAGAGGTGAGACTGTGAGAGAAAACAGAGGATATTACAGCGGATCTGCTGTAGGTTGTGTCTCATCATTTTGCTGGATAATAGAAAGGAAGGACTGGCTGTTTGGGGTGGACGTAGCCCAAACTGGGTGAACCACGTATATCTGTGTCTCTCTTATTTTGTGCGTTTTCTGTGTTTATATTTCTGCAATATTTTATGTGTTCCATTGCTCCATAATATATAATTTTCTAACAATTATTTCTTGGATTCTTTAGATGAAGATGGTCTCTATGAAGAAATTTCTAAACTTAAAATCTATTTAGAAGAAAAGAGTATGATTATAGATACTCTGACATTCCAACTTGTTGAAAGCGAAAAACACAATGAAAAGTTAGAATGTGAAATTGTGTGTCTAAGAAAAGATATTGAAAAAACAAAAGCTCTCAATCTTAGATTTGTGAAAGGATCATAAACTTTAGATGAAATTATCAAAGTGCAGCGTTCTTATATGATAAATATATGTCTTGGATATACTGAAGAAGCATCTCAAGCACAGAAGACATCAACCTCCAAAAGCTATCTTGATGTAGCAAGGAGAAGTGAATAGGATGACAATCGTCAGCAAAGGCATAAAGCGGATCACTAGGTAAATCAGGTTCAATCTACTTAAAGGGTGAACAAAAGCTATATCCAACCACAGGTAAATTAGTCTCAATTTGATTCATGAATGAATGGTCATCAGGTCAGTAGATTCGATAATTGCAGGAATTTCCTTAATGGCCAATGTTTTTCATGTCATAACTTTGAACACAAAGTTGCTCAATTTGTTGCTTACAAGACCATCATGACTATAGAAGCACGAAATCAAAGGAATGTGACTGGAATCATGAAAAGGACCTAAAATAACTTTTCTGCTATTGAAAATGAAATAGAATGCTCTATCTGTAACAACTTCGGTCATGAAGAATCTGAATGCAAGAGTAAATTTCGACAAACATCTCAGAAGGAGCAAGCTTCATTAGGTCCCAAAACATGGAGAAAGAAAGAACTGCAAACAGAAAGATGTGGTATAGCCTTGTATGCAGAAGGACAAGAAAATCAGTGGTACATCGACAGTGGATGCTTGAAACACATGACAAGTGATAAAGAAAAACTTCAGTCATATAATGCCTTAGAAAAGGAGAAGAAGGTCTCTTTTGGTAATGACACCCCTGCAGTCATAAAAGGTAAAGGCTCTGTTCTCTTAAAAGAAAAGGTTAAAGATAGGAATGTTATGTATGTTGATGGTCTAAAGCATAATCTATTGAGTGCTAGTCAAATATGTGATCAAGGAAATGAGGTAGTATTTCGATCAAATGGATGTGTTGTTCGTGAGCTTGATACAGGAGAAACAGTAATCAAAGGTGTAAGAACTCAAAACAACTTGTACATAGTCAAGGGAGGACAACAAAAATGCTATCTAAGAAAAAATGATGCACACTAGCTATGGCACAAAAGATTGGGGCATCTAAGCTTCCCTTAAATAAGAAATGCATGCAGATACCAGGCAGTTCGTGATCTTCCAAATATCCGCATTCGAGAAAATACAATATGCAAATCATGTCAATTTGGTAAGAAAACCAGAACACATTTCCCTGAAAAGGAAGGATCAGCTAGTAAGCCTCTTGAACTTGTTCATACTGACTTATGTGGACCATCAAGGAAAAAGTCACCTCGTGGAGAAGAATATTTTATATTGTTCATTGACGATTTTTCAAGAATGTGTTGGATAGGACTTCTAAAGCATAAAGATGAAGCATTTGAAAAGTTCAAAGCTTTAGTTGAAAATGAATCAGATCGCAAAATCAAATGTCTCAGATCAGATTGAGGAGGGGAATTTACCTTGGATGAATTCTTCAATTTTTGTGAAGAACATGGAATAAGAAGGGAATTCTCTACCGCAAGAACTCCTCAACAAAATGGAGTGGCAGAAAGGATGAACATAATTGTTCAACAAATGGCTTGTGATATGCTAGATGAGTCTGGAACTCCTGCAACCTTCTGGGGTGAAGCTGCATTTGCTTTCATTACTATTCTCAACAAAAAAAACGTCCAGGTAAACAACACTAAAACTCCACATGAACTTTGGTATGGTAAGACTCCTACTGTATAATACTTCGAAGTTTTTGGAAGAAAATGTTACATCAAAAGGACTGATGAAAATTTTGGCAAGTTTGAACCTAGAGCAGATGAAGGCATTATCCTTGATTACTCTTCCTGAAGTAAAGGATATAAGTTTTATAATAAAATACTTGGGAAAATTGTTGAAGGTATTGATGTTGTGGTTGATGAAGTAGGAAAAAATCCAAAGCAAGTAAAAACTGAAGATTATGAAGAAGATGAGGACTATCCTTCCACATCTAATCAAACTAATTCTGAAGAAGAAACCAATGAGGCACCAAAAGAATAGATATGGCTAGAAGAAAAGACTCCATCCAAGTATGTTTAGAAGAATCATCTAGAGAGTCAAATTTTGGGGCGGAAAGAGGCAGGTGTGTAGACAAGAAGAACTATTACAGAAGCTTCACGCTATCTAGCATTGCTTTCCTCCCTCAAACCGCAAAATGTAAATGAAGCATGCAAAGATGAATGTTGGGTCAAGGCCATGAATGAAGAACTTGAGCAGATTGAAAAGAACAATACATGGGAATTGGTTCCTAGACCTAATGATAAGAATGTAATAGGAACCAAATGGATATTCAAAAAATGAAAATGGAGAATTTATTAGAAACAAGGCCAGACTTGTTTGTAAAGGTTATGCTCAACAAGAAGGTATAGATTTTTAAGAAACTTTTGCACATGTTGCTAGACTTGAAGCCACAAGAATGTTCCTTGCTCTTTCTAGCTTTTAGAAGTTCAAAGTATATCAAATGGATGTGAAATCTGCATTTCGTAATGGAGACCTAGAAGAAGAAGTATATACTGAGCAACTAGACGGATTCACCCTTTTTAATGATCCAAAACTTGCATGCAGACTCTGAAAGGCTCTCTATGGTCTAAAACAAGCTCCAAGGGCCTGGTATTATCATCTTGACAAATACCTTCATTAACAAGGTTTTTCAAAAGGATTAGCTGATAGCAATCTATATATAAAAATTGACAATGATAAATTGCTAATACTTGTTTTGTATGTTGATGATATCATTTTTGGTAGCAATGAAGAAGCCATGAGTCAAAACTTTGCTTTGGTAATGAAGAAAGAATTTGAAATGTCCCTTCTTGGTAAGCTCACATATTTTCTTGGTTTACAAGTTCAACAAAATAAAGATGGTATTTTTCTATCAGAAACCAAGTACCTCAAGTAGATCTTGAAGAAATATGGCATGGATGATTCTAAACCAGTATGTACCCCTATGGTAACAGGATGCGTCCTCAGCGCAAATTATGAATCAACAGCAGTACATCAACCAACCTACAGACCCATGATTGGTAGTCTGCTCTATCTAATAGGTACCCCACCAGACATCAAGCATGTAGTGGGAATAGTTGGAAGATTCCAAGCCAATCCAAAGGAAACACACCTTCAGGCAGTCAAAAGGATTTTCAAATATCTTCAAGGAACACAAAAGTTTGGTTTATGGTATCCTAGAGATATAGATCTTACACTTCATGCATATACAGATGCAGATTGGGCAGGAAGCGTGGATGACAGAAAAAGCACTAGTGGTGGTGCATTCTATATGGGTTCCAGATTAGTGTCTTGGTTCAGCAATAAACAAAGTTCAATTGCATTATCTACAGCTGAATAAGAATATGTGGCTGTTGTATCTCGTTGCACACAACTTCTTTGGATGATGCAAACATTGCAAAACATTCAGATCACATGTACTCCACCCATCTCCATTCTATGTCATAATACAAGTGCAATCAGTATTTCAAAGAATCCAGTCATGCATTCCAAGACCAAGCACACACCTATCAAATATCATTTTCTCTATGAACAAGTGCTTGAACAAAAGATCAAATTGGAGTATGTTCCCTCCAAAGAGCAGGTTGCTGATATATTCACTAAACTGCCGCCTAGAAAGACATTTGAATATCTCAGACAGAAGTTGAGAGTAGTTGATGCATCAACTTGTTGTTGAAACCTATCTGAGAAAAATGGTTGTATGTGAGTTTCATGAAGCATATCCATGTACATATGCTGGTTGTTGTGGATATAGTCACATATATGCTGGTTTGAAGAAAAACAGTGGGCCAGACTCACGATGAAAAGAGTTTGATATGGGTCTGACAGAGACCATCTGGCACAGGTTTAGGGGGAGCATATACTTCTAATAATGCATTGTTGGCATTATCTTAGAAGATCTTGGTACAATTTCAGTTTTTTTTTTATTCATGTACAGAGGGAGATCATGGTTGCTCATCTAGATGGTGATTGATAGATGTTGCTGATGATAGTTGCTAATAACTATCATAATCTTGTCTTAGAAATTTTGTTTCTATATCTTTTATTATCAAGGTCATGTAATGACCTATTTTGGTTTCCCCACTATGCATGGGATGAATGATGTAATGTTCTTGTTTTATCATGTATAAACTTCTAGTATATCCCCACTTGGTTGGGTGGAGGAGTCAATCTTGGTATATCCCCACTTGGTTGGGGGATGGATGTATGTATGAGTCTTTGGTGATAGGAAGGTAATTTATGATGTATAGAGTCACGTTCTTCTTATAGAACATCTTTTTGCAGACCTTGCATACAGTCAGGAGGAGCATGAACAACACACTTCAGCATATCAAAGAATTTAGCATGTACTTAGGGGGAGCATAACCCTTTGCCCTTGATGACAAAGGGAGAGAATGACTTGGGGTTGCCATCAAGTCCAAAGGGGGAGATTGTTGGCATTATGACACAAGTTTGGCGCTATGACACAAGTTTTGTCCTTGATGGTAACTGACTCAGATGACAGATGACAGTTCAAGATCACATAATGAAGGAAAAAGAGGTATACACATGTTCCCCTTGACCAAACCATGTATACACGCAGTATCGCAGACCAAAATGCATTTATGCATATACACGCACTTTCATGCAAGGAAAAGCGCGTACATCTTGGAAAACTTGTTTTTGGTCCGTGGTATTTGGTCCTTGGTATTTTGACCCATGTTATTGTTCCAAGGTATCTTGTCCGAAGTGTTGACCCTAGGATTTGGTCCAAGTTATTGATTCTAAGTAGTTTTGTACAATGGTATTGAGTAAGGCCTAAGACTATAAAAGGAAGAGGAGATCATTAGGTAAGGGCACTCAAGAATTGAATTTCTAATGGAGAGCAAGATCTAGAATACTGGTCATTGGGTTATGGTGCATAGCTGGATCTGAATCAAGGAGGAACCTGAGTGCTTGAAGAAGGATAAGTTCTATTAATGGGTCAAGATCTTAAGGCTTGAAGAGAAGTATCTTTGTGTGGTTTTGATCTTTTATAATTGGCGCATGTCATAATCTGTAAATCTGATGATCTGGGTATAACTGATGTCTGAATAGTTGTAAAGGTTAAATCATCTTTTGTAGATCTATACACAGGTTCAATATAGCAAAGGCACATATACACGTTGGTTCGGTTTTAAAAACAACGTATACACAATTTTGCCTTCATATAACAGCGTGCGCATGTAGGTTCGACACATTGAAGTAGCGTACATCTCATAAAATATGTTTTAGCTACTTTTATTTGTTGTTGCAGTGTTTTGGGTTCTGGATTGGGTTCTGGTTACTGTTACTGTATTTTGGTTACAACATTCAAAAAAGTGATTGTTTGATTCAGTTTTAGTTGGTACAAAGGAGATTGGTTGATGTAGATATATTTGATGTTTGATTGATGTTATTGATGGATCCAGTTTGAAAATTTATGAAACGTGGTCCCTGGAAGAAAAGAGAAGGTTGTAGCCTTTTGTAGGTCAGCACCTACGTACTAGTAAACACATCAGCTAGTACAAGAGCTAAGGGGGTTGTAGCTCCCTTCCAGGAAAAGCTGGAGAATGAGAGAAGGTTGTAGCCTTCTGCAGGTAGAAGCCTGCGTACTGATATAAGGCTGCACTAGTACAAAATTTGTGAAAAAAAGTTTCTTATTAAAGAAAGATAGAGACGATTGCAACAGGTGGTTTTCATCCACTTTGGGTTTCCACCATATATATTATGTTCATGTGTGTGATTGCCTGTTTTGTTTACTGCATTTGATTACTGGTTATATGGTTCTGATACACAGATTAAAGATCAACTAACTAAATTATAAGTTTGCAAGGTATACACTGGTTCCTCTAAACACAATTGCGTATACACGCAAGTTTCATTAATAGAAGTAGTGTATATAAGTCTATTTATGGAAATGAAATATTGTTAAATTGCTAATACTGATTCACCTCCCCTCTCAGTATTATTTAAAACATTTAGTTGGTGTCAGATTCGTGGAATATTTTGTATGATGATTCTTACTCTTTCTCTCTATTATAATTCTAGTTCTTATGAGAATATTTTCTTATGTCTCTATTATAGTTCCAATTTTTTTATGAGAAGAGTTCTTGAGTTTCTACGTCATGAGAATGTTTAGGGAATTACATATGCTTATGTATTAATATATTTAATGGTGTTTTTCCTCTTATCTGATGACTTTCACTTGCAGGGTATGTGTTTTATGTTAATCCTTACTTGTTATGAGGTTAAATCATTTCGCTCAGATATACTGATGATTGAATTTATCTCTATTATGGGAATGACATATTTTCTTATTCATGTTGCAATCCAGTGTGAAGTTAAAGGTAAAACTCTATTCAGTGAATGGCGGATTTTCTTATGCATGTTGCAATACAGTGTGAAGTTAATGGTAAAAGTATATTTCGTGCATAACAGTTATAGTACCCATTGATGATAGAATTTGCATGTGATAGTCATTCTTAAATAGATTACCTGCATTAATGTTTTCCTTATGATAAGGATTGCAGTTTTATACATGTGATCCCTTTTTCATTCAAGAGAAGAGTTAATAGCGAAAGCAGAATATGTAGTTTAAATGCTAACTTTGTTTATGAGGAGATCATACATAAATATACCTGATCATCTTGAATTTAATAATGGAATATGGTAGGATTATAATTTCGTAAATCAATAATTGCTTATGAAAGAAAAACAGTTGTGGAAATTGTTAGGGTCCCACCCTAACCCCCTTATTTATGTAATGGGATTAAGTCATAGTCAAGAGTCAATAAAGCCCATATTAATAATTGTAAGTGGTTAACCTGCAATTAATGACGGGACCACAGTTAGTTGCAAATGGGCCGTAGTATTAGATAGATGGTATTAATAAAACCCATGGTATCGATCCTTGGTATTGCATGTATGAGTCATATATAAAGGATAGAGACTCCCTGCGAGGAGCATCGTGTCTTATTTTTGTATCGAGCTCTGCTCTATTGGAGGTTGCCCCCTCGAAGAGGCCAGTGAACATTGCTTTCTGAATAATAAAATATTTGTTGTTGTCTCTCACTGTTCTGTGTTCTGGGTATCTTTCTTTGCATATTCTGTATTTGGGTATCTTTTACAGGTTAAGAGCATAACAAGTGGTATCAAAGCGTTTTCCAGGGCCAGTGGGATCTCCATTTCGTAGCAATTTTTTTTTTGGCTAAAGACGTGGTCCAGCATCTTTAAACCATGGGATTTGTCGTTGAGCACATAAACCTATAGATTTGGGGAGGCATACATGCAGGAAATACAAGAGGTGGTCACGCTTGTTGGACTCCCTTGTAACCCCTGTGGGTACCCCTTCGAGTAGTAGCGCATTAGACAGAACCACGTACGGACTGTCTTCCAAGTACCTGCTAGGTATATCGGAAGCCCTTAGCTCCTCTGCAACCTCGCCATAGATAAACCTTTGGCCGCCTTGCTGCTACAGTACACCGAAAACAGCACTCGTAGAGATTACTCGCCCGTATGATAAGGTAGTCGGGTTGTACGGCTAAAGGTACGGTTGATCCTCCTTAGTTAGAGCCCTAAAACATTGGGCCGAGTACTACTGTCAGGCCCTTATGTATATTGCGATTTGTAGCACCTGACACTCCTCGAGACCATAGTTCCCTTTTCTATCTAGGGATCATGCATCATATCTGCCAGATCAACGCGCAAAGAGGTGCCGCAGCAGCAGACGTTAGTCCCACAGTTCTGAGTTAGCAGATCAGCCATTCCGATTTATTAGATCCATCAGATCTGCAGTAGCAGTCTGTTCCGCCGCCCAGAGCTATCCGATCCGCCATTCAGATCTCTCAGATCCACCAGATCTGAGTAGTTGTGTGGGGTTCCTATACCGGGGTATAATTTTCGCAGGACTTTTGGCCACATTGACATTTTGAGGATTTGGTGACTGCAGTATTCATAAGGAAGGAGTAAAACTCCGTTAGGAGTTTTCAGAGAAAAAAAAAAAAGTCTGAGATCTCCCGAGGCGCTTATTGGTGATCTAGCCCATCAGAATCAGGACGACGAGCTGAGCACGGTGGTACCATTCAATTCTTAGTGAAAAAAATTTTTAGGCGGTCCCAATTTTCAAAAAACATCAGGTCGGTGCATGGTAGAAACTAGAGCTCAAGCTATGGCCAATGAAAGGATGGACAAACTTAACGAATCCTTGCAATCCCTCCACATTCAGTTTGAACGACTAAATAGCCTGATCACGAGCATAATCCTGAAGGGCAAGGAGGCAGCCCACGAGGAGGAGTATAATGGCAATGGACACAGTGAGGGTGAGTCTAGCCACTCTCCTCATGTCTGGCGCACCCAGCCACCACCTAGTATCCAACAATCCCGTAAGCGACCCCCAAAGTTGGATATGCATAAATTTGACGGCTCTCACCTGGCAGCATGGATAGCACAAACGGAGCAGTATTTCAATCTGAATAACATATCAGATGATGCAACTCAGCTTATGGTGGGGAGCATGTACTTGGACAATGAAAGGGGGCAATGGTGGGAATGGCATCAACGTAGCAATGGACCTTTTCTGGCTTGGAACAAATTCAAAAAAGCTCTTTCAGACCTCTTTGACCAGGAATCTTCTTTTTTGGGTCGTCCTACTAAGCTCCACAGACTGGCACAATGGATGAATATATTACAGCTTTTGAAGCCTTAGCCTTCCGCACTTGCGTTCTCTCCGATGTGTTCTACACGGAATGTTTTATCAACGGCCTTAAAGAAGCCATCAAAGCCCAAGTCCTACTGCACCACCCTCCCACATGGACGGAGGCTTGCAAGGTAGCTCGTAATGTGGAACGTGCATTAGCAGCCTAGTACAGTTGCCCAAACTTCTCCGCTAAAGGATGCCCCCCACAGGCTCACAACACGACTCAAACACTTAAGGTCCAAAAGGTGTCACCGGCGGAAATGGCCGAAAGAAGAAAGCAAGGATTATGTTACTACTGTGATGAAAAATACTCCCCAGGTCATAAATTCAAGGAGCCCAAATTTTTTCAAATTGATGCCACTGACTACAGCCCAACAGAGGAAGATCCACCACTTGAGGAACATGAGGTGCTAGAAGAGGACAACCAAAAGGACAATGTCTCTGACGAACCAGTTATTTCGCTGCATGCTTTGGCAGGGATTTCTTCACCTCAAACTCTCAAAATCATAGGTTTTATTAAACATCGCCCAGTAGTAGTCCTGATTGATAGTGGAAGTACACATAATTTCATCCATCAAAAAGTCGCAGAAGCAGTGCATTGTTTTGTACAAGCAGTTTCTAACTTCCAAGTCCAAATTACGGTTGGGGGCACAATGAAATGTGAAGGCCGCTGTGAAAATGTCAAACTTCAAATGGGGGATTATCAGTTGAAAACCCACATGTTTGCCATACACATGGGGGGTTGCGACATTGTCCTCGGCGCTAAATGGCTCCGCACTCTTGGGCCAATCAAAATGGATTTCCAGGAGTTATATATGAGTTTTAAGCAGAACAACTACACACATACACTCCGTGGACTCCAGGCGGGAGCTCCATCTAACATCAGCTCGCATAGGATGGAAAAATTGCTAAAAAAGGGCCATCATGGAGTTATAGCTCAATTTAATGCCATCCAGGCAGTCGAAACCAAGTCTCTGCCAATTCATCCTGAGATGCAACAGATTTTAAATAACCATCTGCCGGCCTTTGACAAGCCTCAGGAGCTTCCACCCTTGAGAGGGGAACATGATCATAGCATCACCTTGGTTCCAGGGGCCCAACCCCCAAATGTGCACCCATACAGATATCCGTTCACCTAAAAGAATGAAATAGAAAAAATAATCAAGGAACTTTTGGAAGCAGGTGTCATTCATTCCAGCATTAGTCCTTATTCATCACCAGTGGTCATGGTGCTCAAGAAAGATGGGGAGTGGTGGATGTGTCCAGACTTCAGGGCCCTCAATAAGTTGACAATCAAAGATATATTTCCCATCCCGGTGGTTGATGATTTGCTGGATGAACTCAATGGGGCTCAATTCTTCACTAAGCTAGATCTTCGCTCAAGCTACCACCAAATTCGCATGAAGGAAGTCGACATTCCAAAGACTGCTTTCATAACTCATGAAGGCCATTATGAGTTCCTGGTTATGCCATTCGGTCTTTGTAATGCCCCATCTACTTTTCAAAGCCTTATGAACCACATTCTCAAACCATATCTCAGGAAATTTGTCCTTGTCTTCTTCGATGACATCCTCATCTATGGTTGCACTTGGGCTGCACATCTTCACCATGTAGATATACTCTTGCAACTGCTCCGCAAGCATAAATTATTTGTCAAGATGTTAAAGTGTTCGTTTGGCATGGAAGAAGTTGAGTATTTGGGCCACATTGTGGGGCGTGAAGGTGTCAAGGTGGACCCCAAAAAGATCCAGGGAATGCAGGATTGGCCTCAACCTAAGACCTTGAAGAGCTTGAGAGGATTTTTGGGTCTCACAGGCTATTATCGTAAATTTGTCCGCAACTATGGTCGCATAGCGAAGCCCCTCACTCAACTCCTAAAGAAAAATTCATTCTTCTAGAATGAGGAAGCACAACAGGCATTTACAGCTCTAAAAAATTTGATGTGTTCCACTCCAGTCTTAGCACTACCTGACTTCACCAAATCTTTTGTCATTGAATGTGTTGCTTTGGGTACAGGTATTGGGGCAGTCTTAATGCAGGAAGGGCGACCTTTGGCCTTCACAAGCGAACAATTAAGTGGGAAGAATCTAGGCCAATCTACCTACGAGAAGGAAATGATGGCCATCTTACATGCAGTAGAGACCTGGCGACCTTACTTATTGGGGCGACGTTTCCGAATCCACACAGATCGTCACAGTCTTAAATATTTCTTGGAGCAATGCCTATCCTCCCCACAACAAAATAAATGGCTCGCCAAAATGCTGGGATATGATTATGAAATCATTTACAAGAAAGGGAAAGACAATAGTGTAGCAGATGCCTTATCTCACCAATTTGACGAGGAAAGTACTCTGCTAGCAATTTCCCTCCCCATTCCAGAATGGATTAAAGAGGCTCGCAGGGAATGGTTTTCACATCCCGGGCTCTCCCAACTCATTTCTCAATTGCAGGTAGATCCAAATTCCACCAAGGGCTACTCATGGTAGGATGATATTCTTCGCTACAGGGACAGAGTCGTAATATCACCTACATCCACCCTCAAAAGTCGCATTTTGGAAGAATTGCACTCATCCCCCATTGCAGGACACTTAGGCTTTTAGAAGACGTATGCTTGCACCAGAAGATCATTTTTTTGGACAGGCATGAAAAAGGACATCCTTACTTTCGTAGCAGAATGCGATGTCTGTCAACGCCACAAAGGGGAGACCGTCAACACACCAGGCACATTACAACTGTTGCCCATCCCGGCATCAATTTGGACGGAGGTTTCTATAGATTTCATTACAGGTCTTCCAAAGTCAGGAAACAAGTTAGTCATCATGGTGGTTGTGGACCGACTTTTGAAGTATTCTCATTTCTTCGCCCTACCCCACCCGTTTACACCAACTTTGGTCACTCAATCTTTCATGGATCAGATCTTCAAATTGCATGGCATGCCCACTTCTATTGTATCCGATCGTGACCCGATATTCACCAGTAATTTTTGGCAGGAACTCTTCAGGATACAAGGCACTCAACTACAACTCAGTACTTCCTATCACCCACAAACGGATGGTCAAACTGAAGCTGTCAACAAATGTCTGGAAACCTACCTTAGGTGTTTCACTTTAGAAAAGCAACATCTTTGGGTACAGTGGTTACCTCTGGCTGAATGGTGGTATAACACCAACTATCATGCCACCACCAAAATGACTCCCTATGAAGCAGTATATGGTCAACTCCCTCCTTCCCCTACTTCTTATCTCAAGGGGTGCTCAAAAGTACAAGCAGTGGATCAACTCCTACAACACCACGCAACCATGCTCGCCCATCTTAGAGAGAATCTTCATCAAGCTCAAAACCGCATGAAGCAACAGGTAGACCAGCATCGCTCAGAGCGCCAATTTCAAGAAGGGGATCAGGTCTTTTTGAGGCTGCAACCATATAAGCAAACATCACTCAAAGACAAGGGTTGTCAGAAACTATCTCCAAAATTCTACGGACCATATCAAGTACTTCAGCGCATTGGAGAAGTGGCTTACAAGTTGGCTTTGCCACCTACTGCAAAAATCCATCCAGTTTTCCATGTCTCATGCCTCAAGAAAGTGATTGGGAACAATTGCAGAATTCAAACCAGTCTACCTGAATTGGACGAAGAAGGGTCCATCTGGCTCCAACCTGAACAGGTCCTAGACACACGAGACAGGCACTTGCGGGGCCGCATGATTAGGGAAGTCCTCGTTAAGTGGAAAGACACCTCTCCAGAAGATGCAACTTGGGAACCAACCAATATTCTTCGGAAGTTTCCGCAGCTTCAGCCTTGAGGACAAGGCTAGTCTTAAGGGGGAGGGAATGTTAAGGTCCCACCCTAACCCCCTTATTTATGTAATGGGATTGAGTCATAGTCAAGAGTCAATAAAGCCCATATTAATAATTGTAAGTGGTTAACCCGCAATTAATGACGGGACCACAGTTAGTTGCAAATGGGCCATAGTATTAGATAGATGGTATTAATAAAACCCATGGTATTGATCCTTGGTATTGCATGTATGAGTCATATATAAAGGATAAAGACTCCCTATGAGGAGCCGTGCCTTATTTTTGTATCGAGCTCTGCTCTATTGGAGGTTGCCCCCTCGAAGAGGCCAGTGAACATTGCTTTCTGAATAATAAAATATTTGTTGTTATCTCTCACTGTTCTATGTTTTGGGTATCTTTCTTCGCATATTCTGTATTTGGGTATCTTTTGCAGGTTAAGAGCATAACAGAAATAAATGCTTCATAGGGTATGACTAATGGTTCAATTATCTATGTTTGAATGTTAATAATACTGCCTCCACTTAGGCTAATTCTAGCTAATTATGCATGTGAAGGAAATTTTGGCTGATAACATATTGACTATGTGTACAAAACTATGATCATGTTGTACGACCGTGATAGCTACAGTAGACTTAAATTAATATCCCTTAATGCTTGTAAGAGTTATTGAGTTATTTCAGAGTTTGACTGGTTGCATGTCCTGATTCGTTCCCTTTCTCCAAGTTCGTATTAAGCTTAAGGGCTAATAATAGAGTGTGAAATATGGTTCATTATGTTGCTAGTATTCAGTAGCTAATATTTTAAGTATAGTTGCCTGAATTATTACTATGCATGTAATGATTTGGTTAACTCCACCTATATGTCCATTAAAATTTAACTATATATAAAAGAAAAATTTAATTAATGGAGTCTATTAGCTATTTTTCTAGGGTAGGTTGAGGTTCGTTACAAATGGTATCAGAGCTTCAAGTTCAAACTTTTTGGCCTATGGGCCAATCCACCTCTGCGGGATATGACAAAGTAGGAGAACCAAATAAAAAAAAAAAAAAAATCACCCAAAATTTATAAAGGGTAAAGCTAAATTTTGAAACATAGAACATGTGTATACTACATTGATTTCTTGGAGGATACAAATTCCTTGAGGAGGAATCCCAAGATTTATATGATTATGGAAGTAACATTTATATAACTTTTCCAAGCAGTTAAAAGTGACGAGAGTTCTATGCATTCGAGGAGAAATGTGAACCTTGTAAATGAGTTAACATTGTGGCATCATGGGAAAATATTAAGAAATTTTTTACTTCTTCCCATCTTGGGTGAAGTTTAACTTAGAATATGTTCCTTGGCGTTAAAGGAAATTAGGATTCTTTGAGAATGAATCCAAATACTAATATGGTTATTGAGTGGTCAATAATATAAATTTCACTTGTATATAATATTTTCAATGAATATGGGCTTTATAAAATAAGGATTGAAATTGATTAAATTATGACATAATGGTGTAGGATGAGAAATGAGGTTTGAATTAAAATTAAGGAAATATGGAAGCACTGACATTCGTGTATGCTAAAACCACTTCATATAAAATATGATGATAATATTAATAACATAAATCCGTTATGCTAATCCGTTATGATGATGAGCGAAATGTTGATCCATTATGTTGAAACCCTTCTCGTGCATGCATCATCTTAGCAGTTAGAAAGTCGGTAACGAGCTAGAACACAGCTAGTGTAAAATATAATTCG
The DNA here is from genome assembly GCA_031772625.1 of Pinus tabuliformis. Lineage (NCBI taxonomy): Eukaryota > Viridiplantae > Streptophyta > Pinopsida > Pinales > Pinaceae > Pinus > Pinus tabuliformis. Next base: position 85,204,163 of record CM062805.1, on the reverse strand, counting down.
AGTGTGCATGGTAAAAAATGCATGTATGGGATAAATGGTGTGGATGAATAATCAACAAGGCGAAAGAAAGCTGTAAATAAAAGCCCAACCATCGATGGAATGACGCCATCAGTTGACTCAGTAGGTGCGAAAATCTTGTTGCGATTAAGTCACCGTTGCACCCTTCCGATTGAAAAGATAAACTAGAAAATTAACACCATCATTGACATAAAATCACAAAAAGGAAGGCATGTTTTTGAAACTTTTCCTTTTGTGCAAGGGCTCAAATCGAAATCCATATAAAATAGAGGATAGGAATGCTTTAAAATCTTGATTAGTTAGATCGAAGCTTGTTTTAATCTCGAAAGATTAGAATGTATATGATGGTTAAAAGAAAACAACACCTTACAAAGATAGGAAGTGGAGAAAATCACGTTGGTGATTGTTGTTTCTTACCTTTCGGGTTGTTTGCTTTTACCATGGATCGAGTTAGCCACCAAGGCAAGGTGGATAATGAAGCATCCTCCCTCATGGACTGATAGAACCATCCGATAAACACTATCATAACAAGGTAAAAGTAGCGTTGTTACTAAAATTCACTTTTAAAAGCTCGAAGCGCTTGGTATTACAAGGTAGGGATAAATGTTATCCTCCTTTGACTATTCAGGATTATGCTTATCGCTTGGGTAGTGATTTTCTGCATTTTTCCAATTTGGCATGTGTTATTTCCTTTACCCATAACTTAGGGATCAAGCCGGCTTACATGCCATATCGAGAACCTTTTATTTGAATCGAAAAAGACAAAGACACTTGATATTCCATGCCCTAACTGTTACCATTCTTATAGTCATCCTTCGTAGGCACACTATTGCATTCACCAGAGATTCGTGAATATTTTTTTAAGCGGTTGAGGCCAGTAATTTCATCACAGACTTGTATGTACAACCTATATATCATTCACCATATTCTGACTTCAACTATTGACTATTGAATACTTCGTGTCATATGATATGAGAGAGAATACAAGTTGGTCATTGCGTACATATTTGACAAACAATGCAACGTCTTATTCAGTGCCTCAACCCAGGCGGATTGTCATTACCAATCCCGGGGCTATGGCCCAAGGGTTGAAAGCGTGATTTTTTTTTTCACTTCATGTTGAACCACTTCAAATTTTAGAGAAGGACGTAGTTCCTCAAGAAGTCCATTTGAATGCTGATTTGAAGCATTCGACTTTGTGGATATAGCTGGCTTCAAGTTTGCTCTTTGGCCAAAAGATTCCTTTAGCACCAAGAACCCCTTCATAGGAGTCCTTTCCTTAACTAACGGATAACTAGTTGTAGAAGTAACTTCAACCTAAGAATCTCTATTGAGATAGAATGGCTTGAAACCGATAATCCGAGTAGCCTCACCCAACGGTGCTGCAAGAAATAATATGATAATCATAACGCAATTCTTCATCACTAAATTGATTTAGGTAAGACAACTTTTCTATCTGCACCCAACATGATTATCACAAGCAAAACAAACGCTGACATGGTAACTTATTGTCCATGGAGTTTATGAAAATGGGGAGGAAGGGTGGCAAGGTACTTCAGTCGTTCTCTCTAATGTAGGCCGAGAAAAGTCCCTGGGCCAAAATTTTGCAGAAATTGTAGACACCACCGGTGAGACATTAATAACCATTATAAATTATGAAATCCTAAAGCTTCTATGTCTTTTCCCATTTAATGCATGCCTAAGACGAGCATCATATGGAGAAATAAGAAATCTCCACAGCTAAAAGCAACATGCCTGTCGAATTGGTGTTTGGTGAAGTTGATGTTCTACGCTGACATTTGTTCAATTCTCACACTTGCACTGTAAAGCTGGTCATCCACTGTGTTGCCTATGCACACAATTTGAGGGATAGTAGATGAAGGTATTCAAGAAAGAGAGAACCCCATGAACTGTAATGGAGTTAGTACCTGGGTCAAATGGTAAGGCATCGATAACAAAACTACAAGTTGTTCTCTACATTGTGCTCACAATGATACTCTCCAAGAATTTGTTATTAATTAAGAGGTAGTCGCCTTTGTCTGTTTTCCAGAATTACACGCATAATTTGCAAATCGTTGCCAATTCGGAAAATGAAAATTTAATTAGACTGTTTCGGTGCAGCAGAGAGCATCGATCTTTGTACGATCTGAATCATCTCACATATTTGTGTTTGTGAGGATACATTCATAGGAATTACAAAAGAAGTCTCTGATGTTCAGGAGATGAGAATGCCTATATACAAAGTTGCATGGCTTTAAAGTGACGTAATTAATATACGCGAATTTCCATCGCCATTCTGAAGAGATTTCTGGTTGCAGCGGATTATCTGCTATAACCTTTTGCAATGTGAGGATGTGTGGATGGGCGAGGAAGGCAATCATGCCTATGATAAGAAAGTTCGTGAGCACGAGATCAAGTTGAGATAAAGAAACTTATGAAGAATAGTTGCACAAGTAAGCGAGTGAAATCTGAAAGAGAAGGCCTCATGTTAAAACATTAACCAAGGTATGGTCAAGCATGTAAAACATGAAGAATTTGTTTTAAAAATGTTTACTTTGTGAGTAGGGAAAAATTATGCATAAAGAATGATGAATGAATTCATTAATTGCTTAATTATATATCGAAAATTAGAATTGTCAAGGTACATGCAACATAGATGTGAAATTTTTTTTGGCAAGACTTGGAAATTTTACATGGAAAAAGTAGTTTGCATGAGATTAAGAAAATAACTGCTCATTTGGAATTGCGTAGCAGAATTAAATCCTTATGTATACTAATTTTTGTTTACACGAGCAAAGGCAATTTTCTACCTACAATTCTAGGTTATTTTGTTGGGTTGATTTTTCATACAATTCTTCAATCTACTTATGCTTAAGCATGTTGAGATTGTGGGTTCAGAAATCGAGGTAAAATACATATATATGCATGATAGCAACTAGATGTACATAAAAGGAAACTTGAGCAAAATTGGTATTATGTTTAAATGATAGTTGTGTAGATGCATGGCTAAATAAAATCTCACCTAATACCTGAAAGGGGGATTATATAATGGAGGAAGTCCATGGTTGCATCATTATTTTATTGTTGTGTATTGATACATATATACATGTATTGTCATGGATTATACATATATACATGTATTGTCATGGATTATTTTATGTTGTCACCATAGTCTAGTTAAGTAGTCATTAAAATAAACATGTTGAAAGAGAATCATGCCTAATATCCATGCATAGTAATGAGTCATATGAATCTTCCATGTAAGTACTTCTCGTTGAATTCTAGTATTGATTTTGGATTCATTAGTCAACCTTATGGTCTCTTACATGTTGAAAGAAAGTAAAAGTCATTGCTCAACAATCATAAATATGTTGGTTACCCTGTTAGGCCCCTATACTACCAGTGTAACCCCTTATTGTTATTAGTACAACCCCTTTATTATATTGTTGTACCCATGTAGTCCCCATATTGTTATTATTGTGCCCCATAGAAGCCCACTATTTTTATTATTGTTCCCTTACATTATTATTGTTATGTCGGCTCTGATTATATTATGACCCCCTAGACTCCTATATATAGAAAGAATGCCTTGTCATTTGAATCATCCAAGAACTGTTCATTTGTGTAATGTAAAGGAGGTTTCCCCCCCGAAGAGGCTTATTTCTAAGGCGTTCATCTATCTTTTCTATATTTTTGTGAGCTGGTTTCATAACATTTGATATCAAAGCTTTGGATTCTAGGGTTTCGCTACTCCAAACAAGTCATTCTGGTATTTTATATATAACTTTTTTGCTACAATGTTTCAGAAGCTAAACAAAAAACCCATTTGAGATGAAATCACGTTGAACCCAAGGTCCAAATTTTAGATCTTATCTCGCTATATTTTAGGAGATATGATCTGAGGAAATTAGGGTTTTTGCAAGCTCTGGAATTTCAACTAAAACAGGTCATCGTGGGATTTTCACTATAAAGATTTCTCTACGAAGTTTCAAAAGCTAAAGCAAAAACCCATTTGAGAAGAAATTGGTGTAAACCTCGACTTCGAATTTCAGATCTTGTCTTGCTATATTTGCAGAGATATAGTCTGAGGAAGTTAGGGTGTTTGCAGACCCCTGAATTACATTCCAAATAGGTCACCTTGGGAAAATCGTCATATCTATCTCTCTGAACATTAGATTGACATTTTGTCAGAAGTTATAGAAAGACGACAGATTGTAGTTTCTTGTATATATTTTTCAGAACCAAAGGTCAAAGCAGCCACACGTGGCACTTCATACAAGTTTTCTCTTATGAAAAGGTATATAATCAGGTCATCTTGGGAGATTGTGCATAACTCTTTCATGGAGAATCCAATTTTGATCAGACTGATGGCATTAGAAAGAGGACACAAAGAGGTACAAAAATTCCCAATTTCAAAACTGGAAGAGCTGAAATTAGAAAGTTACATTCGTTTCAAGATCGATCTCCTAAAATCAAGAAAAGGCCATATGAGAAAGTTTGATGGCAAGGATTCAATAAATTGGATACTACAGATGGAGCAATATTTTGATCTACATGAGGTGAAACTGTTACAATAGGTACGTATTGCATCTTCATATTTAGAACCATATCAATTTTTATGGTATAAAGGGCTTTGTTCTCGTAAACCACTTGTTACATGGTCAATTTTCATGGAGGAAATGATAACGCATTATGAGGATACAAAGAGAAACACCTTCTTTAGCCAATTAATAAATCTCAAACAAAAGTGTTCAATGGTAGAGCACATTGAAAACTTTAAAAAATTAAATATAAGGGTAAATGATATTTGAGATAAGAAAAGGATTGATGTCTTCATAGGTACTTTAAAGGATAACATTCAACATGAGGTTTGTCTTTGAGAACCTGATTCATTGGAGAAGGCATTCAGGCGGGCAAGAAAAATTTAAAGCGAAGTTATAGAAACAAGGAATCCCACCACTCATGACTATAATTATGGAAGTGTTTCTTCTCCTAGCTTTCCATAACCTACAAGGTTTACACCACAAGAATTGGAAGAAAAAAAAAGAAAAAGGGCTTTGTTACAATTCTGATAGCAAATGCACTAAAGGTCATAACTATGCTGAGAAGAAATTATTTTACATAGAGTATGAAGAGGAGGAAGAAAAGGACCAAGAAACATCAAAAGAAGAGGATATACACCAGGACCCAGCCCTAGAGAAAGAAGAAATGAATCCGACCATATCTTGTAAATCATTGGCAAGAATTACCACTCCTCAAACTCTCAAGATCGAAGGACATATCAAGAAGAAAAAGGTTCAAGGAGTGAAAGATCACATCAAGAAAGAAGAAATGAATCTAACCATATCTTGTAATGCATTGGCCGGAATCACCACTCCTCAAACTATCAAGATAGAAGGACATATCAAGAAGAAAAATGTTCAAGAAGTTAAAGATCACTTCGAGCATCAAGAAATGAATCTGCCCATATCTTGTAAAGCATTGGAAGAAATTACCACTCCTCAAACTCTCAAGATAGAAGGACATATCAAGAAGAAAAAGGTTCAAGCAGTGAAAGATCACATCGAGCATCAACAACAAGTTCTACAACTTTTAAAGGATAACGCCACTTTAGTGCAGAATCGAATGAAACAACAGGTAGATCAACATCGTAGTGAATTTTTTTTTGATGTAGGTGATTGGGTATTTTTATGGGTACATCTCAAGCAAGCTATTTATGAGAAGGAAATGTTGGCAATACTACATGCACTTAAGAAATGATGACCTTACCCAATGGGAGGACACTTCAAGGTAAAAATGGATCATGATAGTCTTAAATACTTTTTAGAACAAATATTATCTTTAGAAGAACAGAAAAAATGAGTCACAAATATGTTGGGTTATGACTTTGACATCATCTACAGAAAAGGGAAGAAAAGTTTTGTCGTAGATGCACTCTCAAGGAAGGATGAGGATGTGGTAGCATTTTTTTGTGCTATTTTTATTGTCCATCCAGATTGGATAAACGAATCAAGGGATGAATGGAAGAAGGAAAAAGAAGTGTGGCCACTCATTCAAAAGTTGCAGAATATCCCAATTCAAACAATATTTCCAGAACTTGAAGAGGAAGGAAAAATCATATTGGAACCTGGAGTGGTCACAGAAACAAGAATCCGACAGCTACAAAATTGATCAATTTCAGAGTATCTCATCAAGTGGAAGAACTTACCTGCTGAAGATTCCACATGAGAGGACAAGAATTTTATACAGAAGCATCAATAACTACTCAAGCGTTGAGGACAACACTTTTTGAAGGAGAGGGGCATGTTAGGCCCCTATACTACCAATGTAACCCCTTATTGTTATTAGTACAACCACCTTATTATATTGTTGTACCCATGTAGTCCCCATATTTTTATTATTGTGCCCCATAGAAGCCCACTATTGTTATTATTGTTCCCTTACATTATTATCGTTATGTTGGCTCTGATTATATTATGATCCCTTAGACTCATATATATAGAAACAAGGTCTTGTCATTTGAATCATCCAAGAATTGTTCATTTGTGTTATGTAAAGGAGGTTTCCCCCTCGAAGAGGCTTATTTCTAAGGTGTTCATCTATCTTTTCTGTTTTTGTGAGTTGGTTTCATAACATACCCCAATGCCTATTAATGGGGAGTATGTTCTGTAGAAGGAAAAAGCGTGATTGACCTAATTATTATATTGGTAAAGTAGTGTGGAGTTGTTGTTGTGTTGACCATATGTTTTGTTGCTAAGATGTTTGCAATAGTTATGTTGAGAAAGGATTGATGTTTTGTGACTTGTAGAATCAATGTTATGTTGCTATCAATCATTACAAATATGCATACCATGTAGAAATTTGGTTTTTTTTCCTCCATGAAGGGGATTTGGGTTGCTTAAACTATATTGAAGTTATATTTTGCTAGCATGCATGGATGGGTTTTTATGTGCCAATATTAATAGGAAAAGTATGAATGACTATGTTTAAGAGTCAGGCCAGACAAGGAAATTGAAGGATATTAGTCTTACTGATAAGAAAATTATTATAACTAAAGATGTTATAGCATGCAATAGGGAGAAAATGCTTTAAAAGTAATGTTGTTCAATTTTGTTTAAGATTAATAACAAGTAATGTATATGGAAGGAAGATATCATTACTTGAGTGGAACACTTACATATGTTGCCTTCATGAATGCAAAAATCAGAAATCCCATAAAACTAGACTATGATTCTGGTCGGAGATTAAACTATGGTCATCATGCGAAAAAACAACTTATAAATGGTATAACTGCTATGGAAGTATTATAAAAAGTTAAAGAATGTTGAGAACATGTTATAGTACAAGACTATATAACATGTACAAATTGTCATTCAAATTAATCCTTTGATTAATGCATCTACATACAATGTGATTTATTCTTCAGTTGGAAGAAAGTATGGTTAAGGGGAAATTTAATTTAAACATATTTCCAGGACATATGCATCTTTCAATGGATATGCATAATAGAAACCTATAAGTATCCTTGAGTGCAAACCATAGTAATTGATGAAGTAGCATAAATGGTATAGACCACTGGGTCAAATAAATGGTATCTAACAATCTATTTAAATAGATTGATATCATGTAAATTGAAATGAATAATTTTCATCAAGCAATTTTGAGAGGTCTTCTCATTGGATCGCATTGATAATGTTTCTACACAATAGAAGAAATGTTGTGTAATTCAAACAGGAATTCGTAAGATAGATAACTCATATTTTGGTTAAGGTTGATTAATGTTAAAGAGGAGCTAACATGTAAGTACCCTGAGATCATAAACACTTACAACAAAAAGGGGTGGAGGATTTAAAGTAATAAAAACTTTCATGTATAACTACACTAAAGTATTCATGGCCAACAAGTTGTTGGGGCATATAAAAGGCAGTAGTAAATCATACAGGATGAATTATGATTGGATAATTACAAGAGTTCAAAAATCGGTGAGTTAATAGTCTGCTTTAAAAAATTTAGCAGCAGGTATGATTAAGATGAAAATATGCATGAATACAATACTATGCTACTCATATTGTAACCACATGAAATTTGGAATTGATTTACACTTGACATAAGACTTTCTTAATTACATAGATGAACTATGATCATACAAATTCCTTGTAAACTGAACATAGTTAAAGATAAAGGAATGTTGGTATGATACTAACACGGTGGAAAAATATGTGGATAAAGTTTATGTCATGTAGGCGATAACATGAGGATGTTATTATGGGTTGTACCATAGATGGACTATGTACAATAGTACCTATGGGACCGTACGACTACATATGCTACAAGGTTGAAAAATTATATGTGTATTGGTATGTATAACATACCTTGTGTACAGGTATGCATAGAGTCATTGGATAGATGTTTGGCCAGGGCAACAAACCCGGAGGTTACCCAAAAGAAGGAAGGTAATATTGGTATAACTAACCATGGTTAACTATAGTTTGGTATACATACCATTATGATGAATATATATTATGAATATATATTGCTATGTGAACTAATCTGTCATGACCTTGCAAGCATATTAATGTGGAAAATATGCTAATTTATGTATGGTATACAGACAGACTTCAAGAAGAAGGTGTTCGACAAGAACACAAAATCTTGAAAGAATGCAAACAGAGAACATGGATTCTTCACATAAAATAAATGATAAGCAATAACTGCTTTAATAATATTAGTAACAGATTATGATATTTATCATAGTTAAAATTTTGCATCTATAAATTCTCACAAATGGTTTGAAAACAACGTTACAAATAGTTGTGAAAGGAGAGCACTCCTTGAGACCGATGTAAATATGGAAGGAGATGTGCTGGGAGCAATCCTTGTGACCGATGTACGTCGGAAAAATTGCATCACATGGAAGATCCATGAAAGTTGTTGATTTAGAAACCAAGTACCTATGAATGAGGACATGATGCAGTGATACACCAAGGATGGTGTAAAATATAGGGTGTTTAGTATGTAACACCCCTCCCTTGTGTGCTAAATTATTGTAAACCTAATCTGAGTTAAAGCTAGGTGTGATATCCTCCCTTGTGTGTTAAATGATTGCAAAACTAAGCTGAGGGAAGCTAGGTGTGATAATTTCCTTTGTGGGTTAAACTATTCTAAACCTAACATGAGGAAATATAGGTGATATGTAATATGAAAAGCAAATGTGTTATTAAATAAATTAATAAAATAAATCACTTGGAGGATGGAGCACCAAGAGAGAGGAGATGCTTTCCAAATCCCATTGAGGAATGGGATAGATATGAATCTTTCATGATAAAGATTCTACATGTGATTCTAGATAAGCTTGGATGGATTGGTGATCCATCAGATGGATGGGAGATAAAGATCCATTGGACATAAAAGCTTGGTGGGAGATAAAGGCAAGATTTTATGAGGAAAAGCCTCGTGGGAGATAAAGACGAGATTTTTTTAAAAAGCCCTGGGAAAATGGAAAAATCAATAAAAGCGGGACGGCACTAATAGAAACTAAATCATGGAAGAAGGTATTAGATACCCAGTTCATCGATCAATTGAGGACAGTTGATCCTTAGCAAGATCTTTGGATCGGGGGAAATTAGAGGTGATTAACGGTTGGGTGGTGGTGCTTCTCCCTCCAAGTGATGTTTTTGTTGGTGTCAGATTCATGGAATGTTTTGTATGATGATTCTTACTCTTCTCTCTCTCTCTCTATTATAGTTCTAGTTGTTTATGAGAAGATTTTATTAAGCCTCTGTTATAGTTCTAGTTGTTTATGAGAAGATTTTCTTAACTCTCTGTTATAGTTCCAGTTTGTTTATGACAATATTTTCTTAAGTCTTTGTTATAGTTCCAGTTTTTTTATGAGAAGATTTCTTGAGTTTCTTCATCATGGTAATGTTGAGAGAATTACATATGCTTATGTATTAATAGATTTAATGGTGTTTTTCCTCTAATCTAATGAGGTTCACTTGCATGGTATGTGTTTTATGTTAATACTTACTTGTTATGAGGTTAAATCATTTAGCTCAGATATACTGATGGTTGAATTTATCTCTATTATGGGAATGACAGATTTTCTTATGCATGTTGCAATCTAGAGTGAACTTAATAGTAAAAGTATATTCAGTGAATGACGGATTTTCTTATGCATGTTGCAATCTAGTGTCAAGTTAACGATAAAAGTATATTCAGTGGGTAACAGTTCTAGTACCCATTCATGGTAGAATTTGCATGTGACAATTGTTCATAAATAGATTACTTGTGTTAATGTTTTTCTTATGAGAAGGATTGCAGTTTTATACATGTGACCCCTTTTGCATTCAAGAGAAGAGTTAATAGTGGAAGCATAATATGTAGTTGTAAATACTAACTTTGTTTATGAGGAGATCATATATAAATATACCTGATCATCTCACATTTAATAATGGAATATGGTATGCTTATAATTTCCTAAATCAGTAATTTCTTATGCAAGCAGAACAATTGCGGAAATAAATGCTTCACAGGGTATGACCAATGGTTCAATTATCTGTGTTTGCATGTTAATAAGACTGCCTCCACTTAGGCTAATTCTAGCTAGTTATGCATGTGAATGAAAGGTTGGCTGATAACATATTGACTATGTGTACAAAACTATGATCATGTTGTACGACCATGATAGCTACAGTAAACTTAAATTAATATCCCTTAATGCTTGCAAGAGTTATTGAGTTATTCTAGAGTTTTGTTGGTTGCATGTCATGATTCGTTCCCTTTCTCCAAGTTGGGATTAAGCTTAAGGGCTAATATAAGAGTGTGAAATATGGTTCATTATCTTGTTGGTATTCAGTAGCTAAGATTTTGAGTATAGTTGCCTGGATGATTACTGTGCATGTAATGATTTGGTTAACTCCACCTGTACGTCCATTAAAATTTAACTATATATAAAATAAAATTTTAATTAATGGAGCCTAGTAGCTATTTTTCCGGGGTAGGCTAAGGAGGTTCGTTACATGTTCCATCTCAGAAATTTGTATTTCTAGTTGGGTGACCCTAATGTGTATGGTTATGTTTCTAGTTGTCGTAATGGGATGACTAGGTCGACCAAAAGGGGCATTAAATATATATACCAATATTATTAATGTCACATAAGCATTCTCTTGAGACATGCATCCCCCAATGGTCCATGTTGGCCCCCAACATTTTTCTTTCCAACTGTCATTGTACTAGTACTACTACCTAAATATTTTTCTATAAATTGAATTTCGAATATTCTAAGTTATGTGCATTGCATTACCTATGCTATAGAAGCTAGAGTGTGTAATATCCTAGGAGAAAATGAGTATAAAATCATTATAACTCTTTAATATACTTGAGTTTCTTAATAATAGTATTTGTCTTATATTTCACAATACCAGATAAGGAGAATAGATCATATCCTTAGCAATATTATTTGATTCTTTTGCACACAAAGGTGTTCTCACTTTTTTACCACAAATTTATTGCTAAATAAAAAATCAATCTTTCTAATGATATTGGAATATGTCTATAACTTTAAAAGAAATATCTCTAAAATTTTGATATAAAATGGCACATGAAAGAGCTCCTAATGCATTTAATAACTCGAAATAATAAATTATGAAAAATATCAAAAGTTTAATCTAACATGTAATAATAGTATAGGGAAATTATGAACAATATCAAAACAAATATAAATTATAAAAAACTATAATAACATAAAAATAGTATTAAATGTATAAAACATAAACTCTCATATTTATAATTTAGAAACAAATCCACATCGACAACAATATTTAAAAAGGTACTTTCCAAATAAGTAATGAAAATACTCTACAAACCATTAAATAGACTCCTATCTCTATAAAAAATTTCTCAGTAACATAACTTCAATTAATTTTCATTTCATCATTAATAAATATAAATTATATTCAATAAAAAAATTTATTTTAAATTATTTTAAATGAGATAAACACATAAAAATATCTAATAAATTTGATTAAAAAAAATCTTATATTTTATTTAACTCACTTTTACCTATTTGAAAAAAAAAATATCCCATATTTTATTTACATCTTTCAAAAACAAAAATTATCCCATATTTTATTTACATATCTCAAAAACAACAAACTGTTAAAACAAAAGCTTAATGTTTTTTATCTTATAAATTTTCATTAAATTAATTTTCTAAATAAGATAACTTTACACTAACATAACTTTACACTTTACACTTTACACTAGGACCCTTCTTTTACTTAAACTAATTGTTTTTATACTTCATCATTTAATTAATATAATTTTAACTTTACATTTTGAAATACACATTTCGAATCTTCTTCGTTAATAAACTCAGACATATATTTATTTGAAATAATTTATAAAAACTTATATTTATTTAAAATAATTTATAATAAATAGCTCAATACAAACTATCAATTTTTAACCCACCATTAAATGAAAACAGCATTCTGAATCTTTGAAAAGAATATTAATTATTCTATTTAAAAAGCAAAACACTCCATCTTATAAATTCAATATTATTAACCTTTTATCTTTATTTTTAAATTGGCTTCTTCTATTAGGTTTAGTTTATATATATATATATATACATAGATATAATTTTCAATTTATTGATGAAAATATAATTGAAAGAAAAAATTATATATAGAACACACTCCGAGGAGATGATGATGACGAGAAGAAGATTTGACTTAATAGGTTTCGCAGAGCGAACCAGGCGGACATCAGAAGAGCATATCCATATGGTATATATGAAAGCATTATCAAGGAAATTATTGTTTCCTTTGGTCAAGTGTCTGACTTCTATCATTGTCTCAATGATATTTGCATCGAACGGAACGCAGTGCATTCTATATCCTCACTCGAGTGGGGACTGACCTGTTTCAATATTTGAGTACAAATTTTCCATCTAATGCAATCATTTGGAAACTCTATAAAATTTAATACATGTGTATGCTGGTGTTTAGAAAAATCGAATAGAACCTATGGATGATTTGATCGAAAGGTAAAGCAGATTCTGATGAAATGACAGAAAGCCCAGAAAATATTGAAGCGTATCCTGAAACGAATTTATCTTCTCCCCATATTCGGATGTTTTTCCAGGGCAGGTGCTTGGCAGGATTCTTCTTCTTTAATCATGCGGCCATTGGCGTTGGTGTTCGGATCAGTACTATAAATGCTTCATCACGATACCAAGCTTGTCATCCACAAACATATGGCGGTGCATAGGGGCTCTCAGCCTTGTCATTTTGCCAAGGATTATGAATGTATAATCTGCATCCTGAGGTCTGAAATTGCACTTGAAACTCCACGTCTCAGGATGCAGGTTACATATTCATGACCCATGATATGATACGTATCACGTCTGCGCTTTATAGTATCTCGTTAATGGTAGTAAGTTCCACATGAGTATAGAATGTTTATCTTCTTCTGTTATTCGTGAAGAATTTCTATCACTAACGTACTTAGTAGATCGTCTCATCTCAGGATTATTTATGAATGTTTTGCTTCTAATTTGATTGTAACTGGCAGTGAAGTACATATCATTTTTTTTATAAGAGTAAAGTAAAATGCCACACTGTCCACTGGCTTGCTAAGATCTATCATAGCATCCCTATCTCTAATACTTTTCATATATATAAAAGAGAGTAAATTTCAAAATACTTAGACTTTCTACAATACATTTGGGAAAATAATAATTCACTCTGTGTATTAAAATTGCTTCTCTTTTGTTAACATGTAAATATGTAGGTTTATTTTTGCAACACCAAAAAGTATATGGCAGGAGCGAAAGTCAGCTTCCCTGAAGGGGTAATTTTATGTGGCATGATTTTCTTGGAATAACAGTGATGAGTTAGCATGCATTGGTATATCCTAGCCAATGATAAGTATCCCACTGTTGGTTTGACAACTAAAATACTATAAATGTTCCTAGTATTAAAAGAAACAAAATATCTTGGTTTATTTTGCAATTCAGGATTATCTTAGAACAGTGCTGATTTTTTTATTGATGCTTGCTGAGCCAACATAAATAACAGTGATGAATTAACCTGCAATAACATATAGCTGTCAGTGATAAATATCTCACTGCTAATTTCACAACTAAAATACAATAAACTTTCCTAATATCAAAACAAAAAAAAATTATCTTGCTTTCTTTTGCAATTCTCAAAATTATCTTGATTCTAAAAGAACAGTGCTGATTTTCTTTTATTGATGCTTGCTCAGCCAACAGAAATACTTGGAAGTCTGGACCGCATAATATGTTTCTTTCTTGTCCAATTCTCAAGATTTTCTTGATTCCAAGAGAACAGTGCTGATTTTCTTTTATTGATGCTTGCTGAGCCAACAGAAGTACCTGGAAGTGTGGATCATATACTGCGTAAACCATATTTTGAACTCTACTAATCTATTCAATATAAACCTGAGAAACGCATATTCCACTTCAAATTTTACAATTTTTTTTGTTTATGTGCACTAACAATTTCTAAAGTTAATACAATTTCCGTGTAGCTCAGTATCTCCCGCATTCACTTTTTCCCTACTAATAACGTCAAATTTGCTTGGATGTCTATCACACAGCCTGGTCCTTATGTCACATTGCTGCATTCTGATTGATCCTTGGAGGACCCAGTTTCCTCACCTTTAATTTAATTTCGCCAGATTCCTGCCTTACCCTACGATGTTGGAAAACATTAATTCCAACAGCGTTCTGCATTAAATTTGATAAGTAGGAAGTCTAGTTTCTTCCGGAGAGTTCACGAGGAAGTCATTAAATGTGATAGGTAGGAAGTCTAGTTTTCTCTGGAGAATTGTCTCGAGAGTCCACATAGCTTCCTGAAGAAGCTATTGCCGCGGACAATTCAGAGAATCAAGAAACTTTATCAAGCATGTATAAAAATCATTAGCTATGTAAAGTCCAAGTTTTGTTGTGTTATCTGTGTTCTCTCATTTAGGGAGGCTGAGCATCGAGAGAGTGAGGTTTTTCAGTGAGCTAGTGTTAGAAACCGTTGTGTGAGTTTGGGAGATTGTTGTATTGCAAAAAAGTCTCAAAGAGACCGTTGTGTGAGTTTGGGAGACTGTTGTGCTGTAGAGAAGTATCAGAGAGGCCATTGTGTGATTGGGAGACAATTGTATTGTAAAGAAGTCTCACAGAGACCGTTGTGTGGGTTGTGAGACTGCTGTGTTGCAGAGAGCGTGTATTGCAGAGAAGTTGGTATGGAGATAGTGTGAGAAATCGCTGAGAGTCGAAATTGCTGTATCGCTGCATGAGAGCGCTAGACTTGAAGGAGGCCCCTTGTGTTGGAAATAATTACTCCTGACAACACACTACCACCACTGCACTGCACATCGCCTCACCGACACTGCCATGACCTGCTCAGACTTCATGGGGCGCGCCATCATACTTGTCGAGTTTGGAAGAGCCATCACCGCCTCAACCTATTTAACGTTCGAAAGGACAAATAACCGACTTAGTTTTTGTATAAATGTAGACGAAGTTTTTGTATAAATGTAGACGACGCATAGTCCGGATATATAGTTTTTGTATAAATGTAGACGACACAGTCCGGATATATAGACCGTGAATTGTACGCAGCATTAAAGTTTAGTTTTTGTGTTATTCAACAGCGGTAGCTGTGTTCTTATATTCTTGTTGTGTTTGTGTTTCCGTTGTTTACTCAGTGTGAGAGCGTTGTGTTCTCTGCCCAATTTTTCAATTGGTATCAGAGCTTGTGTGCTCTGCCCAATCTTTCAATTGGTATAGGAACCACGGTAGTTAGGGCTTGCTGCCGTAGCAGTTGAGTTCTGAGAGTCAGTGAGAGCAAATTCAAAAATTGCTACACGTAGATGTTGTGGAACCTGGTAGCCTGATCTTGGTAACATGTTGTGATATTACCATGTTGTGATATGAATATACTCAAGGGTATAATACTTTGTTTTATGAGGTGAATCCATTGCAGACTATGTATGCCCTGAAGCTTTTCTGCAGTCATGTTTTCCTCCAGTCGGAACATTTCGATGGATATAAAGAATTGGTCGCGGAGTTTTTAAACTTGCTGATTGGATAACTGAATTGTCTAGGGTCGTGTGAGTTGATTAGAAGCCTCGAGATGCATGTTGACAAGTAATATATTTTTTAAAGAATTATATTTCATCATTAATTTTTTTTTAGAGCAGAGGATAGTTCTGTTGTTGTTGAACGAATATTGTGGAGAGGTAATCCACGACCAGCAAAGGGGTGTTCAACTCGCTGTTTTTTTTTAAGGAAAGAAGCCACTTGCTTAAGGCTCTTTGCCATCGTTCCCCACTCCCATATGCTAGGAGAGCTGCAAGTTTGTAAGTTTACTTGGGACTTAGGCTGTGGAAATTTGTTTCGACTGCTGCGTACTGGAATGAGCACACAGCCAGAGTACTAATAAGGAGTGATAATGATTAGCCATTGAAGTTTGTAGTCACCGTTTTGGTGAAAGGAGGACTGGTTAAGTGCTGAGTGCAATTTGCATGAAGCTGAGGCTCTAATTTTTGGAGAACGTGTTGTGTGATTTATGGAAATCATCACATAACTGACTGTGCTCTGTAGCGTTTCAAAACTAAATTGTGTGTAGCGTGGCCCTGTGTGAGGCTCACGTATAACTGCCTTGTGTGACGAGGACTGCTCCAAATCTGGAGGCGCCTACGATTTGTATCTATATCTTAATAGAATCCAACGGTAAAGTGGAAATTGATCTGCTATGTTTGTCCATTTAATTTATTTGCTATCCGTAGTTGTTATCAAAGTGAGCATATACCGAGAATAACAGTTGTGTTCATAATATTTATATTCTCCTTGGACTTCATATTCTTGAAGATATTATTGTCCCTCACCTTGCAACTAGCACCGCTGGAAGTGTTGGAATTTCTGATAATTCTAAACAAAACAGAAAAAAAGAACAATACTCTGTTTTAACACACCGGAAATAAAAATCATTTGCGGAATACGTTGTTTCAGCAAGATGCAGTTTCGTCAGTTGCTGTTTGCAGTGTATCAGCAACGGTGTTTCAGCAATGCTGAAACTCGTGTATCAGCAATACTCTGTTTTGACGTCAATACTATTTTCTGGTTACGGTGTAACAGCAACGCGCAAATTTTCTGGTTACGGTGTAACATCAACGCGCAAATAAAACTTCTGTTTATAAACAGTAAACCAACTGATACAAATTCATCTTCCTCACATAGAGGGATTTTCAGAAATCTTCCTCTTGACAAACAGCAGGAACGCTTCAGTTTCACAAACCGATTTTTCACTATCTGAAAATTACAGTTTCAGCACTGCTATGCGTTACAGAAAGGAACTCTCTATCATTCTTCTAACCTAAAACAGAACAGCTGTTCATTACATTTATATGTTAAAATATATTTGACTTTAAACAATAAGATAATACAAATATCTTCTAAAGCTTATCTGCGTATTGAATGCAACAAGCGGTGATGCCTTTTGAAGAAATGAAGTCGGTTGTTGCAGGGGAATTTAATGTTGAAAATTTAATACACATAAATGTGAAAAATATCAAGCACGACTTTGAGGCATCCAATAGTCTAGAATATCTACAACAAATTATATTTCTGTCCAGCTGTTTATGTTGCAGTTGAAATTAAATTCCAACAGGAAGAAGAAGGAAAAGCGTAAATGGAACTAATGAATTCTGCGCCAGATTGCAAAGCCGCTCGCCATATTGAGATTTCATGGCTTGAATCAGAAAGAAAGTCTGGAAATAAACGGACTCTCCATAAAGACGAGTACATAATCTATCATGTACGAGGAGAACGATTGTGGGATCGAGTCATCTTAGTGGGAGGGTATTCGGGCAAGTCAGCCACTACATGATTCTGGCCTCCACAAGGTCATCATTTCCTATGGTCAATTATCTTGGTGGGTGCCGAGTAATCTTTTCCTATTCCTGTACCAATTGGAAGTTGGATCAGTTATCTAAAGTGAAGTTCTAGCGAAAACCAGAGGGAGAGAGGGAGAGGGTCGTAGTCCTAGCTGTCGATTGATTGGAGTGATGCTACCAAAGATACCTATTAGGGGAGAACTCTCTGCTTATACAATTATTCCAAAACCATATTGAAAGTTTATTGTTGTGTTGAAACAGTAAATGTTCTCAAAATATTGAGAAGCCTTCGTCACGTTTTCACAGAAGTGGGACTGCCAGTGAAAAACCGTATGCGACTGTAGCTATAAGGAGTTGAATACCAATAGTACGAGATTGTATCATTTCAAAAGGTCATAGCCTCAGAAGCAGCAAGTTGAAGCTATAAGACAGAGTATAAGGAGTTGAATACCAATAGTACAAGATTGTATCATTTCAAAAGGTCATAGCCTCAGACGCAGCAAGTTTAAGCTATAAGACAGAGGAAAGACGACAGTTATGGGTTGCAAAGCACGATTAAAGCAAATGAGGAAAATGAATCGAAAACAAAAAGAAAAGATCTTTGTTATGTTTAGACAAGTTCAAGCTGAAGAGGAGTGAGAAGTCTAGCCAAAGACAAAGAAGAAATTGAGGATGATTGGTGTAGTTTTGATATGGTACCACCATTTATGTTGAATGGTAAATATTTGGATTTGTGGGTTATTAGAATGCTAACTTTTCTTCGAGCTAAAGGATTAGTTGAACATTGGTCTAATAACCCATATGATGAAGTATGTGATGATTTAGCATTAAATTTTATAAAACAAGGATTGGATAAGAAGTTTTTGTGCAAGGTAGAAGAAGCTACAACTTTGAATAAAGCATGGAAGATCCTCAAAGTAGAATTTGGTGCAATGGGGTGTAATCAAGTCGAAAACAGTAGTGTTGTTTAGCCATGTTGTAGTATTGCTTAAAGATGAGAATGAAGATGGATCTGTAGCAACGAATCACAATGTTGATGGTGGGTTATCAGCAGACGTTGATTTTTGCATAGATAATGTTGCCAATGGAGAAGTAACTCATTTAGTGGATCCAATAATTGAAATTCCGGATGTTAACTTTGATAAAGAACAATTCACTAGCAATGAGTGGTTGGATATGATCCAACAAAAACATCTTATTGATACATTATTATTTGGTAAGAGAATCCAACTTGTGTCTGAAATCCAAGTGGAAGAGACAGACACAAAGATAGAGGCAGAAATAGATTATTATTTGGTGAGAGAATCCAACTTGCGTCTGAAAGCCAAGTGGAAGAGACAGAGACAAAGAAAGAGGCAGGAATAGAGTCAGATACAAAGAAAGAAACCCAAAAAGAGAAAACAAATATAAAGGAAACGCTAAAGAAGGAACAGAACCAATGTGGTTTTGCAAATATTGTCAATTCTAACATTGATTCCCAGTGTGCAGGTACACAAAATGATTATGAAGAAGAATTGAAGTTGTTCCTTAAAGCATGGCTTGAAAAACATGTATTGATGATCCCTACACAGAAGTTGCATGTATGAATATTGAAGACAATATGCATGATATTGAAAATGAAAATGAATTTTTCATGTACTTAAGCCCGAAAGAGATTAAATTATATTATGAACTTATGTTGCAGCAAAATGATAATGAGAAGATTGATGATGAAGAACAAACTATAGAAGATGACATGTGGCAGCATTCCACATACGAACAGATTTTTGAAGAGGTAAAGGAAATCCATTGACACCCTAAAATGATTTTCTATGTTTTGGTAGAGCTGCAACAACAAATGAAGAAACTGAAATTTGGAACTTATGACAAAGCGACAAAGCTGGAGCAATTCAGAGTATACAAGATCTGCAAGAAAAGGAAAAGGAGAACTCACACAAGAGTTGATGTTAAATTTTTGAATCATTGTAAGCCTGGCTAAGACTTAGACCAACAAGCATGTTTAAGTTTTGTTAAGTCATGATTAAGTTATCAGTTGTAATTAAGCGGGAGTGTTGGAAATAATTACTCCTGACAACACACTACCACCACTGCATTGTACACTGCCTCACCGACACCGCCATGACCTACTAAGACTTGAAGGTGCACACTGCCATACTTGTTGAGTTTCGAAGAGCCATCACTGCCTCAACCTATTTAACGTCGAAAAGACAAATAACCGACTTAGTTTTTGTATAAATGTAGACGACGCATAGTCTAGATGTATAGAGTGTGAATTGTACGCAGCTATAGCTGCTTGACCTTCTGTAAATTAATGTTTGGTTTTTGTGTTATTGAACATCCGTAGCTGCGTTCTTATATTCTTGTTGTGTTTGTGTTTCCATTTTTTACTCAGTTGGTGTCAGAGTGTTGTGTTCTCTACCCAATCTTTCAATTGGTATCAGAGCATTATGTGCTCTGCCCAATATTTCATCTTGAAGGAATATTTAAGTTGTTTCTGAAGTGTTGGTTAAAGGAAACTAGAACTAAGAGTCCATAGTTGTAGCTCATGTCTCCTACACAAAGCTGGTCCTTGAAACAAAGAGAGAAGAAATTGGAGTGGATTTTCTAGTGGTACTCATATGTTCATTTTTTTAATATCTGATGTTAAAATTTTTGTAAGGGTTAAATAGTGGTGAATACCGTTCCATCTTTACTATTCCAAAGCCTTGAGTTATAGTTTGTGGTTATTGTTTGTAATCATTTTTTTAAGTTTATGGAAGGAATTTTGCATGTTTCTTAAAGTTTTATAAAACAGTTAATGAAATCTTGTATCTATTGTAAATTTCTAAAGAATTAATGAAGTCAAGGAGCTAGGATGGTGAAATTTCGGTTTTATTTTGATGGTAAATTTTGGCTTGTTTTTGCATTAAGGAATAATATATATATATATATATAAGGGAGAAGAAGGATTAAAATTAAAAAATAAAAGAGAAAGGCAATCATATTATTCAATGATATTTGAGTTGTGAAGTTTAATATAATTCTATAGCTTGTGGTTGAGGTGTTATTATTTGTGATTAAGGAGTAAGAAAATTAATTATCGAAGATGTGAAAAATTAGCATCTTTTTGGTAGGTACTTGAGGATTCATAAGCTTATCAACAATGGCTAATGTATTGGTGGAATCTTATTTATCTTACTCTAACAAGCTAGATTGTGAAAACTATGCAATTTTAAGCTGCATACTTTGATGGAAGGCTACAATATATGGATGATTGTCTCTGGAGCTAAAGTCAAGCTAGCACCTCCTCAAGCCACAGATGTTGCAGTTCAAGATTAGGAACGACGAGAAAAAAAAGAAAAAGTTCTTTTGCAGATGTCCATTAAGGACAACATTATCTACACATTAGAGAGTGAAAAACATAAAAATTTGTATGAGACAAAGACTACAAATCGAATATTGTATTTAAAGAGTAATCTTCCTTAAATTAAGATGGAATGAAATGAAAGTGTGAGTAATTTTACTTCTAGAATTAACGATCTAAAGGATAATTTAGGTGACATTAGTGAAACAATAACTAGTACAGACTTGGTTACTATGATATTAACTGGAATGTTTGATGAATATAACTTTTTTATCACTGCCATTTCAGCTAGAGAGAAGGCTCTTACGTTTGATGAGTTGGCAGGTATACTCATGCAGGAAGAAGAGCGAAGAAGAATTCTTAAACAACAATCTCCTAATTCATTTTTAGCATTCATGGCTAATGGGAAGCAAACCTTCAAAGGCATACAGTGGGAGAAAAATAAAGGAAAAAATCCACAGAGAAAATCATTTCAAGGTACACCTTCACCAAGGAAAAATGTCAAATCAAGTAGAGATTATGTGTGTTATTACTGTTGAAAGCCTGGTGATTTTACTAAGAATTGCATGAAAAGAAGGTCTGATCAATTTAAACAAAGAAGGAATTCAGGAAATTATGTTGATAGGGATGAAGCAATTAGTCATGACTTTAGCAATCTTAAATTGTTTGTGTCTAATGTTTCTTTGTCAGCAGAAACTGGTGATGATATGCTTGGTTTATAGATTCTGGTGCATCAGTCCACATGTCATGCAAAAGGGATTGGTTTGACACTTATCATGAGGTTAATAATGGTGCACACATATATTTAGGAGATAATAGATCACATGAAATTAAAGGATATGGTGATATAAGTTTCATGATGCCTAATGGACAAGAAAAACAAATTCAAAATGCAGTGTATGTTCCAAGATTAAATAAGAACTTAATTTCAGTCTCTACTATTACAAATCAACATTTAAAAGTTGAATTTGTGAAATCACATTTTTTGTAAAGGATGTGTATAAAAAATACAAGGTTGTTTCAAAATGAATGAGAGTTGGAGGATTATACAAGTTGGATGTAATGAATAATGGGCATCATCTTTTGACATCAACAGGCATGTCAAATATAGAGATTTAGCATCAAAGATATATACACTTAAATCATAATGACATAATCTTACTACAAAAGATATTGATAGTAGAAGACCTTCCAAATATTAAGGGTGAACACTTTGAATGTGAAGGTTGTGCACTAGGAAAACAACATAGGGAAGAATTTCCTGTGCATGAAGATAGAAGAAAACGTGAAATGCTTGAACTAGTGCACACTGACGTATGTGGTCCAATGCAAGCTAAGTCACCTGGTGGAACATATTACTTTATTATATTTATTGATGAGAACACTAGATACACTTGGATGTACTTTAAGATAAAAATCAGATTTGAATTAAAAAGGAGTTACAGCTCATAGGTGAGTATCACACCTGGAGACTGTACTCATACAAAGATAACTCTCTCCATACACTTTACTTTTCATCAAATGAATGATTACATTGTTAAGTACATCACTAGAAATCAGGTAGTTGCAAACAAACTCCTAAACTCTAGGAACAAATCCTAAACTAAGGAGATACATTACAACTTGTGTAACCATTTCTCCATTAATACAAAATAATATTAATTATTTTCAACTCCCCCCCTTAATGGAGAAAGGATTATCCTGAACTCCTAGCATCCTTCTAAACAATTCAAACTTTACACGCCCAAGAGGCTTAGTAAACATATCAGCCATGTTATCACAAGTTTTACAATATTCTACACATATCTCTTTGGATAGTAGTTTCTTTCGATGAAATAGAGCTACAGTGATCTGCTTTTTTCTGCTCCATGCTATGATCCCAGATCCAATGCTGAATGTGTAACCTGTGATAGATCTTCGATCATCCAAGTTACCTGCCCAATCAGAATCTGAAAAACTTGCTAGAATAACCATTCTGAACCTTTCCAGCAAGCTGCTGGCATACTTTCCTTGAGTAAGAAAGGTTTGTCTAGAGTCTTTCCATCTCATACACTTGTGACATCTGATTTCTTTGATCAGATTTTTAGCATTCCCTGTTACAATCATATCATCTACATACAAAGAAATCAAACTAATTTGCCTCTGTTTATTAAACTTGGTATACAGATTTGGATCATTCAAGCTCCTACGAAAGCCATGTTGTACAAAAAATGAGTCAGTTTTATCATACCACAACCTGGGTGCCTGTTTTAAACCATAAAGTACCTTTTTCAATTTACACACAAGATGTTCCTGCCCCTTTTTCACAAAACCTTCAGGCTGTACTAAATAAATTTCTTCCTTCAAGTCACCATTCAGACATACAGACTTAACATCTAGTTGTTGTAGCTGCCATTTGTGTTTTTTTGCTACGTAAATTAGCATTCTAATGGTGTTTAATTTGGCTACAGGAGCAAAGGTGTCATCGAAATCTATTCCCTCTTTCTGTGAGTAACCCTTTGCTACCAGTCTAGCTTTAAGATTCTCTATACTCCCATCTGCATTTATTTTTAGTTTATACAGCCATTTGCATCCTATGGGGGTTTTACCTTCAAGCAACTCAACCAAATCCCAAGTATGGTTTCTATTTATTGATTATATTTCCTCATACATTGCAACCCTCCATGCATCAAATTTACTTGCTTCCTCATAATTTACAGGTTCTACAATGTTTACAATCTTTGACATTAATGCATAGTCTTTCAATTTAGAAGGTAATCGAGTATTCCTACTTGATCTCCTTGGTAGGGAACTTACCTCAAATCTGTCTATTTCAGCCTTTTCTGGGCTTGCATTATTGATTACATCTCATGTTACTTCTTCTTCTTGTTTCTGCTCCTACTCTTCATCTTCCTTACTGTTTTCTTCCATTAGCAATGGAATGTCCCAATCACTATTAGAGTCATCCTTTCCTTCTTCAATCTGTTCTAGTTCTAACATTGTAAATTCTCCAGGATTCCCAAGATTGAAAGGACCAACATGTTCGCCCTCCATAAGTCGCATAAGGCCTTCAACTAGATCAGAAACGAACTGGAAGCTTCGTGTCTGTTTCCCATTTCCATAGACTGTCAAAGGCTCCTTGCGCAAAGCCTGAGCAACAAAATTACTTGCAACCCGACCATCATCACGGCACATTCGCGGATTAAAAATTCGAGCACTCCGAACCTCAACATTTGCTCCCATAGTTAGAGTTTCGGTTGTTCTCTTACCCTCATCATCAACCTCCAACAATAAGGGTTTCACAACATCATGTTCAAACCTCAGATTGCCAAAATGATGCAAAACATTCTCCTTCCTTCCTGTGAAGAAATTGTCGACAACAATAACACTGTCGCCTCTTCTCATGAGCCTGTCAGCTCCACCCGTCACGACAACTAGCAGGGACTTTCTCTTCAAACCTAGGAGCACTTTAGCCCCTGAATTCACCATCAAACCCGAATGATACTGAGCACACTGAGAAACAGGCGTCACATAAACAACCCGATGGGGTTTGTTGGGCACAAACCTTCCATTTTCATTAACATTAGAAGCCAAAAAACCACGCTGAAGGATAAAGAGAGTCGATGCAATGGTGATTCCTATCAAAATTAACAACAACCATTGCTCCCTAAGAAAATAATCTACTGGCCTGATAATAGACCACGTCTTTTCTGGCTTAAGAGAGTACTCATCACTGTTATTCATATTGGACTGATAAATTTCTGATCCTCTGATGAATCAGTCTTCAATGAGCCACCACCGGGCAAGTCCAATCTGTTGCCACCAAACAGATCATGAACTCCAATGCGCCACCAATGGGCAAGTCCGATCTACTACCACCGAACAGATTAGGAACTCAAATACGCCTCCACCGGGCAAGTCCGATCTGCTGCCACCGAACAGATCAGGAACTCCAATACGCCACCACCGGGCAAGTTCGATCTGCTGCCACCGAGTAGATTAGGAACTTCAATGTGCCACCACCAAGCTACTCCGATCTGCTACCACCGAGCAGATCCGGAAATTCAAAGTGCTACCACCGAGCAAGGTCAATCTGCAAAAAATTGCAGATTTTCCAAAGAGAAAGAGGTTGGCGCTCCTTCGACAGCGATTAATCCTTGATTTTCCGAGCCAATAGGGCTTTCTGGCGTGCTGGCACGCTTATCACCCTCAAAACCACACCAAGTCGCGCATATGTTCCTTAAAAAAAGCGCCAACTCTTCCTTCAGCTCAAAAATGGTGCGACTGTTCGCGACGAAACCGCGCCAACACTTTCTTGCGCTCACAGATGATCAGTCATCTGAGACCTATGCTCCAGGTGTTACTGTAATCCACCTGATCCTACGAATGCTTCTGTACGCTCCACTACCACTACAATTCTGTAATCAATGATGCATCCTAAAAAATAAGGCTATCCCTACTCTGTGCTCTGATGCCAAGATAAAAATCAGATTTGAATTAAAAAGAAGGAGTTATAGCTCACAGGTGAGTACTGCACCTAGAGACTGCACTCATACAAAGAGAACTCTCTTCGTACACTCTACTTTTCATCCAATGAATGATTACATTGTTAAGTACATCACTAGAAATCAGGTAGTTGCAAACAAACTGCTAAACTCTAGGAACAAATCCTAAACTAAGGAGATACGTTACAACTTGTGTAACCATTTCTCCATTAATACAAAATAATATTAATTATTTTCAACTCTTTATAAGAAATAAAAGTCACTATGTTTGAATACTTTAAATAATTCAATAGTATGGTTGAAAAGAAAACAAGAAAGAGCATTAAAATCCTTTGATTAGATAAAGGTGGTGAGTACACTTTAGTAGCTTTTGTCAAATACTACGAGAAAAAAGGAATTATGCAACAATTTAAAATACCACATACACCTCAGCAAAACGGAGTAGCTAAGAGAAAGAATAGAACATTAGTTGAATGTGCTCATAGTATGTTAAAAGGTAAAGGAATTTCTAATAATTGTTGGGCTGAAGCCATTAATACTGTTGTATATCTAAAAAATAAAAGCCTTACCAACTATCTTGAGCACAAAACACCGTTTGAAGCATTTTATGGTTTTCTACCTATTAGTGTCAGTTAGTTCAACCTATCACCAATGATCAAATATTCTCTTACAAGGTGTTGTTAAGGTGTTAAGTAAATTTTTTGTGATTTCAATGAGTTTTCAAATAAAAATTTGGTCATTGGCTAGTGTGTCTAAGGCTATTTCGACTCTCTCAAGAATTTCATATGCCAGTCACTTTCATCAGTCAATTGATTCTACCATCGTGAAAACATCATTAACATCACTTCAATCAAATCATCATGGTCTCTATTCAGCTCAGTGTCACCATTAGGTCATTAGGGTTAAGGTCACAAAATCAGTCATTTCATGTATAAATCCGGCAAATGAGGAGTGGCAATAGGTAAATTTGCTCAATAACGCTTGATTTCAAATGTAATTTATGTTTTTATATGTAATAATGTTCCTAAGGTTCTAAAGTTACAAGAAGAGGTCCTAAGGCAACAAAACTCAAAAAGAATGTGAATTGGTGAGGTGGGCCATCCTACTTCATTAATCACTTAGACACCAAAAGAAAATTATAAAAGCACATGGAGGAGCTCATTCACACTCATTTGCACTTTTCTACCATCCTAGCGTCGATATCCCCCCTCTCCTTTGCAAAAAAATGTGATTCCATAGCCCTCACTGGAAAAAATTAACCCTCGCTGCACACAGAGAGCTCACGCTACGCACATGGACAGCATGCTGCACACAAGAGGCCTTCACTGTGAACGAGGCATAATTGTCCAAAATTTGTGTTTGACCAGCAAAATTCATTTTTCAAAGCTCGTTTTCAGTCATTTCATCCTCTAGGCTCTATAACAAGTAAGTTTGGTCATTTTCATGCCTTCCTTTGCCTCATATGTCAAGGAATTGATCAAATACTTCTTCTTCTAGGGTTTACATGATTTTCATGGTTTTGATCTTCAAATGATGAATTGATGCCTGAAACCATATATTCCTTGTCCCTCCACCTCTATTTGCAGCTAATACACCATCTCCATCCATCACAAATCCGTATCCCCTCATTTTCTATCATTTTCCTCTAAACCCTAGTCTACCCTATATGTTTCTAGGGTGGGCCTGTGTTTTGGTCTTTTCCACCCCCTCCCCTCACTCATTTCCAAAAATTCCTTCTTCCCCTATGTCAAGCAGTAAAAAGGGTCTTTTCCACCTCTATTTACCCTACATTAACTTGTTAATCTAGGAACGATTTGTTATCTCAAAGAGTGTACTAAGTTTGAGGTGGTCATTTGTCAGAGTAATGCAAGTAGTATAGTGCTCTAAATACAAGAGTAAACAGATGCTTAAAACAAGATCTACTTACAGAAAATCTCCTTAAGACTCAAATATTGCATTCAGAAAACTATAACAATTTATCAGTCAAGGGTACAGTAACAGTAACTCATCCCTCACTAAACTGATGTAATTAAAGATAACCAAGGAAAAGATCATCAATCTGGGAGCTAGACAATAGATGTCAATACTCACTACAGTCTCATATCGTTCTGCACATGAAAGCAATGATAATACAAATAACAGGAAATGGAACAACAACTAGTCTTCTAAACAAGATTGAATAGCAAAACCTTAGTCTACGAAAATAAATGCAGCAATTGTATCCTATAGGAATCAGATAACAATCTTCACTCTAAAGATAAATCAGACAGCAAACGGAAATAGAATAGCAACTAATCGGGCATGAAGTATTGAACAACAACTAGAGTCAAATATTAATGTACAATGAACCAAGATAAATAACACATGCGTCATGCTTAATATTAAGAGAAACAGTAATCTGACTTCGATACAACAGGTATCAATCTTAGTTATAAAGAGCAATGATTGTAATTCCTAATGGAACATCGATGTCAGTTGAACAACAATTGCAATTAAGTGTAAACCATAGATGAATACAGTAATACCAACTTATGAATGTTACATCATGGTTACTCTGTAATTGAACAGCAATACCATTCTGTAAGGAACAATAATTTTATATTAATGGTTAAAGGAACAGCAATGCGTTACAAGTCAGAATGAATAACACATCATTCCTGTCACAAAAAACAACATTACTCAGTTGAGCATAAACAAAATATAACAGAACCGCGATGTAAAATAGAAAAATACATCAGATTACTGAACAGAGATAATAATGAAAACCACACACGAATTAGAGATAATGGTACAGGAGAAAGTGTTCCACCAGGGCCGAGCCCTTAGCCTCCAGGGACACACCGCTTGAGATTACTCTAGAATCAAAGATGGAACGACAACCAGATTTATATTAAATCATCAAAGCAGAGTTACAGTGGATCACTTCTCAACGAGAGTCAATGATCATAATTTCAAATACAAAGGAGAATTACATAAAAATAACAACAGGTCGTCCCCTGGGCTAGCAGTGCTGCCCCTTCTTATAACAGCTGAGCGAAGATATCAATGATGCAAAAATAGTTAAGATAGTGATCCCTCAGGATCAAAGGATCCTGAGGGATTCACCAGACTGTTAATTCCCAGTTGTCCATTTGTTCTCTTGCGCCGATTTGATATCTCCTCTTCCCTTTCTGGGCTAATACGCTCCAATTTGGATCATCTTGTTTGCATGTGGTTTCCTGCCAAAGGGACAACAGTTAACTTTGTCCTGTCTTTTCCTTTGGGATGGTAATATTTCATTTTCTCCTTTTTTTGCATAAGAAAATGCTAATTATTAGTTGTTCTGCATTGCATATAAATCCCATAGATTTTGTCATAATTTCTTATTATCTACCTAGCTCATGATGCAAAGAGGTTATGAGTTTTGAAAAAAAGATGACAAAATAAACAATAATAACATACCTTCTTCAGTACTACACACACCTCCCTGCTTAGCCATTTTCACGCCCTCATGAAAACATTGTAGTTGACATGTAAGGCAGTAAGAGAGTAGGCTAGAGACGGGATCTCATGTTGTGGTCTACAGCCATGATGCCTAGCTAGGTGTTCAAAAATATGTCATGTCTGACGCTCAGGCATCTCATACAAGGCTTGGTATCCAGGTGCAGGGTGCCAAATAACTGGACCGCAGAACCTACAGCCTAACCAAGATGGCCCTTCCCTCAAAATAAGTTCACCATAGAGGCTCAAGCGATCAGCAGCTAACTTAAAGTTCTCATAATTAAATGGTTCCCTAAGTTGGATATTCGGATTAGAGGTTTGATATTCAAACATAGCAGCTACAATGGCAAGGTCCTTAATGGTAAAAAAGTATTCTATCCCTTGCCGATTGATTGCTGTATGAATGGGTCCTAATGCTTCAATCACTCCTGGAGTCCTCATGAGGTTCCTATGTTTATTCCACAACTGTAATGGATCTCTAGGCTCAGCTCTTACCCATAAGTCTAATCCATTTTCTTGTCTTTGGAAGGCATTATAGGCTTTAAGCCATTTGATTTGATTAACTCCAAATGAAATAAATGCCTGCAATTGGATATCCCCAACGAAAGGGCCTGGGTTCTGCTCTGTCTCTTGATCTAACACAAGGTTATGTAGATAGAATTCACACAATAATATTTGAACCTTTACTCCATGGTTCTTACAACAATTTATGAAATCATTAATAGTATTAATTTGTATAGGGGCTCCTGCTTTTGTCAGCTTTTATTTTCAATTGCAAGTATTGCTCCATTAAAAACAAGGCATAATTCTTAGCAGGGGCTCTACATGCTAGGATGTCAGTGTACAAAGAGCACAAGGTATCCATCTATCTGATAACTACATCTAACCTATGAGTTACCTTTGTGACTCTTTCTTCTTCCTTTCGCCATCCTTCGAAGGCTTGACTTTCGGATAAATTGACATCCCTTAGCTGCTGTTGTAATTTTTCATACTTTTCTCGAGAAACCATTTGTTCTGTAAGTTTTTCTACTGCTAGTTGAGCTTGCATCAAACCCTCTCATAGGGTTACTGTCCTCGGATCACTATCCCACATGGTAATGGTAAGCAGAAGGTCTACTTGAATCTTCTTATTGCATCATCTCGTGTTTATGGTTTGCATTCCTTCTAAGGGCTGTACCTCTATCTGAACTTCTTTGTCATAAGCCGATATATCATCTGTTTGCACTTCAAGATGGGAAATAGCTGAATGCTGTTCCTTTTGGTTTTGAACAGTAGACTGTAGTTACACAGGGTTTTGAACGACAGGCTACACTTCAACAGGGTTTTGAATGACAGGTTGGACTTCAACAGGGTTTAGAACGGTAGGCTGGACTTGAGTCCTCTGAATCTTTTTCTTGGGGTTTTTTACGGAGTGGATGCATATCTTACCCCTGAGGTCTTTTTTGCTCTCTTTCCTATTTTCAAAACCTTGATTTGTTGTTGAAGTCATGCTATCACATACAACAGTCTTTTCTGTTCTTTTCGTAATCTATTAATTTCTTCTATTTTCTTATAAAGAACAGTTATCTGTTTACTTGGGCCTGGACTGTTTTCTTGACCAATTCCCTGGTTCTCTTCTTGGGGTGCTCCTTTGTTGTTCTGATCGGGTTGCTTAGGAGTAAAAACCCTGACTGGTTCTGTTATTTCCTGGGTGACTTCTTTTTCCACCCCTTCTTCTCCATGAAATTCTTCTGGTGTAGTCTGGCTAGGAACAGATTGTTCCTCCTCTATATCTTCATCACTTTTCTCTCCAGATATACTTTCATCATGAACATAATGATTCTCTTCTTCTTCTTCCTCGTCGCACAATTCTTCAGATGCATTTTTGTCCTGAGCAGAATGCTCCTTTGGTTCTTCTTCGATATGGAGGTCTAGCGGGCTGAGAGGCTGAGCATATTCACCCATATTGGCTAGAATTTGGGCCAATTTGTCCTCTTGCAATGGATTTTGCAATGGGCTCTCTTCGTGTTGCTCTATCTCTTCCTTCGCCTGCCCAGACTGCTCAGTCTCTTCCTCTGTTTCTCCTTCCTCATTTTCCTCCATCTCTTTCTCATTCTCCTCTCCTTCCAATTGTGGGGGTTGCTCATCCCCTGAATCATCTATCTCCACTGGTTGGCTAGTATTCCCTTGGGAATTTTCCAGCCTCCCTCTGATCCATGCCAATCTGACTGATTTCCTCCATTTCAATGGTCTATTCGATGTACTGGTAGCATGTTTTCATTTTGGGGCTGGCAGAGTCAGTCCCCCATCTATCATGGCAATTAGTTCTTCCCAACTTCTCCATTGTTGAGCAAGATTGTGACTAACTATAATTCGTATCATCCCATGGTGACTTACTATCGATTCTACGTGTCGTGATTTTTTCATGCTTCGGGTAACATCATGTAGTAAAGAATTTTAAAATGCAGGAAAATTCACAAAGCATTTATGTTTTAATACGGCTAAAAGTTTAAGGTGTCGTGGTCTTACCACGTCTTTCCGGTCTTCACAGGTGATGTAGCTCTTAATGATCTTCACCAATTCTGCCCACGGCTCTCCTAATGCTACTGGTAGAACTCCCTTTCCTCTTACTGTCAGGTTCTGGCCTTCATCTTGGAAGAATTTTATGATTTTTCGTAGTCTCTCCTTCTTTAGAGTCCACACAGGCCCAGTGACTGGTAGTCCCGAGACCTCTGCAATGATGTCATCGGTGGCTGCTATGTGTCTCCCTCTCACTGCGGAGTGATATTCTTGCAACTTCTGCAATAATTCTATTGCTACGGTCTCGTTGGATTCCTGTAAACGACTAAGATAAACTAGTCATCCTGCCCACAGGTGTCCATAACCTTGACAGAGTTGTTTGTTTCACCCATGGAACCATGATCCTTTGTGTATGCTTAGGAAGTGCTGTGCAATGTCAAAATGGAGGTCGTTATGCTGGCCTGGTAACCAGTTAAACCATAATGCCATTCACCAGGAAGGAGTGAAAGGTGGGCAAGCCAGCTTTTGATGAGACCTCTTGTTCCAAGGACACTTTACTTTTTTTTGATGTGCCTCTTGGATCATATCCCTGGTGTGGTGGCCATAGTGGGAATGCCACTTCACTTTCTTCCTTATGATCATGGTAGGCTGGCTCTTGATGAGACCCCCTATCCTTCATTTGACAACCCATATTAGCAAATCATATAAACATTTTCTCTTTTTTCTCTTTTATAAAGTACTTTCCTATTTATACACAAAGGGTGGTTGAGCACTCCTTAAGAGTAGGAATGGTGGAAGAAGTCTTAACATCTCAATAGAAAAATATACCCTTTGTTCTTATTCCTTAATAATGATGAAAGAAGTTTATGGGAATTTAAAAAGAACCACCATGATAAAGATAACCAATCATACCAGTATTAGTAGAATAATGACAACAAAGCGATGAATAATTGTGTCCTTTCCTCTTTCCTCCTATCAATGCAAAGCAATTTCCTGTAAAAATAGCGATTTTATGTAATTTACTGATTTCAGTGTGCTCTAGTTTTGTACCCATTGCATAAGTGTATAGTTGTGCTCCAAATCACAAGAAAAAAACTTGAAACTATTGTATATTGAGAGGGATAGCAGTTGTCTTTTGATTCGAACAGCAAGGAGAAGAAGCATAAGTAAAAGGAATACGAAAATGTTGTCGTTTCAAAGAGGAACAGTAAAAAAAACAAGCATTGTTTCTTTAGAAAAGGAACAATAGAAAATAAAAGTGTTGTTTCTTCAGGAAAAAAAAGAATAGCAGAAAAATGCAAGTGTTGTTCCTTTGGAAAAGGAACAACAGAAAATATAAGTGATGTTCCTTCGGGAGAAAGGAACAGCAGAAACCGAAAGTGTTGTTCCATTGGAAAAGGAACAGTAGTAAGAAAACAAAAGTGTTGTTCCTTCGGAAAAGGAATAGCAAAACGAAAGTGGAAAAGGAACAACCAAAACAAAAGTGTTGTTCCTTTGGAAAAAGGAATAGTAGAAAAACAAAAGTGTTGTTCCTTTGGAAAAGGAACAGCAAAATGAAAGTGTTGTTCCTTTAGAAAAGGAACAGCAGAAAAACAAAAGTGTTGTTCCTTCGGAAAAGGAACAGCAAAACGAAAGTGTTGTTCCTTCAGAAAAGGAACAACAGAAAAACAAGAGTGCACACAAGTGTTGTTCCTTCAGAAAAGGAACAGCAAAAACGACAGTGTTGTTCCTTCGAAAAAAGGAACAGCAGAAAAATGCAAGTGCTGTTCCTTTGGGAAAAGGAACAACAAAAACGATGGAACTGTTGAGCCTACAAAAAGGAACAAAAAAATGCAGAGGTGTTGTTCCTTGAAAAAGGAATAGCAAGGTGGTGAGAATGTTGTTTCTTCCTAAAAGGAATAGTAAAGTGAAAATGAAAAAAAAATATCTACAAAGAATAATTTATGCTAACAAAACAAAGGAATTATGTACAGAATGTAAGAACAGTTGAATCACTTAATGAACCAGAGGTGAGGAAGATTTCTCTTCCTCCTCCAAATTTGCATTTCAGAGTCTTCGCGGAGTTGACGGTAGAAGGATTCCCGAGTAAGTGGTCTGCAATATAGTCGAACTCGATGGCTATTTGCCTTGAAGGTATGTCCAAATCCGTCAATGGTGATTAGAGTAAGGGTGCAATTATCATGTACCTTCTGGATTTCGTATGGCCCCAGCCAATGAGTCTGAAGCTTCCCGGGAAAATCTTGAAACCTAGAATCATATAGGAGTGCCCAATCTCCTTCGTGGAAGAGTTTCTTTTTAATGAGAGTATCATGCCATTTAGCTCGCTGCTGTTGGATCAATGTAGTGTGTTGAAGGGCAAAGAACCTGATTTCATCTAGCTCATTGATCTGCTGTAATCTATTAATCTATGCTTCGTTTAGATCTAGACCGACTTCTTGTGTTGTTTGCAATGTTTGTATCTCGAATTCTATCAGGAAGATGGGTTCCTTTCCAAATACCAGTTGGTATGGAGAATAGCCGGTAGTGCTTCTCCATGTTGTTCTGTAAGCCCACAAGGCTTATAGTAATCTCTCAGCCCAATCGTGTCTATGTGATGCAATGTTTTTTGTTAGCATTTCTTCTATTATTGTATTGCTACTTTCTACTTGACCATTTTCCTGTGGGTGGTATGGAGTAGTAATTTTATGCTGGATATGATAGTTTTTTAGTGTTGCAGCAATCTTGTTACCAGCAAACTATGGTCCACCATCTGTAATTATATCTCTTGGAAGCCCATATCGCACAAATATATGGAACAAGAACTGTATGACAGAATCCTCTGTAGCTCTCGGCAATGCCTCTGCTTCAACCCATTTGGTGACATATTTTGTTGCTACCAAAATATATGTTTTCTGGTTCGAGGATGGGTTAATTGGACCAAAAAAATCAAGGGCCCATTGCTCGAATGATACAATAACTAGCTGTGGATTTAGGGGCATTTCGTCGGACTGTCCAACGCATCCTGCTCTTTGGCAGCTGTCACAAGCTTGAGCGAACTTCTTTTCATCTTTGAAGATCGTGGGCCAATAATACCTTGTTTACATCACCTTGTGACCAATTCTTTGATCGGATAAATGTCTGCCACATGGTCCATCGTGACAAGCTTTTAAAATGTCAAAAATTTCATCTTCGCAGACACATCTCCTGATGTGCATATCTGCCCCTGTATGAAACAGGTAGCCCCCAATCCAAGAAAATCGAGTACTTCACTGGACAATCTGTTTTCATTCATTGGGGATCAGATGTTTCGGTAATTTGCCTACTACTAAATAATTTGCAACATTAGCATAACAACGTGTTTTAACATTGATAGCAAGCAAATGCTCATCTGGAAATTGATCTTCAACTGTTGTTGCATCCATTGGTTTTGGCATTCGCGAGAGAAAGTCAGCTACAGGATTTTCTTTTCCAGGTCAATCCTTGATTGTGATATCGAATTCCTACAATAAAATCAACCATATGGTTATTCTACCATTTGTGATTGGTTTATTTGCTAAGTATTTTATGGCAGAGTGATCTGTATACAAGATAACAGGATATCCAGTAATATAATGCCTGAATTTATTGACAGCATGTATTACAGCTAAAAATTCCTTTTCAGTAACGGTATAATTCAATTCAGCAGGAGATAAATTCTTGCTAATATAATAAATTGCATATGGCTTTTTATCTTCTTCCTGCCCAAGGACTACTCCAATAGCTGTATCTGAAGCATTTGATGAAATTTGAAATGGCAGGTCCCAATTTGGAGCTCTAAGGATTGGGGTTGTTGACACAAGCTTTTTCAGATCCTGGAAAGCACGGTCGCATTTTTCTGTCCAAAGAAAGTCAACATTGCCTGTCAGTGCATATAGAGGTGCAGCAATATGAGAAAAATGTTCTATAAATCTTCTATAATAACCATAAAATACAAGAAAATTGTGTACCTTTGTCTGAGTGGTAGGAGCGGGAATTAGCAAAATTATTTGAATTTTGGCTGGGTCTACCTATATGCCAGCTGCTAAGATATAATGTCCTAAAATAAGTCCTTCCGTCATCATCATATAGCATTTTTCATGGCTCAAACAGAGCCTGGTGGCAATGCAGCACTGGAGCACTTTTTCTAGTGTGTCCAATGTTGGGTCAAAATCATCTTCGTATGGTGTAAAATCATCCATGTATACTTCGAGCCCTTCATTTATTAACTTTGAAAAGATGCTAAGAATAGCCCTTTGAAATGTGGCAGGGGCATTGCATAGGCCAAAAGGTAAAACTCTGTAGGCAAATGGTCCCCAAGGACAAGTAAAAGTAGTTTTGTCTTGGTCTTTAGGGGCAATCTGAATCTGATTGTATCCACTGAAGCCATCTAAGAAAGAAAAGAATTTGTTTCCTGCCAAAGTGTCTAATACTTGGTCAATGAATGGAAGGGGAAAGTGGTCTTTTTGTGTTGTTTTATTTAGCTCTCTATAATCTACACAAATCCTCCACTTTCCATTCTTCTTTGGCACCAAAACAAGTGGAGAGACCCATTTACTATCGGAGATAAGATAGATGAAGTTCACATCTAAAAGTTTTTGAAGTTCATCTTTTACAATGTCTTTTAGATGAGGGTTAAGTCTCCTTTGGGGTTGGCGAACAGGTCTCACATCTTTCTCTATGTAAATGTGGTGTGTACATAATTGGGGATCAATTCCTTTCATGTCAGGATAGTCCCATGCAAATGCTTCTTTGTATTTCCTTAGTAGTTGGATGAGCTTCTCTTCTTGTTCGGAAGTCAGGTTGGCATTAATGTTTAAAGTATTTCCTGGCTCAATTTCTACAATTTTGCTATTTGAGACAGAGGTAGTAGGTATTGTTTGATCATGAGTATCTTTAAGAGGATCTTCTTCTAATTCATTATCAAATGCTGCTTCTATCATGTGACATTGTATGTGGGATCTGGATTCAACTTGGCTAATAAAATTGTTAATGGCATCATCTTCTATTTGGTCTTTGAAATCGAGGGCCTCTTCTATGGTTAATGGAGATCTAATATTTTTGGTAAGGTATGATACATGATGTTTGTTAGTTTTTATTATTGTGACACTTGGCTGGGCTGGAGGATATAAAGCTAGATTCTTGATATTAGCTCCCCTAGTTATGGTCATACTACCTTGTCGGCAGCCAATATAAGCATTAGTAGTTGCAAGACAAGGTCTACCTAAAATCAATGGATGTCCATCAAGTGGGTTTTTGGGGTTTATTATTAGAAAATCGGCAAGATACTCCCAGGAATCAACAGATATCATGACATCGTGTAGTGTTCCCTCTGGCCTAACCACGGATCGGTTAGCTAGTTCTAATAAAGTGGAAGTCGGTTCTACTGGAAGTTGGTTAAGATATTAATTACAGCTCCTAGATCAACTAAGGCATTTGAGAAGGTTTGTCCATTGATTTGTATGGTTACTATTGGATTTCCTGGGTCTTCATATTTAATGGGTGTTTCTCTTCCTGATAATAGGTCGGATAAGGTACCAACTACTTGGAATTTTGGGTTATTTGTTATTTTCCTCCTTGGTTTTTTTATACATAGCTCTTTGATGGTCTTTGCATATATTGGGATGTCTTGAATGGCTTGGAGGAGTGGGATTTTTATGTACATAATTTTTAGTTCTCCCAGAATGTCAAAATCAGGATGTTGTATAGGTCGAGGTATAATTAATCGTTCCGGGAATGGGGAAGAAGATGTGGTTGCTTGATCATGAACTTGTGGTCTGGTCACATCCTCTTCTTGTGGCGGTTGTTCTATAGGTAACTAATTTTCAACTTCAGCGGTTTTATCTCCCTTTGTTTCAATGATGTGCCCCGATCTTAATTGAAGGTCATTACACTCCCTTAGATTAGTTCCTATCTCCGGTGTTTCAATTATTTGAATAGATTGGACAGATCTGAATAACTGGTCTGTTGTTCAAATTAGGGTTGGGTTGGGCTGGGAGTTGCTGTCTTAAGTTAGACTGGGGGTTTTGTTGTAATGCTGGCAGTGTAAGTTGAGGGAGAGGAATGGTTCCTACTGGATGATTCATCAGTCCTTGCCAGTTTGTTTGCCAGGCTTGATTCTGTGAAGTAGGATGGGACCATTGTGCTGCATATACATTGTTTTGCCAATATGGTGGAGTATAGGGAAAATTTGGCCAACTGGGTTGAATTGTTTGGTTTGGCCATGGTGATGATGAAGGAAATGGTTGATGTGACCAATTTGAGAAGGGAGGTTGATTTGGCCACATTCTATTATATTGTTGAACATGATAATGTGGAGGCTGAAAAGAAGAAGCTGGATCTCGGAACATACCTGATTATCGCAGCTACCATTGACGGCGATGATTGAGTAGGTACACCAGTTCTGGCTCTTCTTCTACTTCCTTGTATACTGCTTTCAATCCAGGAATTGAGGGACAACTCTCTGTAGAGTGGTCTTTTGTACAAATGGCGCAAACTTGAACTGCATCTAATGGACACTCCTTGTGGCTGTGTTTCTTTCTACATCTAGGACAGAAGATTGCCAAATTCTATTCTGCCTCTACTTTCTTTTGTTTAGCCTGCATAATATCAAGTTGTGTTGTCAGTGTCCCCAATATGTCATTTTTAAAATTTTCTAATAGATTTCCAATTTCTGCGTGAGTTACTCCCTCTACAGAGATCTTGTTGTCCCTTATAAACTTGTCATGTTTCGTTGGTTTTAGTCTTGTGCCGCCTCTCGAGCTCCTGATACATAAATTAATAATGTCAACAAAATTTTCCTGATAAATATCTCCTTTTCCCATAATATTTAGTGTTTCAATCCATTGTTCCTTCATTCCCCTAATTAATGTTGTTTTTAATACATTATCAGGTAAGGGTAATGATGCATAAGGATATCTTTAAAGATTATACTAGAAACGATCAACATATTCTTCTAATGTTTCATTTGGTATAGCTACCATCTGAAGTATTTCATCTTTTAACTCTCTAGACCTGTAATAATCCTGATATTTTTTTAGGAAAGAATCTTTCATTTGATCCCAGTTATTTATAACACCACCACCCAACCCCATAAACCATCTTAAAGTAGTCCCTTTTAATGTAGAGGGAAATAATTTTAGTTTCTGGGGATCGGTGGTATAGTCATATCCTCTACACAGCACATCAAATTCAAATAAGAATGCATCTGGATCTTCTAATGTAAGGCCATGGAATGTAGCGATATGCTGGAGAGGAATTGCTTTCATAGGTGCATTAGCTACAGTATCCACAATGGGGTATTGCAGTGTAGAGGTTTGGGTGTTTGGCTGGTTCTGGGCCATTTGGTCAAATATATGCCAATAGCCTTCTGGGATATCTAGGAGGGTATTCCTAGGTTGTCGAGGGGGAATGGCTCTAACAAGAATGGCCTTAACAACACTTCCTTTATCTGGGATGATGAGGGTGCCTAACGTCTGGGGGGGATTCTGGTTCTTGAGTTTCCTCAACTTCGTTATAAATGATTTTTGCAGCGCTTCCCTTATCTAGGCTACTTAATGGCTGAATTATCCCAAGAGGAGATCTTGGTTCATCAGTTTCCCTGGTTTCTCCTCTTTCTTCACAGAGGTTGCTAAGGTCCCCATCTTGCAATGATTTTGGGCTAGAATTTTCAATTTCTTGAAAATCTTGCTCTTCTGTTTGACTATGGACCTCAGCAAAGGCTACAGATGGTCATCCTGTGGCCTAAAGGGAACTAGTAGGCTGTCTAGAAGTAACTTTTCTAGGTCCTACTGAAGGCTGAGATTCTAGTTTATTAAGGATTTTGTCTATAAAGGTCAATCAACCAAGGGTCACTGGCCCCTTAGCTTTGTCAGGCTTGGGTAGAGGTTTAGGATTCTTTTCAGGCTATTTCTGCATAGTCATGCACACAAATCAACTGCTAATTTCTACCCAAAGAAAACAACAACAAATCTACAGGAAAGTGGCCAGGGAGCAGGGCTATTACATGCTCCATACGCAGGTTCTTGCCTTTCATTTTTAAAACCCAATTCTCTCCTCGTAGGTTCTTACACTACTCTGGAAAAGTAACAAATGGCTACACTCTTCCCCGGCAATGGCACCAAAATGTCGAGCAATAAAAAGGGTCTTTTTCACCTCTATTTATCCTACATTAACTTGTCAATCCAAGAACGATTTTTTATCACAAAGAGTGTACTCAGTTTGAGGTGGTCATTTGTCAGAGTAATGCTAGTAGTATAGGGCTCTAAATACAAGATTAAACAGATGCTTAAAATAAGATCTACTTACGGTAACACTCAAATCATGCATTCAGAAAACTATAGCAATTTATCGGTCAAGGGTACAATAACAGTAACTCATCCCTCAATAAAATGATGTAATTAAATATAACCAAGGAAAAGATCATCAATCTGGGAGCTATACAAGAGATGTCAATACTCACTACAGTCTCAGATCGTTCTGCACACCAAAGAAATGATAATACAAATAATAGGAAATGGAACAGCAACTAGTCTTCTAAACAAGATTGAACATCAAAACCTTAGTCTACGGAAATAAATGCAGCAATTGTATCCTATAGGAATCAGATAACAATCTTCACTCTAAAGATAAATTGGACAGCAAACGGAAATAGAACGACAACTAATCGGGCATGAAGTATAGAAAAACAACTAGAGTCAAATATCAATGTGTTGGCATTATGACATAGGTTTAGCACTATGACACAGGTGTTGTCCTTGATGGCAACTCACTTAGATGAAAGATCATAGTTTAGGCTCTCAAAATGAAGGGAAAAGCTATATATGAAGGTTCCTCTTAACCAAGTTGCATATACATGCAGGATCGACGTTCAAAAGGCGCGTATACGTATGCATGCACTTTCATGCAAGGAAAAGTGCGTACATGTGGGAAAACTTATTTTTGGTCCATGGTATTTAGTCCTTGGTATTTGGACCATGGTATCTCATCCAAAGTGTTGAACCCAGGTATTGGGTCCATGGTATTGATTCTTTATGGTTTTGGACCATGGTATTGAGTAAGGCCTAAGACTATAAAAGGGAAGGAGATCTTTACATAAAGGCATTCACTTAAGCATTGAATATCTGATGAAGAGTAAGATCTAGAATTGGGTTATGGTGCATAGATGGATCTGAACCAAGGAGGAACCTGAGTGCTAGAAGAAGGATAAGTTCTATTGTTGGATCAAGATCTTAAGGCTTGAATAGTAGTATCTTTGTTATGAAACCATCTCAAGAAAAGATAGAAAAGATAGATCAACACCTTAGAATTCAGCATCTTCGAGGGGGCAACCTCCTTTACATTACATAAATGAACAATTGTTGGATGATTCAAATGTAAAAACCTCCTTTCTATATATAGGAGTCTAAGGAGTCACAATATAATCCAGTCGACCTAACAATAATAATATAAAGCCACAAAAATAACAATAGAGGGATTCTATGGGGCACAGAAATAACAATATGGGGGTAATAGGGGCACAACAATATAAATAAGGGGTATAACTACAATAGTAATGGGGTAATCACTAGTATTATAGGGACCCAACATGCCCCTCTCCTTCAAAAAAGTGTTGTCCTCAACGCTTGAGTAGTTCTAGATACTTCTGCATAAAATTCTCATCCTCCCATGTGGAATCTTCAGCGGATAAGTTCTTCCACTTGATAAGATACTCTGAAATTGATCGATTTCGTAGCTGTCGAGTTCTTGTTTCTGTGACTGCTTCTGGTTCCAATATAATTTTTCCTTCCTCATCAAGTTCTGGCAATATTGTTTGAACTGGGAGCTTGTCGCCTATAACCTTCTTTAAACATGAAACATGGAAAACTGGGTGCAATCGAGAAGCTGCAGGAAGCTCCAATTTGTATGCCATAGTACCAATCTTTTGCAACACCTTGTATGGACCATAATACTTTGGTGATAATTTATTATCCTTCTTAGCTTGCTTTAGGGACATTTGCTTATATGGTTGTAGCCGTAGGAATACCCAATCACCTACATCAAAACTTCTTTCACTGCGATGTTGATCTGCCTGTTGTTTCATTCTATTTTGTGCCAACACGAGGTTATCCTTTAAGAGTTGGAGGACTTGTTGTTGATGTTCGATGTGATGTTCCACTGCCTGAACCTTAGAATTTTCTCTTAAATATGATGTGATGGATGGTGGTTGATACCCATAAAGTGCCATAAATGGGGTCATTTTTGTTGCTGTATGGAAGGAAGTGTTATACCACCATTCAGCCAGAGGCAACCATTTGACCCATTGTGTCTGTTTATCAGATACAAAGCAACGAAGATATCCTTCCAAACATTTGTTTACTATCTCAGTTTGCCCATCAGATTGAGGATGATAAGATGAGCTATGAGCTAACTGAGTACCAAGACAAGAAAATAATTGTGTCCAAAAATTTCCAGTGAAAATGGGATCTCTGTCACTTACAATAATCTTTGGGTTTCCATGTAGCTTTTGAATTGTTTCCATAAATGCAGTAGAAACTGTACTGGCTTTAAATGGATGTGATAATGCACAAAAGTGTGCATACTTGGTAAGTCTGTCAACTACCACCATGATGACACTTTTTCCCTCAGACTTGGGTAAACCTGTGATAAAATCCATTGAAACCTCCTCCCAACGTTGGCTTGGAATGGATAAAGGTTGTAATAGACCCGGTGTCTTAATTGTTTCAACTTTATTTTGTTGGCAAACCAAACATTCCGCCACAAACTTTTGAATATCTGATTTAAGGCCATCCCAAAAAAATTCCTTCTTAACCCTGTGGTAAGTTTTTAAAAATCCTGAGTGCCCTCCTAAGGGAGAAGTGTGCAATTCCATAAGAATCTTTTGTTTTAGCTGGGAATTCTTACAGAGGTATAAGCGATCTTTGTACCATAACGAATCATTTTGCCAGCTAAATGTATCAGACGTACTGGAATCTTGTTGTAGCTTTCGAATAAGTGCCCAAACTTCTTCGTCATTCTTCCATTCCTCCCTTGCTTCATTTATCCAATCTGGTTGGATAATAGAAATGGCGCACAACAATGCTTCCACATCCTCATCCTTTCTTGAGAGTGCATCTGCCACCACATTTTGCTTCCCTTTTTTGTAGATGATTTCAAAGTCATAACCCAACATCTTTGTGACCCACTTTTGTTTCTCTTCAGAGGATAATCTTTGTTCTAAAAAGTATTTAAGGCTATCATGATCCGTTTTTACCTTGAAGTGTCTTCCCATTAGGTAGGGTCGCCATTTCTTAAGTGCATGGAGTATTGCCAACATTTCCTTCTCATAAATAGCTTTGCTTAAAAACTTTCCCTTGATTGGACGACTTTCAAAAGCAATGGGTCTTTCATCTTGCATTAGAACAGCACCAATTCCATTTCCTGAAGCATCACATTCCACAATAAAGGTTTTTGTGAAGTCCGATGTAGCTAAGACCGGTGCTTGGCACATTGCCTCTTTAAGATGTTCAAAGGCCTTTGTTGCTTCTGGAGTCCATGAAAATGCATCTTTCTTCAATAATGTTGTTAGAGGTGCTGCTATTCTCCCATAATTCTTAACAAACTTGCGATAATACCCTGTCAACCCAAGAAATCCTCGCAGATGCTTTATGGATGTGGGGATTTTCCATTCCTTAATGGCTTTAATTTTGCTAGGGTCTACCTTAACTCCTTCATGAGATACAATATGACCCAAATATTCCACCTCCTGGACTCCAAAGAAACATTTGGATCTTTTTGCATATAATTGTTTCTCCTCCAATAGTTGTAGCACCCTGTCAACATGTTCAACATGATCCTTCCAAGACTTGCTGTAGATTAGTATATCATCAAAAAATACTAACACAAATTTTCTAAGGAATGGTTTGAAAATTGAATTCATCAAACCTTGAAATGTTGAAGGTGCATTGGTAAGGCCAAAAGGCATGACCAAAAATTCATAATGACCCTCATGAGTTCTAAATGTTGTTTTCGGAATGTCTTCAATCTTCATTCTGATTTGATGATATCCCGAACGAAGATCCAACTTGGTGAAGTAAATTGATCCATGCAATTCATCCAGTAATTCATCAATGACAGGAATGGGGAACTTATCTTTAATAGTGAGCTTGTTGAGCTCCCTATAATCCGGACACATGCGCCATGATCCATCCTTCTTGTGCACCAATACTACTGGAGCAGAGAAAGAACTTTGACTCGGTTGAATTATACCAGCCTCTAGCATTTCTGCAACCATACGTTCAATTTCACTTTTTTGGACATAGGGATATCTGTACGGCCTGATGTTTGGAGGAACACTTCCTGGAATCAGATGAATAGCATGATCATGATCACGCATAGGTGGGAGACCTTTGGGAGTCTCAAATACCTTGGAATGATTGTCCAGGACTTTTTGGAGATCTGGAGAAATAGATGATTCCGATGTGGAAACATCTAGCGAACATAATTGTGCAATTACACCTCTTTGCTCCTTTTTTAGAAGCTTTGTCATACCATTAGAGCTGATTATCTTTCCTGGTTTCCCTGCAATACCCCTTAATTCAACTTCCTTTCCTTCCATAGAAAATTTGATGAAAAGTTCTTGAAAATTAAAAGCTATTGTACCCAAGGATTGTAGCCATTGGACTCCTAGTACAACATCAGCACCTCCCATTGGAATGGAAAGCATTGGGCTAGTCAATACATATTCTCCCATGGATAGCTTGATATTATGGCACTTTCCAGAGCAATTTATTGTTCCTCCATTTGCAATCATCACTTGACACTCTGGTGCTGGATATAGGAAGCAATTCAATTCTTTTGCTACCCTACAATGAATAAAATTGTGGGTGCTTCCTGAATCAATCAACACTATTACCTTTTTCTTCTTGATTTGTCCTTCTATCTTGATGGTTTGAGGAGTGGTAATTCCCGCCAATGCATTACAAGATATGGTCGGATTTAATTTTTCTTCATCTAGGCTTT
This sequence comes from Pinus tabuliformis, assembly GCA_031772625.1. Taxonomy (NCBI): domain Eukaryota; kingdom Viridiplantae; phylum Streptophyta; class Pinopsida; order Pinales; family Pinaceae; genus Pinus; species Pinus tabuliformis. The sequence continues at coordinate 85,159,430 of CM062805.1, read as the reverse complement.
GTTCCTAGAGTATATCCTCTTCTTTTGACCTTTCTTGCTCCTTTTCTTCTTCCTCTTCACAATCTATGTAGAATAATTTCTTCTCAGCACACTTATGACCTTTAGTGTATTTGCTATCACAACTGTAACAAAGCCCTTTTGCTCTTTTTTCTTCCAATTGTTGTGGTGTCAACCTTATAGGTTGTGGAAGACTAGGGGCAACAACACTTCCATCTTTATAGTTGTGAGTGGTATGCTTCCTGGTTGCCATAATTTTGCTTTCCATTTTTCTTGCTAACCTGAATGCCTTCTCTAATGAATCAGGTTCCCAAAGGAAAACATCATGTTGGATATTATCCTTTAAAGACCCTATGAACACATCAATCCTATGCTCCTCTGGAATATCTTTTACCCTTATGTTCAATTTTTGGAACTCCTCAATGTGCTCCATTACTGAACCCTTTTGTTTGAGACTTATCAATTGGCTAAAAAAAGTGTTGCTTTTTGTATCCTCATAATGTGCTATCAATTCTTCCGTAAAAATTGCCCAAGTGATAAATTGTTTACGAGAGCAAAGCCATTGATACCATACAAACTGATTTGGTTCCAAATATACAGTTGCCATACGTACCTTTTGTGTGTTTTGCACATTATTGAGATCGAAGAATTGCTCCATCTGTAATATCCATGTGGCAGGATCCTTGCCATCAAACTTCCTCATATCGATTTTTGGAATATGGTGAGTCTTCGATCCAACATTAGCATCTATGGAATCATGATTAACATTTCTTTTATTCTCATCATGAGTTTCCTTTAGTACCCTTTCATCCTTAGTGCCCATTTCTTGTAGCAACTTATTCATATTTATCTTCAATTAGTCCATGTCTGTCTTCAAATCTGTCTTCAAATCTGCCATGTCTCTCTTCATATCTTTGTTCGAATCATCCATCTTAGCTTCCATGCCCTTTATCTTAGATTCCACGCCATTTATCTTAGCTTCTGTTAGCTTTTGTGAGTGTGACATTTGTTGCACTTGTTCTTGTAATTTTGATATATCATGTAGCATTTCTTCCTCTTCTTCATGAGTCATGCTAGAGCTTTCAGGTTCCTTACTAGGTGTTTGCATTTTCTTTCCTCAGGGCATCAGTTACCGATAATAATGCTTTACTATGCCCTTTGAATTCCTTCAAACCAAGCTTATGCAAAAATTTAAAAAAAAAACTACACACCTTTTTTCACTTTGTAGAAGCCTGATATTGAATCTGATGTATCTCTGTAATTTCGGATCATTCAGTTCTGAAATTTTGACCTGTAGTAGCCTTCTGAGTCCTCTTTCCAATGCCACAAGTCTGACCCAAATTGGTTTCTCCAAGGAAGAGTTATGCGAAATCTCCCACAGTGACTTTCTTATAGACTAGTTCAGTAGAGAAAAGTTGTACGACGTGCCACGAGTCATAGTTTCGACCTATGGATCTAAAAAATGCATACAAGAAACTACAGTCCGTCCTCTTTCTGTAACTTCTTACAAAATTTCAATCCAATCCTCAGAGAGAAAGTTATGACGATTTTCCCCAGGTCACCTGTTTTGAATGTAATACAGGAGTCTACAAAAAGACCAACTTCCTCAGATCATATCTCCGAAAATATCGTGCGAAAAGCTCTGAAATTCAGACCCAAGGTTCAGCGTGATTTCTTCTCAAATGGGTTGTTTTTGCAACTTCTGAAACATCACAGAAAAAAAGTTATAGCGAAAATTCCACGATGACCTGTTTGGAGCAGCGAAACCCTAGAATCCAAAGCTCTGATACCAAATGTTATGAAACCAGCTCAAGAAAAGATAGAAAAGTTAGATCAACGCCTTAGAATTCAGCCTCTTCGAGGGGGCAACCTCCTTTACATTACATAAATGAACGATTCTTGGATGATTCAAATGACAAAACATCCTTTCTATATATAGGAGTCTAAGGAGTCACAATATAATCCAGCCGACCTAACAATAATAATATAAAGCAACAAAAATAACAACAGAGGGATTCTATGGGGTACAGAAATAACAATATGGGGGTTATAGGGGCACAACAATATAAATAAGGGGTATAACTACAATAGTAATGGGGTAATCACTAGTATTATAAGGACCCAACAATCTTTGTGTGATTTTGACCTGTTATATTTGGTGCATGACTTGATCTATAAATCTGATAATCTGGGTATAACGGATGTCTAAATAAGTGAAAAGGGTAAATTATCTTTTGTAGATCGGTACGTAGGTTTGGCACAGCAGAGGTGCGTATACACGCTGGTTCACAAAGTCAAATCTGTGTATACGATTGTTGGCCTTAATACAGAAGCATATGCACACTGGTTATACATATTGAAGTAGCATATGTCTCATGAAATATGTTTTAGCTACTTCTATTTATTGCTGCAAGTTCTGGGTTCAGGATTGGTTTCTGGTTACTGTTAATGTATTTTGGTTACATCATTTAGAAAAGTAATTGGTTGGTTCAGTTTTGATAGAAGCAAAGGAGATTGGTTGATGCAGATGTATTTGATGTTTGATTATTGTATTTGATGGATCCAGTCTAAAAATTTATGGAATGTGGTCCCTGGAAGAAAAGAGAAGGTTGTAGCCTTTTGTAGGTCAGCACCTGTGTACTAGTACATCCACTAGTACAAGAGCTAAGGGGGTTGTAGCTCCTTTCCAGGAGAAGCTAGAGAATGAGAGAAGGTTGTAGCCTTCTGCAGGTAGAAGCCTGTGTACTAGTATAAGACTACACCAGTATAGAAACATTGTAAAAAGAAAATCAGTGGTATAGCCTTATATGCAGAAGTACAAGAAAATCAGTGGTACATCAACAGTGGATGCTCGAAACATATAACAGGTGATAAAGAAAAACTTCAGTCATATAGTGCCTTAGAAAAGGAAAGGGAGGTCTCATTTGCAAATGACACCCCTGCACTGATAAAAGGTAAAGGTTCTGTTCTTTTGAAACAGAAGGTCAAAGCTGAAAATGTTATGTATGTTGATGGCTTAAAGCATAATCTATTGAGTGTCAGTCAAATATGTGATCAAGGAAATGAGGTAATATTTCGATCAAATGGATGTATTTTTCGTGAGATTGATACAGGAGAAACGGTGATCAAAGGCATAAGAACTCCAAATAATTTATACATACTCAAGGAAGGACAACAACAATGCTATCTAAGCAAGAATGATGAACACTGGCTATGGCATAGAAGATTGGGGCATCTAAGCTTCTCTTAGATAAGGAAAGCATGCAAATATCAAGCAGTTCGTGATCTCCCTGACATCAGAATTCTAGACAATACAATATGAAAATCTTGTCAATTTGGTAAGAAAATAAGAACAAACTTCCCTGAGAAGGAAGGATCAGCAAGTAAGCCACTTGAACTTGTCCATACATATGTATGTGGTCAATCCAGGAAAAGGTCACCTCGAGGAGAAGAATACTTCATATTGTTCATTGACAATTTTTTTAGGATGTGTTGGATAGGACTTCTGAAGCATAAAGACGAAGCTTTCGAAAAGTTCAAAGAATTCAAAGCCTTGGTTGAAAACAAATCAGATCGAAAAATCAAATGCCTCAGGTCTGATCGAGGAGGGGGATTTACCTCAGATGAATTTTTCGATTTTTGTGAAGAACATGGAATAAGAAGGGAATTCTCTACTCTAAGGACCCCTAAGCAAAATGGAGTAGTAGAAAGGATGAACAAAATGGTTCAACAAATGGCTCGTGCTATGCTTGATGAGTCTAGAACTCTTGCAACCTTTTCTGGTGAAGCTGCATTTGCTACCGCAACTATTCTCAACAAGAAAAATGTCCAGGTGAACAACACTCAAACTCCTCATGAACTCTGGTATGGTAAGACTCCTACAGTAAAATACTTCAAAATTTTTGGAAGCAAATGTTACATCAAAAGGACTGATGAAAACCTTGGCAAGTTTGAACCTAGAGCAGATGAAGGCATTCTCCTTGGTTACTCTCCCCAAAGCAAAGGATATAAGTGTTACAATAAAAGACTTAGAAAAATTGTTGAAATTATTGATGTAGTGGTTGATGAAGAAGGAAACATTCCAAGGGAGGTAAAATCCGAAGATTTCGAAGATAATGAGGACTATCCTTCAACATCAAATCAGACTAATGATGAAGAAGAAACCTATGAGGCACCAAAAGAACAGATGAGGGTAGAAGAAAAGACTCCATCTAGGTACGTCCAGAAGAATAATCCAGAAACTCAAATTTTGGGGTAGAAAGAGGCAGGTGTTCAAACAAGAAGAACTATTTCAGAAGCTTCAAGCTATCTAGCATTGCTCTCCTCCACTAAACCTCGAAATGTAAGTGAAGCATGCAAAGATGAATGCTGGGTCAAGGCCATGAATGAAGAACTTGTGCAGATTGAAAAGAATAACACTTGGGAGTTGGTTCCTAGACCAAATGTTAAGAATGTCATAGGGAAAAAAAGGATATTCAAAAACAAGCTGAATGAGAATGGAGATGTTATTAGAAACAAGTCCAGACTTGTTTGTAAAGGGTATGCTCAACAAAAAGGTATAGACTTTGAAGAGACTTTTGCACCAGTTGCTAGACTTGAAGCGATAAGAATGTTTCTTAGTCTTTCTAGCTTTCAGAAGTTCAAAGTATATCAAATGGACGTAAAATCTGCCTTTTTGAATGTAGACTTCGAAGAAGAAGTGTATTGAGCAACGAGATGAGTTTATCCTTGGAAATGATCCAAAACTTGTATGTAGACTCAAAAAGGCTCTCTATGGCCTTAAACAGGCTCCAAGGGCTTAGTATTATCGTTTGGATAAGTACCTCCATCAACAAGGTTTTACAAAAGGATCAACAGATAGCAATCTATATATAAAAATTGACAATGATAAGTTGCTAATACTTGTTGTGTATGTTGATGATATCATCTTTGGTAGAAATGAAGAAGACATGAGTCAAAACTTTGCCTTGGTGATGCAAAAAGAATTTGCAATGTCCCTGCTTGGTGAGCTCACATATTTTCTTGGTTTACAAGTCCAAAAAAAAAATGGTATTTTTCTATCACAAACGAAGTACCTCAAGCAGATCTTGAAGAAATATGGGATGGAGGATTTGAAACCAGTATGTACCCCTATGGTAACACGATGCAGCCTCAGTGCAAATGATGAATCAGCAGTAGTGCATCAACCAACCTATAGATCCATGATTGGAAGTTTGCTCTATTTAACAGGTACTCAACCAGACATCGACCAGACATCATGCATGCAGTGGGAATAGTTGGAAGATTCCAGGAAAATCCAAAGGAAGCACACCTTCATGCAGTTAAGAGGATCTTCAAATATCTTCAAGGAACACAAAACTATGGTTTATGGTATCCTAGAGACACAAATCTCACACTTCATGCATATATAGACACAGATTGGGTAGGAAGCATGGATGACCGAAAAAGCACTAGTGGTGGTTCATTCTTTCTGGGTTCTAGATTAGTATCTTGGTTCAGCAAGAAGCAAAGTTCAATTGCATTATCTATAGCTAAAGCATAATATGTGGCTGCTGCATCTTGCTGCATACAACTCCTTTGGATGATGTAAACATTGCAAGACATTCAAATCACTTGTACTCCACCTATCTCCATTTTTTGTGATAATACAAGTGCAATCAATATTTCAAAGAATCCAGTCATGCATTCAAAGACCAAGCACATACCTATCAAATATCATTTTCTCTGGGAACAAGTGCTTGAACAAAAGGTCAAATTGGAGTATGTCCCCTCCAAAGAACAAGCTGCTAATGTACTCACCAAACCACTGCCCAGGGAGACATTTGAATACCTCAGACAGAAGATGGGAGCAGTTGATGCATCATCTTTCTATTGAAATTATTTGTTTCAGAGAAAAGTGGTTGTACGTGAGTTTCATGAAGCGTCTCCGCATACACACGCAGGTTTCTGTGGATACAGTCGCGTATATTTTGTTTGAAGAAAATCAGTGGGGCCAGACTCAGGATGAAAAGAGTCAGATATGGGTCTGACAGGGACCATCTGGCATAGGCTCTGGGGGAGCATATACTTCTAATAATGCATTGTTGCCATTATTTTAGAAGATCTAGGTTCAATTTCACAATTGTTTTTGTTGAGGTGGAACAGGTGCAGAAGAAGATCATGGTTGCCGGTCTGAGTGATGATTGACAGATGCTGCTGATGTTAGTTGATGAATAGATATTTTTGTCTCTATGTCATGTATTTCTTTTATTATTAAGGTCATGTAACGGCCTATGTTGGTTTCCCCACTATGCTTGGGATGGATGATGTAATGTTCTTGTTTATCATATGTAAACTTTTGGTGTATCTCCACTTGGTTGGGTGGATGAGTCAATATTGGTATATCCCCACTTGATTGGGAAATGGTTGTATGTATGAGTCTTTGGTGATAGGAATGTCATGTATGATGTATAAAGTCATGTTTCTTCTTGTAGAACATATTTTTGTAGACCTTACCTATAGTCAGGGGGAGCATGGACAGCACAGCAGAGCAGAGATTTCAGCATGTACTCAATGGGAGCATAACCCTTTGCCCTTGATGACAAAGGGGGAGAATGACTTTTAGGAACTTGGGGTTGCCATCAAGTCCAAAGGGGGAGATTGTTGGCACTATGACGCAGGTTTGGCACTATGACACAGGTGTTGTCCTTGATGGCAACTCACTCACATGACAGATCACAGTTCAAGCTCTCAGAATGAAGGAAAAAGCTATATACATAGGTTCCTCTTAACCAAGTTGCATATACACGCAGGATCGATGTTCAAAAGGCACATATATGTATGCACGCACTTTCATGCAAGGAAAAGCACGTACATGTGGGAAAACTTATTTTTGGTCTGTGGTATTTAGTCCTTGGTATTTGGACCTATGGTTTTGGATCATGGTATCTCGTCCGAAGAGTTGAACCTAGGTATTGGGTCCATGGTATTGATTCTTTATTGTTTTGGACCATGGTATTGAGTAAGGCCTAAGAATATAAAAGGGAATGAGATCATTAGGCAAAGGAATTCACTTAAGCATTGAATATCTAATGAAGAGTAAGATCTAGAATTGGGTTATGGTGCATAGCTAGATCTGAACCAAGGAGGAACCTGGGCACTAGAAGAAGGATACGTTCTATTGTTGGGTCAAGATCTTAAGGCTTGAAGAGTAGTATCTTTGTCTGATTTTGATATGTTATATTTGGCGCATGACTTGATCTACAAATATGATAATCTTGATATAACTGATGTCTGAATAAGTGAAAAGGGTAAATTATCTTTTATAGATCTGTACGCAGGTTCGGCACAGCAGAGACGTGTATACACGCTAGTTCAGAAAGTCAAATATGTGTATATGCTTGTTGGCCTTAATACAAAAGCGTATTCATGTTGGTTATACATATTGAAGTAGCGTACGTCTCATGAAATATGTTTTAGCTACTTGTGTTTATTGCTGTAGCGTTCTGGGTTCAGGATTGGTTTCTGGTTACTGTTAATGTATTTTGGTTACATCATTCAGAAAAGTAATTGGTTGGTTCAATTTTGATAGAAGCAAAGGAGATTGGTTGATGTAGATGTATTTGATGTTTGATTATTGTAATTGATGGATACAGTCTGAAAATTTATAAAACGTGGTCCCTTGAAGAAAAGAGAAGGTTGTAGCCTTCTGTAGCTCAGCACCTACGTACTAGTACATCCGCTAGTAAAAGAGCTAAAGGGGTTGTAGCTCTCTTCTGGGAGAAGCTAGAGAATGAGAGAAGGTTGTAGCCTTCTACAGCTAGAAGCCTACGTACTGGTATAATACTGCACCAGTACAAAAACATTGTAAAAATAAGTTTCTAATTAAAAGAAGATATAGATGAATTGCAGCAGGTGGTTTTCACCCACATTGGGTTTCCACCTTATATCTTGTGTTCTTGTGTGTGACTGTCTGCTCTGTTTTACTGTTCTGGTTACTATTTATATGGTTTTGATGCATAGATTAATGATCAACATCTGAAGAATAAATTATATTATAAGTCTGCAGGTTATATGCTGGTTTCCTTAACTGTAGTTGCGCATATACGCAGTTTTCACTAACTGAAGTAGCGTATACAAACTGATTTTGAAATGAAAAATAATTGACTTGATAATACTGATTCACCCCCCCTCTCAATATTATTTCCAACATAATTTAAAATGAACCAAGATAAATAACACACACGGCATGCTTAATATTAAGAGAAATAGTAATCTGACTTCAATACAACAGGTATCAATCTCAGTTATAAAGAGAAATGATTGTAATTCGTAATAGAACAACAACGTTAGTTGAAGAACTATCGCGATTAAGTGTAAACCATAGATGAATACAGTAATACCAACTTATGAATGTTATAGCACGATTACTCTATAATTGAATAGCAATAGCATTCTGTAAGGAACAACAATGTTATATCAATGGTTAAAGGAACAACAATGCGTTACAAGTCAAAATGAACAACACAGCATTCCTGTCACAGAGAACAACATTACTCAGTTGAGCATAAACAAAATATAACAGAACCGTGATGTAAAATAGCAAAACACATCAGATTACCGAACAGAGCTAATAATGAAAACCACACACGAATTAGAGATAATGGTACAGGAGAAAGTGTTCCACCAGGGCTAGGCCCTTAGCCTCTAGGGACACACTGCTTGAGATTACTCCAGAATCAAGGATGGAATGACAACCAGATTTATATTAAAACATCAAAGCAGAGTTACAGTGGATCACTTCTCAACAAGACTCGATGCTCAAAATTTCAAATACAAAGGAGAATTACATAAAAATAACAACAGGTCATCCCCCGGGCTAGCAGTGCTACCCCTTCTTATAACAGCTGAGCGGAGATATCAATGATGCAAAAATAGTTAAGATAGCGATCCCTCAGGATCAAAGGATCCTGAGGGATTCGACAGACTGTTAATTCCCAATTATCCATTTGTTCCCTTGCGCCGATTTGATATCTCCTTTTCCATTTCCAGGCTGATACACTCCAATTTGGATCGTCTTGTTTGCATGTGGTTTCCTACCAAAGGGACAGCAGTTAACTTTGCCCTATCTTTTCCTTTGGGATGACAATCTTTTGTTTTCTCCTTTTTCTGCGTAGCAAAATGGAAATTATTAGTTGTTCTGTGTTGCATATAAATCCCATAGATTTTGTCATAATTTATTATTATCTACCTAGTTCATGATGCAAAGAGGTTATGAGTTTTAAAGAAAAGATGACAAAATAAACAATAAAAACATACCTTCTTCAGTACTCCACACACCCCCCTGCTTACCCTTTTTCATGCCCTCATGAAAACATTGTAGTTGACATGTAAGGCAGTAAGAGAGTAGGTTGGAGACGGGATCTCATGTGGTGGTCTACAGCCATGATGCCTAGCTAGGTGTTCAAAAAGATGTCCTATCTGACCCTCAGGCATCTCATACAAGGCTTGGTATCCAGGTGCAGGGTGCCAAATAACCAGACTATGGAACCTATAGCCTAACCAAGATGGCCCTTCCCTCAAAATAAGTTCACCATAGAGGCTCAATCAATCAGCGGCTAACTTAAAGTTCTCATAATTAAATGGTTCCCTGAGTTGGATATTCAGATTAGAGGTCTGATATCGAAAGTTAGGAGAGGATTACCATGGAAATAAATTAGGACAAATATTGTTGGCTTGAAGATGTTAATTTCCACCTTGAGAATCTCCTTGATAAGGCAAACAGGGATAACAAGTTGCAAAGGAAAATGCCCATCCACTACTACAAGTAAAATCAACTTCGCAAGGGCAAAATCAAGGAGTTGAAGGCCCAACTAGATGAAACCCTAATCAACCAAGAGGAGAAGGTTAATTTAGATTTGCTTGCTGATGAAAACATGGTTACATAAAATACCTAATTAGGCATCTCTGGACAAATTTTGGGAGGATTTGTAGAAATTTTTTTGTTTTGGTGCAAACTGGTGCGCACTTGCAATTTTTGGCAATTTTTGTCTAGGATCACAACGATCTCATGTTGCGCTTCTTCCTCAGGGCTCCAAATGATGGAAACTTAGAATTTTTGGAAATATTATGACCCCCTCTCAAAATAAATTTCACCACTTACCTAGTCCGGGGATCATTTTTTAAGAAATTTTGAAAAAAGAGGCCAAAAATCTTCATTCTGCCCCTCTTTTTCCATTTCGCTTGCACACCTGGATACATCTTGGGAGAATGGCCATATATCATATAAAAATGGGTCATTTTGAGTGCAAAAATACTCTAAAGACATATACACACTCCCAGATCTCCATAATAGGATTCAAATCTAGATTTGGACCTCACTAAGGCACTTAAAAATGTCCTCCAACAGCTCGTTGTGCACCTAGAAATTTCTGTGATTTTTGTAAAAGTTTCACTGTGTAATTTTTTGTAATTCCTAGTTCGAATTTGGTAAAAGTCAAAAGGGTGATGCAAATAATGTAATTGAGTAATATTACTTGAAATATGATGTAATAGTGGGTGGTTATTCTTTTTAAGTTGTTTTGATATATATTTGGCCTCATTTATGAGAAAGGTTAGAGTCAAAGTTAATTGTAGAAGTTGTTTTTAACTTGCCTACACATTGGGGTTTGGTAGAACACAACAAGGAATAGTTCCTAGAGTCATGGATTCAACCCCTGAGAGTGGGGAGATTTTGTTTTGGTATTTATGTATCAGTTTCTCAGTCATAGCATAGGTTGGAGTTGATAGGAGAGAACTATTATAGCTTGTACTTGGACATTTTCTAGAAATCAAAGGACATAGATTGAAACTAGTATTTAGGAATTCATGTGCAGTAAGTTTGTGATTCTTTTTTCTTCTCTATTAGAAATTTACATGAAATATATTCATATTCTCTTTCCATTCATCAATTCTTCAATGGTTTTCCTTACAGTTTATAAACAAAATTCTTTGCATGTTTTAATGGAAAAACCATTATGTGTTACTCTCTTTCTTGCTTAATGAATTCATGTTTCATGCTCATTAAGACCTTTAGCTTCTTTTGAACACTACACTACACCAAAAAACACTAACATCCATCACAAATTTATATTGCTACCTTTCTCCTTTATATCTTTTTTGTTGTAACGTTTTGATCCTATTAACCTAGCTACCTAGTTTTTCTCCCTCATCCAACATCAAAAACCCTAAATTTTCCCAATCTACCTGAGCCTAGCTATCTAGTCTAAAATCCTTTAAATTCTAGTCATCTCTTGGTTGTGACTTCATAAAGAGAGCTCTCTATGGTTTGGTAGGGCTAGCTACCAAACTAAAATCTTGGTCTGTGCTTACCTCTGTCGATCTCCTTAACATCTTGGGACATTGTTTAGGATAAAAAACCTAAATTTAGTCATTTAAGGATATTTGGATGCAAGGCCTTTGCTCATACTCATAAAGAGGATAGGAGAAAATTAGATGCTAAAGCTATCAAATGCATTTTTATTGGGTATTGTACTAATAAAAAATCATATAAAATTTATTATCCAATCACTCACAAGGTTTTTACAATTAGAGATTTTATATTTCATGAGCATATAGATAATCAAATAAAAGAGGATGAACATAATGTATGGCATCCTCCTTATGACAACTTTAAGGAACAAGAAGAATTTTTGGAATCATCTCAAGCTCAAGAAAGCATGGACATTCTAGAAGACAATTCAAGAAGTTAAAGTCCACAAAGAAGTGATGAAGGCACCTCACAGAGAAGAAGAAGAGGAGAAGGTACTCCACAGTGTAATGAACCTCTAAGATGGTCAACATGACATATTCAAACCCCTATTAGGTATAAATATTATGCTTTAATGTCTCATGTAATGGCTATTATTGAGAATTTAAATTATGAACAAGATAAAAATCATAGAGAATGGATGGAACCTATGAAAGAAGAATATGACTCTATAATAAAAAGTGAAACTTGGGAATTAAGAGAATTACCTCAAAATAAAGTCCATATAACATCAAAATGGTTGTACAAGACAAAATTTAATGCAGATGGTAGCATAGACAAGTATAAGGAAAGATTGGTTGCAAAATGTTACTCACAAAAGGAAGGTATAGATTATGAAGATACGTTGGCTCCAGTTGCAAAAATGAATACAATTAGAATAATGATAGCATTGGCCACTAAATATGATTGGAAGCTACAACAATTAGATGCGAAGTCATATTTTCTAAATGGGGTCTTAAAAGAGGAGATTTATCTTGTTCAACCAGAAGGATTTGTATAGAAGGGACAAGAACATCTTGCATGCAAGTTAAAAAATGCCTTATATGGACTAAAAGGGGCACCCAGATCTTGGTATGATAAAATCAACAAATTCTTCTTTTAGTAAGGATTTAACAAATGTAAAAATGATCCTATTTTGTATATCAAGAAAGATATAAATGTAGACATAATATTAATCTGTATATATGTTGATGATGTAATAATAACATGGATTGTTGATAAATTGGTTAAGGATATAAAAAGGAAATTATCACAAGAATTTGAGATGAAGGATCTTGGACAGATGCACTATTGCCTACGTCTTGAAGTATGGAGAGATAAGGGAAGCACTTTAATCACGCAAAGTAAATATACAAATGAGGTACTAAAAGGATTTCATATGAAAGGATGTAAATAAGTGAGTACTCCATTGGAACAAAATATAAAATTCAGAAATGATGAAGGAACAAAAGAGATCAATGGAACATTGTATCGACAATTAATGGGAAGTCTAAATTATCTCACTACCACTAGACAAAACATTGCTTATGCAGTAAGCATACTTAGCCAATTCATGGCTAATCCTCGTGAAAGCCATGGGATAGCTGCAAAATGTGTCCTTCGATATTTGAAGGGAACTATCAATTTTAGTATTGAATATAATAATAATTGTAATGTTGAATTGACAGGCTGTTCTGATTTTGACTAGGCTAAAAATCTAGATGACAGGAAATCCACCACTAGATACATGTTCAATATAGGATCAGGAGACATATCGTGGAGCAGTAAGAAACAACCAACATTTCCCTTATCATCAATTGAAGTGGAGTAGAAAGAATTTTGTGGTGCCACCTGTGAAGCAATATGGCTCAAAATGATATTTGAAGATGCTGGAGAATTCAATAAGAACCTACACAGATCATATGTGGCAATCAAAGCACCATCAAATTGGAAAAAAATCCTATATGTCATGCAAGGTCAAAACATGTAGACACACAATATCATTTTGTAAGGGAAAAATTCCAATCAAAAGAAATTGACTTAATATATTGTAATACAAATGAGAATGTGGCTGACATATTCAGTAAGCCTCTTGGAAAGACTAAATTTTAGTTTTGTAGAAGTAAGTTATGTGTTGTACAAAACCCAGAGTATGTGGTAAGCCTAGTTGAGACTTATACTAGTAGGAATGTCAATTAATAGTATGTGTGTGTCTAATGTATTGTGTTATACTGTATTTTGTGTGTTTATCTTTTGTTTGGAATTAACGGGGGGTGTTGGAAAACATTAATTCTAACTGATGTTTGCATTAAATGTGTTAGGTAGGAAGTATAGTTTATTTTGGAGAGCTCAAGAGGAAGTCTTAAGAGTTAAGATAGCTTCCTCGAAGACTTTATTGCCAACGACAATCCAAATAATCAAGAAACTTCATCAAGCATGTAGAAAAATCATTTGATGGAAATGTAAATTCCTAGTTTTGTTGTGTTATCTACGTTCTCTGATTGGCTCACCTTGCTAATTGCATTCCTTATTGTTCATCCTACTATAGCAACCTATCTTTCCACCATTTCAATTCCAATTCGCTCAATTTTCAACTCCACCATCACCATTATTCCTGTTTAGGTGCCTTCTAAAGTACGACTATTCATTTATCATGGACACATTCTCCTATATTTGTTGTGTCTACTAGCTCACCATATCTCACCTCTCAAATCCAACATTGTCTGACCCACATTAAGCAAATTAAAGGGAGAGTGGTGGATAATTCATCCTATATAAAGTTTCACTGTGTTATGGGTGATCGCTCCACTGGTGCCATACGTCAGAGTAATGAAATTTCATGTGAACAAGGGTATCGTTGGTTCACTCAACATGTTTATTCATTTCCACTAGTTTATTAAGATGACTCATCATTATTTTTTAAGTTCACTTAACGTAATTCACTTCCACTAGTTTTTTAAGCTGACTCATTATTTTCTGTTAAGCTAACTTATCATTCTTGAATATTCATCAGAAAACTATTCCATTTGGAATCATCTAGCTTATCTCGATTTCACATTCTTTGGCTTTGTTGAAATGGATGTCTAGGCCCCTCTCATATTTGTTGATGTTCGTTTACATAAATGGAGAAACCTGTCTCATGTTGCAATCAGAAAACTCCTGATTGCGCATTCTTTGGCCTTATCAACGTGGTCAGCTGCACCCCTCTCATATTCATTAACGCCAGTTTAGATAAAAGGAGAAACCCATCCCCTATTGCAGTTATAAAACACGACAAAAATTTGCAATCAGGACCTACTGCAATATTTTTCTTTTCATTGTACTTCATACAACTTGTTTCCATATATAGGAGGTCCTCAAGAGTTATTTGAAACACCTTGTTACATTCTCCACCTCATTCCCCTATGACAATTCTTAACAACCATGCACTAAGCCAATCATTGGTATATTGGCTTAGTGCATGCCAGTGTTATCCATACATGGATCAACAACTTGTGCTGCACGGCATATTCAACATGAGCTCACACCATTTACCTTTTGCAAGTTATGAAAAACAATTTTTTCTCATTTCCTGGTTAATGTGACATTCCCTGGCTCCTTGCCGGAAGTCCCTCACACGTTGTCATCCGTCGATCACCGTTAATCCCTCCATGTTATCTGGTCCCAATAACATTTCATTCATCATCTATGCATACATCAAAAATCATCCATGAAATTTGAATTCTAAAATTGTCGAGTTTTACCTGAAATCTATTTTGAATTTTAATGGGAGAGTGGGCAGAGGCTCTCGTATTGCCAACATTTAGCTTCCCCAAACAATGAGATACTATGTCTTGCTGACATTTTGTGTCCCAAAAAAGCAAGGTTTTCTCTCATCCAATATGAATGTTGTAGGTTTTAACCTCGTACAGAAATTACTTACATATGAATTCTAAAACACAGAAAATAAACAATGCGAGAGCATAACACATAAAACACATATACACAAAGATTTTCTCCTGGATCCCAAAACCGAGACTACCAACATGATTTTTCATTATATTCCTTTCAATGTTAACTACGTGGGCTAGTCATGGAAAGAATATAACACAACCCAACATTCTCCCATTTGTTGCTTTCTTTCTAGAGGGGCCCATAAGAGAGATTAGTCATTTATCCAGCCCTGTAATGCCCATTGTTTCTCTACACCAAGAGAACTTCTCAAAGCTCACAGATTTTGTCAATGCATCTGCAGTATTCTTCAAAGTTTCCACCTTTACCAGCAACACCTTTTTGTCTTCTATCATATCCCTCACAAAGTGATACTGAACATCAATGTGCTTTGTCTTTGAGTGATATGCAGGGTTCTTTTCCAAGAAAATTGCACTTTGGCTTTCATAGTCTATCCTTATAGCTCCCTGTACTAACCCCATACTTGAACACAATCTCTACAACCAACCTACTTCCTTGCTTGCATGAGTGGCTGCCATGTATTTTGCCTCTATAGTTGATAGTACCACTACAGATTGTTTCTTACTCATCCAACTGACTGCACCTCCAAATAGGTTAAACACATACCCAATTGTAGATATTCTCTGATCCAAATCTCCAGCCCAGTCCGTATCAACAAAGCCACGGATATCCAAAGCTCTGTCCAATCCTGGTCTTCCTTGGTAGCAGAAACCATTATCACTAGTGTCACGCAAATACCTGAAAACCAGCTTCACTGCTATCTAGTGCTCCTTCCCTGGTTTTGACATAAACCTACTCAATACTCCCACTGCATGTGCAATGTCTGGTCTAGTATAGACCATCGCATACATCAGGCTATTGACTGCACTTGCATATCGAACACGGGACATGTCCTCTTCCTCTTCTTGTGTCTTGGGACACTGTTCAGCAGATAACTTTACACCTATAGGAATAGGAACCTTCACTAGTTTACCAGCTTCCATATTAAACCTCTGCAATATTGTCTCAACATACTTCATCTAGTTTAACCAAAGCTTCCTCTCTATCCAATCTCTTTTAATTTCCATGCCCAAAATATAGTTTGCAGCACCAAGATATTTCATGTCGAATTTGGATGACAAATGGGTCTTCAAATCCTAGATAATTTCTTTGTCATTTCCAACCAACAACATATCATCCACATACAAGACCAGATAAATAGCATGATCACCATCTAATTTAAAATACCCATAGTGATCTGCTTTGCTTTGGGTGAAGCAAAGTCCGTGTATAAATGTATCAAATTTCTAATACCACATCCTTGGTGACTGTTTTAACCCATACAGAGACTTCTTTAACTTGCATACCAGTTCTTTCTTACCCTTCACTGCAAAACCTTCAGGTTCCTTCATGTAGATCTCCTCTTCCAGATCCCCATGAAGAAATGTTGTCTTCGCACCCACCTGTTCTACCTCAAAATCAAAAGTAGCAGCAACAGATAAAAGTAATCTACTAGAAGTTACCTTGGCAACACGAGAAAAAATATCACCAAAATCAATTCCTGGCACCTGGGAATAACCTTTTACTACCAACCAAGCTTTGTATTTCTCCACCTTTCTTTCTGCATTTGTCTTCTTCTTAAACACAAATTTGCTGCCAGTGGGTTTCCTTCCAGTTGGCAACTCCACCAGATCCCAAGCCACATTTTTGTGCAAAGATGACATTTCATCAACCATGGCCTCTTTCCATAGTTTTCCATCCTTTGAATCTACTGCTTCCTTCATAGTTCGGGGATCATCATCAGTAATAGATAAAGAAAAATTTGAACAGAAAGTAGATGGACTATACCTTTCTGTCTGCCTTCTTTCTCAAACTGATCTTCTCACACCTGGAGATTGTGGCACTTCATCTCCTGATTCCTCCTCTACTGTAGACTCTGATTCTTCATCCTTAAGCTCAAACTCTATCTTCTTAGGTTCATTTGGTCAGACTTCATGTTTAATAATATCTTTCACCTCTCTGAACACCACATCTCGGCTGTACACATCTTTCCTTGTTACTGGGTTCCAAAGCTTATAACCCTTTAAACCATCCTTATACCCAATAATGATGCACTTTTCAAATCTACTGTCCAACTTGGTTCATTTCTCCTTTGGAACATGTACATATGCGTCACATCCAAATACCCTTAGATGTGAAAGAGAGGGTTTCTTACTAGTCCATACCTCTTGTGGAGTGTTATCCTCCAACACTGATGAAGGTGATCTATTGACCAGGTAACATGCTATCTCCACTGCCTCTGCTCAGAATTCCTCTCCTAACCTAGCACCACTAAGCATGCTTCTTGCCCTTTCCATCAATGTCTTGTTCATTCTTTCTGCAACTCCATTTTGCTGAGGTGTATATGGAGTAGTCTTCTGCCGTGCTATACCACACTTCTTACAAAATTCTTCAAATTCCTTGCTGTAAAACTCTCCACCGTTATCTCTCCTCATCACCTTTATCTTCTTCTCTATTATGTTTTCCACCAGAGCCTTAAATTCTTTAAACCTGTCAAAGACTTCAGATTTCTTCTTAAGGAAATATATCCATGTATTCCTTGAGAAGTCATCTATAAATGATACATAGTACACATAATTACCCAATGATGGAACCTTCATAGGTCTAAACACATCACTATGCACAAGCTCTAATATCTATTTCACCCTCTTACCACCATAGGGGAAACTCACCTGATTTTGCTTCCCATATACACAATTTTCATAGAAATCAAAACCCAGAGAGCTATTACTCATACCTTCTACCATAGAAGGACATATTAAGAAGAAAAAGGTTCAATAAGTGAAAGATCACATTGAGAAAAAAGAAATGAATCCAACCATATCTTGTAATGCATTGGCCGGAATTACCACTCCTCGAATTATCAAGATAGAAGGACATATCAAGAAGAAAAATGTTCAAGAAGTGAAATATCACATCGAGCATCAAGAAATGAATCCGACTATATCTTGTAAATCATTGGAAGAAATTACCACTCCTCAAACTCTCAAGATAGAAGGACATATCAAGAATAAAAAGGTTCAAGCAGTGAAAGATCACATCGAGCATCAACAACAAGTTCTCCAACTTTTAAAGGATAACACCACTTTGGTGCAAAATCGAATGAAACAACAGGTAGATCAACATTGTAGTGAAAAATGTTTTGATGTAGGTGATTGGGTATTTTTACTGCTACATCTCAAGAAAGCTATTTATGAGAAGGAAATGTTGGAAATACTACATGCACTTAAGAAATGGTGACCTTACCAAATGGGAAGACACTTCAAGGTAAAAGTGGATCATGATAATCTTAAATACTTTTTAGAACAAATATTATCTATAGAAGAACAAAAAAAATGGGTCACAAATATATTGGGTTATGAGTTTGACATCATCTATAGAAAAGGCTAGCAAAATTTTGTTGCAGATGCACTCTCAAGAAAGGATGGGGATGTGGAAGCATTGTTTTGTGTTATTTCTATTGTCCAACCAGATTGGATAAACAAAGCAAGGGATGAATGGAAGAAGGACAAAGAAGTGTGGCCACTCATTCAAAAGTTGCAGAAGATCCCAATTCAAACAATATTGTTAGAACTTGAAGAGGAAGGAAAAATCATATTAGAACCTGGAGCAGTCATAGAAACAAGAACCCGACAGCTACAAAATCAATCAATTTCAACGTATCTCATCAAGTGGAAGAACTTACCCACCGAAGATTCCACATGGGAGGACAAGAATTTTATACAGAAGCATCAAGAACTACTCAAGCATTGAGGAAAACACTTCTTGAAGGAGAGGGGCATGTTAGGCCTCTATACTACTAATGTAACCCCTTATTGTTATTAGTACAACCCCCTTATTATATTGTTGTACCCATGTAGTCCCCATATTGTTACTATTGTGATCCATAGAAGCCCACTATTGTTATTATTATGCCCTTAATTTATTATTCTTATGTTGGCTCTGATTATATTATGACCACTTAGACTCCTATATATAGGAAGGAGGTCTTTTCATTTGTATCATCCAAGAATTGTTCATTTGTGTAACGTAAAGGAGGTTTCCCCCTCGAAGAGGCTGAATTCTAAGGCATTGATCTATATTTTCTATCTTTTCTGTGAGCTGGTTTCATAACACCTTTACCATGAAGTATTCAAAGGCCCTTCTCTCCAATATGTACAAGCCTTTGATGCCACAACATGATCTTCTCTCTAGAGACCACTAGATTTTCTACTCCAGTTTCAGGAACCACAGAACTCTTGCACCCATCAACAACAGTGCTACCTTGCAGCTTGTACAGAGTTCCAATCCGAACTCCCCGCATCAATACCAGTGCTCCCAAAACCATCTTGTAGGTATCCTTCTCAAACATTGTTTTTACACCTACATCATCCGTCTTGCTTACAAAAATCAGATTTTTGGGCAATGGAGGAATATTTAGAACACCCGGAAGTGTTCTAAACCTTCCACCTTACAACTTCAACTTTACTTTTCGACGAACAATGATTCTAGCCTTCCTATCATGCCCTAAGAAGACATCACCACCATCGTATTTCTCATACTCGCAAAACTACTCTATATGGGGAGTGAAGTGAAAGGATGCACCTGAGTCAATCAATCATGCCTCATGATCTACATGTGTACTTGAAGAAGCCAAGTAGACATCCCCACCTTCATCTGAGGTGGTTTTCGCCTCTGCAAAAGGAGCATCATTAGATCCCTTTCCTTTGTGAAGAGCTTTACATTTACAGTCCCTTTTGTAGTGCCCTTCCTTTCTACATTTCCAGCACACCACCTTTACAGGTTTTCCTAGAGATTTAGATCTCCCTCTAGATTTAGATCTCCCACTCGATGACTTATTTCTGTTTCTGTTCTGGGACCATCCTCGTATAGACAAGGCATGACCATTCTGTCTCTCCATATTTTTCTTTCTCATCTCCCCCATCAGCAAGGATGAGAATATTTCATCAAACTGCAAGGCAGTTGCATTACTACCTATTGAAATTACCAGACTATCCCATGAATCTGGTAGAGAACAAAACAAACTAATGCACTTATCTTCATCTGAAATTTTGATATCAACAGATGATAACTAACTTACCACAGTATTAAACACATTCAGATGCTCTATCACCGAGTCTCCATATTTCATCCTCGTGTTATACAGCTTTTTCTTTAAGAATAGTTTATTCACCAGAGACTTGGATTGGTGCAAATTTCCTAACTTGTCCCACAAAGCCTTCGCCATAGCTCCCCCTGATACATTTAGAAATACTAAATCTGAGACACATAACCGTATTGTGCTCTTTGCCTTCTGATCCAACTTCTTCCATTCTTCATCAGACACTCCCGTTGGTTTAGTATCCAGATCTACTGCGATCCATTGATCTTTATCCACCAACAGATCCTCCATCTTGAATTTCCACAATTCAAAACTCTGAACATTAAATTTCTTGATCTCTATCTTTCCACTGCTCACCGTCTTCTTTCACCACCAGAATCTATCCCATAGATCTCCCACTAAACGAGGTCTACCACAGGTCTGAGCGAAACCCCTCAGCAACAAAGGTGTCCCCTTGAAGCCAAAACAACTCCAATACCAAATGTAGGTTTTAACCCCATACAGAAATTACTTGCATATGAATTCCAAAACACAGAAAATGAACAATGCGAGAGCATAACACATAAAACACATATACACAGAGATTTTCCCCTAGATCCCAAAACTAGGACTACCAGCTTGATTTTTCATTATATTCCTTTCAATGTTACAATACATACATACTGAAGCATCCAATACCATGGACCGAAAACCATCGCATCCAAAACCATGGACCGAAAACCATCGCGTCCAAAACCATGGACCGAAGACCATTGCGTCCAGAACCATGTACGAAAATCATGAACAAAACCATAGGTAGGTCTGCCCAACCTAATATAGGGTCCAAAAATAAAATTTTCCGGGGCGCTACCCCGGAGCCCATAGAGTGGGGTTACCTGCACCCCTCAAACCCCATGTGACCCCCCTCGCTACGCAATTGGCGCAATGAAGGGGGGACTCCACCCCCCTTCTAACCCTCCGATTAACTACATGGGCTAGTCGTAGAAAGAATATAACACAACCCAACAAATGAACCCTTCCCTATGGCGTTGGATCATGCACACCAAACATTGGTCATGATAGCATTATTTTCATTATTTATGATGAAATGATGGATCTATTGTGGGGAAGTTCAGCGCATATGTTAATGATTTCCTCATATTACGTAGCAATGCTTCTAATTACAAAGCCCTAATCCTTGGTCTTCAAGATGCTATTTGGCTCAACATCACCCACATCACCACCCTTGGATATTGTAAGGTACTTATCCAGCATGTAATAAGTCCTCTCCTCTCTTTTTGGCTTTAGAATTAATATACTATGATTGCATTGTAAGGGGAAACTGCATTGTAATTGGAGAGTGGATAGTGCCTGGCTAAAGAGATAGCACAACAGAGTTTAGAAATTAGCTTCACAGTTCCAGAGATTTAAAATCGAGCATATATATTCTAAATATAATTCCAAAGCTCATTCCATAGCCCGCACAATATTTTAGCAAAAAGTAAAAGAAGTTGTGATTGTGTCGCCCCTTGTCAAAAGCCTTTGAAAATATTGGAGGCATGTATCTTCCATAAATGTAAATGGGAGTACACCAGTATGGTGCTACTACCAAGTGCAAGTGAAGCTGAACTTCCAAAAGATTATATTAAGAGGAACAGTACTAGTCTAGAAAAAGTAAGAAATGGATATTTTGAATATATTGGAGAGTTAAAAAATTGGAGGTTCCTCGAGTTCAAAGATAAATTCTGATAGTGAAAACTAATTCTATATTCACATAAAGTAAGGTTACATATAAATACATTTAGTGTTGTCTCAAGATAGTTAGATTATCTTGGACACACAAACAATTGGTTGAGAGAATATCTCAACCACACACCAATCTAGGAATCTACTAGATATAAAAAACATAAGGAATAGGAAGAAACTCATGTAAAATGAATGAATGTCAACACAAACAATAGGAATTACTATTTCCATGTCAACCCCTTAATGACTACTTGTCTCAATGTCAATCTCCAAAGTCTAGATGTGGTTAAGCATAACAAAACAATATGTCGACGTCCATATAAAGGAGTAACCATCCACCACAATGCATGGGTGCCAACCATTGCAACTGCCAGTCTAATATGATGTCCTTCGTATACATGTTTTTTTCAACCATTATAATAGCATACATGTACTTGCAATCCCCCTCCATCATCATCATGGGTTTTATAGGATTACCCATAACCATGCTCTAGGTTTTATCGGACAACCCTCAACCATGCAACCAAGGGCTCTCAACCATCAAGGTTCCACACTACCACTAAGGATCATGATTCAACCACAAAGGCTTTCGAATCTAGCTACCAAGGCTCTACACTGCCACTGGGACACTCTAACCACTAGGGCTCAATTTTGCCACTAAGGCTCAACATAGACCCAACTTAACTAGGCCCAGGGTTTTATCGGCTCACCCTCAACCATGCCAAAGGTCTTTTTGGTTGACCCTAAACCATGCCTACAGGAATCCCTATCCACTTCACTCTCGCACATGATTTATGGCTTACCACAAACCTGCAATTACAAAGAGGTTTTAAGATTACTACGAAATTTATGGGGGTACATATGCCTCATCAAGATTACATTACCCACTCCAACTTTCGGAGTTACCAGGTACATATATTTACAAATACCACTACAAAACATCCTAGACTTGCTTACTAATAAATGTATGTGGCACTTAATACACCATGAGTCTATTCTACAAACCCACACTAAATCACACAAACTTTCACTTAGTTTTCCATCATCCTTTAATCTCAAATGCCGCTTCTTTGATGCCATATTCACTATCATGTCTTTAATACATCTGGTAGTCAATTCTTACAAATAAATTTTCCTATGGCTGGAATGGCCAATTCTAGCATAGACTTAAACTGGTGACAATAGTTGGTCAGACTAAATGTCACAACAATACAACATCCACCTCTTTCAACCATATTTACATTAATGACATAAAAGAATTTAAACACTTTTAATTAAATTCTAACGCAAAACACTAAGCCCTTCAACAAATCCAATTTAGCGCTGCCTATTAATCTTGTGGCTTCTTTCACTATTTGGTTCTAGGCCCCTTCACTCAACACCATACTTAGCACCTCAACAAAAAAACATTGGAGATCATGTCCCAAGCAGTACGAAAGGACCTTAAATGTAGAAGTCATGAACAATGATTGAGCTTTTCAGCCAGCGATTCCCCACATACATGATAGGCTCTAGGGTGTGCCTTGCTCCAAGGATTTCCTGGATCCCTATTGTGTCAGTCACAAATCCAACTGTCACGACTCCTTCAAGAGTAATATAAACATATGTCTCACTCACTGGTTCATTGTCAGGTGAACGATGGCCAATCCAGGTCATTGCATGTTTCACTATGACCATCATGAAAACCACAAATGTTATGCCACAAAGAAGATCATAGACTGTTATGACCAGACTCTTTCCTGAGTTTAAAATAGAAATGGCAAGGGCTTGGGGAATCCAGGAAACTAGATTGTTTACCACAACTGCATACATATCCATATTCCCCACATATATTGTGAGAGGCTTTACAAAGATACCATATAGAGAAGGAGCATTAGGGGATCACCTAGGGTTCCAGGTGTGTTTTCTTAGAGCAGATGGATAAGCTTGAGAATGACCCTAGGGTGGATTTCGTTATTCTTATCAATGGACAACAACTGATGGAGCATGATTCTGATACAACTGACAACCAACAAAACCATAAATCCATTTTGTCAACCAACAAAATCACAATTCCTACCTCTCACAGCACCACCACCACCACGGGCAAAGCCAAATTTGGAAGAAAAGAAAACAGGTCTTTGTTGCAGCTTCTAGAAAATCAAGGATTCAAGAATAATGGACATGGCCACCACGTCCTCATCCTCAGGAGGATGCCACCAGGATGATGGAGGAGGCAGGGGAATCATTACCCCACATATCATAATCCACAGAAAACTTCCTAGCCCCTTGACGGAGCTTGAGACAACCACTTGATTGATGCCTACTAGGAGAAATGGTATGCCTTGAAGCAACTTTCATATGCATTCACCACAGAGGCAAATCTCATATAAACACCCTCCATTACTCTCTTCCCACAACCCAATGTGACTCATTCCTGCACGAGATATTAATTTAGATTTCCACAACATAGGATACATACCAGTGAAAGCACTCACAAAGGCATGCTTCATGGCGGAAAAAAAGAAATGAAACCATGCCTGATAACTTCACCATAGAATGCAACAAGTACAACCAATATGACTCTCCTCACGGGCATCAGTAGATCATGCAACACACATAGCCAATATGCTTCTCCTCACAAGAGTTTGCACATCGAGTCATCCACACAACATGTTAATTTGATGGACAACAGACTCAAATAAAAAAAAAACTATGTCTAATCTCCAGATGAAAATAATTCAATTGGTTCCTGGACACAGCTATACATAGCATGCAGCACGTATCTCCTCAATGAAACCTCACTCACAGACCATGAAAGGATATTTTCTTCTGAGCTGTCAAGTGCAGCTGAGATTTGACAGACAACATGTTGGACAGACAACATGATTCCTACACAGAATTTATTCACTCTCCAACTCTCTTGGCCTGGGAAGGGCTAAGGCTCAAGTACATACGGGCTCTGATACCAAGATAAATTTTGATAGTGTAAACTAATTCTACATTCACATCAAATAAGGTTACATATAAATACATTTATGTTGTCTCAAGTTAGGTAGACTATCTTGGACACACAATGAGTTGGTTGAGAGAATATCTAAACGACACACCAATCTAGGAATCTACTAGATATAACAACCCTAAGGAATATGAGTAGACTCCTGTAGATAGAATGAATCACAACTCAAACAAGTAGAAATTAAAATTTATAAGTTTCAATGTGGAGAAAATTTCGAAATATGAGTGGGTTGATCGCTAAAATGATTTGGTTGTTCTGCACTAACTCAATGCAAGTTTTCATTATTGCTTTTGTTGGCATGTGATGGTTACCTATATGAAAACAACTTTACAGTGTATAAGAGGCACAAGGAATTTTAAGAAATGTTCACTTTTTTGTTGGTGTTTAGAGTGATACATGTGTGTGGACAATGTGACTTATCCTTTAGGATGATCCAAAAGTTTCATCTTTAGTAGGAAATCTTCTGTTTATCAAATCTGAAATGTTTGGATGCCCTATGATGTCGTCGTATTTTGGAGGGCTTATGTTGTCTTCCTAGACAACGTATGTGCTAGATATTTTACAATTTCATAACTCCCGTTAATCATTTTACTATTATAATATAGCCATGTTTTATAATATAAATAGAATCTCGTTATATTATGTAGCATTCTCGTATTTATGTGTTTTGATGAATTATTTTTTTTCTCGCTCATTTGCTTAAAATGACCCATATCATGTATCTTGCTTACATAGAAGTTTACATGGAATATTTTATGCCTTATTCCTTATTAGTCCCTGCTTGCAGGACTATAGCGATCAATTGATCATTGACCAACCATTAATCCATGATTTGACTTAATTTTTTTTTCAATTTTTCATCTTTAACCAAAGTTTCAATTAACAATTTCGATTCACCTAAATTTTAACCAAACTTTAGCATTCAACCTCTTATTGCAAAAGCCACTTAACCCGATGTTATTTTAGGCATTTTAGGGATAGCCAAGATATTAAGGATGAGCAAAGTTGTTTTAAACAAAGTTTTTTTAAGCCAAAAATTGGAATAAGTTTAGGTATTAAGTTTAGGTGTCAGATGGTTCTTGACAGCTCGTTCATAGCATCTACCACTCTTTACCCACCTGCCAGTATAACAACCTTCAAATATCACCGCCTTCACCCCTTCAAAGCACACCGCATAGCCTGAGGTACCTAAGTACTCATTCATCGTTTTCAACCTCTTGGCAAAGGGTGTGAAGAGCTAGTGAAAGGTGTGTGAAGATATTTCACCATGAGGCCTACAAAAAAAAATAAAAAATATAGTTAATAGTAATGCTACTCAGTCTGGATAACATTCATCGTTTTCAGCCTCTTGGCGAAGGGTGTGAAGAGCTGGCGAAAGGTGTGTGAAGATCTTTCACCATGAGGCCTGTAAAGAAACAGAAAAAATAGAGTTAATAGTAATGTTGCTTAGTCTGGATAACATAGATGTAGAGATGGGTTTTTTCTACAGTTCAAGTCTTTGTTACTCATGTTGGTGTTATTACTCTGATGCATCCCAGAAGTAATAACAATGGTTCTAATCACAACATTCAACAACAAAATAGCATAGTCAGAGTGAACAAGCTTACCATAGCAACCCACATTTGAAACATAGCTTCCATGACTCTCCTGCATTATACAAACTGCAAGAAACCTTTCTCGCTTCAAGATCCCACATCTCCCCTTCTCAGTCCTCTGAGAGAGGAAGCAGCCTCAAGCAGCTCCCATTCTGAGTCCTCTGAGAGAGAAAGCGGCCTCACACAGAAGTTCTAGCCTCACGCATAAGTTCTACACATGCTGAAGTTTTGATAAGGTAGAGACAATGAAGATTAAATGCAAAAGTTCTAACGAGGTAGAGACAACGAAGATTAAGAATGACATGGGAATGAACAAGCATAAGAGATTCAACTATGACCACACCATACCATATTATGAGAACCTGAAGAAACTGAACAAGCAAGAGAGGGATCAATCAGGATCAATCAAAAGGTATAAAAGTGGTGAGAGAGAGTCTCGCTTACTGTTTTTTGACAAACTTTCTATTCATCTGTGCTCTTCATTCACTATTTTTCCACTATTGCTCATGAATTTGGCTGACTGACATGCATAATGTTTTTCCACTATTGCTCATGAATCTGGCTAGCATATAGAATTCACGGGACATTGAGGAGATGATTTTAGGGATGAATTTCAATTGATCAGCTACAACCCACCATAATTGATAGAACATCTCGCCATAGTTCATCCGCAGAAGTCGACCTGCAATGAGATGTCTCAATCACTTTAAGGAACTCTATTCCTTGCCAGTCTAAACACTCCATGGTGACTGATATAGAACAAAATACAACATGAAATCCCCCAAGCAATAGCAGGAGGGTTGTAGTTGATTTTTCAATTTCCGTTTCAGCTTCTTCAAAACTAGTTTTCGCAGATATTTATGATTTAGATATAGAGGGTACAACTACGGTCTTTCAGAGACCTTCGTGACTCTGGAGGTGCTACACATAGATTAGGTTAATCAACACATGCTTGTGGTCTATCCATATTTGATACTGTTTCTTCTACACATCAAACATAATATGCTACCAGAAACATGTGCAATACATTCAGAAGGGTCACACATATCACACCTTGCATGGAAAAATGGGACCACATAGAATTTTAGATAGACCCAAATAAAAGACAAGGGTGTGTCACTCCTTTTTGATGTACCTGAGATGTGATGGTTCTGTAGACTCTAACCACACTTCTCATGACATAGTTATATTGGCAAAGACTCGCTTGCTTTCATATTATTTCTCTCTTTCTTACTTTGGAGATGAAAGCCCCCTCCTTAGCCTATCTCTTAGCACCCTCCTCCTATGCTTCTACATGGTAGGTAGATTATTAAGTGCATAGTTCCTGCATTCTGAATTTATGGGAGATGGTAGCCTGTGTTAAAAGGGAATATCACACAAAAGGGACTATCGAACACAGTCATTTCTACAGTCATTCATTTGGTAGCTCTTTGAACTTATATACATTCATCATTGAGATGCAGCTACTTTAATGGATCATAGAGATGCAACTACTTTAATGGATGCAGCTCCTTCAACCGATGCAACACAATCATTTCTACATTCATTCATTCACTAAATGGATAAATGCAATAACCTACCCAAGATGGATTAGATGAGATATTAACACCCGAGTGAGAACAGTTGCCACTATCCTTTCAGGCTCTAGTTTGTAGTTTTTTGCAGTTTTTTACAAGGTGAAAATTTTAAAGTGCCAGCGTCCTTAGATCCACATCATTTATTTTTCCCATGCATGAAGGGATCTTCTTAAGGTGGCTATACCCTCCTGGTCTCCCTTTTATGCATAGGCCCTAGCTTGGATGATAACAGAAGCACTGCTAGCTCCATTTCTATATAATTATTCTAATGGGGTGTCATTATGATTTGGTATGTAGGAGAGATGGTGGTATGAATCTCAAGACCTACAAGGTGCACACAATTTTCATGGTTTTGGGGAAAAAATTTGGTCCAAAATGAAACTAACAGTTCTCTCTCATCGACCAACTAAGAAAACATTTCAAATATCGTCTGCCAACTAAGAAAACGTTTCAATTAGATACAAATACTATAGATATCTACCCTGAATAGACAATGCAATTATAATATCTACTAGACAATGCAACGTTAAATGTTGTTGTTCAGGGCTTACACGTGATGTTAGGGAGACAGAGCTATGAGGCAAGTGGCGTTGTTCAGGGCTTACACGCGATGTTGTGGAGACAAAGCTATGAGGTGATGTTATGGAGACAAAGCTATGAGGCACAGTCAAACACATAATAACTTTCTGGGCGATCACCTACGTTTCTCCTTCTCCAAAATCTATGAGAAATTTCGTAAACTTTCAACATAAATTTGAGGCAAGTTCCACTAGGGCATGAGATTTTAAAGAAATCATATGACGATCTTAAATAATTGAAACACTGAGTTGGAATTCTAAGCAACTCAACATCATAGATTATCAACATGTCATTAAGGTAGAATCAAAAGGTCTCAGGAGAAAACAAAGGCGATTAGAGGATGAAAATTTAGAATAAATTTAGAAAAAACAAATAATGGGGAAGATTTGTCAAATTGAATAAGTCATGTGATCAATACAAAGTAAAATTTGCCAATGGAATAAAAAATCAAACAACTCATCCTAATAATGGTTGCCCCAGAACGATTCACTGTGTCAAGGAAAAAGGCAGAAGATAATGGAAACTTGAAAAATCACAACCTGTGAAGTTGTTTTAGCAATAGGCAAAGTGGAACACATATTCAGATTAGTTCATTTGTTAATTGGACTTGTGGAAGAAGTAATAAGATGGAGGATAATTCTGTGAAATCTCGGCAGGCTCAGCTCGTACAGGAGGAGCTGGCATCAGCTTTCGCCCATATGTGCACAATGGAAGAGGAACCATCTTCCACGTCATGGTGGAGTTAGAAGAGAAAATGGGCACCCTGAATCTTCACAAGAACATTCAGGGATGGAAAAATAGAAATCACAAAAAAACACAACATCGACAACAACACCACAAAAGTAGAGAACAAGAGCAATAAGAAGGAAAGGAGGAAGAGCCATGTGATCATAGGTAGGAAGGTGGTGGGCCGAAAGATCTGGTAAGAATTACATTGTTTTCAGGCGCAAAACATCACAATATTGTTTATTTTGTTTCTTATTGTATTTATTACACTTTACAAAAAAACATTGAATGATAGTTTCCCAATAATTTTTATGAATAATTAGGTGGTTTTAATTTTACAAGCAACAGGAAACTCGAATGTGTTAGAAATGTGTCCTTATTAAAACATTCTATTGTCTACCAGCAGGGACTATTTCTACTTACAGCCCTTGTTATTCCTTGTCCTTTAGTCTTTTACTTATTCTCCTCCACAGAATTAATTGCTTCTCCTACGTTTTAAGCCTGAAGTTAATATTTACGACAGTAGACTTTCGCCTAATCAAATTATAATTGGATTATATAGTTAAGGTTTATCTTAATTTTCATGTAATAATAGTTTTCAATATTTTCCCATCATAATCCTATTTCAGGGATAAATGGAGAATGTGCATGGTTGTAATTACGCCGTAAGGCATTTCCCTCTGAAATGAAATCCCCTAAATGTCTTTCTGTCTTAATCTTAACCGTTAGATCTATTGTTAGACGATTCAACAATTCTCTGCCGTCCAAAGAAAACCCAACCCAACCCATCCGTCTACCTAGCCAGTCCGTCTACCTAGCGCAGTTCGAATCTCCCCCGCCAAACCCTCTTTCTTCTGCGCTTTCCTTGAACGAACAAGGTAAGCTCTCGTCATTCTCAGCTTTCCTTGAACGAACAAGGTAATCTCCCCCCTATTTCAGCTTCCGATAATTAGGATGAATGAGGAGTTGCATCCTGGATTTGGGTTCGCATTTGAAGGAATTCTCTTTTTGGTGGTCTTCGGCTTTGTTTTACAGTTCTAGGGCTCAACACCTGATTCTAACAGACAGCCCATACGAAATCCCCTGGTATACAGTGACACCCAATGAGTCCTCAACGATGCTTGGTATCTGGGAAAAGTGCCCGTGAGTGGTCGGTCACATTGACAATTTAATAAATTAAACCATAAAAAGTTGGGTTCTTCGCAGGCCTTAGATTGTTCATGATCCACTTGTACTTCCAGAGGATATGAATCCAGCACTTGCAAACTTACTCGAAGGTCTTCTTTGCAAGGGTAAGTGACTTTTCTCAATTGAATGTTTTACAGAGTAGATTTTAATTTTAAGAGTTGCATTGCTGCAAATTTTGAAATTCACCATAATAATCAAGCTGCCACTATTGGATTTCACAGATCTGAAGAAAAGTATGAGCTTATAGGCTGTTGCAAGGCATCCGTGGGTTATGAACGATTTCACGTCAACTGTGCAGGTTTTGGGGAAATGTGAACAGGGTAGCTCCAGATATCATTCTGATCATCATGAGAAAACTGTAGCTTCCACTGAAGCATTGTCAGAATCAGCATCCTTTGAAGCATTGTCAGAATCAGTTCAACAGGGATGGTTATGATTTTTATTTTTACATATTTCATGGCTGCTTAGTCATGGAAGAGATGCTATGGTTCTTCAGAAGAGGGGGTTCCTCCAAGGATTTGAATTTCAAGTCTTTTTATTTACATAATACAACAATTGAGCTGCACCCTGGTGATGCTTTCCATTAGAATATTATACCTGCTTTCAATTTTCAATGAATTTGTGAGTAAACCACTAAGCTTGCTCTCTCGATTATTGAAATAAACCAGAGTCCACAGTCAAAAAAGGTCCCTTCCAACACAATAATTTTAATTTAGTCTCAGTTTTCATGATCAATGTCAAGGCAATGTGAAACTCACAATGTGTCTTACAACAGTGGCACATTCATCTTTTATAGCCTCTAGGCAAGCAAAGCAGATAGATATTCACGTCAATGAACTAAACACCAAAACTCCAGAGGCTGGAGTTGGTGATGGGACTTGCTTTCATATTGCTTGTATCTTGTGTGGTGTTCCACCAATCAAGAGCATGTTTACCACCAGAGAAAAGGACCCTAAACCAATTGGGAAGAGGCGATCTAAAATTGCTGATAGGCACTGTTTTTTTATCGCAAAGGTCTTTATAGCGTTATTTGAAGGAAGGATAATCCCAAAAGGAGAACGTAACATTGAGAAAGGTCCTTTGGAAGGATTTCATAAGGAATTTTCAAATGGTTTGAGGCATACAAGATATGGTATATATTGTTGGTAGGATCTACAAGATCAAACAATTAATAATTGTTGAGAGATTTGATAGAGATTTTTCCCTGATTTGAAATGTCTTATGTGGACTTCTTTCTGCCATTCCGATGTTGATATTTAAAGCTAATATAATGACTGGCCTTATAACATTAAAATCAACAACATCACTCAGATTCTCAGGCTTGTTTGAAAAGTTGTCAGGTGGCAGTAACATCTGCATCAGTGAAGATGAACTTTTAACATTCCGCAACTCTCTTGAGGACTTGGTTTATTTTATGCTTATAAGATGTGGGGAATTTATTTAGAACAAAGGACGACATTTTAGATGCAAATAAAGGGAATATTTTAACACGCAAGGTACATCTTCTAGTGCAGCTTATTTTACTATAGAGGAATGGTGAAGATATTTGTTGTGTTACATTTGTAAAAAGAGTGATTGTAGTAGCAATAATCTCTAGACTAAAGCAATGACTTGATTACCCTTCATTTGTCATCAATCACTACTTATCTATAGCAACTTCTACAGATTGTGGGAATAAGTAGCAAAAAATGCAGAGATGTTTTCTATTAGCAAGGTAAATCCAAAGGCAAAGTTTTCTTTCAAGCTTGTACCAGAAACTAGCATTAGAATTATTCTCTATGGAGTTGTCAAAGGTAATGCTGATATAATACAAATATCAAAACATGAAGGGGGCACTAAAGAAATTTTGATAAGTTCTATAAAGCACAGGAATTTTGGGAGTCAAATGATGATCGTGAAGAACTCCTAGCAACTGCAAATACTGCTATCAATGCAAGTGAAACTGCATGTTCATGACCATTTTGAAATAACTAGAGCCTATTTCCTTGCATTATTCACTTAGGATGGCATAGACCTCCTCAGGAACAAATCAAATAGGTAGAGGACATACATGTATCTACAAATTATATATCTGGAGACCATCAGAATGGAAGGCTGGTCTCATTATTAGAAGCAAGCAAAAAAATATTGTCAAATGGAAGTGTGAATAACAAGGCCTTGAGGCTTGGAAGTTTGAATGACACAAAGGATATGGAGAGTTCAAATGGTGCTCTCAGCTTTAATTATTGAAGACGGACTCCCAGAAGCCAGCATAATTCTATGTGACAGACAACAAGATAGCTCTGTTCAATGCACTAGTGAGGATTCTTCTTATGATACTATCTAGATTAGCAGTGACACTAAGAGCACAAACCGTCACAATGCCTAAGGTAAATGGCTCCTCGAAATCTCAGAACATATACTATGATTTCAAAAAAAAATTGGGAAAATGTTACCTTGTAAGCCTTTTCCAAATTATGCATAGCATCCAACATTACCTTTATTGCTACAACTCCAACCTACCATAGTGTCATTGGTAAGGGTTGCATCATGAAGAATTGCAAAATTCATGCATTTGATATGTTGGAATGTCTAGGAACAGATTCTGGTAAAGTCATTCTGCTTAAGCTTTATTTGGGAACACAGAGGACTGGTCGATATTGAACCAGTCCAATATGTTTGGTAATTTTACTAGAGGCCTTTACCTTTAAATTATTTTTTGGATAGATTCCATAATGAATCAACAAATTAATTGACAAGAGGGGATTCAAGTTATATTAACTAGAAGCACACCTTGCAAGAAAATTTCTTATTGATGGATTCATCTTTGGCTGCATCGTTGGATCAAGTACACGGTGTGAGCTGACAGTGTTGAACAATTTATATGCATGCAAATTGATAAGAAAGAATTTCATATAGAAATTGATTTTTAAGGAAAAGATCAAAGATGTGTAACACAAATCTGTTGTCCAAGTACATCAGGTGTTAAAGGCTTTGTTCTAACACTGGAGTAGGAGCACAAACCAAGCTCATCTCTAACACTTGTAAGTGAAGTTGAAAAAGTTGATTGAGAAATAGAATTAGAAGTCAAAGTAAAAAATAGTTGTCAAGAATATGTTGAAATGTCCAATTCAAAGCCTGTACTTGATGTGAATTCCAACCAGCTTGTGACGTTGAAGAACAATAGTCTATTAGTTGCAGTCCTGGCAAGAATTATAAGTCATTGGTATTTGATGTGTGCACACAATTAACTTAGTGATAGTAAGCACTTTGAGGGGGTTGGAATGGGAAGGCGAACACAACTCTCCTCTATTGTCTCAGAATTGCAAATAGAATCGTTGGTATTAGACAACTAGATAAACAAAAAAATTCCCAGCTAAACAGGGATGCCTCTTTTACAATGATCAAGCCTTATAGTACAAGACTATTCCCAAACTGTACATTTTGATTCAATGAGAAGTAAGCTCCTGGAATTAGTTAAAATGAATTTTGGTGAATCACCAATGGATGACTAATCTAAAGGTGTGCAAAGTGATATCAAGAGAATGGTGAACCCATGAGTAACCAGGATGTAGTCCATATAGTCTCATGTGGTATTGATGTGGAAAAAAATACATTTAGAAACATGTGCAGGCAGTGTAGATCAATAAGTTCTCACGTGAAGGCAATGTTACAGATACATTTGATGGCATTTGCAACTATTCGTTTTGAAGGTGTACCTTTCCAAGTTAAATACACCAAATCGTCAGATACTAGAATGACACAGGTCTATTTGAGGCATTAATTTATCTCAAGTTTTATTAATTTTTCTATGCTAAGGTTAGCTACAGTCAGGCTTGAAAGCATTAGTAGTTGGAGAATGGTGGCTTTGGTGCATGGTTATACAATAAGAAGTAAAGGAAATGTACATAAAGTGATCAAAGAGGAGATTGGGATAAGGTAGGAGACAAGGAATGCCAAAGTTTTTCAAAGAGTTACCAAGAGCAGGAAGAGTTTCTATTTCCAGAAGCTTTATTACCTCTTCCAAGCTCTGTTCTATTTACAAACATAATTATTTCCAGAAGCTCTGTTACCATCTACCATGTGTTCATGTTTCCATAAAATCCTCCTTAACTCTAATAAATTTGACCTGCTTGAGACATAAATGACAAACCTCCATATTTGGGTGAAGATTGTATAGAGAGAGATTGAAAAGGCTCCAAATAGACCTGTCTCTATTAGTGAGTAGGCACTGTCAAGAGCTCTGGGGGAATCCTTCAAGATCTTTGTGTGTCAGTTGCAGATTATGTGCTGGTAAGGTTGTAGCAAGCAAGTTCAGTGTCTCTGTTGTAGAATATGTGCTGGTAAGATATAGCAATCAAGTTCCTCATACTAGGAATTCCCTGGTAGGTTAGCTATGTCTATGTAAATGAATCTTATGAAGAGCTCAAAGAGGGCACCTTTACGAAAATTGAGCAAGCTGTAATTCCTGCTTACAGGAACTACATTGAAAATTTCAGCACATTGCTTGATCATTCTGCCAGTGAAAGCAAGCATTTGAGATACACTCCAGAGCAACTCGAGTTTATGTTATCACATCTATTTACACAGAGATCAAGTAGGACTGGATTGTCCAACTGAAATAAAGTAGATATTCCAGGCCGGGAAGGTCAGGGCTTAAACACAACCGCATGATTACCAGGCATCCTTATTCTTTTTGGTCAATTTGGAGGTCTCTGCTAATTACTTACAGATTTTTTAGCATCACAATATATCAAATTACAAGCTTTTAATATAGGGTATGTGAGTGCTTGGGAAATTAATATTCAGATATTACATTTGGTGCAAAGCATGTAGTATTGTAGGCATTTATGGTCTTTAGTGGGCCCTAAGTTATTAGTTTTTCGTTATCGAGCTAAAAGTATTGTAAATTATCCAATCTGCTAAGAGTGGCTGCAATGCTACAATGTACTATAAGTTATTTTGACAAAAAAAATGGGATAATTGAGTACATGGAATAGTTGTAAACAGGATAACTAGATACATGGAGAACTTATGAGAGAGGGCTTCCGGATTCCAATATCAATGACGTACCACTGTTCTAATGAGGAAATAATGTTCCTTTTACATTTTGGGTAGCAGTGGCATAAATGTAAGATAATGTCCTCTCTATTGCTCTCATAGGAAAAAACAGAGAAATTAATCTTTTATTTTGAAGTGGCTCAAATGTAACTCCATGCCACATTCTCACCATGGCTTGAGAGGTCCAGGGTCATGCAGCATAACCTGTAGGCTGAATACTTACAATTCTCACCATGGTTTGAGAGGTCCAAGGCCATGCAGCATAAATTATGGGCTGAATACTTATTTGTAACATGAGAAATCACTGCAATCCATTTTGTTTAGAGAAAGGATTTGTATTTTTGGTAACAGTGGCATAAATGTAAGATATTATCCTCTCTATTTCTTTCATAGGCAAAATGAGCACCTGAATCTTTATTTTGAAGTGGCTCAAAAGTAACTCCTTGCCATATTCTCACTATGGCTTGAGAGGTAGAGGGCCACGCAATTGTAAATACATTTGTGTAACATGAGAAGTCACTGCACTCTCTTTTTCTTAAGAGTGGATTTGTGATATTCTTTTATTGACTGTGGAAGGATCAGCACTGATTAATTGTCATTACACAAAATGGTACCAACTCTCAAGGCCAACGAACCTTGATTCATAAATACCTTTAAAAGGCCATATCACTAGTGGGGATGAATCCAACTAAAAACTTGGCCTTGCATTGCACAGGACAGTAATGACTATTCAAATTAGTTATATGTTCTGAGCGTTATCATTGTATAGGGTGGTTGCATTAAAAGGCATCTCACTTGGTGTAAAAGATGTCAAAATTAGATTGCAACCTGTTTGATATGACTTATTTATTGTGTATCGTGTGGCCTAGAGTAAGATGTTTTATCTTGTTGTTACAAGCATAAAATATCCTCTATCCCTTCTGTAATGGATTATGTTCACGTTTTCTTGGAAACGTATCTACATTGATTTGAAATCCCCTACATAATCAAATAAGAATTTTTTTAAAGCACCAGAATTTGCAATTCCATTTACCTTCGTTGTTTATAAATTTTATGTTTAATTTGGGAATAGATCAAGCCAAAAGTATTGCAAATTATCCAATCTGCTAAGAGTGGCTGCAATGCTACAATGTACTATAAGTTATTTTGACAAAAAAAAGGGGATAATTGAATACATGGAATACTTGTAAATGGGATAACTGGATACATGGAGAACTTATGAGAGAGGGCTTCTGGATTCCAATATCAATGTTGTACCACTGTTCTAATGAGGAAATTATGTTCCTTTTACATTTTGGGTAGCAGTGGCATAAATGTAAGATAATGTCCTCTCTATTGCTCTCATAGGCAAAAACAGAGAACTTAATCTTTTATTTTGAAGTGGCTCAAATGTAACTCCATGCCACATTCTCACCATGGCTTGAGAGGTCCAGGGTCATGCAGCATAACCTGTGGGCTGAATACTTACAATTCTCACCATGGTTTGAGAGGTCCAGGGCCATGCAGCATAACTTATGGGCTGAATACTTATTTGTAACATGAGAAACCATGGCTTGAGAGGTCCAGGGTCATGCAGCATAACCTGTGGGCTGAATACTTACAATTCTCACCATGGTTTGAGAGGTCCAGGGCCATGCAGCATAACTTATGGGCTGAATACTTATTTGTAACATGAGAAATGACTGCACTCCATTTTGTTTAGAGAAAGGATTTGTATTTTGGGTGGAAGTAGCATAAATGTAAGATATTATCCTCTCTATTTCTTTCATAGGCAAAATGAGTACCTGAATCTTTATTTTGAAGCGGCTCAAAAGTAACTCCTTGCCATATTCTCACTATGGCTTGAGAGGTCGAGGGCCACGCAATTGTAAATACATTTGTGTAACATGAGAAGTCACTGCACTCTCTTTTTCTTAAGAGAGGATTTGTGATATTCCTTCATTGACCGTGGAAGGATCAGCACTAATTAATTGTGATTACACAAAATGGTACCAACTCTCAAGGCCAACGAGCCTCCATTCATAAATACCTTTAAAAGGTCATATCACCAGTGGGGATGAATCCAACTAAAAACTTGGCCTTGCATTGAACAGGACAGTAATGACTATTAAAATTACTTATATGTTCTGAGTGTTATCATTGTATAGGGTGGTTGCATTAAAAGGCATCTCACTTGGTGTAAAAGATGTCAAAATTATATTGTAACCTGTTTGATATGACTTATTTATTGTGTATCTTATGGCCTAGAGTAAGATGTTTTATCTTGTTGTTACAAGCATAAAATCTCCTCTATCCCTTCCGTAATGGATTATGTTCATGTTTCCTTGGAAACGTATCTACATTGATTTGAAATCCCCTATATAATCTACTAAGAATTTTTTTAAAGCACCAGATGTTGCAATTCCATTTACCTTCATTGTTTATAACTTTTGTGTTTAATTTGGGAATAGATCATCATATGGTTTGGCAAAACTTGGTATAGCGTAGATTTAGATTGGAAAAGGAACTGGTAAGTAGAAAATGGTCTCGCAAGTCTCAGGACAAGTATCTTATGTGGTGTCTACAATTTATGTTTAATTTGGGAATGATCAGTATATGGTTTGCTAAATTTAGGTGTAGTAAAATTGCAATAAGGGGTAGTATTTGGTTAATGTATGTGATTAAGGTTAGAGTTTATTTGTAAGAATATGACTTTATTGTTGTGGCATTGGCAATAACAGTATATGATACAAGCTTTTTTGCTTATAGTATTTAGATTGAAACAACCTTTTTGATATTGATCTCAAACTATTTTTGATAGTCTAAGAGTGGCATTCTTTCCAATTATTTGGATTAGAATGCAGACAACCATTTTCTAAGAATTGTCTGTCCCTGGGCATTTTCCTGTTTAATCCATAATTTATGTTCTAATTTGCTAAATATACAATGAAATATAAAACAAATAAGTAAGCCAAATACCCTTCCATCAATGTTCTAAAAAGGTGTGAGCATTTTGAGTCATCTGCCATGCTCCCATGTTTATGTTATTGAAGAAACATAGAATGACGAAATGTTGAACCAATTGTTTCAGTTAATGATTGCAGAGATTTTGGAGAGCTTTGGCAGAGCTAAAAAGTTCTTAAAGATTTATGGTTCAATTAGGATTGAGAGCATGAGAGCGAGATTCAAGAGCATGGAAACTGATTACCTGAGATATAATTCTTCATCATCTATTGATAAGCTTGAGTGGACTGCTCTAGAAGACCATGTGGCAGAACGGTTGGAGGTGTTAAGGAAGACAATGAAGGTCTTGGTTTCTTCTGAGAGGAAGCTCTGCAACAGGATTTTTCAAACATTTGATATTGAATTGTGGACAAATTTCTTTCAGAAATCGGTTTTAGGAAGCGGTATGAAAGCACTGATAGAGTTTGGAGAGGCCGTTTCCCCGAGCCAGGGAGAGCCTCAGAAGCTGTTCAAGTTGTTGGACATGGTTCAATATCAAATGTTTGAAAACACTCCATTTTGTTCAGAGAAAGGATTTGTATTTTGGGTAGCAGTGGCATAAATGTAATATATTGTCCTCTCTATTTCTTTCATAGGCAAAATGAGTACTTGAATCTCTATTTTGAAGTGGCTCAAAAGTAACTCCTTGCCATATTCTCACTATGGCTTGAGAGGTCGAGGGCCACGCAATTGTAAATACATTTTTGTAACATGAGAAGTCACTGCACTCTCTTTTTCTTAAGAGATGATTTGTGATATTCTTTTATTGATTGTGGAAGGATCAACACTGATTAATTGTCATTACACAAAATGTTACCAACTCTCAAGTCCAACGAGCCTTGATTCATAAATACCTTTAAAAGGCCATATCACCAGCAGCGATGAATCTAACTAAAAACTTGGCCTTGCATTGCACAGGACAGTAATGACTATTCAAATTAGTTATATGTTCTCAGCGTTATCACTGTATAGGGTGGTTGCATTAAAAGGCATCTCACTAGGTGTAAAATATGTCAAAATTAGATTGTAACCTATTTGATATGACTTATTTATTGTGTATCTTGTGGCCTAGAGTAAGATGTTTTATCTTGTTGTTACAAGCATAAAATATCCTCTATCCCTTCCGTAATGGATTATGTTCCAATATTTTCTTGGAAACGTATCTACATTGATTTGAAATCCCCTACATAATCTACTAAGAATTCTTTTAAAGCACCAGAAGTGGCAATTCCATTTACCTTCGTTGTTTCTAAATTTTATGTTTAATTTTGGAATAGATCATCATATGGTTTGGAAAAACTCAGTATAGCATAGATTTAGGTTGGAAAAGGAACTGGTAAGTAGAAAATGCTCTCGCAAGTCTCACGGCATGTATCCTATGTGTTGTCTACAATTTATGTTTAATTTGGGAATGATCAGTATATGGTTTTCTAAATTTAGGTGTAGTAAAATTGCAATAAGGGGTAGTATTTGGTTAATGTATGTGATTAAGGTTAGAGTTTATTTGAAAGCATATGACTTTATTGTTGTGGCATTGGCAATAACAGTATATGATACAAGATTTTTTGCTTATACTATTTAGATTGAAACAACCTTTTTGATATTGATCTCAAACTATTTTTGATAGTCTAAGAGTGGCATTCTTTCCAATTCTTTGGATTAGAATGCGGACAACCATTTTCTAAGAATTGTCTGTCCCTGGGCATTTTCCTGTTTAGTCCATAATTTATGTCCTAATTTGCTAAATATAGAATGAAATATAAAACAAATAAGTAAGCCAAATCCCCTTTAATCAATGTTCTAAAAAGGTGTGAGCATTGTGAGTCATCTGCCATGCTCCCATGTTTATCTTATTGAAGAAACATAGAATGACTAAATGTTGAACCAATTGTTTCAGTTAATGATTGCAGAGATTTTGGAGAGCTTTGGTAGAGCTAAAAAGTGCTTGAAGATTTATGGTTCGATTAGGATTGAGAGAATGAGAGCGAGCTTCAAGAGCATGGAAACTGATTACCTGAGATATAATTCTTCATCATCTATTGATAAGCTTGAGTGGAATGCTCTAGAAGAGCATGTGGCAGAATTGTTGGAGGTGTTAAGGAAGACAGTGAAGGTCTTGGTTTCTTCTGAGAGGAAGCTCTGCAACAAGATTTTTCAGACATTTGATATTGAATTGTGGACAGATTTCTTTCAGAAATTGGTTTTAGGAAGCGTTATGAAGGCACTGATAGATTTTGGAGAGGCCTTTTCCCTGAGCCAGAGAGAGCCTTAGAAGCTGTTCAAGTTGTTGGACATGGTTGAAGGATTGGAGAGATTGAAGGCAGACTTTGGGGTGGTTTTTGAAGGGCCCAGATGCCTGGATATCAGGATTCGGTTGAGCGAAATGGAGAAGCACTTGGTGCACAGTGCTTGTCAAGTTCTGTGGGACTTTGGGAAACAGGTAGAGGAGGATTCAGGATTCTTTGTTGATGGGAGTCTACCAAAGCTTACAAACTACGTTGACAATTATCTCAATTTTATGTTGACTGAATATGAGAAGGTTATGGCAATGGTCTAGGGAATGGAGAACAACATAAGCCTTGCAGAGCTTGTTAGTCATGTGATGTATTCTTTGGAGCTGAGGTTGGAGACCAGGGCCACAGGATATAATGCATTTGGATTGTCACACATATTCCTCATGAATAATTGTTGGTGTATATTCAAGAGAGCTAGAGACAGCAAACTAGGGAATCTGTTGGGTGAGGCATGGCTAAAGCAGAGGAAGAGATTGGTTAAATAACATGTTTTGGGTTATGAAAAGGAAGTATGGGTTCCCCTAGTGAAGCTTTTGAACAGAGATGGACTGGTTGTGTCTAGTGGTGGAAAAGGAGGAGCCAGGGATTTGTTTAAGTAGAGAATCCGCTCATTTAATTCCACATTTGAGAAGTCATATGAAGAGCACAAGAATTGGTTTATCTATGATGAAGAGCTCAGAGAGGGCACCTTTATGAAAATTGAGCAAGCTGTAATTCTTGCTTACAGGAACTACATTGCAAATTTCAGCATATTGCTTGATCATTCTGCCAATGAAAGCAAGCATTTGAGATACACTCCAGAGCAACTCAAGTTTATGTTATCACATCTATTTACACAGAGATCAAGTAGGACTGTATTGTCCCACTGAAATAAAGTAGATATTCCAGGCCAGGAAGGTCAGGGCTTAAACACAACCGCATGATTACTAGGCACCCTTATTCTTTTTGGTCAATTTGGAGGTCTCTGCTAATTACTTACAGATTTTTAATCATCACAATCTATCAAATTACAAGATTTTAATATAGGGTATGTGAGTGCTTGGGAAATTAATATTCAGATATTACATTTGGTGCAAAGCATGTAGTATTGTAGGCATTTATGGTCTTTAGTGGGCCCTAAGTTATTAGGTTTTCATTATCCAGCTAAGAGTATTGCAAATTATCCAATCTGCTAAGAGTGGCTGCAATGCTACAATGTACTGTAAGTTATTTTGACAAAAAAAAAGGGGATAATTGAGTACATGGAATACTTGTAAACGGGATAACTGGATACATGGAGAACTTATGAGAGAGGGCTTCCGGATTCCAATATCAATGCTGTACCACTGTTCTAATGAGGAAATTATGTTCCTTTTACATTTTGGGTAGCAGTGGCATAAATGTAAGATAATGTCCTCTCTATTGCTCTCATAGGCAAAAGCAGAGAAATTAATCTTTTATTTTGAAGTGGCTCGAATGTAACTCCATGCCAAATTCTCACCATGGCTTGAGAGGTCCAGGGTCATGCAGCATAACCTGTGGGCTGAATACTTACAATTCTCACCATGGTTTGAGAGGTCCAGGGCCATGCAGCATAACTTATGCGCTGAATACTTATTTGTAACATGAGAAACCATGGCTTGAGAGGTCCAGGGTCATGCAGCATAACTTGTGGGCTGAATACTTACAATTCACACCATGGTTTGAGAGGTCTAGGACCATGCAGCATAACTTATGGGCTGAATACTTATTTATAACATGCGAAATCACTGCACTCCATTTTGTTTAGAGAAAGGATTTGTATTTTGGGTAGCAGTGGCATAAATGTAAGATATTATCCTCTCTATTTCTTTCATAGGCAAAATGAGTACCTGAATCTTTATTTTGAAGTGGCTCAAAAGTAACTCCTTGCCATATTCTCACTATGGCTTGAGAGGTCAAGGGCCACACAATTGGAAATACATTTCTGTAACATGAGAAGTCATTGCATTCTATTTTTCTTAAGAGAGGATTTGTGATATTCTTTTATTGACTGTGGAAGGATCAGCAGTGATTAATTGTCATTACACAAAATGGTACCAACTCTCGAGGCCAACGAGCCTTGATTCATAAATACGTTTAAAAGTCCATATCACCAATGGGGATGAATCCAACTAAAAACTTGGCCTTGCATTGCACAGGACAGTAATGACTATTCAAATTAGTTATATGTTCTCAGCGTTATCATTGTATAGGGTGGTTGCATTAAAAGGAATCTCACTTGGTGTAAAAGATGTCAAAATGAGATTGTAACCTGTTTGATATGACTTATTTATTATGTATCTTGTGGCCTAGAGTAAGATGTTTTATCTTGTTGTTACAAGCATAAAATCTCCTCTATCCCTTCTGTAATGGATTATGTTCATGTTTTCTTGGAAACATATCTACATTGATTTGAAATCCCCTACATAATCTACTAAGAATTTTTTTAAAGCACCAGAAGTTGCAATTCTATTTACCTTCGTTGTTTATAAATTTTATGTTTAATTTGGGAATAGATCATCATATGGTTTGGCAAAACTCGGTATAGCATAGATTTAGATTGGAAAAGGAACTGGTAAGTAGAAAATGGTCTCACAAGTCTCAGGACAAGTATCTTATGTGGTGTCTACAATTTATGTTTAATTTGGGAATCATCAGTATATGGTTTGCTAAATTTAGGTGTAGTAAAATTGCAATAAGGGGTAGTATTTGGTTAATGTATGTGATTAAGGTTAGAGTTTATTTGTATGCATATGACTTTATTGTTTTGGCATTGGCAATAACAATATATGATGCAAACTTTTTTGCTTATACTATTTAGATTGAAACAACCTTTTTGATATTGATCTAAAATTGTTTTTGATAGTCTAAGAGTGGCATTCTTTCCAATTCTTTGGATTAGAATGCAGACAACCATTTTCTAAGAATTGTCTGTCCCTGGGCATTTTCCTATTTAGTCCATAATTTACGTTCTAATTTGCAAAATATACAATGGAATATAAAACAAATAAGTAAGCGAAATCCCCTTCAATCAATGTTCTAAAAAGGTGTGAGCATTGTGAGCAATCTGCCATGCTCCCATGTTTATGTTATTGAAGAAACATAGAATGACTAAATGTTGAACCAATTGTTTCGGTTAATGATTGCAGAGATTTTGGATAGCTTTGGCAGAGCTAAAAAGTGCTTGAAGATTTATGGTTCGATTAGGATTGAGAGCATGAGAGAGAGCTTCAAGAGCATGGAAACTGATTATCTAAGATATAATTCTACATCATGTATTGATAAGCTTGAGTGGACTGCTCTAGAAGACCATGTGGCAGAATGGTTGGAGGTGTTAAGGAAGACAGTGAAGGTCTTGGTTTCCTCTGAGAGGAAGCTCTGCAACATGATTTTTCAGACATTTGGTATTGAATT
Organism: Pinus tabuliformis; assembly: GCA_031772625.1. NCBI lineage: Eukaryota > Viridiplantae > Streptophyta > Pinopsida > Pinales > Pinaceae > Pinus > Pinus tabuliformis. The sequence continues at coordinate 85,114,958 of CM062805.1, read as the reverse complement.
GTGGACAAATTTCTTTTAGAAATTGGTTTTAGGAAGCGGTATGAAAGCACTGATATAGTTTGGAGAGGCCGTCGCCCTGAGCCAGAGAGAGCCTCAGAAGCTGTTCAAGTTATTGGACATGGTTGAAGGATTGGAGAGATTGAAGGAGGACTTCGGGGTGGTTTTTGAAGGGTCCATATGCTTGGAGATCAGGTTTCGGTTGAGCGAAATGGAGAAGCACTTGGTGCACAGTGCTTGTCAAGTTCCGTGGGACCTTGGGAAATAGGTAGAGGAGGATTCGGGGTTGTTTGTTGATGGGAGTCCACCAAAGCTTACAAACTACTTTGTGAATTATCTCAAGTTCATGTTGACTGAATATGAGGAGGTTAGGGCAATGGTCTGGGGAATGGAGACATTTGTGTAACATGAGAAGTCACTGCACTTTCTTTTTCTTAAGAGAGGATTCTTTTATTGACTGTGGAAGGATCAACACTGATTAATTGTCATTACACAAAATGGTACCAACTCTCAAGGCCAACGAACCTTGATTCATAAATACCTTTAAAAGGACATATCACTAGTGGGGATGAATCCAACTAAAAACTTGGCCTTGCATTGCACAGGACAGTAATGACTATTCAAATTAGTTATATGTTCTGAGCATTATCATTGTATAGGGTGGTTGCATTAAAAGGCATCTCACTTGGTGTAAAAGATGTCAAAATTAGATTATAACCTATTTGATATGACTTATTTATTGTGTATCTTGTGGCCTAGAGTAAGATGTTTTATAATAGTAAGGCGTTTCTTCAACTTAGCTTCTCTCTAATTCGGTCAGAAATTAGAAGGGTTAGGGCCTCTCTGGAAAATCTTGGACGTTTAGCCCTCTCAACCCACCTTAAACTAGCTAACAGCATTAATAAGAATCTCTGGGTTATTATCGACGCCAGAACTGCTCTGAAAGCAGATAATGAGGGACAGAATGCTCAGGAAAGACAGCGCAAGAAACTATCCAAGCTATTAAATAGATCTCAGGTGATGATCAAAACTCCGATCCCCGCCATTGAACCTACACAAAATGTCAGTAGTAATGATAATGTCAATAAATACTGTGCAATAGACATTGAACTCAATAAGAGACCTGATCAAAATACCGTCACGTTGGATAGGACGTAGGACTCCATAATAAAGCTATTGAATAAACACAGTTCGTTCAGCACTGATAGCAGTCACAGCGCAGAGAGGAAAGATGTCAACGTTGGAGAAAATGATGCAGTTATTAAACGGAATGAGTTCCCAGATCCAAACAGTGTCATTAATTATGAAAGCATGCTGAATAAAATGCAGTTCACTGAAACTGATGCGTTTAACACTCATGGTCAGAACGTAAGAGCAATGAATACTGGCAGCGAAGAGCATAGGTCAAAAGATGTCAGCTGTGAAAAGAACGAAATTACAAGCTGCGCAGATAATTCACCAGAACCGAGTATGGTGAAGGAAAACAACGTTGCTGGTTATGACTGCATGCTGGATAATACTCAGGACAATGTGTTTTATTCCCAGGGTCAGAGCGAATGCATAAAAATGGAGATTTATAACGAACATCGTGAAAACATTAACACATGTATTGTTATTTCAATGGATGAAAGCGTTGAAAACAGGTCCATTACAAACTGCGCAGGTGATGATAAGCATAATGGGGGGCACGGTCAGAACGTAAGAGCAATGGAGACTGGTAGCGAAGAGCATAGGTCAAAATATGTCAGTTGTAGAAAGAACGAAATTACAAGTTGCGCAGATAATTCACCAGAACCGAGTATGGTGAAGGAAAACAACATTGTTGGTTATGACTGCATGCTGGATAATACTCAGGACAGCGTGTTTCATTCCCAGGGTCAGAGCGAATGCACAATAATGGAGATTAATAACGGACATCGTGAAAACATTAACACATGTATTGTTAAGTATGAAAGGGTCGAATATAACACGCCAAGCAATGATGAGAAAAGAAAAAGTCTATCTTCAGAAAGCACCTATGAGTCAAAATTAAAAAGAAAAGTGGTCAACCTTTCCTCCCAGGAATTAGATCGTATTGCCATTAATGTTCTCTGCAAAGGTTTGGGGTTTGCGGTGGCCCCTAAAAACCTTCCCATTGAAAAGATGATATGTAGCATAGAGGATGGTATCAGTAACCTTCCTCTGGAAGATAAAGAAGCATTGAGACAAGAATTTTCTCTCATCATGAGGAAAGCCAAGACTCCCAAAATCAAATTAAGTAAAGAAGAACATAAAGCCTTCAAATCCTTGCAGAGCAATGACAAGGTCGTGGTTCTTAAAGCAGATAAAGGTGGAGCAACGGTCATCTTGGACAAAGAAGAATATGTTCGTAAAATGAATGATCACCTAAATTGTGGCAGTTATAAGAAGTTGAACAGTAATCCCATCCCCAAAATCATGAAGGATGTAAAGAGGATCATCTCAGATTCCAACCTTGACGAAAAATTAAAAAAGAAATTAATCCCCTCTTGTGAAACTATCCCTAGAATCTATGGATTACCCAAGATCCATAAGGAAGGGGTCCCCCTTAGACCGATAGTTAATACTATTGGTTCCCCTACCTATGAACTTGCTAAATATGTTGCTAAAATTCTTAAACTCCTTGTCGGAAATACTGATTCCTTCATCAAAGACTCCCAAGATTTTGTGAATCTTATTAAAAATGAAAAGATGGAGCGTGATGACATCCTTGTAAGCTTTGACGTGGTATCGTTATTCACAAAAATTCCTCTCGATGAAGCCATTCAAGTTATAAAAGATGTTACTGATCCAGGGACTGCAAAGCTGGCTGAAATCTACTTAAGGTAAACTGTGTTCACCTTCCAAGGAATATTTTATGAGCAGACATCTGGAGTGGCAATGGGATCACCCCTTTCACTAATCGTGGCCAACCTATACATGGAATACTTTGAAAAGAAGGCTTTGGAATCATATTCGTTAAAACCAGCTTGGTGGAAGCGTTTTGTCGATGATACCAATATAAAATGGACTCATGGTAAAGCAGAACTTGACAAGTTTTTCATTCACTTTAATTCTATCTCTCTTGAAATAAAATTTACAATGGAGCTTGAAGAAAACATGAGCATTCCTTTTTTAGACATTCTAATCATCAGGAAAGAGGATGGCTCACTAGGCCATAAGGTTTTCAGGAAGTCAACCCACACAGAAAGTTACCTCCATGCTGATTCCCACCACCACCCAGCCCAGAAGTTTGGTGTTCTAAACACTCTTGCCATTAGAGCCCTTCGAATTTCCGACTCAGAGCATGTGATTGATGAAAAGAAGCATTTAGTTTCAACTTTTAAGAATATAGGCTACAAAGAGCAAGAAATTAAAAAAGCCATAGAGAAAGCTGAAAGAAAGTTGTCATCTCATGAGCCCAAAGCTCAGGACCAACCTCAGTATGGTAAGGTTTTTCTTCCTTATATCCATGCGGTTACAGACAAAATCGCAAAAATCCTAAGAAAGAAAAACATTGTCACTCATTTCTCGGCCCCTGGTACGATCAGGCAAGGTTTGAAGTCTGTAAAAGATGATATTGACAAGCATCAACTTAAAGGAGTCTATAAAATAGATTGTTCCCGTGGAAAAAGCTACATAGGTGAAACAGGTCGCTCCCTCGAAACAAGGCTCAAGGAACATGGCGCTGATATTAGAAATGGAAGATCTCGTACTTCAGCCCTGGCATAGCACTCCTCAAAGACTAAGCACCATATCTGCCTGGAAAGCGCATCCATTATCGCAAGGGAAGAGCAGCATCAGAGACGAAAGGTCAGAGAAGCACTTGAAATTATCAAGCATCCTCAAAATCTGAACAGAGACAATGGTATGGAGATTAGCGGGAGCTGGCTTCCCTTGATCAGGGAAATCAAAAACACCAAAGACGCCAACACATCCCTAGGTGAAGCATTCAACAGGTAAGTTATCCCTCTCCTTTTCTATTTTATTAGCCTGTACCTTTTATTAATATCAAGGTTGAAAAGTTAGCATAAAATTCTATAATATATTGATTTCTATATAACTATGAATTGATATATTAATTATTATATTAATTAATTATAAATATTAATTATTTATAATTGTTAATATGATTTGGTTTAATATATTAGGTTTATTTATATAGAAATTAATATATGTTTCCCTAATATTTTTAATTAACCTCTTAATATAAGAATTGGCATTTTAATGCTTTGATATAATAATTTCGATATAATGATTAATTAATATATTAATTATTATATTAACCAATTATAAATATTTATTATTTATAATTGTTAATATAAAGTAGTTTAATATATTAATTTAATTTATATAGAAATTATTATATTAGCCTTATTTTTCTTTTCCCTAATTTTATCTTTAGGTTTTGTATTAATTTATTAATTATAAAATTATAAGTTATTTATAAAAATAAAAATAAAAAAGTAAAAAAAAAAAAAAATTAAAAAATTAAAAAATAAAAATTAAATTATTATTCCAAGCCGACAGTATGTGGTTCCCTAAAAATTTTCCTCATTATTATTTATTCTCAAAAATAGCTCTTCTTCTATCATCATTCTAAATATCCTGATGATGGATCCCATTTGGGATTTGAAACGTTGGTATAAAAATGTTCATACTGTGGATTCTCCGGTTATTGATTCAAAAGATGTTTTATCTTGTTGTTACAAGCATAAAATCTCCTGTATCCCTTTTGTAATGGATTATGTTCATGTTTTCTTGGAAACGTATCTACATTGATTTGAAATCCCCTACATAATCTACTAAGAATTCTTTTAAAGCACCAGAAGTTGCAATTCCATTTACCTTCGTTGTTTATAAATTTTATGTTTAATTTGGGAATAGATCAAGCTAAAACTATTACAAATTATGCAATTTGCTAAGAGTGGCTACAATGCTACAATGTACTGTAAGTTATTTTGACAAAAAAAAAGCAGATAATTGAGTACATGGAATACCTGTAAATGGGATAACTGGATACATGGAGAACTTATGATAGAGGGCTTCCGGATTCCAATATCAGTGTTGTACCACTGTTCTAATGAGGAAATTATGTTCCTTGTACATTTTGGGTAGCAGTGGCATAAATGTAAGATAATGTCCTCTCTATTTCTCTCATAGTCAAAACAGAGAACTTAATATTTTATTTTGAAGTGGCTTAAATGTAACTCCATGCCACATTCTGACCATGGCTTGAGAGGTCCAGGGTCATGTAGTATAACCTGTGGGTTGAATACTTACAATTCTAACCATGGTTCGAGAGGTCCAGGGCCATGCAGCATAACTTATGGGCTGAATACTTATTTGTAACATGAGAAACCATGGCTTGAGACATCCAGGGTCATGCAGCATAACTTGTGGGCTAAATACTTACAATTCTCACCATGCTTTGAGAGGTCCAGGGCCATGCAGCATAACTTATGGGCTGAATACTTATTTGTAACATGAGAAATCATTGCACTCCATTTTGTTTAGAGAAAGGATTTGTATTTTGTGTAGCAGTGGCATAAATGTAAGATATTATCCTTTCTATTTCTTTCATAGGCAAAATGAGTACCTGAATCTTTATTTTGAAGTGGCTCAAAAGTAACTCCTTGCCATATTCTCACTATGGCTTGAGAGGTTGAGGGCCACGCAATTGTAAATACATTTGTGTAACATGAGAAGTCACTGCACTCTCTTTTTCTTAAGAGAGGATTTGTGATATTCTTTTATTGACTGTGGAAGGATCAGCACTGATTAATTGTCATTACACAAAATGGTACCAACTCTCAAGGCCAACGAGCCTTGATTCATAAATACCTTTAAAAGGCCATATCACCAGTGGGGATGAATCCAACTAAAAACTTGGCCTTGCATTGCATAGGACAGTAATGACTATTCAAATTAGTTATATGTTCTCAGCATTATCATTGTATAGGGCGTTTGCATTAAAAGGCATCTCACTTGGTGTAAAAGATGTCAAAATTAGATTGTAACCTGTTTGATATGACTTATTTATTGTGTATCTTGTGGCCTAGAGTAAGATGTTTTATCTTGTTGTTACAAGCATAAAATCTCTTCTATCCCTTCCGTAATGGATTATGTTCATGTTTTCTTGGAAACGTATCTACATTGATTTGAAATCCCCTATATAATCTACTAAGAATTTTTTTAAAGAACCAGAAGTTGCAATTCCATTTACCTTCGTTGTTTATAAATTTTGTGTTTAATTTGGGAATAGATCATCATATGCTTTGGAAAAACTCGGTATAGCATAGATTTAGATTGGAAAAGGAACTGGTAAGTAGAAAATGGTCTCCCAAGTCTCACGACAAGTATCCTATGTGCTGTCTACAATTTATGTTTAATTTGGGAATGATCATTATATGGTTTGCTAAATTTAGGTGTAGTAAAATTGCAATAAGTGGTAGTATTTGGTTAATGTATGTGATTAAGGTTAGAACTTATTTGAAAGCATATGACTTTATTGCTGTGGCATTGGCAATAACAATATATGATACAAGATTTTTTGCTTATACTATTTAGATTGAAACAACCTTTTTGATATTGATCTCAAACTGTTTTTGATAGTCTAAGAGTGGCATTCTTTCCAATTCTTTGGATTAGAATGCGGACAACCATTTTCTAAGAATTGTCTGTCCCTGGGCATTTTCCTGTTTAGTCCATAATTTATGTTCTAATTTGCTAAATATACAATGAAATATAAAACAAATAAGTAAGCCAAATCCCCTTCAATCAATGTTCTAAAAAGGTGTGAGCATTGTGAGTCATCTGCCATGCTCCCATGTTTATGTTATTGAAGAAACATAGAATGACTAAATGTTGAACCAATTGTTTCGGTTAATGATTGTAGAGATTTTGGGGAGCTTTGGCAGAGCTAAAAAGTGCTTGAAGATTTATGGTTCGATTAGGATTGAGAGCATGACAGCGAGCTTCAAGAGCATGGAAACTGATTACCTGAGATATAATTCTTCATCATCTATTGATAAGCTTGAGTGGACTGCTCTAGAAGACCATGTGGCAGAATGGTTGGAGGTGTTAAGGAAGACAATGAAGGTCTTGGTTTCTTCTGAGAGGAAGCTCTGCAACAACATTTTTTAGACATTTGATATTGAATTGTGGACATATTTCTTTCAGAAATTGGTTTTAGGAAGCGGTATGAAAGCACCATTAGAGTTTGGAGAGGTTGTTGCCTTGAGCCAGAGAGAGCCTCAGAAGCTGTTCAAGTTGTTGTACATGGTTGAAGGATTGGAGAGAGTGAAGGAGGACTTCGGGGTGGTTTTTGAAGGGCCCAGATGCCTAGAGATCAGGCTTCGATTGAGCGAAATGGAGAAGCACTTGTTTCACAGTGCTTGTCAAGTTCTGTGGGACTTTGGGAAACTGGTAGAGGAGGATTCAGGATTGTTTGTTGATGGGAGTCCACCAAAGCTTACAAAATATGTTGTGAATTATCTCAAGTCTATGTTGACTGAATATGAGTAGGTTATGGCAATGGTCTGGGGAATGGAGAACAACATAAGCCTTGCAGAGGCTATTAGTCATGTGATGGATTCTTTGGAGCTGAGTTTGGAGATTAGAGCCACAGGATACAATGCATCTGGATTGTCACACATATTCCCCATGAATAATGCACACACTACATGGATAATGTATTTCCATACTTTATGCCTTACGACGTTTCCTTTGCAACATCTGGTGCAAATGCTAGTATAAGATCATATCAAAGTGAAGTAGGAAAATATATTTACAAACATTTTGATATATATAAATAACCATATTATTTAAAAGGGGTTGATTTGTTATATTAATGTTTTTAGTTTGAATGGTTTTTTTTATTAAGAATGTATGTTTTTGGAAAAGACGGGATTAAAGATTTAAACATGTAAATTAATTAAATATGCTTTTAACATTGAAATGATTATAAAAAAAATAAAGAAAAATAAAGTCAAAAAAATTTGTTTGATTGATTATAAAAAAAAATCAAGAAAAATAAAAATAAGATTCTTTTATTTGAAATTAGGGTTTCTATATTGCTCTCTATTTAAGCCTTTGCCATGGTCTGCCTTTTCATTTGGTCCTCATGATGAACCACACTTGTTGGTTCGAAACAAGACAACCAAAAATTCATCTTATGTGATTTCTACCAAAAAAAATTTCTTAATTCATTATGGATCACAAAACTCTGAATACATAAATTACTACCCTATACGCAAGGAAGTATACAGAAGGGCCACTGCTATTAAATTCCATCACTTTGAACGGTCTCGCGTAAGGGTTTCCAAGTTGAAGATAGATTGGGATTTTCTAGAACGATGTAGAGACTCTTTTACTTGAAATTCTCTATTTAAGCCTTGGAAATGGTCTGCCTCTTCATCTAATATTGATGATCAATCACACTTGTTGGTTCAAAATACAATAGCCAAAAAATTCTCTTATAATATTTCTACCAAAAGACTTTGGTTAATTAAAATAATTTGTTTGATTTATTATTTAAATATATTTTGATTTGTTATATTGTATAAGATGATTTTAATTATTTTTTAATTTCTCATAATTTGAAATATCAACGTAAAATAAAACAATTTTTACCGGTATAAATTTACCTTTATAATATTATTTCGCATATAATTATAAATTTTCCGAATATGCGTACGTTGTTACATTTTGAACTCCATCATCAATAATATAATATTTAATTAAAATTAGTTTTTGAAATATTTATATGAATAATAAAGTAAATGAAATAAAATTTATTTCTATTGTACAATAAAGTTTATTATTTTTAATTTACAAAACATAAAAGTAAAAAAAAAAAGATAAAGTAAAATATTCATTATTAAAATTTTAAATTCCAAAATTTTTAAATACAATTCTAATTATATATTAAACTAAATAAATTTCTTATTTTATAAAGCAAAGTACATTTTTATATTAATATAATTAATGATTTATACACCCAAATTAAAAAAGCTTAGTACTATAATTTAATTTAAATATTTTTAAAATTTTAAAATGACCATTTTCATGATTTTATACTTCTAAATGTGAAAATTTTAAACTAAAATATAAAACATTGCACATTAATTAATTGAATTACAGTTTTTAAATTTACATTACTTTTCAGAAAGAAAAAAAAAAAAAAATTAGTAAGGAGAATATGATTTTGATATATTTTTAAATATTTAAATATTTTTTATTTATTAAATTGATTATAATCTTTTTAGCTAACAGTGCTTTCAAATTTTACAGATTTAAGATAATTTTTTTTATTTGAGTATGATTATCAACATTCACCAAATGAAAATCATGATAATTAAATCTAAAAAATTGCATATTTGATATATGACAATCAACAATTATTTGGAGGAAGTGTCTTATTTAAAATATCTTTCGAGTTCATATAATGAATTCAACTTAATTTATAGCATTGAAAAAATGATTAACAGAGTTTCCAAAGTTTATAATGGATCTAAAGGAAGTTGTGATGACCCTGGGAATATGTAAATATTTAAATTTCACTACGGTAAAGGACTGGATTAAGAATGACATTGGAAGACTATTTTATTGTCTGTTTTTTTTTTTTTTAAAGATCTTAAGAGTATTTCTTTTATTTTACATGTGCATTAAAATATTTTAATAAAGAATACTCATGATAAGTGTTGGCAACTCTTGGGAGGAAAGTCAGTTATTGGAACTGACTTTAACCACCTTCCCTAACTGGAAAAGCTTCCAGGGAAAAAGGGAGAGGATGGCAAAAATCTGCGCGGTAGAGACAGGCAGAGGGACAAGAAAAGAGTGAATGAAAGACTACGTCTGGTAAGGACCAGATAGTCGAGCACATAGTGCAACCTTGCTGAGGATAGTGATCCGGCAAGAGGAATGCAAGGGGGGAGGCTCTGGTCTCGAAGGACGAGTCTCACGGATGGGTAGCTAAATAATTATGCATAGGCTTGCGTGCAGGTGATCTACTAAGGGACTTAAGGGCTGGCCGAGGCCAGGTAAGTAAGACTGAAACCCTCAAATCTCTGCAAGTATCTGCAAGTCATTTAAGTTAAACCCTATAAATATATGTAATACATAGGAGATAATTGTTGCTTAAAAATATGATTGCTACTTCCTAATTGCACACTAGCTGGATAGCAGATGTTAGTCTTTAAGTATAGGAGCCTGCGCCTTGTTCCAGACAGAGACCCGAATGGTTAAGCTTCGGTCTCACTGCCAAATGACAGGAGCAAGGGTAAGAACAAAACCCTGGTTGTAGCAGACCAATCGCAACACTACTATTCCGAGTAGTTGGGAAAAGCAGAGAGAGAATCTTGCCGAATTACAAGTTACAGGTATGAAAAACAAGGAAGTGAGACAATAATCTCCATAACTCAATTCTATTACTAGGAAAGATCAGTGGTCTTTCGAGTGTGGCATTAAACTCATGATATAGAATAATTATAGAAAGGGTAAGGGGAGACAAGCCCTCCGAGTCGGGCAACCCCTGCAATACAAGACAACCCTGCAATGAGATTTTAATAAAGAAGTAACTAACATATAGTGAATACCGGGAGTGCCTCGGTACACCTCTACAAACTGCGACCCCACAGAACGTGTATCAAAGAATAATGTGTTAACAATACCAAGATTAATGTGATAATAATACGAATGCTGATGTGTTAACCGTATCAATGTATAATGCATTAACAAACAGAACCCCGAACATAAAACCCAGCAGCATTAGGCTTTCATCCGCGGGGTTAAAGTAACAGCAAATGGTAAAGAACTGAACTATAAACCAGAGAAATACATTTGGCTCTTGGTAAGAGCGGAATTTCAGACCATTCCCGTCCATAGAGTAAGCATAGGGCCAGACAACCGAGGCCGCATACTCTGCCAGTGGGACAGCCATAGAATATCCATGCAAGAACCGTAACGGGAGTTGCGACTTCATGCATTAGAATGTACATAAAACTTCTACCATGTATCAAAAGCATAACCACAGTATAAATATTAACCAGAACATTATATGGAAAGTTTACACAGCCTTTGGCCCACAGAACCATATCATTCTTGATGCAAAAGAAATCTCCTAGCCGACATGAAACAGTGGTGGAGATTTAAAGTCAATTGATAAAAAAAACCATACGGTCATAACAGTTCACAATAAAGAAAACCAACAGGGTCTGTAGCCCCAATATCTGTAACATATCATTAGAAAAGGAATTAAAAAAAAGGGCCTGAAGCCCCAAACTCTGTAAACCACACGGCCGTGGCCGGAGTACCATTCGATATACAACATTAACATAACAGTTCAAATTACAAATGGTTAAAATGCGAATACAGTTTCCACTTTCTGGAGGAATCTCTAGCCTTAACCACGGAAAGCGCCAGGGTTTCGACAGAACCCATGGCCAGCACAAGGGCAGGCTCGGAATAGTACAGTGGGGAGCCTCCCGTTGCCACCTGCGACCAACCACGGTGAGGTAAGGTTGGGCTACGGTTCGGCGCAGGGGAGACCCTCTGCGGGTAGACCAAATAAAGAGTAAGAAATGTAACCCAAATTGCATATCGTGCAACCGGGAGAAACGCACCTGGTATAGAGCCGGGAGCACCATAGCCTTCGAAGGAGGGACTCCTCATCTGAACGAGCTCCAAACTGGTTCTACTGCATGCACACACCATGGCAAGGAACAATTAGCACCGCCACATGAAGGAAGATAATCATCTACCCGAAAGCAAAAGAACAACAGAAAAAAAAGAGCCGGTAGGTTACAATCCGTGACATACCTCCAGAGTTCAGTAGTATATGTTTATATATAATGAATCGACGGATGATCAGCACAAGATTACTCGCTCGGCGGAGGAACGAGCGCTCACCGCATGAGGAATTTACCAGAAGAGCTCAGACTGGAACGAGGTGGCGCGGAGCAGAGCAAAGGGGCGCCGAGCTTCACAATAACCCGATTAAACGAGAAGGGCAAGTCATATACCATCCAAACCTCGGGTATGACATCTGGAGGCGTCTCCGCCCTTGGATCCATCCCGGGCCATCCACACCCTTGATCATGGCGGTAAAGAGTTAGGCGGGGACTTAACGCCAGCCCACTCCCTTCACGTGATCGAGCCAGCGTGTTTAATGCCGTGCCCACCTGTCATTACAATGGAATGCCAACGGATGCCTCGGGTTGTCAACTTTGATAACACCCAAGGTTCATATGGCGGCCCAATTTTAATAAAGCAATCAACCAAATCACTCAAGGGTCCTTGCCACCCTAGGTTTATGAAAACCATAATCGTTGATAAATTAATTTCCCAGCAATCATTTGTGTAAACAATATATGTTCATATACATTACAACATATAAATCCATATGTGGGTAAGTCAACGAACAGTGAGGCGTTCATACCAGAAACCATAACGAGCAATAGAATATTAAATACGATTAATAATAAATTTATTTTTCGGGTACGTGACAAATTGGTATCAGAGTAGAGGTTCCCATACTGTGACCTGTGGGACGAGCTTAAACATGTTAATTGTGGAAGTAATCATATTATTTGATTATTTTTTTTCTTCACTAAAATGTGCAAAGTAACTCACTGTGTCAAATATTCCCGTGATTTTATACCAGGCAAAAATGCGAAGAAGAATAACAGAAGACAATAGATAGTAACAGTAATATGCAGCGAGCTAGCAGCGCTCCGCATAGGTCCACGGCCGAACAGGGACCTGCAACAAATCCTAGAGATAACCTAGAGCTATGGGTACAGCTTGGTGAGGAGACACGGAGCACGAACCTGGCTATATTGGAGACAGTCCAGGACCTGAAAAATGAGATGGCTCGGTTGCGGGAGGATAATGCACAATTGACAATGGAGCAAGAAAGAATTTTAAAAAGTCTGTCTGAAAGACAGAACCCGCCGTTAGCCAATCCCAGTGCAGAACAACAGAGGATGACGGAGGAACAACACTACCAAGCGGAACCTAAAAATTCGGAGGAAGGAGAGGATCAATCTAGCAATGCATCCGAACAACAGACCTCAAAATTTCAAAGAGTGGAATTACAGGGGGAATTCCGGAAAATCAAACCCCCACACTTTGATGGGGAACAAGAGGAAGCGACTGAAGCATGGTTAATTAACATGAACAAATATTTCCAGCTATATGAATATGACCGTAACCTGAAGGCACGATTAGCTATCTTTCAGTTACAAGGAAAAGCAACCCTATGGTGGGAGGAGGTTAAAATCGTTAAAGGGGTAAGCGAACGAACCATAACATGGGAAAAGTTCCAGAAATATTTTAAAGAAAGATATTTGACAGAGCGCTTTTATGATGAAAAGGCAAAGGAATTCCACGATCTGCGATTAGGACAGCAGACTATGGATGAGTTTATTAACCGTTTTACCTCCCTGCTTCGCTATGTGCCCTACCTTAAGGAAGAAAAAGCCAAGGTGCAAAGATTTGTTAGTAGTTTACCCATGTATATGAGAGAAAGGATTGAATTTGACAATCCTAGAACAATGGATGAAGCTATTCGCAAGGCCAAAATCTGTTATCAGCAGAACAAACAGAAAGGGGACGTTTCCAATCGGAAATGGAGTGAGAAAAAGAGTAGTAAAACTGCTGGAAACAGTAAAGGAGGCCGAGGTGGCGGAATTAAAGGAAGCAGTAAAGGGTAGAACAGTAGAACAACACCAAGAGGTTCGTTCAGATCCAGGACAATCAGTGAAACCAGAATGAGCGAACAATCTGCCAAGCTGGACAGCGAAGGAATAAACAGACCCCCAGTGCAGTGCTGGGGTTGTGGCAGACCGCACTACGTCAAGAACTGTCCGTAACGGAAGGGAACTGATCAGATATCCCAGATTCATGAGGCATCAACCATCGGCGATGTGGGACGAAGCGTGCCAAGGATTAACGCAACTCTGGACGACCGCCAGGCAGAGTACCAGCCCACCATGGTAGAATTTGAAGGTAAAATTTTAGACTTTTCTATCACTGTTCTAATTGAACTTGGAGCCACTTTAAGTTATATTAGCCCAAAGATAGTTGAACAGTGTAAATTACAACCTGAAAAATTCAGGAACCCTTGGCTGGTACAGCTAGCTATGGGGGCTAAGCGGCAAGTAATGGCGAAGGTTAATAACTGCCCCTTAACAATAGCAGGGCAACCAGTGGTAGCAGATCTGAATATGCTTCCACTTGGTTCATATGACATCCTAATCGGGATGGATTGGCTAGAGAAGCATTGGGCGTTAGTGAACTGCAAGACGAAAACCATTCATTACAAGGATGATGTTGGAAAGGAACAAGAGATGCAAGGGATTAAACGACCAGTGCAGGTCCGGCCAATCACTGCATCCCAGCTAGCTAAGTGCATCAAAAAAAGATGCCAGATATATGCCATTCAGGTGGGTTATGCAGAAACCAAGGACAAAACGGCCACGCTGGACAACCTTCCGGTAATAAAAGAATTCGCGGATGTGTTTCCGGAAGAAATCCCTGGGCTACCCCCAAAAAGGGATATTGACTTCACCATTGAATTGCTACCAGGGGCAGCACCAGTTTCGCGGGCACCTTACAGAATGAGTGTACCCGAGCTAACCGAGTTGAAAATGCAATTACAGGAATTGCTAGACAAAAATTATATCCGTCCCAGTGTGTCTCCATGGGGAGCTCCGGTGCTATTTGTCAGGAAGAAAGACGGAACCCTCCGAATGTGTATCGATTACCGACAGCTAAACAAGCTCACAATCAAAAACAAATATCCCTTACCTCGGATCGATGAGCTTTTTGATCAAGTCAAGGGCGCGACAGTATTTTCCAAGATTGATTTGCGATCTGGTTACCATCAGATCAGAATTAAGGAAGAGGACATCACTAAAATAGCTTTCAGAACCCGGTATGGACACTACGAATTTGTAGTGCTACCTTTCGGTTTGACTAATGCACCCGCCACTTTCATGTGCTTAATGAATAGTGTGTTCCATCGATTTTTGGATAAATTTGTACTGATATTCATCGACGAAATTTTGATTTATTCTCCTTCTAAGGAGGAGCACGAGGAACACCTCCGGTTGGTACTGCGAACTCTTCGAGAGCATCAACTGTACGCTAAACTCAGCAAGTGCGATTTCTTCAAAGAGGAGATACAGTATTTGGGCCATGTAATCACAAAAGAAGGGATTGCAGTGGACCCTGAGAAAATAAAGACCATAATGGATTGGCCCGTACCAAAGGATGTGGCGGATATCAGATCTTTCATGGGATTGGCCGGTTATTATAGAAGATTTGTGGATTGCTTCTCAAGGGTAGCATATCCTATCACTTCCTTGAAGAAGAAAGGAAGGGCCTTCAAGTGGAATTCAGAATGTCAGCAAAGCTTTGAGCAACTTAAGCATTTGCTCACCTCTGCTCCCATTTTGAGTATAGCTAATCCTAATAAGGATTACGTGGTATGTACCGATGCAAGTCGAGAAGGTGTTCGTGGAGTGTTAATGCAAGAGGGAAAAGTGATCGCTTACGAGTCAAGAAAGCTAAAGGAGCATGAGCAGAAATATTCTGCCTACGAATTGGAATTAGCAGCCGTCATACATGCACTTAAAATGTGGCGGCATTAGTTATTAGGAAGGAAATTTCTGTTGTTGACAGACCATCACAGCTTGACAAATTATTTCAGTCAGCCCACCCTGAATGCAAGGCAAGCCCGTTGGGCAGATTTCTTAAGTGGATTTGATTTCGATATTAAACATCTGAAAGGAAAGGAAAACCGCGTGGCTGACGCACTGAGTCCAAAGGTGCAATGCTTATACGAAGTTATGCTCAGTAAATGGAAGAATCCCTTGCAAGAAATGATAAAAATAGCAGTGGACCAAGATGCCGAATATCAGCAAATGAAATAGCAAATACCACTTTCCAGCAAGGAAAGTCAGCAGGGGTATGAAATAGGTGAGGATGGAATGCTACTCTATAAAAAAAGGTTGTTTGTACCTAACAACAACAGTCTTAAAAATCTGATTTTGGACGAATTTCACACCAGCCACTACGCAGGTCATGTCGGATACCAGAAGATGGTTACTGCGCTTCGAAGGGAATACTATTGGCCTGGAATGAAAAAGCATGTGGCTGAATATTTAGCGCAGTGTTTGGAATGTCAGCAGATCAAGGCAGAGCACCTACATCCGGCAGGGTTATTGCAACCCTTGCCCATTCCAGAATGGAAATGGGAGATCATATCCATGGATTTCATAACTGGACTGCCTAGGACAAAGAAGAACAATGACTCTATTATGGTAGTAGTAGACAAGTTGAGTAAGGCAACACACTTTATACCAGTGCAATCTACCTACAAAGCGGTGCAGATTGCACACATTTTTATGCAGAACGTGTTCAAACTGCATGGGCTTCTGAAGACGATAATATCAGACCGAGATGTAAAATTTACATCCGCCTTTTCGAAAGCATTGTTTGCAGAACTGGGTACACAGCTGAATTTCAGTACAGCTTATCATCCCCAGACTCATGGACAGACGGAACGAGTAAATCAGATTGTAGAGGATATGTTAAGAGCATGTGTAATGCAAAAACCAACACAATGGGAAGATTATTTACATTTGGTGGAATTTGCATATAACAATGGATATCATTCATCCATACAAATGACTCCCTTTGAGGCTTTGTACGGACGGAAGTGCCGTACGCCCTCAAGTTGGAATGGCCCTGAAGACAAACTAAGGTTGGGGCCAGAGATGCTCAAGGAAATGGAGGACATGGTAAAAAGGGTGCGGACTAATTTAAAGGCTGCTCAAGATCGGCAAAAGAGCTTTGTAGATCGGAAAAGAAGGTTCAAAGAGTACCAGGTCGGCGACCATGTTTATGTAAGAATTCAAGCCAGGAAAAGTACCCTGCAATGGAGCGGTTGCGCTAAACTTGCACCCCGCTATTTTGGACCTTTCCAGGTCTTGGCAAGAGTCGGGCCAGTAGCCTACCAGCTCGCTCTGCCAAGCCACATTAAAATCCATAATGTCTTCCATGTTTCTATACTAAAAAAATACATCTACGACCCTAAGCATGTGATCAAATGGCAAGATGTACGGGTAAGGACTGATTCCAGTTGAATTATTGGATATGAATTTTGGAAGCGAAATGACTGATATTGTTGATGATTGCAGGTCGAACCGAAAGGAGAGGTCCTGGTCGAACCATTGAGCATTCTCGACTGGAGAGAAGTGTAGCTGCGGAAGCGAGTTATTACCCAAGTTAAAGTGCAGTGGCAGCACTATGGGCCTGATGAGGCCACTTGGGAATATGAAGAGCTTCTTAAGGAAGCTTATCCGGGGCTGTTTGTGAACAGAAGACATCGGGATGATGTCCAGTCTCAGGGGGGGGGAGATGTGATGACCCCGGGAATATGTAAATATTTAAATTTCACTACGGTAAAAGACTGGATTAAGAATGACATTGGAAGACTATTTTATTGTCTGTTTTTTTTTTAAAAAGATCTTAAGAGTATTTCTTTTATTTTACATGTGCATTAAAATATTGTAATAACGAATACTCATGATAAATGTTGGCAACTCTTGGGAGGAAAGTCGGTTATTGGAACTGACTTTAACCACCTTCCCTAACTGGAAAAGCTTCCAGGGAAAAAGGGAGAGGATGGCAAAAATCTGCGCGATAGAGACAGGTAGAGGGACAAGAAAAGATTGAATGAAAGACTATGTCTGGTAAGGACCAGATAGTCGAGGACACAGTGCAACCTTGCTGAGGATAGTGACCCAGCAAGAGGAATGCAAGGGGGGAGGCTCTGGTCTCGAAGGACGAGTCTCACGGATGGGCAGCTAAATAGTTATGCACAGGCTTGCGTGTAGGTGATCTACTAAGGGACTTAAGGGCTGGCCAAGGCCAGGTAAGTAAGACTGAAACCCTCAAATCTCTGCAACTATCTGCAAGTCATCTAAGTTAAACCCTATAAATATCTGTAATACATAGGAGATAATTGTTGCTTAAAAATATCATTGCTACTTCCTAATTGCACACTAGCTGGATAGCAGATGTTAGTCTTTAAGTATAGGAGCCCGCGCCTTGTTCCAAACAGAGACCCGAACGGTTAAGCTTCGGTCTCACTGCCAAATGATAGGAGCAAGGGTAAGAACAAAACCCTGGTTGTAGCAAACCGATCGCAACACTACTATTCCGAGTAGTTGGGAAAAGCAGAGAGAGAATCTTGCCGAATTACAAGTTACAGGTATGAAAAACAAGGAAGTGAGACAATAATCTCCATAACTCAATTCTATTACTAGGAAAGATCAGTGGTCTTTCGAATGTGGCATTAAACTCATGATATAGAATAATTATAGAAAGGGTAAGGGGAGACAAGCCCTCCGAGTCGGGCAACCCCTGCAATACAAGACAACACTGCAATGAGATTTTAATAAAGAAGTAACTAACATTTAGTGAATACCGGGAGTGCCTCAGTACACCTCTGCAAACTGCGACCCCACAGAATGTGTATCAAAGAATAATGTGTTAACAATACCAAGATTAATGTGATAATAATACGAATGATGATGTGTTAACCGTATCAATGTATAATGCATTAAAAAACAGAACCTCGAACATAAAACCCAGCAGCATTAGGCTATCATCCGTGGGGTTAAAGTAACAGCAAATGGTAAAGAACTGAACTATAAACCAGAGAAATACATTTGGCTCTTGGTAAGAGTGGAATTTCAGACCATTCCCATCCACAGAGTAAGCATAGGGCCGGACAACCGAGGCCGCATACTCTGCCAGTGGGACAGCCATAGAATATCCATGCAAGAACCGTAACGGGAGTTGCGATTTCATGCATTAGAATGTACACAAAACTTCTACCATGTATCAAAAGCATAACCACAGTATAAATATTAACCAGAACATTATATGGAAAGTTTACACAGCCTTTGGCCCACAGAACCATATCATTCTTGACGCAAAATAAATCTCCTAGCCGACATGAAACAGTGGTGGAGATTTAAATTCAATTGATAAAAAAAACCATACGGTCATAACAGTTCACAATAAAGAAAACCAACAGGGTTTGTAGCCCCAATATCTGTAACATATCATTAGAAAAGGAATTAAAAAAAAAGGGCCTGAAGCCCCAACCTCTATAAACCACACGGACCTGGCCAGAGTACCATTCGATATACAACATTAACATAACAGTTCAAATTACAAATGGTTAAAATGCAAATACAGTTTCCACTTTTTGGAGGAATCTCTAGCCTTAACCACGGAAAGCGCCAGGGTTTCGACGGAACCCATGGCCAGCACAAGGGCAGGCTCAGAATAGTACAGTGGGGAGCCTCCCGTTGCCACCTGCGACCAACCATGGTGAGGTAAGGTTGGGCTATGGCTCGGCGCAGGGGAGACCCTCTGCGGGTAGACCAAATAAAGAGTAAGAAATGTAACACAAATCACATACCATGCAACCGGGAGAAACGCACCTGGTATAGAGCCGGGAGCACCATAGCCTTCTAAGGAGGGCCTCCTCATCTGAACGAGCTCCGAACCGGTTCTACTGCATGCACACACCATGGCAAGGAACAATTAGCACCGCCACATGAAGGAAGATAATCATCTACCCGAAAGCAAAAGAACAACAGAAAAAAAAGAGTCGGTAGGTTACAATCCGTGACATACCTCCAGAGTTCAGTAGTATATGTTTATATATAATGAAGCGACGGATGATCGACACAAGATTACTCGCTCGGCGGAGGAACGAGCGCTCAGCGCATGAGGAATTTACCAGAAGAGCTCAGACTGGAACGAGGTGGCGCGGAGCAGAGCAAAGGGGTGCCGAGCTTCATAATAACCCGATTAAATGAGAAGGGCAAGTCATATACCATCCAAACCTTGGCTATGACATCTGGAGGCATCTCCGCCCTCGGATCCATCCCGGGCCATCCACACCCTTGATCATGGCAGTAAAGAGTTAGGCGGGGACTTAACGCCAGCCCACTCCCTTCACGTGATCGAGCCGGCGTGTTTAATGCCGTGCCCACCTGTCATTACAATGGAATGCCAGCGGATGCCTCGGGTTGTCAACTCTGATAACACCCAAGCTTCATATGGCGGCCCAATTTTAATAAAGCAATCAACCAAATCGCTCAAGGTTCCTTGCCACCCTAGGTTTATGAAAACCATAATCGTTGATAAATAAATTTCCCAGCAATCATTTGTGTAAAGAATATATGTTCATATACATTACAACATATAAATCCATATGTGGGTAAGTCAACAAACAGTGAGGCGTTCGTACCAGAAACCATAATGGGCAATAGAATATTAAATACGATTAATAATAAATAAAAAATTCGGGTACGTGACAGAAGTTGTGAAGAAAGATACAACAAATTCAAAACAATTTAATTTCAAAATTTTATTCTCTTCATGGAAGCAAAGCAAACCATTTTTCATTCATAGCATGACTATGGTTGTGTATGCAATATATAATAAGAGGTTAAACCACATGGAAAACAAGAGGTTTGAAAAAATTATTTCAAAGTCTAGCCAAAACCACCTTTGACTCAAGATGGATGGCATAAGGAGTCTTGAACTGGTTAGACGATGGAAGCATAAAAAAGATATAATTTTGGGGAATAAGAATAATATAAAAATTGTGGTATGATAAGGAGTTCGAGGTAAAAAAATATTAAGATATAAACATTATTAAAATAAGAAGAATTTCTCATAAGCTTAGTTCACAAAATCTAAGAGTAAATCTAAATTTGTAAATCTTATTTTGTAACATGAATTTTTGATAGGATGTTGATGATGATAAGAAAGTCTAATGTGATAATATGGAAAGGGCACACAAAATTATGGTGGGAAGAGGAGCTAGTGTTAAGGTCCTATAATTTTATAGGATCGTTTAGTTGATTATTATTATATTTTGAATGTTGTAAATTATTTCCAAAAAAGGTCAAAACCTTAAGAAAATCAAAAAATATGCTTGCAAGTCAAAATGCAGCATTAGAGAATAACTAAGTGTGTTTATATTAACTTAGTCACATCATTTAAATGTGATTAAATAAATTGTAATAAGCCCTTGGCACCATAGCTTTGATTTTATTGTAAAATTGATCACGACAAAAGGAGATTTGTCGCCTATGGTTAAAAGAGTGACAGTTATCTGCCAAGGGATCCTCCTACCTTTCAGATCAACGTTGCACATTCATTTTCATCTGCCCCCTCTCCATCCTAGCTTTGCCGTCGGGGGGCGGGGGGCGGGGGGGTGGCATCCAGAAAGGCAGTATTCCCCTCCGAGTCCAACGACCACATGTCCTGCTCTCTACATTTCCGCTCCCCCCCTCCCCCTAAACCACTAACCGCTCCCTACCCCCTCCAAAACCGCTTCCCCCTCACTTCTTTACTGCTGTCCCTACCTAATCACCTTCTCGCCAACCATGTACCTCCATATTATCCCTCACCTCCATGTCACCTCTCGCCTCCATGTCATACGTCTATTTCATGGCCAAGTAAAACTATGTTTTTCCCTATACAACACAATACTTTCAAACATGGTTTACAAACAACTGAGAACATATTTTCAAATAATGAAAGATGTTTTTGTTTCTAACATCCTCTTGTACAAAAACCTCTATCATTGTTCTAACATCTATTTTGTTTGGGGAGATGAAAATGCATCTTTGAAGGCATATTTTCGAGAAATTTTCGGTTTCAGTCACCTTTTTGCAGAGAATATGGTGGATAATCAGAGATGGATTTTGGGAAACTGGACAAGATTTTCGTTCCTAATATTCCAATATACAAAAGCTTATCTCATTTTTCACACAGCTATCAAGGATTGGGATATTCACTCTCATCATTTTAGCCTATTTTTTCCAACTGCGCAATGTCCTGTTTTACTCACCTTTTTGCAGAGAATATTGTGGATAATAAGAAATGAATTTCGGTAAATTGGAGGAGGTTTTTCTTCCTCCTTTCTTAATCTCTAAAAATGTCTCTCCTTTTTCAAACAACAAGCTCATATTGATATATTCAAAGGTATGAATGGACCCTATTTTTTAGAATTTCGGGAGGAAAAAGCTCAAAGACAGTTAGTGACTTGGAGGCCACCTCATCAAATAAGAGTTGCTATCAAATTTGAATTGCTCTTATTTGTCACCAGAAATCCACAAAGATAGTTCCAAGTAGATTCATTAATTTTGAATGTCCTACATTTTAGTTCTATTTTTGTAAGATAGTTTTAGATATTTGTAAACAAACCTTGATATTTTTTCAAGATACTTTAGTTTAGAATTTGTCTAAATAGTTCATAGTTTGAAGTCATAGATGATGATTGTTGAATATAATTTCCTTTGCAAATTGTAATTTTCTAAGTTTCTGGAAGCATCAATAATACAAGGACATTCTTCATAGGATTCATGTGGTGTACGAATTCGTGATGTTTTTCTTCTGTTCATGTGTTTAATCATTGTATTGTTTCTCTGTCATTTCTGAAAATCTTAATTACATAACAGAAACTGTGATGAATAGGATATGTTATACATAACACTCTATTCTGGTTGTTAGTAATTTATATGTTTTCTGCTGAAGTCAAATTAAGGAATTCTTCATTTCTCCTTAGTTTCTACTTAATATTATATTTCTTTTGTTCCATAATCCATTTAAAATTACAAAAGATCCAACTAGTGCAACCTACATTGCCCTGTGAAACTCCCTCAAAATTTGATTCCAGTCCAGTTAAACTTTAGACTCCATAGCCCAATGGAATGATAACAATTTAATCAACCAATAAATCCAATAAAGAACAATCAGTACAGTAGTAACTAGCCTAAAATTTACATCAAACATATAGATAAATTTTACAAAGAGATCCCTCTCTGAAGCTGGCAGGGCTAGATCCCATCTTCCAAAGTGGTTTTGATCCCTCTCCCACCTTGCTGTTTGAGCTCTTACCTCCAGCGGATTACCCACCATCTATGGATGAATTAGAGTCTACATGTGCTCCTTTCCAGACATTCTGCCTCTTTTGCTATGATCTATGCTGGAAGTTGCTTCCCCCCCCGTGGTCCTTCTCCCTGCCTTCCCAGTTCCTCTAGTGCCTCTTTCAGCCACCTCTTTTCACACTTTTTCCATGTTGTCTTTGTCCTAGTGTCGTTTTTCTTCAACCAAACAGTTCTCCATAGTTGGTTTTCTTGCTGAGGCGCGATGTGTTGTTCGGTCCTCCAAGCTTTGGTACACCCTGGTTATTTTAATACCTAAAATAGTAACAAAAGAAATTTCATTATGAGTCTAGATACATTTACACATATTGATCATAATTTTCTTTGCACCAAACTTGGCCACCAGCTTTGGTCCTGGTAGCTTGGGTTTGCCCTCCTTCTCCCTCAGTTTCCCCCATGCATGTTCTTGAAATAATAGGCTTCGGCCTCTCGGTTCCTCTCCTCTCTGTTTAATCCCTCCCCAACAAACCAAACTCTACGGTTCATTCTTTGCAATTCTGCAGGAGTCCCTAATTTAGGTTCCCTTATCAGTATTCAAGGTCACAATTGATTTTCCCATCCAAGAATCTCTCCTCTCTGGTATCCTCGCCTGATTTTTTCCCCTATTTATCCCTTGAGTCTCGCTTCCAAAAGTCCAGTTTGGATTCATATCAAGCTAGGTTAGCCATAGCCTTACTGCTTTGCTTGTTGTGATTCTAGCCTCTCTAGACTCTCTGATAAACATTTCTTCCTTTCCATGCCTCAGGTACCACCTAGCCAAAACTGCAATCTTCCTACATTCTCCATTAAATAAATCCCAATTCTCATCCCATATTACCTCATTCTCTCTCTTCTCATCTACCCATAGATACACTATAAATTTACTGTACCACCTCACTCCATTAACATTCCAAGGCATAGTCTCTCCATTCGACGAGGTTAGAATCCTAGGCTCCCCATTTCTGGACTCGTTCTAAGTCTTGGCTTCCATCAGTCCCCTTCCTAAAATCCTCTGAATTAATCATTTCTTCAATTCTATCAAGTAAGGAAATCGGAGTAACATACCATTGATTTGCATCAAAGCCTGTTATACTCCCGACGTCCTCATGCCTACATCCACCAGCGTTCACTTCTCATTATTTTTCCTTCTCCCTTTGCATGCAGCTACCTCCTCTCCCGTCTACCTTTGCCTCTTGTTGTTTTGTCCAGCTGCCCCACCTTACTTTCGTCCAGCCCCCCTCATGCCCTCTTCCTCCTCCCGCCGCCCATTCTTTCATTCCATTTCCTTGGAATGATGTTCCTCTGACTCTTCCATTACTGTCTCTCATTACTTCCCTCATGCCTCCAGCTGCTCTTGTCATGGGTTTCTTTCTACCATCGTTCCACTTTCCATCTCTATTTTTCCTGCCCTCTCGCTTTCCCCCAAACCTCCGTTAGTATCATCCATCCTCGGCCACACTTGTCCTTTCATGGTATCATCCTCTGCCCTGCCCTATCCTACTTGCTGCCTCTCCTGCCATCTAATCCTCCCACATCCCAATGTTCCATCTATCCTTGGGCCCATGTGGTTGGCTTGTGACACCTCTACCTCCAATCCCCTTTAGCCCACCTCTTCTTCCCTGTGGCACCCCGAACGGGTATTTTCTCCCTTCTCCTCATCATTTTCTAGGATCTCCTCTAGCCTTTTCATCCCCTCCATTTGTCTTAAATCTTCTCCTCTTATATCCAGGTTTCTACCTGCTTGCCCGCACCCCCAGTTAGTGATATTATATGCTGCCACGTTACCCATCCTGTGGACATGTGTCAGGATAATGTAGCCAATTTGTCGAATTAGCTTGCGAATCTCTTGGAAATGCCTTACCATCCTCTAGCTTTGGCTAATTTTCTCCCATGATGTCTCTTGCTGGAGTTTTTTCATCATGTCTATTGCCATTTTCGAGTCTCCTACCACCTCCAGTCTTTGAAACCTCTCCCTTTCTGCAATTTCCAATCGCCGGTTCAATTCTTAGAGCTTTGCTTCATGGTTTCTCGCAGTACCACAGTCCATGGAAAATATTTGAATTGTATTACCTTTGTCATCTCTAAACACTCGTCTAGTCCCTGTCGCCCCAGGGTTCCCTTCCGCGGCTCCATGAAAGTTGAGTTTAATGATTTCTTTCTGAGGCTGTGTGAAGCTCTTCGCTGTCTCACAATTGGCAAGGTGCTATTTCCATGTGGTGGGGTTCATCATACTTGGCTTCAAGTGTAGGCCCATCATTATTCATTATTCCTGTGAATTTGTTTTCCAGTCCTCTGCATACCATTTCTCAGCAAGGATCGTTTCTCTTATGTTCTGGAGTATCATTTTCCATCATTCTTCTTCTGATATTTTTTCTTCTTTGAAAAACCTTCTATTTCTTTCCTTCTAGATTGCTCATAAAATGAAACCTAATGATAGTATCCATGATCGATTCAGAATGGGGTTTTGGTAAGGCTTTTTCCGCTAATTATCCATTTTTCTTTTCATAATAGATTGATCCCTGTCATTGACTCCAAAGAGTTGATCATTGTTTCTCCACATGTTTTCACAGTATCTATAGGCATTGGTCAGGTGTTCTATTGTTTCTACTTGTTTGTTACATATACTGCAGATTGAGGGTCCTTGTAGGCCTTTTTTTTGAAGTTGATCCCAAGTAAGTGCTCGCCCATGTTGGAAGATCCACATGAAGAAAGTGATTTTCAGCCATGACTTTGCTTGCCAGATTTTGTCCCACATCTGTGTCCCGTGTTGCAGGTGGTTTTCTTCTTGCAGTTGATAGCCCTCTTTAATTGTGAACATCCCTTTAATTTTATACCCCCATATTAGTATGTTCGGCCCTTTCATTTTTGAAATTTTCCAGGTTTCCATCTCTTTCTCATACATCTTCCATTGGTTGGTTTCTATGGCATCTAGCCAATACTATTTATGTTTCCATTTTCTCCAGTGCACTCTTGGATCCAAGCTCTAGATGTTTTTTTATTGTCTGTTCTTCAGGGTTATTAGTATATTCACATAGTATTCCTAGCTCAGGTCTGTTGTTTAGCTTTTCTCTTTGTTGCCACGCTTCTTCCGAAAATTTTTCTTTGTCTCCTCCCCTTATTTCCTAGAAACTATGAGTTCTTATAATATCTCTATTTTCTAAGGATAAGTTCCAAATGGTTAATCCCTTAATATTGTCTTGGACTCTTAGTCTTCATTTAATCAAGATCGGCATTCCATATTTCCTCCCCCATATTTACTTGCATAGATCTGCTCCTCCCTAGATCAATCTCCACTAGAGCTTTTCCCCCACCTGATTGAGAATGTACAGGTCTCTAAGCCCTAACCCACCATGTTTTAGGGGTTTTTTGAGCCAGTTCCACGATAGCAGGGCCCTTTTTTTTCTATTTTGGGCCCTTGCCACAAGAACTTTTTGAAAATGTCAATCATCCTTTGGCAAACTATTTTTGGCATCGCTTGGCTGGTTAATTGTTAAATCGGGATTGATTGTGGCACTGCTCTCAGTAGTATTACCTAACTCGGCATATTTATTGATCTGAATGTCCAATTCTTCATTCTCCCTTGGATCTTTTCCAACAAGGGTTTCCAGTTTGCTACTCTAGTTTGTTGATCACTTAGCTAAATTCTGAGGTATTTCGAGGGGAGATTACCAATGCGGAATCCCATTATTCTTGCTAGAAAAGCTTGTGATGGGTTTGTTGTATTGAAGAAAAATATATTAGACTTTTCTTTATTTATCTTCATCCTGATGCACTTGTGAAGTCAGTTAGGATCTCTATTAACCCTCTATCTTCCTTGAGGGTTTCTTGTCCATACATCATTATGTCATCGACGAAATGTTGGTGAGTTAACAGTAAATCATTCCCCCATGATCTAAGACCTGTTTATTGTTTCCCTTTGTACTTTCTCTTTTACATACCTTCCTAGTCCTTCTGTGGCCAGTATGAACAGGAACAGGGATATCGGGTCACCTTGCCTAAGCCCACGGGTTGCATTCAATGCCTCTGTGGGCGACCCATTAAGTAAAATTTATAGGACCGGGGTTGATATCATTGACATTATCCAGCTTATCGATCTTGCATCAAAGCCGAATGCCTTCAAAATTCCCTGTAGGTACTTCCAGTTCAGACGGTCATAGGTGTTTGATAAGTTCAGTTATACCAAAATCCCTTTGGTTTTTTTAGTCTTTAATGAGTGTATTACCTCTTGTGCCATCACAATACCATCTACTATTTGTCTCCCTTTAATAAACCATGTATGTTCTTAATAGATTATACCAGGTAGGATTGTTTGAGGTGATTTACCATAATTTTAGCCATGATTTTGTAAATTACATTGCAAAGCACTATAATTCTAAAACCTTGTGGTTCTTTCGAGTGATCCATTTTAGGAATGAGGGCCAAAAAGGTGGAGTTGAGGGCCAAGTGAATTCTTTTATTGCATCTAGATGCCTCTACTAGTTTCAAAATATCATCCCCAATGAATGGCCATGTAGCCTAAAAGAATTCTGCTGTAAACCCATCTGGGCCTAGTGCTTTGTTCTTCGTTAGGCTTTTAATGACTTATTCTACCTCTGCTTTATATATTTCCCTTATCAGGGCCATGTTTTGGTCCCTGATCATCAGATTGGGAATGTGTCGAGCAATTTTCTTTATATTCTCCTCCGTGTATAGATTGGGTTCCGTCAGTAGCCTTTGAAAAGCTTGAACTAATAGGTTCTCCATGTCTTCCTTTTGATTAGGTTGATTGCCTTACTGATCAACTAGGGAGAATATCCTATTTTGTTTCTTATGTTGAATCATAACTTTATGAAAAGCCTAGTATTCCTATCTCCTTCCTTTAACCATTGGATTCTTGATATTTACTTCCACAGTATTTCTTCTTGTTGTCTCCTTTCCTCCAATTTATTTATCAGTTGTCCTTCCTCCTCTAGTATAGATTTAGTTATGCCTTCATTGATGATCTGATGTTGTACTTTCCTCATCTTGGCTTGGATCAATTATTTTTCCCGTTGAATGTTGTCGAAACCATCCTTGTTCCATTCTTTTATTTTACCCTTTAATTCTTTGAGTCTGATTTGGAAGGTATGCATCATATTTCTACCTTCTTTCTCACTCCTGTTCCACCATTCCTTCATCTTTCAATGAAGGTCGATTCTCTTAGCTAGAAGGCTTTGAACCTAAAGAGTCTATTTGAATTTCCTTGTTTCATTTCCACTTCTGATTTAATGGGCCAATGATCTGACCCCAGGCACGATAGTATAATTGCCTCATAGTAAACATATTTACTTATGAGATTTTATGTTGGTAAGAATCTGTCAAGACGAGATGCTATCTGCCTGTTCCCCCCCCGGGTCTGTTGTTCCACGTGTATTTCCAATTAATATTTGGGATATCCACTAGGTCAGGTTCTTCTTGTGTATCACTGAATTTCTCCATTTATAGCTCTTCCCTTTGGATTCCTCCTTTTTTCTCCTCCAGCAATGTTATCAAGTTGAAATCGCCTACTAGTAACCATAGCTTTGCCTCATGCATTTGGTTTAAAATATTTATCCTCTGGAGGAAGTTTTCCTTTTCCACTGGGATGTGTGGGCCATAAACTGCAGAGATTAAGAGCCATTCTTTATTTCCTATGAGGTGGATCCACCCTGTGAGGATACGTTGCATGCCTATCCAGTAATCACTAGTCACCTCTGTTGGATTCTAGAGAATTTCTATCTCTCCTGTGCTTCCTCGTGCATCTATTGACATACCTTCATACCTGGGTTTTATCTTACTTAAGATTTCATCTATTTTCCCTCCTGTAATCTTAGCTTCTTGAAGCAACAATAATTAGGGTTTCTCTTTTCTCAGTCTCTCTCCTAAGTATATTGCTTTGCTCAGCTGTTTAGGCCTCTTATGTTCCAAGATGTTACTATCATTGGGAAACTTTATTTATTTGTTGGTATATCGCTGATAGTGGTACCACATTGCCTGTTTTCACCAACATTTCTCCCATGATCTATATGGATTCCTGTAAGTTTCTCCAACCCCTTAACTTCCCCCTTTTGTTTTATTTGGATACTCATGGGAGTTTTCCTTATGGATCCCGAGTTGTTCTATAATCTCAACCTATCCCTGTCCTTGCTTGGCTTGATACTGTTGGAAGGTCTCTCTGCACAATCTTTTCTAGTCTTCTGGAATAAATCTTTCACCTAAGTGTCTCCATTCATCTAGCAGTTTTTTCAGAACTTTTTCTTCCATGCTAAGCTCCTCTCCCTTGCTTGGGTCGATTTCCATTGTAGTGGTTTCCATCCCATCCCTTTCTTCGTTATCCTCTTTGTCTACCAAATCTCTTTGGGCTTTCCGCTTTGGGTGTTGGTTTCCCTTGACTCGAGCTACTCTCTTTTGCTTTACATTGATAATCCATGAGTTGGATCTCGCTTTCTTCATCTTCTTCTACCTGTAATGCTTCAAATATGTTATTACCACTCGACTGATTTTGGTATTATTTTTTTCCTGGGTTGTGGGGTTCCTTTGTTTGCCTCCTCTTGTGTTTCACTTCTTGGAACCCTTCCTTGTCGTCCTGAGGTTTTTTCTGTTTACTGAGCTTATTCTCCATCTCCTCCATGTTCAGTGGGCATTCCTTAAATAGATGGCCATATTCATGTCACCTTCAGCATTTGAACGGAATGTGTTCGTAGTCTAACGTTTGTTTCCAAACCTTTTCATGGTATTCTAACTCCACAGATTCAGGTATGGGTTCAACTATGTTCATATACACACAGATTTTCGCATAAGATGTGTCTCTGCCTCTTTTTGTCGTTTCTGCTATTTTGATGAATTTTCCTATCGTATTCCCAATACCCTCTAGTATTTCTAAGTCCCAAAAGTCCATTGGGAGGCCAAACAACCTTACCCATACCGGGATTGCCAAAAATTTCTCCTTGTCTGGGTCATAACATTCTTCCCAATATCTCATAAACTGATGAGCATTATAATCCAAATAAGGGCCATTTCAAATAATCTTTCTTTATCTTGCAGGGTTGAGAATATTATCATGAATAAGCCTCTAGCTCCGAGCTTGAGCTCGATATGGCCCTTGGTTTGCCATTTTCGTTGGATCCACTTGGTAAGGTCTTTCTCCGTTGGCCACATTCCTATGAACTTGCAGATCAACGCGTAGTCCTTCATGCAACTTCTGTATCTCTACAATTTATTCATCGGAATGATGAATCTCAGTTTCTTTGTTGCACATGGTAGGCATTTTCCTCTACTACCAGCTTGCCACCGCGCCCCAAGGATAGGTCATGTCATTTTGTTCATCTCCTGCGTTTGCGTCTGATTGCTTGTGTTCAGGCGGTAATCTGCTGTTGCTGCGTCCTGGTAGGAGGGGATCTCACCCCACCAACTTCCTTTGTCATCCGACCTGGTGGGCGACCCCTTGGTGTGCAGCGTTGTAGTAACCATCAGAGAGTTAGGTCACGGGTGAGCTTAGTTCATGGCTCTCGCGGTTCCGCTAGGGTTGTAGAGCAATTCTACATGAAGGTAGGTTAAGTAATCATTTTTGTCTTTTTATTATAATTGATTTTTTTGAAAATATATTTTTTTATTTAAAAAAATAAGTATCAAATCAAAATTCAACATGAAAAAAGTTACACATCTTTCTTACCCTAAATTATAAAATGCACTTTTACATACAATTAATCATTTCAATTTGACAAATACTTTATATTCCTTTGTTATATATATTCTAAATAAAATAGATATTAAAAATAAATAAGTAAATAAAATTTTATTTAATTTTTTTAATATAAAATTTATATTCATGTTATATTCTAAGTAAAAGTGATAAAAAACTTTGTAAGAATTCAATGTAAATTTAAAATTGTTTAATATTTCAAAATTATATTCAATTTTTTATTTAAAATTGTAATCGAAAAGTTAGTAGTCCACTCAAATTATTTTGTTGGATTTTATTGAACAGCTCTATTTATTTTGTTAAATTGTATGGGATACTTCCAATCATAGCGCCAATTGAGCTGCCGCTGTTTTCTTTACTTGCAAAAATCTTTAAAGATTTATTACTAGCAATTGTCCCAAAAGGTACAAAGAGAGGCCGATAGGATTATTAAATCGGAATTGTTGAATTTTTCTAGAAGAGATGTTGGTTGGTTCAAGCCTAACGAATGAGCAATTTGAGTTGGCTAAAGGCTTTCTAATTGTTTTTTATTATGGTAAAATTAGATTGATAATTCATTGGTTTTACTTTACTTTCAAAAGGTTGAAGGAATTTGAAAAGCAAGTATAGAATTGCTTTGTGGGATTTGATCCCAAAATCATTGCTTTGTAAATACATACTCAATGAAATGTTAATTGGTTGAAACCCTGCAAATGTTTGACATAAGAAAATAAGTCGAAAAGGTTGAAAGGCTTAATTGGTTTGTGGAAAACCTTGTTTTGTTGGCCTGGATCATTGTGCAATTACTTTTCTTTAGATGTTTTGTTTATATCTATATTACAAAGAACACATTGAATGTCTTATTTCATTCTAGAGTAAGTTAATTACTATCCCCTACCAATATATTTCATTGAAAACCATAATTGTATATTGCCCTTAGAAAGTCAAAACATAATATTACAAAACATATTGATATATTGCTATTAAAAAGTTGATTCCATTAGAAACCATGATATTATCGGATGCCTCAGATCCATCAAGACTGAGGCTAAATTTGTTGATCGTAAGGGTTGTATTCCACAGCCTCCAACCCACAACGTTGACAGCTGAGTCAACAGTCCCAACGAATTGGGCCAAGATTTCAATTCTACGCAATCACAAACCCACAACTTCTTCAAGCTGCTCAAGTGACCTAGAGAACAGGGCAGCATTTCCAACAAAGCATTTCCCAAATGATAACCCTGAGAAGATAGGTTATGCTTTGTAAGACCAAAATGATAACTCCACTAATAAATTTGAGAAGGATGAGCAGCAGAACATTGAAACGAGTCATCCGTAAGTTGTAACAAAAGGATTTAGGATTTCCAACCTGCCTAAAACGTTGGGAAGCCTAAACAAAGTTCAACCCGATTAAGAGGCTGGAAGCCTAGACAAGTTTAGTCAAACCCGTAAGGGTAAAATGACCCTATACACTGAACAAGGGTGTTAACACCCATGCTGGGGAAGAGGCAAAATGAAGCAGTCTCCAGGTCCTCCCTCATGACACATGATGTAATCTACTTATTTTGCAAAGTAATATAAGATGTATTCTCTTTCTAGAAATGGAAAATAAACAGATCAAAAGAACAAATCTGGTTGAGAAGATTGGTTATGCTTTGTATGACCAAAATGATATCCCTACTAATAAATTTGAGAAAATAGGTTATGCTTTGTAAGACCAAAATGATAACTCCACTAATAAATTTGAGAAGGACGAGCAGCAAAACATTGAAACGAGTAATCCGTAAGTTGTAACAAAAGGATTTAGGATTTCCAACCTGCCTAAAACATTGGGAAGCCTAAACAAAGTTCAAAGCCTAAACAAAGTTCAACCCGGTTAAGAGGCTGGAAGCCTAGACAAGTTTAGTCAAACCCATAAGGGTAAAATGACCCTATACACTGAACAAGGGTGTTAACACACATGCTGGGGAAGAGGCAAAATGAAGCAGTCTCCAGGTCCTCCCTCATGACACATGATGTAATCTACTTATTTTGCAAAGTAATATAAGATGTATTCTCTCGCTAGAAATGGAAAATAAACCGATCAAAAGAACAAATCCGGTCTAACTTCATTTGTAAAAGCTACAGTCCTTAAAGGTGTCTCTGCAAGAAAGATATCATGGGATACAATTCACATTTAGGGCAGGGAGAATCAATTTGTGATTCTATTCAACTTCAACCAAATGGAAGGCAAAAGAAAACCGATCTGGAAACCCAATTTATCATCCTTTTGAGAGCTTTCCCCAAATGAATGGTCATGAAAGATTTGCCCAAATGAATGGTTGGGAATGTCTTCAATTAGGTCGATTACTTCTTAACAAATCGTGCGTATAGTTAATACAATAGCCCTTACGTGACTGTTGTAATTGAAAAATTAGCATAAGAAAAGAGCTGGCCAAGCAAATCAAACTTATCCTAAATTTGATAAACAAATATGAAGTACTTTACTCATTTCCTTCAAGGAAGCAATGTTGGGATGCTATAAACATTCCTTCCCTAGCCAGATTCATCATTTCATATGTCATATATAACAGATACAAAAGTAGATAGGTAACACTAACAGTCCTAATAACGCCAGCAATAGTTGTGATTCTCATACACTATATTATAATTTATACCTAGAAATAAGGCTGCACCATTGCTTAATTTAAGCACTCAATGGTTGAAGGGAAATTACATTAGAAATGCTTAAAGGTAAGCAACCCATCACTTGGATGGCACGAAATGATTGAGGGTTTATGACTAATTGTTAACTCTTCAAAGCACTACTTTGCTCACATATCAACAGTCCAGAGTGTGCCAGGAAGAGATACCTGCAATTTTTGTAAAAGCATTTTAGTCAAATGGAGGAATTGATATGTCAGAACAAACTTGTTAAAAATAGAAGGCGCAATAGATGGAAAACAATATGTATGTGGTATATATACCTTTTAAGTTTTCCCCAAGTTTGAAAGGAGATAAGTCCTTTGTAGGGGCAACTACTGCACCTGAATGCATCCCCGAGTCCACACTAACAAAATCAAGACATCCATTATATCAGAAAAATGAGCAAATATTATATTACATTTTGATTCCTACAGTATGTGACCTTGTTCACAGTTTGGAATATAAAATAGGGTAACTGTAATATAGTATACGCTGCAGATCCCAGCAGCCAAGATTCTCCTTCAAAGATGGAGATGGAAACTCAAGTTTTCATTAAAAAACACAGCTGTGTATATTAAGAGAGAGACCTAAAGGAAGTTTGTTCAATCAAAAGTTTAACAGATATCAACGCAGCATTTTGTTCTTTTATACAGAACAATTATACTCGTAAACAGTAACTAAAAGAACAAATTAGAAATACTATAATGGTGAAAAGGTTATATAAATTGGCAACCTTTCTCCACAAAATAGGGATGGCAATTTGCAAATACTTCTTCCCGAGAAAGAAATGAAATAAGAGAAAAAGATTAAAAAGAACCAGCATACATTTCCACACGCAGATTGTGGGTTATTCAACTGTTCTGCAGTCAGGCCCAACTTCGTCTGTTTCTCTTCCAACTCAGCTCGGCCACAGGTACAATTTTTGCAGGCTTTTCTTTTCGTACTAACTTCCCCAGTGGTCATTGAAATTATCACTAATTTGATCATCTTTATCTACTGGAAGCAATTCATAATTGTCCAAGGTCACTGCAACAATCTGAAAAGAATACCAAATGAACAAGAGAAGATAACCAAAACTGCACTCAATGTTATCAACCATGAATTTGCAAGTGCATGTGAGATATTTTTACTTAACATGCATTAACAAAAAGAAAAAACAATGAAGAGAATTGACAAAATATTATATTAACCTAGAGCACAATATAGAAGTGTGAAGATAAATTTAAAATATAACTATCGAGCTTGTGGACTCTTACATCATCAAAATCCATTGAAATATGTGAATGTTCTCCCATGAACCACACCTGTGCATTAAGATGAGCCAATAAGCATTGTTAACCATTACAGAAGTAAAATGTGCTGCATAGAACTTCAACATTAGACATGACGTTGAATAATATTGTGTAAACCAAAGCATCAACTTTATCACACAAGTAAATAGAAGATCTCATAAGCCTGGTTCAATGTTTTCAAGCTCCAGTTAAAAAGATATTCAAAATTATGTCATGCTTTTGAAAGATCTAAGAATCAGATTATATTGGAACAGCCAGAAGAAACAGCAGAGAAACATTAATGCAATTCACTTTCTTCATGGTTACTTGTTCTTGGCTATGGTTGATCTCTCTTAAGTGCAAAATGCTATGAGTAAATCTCTTGTGATCTAAATTAAGTGCTATTATAAATCTTCCATGTTTACTTGACTGGATTTTGGTTTGTTGAAAGTGCTCACCGTAGATCTATTATCTTCTTATGAATATCAACAACTATGCTATGGCATGCAACACGTCCACTCAATTAGATTGTTTATGGTAGTTAATGATGATAGCTCAAAAGATAGTTAACCCTTGACTTTCAATTTTTATTTGTAGTTTTGCAAAATGAAAATCAAGATACATGTACACCAGGAATTAGTACACTTAGGAACCAAAAAGTGATCATAAATAAGCTCCCTACCTACATGAGCAAGGTAGCATATACACTTTGGTCCCAAACTGAAGACTATCTACATCTTACTCTAAAATGGGAATCCTTACTAAAAAGTAAATAGCTAAATCTGCTCTAAAACAACAAATTCTTCCAAATTGAATGCCATGGTGAATCCATGAAAAGTTGCTCAACATCACTTCTATAAGAAGGAAAACAAATTGCATCCCATGTGGCCCTACCAGCCTGTTGAATCATCTGCTTGTCCCCAAACAGAACACCTTTCCAGTGCAGAGGGTCTACAAAGAGAACATTATACACAACAGCCATTCAAAATCCAAAATGAACAAAACAAATTACAAAATATGGATTGAAAGAATAGATGGGAAAAGTGACCAAGCTGATCAAGTTTGTAACGTTATTAAAGAGGATTCTATCATATATATTCCTTTCCAATGGATAAACTGCAAACCAACATTAATAGCCACCAGCCCCTGTTACTAACCAGAGGGCAATGAAGATCTTTTCGAATCCTCTTCAGAAAGAAAGCTTTCTTCATCTATCAGATCCTCCAAATCATCATTCATGTCTAGCTTTACGCCCAACGGGTCAGATTTAATCAAACGCTCTTGTTTCTGCACAGCTTTATTTTTTAGGGAAAACGGCATGTGAGATATTTTCACTTAACATGCATTAACAAAAAGAAAAAACAATGAAGAGAATTGACAAAATATTATATTAACCTAGAGCACAATATAGAAGTGTGAAGAACCCGCACCTGAAATTGACATTTTATTATATCAAGTTCTCAAAAAAATCAAAAGGAACCCTGTATGAAACTGCATGGGCCTGCTTACGTTACCTCTGGTTTGTAGAACGAGCCCTCGACGCATTTCTCCAGATTCAAGAACCCGCTATTAACATTTCTCCAGATTCAAGAACCCGCTATTAACAGTTCCACCTGTGCAGGAGCCGAATAGAGGGTTTCAGAGAATAAACATAAGTGCGAAATGAAGGAAGAGATAACAGTTAGGCGAGATGGAGGTCGAAGGCATGTCTATACCTGTAGGCCTATTGAAGGCATTTCCGCCATTCCACCATCCGGTCACCTTATGTTGCAGAGCCGTAGCTCACCCACCTCGGAACAACCAAATGAACCTTACTTCGCCGAGAATTGCATTAACTTACCCGTCTACAATCCAAATCGTTGAGACCGTGGATCTTCTCGGATCCAACGGTTGAGTGGTTGCCAGATGCAAGGGTTCGATATCATTTCGAACAGCCGGTCATGAATACCTCCGCCCCTTCTTTGCAGAGAGGCCGATATGCAGGCGGATATCCAGGTAATGAGGTAGTCGTTTCCTGAACAAAGACGAAGTTCGCCAGGTGTCAGCGTCTAGTCGTTTTAGTCGTTTTTTGAACAAAGACGAAGTTCGCCAGGTGTCAGCGTCAGAAGGAGTAGGACGACGAAAGGTCCCTTTCAAAGGAAGGCCTATCGGCCTAAAAATGTATAAAATTTATAATTTTATTTATTTTTATCTTTATTAGGATTTATAAGTTTATCCGAAGAATTACAAAAGGTTTACCTATTTGATTTTAATTACGATTTCAAAGATTGGACATGTAAGAGCAATAAAACCATATATTTCATCTATTCCGAAGATGCCTCAACATATCGTCAGTCTTGGTGATGTTTTAAACCCCAGTTATAACTAATTTTTTTTGGTTAGAAAACCAAAACCAAAAAGATTATATAAGATATTACAAAACATGCACTTTATTTTCAATTTAGATTGAAATAATGGTATTTTTTTTATAGTTTTATTTTTTCCTTTTCTATACTGTTTGTTTTTATATGTATGACGTTGATATTGAAATATTAAATAATATTAATGTTCAAATATTTAATAATAGAGAAATTATATAGCTAATTTATACTGCAAAAGTGTATATCTATCTATCTATCTATATTATTTTATTTTTTTAAATGAAATTGATATTTAAATTTGTGTTTGTTATTAAAATATTTTTTCTAATATTAAAGTCAACTCTGTGTTGAGGATGGAATGAATTTCACAACTCCTCCATAGTAAGTTGTAATATCAAATATTATTTTAGATGGCATGTGTAATCTACATGATGAGCAATGAAGGAAATATAAATCTCCATCATATTAAAAAGCAGAAAACACTTATAATGAAATTAACATTTTTTATTATTAATTACTTTATCTCTCTAAATATAATTAAAGTTTTAAGGTGGGCATTGAAGTGTGCTTTGCTTATGGTTGACATTGTTTTTTTTCTTAATTAATATTTATCTTCAATATTGAAATATGTTTTTGTTATTAACATATTTTTAATGTAGAGATTATTTTATTTCTTTTAATGTAGTGTTATGTGGCAATATCTCTCCCATAATACATTGTAGAGATAAAGTGAAATTATTAATGTTATATAATATTTTTAATTAAAATTTAAAAATATAAATAATAATTTTTATTTTTATTATAATTTAATTTTTTTTAAATAATTTTTATTTATTTTAAAAAATATTTCAAATCAAAATTGAACTTGAAAAAAATACATATTTTTCTAAACTTTAAAATCACCTTTACATACAATTAATCATTTCAATTTGATAAATACATTTCAATTTCACAAATTCGTTTGTTATAAATATTTTAAATAAAATAAATATTAAAAATAAATAAATACATAAATAATTATTTTTTTCATTTTAATATATAAAAATTATATTCATGTTATATTAGAAGCAAAAGTGAACAAAATTTTTTTGTAAGAATTCAATGTAAATTTAAAATTGATTAATATTTCCAAATTCGATTCAATTTTTTATTTGGATTTGTGATCTAAAAGTTATTAGTCCACTCAAATTATTTTGTTGAATTTGATTGAACAACTCTATTTATAAATAGAGCTTCACATATAGAAAGACTTTTGTCTACGCGTTTCGAACCAATTAGTGTGGTTTCGAGGTTAGCATGTTAAATAGTCTGAGCAGAGCCTCCAACGGCTAACTTTACCAATGGCTAGTTTGACTCTAGGACCGGGTCAAAACTATTTTATTAATTTAATTAGTAATATTTAGGACCAATCCCTTAAAAATATATAAAAATATATAAAATGTTGAATTGAGACTTCTGTGACCCATAACAGTTATAAATAGAGCTTATCGAAAGACTTTTGTCGACGCGTTTCGAACCAACTAGTGTGGTTGAAGAAACAGATCCAGCTTAGCATGTTAAATAGTCTGAGCAAAGTCTCCGACGGCTAATTTTGACCCTAGGACCCAAGTCAAATTATTACTTATTAATTTAATATTATTATTATTTTAATATTATTTTTCTCTTATTATTGATGGAGATAAGTTAAATTAGGTAAAATTAATAAAATAATTTTAATGGTTGGTTTAAAAAGGAATTTATTAATTTATTTAAATTAATTATTAATATATATATATATATATATATATATATATATATATAATTTAATTAAAGTTAGAATATTAAGTTATTAAAAGTTAGGATTAATAAATAGAATAATTTCAATAGTTAGTTTAAAAAATATATTTATTTATCTAAATTATTTAATAGTTATTATATATATATATATTTTAGGTTGTTAAGTGACGAGTCTTTCCAATAATAATTTTAATGGTTAGTTTAATATTATTATTTAAGGAAAAAAAATATATATAAATATATAAAATGATTTAAATGGATGGTTAAAGAAGTAATTTACTTATTTATTTAAATTATTTATTGATAAATTATATATCAATTGACCGGTGCAGTGGCGTTGCTAACCGGAGTGAAGGTTCGCCTTCGAACAAGCCTGGTCGATTTCATCATTCCGCGTGCAAGAGGCCGTCTGTCAGCAGGGTCGTTCCTTCCGTTGACTGTAATAATCCTTTGTTTATTAATTATAGCGATAACGATAAGAATATTGTTAATATTAATAAGTTATATAAGTGTAATAATATTATTTATAATAATAATATTATTAAGAATAACGATTTATATAATAGTAGTATCGTAAATAAGACTAATATTATGGATGATATTTGTTCCGATATGAACAATGAGAATCTTAATAATAACAATAATAAGGATATTAATATTAATAAGTCATATAATAATAACGATAACAATAATATTAACGGTTTATATAATAATAATAATGAGTTACATAATTGTAATATTATGCATACCAATTATAATAATAATGTTATTAATAGTAATTGTAATATTATACATGAGGATAATAGTATTAATCTTATTAATAATAACAATAATAATATTATGAATTATTCATATAATAATAACAATAAGAATAATAATATTAGTAATAATTACAATATTTATGATGTTATGGATGAGAATAATAATAATAGTAGAAATAATATTTGTTCTGATAACAGTTTAAGTGATACTAATAATAATATTTTATTTCATGATGATAAGGAATTTCTTAACAATAACAAGGATTTTGATATTGGTTTTCATAACAATGAGGTTTTGAAGGTGGACCCGGTTATTCCTCCCCCTTCTTCCCGGAACAATAAGGTTGTTAACCTTTCTAGTTTTTCTTTCTCCCCTTCTATTTTTAGCCTTTTAAGCAAGGGTTTAAACTTTGCCCTTGCCCCTAGAAGCATCCTGGTGGATGACATTATTTGGGACGTTGAATACGGGATTAGAAATCTTCCGGATAATATTAAGGACACTATTAGGCAGGATTGTGTTGTCGTCCTTAGAAAGGCTAAGCCCCCTCGGAAGAACCTTGGCAATGAGGAATTCTCTGCCCTAAAATCCTTAAATCAGAACGAAAATATTGTCGTTCTGAAGGCTAACAAAGGAGGGGCCACGGTCATCCTTAACAATGATGATTACTGTAAGAAGATGTTAGATCATCTTCACAATAGTGGCAGTTATAAAAAACTACCCAAGAACCCTCTGAAGAAGATTTATAGGACAATGGCTCTCGCCATCAAGTCTAGTAGCTCGGTGAGTTCCCTGTGCCACAAACTCATTGAGAGCAGTCCCA
Organism: Pinus tabuliformis; assembly: GCA_031772625.1. Classification (NCBI taxonomy): domain Eukaryota; kingdom Viridiplantae; phylum Streptophyta; class Pinopsida; order Pinales; family Pinaceae; genus Pinus; species Pinus tabuliformis. Next base: position 85,074,582 of record CM062805.1, on the reverse strand, counting down.
TTACTCCGAGGATCTATAGGTTACCTAAGATCCACAAGGAAGGGCCCCGTCTGAGGCCTATCGTCAACACCTTTGGTGGTCCAACCTACCTTCTTGCTAAGTTCCTGGCCCTTAAGCTTAAGCCCCTGGTCAGCCGCACGGAGTCCTTCGTGAAGGACTCTACTTCCTTCATTAAGGAGCTTAAGAATATTAGGCTTGACCCTGAGGACATTCTCGTCAACTTTGATGTGGTCTCTCTTTATACTTGCATCCCTATAAAGGAGGCCTTGGAAGTGATCTATCGCCTAACAGATCCCGATACCGCGCATCTGGTTGAGATCTGTCTCACTTCCACTTTCTTCTGTTTCGAGGGTGAGTTCTTTGAATAGACTTGTGGTGTTGCCATGGGTTCCCCCCTTTCCCCGGTTGTTGCGAATCTTTTTATGGAAGATTTCGAAGCCAAAGCTTTAGCCTCAGCTCGTCTCCTTCCCAAGCTTTGGAAAAGGTATGTAGATGACACTAATGTCATCTGGTCCCATGGCCAAGAGGAGCTTGATCACTTCTTCAATCACCTCAATGGTCAGTCCTCTGTCATTAAGTTCACCATGGAAAAAGAGGTCAATGGTGGCCTCCCTTTCCTAGATATTCTTATTTCTAGGAATAAGGACGACTATCTCTCCCACTCTGTGTTCTGGAAGAAAACGCATACTGAGCAGTATCTTCATGCCGATTCCCATCATTTCCCTGCTCAGAAGATGGGTGTCCTTAACACCCTCGCTACTCGTGCCCTTAGGATTTCTGATAATGAGAGCTTTGATAAAGAGAGATCCCATCTCCTTGATGTCTTTGTGGAGAATGGATATAGTAGGCGCCTAGGTCAAAAGGCTTTCGTTAAAGCCTCTAGAAATGCGGCTATTAGGAAAGAACCTAAGGAGCGTCAATTAGGTGTCCATCTTCCCTATGTCCAAGGAACCACGGACAAGATTGCTCGGATACTTAAGAGGTCCGATATTCCCTCTTCATTTAGACCCCTCAACACCATTCATAATTCCCTCCGATCAGTAAAAGATCCCGTTAACCCGAAGGACATGAAGGGTGTCTACTTGATCCCTTGTTCTTGTGGGACCCCCTATATCGGGGAAACAGGGCGCTCCATCCATCAGAGGATCAACGAGCATGCAGCTGACCTAAGACATGGGAGAACTAAGTCTTCAGCATTAGCAGAACATGTAGATAAGACCAAGCATCAGGTATGTATTGAGGAGGCTAAGGTTGTTGCCAAAGTTGTCCAGTTCCATCATCGTAAACTCAGGGAAGCGATTGAGATCGAAAGAAGGCCTAACAATATCAATAGAGATGACGACTGGAAGATCAGTAGATGTTGGATCCCTGCCCTTTCATCTTAGTCTCCCCCCCCCCCCCCCCCCTCTTTCGTCTTTTTCGCTTTTGTCGTTCCCCTTGGAACCTTCCTGTCCCCTGGGTTTATCCTTCTTTCTCTGGACTCTCTCCTTTATTTTTTTTTTTTTTTTAACCACCTATTATTATAATTTTAGGTAGTATATATATGTGTATATATATTATTAACAATATTTAATAAATAATTTAATTAAATAAATAAATTTACCTTTTTAAACTAACCATTTTATTAGTTTATCCTAACTTTATAATTTAATAATATTAAACTAACCATAATAATATTAAACTAACCATTAAAATTATTATTGGAAAGACTCATCACTTAACAACCTAATATTATGATATATATATATATATATATATATATATATATATATATATATATATAAAATAACTATTAAATAATTTAGATAAATAAATATATCTTTTTAAACTAACCATTGAAATTATTCTATTTATTAATCCTAACTTTTAATAACCTAATATTATAACTTTAATTAAATTATATATATATATTAATAATTAATTTAAATTAATTAATAAATTCCTTTTTAAACGTGATGCGGGAGCATGTGACTCAGAGGGGAAAAAATCTTCCAAATTATTCAAAAATCCAAAAAAAAATCTACAGGCAAGGGAGTGGGGTCCTTTATCCTGCAATTTTTATGCTTTCTTAGTTTAAAAAAAAGTAGAATAAATTCTAGCAATAAAACATGCTATTTATGCTCAGCTGTAACAGAGCTTTTCAAGCTTTAAATCATTCTGTAAAGCATTGTTGTGGGGAAAAGTATCCGACTCGGAATGACCCTATCCCTACTCTAAGGGTGATAGTTCCTTAGCAACAACTGAAAGTAAAGCTTTGATATTTTTCCTTTATGAAAGTACAGAGAAGGAAGAAAAGATTGACCAACCGATGTCTTTCGCTTTTGTCGATCCTGTCTTCTCTCTTTGCCTCTTGTTCCCAGCTCCTTGCTCCCTTTGCCGGCCCAGCTACACAAAGATCCTGCAAAAACAAGAGAGGGAAACTACAAGAAACATGTACTCATAACTGATGCATGGATTAGAATGGATCAAATATACAGATAAAAACAATACATCATTGCAATACAAGTATATAGGAGAACATCAAAAGCTTTATTGATAGAAGAAAAAGGTTCTGAGAAGGTTACAACCATAAATGGCTCCAATCCAGCAGCACCTCCCCAGCAGCAAGAAATCTCCTCTTCCCCTCTATAAAAGCAATCACCCAATAGCTCTAACTGTAAACCAACAACACGTCCTTGCTTTGCACAAAATTCCAGCCTCCCTAGACCTCATGAGAGAGCTCTATATATAGGAGATTTGGAGAAAGGATGAGTCAGCTTGAGGCTGGCATAAAGCTGACTAGTGTCCTCTCTCTCTTCAGTTAAACTTCAGTTCTTGAGTCCACTTGGAGATCCTTGCTTCCACATGGAGATCAAGTACCTCTTACTCATCACAGGGTGAATCCTTCGAACCAAGTGTCAGTTTGGAAGCTTCCTGGGCAATTGACACCTTGCAGAATGACTGTGCCACTTGGCCAATCTCGCCCAGCGCAGGTAGCCTTCATTGGAGTTGACTTTCAGCGCAGGTACAAGGAGGAGCAGTTGACATTCAGCGCAGATGCTCAGTGGAGCAGCTGACATGATCCAAAAATAGCCTGTTTTTAAGTGTTTTCAGGTGGAGAACTGATAGGAAGTGCTGTGGTTTGCTGACCTTGTTCCTCTAGGGGTAAGAACAACATGTTTAGGGACTGAGGATCCCTGTAATTATTGACATTTCATGCTCCATGTTGCGAGGCACAAAAATGTCTATAACAAGCATGCTTTTCTTTGTATCGGATAAGGACCGAGAGGGCCTATCCTTAGTTATAAATAAAGAGGCAGCAAAGCTCTCCAAAGACAGAGGAGAGGGGCGAGTGCCATAGTATTATTTTGAAAAAAATTGTTCTCTCGGTGTCTCTTATAAAATGACTCTGTAATATGCATGTGTAGATTATTGTGTGGCGCTTAAATAGTGTTGAATCGGCGATTGGGTTCCGCATACAGTAGTACTGTATATTAACCATCGAATTCACCTTTCCTTTCATTCACGTTTATATAGGCTTTAACTCTTGATTTTATAATTGCGCATATATTCTGGTTATAACAAGGACTTTTGCACTTTTCATTAAGTGGCGATAGTGTATTTGGAACTGCATAACTGTAAGTCCTCACCCATCATAGTTCTGATATTATATCGGCGTCGAGAGGACCTTAGAAACGTCAGTTGTGTGCTGAGGTTGTAAAACCTGCGGTTCGAAGGGAGCCATATTGCAACAGGGGGGCGAGTTCCGGAATTTGGGAGCGAATTAATATAAACTACAATAGATATATATCGCCAGGTCCGTCATTTCAGAAGTGGAGAAATTGTTACTTGAGTCAACCGCCGATTAGCGGAATCACCGAAGTATTAAACACTACATATAAGGGTATCGGTTCCGGAGGAAAGAAGACCACTGTTTGAGCGATCACCGAATTATATATATATATATATATATATATATATATATATATATATATCGAATCGAACAGCATAGGGAACAGAGGTTTATAGTCGTCAGTCCATAGCATCCGAGCCTTTGTGCATGAGAAGGTCTCGCATATAGCCATAGCGTGCGATATACTGATACGAGCCTTGGTCCGTTGTAAGATCCAGTCTATGACCGCCACGATGTTAAAAAGCCAGGGGAGAATATGCTGTGAGTATATATAACGTGGGGATATATATATTGTGTGCGTAAGTCTAATAATTGGACATTTCTTTTAGGAATTCCCAAAGAGCGTTGTTTGTTAAAAATCCCGATAGTAAGTTTTTTTTAAAAAAAGAATGAAACATCAGTTTAATGACTAATGCACCCAAAGGAGAAGGAAGGGAAATTGACCAAGACATAGAGGAGCTTGTTGGCAGATTAGGGAGATTGTCTCTAACACCTGCACCCTCACCATCATTAGTGGTATCAGAGGCATCAACTGACATTGAATTAAATCTCAGGAGCAGAAGAAGGATGGCTTTCAGAATTGGAAGAGAACGAGGACATGGTGGAAGAGGACGACTTGCTGCAAATGCTGAACTAATGGAAACAATAGAAGAGCTGCGAGCTAGAGTGGATGCATTAACTTCAAATAGAAATATAGATGATGGAGATGTCAGTGAGCCCGAAATTGAAGCTGCTGAAGAGGAGGAAGCTGTACAGGTTACTCCTGAGATGAGGTTCTTTCAGTCAGTGTTAAAATCCACAGCCAGGCCATGGAACCAGTTAGTACCGGTATATCAAGGAGGACTAAATCCAGAAGAATTGATCGACTGGATTAACAGCATGGAGAAATTCTTCGATTACGAGGAAACAAAGGATGAGAAGAAAGTAAAGTTTGTTGTCACCAAATTAAAAGGCCATGCAGCACTCTGGTGGGATGGTGTGCAGGCGGAAAGGAAGAGACTTGGTAAGCAGCCAATCAAGAACTGGAGCCGAATGGTAGCAAAGTTAAGAGGTAAGTTCTTGCCAAGTAATTATCAGCAAACATTGTTTAGACAAATGCAAAATCTTAGACAGAGAGCTTTAACAGTAAAAGAGTATACAAAAGAGTTTTATAAAGTGAGCATAAGAGCTGGAGAAGCCCAAGACACAGATGAGAAGGTGGCTAGATATATGAATGGCCTCAGGATGGACATTCAGGATGAGATAAGTGTGTTGTCTCCTAAAACATTTGAGGAAGCTTATCAGATAGCACTGAAAGCTGAGGAAAAACTCCTAAGGAAGCAGTCTGCCAAAGGGAGAGGGACTTTCAGAGGGAAAGGAAGTCAAGGTGGTAGAGGAAGATCTACAGTACCTGGAGATGGAGCTAGCAGTAGCTCAACCCATCATGCACCCAGAGAAGGTGATGAAAGAGGCAGAGGGAGTTTTTCCAGAGGAAGAGGAGGCAGAGGAAGAGGCAGAGAAATAAGATGTTACAGGTGTAATAAGCTGGGACATAGAGCTTTTGAGTGCCCAGAGAATGCAGACATAAAGCAGAGGAATGCAATTGTTGCTCCATCTGAAGAAGAAGCACCAGCAGTAGCAGTAGCAGAAGAAGAAAACACACCAGAAAGAGGAGAATCTCTGGTGGATAATAAAGTCTTACTTAAGCCCGTGAAAGAGGTCGCTGCTGAACCACCACAAAGGAAAACTTTATTCAGGACAGTGTGCAAAGTCCAAGGGAAATGTTGCCAGATGATCATTGATAGTGGCAGCACTGATAATTTGGTCTCTACAGAAGTAGTGGAGAAACTGAAGCTGAAGACAATGAAGCATCCAACACCTTATAAGGTGTCATGGTTACAAAAGGGACATCAACTGTTGGTAAGTGAACAGTGTGAAGTGGAATTTCAAGTGGGCAAGTACAAAGATAAAATTGTTTGCGATGTGATGCCTATGGACGTGTGTCACATATTGCTTGGAAGGCCTTGGCAATATGACAGAGGAGCCATACACAATGGGAAAAGAAACACCTACAAGTTTGTAAAGGATGGTGTTAATCATACGTTATTGCCTCTGCAAGAAGAAGAGGTGTCGGGGCAGAAGACTAGTCCAAAAACTTTGTTACTTGGAGGGAAGGAATAATTGAAGCAGATTGAAGAAAATGAGGTAAATTTTGCTATAATTTTCAAGCCCAAGGTAATATTGACTTCTACTAAAATTTCTAAATTACCCATTGAAATTCAAGAAATGCTGGAGAATTATTATGATATTATTGTTGATGATTTGCCTAATGAATTACCGCCAATTCGAAAAATCAGTCATCATATAGACTTGATTCCTGGAGCAAGCCTACCTAACAAAAAAACATATAGAATGACTCCCGCAGAAAATGAAGAAGTTAAGAAACAGGTGCAAGAATTGCTTGACAAGGGGTTGATCAAAGAAAGCCTGAGTCCTTGTGCAGTGCCAACATTGCTGAGCTTGAAGAAAGATGGAGGCTGGAGAATGTGTACAGATTCAAGATCCATCAATAAGATTACAATCAGGTACAGATTTCCATTACCCAGAATTGAAGATTTAATGGATTGCTTGTCTGGCGCAAAATATTTTTCGAAGATAGATCTTAAAAGTGGCTATCATCAGATAAGGATAAGAGAAGGGGATGAATGGAAAACCGCTTTTAAAACCAATGAAGGATTATATGAATGGAGAGTAATGCCTTTTGGGTTGTCCAATGCACCAAGTACATTCATGAGGCTGATGAATGAAGTTATTAAAGAATTCATTGGTAAATTTGTAATAGTATATCTGGACGACATATTAGTCTATAGCAGATCCAAGGAGGAACACTTGAGGCATTTAAATTATGTTTTACAGAAGCTGCAGCAAGAAAAATTATTGTTGACTCTGAAGAAGTGTTTATTTATGAAAGAGGAACTGGTGTACTTAGGATTTGTTATCTCAGCTGAGGGATTGAAGATGGATCCAGAAAAGATCAAGGCAATTGTGGAGTGGCCTTCACCCAAGAGTATTTTTGAGGTAAGGAGTTTTCATGGTCTTGCTAGTTTTTATAGGAAATTCATTAAGAATTTTAGTAAGATTAATGCACCTATTATTGAGACCATAAAGAAAGATAAACAGCCATTTAAATGGACTGTTGAAGTAGAGAGAAATTTTCAGCTGTTGAAGAAGAAAATAACTGAAAAGACTGTTTTGGTTCTTCCTGATTTTAACAAAACTTTTCAAGTTAAGTGTGATGCCAGCGTAGAAGAAATTGGAGGAGTTTTAAGCCAAGAAGATAGACCAATATCTTATTTCAGTGAAAAGCTAAATGATGCAAAAAGGAAGTATTCGTCTTATGATAAAGAGTTTTATGCAGTTGTGCAGGCACTAAAGAAGTGGAGGCATTATTTAATGTCGAAGGAATTTATCCTTTATTCAGATAAACATGCATTGCAGTTTATAATGCAGCAGCCAAAACTCAGTCAGAGACATGCTAAATGGGTAGAGTATCTTCAAGGCTTTCATTTTGTGTTGAAGCATATAACTGGACAATCAAACAAAGTCACAAATGCCTTAAGTAGGAGAAGTGTATTGCTGCAAGAAAGTCAAATCCAAGTGTTGGGTTTTGATTTTCTTAAGGAATTATATGAGACCGATTCAGATTTTAAGGAGGCATTTGAGGCTTGTAAGAATCCTGTTTTGGCAGACAGAAGCAAGTGGCTGGATTATTTTATACAAGATGGACTGTTATTTAAGAAAAATCAGCTATGCATACCAAACTGCTCAATGAGAGAATATTTAATCAAAGAGAAGCATAGTGGAGGACTTGCAGGACATTTTGGTAGAGAAAAGACATTTGAACAGCTCAATAGATTTTACTTCTGGCCAAAAATGAAATCTGAAGTTGAAAAGCATGTAAGAAATTGTAAAGTCTGCCAGTATGCAAAAGGTAGAAGCCAGAACACAGGGTTGTATATTCCATTGCCAATTCCAGATAGGCCTTGGGATATGGTAAGTATGGATTTTGTGCTAGGATTGCTAAAGACTCAAAGAGGCTATGATTCAATTTTTGTGGTAGTAGACAGATTTTCAAAAATGGCACACTTTATTCCATGTTATAAAACTAGTGATGCTTCTCATATTGCTAACTTGTTTTTTAAAGAAATTGTAAGATTACATGGATTGCCCAAAAGCATTGTTTCAGATAGGGATTCAAAGTTCGTTGGACATTTCTGGAGAACACTACGGAAGAAGCTGGGAACTAAATTAAGTTTCAGTTCTGCCTATCATCCACAAACTGATGGACAGACTAAAGTTGTGAACAAAAGTTTAGGCAATCTTTTGAGGAGCTTTACTGCAGAACATCCAAAGCAATGGGATCAAGAATTACCACAAGTTGAATATGCATATAATGACTCACCAAACAGGAGCACAGGACAGAGCCCATTCCATATTGTTTATGGAATGCACCCAAGGGGAATATCTGAATTAAGGAATTTGGGAAAGGAAGAAGTGAGAAGTGCGGAAGGTGAAGACTTTGCTTCAAGAATGCAGGCGATACATGAACAGGTGAAACATCAGCTACAAGACAACAACATTCAATATAAAACCAGAGCAGACATGAGGAGAAGAGAAATGAATTTTGAAGTTGGAGATTTGGTTTTAGCACACCTCAGAAAGGAGAGATTTCCAAAGGGAGAGTATAATAAGTTAAAATCCAAGAAAATTGGACCATGCAGGGTACTGAGGAAATTCTCTGCAAATGCTTATGAGATTGAATTACCACCTGATGTGGGAATATCACCAATTTTTAATGTTGCAGACTTGTATAAGTATGAGAATGAAGCTGCAGGTGATACAACACAGGATCAAGAGACTCGAGAGATTGACTGGGTAAAACAGTTGCCCACAACCAAAGATTTACAGCCAGAAAGAATTCTGGATAAGGAAGTGTATAAGAAGACAAGGTGACGAGAATATTTCCAGTATCTGGTGAAATGAAAGGGACAGCCGATCGCTGAAGCTACTTGGGTTACAGAAGACATTCTACAGAAATTGGGCAAATCTGTAGATGAGCTCATGGACAGGAGCCCATGAAGAATTTTATCCTCAAGAGTCTGATGCGGGAGCATGTGACTCAGAGGGGAAAAAATCTTCCAAATTATTCAAAAATCCAAAACAAAATCTACAGGCAAGGGAGTGGAGTCCTTTAGCCTGCAATTTTTATGCTTTCTTAGTTTAAAAAATAGAATAAATTCTAGCAATAAAACATGCTATTTATGCTCAGCTGTAACAGAGCTTTTCAAGCTTTAAATCATTCTATAAAGCATGCTTTTCTTTGTATCGGATAAGGACCGAGAGGGCCTATCCTTAGTTATAAATAAAGAGGCCGCAAAGCTCTCCAAAGACAGAGGAGAGGGGCGAGTGCCATAGTATTATTTTGAAAAAAATTGTTCTCTCGGTGTCTCTTATAAAACGACTCTGTAATATGCGTGTGTATATTATTGTGTGGTGCTTAAATAGTGTTGAATCGGCAATTGGGTTCCACATACAGTAGTACTGTATATTAACCATCGAATTCACCTTTCCTTTCATTCACGTTTATATAGGCTTTAACTCTTGATTTTATAATTGCGCATATATTCTGGTTATAACAAGGACTTTTGCACTTTTCATTAAGTGGCGGTAGTGTATTTGGGACTGCATAACTGTAAGTCCTCACCCATCATAGTTCCGATATTATATCGGCGTCGAGAGGACCTTAGAAACGTTAGTTGTGTGCTCGGGTTGTAAAACCTGCGGTTCGAAGGGAGCCATATTGCAACAGGGGGGCGAGTTCCGGAATTTGGGAGCGAATTAATATAAACTGCAATAGATATATATCGCCAGGTCCATCATTTCAGAAGTGGAGAAATTGTTACTTGAGTCAACCGCCGATTAGCGGAATCACCGAAGTATTGAACACTGCATATAAGGGTATCGGTTCCGGAGGAAAGAAGACCACTGTTTGAGCGATCACCGAATTATATAGATATATATATATATATCGAACCGAACAACATAGGGAACAGAGGTTTATAGCCGTCAGTCCATAGCATCCGAGCCTTTGTGCATGAGAAGGTCTCGGATATAGCCATAGCATGTGATATACCGATACGAGCCTTGGTCCATTGTAAGATCCAGTCTATGACCGCCGCGATGTTAAAAAGGCAGGGGAGAATATGCCGTGAGTATATATAACGTGGGGATATATATATTGTGTGCATAAGTCTAATAATTGGACGTTTCTTTTAGGAATTCCCCAAGAGCGTTGTTTGTTAATAAGCCCGATAGTAAGTTTTTTTTAAAAAAGAATGAAACATCAGTTTAATGACTGATGCGCCCAAACGAGAAGGAAGGGAAATTGACCAAGACATAGAGGAGCTTGTTGGCAGATTAGGGAGATTGTCTCTAACACCTGCACCCTCGCCATCAAAACGAGCCATTAAAATTATTTTATTAATTTTACCTAATATAACTTATCTCCATAAATAATAAGAGAAAAATAATATTATAATAATAATAATATTAAATTAATAAATAATAATTTGACCTAGGTCCTAGGGTCAAAATTAGCCGTTAGTCCATTTAGCCGTTGGAGACTCTGCTCAGACTATTTACCATGCTAAGCTGGATCTGTTTCTTCAACTTGTCCTCACAATGAACCACACTAGTTGGTTCGAAACGCGTCGACAAAAGTATTTCTATATGTGATTTACGCCGAAGCTCTATTTATAATTGTTATGGATCACAAAAGTCTCAATTCAACATTTTATATATTTTTATATATTTTTAAGGGATTGGTCCTAAATATTACTAATTAAATTAATAAAATAATTTTGACCCCGGTCCTAGAGTCAAACTAGCCATTGGTAAAGTTAGTCGTTGGAGGCTCTGCTCAGACTATTTAACATTCTAAGCTCAATCTCTTTCTTCAACTTGTCCTGATGATGAACCACGCTAGTTGGTTCGAAACGCGTCGACAAAAGTCTTTCTATATGTGATTTACACCGAAGCTCCATTTATAACTGTTATGAATCACAGAAGTCTCAATTCAACAATTAACTCTATTTATTTTGTTAAATTGTATTAGATACTTCACAACCTAGTGCCAATTGAGTTGTCGCAGTGTTATTTATTTACATAAATCTTTTGTTAAATCATATTGGATACTTCATATCCTAGTGCCAATTGAGCTGTCACGGTTTTATTTATCTACAAAAATCTTTAATAATTTATAAAAATATATAAAGTTTATAATTTTATTTATTTTTATCTTTATTAGGATTTATAAGTTTATCCGAAGAATTACAAAAAAAATTATCTATTTGATTTTAATAATGATTTATAAAAATATGTAAAGTTTATAATTTTATTTATTTTTATTAGGATATTTAAATTTATCAAAAAGAATTACAAAGAGTTTACCTTTTTAATTTTAATTATGATTTCAAAGATTGGAATTCATGCAAAAATATATATATATATATATATATAAATATATAAAATATGTCTCAACATATCGTCACTTTTGCTTTTTGTGATGATTTAAACACAATTTACAATTTTTTTCATTAGCAATGGGAAAAAATTATATAAAATATTAAAAAATACACACTTTATTTTTAATTTAGCTTTATTTGAATTAAACATACACTTTTTTCTATATTTATATTTTTTTATTTCTATGGACTATATATATGTGTATGAATTTAACACCCCATGTTATATGGACATTTAACTTGCGTCACTATTTTTACTTATTATTTTTATTTACTATTATGATTTTGTCATCAAATGCTCGATAAAGAACATTAAAGAATTATGGTTGGGTGGCGAGAACATTTTTACAAGTAATGCATAATAAGAGTTAAAACATTTTTTGCAAAAACTAAAAGAAACAATTGAAATAGTTGTTAATCTCCTCAGATAGTTAAGGTGGTTACTCACCTATCTCCTGAAAAGGAGAATTCAAGGAAGGCCTAGGGTGTTGGAGAACTGGGCAGAGGAAAATATGAGATTGGTCAAAAGGTGCAGGGTGTTGCCATCACAAATTCCTAGAGCTGGGTGGAATAAACCAGTGGGAAATCTGGAATAGAGTCATAAGGGTATGTAACTTGATGCTGGAAAGTTAGTCCTGATGCTTCAAGATACCTAGACTGAGACAAACCTCATAACTACTGTTGGGAGGAGGAAGAGCTCGGGGGGGAGTCTCGATGTAATTGCCAAACTCACGGCTGGGTGGTGAGATCTTCTCGAAGAGGAACTATTGGCTATAGGACAGTGAGGAGATAAGTACCTAAACTTTTATGTCTCAATGATTCATAAGATTGGTACTTTTAGTGTTGTTAGATTACTATAAACAGATGAAATGAGTACTACAAAGATCACTATTAATTTGTTTTGTGTTAGGCAACAAATAATTATTTCTTTTGTGTCTTAGATTAAAACTGATAAGACTGTGTACTTGAATAAAGATTAACTACTACATGGTGTGTGCAATGGTTATAGTCTGGACGAGATACAACTCAAATAATGAATGGAAAGCACGAATCAAAAACTCAGAAATATCTTGAATAGTCGCACAAGAACAAAGCAACTGCATAATTGAAAATAGAGTTGAAAATCAATGAGACTTGAACCTTAGAGTCAAGCATGAACCTAGTTATTCTCCATAATTATTAGCACATACATCACTATAAAATCAATAGACTGGATATGCATATATAAACAATAGTGGAAAGCCGGTTGCAACATTTAAAGTATTTATAACCTAATTAAAACAAACAACATAGAGGCCTTATAGAGAAGAGGCCTATTTTGAGATAGTAGAACATATAGAATATAGCAGTTCGAATAGGGTATTCGAAAAAAAGAAACGATATAACTTATTAACCAAACCAACACCATAAACTGTTATATTTGAAACTTTTAAAATTTGAAAGAAAGAACAAAACCATCAGTTGGGCTATCAGAACAACCAAGTAACAACCTATTCCTATAGGGAATGATAGAAGACTTCTGTTTACACCAATATTTAAGAGTATTATGACAATATTTATAATAGGAGGAATCAATAAATTATAAGCACAGTTGGTGTTCAAAGCTTAACATTAAAAACAAAGATTGGGTCACCCATTCGGGTCCCAGGCGAGAAGGCCACCAAAACACTACAACCCAGGAAACTAGGGCAATAGGACAACTAAACATCCTCATGCTAAGTAGTTAGGCAATCAGAGAGCTTGTTGAATGATAAAATCCCTCGAGGGTTTAGTGTTAAACCAACCTGAATGGCAACAGAGAGAAAAGAGATATGAGAACACTGCTCTAGAGGACGAATCGCTAAGAAGGAAGGTTTGGGAGAATGTGTACCTGCAACCAGAAGGGGAACCGAGTTAGGAGGAACCTCACCAAGCATTAATACCAAATGGTAAAAGAGAACCAAAGAAACTAACTCACCTATGAGATAGTTTTGGAGCTGCGATACTCACCTGCACCAATAACCAAGAACCTGGGGTTAGATTCACAACCTCTTTCTCTATGGCAAAAGAGATAGAACCTGAAACTCTGCTAGTAACATAGTGTTTACCTGGGTGAGGACATTTGTTTCTAGAATCATCTCCATCCGAGGGTAGGGAATCGGCATTAGAAGGAACCACTTGCACGACTCAAGAAAATATACTTAGAAATATTACTTGTGCCTTTGGAAAAAGAAAAACATTATCAACAATAACCAGAATCTCAAGGAAAACAGTGCATAGTTTACACAAGGGATAGCACATGTTGTAGCTTTCTAGTGAGCGGGGTTCTAGTAAGTAGAAACCCTAATCGCCATGAAGAAACATGTACGTTGCTGCAGAGCAATCAAACTGGAATGCAGAAAACCCAAATGACCTCGATCGTGGCACAAAGCAAGGGAGTTGGTTACCGCAATAAACCCTTGATGCCAAGGACCATTAGATCCCCAAGCCTTGATCGCACAACGCAAGAGATGCCAAGTGTCCCAGGTCATCAGACCTTTCTAGAGTCATGTACCAAAAAGATTAAATTACTATGATTGATGTGTATTGTGCACTACAGGGAATGCATACCCCGAGATTTTCCTAACACATTCCACAAAACCAATGGAAAACGAATGTAACAATGTCATATCAACCATAAATTCAGCAAATGGAATATATTGTGTGTTGGTAAAAGTCTAATGATATATTTTTTTATTGGGGAAATAATTTTTTTGAAATGAATGTTAAATGAATGAAGTTGATATTGAAATATTATTTAATATTGATCTTCAAATATTTTATTCAAATTTCACATTTAATAATGGAAGAATTATATAGCTAATTCATTCTGCAAAAGTATAAATATAAGAATTTTTTTATTTTCAATTTCATTATCTCTCTATATGAAGTTGACACTAAATTTGTTTTTGTTATTAGTATCTTTCTTTTAATACTAAGGTCAACTCTATATTGACGATGGAATGCATTTCACAACTCCTTCATAGTGAGTTGTAATATCAAATATTATTTTAGATGTCATGTGTAATCTGTATGATGAGCATTGAAGGAATTATAAATCCCCGTCATATTAAAAAGTAGAAAAGACTTTTGGCTGAAATTAGCATTTTTTATTATTAATTATTTTATCTCTCTAAATATAATTATAGTTTTAAAGTGGAATTATTAATATTTATCTTCGATATGGAAATAGTTTTTTGTTATTAACATTTTTTTTTATTGTAGTGACTATTTTATTTCCTTTAATGTAAAGTTAAAATGGAATTATTAATATTTTATAACTTTTTAAATTAAAACTAAACAAATATAAATAATAATTTTTGTTTTTTTTATTATAGTTGATTTTTTCTTTAAATGAATTTTTTATTTTAAAAAGATAAGTGTAAAATTTTAATTGAACATGAACAAACTTACCTATCTTCTTACCCTAAAATATAAAATGCACCTTTATATATGATTAATTATTTCAATTTCACAAAAACATTATATTCGTTTCTTATATATATTCTAAATAAAATAGATATAAAAAATAAATAAATATATAGAATTTTAAATTTTTTCCTTTAATATACAAAATTTATATTGAATGTAAATGTGATTTTGTAAAAAATCAATGTGAATTTAAAATTATTTAATATTTCACAATTATATTCAAATTTTTATATAGATTTGTAATTGAAAATTTTCAAAAGGTTAGTAGTCCACTAAAATTATTTTCAAATCAAATTTTAAGAACCCCTAAATTTACATGTATAATAAATGGGCGAATCTCCATGGTATATAGGAAAAATGGAAGGCGATTTTATCAATAATATAATATGTATATATAATTTTTTGGCGAATCACTCACCAGGCATGGCGAATATTTTACTCAATTATAAAATCTTGTGTTTATTGAATACACAAATGAAATCATTGCATTTCTTTAAAATATCTTTTGAAATCAAAATTACCGAAATTACATATCGATAACCTAGTGGGTGTAGGATAAAATTCACCTGTGCCATTCACAGAAAGCATGAGAAAAAACCTAATACTATATATAAAACCAAGAAAAATTCAAATTCATCACTTCTAGGGACCTCGTAACCACCCTGCCAATACACAAGTATGTTCATGTTTGCAATTAGAAAAATTACCCAAATTACAAGCTGTTTACTCCAGCATATGTTGGAAAGTTATAGAAGGATGACTACTGCAATCAATCCATTCCTTTTAGCCCTGGATTTGTTTCAGTTTAAAACAGAAGCACACAAATATACTTGTCCAATGTCTATGCTTTAACCATTCACCTTAAGATGTTTTTACAATATAATTTCCTAAGTCTATTTAATATCTTCATTATCATAAAACCCAACCTACATCCATCTTAACTCCCATCTAGCACTCTTAGGGTGTTGAAATTTATTTAACCCTCTGAGCACTTGGTAGACCCAGAATTAAGATGGATCTAAGATGATTGAATTTCCCCTTTAAATAGTCTATGCTCACATGAATACCATGGTATTACCATGGGTCAATACCATGGGTTATCATAAACCTGGAGCTTAGAAATTACTATTAGTAATTTATAAAAATTAATAAAATTAATAGTTGATTTTTCTTTTTATTTTTATTTTAACCAAGCTAAAATGTTTAACATACATTAAATTACAACATCCATTTTTACTCTTGATCGGATCAAATATTTTTTCACTCTATGCTAGTTTGCACATCACGATATTTGATACCTCTCGGGGGTTAGTAGATCTGGAGTAAAGATGGATCCATGCTAGTTTAATTCCCCCATTTAAATAGGCTACATTCCAGGCGAATACCATGGGTCAATACCATGTGCCATTTTGGTGAATACCATAGGTCAATACCATGTGCCATTTTTATTTTTATTAATACTAATATTAGGGTTAATAATGTTTTTTTGCATGGGATTGTCCCATAGTATTTTTCCCATAGGTTTCACCTAAATATAACACATTTTTTGAGTGTTCTTAAATATAAGGTGACTTATGGAGTAAATATAAAAAAATGTTTTATTTGTTTACCATACCTCTCGTTTATTTATATTTTTATTAATTTACCATACCTCTTTTACAAATATGGTATTTGGCCCATAGGATTCACTTAAATAAAACCTCTTTCTTGAGCCTTCATAAATAGAACGAGGGTTATGGACTAAATATAAAAAGAGGTTTTATTTATTTACCATGCGTCTAGTTTATTTATATTTTTATCTATTTACCATACCTCCACTTCACTTACATTTTTATTTGTTTACACCCTTGCATGTATATAAGGTGATTTATGAAGTAAATATAAAAAATGTTTTATTTATTTACCATACCTCTCATTTATTTATATTTTTATTAATTTACCATACCTCTTTTATAAATATGGTATTTGGGCCTTTGGCCCATAGGATTCACTTCAATAAAACCTATTCTTGAAAATGGGCAAATGGAAGGTTGTAACTCCTAATTTGAAGGGCTAAATTTACCCTTTTTACCCTCTCCCTTAAAATAAGGTGGGCTATTTGAGGTGATTTGTAAAAATGTACTATGATACAAAATATTCGCCCACTAAAAATTTAAAACCCCTTAATTTCGCTAAAGGGCGAACATTTGCCCCTAAAATTTTCTATGATTATTTTGTTGAATTTTATTCAACAACTCTATTTATTTTGTTAAATTGTATTGGATACTTCACATCATAGTGCCAATTGAGCTGCCCAGGTTTTATTTACTTACAAAAACCTTTAAAGATTCACATCATAGTGCCAAATGAGCTGCCGAGGTTTTATTTACTTACAAAAAAATCTTAAAGATTTATAAAAATATATAAAGTTTATAGTTTACAAAAGTTTTACTTATTTGATTTTAATTATGATTTCAAAGTTGGGAGACCATGGAGGGATAGAAGGAGGTTCATCTATTTCAAAGATATGTCAACATATGGTCAGTTCTTGTGATGTTTTAAACAACATTTACAATTATTACAAACATGTCAACATATGGTTAGTTTTGGTGATGTTTTAAACATCATTTACAACTATTACAAACCAAAAATATTATATAAGATATTGCAAAACACATACTCTATTCTCAATTTAGCTTTCTTTGAATTAAGAATACACTTTTTCCTGGGTTTATATTTTACCATTTCCATGTATTTAAGAATAAGATATACTAATTTAACTTAAATTGATAAATTATAAGAGTTTTTATGAATAAATATGGACAATGATTGTCTATAGTTGATTATGTTTAACATGGTTAGCTAATCATAATTATAGTCAACCTTGTTTAACCATGGTTGACTATACTTGAAGCAAGGTGACAATGGAAAACTATAATTGATAATAGTTCACCATGCGATTATAGATATTAATGGTTTGACCATAATTATTTTATTTTACCATTATTAACCAAGATTAACATGAGGTGCTACCTTCATTAATGGTTACATTGCATTGTGAAATTCAATGAGCATCAACCATTTTATTGATTTTGGCTAGCCAAAGTTGTCTTAGGTTAACAATATTTTACTATACTTCACAACTATTGACGATGGTTAATGATAATTTGATCATATCTAATTATGTTTCACCATAAATTAATGATGTTTAACATAGCTAACTATGTGTTCAATATTTGGCTTTACTAGTGATGGATTAACCATGCTTTATTATATTTGAAGATATAAGACTATGGCCAACTATGTTTAAGATGACTGAAAATGATTCACCATATTGTGTTGTGCTTAATAATTGCCAAACAATGATTTATTGTGTTTGAACACTCTTAACTATGTTTGAACATTGTGAATTGTCTTTCACTTAAATTGCTATTTGCATCATATTTGACCATGGATAATTGTGTTTAACCATAGCTAATCATGGTTGGCCATATGTTGGTATAGCTGGTTATAATTGACCATGTTTAAGTAGGGTTGAATATGTTTCATGATACTTAGCTATGGTTTAGCCATGGTTGAGAATGATGAGCCATGGTTAATAATAGTTGAGTGACCACTTTCTTCAATGGTTATGTTACATTATAGAGTTCATCAATGGTTATGATCAAAAATGATTTTCTATCTGTTAGTTCAGAGCATACATAACACACAACAGATTTATACTCAGAGACTTAGACGACAATAGCAAAGAATAATTTCATAGATAGAGAAATGGAGAAGCAACAAGATTACTCTATCAACGGAATAGATAAAACAATCATTGGAGAACAAAAATCACTTTGCATTACATAACAGGCTTGGACCTTGGCTTGTTTTCCTTGGCCAGAGAAATTATAAATTTATAGAGGCTAAAGAAGGATCTAGAATCCTGCATGTGATTTAGATGGAGATCTAGAAACTAATGGTGGTGTAGAAGGATCTAGAATCCTGCATGTGATTTAGATGAAGATCTAGAAACTAATGGCGGTGTAGAAGGATCTAGAATCCTACATGAATCTGGCTTCACACTTAACATTCTCCCACTTGAAGCCAAATAAGAGTCATGAATCAAGTCACACCGAGTCCTACCATGCCTCTACATAACTCATGTCTATTTCATGGTAGAATCTTAGTGAGAATATCAACAGGGATCCTATCTGTATGCATTTTTTCCAAGGATAACTGTTATTCCTCCAACACATGCCGGATCCAATGATACCTTAAGTCAATGTGCTTGGTTTTTGAATGAAATGCTGGGTTTTTTCGCCAAGTGAATGACACTCTGACTATCACAATATAACACATACTTGTCCTGCTTTATTCCTATCTCTCCTAGGAATCACTGCATCCACAACATCTCTTTACAAGCTTCTTTTGCAACTATGTACTATGTTTCTGTTGTAGAGAGGGCTACTATTCCTTGCAGCCTTGACACCTAAGATACTGTTGCACTTGCAAATGTATACAAATAACCTGTAGTGGACTTTTTGGTGTGCATATGTCCAACCATATCCACTTCAAGCACAGTCTCATCATGACCAAAACATAAACAATAATGACTAGTACCCTTGAAATACCTCAAAATCCATTTTACTGCTTGCCAATGTTGTTTTCCTCGATTGGCAAGGAACCTACTGACTACTCCCACTGAATATGCAATGTCTGGTCCTATGCATACCATGGCATACATCAAACTGCCAACTGCTGAGGCATAAGGAATCTTGCACATCTCTTCTTTCTCCTTGTCATCAATAGGACATAATTCACTACTCAGCTTGAAGTGGGCTGCAAGGGGTGTACCAATTGGCTTGGCATCCTTCATATTAAACTTTTCAGGCACCTTCTTGATATATGTTTCTTCTAACATCCACATCCTTTTGTTTTTCTTGTCACACATAATCTACATGCCCAATATCTGTTGTGCTAGTCCCAAATCCTTCATTGCAAATTTTCTACCCAAATCTTTCTTCAACCTATTGATCTTATTCTTATCATGCCTAACAATCAACTTGTCATACACATATAACAATAATATGATATACTTTCCTTGATCATACCTCTTGATATAGACACAATGGTCAGCTTCCAACCTCTGAAAACCATGTTCCAACATGAATTAATCAAATTTCTTGTACCATTGTCAAGGTGTCTGTTTCAACCATAGAGACTCTTCTTCCACCTACAAACAAGGCCTTCTTTTCCTTTTTCTATGAAGCCTTCTGGCTGCTCCATATAAATTTCTCCCTCCAATTCACCATGAAGGAAAGCAGTTTTTACATCTAACTGTTCACATTCTATGTCTAAAGCAGCAACTAGACCAAGAATGACCCTAATGGATGACATTTTAACAATAGGTGAGAAAATTTTAGTGAAGTCAGTACCTTCTTTTTAGGCGAAACCTTTCACCACCAGCCTTGCTTTATACCTCTCGTTCTTTTCGTCACCTTCATGCTTAATCCTGTAAACCCATTTGTTTTGTAGAGCCTTTCTACCTTTTGGGAGGTTTACCAACTCCCAAGTTTTATTTTCCAGCAAAGAGTTCATTTCTTCTTCCATTGCTTTCTTCCATTCTTCACTGTGCTCAACTTTACAGGCTTCTTGAAAACAATTAGGCTCACCTTCATCAGTCAACAAAATATAGTTTGAAGGAGGATATCTTTGTGAAGGCTTATGAGGCCTAGAAGATCTGCAAACCAAATATGGTGGTGCATTATCAAGTTGAATCTCCTGTAAAGTTTCCTGCAAGATTCCTTCTTCTTGTTGTTCATCATTTTCCACTTGTTGTTCTTCATGCTCTTGAATTTGCTGTTCATTTTCTTGTATTGGTGGTATGTTTTCTTGCTGCTCTTCAAACATGTCAATAACCTTCTTGACCTCCAACTCACCTACAGTCCTCTTGAACATTTCTGACTCATTAAATATAACATCCCTCCTTCTAATAATTTTATGTTTGACTGGATCCCATAGACGATAACCAAAGTCTTCATCCACATATCCCAAAAAAAATGCATTTCATAGATTTATCATCTAGCTTAGTTCTATTTTCTTTGGGAATACGTATGAATGCTTCACATCCAAAGATTTTCAAGTGAGAATAATTCAAACTCTTACCAGTCCAAACTTCTTCAAGGATACTGCCATCCAAGGCTGTAGTTGGAGATCTATTTATGAGGTAGCAAGTGGTCCTGATTGCTTCAACGCAAGAATTCTTCTCCAAACCGGAATTGGACAACGTACTTCTCACCTTTTTCATAATTGTGCCATTCATCCTTTCTGCGACACCATTCTGTTGAAGAGTACCAGGCATAGTTTTCTCATTCTTTATGCCAAACTTGTTACAATATTCCTTAAATGCATTTGAGTAATATTCTCCACCATTATATGTTCTTAAACACTTGAGCAATTTGTTAGTCTCTCTTTCAACAACAACATGAAATTTTTGAAATATTCCAAGCACTTCACTTTTAATTTTCATAGGATATGCCCAAACCTTCCTAGATGCATCATCTATAAATGTTACAAAATATGATGCTCCTCCTAATGATTTGATGTTAACAGACCCAAACACATATGAGTGTACCAATTCTAACACATTTTTCTTTCTGTCATGGCCACCTCTAAGGAATGAAACCCTTCTTTGTCTACCATATATACAATGCTCACAAAGATTAAGATTGTAGGATTTCAAACCTGGCAATAAATTTTTACCAACAAGGATTTTTAAGCCCTTCTTGCTCATCTGACCCAAATGCTTATGCCACAGATCTGCTGAATTTCGTTCTTTTGTGACAGTAGCCAAATTTGATTTTCTTATTAGTGTCCTCAATGTGTATAATGTTCCTATATTGGGTCCTTTGGCCACGACCAATGCTCCTTTGCTAATTTTCCAGCCTCCTTTTCCAAAGCATATGGAATAGCCTTCATCATCCAGTCGTCCCATAGAGATTAAACTCATGTACATTTCTGGTACATGACTAACCTGTTTCAACAATATATCTTGTCCATCTTTCATCTTGATCTAGACATCTCCCATTCCAAAAATACTGCAAAAATGATTATTCCCCAAATGCACTCTACTATAATCACCAGGATTATATGAAACAAAACTATCTTTGCATGGGGTTACATGGTAAGATACCCCAGAGTCAAGGATCCAATCAAAGCTATTACTAGATGTATATACACATGCATCCTCTACTGAAAGAATAAACAACACATCACCATCTGTGGCTACAGCAGTAGTCTCACCTTGATTTGTGCTGGATGACTTGTGATTTGTATTAGATGGTCTCTGATCCTTTTGTCCTTTCTTCCAAAATCAACATTCTTTCTTCATGTGCCTGGGTTTGCCACATTGAAAGCAGATGATCCTTCCTCTCCTTGACTTTTATTGGCCTCTCGATCCTGATCGCCCTTGCCGGCCTCGATCCATCCTCCTACCATGATCAGCTAGAGCTAGAGCTTCTCCTCCCTGGTTTTCTGCAATTGACTTGTGTCGCAGTTTCTCATTCATTAAACTGCTCCTGAAATCATCAAACTTTAGGTTCCATATAATTGTTGAAGTGCTCATAGCTACAATTAAATTTTCCTAATTGTCTGGCATAGAACACATTAGAAAAATAGCTCTAATTTCATCATCTAAAATGATTTTAACAGAAGCAAGATGATTAGTAATAATATTAAATGCATTCAAGTGCTCAGCAACTAAAGCACCCTCCTTCAGTTTGAGATTAGAAAGCTTCTTCATCAAGAACACTTTTTTTGATGCTGTGTTCTTCTCATATAGGTCATGGAGCTTCTTCCATAATCCTTCAGCCGTTTTTTCTCCGAACACATTGAAATACACATTCTTTGCTAAATATTGGCAGATTGTTGCAATCACCTTTCTATCTAGCTTATTCCATTCTTCATTTGTCATTGATGGGGGTTTCTTTGTTGTGCCCTCAATCCGCAAATACTGATCCTTCAAAATTAGTATATCCTCCATCTATGATTTCCATAGGGAAAAATTAGCCCCACTCAACTTCTCCATATCTGTCACTGCTGTCTCCATTTTCAATATGTTGATGCTCAAAAACAAAAAGTCCACTTAAAAATAAAACTTTATTTATTACTCTTTAAAATTTAGTAATAATGGCCTTCCTCCTTTTTAAAATATCCTTTTCAAAATTCATGCTCCTTTTTAAAATATACTTTTCAAAATTCTAACATATAATTATATAAATATAAAAACATATATAATGTTTTAACCTTTTCACATTTCACACATACATATGTTGGTTTGTATAAGTGCAAGCTTGATGAAAAAAATTACAAACTCCATGTAAAACACTTACGCACTCCATGTTTTAGGCTTCATGGCACATTTCACCATATGCCCATGGCCTTTTTATTTCTTGCAACAACTGTCTTAACATTCCTCAACTAGTTCCTTAGCTATTTCTTGAACATATCCTTTTCCTGGACTCTCTTCTTTGCAGCGATTTTCGATTTCCTAGACAGATCCTTCAACAACGCTAGAGGTAACAACCAACGTTTTAATGAACACTGCCAAAGTAAGGCGATGGCACTAAGTGGCTTGCACGGTGGATATTCGACACTAGCTCTGATACCAATTGTTAGTTCAGAGCATACATAACAAACAACAGATTTATACTCAGAGACTTAGACAACAATAGCAAAGAATAATTTCAGAGACAGACAAATGAAGAAACAACAAGATTACTCAATCAGAAACAGCGGAATAGATAAAACAATCACTGGAGAACAGAAATCGCTTTGCATTACGTAACATGTCTGGACATTGGCTTGTTTTCCTTAGCGAGAGAAATTACAAATTTATAGAGGCTGAAGAAGGATCTAGAATCTTGCATCTGATTTAGATGGAGATCTAGAAACTAATGGCAGTGTAGAAGGATCTAGAATCCTGCATGTGATTTAGATGGAGATCTAGAAACTAATGGCGATGTAGAAGGATCTAGAATCTTGCATGAATTTTGCTTCACACTTAACATCAATAATATGATATACTTTCCTTGATCATACCTCTTGATATATGTGGATGACATGTTGATTGTTAGACATGATAAGAATAAGATCAATAGATTGAAGAAAGATTTGGGTAGCAAATTTGCAATGAAAGATTTGGGACTAGCACAATAGATATTGGGCATGCGGATTATGCGTGATAGGAAAAACAAAAGGTTGTGGTTGTTACAAGAAAAATATCTCAAAAAGGTGCTTGACAGGTTTAATATGAAGAATGCCAAGCCAGTTGGTACACCCCTTACAGCCCACTTCAAATTGAGTACTAAATTATGTCCTAGTGATGACAAGGAGAAAGAAGAGATAAGCAAGATTCCTTAGGCTTCGGTAATTGGCAGTTTGATGTATGACATGGTATGCACACGACTAGACATTGCATATTCAGTGGGAGTAGTGAGTAGGTTCCTTGCGAATCCAAACAAACAACATTGGCAAGCAGTAAAATGGATTTTGAGATATCTCAAGGGTACTAGTCATTATTGTTTATGTTTTGGTCATGATGAAACTGTGCTTGAAGGATTTACAGATACAGATATGGCTGGAGATATGAACACCAGAAAGTCCACTACAGGTTATTTGTATACATTTGCAGGTGCAACAGTATCTTGGGCGTCAAGGCTACAAAGAATAGTAGCCCTCTATACAACAGAAGCAGAGTACATAGCTATAACAAAATCTTGTAAAGAGATGTTGTGGATATAGCGATTCCTAGGGGAGGACAAGTATGTGTTATATTGTGATAGTTCATTCAAAAACCAAGCACATTGACTTAAGGTACCATTGGATCTGAGATGTGTTGGAGGAAGAACAATTATCCTTGGAAAAGATTCATACAGATAGGAACCCTACTTATATGCTCACTAAGATTTTACCACGAAATAAACATGAGTTATTTAGAGGCATGGTAGGACTCGGTGTGACTTGATTCATGACTCTTATTTGGCTTCAAGTGGGAGAATGTTAAGTGTGAAGCCAAATTCATGCAGGATTGTAGATCCTTCTACACCGCCATTAGTTTCTAGATCTCCATCTAAATCACATGCAGGATTCTAAATCCTTCTACACTGCCATTAGTTTCTAGATCTCTATCTAAATCACATGCAGGATTCTAGATCCTTCTTAAGCCTCTATACATTTGTTTTATCTATTCAACTATTTCTGATTGAATAATCTTCTTGTTTCTCCATTTTTCTGTCTCTAAAATTATTCTTTGATATTGCCATCTAAGTCTCTCAGTATAAATATGTTGTGTGTGATGTATGCTCTGAATTGCTATTTGCATCATATTTGACCATGGATAATTGTGTTTAACCATAGCTAATCATGATTGGCTATATGTTGGTATAGCTTGTTATAATTGACCGTGTTTAAGTAGGGTTGAATATGTTTCATGATACTTAGCTATGGTTTAGCCATGGTTGAGAATGCTGAGCCATGGTTGAGAATAGTTGAATGGCCACTTTCTTCGGTGGTTATGTTGCATTATAGAGTTCATCAATGGTTATGGTCACAAATGATATTCCGTATTCTGCTGTGGTTCATGGATTAGGTTTATGAAAGAGGTTCACTTTTATGACAAATCGTTGATGAAAATATAATTGAAAATAGAAATTATATATATAACACATGCCGAGGAGACGATGATGACGAGACGAAGATTTGACCGTATAAGTATTGCAGAGCGAACTCAAGCGGACATTAGAAGAGCATATCCATATGGTATATATGAAAGCATTATGAGGGAAATTATTGTTTCCTTTGCTGAAGTATCTATGTTCTATCATTGTCTCAATGATATTTGCATGTGGTTGGAGCGCAATGCATTTTATAGTTTCACTCGAGTGGGTACATACCTGTTTCAATATTTCAGTACAAATTTTCCATCGAATGCAATCATTTGGAAACTTTATAAAATTTATTACATGTGTAGGGCGGTCTTTAGAAAAATCGAATAGAACCTATGGATGATTTGATCGAAAAGTAAAGAAGATTCTGCAGAAACGACAGAAATCCCAGAAAATATTGAAGCGTATCGTGAAACGAATTTATCTTCTCCCCATATTCGGATGGGAAATTCCCAGGGCAGATGCGTGGTAGGATTCTTCTTCTTTAATCATACTGTCATTCGCGTTGGTGTTCGGATCAGCACTATAAATACTTCACGGTACCAAGCTTGTCATCCACAAACATATGGGTGTGCCTACAGGCCCTCAGCATTGTCATTCTTGATGAAATAGTTTGCCAAGGATTATGAATGTATAATCTGCATCCTGAGGTCTGAAATTCCACGTGGAACTCCACGCCTCAGTTTGCAGGTTACATATTCATGACTCATGATATGTTACGCATGATGTCTCAGATAAATGGTATCTTGTTAATGCTAGTAAGTTCCAGATGAGCCTATGTAGTTACAAATGTAATCTGATTCTCTCAATTATTGTTGCACATAACAGTTGATATGCTATCTCAAACCACGTACGTTTGTTTTCTTATGTTAATCGTTAAGAATTTCTATCACTTACGTACTGAGTAGATAAATCATCTCAAAATTTGTTAGGAATATTTTGTTTCTATTTTGATTATAACCAGCCTTGAAATACATATATTTTTCAAGAGTATTAAAGTAAATTGTCATATTGTCCAGTGGCCTGCTACGGTATATCATACCATCCCTCTCTCTAATACTTCTAATATATGTACTCTGATCCCTCTATAAGGGCTTATTTTTATAAATTTCTTTAAGGTCTATAAGGACATAAGCTCTGTTGCCTTGTCGTCCAATTCCCAAATCTTGATTCGAAGAGAGCGGTGATGATTTTGTTTTCTTGATGCTTTCCGAACCAACTGAAGAGAGCCTGGTAATGTGAACCAATATATTGGGTAAACCATAGTGATGTCTAACAATCTGAGCAACGCATTTTCTACTATAGATTTTACAATTTCTTGTTTATGTGCACTTACAATTTCTAAAGTTAATACAATTTCGTTGTCGCTCCGTATCTCCTGCGTTCACTTTTTCCCTACTAATAACGCCAAATCTGCTTTGATGTCTATCACACAACCAAGGTGCTGGGTCGTATTGCTGCATTCTGGTTTATTATATTTGAACATTGTTAACTATCATTATTTAAATTGTTATTTGCATTAAATTTGATAATGGATAATTGTGTTTAACAATGCTAAATTATGATTATGCAAGTTTTTCTATAGCTAGTTATAATTGATCATATTTAGCTAATTATAACTGATCATATTTAAGTATGGTTTGTTGGGAATTTCTGATATTCCAAACAAACAAAAAAAACTGAACATAGAATGATGCTCTGTTTTAACACATGATCTTAACACAGGGAAGCAAAAATTGTTTTCAAAACAGAGTTTCACATATGCACAAGGAAATTTGCATTCATTAATAAAACTTGTTGTTACAACAATAAGGTCTTCCTCTTAAGAGAGGGATTACACAGGAACACTTCAGTTCCACACAAAAAAAATTACTCTGTCTGTGTCTTTACAATATTACACTGGTGTGTGTAAATTTCTTCATTCACGTTGCTGCATTCCAAAATAAAAATCTGTCTCTGCATACAAACTTTCTTTACACTGCTGTGTAATCTATTTTTCTCACGCGCTGATGCGTGCTTCCCTTGCATTTCCTTAACCAAAAAAATCCCCACGCTTTCACGCTTCTATATATTACATATTACATTGCATATTTTTTAACAATAAAAAAAAGCATGACCATACTTTTCTTTTAATTGTGCCATACTCCCGTACATAATAAACTAAAATCTTTTACCTACATTTACGAACCTCAGTTAATTTTATTTATTGTTTTACTGGCGGTCAAACAAAATTCATTTCACGTCAAGTCATAAGTTGCTCCATGGTGCAGGCCTGTACACAACCGTTGATCTGCCCCTCATTAATCGGACGGCTGTTGACAATATCGCAAGGCCCATTTCTGTCGAACTTTATGCTCCGATGAAAACCGTTTTAACAAAACTGTTGTGACACGTGTCAATTGATGATTGTTATCGCTGCGTCCGGAGGGAAAACCACTTGCTCGTGAAAAGCGGTGCAACGGAAGACTGGCGATTTTGTGAAATAGTACGTTGCAGTTGGAAATTAATATTTCAACACTCCCCTTTAATTTCAACTGCTGGGTTATGAGTCATACCCAGACATTTCCTCAAAAACTCAAAACTTTTCTGTCTATTCATATCAGCTTTCCTTTCATCGCTCTCACTGCTCTGCTCAGGCACTCCAATCAATCCCGAGCCACAAAACTGTGCCTGGTTACTGTTCTGGAGAAGAAGAGTACTATATTTGCAGCTAGCTATATTCATTGGGGCATGATCCGCACTTGTGCTTTTTGGGAAAATCAATGGGTCATTTTCTCTTAGTTCCTTAGATGTTCCTTCGGAAGCCATGGCAGCTGCAAGAGTACTCTGATTATCATGTAATATCCTCCTTCTCTCTGCCTCAGACAAGATTTCCAACCTTTGCATCTCCAAGCTATCCTGCAACCTTTTTTTCTCTACTCTTATGGCAGATTTAATTCCATATCTCTCCCCTATAAGAAGATCTTCAAGGGACTTCAATTCCTTTCTCCCATTCATGGGAAGAATGACTTCCTTTCCTTTTGGTAGTTCAACTAAATCCCATGTCTTGTTTCTTTCTATGGCATTGATCTCCTCATCCATAGCTTCTATCCATTTCTTATCCTTAATTACTTTTTCGAAATGAACAGGGTCATCAACATGACAATATAAAGAAAACAAAGAGTTCATACCTTCATTTGTTGCCTCTTGTTCATAAATGTCACTTAAATTTCTGAACTTCTTACCTCTTTCATTTGGTGTACAAGTGCTTGAAGAAGCATTTGAATTTCCTCCTTATGGTGTGCTTGGAGAATCACTTTCATTTCTCCTCAAGGGTGTCCCTTGTTGTCCTTGTGTTGGTGCTGCTGTTTGAGGATGTATTTCAGCCATCTCTTCATCATCTTCCTCATGTGACAAAGAGTTTTTAACATTCACTGTTTTCTTTATGCTTCCATCCCAAGCTTCCTCCTCAATGAACTGAACATCTCTACTCACAAAAAACTTGTTGGTGGATGGGTTATACAACCTGTAAGCTTTGGATTCCTCACTATATCCAATGAAAATACATTTCTCCCCTTTGCTGTCCAACTTCCTCCTTAGCTGATCTAGAATGTGTGCATAAGCCACACATCCAAAAACTTTCATGTGGGTGACTCCTTGCTTTGTCCCACTCCATGCTTCTTCTGGCACTTTGTTCATGACTGCTTTTGTAGGGCATCTATTCAAAATGTACGCTGCACAATGTACAACTTCAACCCAATAATCATTTGGCAAATGCTTTGCCTTTAACATGCTCCTCGCCATATCCATGAGTGTCCTATTCTTCCTTTCAGTAACTCCATTTTGCTGCAGAGTGTACTGAGTGGTGAACTGCTTGTGAATTCCATTTTCTCTACAAAAACGTAAAAATTCCTTGGAGATATATTCACCTCCTCTATCAGTTCTTAGAACCTTGATATGCAGTCGGCTTTGGTTTTCTACAAGTGCTTTGAAATTGCAAAATCTTTCAAACACTTCACTTTTGTTCTTCAGGAAATAAACCCAAGTTTTTCTAGTAAAATTATCAATAAAAGTTAGAATATAGTGGCTGCCTACAAGTGATGGAGTTTGCATCGGTACACATAAATCTGAGTGGACAATCTCTAAGGGTGCTTTTGCCCTTATGCTTTTCCCAGATGGACAACTTTCTCTGTGTTTTTTCCCCAAGATGCAACCTTCACAAAGGCTGGCTGGTTTCTCTATCAATGGTAATCCTCTTACCATTGCTTTTCTATTCAACAAGTTAAGACCTCCAAAGTTGAGATGTCCAAACCTCAAGTGCCACAACCAATTTTCATCCTTTGGTTCGCTTTGGAAAGCCTCTTGTGTCACTGCTGCTATTTCTTCTCCATTTTTCAAATCTGCTTTCATCTTCAGAGGGAACATCCCATTCCTTGTCATCCTCACTTCAGCAATACATTGTTTGCTGGGTGCTCTATCCATGATGGTGCATACATCATTCACAAAGAAAACATTGTACCCCTTTTGCACAAGCTGTCCAATACTTAAGAGATTACATTTCATTCCAAGAACATAATAAACATCTGATATAGTTTTCTTTTCACCTTTCTTTGTTAAGACTTTTACTTCTCCTTTTCCCATAACAGAAACTTTACTATGAGTTCCTAGGGTGACTTGTGACTTCACACTCTGATCTAACATGGAAAACAGGGCTATGTTTCCTGTCATATGGTTACTGCAACCGAAGTCTAGAAACCATACATCTTCACTCTTTCCTTCAGCCATATTACAAGCTAAAAACAAATTATTTTGGCTGATATTTTCTCTAGTGAGATTTGAATTAGTTCTATTATTCATATCATGCTGCTTCTTCTGACATTCATTTGCATAATGCCCATACTTTTTACAATAATGACATTGGGCATTGGCTTTATCATACCTTTGTCCTTGAGCATGATGTTGTCCACTTTGTTAGCTGCTGCCTTGGCCTTGGTTCTGATTTGGATTGCTGCCTCTTCCTTAAGCATTTGTTGGACTGTTTCTTCCACCTCTGTTTTGGCTTCTGCCTCTTCCTCTCTTGTTTCCTCTCCCTTGACCTCTTCCTCTTCCAAAGAACATCTCGGTCTTAAAGGCATGTTCTAGAGATGAGTTTTCATATCTACTCAATCTCTGCTTATGTGTTATTAGTGATGCATGTAGTTCATCAACTGAGAAGTTTGTGAGATACTTTGTTTCTTCTATGGTGGTGACAATCACATCGAACTTCGAGGGTAGGACTCTCAATAGTTTCTCCACAATCCTCCTTTCTTCAAGAATCTCTCCATGAGACCTTATTTGTGTGACCAGACCAATCACTTTTGTGAAGAATGAGTCAATATTATCTGACTCCTTCATGCATAGATTCTCAAAATCTCTCCTCAGCAACTGTAGTTTTGTTGTCTTCACTTTCTCCATGCCTTGATAGGTTGTCTTGAGAGTTTTCCATGCTTCTTTGGATGTCTTAACTGCTGCTATCCTTGGAAACACACTCTCATGCACTGCTTGATACAAAAAGTAGAGGGCTTTAGAATCATTCTTCTTATAACTCTTCAATAGATCTTTTTCTACCTGAGTTAAACTGTTAAACTCATTTTCATCTACTGGTTCTACAAAACCATCCTCAACAAATTCCCATAAGCTTTGGGAGGCAAGCAAAGCTCTCATAGCTATTGCCCAATAGTCATAGATTTTCCCATTAAATTGTGAGAGCTGAGTATTACAAATACCCATGCTAGTGCTGGCTCCAGCCATTCTTGCACTCTTAACTGTGCTCCAAAATTCTTGACTATGTATTAAAAATAACTGACTGTCTTCAGCAACAACACAAAAAAAACTTCAGAAATACCTTGGATTTTTGACTGAGTCTTCACTCTGCTGGAGAAGCTGTTGCAACAAGAAATCCTTCCTTCAGCTTCTTTGACAACTTCAAAGAGCCTGGATAAGCTATGATACCATGTTGGGAATTTCTGATAATTCCAAACAAAAAACTGAACAAAGAATGATGCTCTATTTTAACACAGGATCTTAACACATGGAAGCAAAAATTGTTTTCAAAACAGAGTTTCACATATGCACAAGGAAATTTGCATTCATTAATAAAACTCGTTGTTACAACAATAAGATCTTCCTCTTAACAGAGGGATTACACATGAACACTTCAGTTCCACAAAAAAAAAAATTACTCTGTCTCTGTCTTCACAATATTACACTGCTGTGTGTAAATTTCTTCATTCACGCTGCTACATTCCAAAATAAAAATCTGTCTCTGCATACAAACTTTCTTTACACTGCTGTGTAATCTTTTTTTCTCACACGCTGCTGCATGCTTCCCTTGCATTTCCTTAACAAAAAAAATCCCCATGCTTTCACGCTTCTACATATTACATATTACATTGCATATTTTTTAACAATAAAAAAAACATAACCATACTTTTCTTTTAATTGTGCCATACTCCCGTACATAATAAACTAAAATCTTTTACCTACATTTACGAACCTCAGTTAATTTTATTTATTGTTTTACTGGTGGTAAAACAAAATTCATTTCACGTCAAGTCATAAGTTGCTCCATGGTGCAGGCCTGTACACAACCGTTGATCTGCCCCTCATTAATCGGACGGCTATTGACAATATTGCAAGGCCCATTTCTGTCGAACTTTATGCTCCGATGAAAACTGTTTTAACAAAACTGTTGTGGCACGTGTCAATCGATGATTGTTATCACTGCGTCTAGAGGGAAAACCACTTGCTCGTGAAAAGCAGTGCAATGGAAGACTGGCGATTTTGTGAAATAGTACGTTGCAGTTGGAAATTAATATTTCAACATGGTTGACCATATTTCATCGCCCTAAAATGGTTGAGTGACTACTTTCTTTAATGACTATGTTTCATTTTAAAGTTCACCATATTTTATTATGATCGGTAACTATTTTCCTTAATTGATCCTTGGAGGCTCATTTTCGTCACCATCAATCCAATTTCCTCGTAGACTCCAGCAATACTAGCTAATTGTGTTCCTTGCTTTCACCCTGCTATACCAGTGCATCATTCCACCCTTTCAATTCCAATTCACTCCCTTAGCGTTCAGCTCCACCGTCGCCACTATAGACTCGTGCAATACCCTATTATGGATCACAATGCTAATTGCATTACATGATGTTCACCCTGCAATACCGGCTCATCTTTCCACCCTTTCAATTCCAATTCACTTAGCATTCAGCTCCACCATAGCCACTATTCTTGTTTAGCTGCATTGCAAAGTACGGCAAGCACTGTTCTGTTCATTTATGATGGCGCAGTCACCTGTATTTGCTCGTGTCTACTGGTTCGTCATGTCTCACCCACTCAAATCTAGCACTATCCCACCCGCATTAAGGGAATTCAATTGCGAGTGGTGAATAATTCATCCTCTATAGAGTTTCACTGTGTGTGATGGGTGACCACTCCACTGGTGCCATACATCAGAGTAATGAACGAGGGTATCGTTCGTTCACTCAGCTCATTTAGCAATTCATTTCGCCTTTTTTTTAAATTAAAAATGGAAACTATTATAACTCCATAAAAATAAAAGTGATAGTGGAGATAATCATTATTTTAATCATCTCTATGTAATTTGACTCATCATTGTTTTTTACTTAAAAAATTTTCAATCTTTATTAATCAAATGAGAAATTACATATAAAGAATTACATATAACTTTATAGATGGTAGAAGCCAAAGAGAAGAAGGCAAATTAGTGGATAGACCAGCAACACACCAAGAAGCGGAGAGGAGATTACTAAGAACCAATATTGGGAGCACAAAAAAAATGATAGACTAGGCCAAGGCACACTAGTAAAAAGACATCACCAAAATAAATGAAACATAGGATAAGAAACCAAAGCAGCCAACCTCCTATATAATGCCATCAATCCTCAGCTCAAAAAACATAAAACCAAGACAAAGAGTGATCCCTTTATTAGATAGAATGTCACCCACCAAGTTTTTCTTTCTTAATGAATAACAATGAATAATGATGTTAATCATTGTTATTCAAGGAAAACCACACTTAGTGGAATTACCATAAGGAGTAGGCTTTCACTCCCGGATACATTTAGATGTTAGGCTATTAGCCTATTAACCCTCCTTCAAACAGTAAAAAATTTTTTTAGTACACTCTGCAAACCTAGAGTAAATTAATATTCAATCCAACCTAATTGAAATTAATTATCAAAATATTATTTTTAATTAAGTAGATTAATATTCAATAGAGTATTAAAATTAATGATCAAAATATTATTTTTAATTAAATATGACATTTTTTATTATTTTCTTGATTTTTCCCTTAGGAGACACTACTTCAATCATAATATAACTTGCTAACAAAAAAAACACTCAATAATTTATGTTATTAAATATTTATAAACTTTCTTTTCGTTTTAATTATTTTTTATTTATAAATATTTCAGCATAGATTTATGTTAGATCTAGATCTATCAAACTTCAAAAGGGATCAAATTTCTAGAGGTACAAACATAGAGTGCAAAACCTCTAGAACTATGTAAAAAAGTTCTACATCTCCTTGGTTTTGACCAATGCACCAAGAAAATGTGTTCATATATACAATGTTGACATTGAAATATTTTATTTATAGCTCAAATTCTCCACATTAAAATTAGTACATTTTAGATAGATGTCTCCCTATCCAAGAAATAGGAACTCTAAGAACTACTTCTCTGTCTTCCCTGTCTCTCTCAATATATATACACGTTGATTTTTTATTAATGTATTTTTATTTTTTCATTTTGCACCTCTAGAGCTTTAATCCCTCGTGACATTTAATAGATCTTAGCATATATATATATATATATATATATATATATATATATATATATATATATATATATATATATATATGCCATGTGTCTACTCCTTGTTAAACATAAAAATAATTCCACATTTCTTTCATTTCTAACAACACAATAATACAATATTTTGACCATAACATTTTTTTATTTATTTTTAATTGCTTTATACACGGTTAACATTGAAATATTTGTAAATAGAATATCCCTTAAATTCGGAATTAGAAAGCATGTGATAGAAACTATTTCTCTCTCCCTCACTCTCTTTGTGTACGTGTGTTTACACACACACACACACATTTAATTTTCCTTTTTTTGGCTAAGCATTGAATGTGGCAATGGAATATTTCTATTTATTTTCAACATTAAATTAGAATAGTTTTATTTATCGTCAACATTAAAGCCCCCAATTTGGGTGATGTGCTAGGTGAAAAGGGATGTTGGGTGTTAGGTCGCTATAATACTAGTATATTCCCCTTATTGTTATTATTAGTGTAGCTCGCAATTGTTATTGTTATACCCATGTTTCCCCCATGTTGTTATTGTTGTTCCCTATAGAAGTTCATTATTATTATTGTTGTGCATTTACATTATTATTGTTATGTAGGCTCTGATTATATTGTGACCCCTTAGACTCCTATATATACCAAGGAAGTTTTATCACTTTTGTCATCTAAGAATGGTTCATTTATATGATGTAAAGGTGGTTTCCCCTTAAAATAGGTTATTTTTCAAGTTGTTGATCTATCTTTTCTTTTGTTTTATGAGCTAGTTGCATAACATTTGGTATTCGAGCTTTGGATTTTAGTGTTTTGTTGCTTCAAACAAGTCATCGTGGAATTTTTTCTATAAGTTTTTTTTTTTAAGAAGCTTCAGAAGGTAAAATTGCAACCACATGGAGCTGAAATACTGGTGAACTTTTTTCCAGAATTTCAACTCTTGTTTTGCTATATTTTATGAAATATGGTCCAAAGAAGTTAGGGTTTGTTCATTCTCCAGAATTCAGTCTCAAACAAGTGACCGAGGGAAAATCATCATAAATTTTGCTTCAGACATCATATCGGATTTTTGTAAAAAGTTACAGAAAGAGCACAGAAAGTAGTTTCTCATACATTGATTTTCGTACAAATTTTCTCTACTATAATAGTCCATAATCAGGTCATTATAGGAGATTTGGTATAATTTTATCTTGAAGAATCCAATCTTGGTATGCTTGTGGAATTGGAAATAAGACTTAGAGGGCTACCACAGAATGGAATTTCCAACCTTTGAGATCCAAAATTATAGATATACAATAGCTTCAATAATGAACTCCTAAAAGGCAAGAAGAAACATGTATTTTTTAAATTTTGCATAACTTTTGTTTGAAAAATTAGTTTGAAGTGATTCAAAGGGACTATTAAAGCATATGTATTACTATTGATTTTAAACTGCCTCACAAAAAAAATAATTATAAACCCATTAAGCCCTTGGAAAGCTCTACTATGACTCATGAAGAGGAAGAATTGCAACATGATATATCCAAATTTTGGGACCAAGTGCAACAAATTTCTCTCTCACAAAGAGAAACCAAAGATGAACTAAAAGGGGACGTGGAAGGTTTGAAGGATGGTTTAAAAGCAGACATGGAATATTTTAACGATGGTTTAAAAGAATATCTGGAAGAAATGATGAATGTCAATATGAAAGGATTGAAAATGTTGCTGCAAGAAATGCTTTCGAATGGTGAGAAGATAATCTATGAAAATCATGATGAGAAAAAAGGAATATGAATTATGATATTAGAGACTCCAATGTAGGGTTTAAAAGCGACCACATTCCAAATATCGATATGAGGAATTTTGATGGAAAGGATCCCATAACATGGATACTACAAATTCAACAATATTTTGATCTTCATAATGTGTAGCACACACAAAAGGTACGCATTGCATCTTTATGTTTGGAACCCAATCAGTTTGTATGGTATCAATTCCTTTGTTCTCGTAAACCACTTGTCACTTTGTCAATTTCAACAACAGAAATGATAGCACATTACGAGGATACAAAGAGCAACACCTTCTTTAGCCAATTGATAAATCTCAAACAAAAATTTTCAATGGCAAAGCACATTGAGGACTTTCAAAAATTGAATATTAGGGTAACTGGCATTTTGAGGGAACATAGGACTGATGCCTTCATAGGGACTTTAAAGGATAACATCCAACATGAGGTTCGCCTTTAGGAACATGATTCACTGGAAAAGGAATTGAGGGTGCAAAGAAACGCTGAAAGCGAGATTATGGCAATAAGGAAGTCTACCACTCACAACTATAAAGATGGAAGTGGTGTTGTTCCTATCCTTCTAGCCACAAGGCTTACGCCACAACAATTGGAGGAAAAAATATCAAAAGGTATTTGTTACAGTTATGATACCAAATACACTAAAGGTAATAAGTGTGCTGAGAAGAAATTATTTTAAATGGATTGTGAAGAGGAGGAAGAAAAGTAACAAGAAACATCAAAGGAGGAGGATGTACACCAGGAACCAACCCCACAGAAATAAGAAATGTATCTGACAATCTCTTGTAATGCATTAGCAGGAATTACCACTCCTCAAACTCTCAAGATAGAAGGATATATCAAGAAGAAAAAGGTAATAGTGTTGATTGATTCATGTAGTACCCATAATTTTATTCATTGTAAGATAGCCAAAGAATTGAATTTCTTCCTATATCCATCACTAGAGTGTCAAGTGATAGTTGAAAATGGAGGAACTATAAATTGCTTTGGAAAGTATCATAATATCAGTCTAACCATGGGGTAATATGTGTTAAATATTACAATTATTTCCATTCCAATGGGTGGTGTTGATGTTGTACTAGGAGTCATGTTTACAATCTTTGGGGACAATAAATTTTAATTTTCAAGAACTTTTCTTGAATTTTTTTTGGGAAGGAAATAAAGCTGAACTAAGGGGTATTGCAAGGAAACTGGGAAATATAATCAGCTAGAATGGTATGTGTTGTAGTGTTTTCCTCTCAGAGATGTAATCTCAACAATATAAATGGCTGCTAAACATTATAGATATGCAACAACTGATAGAAACAAAACCTGCCAAAGTCTGAATCTATGCTACAATCATAGTTAAACAACAAAAGGAAAGAGTAATAAATCCAATCATCTAATGGAAACCACATATACAAATAATAGTTTTATTATAACACACGTGAAGGGATAAAATAAATGTTACCAGTCCCCCTCTATGGGATGGGTTCTTGACTATCCTCAAACGTCTTCAGCTTGGGTTGATCCAGGTGGATGTTGGTGGCCACCCACCTATCCCACTTGGACCCCCACAACTGTTTGTTCCAGTTTTTCAGTTTCCTTAATTGTAGCACAATCTACTATTTTTAGTAGTTTTTTGGGTCCTAAACTTCCGGATCCGTTTTGAGGCCCTAAACAACGTTTCTTTGGCAAGCAATCTGGTACTGGAAATTTTTTTATTATTTAAAATTATCTTTTCTATTGTAATCATCAGAGAGATCATTCTAATTGGGTATCATGCGTGTCAAACGTAGATAATATGACCAAGTCACGACCCTGGGAAGTTGGTTGTCCAACTAACCCCAACGAGGCCCATAAACTCTTGGTGGTACATCTCCTCGGGTTAGGGTTTTGGTTCTCTAGGGTTGCTCTTACTGTTCAATAATAAAAATTCCCTTGAGCCTCATTGTAACGTAGTTTAGAGGCATATAGCCACCACATCTCTTCTCAAAGATAAGCTACCATTGCCCAAGCTAGTTTATTTCCATTTCTGTTTGTAAGCATATTTCTGTTGCGTTCTTGTCTAAATTCGGATCAGTGGTATCAGAGTGGTCTGTTCTTTCTATGTTTTTATTTGCATGTCCCCAATGAGGACGAGATATAAGGAGTTAGGGCTTGAACTAGTCGAACCTTTGCAAGACCAACCTCACAAATCTCGATGTCCTCCCATGGCGAATGAAAATAAAGACAAGGGGGCAGTATATCCTATAAAAATCTTGCTCGAAGAAGCCCTCGAATGAAAAAGAAATGTGATGATGGACAACTTTTCCCAAATCCTTTAACGGCTACCCAGGGGTGACACATCTACTACCAGAAGCTACTTTGGAAATGCCACACCCTTTAATGTACAATTTAACTTTGAAATCCCCATATTCGAGGGTCAGACAGATGCAAATGTCATAGATAAATGGTTAAATCTTCTAGAAGGGTATTTTTCTATTCATGATTTTTCTAGCCGAGAAAATATTACTTTCTCTCTTCTCATAGTCCCCCCCCCACGTCAAGGACTAGTGGGAAACCTACTGCAAGCAGAAGGATGAAAGTACAACCTCAATGTTTTCAGCCGCACCCACTTGGAATTCATTACGGGATGCCATCAAGGAGTAGTACTACCGTGTCGGAAGCTATGAGGATAAATACATAAAGTCGACCACACTGCAGTAGGGAAGAGACCAAGATGTGCCGGAATTTACTAATATTTTTGATACCCTTTGCACAAAGTTGGGTATGAAGGATTTTGAGTGGCATTTGGTACTCAAATATCATGGCTACCTACACAGGTACATCCAGGACGAGATGGAGTTCCTGGACATCTCCTCTCTCATCACGGCGTACCGATACGCTGTCAAGATTGAGCATAAGTTTAAACAGAAGAAGTGAGACTTTGGATCTGTGAATCCGAAGCAAGGGAAAGGCTTCCCCAAACCATAGAACCAAGGACAAAGCCAATATGGTGTGACACAAGACAACCCGTTGAAGCCGTAAGAAAATAACAACACCACAAAGTCAGAGAAGGACACAAGAAAGTTGTGTGAGTTCGATAAGAGCCATACTCACAACAACAGTGAGTGTCAAACGAAGCAGTCACTAGTGGCCTAGTTGAAGGCTTCAAAATCACATACATGTTTTGACCCTGAGTCATAACCTAACAAGAGGAATGAAAAAGGGAAGCAAATCATTGATGCGGAGCCTAGCGCCACTATTGCCACAACGGTAATCTAGAAGAATGAGCCTGATGATCCAAAGGAGGGGGAGCGTCTTTTCCACTCACATATGTGGGTAAAGGGTTCGCCGATACAAGTCATTGTTGACAGTGGGAGCCAAAAGAACCTTGTTTTAGTAGAGGTCATGAAGCGGCTGGGACTACTGACCTTACCACACCCACAACCATATAACATCAGGTGGCTTCACCAAGGGCGAGATCTCTAAGTCTGTTAGTAGTGCCACCTTCCCTACACCATCAAGCCCTTCATAGATGAAGTATTGTGTGATGTTGCACCTCTGTATGTTTGTGATATATTATTAGGCCAACCATACTTGTGGAAGCGACATGTTATGTATGAGTCAAGGCCTCGCATTGTTATTATTTCTTTTTGTAATAGATTATACAGGATATTGGAGGTAGCCCCACCTACTGCCACTTCCTTGATCTCTGCTAAGAAAGGCAGTAAGTTCATCTCCTAGACTAGGAAATTTATTTTCCTTCTGGTTTCCTCTCAAAGTAAGGGGAAGATTGTAGCCACATCCATGGCCCCCGGGAAGGGTTCCCCCACATAGTAGAAGCAGGTGGATACGGTCATGAAAGGATACAGGGACATCTTCTCCTCACTCACAGGGGTACCATTGCACTGTTAGGTCAAGCATTTGGTTGATTTTACTCTCGGAGCAACTCTACCCAATAGGACGATATATCACTGCTCCATTCTGGAAAATGCCAAGTACAAGCAGTGATGTGATCAACATTAGGTGCCACACAAGTTTCAGGTGGATGACAAAGTTTTCTTAAATTTTCAGAAAGAAGGCCTTACCAGAGCCCATCAGAAGCTCAGACCACTCCGATATGGTCCTTACACCATTAACAAAGAGGTAGGAAACAATGCTTTGGAGCACAAAATTCCCCCATTCCTTGGCTCGCAGCGAATGTTCAATGTGGACCACCCTCGACCATGCCTCCCACCATTGCTGGACACATCAAAGATTGCAGAACAACTCACCATGGACCAAGTTTAGAAGAATTTTCCCCATCTCATCGAGGAACTCAACGCAATGGGGACCATTTCTTCCTAAGGGGGGAGGAATGATCCAGGTGGATGTTGGTGGCTACCCACCAATCCCACTTGGACTCCCACAACTACCTCTTTCAGTTTTTAAGTTTCCTTAATTGTAGCACAGTTTACTATTTTTAGCAGTTTTTTGGGACCTAGACTTCTGGAGCCGTTTTGAGGCCCTAAACAACGTTTTTTGGAAATCATATAGCAATGATTTTTTATCTTAAATCTTCTTATCCATCGCAGTCCTCAGAGAGATCTTTCCAATGGGGTATCATGCGCATCAAACGGAGATAATATGACCAAGTCGTGACCCTAGGAAGTTGGTTGTCCAACTAACCCCAACGGGGCCGATAAACTCTTGGTGTTACATCTCCTCGGGTTAGGGTTTTGGTTGCTTAGGGTTTTCTCTTATTGTTAAATAATAAAAAGACCCCCGAGCCTCATTGTAACACAGTTCAGAGGCATGTAGCCGCCACATCTCTTCTCAGAGATAAGCTACCATCGCCCGAGCTAGTTTATTTCCATTTCTGTTTGTAAGCATATTTCATTATTTTACATTAATGAAATGAAATATTGTTTTTGTTGCATCTCTATATTTATGGTTATATCTGTAATTTGTTGCATTCCTGTTTAAATCCAGATCATGTGTAGAGTCTCCCTCCTCTATAATGTGTAAACCCAACAAAAATATGGTGTGTGACAATGAAAATAATCAGGGTTACAATAGTGAGTGTAACAATGAAAATAATCAA
Organism: Pinus tabuliformis; assembly: GCA_031772625.1. Classification (NCBI taxonomy): domain Eukaryota; kingdom Viridiplantae; phylum Streptophyta; class Pinopsida; order Pinales; family Pinaceae; genus Pinus; species Pinus tabuliformis. The sequence goes on along the minus strand of CM062805.1, from coordinate 85,033,300 downwards.
AAGTGAATAATGAATGGAAAACCCTTATATTTATGAAAAAATACTGAGTTATCCTCGAATAATGAGCAATAATAAAATATTGTTGATCACGTTCTTGGAATAACTACCTGGAATATTTTATTATATTTGGTTACAACGGAAAAAGTATTTAAACTTTTATTTAGAAATAATAAATAAATAAATGATTTATTTATCATCTCAAGGAATTAGTTAAGGAATAATAAACAGATAAAAATTTATTTAATTATTCATAACGGATTTAGTCAAATTTGACAAAGAATAATAATTAATTAGTGATTAATTAATTATTCTTAGAGAAAAATAAGATAATTAATGATTTATCTATTTATTTTTCATGTTTGGGTCAAATATGACAAGGAATAATAATTGAGCAACTGTTTAATTAATTATTCCTAGAAGAAACTCAAATAAATAGTGATTTATTTAATTATTTTGCATGGGTTTAACTATAAATTACTTAACAAAGGTGGTTTATTAAGTAATTTCTCACAGTGAAAGCAAATTTATTATGGTAAAATTTGATTTACATGATGTACTTCGATCCATCCAGTAAATTAGGCTAGATGATTATTTTTTTGGTGATAATGGATTTCCCTCTAGCATATGAGTGTTAGGAGAAAAACGTGTGACCGAAGTACATTGTAAAGACATAATCACTAGACAACACAGGGGAGTCAAAGAGAGAGAGAGAGACCAATCTGAATTGAAAGAGGATAGGGACAGAGGGGGCGAGACTAATGCAAATCTCCTTTTATGTTGTGGTACCAGACCTCAATGAGGCAGGGGAGGCATACCCATACCCGTCGAGATAACTTAATACAAAAATAATGGTTTGCCTAGAAATACAAAATTGAGCAATGAAGTACATGTTGAATGGTACATGACATGTTGGAAAAAAATGAGCCTGGACTGAATACAATAATATGTGAGTACATGAGATACAAAGGCCCTTCCCTAAAAAAAATGGGTGGGAGGGAGGGTAGAACAACCGGAGAAGCCCTGCTGAACAAGGAAGGGCTCTGTGAAACTGAATGGATCATCTGGAGGAGACATGCATGCTATGAACACTGCGATCAGTAGGAAATGAACCCATAAACTATACGGAACTGCATCTGAGGTTGTAGCATAGTAGGTATGAATTTGGGCATGTGGGGAGCTACCTGAAGGGCCACCCCATCATGAGGTCTAAAACATCTGACACACACCTGGGAATCACTCGTACAATCTGTTGCACCACTGGACCATCAGGTGTATGGATCATGAACATGAAATGACCAAGTCAAAGGGAAATAATGGGACCCTCTGCTCGATCCAAGGCGCCGAACAAGAATGGAAGCTGGAACCGAGATACACTTCCCTCTAGGCCATTCTTCTAGAATAAATGAGCTGATGTTGATAGAATAAGGCCCGCGATAGATGAGGCAATGAGGATCCTCAACTAAAGCACGAGTGAAAATAGTAATGTGACAGATGGACTAACACCAAGGAAAATAGGGAAAAGTGGGACTAAGGGACAACCAGACGACTACCCTTGTTAGAACATAAAGTGTATGGTTTACCTGGCAGCAACTAACTCAACTCTCGAGGGGATGGGGATAGTATGACTAGAGGCCAAAATGGGAAACACAGGATGAATGATATGCAAATATGGATGGAATACCATGACAAGATATAATGGGACATGAAATAGACTCCAAGAGTGCAAGGGTGACTCATTGCAGATGCTCTGAACAAGGGTGACTCGATGACGTTGCGACACAGACTAGTCCTAGAGGGAACCATCAAAACATGAGTAAATGATGGTTAATCATGATGAAAATCGACATATGGTATGATAAGTATTAATAGGAGGTGGACATCAAAGTAAAAGTGTCACTTTATAACTAAATTCGATTTTGAGAGATGAGGAAGTGACCTTTCTTGGAAAAATGACTTCTTGGTGAAGTGTTAAATCATCAAAAACTGAGGGAGACCCATTATAGTACTCGACGAGAGCTTTCTAATGGTGTCAATATTTCATAAAATGGAACTACGGTCTGGTCACAATGTGCGACAGAAAAACTTTCGGTTTTCCTAAAAAAGGGTGTTTTCCCTCCAATTTGAGAGGAGGAGAAGGCCCTAAATCTTGTGGAGATAATGGGAGACAAAATGACCATCGAAGTTGGGATCTACAATTTTTTAGGCAAGTGGCCTTACTTATCTAAAGATGGCCTTAATTCTTCTTGGAACGATGGTTCCTGATGAAGAATTAAGGGAAGAGGAAAATGAGAATGACCTACTAGCAGAGGTCTAGAATCATCCCCATCCACGAAGTGAGATATGGGGACTATGTGGACATAGAGTATAATATTAGAAGATATGGTATCAAACATCTACGATATGGGATATGCATATGGCTTGCTGGAGAGGCCGGTAGGACAAACTATCCAAGGAATGGGAGGATAATCGACCATACCTAGATTCGATGGGATCTAGGCCGAGACTTAATTGAGAAGATGGCTAGGGGAAAACCATCATGCCCACAAGCATGGTATATTGCCCGCAAACATATGTGATGGAGGGGACTGATCTAGTATGCAAAGGTGGGAATGATGCCCCCTAGTAGGAGGAGTTTGTGGAGCGCCATTGTGTTCTAAGTGCTCGAGAAAGGGATTAAAGCATCTCGGCCCAACTTGACACGATATCCTCCAAAGGATGATATAGAGATGTAGGGCCCTATGTTCCCCTGCGTATGCTATAGGTGTATCGGGTGTATTTAGAGCTACGGGATCAAAACGCTTATATGATACATAATATGACTATGCATTTTTATATGATGATGATGGTTCACCATGTGTTATGTTTTATTGTTGCCTTCTATGGTATACATGTGATAAATGCCAATCTAGAATGTTGTTTGCAATGGCATCAACATAGTTATTTTGGGCTCTAGGAACATGACTGAACATGATGGTTTCAAATTGACGTACCAACAGCTTAACTTGTAGATATTTTCTAAATAGGCCTTGGTTATGCTCATGATACACACCATTCAATTGCATGACAAGTACAAAGGAATCTAAATGAACATGAAGATGAAGGATGCGACGAGCAAGGGCATCAGCTAGCAAACCTATCACTGCATCATATTCAGCCTGATTATTGGTTCCAGATCCAATGCACACGCCATTTGAAAGGACTAACATATGCAAGGGGGTAAGAATGACCGACGCTGTCGAGGCTAGATTTCAAGAGAAGCGTCTCACACTGTCGTCATGACCAATATATGGTGTGGATGATGGATGCATATGAAAGGTGCAAAAGACAACAGATGAGATGATGCAATCTACCTAACTTCATGGCAAAAATAAAGACACGCAGATCAAAGAGATGTGCTATGACAAACATTTCTTGCCGTAGAGCGCATTGGGAGAATTATTAAGGAAATGGCCTTCAGAATCCTCTGAAATAATATTCCTCCTTTCCTATGTGCAATGGTAATCAGGGGTAGACATAGCTTCCATGATGTCCTCATCAGAATGGAAGATGGGCAGATGGGAGGAAGACTGACTACATGATGTGGCGGCATTGCCTGCTGCATCTATCTGAGAAAGAAGGTTCACATACGCATCATCTGGAATGGTAGACGATGAGCTGGTAGATGGAGGATCTATAGATGTTGAGACATGGGATTCTGTCGAGGGATATTCGATAGAAGTACGCATAGAAACCATAAAAAGGTTTGACTACGAGGAAATCAAGGATGATGACAGGTAAAGGATGCGGCCTCTGGTGTCCATCATCTCAACATCAGGGGGAGGTATTACGATGTTGGTACTAGAGTCCCCTCATTTTGGTTGAATATTGGTACCAGAATCCACAGGAAGTGGAGTAGATGATCCACTATGAGTGGCCTCATATTCGTGAACTGCCCCATGGCAATCGTAAAATTCATCGAGATGAGGAAAATAATGGGAATAGTGACCATGATGATCACACAGGGCACAAGGGTGATTTATGCACAGTGTCTTGAGTTTCTTGGCTGGTCCTGGTGAGGTAATTTGGACCTTAGGGATATTTGACTCAGGGAACACTTCATGAAGCAAAGGTTTGAGATGAGGAAGCTCAGGGCAATTATTGGTGGTGTGCCCAACAACTTTACACAAAGCGCACAAAGGTGAAAACTTTGGGGCCATAGGGGTTGAAGGACCTTTGGGAGTCTTGTCCTTAGGTTCTTTCCACTTATATTTCCCCCATGTCCAGATGCTTTCGCAACAGGAGCTGGTTCCTGTTGACGTTGTGATGGAATTGAAGCAGTGACATGGGTCATGGGGACCGGTTGAACCGGGGTCAAAGCATGATAAGGTATTAATTGACCAGGATGAATGCTTGTAGGGGGATCTATGTATCATATTTGGATCCCCAAAGTCATGTTAGGAAGGACCAGTGAAGCCATGAAAAGGAAAAAAAATACTCCTGGACAGGGGATAAGAAAGGCATCTAGCCTGCAGGGTAAGGTCCCGGTGGAATAGCTACTGGATGTTTCATACCTGGAGGAACAGTTCCTGGTGGAAACATAGGAGAGGCACCCATAAAAGAGGTAGGTCCTGAGGGGTGGATCAAGAGGGCTCAGCTGGAATGGCAACAACAAGGTTTTGAGGAGTTTGTTGTTGGTCAAGTCTACCGAACTGCTTAAGGGCAGCTCGTGACACTTGTAACATGACAACACTCATAGAGTTAGGCTTTGAGATGGGAGGAGGAGGACCAAGGAAAGCACCCAAAAATGAGGAATCTTTTTAGACTCCATGTGAAACACTGGTGGGAGGAGTTGAAGACTGTTTTTCACACATTGACGAGATAATGGACTCAGGGGAGGTCACGGATGCCAGCTCGTAGTAAGTCAAATGATCGATGGTAACAATCTTCCTTTCGTGGGGGAAACACATATCGCGGAACACCGCAAATGCGACAACTGACATGGCATATGTGTAACTATGACCTAAGAGAATGTTGTAATCCAAGGGGGAATTGATGACTTCATTGTTTACATGGAGAGTCTTGCTCGCAAGGGTCACTGGACAGTTGTGGTACATGCCAAGGAGTTGGGAGGAGTGTCCATCCCAAGAATGCAAAGTGATGGTGGAGGGGGACAACTCAAGTGACTTAAGTTGTTTCCAAACAACATTAGACATCACATAGGTGGATGCACCTTTGTCAATAATGCATCGGGAGATAATGGCATTATGGACTCTAACTAATATCTGGAAAGAAATAGATGAAGGAAATGACGGATGCTCTGATGTATCAACTGGGAAAATAATAAAACGATTTTGAGAAGGATCTACTACACCCAAGGCAGTTAGCAGATATTTCTTTTGAGATGGCCACGACTGGAGGACTTCCAGCATCGACATGGCAGCAGGTGATTGCGCCAAGTCCTCTACTATACTATATGTATGGGCAGCTCTGTTAGAAGCCGCATTACGGTGTAATGGTCCCGTTGGGATGTTAGGAATGGCATAAACTTTAGGTTGAAGGATCTGTAAAGGACCATTTGGTTTCATAAGAGGCTCAGTAGATACTTTGGTTTTGGACTCAGTGGCAAAAGAAGTCAAGGGCTTGTCATATTGATGGGATCAGTTTGCAAGTTTATATTGGAGGCGTTAACCTCATCAGAGCTCATTATAAGGGTATACTAGTCACCAAGACCAGAAGGTTTTGGAGGATGGGATTCTTGACCTGGCTGAGGTTGAGAAGCAACAAATACTTGTTGAGGGAAAGGATTTGTGAGCACTGTCGGTTGAGATGGCGCAGGATTCTGAGGTGGTTTTTGACCTCTAGAAGCTACTTAAGCTTCCCACATTTGGCAAATCTGGGGTAAGAGAGGACACTCACATGTGTAATGGCCATGTACACCGCGACATGCACAAGGCTTGTTCATATGAATAGCCTTGTTCTGCTTGGGATGGCTACCTTGTTGCTACTTGCTGGTGTTAGGCTGGTTCCCCTAGGGTTCACTAGGTTGATTACCTTGAATACGCTAGTTACCCTTATTGCCCTTCCCCTTATTCGTTTTCTTCAAATTTTGGGGATTAGTTGCACTCTGTTGTGCAAAAATTTGACCCGAAGGGGGCGGTGGTTGTTGGGGCTAAGGATGCATGGGAGGATGTGGTGCTAATGCTTGAGGGGCTAGAGTGCTAGGCTATGCATAAGGAGTAGCAACAGTTTGGTAGACGGCTTGGGGTCCTGGAAACATGTTGCTAGCAGGAGGGGCATAAGTGCTGGAGGAACTAGTGCCCCCTTGTGAGCAGCCATAACTTTGCTGAGTATATGGCGAAGAGTGTGAAAGGGATCCAATGATACTGTCAGTGGTGTGCGATGTCCCTGGTGCATTAACACTTCTAGGATGAGGGAGGTTTGGAATGATGGTATAGACATAACTGGATTGTGTATAAATTAGATCATATCTCAGAGTGGTTTGGAGAGCTTCTTCCTCAATTTGAGGAAAGTGGGATACAACATCTTTTTCAATGGGAGATAAAAGGCTCCTAAGAAACCAATCTAGATAGACATGGTCTTCAAAAGGCGGGGCATGACATGTGCTCTTCCTTCGACACCACTCTTGAATATGGTTTGAAAGGAGAGTGGCGGAGGACTGACAGAATGTGGTCAATAGCTCCGTACCAGTGTCATACTGGAGAGGTAACTGGAAATATGAGAGGAATTCTTTAGCAAGCATCACGAAAATAGAATTTGATGTGGAGGGTTGGTCTACATACCATTTTTCAGTGTCTCAAGTGAGCGTGCATTAGAATAGTCGAAGATGATTGGAGTCATCAGTCATGGAGTTGGACGAACACCACATGTGGAAGGATCAGACAAGGTTGGTAGTATCCTCTCCAGCATTACCGTCAAACTTCGGGATTTCTGAGGGAAGCTTAGTCAACATAGAGCGCCAACGAGGATAATGGTGTATGGGGTCATTTATCAACTGGTTAAAATTTGGTAGACTTAACCCAGCCATAAAGGGGAGCATGGGGGTTGTCAGGATGGTTCCTGAGACTGTTTCGCTTGATGTGACCACTGGTATAGAACTGGAGCCAACACCGAGTTGGGTTCCTACACCAGCTATGGGTGTATACATGGTGACAATATCCAGTGAAGGAGTCTCGAACTCAGATGAGGAATTAGGTGAACTAGTAGAAGAGTCAGTGTGTGGACTCGGAGGGCTATGAACTTTAACTCGATGGGGAGGGGTAATATGCCCAAGCGGAAACTAGGGGTGAAGGTCTAATAGTCTTTGTGACAAATGCCTTGGAGGCACAATGGTGGAACGACACACGTGACAAGGAAATGGTGAAGGGAGATCAACAGTATGACTTTGTCTCGATGAGGGGAGATAAATTTATTATGTTAAGTCTTGGCTTGGCAGTGTAAACCAAGCGCCATTTTCTTAAGGTGTTCTTGTGTGTGTAAGTGTATTAATTGATTAAGCCCAGATTGTGTTTGTAAAAAACAAAAAATCTTGTTGAAAATAAACTGAAATTGGTAACAGATAATGAACATCAAAACAATTAACTAAACCCCACCCAAACTGGGTTTGCAAACACTGCGCTTGTTGGTGGCTAAACCGATGGAAAATACATTGAAACAGTCAAGAGATATAAATGTTGGTGTGACTAGGATCAAGTGACACTAAGCTATTGGAAAGTGGTGCAGCAATAGCAAAAAACCAGAGAGGAAGATTGTTGCAAAAAGATAGCGAGATGGGTGAAATACCTAAGGCAATCAATGGGATCCTAAGGAAAATCACCAAACAAGTTTAAATGTGAAACTATGGATGGTAACAACTTATCTTAACAGATATGAAAAAGCAGGGTATAGATCTGGAAAATGTGGCTGAAAGCACTGCAAAAACTTGGATTTCTCACTCAGCTAAACTCCTCTTAGAAATGTGGAAGCATACTAAAAGCCCTAGGGGGGGTTAAATTCAACTTCGATGAGTAAATCAAGGTAGATCAAGGCTTGAGCAGGATGAGACAAAGGTTAGACAACCCAACAAAAAGCTCTCTGCAAAACCTAGAAATAGATCTGAGAAAAACAATAAAACCCAGAAATCGCAGGTAATAACCTATTTTCCAGTAGGGATCATACTTTTTGGGTTGCGCTCTAGCCTCCAGATTGCACTTTTTGGGTCAAAAAGTGCGATTTCTGCTCCATGGATCCTGGTCAGAAAATCTCAGAAAAAGGTGTCGCCTTGGTCACGGCTGGTTCCTGTGACCTACAAAAATGACCAAAAAGCTTGCGAAAGTCAGAAATCTAACAAATCTAGGGTTAAAAAACAAGGAAACATTAATAGGATTGAAAAAAGAAGAAACCCCAAGCTGAAAACCAAAGGTCACCTGGATTTCTAGATCTGAAGTATAAAACCAGTGGAGTCACCAATTTTGTGATTGGTAACAATCAGAAAATCCCCAATGTAGTCACAAATTTTGTGATTGGAAACAATAAAAAAATCTCCAGTGTAGTCGCCAATTTTGTTGTAGTGTTTTCTTCTCAAAGATGTACAAAAAAACCCACTTAATATTGTGGATGAAAAAAATCTCAACAATATAAATGGTTGTTAAACATTGTAGATCTGCAACACTTGATAGAAACAAAACCTGCCAATGTCTGGATCTATGCTACAATCATAGTTAAACAACAAAAAGAAAGAGTAATAACTCCAATCATCCAATGGAAACCAGATATACAAAGAATAGTTTTATTATAACACCTATGAAGGGAACAAATAAATGTTACAAGTCCCCTCCATGGGATGGGTTCTTGGCTATCCATAAATGTCTTCAGCTTGTGTAGAGTTTCTCTCCTTTATAATGTGTAAACCTAACAAAAATATGGTGTGTGACAATGGAAATAATCAAAAGTGAATAATGAATGGAAAACCTTTCTATTTATAACAAAATATTGAGTTATCATTGAATAATGAGCAATAATAAAATATTATTGATACCATTCTTGGAATAACCACCTAGAATATTTTATTATATTTGTTTAGGAGGGAAAAAGTATTTAAATTTTTATTTAGAAATAATAAATAAATAAATGATTTATTTATCATCTCAAGGAATTAGTTAAGGAATAGCAAACAAATAATGATTTATTTAATTATTCCTAAGGGCTTTAATCAAATTTGACAAAGAATAATAATTAATTATTCTTAGAGAAAAATAAGATAATTAATGATTTATCTGTTTATGTTTCATGATTGGGTCAAATATTACAAGGAATAATAATTGAACAATGGTTTAGTTAATTATTCCTAGAAGAAAATCAAATAAATAGTGATTTATTTAATTATTATTCATGGGTTTAACTCTAAATTACATAACAAAGGTGGTTTATTAAATAATTTCTCACAGTGAAAGCAAGTTTAGTATGGTAAAATTGGCTTTACATGGTGTACTTCGATCCATCGAGTAAATCAGGCTAGATGATCATTTTTTTGGTGATAACAGTATGAAATATATTCTGAAGGAGGAACAATGGGGTGTAATTTCACAATTATGCTCACTAGAGGTTCAAACATCGAAATCATCTATTTCTCAAGATCTCCAAAAATTCTTGGATAATCATTCCAAGCTATTTCAGAATCTAAAAGGCCTCCCACTTATTCATGATCATGATCATGTTATTCATTTGATTTCAAGAGTTTTTCCTCCAAACATAAAACCTTATAGACATCCCTATGCCCAAAAGTGTGAAATTGAACGTATGGTTACAGAAATGCTAGAGGTTGGTATAATTGAACCTAGTGAATTTCTTTCCCTTCTCCAGTAGTATTGGTGCACAAGAAGGATGGATCATGGTGTATATTTCAGGATTATAGGGAGATCAACAAGCTCACTATTAAAGGTAAAATACCCATTTGTGTCATCGATGAATTACATGGACAAATTTACTTCACCAAGTTGGATCTTGATTTATCATATCATAAAATTAGAATGAAGACTAAAGACATTCTAAAAACACCATTCAGAAGTCATGAGGGCCATTATGAATTTTTGGTGATACGTTTTGGCCTTACTAATGCACCTTCCACATTTCAAGGTTTGATGAATTCCATTTTCAAACTCTTCCTTAGAAAATTTTTGTTAGTATTTTTTGATGATATACAAATCTAAAGAAAGTCTGGGAAGGATCATGTTCAACATGTTGACAGGGTGCTTTAACTATTGGAGGAGAAACAATTATATTCAAAATCCTCCAAAGGTTTCTTTGGAGTACAGGAGGTGGAATATTGGGTCATATTTTATCTCATGAGGGTGTTAAGGTGGACCTTGACGAAATTAAAGCCATTAAGGAATGGAAAATCCCGATAACCATAAAGCATCTTCGAGGATTTCTCAGGTTGATAGGGTATTATCACAAGTTTGTTAAGAATTATGGGAGAATCATAGCACCTCTAACAACATTCCTAAAGAAAGATGCATTTTCTTGGACTCTAGAAGAAACTAAGGCCTTTGAACATCTTAAAGAGGCAATGTGCCAAACACTGGTCTTAGCTACGCCCGACTTCACAAAAACATTTATTGTGGAATGTGATGCCTCAAGAAATGAAATTGGTGCTATCTTAATGCAATAAAGAAGACCCATTTCTTTTGAAAGTCATCCAATCAAAGGAAAGTATTTACACAAACATATTTATGAGAAGGAAATGTTGGAAATACTAAATGCACTAAAGAAATGATGTCCTTACCTAATGGGAAGACACTTCAAGGTAAAAAAGTATCATGCTAGTGATAAATACTTTTTGGAACAAATATCATCTTAAGAAGAGCAGCGAAAATGGGTTACAAAGATGTTGGGTTAGGAATTTCAAATCAACTATGAAAAAGGGAACCAAAATGCTGTTTCATATGCAGTCTCAAGAAAGGATGAGGATGTTGAAGCATTGTTTTGTGCCATTTAGATTATCCAACTTGATTTGCACTACAAGAAAAAACAACGTTGGTGAGGAGTGAAAAATGTCACCATACGCTCATTGGTGATGGTCAAAATAGCCTTCGTCACCAAAAAATGAGTGTCACCAAAGGTGGCGTTGCCAAAAGTATAGGTGTTGTAGTGACATTCAAAGTCCGTCACCAATAATGAATTATAATGACAGATAGTGACTGCCACCATTTCATATGAGAAATGGTGACGGATCATAGCCTCCATCACCAAAAATTGAATGTCACCAAAGGTGGCGTCACCAAAAGTATAGGTGTTGTAGTGACATTTAAATCCCATGACCAATAATGATTTATAATGACAGATAGTGACCAACAACATTTCATATCAGCAATGGTGATAGACCATAGATTTTGTCACCAAAACTGAACATCACCAAAGGTTGCATCGCCAAAAGTATAGGTACTATGGTGAAATTCAAGGTCCATCACGAATATTGATTATAATGGTAGATAGTGACCGTCACCATTTCATATGAACAACAATGATTTATTGTGATGGATATTTCATGGTCTTCACTATTGGTGCATATATATGGTGATGTTCATTGATCGTCACCAAAAGTCGCATTGCCAAAAGTATAGCTGTTGTGGTGACATTCAAGGTCCGTCATGAATAATGAATATAATGATAGACAACGACCATCACCATTTCATATCAATAAAAATGATTTATGGTTACGGACCTTTGAGGGTCATCACTATTGATGTGTATTGTTGGGCATGGGATCCCCCAAAACATGTTTTTGGGGCTTAAAGCCCAAGTTTTGGTCAATGTAATGTAAAGACTCTGCGAAGTACAGACGCAGAGTGCGAAAGTCTAGGATGAGTCATAGGGTTGTCTGCCCTAAGAATTGTAAAATAATGTAAAGTTGTGTCAGCCTACCCATGGTCTGCGGACCATGGGATTGTATAAATAGAGCAAGGCTCTAAGTGTAAAGATAGTTTTTGGTAAGAAAGAAAGTAATACATAGATTTGAAGGCATGGTTAGAGCATAGGAGAAAAGTTGAAGTGTATTGGGTCGTAGTAGTAGGAAGAGGCTCTGTAGTTGAGTGCATAGAGGCATAGTAGAGTCTGCAGCTGAGTGCGGAAACCCCTACAGCTGGGTGTGCAGGGTGGAGTCGGGTCCGTAAGTGGGATTGTACTTGAAAAGGAATACTAATAAAGATATGTTTTGATTCGGAATATTGTGCATCTACGTTTCTGTTCATCCTTATGCATTTATATTGTTTATGATTACGCACACTTACCTGAACATTGATTGAAGTAATAAGAATATTGGGCCCTCACAAGTTAATTTAAGCACTAATATAATAGCGTAGTAAGAATAGAGATCAGGGTAGTACTTTCTTCGTGCCCTTACAGAGGTGCGCGGAGATAGTAGCACAGGTCGCGAAGGATAGACAGCTGGGCAGAATAGCGCAAGGGCATAGGTTCGAACCACAAACCTACAGGAACTACATCAATACATCCCTAGAGTGCGAAAACCTGGTTCTAACACACTCCCATACTACTTTGGGTGAGACCTCAATTCGTGCTCCATGGACTGTTGCCGAAAGGGCCAGTAGTACCGGGATTTGCTTGGCTAAATCACTTCTGAGCCTGGGTCAGGCCCCACATAGCCAACAAATGGTTCTGTTTCCAGGACTTGGATCTGCCTAAGGGATGTCTAGTGTCGTGCCACTGGAACCCAACAAAGAAGGAAATTGAAGAGTGTTTGGACAAGAAGATTCACGAGTTCGCGACACAGGAAAATAGAACTTCACAAGTATCTCAGAAAGGTGACTAGATCACTACGTGTATATAGAAATCCATGAGATTTTCTTTGCATCCTTTCTGTCTCAGCTATATGAGTGGATCACGAGGTTAGACGATAACCAGGGAAGTTATAGGCTTGACCAACAGATAGTGTGGACTTCGGAGCTAGTGCACAAACTAGAAGCCTCATAGGATAAGATAGCGCGAGTTGTGGACCACTATCTCGACCGAATAATAGGAAGATTTATCACCGAGTTTGAGGTGGACATGACTGTCAGTTACAGCAAGGTAGAATGACGTTTTCTCAAGGGACTGCGAGGTAAGTATATTAAATCTTTGAATACCTAGATTGAGATGCTCTTCTGTGAAAAGCGGGTTATATGAATAAATTAATGTTTGGGACTATGCGGAGTGGAAGAATCTATAGAAGTGGAAGTAGTGAAGAATTAGAAAATAGTCCCTTAATTTCACGCTCGTGGGAGAGTGAGTACGAGCTCGCGAAAGTTTCACCGAGAAGCACGGTCAGCTTGATAAAGCAGTGGATTCTGCAGTTAGCTCTACCCACCTCACCACCCACTTCACCTCCCTCACCTCCATCCCTGCCCACTCCACCTCCACCACCGCCATAGTTCGGTATGGTGAGTGTGATCAAACTACTAGTATTCAGAGGAGTAGGGAATGAGGATCCAGACCAATTCTGGTTCTTGGTAAGAGCAGTATGGGAAGCGCAAGGTGTCACAAATGATCATATTAAGAAGGCTACATTGGTGAGCGCATTGTAGGATCACACATTAACATGGTACATCAAGCACTCTAATGGCCACCCAAACACATGGATACCAGAGATCTAGAATGCATTGAACAGAGAATTTAGCAGGCCTAAATCAGAGACACAGTCAATCATCAGGTTTAAAGAGATCGTGATTCTTCCAGGCGAGACTCCCTGGGATCTGGACCAAAGGATGAAGAGTACGATCCATGAGGCCAATATGATGCTAACAAATGCACAGCATCACACATGGTTTGTAGCATCTCTGACACCACACTGGAGGATAGCACTGTCACAGCAGAAACTTTCTACCCAGGCGAAGCATTAGAGATGGCGATGAGATTACATGAGACCTCGATACAGGACCCTGCATTGGGACTTCAACAAATCCACGCACAACTACAGAACCTGAGTTTGGAAATTCAAAGCTTGAAGTAGGATAGGGCAATGCGGCTAGAGGCGCGCGAGGAAGTATGGTGCATAAAATGCAAGGGCGAGGGCTATGACAAGAATCATTGTCCAGTGTTCGCGAACTACTTACTAGGATGGGGGCCAATGCCATTGAGACCAGAGGCACAGGCAAGGCCGAGTGTGACACCCGTGTTATGGTGTTTGATCGGTTAGATAGGAGGAAAAAACACAACGGATAATTGTCATTTATTGCAGAAGTATACACAGACACCCTAACAACTCTTTCATAATTTGTGCAGGTTGGTAGGCCATGACGAGTGCACTTGTCGCAGCAATGAGCTAATGATGGTTCAAACCCCACCCTATAGGATGTAGATAGAAACGCGAGCCATCAACCTAGTTGTGGGGATGGTACACACTGGATTTTAGGGGTGAGGTCGAGGACGAGGAGGAATGGGACCAGGAAGGGGCCACAGATAGTTAATTTGTCACAATTGCAGAGGACCAGGGAATTATTCCCACGATTGTAACAACCCGACGAGGATATCCTATTCGTATTGTGCTTAGTTTGATCATGAAACAATAGATTGCCCTACGTTGATCACACAGATGCACGAAAAATGGGTATTATAGCCTCCTCTAACTCAGAATATACAAATGATGAGGTCTGAACTGCGCGAAGAAGACCCGAATGTGAACATGATGCTCAGAAGCGGTGCGACCACGAGGGAGGATAAGGGGAAGCAGCTCGAGGAAGGTACATGGGTTCACAAAGCTCCTGCAAAGGAACCTAAGTTTGACCTAGAACACTCAAAGGATATGTTCATGGAAGCTAAGAAGAGCTTTGCAGAGGGCTCCACTTCAAGTAGTAAGGATCAACCAGAGCCAGGAATGGAACCTTCAATGCTTACTAATTTTCTAGAGACATGCGTGAAACTGCTGCATGACAACAGGGCAGTTACGGGACTACAGGAGTTGTTCACTAGGTGCGCGGGATCAGGAGAACCACGTGTAGTCTGAAAATTGGGAAAGCATGCATTGCGCACCAGGAGGGAAATGAGATTGTCTACGTAGATTGGTGAGTATGAAATGGATCAGGTAGTCCTAGATCTAGGTTTGGACGCGAATGTGTTACCAAATCAAACATGTGAATGCATGGGTAGGCCAGCGTTATAGTGATCCCCAATTTAATTACGAATGGAAAATCAACAAAATATTTTGCCCATGGGGAGGTTGCAAGGGGTAACAGTTGATATTGAAGGTGTGAGCACACAGACGGATTTTGAAGTGATAGAGATTATCAATGACAGCAATCCCTATCCCGCATTGTTAGGAATAGACTGGGCCACCGATATGAATGGAGTCATCAACCTGAAGAAGCGAAAGATGATATTCGAGAAAAAGTCACTACGCGTAGTAGACACGCCAGACCCAATGGAAGGAGTGCGCTACACTGAACCAATGCACGACGATGAAAGCAACGATGAGCTGGATTATATTTACAAAATAACTGCATGAGACTAGGATTGGGTGAATCTGACTGTAGATGGGAGAATCTCATGGGAGCACGAAAGCTCCTACACTTCGGATTCAGACGAAGAAGTAGAATGATGGCAGAATCGGTTGCACGAAGTAACAACGCTGAACTGTAACATGATGGATAGATCATTATGTTGCGTGACAACAGAGGCAAGGGAAATGCCGACGTATGATGGATTGAGAGCGGTGGATGAATTCTTGAGAAAATTTGAAAGTGCAGTATTGGAACAACAGTGGTTCGATGCGTTGAAATGGACACTGTGCGCAACACCTGCATGATGGTGGGGTACACATCACAAGAATTTTGAGGACTCATGCGAATATAGAAAGATGATGTGCCTACAGTTTGGAAGCCCCTAGCTTCGAACAAGAGTCGGGCAGCGAGAACGAAGTAGCTTGCATGCCCACCTATGCCGATGGGTACAGACATGTACTGTACAGTCCACACAAACACACCCCAAACTAAGGATCAACAATCGGAATAGGATGTAGAAGCAGGAAAAGAAATGCGGACCACAAACATTCCACGTAGAAGCATTCAAGAAGATATGAGGAATCTTGAACAGGGTTCACCAGGAGAGACGAACTGATTAGGACCTATGTGTACCAGCAGTCCAATGGGCCTCTAGGGCTATGGACAAAAACCTGAGCACAGAGATGATTTCGAAGCTGAAGAGCAGAGTTGAGATCAAAATTTTGGAGGAAAGGAATCCTCACACAATAGCTCTCATAGTTGGGACAGTATGCGAGGACCAGAATGAAGGAATTATGCAGCTACGCTAGGGCAAACACATGCGGATTCAGGAAGCCATTCGGCGAGGGGACATTAAGCTTCATGAACTCGAAGAGGATTGGCTACGACTAAGGAAGAAAATCATGTTAATAGATGCAGAGATCAAAAGGATAGAACACGAAATCACGCAAAAATGTCTCATCGATAAACTAAGGATGACAAGACAAGATACGGACAGTTATACTACTGCATTAAAGGATTGTCGCCAAGCATTTGTGACTCTACTACCATGGTTGAGACCGCACCATACCAGACAAGGTAACCAGGGGAGTGCACCACATAAGGATAATTGAGGAGTGCCTGTAGACTAAGCTGGAAGGTGATTTGAAGCCTCACACAGGTGGTGCGACCACCTAACTATCCATAGGGAGCACAGTCTCAGTGCTCTAAGCTGTTGAAAGAGAGTGTGGGACAATAAAAGAGTCTGTGAGGGAGCTGCGCAATAAGGAGGTTGCACACAGGATCAACATGTGAGAAGGGTTGCGCCCACGCAAAGGGGGTTGCACTACCACGCGAGTAGGCTAGGAAGTGACCATTGGTGTCACTGTTCATGACAAGATATCCAATTTAAGACAAAGAGGAGTGGGTGACGGGTAATTAAGACATGAATTAAGAGCTATATTTCGGACGATCTGCCCCCAAGAACGCATTAATGACTTAGAAGTGGGGGGAATGGTCAAATTCAAATTTGAAAGAAGCTATAAAACCCGTGGGGCTAGCCACGAGACAATACTTGGCTGTTTGAGGATTGAGCAGTTACAAAGCAGTGAGCGCCGAGCACTCTTATCACCTTTGAGTGCGCAACTGAACAGATCCCTTGAAAACACGATGATTGTTACCAGACCAGGAGTGTGATTCATCGAAGATACCATTGAGGCTGTGGAGCCCCATATGGTCCAGGAGGAGACTGGAGATGCAGTGCTTGCACCAAAAGTTCCAAAATCACCACGAACGCCGCCACTAAATAAATATAAGTAGACGACGGGACCAGTCTGCGTATCCCCAAGAAACCCACAGTTCGGAAAATTGTCAATAAAAGAAAAAGGAAAAGCCGTCACTGTTGAATCAGATAAGGAGGAGGAAGACTTATAGGTGCTAATTGACCAAATAGAGGCACAAGACGATGAGGAGGATGTCCCACTAATGCCTTCTGCAACAAAGTTACCCAC
Source organism: Pinus tabuliformis (assembly GCA_031772625.1). NCBI lineage: Eukaryota > Viridiplantae > Streptophyta > Pinopsida > Pinales > Pinaceae > Pinus > Pinus tabuliformis. The sequence continues at coordinate 85,015,848 of CM062805.1, read as the reverse complement.
GTACGTCCTGTTATGCCCCTATAACAATAGTTGTCATATATCATGATTCACTTGATCAGCTATGTAATATGTTCATACCTTTACTTGTTGCAAAAGGTTTTCCATATTTATAAAAAATCAAAAAACTTAAAAAATGTAAAGAGGGTATACCCTAAAATAAAAAACAAAGGGTGAAAAGAATAAAAAGATGGTCAAAAAATGAAAGATACTGAACCCCAACAAAAAGAAAGACCAAGGAAAGTGTGCAAGTCTAAATGCCACTACTTTTTCACTTTGTATAATAAACAATTGTGTGCAACTTTTCATCTATGCCATAATTCATGAATAGTCAAATAGTTCAAGCTTGGCTAGTTCATACTTCAATTTCATGTTTTAGATATAGAGAATAAAGATCTGACCAAACAGTTTAATCTTGGTAGATAAGTAGATAGGTAGAGTGAAAAAAGGATCTCAACAGTTTAATCTGAGCCCTTGGATGTAATAAGTGCAGACTTAGATAAGGGGTTGCCAGTCTAGGTGCACCCTAATAAAGAAGTAAAAATGCTAGGTTAAGTACATAGGGTAAACAGATGATGGTTGCAGAATAATATGTGGTGAATGATAAGTTTAAATGTGCAAATCTTTTACTTTCATCACAAGCCAAAGGCATGTACCACATGGAAAGCACATCAAGCAAGCAAAGTCAAAAATAATTAACTTCCCTACTCATTTCCCCTCAATTTCACTAATTTCCCCTAAGTGCCAAGGTATCTATCAAATTAGAAGGGCTCAGAGAATTTCTCTGACTTCTGGAGGGACCGGACCCTTGGCCCAATGATTTATAATGCCTAAGTACCTAAGCCTATTCATCAAATATCACACCCCTTCATAAATCGTGCATTCCCTTGATAATGTTTTCCTAAGTAAAATTCTATTTTACTTAGGGAAATTAAAATATTTTCCATAAAAACTCTCATTTTTCACTTAGCCTAAGTTTCAATATACACATGAAAATGTTTTAGACTTAGCGCTCTTTCCATTCAATGTCATTTTAACTACTAATTTATGTTATTAAGTAATTCCCCTATAAAAATTCACCCACTCTCGTATTATTTTAACTATGTAAAAACCCCAAATACTTATATATCTCGCCCCTCGGTTAAATATAACCATAATACATCATTAATGGGGATTAATTAGTTAATATATAACTAATTAAGAACCCTGACCCCCGCCATATTAAATAAGGATTAATTAACCCCCACGGTTAATTAATAACTTTCCCGACCAATCCCGTTGCTCCCGATATGATTAAAAAATATTTAATTGCATTGGTCCCACCCTCATTAAACTCCCATCACCTCGCCTCCCCGATAGCCGTCTGATCAAGCCCCCCACATCCAGCAGCTGTCATGCATATCGCATGGCCCTCCACGACCAAACGTTAGCACGTGATCGCGAAGCGGTTTTGCAAACAGTACCCTCCCCATGCGTCGCTCATCGTATGGTATCGCGCGGATGAGCCCAAAAACCACTGGCATCCCAAAATTTGTGAGATAAAAACCAATACCGCTCCCTCTTACCACCTCCACTAAACGAAAAAGCTGTTCGATCAGTTAGTTAAAGCCAACTGTCATTTTCATTTACCCGCCAATATCAACCATTTACCCGTTTAAACACGAAAACCCAGTTTTGCTCATTTTTCACCTGATTGTGCAGTAAAACCCTATGTAACCTAGCTACGCCACCTGAAGCCTCTGTTAACTGATTCAAGCATGGTTTACCTCCTGAAAATCATTCTGGACTCACTCCACAGACCTCTCAAGCTCAAATGAAACCTTTTTGACCTCCCCTGCAAACCAATTCTTTCTTCACAATTTGTTTTGTTTCACTGGTGATCAGAAGACCACATCCTTGGATAAACAGTTTTAATACTAGTCATAAGACCTATTTACTCCAAGATTGTTATCAAATCTATTCAAACAGAGATGGAAAATTAAACATACAGTTGGAAGACAAGTAGAGGAAACATGAAATTAAATGATTTACTGTTGAAATAGACAGTAAAAACCTAAAATATACAGTGAAGGTAAAAGGACACAGTAAAGAACAGTCAAAGTGTATCAAGATTAAAGAGTATCATATTGAAGACCAAGTCAAATAAATCAGCTAGCATGAAGATAAATAGCAGGGAAGACAGTTACCAAACAGAGTATACAAATTCATGTCAAAGTGAAGACAGATGAAAAACAGAGCGGTAAAAGTAAAAAAGTAAACAGTAAAAAGTAAAAGTAAACAAGAAGACATTAAGGGTTAAACAAAGATGAAAAAACTTTCACCAGATACAATGAAGTTTATCCAAAGTAAAATTGAAAGGAATTTAAGTTTAAAAGATGAAATCAGAGCAGAAATGGTATATTCTTCAGAAATTCCCTGTTTAAGTCATAGTTTTCCAGAAACGTTTGTGGCCAATCCAAGAAGTATTTCGAGAAACTGGAGGAGGTTTTTGTTCCTAACCGACTAGTCTACAAAATGATATCTCACTTTTTACATGAGTATTACCAAAAGGGAGATAAGTGCATGTCTTCACAACCTATTTTTCAGTTTGTTCAAAGTCCTGTTTTTGACATCTGTTATCAAAGAATATTGTGAACAGCTGGAGGTGAATTTTAGGAAACCGAGTGAGTTTTATCTCAAAAACATTCCTATCTACAAAAACTCTTTCACTTTTTACATATCTATCACAGATTGAGATATAAAAGTGTATCATTGGACCCTAAGTTTGTAGAATTTCTGGGGCAGAATGCACAAAGGAAGGATGCAGTTAGTGCCTGGGATGCCTCATCATCAACTAAGAGTTGCTATCAAATTTGAATTTCTCTTCTTCATCACCATAAATCCAAAAAAATAATTCCAAATAGATTCATTAGTTTTGAATGTCCTTTATTTAAGTTCTATTAATGTAAACAGTTGGAGATATTTGTGAAACTAATCTAGATATTTTTTCAAGAAATTTAAGTTTACAATTAGTATAAATACTTCTTCATTTGAAGTATTTTGGGGTGGATTCTTAGACATTTCTATAGACTACTTATTTTGGAAAAGAAAAGTTGTTGATAAACTCTTGTATGGCTGGCTCGGTGAAGAAATAAAGCAAGGGACTTTCCTACAGGATTCATGTGTCAAACATTGGACAAATAAGTATTCTATATCTCATGTGTTATTGTTTTCTGGTTTACTATTTCACTTGTGTTCATTTCTTAATATTAAAACGAAAAGGTAGATTTCAGAAAGTGCTTAATTGCAATCTGTCTTCAAAATCGTTTTTATTCTAAATGTTTTCCTCTAAACTATCATAGGCAAGGAATTCTTAACTGCTCTTTGCTTCTTAGTTTAATCATTTTGATCATTTAGTAAGAAATCCTTAATCGCTTTTTATTAGTGATCATTCATTTTATTTCCTTTTGAAAATTGTTGAAGGATTCTTAACTACCCTTCATCCCTTTCAAATCCATTCCATTCTTTCAAGTTACCATTTGTTACATGTTTAACTATCTTGCCCTGTGAAGCCCTCCTTTGCTGAATCATCCAAATCTAGTTTAGCCATCTACAGTTGACTCCATAGCCCAATGGCATGATCTATTTTGTTCTATCCATCTATTCTTGAGATACACCACCAAACACAATCAAAACCCCCCAAGCTTTCATAACTAGCCTATTATCTCATAAAACCAAGCTAAATCTTAAAGAGACAACCCTCTCTGGGTACAGATTGGCTAGATTCTGTACCTAAAATTTGGTTTGTGGTTACCTTGGACCCCTTTCCCTATTCTTGCAACTTCAGGGAAAATCTGAGTGATAACATAGTGGTGACTCCACTGGGGAAACCAATTCCTCAGTCAAATAAATCTTTATGAAAGTTTAAATCTCAAATCTAGAGCATCTTAAAGAAATCATAGAAGTTGTTTATTGATATCAATTAAGAAAAAACCAAAAACAAAACCTAAAAACCTGGCTTCATAAAGGACTAGTTACACTAGAGCTAATCCTGATCCCAATCAACCACAAGTGTTTGAGAACCCCATTCTAATCCCCAGAATTCTTAGGAGACAAGAAAGTCAAGAAAGTTATGCCAATTCTCAGCCCACCTATAGATCAAGATCATGTCCTGTTAGGTTGGTTTATCTTGAAGACCAACCCTTTGACGAATACTTTGAGACCTCATTGTTTAGGACTTCATCTGATTCTAAATTAATTGACTTAGTCCTAGACCCAGTGTTCATCAAAGACTTACAGCTTGAAGCTATCAATTTGTCAATTGATAGACATTTGCAGAACTCACTACAATCTGATCTTACCACTGAAGGAACACCCAATCCCTCTATAATCACTACTGCCTCTGCAAGCTCATCACCATTTCCTCATACATCTCAACCTCAAACCAATCCACATCAGACCACCCCTTCTACCCCTCCATCCACAACTCAGACACCCATTTTTATCCCAACCCCAGCTGTTGTTTCATCACTACCTACTGCAATGGCAAATAGATATGCCCCTCTAGTACTACCAGCAAACCTGGGTGCCATGCCCCAGGATTACCAAAGTAAAATCACTCAATTTGATGGTACTGGTACTTATACAGCCCAGAAACACACCAAAAAGATGATTGATTATTTTGAAAGTTATAAAATAGATGCTGATGATGTGCGAATGAGAATATTTGTTCAAAGTTTAACTGGGGAAGTCAGAACCTGGTTCAAAGCTTTACCAGCAAACAGTATAGACAGCCTAGAAACTCTCTATAGACAATTCCTGAACCGATGGGAGAAAAAGAAATATCCCCTTCAGATTCTATCTGAGTATGAAAACCTAAAGAGAGGAACACAAGAAACTGTGCAGGATTACTACACTAGATTCAACAGTATCTATAATGCCATCCCTCAAAACCTTAGACCCCCACCTGATTTAGCCTTAATAAAATTCCCTGATGGATTTGATTCTGACATGGCCTTCCAGCTAAGAGAACGAGCTCCTCGCACTTTGGAAGATATGCAAAGCATAGCTGTCAGTGTTGAAGGCAACCTGACGTCTAAAAGGTCCAAGGTTAGGAGTGAAAGGAGAATACCATTGAAAGAAGAATCCTCACCCTTTGAACAGAAACTAGATGCCATAATCAAAGGGATGGATAGGCTAGGAGATAGAGTGGAAACAATTGAAAGGAAAGCTCCCTGGGATGGTCAGCCAACCAACATAGGGAGAAATCCCAATTTCAGAGAAAATCAAAACCAAAACATTGGGAAGACTGGTCCAGACCAAAACATTAGACCCCCTTTCCAGGAGAAGTATGTAGAAGGCTCGAACTCTGAAGAACCTGAAGAGGACACTCAAATAAATATGATGGGACTCAGTAATGAAAGAGATTTTTTCTTGACCTAAGAAGAGCAAGAAGCCCACATCCTTAAATAGTTCTGAACTCAGTCAGGTGAATCATTCGACTTTAGGCAGGGATATGACACAACCATCTATGAGGTGCATAAGCAATACAATCTAAGGAGTAAAAGAATTTATGTTCCTGAAGCAAACAAGAAGAAGGCTCCAAAGCAGCCTATAAAAGGTAAGACAATCACTAAACCTCTACATATTCTTTCTAGATCAGACTCTAATCCTTCTAATCCAATAATTGAAGATGTCTCTGATAATCAACCAAACAATAAACAACCCTCCACTGCTCCTCCTTCCAAGGGAAATGTGGAAGAACCACCAGAAATTGATCTAGGAAAAACTACTAATTTTAATTCCACTCCTGAAAAGGAGAAAAACACAGAAAACCTAGAAAATAGAGAGAATCCTACTATTCGAAACACAAAAGTCAAAACTCAAAAACCCTTTAATCTAGAAACTGAGGTAGGTAAGCTGAAAATTGTTGTTCCATTATCATAATTAGCTAAACATGACACCTACCAAAGTCAAATCAACAGATCACTAAAAATAACTGGAACTGAAGACTCAATTAATGTTTTTGATGACCAACCTGAACTAATCTTTGGCCCAGAAGTGAATGGAAAACCATTAGAAGGAGGAATCCCTCCCTTCTATGTGAGCCTAAATATACATGATAAAATCCTTCACAATGCCATGTTTGATTCTGGGGCATCTCATAACCTTATGCCCAAGTTTGTAATGGAAAACCTAGACCTAGACATCACTAGACCATACAAAGATCTCTTTCCTTTTGATTCTAGTCAGGTGAGATGTTTAGGATTGATAAAAGACTTGTGTGTCTCATTGGTTCAATACCCTACAAAAAATTCTTTAATGGATATAGTGGTAGCAAATATACCACCAAAGTATGGTATGTTATTGTCCAGATCTTGGGGTGCTAAGCTTCAAGCATCTCATCAATTGGACATGTCCTATGCTACTATCTCAGTTTTCGGCCAACCTAAGAAGCTATATAGAGAAACTTTGATGAAATATGTAGTAAGTAGTCAGGAAAAACCACAAAATTTCCCCATCTACTCAGTACATTCTGATATGGACTCATTCATTCTTTACAATGCAGAAACCAATCCTTCCAATGCTATAGAAGTTTTAGCAGTAGAACCAAAAGAAATTAAAAAATAAAAATCAAATTTTCAGCTCTAAGAAATATCAGATACCCAAGAAAAACCATATGAAAATGAAAAACTAGATCCCACTGTTATTCCTACCACCCCAGACACCAATTATGAGCACGAAATTTTTTGGCATTTAGAATTTGATGGCTCAGTCAATAAATTAGGGGTAGGAGCAGGAGTTTCAGTGTACAACTTAGAAAATGATCATGCTAAAGTCCATGCCTACAGATTAAATTTTAGATGCACCAACAATATGGCAGAGTATGAGGCTCTCTTGCTAGGTCTAAAACTTGTTAAAAGATTAGGGGCAATTAGAGTATCTATCATAGGAGATTCTGAATTAATCATTAAATAGATCAAAGGGAAATATTTAACTAGGGATCCTAGATTAGGATATTATAGAGGAACAGTGATAGAAATTCTTAATACTTTTCTAGAAACTCAGCTTGCCACAATCCCTAGAAAACATAACTTGCAAGCCCACAACCTGGCAATGTTTGCCAGCACCTACAAATTACCTTTCGAACCTAATCATCAGTTTACTGTTGAGATTAGACATAGACTAGCCATACCTGATAATCTAAAGAACTGGCAAGTGTTTGATAGTGATGAGCATATTAATAACTTTTTAACTTTAGATGAAGAGTTTTCTAATAGTTACATAGATGTTGATACAATAGCTAATTCGAATCAAATAGATGAGGTAGAAAAAAACATTTTGGAAGAAAGTTCAGTAAATATGCTTCATCCCACAAAATTCACACAAAAAGATGTGCAAAACCTTAAGCAAATGGACCTTGATGAGATAATTGAAGAAGAAACATAGGTCATTGACTTAAAAGACAATCATCTCCCTAAAGGATTAACCCCTCTGGAAGACCTCTTTGATTCCAATGACATTCCCAAGAAACCTAAAATGGAACCACTAAAAGTAGATATTGAAGAATACAATTTAGGAATAGAGGGCAACCCAAAACTGATAAAACTATCAAAGTCCTTACCTCCCGATCAGAAATTAAAATATGTTGAATTAATGAGAGAATTCTAGGATGTCTTTGCCTAGAGTTATGAAGATTTGAAATCATATGACACCTCTATTATTCAGCATACCATACCTCTGAAAGAAAATCAAAAGCCCTTCAAACAAAAACTCAGAAGAATCAACCCTGTATTATTACCATTGATTGAAAAGGAAATTAAATGTATGTATGAAGCAGGGATTATTTCCCCTATTAGATTTTCAGAGTGGGTGTCTAATTTGGTACCTACTAGGAAGAAAACTGGGGAAATAAGGTTGTGTGTTGATCTGAGAAATGTGAATAAGGTTTCTCTAAAAGATAACTACCCTTTACGCAAGATGGATCATATTTTACAAAGGGTAGTGGGGTCTTCTAGAATTTCACTTTTAGGTGGGTTTTTAGGATATAACCAGATCCTGGTTCATCCCGATGACCAAGAGAAAACTGCTTTTACAACACCGTGGGGCACTTTTATGTATATCAAAATGCCATTTGGACTTAAAAACGTAGGAGAAAATTTCCAAAGGGCAATGGACATTGCATTTTCCAAATTGATCCATGATTTTCTTGTTATATGTCTAGATGATCTAACTATTTTTTCTAAATCAAATCAGCAGCACTTAGACCATCTCAGACAATTATTTCTAAAATGCAGAAAATATAGTATTTCTTTGAATCCAAAGAAGTCCTTGTTTGGTCTTGACGAAGGTAAACTTTTGGGTCACATCATTTCCAAAGATGGCATTCAAATTAACCCTACTAGAATAGAAGCGATTCTACATATGCCTCATCCAAGAAGTATCAAAAAACTTCAAGCTTTCCTAGGGAAGATAAATTTTTTGAGAAGATTCATTTCTAACTTAGCAGAACTTATTAGATTACTAAATAACATGCTTAAAAAAGATTCAAGTATAAAATGGACAGTAGAGGCCAATAAATGATTTGAAGAAATTAAAATGGCCTTAACCAGAACACCAGTCCTCACTAGTCCTCAATTTGATAGAGACTTCATCATTTTTTCTTTTGCATCATAACACACCATAGCAGTTGTTTTATTACAAAAAGATGATCAGGGATGTGAAAAACCCATATCCTTCTTTAGTAAATCATGTATAGATGCATCACTAAAATACAAAAAAATGGAAAAACAAGCTTTTGCACTGGTAAAAGCTATTAAAGACTTCAGAGTCTATATATTATACTCTCATGTGATAGCCTATCTACCTACTGCAGTCGTCAAAGACATCCTGACTTAGGATGGAATTGAGGGCAAAAGAGGTAAATGGATTACTACCATGTTAGAGTATGATATAGAGATAAAACCTACAAAACTGATAAGAGGACAGGGATTGACCAAACTCATGGCAGAAACTAATTGTCAAGCCCTGGACATAAATGAACTAGATGACGAACAGGAGATGGCGACTCCACAATTCAGCCAGGCCTTTTCAGACTCACCTTAGTATGCTAATGTAGTTTATGTTTTAAAAAACCTGCAGGATCCTCCAGGGTTATCCAGAACAAAAAAAATGTTTTTAAAAATGAAAGCTTCAAAGTTTTGTATCTTAGATAATACTCTTTTTTGGAAAAATCATGAAGGAGTTTTATTGATTTGTTTATTAAAAGATGAAGCTGACAAGGCTCTCCAATAATTTCAAGTAGGAGATTGTGGTGGACACCTCTATTGGAAATCAACTGCAGATAAGATCCTAAGGGATGGATTCTATTGGCCAACCTTGTTTGCAGATGTGAAGAAATTTGTAACTTCTTGCCATAAATGTCAAATCTTTGAGGGCAAGAGAAAGTTGTTACCTTTACCCCTGAAACCCATTTCCACCGAGAAACCTTTCCAAAAATGAGGTCTTGACTTCATTAGAGAAATCCATCCACCCTCTTCGGGCCAAAAAAAATGGATACTCACTGCCACTGACTATTTTACCAAATGGATAGAGGCCATCCCCTCTAGGCTTGGTTGCCCTACTAAGATCATTACTGATAATGCTGCAGCTTTCAAGTCAAAGAAGATGATCAGTTTCTATAACAAATATCATATCACACTGGGCCATTCCATAGCCTATTACCCTCAAGGGAATGGACTGGCTGAATCTTCCAATAAGAGTCTTATTAATATCATCAAAAAATTGTTGGAAGAAAATAAGAAGACTTGGCATAAGAAACTAATAAATGCATTGTGGGCAGACAGGCTTACAACCAAAAAATCCATTGGAACGAGTCCTTATGAGTTAGTATATGGCATGGAGGTTGTTCTTCCCTCATCATTAGGAGTTCCTGTTATGAAAATACTCCAAGAAGCTCAAGTGGAACCTAATGATATTCAAAGAAGGATTAACTAGACCATTAATCTACATCAGACCAAAGAGGAGGTGTACCAAAGATCCCAAGTGTTGCAGGAGAAGCTGAAGAAGATATTTGATAAAAGAACAAAGGGAGAAGATTTCTACCTTGGAGATAAAATGCTAAGATGGGATTCCAGAAGAGAGGATAAGGGAAACATGGGAAGTTTTACTTCCTATGGAAGGGACCATACATCATCTATGCTTTCCAAGGAAACAATGCATATTTTCTCAAAAAATTAGATGGTAGAGAAGTTGAAGAAGGACCAATCAATGGTCAGATGTTAAAGCATTACTTTGATCCTACTTACTAATGCTATAAGATTCTTAACATGTACATACTATATCCTTTGTAATGTCATAGTTTAAATGGACAGTAACTTGTTGGAGTCGAAGCCCGAAGAGAAGGCCCTAAGCTTCAGAGGTATCAGTGTCATACATACAATAAAGTAGCAAGCATATGAAGATTGCAGAGCACAGTCATTCAAAAGGCCCTGATCCACTATTCTTGACTTTCCAACAGGAAAAGCCATCCCCAAGTGGAGCCATTGTTATGCCCCTATAGCAATAGGTGTCATATATCATGATTGACTTGATGAGCTATGTAATATGTTCATACCTTTACTTGTTGCAAAAGGTTTTCCATATTTGTAAAAAATCAAAAAATTTAAAAAATGTAAAGAGAGTATACCCTAAAAGAAAAATCAAAGGGTGAAAATAATAAAAAGATGGTCAAAAAATGAAAGAAAATGAACCCCAACAAAAAGAAAGACCAAGGAAAGTGTGCAAGTCTAAATGCCACTACTTTTTCACTTTGTATAATAAACAATTGTGTGCAACTTGTCATCTATGCCACAATTCATGAATAGTCAAATAGTTCAATCTTGGCTAGTTCATATTTCAATTTCATGTTTTAGATAAGAATAAAGATCTGACCAAACAGTTCAATCTTGGTAGATAAGTAGATAGGTAGAGTGAAAAAAGGAGCTCAACAGTTTAATCTAAGCCCTTGGATGTAATAAGTGCAGACTTAGATAAGCATTACCATGTAAAAGAAAAGAAAGTTTGATAAGGGTTTGCCAATCTAAGTGCACCCTAATAAAGAAGTAAAAATGCTAGGTTAAGTAGGTAGGGTAAATAGATGATGGTTGCAAAATAATATGTGGTGAATGATAAGTTTAAATGTGTAAATATTTTACTTTCATCACAAGGCAAAGGCATGTACCACATGGAAAGCACATCAAGCAAGCAAAGTAAAAAATAATTAACTTCCCTACTCATTTCCCCTAAATTTCACTAATTTCCCCTAAGTGCCAAGGTATCTATCAAATTAGAGGGGCTCAGAGCATTTCTCTGACTTCTGGAGGGACCGGACCCTCAGCCCAATGATTTATAATGCCTAAGTACTTAAGCCCATTCATCAAAGATCACACCCCTTCATAAATCATTCATTCCCTTGATAATGTTTTCCTAAGTAAAATTCTATTTTACTTAGGGAAATTAAAATATTTTACATAAAATCCTCATTTTCACTTAGCCTAAGTTTTAATATACACATGAAAATGTTTTAGACTTAGCGCTTTTTCCATTCAATGTCATATTAACTACTAATTTATGTTATTAAGTAATTCCCCTATAAAAATTCACCCACTCTTGTATTATTTTAACTATGTAAAAACCCCAAATACTTATATATCCTGCCCCTGGGTTAAATATAACCATAATACATCATTAACAGGGATTAATTAGTTAATCCGCAACTAATTAAGAACCCCGACCCCGGCCATATTAAATAAGAATTAATTAACCCCCACAGTTAATTAATAACTTTCCCGACCAATCCCGTTGCTCCCGATATGATTAAAAAATATTTAATTGTGTTGGGCCCGCCCTTATTAAACTCCTATCACCTCGCCTCCCCGATAGCCGTCCGATCAATCCCCCCACATCCAACGACTATCATGCATATTGCATGGCCCTCCACGACCGAACGTTAGCACGCGATTGCAAAGCGGTTTTGCAAACAGTACCCTCGCCACGCGTCGCTCATCGTATGGTATCACGCGGATGAGCCCAAAAACCATTAGCCTCCCAAAAGTTGTGCGATAAAAACCAATACTGCTCCCGCTTACCACCTCCACTAAACGACAAAGCTGTCCCATCAGTCAGTTAAAGCCAACTGTCATTTTCGTTTACCCGCCAATATCAACCATTTACCTGTTTAAACATGAAAACCACAGTTTTGCTCGTTTTTCACCTAGTTGTGCAGTAAAACCCTATGTAACTCAGCTACGCCACCTGAAGCCTCTGTTAACTAATTCAAGCATGGTTTACCTCCCGAAAAGAATTCTGGACTCAGTCCACATACCTCTCAAGCTCAAATGAAACCTTTTCGACCTCCCCTGCAAACCAATGCTTTCTTAACAATTTTTTTTGTTTTACAGGTGATCAGAAGACCACATCCTTCGATAAACAGTCTTAATAATAGTCATAAGACCTGTTTACTCGAAGATTATTATCAAATATATTCAAACAGAGATGGAAAATAAAACATACAGTTGAAAGACAAGCAGAAGAAACATGAAATTAAACGATTTACTATTGAAATAGACAGTAAAAACCTAAAATATACAGTGAAGGTAAAAGGACACAGTAAAGAATAGTCAAAGTGTATCAGGATTAAAGAGTATCAGATTGAAGAGAAAGTCAAATAAATCAGCTAGCATGAAGATAAACAGCAAGGAAGACAGTTACAAAACAGAGTATACAAATTCATGTCAAAGTGAAGACAGATGAAAAATAGAGCGGTGAAAATAAAAAGTAAATAGTAAACAGTAAAAGTAAACATGAAGAAATTAAGGGTTAAACAAATATGAAAACACCTTCACCAGATACCATGAATTTTATCCAAAGTAAAAGTGAAAAACAGTTGAAAGGAATTTAAGGTTAAAAGATGAAATCAGAGCAGAAATGATACATTCTTCAGAAATTTGTTGTTTAAGTCATAGTTTTGCAGAAACTTTTGTGGCCAATCCAAGAAGTATTTTGCGAAACTGGAGGAGGGTTTTGTTCCTAACAGGCTAATCTACAAAAACCTATATCACATTTTACACAGGTATTACCAAAAGGGAGATAAGTGCATTTCTTCACAACCTATTTTTTAGTTTGTGCAAAGTCCTATTTTTGACATCTTTTTGCAGAGATTATTGTGAACAGCTGGAGATGAATTTTCGGAAAATGAGAGAGGTTTATCTCAAAAAATTCCTATCTACAAAAATGTCTTTCCCTTTTTACACATATATAACGGATTGAGATATACAATCGTATCATTGGACCCTAAGTTTGCAGAATTTCTGGGGCAGAATGCACAAAGGAAGGATGCAATTAGTGACTGGGATGCCTCATCATCAACTAAGAGTTGCTATCAAATTCGACTTTCTCTTCTTCATCACCATAAATCCAAAAAAATAGTGCCAAATAGATTCATTAGTTTTGAATATCCTTTATTTAAGTTCTATTAATGTAAACAGTTGGAGATATTTGTGAAACTAATATTGATATTTTTTCAAGAAATTTCAGTTTACAATTATTATAAATACTTCTTCATTTGAAGTATTTTGGGGTGGATTCTTAGACATTTCTGTAGACTGATTATTTTGGAAAAGAAAAGTTGTTGATAAACTCTTGTATGGTTGGCTGGATGAAGAAATAAAGCAAGGGACTTTCTTACAGGATTCATGTGTCAAACATTGGACAAATAAGTATTCTATATCTCACGTGTTATTGTTTTTTGGTTTACTATTTCACTCATGTTCATCTCTGAATATTAAAATGAAAAACTATATTTCAAAAATTTCTTAATTGCAATCTATCTTCAAAATCATTTTTATTCTAAATGTTTTCCTCTAAACTATCATAGGAAAGGGATTCTTAATTTCTCTTTGCTTCTTAGTTTAATCATTTTGATCATTTAGTAAGAAATCCTTAATTGCTTTTTATTAGTTATCATTCATTTTCTTTCCTTTTGAAACTTGTTGAAGGATTCTTAACTGCCCTTCATCCCTTTCAAAGGCATTCCATTCTCTCAAGTTACAATTTGTCCATGTTTAACTATCTTTCCCTCTAAAGCCCTCCTTTGCTGAAACATTCAAATCCAGTTTAGCCATCTACAGTTGACTGCATAGCCCAAAGTCCTGATCTATTATGTTCTATCCATCTATTTTTGAGATACACCACCAAACACAATCGAAAGCCCCCAAGCTTTCATAACTAGCCTAATATCTTATAAAACCAAGCTAAATCTTAAAGAGAGAGCCCTCTCTGGGTATAGATTGGCTAGATTTTGTACCTAAAAGTTGGTTTGTGGTTACCTTGGACCCCTTTCCCTCTTCTTACAACTTCAGGGAAAATCTGAGTGATAACACATCCCTCCATGGAAGGGGAAAGTTAAGGTGGTGAAAGACCTGGAGGCCACGAAGAGTGCGGTCCAAACCCCACTCCTCCTTGACGGCATCACTTTTGAAGGTCCACCCCTTGGACAGGTGCCTACCATGAAATTTGAAGATTGGGACCTCGTAGACAGCGAGAAGTTCCCACACATGATGATGGAAAGCTTGATGAAACAGAAGGTGGAGGGGCTAGTGATCACATTGGATCCTCTAAAATGGCTGCGTGGTGTGGAGAAAGTCGAGTTACTTCATCTACGATGGATACCCCACTTTCACCGTGTGCCCATCACCATTTTCGTCATTAGGCAGCTATTGTGCCTAGGGCATGATGGGTATCTATGGCTGGAGGAGCCGATCTCCATTACGGCGAAACTGATTCATAGAATTTCTCGGCTTCCCTGTAAGGGAAGGGACCCCACGAAAATAGCTGGTAGAAGCAGCGATTTGGCTCTTGCAGAAGCCATGAAAACCGAGTACAAGCTGGGGAAGAAGAAGCGTGACTATGCAATTACGAGTATCAAGGACAGAGGTGTGTGCGTAGCCACTCAGCCCCTGGCTAGTAAAGTAATGTGTAAGTGCCGTGCAGATGAAGTACCAGTGCCTGTGGTTGCATCGTCCGAACAGTGCACGAAGGGCGTCGAATTCAACTCGATTGAGTTCCTTTGTGAGGAATTTTTGATAAATTGCAAAGAGGCCCAAGAGTAGGGTAAGACCTTCAACTATGTGTGGTTGCTCTTATCTATTGTGCTGGTAGTAGGTGAACTACCGGCAGAGAGTTAGTTCCCACTGATCGACCAGGACCTTCCTGAGGCCGTGAAGTACACCTTGCTCTGGGCCACGAAGGACGCAAAGCGGATTCACACGGTCAAGGTGTTTTGGGTGTTGATGGAGGCGAGCATCCAGATATGGATAAATAGAAGGCCACGATTGTCTCCCACAGTGTACGCCACTCTGAAGAGATTTGTAGAGTTTAAAGCAGACATGCACAACATTCATGTCCGGGCACGGAAGGATCCAGCGAAGGAATGGACAAAGCTTCCATTTATTGCTATGGATGACGCCATCTTCACAGCATTGGAAACATGGCCTCCGGAGTGGCATGCCCTGGACTTGCCAGGAATGGAGAAGGTTGTAGCCCAGCAATGAAAGGAGGACACCAAGCTGCACATCCTGTAGCTGGCTGAAAAGAGGCGCTAGGAATAAGAAGTAGTCGCACAACAAAAGACGGCCGATGCAGCAGTGGTAGTGCAGACGGCAGAAAAAAAAATGGCAGAGGTCGAGGGGGGCCATGGAATGTCCACAGGGTAGGGGGCTGAGGACATTGACCTAGACAAAGAGCACGAGGATCCGAAAACGACCTTGCAGTAGTTGAAATGGCAGCGCGTCCCTGAGAAAACAGCTACTAGGAAGAAGAAGTGACAAAGATGTTCGTCGACCTGATCATGCTCACAGAAGGTGATCTGTTTGACATCGAGGAAATGATTCATGGGGTCATGAAGGATGTGCTCCAGGAACTGAGGATGGAGCAGAACACTGTGTTGGGGGCACTCAGTGGGCAACTACAAGGCTTACAGGTACAGTCCCTCGAAATAGGTACAATGGCTCAGTACGTCACAGCAGGAACCACCGAGGCTGAACAGATGCTGCGCGCCCATATGGACAACCCTTTCATGTTGCCTGAAGGTGCACTAGTAATAACAAGTGAGGGTGATCAGGCTGTGATGAGTAGCATGAAAGGCGTCAGCCTGAACTTGGTAGCCCTACCACTTGAAATTCTATACCAACTGCAGGATGGGGTCATTGCAGAGCTCCGCGCCTGGGAAGGCCGCGCAATCCAGGTCCTAAATGAGCAGAAAATCAACATGGACCAGCTCAACCTCCAGCGTGATGAGTTGGTTGCGTAGGCTTGTGGACTGGAGTAGGCAGTAGAGGATGCATGTAGGAGCATCCCAGAGTTGGCCGTGCTGGCAAAACTACCAGCAGCAGAGTGGGTCCATAGATTGGCAGCCAAATTTCGCGAGGCCAGCGAGGAAACGGTGAAGGTTCAGTTGGAGCTGAACCTGCAGATTACTGAGATGCGATTGAAGGTGTAGCCCTCCATACACTTAGAGAGCAGTGTGCCTGTGCTAGGACAGGGTTGGAGAAATTTGGCCAGGTGACACAGGATTGTACCGAGATGTTGGAGCAAGCACTAACCATGCTTATGCACCTACAGGAAGACCCAAACCTACAATGCCTAGAGACAAAGTCATGCAAGTTGCAACAAGAGTATGATAGTGTCCACAACACCGTGTAGATGGTTGTCCTTACTCAACGACTCACCAAACTATAACAAGCAAGGGCACCGAAGGACCAATTAGATGCTGCGCGCCAAAAGGAAGCCCTACTTAAAGCATGCATCCAACCATGGATTGATGAAGCTTTCACAATTACAACTACCATTGAAGGGAAGCTGGCACAAATGCAGGAACTTTATGTGGTTAGACAGGAATGTGACCTTGCTCATGAAATTTTAGAGATACGTGTGCAACAAGTACAACAGATAGCAGAACAGTGTGCTACAGACACCCAAGCTACGTGAGACCTGCTGGATGGACTTCACGTAAAAATCGTTGCACCAGCAGAGTGACTCAGGATGAGTCACGATGATTTTGTTGGGGGCCTGTTGGGCATGGGATTCCCCACAACATGGTTTTGGGGCTTAAAGCCAGAGTTTTGGTCAATGTAATGTAAAGACTCCATGAAGTACAGACGTGGAGTGCGAAAGTCTAGGATGATTCATAGGTTTGTTCGCCCTAAGAATTGTAAAATAATGTAAAGTTGTGTCGGCCTACCCATGGTCTGCGGACCATGGGATTGTATAAATAAAGCGAGGCTCTAAGTGTAAAGATAGTTTTTGGCAAGAAAGAAAGTAATAGATAGGTGCAAAGGCATGGTTAGAGCATAGGAGAAAAGTTGAAGTGTATTGGGTCGTAGTAGTAGGAAGAGGCTCTATAGCTCAGTGCACAGAGGCCTAGTAGAGTCCGCAGCTGAGTGCACGGAACCTTGCAGCTGAGTGTGCAGGGTGGAGTCGGGTCTATAAGTGGGTGCATCTATGTTTTTGTTCATCTTTATGCATTTATACTGTTTATGATTATGCGCACTTACCTCAATGTTGAATGAACTAATAGGAATATTGTGCCCTCACAAGTTAATTTAAGCACTAATATAATAGTGCAGTAAGAATAGAGATTAGGGTAGTACTTTCTTCGTGCCCTTACAGAGGTGTGCGGAGGTAGTGGCACAGGTCGTGAAGGATAGACAACTGCATGGAGTAGCACAAGTGTACAGGTTCGAACCACAAACCTCCAGGAAGTACATCAAGGCATCCTTAGGGTGTGGAAACCTGGTTCTAGCACCCTTCCATACTAATTCGGGTGAGACCTCAGTCTGCACTCCGCGAACTGTTGCTGAAAAGACCAGTAGTACTGGGATTTGCTTGGCTAAATCACTTATGAACCTGGGTCAGGCCCCACATAGCCAACATGTATATATGGTGGCATTCGTTGACCATCACCATTTCATATTTTGGTGAGGATCGAAAAATGTCACCAAAGCTCATTAGTGATGGTCAAAAGAGCTTGTGTCACCAAAACTTGATCGTCACCATTCCATATGGATGTCAGAGCACAATGGAATTGAACCACCAACCTCCTTCTTGTAAAGCAGGTGCTCTTCCATTGAGATAGCACCCTTTAAAGAATCAGACTTTTAAACATTAGACCTTGAAACTTCATAGATTGTAAATTCTACAACTTTCAATAAATTAAAGTCTTGGCATTATTTTACTAAACAATCAAAGCAACATCGAAACTAGAGGTCCCTACCTAATGGTTATGAAAGTTATGAAAAGTGGGTGGTGGGAAAAATAATTATGTATAAGATAATCAATATGTTCAGTTGAATACTCAATTAGAAGTGAAACTCTAAAAACATTTATAATCTATAGATGACCTATAACTAGAAAATGCACCAAATATTGCAAAGGAGATGTCATAAGTGAATAGCATATGGAAGAAGAACATTGATGAAACATATGCAATATGTTATAGGTTGAGTGAAATAAAAATCTCAATGTTGTTGTTGTTTACATATCTGAATGATATCTAAACTTCTGTGCAAATGTAACACGGATCTCTGGAAACCATGAACGACATATATATATCTATATATATATATATATATATATATATATATATATATATAGATATATATATATATATATATATATATATATATATATATATATAGATATATAGATATATATATCCCCTTTACATAAACCAACATGCAATTTGGAATTTCACAAGTCGACACTCAAAACATGACAACAGCCAACAAACAAAAGAAATTGACTTGGATAGAAAGAAATAGCTTCACCTTCATTCTTGAGCTTCTTTTGTTTATTTGAATTTGAAACATGACATTCTTTATCTGACAAGGAATCAAAGTAATCACTAGTATTAAATTCATCCAACATGGACTTTGGATATACCACTAACATCTGTGTTTTTATTTCCATCCTTAAAAACCATGGAGTTTACTGTCAATAGTAGAATAAGATGTGTTCTTGCTGCTCAAGAACACATTCCTTATTAACCATTGTTACATGGTAGAAACCAAAGAGACAACACAATATCAACGTACACAAAATCCCCTATCGAAATATAATCATAACTTACAAAAGAAGTCTAAAAGATGTTCTTAATTAATAAACTTTGTATTTGGAAATATTGTTTCTTTAGATTTAAAGAAGACTATGTTGTACAACACTTCTATCAATTTATCCAGCCAATTATATCATATCATATGTCCCACAGTAGAAATCTACAGTTCCTAAAGTAAAAAGACAAATTTGCTCAAGAAAATAGATTTAGAAAAGAGCTTTGAAAACTTTAAGTTTGTCATCATGCAAGTTGTGTAGGCTATGCAAGTAGCCATTATTTCAGAATGGTTGATGTCTCATCCCTAACAGTTATTGTGACAACCATAATGAGATGATCAATATAACATCTAATTGTGTATTCCAGTGTGTAATATTATAACGACAACCAGGTAAAAATAGCAACACTTGAAAGGATATGCCAAATACTTAAGAAGTCTTTTGTTTACATATAAATAGAAAGGTATAAAATCATGTTTAAAAACAGAAAGGGATTAATAAATATGGGAGCTATTGTAGTCAAAGCAGTGAGATTTTTGTAAAGGCAATTTAGTTTGCAAGGCTAAGAAAGGATGTCTACCTGCAACATCACAACACCAGCTCCATCCCAAAAAAGAACGCAGGAGCTCTGGTCTGTCCAATCAACATATCTAGAAGGAGCGTCTACTCCAATAACCAAAACATTTTTAAAGCCACCACTTGTCATTGTTCCAAGAATACTAACCATAACTAAATGAATTATACAAAAAAAATTGGATCTATTAGCAATTAGAATAGACACAACAACTCACCTTTTAGGAAACATGTAGTTGTTACAAGACCCAACACAAAGCCATTACAAGAAGTTGTAATGTCAAAAACCATGGCTTTTATACAACCCACCTTACTTTGCACGTGATTTCAAAATTGCATTTTTTTCTAATATAGAATCATGAGTATGAATAATTAATGTAAAACTTTACAGAAAAATATCTAAAATCTACACGTAGTAAACTATATTTGTTAAAATTATACAAAATTGGCACAAAAAATGCCAATTTAGTATGGTTAATGGGAAAAAGGGTTATGTCCTAAAGACATAGGTTGTCAGCACGCAAAAACTTAATCCTAACAATAACATGAAATCCAAAAAAATTGTAACTTTTGAGAGTTGAAAAAAATTTATTTTATAGACCCTTGGTTGGATCCCATTTAAAAACTGGAACAATTATATATTTCCATAAAATCAACACATGCACAATAATTAATATCAATTAATTTTCATTTGGATATCATGAGTCAAGCCACTTTATGTTGGCTACCACATGCAATTTTCATTCAAACCCAATAGGAATGTAGTTGCAAAAAGATGCTCATATACCAACATAATTATCGATATAGATGGACTACTTTGTGGTACCATTTTATTACATATGTGAGAAGAAAATACTACTAACAGAGAATTGGAAAATTTTTAAAAACATAATACACACATGCAGACAAGAACAAGTTTTCAAGACACCAAATCATGCCAGTGATTGCAAAATGTATTCCAATGAGAAACTCTTACAGTGAAGTTCTTTGATTAATTTTGTGTAAATACATTTGAAAATGGTTGCTACCTTGCATAGGTGATAAATATAGCCTCAGTCGCAAGGCCCACAGCATTGAAGGAAGCTCATTTGTTGAAAATCCAAAACATTAAACCTAACTATTGACTGAAGTGTGGTTTATTGACCATGGGACATGTGGGTTAGAGGACAATCAAATTATGCTGAATGTCTTAGTGTCGGTATCTTCATCCCTCCATCAGTGATCAAATTCTCTCGTTGCATTGCATGTTAGGTGTGTCACTCGATCAGCTGCATTCCATTAGGGTCATGGATCATCTTATGGTAGTGGTATATTATACATTTTCCCTCATGTTCTTTACCTGCGAGCTCATGTTCATACATCTAGATCATCTCGAGTCATTTTTTGTCTTTAAATATGCAAAAGTCATTTTTAGGGTTTTAGTTCTAGGGTTTCATCAATATGGTCTTCAAAATGATCAATAACGGTCAGCAGGTGCATGAGGAGGTCAAATAAAGTCCCAACAACAATAATTTCCATAATCACATGCTCAGTGATTGATTTTTCCTCAAAACCCTGTTTTGAGGAAAAACAAAGTTTTTTATGTTTCATGTATAAATTTGATGTAATTTCATTTTTTCCCGTATGTAATAATTTTAGAGGTAGCCCTGGTCACCTTGCTAAGCCTCTGCTACTCCACCACCTACAAAAGAAACAAAAAATCAAAGCATTCAGTCCATCAAAGGCAAAAGTAAAGCAAACTGCCCAAAAACAGAGTTTTTAAAGCAAGTGAAAGTCAAACATTAGCAAAGTGGGTTTTCTTGAATGAAAAATTAAAAGCCATTGCTATATAAAGTATATTCATATCAAATAGGTTCATTTTCATGCCAAAAGTGAAGGAGAGTAAGTGTATTTTTGTTTCAAGATCCGAGAGAGCGATTTTTGTGCCAAAACAAGGAAAATCGCAGGCGCGGTGCACCTGGGTTAGAGCGCGGCGCACAGAGCCATCACGACGCACCTTGCAGTGTTTCACAGTGTATTTTTACAAGGGACATGATGCACTGAGGCAGCACGGTGCACCTGTGAGGTGGCGTGGCACACAGTATTACAAGGCCCAAAATTACTCACAGCCTCCTCCAAACTCTCAAAATTGCTAAATTCTCCATTGTCCAAGTAAGTTGATGCTCCCTCATGGCCAATGAATGAGTTTGTCTTAGTATTCTTGGTGATTTAATAGGGAGATATTGAAACCCTAATTCCTTGCAGTTTGATGAAAAACCATTGCATAGGGTTTACGAATTGTATTTTTTGCTACTAAACCTACTCCTATCATTTTCATTCCCTCACTCTCTCACTCCCTCACTTCATTTTATCCTTCCCTTTTCATTCATATTTCCCATTTCATATTCCCCATATCCCTAAATTACCAACCCTAAATCCCTAATCCCACTATCCCAAACCCTAGTCAAATATCCCCAAACCCTAAATTTCATCCCATAAACCCTTCTATTCCCCAAAAACCTATCAGCAGCATTCCCAAACCCCTCATACACATTCCCTCCACAGTCCCTCATAAATTCATATCTTTTGTAGCAAAAACCTATTGACACCATAAAATCTCTTCATACTCATCTAAGAAAACTCAAACATTGGCAAACATGGAGTCAGATTCTTCCTATGACAGAAATGAGGAAATAGTCAGTGACTCTTCTAGAGAAATTCATGCACCAAGGAGGCCTCATAAGAGTGGAAAACATAACCGGGAGGAGCCTACTTCACTTGCCGAGCTTTTGGCTTGTCCTCTTGCTGTCACATGCTTCCAACATCAATCCTGTTATCAATTTTGTGAGATGGTGGAAAGAGTCAAATACCACCATGAGCTGGCTAGACTGTTTGTGCTCCATCTTCATAATGGCCAAGTCAATTTGGCAGGTGTGACATTCACCTTGACACCTAAGACTATTGCTCAAGCAACCGGTATTCCAAATGTAGGTGAGTAGTGGAATAAGGGGCAACTGGTAGACAGAGATCATTATGAGCCTTATATCAAGGCTGGTTTTCAGAGATAGATCAATAGAGTCTTCCCATTCAGGTACCTACAGGACACATATGCTCCCTTGATGAAACTCATAATTAAATATTTCAGTTGTGAGGGCAGATTTTCTCGTCTGTACACCTATCATATCAGATTGTTGATGCACTTTACTAGGGTGAGAATGATGAACCTCCCCTATTTCATTTGCCGAAATATTGAGAATATGACTACATTAGTGCAAAGGAAGCCTCCTCATCAGCAGTATAACAACATCTATCACTTTGCACTAATCAAAATTGTGGTCTTGCATCAGCTTGGTTTACTGAATATCTCATGGGAGGATTTCATTTCACATGAGGTCTTTACAGGTCCTCAAGTGCCCCCATCAGTTTTTCATGAGGTAGGAGAGCCTTCACATCAACAGGAGGTTCATGAGACACAAACCACTAGTGTGCCAGTGTTTGTCACATACCAAAAGGGCACTAGGAGATTGTTTGCAGTAGCAAAACGAGTACCATCTCCACCTAAGGTGGAAGGGGTCTCATTTCCTCCTTCAGCAGAGCAGGTACAGGACAAGGGTAAGCATCCATTACATGATGAGGGACCTTCAGGAGGTCAAGAGGAAAATTTCATTCTTATTCGGGATGATGACACTGATTTGGGTTCCCAAAGCTCGAAGCTCAAGGAGATCATTCAGGAGCAGCAAGAGGACATTCATCACTTGTCTCTAAACCTAGAAAGAGCCAAGTGGATAATCAACTATTTGGAGCAGAGAAACAAACAGTTAGAGGATCAGAAAACCATCATGGAGCTTCAAAACATAAGAGAAAACCAACAAGCTGCCAAGAGGAGGAAAGTCAAGTTGACACCACTTGAGCAAGAAATTCAAGCTGATCGTGAATCTTGGCTTGAGAGGATAAACATACACTTGGAAAAGATGTTGGAGAAGGCCAACAAAGAGAAAAATATGTTGAGGCACATGGCCTATCACTACTTGGTGAGAAACAAAAGTTGTAAAGCAAGAATCAAGACTTTAAAGGCCAAGTTGAAGAAAGCCATGAGGAAGAGAAAAGAGCAAGATAGACTTCAGATCTTGGCTGAGGCTTCCTTAGCCCAACACAGCACTTGATGAAGGACACTTAGCCAAAATTTCAAGAAATTTTGGAAACGTTTTGTAAATTTTGAATTTTTGGGCTAAAAAACAGGTTTTTCTGCCTGGTGCGCCGCGCCACTTTGCGCACACTTTCGCTAGAGACCTCCTTTTGAGGAAAACTCAGCATTTTTGGATTTCTAATGGAAACATATGAATGCCCTCACATGGACAAGAAATTTTGACAGGTTTGAAGCTTCCAAAATGGTCAAAAACACCTCACAAATGACCTTTCTGCCGCTTTTTTGACACACAGGAAGTAGTGTTGGGAGAACTAATTTTTGGAGGTGAAAATGAAGACCAAATTCAGAAATTCCACTTGTTCTAGAAAGTAGGCAGGCATACCTTTCCAACAATCCCACTTGGAGAAAATTTGGT
This sequence comes from Pinus tabuliformis, assembly GCA_031772625.1. Taxonomy (NCBI): domain Eukaryota; kingdom Viridiplantae; phylum Streptophyta; class Pinopsida; order Pinales; family Pinaceae; genus Pinus; species Pinus tabuliformis. Next base: position 84,991,612 of record CM062805.1, on the reverse strand, counting down.
GCAAGAGAAGGCCTCCAAAATCAGCCCCAAAGTAGCAAGGTGCACAGGGACAAGAGTGCGGTGCACAGGATGAAATTTTCTCATTTTGGCCAAAAAGCTCTGTTTTTCACCTAGTTTCTTCACAGTTTGAATTTTATCTTTCTAATGGTCAAACTCATAATGTAATTTAATGTGAATTGATGGATTTTGATGTAATTATGCTAATTTTTCACTCATTGAGGTAGATTCATCATGAAAAAGTATTTTGCAACTAAATGAATCAGTTTCCTAGGTTTTAGAGGCATGTTGTTCCACTGCCTACTTTTCAATTTTTAGTTTAGATCTTGTTGAAATAGCTCCTAAACTTATGAATTCGACCCCTAAAGCCTAGCATGATTTGTTTGATGCCTATATCTAGTAGTTTTTCAGTCATTGGTAAAGGTTGGACTCTTGTGAATGCTTTGAGCATTATTGTACACTCATTTTAGCAGTTTGGCAAAGGAATAGACCAGGGTTTGCAGCACTTTATGGGATTCTTGTGGCAACTTGATTTGGTATTGTGTTTCCTTCTGTAATTTCAATTTTACATGTGTTTTATGTATGCCATCATCTCTCTTTGTTCATCTTAACTAAATGAAACAAGGATAAAGGTAGAATTCATTGAAGTTGCAGTGCTCTACCTAGGGTTTGTTTAGTTATTTATGTTTTCAGCTATTTGAAGAGGATCCCTGAGACTTTCATGCCCTCTCAAACTCCTCACCAGTCTAAAAGCTCTCCATCTCACTCAATTTGAAGTATTAAACCATTTTCCTACCTCGCCCCATTGAGATCTCTGCAAGACTGTGTCCATTCCCTGGACCCAAATTTTCCTTCCACATTTGAGCCAGCAAACCAAAATTAAATTCAATCGAATTCCTTTGTGCACATACCTAGCCTAAAATAAATCTTTACATCAGTCATATCAAGCTTTATTGGCCATATTTTCTGAGATTGACAAGGAGAGAGCCCTCTCCTGACCTGGTAGGGCTAGCTACCAGGTTAAGTGTCGTTTGATGCTACCCTAAACCCTGCCTTTCTCAACCTGAGGTAGATTTAGGCCATAACAGAATGATTAAAATAGAATCTACTTAACTGTGATATTTCATATGCTGTGTCGGTTAGTCTAGTTAGTCATATGAAAAATATTCTCACTTTCTCGTCTTGGTTATGGTCTACTTCTAGTTTGTGTGTTTTCTGACCTCCATCTAGTATCAATTGTTTCAACCATTTGTAATTTTTTGTCTTTATGCAATATGCAAAGAGGTTTTCAATACCTTTGCGGATCAAATAGGGTATGTCTAGATCACCATATATAAAATTCTATAAATTTTATAGAATTTTATATATGGTGATCTAGACATGCGCTATTTGATTTGCAAAGGTTTTGAAAACCTATTTGGATATGATGACAAGTGGCAAGTCTCAGCTATGAAGGTTTCACTGTCCTAGAAAAAATTCAACTTTAAAAAAGGGAACAGAAAATTATCCTTAGGGAATGAAAAAATAATTACAAGCTTTTTTTCTATACATCTTATAGGTTATTTCCTTAATGATTTTTTGATCGGATTTTGAACTGTTGTGAGGCTTAACTCAAACAAATTCATGAATAGGTGGCTAAATGGTAAATACAGGTACGCTCCAAAAGGACAGAAGCTATTGAAAATGATGTTGTTATAAAAAAGTCTCTTCAGTCATTAAGAAGCAAGCTAATAAAATAAGGAAAATAGGGATGCTTAGCATGTGGAAAATAAGGATGATTTGCATATATTATGACAAGGCACTATAAACTAATTGCAAGGAATAACATACTAAAATATGATAGAATGATCATCTTTGACTCATAGATTTTCAAATAGCAGGCAAAATTTCATTCAGAAAGCAAAAGGATTTTCACAAATCAATAGAAACTATTTGTGAGAAGCAATAGACTAAACTAGGATAACAATCATATGCTTTAAGTCAGAAATTTTCACAACATATACAGATTCCTCCGCATGCAGGAAAAGAATTTTGATAAGAGAAATTATATAAAAGACCTACCCTATATAAGAGAAATATATACAAGAACGTCCCTGCAATTTTCCAGGAATGCCTTGGGTATGGCCAACAAGTCCCTTCATCCCTAATGAAATCCATCGCACAAAGGGACATTTCCTTACTCCCCAAAAAACTAGAATAATGGGTATGATATATTTTTTTTTTTTTTTTTTGTGGGGATGCAAGAATAGAAAAGGATAATGTCAACCATTTTATCATCAAAATGTAGTTAATATCTTTAGATCCATGTTCAGCTCAATGTTGGTGAAATTTAAAAATGGGAAATCCAAACTAGAAGCAACTAGTTCTAGTACTTTTTTGAGCATTTCTAGTCAGAACCCACCCATGAAACTAGAATTGATCATTTTTTCCCAAAACTTCCAGTTCTGGAAAAAACCGATCAAACTAGACAGTTTGACCAATTTTGTACCATTGCAGCCCCAACCCTAGAAAAGGAAAAAATAAGCCTACAAAAAATCCTAAAACTTCCATAAACCTCATTTCCCATCTATTTAATCATTACCCATATATTTTCTTAAAAACTTTCTCATTGATCATTTGAGCAGCAAAGAGTGTTGATTCAACAATATTCTTGTGTTGATTCATAGTGCTTCTTAGTATGATTTAGAGAGTTTCACCCGATGATTTGGAGCACTCAAGATTTGATTGGGGATTTTCTTGGATCTATTACTAAACCTGATTTTGATTAAGACTTGGAGTATTTATTTGAACATTTGAATGGGGTGCTTCTTGTGTTTTTGGTAATGTTGTAAATGTCATGTGAGAAAAAATATCACCAAGAATCAGGAAAAGAAAATATTGACAACATCAGGAAAATATCACAAAATATAGGAAAATTTAATAAAAACAAAATTATTCAAAGACAAAAATAATTGACTTTATTCCCCTCCATCGACGAGTAGGGAAAATAATTTCATGCATCTCATGATAATATCGAGATATTTACAATATTCTCATGCTATTTTTGAGAATGAAAACAATGCATAGTTTATTGACAATAATATCGTTTTGGGGTAAAATTTGTGACATTGCAATAATACCAAGACCATGATAATCACAATGTTTACAACAGTCATTTTTGGAGCTACTCTTTTATTGATTCCAGATGTTGATTCAATCTGTTCCTGCAGTTGATTTAGATCTGCTCCTAGAACTGATTTAGAGTGAAGACTTGGAACTTGTAAAGGTATTTACAAATATTCTTCAAACCATATTTCTCTTAAGAGAGTTTGTTAAAAAAAACTAGCAATTAAATGTAAGGATTTATTTGCAAATTATTTATGTGGTAGAAAAAATGCCATGGCTCCCAAACACAAAAAGGATCCTACATGGAACCATTGCCAAATAGTTGGGGATGAAATGGAATGCAACTATTGTCCCATGGAAATTAGTGGGGCGGTGGTTATACATAGACTGAGAGTCAAAACAAAACCTAGAAAAGATACTAGGAAAAATTCAATATTTATCTAAAGACTCGGCCAAATTATAATCTGACATGCAAGTTGCTATTGAAAGCTATAACACAAGGAAAAATATATGAAAGAAGAAATAGGAAGAAATGGAAGTGAACATGATAATGAAAATAATAGTTCTGAAGACTCCACTACTCATCCTGCTAGGGATACCTTTAGAATCCCAATCCATCCAAAACATGAGCGTGATTATGGGACAAAGAACAAAATTCTAACAGGAAAAGAGTTGACTCAATCTTTATATCCAACAGGCAACAACACCCTTAGTTCTTAGCCCAACATTGATAAAAGATGGAGGAAGTTGCTTGGGAATGCATGGCCAGATGGTGACATTATGCAAAGAAAAATTACAATCTAAGGTCACAAGGATACAGATAGGGATTTGGACATAGATTTGCCAAATTTTTGAAAATCTGGAATGCAGATATAGTAGGAAAATGGCAAGTACAAAAATATTTTGTAATATATATAAAGAGAGATAATTAAAAAAAACAGTCAATAATCAAAACCATTAAGGAATGACCAGAGTAAAACTACAAGTTTATAACCAAAACCAAAAAAGAAAATTCTAATGCATGTTACTATTAGCCATCCATGTATTATAACTTATAATTTGATAAGTCATAACCACCATTGACTATTGATAATTTTGAAGACCATCTCAGCATGAGAACATCGCAATTCATAAAAGGATTTCTGTAAGCAACATCCACATGTCCATATCAATAGTGAATAAAGGGGTGTCTTGAAGACTATGGCAAGACGAAATAATAGTGCCAGTGAAGTGACCAACATTGTAGCACATAAGGGTAGAATAGACATTGAGAACAAACCTTGAACATGATGATAGATCAAACCTTCTCAACCCTTGACATTGTATAAAACATTAAGTAAAATTATTGGCCTCTAGTTTCTCACTATATCCCTTTCTATTCCTTTAAGAATAAGCTTATCAAATCTGCATTTACCTACTCCCTCATGTGCCTATTTCCAAGTATTTTCAACACACCATAAGGAAACACTTACATGAATTCAAGACACATTTCTAGCCATTGAAATGGTAATTATAACAAAACAACCTAACATCAAAGTGATTCCTTACAGTAGAAACTAACATTAACAAGTTAACGAATAAATGCACGTAGAACTTCACACTTAACTTCAATGTCACTATAGTTCATTTTTAGGTTAGTCAGATTCTTATCTTTTAATCAATGCAACAAAGGTAATGAGTTTAAACTTTAAAGGCATGCCCTTATATCAAATTATACACAAACATTGTCACAACAAGGCCCAAATGTTGGCTACAAACATCATCCCAAAACAAAAAACACAACAACATGAGGAGTTTTGATATCAACAAAATTGTGAATTGTATAATCTCAAAATCCAACACCTCTGGATCGAGATTAGCCTAGACAAACACAATTTCTCACCAAGGCAATCAATACATGATAAAAACAATTTTTTTGCCACTTAATGAAATGCATCTAAACTCCATGTTAACTGCTATAACATCAATAAAATATGATACCATCATGATATAGATTCTATAACTAATAAATTCCCATAAAAATGCTAATGATATAGCATAATATCTCTACTCCAAGTAGCTCCCATATTATGGAAAACATTAACTCAAACAATTTGAACCAAGAAGAAACATGGGAAAACAAAAAAATATGGAGTACAAATACATTAAAGTGTCATAGAAAATTTAACGATAATTATTCAGCTATAGATCGAATAAATATCATATGATACTTACTTAGAGGGCACCACCAAAAAATCATCTGGAGTATACGTACACATCAAAACAAAGTCGACATCATCTGGTTTGACTTTCACCATTTCAAGGGCTGTTCTAGATGACTCTACATCTAAACCAATCATTGTTTCATCACTTGCAAAGCAAAGTGAACTTAATGAAGTTTTATTCCATATAAGTGAGGAGGTTTTGGTAGATCTTTTTTTAGTATCCACAAAAAATTATCAATTCTAGACTTTCCTTCATCTATTCCTTCCTTTGAGTACAATTATTCAATCCCCATTCTTACATAATAAGCCTTATTTCCTTCCATCTGCAAGAGTTCCTAATTAAGTGTTCCTTGTAATGATTCTCCCTAATTCTTCATTAAATATAAGATCTAGTACTACTCAGAGTCCCAATATGTAGGGAAAATATGTTTTCAACTTCTATAACTTTAAATGGTCATTCCAGTTAAAATACCTTCAACAACTTTGTAATATTTTTTGTTTCTAAGGCCTTTGGGATTGAAAATACAATACCAAGCCCTGTTGGCTAGGGATAAGCTTTCTTAACAGTCTGTCATTGCTACATCCGCTCATGTTCCCAACATCAACATCAAAGTTTAGGTGCCTCATTTGATTAATCCACAAAAACTAAAATGATTTGATTTCCTGGTGACAATGTGTTTGTAACAACACTTTCGCAATAACTATAAAACCTAAATATATAATTTTGGTAGCTACCTCACGTAGAACCTGTTAGCAATTTTGAATTCCAACATCTCTATCCACTTTCTTAATCTAACAAATATGATTTTCTAGCAAGCAATCACAAAAAATGTATATTTACATAAAATATTTGGAGGCTTTCTAGCAGTAGCTACAAATGTGATCAACAAAAAATATTTTACAATAGCTCTAGTCATCATGAAATAAGTAAATGACAGTTGGAGTGTTACTATAGTGATCCATAGAATTAGAATTTGGTTGTGTTGTAACTAGAAGGAGTGAAGGTGGAACTTAAAATTTTGGGGCACAAGAAGTTGCTTCTATTATCAGAGAAAGATGATTAGATGTATTATTTCCATAATCAGATGATGCTCCAACATCACCATTATTTTCAAACAAAACACCTTCCCATTTGGCATGTTTCATGTCAGTGCTAATGAAATTTTCTACAATACTACTGATATTGGTTTGTTGCAAATTAGAAGATGAAAGATGGGGTGTGCCTAGTATTTTTCTAGGCATGCCACCAATGGGAATGGAAATGGAGACTGTAAATTTCCCACTACAATATTAGTAGCACCTTCTATGCCTACTTCCATGATACCACTAGCATTAACTGTAGTCAAGTTTGCACACTGAGCATTTTCCAAAGAAAATAAATTGCACAAAAGGGAACTTAACTGTCTTTGGTGTAATGCATTACAACCCAAAATCAATGATCCAGAATTCAAGCTTCTATTTAGGAGAACTACGAAAGTGACCAATATCACCATGTCATACTCTTTGAGAAGTGAGAGAGTTCATATTTGGAAACATCTAATTTGATATTATTGCTCCAATATTCCTTAGCTTGCAGTCTTGTTTCAATCACAGCTCCACCCACAGCAATTAAACCTTCACATGCCAAATGTTTCTACTTGATATGTCAGGGATGGAAAGATTGTGGGTTGAGGAATTGCCTTGTGATGCTTGTCCAAGTTGAGTATTTTGCAACATCAAGCATTAATTAAGCCTTTAAGCAGGGACCTATGAACTTAGAGACAAATGAAAAGTCAAATGTTGTTCCAATGAGGATTAGTGGGTGAAGCAATTATTGAGACTTTCTTATGTTGTAGTTAACATTAGAATTCAAGTTAGGCATGAATAATTGAATTGTTTTTGCCAAAGGTTCTCCATAAACAGTGCACATGGAATAGATCCAAAGCATGGCCTAGTGCACTAAAAGTGTGCTTTCTCCCAAATAAGTAGCCATGTTTGTAACAAATGTGTAAAATTCCACCCTGGACGTTAATGTTATAAGTACTAGACTAGAAAGACACTTGTTGTTCCTCCATATAAGAAATGACTCTAGCAAACGAATTGTATTCTTTTTTATGAATGGATCTCAAATTAAAAAAAAATCCAATAATTTGTGATGTTGTTGTTGCAAATTCTGCTACAGAAACTTTGGGAAACCATACCAATTAGTATGAATAGCCATGCATAACCTCGAAGCTGCACTATTATGCTTATCATGTAATCCATGTATTTCAGATATCAAACCACTATGCCACTTGTCATCTTACCATGAATTCTAAGGGTATGCTGAAGTTTTTTTCGAAAACCACTTGTGGGGATTGAGCCCAACAGTTGGCTACGAGATAATCCCTATAAATTTGAACTTGGTACACATGGTTTGCGGCCTACAAGAATTTATCAAATTGAACAATGAAAGGGTAGAGGACTACTATGTATTGCATAGAACATAATGCCCTTGCTGATGCGTATGGGCTCAAACTCCAGTAAATGACTATTGATGGGCCCTAAGAGAATCACACAACCCAAATCCTTCATAAATTATTAGAGTCACCAGTTTATTAGATGGTTCTAGTCCAGTCTGACCCTTGACTAGTTTCAATACCAATACCAACTTCAAAAACATTATTTTTTGTCCCTATCAATACATTTGTTGTGGAGTTCCTTGAAGCAAATCAAATATTGCATAGCACATATATGCTTAAATATCATGGATCTTCTAAGCATTATATCTTTTCGTTCGTATTAAACTAACATAAATGCATAGATTCATATATAGATAGGCGTTCTGAATGAATAATCTTTGAAAGGAATCCACATTATTGTCACCTTGACTCTAGGGTGTTGTATTTTAAAAATTTGGCAAGGTCTTGAAAGCTTCATTATTGGCTAAATGATATTTTTTGTGTTTAAATTTGGATATTGGTTTATTTCTCATATTGTTGAAACATTCAAGAATAGTCATGTGAATATATCCACATAAGAGAATGTTGTAAACCACACTAAAAACCTTATGCCATAGAAAGACAGTGGAATTCATGCCATTCGGCTCCTGCTTTCCTTTCAAGAATCCATTGGAGACACAGGAATAAAACTCAACCAGGACTTGCATATAAATGATGTTTAATCAGAGGGATTCCACCCAATACCATGCATCAGAAAATGGTGAAATCCCAAGCATGATACTCAACCAAGATTTTCATATAAATGATGTTTGATTAGATAGATTCCATAAATTAGCATGCATTAGAAAATGGTGAAATCCCAAGGTTGTTGTAAGAGTTACACCCCATCTTCAAGGTTTGAATTTATAGAATGAGAAGGTCACTAATTACTCAGGTTGAGCGATCCAAAATGGTTTTTTGGTAAAGTCAAAGTGGCTAGGCAGATTGAAGCCTCCTTCAACTAAGGTTTAATGATACTACACTAAACCCATGATACATCAGGCTTGACTCATAAATCTCTAGCAGAAAAGAGATGTGGAAGGGTAGTCAAAACTATCATCAGTAGCACACATCACCTTGTACATCTCCCCAAAATCGTAGTTACCTGGGTTGTGTTCATGTTTGAACATCAAATTCAAAAAAAATCACCCCATACTAAAACTCAATAAAATTCACCATTATATTCAAATATATATATATATATATATATATATAGATATATATATATATATATATATAGATATATATATATATATATATATATATATATATATATATATATATATATATATATATATATATATATATATATATATATAACTTACATATATTTTTTTCAATATAACATATATCAAATAATAAATATAAAATTTAACATTTATAAAACATGATAGATATAACTTAATTATTGAAACGAAAATATTGACAAGCTTTTATTTATTATAGCTTCAAAGTTATGTTTAGACCAAAGAATTTACGGATATAAATTCGCTAAAGATAAGCATTCAAGAAGATTATGTTGAAAGAAATGGAACCAAATGTCAAAAGGTGAGTCTCAATGTATAACACAAGGTTTCAATAAGTAGCACAAATACAATGCAGTTCATAATCTTGGCAAACTGGAGGAGCAGATTAATGGACAAAAAGTTGCTACCAAAAACAAGCATATAGAAAAGGACTTGTCTCACATCATCCCCAATGCAAAGTTTTCAAGAAACAAGAAGAAAAACCCCTCTTTGACCATAGATCTATAATAGCATGCCAAAGAAACGATAACCTATCACATGGAATCAACCTCAAAGAATAACCCCCTATTGAATGGTATCAAAGGAAAGATACGACAATTCAATGATGAAGACTACATGTTGAAAGCCCTCCAAGGTTCATAGCTTGCTCTAAAAGCTAGGGGTGAGAGACAAAGGGAAGAGCATGAGGCTGGAGAAGACATCCACCATCCCATTTCCTTGAATTGAATGAATAGCATGAAGAATATTAGGTCCTGGCTGGATACTATTGATTATGAATTCTTACAACTTTATTTCTATTGTTCTAGTAGCATAGGATTTAGTGGCTAGTAGCCAATCTATATACAACACTAGCATGTCTTGCCTCTATTATATTTAGTGGACAAAAACCCAACTATACTTAGTATTATTTTATTTTGAGTATATTATGAGGCAATGGACAAGGGACCAACACTATTGTTCTAAAAATTAGTCTGACTTGGCTCGATGGGACAGTTTGGTACCAAATAAGACCTACTTCGCCGAGTAGATGCATGATGACCCCATACAAAATCCAAGAAAAAAATCACTATTTAATTAAAAAAATCAAAAAAGAAAATCATTAAACAAATCGAATTTCTCTAAAGAGATATCCCACCCCTCTATTTGCGTCACACCTTTCTCACAGAGCAGCATTTCAAGTTTTGGAGCAGAGCTGAAATCCCAAAGAGCAATGTGACGCTTGAGCTTGGTGCTAGTTTGGAATTTGTTTGAGGTTGTTTGCAATGGATTTAGGCATCTTAATCAAGAGTGTATAATGTATCTTGAAGCTTGGAGGAGTTGTGGACCAAATTCTTGTGCCCACTACCCAATATTTTCATTTCCAGGTATGTTTTCTCTCTCTTTAAACTGAAAATGTATATGCTCTGTAATCTATCCCTGTTTTTAATCTTCTTCTCTTAAAAATTCAAATATGTTCCTCTTTAAATTACAAGTGCAAATCATCTGAAATATGTTCCTATTTTGAGTTTGACTCAGACTTTTTAATTTGCACAGGTCTAGAATTATGCTACTTGGATTGCAGAAATCTAATGTTCTCTTTCAAACCGTAGATTGGAATTTTACCATGGTTTACACCCTTAGAGTCAAAGATCCTACATGGATCCATGCTAATCTGGATGATGTGAAAATTTATTGCAAATACTGCAAGAAATGCATTAAGAAGGGCAGGGGGAGTGGGAATTCATAGATTTAATGAACAGTTGGATAGTATAAGAGGCCAAGTTTTCCATGCAAGGCCCCATTAGAGGATATTGGACATATTAGATTTGAATTGCAAAACCAGCTTGCAAAATTTGAAGAAGACAAGGCTAGGCCAAAAGGAGATGGTTGCAGCATGTTTTTTGAACTCTAAAGTTTATGGAGGCCATTTAGAGTCTCATTGTTGCTGATATATATTAGACTTGGTGCCAATTTTTTTTTATATATTCAGCCTTACATGGTATATGTATGTGCCATGATAAGAGCTTTTCATATTTTGTTTCAATGGTTTGGAGTCATATATATTTTTTGGTAAATCGAGTCATTGAAATAATATTATTCCAAGTCTGATTTTTCAAACATTTACCAACACATACACAAACTTTCCAAACTTCATATATGACATTATTCAAGCCAATTGACATGATAGAGTATATAGTAGTTCCAATGTGAGGGCTCCTCAACTGAATTTTCAAATAGCATTTAAACATTTTGATCATTAGTATTTATGAACAAATGAATTACCATTTTCTTATTAATAAATAGGAAGAAACCAATGCACCATAATTAGGAAACTTCTCAAGAGAATGACACACTCAAAACAAATATTTATGTGCTCCTAGTTGCCATTTTTCCCCCTACACTATCTAGGTAAACCATTCTAACCTCCTAACTGAACTAGAAAGAAAAATGGTATTTGTACCTCCACTGTACTGGTATCTAACTGATTTCAATTTGATTTCATTGCAGTTTGTGGAACAACCTTTGAGGAAGCAAGCTTCTCTTCCTCCCCAATCTTTTTTGCATGACAATAAGGCTTAAATGACCATGCATCCTAATCAAAATTGACATCTTAGCTGAAAACCATCTTCCATTTAGACAAAATGTACACTTTGTAATCCTTATATGTCTCATTGTATCCCACCAAAGTACCATTCAAACTAGAGGGTTCCAACTTGGTTATTTTCTCCCTAGCTATATGCATGTATACAAGACAACCAAAAACACCAAAATGTGATACATGTGGTTTCTCACCAATGAAATATGTTTCTGGTGTCTTATCCTTCAAAATATAGTGAGGTCACATATTCAAAATGTAGATTTTTGTACAACATGCTTATGCCCAAAGACAAATGGGCAGATCTATGTCATGTATAATTTCCTTGGAAGTCTCTATGATGGGCCTATTCTTCCTCTCTACATCCACATTTTGATGTGTTTGGTAAGGCACTGTCAACTAGCTCTTGATCTCTATTTCCCTGCAAAATGTGTCAAACTCTTTGGAGGTATATACTCCTCCATTATCTAATCTCAACACTTTAATATTATTACCTGTTTGATTTTTCTACAAAAGATTTAAACTCTCAAAACTTCCCAACGACCTCATCCTTGTTGTTCGTGACATAAAAACAGAGCTTCTACGATAAATAAATGAATCATCAATTAATATTACCAAATAATGAGATTGAAGCAATGGTTTCACATACATCTGAAATTTGTCCTCCTTTTCAATTTGACTCAGACATTCTAATTTGCAAAAGTCTAGAGACATGGAAATTGTATTTTATAAATATAATGTTGCAACCTTTGACAGGATGCCAAGTCCCATGCTCCTTCAAAATAAACTGCAACCGACATATACAAGCAACAAAATTGGAGGGGCCTTCCAGTTATTCTTCATATTTGAGACTAAAGGTGGTTACATTGTCACTCCTACAACACAAAGCTTTAAAAAATAAAGGAACAACCTTCAGTAAACTATCATAGGTCCAGAATGGATCTTGGACATCTCATGCTTAAAAAATTCTAACAAAACTTCCATATCCTAGGTATTATCCCAACTATCCATATACATGGAATCCTAGAAGATTTCATAACACGCTCTCATACCATGTTAAATTTGCAAACCATGGTAAGCAGAGCTACAACACATTGATCTATAAACACATATGATTCATGAACAACAAATACAACTCTCAAACTCTCAAACTTAAACACTCATAGTCTCAAAGTTGCAACTATAATCACATTAAATATGAAAAAAACAAAATACACAATGAAAGTCCCAAAACTAGAATACCTCACTCTACTCTCATGCCCTTCTTTTATAATTGTAGAAAAGTGTCATGAGTTACAGTCAATTTTGGACTAAATCTGTCCTAGTTCCCAACCTAAATGGAAAATCATGCTAGAGAAATAAATGCACCCCAAATGCATGCACCCTCTTACTCTAGACTCATATGTTGGGCTACCATGCCAAGAAAATTGTGTTAAAAACACTTTCCAAATATATCTAATATGTTTTTAACTTCTTATAAAATATTTTTTTTGCTAGTTTAAGAAAAGAAACCTATTCTAGTTCTAGAAAAACCATAAACAAAATAAAACTTGCTGAGAGTAGATCAAATATTGAAATATTTTCAACATTCTACATTAAGCAAATATGCCTCACTTGGAGGTTTTTCTAGTGCACCCTCCACCATCTTGGATCTAAAGTTACAAAAGATGTGTTTCTAAAGGTACATTCTGAAGACACTTTAAGAGAAACCAAGTAGATATTCTAACAATTTGGAGGAGATTTATCACTTTTCTTTTCTTCTTCCTACCTCTATTCACTATAGCTTACATGTCATACCCTTCAAAATCCCAATTTCAAGAATTAAGTGAAATGAATCCCAAGAAAAATGATCATGGACTTGAATTTTAGGGTATGTTTATGCAGTTCACAGTCCTTGGAGAATGGTAATTGTTACATATAAGGAATATTTGTGCCATGTAGATCCTCCCAAAGGAGTCACCTCCTATTGGAAGGAAAAAATGTTTCTACCAACAACAAGCTGATGTGCACCAATATTGCAGCAAGAATGTTGCAACTCTTGGGCTACCAACTTTACTTTATCAACCAGGGGTTCATACAAACTTGGAGGTGACAGTGCTATATACACAAGTAAAAGTGATGGTTCTGCCTTTTGTCACTATTCAGTCGGCGAGACACCACTAGGGTTTTCAAGCCAGACTTCTATGGATTCAGAAGAAGCTTGGTTACTTGATGAAAGAAATAGAAATCTACTCTAAGAGAGAGTTGATCTACTATAATAATGAAAAATATTGAAATTCAATGCTAAGGCACACCATTTCCTAATTAATTGCTAAGAGCTATGCTTTGTAATAATGCTAAATTAACGTGAACAAAATGCTACTGTCCTAAGCATGGAAGTCAAAAACATTAAACATAATTGTTATGCATGTAAAGGACTGTAATAAATCTATTTTGTCTTTTTATGCTTTTCATGAAAAATCAAGTGTTCAAGCTAATCTCTTTTGGTGATGTGGTAGGTGGCGTAGGGATGATGGTGGATGGCTGGAAGGTTTAGGAGATGGTTGGAAGGTTTTGGAGACCCTTGGGTGACCTTGGGTGGCTTCCTAGAGGTTTTCCCTCAATTCAACCTCAAAACAGGGCACTATAGGAAAACCTACAGGATGTACTAGAAACCTACAAGATTCCCTGTATTTCTATAGGACACAACCTACAGCTAAACGATGGGTGTTGGAGGTGATGGAAGGCTTAGGGAAGGTGGTTTATGGGTGGAATGGAGTGATAAAATGCCCAGGATCACTCAAAACCCGAAACCGAGTTTAGGAGATGGTTGAATTTGTTCAACATGCTTGGGGGATTTTCTATGTAAAATGATGAAATTGGTGAAGGTCTTGATGAAAACAAGGAATTCCTATGGGTGGATGAAGTTGGAAGGTGTTTTCTTGCTATGAGATATCTTTTTACTTTTGAAGCACCAACTTTGCATCAAACATGTGTAATTTCCAAAAATTCATGTAAACAAGAAGAATTTTCGTCAGCTACAAAAGAAAAATTTTAATGAACTAATTGTCCCTCTTATGCATGAGTTAATTGCTTAATACAATGAAATCATGGATGAGATATACTACAACATTAAATATAGAAGAGATGGAAATGAAATCCTAGACTTGCAGAACTGATCAAATGCTGGTTCAAGTACAATAAACTCTAAATCTTATGAAAGAAATGGAAATCTATCTTTTTGGGGCTGCATAAGGGTCTTTTCCTCAAATCATGATCCCAGAAGGAAGAAGTGAGGCTAGGACACCTAATGAAAGCTTTATGGTGCTTCTGTTATCCCTTCTAACTTTCTATTGAAGTAAGCCACAAATGGAAGCAAACTAATAAACAATTAATCAAATCTACACTACTTGCAATGAAATACCTCTAAAGAGAGTTTAACCATGAATATATGAAACTAAGCTAAGCATACAGATACAAGAAGAGGAGCCTTTTCTGCTAGGGTTGGGCCCTAACCCAAGAGCTTCAGCCCTCTGAGTTAACTCAGTGCTGGATCAAAGAAAAGCTCATTCTTATTACCAAAACAAAAAATTACATCAAAGTCTTCCACAAGTCTGGAGCTTGAAAATAACTATAGCTTTTACAACAAAAATTCGAATCCTAATGAGGCTCTAGGCCTCTCGACTTATACAAATGAAGTCCCCAAAAACTTCCTTAAATTTAGGGAGGCTCGGCTCCCAAACTCGAGATGAACTAACTCTTTTTCTATCACTTGCTTGGCTGCCTTCTAATCTTCATGACTTTGCTGCTTGCACTCCTAGCTGGTGGGATTAATGGAGGAATATTCGAATGGGGGAGGAGTAAATGAGGAGAATTTACCTCCTACAATCTCTCTCCCTTGTCCCATTAGAGTTTCAAACCTTAGTCTTGCCAGAATTCCTTGATTTTCTCTTCCAAACTTGCATTCAATGCATATTGGTTCATTAGGCATAATATCTCACTTTAACTCATCTCATTAAACAAAATATAATCAAAACATGTAATAAGTTGTGAGAAGAGTTGGTTTGACTAAGCTAGGGGGTGAATTAAGTCCCATATAATTACCCAATGATGAGGCTCATCTTCACCCTCCTACTGAAAGTGTTGCTCATCTTCTGAGAAACTCAATCAATATCCATGTTTTTCATAGCTCTAGTGGCCTTGCTGACATCCCATGCCTCTGTTGTGGTTTCCTCTTCTTATGCATAGAAACCTGCCTTCTTTTCTACCTCCTCCCACTACCTCCTTTCTTCTTCTTCCTTCCTTCCTTCGAGCGTCCCTAAGAGCAGTGGTGGACTGAATCTCAAGCCAATCCAATTGACTTTGAGCCTTTGGATAGATTGTTTGTACATGGTTGTCCTGTTCAATGCTTCTCTCATTCTTTGATGAGAGTGGTACTCTCTTATCTTTAAACTGTATGGAAATGTGTCCCATCTCCTTCGGCAAGCTTGCATGTTGTCATCCCCTAACAACCTGAACATGTCCTCAAAATGTGTACTTGATTGCTCTTGGGAAGCAAGATACCTCGGTGTAAGCTAAGAATCATTTGTAATTAAATTATGTGTACTGATGAGGGTCATTGGATTGGACTGCTCAGCTCTGATCATAAGAGGCTCTGTTTTTTCTCTTGCCAATATCTTCTTCATTTTTGCAACCCTTGCTTCCTCATGGTTCATCCATGATGCCAAAGCCATCAACTGTAAATCTCCTAGCTTGGCATTATGGTCCCATACATTCATGTTTGTTAAGGCCATGTTATGCAAATAAAACTTAAAGATCTTGGCCCTATCTTCCAATGTACTTTGATCACAAAGATCAATGAACTGTCTATAATCCTGAAATGGCATAGTTCCTCTCTATGCTAGGGTCTTGATTTGGAACTGCAACCACTATTCCTTAAGGTATAGTGCATAGGATTTAGTTGGCATCCTCCACTAGATTTCCTCCAAAGAGAGACTGGCCATGGATGCCAATTGATTCTCTCTTTCTTGCAGTTGTCCTTTCAACAATGCATTTTATGTCTCTAACTAATTTTTCATTATGGCCTCTCTGTCTCTCAATCTACTTAGTTCTCTACCCATCTCCTTAAGCTTCTCCTCCATGTGACCAATGTCCTCCACCGCCTTGGAGTTGGCAATCTGCATCAATCTATGAGTTATGGCTCTCTCCTTCTCAAGCTCAAAGAATAATGGAATAGAAATTTTTTGTGGAATTACCTTGCCCCTTTCAATAAATATGTAGTAGGAGTCAAGGTTAGGTTGGGGGCTAGGTTACCTTAGCTCTGGGTCCTCTTCTCTAGTTTCTTGTTGTAGTCTTCACTCCTTATCCAATTTTTGAGTCTCTTGTAGGTTTAGAAGAGTCTTCTATAGGACTGCTTCTACTTCCTGTAGGTCCTGTTGTGTATCTTGTAGGATTTATTTTCCTTTGGATGAGGTGGATCTAGTTACAGGCCTTCTCACATAGGTGATAGGAGACTTAGGGGAGGTTTGTGCTGAGGATCTTGTTTCTTGTGTTTTCATAGGAGGAGGCATTTTCTCCTACTATTTAGGTGAGTCCTCAATTTCAATGGGAATTTTGGTTGGAGTTTGGGGTTTTCCCTGCTTTATCCTTGTGCTTTTCCTTGTTCTGAAATATAAGGGGGCCTACCTCTATCTTTTCCATTTTTGTTTGATAGGGGTGCTAAGAGAATAGAGGGCAGCTGCTACTTCTCTCTCAGTGGGTTCTGGAGAAACCCTAGGTGACTCCTCCTTGTCTTCTACCCCCTCTTTCCCATTGCCCTTTTCTCATATGTCTCTCCCTTCTCCTTCTCCTTGTAGATCCTCATCGTGTTTATCAGTTTCCTCTTTCTCATCTTCTTCTGTTTCTTCTTCATCATCTTTCTCTTCCTCCTCTTCTTCTTCCTCATCTCTCTCTTCATCTATCTCATCATCTATCTCATCTTCATCCTTCTCACTGATAGTAGTACCAACATCATATGTGAGGGCTTTGATATCCTCCTCTGTCTGAATGTCTTTGAAAATTGACCATTGGATAGGAATTATGTGGTTGTGGAGGGAATCTTCTATAATGATTCTAATTAATCCATGGTGAGCTAACTACTAGGGGTTTCCCTCCCGCACCTTTATGCTTGTGTCTATCAGTGATTGTAGAAGGAAGTATGGTATGCTGAGCCTATGGTGAGAAGGTGTTTCTGCTCCAAACCTCAATTCCTCAAGAAGCCTAAAGTGATATCCATAAACCACACTATAGCTACCCTCACATGATATGTATTTGATAAGGTGGTAGCTCACCTCGTTCCAGGGATATGGTAGGCTTGTTCTCGTTACTCCATTCTTGTCCTCAACGGGCTCCACACCCTCTAAAAAGAATTTCTTCTTGGTAGTCTGGCTATCTCCCTTGTCTTCCTTTCTCCAAGTCACTCCTAGCGGAAGTGTGGTAATTTTTGTTATGAGTTCAGGGGTGAGCTCTATGGAGATTCCTCTCACCATAACAATGGCAAGGACTCTTCTCAGTGGAATGAGGGAGAGAGAAAAATCTCGGGCCACTTCATCATCATACCCTCTTAATTTTTCAAAATACCCCATCCAATTATGTCTTGTGAAGATTTCTAACACCTGAGGCTGTTGGTGGATTCTCACAGTGTTAATGGGCTCCCTTTTATTAAACCCCCTTGTCATTTTGGTTAGTGAATTTTGAGGAGCTGAGATGGTTGATACAATTTTTAAATGCAGAAGTAAATAACTACAAGAACTGAGGAGACAATTCCCTTACACAGCTGCCAAATTCACTCAATACTAGGGGATTTTCTATTCAATTCAGTATGAAAAAGGGAAGTAATTATAGAGCCTACCTCCTCATAGTGTTTGTTGTATCCAACCCCCATGTTTTCCCCTTTGAATATCCTCTCAGCCAATCTTGTAGACTGTCTATCTTTATCCTGTAGGATTCCTGTGCGATCTTGTAGGATTTCCTATGTAATCCTGTAGGATGTCTTGTGCAAGAGAAAGATGGAATTTCCCTCTTCTGTAGGTTGCCTGGGTATGAGAGTAACTTTGCTAGAGTGAGCCTCGAGGAAATTAATTCTTGAGTGCATGGGGATTGATGATTACTTCCTCTTATGGCCGAGTTGGGTGAGGTGGTGTGTTGGCAGCCGAGGTACATTTTCCATTTTTTGACCATTGGTCCCCACTACCACCTCATCATTCCCCTCTACTCGTAATCAACTCCCACTTCACGCATCCATAGCCTTAACTGATTTTTTCCTTCCCCTTTCTTTTCTTGACTTGACTGTTGCCACGTGTGGGAGGACCAATTGTTTTGGGTTTGTTGACTGAACGAAGGTGGCCAAGTTAGCTGGCCACCTTTCACTTATAAAACAACTTACTTGTAACCTTTACATCTTTTGACTAAATTATGCAAATGAGAGTGAATCTAGATACTTACCTGTGGTGCTAATACCTTGTTGCAATTGTTGAAGACCTGAGGTGCTTGTTCTATGTTGGTTGCACGCTATTTCTCCTTTCTTTCTTTTATTTTATTACTATTAATTTTTTTTTTTATGGTTCCCTTGATCTTTAGGTACCCGGTGTTGAAGATGATGGTACTATTGTTTCTCTCGAGATTTTTTTCCCTTGGATATTCATGATGGAAGCTTGCTACACTCATGATTTGTATTCTGTGGGATAGGTTGCTACAGGATTTCCTACATGATGTCTTGTAGTTGCTTCTCCCTCAGAATTTTTAATCATTTCTTCTACTGGGATTTTGAGGATGATGACATGGATTGAGAGGAAGACTAGGAGTGTAGACAATGAGAAATACTCAGGTGCTACTCCCTTTTGCTCTTTGTTTCATTTTTTCTCTGTGTTTTTTCTTCAAGATGTGAAATATATATATAAACTGATTTTTTTAATGGTGAATGCAGGGGTGATGAAAGTGGAGACAGGTATGGTAATGAAGTTGTGTTGTAGGGATGTTATTATTTTGAGATGGTAGGTCAATTTCTCGTCCTAGGGTCAATTTCTGTAGGATTCCCGAGCCACTGTAATTCCTACAGGATCATCCCATAGGTTTTTAGGGGATTTTGTAGGTTTACAGGGGATATTATAGAAAACAAAGTCCCCTTGTAAACTGAAGCAAATGATAGAAAAAAGTGAAATAAATGGTGGAGTGATGAATGATAATGGGTGGAAAAATAAACATGGGAGTGGAACAAGTTCCTTTTTTATTCTCTATGTTCTCTGATCGTCCTCCTTGCTGACTTGCAAATAGAAACTTTCATGAATTTTTTTCTCTTTTAAAAAAAAAAAAAACAACTAGTCTACCTCTAAGAGGTTTTCATCCTAGTTGTTTTCCCCGGGCACCCCAAGAGAGGTTTTCACCTGGTGTCATGCGGAAAGAGTCAATTTTGCGGACAAAACCGACCTCCCTAGAAGCTAAGGCTTTCTAGTGACAAACAAGACAATCAATCACTATCTTTCTCTAAATATGCGTTTAAAATACAAGAAACCAGGTGTTTAAAGCATACCTTTAGTCCAATGCTGTTTGTAGCATCCAAGCCTCTCCGATCCAGATGAGCTCCTCCTTCTCTTTGAAACCTACATTCACTAACATGCAAACGATTACATAGCACCTGAATAACTCATATAGTAAAACATATTCATCATAAAGACCAAGGAGTATATGAAACAAATTATATATAACAACTTGTTGAGAAAAATGAACTTAATTGTATTAATTGGAAACAAAAGAAACCATTACAACCAGTGCCTTGGTGTTGTGCAGGTCCCTCCCAGGGTCCAGCAAGAGTTCTCCTTTACTTTGATCAGTTCACCCACTTCCAAATGAAGCTAAGAAAGGATTGGAATCTCTCCTCTCAAGCTCTAAAAGGGAGTCCTAATTTCAGCAGCATCTACCCTTAGGAATGTTCAGCTTTCAACCTCCCCTCCCTCTGGCCCAATGCCTGTATTTATAATGCTTTGGAGGAAGTTAATCAGGTCCACCATCAATGGGATAAACCCCTCTTTCAATGGGATAGCTCCCCTCCTGATGGGATAAGTTCCTCTTTCATAGGGATACATGAACCATCTGGAGGCGCTCAATACACGTCAAACCATCTTCTAGAATGCTCTAGAATCGACCACAAGTAACTTTTTTGAAGTAAAACTCGCGCCTTTTGACCTTTACAGGAGTATGCACCCACCCCTTTACAGACAGAGCGTACAAGTACGCAGGTAAGGTTAAGAGAAACTGCGTAACCAGAGTTATATTGATTTTTAAGGACTTTCTCTCTTTCTTGGAGTTTGGCATGAGGAGTAGAGGTATAAGACTTGCTAAGGAGGACAATATGACAGTTGATGGAGCCATACTGACTGCAAATAGTCATGGTGACAAATTTTAGTGTAACAGATTTCCCCCTAAAGTGCGAAGCCTGTAGTAGATTAGGGTTTCATATCATCTAGAAAGGGTGAAGTACTTTATCATTTCAAGGATTATCTTGTGGAGAGCCCAGTCGGAACCTGCAAATATTCAACACAAAATACATATATAAGATGATATCATCACTGAGGTAGGCATTCCCATACTCAGATTGAAAACTTTAACAAACAAACTAACTACTGTTCTGATACAGGAATGATTTTGCAGTACATCATAATCATAGACTCATGTAGAGATAGTATGGACGCAACCATCTGTTTATAATTAGTCTACTATATAATGAATACAAAACTCCTCACAGCCTGGATGGCGGAAACTAGATCCAGGGTCTTCATTTCTACTTCCTGAAATAGTAATACAAAACTCCTCGTAGCCTGGATGGCAGAAACTAGATCCAGGGTCTTCATTTCTACTTCCCGAAATAGTACGATTCTATCCATGTGAATAAATGAGTTGATGTCGAACATGGTAGAAACCACTTGATTACTAGTCAATGATGTAAACTGTTAACAAGTGTGAGAGAGACCACCAGTGATGTCAATGGTTCTCAAAGTACCCAGTACAATCCATGAGATGTGAATGAATGTGTTATGTCGAACATGTCACGGAATCCTTCGATCAAAAGTCAATGATGTAAATTGTCGTCAAAGGCGAGAAACCTGCCATTGATGCATGCAGACTTCAAGGTACTGACGATTTCTAGATCATCTTTCTAGATAATGTGCTGATGTTGATAGAAAGCGATCCGTCGTAAGCAAGCCCACAACACGAAATCATAAATCAAGTTGAAGAAATGTAGCCGTAAGGACTGACTCAGGGATGGTCAAGATGGATGACAGGTATTTTGCAGATGAATGGTTTATTTGAAGTGACCTCTTGAACACATAATGACATAACAGATGGCTTGGTGACAATTGACCCAAAGTTAATACCCGGAACCGGCTGAAGATTTTCAATGTGGTTTGATCAACTGTTAGGCAAAGGATTTCCTAACCCAGGTGAATGAAAGATGTCGTGTTCAAGAGTGGTGATAAGGTTTCTCTAAGACAAAGGATAACAAATAGGCTCACTTTTCTCTCTTTTTCCCCACCATTTCTGGCAAGTATCTCTTTATTTTTTACAAGCTTGAGGAGGATAACATTTGCTTGATTATAAGCTCATCCTTCGGATGAGTCCAACTTAGTTTAGATTTGAACCCTAAGAAGGAGTGGTCCGTCCCTGTTTGTAATCGAACAGGTCCTTTACTGTGAAATTTTAACGAGTTCAGTATAGGAGAAACTCAGCGTTTTTCAATTTTAGAGAGTCTGAAAAAACTTAAGAAGACTCCAGGGTTGAACTTTTTCATAAGTTTGTGTCCCCCAAGCCCGAAAAAATATAAAATAATACTTGAGAGAACTGCTTGATCTTTACGACCAAGGAGTACTTTCATGATTAGTTTCTTTGACCTGAAAAGTAAAAGGCGATCAAGGACACGTCGTTTTATTTCCAATATCGAATTTGAAACGACAAAAATCCGGCAATCTTTTCATGTTTTTACGGTCAGAAAAGGGCTATAAGAGGACCGTCTTTTAATTCCGTTTTAACGAGTGTAAAAGAAACGCTCGGCAATCTTTTCATGTTTTAGGAGTCAGAAAAGGGCTTAAAGATGACTCTGATGTTTTTGTTTGTAAAAAATGACAATTTTCCCTGAAAATCCTTTATCGTGCACAAAAACCAACACATTACTCATACCTGTTTAAAGATAGATAAAAATACTTTGAAAAATACCTTTTCATGGTGAAAAATAAACAAATTTACCATTTATTTACCCAAAAAACCTATAAAAAGGGCTTTTACCAATTCATTTTTACCATTTTACTGTTGAGGAGAGAAAAAGGGCTTTTGGCAAGAAACTTCCCGTGGACATTGCGGAGAATCCGACCGTCGAAACCGAATGCCGTCTCTTTCAGGTATTCTACAACATCCTCCTCTTCATTTTCATCCATTTGGAATTCGTTTTTAGGCCCTAGTTTCATTTTTTGGAGGCTTTGGGGTTTCAAGATCCGCCTTTCGCGGTACGCAGGTTTTCCACTGGTGACCCGCGTACCCCGACATTTTCTCAGTTGGGAAAATGCCGGGCGTACGCACCTTGCCTTAAGGGAACCCGCGTACCCACACTCTGTTCCTAAAGGCGGGTTGCGTACCCCGCAAAACGAGTTTTCAAACCCCAATTTCTTCAAAATGGACCAAATTTTTTTGATTTCATTGAATCTAACAGATGTTTTTTGGTGTGTAGATTGCCCACCATGCTTGATTGGCGTGAGAGAGAGCACGAAGATGTTGATTTGGCCGCCATTAATCATCAACCGTCAATTGATGCTTTGAAGGCATACGGCCTTTATAAATACTTGGCCATACCTGGCATGAGGGCCCAGGTGAGATTTCTAGAGTGGCTGGTAGAAAGGTGGAATGTTCAGGATCAGTGCTTTTATATCGGAGGGCACCAGCTCGAGATAGAGCCCTTAGATATTTACTTTCTGACTGGTTTGCCCAAGAGAGGCGAACACTTGACTCTGTTCGGGACTAGGCCGAGTGGCCAGTCCATCGCTAGTCTCCGACTAGAGTGGTGTAACACTCAGAACCAGGAGAAGGGGATAGAGATCAAAACTATATCCCAACTTGAACTTATGGTGATTGCCTTTACAGTTACCAGACTTTGCGGGGCTGCCGCTTTGCACATTTCCACTGGGTCCCAGATGCGGATGGCGATTGATTGCTATCGAGGTACCATTTTTAACTGGTGTGATGCTGTGTTGGCCAATGTAAAAGGCCAACTGACTCGAGCCAAAAATGGACAGCTGAAGACTTTTGGTTATGGGCCTTTAGTTGTCAGTTTTTGGCTTAGAGAGGGTTCCGATGATGATCCCTCAGCAGCTCACTGTTGGTGTTGGGCTTCCTCGAGAGCCCAAATTGATGCGATGGGTTGTGGTTATGGCCCATCATCCTGATGAGGGAACGGAGGTTGTTCGATTTACTCCGGAGTTCTTTCACTGGTTAGAGGATCAGGTCTTTTCGATATAGGATTTTCCTTATGCCAGAGTTGATTTTCGTGGAGATCCGGACATGGTTCTTCCACCGGGAGAACAATGGGATGACACAGGTAATTCATTTTCCACAAGTTTTTAAATTATCTATTTTTTGTTTGTTTTTATATCGTCTCAAAACTGACAGGTAACAATTTTCAAAATGCAGATGTAGGCCCACGTCATCCAGCCAATCTCCGGCCTTTCGAGAGGAGACTACTAGTTGCAGCGGTGCCGGCCCCACAGGATGAGGCCACAGAGACTTTAGCTGAGTTGAAACAAGACCTAGAGCGTCTTACAGCAGATATACCAGAGACTACTATAGATGATATTCCTATCAGGCTTCAGCGCTATGTAGTCGCAGTCCCAGGACCTTTTAGAAGGTTCTTGTGTAGAGTAGCCCATGCAATGGTGTCGTATAGAGAGCATCACCAGTGATTGGATGGTCGTTTTGTAGACACATGCGACATTTTGGTTTTTTGTACTTATCATTTTTGCCGATCATAAGGTGTTTTTCAACCTATGATCGAAGACGATGTATTTTTTGACACACTCGTATCTATATATATCATTATTACCGGCTTATCTTGTTAAACATGTGTGATGAAATGTTTTTAAATTTACATGTATGATTATTGCAAACGTCTATTTAACATTCAAGAAGCAATTGCATCTGCTAATGTATTTAAAGACCTTGGAATATGCTGATATTCAATGTAATCAAATTCACGTTCCAAGAGACGCACTCTCAAAAATAACCTTAATAACACTGGATTTCTAATGGCATACACTCTATTAAGTTGTAATACAACGAGTTCAGAATCTAACCTCACTCTCAAACTCCGAATCCCAAATGAAATAGAATCAGACAATAACTCAATCACTGCACTGTACTCGGTAATGTTGTTTGTTGTTTGACTGAAGCTCACCCCATGCATAGAAGCTAACTCGTCAAAGGGCGAATAGATGACCCAAGCTACGGAAGAGATATTCCGTGTACTACGACAAGCACCATCAGCAAAACCAATGTATATTTGGAGAGGCATCGACATCTGCATTATCAAGAGTAAAACCAAGATAAGCCAGAATAACGACGAAAACACACTTTCTAAGCTAAGCACACTGTCTAAACTAACAAACACACCAGCCAGAAAGAAAACCTAACCTAACTAAAATCTCCATACCCAACTTTTAAGCATAATACCTCTTTAGGTAAAGTCCATTTTTGGGTTTACCCAAAGAGTCCCTGTCAAAGTCTACCAGCTCATAGGCCCCTTTTGCTAGCTTTCGCTTGACAATATAGGGCCCATGCCACATAGGAACGAATTTTCCAGCACCTAATTTATCATTAGCTTGATCATATAATAACACTAGGTCTCCTTCCGAAAAATTTCGAGGGTCACATTTCGATCATACTGAGCTTTCATCCGTTTTGCGTGAGTCTCGATTGCCAATGCGGCATCGCGTCGATTCTCATCTAATTGAGCTAAGTATAATAAACACTTCTCCTCTTCGGAAGTAGCTGGAAGTAACTCGATGGCCATTTGCAGTGATGGGATTTCGCATTCAATGGGTAGCACAGCTTCCAAACCATAAACTAGTTGGAAAGGAGTGAACCTTGTTGATGTTTTCACTGAGGTTCGGTACGCCCAAAGTGCTGAAAATAACATGTTGTGCTGATTCGACCGATGAATACCAATGATTCGTCAGATCATGATAACTAAAACTTTGGTGATGGACTCAACCAGACCATTTGCTTGTCGGATCATGATAACTAAAACTTTGTTGATGGACTCAACCAGACCATTTGCTTGTGGATAATAAGGAGTTGAACTATCGTGACGCAAACCAAGCTGGCCTGTAAGTTTTGTCATTATAACGTTTCGAAAATGGCACCCATGGTCAGTGATTATTGCTTGTGGGACACCAAACCTAGCAATTATGTCATTGAATACGAAAATTGCAGTTGTCTTGCCGTCTGCCTCGAATGTAGGCATCGCCTCGGCCCACTTAGTAAAATAATCAACCGCAAGGATGATATACGCATGCCCCCCGGCCGAGTGAGGGTTACATGTAATAAAATCGATACCCCATTTGGCAAAAGGACCAACGGTAATTATAGGGTGGAGAGGAGTAGGTGGAGCGCGCATCTTTCGATCAAACACTTGACAGTTATAGCATTTTCGGACCGCAGTAATACACTCTTTAAACAAGGACGGCCAGAAGTAGCCAGCGCGCAACACCTTTTGGGCTGTGGCATACCTAGACATATGACCGCCACATGCTCCAAAGTGACAGTCATTTAGAACCCTTTCTGCTTCTTCGTGATTTAAGCAACGTCGAAAAATAGTGTCCGCCCCACGTCGATAAAGAGTATCTCCAATAATTTTATATTGTTGGGACTGGAATCGAATTTTCCGATGTTGCAACTTTGAAACTTCGGGCCGAAAGGATTGGGTTTAGAGATAGAAGATGATATCTCCATACCACGGATCTAAAGTTCTAATTAGAAACAAAGATTCGTCGGCAATGGGCTCCTCTGCCACAGTTTCCGTGTCAGCACACGGGAAGTCACACATTAACTCGCCAAAAACTAAAGATTTCTTAAACTTAGATTTCTCAAACTCCAAGTCGAACTCCTGTAGGATAACAATCCATTTGGAGTACTTGCCCCTTAGCAATTGTTTAGTCAAAATGTAGATCATAGGGTTGCAATCCGAAATGACTGTAGTTTTACGGAGTAAAATGTAGTGACGAAAACGTTGGACAGCTTGAACGGCTGCCAATGCCAATTTCTCCACATGTGAGTATTTTAGCTCAGTGGGATTTAACATCCGACTAAGGTAATATATCACATGTTCCATTCCGAATTCATCTTCCTGTACTAAGACCATCTCGATGGTGGAATGGGCGGCGGTGAGGTACAAAATGTAATACTGGTTGTAGTTGGGAGGATGCAGCAATGGTGCATGGGTCAACGCGTGCTTGAGTGCATCAAAAGATTTCAGAGTTGTCTCATCCCAAGTGAATTGAGCGTTCTGTTTCAACAACCGTGTAAAACCCTTTGTAACCTCAGCGTAGTTAGGAATGAATCGTCGTAAAAAGTTTGCTTTCCCCTGCAAACTTTGGAGTTGGCGAAGACTCGAAGGAGGAGGCAATTTGATGATAGCTTCGACCTTCGAGGGATCGACGCGAATGCCGGCTCTTGATACTACAAATCCCAGCAATCGTCCCTCTTCTATACAGAAGACACATTTGTGTGGGTTCAACCGAATTCGATAATGCCTACACCTCATGAAAATTGCTCGTAAATGGACAAGGTGGTCAGCTCGATGTAATGAATGAGTGTGCAAATCATCGAGGTACGGTTGCACAATGTGTTTGATGTCATGAAACGCATAAGACATTGCCCTTTGAAAAGTTGCTCCGGCATTCTTTAGCCCAAAAGGTAACTTGCAATAAGTAAATGTCCCCCATGGACAAATGAAAGCCATTTTTGGTTGATCGGCAGGTAGAATATTGATTTGATTGTAACCGGAAAAACTGTCCATAAAGGAAAATATTTCACTGTCGGCACAATCGTCAATTATTTGATCGATATAGGGTGTTGGGTAGTTGTCCTTTAGACAAGCTCAATTAATGTCCCTATAGTCGATGCATATTCTTATTGTTCCCTGTTTTTTGTTAACCAGAACAATATTCGATACCCAATCCGTTAACGGGATCGGATAAATGAACCCTGCTTTCAACAGCTTCTCAACTTCTGCTTTAATTGCAGCCGCTTTTCGTGGGTGAATCTGACGCAAACATTTCCGGACGGGTTTAGCGTCCGGGTAAGTCTTGATCTCATGGACAACAATCGCGGGATCAATTCCTGGCATTTCCTCGTAGGACCAGGCAAACACGTCGCGGAATTCTTGAAATAGGGCCTTGTATATCTGAATTTCGTCATATGTACACGAGGCACCTATATGAATGTTCTCAACAATTCTGGGCTTAACTGAAATGTCAATGGGAATAGTTCGAGAAATATTTCCCAAATTCGACTCTGAATCAGGATGTTTCATGGGATTCTGAGCTTCCTTGACATAGTCAGCTGTAAAGATTGATGAGAAATCATTTTCAAAATGATCATCCTCAGGTAAAAACGAAGATCTGTGATGGAGATCTTCCAATGGTAAATCGTCTACACACAGGACTTCACGAAGTTGCTCATCAGATGACACAACGTCGGGAAACGCTATTAACTCCGAGGTTGATGTGAAAAGTGATTCCTCACGGACCACATTCATTTGGTCAATTCTGGTTGAATGCGGGTCGGTAAAAGACTGCACGGCCTCATAGGCAATTTCATATGGACTCAAAGGCATAGCATCACCAAATGAGTCTATCTCAGATTCAGAAGGAACGATCCAAGGATCGTCATAAACAATGGTCTCTGATGTAATCATATGAATGGATGCAAATGAAGACAATGCGTTGATTGGAGGAAAAGGAAAAGTTCCCAGTAAACCGACATCTTTAACTAATCCTACTCCAACATCCTTATAAGGGATAGTCGTTTTACCGACATGCTGAATACTCTCTGAAGAGGCTGGGTCAGATGAAAAGTAAGCCAGCTGGTCTATTGTTACAATCTTGCCATTATGTGGAAATTTTATTACTCGTACTCCATCTCAAACGACTGCTGCAACTACCGCAACATCTGTTTCATCTACCACACTTACTTTTGGAGTATCGACAGCTCCGGTTTCTACTGTCCCTGTAACTACTCCTTAGACATCTTTACCATCGTCTGGATCCACGATTCAAACTACGGTTCAGATGCCTGTAGGACAACCTGGTTTAAGTACGGTTGTCACAAGTCAACCACAATTCACTTATCAACCGTACCAGGGTCAGTACCAATTCGGTCCTGCTGTCCAGCAACCAGTTTACCAGTATCAACCGTATCCTGGGTACACTTATCAACAATCACAACAACCCCAGTACGGTCTGGTTAATCTTGGTTTTCCAGGAGGATACAATATCCCGAACGCGATTCCTATTCCTAGTTATCCTGGATATCCTCCTCCTGGGGCTGGTATTGTGACCCAGAGTTTTAGGGATCCTAATCGGCAGCTACCGTTTATCGCAACTTTGGATTTACTAGACTTGTCGCGCCTAACGAACGATCCAATAAATTATTTTCCGTTTTGGCCGCCAATGCCAAATAAGTTGCCCAGTGACATTCCCAAGTTCGAAGGTAAGTCTGGAGAGGACCCGTCGAATCATGTGATGACTTACCACCTCTGGTGTGCCTCTAATTCCATCTCAGATGATTCGATCTGCTTACATCTTTTCCAGCGTACTCTCATTGAGTCGCCATTTTGTCATGCGGAAAGAGTCAATTTTGCGGACAAAACCGACCTCCCTAGAAGCTAAGGCTTTCTAGTGACAAACAAGACAATCAAGCACTATCTTTCTCTAAATATGCGTTTAAAATACAAGCAACCAGGTGTTTAAAGCATACCTTTAGTCCAACGCTGTTTGTATCAGCCAAGCCTCTGCGATCCAGATGAGCTCCTCCTTCTCTTTGAAACCTACATTCACTAACAAGCAAACAATTACATAGCACCTAAATAACTCATATAATAAAACATATTCATCATAAAGACCAAGGAGTATATGAAACAAATTATATATAACAACTTGTTGAGAAAAATGAACTCAATTGTATTAATTGGAAACAAAAGAAACCATTACAACCAGTGCCTTGGTGTTGTGCAGGTCCCTCCCAGGGTCCAGCAAGAGTTCTCCTTTACTTTGATCAATTCACCCACTTCCAAATGAAGCTAAGAAAGGATTGGAATCTCTCCTCTCAAGCTCTAAAAGGGAGTCCTAATTTCAGCAGCATCTACCCTTAGGAATGTTCAGCTTTCAACCTCCCCTCCCTCTGGCCCAATGCCTGTATTTATAATGCTTTGGAGGAAGTTAATCAGGTCCACCATCAATGGGATAAGCCCCTCTTTCAATGGGATAGCTCCCCTCTTGATGGGATAAGTTCCTCTTTCATAGGGATACATGAACCATCTGGAGGCGCTCAATACACGTCAAACCATCTTCTAGAATGCTCTAGAATCGACCACAAGTAACTTTTTTGAAGTAAAACTCGTGCCTTTTGACCTTTACAGGAGTACGCACCCACCCCTTTACAGACAGAGCGTACAAGTATGCAGGTATTGTGAACTTTAGGTGCGTACACGCAGGTAAGGTTAAGAGAAACTGCGTAACCAGAGTTATATTGATTTTTAAGGACTTTCTCTCTTTCTTGGAGTTTGACATGAGGAGCAGAGGTATAAGACTTGCCAAGGAGGATAGTATGACAGTTGATGGAGCCATACTGACTACAAATAGTCATGGTGACAAATTTTAGTGTAACACCTAGAGATATTTTCGTTTTCTCCCTTTTTTTTGTTTTTTTTTTCTTTTTTTTCAACACCATTGGGCCGCACCAATAGGTTTTTAATGCAATAGTGGGACTCAGGCACCTCATGGAGGTTTTCACCTGAGTCTCTTCATTCTTTTCTTCTCATTGACTTGATGAGGAAGGAGATGAGACTTGCTCCATTACCATCATTGTTTTATTGATACCATCAATGAACTCTTGCATTGACAATGGTCTTTTGTAGACTTTCAATCTGTGTCCATTAACAAGTAAAGGAATGGTCTCTACATCTATCATTTTTATCTACACTGAACCATTATCATGACATATTTCTATAACATAAGGCGCTAGCCATCTTGTCCTTAACTTGCCCTTAAATTCTTTATATCTGGAATCATATAACAAAGCCCAATAACCTTCTTGAAATTGCTTATCCTTGACGTTCTTATCATGCCACCTC
Organism: Pinus tabuliformis; assembly: GCA_031772625.1. Taxonomy (NCBI): domain Eukaryota; kingdom Viridiplantae; phylum Streptophyta; class Pinopsida; order Pinales; family Pinaceae; genus Pinus; species Pinus tabuliformis. The sequence continues at coordinate 84,960,620 of CM062805.1, read as the reverse complement.
TTCCTCTAAAGCTGGGTTACCTCTGTGTGTAGGAGGGCCTGCATTCTGAACTCATCTAAACCATTCAACCAGAGCAATCTCTCTTTTTGTGCGCAGCTGAGATCTATATCTAGTTAGGCTTCCATCCTTAATGTGTTATAATCAAACTCAATGGAAAATTGGGCCTTTTTCCCATAGACCAGCTCATAGGGTGTGAATCTAGTGGTGGTATTCCAGGTGGTATTATAAGCGCAAGTGGCCTCAACTAGTCTATCTGCCCAATCTTACCTGCTGATGTTAACCACTTTGGTCAAGATGCCCTCCAACGTTCTGTTGGTCACCTCCACTTTCCCATTAGCTTGTGGGTGATAGGAAGTGGAGATTATATGATTGATCTTGTGCTAGCTGAGCAAGTTTTCAATCATGTTGGAGGTAAACTAGCTGCCTTGATCACTGACAAACTCTCTAGAGTACCCAAATTTGTAAAATACATTCTCCCTTAAGAACTCAGCTACCTTCTCCTCTTTTGTTGCCTTAATTGCCTTTATTTCAGCCCACTTAGTCAGATAGTCAGTGCACATAATGATGTACTATTTTTTCTTGGAAGGAGGGTCAATAGGTCCAATGAAGTCCATGCCCCACTTATCAAATGGCTCGAAAGTCACTTGAGGTTGCAGAGGCATTTCATCCCTGAGAGTAGGCTCCCCCATCCTTTGGCACCGATCACATTGGCTACTATATATTTTCACATCCTAATGAAGAGTGGGCTAATAATAACCTTCTTGTAACACTTCGAATGTTTTCCTCTTTGCTGCAAAGTGACCTCCACAAGGCCCATCATGACAGGTCAGAAGGATGTCAAAGACTTCCTCCTCCCTCACATACCTTCTCAAGAGTTGATCTGGGCCAAGTTTCAAGAGATTTCCCTCAATCCAAGTGAAGGGGGCACTCTTCCTTATAATCTTTTTTTTCTCTTTGGAGGAAAAATTCGGTGGGAACTGTGCAGATACCAAATAGTTTTCTATGTCAGCAAACCATGGAGAGAGAACTGAAATGGTGAACAAGTGGTCATCTGGTAACTGGTCATCAACCATTCCCTCCTCACTTGCAGGCAGATTTAATCTGGGCAAGAAGTATACAACAAAATTTTCCTTGTCAGGCTTATAAATAATAGTTATATCAAATTGCTATAATGAAAGTAACCAACTTATAATACGAGCATTCACATCAGGTTTGTTCATTAAATATTTGATTGCAACATATTCAATATGGAAAAAAATTTGATAGCCTGTAATATAATTCCTAAATTTTTTCAATGAATGCACAACAACCAGGAGCTCCTTTTCAGTGCAGTGGGCCTCGGAGAATCGATGCAATTGTTAACTTTTTCTTCAGGGTGTCCAAGGCCTCTTGACATATTTTTTACCATATAAGCTCAGACTCTTTGACCAAAAACCCAAATAAAGGAGAGGCCAACTTACTGAAGTCCTTTATGAACCTTTGGTAGTATCCAGCTAACCCTAGGAAACTTCTGACATCTCTCTGCTTTTGAGGATGTGGGACCCTTTAGATGATAGCTATTTTGTTTGGGTCCACCTATAGTCCTTGCTGAGATATTGAAAGACCCAGCACAGTTGCTATAGTCATCAAGAATTCACATATTTTGGGACTAAGAGGCAGGTTCATTTCAATGCATTTTTGCATTAATTTACCTAGGTTGGACAAAGCCACCTGGAAATCACATTCATAAGGTCTAAAATCATCCATATAAATTTCTACCACATCATGGACTAACTCGGCAAAGATACTTAGGACTGCTCTCTGGAAAGTGACAGAAGCATTGCATAGGCCAAAAGGAAGGACCCTATAGGCAAAAGTGCCCGAAGGACAAGTGAAGGTGGTTTTACCCTGGTCCTTCGAGTTGATTTGGATTTTATTGTGCTCGCTGAATCCATCTAGGAAAGAGAAAATCTTTTTCCCTGCCAGTCCATCTAGCACTTGGTCGATGAAAGGTAGAGGGAAATGGTCCTTCTTTGTGGCTTTGTTCAATTCCTTGTAATTGACACAAATCCTCCACTTACCATTTTTCTTGGGAACTAACACCAAAGGAGAGACCCACTCACTATCAGAGATAGGATAAATGAATCCTGCATCTAGCAATTTTTGCAGTTCTTCTTTGACTATATCTTTAAGAGTTGGATTCATCCTCCTTTGGGGTTGCCAAAATAGCTTGCAACCTTCTTTGATGTAAATGTGGTGAGTACACACTGAGGGGTGTACTCCCTTCATTTCTTTGTAACTCCAAGCGAAGGCATCCAGATGTTCCTTTAGCATGTTGTACTCCTCTTGGAGAACAGAAAGAGATGGATTGATTTTTAAAGTTCTCTCAAGGTAGAATTCTATGGTTTTGACACAGATATGGTTGGAATCGGCCAAGTACATATCAATTGGATGCTTGTTTTTGGTTTCCTTTACTATTTCTTCTAGGGACAATGTACTCAGAGTTGGACTTTGGAGTAGGTGTTCAATCAAATCATCTTCATCCTATTTTCCTCCTCGCGTAGTCGTTTCTAAGGTATACAGTTGGGTAGAATAAACTTCATATTCTTCCTCCTCTTCCAGCTATAAAGGTAAATCATGTTCTAGAGATGGCTAAGCAGGAGGGTATAGGACTAACTACTTAGACATATGTCCATTCTTGATGGCCATATTCCCAACTCTGCAGCTGATGTAAGCATCCACAGTGGCCAACTAGGGCCTCCCAAGGATGAGAGGGTAACCAATAAGCTTAGCCTTAGGCTGGAGAACTAGGAAATATGCATGATACTCCCAAGAGTCAATGGAGACCATCACATCCTCCACAATCCCCTCAGGGGTCACTGTAGAGCAATCTGCAGGTTGCAAGATTGTTGTGGTATTTCTCAATGAACCTTAGAGGTTGAGCTTGAGCATGGTGTCATTGGTCATCACATTAATGGCAGCCCCAATATCGATCAAAGTGTGTGGGACAATGGTTCCATTGATGTGCACATCTACTACAAGGCTCCCAGTGTCCAAATACTTTGGACAGATTGCCTGCCCCAGCATTAAGGCAGACAATTGTCTAATGACATTAATGGTAGGGGCATGTCTTCTTTGCCTCTTGGGATGCTTGAAGCACTTCTCCTTAATCAACTTGTTATAAATAGGTACATCTTTAATGTTTTGGAGAAGTGGAATCTTGACACATAGGTTTTCCAATTCTCCTAGAAGTTCAGTCTCTTCTGGGGTAGGTTGGAGTGGTTGAGTTAATCTCTCAGGAAAGGGTGGATTTACTTTAAGAATTATTTCCTCTCTTTCTTCTTCAACCTCCCTAAGTGGAGGTGGAGGTTGGTTATCCAGGAGAACTCTCCCAAATCTCAGGTTAATTTCTTGGATCTCCATAGCATAAGCTAGATATGATGTCTCTCCACTATATACTTGTTGTGCTTGTCTATTTTTCAGGTTTGGATTTGGCTGGCCAGGCATCTGGGGTTGTTTAGGTGGAGAAAAGTGTAAAAATTATGGTTGGACGGGTGGTGAAGGCAATAAGGTAAGAACATTGTTGTACTAGGGCCTCCACCCCTTGGGCGGTGCATTCCACTGAGGTTGTGGTGGAGTATATGGTTGAAATGACTAGCTGAATGGCTGGGAATGATACTGAGATGCAAAGGACCAAGGAGGGGGTGTAGACCAGGAAGGATGAGAAGGGGGTCCCCAAGAAGGTATTGATGTGGTCTAGTTGCGGTTGTAATATGCATGGGATGAACCTTGCATGCCCTACCGGTATGGCCTAGGCCCCTGAGGTCTCCTTTGGTTTATGTAGCAGAGCTGGTCATTGACGCCTTCAGCTCCTTGATATACAGCTTTGAGTCTAGGCAAGGAAGGGCACTTGTCTATGAAGTGGTTTTCTTCACAGACTGAGCAAATTTCAATAGAATTCAATGGAAATTCATTCCTAGGGTGTATCCTGGTGCATCTAGCACAGAAAATGGCCAAGGCTCCCTTTGCTTACTCTTGCTTTCTCCTAATGTGCATAGTGTCCATCTGTAAGGCAAGGGTTTGCAGCATCTCACTCTTGAAATATTCCAGCATGTCTCAAATTTCACCCTTGATGGATGAATTGGAAGAGGATGTACTGACCATAGGTTGACTTCCCATACCCTCTTTCCTAGCTACCCTAGAATGGTTTCTAAATACAGTCTTAATATCCTCTTAGGGTAATTGGTATATATCTCCTCCTACTAACAAGTGTAAGGTATCCAAAAGGTCTTCCCTTACTCCTCTAAGAAGGACCAAATTCAATGACTCAGGGTCCAGTGTGCACCTGGCCCTTTTGTAACTAAGCTGGAATCTTTCTTCATAATCCTCTAGGGAATCATCATTACCTAAGGTCATCCTAAAAATTTCCTCTTTAGTATCTTTAGACCTACAGTAGTCTCGATATTTTTCGTTGAAGGATTGCTGCATCTGAGTCCAAGTTGTTATGTTATCCCTAGGTAAACCCATGAACCAGTGCAAAGTTGCATCCTTGAGGGTAGATGGAAATAGTTTCAACTTCTACTCATCATTTGTGTAGTCATAGGTTCGGCATTTAACGATAAACTCAAATAGGAAAGTGTTGGGATATTCTATGATTAGGCCATGGAAATGAGGAAGGGAAGAGGGGCTTATATTTTTCATCTTAGTGTCCCCATTGGTTTCCCTAATGGGGAAGGCACCATCAACTATCTCTCTATTCCCTCTGTCATTTTTGTTTTTAGCCATTGGCTTGGTAGGAATGGTTTCTTCTTCTTCTTCTCCTTATTCTTCCCTTGTAGTTTCTTGAAATATGTCTGGTTGCTCACCTAAGGGTTCCTCCAGTTCACAACCACTGAAGAAGAGGGAAGGTTGGTTGTTTGGTGCAATGGGGGTATTTGGCAAAAATTTCCCTAAGTTATCCCTATTCCTACGAGGCATGGAAGGAGATGTTTTTGGTTTGGTTTTGTGTTTTTTTCAAACTTTGGGAAGTACTTTGCCTAACTAAAATTGCAGATTGAATGAAAACTATTCACTGAATGAGAAACTAACTGCTGAATTGAAATCTTAGTTGAAAAATGGAAAGGAAAGAAGAGAATGTAGAATGAAAAAGGAAGCAACTAAATTACTTTTGCAGAAATGAAACTAATGGCCGAATATTAGAAACAAGAAATAGACAAAAGAAAGTAGTAATCACATATTACTCAGATACCTCCCTAGCAACGATGCCAAAAAGTGATAAGCACCAATATTACAGCAAGAATGCTACAAATCTTGGGCTACCAGCTTCACTTTATCAACCTGAGGTTTGTACAAACTTGGAGGTGACAGTGCTATATACACAAGTAAAAGTGATGGTTATACCTTTTGTCACTATTCAGCTCGTGAGAGATCACTAGAGTTTTCAAGCCAAACTTCCATGGATTCAGAAGAAGCTTGGTTCATTAATGAAAGAAATAAAAATCTACTCTAAGAGAGAGCTGATCTACTGTAATAATGAAAAAGACTGAAATTCAATGCTAAGCCACACCATTTCCTAATAAACTGCTAAGAGCTATGCTTTACAATAATGCTAAATTAACATGAACAAAATGCTAATGTTCTAAGCATGGAAATCAAAAACATCAAACATTAATGTTATGCATGTAAAGGACTTTAATAAATTTGTTTTGCCTTTTTATGCCTTTCATGAAAAATCAAGTGTGCAAGCTAATCTCTTTTGGTGATGTGGTAGGTGCCTTAGGGATGTCGGTGGATGGATGGAAGGTTCAGGAGATGGTTGAAAGGTTTGGGAGACCCTTGGGAGACCTTGGGTGGCTTCCTATAGTTTTTCCCTCAATTCGGCCTCAAAACAGACCATTAGAGGAAAACCTACAAGATGTACTAGAAACCTACAGGATTCCCTGTATTTCTATAGGATACAGCCAAGAGAAAAACAATGGGTGTTGGAGGTGATGGAAGGATTAGGGAAGGTGGTTGATGGGTGGAATGGAGTGGGAAAAGGCCTAGCATCACTCAAAACCCAAAACCAAGTTTAGGAGATGGTTGGATTTGTTCAACATGCTTGGGGGAATTTCTATGTAAAATGATGAAATTAGTGAAGGTCTTGATGAAAAAAAGGAATGCCTATGGGTGGATGAAGTTGGAAGGTGGTTGCTTGCTATGAGATCTCTTTTTGCTTCTGAAGCACCTGCTCTACATTGAACATGTGTAATTTCCAAAAATTCATGTAAACAAGAAGAATTCTCATGAGCTAGAAAAGCAGAATTTTAATGAACTAACTATCTACCTTATGCATGAGGAAATTGTTGAATAAAATGGAATCATGGATGAGATCTAATATAGGAATGAAGATAAAATATATGGCAATGAAATCCTACACTTGCAAAACTGATCAAATGTTGGTTCAAGTACAGTTAACTCTAGATCTTATGAAAGAAATGGAAATCTATCTTTTTGGGGCTGCATAAGGGTATTTTCCTCAAATCATGATCCCAGAAGGAAGAAGTGAGGTGAGGACCCCTACTGATAGCTTTGCGGTGCTTCCTTTATCCCTTCTAACCTTCTATTGAAGTAAGGCACAAATGGAAGAAAACTAATAAACAAATACTCAAATCTACACTACCTGCAATGAAATACCTCTAAATACAGTTTAACCATGAATCTATGAAACTAAGCTAAGCATACAGATACAAGAAGAGGAGCCTTTGTTGTTAGGGTTGGGACCCAACCCAAGAGCTTCATCCCTTTGAGTTAACCCATTGTTGGATCAATAAAAAACTCAATCTTATTACCGAAACAAAAAATTACATCAAAGTCTTCCACAAGTCTGGAGCTCGAAAATAACTAGAGTTTTTACAACAAAAATTTGAATCCTAATGAGGCTCTAGGAATCTCTACATATACAACTAAAGTCCCCAATGACTTCATTAAATTTAGGGAGGCTCAGCTCCCAAACTCGAGATGAACTAACCCTTTTTCTATCACTTGCTCGGTTGCCTTCTGATCTTCATGACTTGGCTACTTTCACTCCGGGCTGGTGGGATTATTGGAGGAATATTCGAATGGGGGAGGAGTAAATGAGGAGGATTTTCCTCCTACAATCTCTCTCCCTTGTCCCATTAGAGTTTCAAACCTTAGTCTTGCCAAAATTCCTTGATTTTCTCTTCCAAACCTTCATTTAATGCATATTATTTCACTAGGCATAATATCTCACTTTAACTCATCTCATTAAACAAAATAGAATCAAAACATGTAATAAGTTGTGAGAAGAGTTGGTTTGACTAAGCTAGGGGGTGAATTAAGTCCCATATAGTTACCCAATGATGAGGCTCATCACAAGCATATAGAAAAGTACTTGGCTCACATCATCCCTAATACATATTTTTCAAGAAACAAGAAGAACAACCCCTCTATGACCATAGATCTATAATAGCATGCCAAAGAAATGATAGTCTGTCACATGGATTTAGTCTCAAAGAATAATCCCCTATTTGATGGTATCAAGGGAAAGCCACAACAATTCAATGATGAATACTACTTGTTGAAAGCCCTCCAAGGTTCAGAGCTTGCTCCAAAATCTAGGGATGAGAGGAAAATGGAAAACCACAACCCTGGAGAAGACCCCCACTGTCCCATTTCCTTGAAGTGAATAAATAACATGAAGAATCTTAGGTTCCCCTCTCTATGAGGGTTTAGTTTATATATTTTATTTTTATTGTGCAAATAGCATATGATTTAGTGGCTAGGAGCCAAACTATATTCAACACTGGCATGTCTTGCTTCTATAATATTTAGTGGCCAATGACCCAACTATACTTAATATTGTTTTCTTTTGACTATATTACAAGACAATGGACAAGGGCCCAACACTACTGCTCTAAAACTTGATTTGACTTGGTTTGATGGGCCGATTTGGTCCCAAATAAGCCCAACTTAGCTAAGAAGATGCATCATGACCCCATACAGAATCGAAGAAAAATTCAGTATTAAATTAAAAAACTTCAAAAAGAAAAGCATTAAACTGAGAAATTTCTATAAAGAGATCTCCCACCCCTATATTTGTCTCACACCTTTCTCACATAACATTTGTGAGCATTTGGAGTTTTGGAGAAAAGATGAAATCTTGAAGAGAAATGTGACGCTTGAGCTTGGTGTTAGTTTGGCATTTGTTTGAGGTTGATTGCAATATATTTAGGTAGCTTAATTAGGAGGCTATAATGCATCTTGAATATTGGAGGAGTTGTGGACCAAATTCTTGTGCCCACTCCCCATTATTCTCATTTTTAGGCATGTTTTCCCTATCTTTAAATTGCAAATGTAGATCCTCTCAAATATGTCCCCATTTTTAATTTTTTTTCACTTCAAAATTCAAATATGCCTCTTTAAATTACAAATGCAAATCATCTGAAACCTACCCCTGCTTTGAATTTGACTCAGACATTTTAAATTGCACATGTCTAGAATTATGCTACTCAGATTTCAGAAATCTAATGTAATCTTTCAAACCCCAGATTGGAAATTTTCCATCGTTGCCACCCTTAGAGTCAAATATCTTGCATAGATCTATGCTAATCTGGATGATGTGAAAATTTATTGCAAATACTGCAAGAAATTACTTAATAAGGGAAGGGGGAGTGGGAATTCATAGATTTAGAGAGCACTTGGCTAGTATAAGAGGCCAAGTTTACCCATGCATGGGCCCATTAGAGGAGATTGGACATATTAGATTTGAATTGTAAAACCATCTTGGAAGATTTGAAGAATACGAGGCTAGGCCAAAAGGAGATGGTTGTAGCATTTGTTTCAGACTCTAAATCCTATGGAGGCCATTTAGAGCCTCATTGTTGCTGATATATATTGGACGTAGTGCCATTTTGAAACCTTTTTGATATATTCAGCTTTACATGCAGGTATATGTATGATCCATGAGCAAACTTTTGCATATTTTGTTTCATTGGTTTTGAGTCATATATTTTTTGATAAATCGAGTCATTGAAATAATATCATTCTGGGTCTGAGTTTTCAAACATTGACCAACACATACACAAACTTTCCAAACTTCATATATGACATGATTCAAGCCAATGGACTTGATAGACTATATAGTAGTTTCAATGTGAGGTTTTCTCAACTGTATTCTCAAATAAGATTTAAACATTTTGACAATTAGTATATATGAACAAATGACTTACCATTTGCTTATTAAGAAACTAGAAGAAACCAATGCACCATAATTACAAAACTTCTCAAGATGACACACTCAAAATGAAGATTTATGTGTTCCTAGTTACTATTGTGCCCCCTACATTGTCTAGGTACACCATTCGAGCCTCCTAAATGAACTAGAAGGAAAAATGGTCTTTGTACCTCCACTGTATTGGTATCTAACTAATTTCAATTTTATTTCACTTGGATTTTTTGGAACAACCTTTGAGGAAGAAATATTTTATTCTTCCCCAATATTTGTTGCAAGACACTAAGGCCTATTATTCCTCTCTACAACCACATTTTGATGTGTTTTGTAAGCCACTATCAACTCGCTCTTGATTGCTACTTCCCTACAAAAAGTGTCAAACTCTTTGGAGGTATATACTCCTCCATTATCTGATCTCCACACTTCAATCTTCTCACCTATTTGATTTTCTACAATATCTTTAAATTCTCTAAACTTCCCAAAGACCTCATCCCTGGTCTTCATGACATAAACAAATAGCTTATAAGAGAAATAAATGAATCATTAATTAACATTAACTAATAATCAAATTGAAGTCATGGTTTCACATACATATGAAATCTATCCTCCTTTTCAATTTGAGTCAGAATTTCTAATTTGAAAAAGTCTAGAGAAATGCAACTCATATTTTAGAAATCTAGTGTTGTAACCTCTTTCTTGACAGGATGCCAATTCCCAAGCAAAAAAATTGGAGGGGCCTTCAAATCAGTGTTCATATTTGAGACTAAAGGTAGTTACACTATCACTCCTACAAGACACAACTAAACAAAACAAAGCAACAACCTTCAGTAAACTATCATAGGTCCATAATAGATCTTGTACATCCCATGCTTAAAACCTTCTAACAAAACTTCCCTATGCTAGGTAGTAACCCTACTATCCATATATATGGAATCCTAGAAGATTTCAAAATGTTCTCTCATACTATGTTAAATTTGCAAACCATGGTAAGCAGAGCTAAAACACATTTATCTACAAATACATATGATTCATGAACAATAAACACAACCCTTAAACACTCAAACTTACAACTATCATCACATTAAATAGGAAAAAAATAAATACACAATGAAAGCCCCAAAACTAGAATACCTCACTCTAGTCTCATGCCCTACTTTTATAACCATAGAAAAGGGTCATGAGTTACAATCAAGTTTGGACTAAATATGTCCAAGTTCCCGATATACATGGAAAATCATGCTAGAGAGGAAATTCACCCCAAATGCATGCACCCTCCTCTAGATTCATAAGTTAGGCTACCATGCCAAGAAAATTGTGATAAAAACACTTTCCAAATATATCAAATATGTTTTTTACTTCTTATAATTTTTTTTTTTGCTATTTTAAGAAAAGAAACATATTCTAGTTATGGGAAAACCATAAACAGAATAAAAATTTCTCAGAGTAGATAACCTATTTAAAGACTTTCAACTTTATACATCAAGCAAATATGCCTCACTGAGAGGTTTTCCTAGTGCACCCTCCACCATCTTGGATCTAAAGTTACAAAAGGTGTGCTGCTAAAGGTACATTGTGAAGAGACTTTCAGAGAAACCAAGTAGATATTCTAACAACTTGGAGGAGACTTATCACTTTTCTTCTCTTTTTCCTGCCTCTATTGCCTCTAGCTTACATGCCACACCCTTCAGAATTTCAATTCCAAGAATTAAGTGAAACAAATCCCAGGAAAATCAATGATGGACTTGAAGTTCAAGGTATGTTTATGTGGTTCAAAGTTCTTGGAGAATGGTAACCATTACATATAAGGAATACTTGTACCATGTAGAAACGCCCAAAGGATTCACTTCATATTGGATTAACCATGAAGCTTGACCCTGATAGTGTTGAGTGATTGAACTTGTGAACTCTCAATAGAAGAGGTATTTTACCAATCGGGACTCGACCAACTGACCTAACCCTGGAGACTAAGTTCAGGGTATGTTTATTTTCTATATTTTGTCTTTTGATTTTGGTTTTTCCTTGGGGTGGGCTTGGGTAGTGTGGTAAACAATGAGTTGACAGAATCGTAAACAACCATTGAACAAGGGATAACCAAATTCAAGTCCATTTCCTTTGTTTTGTTTAATATATTAAACATTCAGCTGAATATATAGTTTAGTAATGATATTTGGTAACTGGAAAAATAGTGCAGACCAGAGATTGAAAGAAAAAAATAATACATACCTAAAAAATTTTGATGTCTTTATGATTTCCCTTAGCTGAAATTGTTTCTGCATTTACAGATGCCTAGGCTGACCATGGAAGGACCTCCTTGTAGATGGCAATTGTGAAATATTAGCTCGTTGGTGTGACGATGCCATATCAAATACACAAATAGATAAGTATTATTATCGATTTCCAAAAACAAATGCCTTGAATTCTTCCTCCCTATGATTCCTCATCTTCGCCCTCTTCTTGCCAATCCACCCACCTACCAAAATGAAAAATCTCTTATATTTTTCCATCTATCATCACAATTCAAATGGCTTACTGAAAAAGAATTCAAACCTACACTATATTACGACTTCACCTTGAATTCTTCCTCCCTGTGATTCCTGGTCATCTTCGCCCTCTTCTTGCCAATGCATGCACCCATAAGAACAAAAAATCTCTTACTTATGACTTCTTCCTTTCTTTTTCATTCATTTTCATTAATTAATTAATGGCATATCTATTAATTTCAAACATAAACTTTATTTTGTGCCTCCCTCCTCTTACTTGCTTCAGAACATGAGTCTCTTTTCACAGGTTTTGTAAATAGATTAGCGAGAATTTGGAAGGTGATCCACCATTAAATGGTTTTTTTTATCTAATTATGTTGTATTGGATAATTGGTATGGTGGGTTTTTATTTTATAATTAAAAAAACATTATTTAAACATAAAATGGAAATTTTTTCTTGTAATATTAAGTTTTTTTTCTTTAAATATTAAGTTTATTTTGGAAGATTAAAAGGGGAAAATGTTATTTTCCTCACTCATATTCAATTCTTGCTTACAATATATTAGTTCTTCATGAATTTATTATTTATTACGTTATTTTGTGAATCAACTATTGATTGAGGTTCGCAAGGTATCAATGATCTCATTCTCACTTTTAGATTCGAGGGCGATACAAACTGTTACATGTAGATATTGAAGATTGATAATGAAGCGTGATACAAATAGTTACATGATTTATAATGAAAATGACAAGAGGAACTCATCTCCTTCTCAACTCAAAGGCACCTACCTCAAACCCTTGTAGGGTTCCACCCATAGATCTCACAAGGCCTTTGGATTGCAAAGAAAATAAACGAAGTCAATGATTTAAAGGGAGAAGCAGAGACACTACACCTCTAAATATCACAAATTCTTATTAGGAATTTTCTATAACCAATCTCAAAGGATTTCTCTCATGTTTTATGTTCTTTTCACAATAAGTCAACCTTGTAGACCTACTTCAAAGGCACATTATCCTACATAGCTTAACAACCTTTCAATGATGGCAATAGGCATGTGTATTTTGATGATGGTGGTGTCCATGTGTTTTCTGTGTATCCTATTGAGGGTGACGGGCACATGTCTTACGTTTATGACAACCTGCATGTGCATTGCGTTGATGGTATTGACCTTATGTCTTTTTTTGATATTGCATTGATGTATATGTTGACGGTGGTGATCTCTTTGTATGGGCTTGGATATTTTTCTCATCGTGGTTCCTAGTGGCTTTACTTTCATTGAAATGTATCTTATTGTACAAAATTAAAATGACCAATGTAAACGATTGATTCATAGTATTGTAGTACTTGGGAGGTAGTCATTGTTTTATTCCTAGACTAAATTAGTCATTCACGTTAGTCATTTTGAGTTTTATTACTTATTAGGTGGTTGTATATTTTATCGTGGGACTAAATTAGTCATTTATATTAGTCTTTTTTAGTTGAGGCACATAATATTGCTCATTTTTGGTAGTATTTCACTTGTAAAAGTTGTGGTGATTAACTTTTTTAGTCACCTAGTCACTAATTTCTCATTTTCTACTAGTGGTGCCTTCAGAATTTTATATGCCAGAAAATAGAGAACATAAGGTGAAATATAGAGGTTCATAGCTAGAGTATCTTATGGTCTACAACCCTACAGAATCAAATTCCCAAGAACAATCTCTAAGCATTAGTTATTAAGCATCAACCATAGCAATTTATTTGGTTTGGCACTTTTCTCCAACTCTAGAAACACACATAGGCTTAAAATAAATTGCATACCATGTTCTCATTATAAATCCAAATGCCAATCCTTGAAGTCTATGGTCTGCTCAAGAAACCAAACACAAATAAAAGAGGAAGATTTACATGGAATCAAAGGTCTGAGAGTTAATTATCTTGTTTGCAATCATGGCATTACCTCAACAACAAAGCGAGTCCGGATCTTGTTAATGTGAGCTTCTATGACTCCCTTTAAAATCATAAGCCCCAAGCCTAAAATGATGCTAGATATTTCAAACTCCCTAGGAGGCTATATATTGATGTTAGATACATTCATTTGTATCATCACATGACTTGGGATCTCTCTATCATAGAAAATTTCACACTTTTTCCTTGGTGGATATTTTTTGGAGATGGACAAATTTTGATGTATGGATTTGGGCTATTTCTCTTGTCTTGGAACTTTATTATGAAAGCGAAATGTTGGTTTCATATACTCTATAATGTTATAAGTAAATTTTAATGTTATTATTCTTGTTGTTGCATACTGCTAAAATTAAGGCTAGTTGTTGCATTATTGGAATGTGGAATTGGACATGTTTTATCTAATTTAATGTATGGACCAATGTTATATGAATGAAATTTCCTAGAGATTTATTTATCTCGAGAAGCTTGCATCATTTTATTAGAAATATATATTCTTGAAGGTCATTTTCTTTTCTTTTTCTCAACATTGGATGAAGTTGACTTTTCGGGCCTCCTTGATCAAGAAACCAAGTTCTTACTCATCATTATCCTTGACTCCATACCCCCAAGTTAATTCGGAAGTGGTTCTAAAAATGGTGATCATTTTAACCTTTATTTTACCATTTTTCCCTCTTTCCCCAATTCTAGTCCCATTAGGTCACTTAGGGCATCAATTTCCTGTGAATTGACCCAAGGAAAAAATTTGGTCTCCTCTAGGCTACTGCACTTGTGGGTCCCCTCTATCTCTTCCAGATTTGAGGCAATTCTAATGGTGGAATATTCAAGAATCCCAAGCCTTACCTCTATGACCAAATTTTTCCTAGGCATCCCCAAGGTTAGACCTCAATAGGATCAATTCAACCTTTCAAAGTAAATATTCTTGTTTCGTTATTTCTCCTCAACTTGTCCAAGATAGGAACATCATTGGATGCTACATTCCATCCGTGAACTTGGGCTGGGTCCACCTGGCCCCATGTGGTCCCACTTCTCAATAAAGACTATTTGTTGAAGACCATTTGGGAATTCAAGTTTCAAAGGATTATAGGGATTGAGAGACCCATTTATAAGTCTATCATTTCTCCCTCGACCCTTCAATCCTCACCCCTTACCCCTGGTGGACCAAGTCCCTGCTTAAATAGCAGGAAAGTTCCATTCATCACTCCATCCTTGGGAAATGGTTTTCAAGGTCACTCCTCACTTATTCATTGAAATCTACTTTACAAATTGATCCCTACACTTCCAGGACTCCTCCCATCGGTGAAAGTCTATAAAGAGCAGGGAGACTTAGCAGGTGTGACAGTCAACTAGGCCTCCATCATTTCCGTTGACCTAGCAGTTTCCCTCTTAGGAACCCCTTTAGGTTCCCAACTAGTTTGAGTGGTAACACACCCAATGGTGAAGCAAGTTTTATCTTTCTCCAATCTAGCTAGTGTGGGTTTCTCACCACCAAAATCAGTGATTATGATGGATGCATGTGATTTAATAAAAATAGAGACCTTTCTTCTTGTTGTTGAAGAGCATTCTAGTGGATTCTTGGATGAAGTTGATCTTAATCTACCTTTCGGAATCATAGAGACACTTTTTGGCTATTATGATTTGATGGACAAAACCCCTAATGCTCATGAAAATGAACATGGAAGGCAACAAGCATTGATGAACCGAGTCTTGAAGAAGGTGCCTCAAACTCTAATATGGCTAGTATGTATGGCCAGAGTGTAGAGAAAACGATCGCCGAAATTGAATTTAATAGTCATAAGTCCCATTTTATGTATGTTAATGACTAACTAATTTATGATACAGTGGAAAAGGTGATATAGGAGTAGTGTATTAAGTTTCAAGTAACATTCTCTCACTCCCTTGATGATGAAGCCATTGAAACCATTACTTAAAATTGGAAAACAAAAAATTCAAGTCATATATGGTGCATTTTGAAGGTTCTCCCACGTATGAAAATCATGATCATTATGACAAGGAAATGTGTTTTGACAAGGAAGCCTCCCTGCAAAACTCGTTTTATGATAATACAAGTTTGGCATTTGAAAATGACAGATACACCAAGAACATTGATGAGCAACCTAGCTATACAAACGAGAAAGTCTCTTATCAATTAAAAAAGTACAATCTAGATTTCATAAATGATGTTTTCACTGGCTGACATGAGGAACATATGTGCAATTGTACCTGTAGTCTTAGTTTGATAGATCAGTTCAATGAAAATTTAGCTAACAAAATTCAAACCAAACTTTGATTTTAAAATAAACTTGGAATTGATGTGGAGTTTACAAATTGATAAATCTACTTAGAAAATTGTAATTGAAGACGCCTTTGAAAAGGATGATGAAAATCTAGGTCCTGTCAAAAAAGATGAACTTCCAGAGGAAATAATGGAAATGCATGGTAGAGCTAATCCTAAGAACAAAAGCTTTGTTGATTTCAGGATTATGTTGGCTAAGCTTACTCCAACATTTGTTTCAGCATTTGTGAAACATGGAGTTGGTCTCGCTTTGAATCAGATGAACATTCTGATAAAAAATATGAATTGAATAAATTCTTTTACACTTAATGTATGATCAACTATCATGATGAATGAGTAATTTTGTCCCCAAAAGGGAAAATGACTTATCACTCTAAATTTTTTTACAACATCATACCAAATTCTAAAGGTACAGTGTTTGCAATGATAAAACACACCCCTTCTGCACCTACATCAAATATTCAACAAGAGGGATAGAAATGGTATTAGACATCCTTACCTAGAAGAAGAAGAGGTACCTTTACTCTTTTTCAGACTAGAAATGACAAAGGTAGCAGCCTGTGAATACACCGATATCAATATATCCAAGTTTTCCATGGTCTTCACACATAAAGGAGGAAGGTATTGCACGTATGAAATATGGAGAATTTATGTTTGAATGTATGTATGGAATAAGATTATGTGATCATCATGTGCCCCCGATAGAGGCCCACATCCCCAACTAGGAGCCTATATTAGCACTTAAATCTACACATGCAGCTTAAGTCACATGATTCAAAAGGGTAGGAATCAATTATCAGCTTTAATGGCTACAACGTTTCCCCTTGATTCCATTTTTGTTTGTGCTTGCCCTAGTTGGTTTGAACCTGATCGAACAATTGTGTGAAATTTAGGAACACAAGGGATGTGAGGAAACATAGCTTTCAATTGACTGTGAGTTTTGGGAAGAAAAACTGTTATGAAACCAGCTCAAGAAAAGATAGAAAAGATAGATCAACGCCTTAGAATTCAGCCTCTTCGAGGGGGAAACCTCCTTTAAATTACATAAATGAACAGTTCTTGGATGATTCAAATGAAAAAACCTCCTTTCTATATATAGGAGTCTAAGGAGTCACAATATAATCCAGCCAACCTAACAATAATAATATAAAGCCACAAAAATAACAATAGAGGGATTCTATGGGGCACAGTAATAACAATATGGGGGCAATAGGGGCACAACAATATTCATAAGGGGTATAAATAAAATAGTAATGGGGTAATCACTAGTATTATAGGGACCCAACATGCCCCTCTCCTTCAAAAAAGTGTTGTCCTCAACACTTGAGTAGTTCTGGATACTTCTGCATAAAATTCTCATCCTCCCATGTGGAATCTTCAGTGGATAAGTTCTTCCACTTGATAAGATACTCTGAAATTGAATGATTTCGTAGCTGTCGAGTTCTTGTTTCTGTGACTGCTTCCGGTTCCAATATAATTTTTCCTTCCTTGTCAAGTTCTGGCAATATGGTTTGAACTGGGAGCTTGTCGCCTATAACCTTCTTTAAACATGAAACATGGAAAACTGGGTGCAATCGAGAAGCTGCAGGAAGCTCCAATTTATATGCCATAGTACCAATCTTTTACAACACCTTGTACGGACCATAATACTTTGGTGATAATTTATTATCCTTCTTAGCTTGCTTGAGGGAAATTTGCTTATATGGTTGTAGCCGTAGGAATACCCAATCACCTACATCAAAACTTCTTTCACTGCGATGTTGATCTTCCTGTTGTTTCATTCTATTTTGTGCCAACACGAGGTTATCCTTTAAGAGTTGGAGGACTTGTTGTTGATGTTCGATGTGATGTTCCACTGCCTGAACCTTAGAATTTTCTCTTAAATATGATGTGATGGATGGTGGTTGATACCCATAAAGTGCCATAAATGGAGTCATTTTTGTTGATGTATGGAAGGAAGTGTTATACCACCATTCAGCCAGAGGCAACCATTTGACCCATTGTGTCTATTTATCAGATACAAAGCAACGAAGATATCCTTCCAAACATTTGTTTACTATCTCATTTTTCCCATCAGATTGAGGATGATAAGATGAGCTATGAGCTAACTGAGTACCAAGACAAGAAAATAATTCTGTCCAAAAATTTCCAGTGAAAATGGGATCTCTGTCACTTACAATAATCTTTGGGTTTCCATGTAGCTTTTGAATTGTTTCCATAAATGCAGTAGAAACTATACTGGATTTAAATGGATGTGATAATGCACAAAAGTGTGCATACTTGGTAAGTCTGTCAACTGCCACCATGATGACACTCTTTCCCTCAGACTTGGGTAAACCTGTGATAAAATCCATTGAAACCTCCTCCCAACATTGGCTTGGAATGGATAAAGGTTGTAATAGACCCGCTGTCTTAATTGTTTCAACTTTATTTTGTTGGCAAACCAAACATTCAGCCACAAACTTTTGAATATCTGATTTAAGGCCATCCCAAAAAAATTCGTTCTTAACCCTATGGTAAGTTTTTAAAAATCCTGAGTGCCCTCCTAAGGGAGAAGTGTGCAATTCCATAAGAATCTTTTGTTTTAGCTGGGAATTCTTACAGAGGTATAAGCGATCTTTGTACCATAACGAATCATTTCGCCAGCTAAATGTACCAGATGTACTAGAATCTTGTTGTAACTTTCGAATAAGTGCCCACACTTCTTCGTCATTCTTCCATTCCTCCCTTGCTTCGTTTATCCAATCTGGTTGGATAATAGAAATAGCACACAACAATGCTTCCACATCCTCATCCTTTCTTGAGAGTGCATCTGCCACCACATTTTGCTTCCCTTTTTTGTAGATGATTTCAAAGTCATAACCCAACATCTTTGTGACCCACTTTTGTTGCTCTTCAGAGGAAAATCTTTGTTGTAAAAAGTATTTAAGGCTATCATGATCAATTTTTACCTTGAAGTGTCTACCTATTAGGTAGGGTCGCCATTTCTTAAGTGCATGGAGTATTGCCAACATTTCCTTCTCATAAATAGCTTTCCTTAAAAACTTTCCCTTGATTGGACGACTTTCAAAAGCAATGGGTCTTTCAATAGCATGATCATGATCACGCATAGGTGGGAGACCTTTGGGAGTCTCAAATACCTTGGAATGATTGTCCAGGTCTTTTTGGAGATCTGGAGAAATAGATGATTCCGATGTGGAAACATCTAGCGAGCATAATTGTGCAATTACACCTCTTTGCTCCTTTTTTAGAAGCTTTGTCATACTATTAGAGCTGATTATCATTCCTGGTTTCCCTGCAATACCCCTTAATTCAACTTCCTTTCCTTCCATAGAAAATTTGATGAAAAGTTCTTGAAAATTAAAAGCTATTGTACCCAGGGATTGTAGCCATTGGACTCCTAGTACAACATCAGCACCTCCCATTGGAATGGAAAGCATTGGGCTAGTCAATACATATTCTCCCATCGATAGCTTGATATTATGGCACTTTCCAGAGCAATTTATTGTTCCTCCATTTGCAACCATCACTTGATACTCTGGTGCTGGATATAGGAAGCAATTCAATTCTTTTGCTACCTTACAATGAATAAAATTGTGGGTGCTTCCTAAATCAATCAACACTATTACCTTTTTCTTCTTGATTTGTCCTTCTATCTTGATGGTTTGAGGAGTGGTAATTCCCGCCAATGCATTACAATATATGGTCGGATTTATTTGTTCTTCATCTAGGCTTTGTTCCTGGAGTATATCCTCTTCTTTTGACCTTTCTTGCTCCTTTTCTTCTTCCTCTTCACAATCTATGAAGAATAATTTCTTCTCAGCACACTTATGACCTTTAGTGTATTTCCTATCACAACTGTAACAAAGCCCTTTTGCTCTTTTTTCTTCCAATTGTTGTGGTGTCAACCTTATATGTTGTGGTGTCAACCTTATAGGTTGTGGAAGACTAGGGGCAACAACACTTCCATATTTATAGTTGTGAGTGGTATGCTTCCTGGTTGCCATAATTTTGCTTTCCATTTTTCTTGCTAACCTGAATGCCTTCTCTAATGAATCAGGTTCCCAAAGGTGAACATCATGTTGGATATTATCCATTAAAGACCCTATGAACACATCAATCATATGCTCCTCTGGAATATCTTTTACCCTTATGTTCAATTTTTGGAACTCCTCAATGTGCTCCATTATTGAACCCTTTTGTTTGAGACTTATCAATTGGCTAAAAAAAGTGTTGCTTTTTGTATCCTCATAATGTGCTATCAATTCTTCCGTAAAAATTGCCCAAGTGATAAATGGTTTATGAGAGCAAAGCCATTGATACCATACAAACTGATTTGGTTCCAAATATAAAGTTTCCATACGTACCTTTTATGTGTTTGGCACATTATTGAGATCGAAGAATTGCTCCATCTGTAATATCCATGTGGCAGGATCCTTGCCATCAAACTTCCTCATATCAATTTTTGGAATATGGTGAGTCTTCGATCCAACATTAGCATATATGGAATCATGATTAACATTTCTTTTGTTATCATCATGAGTTTCCTTTAGTACCCTTTCACCCTTAGGGACCATTTCTTGTAGCAACTTATTCATATTTATCTTCAATTCGTCCATGTCTGTCTTGAAATCTATCTTCAAATCATCCATCTTAGCTTCCACATCAATCATCTTAGCTTCTACGCCTTTCTTTAAACAATCCATCTTAGCTTCTACACCTTTCTTTAAACCATCCATCTTAGCTTCTACATCTTTCTTTAAACCATCCATCTTAGATTCTGTTCCTTTTTGTGCAAGGGACAGTTGTTGCACTTGGTCTTGTAATTTTGATATATAATGTTGCATTTCTTCCTCTTCTTCATGAGTCATGCTAGATATTTCAGGTTCCTTACTAGGTGTTTGCATTTTCTTTCCTTGGGGCATCAGTTACCGATAATAATGCTCTACTATGCCGTTTGAATTCCTTCAAAATAAATTTTCAAACCAAGCTTAAGCAAAATTTAAGAAAATCTACACACCTTTTTTCACTTTGTAGGAGCTCGATATTGCCTCTGATGTATCTCTGTACTTTCCAATCATCTAGTTCTAAATTTGTGAGCTGTAGTAGCCCTTTGTGTCCTCTTTCCAATGCCACAAGTTTGACCCAAATTGGATTCTCCAAGGAAGAGTTATGTGAAATCTCCCACAGTGATTTGCTTATAGACTAGCTCAGTAGAGCGAACTTGTACGACTTGCCACAAGTCACTTTTTCGACTTTTGGATCTGAAACATGCATATAAGAAACTAAAGTCCATCCTCTTTCTGAAGCTTCTTAAGAAATTTCAATCCGATCCCAGAGAGAAAGTTATGAAAATTTTCCCTAGGTCACCTGTTTTGAATGTAATTCAGGAGTCTGCAAAAAGACCAACTTCCTTAGATCATATCTCCGTAAATATCACGCGAAAAGCTTTGAAATTTGGACCCAAGGTTCAGAGCGATTTCTTCTCAAATGGGTTTTTTTTGTGACTTCTGAAACATCACAGAAAAAACGTTATAGCGAAAATTCCACGATGACCTGTTTGGAGCAGCGGAACCGTAGAATCCAAAGCTCTGATACCAAATGTTATGAAACCAGCTCAAAAAAAGATAGAAAAGATAGATCAACGCCTTAGAATTCAGCCTCTTTGAGGGGGAAACATCCTTTACATTACACAAATGAACAATTCTTGAATGATTCAAATGAAAAAACCTCCTTTCTATATATAGGAGTCTAAGGAGTCACAATATAATCTAGCCGACCTAACAATAATAATATAAAGCCACAAAAATAATAATAAGGGATTCTATGGGGCACAGTAATAACAATATGGGGGCAATAGGGGCACAACAATATTAATAAGGGGTATAACTACAATAGTAATGGGGTAATCACTAGTATTATAGGGACTCAACAAAAACCATGATTAAGGAGCATTTCTCCAAGAAGTACAGGATCTGGAAAATAAGAAAAAAGAGTTATGATCTTTGTCCTCAATAAATACCAACCACACTTGTAATGGATAATAGGAGGTCATTAAATCCATATATATACATACATACATACATATATATATATATATATATATATATATATATATATATACAACCACCGAAAATGTATGAAAAATAGTCCAAGAAATAGGCATATTGAATGCATACCTCTTGTTCCATCCTTGGATGCCTTGGGAAGACGTAGTGGAGTTTTGTTCAAGACATATTGGTTCACATTTTCAACAACCACGGTGGTCAAGTTTGAATCAGATCTTGCATTGATGTCTACGTGGGCATCTTCATATTCATTTGTGCTTGCATATGGATATTGTCTAAGATCGATTGCAAGAGTCATCGGTTCAACCCATGTCCCCCTCGCCCTGCCCACTCTGTACCCCTCCCTCTCCACCTGCATTGACGGAGGAAATTTCATCCCCCAAATGGAGAGAAAAACATTTCGGGTTATGGAAATCTCAGGTAGCAAGGACTATAAAACAAGCAAGACATAGATATGGCCTGCCTGTAATTGTATTATCATACACATAATCTCTTGAACCTGGAGCATCTAAGAAAAATAATATTAGAGTGATAATATTTAAAAAATTTAGTAATAAGAGAAATAATATTAGAGTAGTGTAATATTTAAAACATTTAGTCACAATGACATACTTTAATATAATAAACTTAAAAATCGCATTTTTTAAAATCTTTGGTGTAGTTATCTAATGGAATTCAAGTAGAATATCACAATAATTTAGGTAAGTTGGAGCTGAGAGATGAAAGAGAAGACGAAGAAAACAAGGATGGAACGCAGCTAGGGTTTACATCCAAGGACTACACCTACCAGTCCTACAACCCTCGGAAGCTGGTAAGGCAGGGCATTGGGCTCAGGGGCAGGGGCTAACGATCTGGCAATGTCACACACAACAACAGGAGGGACAGAAATGACAAAGGCAAGAAATGATAGAGAAATGAGTGGTATGGCAGGGGGTTGAGATCCCCTCCTACCAAGATATCGCAGTAAGAGAGACAAGCAACCAGGGATGAGCTCATGAAAACGGGAAATGAAGTAACGGGCTACCTGTAATGGGAGTGAAATGGTAGGCTAGACTGGGAGGAAAATGCCTACTCAGAGCCTCCAAAAAACCTATGTTTGTAATACACAATAATAGGCTGGAGGAGTACAGAGGATACATGAAGGATCATGTTGTGATCTGTAAGTTCATAGGGGCATGGCCAACGAAGAAAGAATTGATAAAGTGGATACAATGAAGATGGGAACCAAAGGGGCAAATCGATCTTAAACTAGGGGTGAAAGGGTTCTTCTTGGTTATCTTCTCTAATATAGAAGATAAGGAGATGATATTCAAAGATGGAAACTATTTTTTTAACAATGCAGGCCTGTTTATGAGACACTGCGAGGAATGCTATAACCCGGATAAGGAAAAGATGATGGAAACGCCTATTTGGGTGCATCTCTTCGGCCTACCAATGGATTTCTCAGAACCTGAAATTCTATAAGGGATAGGAAACTCGATCGGCACCTTCATCAAAGTGGCAGACACAATGAGAAAAGGTAGGTATACCTCTTACGCAAGAATCTACGTGTACATGAATATTATGGAGCCATTACTAGATTTCATAGAAGTTGAATACCACAATGAGGTTTGTCAACAAACCATGGATTATGAGCATATCCCATTTAGATGCTGGAGATTCCATGAATACAGACACTTGTATCGAACATGTCCATTAAATAACCCAGAAAACCACATGCAAGGAAAGAAGACAGGCGAGGAAACATGAAAAGAGGATGAAGATGGCTTCTAGGAAGTTCATAGAAGAAGAAGAAATCAGAAACCTACAGGGTCACAAAAGACTCATCAAAATGAGACCGAGCAACAAAACCCCAACAGGTATGCTACCCTTCAATCGGAGGAGGTGGGGGAGATGAATGAGGAAGCCATCAAGGAAAAGATAGATACACAACATAAGGAGAAAGAGGGAATGAAAGCAATGAGGGAAGGAAAGCAAAGAGACAAGAAGCAAAGGAAATAGAAGGTGAGGGGAATAACATGCAAATGGTAGAACAGAACCAAATGGAGATTGATACCCAGAAAGAATATTTCAGTGTGGAGGAGCAAGTAATGAAAACATTATTATAGGAATGGAGACACCTAGATGAATGGTTCACTCTAGAGGATCAAAAACAACTATATAAAGAAACCTTTCAGCAATACAAGCAAAAATAGGGATCGGATCTAATAGTTCAAGCAAAACACCTAGGGTCACAAGGGGGACAAGGATATGATCCAGGAGGACAGGGCAAAGGGGGAAAGAAAAGGGGAATAATATCCATGAATGAGTCCATACAAATGGTAAGGGATTTGCTAGTAAACTCGAGACGAGTGGTGCCATTATCAAAGGTATTCCAACAACCACCCAAACTGTTAAAATGATCATCACAACCTGGAATATGATAGGCCTCAATAGCAGGGGCAAACAAAGATACCTCAAAAAGAGATTGAAAAAGGATAGACCCAGTATTATGATCCTATAGGAAACAAAAATTAGTGAAAAAAAGCTAAGAGAGATTCTGGGAAATCACAAACCACAGTATCAAGTAATAGGACAAGATGCAAATGGCAGCGCAAGAGGATTGGCCATAATTTGGAACCCAGGAGAAATATGGTTTGAGGACTGGGTTAGTATGCCACGAATCCTCTCTGGGAGATTCAAGGTCATTGGTTCCAATGAATGGGTACTTCTCACTGGAGTTTATGACCCACAAATGCCATGAAGAAAGGAGGGCATTTCTCCAAAATCTAGTAAAAATGAGAAGCTTATACTTGGATGACCTATGGATGGTGGGAGGGGACTTCAATATGATCACCTCTTTGGTAGAAAAAAGAGGTGGCATGAGGAGAATGGATACAGATATGGAACTCTTCGGAGACACTATAGCAGAGCAAAGACTATTTTACATCCAAACAATAAATGGGATACACACTTGGAACAACAGAAGAGGGGGGAGTCAACAGATCGCCTCCAGATTAGATCAATTCCTAATATTGGAACAAATAATGAGTAGATACATTTTCATCGAAGCTTCGATTCTCCCTTGGATGGGTTCAGACAACTGGCTAGTTAGGATGGAAGTGGACCTGAAAGCCGGCAAAAAAAAATCACCTCTTCAGGTTTGAAGCGTTTTGGCTGAGAGATCCTAACCTCATCAAAAAAATTGAGGATGGTGGAAGAAAAGCAAACAGAGGGGGAGGAATTGTATGCAGACATTCCAACTAAAACTCAAAGAGACGAGAATAAAAATAAAGCAATGGAACACAGAGGAATTTGGCCACATTATGAAGGACTAGTAGCAAATCAACGAAAAAATGAAAGAAGTGCAACAGAAAATAATCTTGGAAGGGCGATCAGAGGAGACTGTAGCAGAAGAGGGAAGAATCATAAGTCAATTGGAGGAAAGGCGAAATAAAGAGAAGATTCTGTGGAGATAGAAGTCAAGAGTGAACTGATTAAGAGAAGGAGAGCAGAATACAAGGTTCTTCCATAAGTCCATGATTCAGGACTTGCAAAACAACAAAATATTTTCACTCAAAAATGACGAGGGGAATTGCAACACACAACATGAATAGATAGAAGGAATCCTAGTAAAGCACTTCATGGATCTCCTAATAGAAACTAAAGACGATAGAAAGGAAGCAATGCAAATATTCTCCCAACATATTCGCTAGAAGGTCACCCAAGAACAAAGCCTAGCATTGATGCAAGCAGAAACAATGGAGGAAGTGGAATAAATCGTCAAGGGAATGAAAAATAATAAGGCCCCCAAACCAGATGGATTTACAGCTGAATTATTCCAAGCCACATGGTTGTTCAAGGGAGTAGACATCCTAGAGGTTGTGGAGGAATCAAGATGTAACCAAAAGGTATGTCCTGGTCTTAACTCCACTTTCATTACTCTCATCCCTAAAACTTCCAAAGCAGAGGACCCTCAGGGATTTAGACCCATTTACCTATTGTTACAGGGAAAAGTGTCTATATAGAACTGATTTATCCCACTAAGGTGTGACAGCTGCCTTAGAAATAAACAGAGAAAAGCTACTTTCGTTTTTCCTTTAGGAATTATAGAAAGGGAGGAACAGAAAGACCAACCTCTGTCTTGCGCTAATCTCCTGATTTGATTCCTCTCTTCTTTGATAGTCCTCAGCTACCTGCTCCCTTGCATGCCCAGCTTCACAAAGTACCTGTAAGATCACAGAAGCATAGCACTATACAAAGACATGGATCTATAATCATAAACAATCTAGGATCAGATGTAAATTGACCATACAAATGTAGCAATTATCAATGACACAAAAGCATGGAGGAAAACTTGAATAGCTTTTATTGATAAACAAGAAAAGAGCCAAGAGGAGTTACAACCAGTTGTTCTGACGCAACATCAACGTCCCAGCAAAGAAGCCCCTCTTCACCTCAAACAAAGCTTAGATCACCCAACAATCTGATGTTTGTCTCAAGAAACCAACAACAATTCCTTACAATATGCAAAATTCCAGCCTTTGGATCTCTGGGATGAGGGATCCATATATAGATGTTTGTAATGGAGATGAGTCAGCTCATGATTTGATTAGTGTCTTCCCTCTGATAGTTCTTGCTTCCACTTGGAGATTGATGGTCTCTTACTCATCCTTGGTCGAATTTAGTGAGGCAAGTGTCACAAGAGAAGATTCTGGAAGCTTCCATTTCCTCTCCACCTCGCGGAATGACACTGCCATTTGTCATTTCTCGCCCATCGCACCCCACAGAAGGGATTTTTGAAATGCAATGCACCCACACAGTGTAATTAGGTGAGATGCAACGCACTTAGCCAGTGGAGCAGCTGAAATGATCCTGTTTTGACCAATTTTGAGCAGTTTTTCATGGAGAACTTCTGGGAGAAGTTGTAATCTGTTGACCTTGTTCCTTTAGGAGTTAGAACAAAAATTTTAGGGACTTAGGAGCCCTTGGTTTATGGAGATTTCATGCTTGGGGTTGTAGGGCCCAAAAATGTCTATAACAGTTGCCCCCTAAAGCATGAGGTTGTTAATTTTTTGATGTCGGGTGAAATGTTTTATTATGAGGATCCAAAGTTCTTTCAATGCTGGGAGGAGACCTGTAATAAGATACAATACAATACATTATCTTCATAATATTTTCATGATCTAGCTGAGGTGGGCATTCCCATGCTCAGCTTTATAAATTCATTTTCATGTACATAGGACAGACAATTGTCTGAGTGTAGATTGATGATTCTGATAGAGCCATCATCTTTTTGATTGGATGATTATCTATGCAGCAATGATGTACATTTGATGTCTTTATTTCCCTGAATATATATCGCAGCCCGGATGGATGAAACTAGATCTGGGGTCTTCAATCTCATTCGATCTTCACTCGAAGTACTGTTGGCATTTTGGCACAGATGTGGCACTATGGTACAGGTGTTGTCCTTGATGGCAACTCACTTTGGTGACAGATCTCAGTTCAGGTGCTCAGAATGAAGAAAATCTTGTATACGCAGGTACACCTTGCCGAAGATGCGTATACACGCGGGTTATTCGTTTGGAAGTCGCGTATGCGTATACACGCACTTTTATGCACATAAAAGCGTGTACATGGTGGAAAACTTATTTTTGGTCCGTGGTTGTTAGTCCTTGGAAATTGAACCTATGGTTGTGGACCATGGTATCTCGTTAGAAGAGTTGACCACAGGTTTTGCGCCCTTGGTATTGGTTGTTATGGTTTTGGACCGTGGTATTGTGGAAGGCCTAAAACTATATAAGAGGAAGGAGATCATGTGGCAAGGAATCATCTGAATTATTATTGAATATCTGATAATGTACAAGATCTAAAATATTGGTGATTAGCATTGTGGAGCAGATCTGGATCTGAATGAAGGAGGGACCTTAGCGAAAAGAAGGATAAGTTCTATTGATGGGTCATAATCTCTTGGCTTGAATGATAATATCTTTGCATGATTTTGATCTGTTATATCTGGCACATGCGTGATCTATAAATCTGATAATCTGGGTTAATCAGTGCCTGAATACTTGAAAGAGTGAATTATGTTTGTAGATCTGTACGCAGGTTCAGTTCAGCTAAGGCGCGTATATACGTAGGTTCAGTGAAGGAAAACAACGTATACGCAGGTTGTTCCATACGTAGAAGCGTATGCACGTAGGTTTCAGGCCATTAAAGTAGCGTATACATTTTGAGTTGTGTTTTTGCTGCTTCTGTTTATTGCTGCAGTGTTCTGGGTTCAGGTTTGGTGTGTGGTACTGTTACTGTGATCTGGGTACAGTCGTCAGAGAGGTGTTTATGTTGATTTAGTTTCGGTGAAAAGGTGATTGGTTGATGCAAAAATTATTGATGGTTGATTGATGTTATTTGTGGATCCAGTCTGAAAATTTATGAAACGTGGTCCTTGAAAGAAAGAGAAGGTTGTAGCCTTCTGTAGGCCAGCATCTACGTACTAGTATCTTGGCTAGTGCAAGAGCTAAAGGGGGTTGTAGCTCCCTTCTAGGAGAAGCTGGGAAACGAGAGAGAGTTGTAGCTCTCTGCAGGTTGTAGCCTGCGTACTTGTAAAAGGACTGCACCAGTACATTTGTAAAAAGAAGTTTCTAATTAAAGAAAAGATAGAGACGAATTGCAGTAGGTGGTTTTCACCCACATTGGGTTTCCACCTTACATCTTGTGTTCTTGTGTGCGATTGTCTTTCTGCTCTGCTTTACTATTTCTGGTTACTGGTTATTTGCTTTTGAATCACAGATTAACAATCAACATCAGAAAGATCAAGTAAATTAAAAGTTTGCATTGTATACGCGGGTTTTCTTCTGCATTATTGCATAAATACGCGAGTTTAATTAACTGAAGTAGCGTATAGCAGTTGATTTTGAAAAAGGAATATTTGACATAATAATACTGATTCACCCCCCCTCTCCGTATTATTTTCAACAATTGGTATCAGAGCAGGTCCTTCTGAAGAAGCTTGATCGCTTGAAGGAAGATCCTTCATCATGAGCAACTACGAGAGGGAAGCATCAATCAGGCCACCAGTTTTTGATGGGACAAACTTCATATATTGGAAGGTAAGAGTTACTGCCTATCTTCAATCGTTGGGTACAGAAGTCTGGGATATCATAGATACAGGATATACTTTTCCAGCAACAACTCCTACAGATCCGGCTGAGAAGAAGAAATATGAAACAAATGCAAAGGCGGTCAATACTCTATTGGGATGTCTATCTCAATCATAATTCGTGAAAGTTATGCAGTTAAAATCAGCAAAAGAAATATGGGACAAGATTGTCCTAAGCTATGAAGGAGATGATCAGGTAAAACGAGCAAAACTTCAAACCCTCAGGATTTAGTATGAAAATCTCAGGATGTATAATGATGAAAGTGTGGCTAACTATTTTCTTCGTGTAGATGAGATTGTTAATTGTATGAAAATTTTGGGTGAAGAAATAAAAGAGGCTGTTGTTGTTGAAAAAGTTCTAAGATCTTTGTCCCCTAGGTTTGAGTCTAAAGTTTCTGCAATAGAAGAAAAGGAGAATCTACAAAGCCTTAAAATGTCACAGCTGCACGGTATTCTAACTGCTTATGAAATGAGGAAAGGAGGACCATCAGACAGGAGAAAAGCTGCCTTCAAGGCTTCAGGAAAAGGTGAGTACTATGAGTCAGGACACATGTCAGAAGAAGAAGAAGAATCAAATTTTGTCAGAAATCTTCAACGGGGTACTGGACGGTTCCGAGGTAAGTTACCTTTCAAATGCTTTGCTTGTGGAAGAGTCGGTCACTATGCTGCCAAATGTCCTCACAAGGATAAGATTGACAAAGGGAAGGAACCTGTTAGATGGAACAAGAAACAAAATGCAAATAAGAAAAGCTATTACACTCATGAAGATAGTGATGGACTTTCGAATAGTGACGAAGATGAACGAGGTAATAAATATAAACTTTTAATGGCTTTTGAAGATGATGACTACATGGATGCTATAGATGTAGAAGGTTTTTCTGAAGAGATGACTAATCTCAAAATCTGCTTAGAAGAGAAAAGTGCAATTATTGATTCTGTACAATATCAACTGGCTGAAAGGGAAAAACATCTTGAAGAATTGGAATGTGAAATTGTTTGTCTTACAAAGGAGATTGAGAAAACAAAAGCTATTAATCTTAAATTTGTTAAAGGATCTGAAAATCTGGATGAGATTATCAATATGTAGCATTCTCCACTAATCAAGATAGGTCTGGGATATAATGGAGAAACATCTCAGGCTTCTACGTCCAAAAGTTATCTTGATGCAGCAAAAAGGAGCGAGCAAAGGCCTAATAGAAATCATCAGGTAAATCATGGACAGTTTACCTCAAGAACGAATAAAGACTATCAAGAAAATCAGGGACAAGCTACCTTAAGGAAAAACAGAAGCTACAATCAACCACAGGTAAAATCTTCCCAATTTGCCTCAAGAATGGATGTCAGTAGAAACTACAACCGATTGGATGATAGATTTGATAATCGCAGGAGTTTCTTCAATGGCCAATGTTTCTCTTGCCATAATTTTGGTCACAAAGCAGCTCAATGTGTTGCCTATAAGACAATCATGACTAGAGAAGCTCAAAAACAAAGGAATATGAATGGAATCATGAAAAGGACTTACAACAACTTTTCGGCCCTTGAAAATGAAGTTGAATGTTCTATTTGTAATAACTTTGGTCATGAAGATTCTGAATGCAGGAGTAGGTTTTGGAAGACAACTCAGAAGGAACATACCTCAAGTGCCAGAACATGGAGAATGAAGGAACCACAATCAAAAAGATGTGGGATAGCCTTCTATGCAGAAGGACAGGAAAATATATGGTATATCGACAGCGGATGTTCAAAGCATATGACAAGGGATAAAGAAAAACTTGAATCATATACTGCAGTAGAAAAGGGAAAGAAGGTGTCTTTTGGAAATGATACCCCTGCAGCCATAAAAGGAAAAGGCACTGCTCAGTTGAAAGAACAGGTCAAAGCTGGAAATGTTTTGTATGTTGATGGCTTGAAGAATAATCTACTGAGTGTTAGTCAGATGTGCGATCAAGGAACCGAGGTAATTTTTCGATCAAATGGATGTAGTGTTCGTGATCTTGATACAGGAGAAACAGTGATCAAAGGCAGAAGAACTCAAAATAATCTATACATATTTGAAGAAGGACAACAACAATGCTATTTAAGCAAAGGATGATGAACATTGGTTATGGCACCGGAGGCTAGGGCATCTAAGCTTTTCACAAATAAGGAAAGCATGCAAATACCAGGCAGTTCGTGGTCTTCCAGATATCAAAATTCTAGACAACACCATATGCAAATCATGTCAGTTTGGTAAGCAAACCAGAACTAACTTTCTTGAGAAGGAAGGATCAGCTAGTAGGCCTCTTGAGCTAGTCCATACAGATGTATGTGGTCCATTTAGGACAAGGTCACCTCGAGGAGAAGAATACCTTATACTGTTCATTGACGACTTCTCCAGGTTTGTTTGGTTAGGACTTATGAAGCACAAAGACGAAGCATTCAAACAATTCAAATCCTTCAAAGCCTTGGCTGAAAATGAATCAGATTACAAAATTAAGTGCCTCAGGTCCGACAGAGGTGGGGAATTTACCTCAAATGAAATTTTTTATTTCTGTGAAGAACATGGAATAAGAAGGGAATTCTCTACAGCTAGGACTCCTCAGCAAAATGGAGTGGCGGAAAGGATGAACAGAACAGTCCAACAAATGGCTCATGCTATGCTTGATGAGTCTAAAACTCCCGCAACCTTCTGGGGTGAAGCTGCATACGCAGCGGTTGTTATTCTCAACAAAACAAATGTCCGAGTGAACAGCACTCAAACTCCTCATGAGCTCTGGTATGGTGAAACTCCTTCGGTAAAGCATTTCAAAATTTTTGGGAGCAAATGCTATATTAAGAATACGGATGAGCAGCTTGGCAAACTTGAACCTAGAGCAGATGAAGGCATTCTCGTTGGTTATTCTCCCTACAGCAAAGCATATAAGTGTTACAATAAAAGGCTTGGAAGAATTGTTGACAGCATTGATGTAGTGGTTGATGAAAAAGGATACATCCCTAGGGAAGTGAATCATGAAAATATGAATGAGGATGAAGACTACTCTCTAAATCAGACAGATGATGAATAAGAACCCCAAGAGGCACCAGAGGAACATATAAGGATAGAAGAAAGGACTCCATCTAGGTATGTTCAAAAGAATCATCCAGAATCTCAAATTTTGGGGCAGAAAGAAGCAGGTATACAAACAAGAAGAACAATAGCAGAAGCTTCAAGCTATTTGGCATTGCTCTCTTCCACTGAACCGCAAAATGTAAAAGAAGCATGCAAAGATGAGTGTTGGGTTAAGGCAATGGATGAAGAGCTTGAACAGATCGAAAAGAATAACACTTGGGAGTTGGTTCCTAGACCAAAAGACAAAAATGTCATAGGAACAAAATGGATCTTCAAAAATAAGTTGAATGAAAATGGGGAAGTGATTAGAAACAAGGCCCGACTTGTTTGCAAAGGGTATTCTCAATAGGAAGGAATAGACTTTGAAGAAACTTTTGCTCCTATTGCTAGACTTGAGGCCATCAGAATGTTCCTTGCTCTCTCTAGCTTCCAGAAGTTCGAAGTATTTCAAATGGACGTAAAATCAGCCTTTCTGAATGGAGACTTAGAAGAAGAAGTGTACATAGAGCAACCAGATGGTTTTATGGGAATGATCCAAATCTTGTATGCAGGCTTAAAAAGGCTCTCTGTGGGCTTAAACAAGCTCCAAGGGCTTGGTACTATTGTTTGGATAAATATCTTCATCAACAAGGTTTTTCAAAAGGATCAGCAAATAGCAATCTCTATATAAAAATTGAAAATAACAACTTGCTAATACTTGTTGTGTATGTAGATGATATTATCTTTGGAAGCAATGAAGAAGCTATGAGTCAAAGCTTTGCCTTGGTGATGCAGAAAGAATTTGAAATGTCCTTGCTTGGAGAACTGACATACTTTCTTGGATTGCAAATCCAACAAAATGAAGGCGGTATCTTCTTGTCTCAAACCAAGTACCTCAAGCAGATTCTGAAGAAGTATGGCATGGAAGATTCAAAACTAGTATGTACCCCCATGGTTACAAGATGCAGCCTCAGTGCAAATGATGAATTGGCAGTAGTGCATCAACCAACCTATAGATCTATGATTGGAAGTCTTCTTTATTTGACAGGTACCCGACCAGACATCATGCATGCAGTGGGAATAGTTGGAAGATTTCAGGCAAATCCAAAGGAAACTCATCTTCAAGCAGTCAAGAGAATCTTCAGGTACCTTCAAGGAACTCAAAACTATGGCTTATGGTACCCTAGAGATACAGATCTCACACTTCATGCTTACAAAGATGCAGATTGGGCCAGAAGCGTGGATGATAGGAAGAGCACAAGTGGTGGTGCATTCTTTCTGGGTTCCAGATTAGTATCTTGGTTCAGCAAGAAACAGAGTTCGATTGCTTTATCTACAGCTGAAGCGGAATATGTGGCTGCTGCATCTTGTTGCACCCAACTTCTTTGGATGATGCAAACCTTGTAGGATTTTCAAATCCTATGTACTCCACCTGTCTCTATCTTATGTGATAATACAAGTGCAATAAGCATTTCAAAGAATCCTATCATGCATTCAAAGACCAAGCACATACCTATCAAATATCACTTTCTTCGGGAACAAGTGCTTGAACAAAAAGTCAAGTTGGAGTATGTTCCTTCTAAGGAACAAATTGCCGATATCCTCACCAAACCACTACCCAGGGAAACTTTTGAATATCTCAGACAGAAGCTGGGAGTAGTTGATGCTTCATCCTGCTGTTGAAGCTTGTCTGTATCAAAGAAAAGTTGGTGTACGCGAGTTGGATGAGGGGAATCCACGTACATACGCCAATTTATGCAGGTGCAGTCGCGTATATGGAGTTCTAAAGAAAATCAGCAAGGACAGACTCTGGTTGAAGAGAGTCTGATATGGGTCTGTCAGAGACCTTCAGGCACAGGTTCACGGGGAGCAGATAATCTTCTAATAATGCATTGTTGGCATTACCTTAGAAGCTCTTGGTTCTAGTACTCAAGATGTTTTTGGTTCAGGTGGATCAGCTGCAGAAAGGAGAACAGAAGGAGAACATGGTTGCTGATATATACAGTGATTGTCAGAAGCTACTGATAGTAGTTATTGGTCATTTGCATAAGTCTTGATATTTCGTCTCTATGTCATGTATATTATTTTATCAAGGTCATGTAATGGCCTATTTTGGTTTCCCCGCTATGCCTGGGATAATTGGTGTGATTGGTTGTCATATGTAAATTTCTGATGTATCCCCACTTGGTTGGGTGGATGATCCCCACTTGGTTGGGTGATGGTTGTATGTATTGAGTCTGTTGGTGATAGGAAGGTCTTTTATGATGTATATGGTTCTTCTTGAAGAACATATTTTTGCAGATCTTGCCTACAGTCAGGGGGAGCATGTTCAGCACAGCAGAGCAGAAATATTAGCATGTACTCAGGGGGAGCACAGCCCTTTTCCCTTGATGACAAAGGGGGAGAATGACTTTGAGGATCGTGGGGTTGCCATCAAGTCCAAAGGGGGAGATTGTTGGAATTTTGGCACAGGTGTGGCGCTATGGTACAGGTGTTGTCCTTGATGGCAACTCACACTATGGTACATGTGTTGTCCTTGATGGCAACTCACTTTGGTGACAGATCTTAGTTCGGGTGCTCAGAATGAAGAAAATCTTGTATACGTAGGTACACCTTGCCGAAGATGTGTATACACGCGGGTTATTCGTTTGGAAGTCGCGTATGCGTATACACGCACTTTTATGCACATAAAAGCGCGTACATGGTGGAAAACTTATTTTTGGTCCATGGTTGTTAGTCCTTGGAACTTGAACCTATGGTTGTGGACCATGGTATCTCGTTAGAAGAGTTGACCCCAGGTTTTGGGCCCTTGGTATTGGTTATTATGGTTTTGGACCGTGGTATTGTGGAAGGCCTAAAACTATATAAGAGGAAGGAGATCATGTGGCAAGGAATCATCTGAATTATTATTGAATATCTGATAATGTACGAGATCTGAAATATTGGTGATTAGCATTGTGGAGCAGATCTGGATCTGAATGAAGGAGGAACCTTAGCGAAAAGAAGGATAAGTTCTATTGATGGGTCATAATCTCTTGGCTTGAATGATAATATCTTTGCATGATTTTGATCTGTTATATCTGGCACATGCGTGATCTATAAATCTGATAATCTGGGTTAATCAGTGCCTGAATACTTGAAAGAGTGAATTATGTTTGTAGATCTGTACGCAGGTTCAGTTCAGCTAAGGTGCGTATATACGCAGGTTCAGTGAAGGAAAACAACGTATACGCAGGTTGTTCCATACGCAGAAGCGTATGCACGCAGGTTTCAGGCCATTAAAGTAGCGTATACATTTTGAGTTGTGTTTTTGTTGCTTCTGTTTATTGCTGCAGTGTTCTGGGTTCAGTTTTGGTGTGTGGTACTGTTACTGTGATCTGGGTACAGTCGTCAGAGAGGTGTTTATGTTGATTTAGTTTTGGTGAAAAGGTGATTGGTTGATGCAGAAATTCTTGATGGTTGATTGATGTTATTTGTGGATCCAGTCTGAAAATTTATGAAACATGGTCCTTGAAAGAAAGAGAAGGTTGTAGCCTTCTGTAGGCCAGCACCTACGTACTAGTATCTTGGCTAGTGCAAGAGCTAAAGGGGGTTGTAGCTCCCTTCTAGGAGAAGCTGGGAAACGAGAGAGAGTTGTAGCTCTCTGCAGGTTGCAGCCTGCGTACTGGTAAAAGGACTGCACCAGTACATTTGTAAAACGAAGTTTCTAATTAAAGAAAAGATAGAGACGAATTGCAGCAGGTGGTTTCCACCCACATTGGGTTTCCATCTTACATCTTGTGTTCTTGTGTGTGATTGTCTTTCTGCTCTGCTTTACTATTTCTAGTTACTAGTTATTTGCTTCTGAATCACAGATTAACAATCAACATCAGAAAGATCAAGTAAATTAAAAGTTTGCATTGTATACGCGGGTTTAATTAACTGAAGTTGCGTATAGCAGTTGATTTTGAAAAAGGAATATTTGACATAATAATACCAATTCACGCCCCCTCTTAGTATTATTTCCAACAAGTACAAGTCGATCCATGTGAGAAATGTTCTGAAGTCGAACATGGAAAGACATCGCTTGATTACCAGCCAATGATGTAAACTGTTAACAAGCGCGAGAGGAATCACCGATAATGGTAATGACCCTCAAGGTACTGGAGTACAATTCACGTGGTGTGAATAAAGGACTTGGCATCGAACACCACGCTAAATCTTTCGGTTGAAGGCCATCGATGTAAACCTGTCGCCGGAAGTGAGAAACTTGCCATTGAGGCATGCAAGCTTCAAAGTACTGAATGGGGTGTTCCTAGATCAACTTCTTGGATAATGAGCTGATGTCAACAAGAATTCACCCGTCATAGGAGGGCCTTAATGAATCCCACATCAATGACACGGAACGGAGCAAATGATTTTAATGGAGGTGAAAACGATCTGGTGATATAAGGTTCAGGGTGGCAGTCATGAAAGAATGGAGTATAAATGTATGGTAGTGGGTGAGACACAGGTGAATTCTATGAATGACTTCTCTTGAACATATCGGCAACACTGATGTGATGGATTGGTAGCATTAACGCCAAATGTGGATGGTATGATGGGACCATGGTGATGTGACCGGTGAATGAAACAACCCAACCCGACTCGGACATGGACTGGAAGTATCATGTTCAAGAGCGACTTGCTACCAACAAAGTTTCTTCAAGTTTTCTTCCCAATTTTCCCCAGTCATTGCTGACCAATACCTCTTTATTTTTGTCAAGCTTGAGGAGGATAACATATGCTTGTTCTATAATTTGCCCTTCGGGCAAACCCATCTCTATGTTTTAACGAGCCTAGCGATAGTGAAACTCGTTCTCGTCTATAGACAAGTTTGTCGCTATTAAAATTTTAACGAGTTTAACAACAAAGATAACTCGGTCCTTTTCATTTTTAGAGAGTTTGAAAAGGAACGTAAAGGTAACTCCAAAATTCCTTTTTCGTCATCTAATCCCTTAAGTCCGAAAAAGTATAAAACAATACAGAAGGGATGAATTTTTGATACTTTTAACGAGCCGAACAAAACAAGCGCTCGATCTTTTTGTGTAATAATATCTCAGGTCCAAAAAGATTAAAATCTAGAGGAGAGATAGCACTTCCGGTCCCTTTAATGAGCTGGAGAGGCCGATGGCTCGACAATCTTTTCATATTTTACGAGTCAGTTGAAAAGAGCTTAAAGGAGACTCGTCTTTTGAGGAACGAGTGATAAAATGGGTAGCAGCTGATTCCAGGTAAGGTTTGGAATTTTCCAATCACGGTAGTGTTACAAGGATGGCTAGTGAAATCACTCTTCGCAGCTGTTCCTCAAAATGGGTAAACAATCAAATGGGGGTGAATGAACGACCAATGCAAAAGTGGAGGTGACAGTGCAAACACGACCAAGGCTTTAATGGCTGAAGTACTACATTCACGATGGTTATTTACCGGGGAATAGTTCATTTTTTAACGAGCTTAAACGCGGGGGAAACATTTGCTCATGGCTTATGCTTATTTTTTAACGAGCTTGAACTATGTGCTAAAACTGCTCGATTAATCCAGTTGTGTGATAAGAATGTCTCATATAAAAACGACAACTTTTAGAGTTTTGCCCCACATCCTTTCTTTATGCAAGTTAGGAAACAACCAATCCTACGAGTTTGAAGGGTTAGAGAACCTACAAATTTAAAAAATAAATAGTTGCTCTTTGCTTGCAAGCCAAAAGATTTGCATGCCCCCAGGCATAAAACTGAGTTTCAAGGTTACCCCTTCTTTAGTCCGTTAAAACATTTGTTTTACCGAGAGAGGCCTACCTCTTACAGGTTACCCAAAGATCATTCTATTCACAGTGCAAAAAAAACACTTCTTCGGTGATGTCTACCGAAATAGACAAAGGTGAGTGAAGGAGGCTACTCCACTCACATAACTTTGACAAGAGAATCTTGTTCTAGAATAACACCCTCTTCCAATCACAGACGGGAGTATAGACTAGTCATATTCTCTCATGGAAACCTACCCTATACTTGAAGTTTTCCTGCCGAAGCAAACTAGGGTGCATGCCCCCTGGGTTTCAGTCATGTCCCCCCGAATCACTTGCGCTCATCGGGTGGACGGACTGGAGATTGAGACATTTATTGCGTGAAAAGACCATCCAGGGATGGTATATGACTATTTGCTCTGTATGATCCGGGAAATGAAAGCTGGTCTACGAGCTTGACCACTCTTCCTTCGTGCGGAAAACTTTACTCTAAAGAGTGAGGAGACAATTGCTCCCATGCAATAAATATAGTCTCGTCCAAGGAGTAGATTGTAATCCAGGGGTCCTTGGACTACCATTACGTTCATGTGAATGGTTTTCCCTCTCAATGTTATGGGCACATCGGGAAGGATCCCTAACGGTCCACTGGTTCCTTTATCAAAACCTGTTAGATTTCTCATCTCAGGCAAAAGCGACAGCAAACCAAGAGCTTTCCAAGCAGTTGAGGAAAGGATACTCACAGAAGCCCCCTCATCTATGATGGTACCAACCATAACCATTCTATATATTTGATCAATGATTCAGAATGGTACACCAGCTGGTAAATGGGGTTTGCCTAGTTGATTCCAGTCAAAGGAGACAACTAGGTTGCTTGGTGGTGGGACCAAATAGACGGTCGGGTACGACTCTAACGAACTTCCTTCCTGCAGTAAAGGAACGGGTAAATTTCCCCCATGTTCGTTGGAGTCTGTGCTTATGAAAAGAATTTGGACGGTGTCATCCTTGTTATCTTCAGTGACTGTATCATCTGAAGATGGAACCTCTGAAGGCAAGACCGGGTCAACTGCCGCCTCGACCTTTTGACTTTCATCTGGTATGGGTTCAGATGGTTTATCTTCAATGATAGATGCTTCGACCGACCACCTGAGCGGGCCAGCTG
Source organism: Pinus tabuliformis (assembly GCA_031772625.1). Classification (NCBI taxonomy): domain Eukaryota; kingdom Viridiplantae; phylum Streptophyta; class Pinopsida; order Pinales; family Pinaceae; genus Pinus; species Pinus tabuliformis. The sequence goes on along the minus strand of CM062805.1, from coordinate 84,921,498 downwards.
GATTTTCCACTAGTGACGGACTCTGTAAGAGTTTTTTATATCCAGGAGGAAGTCGTAACGGTGAAACCGGACGATCGTCCAAAACTTTTTTAGCTTCATCTAAGAAGGGACAACGGTGGACGGCATGATCGCCTTCGCACAGTTTACAAGGAAATCTATATTTTCCTTTTTTTCCTAGGGCTTCACTTTCACTAGTTGACGGTGTGTTTTCAACATGACCACCAGAGGTTGACGACACCGGGTTGTGCAAACGAGGAGACCAGTCCCTTAAGATCCGAGGGATGCAAGGACAATCTCTGTGATAGTGGTCTCCTTTGCAAATGACACATGGCGATTTAGGCCTGGTCGGTGCAGTGTGTGGATTTTCGCTAGACGACGCTCGTTTGCCCCCATTCGCTTTTGGCTCCTTCTTCTTCTTCTCTTTCTTCTTATTTTCCTTCTTCTTCTCAGGTACTTGACGTCTGGCCTTACCAGCCCCATCAAGCAAAGAGGAAGGAGGAGAGGAAGAATTAGAGGAAGTAGAAGGTTGGTGGGTAACTTTGGATTCGTCCAGTCGTTGATTCGATTGTTCAGGAATTGTGGTGTTCTGAACGACAGAGGTTGAGAAGAGCCATACAGGCAAACCAATTGTCAGTCCTGGAAGTGACAATGTGGCCATATGGGGTGCACCAACATCTCCCCAAGAGGAGAAGGGACTAGGATTTCCTCCAAGGGGAATTCCTTGGTTGGTGGATTCCATTTTTCTCAATACAAGACCAATGTAGGAAAGGGTAATTAATATTCTGTTTAAAATAAATTTTAGACGCTTTGACACAACTTGTTTTTTCAATTTTTAAGAGTCGAGAAAAAACAAAAGATGACTCTAGTCTCCTTCGATTTTTAATGAGCATGAAGTGATAAGTGCTCAGATGGACCTTTTCCGTTAAGGAGTCTGAAAAGGAATGAAAGGGACTATTCTAGAAATCTAGGTAGAGGGATTACCAAACCAATCGCAAAACTGCAGAATACTTTTTACGGTACGACAGTCAATCTTCCCGAATGCTGTGTTCAGTGCATTGCGATCGATAGGGCGGCAGACATGGCTTCCTATGGATAAAGGATTAAGCCTATTGGGGTCTCCCAAAATATACTCAACGGTACGTGGGAGCACAAGTCCGTACTGGAATTTATCGTCTCAAAGTGGAGGAATCACCCAACCATCAGTGAGAACAACAGTTACCAGGCTTTACGACGCCGGAATACGTCTCTAGCCTAGGCTTCTAAATGTTGTGCGTTAAGTTCCAAAGCGTTGTTAGATTCATTGAATTTATTTTAAGTTGATCTTGTTTATGAAGTTTGCCTTTCAGGTTCACCACGAGATGTAGATGTAATTCCTAAAATGCAATCTAAGATGATAAACAAACTTTTTATCTTCTTTGTGCAATGAAAATCCTAGCTACTAGGGAAAAGAAAGACAAAATCTTTTCACAAAGAGCAAAGAGCACACTCTAAATGCACTTTCCTAAATCAAGCCAATCAGACTGTCTATATGCAAATGCACATGCATGTATTTTTTTTCGACTTTCTTAGTATATGAATGCTAAAAAGAAAGTTGATGCACAAATTTGAATTTCTTTTCAAGTGACAAATATCAACAAGTTTCTTTTCGAAATAAAAAATGGAGACGAACACAACACCTTACGATTTTGAAATGAATACTTGTTCTCGACACTAGAAAATTACAAATTCGGACTAAAAGCAATAGTAACAGGATAATCAACCATCAAACGCAATCAAACTCTTTCCTACGATTGAAATCGACACTTGCGACAGTTTCAAATCAAAGGACGACAGTACGATTATGCTACTTTTGCAAAGGAGAATTGAAAATGACTCAACAGACACACAAAAACATCTAGAGTTCTTTTGTACAAAGGAGGCGGAATAATAGCAAGGAAAATGGGTTTCAAACAGACATATACTGATCACAGGTAGCAAAATTCAGTAATAGAACTGGAAAGAATGAATCACAGAAGCCAAAACTGCACAGAGCTAGTCTGATCAGCGCACCTATAACACAGAGAATTGAAATGCAGCACAACTTGTCCACTCGGGAAGTGCGCTGAAATTCAGATTCTCTAAACAGTACCTGCACTGGGCTAGAAACGAGACTCTGTTCGGGTTCCGGGTCACAGTTTGCAGTTTAGTTCTTAGGTTTTAGCCGAGCAACAAAGATATCAGTAATGCAACAATCAGGGGTAGATCTAAGGAGGATCTAAGAGATATAACAAGGGCAATCAGATAGTTTGTGAATCAGTTGTTTAAATCATAAACAGATCCAGTAGATGGATTGAAGTAGCAGTTATCTACTTTGCATTTGTTATGGCAAATGCAGTTCGAATGCTACTTGTAAGTTTATGAAATAGACAACAAAGAATGATAAACAAACCAACTAATTATCTCCCCAGCGGAGTCGCCATTTTGTTACAGGGAAAAGTGTCTATATAGAACTGCTCTATCCCACTAAGGTGTGACAGCTGCCTTAGAAACAAACAGAGAAAAGCTACTTTCATTTTTCCTTTATGAATTATAGATAGGGAGGAACAGAAAGACCAACCTTTGTCTTGCGCTAATCTCCTGATTTGATTCCTCTCTTCTTTGATAGTCCTCAGCTACCTGCTCCCTTGCACGCCCAGCTTCACAAAGTACCTATAAGATCACAGAAGCATAGCACTATACAAAGACATGGATCTATAATCATAAACAATCTAGGATCAGATGTAAATTGACCATACAAATGTAGCAATTATCAATGACACAAAAGCATGGAGGAAAACTTGAATAGCTTTTATTGATAAACAAGAAAAGAGCTAAGAGGAGTTACAACCAGTTGTTCTGACCCAGCATCAATGTCCCAGCGAAGAAGCCCCTCTTCACCTCAAACAAAGCTTAGATCACCCAACAATCTGATGTTTGTCTCAAGAAACCAACAACAATTCCTTACAATATGCAAAATTCCAGCCTTTGGATCTCTGGGATGAGGGATCCATATATAGATGTTTGTAATGGAGATGAGTCAGCTCATGATTTGATTAGTGTCTTCCCTCTGATAGTTCTTGCTTCCACTTGGAGAATGATGGTCTCTTACTCATCCTTGGTCGAATTTAGTGAGGCAAGTGTCACAGGAGAAGATTATGGAAGCTTCCATTGCCTCTCCACCTCGTGGAATGACACTGCCATTTGTCATTTCTTGCCCATCACACCCCACAGAAGGGATTTTTGAAATGCAACGCACCCATACAGTGTATTTAGGTGAGATGCAACGCACTTAGCCAGTGGAGCAGCTGAAATGATCCTGTTTTGACCAATTCTGAGCAGTTTTTCATGGAGAACTTCTGGGAGAAGTTGTAATCTGTTGACCTTGTTCCTTTAGGGGTTAGAACAACACTTTTAGGGACTTAGGAGCCCTTGGTTTATGGAAATTTCATGCTTGGGGTTGTAGGGCCCAAAAATGTCTATAACACCTGTGCAATGTCATCTATAAAATAATAGCCACTCTCATAGCCAAGAGATTAAAACCGCTCCTCCCAAACATTATATCCCTAGAACAAACAGGCTTTGTAGAAGGCAGACAAATCTTAGACGGACTGGTCACTTCCCAAGAGGTGGTGCACTCCCTTAAGGCTAAGAAAGCTGCAGGAATGATGGTGAAGTTGGATCTCTCCAAGGCCTATAATAGATTAAGTTGGGAATATCTAAGGACCATTCTCAGGGCATATGGATTTAATCACAAATGGATAGAATGGATAAGCACTATGATATGCACCCCTATTTTTCTATCCTTCTAAATGGAACCCCTACTAGTACCTTCAACTCCACTCGAGGGTTGAGAGAAGGGGTCCCCTTGTGTCCTTTCTTATTTATTATTGTGGCAGAAGGTTTGGGGAGATACATCAATAAGGAAGCCCAAGCATCCAGAATCAAGGGCCTTAGGGTATGGGGGAATGACCTAGCACTCACCCATCAACAATTTGTGGATGACATTATGCTCTTCTTCCAAGCCTTTCTTAGAGAAGATCAAAGAATGAAAGAAATTTTGGATACCTTCATGCAGGCCTCTGGTACCCAGATCAACAAGGAAAAATCCTGCACCTTCTTTTTCAACACCCAAGGGAATGTGAAATCCTACCTGGCAAGGATCATGGGATTCAATATAGGTAACCTCCCCACCAAGTACTTAGGGATGCCACTGGTGGAAAACCACCTAAAAATGGCAGGATGGCAACAAACTATCCAAAATATCCAAGCAAGATTGGCGAATTGGGCCTTCCGATCCCTAAATCTTACAGGCAAAATAGTCCTAGTAAAAGCAGTGCTAGAGTCAATTCCATTCTACCAGCTGTTTGGTATGGCAACCCCCAAGGGGGCATGCATCGAAATGGTAGACATCTTCAAAAATTTCTTATGGGGAGGGGCACAACGGAAGAAAAAATGGGCTTTGATGTCTTAGTAGGGATTGACAAGGAAAAAGGCAGAGGGAGGACTCAACCTACAAGACCCCTATACCCTAAACCAAATCATGGGGGAAAAACTCTGGTGGCATTAGATAGAAGGAGGAGGAGATCTATGGAAATAAATTTGGACAAGAAAGTATAACATGTTAGAGAGAACAGATGAAATCCTTCAGTACAAATACCCCCCCAAGGGCTCAGCTATATGGAATTTAGTAAGGCAAAATCGAGAGATCATTGCACAACATGTCATCTGGGAAACTCGAAATGGAAGAACAACGAAATTCTGGGAGGAGGCATAGAAGAAAAGAGGAAAATTGATAGATAGGCAGGATCTCCAAGACATCCATAGATACACCACCGACAAGAATATGCACTTGGTAGAAAAATTCTGGAATGAAGGGCAAGGGACTGGAAACTAAAGAAACTGGAAAAAGACATAAGACTGGGGGCAGGGTATAGCAGTAGAGCAAGGGGAAGAGTTTGATAAAGAAATGAGTACAAGGAAAATAACTACCAGAATGGGACTGCACATTCTGAGATGGGGGCAATCAACAAAAGGAACATCCACTATCAAAGAAGCGTACGAGCTAAAAGCAAATCAAGAACAAGACAGACAAGCCCTGCTATGGAAAAAAAAATGGAAACGAGGATGGTGGTCGAAGGTAGCCCATTTCTTTTGGCTTATGTGCAAAGGGAGAATAATGACTTGGGATCAGTTACAGAGAAAAGGTATGCAAGGCCTGCACTTCTACTGGATGTGCCAAAAAACAAAGAAGACGCAGAACACATGATGAACTCCTACCCATTCGCAATTCAGCAATGGGAGCAAATACAAGGTGTGTTTGGAAGATTGGATAGAAACCACCAAATCATAAAAGAAACAATTCTAATATGGGGAAATAACAACTTCTCAAGACCTGTCCTGAACCGTGCATGGGGACTATCCCTGAGGTTCAACCTATGGACTATATGGAAAGAACGAAACAACATAATTTTCAAAAACAAAATTTCAACACAAGAGCAGGTATGGGAAGGATTAGTTAATAACATCAGGGAAACAATTCTTGCAGAACAATGGAGCCTAGAAGACTAGCAAGTTCCTCCCCATGAAGAAAGAATACTACGGTGCCTCAATTTATCAAGGGAAATGGTTGCCCCGAATGCATGGAAAGCGAGGAAGAACAATATTGAGTCCCTGAAGCAGTTCACCCTTCTAGGAGAAGGATTCGTCAAGCTGAATTTCGACGGGGCCTCAAAGGGGAACCTGGGACCAATAGGATTAGGTGGAATATTCAGAGATAATCAAGTAAACGCATGGCTGATATATGCAGAACCATGTAGAATCGCAAGTAATAATGAAGCTGAATTTGCAGTAGCTGGGCAGGGCCTGATAATAGTTGTAAGACTGGGATACAAACAAGTGGAAGTGGAAGGATATTCTAGCTTGGTCATCAATACCTTGAGGAAACTTAATAATGGAATGCCATGGGACAAATTGAGCCAAAGTTGGAGGACAGCCCGCCTCATCCAGGAGATAGGAGAACTCATCCAGAAGTTCGACTACCTAGTAATCAAACATGTGAGAAGGGAGGGGAACAAAGCAGCAGACTTCTTGGCCAACTGGGGCTGCAATCAACAACATGTATCAATGGAAATATTATGGCCTACGTAGCCCAGGGATGAACGACTTAAACCCATGGAAGAGATCCTATAGCAAGATATCCAACATGGACAGGAAAAAATGAATAGTAACAATAATACCCCCGATTGGGGTGGGTGCCCGAGGACGTATGACAGAGATGGTTTTTAGGACAACTACAGGCCGGTTACATTCCACCACATCCCACATGCTCATGGTGATGGGTGTGGTGGCCTCTAGCATGACAATGTACAGAGGGCAATGGAGAAGTGGTGGTCAGTGCTAGGGTAGTGATGGAGGTGGGAAGGACAGGACAGGAGGATGGATGGGACAGAGAATGAAGGAAGGGGATTATGAAGGCAGGAAGGGTAAAGGGGAGAGCACAGTTGCTGAGCGGAGATAGAGAAATGATGAGGCATACCACTGCAGAGACCAACAAAGACACCTTCGCATCAACTCCGGGTATGTCATCTGGCTCTACTCATCTATTGCAATGCTTTCCGTGTGTTTCCATGGTCGGGAAATGAGAGACCAGACCAGGGAGGGGAATAGGGGAATAGGTGGAAGAGACCTCGGTATGATGGGAGGGAAGCGAACTAGGTTTGAACCAACAGTTGGCAATGAGAGAGACCATCAAGGATGGGACCATGAGGAACCACCTGCAATTAAGCTAGCCAGCGAGATTACCATTGAGGGAGTGGAGCATGTAGACAAGAAAGTGCGAGGGAAGGTAATTGGGAATGGCAGGGAGGAGTGGAAGACACATAGGATAGAGGGGCGATGGAAGCAGAGGAAAATGAGTGTAGTGGTTATATGGCTCAATGGACAGGCGGTTAGTACCATAAGTATCATTCGAACTGGGCACCAGGGCATTACCCTCAGGAGCAGAGGAGAGACATGCAAACACCAAAAAGGTGGAGAGGCTAATGCTTGGTAGGTGAGTGGTGCTGATAATTCTATCAGAGGAGAGGTAACACAGTCTTGGGCAGAGGGGCACCGGGGCAGAGCCAAGTGTGGCTAGAAATATGAGGAGAGGGGAAGCAACAGCATTGTGGAACGGCTGGGACATACATTCTGTGATCTAATCTGAATTGTGTGTGAATAGGTTCGCACAACAGAAGAAATGGCTAGACCAGCCCGTGGAAGAGGACGAGGCAGAAGGAGAAGGGAGCTGCCTCGTGCAGCTGACCCGGGCACCTCGGAACCCAGGCATGGAAGAAAGCCATTAGAAAGGCTCATCAGTGAAGCGGAAACAATGTACAGGGTAAGGACGGATTGTAATATACTTGGGGGGATAATATGGGGTACAAATGGAGGTACCCAAGGGAATAATGTAATAATGGGATGGGCCATAGTAATAAATAAGGTGGTTAACCTGTATCATGTAAGGGACCACAAGTAGTTAGTAATAATGTAATGGGCCCATGGTATTAGATAGATGGTATTGAGGGAACCATGATAATGACCCATGGCATTGTATGTATGTGGCCTATATAGAGGCTAGAGACTCCCCATTGAGGGATGTCAAGGAATATTGTATGAACAAGCATATGGCTTGTGGAGTGTTCTCCTTCCTTAAGGAGTGAATGTATGGTTTTGCCCTACCTTAAGGGTTTTGATCAATAAAGAAGAATTTCAATCTATATTCAGAACTTATTATTCTTGGGTTTATTTCTATTATCTTATATTTTTGGGTTAGATCCATAACAAGTGGTACCAGAGCACTTTCTTGGGCAAAAGTGGAGAATTTTTTTTATTTTTTGCAGGAATTTTTTGGGTCAGTGAGTTGCAGATCAGATCTGTATTTTTTGGTGAAAAATCTTCAAAATATAATTACAAATCTATATTTTTTGTGAAAAGATACCCGATTTCAAAAGAAAATCGGCTGAATCGGAGTTCGGATGAGGGAGATATCGCTGATTTAAAAATCAGTGGTGTTGCAGACAATTTTTTGGGGAAGCGAGTTTGCGGTGCAAATATGGACGTCTTTGTACAAAATCTGTAGAATCTAATTGCAGATCTAGATTACTTGTGAAAACATACCCGATTTCAAAAGAAAAATCGGCCGAATCGGAGTCCAAATGAAGGAGATATCACTGATCTAAAAATCAGTGGTGTTGTAGACATTTTTCGGGGCGGCGAATTTGTAGATCAGCTCTGTATGATTTGGTGCAAAATATTAAAAATTTAATTGCAGATCTAAATTTATTCTGAAAAAATACCCAAGTTAAAAAAAAAAATCAGTCGAATCGGAGCCCGGATGAGGGAGATATCGCTAATTTAAAATTAGCTATTTTTCAGCAATTTTTTGTGACGACGGGACAGTTGTAGCGTGGATCGGCAATTCCAGTGCCTAGATCAGGATTTCTACCACATGGGAAGATGTAGAATGGTTGTTCCATTTTTGAAAACAGGTCATAATAGGGATTCTGAGCAATATTGATGGAATTGTGGCCATTTCAAATTTTCGCCAAGTGAATTTTTTTTTTTCAAAACCCTCTTCATGGCGGTTCTATGTTTTACAGGAAAAGATAATGGTCTTACTATTGAAGAATACATAAAACAAAAAAAGTCAGTATTCATAAGAGATTGGAAGGATTTAGTGTCGCTTGGCTTCAGCGATGAGGCTGCCAAATGGTGGTTCTCACTTGACAACAAGCAGTTACCCAAACTTTCAGATGCAGAATTTGAAAGAGTCCTTTTAGACAAATGGTCTCGGGCTAGAAAAAAGGAAAATGAGACACGTAAGGGGTTATTTTCTACCGGTGTCTCCTTATTGTAGGTTCATGGATTGATTCAAAAGGGGAAGATAATTGTGTGTATAAATGCTAGCTGCAAGCATAATTTTATCAATGTTAATTTGGAAAAAAAATTGCAAGTTCCAGCAAAACACATTCAAAACACAAAGGTCGATGATGAGGATGTTCAATTTTATAAGGATTTGAATCTTTATATGGACAAATTATGTATTGCATGGTGATTTTTATACTTCAAATATAGATAAGATAACATGGATGTTGTGTTGGGATATCCTGGTATGGAATCCGTGGGTACTATCAATATTAATGTGCAGAAGAAACTCCTGAAGCTCTAGTATAAAAAGAAGAAAATTACATTACAAGATATTTCCATCAATAAACAGGTAGAGTCCAAGGAGGCAAAAGCAGAAGAGGTTCCAGGGACTGACATATCAGATGATGAGCCTTTGATAATCGACAATCAAACACAAATAGAGGTTGCAGCAGAAAAGGTTACAGGTACTGGTACATCAGATGAGGACTCAGTGGTTGAAGTAATGTTGGAAGATAAGACACCACAACATGCACCAGATAACAGTCAGGCTCCAGTAAGCGGTGAATTAAAGAAAAAGACAATGTGGGTTAAAACTTCAACATATCATCACCCACATCACCCTGCAAGAAAACAACCAACAAGATCGCAACCAACTAGCCACAAGGACAACAAACCCCACATGATAGATAGAGTGGAACGATGATCCACCTACTACACATCAACACAGAAGAGCTGCCACGGTCAACTTCCATCTCAAGCAAGCGAGGCACCAATGAGATCAAGGGTTCACCTTTCTCTTGGATGGCTAGATGCACATGCATGGTACCAGTGGACTACTCTTTTGAGTAGATCTTATTATTTGTGTTCTTCCCATGTTTCAGGGATGAAAAATGTTAAGGGGGGTGGAATGTAATATACCTAGGGGGGATAATATGGGGTACAAAGGGAGGTACCCAAGGGAATAATGTAATAATGAGATGGGCCATAGTAATAAATAAGGTGGTTAACCCATATCATGTAAGGGACCACAAGTAGTTAGTAATAATGTAATGGGCCCATGGTATTAGATAGATGGTATTGAGGGAACCATGGTAATGACCCATGGTATTGTATGTATGTGGCCTATATAGAGGCTAGAGACTCCCCATCGAGGGATGCCAAGGAATATTGTATGAACAATCATATGGCTTGTGGAGTGTTTTCCTTCCTGAAGGAGTGAATGTATGGTGTTGCCCTACCTTAAGGGTTTTGATCAATAAAGAAGCATTTATATCTATATTCAAATGTTATTATTCTTGGGTTTATTTCTATTATCTTATATTTTTAGGTTAGATCCATAACACGGATGCAGGCATCTACAAGATCTTAGAAGATTGCGAGGAACAAATAAAAGAGGAGGTGGATTCCGAAGAGGAAATGGAGGCCTGGCGTGAGGTAATCCCAGACCCAGGGAATACTAGGGGAAGACTCACGCAATTTAAGCAGACTTTATACTTGTATTGGCTCATGAAGAGCCTTCTAGGGAAGGCCATGGAGCAATTATCAATGGGGATGGAAATGACCCTCCAAGACATGCGAAACTACAAGAAAGACCTACAGAACATCCAGTTCTAGTTGTGCAAGTAGGACATTCACCTAGATCGTATTCAAAGGCATATCCCTTGTACTATCAAGCTGGTAGATGCACTAGGAGACTTAGTTGAAGACCCGGCCCCAGTGGACTCAGCCTAAGAGGATCAGAAGGAATAGTCATGTTCTACAATGTCTTTTGGTTTTTAGTGGATAACATTTTTTTTACTGATGTATGCTTATGATAGATAGAAACTTAGACTCATATCATGATATAGGCGTATATATAGCTTGGGTTGATAGCCTGAAACTATATTATTTTTGGACGGCTATAACGAGGATAGATGGCCAACCGACTTGGTTTCCCACTAGGGAAGTTAAGGCCACCTATCTCATTTCTGTGGTGTAAACTTGTCTTTTATAAATAGAAAATAGAATATCCTACCAAGCTTAAAAAAAAGAAAAAAACAATAATTTAGGTCAGTAATGGTGTGATAATATTTTTTATTTATTTAAGGAATTCTTTCTAGACATGTACCTCATCAGGCATAAATCATTTTAACATATACCTTTGAAGTAATATAAATCATCCTATAGCTATGTACAAAATAATTATCACCCATAGCCTTAGTGATGGTGTAAGGCTCGTGTCAAAGTGGTATGAGCTTCTTATAGGGGTTTGTCAATTGCCCTTTGTGCAAGTCCAACCATACCTCGTCACTGACCAGAAACTTATGTGGAACCCAATGGATTGTGTATCTTATTATACTTGGAGTTATGTGGAACCCAATGGATTGTGTATCTTATTGTACTTGGAGTTATGTAAAACTCAATGGATTGTGTATCTACTTGTACTTGGAGTTGGCAACTTTCTACAAAATATCATGAACTCATTGTTGAATTTGTCAGATGCGTTCCTCAAAATTGGTTACTTTACTTACCTCATTCCAAGTATAGGAGGTATCTTCATGTGTTATACCATGAATATAGCTACATCAATTTGTGTCAATTGTTGGGACCCAAGCACATCTGAAAAGGCTTGTGGCCATTAGAAATATAAAGAGTTATGTCGAATTTTTGTTGAAAATATCGAAGGCTTTCAACGGGTGTATGTGGATGCTCACGATTGTATACTCTAAAGACATCTATAATAAATATATTGACTACTACTTTTTATTTATTAATTTAGGGATCGAAGGTAGTGGATTCAGTGAAGCTTGATGTCCATCATGTACCAAAGGTTAAACCAAGAAATACTAAGTAACCTACTATCCCTATCAAGAAATATGGTCTTTGGAAACCCAAAATGAACCAAAATAAGCTCAAAGAAGAACTTATGAGTGGATTTTGTTGCGACAATCTTCTTATAAGGTGCCAAAATTCCCATCCTAAGGAAGCAGTAAAAAACATATGTTACCATGCTTGGTTGAGGGAAAACATGACATAAAATCTAGGCGTACTAACTCCCAAGGATTATCTAGAGTAGGAAAAGGCCGACAATTTGTGTGGATGGGCATTTCCTTTGGCAGAATATAATGCTTCCATTGCTTATATGTTTCAGCAAAAGAATGCAGCTTGTTGTTATAGGTTGGGGATCTATGAAAACCATCATAGAGTGTTTGGCTACGATAGACCATTGAATGTTTGTGTCGTGTGGGTACTACATCGACAACATGGACGATTGGCTCATAGGGTCCTTTTTGTGTAGTCATTCATCAAATAATGGAGTAGGAGATAATATTGTTTCCATAAAAAGACAACCAGAAATAGGCTCATCAACACCTTCAATATCTACTAGAGATGTGAAATTAAAGCAATAATGAGTACAAAATTTGTGGTCAATAGGATAGGGATCATCAAGATGTTGAACCATCCAATGTAAAGATGGTTTTCAGTGCTAGTGATTTAGTCAGATCAAAGACCTCATAAATTTGTTCTTTGGGTTACCCCCAAGATTCAATAAGTAATCCAAAGTTAGAGGATTCGTTGATAAGGTAACAATGCCAACAACCTTGACTTGACCCAAAGTGACACCTTGTGAGTCTTGCACAACTAGGGTGCTAGTTTGAGTATCAAAAAGAGGCACAATTGCACAAGTGGCAACATCTCACACTTAGGGCACTTGGCCACAAATCTTTATTCGTTTTTCCATTGAGGGTACCTTTAACATTTTCCAAGGCAAAAATCACATATTTGGAGGAATTTTGGATAATTTGTCACATTCCACTAGCTTCATGCATGAAGAGGTGCTCCCATCCTTTAAGAATATTTTGGAGGATTTCATGGCATAGTCAAGGGCCACATGTATAAAAGAAGAACGCCATTGTCAAGAATATGAAAATTAGCATTTGTATCACGTGGCATAAAGTAGAAGGACATAGGTGAAGAGTACTCCATTTAGAAACATATAAAATCTTGTTTATGTCCTCTTTCCAAAGAAGAGAAAATATCTTGTGACAAAAGGCCCAAATTTCCAATGGACAAAGACTATGGTAAGGGTTACTTTTTCTTTCACATGTTGAGACACATTCATGTATTTTAAGGTGTGTTTTGTTGTTGATTTCACATATTTGGAAGCACAATTTCACAAGTTGAAACATCTCACATTTGGGGCACTTGCCTACAAATTTTTATGCATGTTTTCTATTAAGGGTATTTTTCACATTCCCTAAGACACAAATCAAATATTTGGAGGTATCTTGAATGAGTTGTCACATTTCATGAGCCTCACACATGAAGAGTCGTTCCCATCATTTAAGAATGTTTTGGAGGGTTTTCATGGCATAGTAAAGGGTCACATTTACAAAATAAGAAAGCCCAAATAAAGAATATGTAAACTATGTTGGCAAGGGATTGTTAGACATGTCACGCGTTATGGCATGTCAAGATGTAAAATTTGTTTCTTAGTTGTTTAATTTTACGACCATAGTTGGATGTGAGCCTTTTCTTCTTAACTTGTTAAGTTGGATAAGTTGAAATTATACATGAGTATCCTAAGATGAGTTATATGAAGCTCTTAGGTGAACAAGGCATAGTCTACTTCCAGTAATTGTAACTTGGTCAAGTTGTTGTTATAATTGAGGTAGGATTTTGTTGGGTTCCCATGTTGCAAAAAATGTAAGGGTAGTTTTGATGGCATGATATCTAAGGAGTGTCAGGGCATGTAAGGAATGAAAAGGCATGCTAACACATGCCAGACAGTTTTGTGGTCTGATGGTTTGATTTAATTTTATGGTGTTATTTTTATTGTCTTATTTGCACAGAACTATTTTTCCTAGTTTGGAACATTACAGTTAGCGAGTTCCAGGTGTGCTAAGGAGGGAGTGACAAGGTATTCTATGCATTGTTTCCAAGGCATGATAAAGTGCTATGGAAGCATACCAAGATGTGCCAAGCACCAAGGTGTGCCAATGCATGCTAAGGAGTGTTAGGGAGTGCCAGAGAAACCTAAGGGAGCACTAGGTCAAAATGCATGGAAATGAATGAATAAGAGTGTGTGACAAGGAGTGTCAGCTAGTTCCAAATGTGTTAAGGAGAGAGTGACATGGTATTCTAGGTTGCGCTATGTCATGCTAGATTTCTAGGGTGACATGTAGCCAAGATGTGCCAGGTGCCAAGGTGTGTCAACATGTGCTAGGACATGTTAGGGAGTACCAGGGAAACACAAGGGAGCATTAGGTAAAATTAGTCATGCAAATGGACAAATACGAGTTTGTGACAGGAAGTGTCAGTGAGATACAGGTGTGCTGAGGGAGTAACAAGGTATGTTAGGTAGTGCTAAGGCATGCTAGAGGCCAGGGAAACATGCCAAGATGTGCTTGGTGCTAGGGTGTGCCAATGCATGTCAGGGAGTGTTATGGAGTGCCAAGGAAACAAAATGGATCATTAGTATCAAATACACGGAAATGAATGAATAAGAGTGTGTGATAGGGAGTGTTAGTGAGTTCTAGGTGTGGTAAGGAGGGAGGGACAAGACATGTTAGGTAGTGCCAAGGAATGATAGAGTGCCAAGGAAAAATACCAAGATGTGCCATGTGCTAGGGTGTGCCAATTCGTGCCAATGAATGTTAGGGAGTGCCACAAAAACACAATGGAGAACTAGTTCAAAATGCATGGAAATCAATATAAGAGTGTATGATAGGGAGTGTGAACGAGTTCCAAGTGTTCTAAGGAGGGAGTGACAAGGTTATATGCTAGGTAGTGCCAAGGCAAGCTAGAGTGCCAGGGCATGTCAAAGAGTGCTAGGGTGTGCTAGGGAGTGAAAACCATGCTAAGAAATGTAGGGGATGCTAACACATGCCACATAGGGCTAACGGATTATTAGACATGCCATGTGCTATGGCATGTCAAGATGTAAACTGTGTTTCTTTGTTGTTTTATGTCCATGTTTGGGCGTGAGCCTTGAATTGGTAACTTGCTAAGTGGGATGAGTTGAGATTGGAAATGAGTAGCCCAAGATGTGTTATAAGTAGTTCTTAGGTGAACAAGGCATAGTCTAGTTGTAATAACTATAACTTGGTTAAGTTGTTATAGTTGTAGGTGTAGTCATTGTTTTTGCTTTCCTTTCACCTCGTGTTTGAAGTATGGAGCCTCACTTATCAACATCAGAGAAGAGGAATTACAACAAGGGGGGAAAGATACTGAGGTTTGAGCCCTTTAATTGGAATGGAATCACCTCCTCCGCATTTGTCATGAAATGGTATGAAGATGTCAATTGTTTAAGGTTTTGTCAAAGAGTGC
Source organism: Pinus tabuliformis (assembly GCA_031772625.1). Lineage (NCBI taxonomy): Eukaryota > Viridiplantae > Streptophyta > Pinopsida > Pinales > Pinaceae > Pinus > Pinus tabuliformis. The sequence continues at coordinate 84,906,264 of CM062805.1, read as the reverse complement.
AGGAAGTAGGTTACCATGAGAATCTCGTAGGTATATTTTCCCTCACCTTGAAGGAAGACAAGATCACGATTGCAGGGACTCATTTCATGTTTTCAGTGGATTCCATCTCTCAAGCTACAGGTATACCAAACCATGGTGAAAATTGGGTCAAAGGCATGAACCTAGACCTAGAAGAGAACAAACCCTACTTGAAATCACAATACAAAGGAGTTCACTCACATGTTTTCCCATTCAGATAACTGTTGGAGAGATATGCACCATTGATGAAGGCTATCATGAAGTTATTCACATGTGAGGGACGATTTTCTAGGTTTTATCAATACCCCATAAGATTGCTCATGCACTTTACAGCTGCCAAGTCTCTAAATTTGTCCAGCTACTTGTATAGGAGCCTAACCAAAATGTCTGAAAGGGTGAAATTGAAAGGAAAAGTGAATTATCCCAGTCTATTTCACCATAACATGATAAAGTTTATAGTACTCCATCAGCTGAAAGAGAAGAACATGACACCAAACACCTTCATTGAGGCAGCCTTGAAAACGCAATATATAACCACTTCACCAAGCCAGCACCAAACCATTTTAGTACAACCCATGGAGGTGGGGTCATAAATCAAACATGATGAGTTTTCCAAGGAACCTAGGCCTGAGGTGACCAAGACATATCAAAGAGGCAAAAGCCTTGTGTTTTCTCCTCAAATTGAGGAAGGGGCCAAGCCTACTACATTAGCAAAAGAGGGATCACCATCACATCATGAGGCTTCTTTGCATGATGAGGAGCCCATTGAGCATGAATTTGACCTAGTTGACTTGGAAGCACATCATGAGAATAAAACCCTACAACAAGTCATCAAAGAGAAGGATTATCAGATCATGGAGCTCAAGGACAATTTGGAAAGGGCCAAATTGATCATTTCATTCCTTGAGCAAGAAAACAATCAACTTAAGGCAGAACAACTAGTCATGGAGAAAGAGAAATTCAAAGCCAAGAAACAAGAGATGAAAAAAAAGGTAGTGGTGGACCATGAGGACACTGAGAAACATGAAGGACATGTGGCAAGGAAGAGACCAAGGACAATGGATCTTAGGAAGGCACTTCAAAGGGAAAGAGAACAAAAGCCACCAATGGAAGAATTGACCTTTGAAGAGAGGATTGCCATGGAAATAAATGAGGACAGGGAGTTTTGGCTTGAAAAAATCAATTTTTCCCCTTGAGAAGCTCCTTGATAAGGCCAAAATGGATAACAAGTTTCAAAAGAAAATGGCCATCCATTATTACACAAGGAATCAGGTTTCCAAGGTCAGAATCAAGCAGTTGAAGGAAAATCTCAAGGAAACCGTAATCAGCCAAGAGGAGAAGGGTAAGTTAGATTTTATTTTTGATGCATCCATGATTGCATAACATACCTCATTAGGCATCCTTGGAAAACATTTGGGAGTATTTGGAGAAAATTTTGTGTTTTGTTGTAGACTGGTGCAGACTTGCAATTTTTTGGCAATTTTCTATCTAGGACGCGCTGCACTTCTTCCTCAGGGATCTAAATGATGGAAACTTAGCATTTTTTTAAATATTATGACCCTATCTCAAAACCAATTTTCCCACATTCCTAGTCTGGGGCTCATTTTTTGAGAAATTTGCAAAAACGAGGCCAAAAATCACCTTTTTGCCCCTCTTTTTCCATTTCGCTGCGCACCTTGAGACACCTTGGGAGAATGGCCATATATTAGCACAAAATGGTTAATTTTGAGTGAAACAATGCTCTAATGGCATCTAAAATCTCCAAAATTTCCCAAAACGGATTCAAATATGGATTTGGACTTCAAGAAGTCACTCAAAAATGGCCTCCAATAGCTCACTGCACACGTGGAAATTTCTAAGATTTTTGTAAAATTTTCACTCTGTAATTTTTTGTGATTCCTAGTTTGACTTTGGAAAAAGTCAAAAGGGTGATGTAGAGGAATGTGAGGGGTAAAAGTAAATGTAAATAATGGGTGGCTAATCTTTTTCAGCTATTTTGATGTAAATCTGACCTCATTTATGAGAGAGGTTGAAGTCAAAGTTAATTGTAGAAGTTGTTATTAACTTCCCTAGACATTGGGGTTTCGTTAGAACACCTCATGGAATAGTTCCTAGATTCATGGATTTGACCCCTGAGAGTGGGGAGATGTTGTTTTGGTATTTATGTATCAGTTTCTCAGTGATAGAATAGGTTGGATTTCAGAGGAGAGAACTATTGTAGCTTGTACTTGGATATTTTATGGAAATCAAAGGACACAGTTTGCAACTATTATCTAGGAATTCATGTGCGTTAAGTTTGTGATGTTATTTTTTCTCTGTTATAGCTTTATATGAAAGATATTCAACTTCTTTTTACATTCTTCAATTATTCAGTGATTTTCCTTACAGTTTATACACAAAATTCTTTGCGTAAAGCTCTGTTTTGATGAAAAAAACATTGTGTTACTTTCTTTCTTGCTTAATGAATTCATTTTTTATGCTCATTAAGACCTTTTGCTTCTTCTAAACACTACACTACACCAACAAACCCTAAGATCCATCACAAAAGTAATGCTACCTTGCTCCTTTATATCTTTTTTTTTGTAACCCTTTGATCCTCTGACCTAGCTACCTAGTTTTTCTCCCTTATCCAGCAACAAAACCCTAAATTTTCCAAAACTCACCTAAGCCTAGCTATCTAGCCTAAAATCCTTTACATTCTAGTCATCTCTTGGCTATGATTTCATAGAGAGAGCCCTCTTTGGTTTGGTAGGGCTAGCTACCAAACTAAAATCTTGGTCTGTGGTTACCTCCGTCGATCTCCTTATCAGCTTGGGACATTGTGGAGGATAAAAGAGGGCATGACAACTAGGGAGTTGCAAGGTGTTCTAGTGAATGTAAGGTTCCCAAGTCATGGAAAAATGTAATGCTAGTTTTGAGGTCATGGCTGCGAAGGTATGTTAGGGAATATTTCTAGGGCATGCTAACATGTTCCAGATAGTACGAAGACATGTCAAACAAGCTAAGATGTGCCAAGTGCTAAGGCATGCCAAGATATACAAGGGCTTGACAATGCATGACAGGGACTATCAAGGCAACAAAAAGGAGGAATAAGTTAAACTAAAAGTAAATGAGCACACAATAGGGTTAATAAGTCATCAAGTTACATTTTCCATGAGTGGCATGCTAGGCACACCAACACTAGGTGCCAATAGGTACCAAGTGCCAAGTGTCAATGCATTCTAAGTGCCAAATTTTACTCCGTTTCTTATCATCTAGTTTCCAGTAATGGATCTCAAATAACTTTAATATTAAACCATGCTAAAGCATACCAAGTCATCTCAATGCATTCCAAACATGCTAATACTTTCCAAGTGCCAACAAGTGCCAAGTGCCAATGTGCGTCAGGGAGTGTGATGCATGCTATGAAGTGGCAAAGCATATCGAAGAGTGCTAAGCTGTGCTAGAGAGTTCCAATGGATGCTAAGGAGTGTTAGGGAGTACTAGGACAACACAAGGAAGAACTAGGTCAAAATGCATGGAAGTGAATGAATATGACGGTGTGTCAGAGAGTGTCAATAAGTGCTAGTTGTCATGCCAAGGAGGGAGTGACAATGTATGCTAAGCACGGTGATGAGCCTCTAAATTAGACATAAATTAAGGCCCATGCCTCTAACTTAAAAAATAAATTAAGGCCTATGACCATATTTCAGCACATTAAACCACTCTTTTTGCATTAGATAATTTATTTTTAACTTTAATATATTCATTAGGAAGGTTTATGAATAATTGGATATTTGTGCCTAATATTATTTTTTTTTGTTGGAATATTATGAGAATATTGAGTAGATTATGAGGATTTGGAGGAGATAATTTAGGGACTTGTTCTCTACTATAGGAGGATCAATAATAAATAATAAATCAATAAGATATTATGGAATTATGGAACATATTGTGGAACTCCAATGATTGAGAAAATCTAGGAATGTATTCCACTAATCAAGGGACCAGATCCACTAATCAAGGGATTTTGGTGAGGAAAGCTTCCTCCATTCATGGGGAATGCTTACTTATCATTTTCTATAAGTACCAAGTCAAATTTTCCTCTAGGAAATGATTGAGAAAACCTAGGAATGTGTTCCCTCCCATTTCATGCAGATTCTTAGTATTGGGGACCAGATCCACTAATCAAAGGATTTTGGTGGGGAAATCTTCCTCCATTCATGGGGAATGATTCCTAATAATTTTTTATAAGTTCCAAGTCGAATTTTCCTATAGGGGGATATTTTTCATTAGTGTTCTTGTGAAGAGAACTCATATTTTTGTAGCTCCATTGTATTTTCTTGCAGGGATGTAATTCTATTGATGAAAATAATGAAGATTGGTGTCATGTTCAGCTTCTAACTCTTTTTCTCCTCCATATCTCTCTGAATTTCCTTGGGCACGACTATCCCAGGAGCCTTATAGCCCTTTTGTATCATTTTATTTCCTTCTTTTCACTTTTTATTCACATGCATCTCTTGTTTTTATTTCTTTCTATTTCTGCATTTAGTATTAATGATTTCTTGTTGTAGGATTGAGTTAAATGGTAAATGTAAGTTCTTTTGCAAGATCAAAAGAATTATCTCATCCTTGAAAAAGCTTTGGAATTTCATAGTAATCATTGAGATGCTTGGATTTATTGGTCTTCTTATTCCCAAATCTAGATTGCTGGACCCCCTTTTTAACAAAGAACAATAATTTTCTGCTATTTTTTAGAGCATGATAACAAGCTTCAATCAAGTTCGTTACACCTGCATTAGATCACAAAAAATTCTAGTTCATAGCAAAAATTACCCCATTGCATTTTCACTTGATTTGATTAGGCATTTTTTAGATTTACTAGCTCACTAGTTCTCGAATTTCTAGATTTTCGACTAGTAATGCTTTTTCTATTTTTTAGCATGGGTTAACAGAGGCATTTTTAAGTGATTACACTTGGAATGGGAACCTAAGACATCCTAGTTAATAACAAAATTTTTCCCATCCAATTTGGATTTGACTTTCTTGGTAATTCGATGAATTATAGTAAATCTGTACATGTTGTAGGAAATCATTGTAGCATCCTGTAGGAAAGGCCGTTTTGAGCCCGAATTGAGAAAAACCATCATTGAAGTTTGGATTGGGCCTCTACTTGACCTCCATGCCATAAATACCATTTTAATCCTCTTTCTCCACACTTAGGTCATCATTTTTCTAGTTTTCAAGGGTAGGATTTGATTTCCATTTCTTCTATCTTCATTCTTCCATTAGATCTCATTAATGTTTTATATAATTCTACCAAGTTTTCCTCATGTGTGAAGTAGACAGCTAGCTCATGAAGTTCTATTTCCTTTATATAATTTAAATTCTTCTTGTTTGCATGATTTTTGGGTAAATATCAATGTTTGATGCAATGCAGATGTTTCAAGAGTACAGATAGATTTCATAGTCATCAACCTCATCCCAACTTCATCCACCCATGGTCCTCACTTTCTTTCACTAAACCCTCACCAATTTGATCATTTCACAAGGAAACGTATCCAAGATTTTTAAGCAAATCCATCCATCTCCCAACTTTGGTTTTGAGTTTTGAAGTGGTCCTAGGCACTCCCTTGCCATCCACCAACCACCTTCCCTAAGCTTTCCATCACCTTCCACATTCATCATTTTTCTCTCGGCTGTATCATGTAAGTTTTCAGGGGATCCTGTAGGTTTTCCTGTAGTGGCCTATTTTTAGGCCGAATTGAGGAAAAAGCATCTAGGAAGCTAGCAAAAGGTCCCTACATGTCTGCCAAGCCTTCAGACCAATCACCATCATCTCCAAGCCACCTACCACATCACCAAAAGATATTAGATTCACACTCTTGCATGAAAAAAAGACGAAAAGAAAATGAAATTTATTTTATTCATTTACATGCATGGAAGTAGAAGGTTTAATGATATGAATCTGCATGCTTAGGGCAGTAGGACTGAATACATGTTAACTTAGCATTCTTTTGAAGCAAAGCCTCTTAGCAGTTAGTTAGAAAATGGTGTGTTTTAGCATTTGATTTCAGTCTCTTTCCTTGTACTTTATTTCTTTCAATATGTTAAAGTTCCATTTCAAACATTTGATTTTCTGCAATTATTTTAGGATTTGACTTCAGTACATGCACTCCATTACATCATGACAGCAAAAGAAGGAAACATTTTATGTCGCACATATAGTGCTGATACCTCTTAAGTTTGTACGAACCTCGGGTTTATAATTAAAGTCAGTAGCCTTGGGAGTTGCAACATTCTTGTTGCAATACTGAGGCTCATCACTTTTTGGCATCGTTCCCGGGGAGGTGTCAATGTATGCATTATTTTCTTCCCTAGTTGATTCATTTCTTTTTACTTTTTGAAAAAACAAAATATGTTATGCTCTTAACCTGCAAGACGATACCAAAATACCAAATATGCGAAGAAATATACCCAGAACATAGAACAATGAGAAATAACAGCAAGTATTTTATTATTCAAAAAGCAATGTTCACTTGCCTCTTCGAGGGGACAACCTCCAATAGAGCTAAACTCAATACAAAATAAGACACGATGCTCCTCGATGGGAGTCTCTATCCTTTATATAGGATTCATACATGCAATACCATGGGGCAATACCATGGTTCTTATTAATACTATCTATCTAATACCATGGCCCATTTACAACTAACTGTGGTCCCTTCGCTAAATGCGGGTTAACCACTTACAATTATTAATATGGGCTTTATTGACTCTTTACTTAACTATAACTATGACTCGATCCTATTACATAAATAAGGCGGTTAGGGTGGGACCCTAACATGCCCTCCCCCATAAGAATAACCTTGTCCTCAAGGCTGAAGCCGCTGAAACTGCTGAAGAATAGTGGCTGGTTCCCAGGTTACATCTTCCGGAGAGGTGTCTTTCCACTTGACGAGGACTTCCTTGATCCTACGGCCATGCAGGTGCCATTCTCGTGTGTCTAGAGCCTATTCAGGTTGGAGCCAGATTGACCCTTCTTCATCCAATTTAGGTAGACTAGTTTGAATTCTGAAATTGCTCCCAATCACTTTCTTGAGGCATGAGACATGGAAAACTGGATGGATTTTTGTAGTGGGTGGTAAAGTTATCTTGTAGGCAACTTCTCCAATGCGCTGAAGTACTTGATACAGGCCGTAGAATTTTGGAGATAGTTTTGACAACCCTTGCCTTTGAGTGATGTTTACTTATATGGTTGCAGCCTCAAAAATACTTGATCCACTTCTTGAAATTGGCGTTCTGAGGGATGTTGATCTACCTATTGCTTCATGCAGTTTTGAGCTTAATGAAGATTCTCTCTAAGATGGGGCAACATGGTTTTGCGGTTCTGTAGGAGTTGATCCACTGCTTGTACCTTCGAGCATCCCTTGATGTAAGAAGTAGGGGAAGGAGGGAGTTTACCATAAACTGCTCCATATAGAGTCATTTTGGTGGTGGCATGATAGTTAGTGTTATACCACCATTCAGCTAGAGGTAACCACTGTATCCAGAGATGTTTCTTTTCTGAAGTGAAACACCTAAGGTAGGTTTCCAGACATTTGTTGACTGCTTCAGTTTGACCCTCAGTTTGTGGATGATAGGAAGTATTGAGTTGTAGTTGGGTACCTTGTAACCGGAAGAGTTCTTACCAAAACTTATTGGTGAAGACCGAGTCACGATCAGACACAATGGAAGTAGGCATGTCAAGCAATTTGAAAATCTGATCCAAGAAAGATTGAGCAACCAAAGTTAATGTAAAAGGGTGGGCTAGGGCACAAAAATTAGCATACTTAGAAAGTCTATCCACAACCACCATGATGACTGACTTGTTTCCTGACTTTGGAAGACCCGTAATGAAATCCATAGAAACCTCCGTCCATTTTGATGCCGGGATAGGCAATGGCTGTAATGTGCCTAGGGATTTGACTGTTTCTCCTTTGTGGCACTGACAAACATCACATTCAGCTACAAAGGTAAGAATTTCCTTTTCATGCCTATCCAAAAAAATGATCTTTGAGTGCGAGCATACGTCTTCTAAAAGCCTGAACGTCCTACAGTGGGAGATGAGTGCAACTCCACCAAAATGCGGCTTTTGAGGGTGGATGTTGGTGATATTACGACTCTGTCCTTGTAGCGAAGAATCTCATCCTGCCACGAGTAGCCCACTATGGAATTTGGATCCGACTGCAATTGAGTAATGAGTTGGGAGAGCTAGGGATGTGAAAACCATTCCTTGCAAGCCACTTCAATCCATTCTAGAATGGGAAGGGAAATTGTGAGCAGGGTACTTTCCTCATCAAATTGGTGGGATAATTCATCTGCTACAATATTTTCATGCCCTCTCTTGTAAATTATCTCATAATAATATCTCATCATTTTGGAGAGCCATTTATTTTGTTGCGGTGAGGATAGGCGTTGCTCGAAAAAATATTTAAGGCTTTGATGGTCTATGCGGATTTGGAAATGTCGCCTCAATAAGTATGGTCACCAGGTATCTACTGCATGTAAGATGGCCATCATCTCCTTCTCATAGGTAGATTGTCCCAGATTCTTACCACTTAGTTGTTGGCTCATGAAGGCCAAGCGTGGACCTTCCTGCATTAAGACTGCCCTAATACCCGTACCTAAAGCATCACATTCAATCACAAAATATTTGGTGAAGGCGGGTGGTGCTAAGATTGGAGTGGAACACATGGCATGTTTGAGAATTGTAAAGGCCTGTTGTACTTCATCATTCGAGAGGAATGAATTTTTCTTGAGGAGTTGAGTGAGGGGCCTAGCAATGCGACCATAATTGTGGACAAATTTGAAATAGTAGCATGTGATACCCAAAAATCCTCTTAGGCTCTTCAAGGACTTAGGTTGAGGCCAATCCTGCATTGCCTAGATCTTTTTGGGGTCCACCCTAACACCTTCATGCCCCACAATGTGGCCCAAATACTCAACTTCTTCCATGCCAAAAAAAAATTTGGACATCTTGACAAATAATTTATGCTTGCGGAGCAGTTGCAAGAGCAGATCTACATGTTGAAGATGTGCAACCTAGGTGTGACTGTAGATGAGGATGTCATCAAAGAAAACAAGGACAAATTTTCTGAGATATGGTTTGGGCAAGTGGTTCATAAGGCTCTGAAAAGTGGATGGGGCATTACAAAGACTGAATGGCATGACCAGGAACTCATAATGGCCTTCATGAGTTCAGAAAGCAGTCTTTGGAATGTCGACTTCTTTCATGCGAATTTGGTGGTAGCCGGAGCGAAGATCAAGCTTAGTAAAGAATTGAGCCCCATTTAGTTCATCTAGAAAATCATTGACAACCGGGATGGGAAATTTATCTTTGACTGTCAACTTATTAAGGGCCCTAAAGTCTGGACACATATGCCATTCCCCATCTTTCTTGAGCACCATGACCACTGTCGATGAATAAGGACTAATGTTGGGACGAATGACGCATGCTTCTAAAAGTTCCTTGATTATTTTTTCTATTTCATTCTTTTGGGTGAACAGATATCTATATGGGTGCACATTTGGTGGTTGGGCCCCTGGGACCAAAGTGATGCTATGATCATGTTCCCCTCTCGAGGGAGGAAGCTCATGAGGCTTGTCAAAGACTAGCAGATGGTTATTTAAGATCTGTTGCATCTTAGGATGAATATGAAGAGAATTGGGTTCGAAGGCCTGGATGGCATTAAATTGAGCTATAACTCCATGGTGGCCCTTTTTTAACAATTTTTCCATCTGATGTGAGCTGATGATAGAGGGAGCTCCCGCCTAGAGTCCGCGGAGGGTATGTGTGTGGTTGTTCTGCTTAAAGCTCATATATAACTACTGGAAATCCATTGTGATTGGGCCAAGTGTTCGAATCCATCCAGCACCGAGGACAATGTTACACCCTCCCATGTGTACCAAAAACATGTGGGTCTTTAACTGATAATCCCCCATTTGAAGTTTGACATTTTCACAGAAACCTTCACATTTCATTGTTCCCCCATCGGCAATTTGGACCTGGAAGTTAGAAACTACTCGGACAAAATAATGCACTGCCCTTAGAGAGTGTTGTATTTAACTTCTGCAGCAACGACACGACCTTGTTCAATTTTGATTCAAGTTTTTCAATCCTCTCATTCACCATAGCTTGAGCTCTAGTTTCTACCATGCACTAATCTGATGTACTTGAAATTTTTGGACCATCCAAATTTTTTTTTCTTGGCACTAACAATTGAATTGTACCACCTTGCTCAGCTTGTCATCCTGATTCTGATGGGCTAAGTCACCAATAAGCACCTTGGGGGGTCTTAGACTTTTTTTTTTTTAACTCTGAACAAAGTTTTACTCCTTGCTTAGGAATACTGCAGTAGCCGAATCCCAGAAATGTCAATGCTACCAAAAGTCCTGCGAAAATCACACCCAGGTATAGGAACCCACAACACTACTCAGATTTGGATGGCAAATCTAATGGATCTGAGCGATCCGAATGGCTGATCTGATAGATCTGAACGGTAGAACTAATTTCTGTGGTGGATCTAATGGATCTAATAGATCCGAATGGTTGTTCTGATAGATCTGAAAGACGGAACTGATTACTGCTGCTGTGACAAAAACCCCACTTGCGATAACTGATATGGCAAAGATTATGTGTGATCCAGAGATAGAGAAGGGAACTATGGTCTCCAGGAGTGTCAGGTGCTACAGATCGCAATATACATAAGGGTCTGACAGTAGCACTTGGCCTAATTTTTCGGGGCACTAACCAAGGAGGATCAACTGTACCCTTAGCCGTACAACCCGACTACAGTATTGTATGTGCGAGTAATCTCTCTGAGTGTTGTTCTTGGTCTACTGTAGCAGTAAGATGGCCGAAAATTTATCTATGGCGAGGTTTCCAATATACCCAGGGAGGTGTTACACAAAATATTGTCGCCATGACTTTTTGCAGTCAGTGTGAGTCTATCACCACTCATACTGTCCTCCTTTGCAAGTCTCAAACCTCAGCTCTTCGTGTCAAGCTTTAAAAATGAGAGAAAGTCTTTGAAAATCTATAAAACTCTAGTTCCGCACTTTCTCTTACCATTACCTGCGGTCCTGCACCCCTTCGTCATGTTACCTCCGGACCTGCCCGCTCTGTCTCTAAAGGAGTGGGTGTGGACCCCTATGAAAGTAAAAAAGACGCAAGTTTATTCTTAAAAACTCACTTTGGGTTAATTCTGGATGCTTCTAGAAGGAATCTTGATGTGGTTGGTTCGTTCTTAGGTGGTTCATGCATCCCATAACTAAAGGAGCTAACCCCTTGATGAGAGGAGCTTATCCTTTTGAAGGAGGACTCTATCCCTTTGAAGGTGGACCTAGTAACTTCCTTCCTTTGCACTATAAAATGAGGCATTGGGCTGGTTGCTAAGGAGGTTGAAAGCTGAACATTTTTTAGGGTAAATTTGGTTGGAATTGAGACTTCCTAGTTAAGCTTGAGAGGAGAGATTACATACCTTTTGGCTTCTTTGGGAAGAGAGTGAAACTTGTCAAAGTAGAGAAGATTCTTGTTGGACCCTAGGAGGAGCTTGTACAGCATCAAGGCACCAATGTTGTAAAGTTCTTCTTTGATTAAAGTTAATACAATCATATTCATTTTTCTCAATAAGTTGTCTTCTATGATTTGTTTCATGAATTCCTTGATCATCATGATAAATATGATTTATTATATTGGCTTTTCAGGTGCTATTTAATGTGTGTGCTTGTTTGTGTTTGCAGATTCTTTAAAAGGGAGCTCATTTGGATCAACGAAGCGTGGCTTCCACAAACTAGCACTAGACCCGAGGTAGGCCTAAAACATCTACTAGCCTTTATTTATAAATTGTATATTTAGAGAAAGATAGAATTTGTTTGGTTTGCTTGTCGCTAGATATCATTAGATACTAGGGAGGTCAGTCTTGTCCGCAAGAATGACTTATCCGGCCGATAGGGGGCTTCCAATATACCCAGAGGGTACTTGGAAGACAGTCTGTGCACGGTTCTATCTAATGCTCTACTACTCGAAGGGGTACCCACAGGGGTTACAAGGGAGTCCAACAAGCATGACCACCTCTTGTATTTCCTACATGCATGCCTCCCAAATCTGCAGGTTTATGCGCTCAATGACAGATCCCGTGGTCTAAAGACGCCGGAACACGTCTCTAACAATTGGAGATCCCACTGGCCCTGGAAAGCGCTCTAATACCACTTGTTATTCTCTTAACCTACAAGATGATACTAGAATACCAAATATGTGAAGAAATATACCCAGAACATAGAACAATGAGAATAACAACAAGTATTTTATTATCCAGAAAGCAATGTTCACTTGCCTCTTCGAGGGGGAAACCTCTAATAGAGCTGAGCTCAATATAAAATAAGACACGATGCTCCTCGAGGGGAGTCTCTATCCTTTATATAGGATTCATACATGCAATACCATGGGGAAATACCATGGTTCTTATTAATACCATCTATCTAATACCATGGCCCATTTGCAACTAACTGTGGTCCCTTCATTAAATGCGGGTTAACCACTTACTATTATTAATATGGGCTTTATTGACTCTTTACTTAACTATAACTATGAATTGATCCTATTACATAAATAAGGGGGTTAGGGTGGGACCCTAACAAAATATTTGCATTAGGCATATTTAATTTCAAAAGTAGAAAACTGCATTGCATTATAGTTTTCATTCAATCATGAAAAAAAAAACAAAAAAAATCTCCAACACCAACCCACCCCCCATTTGATCATGTGGTGCAGTAAGAGCCACATCACCAATCACTTTTGTAAGTAGAAGAAGAAGATGGCAAAGAATGTAGAATAAATTGATGGAGATGACGACAATGGGGAAGATCCTCTTGGGTTTCCCATTCAAGATACTGATATCAATGTGCACATGAAGAACATCCCTCCATATTTTCTTCCAACATTTCATGGTCTAAGGTCAGAGGATCTGAAAACCTTTTTCTTTGAATATGAAATTGCTTATAGATCTTATGGTTACTTATTAAAAACTCAAAAACTAAGATTGTTTTTGGCAACATTGAAGGATAGAGCTCTTAAATGGTTCATGATTTTAGGGACTAATTCAATAATATCATGGAAGGATATGAAAAATATATTTCTAGAAAATGATAAAAATCATGATCTTAAGGAAGAAATATTTAGAATGAATCAAAGAGAAGATGAGAGTCTAGAGGATCTAATAGAGAGGTTCATGTACAATGTTAAGAGGGGAAAACTACATCATTTAGGATCCGACACACTAAAAACCCTCTTACTTAGAACAATTAGGGATGAATGGATTAATCTCCTTGATCTCATGAGTAGAGGTGATGTATACCAAATATCATTTGAAGAAATTTGTGAAACATGCAAACACATATCAAGAGGAAGGGCAAGAGTAAGTCAATTAGCATCAAGATCAGTAAGTCAAGCTAAACTTGGAAATTTGTTTGATGACTTTAAAACAAAAATTCTTAGCAATCTAACTGAACAAGTAGAAATGTTAAGGATACAAAATATGAAAAAATAAGATGTTTGTGTTGTCCATGCAGAATCACATGATGTTAAATGTTTCTCCTCATTACCAAGGTTGAAGGAAGTTCACCAAGAGGACAATGGAGCAAGTCAAATGCCAATGCAGCAATTTTATGTAGCTCCAAGAGGGCCATGGTAGCCTACTGAGCCTGATATGATGCAAGAGCCTAGTTCACAATTTCAAGCTTATGCACATCCACCTCAAAGTAATTGGAACACACCCTTTCCTTGGCAACATTGGCCATCTCAACCCCAAAACAAATCTTGGCAACAAGGTTGGTAATGAACTTGTGGGAGCCATCCACAATATCCTCAGTATTTTCCACAATATCCTCCACACCAAGCTCCATGTTATCCTTACCATTCACCTCCACTACAACCACAACCCCATCCACATCCATCTCAAATATACACTCCCACTCAACTACCTATACCACCATTTCCAAATGCACACATTGAAGTACCTCAACCCACTGACAATGTTGAGGTACAACACTCCAAAACATCTCCTCTTGAGCTCAATGGTATTCACCATAGATCAGGAAGATTTTTACAAAATGTTGATTCTCTCGATGCCATTGAGGGACAACATGCAGAGAAAGAAGATTTGAAAGAGAAGATCAAAGAATCATGGGCTACACTTGATGAAGAGTAGATAATAAAATCAAAGATTGAGAAATCTCCCTCATGGTTATCATCAAGTCATCCTCATGTTCAAGAGAACAATTAGCAAAAAGAGGAAGATTTGAAGGTCATGGAAGAATAAGACATCCAGTATGATCCAAATTAGGAAGTGGCCTAGGGGCATCACAACTATATTGAAATATGGTTCCAGACAGTCATTAAGCTACAGCAATACCCACTTCTTCAAATGTTCTTGATATCATCAAAGCCAAATCATTTAATCTTTCAAATCCAGCTACATGTCAAAGCATACATTTCAAGCCTCCACATCATTTTGTCTGTCATCTTGATGTACACATGGCTCCATTGGAAGTATTCTTATACTTGAAAGTGCTTTTGTTTTTCAAGTAGGGTAGGGTAAAAAAAAAAAAAATGAAAAATAAGAGAAAAAAAAAAATCTCAGGCAAAAACCTCCTTGGAGGCACCTCAGATTGGCAAATTGATTGAAAACCTCCATGAGGCGATCAATGGGTTGGAGAAAAAGGAAAAAATAGAAAAAAGAAAATATCCTAGGTGAAAACTTGCTTTGAGATGCCTAGGCGGGCCTACTAGTTGAAAACCTCATTGAGGCGGCTAAAAGGCCTAGAAAAAAAAAAGAGAAAAAAATAAAAGAAATCCTTGCTCCATGCATCTCTTTGATGAATGCATGTACTCTCCAACATCTGCAAGCAACAAGAACAAGTTGGTACCAAAAGGAAAATTTATCAATCCTAGTAAAAAAATGTCAAATTTTGACTTTCTCCTCCTTTGCTCAAATGATCCAACAGGCCAAGGCCATGCCAATCCATCACCCTCATCTATTTCCACCATCGACCCATCATTCTCAAGCTTCTACCATTCAATTTGCTTACTGTCCTAGAAAACTGCAGGATGCTTTGTTTTACAACACGATATAAAAATACATAGAGTAGATTTTTTTTCTTCATAAATTGAAAACCATGCATCCATTTGCCAAGCTGTTTCAGGGGGAGATGCATATGGATGATGGTAACATGCTCAATAAAATTCAGCAAATTCTATGTCACAGTTTTTGAGAAATCAGCCTCCATCACATACAACCATTTTTTCATTTTCTCGATATTCGTGCATCCATTTAAAAATATGTTTCATGGGGAGATGCATATGGATGATGGTAACATGCGCAAGCAATTTCAGCAAATTCCAGTGCATGGTTTCCAAGAAATCGGCCTCCATCACCTCCAACCATTTTAGTTTTTCCCAAGATCCATGCATCCATTGACCAATCTTTTTTTATGGGGAGGTTCACAATGATGATGGCAACATGCTCAGAAAGTTTCAGGTCAAGCCATTCTACCGTGTGGGAGATATGGACAAAACAAGTCGTTGTCCTGAAAACCCACAGGATTCCCTGAGATCCTACAGGATACAGAATAGCACCTACAGGACTGGCAGTGAGCAGTTTTTAAAAGGAAAAACATAGGTTGGCTTCATCAAGCAGTGTTAAGGAGGTAGGCTCTACATTTCCTCACATTTTTCCAAGTGAAAGGAACATAAAAAACCCTTCTAGTTTGTTGAAAGTGATTGCAGCATAAGGGAATTGTATACACATAACTTTAAAATTTGGTATTAGACATATACAAACCTCCATCCATCAGAGAAAAATGACAGGGGGAACCCATCAACACGGTGAAGATTCATCAACACCCCCTTGTACTAGATATATTCACAAGGCACAATGGGATGGGTTTCTTAGAAATATTGAGGGGTTATGATGATGAAGTAGCCAAAGATTTGCAGTCAGCTTCAACATGGAGATACAGTGGTCAAAGAAGCTCCTCCAGAGCTTAGCAGCAACATTAGGATCATCGGCATCACCATCCAACACCTGCACATCAACATCAACTTAGCAGCAGCATGCATGTCTCTCCAACAACCATCACGTAGGTATAGATATGCAACATTCTTGACCTCTTTTCTTGAGCATATTATAGTTAGAAATTTGTTGTCAATGCATGAGAGATGACGTTTTATAAGCTAAGGATGGGTCAGCGGTTGCCGCCACCTTCAACTAGTTAGTTGCAACTCACTCCTTCACTCACGCAATGTTGAAAAGTCAAATTATGAAGGGTGATGATTTCAAGGAATGAGACAGCAGTTAAAAGAAGACATTGTTGCAAAGGCCAAGGTCACCACAACACTCATATTCACTATATATTCATCATTCATCTGTCCCATTTCATTCTTGAAAAAATAAACATGAGCATCATCTCCATTTTCACAAACCTACACTACTCCCTTTGAGCCCTAGCATCATCATCCAATCCCTCTTCATAATTTCACTCCCATATAGTTAGAATACCATGAAAGAGGAGGAATGACTACTACATGAAAGCAAAATGTTGCTACAAGAAGGAAGAAATGAATAAATTATGCTAAACCCCAAGATGGCAAAGCTTAAGAGAGACCTAATCAAAATAGAAAACTCCAAGGCCATTAGGAAATCATCTAGGCCACAACAGAGAAGAAGAAGGCAACAAAAGGAAATGAGGCATTCACCATGAAAACAGAACTCAAACTGCAGTGATAAAAAGAGGGTTTCCAAGAGGTCTATAATCTCTTTATAGCTTTTTTCCAAGGCCTAAAAGATGTTATAAAAATGGGAGAAAGGCATGGAAGTCAAGTAAGTGTTTTCCCTAACCTCACACTATCATTTATGATCAAAATGGGTTTCCTGTAGTTTTAACAGGGTTTCCTATAGATTTCCTGTAGTTTTGACAAGAATTACTAGAGGATGTCCTAGTTCTCATCTAAATGCACTTTGAAGGTGTTAGAGGTATCCAAATGGCATAACAAGGTAGCAGAAGGTTGATAAGGGTGTAGAAGACCTTGCCAAACTGAAAAATATTCAAGAACCCATCTTGAATAAACACAAGAAGGCAAGCTAATGGTCTAAAGAAACAATGATTTTTCTTTGTACAAATATGTTTTTGGGCTTGTCCTTGCAGAACTTACAGCCAATATTCTTAATGCACAAGAGAGAGGCCACTAGGGCCATGGATGAGGCACAATGATGTCACTAAGTTGTTCAGAGCATGAGCAACACTTTCAACTGGGGGGTATGATGGGCCTCTAAATTGGACATAAATTAAGGCCCATGCCTCCAACTTAAAACATAAATTAAGGCATATGACCATCCTTCAGCACATTAAACCTCTCTTTTTGCATTAGATAATTTATTTTTAACTTTAATATATTCATTAGTAAGGTTTATGAATAATTGGATATTGTGCCTAATATTATTTATTTTTGTGGAATATTATGAGAATATTGGGTAGATTATGAAGATTTGGAGGAGGAGATAATTTACGGACTTGTTCCTTACTACAGGAGTATCAATAATAAATAATAAATCAACAAGATATTATGGGATTATGGCACAAATTGTGGAACTCCAATGATTGAGAAAATCTAGGAATGTATTCCACTAATCAAGGGACCAGATCCACTAATCAAGGGATTTTGGTGGGGAAAGCTTCCTCCATTCATGGAAAGCTTGCCTCTAGGAAATGATTGAGAAAATCTAGGAATGTGTTCCCTGCCATTTAATGCAGATTCCTAGTATTGGGGACCAAATCGACTAATAAAGGAATTTTGGTGGGGAAAGCTACCTCCATTCATCGGGAATGATTCCTAACCATTTTGTATAAGTACCAAGTCTAATTTTCCTCTAGGGGGATATTTTTCATTAGTGTTCTTGTGGAGAGAACTCGTATTTTTGCAGCCCCGTCGTATTTTCTTGCAGGGATGTAATTCTATTGATGAAAATAATGAAGATTGGTGTCATATTCAGCTTCTAAATATTTTTCTTCTCCATAGGCCTTTGATTTTCCTTGAGCTTGGCCATCCCGGTAGCCTCAAATCCCTTTTGTATCATTTTCTTTCCTTCTTTTCACTTCTTATTCACATGCATCTCTTGTTTTTATTTCTTTCTATTTCTGCGTTTAGTATTAATGATTTTTTGTTGTAGGATTGAGTTAAATTGTTAATGTAATTTCTTTTTCAGGATAAAAAGCATTATTTCATCCTTGGAAAAGCTTTGGAAGTCCATAGTAATCATTGAGTTGCTTGGATTGGTCTTCTTATTGCCAAATTTAGATTGTTGGACCTCCTTTTTAGCAAAGAACAATAAACTTCTGCTATTTTTTAGAGCATGCTAACAAGCTTCAATCGAGTTGGTTCCACTTGATTTATATCACAAAAACATTCTAGTTCATAGAAAAAATCACACCATTTCATTTGCACTTGATTTGATTAGGCATTTTTTAGATTTACTAGCTCACTAGTTCTCGAATTTCTAGATTTTCGACTAGTAATGTTTTTGTATTTTTTAGCATGGGTTAATAGAGGTATTTTTGAGTGATTCCACTTGGAATGGGGACCTAAGACATCCTATTTAAAAACAAAATTTGTCCCATATAATCTAGATTTTATTTTCTTGGTCATTCGATGAATTATAGTAAATCTATACATCTTGTAGGAAATCACTGTATCATCCTGTAGGAAAGCCTATTTTGAGCCTGAATTGAGAAAGACCATCATTGAAGCTAGGATTAGGCCTCTTCTTTACCTCCATGCCATCAAGACCATTTTAACCCTCTTTCTCCACACTTAGGTCAGCATTTTTCTAGTTTTCAAGGGTAGGATTTGATTTCCATTTCTTCTATCTTCAGTCTTCCATTAGATCTCATCAATGTTTTATATCATTCTACAAAGTTTTCCTCATGCATGAAGTAGACAACTAGCTCATGAAATTCTGTTTCCTTCATATAATTGAAATTCTTCTTGTTTGCATGATTTTTGGGTAAATATCAATGTTTGATGCAATGTGCGTGTTTTAGGAGTACAGAGAGATTTCATAGTCAACAACCTCATCCCAACTTCATCCACCCATGGTCTTCACTTTATTTCACTAAACCCTCACCAATTTCATCATTTCACAAGGAAACTTCTCTAAGATTTTTGAACAAATCCATCCATCTCCCAACTTTGGCTTTGAGTTCTGAGTGGTCCTAAGCACTACCTTGCCTCATTCTATCCACCAACCACCTTCCCTAAGCTTTCCATCACCTTCAACATCTATCCTTTTTCTCTCAGCTGTATCATGTAGGTTTTGAGGGGATCCTGTAGGTTTTTAGGGGGTCCTATAGGTTTTCCTGTAGTGGCTCTTGTAGGTTTTTAAGGGATCCTATAGGTTTTCCTGTAGTGGCCTGTTTTGAGGCCGAATTGAGCAAAAAGCCTATTGGAAGCTAGCAAAGGGTCCCTAATTTTCTCCCAATCCTTATGACCATTCGCCATCATCTCCAAGCCACCTGCCACATCACCAAAATATATTAGCTTTCACACTCTCACATGAAAAAAAGATGAAAAGAAAAATAGATTTATTTTATTCATTTACATGCACAGTAGTAGAAGGTTTGATGGTTTGAACTTGCATGCTTAGGAAAGTATGATTGCATACATGTTAACTTAGCATTATTTTGAAGCAAAGCCTCTTAGCAGTTTGTTAGAAAATGGTGTGTTTTAGCATTTGATTTCAGTCTCTTTCCTTGTACTTTATTTCTTGCAATAGGTTAACGTTCGATTTCAAACATTTCATTTTCTTTAATTAGTTTAGGATTTGACTTCAGCACATGCACTCCATTACATCATGAGAGAAAAGGAATGAAACATTGTATGCCGCACATATAGTGCTGATACCTCTTAAGTTTGTATGAACTCCGGGTTGATAATTAAAGTCATTAGTAGCATTCTTGTTGAAATACCGAGGCTCATCACACGGGTAAGGCATGCCAGGGAATATCAGGGAATGTCAAGAAGTGCTAGAGTGTGCTAAGTAGCTCCGGGGTGTGCTAACATGTGTGAAATAGTGCCAAGGAATGCCAGATGCTAAGACATACCAGGATGTGCAGGGTGCCAGAGTATGCCAATATGTGTCAAGGAGTTTCAAGGCAACAAAAGGAATAACCAAGCTAAAATGCACAGAAACGGACACATAAGAGGGTTAATAAGTTGGGACTTTATGATTTTCAAAAGGGGCATGCTAGGCACACTAATAATATGTTCCAATACATGCCAAGTGCTAATGTGTGCCAAGTGCTAATATTTGTCAATGCAATATTATGCCAAGGTGTTCCAGGGAATGCTAGGGACTACAGGGCATGCCCACACATGATAGGGGAGTGCTACACTATGCTAGGGCATGCCAGCATGTGATTGGGCATCCTACCCATGGCAAGATGTTCTAGTTACAAAGATGTTCTAGGTACAAAGATGTTCCAAGACGTGTAAGGTGCCAAGGAATGTTAGTGTACTGTTCCAAAGCATGTTAAGGTGTGCCATGAGTGTTGAGGAGTGTTAGGTCTCTCTCATTAATAGAATTGACAGAGCTTGATTATGTATTAAATAATATAGTTTCTACACATACTAGTGGAACTTTATTTAAAGGAAATTTGCTAGATAATAAACCTAATAGAAATGAATCATGTGTTGACTCATAGGAAAGGTATATTCTTATGACTTGAGGGAAATGATACACACTAATTACTTCTTAAAAAATTGACTGACTATTATAACCACTATAACCTTAGACACACAATGAAAAATACTCCACAACAATGGTCTTAAATCATTATCTTTTGACAAAAAATATAGTAACAGGTACATAATGTCATAAAAAACTCATTGGAATGATCAATGATGACAAACATTTTTTTACCGTCACCAAAAGTAACCAAAAAGAGCATTGGTGAGGGTCAATAAAATATCGTCAGTAGAAGTGTCACCAAAGAAAGAATTAGTGATGGGCCTTTAACGACCTTCACCAAAAGTGTCACTAAAGAGAGAATTAATGATGGGACTTTAACGACCCTCACCAAAAGTGTCATTGAAAATGGCTTTGGTGATAAAACTTAAAGGATCATCACTATATACACTTACAACAACGATTTTTTAAAGACCGTCACCATATGCGACATTGGTGACAGACCCTAAAAGGTTCGTCATAGCATTAAGCATCATTAAAAATTCATTGGAATGATCAATGATGATGAACATTTATTCACTGTCACCAAAAATAACCAGAAGGATCATTGGTGATGGCCAATAAAATATCGTCACTAGAAGTGTCACCAAAGAGAGAATTGGTAATGGGCCTTTAACGACCCTCACCAAAAGTGTCATGAAAGAGAGAAATAGTGATGGTCCTTTAACGACCCTCACCAAAAACCAAAAGTGTCACTGAAAATGGCTTTAGTGACAAACCTTAAAGGACAATCACTATATACACTTACAACAATGCTTTTTTAAAGACCGTCACCATATGCAACATTGGTGACAGACCTTAAATGTTTGTTATAGGCATGACCCTCAACAATGACCTTTTTTCTTGTAGTGTTGGTAACCGAAGCAAGGGATCAACAGAAAAATGACGAAGAGGTGTGCACACTCATTCAAACGTTACAGCAAGATCCCAGTACATTTGATAAATTTAGTTAGAAAAATGATTCATTATGGTACAAATATCAGTTATATATTTGTAAGAATTCCCAACTCAATCAAAAGATTCTTTTTCAATTACACACCTCCCCCTTAGGAGGGCACTTTGGATTTTTAAAAAATTACCATAAGGTTAAGAAGGAATTTTTTTGGGATGGTCTTAAATCTGATATTTAGAAGTTTGTGGAAAAATGTTTGGTTTGCCAACAAAATAAAGTTGAGAAAATTAAGACCCTGAGTCTATTACAACATTTAGCCATTCCAAGTCAGCGTTGGGAGGAGGTCTCAATTGAATTTATCACAGGTTTAGCCAAGTCTGAAGAAAAGAGTGTCATCATGGTGGTAGTTGATAGACTTACCAAGTATTCACGCTTTTGTGCATTATCTCATCCTTTTAAAACTAGTACAATTTCTATTGCATTTATGGAAACAATGCAAAGATACATGGAAACCCAAAGATCATTGTAAGTGACAGAGATCCCATTTTCCTCGAAATTTTTGGACGAAATTATTTTGTTGTCTGGGTACTTAGTTAGCTTATAACTAATCTTATCATCCTCAATCTGAAGAGAAAACTGATATAGTGAACAAATGTTTGGAATTATATCTTTGTTTCTTTTTTATCCGATAAACAAACACAATGGGTTGAGTGGTTACCTCTAGATCAATGGTTGTATAACACTTCCTTTCATAGTGCAACAAAAAAGACCCCATTTATGGCACTTTATGGATATCATCCACCATCCATCACATCATATTTAAGAGAAAATTCTAAGAGTCAAGTAGTGGAAGATCACATCGAGCATCAAAAACAAGTTCTTCATCCCTTAAAGGATAATCTCACATTGGCCCATAATCGAATGAAACAATAGGCAGATCAGCATCGCAGTGAAAGAATTTTTGATGTAGGTGATTGGGTATTTTTATGGCTACAACCATACAAATAAATTTCCCTCAAGCAAGCTAAGAAGGATAATATATTATCACCCAAGTATTGTGGTCCTTGCAAGGTGTTGCAAAATATTGGTACTATGAAATAAAATTTGGAGTTTCCTGCACCTTCTCGAGTAAACCTTGTTTTCCATATTTCATGATTAAAGAAGGTTATACATGATAAGCTTCCATTTCAAAAAATGTTTCTAGAACTCGACAAAGAAGGAAAAATGATAGTTGAGCCTGAAGCAGTAACTAAAACAACAACTCGATAACTATGGAATCAATTAGTTTCAGAGTATCTCATTAAGAAAAAAAACTTACCTGTTGAAGATTCCATATGGGAGGATGATAATATTATATAGGATCATCTGGAACTACTCAAGTGTGGAGGACAATAATTGTTTGAGGGAGAGGGGCATGTTAGGTCCCTATAATACTAATGTATTCCCCTTATTTTTATTACTAGTGTAGCCCCCTATTGTTATTCTTATACTCATGTATCCCATGTGTTGTTATTGTTGTGCCCCATAGAATCCCACTATTGATATTCTTGTGCCCTATTGTAGCGACTACAACCACACTCCAAAATTCTGCCTTCGCTTCGTTTTAGAGCCTCACTACCAACCTTTCATAACAGCATGTCTTGCTTCATCAGGTACACAAGCTTCAGTGATTTTCTTGTAGAATGAAAGCTTGTCCATCAGAGCTTGTTGCATTCCCCTCACCTGTTGTTCCTCCAGATGCAGTCTGAGTAGCTCCCTCAAGAAATTGCGCAATTCTCAAGGGAAACCCACCTTCCCTCCAAAAATTGTGCAATTCAGTCTGGCAGCCCACTCGGCTTCAAAATTGTGGAATTCTGCCAGTCAGGCTTCATCCAGAAAAATGTACAATTCCTCCTAGTAGGTCTACTCAGCCTAGGAATTGTGTAACCTGGGCAGTAGTCAGCTTCTCTTCCAAGAAATTGCACAAATCTCCTGGGTAGCTAGCCTAGCTCCCTTACAGAAATGCACATTTTCTCCCAGCACTTGAGCAGCCTCTTGCATGTGTAATTGAGTTGACTGGTTCCCTCTAGGACTAATAAAAACCAATTTGCATGCATGGTATGCTCCTCCCAAGGAAGCATGCAAAGGCATCGCTTGATTCAGGGATCTACTTTTAGCAGTTAGAGGTTACATGCAAGGATCATCTACCTCCCACAAGTGTCACTCTTCCTAGATTTGTGGCATGCATGTCACATATTCGATTTGATCAAAGGTCATGAACCGGATGTTGCAGAACTCATTCCTAACATCAACCTTGTAACTCTTACATCCCACATCGCATCTAGGAGCCATCAGCACATTCAACTCAGTTGTTTTTGGTTAAGCCTTCTTTCCATGTCTTCTGTTGCATTTCTGGTGCTTTTTATGTTTTTCTTCATATGAATGTTGTCTTCTTGATTTTAGTGAGTGCTTGCTGTCATTTTGATACATACTAGCTTGTACTAGAACCGTTTCAGTTTTCGTTAACATCTCACTGCTGTCGCATGCATGAAACTGTTTTTCCCGAATAGTCGTTGATTCAGAAATTCGCCTCACCCACATGCATGTTGTTCCATTTTCTGAATATTTCATCCACTGTTTGCATGCATGATCATTCACTTATGTTTACACTCAGTATCTCCGTGCATTCACATTCACATTCTCTTTCAGTTGCCCGTTGGCGAGTCTGGGCAGCATTGGCCTTGACTCTGCCTCACCAAGACAACATTGCACAATCCTAAGAGGGGAGGCTCTGTCTACCTCTCAGGAAATGAAAATTTCTACCCCATGAATGTTCTCTAGTCTTGCACTGCACAATTTTGATGGCCGGTGACTGTTCGCCCAGAAAATTGTGTAATGCAGTCACTGAGCCTGCAATGATTACCAGTTGAGATTGCACATTGCGTAATTCCATTCGTCAGCAGCCAGGCTGGACTTTGCATTGTGTAGTTCCAATAGTCAGTCAGCCTCCTGACATCCCGGACTATGCCATGTGCATGATTAGTAGTCAGTCGCCTGACCTCCCAACGGAAATTGTGCAACCTTCACGATCAGTCACACAGGTATGTTACAAGTCAGTTCTCAAGTTCATTTTAGTTTTCGATGGATAGATTGTTTGCCATTAGTGTTTCCATGTCTCCAGGTATCGCAATTGTTCGCAATTGTTCATCTTCCTCTTAGCAGTACATGTACAATGGTTTCCAGGAGAGCAAAGTCGAAGACACCATTCAGAGCACACTTGGGGATGAAGTCGATCAAGTGTCTATGGACTTGCCTACCCATGAAGACATCAAGTTGTTTGTAGACAAGGACATCAAGATATGACGACAACAGAATCACAACAAGTAGCACCATGAACAACAGGTGAAGAAAGCATACCAGATGTGATGAACACAAGAGGAAGGTTGTTGACAACACATAGGCAGAACAAAGTTGCAAGCTCAAGCAGATCCACTTGTGATGAAAGAAACTTTGGAGACTCAGGCTATGAGGTGACGGCATGACATGAAGATCGAGAAAAGACGAAGAATGGAACATAGAAGTAGTTGCATGTGCTGAAGCAACACTTCAAGGGATAACAAGAGCTACATAAATGAGAGAATGAGTTGCAACAAGAATAGGTACAGTAGCAGGAAGAACATGCACTCATGGATGAAACTACGCCCATACAAGTTAAAGATCCATCCCATCGGCTACCATGGAGTAGACATGGTGAGCAGTGTTGTTGATCACATGCAAGGGAATGCAGTAGCATGCATGTCATTGCACATACACATGTGATTCCACCCGTTCACCACACTCACAGAGGAAATGACAAGAAGCAAGTCCAACTGGAGCTGAACATGTAGTTGATAGTTGATGTGCATGACCACCAACACACATTATAAGTTCAGCATGGACAATATGCATCAGTGTTTTGTCCATTCATCCGCACCTAAGAAGACTATGCACATGCTATCAGACGAGTGGGATGGAGGAACCATACCAATGCACCCAGATGCAACAGAGGCAAGAGTTTGCTTCAGCAGGATGTCACAATGGAGCACATGCACACCATCACGAACGACCAAGCTTGGCATCAACTCACGACCTTCACCATCACAAGCATGTCAAAGATTTGGTCTCACCACAATGGACCAGTGTCAGTGATGACTTGCATGGCTTTCTCAAGCCATTTTGTCGCACATGGGGACATGTGCATTGTAATGTAACGTCTTGTCAAGTGGAAGTTCAAGTGTTGATAGTTGGATGTAACAATCATAGAGTAGATGAAGAGTCATGAGGGTAGATGAATTGTCACAAAGGGGAATATCAAGGGTCACCCCACCCTTTGCTACAAATAGAACCTCATAACTCATTGTAAAGGCTTTTGGTCAACCAAGCTTCTGATAGGACTATCTTAGAGAGAGCTTGGATAGTATTGTAACGAGCCTTGGTTTCTCCACTGCGCAAACCTAGTACATCTCGTTGGAGGAGCAGGGGATTGTGGCTATAGCATTCCGCTATCGAGACTAGTGGTTGGACATGGATGTATTATATGACTCGAACTTACACTTCTTAATATAACAAGAGTGAGCACGTTTCATGCATATGTTGTATTGTAATATATGCTATCTGGTTTACTCTAAATGATATATTTATTGGTTTTCTTAAGCATGCATGTATTTCTATCCATGTATGTATGAATGAATCTTTTTGAAATGTGTTGTTAGTTTAACCATCACTTTGGATTTCTTGCTAACTTGCCTTCCATGTTGTGATGCATCTTCTCTCATGTGTTCCCTTCTTAACTACGTGCTATCACAGGTTTCCAAGGGATGCACTCATCTCAAACCCCATGTGTTAGAACCTCTCATGCAATTTCCTTGGCTCACTGTAGCTGTCACACCCTTGCTACCAATAGAGTTATCCTACTTGCCTCTGTGCGAAATTGTGGTCAAGGCATTACCGTATGACCCACTGTTGGGACCCCTACACCAAATGGTCTAAGGTCTAATTAGGACTTCTTACCGGGGAGATCCCCTTACATGTTGGCGGGTCCAGCACCATCAACATTTTGGTGCTAGAAGGAGGTCCAAACAACAGGCTGAGTCCTCACATCTATTTTGAATCTCTACATATCTATCATGACTAACTACTGAGTTACTCTTCTGGAGTGTATGTGTTATGGAAACGATTTCATTATCTCGGAAAAGCTGTCAGATAACTTGTCTCATAAAGCATATGATGGTGGAGGCCATGTAGCCTTCATTAGGCATGTGATCAATGTCGTAGGCTCATGCGAAAGGCATGGAATCTATGAATAATACATGGCCTGCACGTTGTTCATCTACATGCTTTGAGGGCACCCAATGCACTGGTGTGCCACGCTGCCCAAAAAATCTATTCATTCTCTTGCTCATCTGGTCATAGAGATAGACCTTGCTTTTAGTCACTTTAACTATAAATCACTCAACAAAAAATTTCCGGAATTACGAAAAGCACCCATTGAATTTGTTGAACAGTTTTACACATGCTTTTGTAATCTTGCATATCGATTCCCCGAAGATGATATTAATTGGGAATTTATTGATGGAAGATTTGAGTATCTTCTTCACATATCCAAAACCCACTCAGCACACTTCGGTGATGGAGCTGCATAATCACAGGAAGTCATAGTTGCTATCACAAGTGACTGTCTGCCTTCACCTCATCAAACAACTCCACCACCGCAGAGTGATGTGGGAGAACATGCACACACATCTCTTGAACTGTCACATGCTCCCACCCCACCTGCTCTTGATATCTGCACAGATTTGGCTTGAAATATTGTTGGTTATCATGTGGATTCATTCCCTCAACCTCCATCCCCATGTTTTCTTGATCCTCCAGATTGTATTGTCTTGTTCTCTTCCATTCCAGACTCCTCACTTGCTGTGAACAAGGATCGAGCTGTAGATAGAGTTGGTGTTGTGCAACCAACCTACACCATCATTCATGATGAGTGTGTGAATGAATCTAAAGAAGAACCTGTGGTGAAGGATGACTCCCTTTTATCCGTGCCTCATCCTCTTTATCCTGACATCCCTTGTGATTTTGTCACTGCTGATTTCCCCTATGAAAACTCATTTCCAGATGTTTCTACTTCCGATCATTCACAGGACACGTCGGATGTCAATCTATCATTACAGTGTGGAGAGGACACATCTTCCTTAGAAAATCCGTCGAATCTGTCATATATCTTTCCTGAAAACATAGAGGGTGAACTTCTTTGCTTCCAAGCTACCCCTCTGCCTGATTCATCAAATCATGAGGATGCTGACAAACATTCTGAATTTTCTGATCTTGGTTGTCGTGATCAATCCACTTCCTCATCCTATCATGATGTTGATTCAATAGTTGTTAATCTGTCCAGGACACTGGTCTACGATGATCTATCTATCAGCGAAGTCGAAATCCAGCAAGCTATCGAGGCACTTTAGCCTGAGCTAATGGTTATGTCAGGCCCTCGTTGTCCTAAGGTTGGTTCCACTTATGAATAGGAAATTGTTGAAACACTCAAGGCTCCTCATCACTCTCCGCTTTGCATTGAAGATCAACCAAACACCCATATTTCGCTTCCTCCACTCAAACTACACGATCCCATCGCTCATGCATTGGAGGAATCTTACCCAACAAGAACACATGCACATCGTAAGTGGTCTACCTTTCTCACATTTTCTTGCATGTCACAGTCAAGAGAATGCATACACTCAACATCTGCATGCAGTATAGCACAACACCATGGAAATTCCACAGAGTGTATGTCATGCACTTTCACTCATTTTAGTTCTGTGGACACTTTTAAACTCGGAGTCTATTTGTCTTCACTGTTACATCTTTCTTGTTCGCTAGTTCGCACAGTTGTCTTACTCGCGAACCATGCCTTCACAAAAATGGGTCAACCAATGCAATGGTGGCTGCATTGGAAGTATCACTTCATGTGAGATGGCCCATGCATCATTAGCTTAGGAGTAGGAGTAGTCTCTGCTTTTAGTATGTTTGGTTGCATGCATGTTTGCTTACTTTCTTTGTTGGTTTTTTTGTCTTCTTTCTTGTTTGCTTACTCGCTTTTCTCTCACTTTTGCTTCTGCTTCTACTTTGCTTTATGGTTTGTTTGCTTGTTTTGTTTGTAGGTTAGTTTCACATGAAACCATGTATGATTCCTGAAACAAGTTGGGTAAAGTACAAGAGGACTTGTACAACTATCAACATTTGGTTATTTGTTGTCCGCTCTCTTATGTAAGAACATTTTATCTTCAGTGCATGATACATCAATGGAAAATATGTATGGTTCGAAGTAAACCTTGGTGAAAAGACAATACTTGTGCACTAACTAGTATCACCGACTCTAGTCAGTTTTTTTTAGGTTAACCCTTTTCAACCCAATCAAGTAGTGTAAGGTGAGGGGAAAACCTTAACAGGCATGTCAAAGGTATAATAAACTACTTCTCTGCAGGAAAAACCTCTTCTACTCTCAATAATTTAGGATCCCTCTTCTACCTCTGAAATGAATAAGTGCTATGCATAGTTATGAAGATGGAAAATGAAAAGGTGAAAATAGTTTGAAAATAAATGAAAATAAATAAGGCAAAAAAAGAGAAAGACTTCCTGCATAGAGAGGTGATCCAATAAAATCCACCGGGGTTCTAACCAGGTTTGCTGGCAGTAGAGCCATGCTTGTGTTCCTATGTGACTCTGTCGGGGTATTGTCCAGGCTTGATGGCAGGGGAGCAACACCAGAGATGAAACTAAGACTCTAACGACTATACTACTTGTGCACCAATATACCCTCAACCCCAATTGAAACAATTCTGTTGAATTGGCTTGGAATGTGTGTCAATCGACCAAGAGCTTGGCAGATGATACATCTTACAATCAAGCAAGTGTGGAAACCAAGACGAACTGAGAACTTAACAATACTTCTGGAGGTGTTAGACTTGCTTTTCACGAACAAGGTCCATTCAGAGAGCTAGAGTTCTAACAGTGTTGTAGGGACTACAACCACCCTCCAAAATTTTTTCCTTCGCTTCGTTTTGGAGCCTCCCTACCAACCTTTCATAGGAGCATGTCTTGCTTCGTCAGGTACACAAGCTTCAGTGATTTTCTTGTAGAATGACAACCTGTCCATCAAATATTGTTGCATTCCCCTCATCTGTTGTTCCTCTGGACTTGAGCTAGCTGTAGGCTAAGCAACTCCCTCAATAAATTGTGCAATTATGGAGGAAAACCAGCCTTCCCTCCAAAAATTGCGCAATTCAGTTTGGCAGCCCGCTGGGCTCCAGAATTGCACAATTCTTCTAGTCAAGGTTCATCCAGAAAATTGTGCAATTCCTCCTAGCAGGGCTGCTCAGCCCAAGAATTGCACAATCTTGGGAAGCTGTCAGCTGCTCTACCCAGAAATTGTGCAAATCTCCTCGGAAGCTAGCCCAGCACCCTTCCAAAAATGCACATTTTCTCCCAAAAGTTGAGCAGCCTCTTGCATGTGCAGTTGAGTTGACTGGTTCCCTCTGGGTCTCAGCAAAACCAATTTGCATGCATGGGCTACTTCTCCCAAGGTAGCATGCAAAGGCATCCCTTGATTCAGGGATCTAATTTTAGCAATTGGACGCTACATACAAGGATCATCTCGAGAACCTCCCACCAAGTGTCGCTCTTCCTAGATTTGTGGCATGCACATCACATCTTTGATTTGATCAAAAGTCATGAATCGAATGCTACAGAGATCATTCCTAACATCAATCTTATAGCTCTGACATCCCACATTGAATCTAGGAGTTGTCATCGCATTCAACTCAGTTGTTTTTGGGTAAGCCCGCTTTCCATTTCTTGTGTTGCATATCTAGCGCTTTTGGTGCTTTGCTTCGTATGAATGTTGTCTGCTTGATTTCATTGGGTGCTTGCTGTCATTTTGGTACATACTAGCTTGTAATAACACCATTTTAGCTTTTGTTAACATCTCACTGCTGTCGCATGCATCAAATAGTTTTTCATGGACGGTTTCCGATTCGGCGACTTGCCTCACCCACATGCATGTTGTTCCATTTTCTGAATCTTTCATCTATTTTTTTCATGCACGATCATTCACTTATGTTTACACTCAGTATCGCCATGAATTCACATTCACATTCTCTTTCAGTCGCCCGTCTATGGTGTTAGCATTTCGTAATTTAAAGGACGAAGAAGAAACCACGAAGGAAACATCAAAACCACTTTTGAAGCTATAATATAGCCTTGCCAGCTTCAGAGAGGGATCTCTCTGTGAGATTTAACTTTGTTTACTGGGAATTTCAAGCTAGTTATTGGGCTTTGCATTTGATTTTAAAAATGGTTTGGTTGGAAGATCAAGAGGAATCCATTGGGAAATGGAGTCAATAAAACTAACTGGATCTGTATCAGACTTTAAAAAGAGTAATCACAGGGCAAGCTAGTTACATTTACTGGATATTTTAAAGTGAATTATGAAGTGGAGAAAAGGTGTGTTTCAATAGTGATTGAAAAGAATTTAAGAATTTTTCAATCAGAATTTAAAAGAAAACATACAGATTGTAAAAACAGTCCAAATAAGGTGTTCAATTAACATATCTTATTTTTCACATCTCCTGTTTTACAATTAGATTTCAGATGATAAACATACATAGAATAATAGTGGAAACAACAATTACAATAAGAAAAACATCACCAATAAATTGCAACACAAGAATCCTGTGAAAAGTATTTGTATTAATGATCAGTCCATTTGAGCTCAATGAATAGCTTTACATTGGACAATAGATTTCTTTGTACAAACCCCAACATCTATTACATCAAATGATGAAGTATTTATACAAATTCTAAACTAAAATATCTTGATAAAAATCTAAAGATCTTTTTACAAATATCCTAAAATGTTTTACACAAATAGAAATGAAATGTAGGACATTCAAAACTAATGTATCTACATGGCACTATCATTATGGATTTCCGTTGACAAAGAAGAGACATTTGAATTTGATTGCAACTCTTAGTTGATGAGGTGGTTAACTATCTTTGAGCATTTTCCTCTTGAAATTTTACAAAATAGGGTCCGGTAATCCCTTTTTATATCTCAATCCAAGATAGCTCTGTAAAATTTGAGAGAGTTTAATATTGTAGATCAATATGCTTTTGAGATACACCTATCTCAAATTCCCAAAATTCAGCTCCAGATGTTCCCCATATTCTCTACAAAAAGGTGACTGAAACAAGACTTTGCACAGTCCGAAATATAGGTTGTAAAGACATAAATTTATCTCTCATTCTATAATAAATGTGTAAAATAGGAAGTAATCTATTGTACTTTGGAATATTAAGAATACAAACATCCTCCCATTTTGCAAGAGCCATCTCTGATTGGCCACAATATGTTCTGCAAAAGTATGACTAAATAGGAAAATTGGGGAATATATGTCTGCAAAGCTTCATCTGTATATCCCAAACCATAATAGTTGTTAGAAAATTAAGAGAGGTTTTTGTACATGAGGATGTTGGAAACAAAAAACTCTTTCAGTTTCTAAAAATTCGTCCTGATTGGTTTGGAAACCATGTTTGAAGTCAATGTGGCGTATAAGAAAAAGCATAGTTTCAACTAATCATGAGACAAATTAATGACATGGATGTAGAATATGACATGGCGGTTGGGGAATGGAGGGTGACATAACCAAGAGTGCATGGGAAATATGGCGGGAAATGAGAGTAGTAAGCAGGAATGTGGTAGGAAGTTTTCGAAGGGGGGTCAAAGTGGTAGGTGGTATCGTGAAGGGGGGGGGTGTACGAAAACACGAGGTGGTGACGTGTTGTGGTGGGTGCGGGTTTGAATACTGCCCATTTTAGAACAACCCCCCCACCCCCGCCCCACCCAACCAACCCCCCGATGGTAAGGTTTGGATGGTGAGGGGGGGTCGAAATGTAATGTAGGTCGTCTATCTATGGAGTGGGAAAGCTGCAACTTTTTAACGCCATGTGACAAAATCCCTTTTTGTCGTTTTCAACCTTACAATAAAATTAGACTATAGTACTAAGGCCTTTAATATAGTTTTATTTAATCACATTTAAATTATGTGATTAATTTAATCTAAACATACTTGATTATCCTCTAATGCTGCATTTCATCTTGCAAGTATATTTTTTTTAATTTTCTTAATGTTTTGACCTCTTCTTGGAAATAATTTATAGTATGGAATATTATTTACAACATCTGAAATATAATAATCACCATCAAGTGACCCTATAATAATTATAGGACCCTAAGAGTGGTTCCATCTAGGGATGGCACTTCCTGGTGAACTATCAAGAACACCATAGACTGTAGGAATTAACAGGGTAAGTTCCTCATATAGGACACCAAAGAACACCGCTCACAAACATATCATAGATCAATATACCAATATT
This sequence comes from Pinus tabuliformis, assembly GCA_031772625.1. Classification (NCBI taxonomy): domain Eukaryota; kingdom Viridiplantae; phylum Streptophyta; class Pinopsida; order Pinales; family Pinaceae; genus Pinus; species Pinus tabuliformis. The sequence continues at coordinate 84,873,090 of CM062805.1, read as the reverse complement.
CTTGATGTGGTTAAAACGCTCAAAGAGGGAAACAATCCACGGTCTGAGGCAACGCGACCACTTCAGGCAATTTATTAATAAAAGAAATAAAATTTACATAAACTTCTCTCATGAATGGTCACCCTACAAATGACCCTCCATGCTCTTTAAATAGAGATCATGGACCAATCAGGTGTTAAGCCATGGATCAAGTGTTGGTAATACCGAGGAGAGAATGAACCATCAGATCACTTCATGTCTAGAACATACCACGACCGTTGGGTTGTAAGTTACAAATGTACGTAGTAAAGAAGCACACTTTACCTAACTCTACACTAGACCAAGTTATACTTAATTATTTCCTATGTGTTGGAATATCCTAACATCCCCCCTTAAGAAAAACTTGGGATAGGATTGAATGATATACAAATATGACACAATATGAGAAGGAAGGAGGCATTAGAGCCTATCTCCCATTAGTGACAACTTCCTGAACTCCAACCATAAATCGAAGTTTAGTAAACTTTGCCTCTGTGAGAGCCTTTGTAAAGATGTCTGCAACTTGATCATCGATTGAACGATATTGCACTTCAAGAACATGGTCATGGATGAGCTTTTTGATGAAGTGCATGTGTATTTCAATGTGTTTTTTTCACTAATGTTTGACTGGATCTTCGCATAGTTGCATGGTACTTTGATTATCACACCAAAGTGTGGTCGGATGTTGCTGCTGAAAACCAAACTCTGACAGGATCTGATGAAGCCACGGGGCTTCCTTACTAGCTTCTACAGCACCACAATACTCTTCTTCTACTGAAGAAAGAGAAATGGCACTTTGTTTCTTGCAAGCCCATGTAATAGGTCTAGAACCAAGAGTGAACACATAACCTGTAGTAGACTTCCGATCATCAGGGTCACCAGCCCAATCGGAATCTGTGAAACCAACCAATAGAGGAGATTCTTCTGCACTGTAATGAATCCCAAACTGAACTATATCTCGAACATAATGAGGTATTCTTTTAGCTGCTTTCCAATGACTTTCATGTGGGTTTTTCATAAATTGAGCAATAAGGCCAACAACAAAGGAAAGGCCAAGACGGGTATGGGTCAGATACAAAAGTTTTCCTACAAGCTGACGGTATAAGGTAGCATCAACTTCAGGGGAAGTACAAGTGAATGAAAGTTTGGCTTCAGACTGAAAGGGAGAAGTGGCTGGCTTACAGTCTTCCATGTGAAAGTGGTGTAGAATATCACAAGCATACTTGGACTGGGAAAGAGAAATACCTTCCTTGGATTGCAAGACTTGAAGACCAATAAAATAATGCAAGTGTCCTAAGTCTGCCATTTCAAAGTTCTTTTTAAGGTTGGACTTCACATGGTTTATAAGGTTGGGATCACTACCAGTAAGGATAAGATCATCAACATAAAGAACAATAATGATAAGGGACTTACCCACTTTCTTGGTGTAGACAGTATTGTCAGAATGACACCTAAAAAAGCTAGTATCTAAAAGAAAGTTATCCATTTTGGCATACCAAGCCCTAGGGGCTTGCTTGAGGCCATAAATGGATTTCTTAAGCTGACATACAAGGTTGGATTCTGTTTGTATAAATCCAATAAGTTGTTCCACGTATATTTCTTCATGCAAGTCCCCATGCAAGAAGGCAAATTTAACATCCATCTGATGGACTTCCCATTTGAAAGAGGCAGCAAGGGAAAGAACAAGGCGGATAGATTTCATTTTGGCAACAGGGGATAATGTTTTAGTATAGTCAATGCCTTCAACTTGTGAAAAAACCTTAGAAACAAGACGAGCTTTATGTTTATCAACTTTTCCATCTGGTCCATACTTCGTTCTGTAAACCCATTTGCATCTAACAAGTTTTTGTCCCTTTGGAAGAGGAACAAGAACCCATGTATCATTTGCCAATAATGAACGATATTCTTCATTCATAGCTGCATCCCAATCTGGATGGCTTGAAGCTTCTACAAAGGTGTCAGGATCATAATTCGTTGAAGCTTGAGCTAGTAAAGAAGAGGCTCTATCAAACTGAGAACGTGTACATCGCTGATCTGTAGGATCACCTGCAAGAGCACCTACTGCATCCCGAGTAGCACGGACCCATTTTCGAAGCTAAGGAGTTGAAGGAGGATCCTGAAAAGGTGGGGGAGAATTGTCATCCTCGCTGTCATCATTTGAAGAAGAAATATTTTCAGAGGTAGAAGGGATAGAGAGAGGTGGCACATTTGCCGAACTAGGCTCGTAAGTCGATATATTTTCAGCAAACTTTACATCTCCTCTAATGATAACATTTTTGGACTTAAGTTGCATAAGTCTATATCCTTTGACATCTTTAGAACATCTAACAAAAATACATTTTTCACTCTTAGGTTCTAAAGATTTATGTTTCTCATATGGAATATGGGCCCATGATTCACTTCTAAAAACACGAAAGTGACTTACATCTAGTTTAAGGGAGCTCCATGCTTTTTCTAGAGTGATATTCTTTAAAACCTTAGTAGGAGTGCAATTTACTATGTAATTTGCACAGTTAATTGCTTCTGCCCAAAAATTAAGACTAAGTCCTTTAGATTGAAGCATACAATTAGCCATTTCCTTTAAGATGTGATTCTTCCTTTCAGCTACAACATTTTGTTGTGGATTATATGGAACAGTATTTTGCATTTGAATTCCATGCTCAGTGCAAAAGTTGATGAATTTTTTGTTAACATATTCTCTGCCATTATCAGATCTTAGCTTAAGAATTTGATGTCCAGATTGTTTATCAACAAAGGCCTTAAAGGTCAAGAACATGTTAAATACTTCACTCTTGAGTTTTAAGAAGTATACCCAAGTGCGTCTGGAGAAATCATCAATGAACGTTAAGAAATACCTGTAGCCAGAGAATGAAACAACTGAAAGTGGACCACATAAATCACTATGCACAAGCTATAAAGGGGTTGAGGCATTCCAAGAGGCATGTTTTTCAAAACTATCCTGATGATGTTTTCTAAGTACACATCTGGAACAAACACCATCTCTGCAAGATACCATAGGAAGACCTGTCACCATATTTTCTTTACATAGATTTTGAAGGGAGCGATAGTTTAAGTGACCAAATCGCTCATGCCAAAGTTTTCATCATTATGAGAAACAAATATCGAGGGAAGTGTTCATGACCCAAAGTTGTTAAACATATAAAACCTTGTAGAATCATCAGCAATGCCAGTAGCTAAAATCTGTCTAGGATCTCTTAGGTCCTTAATTACGACATCATGAGGTGAAAATTCAACGGTTTTACCTTCACCTGAATGAGTTATCTGATATACAAATAGAAGGTTGCAGGATAAGGTTGGAACACATAGTAGATCATTAAATTGACCTTTGTCTAGATGAATAGTTCCAATCCCTACAACACTAAGAGATCTATCATCACAAACATATATATTTTTGGTGTTACAATCATTCAAAGAAGAAAACATGGCTTTGTTTTTGGCCATGTTATCAGGAATAGTGTCTATACAGAGCTGCTAATCCCACTAAGGCTGGTAGCTACCTTAGAAACAAAACAAACTAAAACCACTTTCATTTTCCTTTATGAGAAATAGATGAGAGAAGAATAAAGGAGACCAACCTCAGTCTTGCGCTTGGTTCCCTGTTTGATTCCTCTCCCTTCTGATGGTCCTTTGCTACTTGCTTTCTTGTATACCCAGCTTCAAAGAGCACCTGTAGAATCAAAGCATCATAACACTATACGCGAACATAGATCTATTATCATAAGCAATATAGGATCAGATGTATATTAACCACACAAATGCATAAAACATCAATCACACAAGTATGTGGAGGAAAACTTGAATAGCTTTATTGATAATCAAGAAAGAGCAAAGAGGATTATGACCAATTGTTCTGACCCAGAATCATCCTCTCAGCAAGTAAGCCCTTCTTCACCTCATGAAAGGCTTAGATCACCCAACACTATGATATTGCACCAAGAAACCAGCAGCAGTTCCTTACAAGATAAACATTCCAGCCTCTAGATCTCTGGGATGAGGGATCCATATATAGATGTTTGCAAGGGGGGTGAGTCAGCTTTTGAGATTTGATTAGTGTCCTCTCTTTGATAGTTCTTGATTCCACTTGGAGATTGATGATCTCTTACTCATCCCTAGTCGAATGTAGAGAGGCAAGTGTCACAGGAGAAGTTTCTGGAAGATTCCATGCTCCTCCACCTTGCAGATTGACCCTGCCATTTGTCCATTCTCGCCCATCGCACCCCATAGAAGGGCTTTTTGACATGAATCACACCTACTGTGTGTATTCAGGTGGGATGCAACGCACTTTGCCTATGGAGCAAGTGAAATGGTCCAGTTTTGACCAGTTCTGAGTAGTTTTTCATGGAGAACTTTTGGGAGAAGATGTAATCAGTTGACCTTGTTCTTTTAGGGGTTGGAACAACACTTTTAGGGACTTAAGAGCCCTTGGTTTATTGAAATTTATGATTGGGGTTGCAGTGCCCAAAAATTTCTATAACAGTTGCCCCCTAAAGCATGAGGTCGTTAATTTGTCGATGTCGGGTGAAATGCTTTATCATGAGGATCTGAAGTTCTTTCAAGCTGGAAGGAGACCTGTAATAAGATACAATACAATACATTATCTTCATAATATTTTCATGATCTAGCTGAGGCGGGAATTCCCATGCTCAGCTTTATAAATTCATTTTTCATGTACATGAGACAGACAATCGTCTGAGTGTAGAATGATGATTTTGGTAGAGCCATCATCCCTTAGATTGGATGATTATCTGTGCAGCAATGATGTACATTTGATGTCTTTATTTTCCTGAATATATATCACAGCCCATATGGATGAAACTAGATCCGGGGTCTTCAATCTCGTTCGATCTTCACTCTAAGTACAAGTCGATCCATGTGAGAGATGTTCTGGAGTCGAACATGGAAAGACATCACCGGATTACCAGCCAATGATGTAAGATGTTAACAGGCGCGAGAGGAATCACCGATAATGATGATGACCCTCAAGGTACTACAGTACAATTCACGTGGTGTGAATAAAGGACTTGGTGTCGAACACCACGAAAAATCTTTCGGTCGAAGGCCATTGATGTAAACCTATTGTCGGAAGTGAGAAACTTGCCATTGAGGCATGCAAGCTTCAAAGTACTGAAAGGGTAGTTCCTAGATCGACTTCTTGGATAATGAGCTGATGTCAACAAGAAGCGATCCGTCATAGGAGGGCCTTAGTGAATCCCACATCAATGACACGGAACAGAGCAATTGATTTTAATGGAGGTGAAAACGATCTGGTGATATAAGATTCAGGGTGGCGGTCATGAAAGAATGGAGCGTAAATGTATTGTAGTGGGTGAGACACAGGTGAATTCTCTGAGCGACTTCTCTTGAACATATCAGCGACACTGACATGATGGATTGGTAGCATTACCCCCAAATGTGGATGGTGTGATGGAACCATGGTGATGTGACCAGTGAATGGAACAACCCAACCTGACTTGGATGTGGAGTGAAAGTGTCATGTTCAAGAGCGACTTGCTACCAACAAAGTTTCTTCAAGTTTTCTTCCCAATTTTTCCCTAGTCATTGCTGATCAGTACCTCTTTATTTTTTTCAAGCTTGAGGAGGATAACATATGCTTGTTCTATAATTCGCCCTTTGGGCAAACCCATCGCTATGTTTTAATGAGCTTAGCGATAGTGAAACTCGTTCTTGTCTGTTATGGACAAGTTTGTCGCTATTAGGTTTTAACGAGTTTAACGACAAAGATAACTCGATCCTTTTCAATTTTAGAGAGTCTGAAAAGGGACGTAAAGGAAACTCCAAAAAATCATTTTTCGTCATCTAATCCCTTAAGTCCGAAAAAGTATAAAACAATACAGAAGGGGTGAATTTTTGGTACTTTTAACGAGCTGAACAAAACAGGCGCTCGATCTTTTTTTGTAATAATCCCTCATGTCCAAAAATATTAAAATCTAAAGGAGGGATAGCACTTCTGGTCACTTTAACGAGCTGGAGAGGCCAATGGCTTGGAAATCTTTTCATATTTTACGAGTCAGTTGAAAAGAGCTTAAAGGAGACTCGTCTTTGAGGAACGAGTGATAAATTCGGGTAGCAGCTGATTCCGGGTAAGGTTTGGAATTTTCCAATCACAACAGCGTTACAAGGATGGCTAACATGATCACTCTTCACAACTGTTCCTCAAAAAGCGGTAAACAATCAAATGGAGGTGAATGATCGGCCAATACAGAGTGGAGGTGATGATGAGAACACGACCAAGGCTTTAAAGGCTGAAGTACTACATTCACGATGGTTATTTACCGGAAATTGGTTCATTTTTTATTTTAAAATGAGCTTAAACACTGGTGAAACATTTGCTCATTGCTTATGTTTATTTTTTAACGAGCTTGAAGTCCGCGTTAAAACTGCTCGATCCAGTCATATAATAAGAATGTCTCATCTAAAAACGGCATTATTTCAAAGCTTTTCCCCACATCCTTTCTTTATGCAAGTTAGGAAACGACCAATCCTACAAGTTTAGAGGGTTAGAGGACCTACAAATTTAAAAAATAAATGGTCACTCTTCGCTTGCATGCCAAAAGGTTTGCATGCCCCCAGGTATAGAGAAATAGAGTTTCAAGTTTACCCCTCAATTTGCAGACAAAACATTTGTTTTGCCAGGAAAGGCCTACCCTTTTCAAGTTACCAAAGATTGTTCTATTTGTACCACAAACAAAGCACTTCTTCGGCAATGTCTACCGAAATAGACAAAGGTGAATGGCACAGATGCCTCCACTCACATAACTTTGACGAGGGAATCTTATTCTAGTCTAATCCCATTTTCCTAAATGGACGGGTGTGTCAGACTAGTCATATATCCCTCGGGGAAACCTACCCTATACTTTAAGTTCTCCTGCTGAAGCAGACTAGGGTGCATACCCCTAGGTTTCAGTCATATCCTCCGAATCACTCGCGCTCATCAGGAGGACTAACAGGGGATTGATGAGACATTCCTTGTGTGAAAAGACCATTCAGGGTTGGTATATGACTATTTGCTATGTGTGAACCGGGAAATGGAAGCTGGTCTATGAGCTTGACCACTCTTCCTTCTTGCGGAAAACACATTACTCTAAAGAGTGATGAGGCAATGGCTCCCATGCAATAAATATAGTCTCGTCCAAGGAGTAGATTATAATCCAGGGGTCCTTGGACTACCATTACGTTCATGTGAACGGTTTTCCCTCTCAATGTTATGGGCACATTGGGAAGGATCCCTAACGGTCGACTGGTTCCTTTGTCAAAGCCTGCTAGATTTCTCATCTTAGGAAAAAGTGATGGCAAACCAAGTGCTTTCCAAGTAGTTGAGGAAAGCATACTCACAGAAGCCCCTTTATCTATGATGGTATCGGCCATGACCATTCTATATATTTGAGCAATGATTTGAAATGGTACATTAGCCAGTAAACGGGGTCTGCCTAGTAGATTCCAGTCAAAGGAAACAACCAGGTTGCTTGGAGGTGGGACCGAATAGACAGACGGATATGACTCTAACGAACTTCCTTGCTGCGGTAAAGGAATGGGTAGATTACCCCCATGTTCATCGGAGTCTGTGCTTACGAAAAGAATTTGGACAGTGTCATCCTTATTCTCTTCAGTGACTGTATCATCTGAAGATGGAACCTCTGAAGACAAGACCAGGTCAACTGCCACCTCGACCTTTTGACTTTCGTTTGGTGTGGATTCAGATGGTTTATCTTCAATGATAGACACTTCGGCTGACCACAAGGGCGTGTCAACCGGATTTTCAACTAGTGACGGACTCGGCAAGAATTTCTTATATCCAGGAGGAAGCCGTAATGGTGAAACCGGATGATCGTCCAAGACTCTTTTAGCTTCATCTAAGAAGGGACAATGGTGGACGGCGTGATCGCCTTCACACAGTTTACAAGGAAATTTACATTTTCCTTTTTGTCCAGGGGCTTCACTTTCACTAGTTGACGGTGTACTTTCAACATGATCACCAGAGGTTGACAACACTGGATTGTGCAAACAAGGAGACCAGTCCCTTAAGATCCGAGGGATGCAAGGACAATCTCGATGATAGTGGTCTCCTTTGCAAATGACACATGGTGATTTAGGCCTGGTCAGTGCAGTGTGTGGATTTTTGCTAGACGATGCTTGGTTGCCCCTTTTCGCCTTTGGCTCCTTCTTCTTCTTCTCTTTCTTCTTCTTTTCCTTCTTCTTCTCAAGTACTTGATTTTTGGCTTTAGCAGCTTCATCAAGCGAAGAGGAAGGAGGAGAGGAAGAATTGGACCAAGTAGAGGGTTGGGGGGTAATTCTGGAATCGTCTAGTTGTTGACTCGATTGTTCAAGAATCACGGCGTTCTGAACGACACAGGTTGAGAAGAGCCATACGGGCAAGCCGATTGTCAATCCTGGAAGCGACAATGTGGCCATATGGGGTGCACCAACATATCCCCAAGAGGAGAAGGGACTAGGATTTCCTCCAAGGGGAACTCCTTGGTTGGTGGACTCCATTTTTCTCAACCTAAGACCAATGTAGGAAAGGTGATGATTATTCCGCTTAAAATAAATTTTAGACGCTTTGACACAACTTGTTTTTTCAATTTTTAAGAGTCGAGAAAAAACAAAAGATGACTCTAGTCGCCTTCGATTTTTAATGAGCCTGAAGTGACAAGTGCTCAGATGGACCTTTTCGGTTAAGGAGTCTGAAAAGGAACGAAAGGGACTGCTCTGGAAATCTAGACAAAGGGATTACCAAACCAATTGCAAAACTACAGAATACTTTTTACGGTATGGCAGTCAATCTTCCTGAATGCTGTGTTCAGTGCATTGCGATCGATAGGGCGGTAGACACGGCTTCCTATGGATAAAGGATTAAGCCTATTGTGGTCTACCAAAATATACTCGACGGTACATGGGAGCACAAGTCCGTACTGGCACTTATCATCTCAATGTGGAGGAATCACCCAACCAACAGTGAAAAAAATAGTTACCAGGCTTTAAGACGCCGGAATACGTCTCTAGCCTAGACTTCTAGATGTTGTGCGTTAGGTTCCAAAGTGTTTTTAGATTCATTAAATTTATTTTATAGTTGATCTTTCTTAAGAAATTTTCCTTTCAGGTTCACCGCGTGATGTAGAGGTACAATTACTAAAATGAAATCTAAGATGAGAAACAGTCGTTTAATCTTCTTTTTGCAAATGAAAATCCTAGCTACTAAGGAAAGAGAGATGGCATTATTTCAACAAAGAACAAAGAGCACACACTATATGCACTGTCCTAAATCAAACCAACAAATAGTCTAAATGAAAATGCACATGCATGTATTTGTTTTCAGCCTTCTTAATGTGTAAATGATAAAAAGAAAGCTAAGTGCAAATCTGAATTATTTTTCAAAGCGACAAATACTAACAAGTTTCTTTTTCAAAACAAAATGAGGACAATGACAACACTTTGCGATTTGGAATTGAAAACTTGCTTTCGACACTAGAAAAACTACTAATTCAGATCAAATACAAGAGTAACAGGGTAATTGACTATCAAGAACAATCAGATTCTCTTCTATGACTGAAAACGACACTTGCGACACTTTCAAATCAAGAAACGACAGTACAATTACGCTACTTCTTTGTAAAGGAGAACTGAAAATGACTCAAAAAATACATAAAAACATTTACAGTTCTTTGCACAATGGAGGTGGAATAACAGCAAGGAAAGGGGTTTCAACAGAGGTGTACTGACTACAGGCAGCAAAACTCCTGAATAGAGCTGAAAAGAATGAACACAAAAACCAAAATTTAGGAACAAGGCCTTGTCTGATCAGCGCACCTATAACACAGTGAAACTGGAATGCAACGCACCTACTACACTCGGGAAGTGCGCTGCATTTGAAGTTCACGGAACAGAGAGTGCGCTGGACCAGAGACGAGACTTGGATTAGGTTCTGTGTCACAGTTTGCAGTTCATTTCAAGGATTTAGGCCGAGCAAGTTGTAATCAGTAAATCTATCATAGGGGTAGATCTAAAGAGGTTACTAGAGCCACCAAAAGGGCAATTAGAGAGCTTGTAAATCAATTATTTAATTCATAAACAAAACCCAGAGATTGACTGAAGCAGTGTTGATCTACTTTGCACTTGCATAGCAAATGCAGTTCGAAGGCTAGCTGGCTTGACTTCAGGCTCCGTCTGTAAGTTTATAAAGTAAACAAATGTAGATGAACAAATAATCTATTTTCTCCCCAGTGGAGTCGCCATTTTGTTATTGGGAGTAGTGTCTATGCAGAGCTGCTAATCCCACTAAGGTTGGTAGCTACCTTAGAAACAAACAAACTAAAACCACTTTTGTTTTCCTTTATGAGAAATAGATGAGAGAAGAATAAAGGAGACCAACCTCAGTCTTGCGCTTGGTTCCCTATTTGATTCCTCTCCCTTCTGATAGTCCTTTTCTACTTGCTTTCTTGTATACCCAGCTTCAAAGAGCACCTGTAGAATAAAAGCAGCATAACACTATACGAGAACATAGATCTATTATCATAATCAATATAGGATAAGATGTATATTAACCACACAAATGCATAAAACATCAATCACACAAGTATGTGGAGGAAAAATTGAATAGCTTTATTGATAATCAAGAAAGAGAAAAGAGGATTACGACCAATTGTTCTGACCCAGCATCATCCTCTCAGCAAGTAAGCCCTTCTTCACCTCATGAAAAGCTTAGATCACCCAACACTATGATATTGCACCAAGAAACCAGCAAAACTTCCTTACAAGATATAAAATTCCACCCTCTGGATCTCTGGGATAAGGGATCCATATATAGATGTTTGCAAGGGGGGTGAGTCAGCTTTTGATATTTGATTAGTGTCCTCTCTCTTATAGTTCTTGATTCCACTTGGCGATTGATGATCTCTTACTCATCCCTGGTCGAATGTAGAGAGGCAAGTGTCACAAGAGAAGTTTCTGGAAGATTCCATGCCCCTCCACCTTGCGGATTGACCCTGCCATTTGTCCATTCTCGCCCATCGCACCCCATAGAAGGGATTTTTTACATGAATCACACCTACTATGTGTATTCAGGTGGGATGCAACGCACTTTGCCTATGGAGTAGGCGAAACGGTCCCGTTTTGACCAGTTCTGAGTAGTTTTTCATGGAGAATTTTTGGGAGAAGATGTAATCAGTTGACCTTGTTCTTTTAGGGGTCAGAACAAAACTTTTAGGGACTTAAGAGCCCTTGGTTTATTGACATTTATGATTGGGGTTGCAGTGCCCAAAAATGTCTATAACAGGCCATGTGATAAGAAGCTATAGAATCAATGAGCCACTCATGAGAATGAGAAGAAGAAGATACATTTAGTACATAACTAGACCAAGATGCTTGACAACCACATCCTGAAAGTGTTATTCCTGAAGATGAAGTTGAAGTTGAAGAGTCCTCCAAATGGATGTTATGCTTCTTCATTTCTGCTTCCAAGGCTTCCATCTTCTTAAAGCATCTGTATTCGAAGTGGCCATCTAGATTACAAAAGTTGCAATGCCTATCATTCTTCTTCCCTTTGCTTTTATTTTCCTTATCATACTGTTGAAATGGTTTTCCATTTTGAGACTAAAATTTCATAGTACCCTTGTTTGGTTTAGGACCATTCTTTTTAGGATATTTCTTCTAAGGATTCTTTGAATTTGGTTGTTGTTGGGCGGCTAAGGCTTTCTTAGAAGAGTTTCCAAGATTAAGAAGACCAATATCTAAGAGTTTTTCTTGTTATCTTATTAAAGAATCACAAAATGCATCAAAAGAGGGGGACTTGTAGTCTTATCCTTGAGAAATAAAGGCTTCTCTAGTAGAATGGAAGGTGGAAACAAATGCAGAGTAGGCTGGTCCCAACTTAGTAAGAATCGAATAGATAGGGCTACCATCTTCTTTCTTAACCTTAACACCTTCCAAGAGAAATCTAAGGGTCTTAAACTTGGAAAAAAAATATTCAATGGAAGAAAAATTATTGGGGTCCAACGTAAGCAACTCATTTTCGAGTTGATGGGCTCTAATTTCATTTTTAATTCCAAAAACTTTAGTGAGCTATTTCATTGCTTCATTAGGGGTATCAAGTTATGCAATATGGAATCTAAGGTATGGAGAAATAGACATCCTTCTCAACCCACATGCTTGATCTTTCCTATTTTCCCATTTAGTGGCCTTATCTTCATCTTTAGTTTTAGTTTCTTGGCCTAAGGCTATTCTATAAAGACCTTTGATTCTAAGTAAATCCACAATGTAGGACCACCATTGGAAGTAGTTGGTGATGTCAAGAATAACTTGAAATGGAATTTCCATTTTTATAGAAAATGAAGCTATAGATGCTAAAACTAAGTGTTCCAATGGAAATATCTCAAAAAATTAGACTGATTAAAAAACAAACGGCTCTAAAAACAGCTTCCAGATGAAGACGTTATGGCTTTTTTGAGAAAAGTTGTTGAAGATGCCGACAAAGTGCGTGAATGTGCGGAAGTGAATGATAATGTTATATTTTTAAAAAATCCCCCCCCTTTCCAAACATAATCTAATTAGCTCATTTTAAAAAAGGATTTTATGTGACCTACTTTTATAAATAAGTGAAGGTCACTTCTACAATGATACTTTATGATCTACTCACTAAATTGTAACTTAAGTAAAAGATAAAGAAACTTTAGAATTATAAGTGACTCACTTTTTATAATGGGTGAGAACACTTTTACATAAAGTAACTTTAAAACATAAGTTACATGTGATTTTTGAAAAAGTAACTCAACAAAAAGAAAGACTTGAACCCAAGACCTCTATTCTCATAAAGTAATTTTGGACCAAGTGAGTTAGTTTAAAATGTTAGTAAATTGGAAGGGGTGTTTTTTTGGTCACTGAAGCTTCAGGGTGCATGCTTACTTGAAAAATCTTTTTTTCCCTAGAAAACAAAAAACCACACAACCCAACACGACCATGCAAAAAAAACAAACCTTACGGCTTGATGTTAGCTTTTGCCGGAAGCTAGATATTTTTCTAAATGTTTCTCATTTTCCAAGATCACACTAAGGCGTGACAAAAAATGGCATACGCATGAGAAAATTTCTTCCTTTCTGTTTCTGATTTGCCCAGATCACACAAAGTTGTGGGGCAAAGAGCATACATAGAAATGAAAGGCATAGATCTGGTAATAAAAAACAAAGAGCTAAATAAACTGAAATAAACAGAGAGAAAATAACTAAAACTGCAAATAAACACTGTATACCTCTAGATCTTAAAAGTGACGTAGCTAGGTCTACCGAAAACCTCTTCGCATGGAACGAAAGGGGTTCCTCACTGGAACAGATGCTCCTAACACAATAGAGCAGTCCTCTCAGCTTGAAAGCAGTCAGAAATAGTAGATCTAGGAAACGACAATCAGATGTAGTTGTACCGACTTCAGATTTGGATCACCAATGGATGCGACCCTCAAATAACTCTGATGCCATGTAGGAATTAATAGGGTAAGTTCCTCAAATAGAACACCAAAGGACACCACTAAAAAACAGATCACATATCGATAAACCAGTATTTTTGATGTGGTTAAAACCGTCAAAGAAGGAAACAGTCCACGGCCTAAGCCAACGCGGCCACTTCAAGCAATTTATTAATAAAAGAAAGAAAATTTACATAAGCTTCTCTCATGAATGGTCACCCTACAAATGACCCTCCATTCTCTTTAAATAGAGATCATGGACCAATTGTGTGTTAAGCCACAGATCAAGTGTCAGTAACACCGAGGAGAGAATGAACCGTCAGATCACTTCATGTCTAGAACATATTGTGACCATTGGATTGTAAGTTACAAATGTACATAGTGAAGAAACACACTTTACCTAACTCTACACTAGACCAAGTTATACTTAACTATTTCCTATGTCTCGAAATATCCTAACATAGACTAGTAGCCTGGTCCATTGGGCTGATCCCAAAACCTGCAACATGTTCTGCCATAAAATATTTGCTACTGAAAAACTCTCAAACTGAAATCAAAACCATTCTACACACTAAAATCTGAAATATACACTGAACTGAAAGTCGTACTGCAATCTGAAATTGAAACTAGAAAGAATGCTTTGAAAAACAAAAATTCTCAAGGTACTGAGCTTATTTGCACTTTTCTACCTACTTTAATATGATAAAATGACTGCCATATCAAGTGATAACAAATATCCACTGCAATCATTGAAGAAAATGGATACTTAACTGAAGTTTGCATTCCACTTCTTTAGGTGGAAAAATAAATTCAGAAAATGGCAACTTAACTTTTCCACTGGATCCAATAGTTGCAATGATGAATCTACAAAATTTTCCCTTCACCAATGACTGCAATAAACTGACCAAAGATCATGGAAAACATGCAACATAAGATCTTCAGGATGATTTCAAACAGGAAAACAAACCTCATTCCAAACTTTTGTTTTGCTTATGTGTTGAAACTGATTCTATTCAAACAGAATGGGAGAAAACTATTTTTCCTTGTTATTATCCACTGTAGTCAAGTGTTCTGAATGCTCTTGAATCTCCTCAAATATGACAACAATATCCTTTACTTGCTAATTTTCACTGCTACCATCTTCTTGATTAGGTTCAGGTTGCTGAATTTCTTCCTTTACCTCTGGCTGATTAGTTTGTTGTGGTGCTGCAAGAATTATTTCCTGTGGGGAATCTTCATGAACATATAGACAACATACATCCTCTGTTTCTTCCTGAGGGGAAGACAATTCAAGAAAGACTTCTACTTTTTGTTCATAATGTTGAAAATGATTTCCATCTAAAGCCTCTAGTATTTCATCGTTTGTGAACTAATCATCATCATAGTAATCTTCTAGATATTGAATAAAACTTTCAAAATGATCACAACAATTTTGAATTAGCAACAAAGATGGATAATCTCCTATATATTTATCATAAACAATAGTATGAAAATGATTTAACGAACATATACTAATGGCAGACAGATTTTCATACCAAGATATAGCATTTTCCTCCAAAGTTGCCATAAAAAATTTCATAAGACAATCTTCATGAAATTTGATTTTAAGATTACGGATGTGCATATGAAACCTCAATAAATGTACAACAACATCATCTCCTTTTTTACCTTTAAAAAATGGAAGATAGGTTAACCAATCACTGCTTGGCATGGGATTTGGAAAACCTGGAATTCTTGATCTGTCCATAGGAGCATACCTACGTTGTATTCTTGAACTCATTTTGAAAACAATCAACAATGAAATGGAGTCACCATAAGTGCTTTACAATTTTGGATTCTTTGATAAGGGACTCGCCATGCAAACTTTGCACTCCGAATTCTTGAAACATGGATTTGCCAGGTGAATTATTCAGCTTTCTTGTTCGTATCAGAGTAGTCTTTGCATGGATGTGAATTACAAGTGTGGACAATGGAACGTGTAGCGACAGAGGATGAAAAAGCGATGTATGAGACTATGCTTAAAATTTCCAAAAGGGTGGAAATAACGTATGAAACTCTACAGAAAGAGACAGAGGAAAAGGAGCGATTGCAGCTTTAGTTGTGAGCCACAGAAGAGGCCCTAAAGGAACTTAAGAACAACAACCAGAATCTTCAAACAGAGAACACTGAATTGGCGATGTGTCTACAAGAAGAGAAAGAGGAGAAACATAGTTTGCTATGACAGCTACAAGAAAAGGACGAGGCCTTGGAAAAGCTGTAGCATGACCCATGTGAGGTAAAATGTAATTCTATGAATTCATGTATGTGTCTTGATGATGATTTCACTATTTTTGAAAATCATACCACAGGAATTGGATCCAAATAGTTGAAGAAAATGGGGTATGAAGGAAAAGGCTTAGGCGTTAATGGACAAGGCATTGTCAACCCTATCAAAGTAGAAGAATTTCCCTGTCAAACAGGACTTGGGTATGTCAGAAACGAAGTTGGGGAGCACACCGACATAGATAGCAAACCACCAACAACAAATGATGAGAAACACTCATCAGTTCTTTCCAAATAAATAGAGGAGGTAAAATATGTTGATTTCCTTTCAATTTTTTCTTCACATATTATGATTTTTTTTTGGATATTTGGAGATCCCAATTACAGGGACAAACACGAGGCTCCTTACTAGGACAAGGCACGAGGAGGAAAAATAACTTGGTGTTACTAACCAAGGTAGAACTCAACCATTGAAGGTTGCGCAGAGACCTAAATTTGCAGGCTTGAGATACACCAAGGGAGAATGCTCGAAGGTGTCAGATTCTTTTGAGACATTTTCGAAATCGTCAAGGAAAGAGAATGATGGGAACACATCTCCATCATCACATGGAAATGTCCATTGCAAGGAAAGAGCTGAGGCAAGCTCTCATCACCACACTTACACCAGAGACAAGAAGGAATAGTATAACCACTCTTGACATTCGAATGTTCATTTCGATTATAATCATGTTGTTAAAGATAAATATAAATCATGGAATCGGTAAACATGTACCTTTTGTGGATTACATAACCATACATTTTCTAAGTGTTGGAAAAGAATGGCAGGACACAAAAGGATGAGGCATGAAATACCCTCTCAACAACAGGCAACGAAACATGTTGAACAAATCTGGAGGAAGAAGACTTATTGCAGTCATTGCAACAAAGGTGGCCATCAAAGAGCCACTTGTTGGAGGCTCCATCCAGAGCAGTGCCTCAAAGACAAAGCATCGATGCATGAACAAGGTGAAACAATTGTTCAACAAGCAAAATCACCACAGTAGGGCGACCCATTCACATTGATAAGTGAGAAATGGTTTCTAGATACGTTAGAGTTTCATGGTCGTACTTTTGTGAATAATTTGTTGCATTTTAAAATGTAAAAGTGATGATGTGTTTTCCATCACTTGTTCAACAACAATGATGTCTGGTCTTATTTTGTGTTGAATGATAAACTGTGAAAGTGATGTCGTGTTTCCATCACTTGTCAAAGCAAATAATGTTTAGCCTTATCTTTGTCAATCATGTGTTACAGTGATGATGTGTTTCCCGTCACTTCTTGAATCAACAATGATATTTCAACCTTGTTTTCGTAGCTGGGGTATTGTTTCCATTTCGATGTAAACTTGACCACTGAGTATGTGTTATAAACTCGTCGCAAGTGTGGGATGCTTAGGTCATTAGTTAGTCATGAATGTCAAGCATATAATTTGCAAAACAATGTACTATAGGTTGCAGACGTTGCAGGTGTCGACTCGTCGCTTAAGGCTCCAAAGAACAAGGGTGAAAGAGATGGAAGCGAGACCTTTTAGGATGATTGTGATGCAGACAAGGTACATAAAAGTTGCAGATTGTTTTTCATGATTTCGGAGGACCAAAATCTCCTCAGTGGGGAGGATTGATCCAGGTAGCTCCAGAGACACACATAGGACAAAGAGGGCTTATGAAAGCTCGAATATCAAAGTGATTAGAATGATTTTGAATGAGGAACGGAGCGAAGATCTCATCGTCCTAATTGCGGCGATGTGAACGGTTCGTAATCCGAGCTCGTATGAGGGAGAACGGGAAAGTCAAAGTTCTGGTCAATGTTGGACTGTGGGCCAAGTTTATGTGTCCTACAATTTGACCGAACCTGGCGCATGAAACCTGGCTCCTGAAATCGGTGGAAATTGTGGCCTTGTTAATTTGCCCAATATCCCTTATTTTTCGAAGATTTGAAAATTACCCCTCTTTTAAATATATATATATATATATATATATATATATATATATATATATATATATATATATATATATATATATATATATATATATATATATATATATATATATATGTGTGAGGTGGCTGGCTACCACCCCCGCCACCTCAAACCATGTTAAAAAATTGAATTAATAAAAGGTCGATGGAACATGAACCCCACCAGCCAACCTCATCCAAACTTAAGAACCGACAGGCCGTGACCCCCGCCGGTCCACCTTCCACACACCGATACATATATTAATATTAATATTGGGGTGGGCATGGGCCACCTCTAGTGGACCTGGCCCACACCGTCCCAAAACGCCACCAACAGATAACACATAGACTAAGGTGGTGGGCTCGAACCTGCCTGGCCAGTGTGGCCAGCCCGCCTCCTAGGCACCCTGACCAACAAACCTCCATATCATAACAAATAGCCCTACGATACCAACGCACCATATACAAACAGTACTCCAATACATACAACGTGCCAACAAATGTTAATGCCCCACCAAAACGAGGGCTGTGGGAGTTAATGGGTGGGCTGCCCAATGCTGACTCGACCCCTCCTAAAAAAATATGCATGCAATTTTTAATGTATAAAAAAAGGGGGCCGAGGTTTGACCATCTGACCGCTCCTCAACTAATGCCTAACATTACCAATCCACCCAAACTACTTTGTTGGTAAATCTGCCTGAGAATTAATATAAACACTCATTTGCACAGTGCGCCTGGGCAGATGGAGGAACTAGGAGAGGGTGCGAAAAACAAGGAAAAGTTAATTTTTAATTAATTTTTAATGCAAGTGGAACCATGACTGAGCAAAATTTCCAGGAGGGTGAAATTTTTGCAGTGTCCAAATTGGACAAATTTTATGTTGATATTACACCTCTAAGCGACACAAACCCGATGGCATAGTTAGTTTCCTAATCTGAGCAGCCAATTTGCAGAGTACCCAGAGGAGGGAATCTTTGGGAATCTAGGGGGAATCTAAAAGATTCCTTAAGCCCCAGATTTCCACCTTCTCAGAATTCAGAAATTTGATAGTTGATTTTACACTATTCAATGCCACAAATCTGATGGTGTGTTCGGATTTTCCATTTTCTCATTTCATTTCTCGGCCACTTTCAAAGTGGAGTGTAGGTGTTAGCATTCATGAGTGAGCAGTCATTTCCATGCGATTTGATGTCGTGAGATCGATGTTCTAAACAAATTTAGCAGTTTGCATCCACTTCTTCAGATGGCCCCTGGATGTGAGGTATATGCAGTATGTTCAAGTACTTATTTTACTATGCATTATGTTGCACAGATCCATGTTTGATGCTTGATGCGGGATCTTGTTTCTTACTCATTTTCATGATTCCTGCTTGATGTGATGCAGAATCATATGTGTGATGTACTTGTTGTGATGATTCGTCATGTTGTGTTTTGAGATCCCTTCGTTGTATGTTGATTGGATACTCATGTTATCGTCATGTATGTTTCCATTAAGATCCCTTTTATGCCATGTTGGTGGGATGCTCATCATGCATGAGCCTTATGTCATACTGATAGGAGTCCTTTTTGACGGAGAGTTCCTGTAGCGAAACATCTCTTGGAGCTAATCCTCCATGAGGACATTTTCCTTATATGATAGCGACATCACCACTTATGTACATCATCACTTTTGATGGAACTTAATGCAGCGGCCTACACCATCTTGACATCGGGGCCTAGAGACATATTCCCTCTTGGACGAACTCCATTATCAACGGCTTATGTTTTCATGTGTCGATGAATTTCATGTTGCTCTTATTTACAGCATGCAGATGTATCCATTTATGTTATTTTAAAAATGAAATTTAAGACATCACCAAAGTAAAAGGTCTTGGAAGGGTCCTTCATCACACCCGGACCTGGATCACTTGTGTCTAATCACTGTTCACCTTCAGCGATCAGATTTCTAACTTGATACACTTTTCCGAGGAAGACAAAATATCCTCCCCAGTATGGTCGCCACTATGTTAGCATTCTGTAATTTCAAGGCTGAAGAAAAAACCATGGAGCCAACATCAAAACCACTTTTGAAGCTGAGATATAGCCCTCCCAGCTTTAGAGAGTGATCTCTTTTTGAGATTTAGCTTTGTTTACTGGGAATTTCAGGCTACTTTTGGGCTCTGCGTTTGATTTTGAAAATGGTTTGGTTAGAATATCAAGAGGAATCCATTGGGAAATGGAGTCAATAAAACTAACTGGATTTGTATCAAGCTTTAGAAAGAGTAATCACAGGGCAAGCTAGTTACATTTACTGGATCTTTTAAAGTGAATTATGAAGTGGAGAAAAGGTGTGTTTCAGTAGTGATTGAAAATCATTTAACAAATTTTCAATGAAAATTCAAAAGAAAACATACAGATTGTAAAAACATTCCAAATAAGGTGTTCAATTAATATATTTTACTTTTCACATCTCATGTTTTACAATTAGATTTCAAATGATAAACCTATAGAGAATAACAGTGGAAACAACAATTACAATAAGAAAAACATCACCAGTAAATCGCAACACAAGACTCCTATGAAAAGTATTTTTATTAATGATCAGTCCATTTGAGCTCAATGAACAACTTTACATTGGACAATATATTTCTTCGTACAAACCCCAACATCTATTACTTCAAATGATGAATTATTTATACAAATTCTAAAGTAAAATATCTTGATAAAAATCTCCAGATCTTTTTACAAATATCCTAAACTGTTTTACACAAATAGAAACGAAATGTAGGACATTCAAAACTAATGTATCTACTTGGCACTATCATTATGTATTTCTGTTGACAAAGAAGAGAAATTTGAATTTGATTGCAACTCTTAGTTGATGAGGTGGCTAACTATCTTTGAGAATTTTCCTCCCGAAATTCTAGAAAATAGGGTCCAGTCATCCCTTTATATATCTCAATATGAGATAGATTTGTAAAAAGTGAGAGAGGTTATTGTAGATAAATAAGTTTTTGACATAAACCTCTCTCATATTCCCAAAATGCATCTCCCATTGTTCCCAATACTCTCTATAAAAGGTGGTTGAAACAAGACTTTGCACAGTCTGAAAAATAGGTTGTAAAAATGTAAATGTATCTCTCATTCTGTAATATATGTGTAATATATGAAGTAGGTTATTGTACTTTGGCATCTTAGGAACAAAAACCTCCTCCAATTACTCAAGAGTCATCTCTAATTGGCCACTATATGTTCTTCAAAAGTATGACTAAACATGAAAATTTGGGAAAATATGTCTGCAAAGCCTCATCTGTATATCCCAAACCATAATAGCTGTTAGAAAAATGAGAGAGGTTTTTGTACATGAGGATGTTGGAAGAGAAAAAATCTTTCAGTTTCTAAAAATTCGTCCTCATTAGTTTGGAAACCATGTTTGAAGTCAATGTGGCATATAGGAAAAAGCATAGTTTCAACTGATCATGAGACAAATGAATGTCATGGATGCGGGAGATGAGTCCCAAGGAAAATTTTAAGGATGGAAAATTTTCTTGAAGTTTAAAAACATTGGAAAATCTAACTAATCCCTAATATGAAGACTATAAAATGTTTATTCATATATTTGTAAAATTATTCAAAATTATAATGATTTTATATATAGTCTCTATATATTATTGGCAATTTTTAAGGCAAAATAATTTTATATTCTAAAATTTGGGCGAATCGTCTCTTATAAAATTGGAAATTGGCAAATCCCTTTTGTGGAAAAATCATGGAAAATTAGCCACTGGCCAAACATTAGCCCCTAAAATTTTCCATGGTCAGATGACATGGCAATCGGGGAATGGAGGGTAACATAATCACGAGTGCATGGGAAAGATGGTGGGAAAGGAGAGTGGCAAGCAGGAAGGTGGTAAGAAGGTTTTGGAGGGGGGTCAGAGTGGTAGGCAATATCGTGAGGGGGGTGGGGGGGTGCAAAAACACGAGGTGTTGACACATTGTGGTGGGCACGGATTTGAATACCGCCCATTTCGGACCCCCCTCGGCGGTAGAGAGGATTGAGGAGCAGGAAAGATGCAACTTTTTAACCCCATGTGACAAAATCCCTTTTTTTCATTTTCAACCTTACAATAAAATCTGACTATAGTACCATGGCCTTTATTACAGTTTTATTGAATCACATTTAAATGATGTGATTAATTTAATATAAACATACTTAATTATCCTCTAATGATGCATTTCGTCTTGCAAGCATATTTTTTTAATTTTCTTAAGGTTTTGAGCTTTTTTTGGAAATAATTTACAATATGGAATATGATTTACAACATCTTAAATACAATAATCACCGTCAAGTGACCCTATAATAATTATAGGACCCTAACAGGCACGTCTGGGCAGCCTTGGCCCGGAGTTTGCCTCACCAAGAGAGTATTGCACAATCCTGAGAGGGAAGGCTCTGTCTTCCTCTCAGGAAATGTGCATTTCTTCCTGGTGGCTATCCACCAGTCTTGCATTGCACAATTCTAAGGGACAATGATTGCTAGCCTAAAAAATTGCGCAATGCAGTCACTGAGCCTGCAACCATTTCCATCTAATATTACGCATTACACAATTCCAACAGTCAACAACCAGGCTAGACTATGCATTACGTAGTTCCAGCGGTCTGTTAGCCTCCTAACATCTCGGAGTATGCCTTGCACAATCTTGGCAGTCAGTCTCTCGACCTCCTAGTGAAAATTACACAACCTTCATGATCAGTCACACAAGTATGTTGCAAGTCAGTTCTCAATTTCATTTTGGTTTTCGACTGATAGATTGCTTCCCATGAGTCTTGCCATGTCTCTAGGTATCGCAAGTGTCCATCTGCCTCTCAACAATATAGGTGCAATGGTTTTCGAGAGAGTAGAGTCGAAGACACCGTTCAGAGCAAACTTGGGGATGTAGTCGATCAAGTGTCTATGGAATTCCCTACCCACGAAGACATCAAGTTGTTCGTAGATAAGGACATCAAGATATGATGACAATAGCATCATAGTAAGAAGCACCATGAATAGCAGCTAAAGGAATCATACTGGATGCAACGAACACAGGAGGAAGGTTGTTGACAACACAGAGGCAGAACAAAGTTGCAAGCTCAAGTAGATCCACTTGTGATGAAAGAAACTTTGGAGACCTGGGCTATGAGGTGATGACGTGACATGAAGATCTAGTGAAGATAAAGAACAGAAAAGAGAAGGAGTTGCATGTGCTGAAGCAACACTTCAAGGAACAACATGATCTGCATAAATGAGAAAATGAGTTGCAGCAAGAATAGGTACATCAATGGGCACACCATGCACTGATGGATGAAACTATGCTTGTACAAGTTAAAGATCCATCCCATCACTTGGCACAAAGTAGACATGGTAAGCATTATTATTGATCGCATGCAAGGGAATTCAACAGCATGCATGCGATCCCAACCATTCATCACACTCACCAACGCAAAGACATGAAGCAAGTCCAACTGGAGCTGAACATGTAATTGAAAATTGATACGCATGACCACCAACACACACTAGAAGATTAGCATAGACACTATGCATCAATGTGTTGCCGGTTCGTCCACACCAAAGAAGACCATGCACATGTTATTAGAAGTGTTGGATGGAGGAACCATACCAATGCACCTAGATGCAATGGAGGCAAGAGTTTGCTTTAGCAAGATGTTACCATGGAGTGCATGCACACCATCGTAGAGGACCAAGTTCGGGATCATCTCACCATCTTCACCATCACAAGCATGTTAAAGAGTTGGCCTCACCACAATGGACCGAGTGTCAGTGATGTCTTGCATGGCTTCCTCAAGCCATTTTGTCTCACATGGGCACATGTGCATTGTAATGTAACATCTTGTCAAGTGGAAGTTCAAGCATCGATAGTTGGATGTAATAATGATAGAGCAGATGAAGAGTCATGAGGGTAGATGAACTGTCACAAAGGGGAATGTCACGGGTCACCCCACCCTTTGCTATAAATAGAACCTCATAACTCATTGTAAAGGCTTTTGGTCAGCCAAGCTTCTGATAGGACTATATTAGAGAGAGCTTGGAAAGTGTTGTAACGAGCCTTAGCTTCTCCACTATGCAGGGCTAGTACATCTCTTTGGAGGAGCAGGCGATTACGGCTGTAACATTCTTCTATCGGAACTAGTGGTTGGACATGGATGTATTGTATGACTCGAACTTACACTTCATAATATAACAAGAGCCAACACATTTCATGCATATGTTCTATTGTATTCTATGCTATTAGGTTTACTCTAAATGATATATGTATTGGTTTGCTTACGTATGCATGTATATCTATCTATGTATGTATGTAGGAATCTTTCTGAAATGTGTTGTTGGTTTAACCATCACTTTGGATTGCTTTCTAACTTTCCTTCCATGTTGTGATGGATATTCTCTTGTGTGTTCCCTTCTTAACTGCGTGCTATCACAGGTTCCCAAGGGGTGCACTCATCTCAATCCCCGTGTGTTAGAACCTCTCACACAACTTCCTTGGCTCACTACAGCGGTAACACCCTTGCTACCAACAAATTTATCCTACTTGCCTCTGTGCGAAATCGTGCTCAAGGCATTATCGTATGACCCACTCTTGGGACTTATACACCAAATGGTCTGAGGTCTAATTGGAACTTCTTACCAGGGAGACGCCCTTACATGTTAGTTGGTCTAGCACCATCAACATGCCCTTACATTATTATTATTATGTAGGCTCTCTTTATATTGTGACCTCTTAGACTTCTATATATACTAAAGAGGTCTTATCATTTGAATCATCCAAGAATTGTTCTTAGATGTGATCTAAAGTAGGTTGTCCCCTTGAAGAGGATATTTTTCAAGTCGTTGATATATCTTTTCTTCTCTTTTATTAGCTAGTTGCATAACATTTGGGGAAGGGGGTTCCCACCACCATGCCCCTTCCCACGACATTTATTAGGGGGTGGTGTGGCCTGTCCATCCCATGCTACGCATGCAAAATTAAATTCAACCTTATGATGGAAATCTTTAATACACATGTTTGCCCTAGGCATACCTCTATGGATGGTGGTTATTCATGTTTATTCTAGTTGTTCCCCCAATACTAATAGGATTTTTGTGTTTGAATTTAGCCATCCCCAAACCAGAGTCAGGAGGAAACTCTACAAAACAATGGTGTGACATTTGAATTTTTCTTTAGGCATGGTCATTGGCCTTTGAATTCAAAGTGTCAATGGCCTGGGTTTGTCACCACATGCTTTAGGAGAGAGTATTTATGCATCAACTTGAATTATTTGGGTCAACCTTTGATAACTTACCTATCGAGCAACAACAAGTTTTCTGGTTTTTCTTTGCAAATGAAATGCTTGCTTTTGGGGATGTAGGGGAAGTGGATTGGGAGGGTAAGAAAGCCAAAAATCTTTATACCATGGGTAAATTTAGAGTATTTCTAGAGGCTCTATTCTTAGTTTTTGATTCTAAAGGTGATTCTTCTAAACATTAGGGTCAAGGAATTTAGCAATACAATTTAGCTCAGGAGGGCAGGTCAATTGTTGAGTTTTCCTTATGCATAATTCCTACTTCCTCGTCTACACAAACATGTTAGGATAACATTCTCTAGGTGCTCTCTTTCTCATCTATCCCTGGTTTATGTTATCTCCTCTATATTTTATCATGGTCCTTGGCTAGGTTTATATAAAGTTATTTTTATTTCATTTATTCTAAATATGTGTTAACATATGGTCACTTTTGATGATGCTTTAAACACCATTTACAAATATATTTTCTTTCCTTATAAAATTATATAAGATATTACAAAACCCACACTTTATTTTCAATTTTTCCTCGTTTGAATTAAGAATACACTTTTTTCTAAGTTTGTATTTTTCCATGTCCATGCATCTAATAATAAGAGATTATAATTTAGTTTAAATTGATAAAGTATAATGGTTTTTATGCATAAATATCAACAATGATTACTTAGAGTTAACTATGTTTCACCTTGATTGATGATGGTCACCAATGATTTCACCATCATTTATTACGTTTGACCATAATTAACCATGTTTGCCACATTTAGCTAATGTTAAATATAGTTAACCTTGTCTTTGAGGTTTCTGTGAGTCTCATGATTATGTAGATTATCTTACGGATACATTGCATTAGGTCTCTTTTTGATCGACGTTTCGAACCAGCAATGGTGGTTCATCTTTGCTGGTTCGAAACATCAATCGAAAGGAAACCTAATGCGATGTATCCGGAAGATAATCTACATAATAGTTAACCTTGTTTAACCATTGTTGTCTATACTTGAAATAAGGTGATAATGGGAGATTTTCATTGATAATGGTTCACCATGTGATATAGATATTAATGGTTTGACCATAACTGTTTTCATTTTAACATTATTAACCAAGATTAACATAAGGTGCTACCTTCATTAATGGTTACATTGCATTGTGACATTCAATGACAATCAACCATTTCAGTGATTTTTGTTGGCAAGGGTTAACTAAGGTTGACAATATTTGACTATTATTCACAATTGTTGGCCATGGTTAATGATACCTCTACCATACTTCATTATGATTCACCATAAATTAACAATGTTTAACATGGTTAACTATATGTTCAATATTTTACCATGGCTAGTGATTCTTTAACCATTTTTTTTTTTTGATTGAATTTTTATAGATCCATCACTTTGCATTTTTTGGAATCATTTGAACATGTATTACCATATAAGACTATGTCCAACCATGCTTAACATGATTGAAAATGGTCAAACATGTTACGGTACGATAAATAATAGTGAAACCATGGTTTATTATGTTTGAAAGTTGTTAACCATTGTTCGTATAAATTTTTATTTGCAACATATTTGATAATGGATATTTTTTTTACCGTCGTGAACCATGGTTATGCATGTTTTTCTATAGCTTGTTATAATTGGCCATATTTAAGTATGGTTGAAAAAATTTCATCACCCTTGGCTACGGGTGAGAATGGTTCAATGGTTACTTTCCTTAATGGTTATTTTTCATTTTAGAGTTCATCAATGGTTGACCATGTTTGATTATGATCAGTAATCTTTTTCCCTATTCTTCCATGGTTAATGATTTGGGTATATCAAATAGGTCCATTTTTATCAGAAATAATTTATTCTCCTATGTTGACATCGTTGAAAAATTAAACATTACAATGATAGAAAAGGTCCTTCATAGCTACATTTCTCTTCTTATACCCATGTTATCATATGGATATTAGGTTTCAAAGAAGTAGGTGGAAGAATTGTAAAAGGTGGAGATTGTACTTAAGAAAAAGTGGGACATTCTATCTTGCTAGTAACTTCAAGTTTTCCTTCTCTAGCTAACTGAGAGGCCCAACAACCAATTAGAAAGTTAATCCATTTGTACATGTGTTCTATTTGTTTACACCATTAATAAAACAACCATTGGAAAATGTATCAATCTCACTTTATATGTAATATTATAATTTAGTAAAATATGAAATATAGTCTTTAAATATGATGGTTTGGCACAACTTAGTTAGCCACAATAGAAATATTTTATGTTCTTAAATAAAGAATATATTCCCTTCGAAACTAGCTCCTAAGAAACATGTCATTCATATTGTTTTTATGTTTTCCACCACTATTAATGCTTGCAATTGGAGCATAATATACCCACCCAAAATTTCAACAAGTTGTTATTAATAATTTAAAGGTGAAAGTAGTATTTTATCTTGGTAACCCATCCTATTGGGTCATAACCATCAAAATTTTAATGGTTGGCAATAAATGACTAATGTCTTTATGTTTGATTATAGTGATTACAATAGACCATGTTTGACTATGATTGAATCACAATATTCCTCAATGATTGTGTTGAATTATGAAGTTCATCAATGGTTGTGCATGTTATCTTTGGTTAATTATGGCATTCCATGTTCTACTATGATTAACAATGTGGTTAACACTATTAGACTATGGCTAGTTATGGATGGCCATGGATCAACATGTTGAGTATGACTAAACATGTTTGAATTTGGTTCACTATGGTTAAAAATTGTTTGTTACTTTCAATGATAGTAAAAGATGAGGATATGGTTTGACCATGGTTTACTATGGTCGGGTAGAAAATGGCTAAGGCTGAAAATGTTGGTAGACCACATTTTCATGTTTGACTATAGTTTACTAAGGCTAAACATGTTTGAATATGGTTGGCCATGACTAATTTTGGTTGAATTTTTATATTTTTAAATGGATACATTTAATTGTAAATTTCCTTAAGGGTTTACCATGTTTGAATATAGTTAATTAGTGTTGTCCATGTTCCATGGTTAACCGTATTTTACTATGGTTAATTATGGATGATCAAGAATGATTTTCTTGACTACAGGTAAACAAGGTTGATCTTGATTGGGTATGGATGATAATGGTTGGCTAATGTTAACTATATTAGATGATGTATATATGGTATAACCATTGTTAACTATGATTTCCCAAAAGTAACCATAGCTGACAATGTTTGTTTCCCATGTCCTATAATAGTAGATAATGGCTAAAGAGTTTATCTTTAATATTCAATCATCATCATTATCCATGGTTGGAAAATATGAATTATGATTGACTATGATTAACCATGTCTGACTATGGTTGATCATCTATACCAATTTTTGGGCTATTCTAAATTCCTTAATGGTTATTTTGCATCATAGTGTCCAATAAGGGTTGACCACTTTTGAGTACATGGTTAATTATGGTGTATCATGGACGACCATGTTGACTAGAAATAAGCATGGTTGGCTTTGGTTAAGTGTGGTTGGAATGATTGACTTATTGATTAATGTAGATGTGTGTGTATAATTTTCTTCCGGAGTTATCACATCCATTATTTTAGAATCAATGTTTCGAGCCATCCACCGTGGCTCATCATCGGGATAGATATATAAATGTGAAGGACAGATCTCACGGGAGCTGGATAATTGAGGAGTGAGCTATGTGGAGCGTGAAATTTTGTGAGCTGACCATGTCATTATTTATAATGATAATTTTAATTAATTTACTTTAAATTTTTATTAAACTAATAATTAATAATTAATAATATTAATAATTAATAATTTTTGTTTTTTAATTAATTTTGTTTTAGAACTTTAATTAATTCTAATTAATTTTGTTTTATTTTTGAATTCTAATAAGGATGTTTAGATTTCTTTTTAAGATCTTGAAATTATTAATAATCTTAATTTTGAAAAATTCCTTAAAAGTTAAAAAATTAATGGTAAAGTTGATATTGATTTTAATATAATTTTGATTGAGAAGAAGTAGAGAACACAACATTAAAAACCTAATAGAAAATGACCCCTACATTAATTGTTTAGGTGTTGTAAGAGATCGATTAATTTTTCTATACCATGAGTCCAAATAATGAAGGTGCCATCTACAAATCTCTTCCATACGTTGGGTTTTAATTTGGAAGATTCAATGGCTTTGGTTTCAAAATCCTCCATAAAGAGATTAGCAATGATCCTAGGGGTGTATGGGTTGTTTTCTATTAGGTTTTTAATGTTGTGTTCTCTACTTGTTCTCAATCAAAATTATATTAAAATCAATATCAACATTACCATTAATTTTTTTATTTTGAAGGAATTTTTCAAAATTAAGATTATTAATAATTTTAAGATCTTAAAAAGAAATCTAAACATCCTTATTAGAATTCAAAAATTAAAAAAAAAAAAAATTATAATTAATTAAAGTTCTAAAAGAAAATTAATTAAAAAACAAAAATTATTAATTATTAGTTTAATAAAAATTTAAAATAAATAAATTAAAATTATCATTATAAATAATGACATGGTCGGCTCACAAAATTTCATGCTCCACATAGCTCACTCCTCTATTTATCCAGCGCCCGCGAGATCTATCCTTCACATTTATAGATCTATCCTGATGATGAGCCACGGTGGATGGCTTGAAACGTCGATTCTAAAAATAATGGATGCCATAATTCCGAAAGAAAATTATACACACAATACAAATCACGGAAGCCTCAAAACAACAATGTAGATATGCTTTGGCCATGGTTAATTATCATTGAAAATAATTAATTAAGGCTAGTCATGTTTCATTATGACCAATAATTATTAAAGACATCACCTTCAATATTCAATCACATTACAATTTTTATTAAGGGATATATCACATTGTGACATTAAGAGGTCATATATATCATGAAGTTCATCATTATTGACTTATATTGACGTTATGTTCGCCACTAGCTATGTCACATTGCAACATTAATTAACAGTTGTGTTTTAATGTCACAATTCTTAAAGATTATGGTCAATTATGATTTTCACTTTGTTTAAAATTATGTCACATTGAGACATTCATATTTCTTGATTTTATTGAATCTCTTCATTTCTTATGTTTATCTAGAATATTGAGATTCATCAAGGATTATGTTGGAATGAATTTGGTTGACTTTGGTAGGCCATGATGGATTACGGTTTACATGGTTGACTATACTTTTCCATGGCTAGATATAGTTGACCATGGTCGACTATGTTTTTCCATTGTTGATATATACTGAGACATGGCCAACTAGATGTTAATAGTGATTGACCATGATTAATAGTTTTTTTAGGTCCCTATACTACTAGTGTAACCCCTTATTGTTACTAGTACAACCCCCTTATTATATTGTTGTGCCCATGTAGTCCCCATATTTTTATTATTGTGCCCCATAGAAGCCCACTTTTGTTATTATTGATCCCTTACATTATTATTGTTATGTCCGCTCTGATTATATTAGACCCCTTAGACTCCTATATATAGAAAGGAGGTCATGTCATTTGTATCATCTAAGAATTGATCATTTGTATAATGTAAAGGAGGTTTCCCCCTTGAAGAGGCTTATTTCTAAGGCGTTGATCTATCTTTTCTATATTTTTTTGAGCTGGTTTCATAACATTTGGTATTAGAGCTTTGGGTTCTAGGGTTTCGCTCCGCTAAACAGGCCATCGTGGAATTTTTGCTATAACATTTTTTCTACAACATTTTAGAAGCGAATAAAAAAACCCATTTGAGAGGAAATCGCCCTGAACCTCGGGTCCGAATTGCAGATCTTGTCTCTCTATATTTTTAGAGATATGATCTTAGGAAGTTAGGGCTATTAAAAACTCCAAAATTTCATCTAAAACAGGTCATCATGGACATTTCATTATAACATCTTTGCTACGAAGTTTCAGAAGCTAAAAAGAAAACCCATTTGAGAAGAAAGAAATCTGAACCTCAGGTCTAAATTTCAGATCTTGTCTAGATATATTTTAGGATATATGATCTGAGGAAGTTAGGTTTGTTGCAGACTCCCAAATTACATCGTAAACAAATGACCTTGGGAAAATCATCATAACTTTCTCTATGAGCATCAGATTGAAATTTCAGAAATAGGATGGATTGTAGTTTCCTGTTTATATTTTTCATATCTGAAGGTCAAAATAGTGAGACGTGACACTTCATACAAGTTCTCTCTTCTGAAAATATATATAATCAGGTCATATTGGGAGATTGTGCATCTCTTTCTTGGAGAATACAATTTCGATCAGACTGGGGCATTGGATAGAGGACGCAGAGGGCTACTACAGGTCATGATTTCAGAACTGGAAAATCCGAAATTACAAAGTTACAGTCATTTCAAGATCGAGCTCCTAAAATCAAGAAAAGGCAATATGAGGAAGTTTGATGGAAAGGATCCGGTAAATTGGATAGTACAGATGGAGCAATATTTTGATCTACATGAGGTGCAAATGTTACAAAAGGTATGTATTGCATCTTCATATTTAGAACCAGATCAATTTTTATGGTATAAATGGTTGTGTTCTCGTAAAGCACTTTTCACTTGGTCAATTTTCATAGAATAAATGATAGCACATTATGAGGATACAAAGAGTAACACCTTCTTTAGCCAATCGATAAATCTCAAACAAAAGGGTTCAATGGTAGAGAACATTGAAAGCAAGAAAAATTGAAAGCATAATTATGGAAACAAGGAATCCTACCACTCACATATATAAATATGGAAGTTTTTTTCTTCTAGCCTTCCATGACCTACAATGTTTACATGACAACAATTGGAAGAAAAAAGAGAAAAGGGACTTTGTTACATTTGTGATAGCAAATACACTAAAGGTCATAAGTGCGCTAAGAAGAAATTATTTTACATAGATTGTGAAGAGGAGGAAGAAAAGGATCAAGAAACATCAAAAGAAGAGGATATACACCAGGAACCAACCCTAGAGAAAGAAGAAATGAAATCGACCATATATTGTAAAGCATTGGCAAGAATTAACACTCCTCAAACTCTCAAGATAGAAGGACACATAAAAAAGAAAAAGGTTCAAGAATTGAAAGATCACATTGTGAAAGAAGAAATGAATCCGACCATATCTTGTAATGCATTGGAAGAAATTACCACTCCTCAAACTCTCAATATACAAGGACATATCAAGAAGAAAAATGTTCAAGAAGTGAAACATCACATCAAGCATCAAGAAATGAATCTGACCATATCTGGTAATGCATTGGAAGAAATTACCACTCCTCAAACTCTCAAGATAGAAGGAAATATCAAGGAGAAAAAGATTCAAGTAGTGAAAGATCACATTGAGCATCAACAACAAGTTTTCCAACTTTTAAAGGATAACGCCACTTTGGTGCAGAATCAAATGAAACAACATGCATATCAACATCACAATGAAAGAAGTTTTGATGTAGGCGATTGGTTATTTTTATGGCTACATCTCAATCAAGCTATTTATGAGAAGGAAATGTTGGAAATACTACATGAACTTAATAAATGGCGACCTTACCTAATGGGAAGACACTTCAAGGTAAGAATGGATCATGATAGTCTTAAATACTTTTTAGAACAAAGTTTATCTTTAGAAGAACAAAAAAAATGGGTCACAAATATGTTGGGTTATGACTTTGAAATCATCCACAAAAAATGGAAGCAAAATGTTGTTGAAGATGCACTCTTAAGAAAGGATGCGGATGTGGAAGTATTGTTTTATGCTATTTCTGCTATGCAACAAGATTGGATAAACAAAGCAAGGGATGAATGGAAGAAGGATGAAGAAGTGTGGCCACTCATTCAAAACTTGCAGAATATCCTAGTTCAAACAATATTTCCAAAACTTGACAAGGAAGGAAAAATCATATTGGAACCTAGAGCAATCAAAGAAACAAGAACTTGAAAGCTACGAAATCGATCAATTTCAGAGTATCTCATCAAGTGGAAGAACTTACCTGCTGAAGATTCCACATGGGAGGATAAGAACTTTATACAGAAGCATCAAGAACTACTCAAGAGTTGAGGAAAACACTTTTTGAAGGAGAGGGGCATGTTAGGTCCCTATAGTACTATGTAACCCCTTATTGTTATTAGTACAACCCCCTTATTATATTGTTGTGCCCATGTAGTCCCCACATTGTTATTATTGCGCCCCATAGAAGCCCGTTATTGTTATTACTGTTCCCTTACATTATTATTGTTATGTCGACTTTGACTATATTATGACCCATTAGACTCATATATATAGAAAGGAGGTCTTTTCATTTGCATCATCTAAGAATTGATCATTTGTGTAATGTAAAGGAGGTTGCCCCCTCAAAGAGGCTTATTTCTAAGCCGTTGATCTATCTTTTCTATCATTTTGTGAGCTGGTTTCATAACACGTTTTGATTATGGTTGACAATGTTTAACTATGGTTGACTAACTTTGATCATGCTTGAGTCTGTTTGAAAATGGTGGGTCATGATTCCCCATCGTTGACTATGGTTAATGGAAATTCGACCATGGCTTCTTATCTTTGACAATAATTAAACATGATTGGCCACATTTTAATATGTTAACTATAAATATCCATGTTTGGAAATGGTTTATTATGATTGACCATGTTTGAATTGTTGCATTCATTCATGGTAAAATGTTGTGCTGAGGTGTAAAAATAAGTTATTTTTGTCTTTTTTTTGTCCTTTGGTTTTCCTATCTTTATTCCTGGAACCGTACCATTTCCATCATTTCACAATCCTATGTTATCATTTTTGCATAAAAACCATATATGAGCCACAAAGGTTACTATTGAAGAGTTTCAAGGTAATAATGTCCAAATTTATATAGGTTTGTATGTTTCTTTGTAAAAAATAGTTCAAAATGTTGTGATTGTAGAAATGAGAATATTCTGAATTTTATCCTCCTTTCAATAGCCAAATCGCAAGTTATCATATCTCTAAACATGGTCTAGCAAAACTACAAAATAAGGGACATGTAAAAAAGTAACGAGATGGTTTTTCACATATGGAACATAGCTAGAAGACATCCACGTCATCATTAGAGCTTGGTCAATATCCCAGTCAGTATCCTCGAAGAGTGGACAAAGTAACATGGCATAGCATAATTTTGGTAGTGCAACACAATGGATAGGAGCCCAGAAAATGGAGTCATGTAATAAACAAGAGATATTTATGCTCCCATCATGAATCTATCATATCAGCAACTTGATATTTATATGTCATGTAATTTTTATTAAGTTATTTTGTATTAAAGTAAAGTAGTAGAATTGTCAAATAGTTATTGTGTTTTAACATTAGAAATACTTTTGATTCCTTTGATGGAAGCAAATTGTATGTATGGAAACACTTCCAAAAAAAAAAAAAAAAAAAAAAAATTGATATATTACTCATATATGTATGATGCATTGTTCATGATATATTTCAAAATTGTAGTCATAGAACTTTAACACTCTGAGTTTACATTAGCAAAGAGTGACACAACCACGAAGGCCCCCCTACTATGATGATGCACATTGCCTTCATTTATTTGCATGGTTTAATTTCCTTTCATTATAGATTACATTTAATTTACTTTCATAACAAAATATACTTGGTTACAATTCATAAAATCATTTTTTGGTTACATTAGTTTATGTTCAAGTTTAAAGTGATCACATATTTGTTTACAATTAATATACTTTCTTTTAAATTTAATCATCTATGTATTTGATAGTATTATTTGGTTGTATCACAATGACAGAACCCTTTATAATCTTCCTATGTAGAGCCTTGTGTACCCTGTGGCACTTGTTTAAACTAAACCATTATAAGGTGATCATTAATTTCATAATAGTATTTTTTTAATAGATTAGCTCAATTGAATTACAAGGAAAGAGATTTATGTAATATTCCTATGCAGAACCTTGTGTGCCATTTATGGAACTTGTCTCTTACTTTTGTTATTTTTTGCATAGATTAAAATGCTAGAAACTAATTCCTAGCATGTATTGCGCCTTACACTCAAAAAAAATTACCAACCTGGATTGATGAATTCAATGTAACAAAATTATAGTGCAATTGAACTCACTGATATTTTTTGTGTCATTGCCAAGCAAGTGTACATAGGATTTAGTTTTAAATTTATATTTCCTTTCTATACAACTTGGGCGAGGAGAAATGATAATATGAGATGTAAGAACGTGTGCATCGCTATAATGGAATTTATACAAAGCCTTGAATGTTATTCATACACACAATTAGTTGCATAAGTAAGGATAATAAGTATAATACATGTATAGGGAAATGGATTCAAGAGGTATACTCATTAGAGGTAGAACCAGTTTAACACATTCAACTGCAACCACAACAAGTTCATGTGGTGTAGTAAGAACCACATAAACATTGAGAACATGTATTCCTACATTTGTAGGTAGAAGAAGGTATCCTAAAGAGCCTTTATGAAGGTCTAAAGTGAGAGATAGAGAGAAACCAACATTCTCATTAGAATTTGTTATCTTTATCTCGCATTTAACAAGAACACATTTTCGTGCAAGATTTTAAGTATATACTGAAGAAGAAGAAGAAATTTCCTTTAGAGAACCAATAATTAAAGAAACAATTAAGGAAAATCCAATAGAAGAACCACATTCTCCTAGTTTTGAAGAATAAATGGATGAAGAAAAAGGGGATATAATGTCTCTTGAGAAAGGAGATTGAAGGTGGACAAGAATATTTTTATGAGGAAGGGGGTGGGGGTAACATACCACCACCACCACCACCACCACTAATCGAAGTTGGAGGTCGAGGTTGAATAAGACCTCCAAATGGAGGAGGAAGAGGAGAACATGGAGATAATGATAGTGAAGAATATTATTTTTCTTTTCCCATTAAAGATACAAGTATTAATGTCAACATGAAAAATATTTCACAATTAATACTTCCAATTTTCCATGGTAAGTGAATTGAAGATCCAAAGAAAATCATTTTGAGTTTCAAATTCTATGTAGAAGTTATTATTATTAACTATATTCTCAGAAATTAAAGTTCTTTCAATCTACATTAAAGTATGGGGATTTAAGATGGCTCATTAGATTAGAAATAAGATTTGTAAGATATTGGGATGTAATGAAACAACTTCTTCTAGGAAAATATAAATATTATTGTATTGAACATGATCTCAAGGAAGAAGTTTTCAAAACGAATCAAGGACAGGATGAGAATATCAAATATTATGTAGAGATATTTGAATATAATGCTAATAGAGAAAATCAACATAAATTAGGATTTCAAACTGTCAAAATCATTTTTCTCTGAGGAATTAGAGATGGGTGGATTTATGTCTTGAATTTCATGGTTAAGGAGATGTATCTTAAGTCACTTTTTATTTTTTTTTTTTGAATTATGCAAGAATATATCATGAGGAAGATCCAAATATGGTATAGGACCTCAAGATCCAACTATTGCTAGAATAAGTAAATCAACATCAGGTGCAGTAAGTAGACCTGAACTTGGTTTCTTATTAGAAAATTTTAAAACTAATACTCTTGGAATTTAAGTGAAAAAACTAATATGCTAAAACTACAAAATAGAAGAATGGGAAGAAAATGGAGCATTATCTATATTTTTTCCTAAATATTAATCCCAACCATCATATAAACCTCCTTCACAATTAAATCCATAACCACAATTGGTTTCTAGCTAACCTCCTCAATTATGATCGACACTAACTCCACAATGACCTACCTAGTTACATGCACAATAGCTTCCAGTCCCTAATAATAAAATAGCTCATAATGCTTACAATGGTGAGCTACAAGATTTGCAAACCTAAAATAATATCCCTCTTGATCTTAACGATACCCATATTAGGTCAAAAAGAGTACTTCATAAATATTATCTAGTAATCATCAAAGAACAAAATGAGGAAGAAATTCCTAAGAAAATAGATGATACAATAATAAAATCAAGTATTCCTCTAGTAGATTAACCTTCTACATCTTCTCAACATCCTCCTTTTCTAGAAAGGTTAAAGATAGATGAGAATGTAGAAGAATAATTAATAAATTATGATATGCTTGATGCATTTAGGAACATTTGTATTTGTATTCACTTACTACATGAAATAAAAGATATTCCTATATATGTTAAATTAATAAAGGAATTATATATAATAGTACTAAGAAGAAAGAGGAAGGAACTACATAAAGTATATCTAATTCAAAACTACCAAATATAATGATGGGAAGAACTTACAAAGAAAAATATTTAGATCTAGGAAGTCTAATTGTAAAAATTCGCATTAATAACATGACAATTCCGAACAAACCTATTAATCAAGGAGAAACTATAAAAGTAATGACCAAGAATATAATGGATGAACTAAATTGGAAAATATTCAATATACAACAATTGTTTTACAATTAGTAGATAAATTCATTATAAAACCAGAAGGTGTATTAGAATATATTCTTACATCTTTCGACTCTTTGGAATACCTAGTTGGTTTTATAGTTCTTAAACTCGAAATGAGCCTAGGAGGACATCCATTAATATTAGGAGGGCCTTGGATATCCATGGCTAATGTATTTATTAGTTGTATATATAGATATATCAAAATTTCTAATAGATGTGAAATAAAAAAGTTTACACTTTATCTTCATGGAAAAACATTTAATGAATTAGAAATCATCGAATGTATTAACGATGAAAATGATGAAGAAATAGTACAAAATTATCTGATTTTTTTACAAGAAATGAATATTAGACAATATGCTAAAGAAATTCAAATAACAAATTTTATGAATAATTATTATTTTCCTCACTATTGTTGGGTGTGTGTTATATTCTTTACATAGTTGGTCGCATGCGCAGGGGTGTTTGTTCCCCCCCTTGTCAGGGGGTTTCAGGGGGGCAGTATCCCCCTTGTATAGGATCTAGGGAAGTGCCCTAGGAATTTTTTTTGGACCTCATATTAGGTGGGTGGACCTACCTATGGTTTTGTGCATGCATTTTGCACATGGTTTTTGGCATGATGGTTTTCTACCCATAGTATTTTGTAGATCCAGTCCAGGGAACTACGGTTATGTTCTAATCCAGGGTTGATGCATTTCAGTTTATGAATGCTTCTTCATTAATAGATATGTATTGTAACATTGAAAGGAACATAATGAAAAATCAATCTAGTAGTCCCGATTTTGGGATCTATGGGAAAATATTTGTGTATTTGATTTGTGTCTCTCGCCATTGTGTATTTTTTTTTTTTTAAGAATTCATTTGTAGGTAATTTATATACAGGGTTAAAACCTACAACTCTCTTGGTGATAAAATACAAAAATTTTATATGGAATATGTTAGATAAATATTTTCAAGAAAAGGAGTTAGATTATATAATTACAGAAAAGGAGTTTCTTGCAGTAGTTCATACCATAAATAAATTCATACACTACATAACTAGGTGTGGAACTTTTATCCATATTGATCATTATATTATTATACACTTATTGAAAAAACCCATAACTACTGGAAGAATTACTAGATGGCTCTTATAGTTATATGAATTTCATATTACTATATTAAATAGACCTAGAATGAAAATATAGTAGTTGATTTCCTTTGCATAATAAAAAATGAAAATACATTAGTTCTTATAGATGATATCTTTCTTGATCAAGATTTATTTTCAATTTATACTAAAATTCCTTCGTATAAGATATTTCTAATTATTTGGGTATAGGTAAGTTACCTCAACAATTGACAACAAGAGAAAAAAGAAATATTGTTAGATAAAGTGCATTGTACTCCTAGTTGGATAGAGAACTGATTCAAACAACACCTAATTTAATCTTAGAAGTATGTAAGAGAATATGATGTGATTGATATATTAAAATCATGCTATGGTGGAGCATATGGATGACATTTTTCGATTGAAGAACAACATATAAAGTCCTTCTTTCAAGAGATTGTTGGCCTATCAGTTTCAAAGATACTAAATAATATGTTAAAAGATGTGATAGTTGTAAAATAATGGAAAATATAGTCAAAGAATATGAAAATTCCCATATAACCACAGGTACTTATAATACCATTCAAAAATGGGCTCTAGACTTTGTAGGGTCTAATGATTTTGTACCCAAGTAGAAAATGTATATTCTTGTTTGTATTTGTTATGTAACAAAATTGGTAGAAGCTAAACCTTTAATTTATGCCAAAATACTGTAATTTTTTTTTTCAAAATATGTTTACTTGATTTGGTGTTCTAAGAGATATTTTTATAGATCATGGTGCACAATTTACATCTATTCTTGTCCCAAAAGTTGTGAAGCAGTACAAGACCAAGCATCAAAAGCCTTATCCTTGTCATCCACAAGTTAATAGATATGTAGAATCAACAAACGAGGTGCTTGGATCCATTTTGACCAAGATAGTTCTTATATAACAAAAATATTAGGTATATTGGCCTTTAAAGGTAGTTCTCTCATATCGAAATACATGGAGGAATACTATTGATCATAAACAATATGAACTTGTATATAGAGAGAAAGATTTTCTTTCCATAGAGTTTCAAATAAACACATTTACAAGAACACAAAGAGTGGTATTAGATCTATCAGATGCATAAAAACAAAGGTTATATCATCTTATGAATCTAGATAAAATTTGACAGGATGTAATCCAAATAACTAGTATCATCCAGCAATAGAGGACAAAATTTCATAACAAGTTTATCAAGTTGAATAAATTCAAACCACGTGATTAGGAACTCCTATTTGATTCTAGATTTAAATATTTTAAAGGAAATATCCAAACACATTGGTTAGGCCCATATGAAATAGAGATAGCCTATGACAATGGACTAGTTCAAATAAAAACTATTGATGAGGAAGGTGCATCTTTTCTTTTTAATGGGCATAGATTAAAATTATATCATAAGTCCATAACAAGAGAATAATTTATTCAAAATATGATTCAAAATTTAGAGATGGAGTTAGTAAAGTGGGAGAATTCTTCTTCCCCTCATAATTAAAATGAATTTTCCTTCTCAATAACCAAATAAATAAATAATCAAAAAGTAAATTGCGGTAAGGCATAGTTATGAAAACCAAGATGTTGGAATAATCATATAGGAATTCTAACTGAAAACTAGTCTCTAATCGATAAAATTCCCATTATCCTTCTTAAAAATAAATAAATAAATATGGAAAATTCATATTTCTAGTATGCAAAAAATTAATTTTAGAAGCCAAGAAATGACAACAAATGGGAGCAGTATATACAAAGTGTTATCTCAAGGATTCATGGATATTTCAATCTAATTTATAGAAATTTTAGTCCAAAACACTTTTTTATCAAATTACAAACTTTTTGTAGTTGTGCACACTTTCCATAGCCATTGAAAATCTTTCAAAAGTGATGAAACATATTAACTAATTTATTATCATCAACTTCATAAGCTATATGGATTATCAAACAACCATATATCAATTCCATGCAACAAGATGAAAATCTCTAGCATTAAGGTATCCCACAACATCATGCAATTTTGTTTTCAAAGCATTAATAACCAATCCAAGATAGTCAAAGTTAACATCAGGTAACATTTTATTTATTTTGATTTAAGAAAATATAAACAAAATATTTCTTGGACATATTTTAAATTTAACCTAAGCTCAAGAAGAATAACTTAAAAGGACCTATTTTAATAAAAGATATCATCCAATCTCATAATCACCCAGATCATATGATTTACTATATTCATCAAATCTCACTCCACTCCATCACATCATTAAATAAGTTGCTTGGAAACCCCATTTACAATCTCATAAAAAGTTAAGAAGGTTGATAATTATATTAGATCGACTGGAATTTTCGTCGTTACTTTTTTCAAGGACACTAAACCAAAGTTTTCTCTTTGCCACCTTTTCATTAAATTCATTCCACCTATCATTCATTCCATTATTCATACTACCACCTTGTGATAACAATGATATAAGAGAAAATTTGAGAACTAAAACTTCCTAAATTTTGAGGATAGCACATGCAGTATGATCTGAGACTATGGGGCATAAGATTTTAGAAGCTTATCCACCATTTGATAATATTCCACATGTGCCTATAATCAAAATGTCACAATAATTTTATTTTTTTAGTACTTATCTAGAGAACCATTTACTGGTAGCATGCAACAACCACCATGTTGACATGACATGCATGTCAATAGGCATGAGTTTAACTTATTTTAATCTCTCATTAGCACCCTCTTTTCCAAAATATTGATCTCTTAAGACTATATGCAACAATTCC
The DNA here is from genome assembly GCA_031772625.1 of Pinus tabuliformis. Lineage (NCBI taxonomy): Eukaryota > Viridiplantae > Streptophyta > Pinopsida > Pinales > Pinaceae > Pinus > Pinus tabuliformis. The sequence continues at coordinate 84,831,691 of CM062805.1, read as the reverse complement.
ATTGCCTCCAAAACTGGTTGTCTACCTGTCTCTAGTCACATTTTTATTGTTATCCATTATAAATCATCTAATTCATGTTATGAGAAGGGACTCCTTAGAGTCTTTATGCATGCATATCCATATTTATATGCACCTAGCATCTCATTATTTAATATCTAATTTAATGAGCATGCATCTTTGTATTTTTTCTTCTTTTATATTTTATCATGCCTATCTTATCATTAATAAGCTTATGGCATTTGTTTTTTAAACACACCAAACTAGCGGTTAAGAGATCTCCCACCTTATAGTTATGGCTACATCATTCAGCCAAATTTTTTTGTGATTTCTCCGACCACCTAGTGAATACAGTCAACATCCTTCATGTTTAACTTGTTGCACCAACTCAAATAAATCTTTAAATATAGGAGTTGTTGTTATCAATCATTCTAGTTAATCAAACATTCCTTGTAATTTGGGTGTTCATACAACTTAATTATTTTTCGATGAGAATGTTATAAAATAAGTCAATTAACAAACATTTTAATGAAAATATAACACAAGTTTGTAACCCCATAAATATCTGATGCCAACAACATCGTTTAGATATAAATCAATCAAGGATTGTTTACGCCTTTTCAGGTTATTTTGCACTTCCTTTTGTGGAAATTTATATGCTCTTTATATTGGCTATCATCTTCATTATTTCATACTTATTGAACTTAGCATGAATTTAATATATTTTTGAATAACTGCATCACTATATGTAGATGCTTTCAATGGGGGCTTCAGTCAATGAACCTATGACATAACACGTTTGTTCATGGCATACTAAACAATACCCTTAATTTGAATACATATTAGAAAATACCTCTAAAATTCACTTTATTTAACCCCCCTAACAACACGAACCAAAAACACCTTCCCAATTTTAAAAATCCTAATTTCACTAGATATTGTAGGTATCCATTTTTTCATTAACAATTTTTATACCTATTTATATTTTTTCATTAACTTTGAGTTCCATTTTTTATACACAACATATAAAAACCATTTACCCCTATTATATGTTGAATATGTAATGTCATTTTTCCCTCAATATATATCCCCCAATATGAATGCACATGGTCTAGTATTTCTCCCCCAGTGAAGCCCCCATGGTGCTTTCATGCTCACCTATTGTTTTGGAGTAACCAAGATGCCATCACCTCGATTTTTTTATTCAAATTCTCAAAATTTTCACTTCCTTTGTTATTTCCAAGACAATTTTCCTTTTTAATGATGAAACATTATGATATTCGATCTCAGTTTGTGAACATTCTGATAGTTTTTGAACAATAATTTTAACCACGATTCCTCTACACCTTACAATTACCAGTCCTTTCATGTTTCGTTTTTTCTTTGAAGTCTTATTGGTCATGCTATAAGATAATTCTAAGTCCATTTTAATGTAACTTCTCGAGGAGATCCCCCATTGTCAATTATTATAATATTTGGGAAATTTAGGCTATCAGAAGATTGATCTTTGTGATTCGCTAATCAAGGGGGTTAAATAATTTTATTTTTATGTTCTTAAAAGGTGTAAAATTCCAGAAGAATTATTATGATACAAATGAATTGTTATGATTTTCCAATCATTTTAGATGGAAATAATCCTTACCAATGTCTCCCTTCTGATTGTTTTTACTAGGATTCTAAACTATTTTACAACTGGAATAGGTTTATAGTTATTTTTCCCATGAGAAGACCTTCCAATTAAGAAATTTTCTTAGTTTATTAATTCATCCATAGGTCTTATTAGTTATGAAATTAAAGGCCTATTCTATTGAAAATAATGAAGAAAGTTTGTTTCACGAATGTGTGTGTGTCCTAGATTAGAGTTAGTTGCTATTTTCTAGGAGATGGTTTTGATCTCCATAGATTGAATATAAACTTATATTTTTCTGATTTGATTAATGAAATAGAGTCGTATTTCTTGGGTAGTTTCAAGGTGTAGCTCATTGACCTGCGAGATGCTATTTTTAGTCTGTAAGTTTCATTCCTATTGGTCATTCCATTTTTTAACATGGTATCAAATCTGGTGAGCCTTGGTGGCTAGATTAAGAGCCTTGGTGGCTGAGAGCCTTGGTGGATGGTTCAACTTTTTTTTGACAGTGGGTTGATTATTGTGAATAGGAAGATCAACATGAAACCAACAAGGAGAATCTGTATTGATCAACATTGGTAGTACACTGAGAAAGAATTCTAATCAGTGCTAGTCAACTGTGATTCTACCCATGCTGATAGAGAAAACTTAAGAGAATTTTTGTTAGCGTGACCTGTAGTAATGTGAAAGGGCGTTGTTGTTTTCATCCTGTTAGAGGTGGCCCAAGACTAGAAGTGTGTGTGTTGGTGGTCCTGTCTAATGTTTTCTTGAAGGCCATCTATCAGAAGTTCGATCTATAGCACCCAGATCTGGAGCTGTTGGAGGATCTCGAGTTAGATCCATAGATCGATTTTTGCAAGATATGGAGTTAGATCCACAGATCAATTGCTGGAGGATCTGGAGTTAGATCCATAGATCAATTATTGGAGGACTTGGAGTGGAACCATAGATCGAATGGTTTTGTCATAATGAATAATCACATTGTAGAGTTGTACCTTAATGAGATAAATAAGATCGATGAGTCAAATTAGGTCAAATGGAAGTTCAAGTTGCAGACATTGCTCGAGGGTTCAAGTGCATGGACAATTGGAAATGGGGATGAAGTAAAGATGACTACAGCGGGAGGTGCCACAGTCGAATCAGTTCTAGATTGGAAAAGGAGGGAAAATAAAGTGAAGGTGTTGTTGAATGTGTTGTTAAAAGACAACATAATCCATCAAATATAAGAATCCAAAAATGCTAATGAAATTTGGCTGACACTCAAAGATTTGTATGAAACCAAAAATACAAATTGTTTTTTATTTCTGAAGAGTAAGATTATATCCATTATAATGGACGAGAATGAATCTGTTGTTGCATTCATCTTATGAATCAAAGAACTCAGAGATAAGTTGGGTGATATAGAGGAGAAAGGGCCAAATGTAGATATCATCACAATTACCTTAAATGGTATGGCAACGTATTATTAGATGTTCATTACAAGGCTTGCGGCGAGGGAGAAAGCTCCCACCTTTGAAGGGTTAACAAGGATTTTGATGCAGGAAGAAGGGAGGGGTATGAATCTGAAGCGTCGGAATGAATATCTATCATTTATGGCGAAGACAAATTTCTTCAAAGGGAAACCAGGAGGAGGACAGAAAAGTGGTGGTCCATCTCAGAAAAATCCATTTCAAGTTATGTCATCCGCTAGAAATGGCTCAGGAATTAAGTGTTTCTACTGTGGCAAAACTGGTCATATTGCTAGATATTGTTATAAAAATAAGACTGATGAAAGTAGAAATAGACACAAGTAGCATACAACTAATTTTGTTAGCGAAGATCAAAATCATGATCTTAAATTATATGCGTCTCATGTTGCTCTTTCTACTGAGACCGATGAGGCTAAAACTTGGTTTGTCGATTCTAGAGCATCCACTCATATGACAGGTAATAAACATTGGTATGAAAATTCAAAAGAGACCAACAATGGTTCTAAAATATACCTTGGTGATGGAAGAGAATATAAGATTAAAGGGTATGGATATATTCTTGTGATATTGCCTAATGGTATTATCAGGCACATCCAAAATGTCATATATGTACCTGGTATTAAAAATAATTTAATCTTTGTCTCCAAGATTCCAATCATAATTTAACGGTAGATTTTTTCAAAACTTACTATGTTATAAACGATTCGCTGGATCATGAGAAGTCGGCCACATTATGAGTACTAGTTCAAGGCATATATAAGTTGAATGTTATATTACTGTCTGAAATGACTCTAGGTTAGTTAGTCATGCTAGAGCATCTAAAATGTTTTGTTTGTTTTATAAATTTTGTGGATGACCAATGATATGAATTATTAAAAATAGTCGCTTAAGCCTTACAGTTCCTAAAATAGATGAAAGGGTTGTTATTTTTCTAACTATAGCTAAATTTATTTAAAGTGAATGAATAGCAGAATATTGATGAAGTATAACTTGCTAAATATTCAAACAAAATATTTGATTGGTTATAAGCAAAGAATACAGGAAAGCAACGTTTCCTGTAGAACAAAATATGTTTAAACAAATGAAGATTTATATGGTGATTAATTGATATAGGGGAGTTTATAATAACATATAGTCTTAAAGCCAATCCCTATGTATTGCTAATAACTTCACAGGGGATTAAGACTGACTGATATTAGTATGATATTACCCATATCTCTGCAGAAATACTTAAATATATGAAGCAATACATAATGAAATAAGCACATATGAAAACTTACAAGAATACAAAACTATAGAAGGTAAATTTAGAATCCTTTAATTAACTTGGAAAATCTCCAGCTCAGTTACAATTATGTTCTCAAAGTTCATCCAAGGGTTCAACCCTTAATAACTCGAAAGAGGAGTTATTGATACAAAAATTTCTATTAGATATTTTCAAAATAAATTACAAAAATATTACAAAATTGTAGTAATTTCAAAACTGCTGAGTGTTGGCACTATCCTTTAGGAATCTATTGATGATGTGGTCCCCAAAAAGTGTTGCCTAGCTTTCCTTCAATTTTTTATGAAATTTACTCAATAAATTCACACAAGTGATCCCATTGGTCTTCACTTGGCATGGCAAGATTTACCAATTTTTTGTAAAATTCATCAACCTCGGTGTATTTCTCAAAAGTGGGCTTATTCACAAAAATATGTTTAATTTCATGCTTAATAGTCAAATCAAAATCTAAAGCTTCTAATGCTTGTTTCCCTATAATATGCCACTTATACCTACAAAGTTTGATTTATTAGTGGCTATGGTATAAAGCTTCTGGCAATATTCTTCCAAACTGATCAACTTTTCATTTGGGGCCACTAATCCTAGAAGTCCTCTCTGATTCAATAAATTAAATTTAAATTGAAACCTTTGGACAAAATTCTTGAAGGTTTGACACTTAGTCTCTAATTGAGTCATCAAGTTCTTTTTCTGCAACACCTTCTTCATTTCGAAGATTTTTTCTGTTCTATCTAGAATTTTAATCTACTCCAACATGGCCCTAGTTTTTGAGTTAAGAACTTTGATCATGTCTAAAGCCTCACTTGTTTTATCTTTAAGAAGCTGCTTTACTTCATCAATGCTACCTGACATTTGCTTATGTGTTCCTCCTACTCGAAAATGATCTGAATGGACGGCCATACTTAACTTATGGACTGACTAATATTTGCCCATATTTTTTCCTTGGCTTGGACCAAGGTCTGAGCCATCAATGACTGTCGCACAGAATGAGTCGATCTTGCGAACAAGATAGACCTTCCTAGAATCTAAAGAAGACCTAACGACAAGCAAACCAACCAGACACTATCTTTCTCTAAATATGCTTCAATAAACAATAGCAAACAAGTGTTTTTAGGGCCTACCTTTGGTCCAACGCAAGCTTGTGGATGCCCTCGCTCCTTTGATCCAAATGAGCTCCTTTTCGTGAATCTACAAACACAAAAAAGGCAAACAAATTAAATAGCACCTGAAAAACCAATTGTATAAAACATATTTAACATGAAATTCAAGGAGTCCATGAAACAAATAACATAAGATACTTGTTGAGAAAAATGAGTTTGATTGTATTAATTCAAAAGAAGAAGAACTTTACAACCTTTGCCTTGACGCTGTACAAGCTCCTCCCAGGGTCCAACAAGAAGTCTCCTCTACTTTGACAAGTTTCACTCACTCCCCAATGAAGCCAAAAAGGTATGTGATCTCTCCTGTTAAGCTCAACTAGGAAGTCTTAATTTCACTAGTATTTACCCTCAAAATGTTCAGCTTCTAACCTCCCTAGTCCTCACCCCAATGCCTGTATTTATAGTGCAATGGAGGGAAGTTACTAGGTCCTCCTTCAAAGGGATAGCTCCTTTAGTCAAGGGATTAGATCCTTCTCTTTTGGGATGCATGAACCACCTCAGAGCGAACAATCCACATCAAAATTCCTTCTAGAAAACTCTAGAATTAACCCAAAGTGAGTTTTTTAAGATAAAACTTGCACTTTTTGACTTTCATAGGGGTCTGCACCTACACCGTTAGGGACAGAGCGGGTGGGTACGCAGCTTTTGTACACAGAAAGTGGAGGACCGCAGGTGACCATGAGAGAAAGTGCGGAACCAGAGTTACATTGATTTTTAATGTCTTTCTCCCATTTCCAAAGCTTGATTTGAAGAGTTGAGGTCTTAGACTTGCTTAGGAGGACAGTACAAGTGATGATAGACCCATACTGACTGTAAATAATCATAGTGATGATATTTTTGTGTAACAGATTTCCCCCTAAAGTGCAAAGTCTGTAGTAGATGAGGATTTCATTAATCATATAGGAAGAGTGAAGTACTTTATCATTTCGAGGATCATCTTGTGGAGAGCCCGGTCGGAACCTGTAAAAACATTCAATGCAATATATATATATATGAGATCATATCATCGCTGAGGTAGGCATTCCCATACTCAGATCAAAACTAACTAGAAAACTATCTACTGCTTTGATATAGGAATGATCTTGTAAAACATCACAAGTATAGACTCATGTGAACACAGTATGGACGCAGCCATCTGTTTATGAATAGTCCACAATATAATGAATACAAAATTCCTCACAGCCTGGATGGTGGAAACTAGATCTAGGGTCTTCATTTCTACTTCCCGAAATAGTACGATTCTATCCATGTGAATAAATGTATTGATGTCGAACATGGTAGAAACCACTTGATTACCTGTCAATGATGTAAACTATTAACAAGTGTGAGAGAAACCACCAGTGATGTCAATGGCTCTCAAAGTACCCAGTACAATCCATGAGATGTGAATAAATGTGTTGATGTCGAACATATCATGGAATCCTTTCATCGAAAGTCAATGACGTAAACTGTCGTCAAAGGCGAGAAACCTGCCATTGAGGCATGCAGATCTCAAGGTATTGACGATTCCTAGATCATCTTTCTAGATAATGAGCTGATGTTGATAGAAAGCGATCCGTCATAGGCAAGCCCACAACACGAAATCATAGATCAAGTTGAAGAAATTTAGCTGCAAGGACTGACTCAGGGATGGTCAAGATGGATGACAGATATTTTACATATGAATGGCTTATTGGCAGTGACCTCTTGAACATATAATGACACGACAGATGGCTTGGTGACAATTGACCCAAAGTTAATACCCAGAAACCAGCTGAAGACTTTCAATGTGGTTTGATCAACTGTTAGGTAAAGGATTTCCCAACCCAGGTGAATAAAAGTGTCGTGTTCAAGAGTGGTTACAAAGTATGACAAACAGACTCATTTTCTCTCTTTTCCCCCACCATTTCTAGCAAGTACCTCTTTATTTTTGACAAGCTTGAGGAGGATAACATTTGCTTGATTATAAGCTCATCCTTCGGATGAGTCCAACTTAGTTTAAATTCGAACCCTAAGAAGGAGTGGTTCGTTCCTATTTGTAATTGAACAGGTCCTTTACTGTGAAATTTAACGAGTCCAGTATAGGAGAAACTCAGCGTTTTTCAATTTTAGAGAGTCTGAAAAACTTAAGAAGACTCCAGGGTTCACCTTTTTCGTAAATTTGTGTCTCCCAAGCCCGAAAAAGTATAAAATAATACCTGAGAGAACCGCTTGATCTTACGACCAAGGAGTACTTTTCGTCATTAGTGTCACTGATCCGAAAAAGTAAAAAAGCGATCAATGACACGTCGTTTTATAACCAATATCGAATTTGAAACGACAAAAATCCGGCAATCTTTTCATGTTTTTATGGTCGGAAAAGAGCTGTAAGTGGACCGTCTTTTAAATCCATTTTAACGAGTGTAAAAGAAACGCTCGGCAATCTTTTCATGTTTTAGGAGTCAGAAAAGGGCTTAAAGATGACTCTACTTGTTTTTCCGTTGAAAATGGTAGATTTCACTTGAATAATCCGTTATTCTGCACAAAAACACAAACATTACTCATACCTGTTTGAAATAGATAAAAATGTCGTAAAATACCTTTTCAAAGTGAAACATAAACAAATTTTCAATTCATTTACTCAAAAAACTTATAAAAAGGGGTTTTGACAATTCATTTTTACCGTTTGAGTTTGGGTGAGAAAATAGTGCTTTTGCTCAAAAAACTTCCCATGAAGATTGCAGAAAATCCAACCTTCGGAATCGAGCGTTGTCTTCTCCAGGTAATCCACATCATCCTACTCTTCATTTTCAATCGTTTAGTTTTTTGATTTACTCCATTTCATTTTTTGGGAGGGTTTTTAGGCGCAAAACCCGCGCGCGGGGGTCCTCAGGTTTACCATTGCGGACCCGCGGACCCCGACTTTTTCTCCATTGGGAAAAAGCTCGGGGTCCGCACCTCCCGTGTAGGCAAAGTGCGTACCCACGCACTGTGTCTAACTCAGAGGGTGCGTACCCCGCCGCAAGGGTTTTGAACCCAAAAATTCTCAAAAATGGACCAATCAAAATGTTTTCTAGCAATTTAATTAATCTTTATACTTGATGCAGAGAGTACATCATGCTAGATTGGCGTGAACGAGAGCATGAGGACGTGGGTGCTGCTGCATGGAATCATCAGCCTTCACTTGATGCTTTGAGGGCGTGCGGACTGTACAAATTCTGGACCATTCCTGGCATGAGGGCTCAGGTGGATTTCTTACAGTGGCTGGTTGACAGATGGAGCATACAGGACCAGTGCTTTTTCATTGGCAGCCACCGGCTCGAAATCGAGCCAATGGACATTTATTTCTTGACTGGTTTGCCTAAGAGAGGCGAAGACTTGACTCTGCATGGGACTAGGCCAAGTGGCCAGTCTATCGATAGCCTCCAGTTAGAGTACTGCAACAGCCAGGCTAGAGACAAAGGGATAGACATAAAGACCATATCCCGTCCTGAGCTCATGGTGATTGCGTTTACTGTCACCAGACTTTGCGGAGCTGCCGCATTACATATTGCGACCGGATCCCAGATGCGTATGGCAGTTGATTGCTTTTGAGGCACCATCTTCAACTGGTGCAACGCTGTGCTGGCCAATGTGAAAGGCCAACTGACCAGGGCCAAGAGCGGACGACTAAAGACCTTTGGTTATGGGGCTTTGGTCTTGAGTTTTGGCCTGAAGAGGGTTCCTATGCTGATCCCACAGCACCTTACTGTTGGAGCTGGGCTTCCTCGAGAGCCCAAACTGATGCGATGGGTCGCAGTCATGGCCCGTCACCCGGACGAGAGGACAGAGGTTGCTCGGTTCAAACCTGAGTATTTCCAATGGTTGGAAAACCAGGTCTTTTCCATTCAGGACTTCCCTTACGCTAGGATAGATTTCCGTGGTGACCCAGACATGGCTCTTCCACCAGGAGAGCAGTGGGACGAGTCTGGTAAAATCCTTTTCAACTTTTCCTATTTTAATTTTTTTTTTATTTTTCCATCGTCTCAAAACCGATAGTAAAAATTTCAAATGCAGATGTGGGTCCACAGCGACCAGCCACTCTCCGGCCTTTCGAGAGGAGGCAACCAGTTGCACCCACGCCAGCCCCACAGGATGAATCAGCAGAGGTTTTGGCCGAGTTGGAGGGTCATCTTGAGCGCTTGATAGGGGATATTCCTGAGACCACTATAGACGACATTCCTCGTCGACTTGAGCGCTATGTGATTGGAGTCCCGGGACCTTTTAGGAGGTTCCTTTGCAAGGTGGCCCGTGCTGTGGTTTCTTATAGAGATCATCACCAGTGATAGGATGATCGCCTATTGTGGGCACATGTGACATTTTTGTTTTTTGTACTTATCATTTTTGCCGATCATAAGGTGTTTTTCAACCTATGATCGAAGACGATGTATTTTTTGACACACTCCTATATATGTATCACTATTACTGGCTTATCTTGTAAATCATGTTATGGAATGTTTTTAAATTTACATGTATGATTATTGCAAATGTCTATTTAACATTCGAGAAGCAATTGCATCTACTAATATATTTAAAGACCTTGGAATATGCTGATATTCAATGTAATCAAAGTCACGTTCCAAGAGATGCACTCTCAAAAATAATCTTAATAACATTGGATTTCTAATGGTATACACTCTATTAAGCTGTAATACAACGAGTTCAGAATCTAACCTCACTATCAAACTCCGAATCCCAAATGAAATAGATTCAGACAATAACTCAATCACTGCACTATACTCTGCAATGTTGTTTGTTGTTTGACCGAGGCTTACCCCATACATAGAAACTAACTCATCAGAGGGCGAATAGATAACCCAAGCTGCGGAAGAGATGTTCCGTGTATTACGACAAGCACCATCAGCAAATCCAATGTATGTTTGGAGAGGCATCGACATCTGCAATATCAAGAGTAAAACCAAGATAAGCAGGAATAATGAAGGGAAAAAACACTCTCTAAGCTAAGCACACTTTTTAAACTAAAACACACAAGCTAGGAAGAAAAACTATCCTAACTAAAAATCTCCATACCCCATTCTTTTAAGCATAATACATGTTCAAGTAAAGGCCATTTCTAGGTTTACCCAAAGAGTCCCCATCAAAGTCTACCAATTCATAAGCCCCTTTGGCTAGCTTTCGCTTGACAACATAGGGACCATGCCACATAGGAACGAATTTTCCAGCGCCTAATTTATCATTAGCTTGATCATAAACTAAGACTAGATCCCCTTCTGAAAAATTTCGAGGCGTCACATTTCGATCATACTAAGATTTCATTCGTTTTGCATGAGTCTCGATCGCCAATGCAGCATCACGTCGATTCTCATCTAATTGAGCCAAGTATAAAAAACGCTTTTCATCTTCGGAAGTGGCTGGAAGTAACTCAATGGCCATTTGCAATGATGGGATTTCACATTCAATGGGTAACATGGGTTCCAAACCATAGACTAGTTGGAAAGGAGTGAACCCTGTTGATGTTTTTACTGAGGTTCGGTATGCCCAAAGTGCTGAAAATAGCATGTTGTGCCAATTCTACCGATGAATCCCAATGATTCGTCGAATCATGATAACTAAAACTTTGTTGATGGATTCAACCAGACCATTCGCTTGTGGATAATAAGGGGTTGAACTATCGTGACGTAAACTAAGCTGGCCTGTAAGTTCGGTCATCATAATGTTTCGAAAATGACGCCCATGATCAGTGATTATCGCGTGTGGGACACCAAACCTAGCAATTATATGATTGAACACGAAAATTGCAGTTGTTTTGCCGTCTGCCTCGAATGTAGGCATCGCCTCAGCCCACTTAGTAAAATAATCTACCGCAAGGATGATATACGCATGCCCCCCGGCCGAGTGAGGGTTACATGTAATAAAATCGATACCCCATTTGGCAAAAGGACCAACGGCAATTATAGGGTGGAGAGGAGCAGGTGGAGCGCGCATCTTACGATCAAAAATCTGGCAGTTGTGGCATTTTCGAACCGCCGTAATACAATCTTTAAACAAGGACGGCCAGAAATAGCCAGCGCGCAATATCTTTTGGGCTGTGGCATACCCAGACATATGACCGCCACATGCTCCAGAGTGACAGTCATTGAGAACCCTTTCAGCCTCTTCATGAGTTAAGCAACTTCAAAAAATAGAGTCCGCCCCACGGCGATAAAGAGTATCTCCAATCATTTTGAATTGTTGGGACTGGAATCGAATTTTCCGACGTTCCGACCTTGAAATTTCTGGCCTAAAGGATTGGGTCTGGAGATAGACGATGATATCCCCATACCATGGATCTAAAGTGCTGATTAGAAACAAAGATTCGTCCGCAATGGGCTCCTCTGCCACAGTTTCTGTGTCAGCACGCGGGAAGTCACACATTAACTCTGCAAGAACTAAAGACTTCCTAGACTTAGATTTCTCAAATTCCAAGTCGAACTCCTGCAAGATAACGATCCATTTAGAGTACTTGCCCCCTAGCAATTGTTTGGTCAAAATGTAGATCATAGGGTTGCAATCCAAAATTACTGTAGTTTTACGTAGTAAAATGTAGTGACGAAAACGTTGGACAGCTTGAACGGCTGCCAATGCCAATTTCTCCACATGTGAGTATTTTAGCTCAGTTGGATTTAACATTCGACTAAGGTAATATATCACATGTTCCGTTCCGAATTCATCTTCCTGAACTAAGACCATTCCAATGGTGGAATGGGAGGCGGCGAGATACAAGAAGTAATCCTGGTTGTAGTTGGGAGGATGCAACAACGGTGCATGGGTCAACGCATGTTTGAGTGCATCAAAAGATTTCTGAGCTATCTCATCCCAAGAGAATTGAGTATTTTGTTTCAACAACCGGGTAAAACCCTTTGTAACCTCGGCGTAGTTAGGAATGAATCATCGTAAAAAGTTTGCTTTCCCCTGCAAACTTTGGAGTTGGCGAAGACTCAAAGGAGGAGGCAATTTGATGATAGCTTCGACCTTTGAGGGATCAACGCGAATGTCGGCTTTCGAAACTACAAATCCCAGCAATCGACCCCTTTCTATACAGAAGACACATTTGTGTGGATTCAATCGAATACGATAATGCCTACACCTCATAAAGATTGCTTGTAAATGGACAAGGTGATTAGCTCGATGTAATGAATGAGCAGGCAAATCATCGAGATACGGTTGCACAATGTGTTTGATGTCATGAAACTCATAAGACATCGCCCTTTGAAAAGTTGCTCCGACATTCCTAAGCCCAAAAGGAAATTTGCAATAAGCAAATGTCCCCCATGGACAAATGAAAGTCGTTTTTGGTTGATCGGAAGGTAGAATGTTGATTTGATTGTATTCGAAAAAATCATCCATAAAGGAAAATATTTCGCTGTCGGCACAATCATCGATGATTTGATCGATATAGGGGGGTTGGGTAATTGTCCTTTGGACAGGCTCGATTAATATCCCTGTAATCGATGCATATTCTTATTGTTCCCTGCTTTTTGTTAACCGGAACAATATTCGATACCCAATCTGTTAACGGGATCAGATACATAAAACCTGCTTTCAACAGTTTCTCAACTTTTGCTTTAATTGCAGCAGCTTTTCGTGGGTGAATCTGATGCAAACGTTGCCGGACGGGTTTAGCGTCCGGATAAGTCTTGATCTTATGAACAACAATCGCGGGATCAATTCCTGGCATTTCCTCATAGGACCAGGCAAACGCGTCGCCGAATTCTTGAAATAGGGCCTTATATAAATGAATTTTGTCATCTGTACACGAGGCACCTATATGAATGTTTTCAACAATTCCGGGCTTAACCGAAATGTCAATAGGAATAGTTCGAGAGATATTTCCCAAATTCAACTCGGAATTAGGATGTTTCATTGGATTCTGAGGTTCCTTGACATATTCAGTTGTAAAAATTGATGAGAAATCATTTTCAAAACGATCATCCTCAGGTAAAAACGAAGATCTGTGATGGAGATCTTCCCATGGTAAATCATCTACACATAGGATTTCACGAATTTGCTCGTCAGAGTGAACAAGTTCAGGAAACGTGATTAAACCCGAGGTTGATGTGAAAAGTGATTCCTCACGGACCACATTCATTAAGTCATTTTCGGTTGAAAAAGGGTTGGCAAACGACTTCACGGCTTCATAAGCCATTTCAGACGGACTCAAAGGCATAGCATCACCAAATGAGTCTATCTCAAATTCAGAAGGAGTGATCCAAGGATCATCATAAACAATGGTGTCTGATGTAATCATATGAATTGTTGCAAATGAGGACGATGCGTTGATTGGAGGAAAAGGAAAAGTGCCCAGTAAACTGGCATCTTTAACTAATCCTACTCCAACATCCTTATATGGGATAGTTGTTTTACCAACATGCTGAATACTCTTCGAAGAGGCTGGGTCAGATGAAAAGTAAGCCAGCTGATCGATTGTTACGATCTTTCATTATGTGGAAACTTTATTACTCGAAAGACCGATGAAACGACCGCTGTCATAGCGTAAGACCAACTTCGACCCAAGAGAAGGTTGTAATCTAGAGGGGCATCAACCACCTCCACATCTAGACTAACGGTTTTTCCTTCAACCCCTATAGGCAAATCCTGTAGAATGCCAAAAGGATGAAACCCACGGCCATCAAAGGCCTTAAGAATTGTCGGGGATTGATTTAGTGAAGGAGAACCAAGCGATCTCCAACACTGTATCGACATAATACACGTTGAGGCTCCCTCATTGATTACAGTCCGATGAATAGGCCTGTTTTTTACTATCTCTGGAATCTGGAAAGCCATTTGATGAGGCAAACGCGGTGTGCTATTTTCTAGATCGAAGATTATTAGATTCGGGTCCTGAACATCAACAGCTCCTATAGCCGACAAAAGTAATTTACGTTGTACTGGGCATGATTGCAGCACTTCCAAAGCCGACATTGGTGAGGGTGAAACAGCTAAATCCTCAACAATGTTATAATTCTGAGCCACTCTCGCATGTGGATTGAAAGCAGACTTTCGAAGTATACCCTTGGCGGGCAGTTCGATTACTAAGTCCGGGTTAGGTTTCTCGATCTGTAGTGGATCGGAACCGGGAGCTGAGGTTGATGGGTTAGAATGAGAAGATTCTACTTCTTTACCATCAATAGGACTTTTACTACCATAATCTTGCGATCGAGTCACGATCCTTACATGGGACATCATTAATATGGGTTCTTCATTGGCATTCGAGGATGAACCTATCATCTTACTATCTTGACTTGGAAATGGATCCTTCAAGATAGCAGGAGTTTGGGAACCTTTGACAATCTTCGCAACCTCTACACGATGAGGGCAGTCTCTTGTGAAATGTTCTTCATCACAAATGAGACAAGGATAATGAGGTTTGCACTTTTCATCATTGGATTCCGATTTTTCAGGTTTCTCCTTTGAATTTTTGTCCGTTTTATTCTTCTTCTTTCCTTTCTTCTTCCCACCGGATTTTGATTTAGCTGTAGATGACTCTACAACGTGAATATCGACGGAAATCTCTGCAGAAGAATCTCCTGTTGGGGAATCAGGCAAGGTTATAATAGGAGAAGAATTCTTGGAGGATTTCTTCTTACCTTTAGTGTTAACTGTGCCGATCATACCGTCAGCGGCATGAGATCCCGAAGGAGCTACAGCGATTTGATTTGATTTGGGAAGATCGGGGACCTTTTCGTGTAACGTACCTGACTGAGTATAAACCAAGTCAAGGTATTGTGCTTGAGCAATGACTTGCTCCTCAGTAACCACTCCGGCTTTAGCAACATCTTCAGTGATCTTTGGCAACAAAGATTTTACAAACCACTCGGCCAAGATTTGATCCGGAATAAATACCTTCACTAAGCGACGTCGACGTCTCCACTCATGAATATGATCTGAAATGTACGTGGATGTTGACTGTTTTAGCGAATTTAACAATTCCATGCCATTGTCGTATCAGACTGGCAACTGGAAATGAGTTAAAAACGAGGTAGCTAACTGACTAAAATTATAAAAAGTGCCTCGCGGTAACTCAAAGTACCACTTGGCCGCGAGACCAATTAGAGTGCGCTGGAAAAGTCTAAGACGGATCGAATCATCTGTGATGGAGTTAGATGCACACCAGAGGTGGTAAGTCATCACATGATTCGACGGGTCCTCTCCTGATTTACCTTCAAACTTGGGAATATCACTGGGCAACTTATTCGGCATTGGTGGCCAAAACGGAAGATAGTTTATTGGATCATTCGTTAGGCGCAACAAGTCAGGCAAGTCCAAAGTTGCGATAAACAGTAACTGCCAGTTAGGATCTCTAAAACTCTGGGTCATGAGACCAGCCCCAGGAGGAGGATATCTGGGATAACTAGGAATAGGAATCGCGTTCGGGATATTGTATCCTCCCGGAAAACCAAGATTAACCGGACCGTACTGGGGTTGTTGAGGTTGTTGATAAGTGTACCCAGGATACGGTTGATACTGATAAACTGGCTGCTGGACAGCAGGACCAAATTGGTACTATCCCTGGTACGGTTGATAGGTGAATTGTGGTTGACTTGTGACAACCGTACTTAAACCAGGTTGTCCTACAGGCATCTGAACCGTAGTTTGAATCGTGGATCCAGACGGTGGTAAACATGTCTGAGGAGTAGATACAGGAACAGTAGAAACCGAAGCTGTTGATACTCCAGAAGTAGGTGGGGTAGATTGAACAGATGTTGCGGCAGTTGCAGCAGTCGTTTGAGATGGAGTACGAGGCGCAGTAGGCCCAGACTGAGAAACTACCGAAGGCACAGAAGTTTGAATGTTAGACTGGACTGGTTGCTGGGGTGAACCAGAAACTGAGGGTTGTCCAGTTTGAAATGACAACTGTACACTTGGCTGCAACACCTGTTGGGTTTGCGATGGATCCCACACTATATTCATTCCGGGGTACTGACCCATAACAGGTTGAGAATATTGAGGACCATAACCGGGTTGAGGGTAGGATTGATAATTGAAAGGTACATTTCCCATTCCTTGAACATATGATTGACCTTGGGGTGGTTGGAAACCTTGGCTCGAGTACTGACCTTGGGGTTGATACCCTTGAGGCACGTACTGATACTGGGGTTGACCTTGAGGTATAAATTGATACTGGGGTTGACCCTGGGGTACATATTGAGTCTGGAGTTGACCTTGAGGAACATAATGTACCGTAGGTACATACTGTCCTTGAGGTTGCCCCCCAGATGCAAATTGTGTACCTTGAGGTTGCCCCCCAGATGCAAATTGTGTACCTTGAGGTTGCCCCCCAGGCATTAATTGAGGCTGCCCCCCAGGCGGTAGTTGGCCACCTTGAGGTTGAGAATTGGGAATAGAACCTGACATCATGAGAATGTCTTCTACGCTCAACGGCTTTGTACCATTGCTTCCAGTTAATAACCCTTGTTCAATGGGTTGAGAAGATGCTCCCGCAAAAGTACCAGAAAGTGACTGATACCCAGAGGGAACAGAAGGATTGCCGTACAAAAAAATTCAGGCGATTGAGTAAACATGGACGACTGACCTGACATATTTACAGGAGTATAAAATCCTCTAGGATGATAAGGAGTACGAGCTGACGAAAAACTTAACCCTGGGTTTTCCAAATAATTATTCAAAGAAAGATACCAAGTAGTGCTCTTAGGCGGACTGTAAAAAATTGATTCATGCTCCCTTAGATCAAGAACAGGTTGATTTTCAGGGATAGGGATGTCTACTTCTTCTTCAAGAGCAAGTTCTTCAATAGCTATCAAACCAGAAGGAAGATTTTCGGTGATGACTCTTTCTACCCTAGGTGAATCAGGACCACTAGAAGTTGGAGAGACAAACCCTGATGTTGGAGTAACAGGTTCAGATATCTCAGGTTCTTCACCTATATCACTAGTAGATGAAAAGCTACCAGCAAGTTTGGAAATTGAAATAGACTCAGGATTATAACCTGTTACTAGAGTTTGGTAATCAGGATGTACAACCAACGAAGACTCTCCTTCTTCAAGTGAACCAACTTTACTGCCACTAGGAGTTACGAGGACTTTCAAGCCTTCAAGCTGGCTCGAGACCTCTTCAGGAGGTTGGCCCCGAAGTCTACGGGACTTCCTCAATAAATCAGCCACGGATACAAACTCAGGAGACTGGCCCCAAAGTCTACGGGACTGTCTTGGTAATTCAGCCACAGTTAAAATTTTTTAACTATTTCACATGCAAACAAAGTAAAATCTCAATGAAAAAACACCTAAAGCCTCTAAAGAACCAAACAAATTTGAATCACAAGCCTAAAGAATCTAGAGATCAAACACACACAAACAGTAACTTTCCAGACCGAAAACACTAGTTGGTGATGAAATCCAACGTCGCAGAATTCAGTACAGAAATGGCGGTTGGAACAGTTACCCTGAAAACCTGCTTAATGAATAGACTGGACCAAGTTCCTCCACTTAACCGTCTTGAGTGAAGCAAACCCCCCAGAAAATCCAAGTGAGTCTAGTCGATGTCTGCTCCAGGTACAGTGGGATCTTCTAACCACTGTCACCTTAAGAAGAATCCTAAAGAATATGGTCACTAAGGCTACCAACTGAGACAAATACACCTGGGGGAACAGTCTATGATCCGATACGCACGCAAGGGCAGAGTAGCAAGCTCAATCCCCTTGAAGGCTCCTTGACATAATCCAAGGTTTACCAACAAGTGACCCCAGGCTCCTCGACAATGGTTAATCCGAGGTTTACCATTTTTAATACGTGAATATCTGGCGTCGTTCCCAATGAGGAAGGATTGATTCCCACACTAGTTCGGACACGATCTCGTGCTTCTCCTTTAAGAGGAGCTTTCCCAGAGCATAGATGCAACAATTGGATTTCTTCCTACCACAAGATACAGCTACTTATTTGTTTTTACTGTCTTGGAGAGTTAATTACTCTCCTACTCCAAGACACTTGCCTAAGCTAAGTTGGTGTATCAGAGCCCTAGAAATAAAATGTTACTAGGTGAATTTTACTTTAAGCGTTAATTTTAGTGGTGTTTGCTTAAGTAAAGAGGTGGCGGAGATGAAACTCGTGGTGTAAAGACTTGACTCAAAATCACTAAAAAGATGCACCTAAGATGATTTAAACAATCTTTTCTCTTCGATGAACTTCTAAAGTAAGAAAGAGTTTGAGAATGCAAATACTTTGTAAACACAAATCTTTCTCAATTAAACAAATTAAAAGAAGAGCTTTTCCTTTCCAAAGCACTCGAAACGAGACAACTAGTTATTTCACAAAAATTTCCCTTTTTCGTTTCAAAGCACTCAATCACTACAAAAACAAACTTTTTCCAAAAGAGATTTTTTTTTATATTTTGCATAAAACACTCAAAACTAAGCAAATGACTAATCTTGAGATCTACAAACTATAAAAACCCTATTTGAAGTCAAAGCTTACTAAAGCGTCTTTTTGAGGATGTTTTACTTAGCTAAATGTGAGCTAAGGACTAATTTATGCAGAATCACAATTAGTCAAAAAACAACCAATCTTTCGTTTTCTTTTTTTTTAAATGAAAATTCCAACTTTCAAATACAAGTTTTTCGAAATTTTGAAATGAGAAAACACAAAGCGGATTCCTCAACAAGGGGAGATTTCATAAATGGTCAGACTCATAAGAAGACTGGTAGACACCAGGGTAATCTGAGGTCCCTACGGCTTCTAAGCTCAGAGCCACTACACAACCAAAAACGAAAAACAAACCCAACAAAAAAAATTCCTAGGAATTCCACCTAAAACCCTAACAATAACGAAATTAAACCAAGGAAAGTTTTTGACAGGGAACAAGCAGGTCTGGGCAATGGCTAAAACCTATAAACAAATTCTAAACTGATGAAAAAGAGAAAAATTTAAAATTTTTCAAATTTTTGACAGGGTACGCAGGCAACCTGTTTACACAGGTGCATTCACGCTCTGTGTACAAAGGAAAAGTGTGTACAGGTACGCACTGTGCTTAACTCAGAGGGTGCGTACCTCTCCCAAAACTATGAAAAATAAAAACTGACTCAAAATTAACTAAATTCACCCAATCCCACAATCATCAAGTCAAAAACAGAAACAGGAAATACAGTTTCTCAGGTAGATCTTGCGGGAAAGATAGACCTTCCTAGAATCTAAAGAAGACCTAACGACAAGCAAACCAACCAGACACTATCTTTCTCTAAATATGCTTCAATAAACAATAGCAAACAAGCGTTTTTAGGGCCTACCTTTGGTCCAACGCAAGCTTGTGGATGCCCTCGCTCCTTTGATCCAAATGAGCTCCTTTTCGCGAATCTGCAAACACAAACAAGGCAAACAAATTAAATAGCACCTGAAAAACCAGTTGCATAAAACATATTTAACATGAAAGTCAAGGAGTCCATGAAACAAATAACATAAGATACTTGTTGAGAAAAATGAGTTTGATTGTATTAATTCAAAAGAAGAACTTTACAACCTTTGCCTTGACGCTGTACAAGCTCCTCCCAGGGTCCAACAAGAAGTCTCCTCTACTTTGACAAGTTTCACTCACTCCCCAATGAAGACAAAAAGGTATGTGATCTCTCCTCTTAAGCTCAACTAGGAAGTCTTAATTTCACCAACATTTACCCTCAAAATGTTCAGCTTCTAACCTCCCTAGTCCTCACCCCAATGCCTGTATTTATAGTGCAATGGAGGGAAGTTACTAGGTCCTCCTTCAAAGGGATAAAGCCCTCCTTCAAAGGGATAGCTCCTTTAGTCAAGGGATTAGATCCTTCTCTTTTGGGATGCATGAACCACCTCAGAGCGAACAATCCACGTCAAAATTCCTTCTAGAAAACTCTAGAATTAACCCAAAGTGAGTTTTTTAAGATAAAACTTGCGCCTTTTGACTTTCACAGGGGTCCGCACCTACACCGTTAGGGACAGAGCGGGTAGGTACGCAACTTTTGTACACAGAAAGTGCGGGACCGCAGGTGACCATGAGAGAAAGTACGGAACCAGAGTTACATTGATTTTTAATGTCTTTCTCCCATTTCCAAAGCTTGATTTGAAGAGCTGAGGTCTTAGACTTGCTTAGGAGGACAGTACAAGTGATGATAGACCCATACTGACTGTAAATAATCATAGTGACGATATTTTTGTGTAACAATGACTAAATCTACAATTCTTGAAATCTTCTATTCAACCTGTGTGTTTTCTACATTTCCTCAAAATACAAACTATCCTTCTTTATTTTTTGTGGTTCCCAATTCTGGAATTTCTGATGAAGCCTTTCATTCTCTTGCTTCTAGTGAATGCGCTCATGTAAGAGTTTGTTCAAATCCTCCTTTCTCGATGTAGATTCCCCTATGGTTGATGTTTATTCCCCTGCTATTCTAGACACTGTAATAGGAATAGTTGTGATGGGAGCTATAACTAACTGAGTAAATAGCTCTTTTTCCTTAAGCAATTTCTCAACTTCTCCTCCATAGTTTTTATATGTACATTCTACTCAATTGTCATTTTGAGCATTTCTTCCTTGTGTTGTTCACTTTCTGCTATCTCCTTGGTCTAAGGGTCCTCTATGAAGGTAGTTTCAACTGTTTTCTCAATACTACAATATCTGTGCTCTTCTTTCTGATAATATCTTCAGCAGCTTTGACATCAGTACGGTCATATCCAATTTTAATTACTAAGTCCTCCAATGACTTAACCCTATTGTCCTTAGCTAAAGATGATATCTTATCAATCTTTAATTGTGACTGCACATTTGACATATCAATTTTAAGCTTTGACAATGCCATAGTAGTGTTGGTCATGGTTGAGAACAACATCTCACCAGACTGCATATGCATGTCCATTTGCTCAAGTGGATGTATCTTATTAGAATAAAATTTAAATACAATTTTCTTGTAACTAGAAGAACCTTTAGGAATAGGCACTTGAGCCTGAAAAAAGGTTATTTTCATTCTTCCCTTCTCATTGTCAATTGTTGTCAACAACCTATGCTATGAAGTGGAGGTCTTATTCCAAAACTGTGCATAAACATTAGCTTTCAAAGCTTCATTCTTCTTCTTGATTTCAAGGAAGTTAGTGAAGACATTTGACTCCTCTATTTCACTTTCTCCTGCAGATTGAGTAATTTCTAGCAAATTCTATGAAGTAGAAGAATAAGAAGGAGTAGTAATTACAGGCTCTTCTATCCCTATGGAAACCTATGAATCATCCAAATTGATGATGATAGGCTACTTTTGACACTGAGTAGTAGTACTAGTAGAAGTGCCCTTTGATTCAGTCCTCGATTTCTTCTTATAGTGGATGAATTCCTTTTCTCTAATTGTCGATGATGGTAATCCTTCCATAGGCCTCTTGTCATGCTTAGTTTGAGAATTAGGAGTTTGAAGAGTAGAAGGAGATAAAACCTGTTCTTCTACTTCTTGAAGAGTGTTCTCTTCCCACTATTCCTGATTTCTGAACTTCTCAATCTCTAGCCTAGTTGTATGATTGTAAGGAGTGGTTTTGAGTTCCACCCTTAAGTTTGAAATAACACTGAATGGATCATAGGACCAGGTTAAGCTGGGTTGGAAACCCATCTATTTTAATATATCATTTGCCTCTAAACCATCTGATTTGGTGTTACAAATGAATGATCCAACTTGTGCCTTTATCTTGAACTGTGGTCTCCTCTTCCTTGAGATGAAATGAAGCTCATCCATATTCATCATTTGCCTGATATATTCCAGACAGAAAATTCTCATTGGAACATATTTTGGAAACTTACATGGAGCCAACTCGTAGCCATATACTATGATCTCTTTGTATTTTTGGTAAATATACGAGTCTCATGTTCTGACTTGATCACTGAGGTGTAGGATCCTTTCAATTTTTGTACTGATCCTGGGCTCACTCTGACTATTGAGAAGCTGTGCAATTGGGTGAATGAAATAGTCTATGAAGTCTGAAAATATGAAATCAGTTGAGTTCTTTCTAATTAGTGAGGTCCATTGAGTAAATACTTGATTCTCTTACTGATCATCCTGCTTATGCTAAACAATAGGCAACCTGTCTCCCTGCTGAAAAATAAACATGTGAAATAGGATGGAGGAGTATTTAAACACTCCTTTAGTAGTGATGTTCATCAATTGCTCATACATAGCTTCAACCAAAAATTGACTGTAGTTATACATGAAGGCAGGCTTGTTTTCTTTAGAAAATATGGATAGATAGCCTAGGATAGCTTCATCTATCCATTAGTCTCATTGGTAGCCTAACAAGCAAGAAATAAGGGAAATTATATGTTTCGTTCTTTCACGGAACATAGATGTTGGATAAGGAGGATTCTTCTTGGGTAGCTCGACATCTTCAGGGAGAAAAATCTCAAAGATTTGAGCTCTCTGAGGGAAGGTCAATTTATGATATAAGTCAATTAAGGTTGCAATGGAGAAAAAGCTAAGGGAGTCACTCTTAGGTATCATAAGCATTTTGTTTATGTTTTTTGCAGTGATAGTTATCAGAATGTCTCAGTTTTGAGCTACCACTATTCTCTGTAAGGGATTATACTTGGATTGGCAGTAGATAACTAAACTAGTAAGGGAATAAGTCTGGGGAAACATATACAGAGGTAGATTGGATTCCCACAGGTTTATTTCATCCTCATAATCAAAATATGCCTACTTCAACCAATTGTGCAATTCGAACATGTCAAATTCGCATTCAGTGGCTGCAATTTTAAAGTATTGAACGACTAATGAGATATGGTCTAGGTCCAAGGAATTAGAGGCCTTTGGGGTTTCCTGCGTTGTAGAGGAGCTAGCAGAAGGCTTGTCCATTTTCTTGGGAGCCATGGTATAACAGGAATGTAATAGTGAAGGGTAGAAAAGTCGCAGAGATATGGTGAGAGGAAGCTTATACTTGCAAACTCAGCTCGATGGATAAATTTTTAGAAAAGGAATAAAAAATTGAAATGGTGAAAGAGAAGTATAAGAAAGGAAAATGTAACAGGGCAAAAGACTATTTAACAATGAATTAAGATGATCGTTACAATAGAGGTCATTGCTGATCGACTGTTAGGACTCTAGACACCACATATCTCCACAATGGTATGATATTGTCCACTTTGGGCCTAAGCCCTCATGAGATGTCGATAATGCATCGGAGGTAGGTTAGGTCTGAGGTACGGGGCTTCGGTGACGAGATACTTGCAGGTCGTTGGAGTTGTTTACAGGTTCGAATATCCAAGAGAGATCCTGTTTCTTGTCTCCTTTCCGTGGTTTTCCTGATCCTTCCGAATGCAAGCTAATTCGAAGATTGTGGAGAGCGGCGCCCAGGGCGTGGGTAAGAGCTAATTGAATTTAGATTTGGTATGAATATGGATCAATGATGTGGTCAGGGCCTGCGTTAAAGGACTAAGACGGGCCATCGGGCTTCCGATCTGATCAATTGGTATCTGATCAATTGGTATTGGTATCAATTGGATTTCTGCATGCCTAATCGTGGCAACATGGAATTATGGAGGTTGTGATTTATCTGAAGAAGCTGGTTCAGGATGCAATCAATCTCCAAGATGAATGATTTGTCAAATCTGGGAAGCGATCGGCGTGCTGGTCGTGCCTTTAATGGATTCTGACTATTAGTGCTCTCGCGATGTTCTGGATTGAAGGCTGATGTATTGTGCTACTGATTCCAAGAAGGCAGATTCGGAGAGATCCAAGGATCGATCTTCGGTGGGTAGTTTTACTGAAGCAGCTCCAGATGGCGCCAAGACAGTGGCCTGGTGCTCACTGGCTAAGCATCAACGGATCGAAACTGTCTGTGAAATCGACAAGAGCGAGGGAATTCAGAGCGACCGGATAGGATGACGGGATCAGGTATCGAACCGTCACCTGTTGAGAGAGGATGGATCAAAATCACAGCAGCAATAAACAAAAAAAAAAAAAATTATTAATGAAGTGAAAATTATTGCATATAAATGGGCATACTACTGTAAGACCTGGTAATGCATGCGTACCCTAGTGATCATCGGTAAAGTCTGGGTTAGACCTACGTGATAGGGGGGCTTGTTAGGACTCTAGACACCACATATCTCCACAATGGTATGATATTGTCCACTTTGGGCCTAAGCCCTCATGGATTTGTTTTTGGGCTTTACCCCAAAAGGCCTCATAACAATGGAGATATTTGTCCATCCTTATATACCCATGATCCTCCCCACTTCTAGTCAATATGGGACTTTGGTCGTATACCCAACAATCCTCCCCTCGAACAAAGGACCATCGAGCCTCCCCTCAAACGATTATCCATCCATCCACTCTCTAACAACCAGGATTCTCCGCTCCAATGCGTTGGAAGCACACGCCTTACATGGAAGCACCACCTGCCTCGAGAGCTTGCTCTTCCCAGGTCAACTCCTCTTCACCGTGTTGGGACCAGGACACGTCCATGAAGAATCTATAGCACACTGCCTGTCTAACCGAGCTCATCCACATATCCCATCATGATATTACCGGGGCCCGCCACCTTCGTTCGGCATTCCGAGAATTCATCCACTTGGCTAACTTCGGGGCATGGCTCTGATACCACTTGTTAGGACTCTGGACACCACATATCTCCACAACGGTATGATATTGTCCACTTTGGGCCTAAGCCCTCATGGATTTGTTTTTGGGCTTTACCCCAAAAGGCCTTATACCAATGGAGATATTTGTCCATCCTTATATACCCATGATCCTCCCCACTTCTAGTCAATGTGGGACTTTGGTCGTATACCCAACATCGACTAATTAGGAAATCAATGCATCAACAAGAGGCAAGATCAACAATGGAAGGGAATTAATGGTGAAAATGGATATGCGGGAATGGATATATGATAACAAGTGAGGGCATGTGGCATGGAGTGGTTGGAAGTGGATGGCATGGGAGGAGTGACCATTGGCGTTGTATTAGGAAGCATGGGAAGTTTGATGGCGGATTTCAGAGGGGGGGTAGTCGTAAGCGTTATGGAGTGAGGGGGGTGCAAAATGTTGCGGAGGAGACATGTATACATTGGGCCTGCACAGGAAAAACCATTTTTCAAACCCCCTTGCCATTATCTCATTTCATGGCGAGGGGGCAAAAAGAGGCTTCCCCGCCATTGATCTGGGCGGGAAGGCGAATGACTGACAATATTTTCCTGAACTTTACCACTTGCCGACAAAGCAATTTTGTTGCATATGAATTTGGCTAAAAGCATAAAACATGTTTATTTACAAATGAATTAATCAACCTTTTAACAAGGTAATTAAGCACCAATTAAAAAATTAATCTATCTTGGGCACGTTTCGACTAGCTTCCCTTTTCAAACTATTTGACTAATCTAAACCTAATCTAATATAAATTTAGCCCAATTTTTAAGTATATTAGGCCTTTTATTTGTCCTAATCTATCCCAATTTCTAGTTTTCAACAAAGAATAAATTGTCTGGTTGAACTTCTTCTCTATTCTATAACAAAAATGTAAATGATCTGATCAAGATTAAACAGTTTGATTCAGATCAGAAGAAAACGTTGTGGCATAAAAACAAGCTGCACACAGACCTTTATTTATTACAAATGGAATTTATTCATGAAGTGGAATTTAAACAAGCACACTTATATAAATATTTTGATATTCTTTTGTTGGGGTTTTATTTGATCTCTTTTTTTTCTTTCTATTTTTTCATATTTTTATATTTTCTTTATTTTTTCATTCCCTATTTTATAAAAAAAATCTAACTTATCAAAAATAAACCATGTTACAACCTCAGCTCCAACTGGGGATTGCTTCCTCCTATAGGATGCAGAGAACTTGCAGATCCACGTGCCTTCTCCTCGAGCTAATGGGGTCTTCTGTTGAAAAAAATAAACGCTGCAATAAAACTCTCCAGTAGAATACAATGATGAATGAATGGAAACCTCTCAATACTAAATATAGTGCTTCAAGTACTTCCCATTGACAGGAAATGAGGAATACTCTCCCTCCAAATTCTGCAGAATGAAAGTGTTATTACCCTTGATCTCAGCAATGCTAAAAGGTCCGAACCAAAGGTTGTCAAACTTGAAATGTTTTCCCTTGTCTTCACTCCTAGCATACCATCTCAGTACCAAATGGCCTTGCTTGAAATCTCTTTCCTTGTCTTTCATACCAAATAAGCTTTTCATTTTACTTTGATATTTCTTAAGCTTGTAATGTACTTCATCTCTATCCTCATTGAATTCTATGATCTTATTTATTCTTTGAGAGAAGTCATCAGCCTCTTCATTTGACTCTTGCAAAAGATTCAAAATAGGAAAATCTAAATGTGTGGGAAACATTGCTTCTTTTCCATAAACAAGCTAAAAATGGGATTCACCTGTTGATATTTTGGGTGAAATCCTATTGGCCCAAAGTGTGTAAATAAGATGATTGTCCCAATTCCCTTTATGATCCTCCAATGTTTTCTTTATAACTTTAACCAAACTTTTATTTGAGGACTTTGCGAGTCCATTTCCCTATGGATAATATGGTGTAGAATGATGCAGCAAGATTTGATATTTAGGACAGTACTCAATCATATTAGTACTGTTGAATTCTTGTGCATTATCTATCACTATTTGTTGGAGGCATCCAAATCTAGATAATATATATTCTTGAGTAAACTTGATAACAATAGTATCAGTTGCATTTCTGATTGGAATGGCTTCTATCCATTTGGTAAAGTAGTATATACCAGTCAATATCCATCTGTGTTGATTTCTTGATGGAGGATGAATTTCACCAATGAAATCCAATCCCCATTGAAGGAATGGTACCTAGACAAAGACTGGAACCAATGGAAGAGCTACTAATCTCTGCTTTCAAGCAAACATTTGACATTATGTACAGCTCCTAACCTTTTCTCCCACCTATGCAAAAGGAGTAGGCCAACAAAATCCTTCCCTTAAGATCTTGTATGTTGTGGCCCTGCAAGCATAGTGGCCTCCATAAATTCCTGCATGAAATTCATCAATGATCACTTCTTTTTTTCCCCAAGGAAAAATTGTAATTTTCATTGATATAAGAAAATTACATATTGTAGATGCAGTGTTGCATATGCTATATAGTGAGGTTGTTCACCTATCAAAAAGTATGTATCAAAAATGATCTATGATTCTCCATGCAGGGAGAACGTTTCTTCTATAATTTCAAAAGATCAAAAAAACTGCTCGCAGGGAGTACAATTGTCTGACTTATATATATAGCTAGTATGATCGAAATATACATATGTACTGATAAATTATGCAAAAATATAAACATGAAAATCGGGCCCCTCCGAGTCAGTTAAGCTATGTAGTCCATGTATGGGCGATGGTAGTACTAATAGTGTGCACCGTCCCTCTGCTCTTGAATCATCCATGTACCATGAGGCTGGTTGGCAGCTTCCTTGGATGGCTGATCAGAAACCTGGTTACGTTCCCTGTAGATATGGCTACAATTAAAATGACCAAAATGTGAAATGAATATGTGTGCCTCTTCCAAAATGGGCCTCAGATAATATGCATGACAATTAGATGTATTGTTTATCCAGTTGATAACATTCTTGGAGTCCCAAAAGATTTGGATATTTCTGCAATGTTTCTCCATAAGGAAGTGAAGGAGATGTCTGAGGGTGATTAGCCCGACATAATTATCGGTATCCCTTCCCAGGCCCATTTGTATTGTAAAGTAATGAGAGTCAGAGAGGTATAGTATAGCCACCCCCCAACACCTTTCGTCCTGAGCAGATCCATCGAAGTAATCCCAAGGGTAGTCTTGGTTGATGACCTCAGGAACAATGTTACTAGAGGGGGGAGAAGCATCGTCATCAGGGATGGATTTATAGGTGGCCAATATGTGGGCAGAGATAGAGGGCCAATAAGGGATGTTGTTTTGGAAGGTATGTTTGTTTCGAGCTATCCAGATAGCTCAGTAGAAAAGAAGGGGAAGGTTTATGGACTTGTTCGGAGCAGCCGATGTCCACCAAGATATCCATGCATCCAATACAGATGTACCCTACCATTGATAGTGGATATTGATGGCCCGAAGGGTGGTATTCCATAGGTCCATAGTGATCAGGCAATTTAGGAAGAGGTGATCAATAGTTTCAGTGCTATTCTTGCATATACAACACCAAGATGGTCTGTGAAAGGCTCGCTTATGCAAGTTGTCCCCCGTGGGGGCCTTGTTCTTAAGCACTATCCACATAAACAGTCTCATTCTGGGAGGTGCCTTAAGTTTCCACAGATGTTTCCACCAATGTTCAACAATCGGTGGTCGATGGTCGGCAGAGATACATAGGTATCCTTCCTTTGGAGAGTATATACTGTTTTTTTCATGGGCCCATATAATCTCATCTTCCCCCTCTGTAATCCTGATATGTGATTCAGTCAGAGCAGCAATGTATTCTCCCTAGTGGTGATGCCAAATCTATGGGAGATGTAGGCGACGAGCGGTCTTCCATGCCTGATGAAATATAGAAGTGTGCTCTAGATCCGCAATGTGGTTAATGTGAATGATACCTGAATTGTTGAGTAGAAGGGTCAATTCCTGAGGGAGCCTATGTGAGTTGTCGCTGCCAATCCAGGGATCTAGACCAATGCGCACTGATGAGCTGGACTATATTTTCCATGTGATCCCATCTCGGATGAGGGGTAGGGAGTTTATTACTGCTTTCCAAATGATGGATATCCAAAAATTATTCTAGTTGGGTTGTCAGATCCAGTCCATCATGTTGTGGGGGAATATATATTTTGAGTATGCCACCCTTGTCCATAAGCTACTTGTAGTAACCAACTGTCATCCCAACTTAGCAGCCAGTGCAGTAGAGAAGTGGTCCAGCCTTTTAATTCCCCATCTCCCCATTTCTTTGGTAGTTCTAGTAACTCCCATCTAGCCCAAGGAAAAATTCTTCTAGTCTATTTTCCCTTCCAAAGGAGTCTGCAACAGAGATTTTGTATTCGAGAAAGTATTCCCCTGGGGATCCAAGCTAGGGACATCCAATATACAGGGGTAGATTCAAGTACAGCTTTAATAATGACCAACCAACCCACTCTGGAGAGGTACTTATGGTGCCAAATATTAAGTCTTCTCTCGAGCTTAGAAATTAAACATGTCCAATCAGTAAGCTTGTATCCAAGAGGTTTTAGCCGATAACCCATGTACCTAAGGCCATCATCCAAATGTTGTGGAGTGAATGGGAATCTGTGGAGGGTGAACTGAATTTCATGAGGTGAGCATCCTGAAGCCGTGATAGTGGATTTTATGTTGTTGATCTCCATACCAGTAGCAGTTCGAAATATAGCCATGATGTTTTGTAGATCAGTCAGATCCCCTATACCTCCATTAAGGAAGATCAATACATCATCTACAAAGAGCAGATGGGTCAATATGCAACTGTCTGTAATCCTGATGCCCTGAAGTCTTCCCGTCATGTGTTCTTCCAAGATGAGTCTGCTAAGGCCCTCCATAATGAGAAAAAATAATAGAGGGGAGAGTGGGCATCTCTGCCTGAGGCCTCTTTCTGAATGAAAAATAGGGGATGCCGATCCATTGATAAGGACACTGAAAGTTATATTTTTTATGAAACACATGATCCATTTTATAAACTCTATGGGGAAACCAAGATGGGTTAAGAGAATTCTGATGTATAACCAACTAGCATGATCAAAAGCTTTGGAAAGATCTACCTTGAGAATCATACCTTTCAATTATCAATGATCACTTCTGTTTCATTCTCTGTTAAGAAAAGTAAAAGGATATTAAGAGGATCCTTCCAGTACAAATTTGTATTCACAATGAACTACTTTACAGCCTTCAATTTCAGTGTTTTACATTGATTTCTAGTAAATTTGCTAGACATTCAAATTCTATAAGAAAGTTCACAATGTCAAAGTCCCAATCTGATAACAAAAAAATTTCATCAATGTGAATCAAAATTGTTTGATCTGATGCGGAAGGTTCTTGTGGATTCTTGTCAGTTGGGATCTCATAAGGTTCTTGTGGATTCTCTTGTGTGGGGGTTGTAGAAGGTTCTTGTGTATTCTTCTCAGCTGGGATGTCAAAAACATAATTTATTCCTAAGATTTAGCAATTGGATTCAACAAGGAGCTTGGCCATGCATTGACCTTTTACTACTTTGGTAGTCTTGATGATGAGATCATACTCTAAAATTTTAGTTATCCATCTCCATCTCCTTCCATCTTTGTGACGCTGAGTTAGAATTGTTTTGATAAAATTCTTGGGTACATAGGCAATGATAGAAGAATGGAGGAGATAAACTCTGAAGGCTTTTAGAGCTTGAACTAAAGGATAGGCTTTTTTTTCAATGATGTCATACTTTAGTTCAACATCTCTCATTACCTTCCTAAAAAATGCAATGGGTTGGTCATCTCCGTCTCTATTCTTCTACAAAATAACAACAGTTAATGTGGTTTCAGAAGTGAAAGAAGAGGCACTGAAAGGTTTAGAGTAATCTAGACTAACTAAGATGGGGGCTTTGGTAATGGTCTTTTTAATCTGATCGAATGCATACCTAGCAGGAAAAGTCCATTTGATTCTATGGTTCTTTTTCAACATATCAGTTATGTCCTTAACTATTTCATCAAAGTTAGGGATAAATCTTCTTAAAAAATTAATTTTTCCAAGGAAAGCTTGAAATTCCTTCTTGTTCCTTGGTAATATGAGTGCATGAATCATTGAGACTCTTTTAGGATCAATGACTACTCCTTTGTAAATGATGTGGTCGATCCGTTTTCCTTCTTGGAGTGAAAACAAAGACTTCTTGGGATTAAGAGAAATCCCAAATTTTCTACACCTGTAAAAAACTTTTCTCAAATGCTTCAAATGCTTTTCATCGGAATTGGAAAAAATAGTTAAATCATCTAATAAATGAAAACAAATTTGTTGTTCTTACCTACAAATTCTAGGTCCATAACACGTTGAAATGTGGCTCCAGCGTTAGTTAACCCAAAAGGCATCCGGTTATACATGAATGTGCCCCATGGAGTTGTAAATGCAGTTTTTTCTCTATCCTCTGGACTAACCATAATCTGATTATATCCAGAAAAAACATCTAACATGGAAATTCTCTGGGCTCCTAAAACTTTCTAAAGTAATTTCTCCATCTTAGGTAATTGATAATTTTCCTTCAAGGAAGATTTATTCAAATTCCTAAAATCCACACATAATCTAATTTCACCATTCTTTTTTCTCACTGGAACTAGATTGGCTACCCAATTTGAATATCTTAATGGAAGTATTATTTTAGCATCTAGTAACTTCTTTAGTTCTTTTTCAATTACGGGAAGAAGGACAAGATTAATTCTCCTCAATTTTTGTTTGAAAGGTTTTGCTTCTGGTTTTAATGGAATTTTGTGTTCAATAAGAGATGTATCATATGTTTTTAATTCATTATATGACCAGGCAAAAAAATATTTGTAGGCATTAAGGAGGGTTAAATATTTGTATTTATCTTCCACTGATAGGGATGCAAAAATTTTAACATTTCTGATCTCTTCAGAACTTCCAATGTTATAAATTTCAATATTTTCATCAGGTGATTCAGAAAGTGGATTTTTTGGGACATCATTATGATCAAAGAGCTTCTCAAGAGGGATTAAAATTTTTGGAATAAAATTTTTAGAGAGTTGGATAATGTTATGATCAACAATTGTAGAATCAAATTGTGGTGTTTTATTTTCATTTTGAATTTCAAGATTATCAAGTGGTTCTTCGTTAACTTTCATGTTTGAGAATCCATCTATGACTTGCAAAAAATGATTTTATTTGCTTGTCATCATCAAAAATTTTCTAGTACTTAAGATTGTTAGGAATAGATGGTCTATACTTGACTTGAATTTGATATTGGACAAGAATTTTATCAAGGACTTTAAAGGAACTTGCAGAAATAGCCAAGGAATCTGCATGCATTTTTTGATCTCTAGGAATAGTAGTAATATTGAATGCTGAAAAGAAATTTTCAATTGAATCCCAAACTTCATTCGTATAAGATGTTAGTCTAGGGTGCTTGGTTTGACATTGATTCCTAACTTGTCTGACAATAAGTTCAGAATCACTGTATACACTTAAGTTTTGCACCTTAAGACTTCTTGCTAACTCCAATCCTAGCATAAAAGCTTCATACTATGCTACATTATTGGTTACATCGAATTCAAGTTTGTATGATTGGGTAATGTTTTCTTTATATGGATAAATTGATACAATTCCAGCTCCTACTCCCTCCTTTGAGCAAGAACAATCAAAGTACATTTTCCGAATATCAGTTTCAATGGTTTTAGGTTGATCAACAATATCTTCAATTGTAAGTTGAGTATTTTGTGAATTATTTATAGATAGCTCAAAACACCCAAAGTCTTACTCAACAACATAAATAGGATGATTCCTAGCTTGATCAGATCTACAAACAATGTTCATAAATCTGACCTCTCTAAATAGCCTGAGATTCTTTCCCCCATAAACTGGAATAGTGGCATAAGACATATCCATTTGTAGGCTTCCTCCTAACTTAGCACAACAAGATATTGAAAGTCATATTCTAAATTTTGGAGGAATGTGAGTGACCATTATGTCTAGAACCACACTTTTGATAGGGATTTGAGCTAAGGTTACCACCAAATATTTAATTAGTCCAAGAAAAGGAACTTTCTTGGAGCCAAAAGTGTAAAGATCATGGTAAGATCTAGTGACTTCTAATTGCAACTAGTCCATGATCACTTAAGGCATTAGATTATGGGAAGCCACATAATCTAGCATATAGTTATATAGAAGGAAATCATGAATTTTCAGAATCACATAAAATGGCGGTACATTCTCATCTATCATGTTAGAGCTAGGACCAAAAAATATTGATGGTTTTTTTTCCTACAGGCTTATCACATCTCCTTCAACATCCACACTGGATGACTGAATCCATTTTGAAACTTGTTTCTTATGCCCTAGATTTTTGTACAGTTCAGCTAGGGCGATTTGTATTTTAACCCTTTCCAGTTCTCTTTCAACATTGAAGGTTTCCAAAACAATTTTATCAATTTTACGTGTTTCACATGTTTGATTCAATGTTTGAATGATAATTGTTTGGGTATCAGCAGATTTTATTTGAGGTTCATTTTGAATACGACCCTTTGGAGGTCCACCAGGCCCTTCCCTAGGTCTAAGATCATATCTTCTGTTCAATTCTCTAATTAGGAATTCAAAGAAGGCCTGGTATTTAGAAATTTGATTGTCTTCTTGATTTTGGAAAAAGTGATTTGAAGCGTGAGGAACAATAGTATTACGCACAGATGGAGAATCAAAATTATTTATATATTTGGAAATTAGAGGACTAATATCATCTGGTTGTTGGTAATCAATCATCAAAGGAGGTTGGAACTCTTGATCAGTGTTAGGTATCTGTAAAATTTGAGTTTGAGGGGCTCTTCTAAACTGATTCTGTGGTTTGACAACAATTTGTTGTATGGTTCTAGGCTGACTTTCAATTTTAGAAATCCTATTAGATAGGTTTCTAAGTAACGATGTTATCTCATCTATATTTTTAATCATCATTTTTAGTCTTTCAGGAGGATCCTTCTTCCTTAGCCTTCATTTTTCTTTCAGCCTTTTCAGCCCTGGCTTTGAGTTTAGATGAAGTTGATCTCTTAACCTCAACTTCAATACCATTATTTTTCATATCTTGAAGGGTAAGAGATGTCCTTTCCCTCAGCATGACTACAAATTCATCATCAAAGGCTTTGGAAAACCTAACATTTGCTACTGTAACAGGAGGTTTACAATCAGGAGGCATTTTGTGGTGAAGTTTATCAAATCATTTAATGAAATCTGCCACAAGTTCTCCATGGTTCCTTTTAAGCTCTTCAAATTCAGTAAGGTAGTAAACTGGATCCTTTTTGACACCCCATTGATTATTAAATATAGTAGTTAAACCATTCCAAGACTGAATTGAATCAGCTCTCAGTTGCCTAAACCATATCCTAACATTTCCCTCTAAAGACTTAAGGAATAAATGAATATATACATATTCATGCTCTATATTCATATTATCTGCAAAATCTAGGAATGGAACTAGATGATATTCTGCAGACAAGCTAGTTTCACCATTAAATCTAGGCAAGTGTTTCAAATACCCATCAAGAAAATTGTTTAGCTGGTTAGGAAGATGCAGGGCAGCATATCTAGCTTGAATTATAGGTCGAAATTCCATATCTAAAGATGAAGAAGAAGATTATTTAGTAGAAGAGGTAGGAGATGATGTAGTGGGGGATGAAGAGGAAGGTGGTGAAGCAGTTGGTGAAGATGGAGGTGTAAAGGTGGGAGGAGGAGAATGAGAAAGTGGAGGAGATCTAAAAGTTTTTAAATCTATTTTTATTACTAACTTTTGAACCTCTGTTTCAACTTGCTCTTTACTTTCAAATAGTGTGTTTGAATATAAAGAGAAGGTTTCTTCAGGTTGGGTAGAAGTGGATGTGAATATATAATGAGTGGGGGAGATAAAATTAGTTGCTTTTAGCTCCAATAAATGTACATCTATCTCTTCCTTTGACTTGGGCAAATCTGAAAATATTTCAGGGAGTTTTTAAGATTCGAAAGATTGAACTAAGAGAGTTGAATGCAGATCAACTCCTTTAGATAACATTTCTAAAACCCTAGGTGTTAGATCAGCCAAATCTAATTGGGATGGAATAGAGCTAAAGGGATTAGAAGCTACAATATCCTCAGGCTGTAATGGTATAGACGAGGAAGCAGAAGCTTCAAGTCTCTTTCTAAATGAAGCCTCTCTCCACAGTCTCTCAGGATCAGATAGAGAAGATATAATTTGAGAGTTAGAGTGAGATCTCGTATGTTTTGAAGGGGATAGCTTTATCTGGTGGAGTTGCCAAGTGAACGAGTTTTAACCTACAATTTCTTTATTCACCTTAAAGAAAAAGTTTTTTAATTGTTGTCCCAGGGAAAATAGTTTAATTTTTTCACCCCGACAACGACGCCAATCTGATGTTGTTCTCTGAGATGACTCAAGGTCAGTTAGTCATGCTAGAGCATCTAAAATATTTTTTTGGTTTTTTAAATTTTATGGATGACCAATGATATGAACTATTAAAAACAGGTGCTTAAGCCTTACAGTTGCTAAACTAGATGAAAGGGTTGTTATTTGGCTAACTATAGTTAAATTGATTTAAAGTGAATGAATAGCAGAATATTGATGAAGTATGACTTGCTAAATATTCGAGGAGAATATTTGATTGGTTATAAGCGAAGCATACGTAAAAACAATGTTTCCTGTAGAAAAAAATATTTAAACAAATGCAAAGTTATGTGACAATTAATTAATATAGGGGAGTTTATAATAATAGATAGTCTTATAAGCTAGTCCCTGATTATTGCCAATAACTTCGCAAGGGATTTAAGATTGACTAATAATCAGTATGATCTTACCCAAATCTCTTCATAAGCACTTAAATATATGAAGCAATACATAATGAAATAAGAACATATGAAAACTTACAAGAAGACAGAACTATAGAAGGAAAATTCAGAATCCTTTCATTAACTTGGTAAACCTCCATCTCAGTTACAATTTTGTTCTCAAATTTCATCCAAGGGTTCAACACTTATGTTGTAGCGGCTACAACCACCCTCCAAAATTTTGGCCTACACCAATTTTGTAGACTCCCCTGAAGAGTTTCACTTGATGATTGCACACACTCGGGTTCACTCCATGAGCTCGCGTGAGTATTTACATTCACCTTGCTTGTTAATTGCATCCAAGTCTCTGCATGATAATGTCCAAGTCATGCTTGTGACCGTGTTCTGGTTATGCTCAAAGTCTTTTCTTTGTATGTGTTTGTTTTTTTTTCCATGAAAGCATATATCGCACTCACACACGAAGTCACATTCACTGTTGCGCAAGCGTCGTCTCGATCATGAATGATCACTCATGAGTGTCGCGCTTGTCACTTTCACCGTCGTTCAATCATGTTGAACATTTGTATATGGATGGTTTGGTCATTTCATTGTCAAGTCATGCGAGTGTGTGTTCATATGATCACCTATGCATCTTTCGACTGTTCACACACTTACTCATTATTGTTGAAGTTCTAATGACCAGACTCCTCATTAACAGCCGAACCATCAACCTACTTTCGACTCGATCAACTGTCAACCAGAACAAAGAAAAAGAACCAAGCTAGTCCTTTCAAGCTACGATTCCCGCCAGAAACTCAATCAACTCTTAGGCTAGCCACCCAGACAGACGGATCTGACTGTCACCCCGAGAGTGACTCCCCTCAAAATTTGTGCAGAGGCCATTGACCTCACCCATTCAAATAACTGAGGAAATTGTGCAGATAGGTCAGATAGACACCAAGTTCCCATCCCTGTCTCCTTCAGAAGATTGTGCAGTTTTGCCAGTCAGTCATCTGGAGAGTCGACCGACTGCTCATCTCAGAAATTGCACAGTGCTCATGAGTAAAAATTTCATTTCCCATCAGTCAACTTAGCTTAGAAATTGCACAAGGATGATTAGCAGGCTGGTCTCTCAGCCTTAGTACAATTTTCCTAGCTAGTAGCTTCGAGCAGCAGACTTATTGTTCCCTCCAGGAATTGTGTGGTTTCTGTTGCTAGTGACTGAGCAGCCAACTACTAGTTCCCTTTGGAAATTGCACAGTTTTCGCTTCCAGTGACCCCAGCAACCAATTGGAAGTTCCCTCTGGGAATTGTGTAGTTTTTTCTACCAGAGACTGATCAGCCAACTGTTGGTTTCCTCTGGGAATTGCGTAGTTTTCGCTGCCAGTGACCCCGATAGCCAACTCCCAGTTCCCTATGGTAATTGCATAGTTTTTGTTGCTAGTAACTCCAGCAGGCAACTGGTATTTCCCTGTGGGAATTGCTCAGTTCTGGCTGCCAGTGACCCAACAGCTAATTGGAAGTTCCCTCTTGGAATTGCGCAGTTCTGGTTGCCAGTTTCCCGGGAAGTTCCCTAGAAAAACTGCGCAATCCCTGCCTACTGACGCTTCATGTAGCTCGGCCCGTTCCTCTGGAAAATTGTGCAAATTGGGTTGTCCAGCCCTTGCTAATTGTTCATTCTAGAAAATGTGCAAAGCATGCCTACCTTTCCCTCCTGCAGGCCAGACTGTCTCCCCTCAAAATTTGCAAAATTTTTCGTCCCAGTCGAGTTAGACCTTGTAGACAGTCACCGTCGACTCAAATTGTCTATCTCCATCTCTCAGTGACTCTTACACAACTTTCAAGAAGAGTTACCTAGAGCCATCATCCTGCATCACAACTTTGCTACCTATCTCAATCACCTGCATTTGAATGATCATGTGTCATGGTAGTCTAGGAGGTTTTGGATTTGATGTCGTCTTGTCATGAGTGATTGCAGGTATAGGTACACCAACAAACATGTCAATATGATGAATGGGATGAATGAAGGGAGCACATGCAGATGGACATTTTTACCAACGGATGAACAACGAAGCATGCGAAACAGACGAACGCGAAAAACATGCACCTTCGCGAACAAGTGAGCTTGTCAATCCTTCTTGCATGAAAGAAAGGAACAACATGTTAAAGCTTCATCAAGTGAACTGAGGACCATCAAAGACTCCGTGCACTTTGCCATGTAGAGGTGAAGCTATGATACACCATGAAGACATCCATCACTGAGTACCACAAAATCTCGACATGCACTCCAACAGCAACATGAATGTACTAACATTGTCATGTCAAGTCATGTAAAGTCAAGTCATGAGTCATGTCACCCACATCTCCATTGTGGGATTGTTGTCAATCAATGTGATGTACCATGGAAGTCCAAGAGACCCACTTGTGGAACATAGTCATGTAAGTCGAAAGGTCATGGAAGTCAAACAGTCATGAGGGTATTCGAACAACCACAAGGGTCAGTTTCACCCTTGGCTATAAATACACCCCTCATTTGTCGACAAAAGCACTTTTCACCTTAGCTCCTCCCATATAGCCAAGAGAGTCTGTAATCCTTTCTCTGAGGAGTGAGTAGTGGCTCCAACGCCCCACTGATGGGGTTAGTGATGTATGGTGCAACGATGTGTCTTGGAATTTTCGCTTAATTCAGAAGCCTGTTAACAGGGCATCATGTTTTCACACGTGTATTGTATTTTTGTAAGATTGACCTTTAACACTTGTAATGAATGTTGCTTTAACATGTGTTCTACAGCTGAACCGATTCATTTGTTGTAATGCATAATCTATTAACGGAAATGTGTTATATATGTTGTTAATGTTGTCCCGTTCGTGTTGACTGCTATGCCAAACATTAGATACACCTTTCACATGAACCTTGTTGTAACAACCATTGAACTTGTTCAGACTAATCCATGAGTGTTGTACGTGTTATCTTACCTTGTACATTCTGACTGCTGCATCCGAGTGGACTGCTCCACTAGAATATGTGTATGTCCTTTTGTGTTGTGTGCTCCTAGCCGGGCTGGGACTGATCCCTTTCAACTTGGAACTCACCTTCAGTATCTTCCCCTCACAATGAAAGAACCATTGACACAAGTACACTTACACTCACCAGGAACGTGAACCTCACTTCCTGAAGACAAAGCATACCACTCTCCTATGCTTCCAAGCAAGAGTTGAGGCAAATCCTTAAGAAAATGGCAATCGATCCATCATACCGGATGGGACTCCCACACCAAATGGTGTGAGGTCTAGTTGGGACTTCATACTGGGGTGATCCCCTAAACGTTAGGGGGTCCAGCACCATCAACATTTTTGGCACTAGAAGGAGGGTAGCTAGTTGTACATGGTTTAAATTCCCCTCACACTCACTCATCAACCATCTAGTCAGGGTAGTAACTTACATTCCCTCTCTCACGACTCAACTGTTGGTTACTCCTCACCTCCTAGAATTGAATATGAAATTTCATATCAACACCTTCGCTCCATCCATCCAATCACTTGTCACTTCGTGAAAGCAGTAGGACTAATCCCAGGCATACAGTATCTTCCACACGCATCTAAGAAGCCAAAAGAAACTCCCATAGGGGTTGTTGTATCATTGGTGGAAGAAGCAGTCCTTGCTAATCTTGAAGATTTGGAAGAAGCTATTGAAGACAGAGAGGAACCTCCAATCTTCTTTGAAGAAGAACAAGGCACTCTTGTGGTCCTGGGATCAAACTCCGGTATAGTAGGTGGAGGCATAGATGAACTAACATACTCAGATCTAGAACCATCTAATTCTGAGGGAGAGGAAGAAGAAGAAGAAGACCAAGAGGACTAAGAGATGGGTGACCCAAATTGTAAATGGATGACTCAGGGACCAATGGCTCTCCTGGATGTTCTACACAAGATGTCGAAGCGAGCAGAGAGAATGAGCAACAATTTCAACCCTAATAGCACGGTGAAGGTAAAAGACCACATAGACAACTTCTACCTATAGTTGTTGACCCTTGAGGTATGTTATGACGATGTAGCATGTAGATTGTTTCCATGTACCTTGGATGACCGCGCAACTGCTTGATATCAAAGCCTTCCACCCAACTCCATATAGAACTAGGGTTCTTTGAAACATATGTTCCTTGAAAATTTTGCTGATGATAAGACCCCAACCATGCTACTCAAAGAATTGGGAAGCATCAAGATGGAGGGAAAAGAGAAAGTGAAAAATTTCAATCAGAGGTTTACGCGCATTTTGAACAAGTTTGCAACAGACACCAAACCTCATGAACCCATCACTATTGACTATTACACGTCTGCAATGCCAACCACCATTGTGCAGTTTGTCAAGTAAGTTGCAAAGGCAACACTTTTAGAAACATGTGAAGAGGCTATTGCTGTTGAGAAAGACTTGTGCGCCATTGGAGTCATCAAGGATGACGAATCGACAAAAGACTTCAAGGATGCAACCAGAAAGCCCCAAGCAATGATGACCAAGGGCAGAGACTGTTATAGACATTTTTGTGCCTTACAGCTCTGAGCATGAAATGTCCATAAACCAAGGGCTCCTAAGTCCTTAAAAGTGTTGTTATTACTCCTAAAGGAACAAGGTCAACAAATTACAGCTTCTCCCAGAAGTTCTCCACCAGAAACTGCTCAGAACTAGTCAAATCAGGATCATTTCAGCTTCTCCACTAGCTAGCTGCGTTGCAAAGCACCCAAATACACTAGCTAGGTGCGTTGCAACACACCTAAATGCACTACCAGGGTGCGTTGAGCGGGAAATGACAAGTGGCAGAGTCATTCCACGAGGTGGAGAGACAATCGAAGCTTCCAGAATCTTCTCCAATGACACTTGCCTCACTGAATTTGACCAGTGATGAGTAAGAGGCTCTCAGTCTCCAAGTGGAAGCAAGAACTGACAGAGAGAAGCCACTAATCAATTCATGAGCTGACTCATCCTCTTTGCATACATCTATATATGGATCCCTCACCAAGAGATCCAGCAGGCTGGAATTTTGTAAATTGCAGAGAATTACTGTTGGTTTTGAGATAGATATCAGAGTATTGGGTGATTTATGCTTTGTTGGAGGTGAAGAGGGGATTCCTTTGCTAGGAGGTTGATGCTAGATCAGGAATTATCGGTTGTAACTCCTCCTGGACCTTCTTGTGATATCAATAAAACTATTTGAGTTTCTCCTACATGCTTGTGTATCATTGATGTTTGTTATATTTGCATGTTTAGCTTAAATCTGATCCTAAGCTATGTATGAATATAAATCCATGTCTTTGTGTAGTTTTCTTCTTCTGTGGTCTTACAGGAACTTGGTGAAGCTGGGCAAGTAAGGGAGCAGGTAGCTGGAAGCTGTCAAAGAGAAGAGAGATTGGATCAAAGGACTAGCACAAGACACAGGTTGGTTCATCCTATTCCTCTTCGTTTATAGTTCATAAAGAAGAATACAAAAGTAGTTTTCTCTGTTTGTTTCTAAGGTACTGTCACACCTTAGTGGGATAGGGTCGTTCTGAATAGACACTTTTCCCGTTAACAAAATGGCGACTCTGCTGGGGATCGTGTCTAGTTAGTTTGTTTGTGTTTCTCTTGTTGTTTGTTTCATAAACATAGAAGTAACAATCGAACTACATTTGCCATTAACAAATGCAAAGTAGACATCTGCTACTTCAATCCATTCACTGGATCTGTTTATGATTTGAACAACTGATTCACAAATGATCTGATTGCCCTTTGTGATAGCTCTTAGACCTCTTTTAAATCTACCCTCTGATTATGCATTATTGATTGCTTTTACTCGGCCAAAAACCATAGATTAAACTGCAAACCGTGACCCAGAACCCAGATGGAATTCTCATTTTTGCCCCAGCGCAGGCTCTGTGAAGAGATTCTGCATTTCAACGCAGTTCCCGAGAGGGCTACCTGCGCTGCAATCCAGTTTCTCTGTGTAACAGGTGCGCTGATCAGCCTAGCCCTGTGCAGCTGAGGTTCTTTGCTTCATTTTTTCAGTTTTGTCTCTGATTTTTGCAGCCTGTGATCAGTGTGTGTCTATTTAAAAACCCCTTTTCTTTGCCTTAATTCCGCCTCCTTTGTACAAAAAGACTGTAGATGTTCTTTGTGTGTTTGTTACATCATTTACAGTTTTCCATTGAAAAAGTAGTATAGTCATACTGTCGTCCTTTGATTTAGATCTGTCGTAAGTGTCGATTTTGGTCTTAGGAAAGTTTATTTGCTATTGACAGTTGATTATGCTTTTACTTTTGCCTTTGGTTTGAATTTGTCACTTTCCAGTGTCGAAATGAGTGTTTATTTCGAAATCATAAAGTGTCGTAATCATCTCTACCTTTTGATTTCGAAAAGAAGCTTGTTTGTGTTTGTCACTTGAAAGCAAATTGAGATTTGTACATCAACTTTCTTTTTAGGCATCAATATTAAGAAAGTGAAAAACAAATACATACATATGTGCATTTGCATATTGATAGTCTGCTTGGCTTGATTTAGGAAAAAGTGCATTTACAGTGTGCTCTTTGCTCTTTGAGAAAAGATTGTGTCTTTCTTTTCCCCTTGTAGCTAGGATTTTCATTGCTGAAAAGAGATAAAAGTTTGCTTATCATCTTTAGATTGCATTTTAGGAATTACATCTACATCTCGTGCTGATCCCAAAAGGCAAACTTCATAAGAAATATCAACTTAAAATAAATTCAATGAACTTAACAACACTTTGTAACTTAACGCACAACATTTAGAGGTCTAGGCTAGAGACGTATTCCGGCGTCGTAAAGCTTGGTAACTATTGTCCTCACTGATGGTTGGGTGATTCCTCCACTTTGAGATGATAAGTGCCAGTACGGACTTGTGCTCCCACGTACCGTCAAGTATATATTGGGAGACCCCTATAGGCTTAAAACCTTTTATCCATAGGAAGCCGTGTCGATCGCCCTACTGATCGCAACGCACTGAACACAGCATTCGGGAAGATTGACTGCCGTACCGTAAAAAGTATTCTGCAGTTTTGCGATTGGTTTGGTACTCCCTCTACCTAGACCTCTAGAGC
The DNA here is from genome assembly GCA_031772625.1 of Pinus tabuliformis. Lineage (NCBI taxonomy): Eukaryota > Viridiplantae > Streptophyta > Pinopsida > Pinales > Pinaceae > Pinus > Pinus tabuliformis. Next base: position 84,788,682 of record CM062805.1, on the reverse strand, counting down.
AGTCCCTTTCGTTCCTTTTCAGACTCCTTAACGGAAAAGGTCCATCTGAGCACTTGTCACTTCAGGCTCATTAAAAATCGAAGGAGACTAGAGTCATCTTTTGTTTTTTCTCGACTCTTTAAAACTGAAAAAACAAGTTGTGTCAAAGCGTGTTAAAATTTATTTTAAACGGAATATTCATACCCTTTTCCTACGTTGATCTTTGGGTTGAGAAAATGGAGCCTACCAACCAAGGAATTCCCCTTGGTGGAAATCCTAGTCCCTTCTCCTCTTGGGGAGATGTTGGTGTGCCCCATATGGCCACATTGTCGCTTCCAGGACTGACAATTGGCTTGCCAGTATGGCTCTTCTCAACTAATGTCGTTCAGAACACCATTATTCCTGAACAATCAAATCAGCAATTAGACGAGTCCAGAGTTTCCCACCAACCTTCTACTTCCTCTAATTCTTCCTCTCCTCCTTCCTCTTCGCTTGATGGGGCTGGCAAAGCCAAAAGTCAAGTTCCTAAGGAGAAGAAGGAGAAGAAAGAGAAGAAGAAGGAGCCAAAGGCGAATGGGGGAAAACGAGTGTCGTCTAACGAAAATCCACACACTGCACCGACCAGGCCTAAATCTCCATGTGTCATTTGCAAAGGAGACCACTTTCAAAGAGATTGTCCTTGCATCCCTCGGATACTAAGGGACTGGTCTCCTCGTTTGCACAATCCGGTGTCATCAACCTTTGATGATCATGTTGAAAGCACACCGTCAACTAGCGAAAGTGAAGCCCCAGGACAAAAGAGGAAAGCTAGATTTCCTTGTAAACTGTGCGAAGGCAATCATGCCGTCCACCGTTGTCCCTTCTTAGACGAAGCGAAAAGAGTTTTGGATGATCGTCCGGTTTCACTGTTACGACTTCCTCCTGGATATAAAAAACTCTTGCCGAGTCCGTCGCTAGTTGAGAATCCAGCTGACCCGCTCAAGTGGTCGGCTGAAGCACCTATCATCGAAGATAAACCATCTGAATCCATACCAGACAAAAGTCAAAAGGTCGAGGCGGCAGTTGACCCGGTCTTGCCTTCAGAGGTTTTATCTTTGGATGATACAGACACTGAAGAAAACAAGGATGACACCGTCCAAATTCTCTTCATCAACACAGACTCCGACGAACATGGGGGCAATCTACCCATTCCCTTACCGCAGGAGGGAAGTTTGTCAGAGCCATACCCGGTCGTCTACTCGGTCCCACCTCCAAGCAACCTAGTTGTCTCCTTCGATTGGAATCAACTAGGCAGACCCCGTTTACCAGCAAGCATACCATTCCGAATTATCGTTCAAATATATAGAATGGTCATGGCTGGTAGCATCATAGATGAGGGGGCTTCTGTGAGTATCCTTTCCTCTACCGCTTGGAAAGCGCTTGGTTTGCCATCGCTTTTGCCTGAGATGAGAAATCTAACAGGCTTTGATAAAGGAACCAGTCGACCTTTAGGGATCCTTCCCGATGTGCCCATAACATTCAGAAGGAAGACAGTTCAAATGAACATAATGGTTATTCAAGGACCCTTGGATTATAACCTACTCCTTGGATGAGACTATATTTATTGCATGGGAGGCCTCGTCTCCTCACTCTTTAGAGTAATGTGTTTTCCGCACGAAGGAAGAGTGGTCAAGCTCATGGACCAGCTTTCATTTCCCGGATCACGCATAACAAATAGTCATATACCATCCCTAAATGGTCTCTTCATGCAAGAAATGTCTCAAAACCAGTCCGTCCTCCCGATGAGCACGGGTAATTTGGAGGGATATGACTGAAACCCAGGGGGCATGCGTCCTGGTCTGCTTCGGCAGGAAAACTTCGGGTATAAGGTAGGTTTCCGCGGGAGAATATGACTAGTCTGTACCCCGTCCGTCGGTGGAAGAGGGGTTAGTCTAGAATAAGGTTCTCTTGTCAAAGTTATGTGAGTTGGCAGAACTGAGTCACTCACCCTTGTTTATCTCGATAGACATCGCCGAAGAAGTGTTTTGTTTGCACTGCGAATAGAGCAATCTTTGGGTAACCTGTAAGAGGTAGTCCTCTCCCAATAGAACAAATGTTTTGTCTGCAAATTGAGGGGTAATCTTGAAACCATATTTTATACCTGGGGGCATGCAAACCTTTTGGAGTGCAAGCAAAGAGTGATTATTTATCTGTTTTTTGGATTAGTCGTTTCCTAACTTGCATAAAGAAAGGATGTGGGGCAAAAATCTAAAAGTTGCCATTTTTATATGAGACATTCTTATCATATGACTGGATTAATCGAGCAGTTTTAGCGCATAGTTCAAGCTCGTTAAAAAATAAACATAAGACATGAGCAAATGTTTCCACCCGCGTTTAAGCTCGTTAAAAAATGAACTATTCCCTGGTAAATAACCACCGTGAATGAAGCATTTCAGCCATTAAAGCCTTGGTCGTGTTTGCACCGTCACCTCCACTTTTCCATTGGCCGATCATTCACCTCCATTTGATTGTTTACCCATTTTGAGGAACAGCTGCGAAGAGTGATTCCACTAGCCATCCTTGTGACACTGTCATGATTGGAGAATTCCAACCCTTACTTGGAATCAGCTGCTACCCATTTTATCACTCGTTCCTCAAAAGACGAGTCTTCTTTAAGCTCTTTTCAAATAACTCGTAAAATATGAAAAGATTGCCGAGTTTTGGCCTTCCAGCTCATTAAAGCGACCAGAAGCGCTATCCCTCCTCTAGATTTTAATCTTTTTGGACCTGAGGGATTATTGCACAAAAAGATCAAGTGCTTGTTTTGTTCGGCGCGTTAAAACTATCGAAAATTCATCCCTTCTGTATTGTTTTATACTTTTTCGGACTTAAGGGATTAGATGACGAAAAAGGAATTTTGGAGTTACCTTTACGTACCTTTTCAGACTCTCTAAAAATGAAAAGGACCGAGTTATCTTTGTCGTTAAACTCGTTAAAAAGATTAATAGCGACAAACTTGTCTTTAGACGAGAATGAGTTTCACTATCGCTAGGCTCGTTAAAACATAGCGATGGGTTTGCCCGAAGGGAAAATTATAGAACAAGCATATGTTATCCTCCTCAAGCTTGACAAAAATAAAGAGGTACTGGTCAGCAATGACTGGGGAAAAATTGGGAAGAAACTCAAAGAATCTTTATTGGTAGCAAGTCGCTCTTGAACATGACACTTCCACTCCGTGCCTGAATCGGGTTGGGTTGTTTCATTCACCGGTCACATCACCATGGTCATGCCATACCATCCACATTTGGGGTAAATGCTACCAATCCATCACATAAGTGTTGCCGACATGTTCAAGAGAAGTCATCCAGAGAAGTCACCTGTGTCCCATCCACTACCATACATTATACTTCATTCCTTCATGACCGCCACCCTGAACCATATATCATCAGATCATTTTCACCTCCATCAAAATCATTTGCTCCGTTCCGTGTCATTGATGTGGGATTCATTAAGGCCCTCCTTTGACGGATCGCTTCTTGTCGACATCAGCTCATTATCCAAGAAGTTGATCTAGGAACACCCCATTCAGTACTTTGAAGCTTGCATGCCTCAATGGCAAGTTTCTCACTTCCGGCGACAGGTATACATCAATGACCTTCGACCGAAAGATTTTGCGTGGTGTTCAATGCCAAGTCCTTTATTCACACCACGTGAATTGTACTGCAGTACCTTGAGGGTCATTATCATTATCGGTGATTCCTCTCGCACTTGTTAACAATTTACATCATTGACTGGTAATCAAGCGATGTCTTTCCATGTTCGACTTCAAAACATTTCTCACATGGATCAACTTGTACTTCGAGTGAAGATCGGACGAGATTGAAGACCCCAGATCTAGTTTCATCCATCCGGGTTGCGATATATATTCAGGAAAATAAAGACATTGAAATGTACAACATTGCAGCACAGATAATCATCCTACCAAGAGGATGATGACTCTATCAGAGTCATCAGTCTACCATCAAACGATTGTCTGTCCTATGTACATGAAAATGAATTTATAAAGCTGAACATGGGAATGCCCACCTCAGCTAGATCATGAAGACAGTATGAAGATAATGTATTGTATTGTATCTTATTACAGGTCTCCTCCCAGCATTGAAAGAACTTCGGATCCTCCTAATAAAGCATTTCACCCGATAAACGGCCTCATACTTTAGGGGGCAACTGTTATAGACATTTTTGTGCCTTACAACTCTGAGCATGAAATGTCCATAAACCAAGGGCTCCTAAGTCCTTAAAAGTGTTGTTATTACTCCTAAAGGAACAAGGTCAACAAATTACAGCTTCTCCCAGAAGTTCTCCACCAGAAACTGCTCAAAACTAGTCAAATCAGGATCATTTCAGCTGCTCCACTAGCTAGCTGCGTTGCAAAGCACCCAAATACACTAGCTAGGTGTGTTGTAACGCACCTAAATGCACTACCAGGGTGCGTTGAGCGGGAAATGACAAGTGGCAGAGTCATTCCACGAGGTGGAGAGATAATGGAAGCTTCCAGAATCTTCTCCAATGACACTTGCCTCACTGAATTTGACCAGTGATGAGTAAGAGGCTCTCAGTCTCCAAGTGGAAGCAAGAACTGACAGAGAGAAGCCACTAATCAATTCATGAGCTGACTCATCCTCTTTGCATACATCTATATATGGATCCCTCACCAAGAGATCCAGGAGGCTGGAATTTTGTACATTGCAGAGAATTGCTGTTGGTTTTGAGATAGATATCAGAGTATTGGGTGATTTATGCTTTGTTGGAGGTGAAGAGGGTATTCCTTTGCTAGGAGGTTGATGCTAGATCAGGAATCATCGGTTGTAACTCCTCCTGGACCTTCTTGTGATATCAATAAAACTATTTGAGTTTCTCCTACATGCTTGTGTATCATTGATGTTTGTTATATTTGCATGTTTAGCTTAAATCTGATCCTAAGCTATTTATGAATATAAATCCATGTCTTTGTGTAGTTTTCTTCTTCTGTGATCTTACAGGAACTTGGTGAAGCTGGGCAAGTAAGGGAGCAGGTAGCTGGAAGCTGTCAAAGAGAAGAGAGATTGGATCAAAGGACTAGCGCAAGACACAGGTTGGTTCATTCTATTCCTCTTCATTTATAGTTCATAAAGAAGAATACAAAAGTAGTTTTCTCTGTTTGTTTCTAAGGTACTGTCACACCTTAGTGGGACATGGTCGTTCTAAATAGACACTTTTCCCATTAACAGAGACAAGGAAGCAACTGATTTTGAAACCCTCACTCGCCTTGTCAATAACTTCACCACCGAAGTGTCTGAACTCAAGCAATAGAAGACGAACACATTCGCAAGTAGTCATCTGCCCAAACAGAGACATGCAAGTGGTTCATCAAACGACTCATCAAGCAACAAATAGTTTGGTTCCAAATTTGTGCAGAAGCCTATGTTCCAACTCGATCAATGTGCTAATCCTAAGTTTTGTTCCTTCCATGAATAATTTCATCTCAAGAACTCTTGTTCAGATTGGAAGTGAGTTGTTATCTTTGTCTATACTCATACACTTGACGCGGATGGCAACATACAGGAGTGGCTGGAAGACACCGATGATAATGAAGAGGTTTCACCTGATGAAGCACCAAGTTCTGGACATGTGGTGAATGCATATCATTGCTCGCAAGAAGTCTTGAATACGAACACCGAGAAGCAACCCCAAAAGAAAAATGATTGTTACCATATTAGGAGTAAAGGGTGTTTCAGGAATATTTAGTGTTCTTGCACAAACACCTAACCCTCTAGATCTAGTAGCAGGTCTAGAAACAGCATACAAAGTAATCTCAATATTTTTCTATAATCAACAGAGAAAACAAGACACGTGAGAAACCTACTTGTTGTTTTCACTAGCTCCTTGTTTCCCTTGACCGATCTTGATGCTCCTTTCTGTACTTAAACCGCTTGGAAAGTACCTGCACAACTACAGAAACAAAGACCCATGAAGGCAAATGATAATGATATATTGCTTATAAATAACATGGAATCGAGAACATGATATACATATGAAAGCATTAACATGTAACACAAGCATAAGGAAAAAGTCTTGAAGACTTTATTGATAAGAGGAAAGATTACAACCCATATGAGCTCGATCCAATAAAAATCTTCTAATTCAAATCCTCTTCACCTCATGAAAAGCAAGACACTCCAACACTATACAATACTTGCACTCAATTCTAATCTCATATCACCAGCATCTCCTTACAACTCAATATTTTTCAACCCCTTATCTCTTAGATGAGTGATCTATTTATAGCTGAGTGAAGGAGGTTATGCCATCAATGGAGATAATGAATGCCTTTCTAAATTTAGAAATCAGTTCCATGGCAGAAGGAATAGGGGATTGATGTTTACTAATTCCTTTTCTCATCCAAATGCGAACTCAAAGAGTAGGTGGCATTGAGAAACTTCTAGAGGCTTCTAATGGATAAGGAATATTCAAACCCTCACGGAAGTTTTCTCAAATTCGCTCAACGTAGGCCAAAGAGGGACCAAGTGCACTACATAGCACCCCGTCAGTGTAAGGTTTGCATTGCAGTGCAGCCTATTGAAGGCCTACCTGCACTGGTCTTCTTAGAGGTAGTTTTTGGATGTTTTTCGGTGATGGAACTTCTTTGGAAGTAAAGAATTGTGATGACTAACTTCTTTAGGGCATGTAACAACTACACTAGGGGTTGATGGGCTCTAATAGTATCAACTTATAATTTGGGGTTGATGTGCCCAAATGGATCTGTAACAGTTGTCGCCTAAAGCATTAAGTCGTAAATATATATCTATATACATATATATATATATATATATATATATAGATATAGATATAGATATATGTATATATATATATATATATATATATATATATATATATATATATATATATATATATGTCAGGTGAAATTCTTTATCACGAGGAGAGGAGGTTTCAAACAGAAGGTGACCTGCATCAATTAAAATACATATATCATGATAATTTGAATTTTCTCATGAAATAGCTGAGGGAGGCATACCCATGCTCAGCTTTATAAACTTTCATTACATGTACAAATAAAGGTGTCTACATATATAGAACCATGAATGGTTGACCATGAATGTAAGGCCATTGTACATTTGATTTAGTACTCCTGAAAATATCGCAGCCCGGATGGATGAAACTAGATCCGGGGTCTTCAATCTTGTCCAATATTTTGTTCAAGTTCAAGTCTAACCATGTGAATAGATGTTCTAAAGTCAAACATGGAAAGACATCGTCTGATTACCAGCCAATGATGTAAGCCGTTAACAGACGTGAGAGGAATAACCTATAATTAAAATGACCCTCAAGGTACTATAGTACATTTAGCATAGTGTGAATAAATGATTTGATGTTGAACACCATACAAAGTCTTTCAGTCGAAGGCCATTGATGTCAACCTGTCGCTGGAAGAGAGAAACCTGCCATTGATGTATGCAAGCTTCAAGGTACTGAAGGGGTGTTTCTAAGTCAACTTCTTGGATGATGTGCTGATGTCGACAAGAAGCAACTCGTCACAGGAGGGCCTTGATGTATCCCACATCTATGACATGAAACGAGGTAAATGATTTTTGGAGATGAGAATAGACTGACGACACAAGGTTTAGGAATGGCAGTCATGAAAATGAATGTTTATGGTATTGCAAAGGATGAAGTTTGAACTAAATGACTTCACTTGAACATATCAGTGACACTAATATTAATTGGTAGCATTGACCCAAAACAAAGTAATGGACGGGATGATAGACCAACGGTGTGATAACCAACAAGTTGAGTGACCCAACCCACATAGTCATGGTGATGAGGTAAAAGTGTCATGTTCAAGAGCGACTCGCTACCATAAAATTTTCTCAACTTTTTCCATTTTCCCCAGTCATTGTTGACCAGTACCTCTTTATTTTTTATCAAGCTTGAGGAGGATAACATATGCTTGTATAATTTCACCCTTAGGGTGAATCCATCGCTATTTGATGCTTTAACAAGTCTAGCGAAGGTGAAACTCGGTCTTGTCTAGATGGAAAAGTTTGTCGCTATTTAATGTTTTTAACGAGTTTAATGAAAAAGACAACTCTGTCCTTTTCATGTTTAGAGAGTTTGAAAAGGGATGAAAAGGAAACTCCATAAGTTATTTTTCGTAAAATAATCTATCAAGTCTGAAAAAGCATAAAATAATACAAGAGATATTTCGTTTCCAATCCATTAACGAGATGGAATAGACAAGCGCTCGAAAATCTTTTCATATTTAGAGAGTCTAAAAAGAGTTTAAAGAGGACTCAAAGAATGTTTCTTTTCATTTTTAACAAAGCTCGAGAAAGAAACAAAAGTTTGCTTTGTGGTCAAAGATGTTCAATTTACTCTCGAGCACATCAAATTCTGCTTTCAGTTGTTAAACCTACTCAAAACTCTATCAAAGAGAATTAAAAATACATGTTTATGGATCAAATGAATAAAAAACTAATGTTTACTCGATCAATGTGCAAGAAATAAACATAAAAACAAGTTTTATTATTCATTTTCACCATTTCACTTTCACCCTTTGAATTTGGTTCTCTAGAGCAGTTTTTTACCTCAAAGTTCACTAGTTGATTGCGGAGGATTCAGTGGACCATGTTTCATGTTGTCCAGACTAGGTAGGAGCTATCCCTATTCTCTTCCATTTTATTCCATTTATTTTCAGTTTTAAGCAAAAAAAATTGGTTTTTGAGGCCCCTAGGGTTTCATTTTGCACACTCTGGATCAACGCACCCTTTCAATATCGAAAGGTGTGCTGCATTGCATACACCCAGAAGGTAGTATGCATTGCAATGCACTGTCTCTAATGGAGGGGTGCGATGGGTGCAAAAACCAAATTTTGACAGTTGTTTTCTCCCAAATTTTCAAATGTTTTTTGCAAAAAATGGATCTAATATGTCTAATGGTTACATTCCAGACATTCATCGAATCAAAATGGTTGTTATATGGAGGGAACGAGAGCATGAAGAACAAGACATGGTTTCCCTAAATGATCAGGGAACAATTGATTCCCTAAGGAATTGTGGGTTGTTGAAGTATTTTCGATTATCCAACATGCGGCAACAAATTGAACTGTTACAGTACCTTGTTCATTCTTGGGATCCTACCGATCAGGTTTTTCACATTAGGGGCAAAGTGGTACCCTTTACCATCGATGATATTTACTTTCTGACTGGACTGTTGAGGCGGGGTGCCCCCATCTCATTATTAGGATTTACCAAAGGAGGTGAATCAGTGAGAGATTATATACGACAGTTCTACCGGGAAGGAGCTCAACCTAGCAGAGACAGAAAGATCAACATCTGGGATGTCAGTGATTTACCATTGAGAACAATCCTTTTTATCCTCACCAAATTGGCTGGCATTGTAACTTTACACTTGGCAAATAGGTCATATATGTAGTTTGCTTTAGAGTGCCAGGAGCCAAAGGTGTTCAGCTAGTGTGAGGTAGTTATTTCATTAATGAAAGAACAACTGATCAAGGTAAAGAATGGAAAAAAAAAAAAATTGGTTATGGTTCTATCTTGTTTTCTTTTGCCTTGTAGAGAATCCAATTCATGCAGCCACAACACATCTCACTGGGAGTACCTGGACCTAAAGACCCACGGATGCAGAAGTGGGTAGATCTTATGGCTACGCATGCTGGCTAGTCACTGATCTCATTTACCTTTGCCTTCTTTGAGTGCTTTGACCATCAGGAGATGGCCTTCTCAGAATATCCATATTCAGGAATGGATTTCTGTGGTGATCCAGATCCAGTGTTACTGGTTGCAGCGCAGTGGAGTGCTATTGGTAAATTGTTTGACCAAAATGTTTTTTCTTTTTAAAGTTTCTACTTTTTTTGTGTTTTTTTTATTATTGCCAACACTAAAAAAACATTTTTTATATCTATGCAGATGTGGAATATGTTCGACCTGTGGGATGCCAATGAGAGGCAGGTGTGCCAGTACAAAGAGCTGTTGGGAGAGAAGTTCTCCGAGACTTGGATTTAGTAGAAGCCTTGGCCGAGCTATAGGATCACATAGAGGGTTTAACCCTGGGTATTCCAGATGTCTGGATTGAGGAGTTACCTATGCAATTGCAGCGCCATACCATTGGCGTACTGAGTCATTGGATGAGACTCCTATGCATGATAGCACAGGCTGTGACCTGTTATCATGAGCAGCACTAGTTTATTTGGATATTTTCTGCATACATTTTTGAGTTTTTTGTGTTAGATGACCAATTTTTGTCTTGGACACAAACTATTTGTAAAAACTTATATACAGCTATCTATTTTACTTTCAGAGTTTTATTATGGTTAAGTGATTCAATCCTATTCAAATGATGATGTGAATTGAAAATGTTTACTTTACATATGTCGCAAATGTCTATTTAACACATAATTCTCTAGAGAGTCAGTTAATGTGTTTAAATTTCTGGAAATATGCTGATATTGAATAAATTGAAAATACCTTTCCAAAATACGAACTCTAAGGAACATGTGATGAATTTCTGGGTTACGGATGATATAGACGCCAATAAGTTGTAGTACGACAAGTTGGAGTCTAGCCTAATGATGATTCGGCATATGCCAAGTGGAATGGCATCAGAGAGGAGTTCAATCAACATGCTATATTCAACAATATTGTTTGTCAATCGTCCAATACTTATCCCTCTAAAACACTCTAACTCACCGCTTGGAGCGAAAATGGCCCATGCTGCAGAAGATAAATTCTGCGTACTACGACTAGCTCCATCGGCATACCAAACAAATGGTTCTGAAAATTTCGAGATCCGCAACAAATGCGAAGTGGATTACCTAACCAAATAAAAACTCTAAAAGAAAACACACACACAAATGCAATCAAAGCATATATACAGTGAGTTTTACTACACTTAACTAAGCATAGTAAAATTTAAGGTACAACCCGTTTTTGGGCTGCGACAATGGAATCCCATCATAGTCCAGTAACTTGTAGGAACCTTTCATCAATACTCATTTAACAATATAAGGGCCCATCCATAATGGTTCAAAATTTCCTGATCCAATTTTATCAGAATCCTGATCGTAAAGCAAGACCAGGTCACCTTCTGAGAAGACACGAGGCTTAACATTTTTATCATATTACGCCTTGATGTGTTTCTTATGTGCCTCATTAGCCACTCCGACATCTAGATGGCTTTCATCCAGATGGATTAACTCCAAGAAACGTGCTTCTTCTTTAGAAGTGTCAGGTAGCAAGTCAATCGCAACATTGAGAGACAAGATTTCACATTGGATTGGTAAGACTGCTTCCAAACCATACACCAACTAAAAGGCGTAAATCCGGTCACATTTCTCACTAAGGTTTGATATGCCCACAAAGCTGCGTACAAGATTAAATGCCAATTCCTTTTATGAACCCCAATCATTCTTTGCAACATGCACTTAAGGACTTTTTTGATAGCCTCAACTTGTCCGTTAGCTTGTGGGTACTATGGAGTAGAACTATCATGTGACAGTCCTAATTTGGCAGTTAATTTGACCATCATATGATTGTGAAAATGTGACCCATGATCTGTAACTATAGCTTGTGGTACACCAAACCTGGAAACCACATGGTTGAAAAAAAACAAAGCAGTCGTTTCTCTACTGTTGTTCAATGTTGGCATTGCCTTAACCCATTTGGTAAAATAGTCAATAGCAACTATAATATACCCATGCCCCCCGGCCAAGGTGGGGTTACATGTCATAAAGTCAATGCCCCATTTTGCGAATGGGCCAACAACAATGACTGGATGCACTGGTGCAGGTGGTAATCTGGTTTTACAGTCAAATATTTGGCAAGCATGGCAACTTCTGATAGCAAGAATGCAATCTTTGAATATGGTTGGCCAGAAGTAACCAGCACCTAAAATTTTCTGTGCAGTTGCGTAACCAGATAGATGCCCCCCACAAGCACTTGAATGACACTCATTCAAAGGTTTTTCGACCTCCTCATGAGTAAGGCACCTATGTAAGATCGTATCGACACCATGACAATAAAGTGTATCACCAATGATGAGACAATCTTTGGCTTGGTATCAAGTATGTCGTTGTTCAAAGCGAGAGGTATTAGGACGAAAAGCTTGGGCCTGGAGATAGATCAGTATATCTCCATACCATGGATCACATGATGAAATAAGAAACAGAGACTCATCCAAGATTGATGCTTCTGATGTCAAATCATTGGAGGATGAGGGAAGATCGCAAAGTAACTCAGCAAAGACAAGATATTTCTTTGATTTAGATTTGACGAATTCCAAATCAAACTCCTGCAAGATAACTATCCATTTAGAATACTTGCCCCCCAGTAATTGATGTGACAAAATGTATGTCATAGGGTTGCAATCTGATACAATGGTAGTTTTGCGAAGGAGGATGTAATGACGAAATCTCTGCACAGCTTGAACTGCTACCAAGGCTAACTTTTCGACATATGAATATTTACTTTCTATATCGTTGAGATTACGACTCAAATAATAAATCGGATGTTCAGTTCCAATTTCTTCTTGAACTAAAACCATAGCAATGGTTGTATCTGCAGTGGTGAGATACAGGTAAAAGTCTTTGTGATAGTTTGGTGCATACATTAATGATGATCTAATCAGGGAATCTTTGAGAGCATCAAAAGAAGCTTGCGCAACTTGGTCCCAATGGAAGGGTACCCCTTTCTTCAATAGACATGTATAACCTTTAGCTAATTCAGCATAGTTTGGAATGAACCTCCTCAGAAAGTTTTCCTTCCCTTAAAGTCTCTGTATCTGTAACAAATTTGAAGGTGGAAGCAAGTCAAGATTGCCTGAACCTTAATCAGATCAAGTCAAATTCCATCTTTGGGAACTACGAATCCAAGCAATCGACCAGAGCCAACACAAAAACCACATTTGTGTGGATTGAGTCTTATCTTGCAGTGTCGACATCGTAAGAATATTTCTCTCAAATGTTGCGGGTGATCAGTCTGTTTTCATGAATGAGTAGGCAGATCATCAAGATAAGGTTTAACAATGTGTTTGATGTCATGGAAGGCATAATTCATTGCCCTTTGAAATGTATTCCTTGCATTTTTAAAACCAAAAGGTAGCTTTCGATAAGCCAATATGCCCCATGGACATATAAAAGCGGTTTTTGATTGGTCCTGTGGGCGGATATTGATTTGATTGTAGCCAGAAAATCCATCCATGAATGAAAAGATTTCAAATCTAGCACATTCGTTAATAATCTGGTCGATAAAAGGTGTAGGATAATTATCCTTTGGACATGCTTGGTTTACATCCCTATAATCAACGCACTCTCGAATTGTCCCTTGTTTTTTCATCACTGGAACAATACTAGATACCCAATCAGTAAGAGGTACAGGGAAAATGAATCCAGCACGCAAAAGTTTTTCAACCTCTATTTAATTACAACAACATTTTTAGGATGAACAGGTCGAAGCCGTTGTCATACTGGTTTGACTTCAAGGTACATTTTAATCTCATGTTCAACAATACTTGAGTCAATGCCTGACATCTCCTCATAAGACCATTCAAAAATATCTCAAAATTCGCGAAAAAGAGCACAATAATTATCAAGTTCCAATGGAGAACAAGATTTGTCGACATGAATGTTTTCTACAATGTTAGGCTTGGTTGAACTGTTTATAGAAATTGTTTCTTCTATGTTGGACAAATTACGCTTAGAATCTACAGTATTTATAGAATTTGACAAAAAATCAATGATCGCTAGGTGATATATTTCATTTGAATAATCTTCATTGTCATCTAGAAGGTGGGAACGATGATGATAATCTTCCCATGGCATCTCTCCTATCATCATTGATTGGATGATTCCTTCATCTGTAGAATGTATACGTGAAAAAGGATCCGAAGAGGTACCATATTCTAATGATCTATCTACCCAAACAATTATTGAGTGCAGATTAGGGTTTTCCGCACAAGCCCAAAAAAATGATTGCTATGAGGATTCAATGGGGCTTAGTGGCAACACCTCTCTATGACCATCATTTTCAAAGTAGTTGGAAATCTTCATAAAACTAGATGATGCAGAAGAAATCATGTTGCAAGTCTCTACTCTTGCCACTTCCACCAAACCAGATGGTGACGGGAGGGAGAAAGTGCCCATCAGGGAAGGATCTTTATGGAGACCTACTCCAACACTTTGAAGTGACAGTGGGTTTTCATGTATCAATGGAATGCTTCCTGTAGCCTGTGAACTATTGGCAAAGAAGGCTAGCTGATCGATGACTTTGATTCCACCCTTGAAAGGGAATGAAATTGTATGAAAGTATATCGAAACAACAACAGCCATTGCATATACCCAAGGCCTTCATAGTAAAATGTTGTAATGGAGGAGTCCGTCAACTACATCAATGTCAACAGTAACTGTCTTGCCCCCTAGTTCTATTTGCAGGTTACTCAAAATCCCATATGGAGTGTATGTTCTTCCATCAAATGATTTTAACGTATTTGGTGATTGTGACAAGGGAAATGAACCAAGTGTTTTCTTTCCAGTAGCTCATGGACATAATGCAAGTAGATGCCCCCTCATCAATAATAGTTTGGTGAACATTTTTATTGAGAGCTTTTACTTGTATTAGGAAAGATAATTGCGCCGGTAACTGTGGTGAATATCCCGCATGGTTAAAAACCACAAGATTTGAATCCGTAGGATCTATTCCACCTATTGCTGACAATAAAGCTTGTTTCTGGGAGGGACAGTTTTGTAACACCTCGAGTGTCAACATAGCGGAAGGTGATTGAGCCAGATAATCCACTATATTATAGTTTTGAGCTGCTCGAGCACGAGGATTGAATTTTGATTTGTGCACAACTTCCTTTGGTGGCTTTATCGTCAATTCAGGTACAATTGGTGGAACAACTTCTGATGAAGTCAAGGTCGAAGTACTAGGTTGATTAGTGGCCTAGTTATTCGATGATGACGACATTCCATAATCTTTGTTCCTTTTTGACACCAAAACATTGTTTTGTGGATTTGTGATGGATAACATGAGTACTTGGGATGTGGAAGCATTGTTAGTTGCAACAAAATGTGTCTCCGGTGTTGGAAACAGATCTGTCAACACTGCTAATGTGGTTGAAGTCTTTAAAATTTTAGAGACCTCAGAGCGATGTGGACAATCTCTTATATAATGCTCGTCATTACATATAAAACATGGATAACGAGGTTTCCTAGTCGCGGTAGGGGAATCAAATGATTTTTATGGAGTGGAATTTTCCTGTTTCTTTTTGTTATTCTTCCCCTTTTTCGTACCTCCTTCTCGCTTTGGATTTTTACCTTTGTCAAATGACAAGGCATTAATCTTAGAGTAATGAGTGTTTTCTGATGCATTTGCAGCTTGATTGGAAATAGAAATAGTCTGACCAAATGGTCTTCTTGTTTCCTGTGTGCTTGAAGAACCGATCACACCGTCGTCAGCATGAGAGTCGTTACTCGATTGTCGGGGTGGTGGAACAGTGTAATCTGGTCTAGGTGCCTTAGGAATTTTATCATAGAGCGTGCCGGATTGTGTGTAAATCAAATCCAAGTATTGGGAATGAGAGATAACTTGCTCTTTTGTGACAACTCCACCTTTTTCCACATCCTTGGTCATTGATGGCAATAGGGACTTAATGAACCACTCAGCTAAAATCTAATCGAGAACATATGTCTTAACCATTCAACGATGATGCCACCACTCATGAAAATGATCTGATATATGGGTGGAGGTAGTCTGTTTAAAGTTGGTCAAGAGTTTCGTTCCAGTCTCGTATCTAATAGGTAATTGGAAGTGGGTCAAAAAGGAAGTGGCCAAAGTGGTGAAGTTACCAAAAGAAGCTCTTGGTAATTCAATATACCATTTAGCAGCCAGACTAGTAAGCGTTCCTTTGAAAAGACAAAGTCTGATTGAATCATTATTCAAAGTGTTGGATGAACACCATAAATGAAAGGTCATAACATGATTCGATGGGTCTTCTCTAGGATTTCCATTAAACTTCGGAATATCAGATCGTAACTTATGCGGAATTACCAGCCACTAAGGTACATATGCGATTGGATCATTGGTGAGCTGGTTTAAATCTGGTAATGCTAAAGTTGCTATATATGGCAATTGTTGATTCAAGTCAGGTTGAGCGTACCGAGGATATGATGGAATTTCCTGTGCAATAGGTCTTTGCATACCATCGTAGGGCATTTGCATTTGGAAACCTTGGAATGGCTGCTGAACAAAACTAGTATAAGGTGGTTGTTGATAACCATATTTAAATTGTGGTTGTCCATAACCTACAAAGCCTTGTTGCCCAAGACCTTGGTAAGCTTGATATTGACCAAAACTAAGTTGAGCTTGTGAACTAAGTCCAAACTAAGGTTGGAACTGTTGGAATTGGGGTTGTTGGAATCGTGACAGCCACAGTTGTTGAACCAACTATTGCTGCCCTGTAGTGTAAGGTTAACAAGGTTGTGAATGAACTATACCAGTGTAAGGCTGGGTCAATCCAAATAAAGGTATACTAACCTGAGGTTGTTTCTGAGCTCTGAAAACAAGTGCTTGTTGTATAACAACTTGAGAAAATTGAACCTCTTGACTTGAAACTTGTGGCTGCAAGAAAGAAGGAGCAGTTTGTATCGATTGAGATACAACAGATTGAGCTTGTGACTATGGCACAGTAGTAACAACAGGTGTAGTAGGAATAGTTGACACAGTTTTCATTGGTTGTGTTGGATACACAAGCCTTGGTTGAGTTGGCATTACTAGTTGCCATTGACAAACTCTAATTCCAATTTGACTTGAATATTGTGGGAAATTACCATATGGTTGTCCCCCAGAATAAGGAGGATATAGTGAATAAGCATATTTCTCTCCATATGGTGGCAATCCAGTATTTAATGGATACACAGGTCTTTGTTGACCAGATTGCCTAGCCTGATACTGATGTGCAGGATCAAACTATTGAGTTACTATTAGAGAATAACTAGGTATAATTCTGGATGAGGGCATGGGTGATGACCATGGTGTAGAAGCAACCCCTGAGTGGGTTCCAAACAATGATTGGTAACCAACCGAGATGGACAATTCACCATATAGGTGCGACTCAGGTGTGGTATAAAACATCGAAGGAGTTACAACAAAAGATTCTGCTGCAGCTACATCAAATGATACAGTCTTGGATGTTAATGGTTGTTCAGCCATATTTAATTGGCCCAAAAGTTGTCCTAAAGATTCGACAGGAACTTGCAAGGAAAGCAGGGTCAGATGGAGCAAAATAATCAGGAGTAGTAGGATAAAGATTTAGCCCAGTTCCAAAGTGAAACGGGGTTCCAGGTGTGGAATCTTATATTAATTCCTCCTCTATTACAATCAAATCTGGTGGAAGAACTTGACCGTAAGGTCCATAAAAGATTTATGTTGTTGATGAAAGTGTAGTTTCAACAGTGAATGATGTCTGAGGGGTAACAACTTCTGAATGTTGAAATTCAAAGTCCAGATGTTCAGGTAAATGAACAATAGTTTCAAAGGGAGGTTCCTGAACAACTTTAGGTTCAGATGTAACTTCTATTTGAACTGGGATAGATTCTGGACCAACTCCTGGTTGAGCTGTTTCAAGTTCAGAAGCACTTTCTGGTCGAACAGTTTCAAGTTGAGTATCAACTTGGTGTTGGACAACGTCGGTTACTGTTACGCTAGGATCAGTGCTAATGTCCTTGGGTAACTATGAAACTTCTTCTTTAGAAATGGATGCACCAGAAATGTTCGGAGTAACTGGAGTCTCTGTAGTTACTGAAACAGATGTTTCAGGTAATCTAGATGAAGAACTAGGAGTTCTTGATGTACTAGACTCAGTTAAACAAGACTGCTCTGTCTGAATTGGTGTCTATTCGGGAGGAAAAGGCGGTTGGCTCACTGTTCTCCACGAACGATGGGGTTTGGGTGGATTTTCCTCCCCGAATGTTGTGTTCGGTGCATTGCAATCGGTAAGGCGGCAGACTCGGCTTCCTAGGGATAAAGGATTTCAACCTATTGGGGTCTCCCACTATATACTCGACGGTATAGGGAGCACAAGTCCATACTATCACTTATCGAATCAGAGAGGAGAAATCACCCAACCTTTAGTGAAAACGACAACACTAGGTTTAAAGATGTCAGAACACGTCTCTAGCCTAGATCTCTAGATGTTTTTCGTTAAGTTCTAATGCATTATTAGATTAATTGATGTAAATTTTAAGTTTACCTTGCTTAAAATTTTCCTTCCAAGTTCACCCCGTGATGTGTTCTAAAACTCCTAAGAATGTAACTAGAATGACAAACACTCTTTCCATTTAATTTCAGCAATGAAAATCCTAACTATGAGGGATAGAGCATACAAGTACTTTTCAAACAAGCAATAAAGAGCACAAACTAATGCAATTCCCTAAACCATTCCTTTTGAACACACAAAATCAAGCTCTAAAATGCACATTTCATGTATTTCTTTTCAGTTTCTCTTAATGTGAATGATGCAATAATAAAAACTAATGCACAAATGATTCAGAACTCTTTTCATAAAAAATGACAATTTGTGACAATTTCTTTTAAAAGGGAAAGGAAGACTGTATGGCACTTTCTATTTTAAAGAAATGAAGATTTTTGACACTTTAAATGAAAATACAAATCAAATGCACAAATAAATCAATCGGTTATTTATGAAGGAAGACTTTACGACACTTCATTTTTCAAAGAAAATGGCGATTTTATGACACTTTTCTATAGACAAAATAATCAATCAAAAATACCTTTCGACAGTGGATTGCAAATGATAAAACAAATACATAAAAAACATCCAACAATCCAGTCTAAGTAGGGCCAAATTAAGGAGATAAAAAAATTGATTTCAGAGACAAAACATCATTGACATTCAGCAACTCATTCAAACAAGGGAAAATTGGCAAAAACTTTCAGTTCCTAAATCGGAAACTGACCCTAAAGGGATCAATGTAGGCAGCAATTAGAGACAGTGTGATGAATCACACTGAACCTATGTGGGAAGTGCACTGCAGCGCACTGTGTCTTGCATCGGACTGCACTGATGACAGTAAGAAATTCTGAAGGGAATTTTGTCAGAGTTTCAACTCAATTTTCTATTAAAGAGGACTGAGATCAATAAACGACCAAAAGTACAGTATGTAGAAATGTCTTAAGATGTTGGAAAGCTACTAAGATGGACAATATATCCCCAGTGGAGTCACCAATTTCTTTCGGTAATATTTAGTGTTCTTCGACAAATGCCTAACCCTCTAGATCTAGTAGCAGGTCTAGAAACAATAGACAAAGTAATCTCAATCTTTTTCTATAATCAACAGAGAAAACAAGACAGGAGAGAAACCTACTTGTAGTTTTCACTAGCTCCTTATTTCCCTTGACCGATCTTGCTACTCATTTCTGTACTTAAACCACTTGGAAAGTACCTGCACAACTACAGAAACAAAGACCCATCAAGGCAAATGATAATGATCTATTGCTTATAAATAACATGGAATTGAGAACATGATATACATATGAAAGCATTAACATGTAACACAAGCATAAGGAAAAAGTATTGAAAACTTTATTGATAAGAGGAAAGATTACAACCCATATGAGCTCGATCCAGCAACACTCTTCCAATTCAAATCCTCTTCACCTCATGAAAAGCAAGACACTCCAACACTATACAATACTTGCACTCAATTCTAATCTCATATCACTAGCATCTCCTTACAACTCAATATTTTTCAGCCCCTGATCTCTTAGATGAGTGATCTATTTATAGGTGAGTGAAGGAGGTTATGCCATCAATGGAGATAATGAATGTCTTTCTAAATTTAGAAATCAGTTCCATGGAAGAAGGGATAGGGGATTGATGTTTCCTAATTCCTTTTTCTCATCTAAATGCAAACTCAAAAGAGCAGGTGGCTTTGAAAAACTTCTAGAGGCTTCCAATGGATAAGGATTCTTCAAAACCTCATGGTAATTTGCTCAAATTTGCTCAGCGTAGGCCAAATAGGGACCAAGTGCGCTACATAGCACCCTGTCAGTGTAAGGTTTTCATTGCAGTGCACCGTAATGAAAGCCTACCTGCGCTGATCTTCTTAGAGGTAGTTTTTGGATGTTTTTCAGTGATGGAACTTCTTTGGAAGTAAGGCATTCTGATGACTAACTTCTTTAGGGCATGTAACAACTACACTAGGGGTTGATGGGCCCTAATAGTATCGATCTGTAATTTGGGGTTGATGTGCCCAAATGGATCTATAATAAAGGGGCTCCTCTTACACTTGAGGAGATGCAAGAGAAGGTGAGACAGCTGATAAAGAAGGTTGATCCACTAGCTGCCTCAAAGAAACAAACACAAAGCAAGTCCGGGAAGACAACGACGAATAAGAGTACTTCCATATGTAGCAAGTTACAAAACAGTCCACCGGACAGCACGAACATCCGTTCCACCCCGGACACCTCGGTGAGTCTACTGCCTCTGGATTACAACATAGTCGATGAAATGAAGAAAAACTAAGTGAACATTAGCTTGTTCGAGTTAGCCAAAGTCTAAAGTCAGCAAGATATCCTGTTGCGCACATTGGGACAAATAGCAACATACAACACAACCTCTACCAGCAAGGGAGCATGCACACCTCCCAAATCGCTATCCACTATGCTCAATACACTCTGGATGGAAGAAGAAAACTCAGGTTTCCCCCCATCCCTAATTTCATTCGAAGTTTTCAACTACAATGTCCACAGCTACTTGGTTGATTCTGGCGTGGCAGCCAATGTTATGCCTCTCTCCGTTGCTAAGAATATCAATGCACAATGGAGCAAAACATCCCCGAGAATCATCAAAACTGATAGAACATTAGTACTATCCATTGGCGAAATACAAGATGTGATCATCTGACTATCCCATGATAGGCGAGCCCACCAGTGCATCAACATAGTTATTGTGGACATACCGGAAGCATATGGTCTATTGCTCAACAAAGACTAGTCCAGCAAGCTAAATGCATACTTTGCCATAGACTGGCCTCACATGTGACTTCTATATAATGGTAGATGCAACCAAATCTGGGTGTTATCCAAGAGGTATATGAAACACAATGTCACTCCCCTTAACTACGAGAACAAACCATTAGATTTCGTAGAACTTATGTTTGGAAACTGCCTCCTAGAAAAGACATTAGAGTGTCATGCTACACAGCCTACTCCAACCTCATCAGACAAGCAGTTGGGACTCGTTCCTCGCCCAACTGATAATAATGAAACTTCTATAGTTTTTTTTCTGATAGTAGTAGTAGTAGCAACAACGGTAGTAGAAGCAGTACCAACACGCCAAACAGTCCATGTACAGATAGGTTGTAGGCCATGAGTCTTGAAAAATCAGGAATAGATGATGGCTTAAGGGCCGAGTGTATCTCAGTCATCCAAAACAATGAACCATCGGTGATTTCAAGGTTTTTAAAGTTTGAAGTCACAAACTATGGTGTTGAAGCACTCATGTTGAACACACGAAGGACCAACACTATGAATGGACAGAGCAACCTAGGAATCCACCATGATCCAAAGATGGCCAATCTCAGTACAAGTTACACACTACAGTAGCAACCAATTGTTGACCACTTGATCGAACAGTACTGAGATGGGTCTGCATGAGTAGATGATGACTTGAGTACCAATTGCACATGATCAATCCAATATGAGTTTCTAGGTATAGGAGGAGAAAATCCATTGTAGTAAGGAACATATAACACATACATGTTGTTTGTCCTACTTTTCCGAAAAGATTAACTAACATTTTAAGTGTTTTCATTACTTGCAAAGTCCATCATCATACTTGGTTTTCTGATTTAAGTCCTGCATGTAAGAAATCTGGGAAGATCCACTTACGCATTGACTTCATAAACTTCAACCCTTATTGGAGTAAAAAAAACTACCTCATGCCATCATCCGAGCCCATGTTGCACACAGTACCTAAAATAGTGGTGTTGTCTTTACTTGAAGGTCTTCTACAATTGCACCAAGTTCTGGTAGTGGAGCCCAGTGGACCGGCACTAGTCCACGAGAAACTTGGCTCACACACGTATCATTTGCAATCACATGACGAGAGGATTGATAATCGTCCTGTCAACGACCAAGTCCTCAAACACTAGTTTCAGTAGGTTGAGCCACGGCTGTGCCATGTATATAGTCTACTTTCTTCTCATTGTTTCATTTGGTTTGTTTTGCTTATTATCTATGCTTTTGCTTTGTTTGATTCTTCTTACTATTTTTGTTCACGTCCATTTTTTTTGTTTGATATATTACTATTTTTGTTTCTGGAAATAAGTGCTGTCAACTACTACATTTTGGCTTTTGAATAGACTATGTGGCTGAAATTTGAAGAGACTTGTGACACTGCAACACTTGGCCCGTCATGTGTCCATTTTCTCTATGCTTAGTTACAACCTTTGGCCGATGAAGTCCTGATGGAAAATATGAACTATATGTAAGGGAATCTTTGGTCCAACCATGAACATGTGTCCACACTGGGAAGCCCCATGCCTGTACTTAGCTTTCTGCTCTATGTGTTTAAGCTAATCCAACTAGTAGAAATGGAGAAGGGGAAAAATTAAACGAGCAAACCTATGTTAGAGGTCTTCTTTAAAGGAACAACTTCTTTTGCTCTCAATAATTTGGGATCCCTCTTCCACCCCAAAAATAAATAAGTTCCTATGCACAGTTCTCTTAAAAAATACAAAGGAGAAAGAAGAGAAAGGCTTCCTGCACAGAGAGGTGAAGCATGCAACTCCACCAGGGTACTGACCAGGTTCGCTAGAAGTGGAGCAATATGTGTGTTCCTATGTGACTCCGTTCGGGTAATTTTTAGGCCTTTTGGTAGCAGAGAAACACCAGAGAAAAAAACTTATACTCTGAAAATATTTAAGTCGTGAACTAAACTACCCTTCCCGGATTCAAAACACTGAGATGTAAGCTGAAATTTTGATTGTGTTTGATTGAGTTGGCAAAGGGTGAACCATGTATGTCCATGGGGTAAGTGGGGAAACTAAAGTAACCTACAAAATGATTCAATACTCCCTAAGAAACCAAGGCCCTATGCTAGCAATGAATGAAAACAGAGAAGTTGGAGTTATACTAGTGTGTCACCAAGTGTTGTAGCGGCTACAGCCACCCTCCAAAATTTTGGCTTGCACCAACTTCGGAGCCTCCCCTAAAGAGTTTCATTTGATGGTTACACACACTCGGGTTCACTCCATGAGCTCGTGTGATTCATTACATTCACCTTGCTTGTTCATTGCATCCAAGTTTCTACATGTTGATGTCCAAGTCATGCTTGTGACCATGTTCTTGTTATGCTCAAAGTCTTTGCTTCATATGTGTCTGTTGTGTTCGCCATGAAAGCATCTATCGCACTCACACACGAAGTCACATTCACTGTTGCGTAAATGTCATCTCGATCATGAATGATTAATCATGAGTGCCACGCTTGTCTCTTGCACCGTCAGTAAGTCATGTTGAACATGTGTATCTCAATGGTTTGGTCGTTTCGTCATCAAGTCATGCGAGTGTGTGTTCTTATGATCACCTATGCATCTTTCGACTATTCACACACTTAGTCATTATTGCTGAAGTTCTGATGACCAGACTCCTCACTGACAGCGGGACCATCACCCTACTTTCAACTCGATCGACTCTCAACTAGAACAGTGCAGAAGCCCCAAGATAGTCCTTTCAAGCTGCACTGCTTGCAAGCAACTCAATCAACTCTCAGGATGGCCACCTGGATAGTCAGACTCGGAAGTCACCCTAAGAGTGACTCCCCTCAAAATTTACGTAGAGGCCATTGACCTTACCCGTTCAAATAACCGAGGAAATTGCACAAACAAGTCAGACAGACACCAAGTGCCCGTCCCTGTCTCCTTCAGAAAATTGCACAGTTTTCCCAGTCAGTCATCTGGAGAGTTGACCAACGACTCATCTCAGAAATTGTGCAGTGCTCATGAGTAGACCTTCTGTTGCCCATCAGTCATATCAACTCAAAAATTTCATAGGGATGATCAATAGGCTGACCTCCCAAACTCAGTGCAGTTTTTCCAGCTAGTAGCAGACTACCTGTTCCCTCCAGGAATTGTGTAGTTTCTACTGCTAGTGACTAAGCAACCAACTGCCAGCTCCCTCTAGGAATTATGCAGTATTGGCTACCAATGACCCTAGAAGAAAACTGCCAGTTCACTCTGAGAATTTCATAGTTTCCGCTGCCAGTGACTGAGCAGCCAACTGCTAGTTCCCTCTAGGAATTGCACAGTTTTGACAGCCAGTGACCCCAACAGCCAACTGGCAATTCCCTCTAGGAATTGTATATTTTTGGTTGCCAGTGACCCCAACAGCCCACTGGCAATTCCCTATGGGAATTGCATAGTTATGACTGCCATGACCCAGCAGGCAACTGGAAGTTCCCTCTGGGAATTGCACAGTTCTAGCTGCCAGTCTCCTGGGTAGTTCCCCAGAAAAACTATGCAATCCATGCCTAATGACCCTTCATGTAGCCCAATCTGTTCCTCTAGAAAATTGCATAAATCTGCTTGCCCAACCCCTACTAACTGTTCGTTCCGGAAAATGCCCAGAGCATGCTTGCTTTGCACTCGTGCAGCCCGGATTGTCTCCCCTCACAATTTTCACAATTTTCCCTCCCAGTCAAGCCAGACCTTGTAGACAGTCACTGTCAACTCAGATTTTCTGTCTCCATCTCTCAGTGACTCTTGTGCAGTTTTCATCAACAGTTGCCCAGAGCCATCATCCCGTATCATAACTCTGCTTCCTCTCCCGGTCACCTACATTCGAATGATCATGTGTCATGGTAGACTAGGAGGTTTTGGATTTGATGTCATCTCATCATAACAGATTGCAGGTACAGGTACACTGACAAACATGTCAAGACGATGAATGGGATGAAATAAGGGAGAACATGTAGATGGACAGGTTCACCAATAGACGAACGAACAAAGCATGCGAAGCAGACAAACATGATGAACATGCACCTTCACGAACAAGTGAGCCTGTCAAGTCTTCTAGCATGAAAGCAAGGAACAACATGCTAAAGCTTCATCAAGTAAACCAAGGACCATTGAAGACTCCGCACACTTCACCATGTGGAGGTGAAGCTATGATACACCATGAAGACATCCATCACTCAAAATCACTAAAGCTCGACATGCACTCTAGCAACAACATGAATGTATCATCATTGTCATGTCAAGTCATGTCGAGTCAAGTCTTCAGTCATGTTGCCCACATCTCCACTATGGGCTTTTTGTCAATCAATGTGATGTAACTTGGAAGTCCAAGAGACCCACTTGTTGAACATAGAGTCATGTAAGTAGAAAATTCATGGAAGTTGAACGATCATGAGGGTAGTCGAACAACCACAAGGGTTTGTTTCACCCTTGGCTACAAATACCCCCCTCATTTGTGCACAAAATCACTTTTCACGTCAACCCCTCCCATATAGCCAAGAGAGTCTATAATCTCTTATTTGAGGAGTAAGTAGTGGCTCCAACACCCCGCTGACGGGGTTAGTGATGTATGGTGTAACGATGTGTCTTGGAACTTTCACTTAATTCAGAAGCCTGTTAACAGGCCAGCACATTTTCACACATGTATTGTATTTGTTCTAAGACTGATCTCTAATACTTGTAATGCATGTTTCTTTAACCTGTGTTCTACATCTAAACTAATTCATTTGTCGTAATGCATAATCTATTAATGGAAATGTGTTGTATATGCTGTTAATGTTGTCTCGTCTATGTCAACTTTTGTATCGGACATCAGACAGACCTTTCACATTAACATTGTTGTAACAATCATTGAACTCGTTCGGATTGATCGATGGGTGTTGTACATGTTATCTTACCTTGTAAGTTCTAACTGTCGCATCCGAGTGGACTGTTCCGCTAGAATATGTGTATTTCCTTTTGTGTTGTGTGTTCCTAGGTTAGTTGGGATTGATCCCTTTCAACTTGGAACTCACCTTCAGTATCTTCCCCTCACATTGAAAGAACCATTGACACAAGTACACTTATACTCACCAGGCATGCGAACCTCACTTCCCGAAGACAAAGCAAACCACTCTCCTATGCTAAAAAGTAAGAGTTGAGGCAAATCATTAAGACAAGGGCAACCAATCCATCATACCGGATGGGACTCCCACACCAAATGGTGTGAGGTCTAGTTGGGAATTCATACCAAGGTGATCCCCTAAATGTCGGAGGGTCTAGCACCATCAACACCTTAATAACTCAAAAGAGGAGTTATTTATACAAAAAGTTCTACTAGATATTTTCAAAACAAATTACAAAAATAGTACAAAAATGTAGGAATTCCAAAACTCCGAAGTGTTGGCACTATCCTTTAGGAATTTCTTGATGATGTGGTCCCCAAAAAGTGTTGCCCAACTTTCCTCTAGTTGTTGATTAAAGTTACTCAATAACTTCACACAAATGATCCCATCGGTGTTACTTGGTATGGAAAGATTTACCAATTTTCTGTAAACTTCATCAACCTCGTTGTATTTCTCAAAAGTGGGCTTATTTACAAAAATATGTATTTAAATCAAAATCTAAAGCTTCTAATGCTTGTTTCCCTATAATATGCCCCTTTATACCTGCAAAGTTTGATTTATTAGTGGCTATGGTCTAAATCTTCTGGCAATATTCATCTAGACTGATTAGCGTATTACTTGTGGCCACTAATCCTAAAATTCCTCTCTGATTCAGTAAATTAAATTTAAAATGTAACCTTTGGACAAAAGTCTTCAAGTTTTGACACTTAGTCTCTAACTGAGTCATCAAGTTGTTGGGAAAAATACTGAGGGTGGGGGGGTGAATCAGTATTTACAAATCAATAACATTTTACATTTCATATTTAGATTTATATATGCGACTTTACTGAATCAAACCTGCATGTGCACGTGACTATTCTTAAGACAATTAGTGTATATCCAGTGAACTTACACTTTAGTTAATCCATCATATGTTTGTCTTCAACTAGTGAATTAGTACTTTATTAAGCATTAGATAAACATTAACCATGTTTTGTAATAATTAAACCATCACACATAAGAAACATACATGAACACCAAGATTTAAGATTGAAACCCAATGTGGGAAAACACCACCTGTTGTTGTTGTCTTTGTCTTCTTTTTAATATAAAAAGATGTTTAAAAATATTGTACTAGCACATACTCATACCAATACGTACACATCTACCTGAAGAAGGCTACAACCGTTTCTCATTCTCCGACTTCTACTGGAAGGGAGCTACAACCCCCTAGCTCTTGTACTGGATGATATTTTTACCAATACGTAGGTGATGGCCTATAGAAGGCTACAATCTTCACGCGTTCTCCAATTGCTACTCGAAGGGATCTCCCACCCCCTAGCTCTTGTACTGGCTGATATGTTTACCAGTACATAGGCACCGGCCTATAGAAGGCTACCACTTTCACTCTTCCTCCAGGGACCACGTTTAATAAATTTTTAGACTGGATACTCCTGGTACACAACAACACAATACATAGGCCATGTTTCATCAAATTTTCATACTAGACGCATCAATAACATTGAAGCTCAAAATAAATCGCAGCTATAATACATTCATCAAATACATCTACATCAATCAATTATTGAAACCCAATCATCACTTTCTGAATGAAATAATCACTGAAACTCATCAACTCTGAAACTCAATCATCAATCACTTAATCAAGCACAACTGAATCAATCAATCACTGAAACCTCTGACATAATTAAATCACCCAATTATTAATTTCTGAATCAACAACAATCGAATCAATCAATCACTGAAAACTAAATCAACCAACACTCAATAAAAAATCAACCAATCAACTTGAATAGTCAGATCACTATAACTAGTACATAGATCTGAACTCAGAACACTACATCAACAACTAGAACCAACTGCAACCTCAATAATCATATGTCTGAATGCATACACTACTTCAATGAAGCCAACTTGCATGTATATGCAACTTTTTGTAACCCAACTTGCATATACCTCTAAAGATACTGAAACATAAAACTTATGAACCATAAACTGTACTTCCTAAAGACATTTTGAAGATCTACTTTCATATTACATATTTCTAAATAGATAGCAACAAATATCACCCTTCTAACTCGATAAATCAATCAATGAAACTCAATATCCTTATATAATTAGTCTTACTTTCAGATCCAAAGAAGACATCATTGACAAACAAAAATAGAACAACAACACTGATTAGATAGATCAATCATCTCTAAACAATAAGGCTTTCTTCTACATACGCTACTTGCAAGTGCCGAACCTGCATGTATACGCCCCTTCACCAAGGTGAACCAATGTATAGATCTGCAAATACTAACTTATACCTTTGCAGTTATTCCAGACTTCAGATATACCCAAATCATAGCATATAGAGGATAAAAGATTCATTAGCAATTAGATCTAGACTATCTATTATCAGGTCACATAATGATAAGTCATTTCAGGTCTTATGATTGTCATCCATCATTAGATCTTATCCATCATCAAACACTCAAGTGCATACTTAGTTCAAATCAAGCAAAGCATAAAAAACCCATAACATGCATACTTACTTTTGATCTAACTCTTCATAAGATATTCATTACTTGCACATCCTCATACTTTAATCTTCACCTCCTTATATAGTTTTAGCCTTTTCTCAATACCTCGGACCAAAACAACACTTAGAACCTATCGTATTCTTAGACAGGATCAAGTAACCATTATTCCACTCACTATTAAGGGTTAATACCATGGTATGGATCCTTGGTATTCTTTATCCTTAATTTTCCATCCCATATGCACTTGCCCTCTTGTGAAAGTGTGTGCACACGTATATGCATATTTTGTTCTACGTACCTGCGTGTATATGTGACTTGGACTAGGATAACCAGCATATACTTCTTAAAGCATTCACTTTCTTCAATTTCTGGAGTTAGTTCTGTAGTCCTTTTCTATTACCTCTAGATTGATTTGTTTCATTGTGAATTGCCATCATACATCACTGAATCATTTTTGGGTATCATATATGTGAGTTTCCATCAAGGACAACACCTGTAGCATAATGCCAACAATCTCCCCCTTTGGACTTGATGGAAACGATATTGGTGTTTATTACGTCAAGTTGTAGAACCTGTTAGATATATCAAACAACACCACAATACTCTCCCCCTTTGACATCAAGGGAAAAGGGCAAACCAAGATATTCTCCCCCTTAGAGATGCACTATGTTGTCCATGCTCCCCTGAGCACATGCAGAGTCTGTAGAAATATTTTTGAAAAGGAATAACATGACTCTATAACTCAACTATGTGAGTATGATCTTCCTATCACCAATGACTCATACATACATCAATCACCCAATCAAATGGGGATACATATTTGACTCAACAACCAAACCAAGTGGGATTACATATTTGACATGATCTCAAATGTCCATACATGACTGAATATGACAATTATTACATCATCCTTCCCATGCATAGTGGGGTTACAAATTACATCATATGTGTTTACATGACCTTTACATCAAATGATGACATCAAAGACCAAGGACATATACAAGACCATGATAGTTATTAGCAACTATCATACATCATATATGATCTGCACCATAAGCATCTGTTAGCAATATCAAGAACAACAACTTGTATATGGCCATCATCAAAAGAGTCATCTGAATCAAAACAACTATGCGGCTCAAGCAATATAAGTATCATCTAAGATTTCATTATAGGCCACCTATGTCTACAACATAGTATGATGCATCATTTTAGAAACATAAACATCATTATGTACCAAGGTTTTCTAAAGAAAAACATAATACCAACAATACATTATTAGAAGCATAGCATATGCTGTCCCTGAACCTGTGACAACTATTTACTGTCAGATATAATCATTTCATATGTCAGTAAGAATCATCAAGGCATCATCATCTACCAGTTATTCACCAATCCATCAACAACTTATGAGGGCCAAAATCACTTCTACATATCATCAATAGACTGTAATCATCATCAACTAGGAGAAAAAATATAATTGATAATTGATTGAACCATATCAGACCCCTTTTCCTAAGTCTATCCCACTGCTTCTTCATCAAACCAACATATACATGGTTGTGCAGTTTCTAACTCACGTATATACGTGACATGTCTTCATAATAACTGCATATGAGAATTGGAATACCGAAATTTTATACTTTCAGTTCCTCCTGTGTTTGTTCTAATTGTACCTGGTCCTACAAATTTTGTTGAAGCATCAGTTCAAAGAATATCATTATAATGATGGTTCTTTACCAGAGACTCCATTTTAATCTTATCTCCAATCATGTGATGAGCACATCCACTATCATCTTTGTCCTCAAATGAGCAGAGAGAACAATCACACCTTATCTAATCTTAGTTTTCTTGATTATTGGTGTATTCATCTTTTTCAGATTTTCTGATATAAATCTGCTTATTTGATTGCTTATCATATTATTTACGACGATCCATAGACTTGTCACTGCATTCCTTTACTACATGCCCAAAATTGTTAGAAGCATAACATCTTATATGTTTCATATTCCTTCTATAGAAATCAATGGCTTTGTGACCAAAGAAATTGCAAGAAAAACAATATCCCTTAAAGTACCTAGAACCTGATGATCTTTTTGTGAGATGGTTATTAGCTTGAACCATTCTACTTTTTCATCTGGCCGCAACATGTCAAAACTTTTGACATACAAAACATTCAACATTATTCATCACAGGAAAGAATTGATTCACACTTTCATAGTTAGGAGTAAATGATTTTCTTTGAAGACTTTCTTTCCTTGATTGTTGGTGGGCTTTACTTCTTATCTCCTTATTGAGCATTTCATATTTTTCATTTGAATTCCTTACCTCAGTTTGTGAGCTAGATTCACCTTTAACAGTTTCATGAAAACCAAGACTAGATTTTATGGTAGGAGACCTTTAGCTACTAAGAATATTATCCAAAATCTTAGTACTATCTTGAAATCATAAATTTCATCCTTTTCTTCTAGTTTTCCTTTTAGGATATTTACCTCAAACTGATATTTCTATTCCTTTTCCAGATACTACACCTTCATGATTTCTTCAACTTTTCTTCCTTCTTCCACTTGTTGTCTTAATTGGAGAATCTCATTTTCTTGTTCTTCATATGCTTGAAGTACCTCTTCATTCTTCTTATTTGACTTTTCAAGATATTCTTGTAGAGACACAACCTCAGCTTCAAGACCTTCATGGTAACTGGTTCTTTCCTTAAGTTCCTTGGTTGTTGTATCCTTTTCATTCACTTCATTTCTTAATGATGTAAATTGATCCTATAGCCTTTGACATTGATCTTCCTTTTCCTTGTACTTCTTCCTTATTTTGTTTCATTCCTCCAACTAAGTTTTTAACCTGGTAATATCTTCTTTGTAGGAATATTCCCTTTTATCAAATAGATCTTGTTGATATCTAACTTTATCTGTGAGCCTTTTAACTTCTTCCTTCCTTATATTTCTTGCACATTCATTATCTTCAATATAATAAAGAAGGAGATCACCAGAGGACAAAGAATAAATACCTGATAATTATTTTTCTTGTTCATCTTCATTCTAAGGTGATTCTCAATCTCAATATTTTCTTCCACCTGATAGCCAATTGTCTCTAACACTGTCATTGCTTCTTTGAGATGTCTTCTTCTTTTGCTTCTTTCCCATTGTCACAACGGATCTCGTTCAAGCGATCAAGATTCTTCTAAAGGACCTGCTTCAATACCAATTGTTGGGAAAAACTACTGAGCGGGGAGTGGGGGGGGGATGAATTACTATTTACAAATTAATAACTTTTTACATTTCATATTTAGATTTCTATATGAGACTTTACTAAATCAAACTTGCGTGAGCACACAACTATTCTTAAGACAATTAGCGCATATCCAGTGAACTTAAAATTCACTTAATCCATCATATGTTTGTCTTCAACTGGTGCATTAGTACTCTATTAACCATTATATAAACATTAAACATGTCCTATAATAAGTAAACAGTCACACATAAGAAACATACATGAACACCAAGATTTAAGGTGGAAACCTAATGTGGGAAAAATCCACTTTTTGTGGTTGTCTTTGTCTTCTTTTTAATATAAAAATATGTTTTCAATCTTGTACTAATGCAGACTCATACTAGTACGTAGACATCTACATGCAGAAGGCTACAACCTTCTCTCGTCCTCCAACTTCTACTTGAAGGTAGCTACCACCCCCTAGCTCTTGTACTAGCTGATATGTTTACCAGTAACTAGGCGCCGATCTACAGAAGGCTACGACCTTCACTCATTCTCTAGCTGCTACTGGAAGGGGGCTCCAACCCCCCTAGATCTTGTACTAGCTTATATGTTTACCAGTACGTAGGCACCGGCCTACAAAATTCTACCACCTTCACTCTTCCTCCAGGGAGCACGTTTCATAAATTTTCAGATTGGATACTCTTGGTACACAACAACACAATATGTAGGCCATGTTTCATCAAATTTTCATACTGGACCCATCAGTAACATTGAATCTCAAAATCAATCACCACTGTACTACATCTACATCAATCAATCACTAAAACCAAATCATCAATCTTTGATATAAATGAAACCCAATCATCACTTTCTGAATCAACCAAAGATTGAAAATTCTGACACAATTGAATCAAATAATCACTGAAACTCATCAACTCTAAAACTTAATCATCAATCACTTAATCAAACACAACTGAATCAATCAATCACTAAAACCTCTGACATAACTGAATCGCCCAATTAATAATTTCTGAATCAACCACAACTGAATCAATCAATCATTGAAAATTCAATCAACCAGCACTTAATCAAAATTCAACCAATCAACTAGAACAATGAGATCATTGTAACCAGTACATAGATATGAACTCAGAACACTTCATCAACAACCAAAACCAACTGCAACCTCAAAAATCATATGTCAAAATGCATACACTACTTCAATGAATCCAACCTGCATGTATCCGCTACTTTCTGTAACCCAACCTACATATACCTCTAAAGATACTGTAACATAAAACTTATGAACCATAAACTGTACTGCCCAAAGATATTCTAAATATCTACTTTCATATTACAGAGCTCTAAACATATAGCAACCAATATCACCCTTCTAACTCAATCAATCAATCAACCAGACTCAATCTCATTATACAATCAGTTTTACTTTCAGATCCAAAGAAGACATCATGACAAATAGAAATAGAACAACATCACTGATTAGATAGATCAGTCATCTTTGAACAACAAGATTTTCTTCTGCAAATGCTACTTGGAAGTGTCGAACTACCATGTATATGTGCCCTCACCAAGGCGAACCAATGTATATATTTGCAAATAATAACCTATAACTTCACAACTATTCCAAACTTCAGATATACCCAGATCATAGCATATAAAGGATAAAACATATGTTAGCAATCAGATCTAGACTATCCATTATCATATCACATAATCATAAGTCATTTCAGGTCTTATGATTCTGATCCATCATTAGATCTCATCCATCATCAAACATTCAGGTGCATACTTAGTTCAAATCAAGCAAAGCATCAAAAACTCATAACATGCATACTTATTTTTGATCTAACTCTTCATAAGATATTCATTACTTTCACATCCTCATACTTTGATCTTCACCTCCTTATATAGTTTTAGCCTTTTGTCAATACCTCGGACCAAAACGACACTTAGAACATGTGATATTCTTAGACAGGATCAAGTAACCGTTATTCGACTCAATATTGTGGGCTAATACCATGGTATGGACCCCTTCTATTCTTTATCCTTAATTTTCCATCCCATACATGCTTTCCCTCTTGTGAAAGTGCATGCATACGTATACACTCGTTTTGTTATGTGTACCCTTGTTTATATGTGACTTGGACTAGGATAACCAGCATATACTTCTTAAAAAATTCTCTTTCTTCAATTTTTGGAGTCTGATCTATAATCTATTATTGTTACCTCTGAATTGACCTATTGCACTGTGAACTGCCATGATACATCACTAAATGATTTATGGGTATCATATATGTGAGTTGCCATCAAGGAAAAAACCTGTACCATAATGCCAACGCAAGTTCTTTTTCTACAACACCTTCTTGATTTCCAAGTTGGTTTTTGTTCTATCTATAATTTGAATATGCTCCAACTCGGCCCTAGTTTTTGAGTTAATAACTCTCACCATGTCTGAAGCCTCATTTGGCTTATCTTTAAGAAGTTTCTTTACTTCATCAGTGGATACCTGACCTCTGTTTATGAGTTCCTCCTGCTCGAAAATGATTTGAATGGAGGGCCATACTTCAGTTATGGCCCAACTGATATTTTCCCATATGTTTTCCTTGGCTTGGGCCAAGGTCTGAGCCATCAATGATAGACTCTACAATTCTTCAATTCTTCTATTCAACCTATGTGTTTTATGCATTTCCTCGACATGAAAACTATCATTCTTTATTTTTTATGCTTCCAGATTCTGGAATTTCTTCCGAAGCCTTTCATTCTCTTGCTTCTAGTGAGTGAGCTCCTGTGAGAGTTTGTTCAAATCCTATGCTATCGATGTAGATTCCCCTGTGGCTGATCTAGATTTCCCTGCTGTTTTGGACACTATAATAGGAAAGGTTGTGATGGGAGCTATAGCTAACTGAGTAAATTTCTCTTTCTCCTTAAGCAATTTCTTAATCTACTCCTCCATAGTTTTTATCTATACAATCTGCTCAATTATCAGTTTGAGCATTTCTTCCTTATGTTGTTCACTTCCTGCTATCTCCTTGGTCTAAGGGTCTTCTATAAAAGGCAGTTTCAACCGATTTCTCAATGCTGCAATATTTGTGTTCTTCTTTCTGATAATATCTTCGGTATCTTTGACATCAGTAGGTTCATATCCAATTTTAATTACTAAGTCCTGCAATGACTTAACTCTATTGGCCTTAGCTAAAGATGATATCTTCGCAATCTTTAATTGTGACTGCACATTTGACAGAGAAGTTTTAGGCTTTGAAAATGCCATAGCAGTGTTGGTCATGGTTGAGAATAGCATCTCACCACACTGCCTATGCATGTCTGTTTCATCATCGGACGTATCTGATTAGCACTAAATGTAAACACATTTTTCTTGTAATTAGAAGAACTTTTAGGAAAAGGCACTTGAGCCTGCGAAAAGGTCATTTCCATTCTTCCCTTCTCGCTATCAAATGATGTCAACAACCTATGATGTGAAGTGGAAGTTTTCTTCCAAAACTGTGCATAAACATTAGCTCTCAAAGCTTCATTCTTGTTCTTGATTTCAAGGAAGTTAGTGAAGACATTTGAATCCTCTGTTTCACTTTCTCTTGTAGATTGAGTAATTTGTAGAAAATTATGTGAAGTAAAAGAATAAAAAGGAGTAGTAAGTAAAAGCTCTTTTTTCCATATGGAAACTTGTGAATCATCCAAATTGATGATGATAGGATCCTTTTGACCCTGAGTAGTAGTAGTAGTAGAAGTTCCCTTTGATTCAGTCCTTGATTTCTTATGATAGTGGATGAACTCCTTTTCTTCAATTGTTGATGATGATGATCCTTGCCTAGGCCTCTTGTCATGCATAGTTTGAGAAGTAGGAGTCTGAAGGGTAGAAGTAGGTAAAACCTATTCTTTTGCTTCTTGAAGAGTATTCTCTTCCCACTGTTACTGATTTCTGAACTTCTGAATATCTGGCCTAGGTGTATGATTGTAAGGATTGGTTTTGAGTTCCACCCTTAGGTATGAATAATGTTGAATGGATCAGAGGACCAAGTTAAGCTGGGTTGGAAACCCATTTGTTTTAATATAGCATCTACCTCTAAACCAGTTGACATGGTGTTACAAATGAATGATCCAACCTATGCCTTTATCTTGAATTGTGATCTCCTCTTCCCTGAGATGAAATGAAGCTCATCCATATTCATAATTTTCCTGATATATTCTAGAGAAAAAACTCTCAGTCGATCATATTTTGGCAACTTATGTGGAGCCAAATCATAGCCATATACTATGATCTCTATGTAGTTCTGGTAAAGATACTAGTCTCCTATTATGACTTGATCACTCATGTGCAAGATCCTTTTGATGAGAGTTGGCTTACATCAAAGAGGCTATTTGAGGTCGAGAGCCTGCACAATTTTTTTGGGTTATTTTTATTAAAGAGAACTGGAGCTAAGATGTATGATGAGTCTCTACTATTTGTAGAGATATATTAGATTTTTTATAAAAGATTATTGCTGCAATTATTTTGACTATTTAGGGCATAAATCAAAATTTTGCGGAGTTGCATTCACTCATGTCCATTGTTGGAGTAGTTCTCACTAGAAAAGATAACTACCATGAATGTTCTAGAAAGATAAAGCATACCCTCATTTTCAATGAATTATGGAAATGAGCATGTGAATGAGGAGATGAAAATATTCCTACAAAACCCACAACAGACAAAGATCTTGTCGTATGAGAGAACAAGAACAACAAGGCCTATGCCTTGATTATTGAATTAGTAAATGAAGAGGTGAGTCAACACATTTCACCAATTAAGTCCAATGATTTTAATATTTTAAGGAAGTTGAAAGACTTATATGAACCACACTTACAGCTTAAGGTGGTCCAACTAATGATAAAACTCTTCAATCTATAATTGAAAGATGATGATCCCCTTTCCCTAACGTCTGAAATTATAGCTATTATGCATGATTTAGAAGCCACCAAAGTTAAAATGGATGTTCCTCTCACAAACTTTTTTAGAGCACTATATCGTGGCTATATCCCACATATTCTCTTAAATCATTACAAGCTAGTGGCCAAATTAAAGAGATTACTTTTGACACTCATCAATTGTCACCTTTACCTAGTCTAGTGCCATATAACCAAGAATTCATGGGAAGGTCACCCATGCGAAGACTCCTCCAATAATCATAGACTTAACCATGATCTTTTCTCAATAGTCAAGCTCACATAGCTTGCTACCCCACCCACAAATTATTAGCAATGATCATGCCTTATAAACGATTCACTTAAAGCTCCTTTCTCTTTATATAAACAAATAGTTTCAGCATTCGAACATTATGAAATAGATTATTATAAGATTAATGGCATATTTGAGTCCATTAATATATAACATATATCCAATGTGCCTCGTTCTATAATAATGAGCTTCTTATGAGGTGAAATAATCCATTTAGTATTTTTTTGTGGCATCAAGTGATGCTCCCATAAGTGAAAACTAAAATTGAAACATGCCAAAAGATATTACAACATCCATTTTCACTTTTCGAACATATGAAATAGAGGAATGATGTCAAAGAATGAGGATTTTATAAGATGCGCAAGTACTTCCATGGTGGTTCCATTCAATCAGATCTTCCCCTATCCTCAGCCGCTCACACTGGGTGAGTTTATTCTTCATTTCCATTCGAGGGTTTTTTTTATGGTTTGAATTTCGTCTCCTTTAAGGGTATGTGAAATGATGATTTACAGTTAAATTTGTGGGATTATCAATTTTTAGAAAATCTCATTGAATGACATGCATAAATAGTAAGGAAAAATGACTTGATAAGGGAACCTATATACAAGTCATTAGGAGAAGAAAAAAATTCTTTACATTTTATTGTTATGGTCATTGCTATTTTTTTCTTAGTGTTTGATATAAAGTGTGTATATCTCCTTTGTTTGTAGAGTTTTAAAGGGTGAAGATAGGAACATACCCAAGAAGAAAAATAGTGGAACAAGGTGGGGTGGTTCTATTAACTGGGTTTATGTTGTAGTTGATAATCACGGTAGGCAAGGTTCTACAACCAATCTACAACAAGGTTTTGAAGACAAGTTATTCTCCTCCTCAGCCGCCTCAGTATTCTCCTCCTTTCTAGCATGATCTTGGATTAGATGCTAATTAGGACCATGGTTCAAACCTAGCCTCCCATCATCAGACACCATTTGGTCACCAGTTTACTGCCCCATTGCAGCAAATAGTGAAACTAGTGTCAAGTTCAGGATGGGTTGTGGTAGCTCAAAAATATGCAGTTAGTAGATCCAATGGGCATGCCTTTTATATATACAACAACTCTAAATGCCTAGGATACAGCCCAAGAAACAAATTCATTAAGAGATGAATTGGCTAGAAATGATAATGTATCAAATCCACCTTTTTATGCACAAATAGTTCTGTCAAGATTCACTCAGGCCAGTCATTTGAGAAAGTTTCATCTTGTAGAGGGAGGTCTAGATGACCTTTAGGTGTTGAAAATAATTTTGATCAATTTAGAAATATCATCAACGTTTAGATTCATTTCACGAAACTAGAAAAGTTGGATTGGATTCTGGAACTTTTACCTATGGGCTTATTGAGCACAATAACATTAGTTGACGGGCTAAAATCCCAACTAGGATTTCCAAGGAGGGTGAGGCCAATGACACTTGAGATGAAGGAAAAGAATGAAAACAAACTGGAAAGGCTTCTTAGAGCAAATAACCCCCAATATGTTCAATAATTCCTAAAAAGCCTAAGGTAGTCATAACGCATTGTATGTCTTCCTCCTATCTCTTGAATGATAAGGAAACTAAACTCAGAGCCAAAGAACCCTAAGAATATTTCTCTGTCCCCCAATAAAAATCCTCACGCCCTGGGCTGACCAAAAATAGAGGACCCAAATAGTGCACGACTAGAGTAGGTGTTAGGGCCTTCGAACTACTAGAC
The DNA here is from genome assembly GCA_031772625.1 of Pinus tabuliformis. NCBI lineage: Eukaryota > Viridiplantae > Streptophyta > Pinopsida > Pinales > Pinaceae > Pinus > Pinus tabuliformis. The sequence goes on along the minus strand of CM062805.1, from coordinate 84,749,787 downwards.
GACCGCATATTGAATTCTTAACTTTGCTTGCTAAAGACCAGGTAGGCCTAGAAATCGTGGTATGGTGACTTTCTAAGCTGAATTCCAAATGCGAATGGATAAAATCCTTGGGACTAACCGAAATTTTTTGAACAACCCCTTCCTCTCGTTCATAATCCACCAACGCCTCCTCCTCCATGTAGGTCCAATGGTAAGCAACTGGAAGCTGATATGAAAAGCATATTTGAACAGTAGTTGTGTGTCTTCAAAGGGTTTATCATGGCAATCATCTTTGCACTTAAAAATATATATATCATGTGGATAGAAAACTCATGGTTACCATTTAATCTTATTTTTCACTTTCACAAGGATATCAAAGCCTGACATTGTCGAGAGCTTGTTCACTCTTCGTCAAAACTATGCCTTGCTCTAGTTTGAAACTCAATGACCCTTTCTCTGCCTATAATTTTTTTGTGGGCCTATAGGGTTTCTCCAGTGTTGAATTCCTCTTCCATGGTAGAGATGTTGTGATGTCCTCTCTAACAATTTTGACTCTGTCAAAATAAAATAAAATTAAAAGTTAAACATAAAAATTAAAATTAAAATTTATACTTAACCCAATCTATATACATGTTAACTCTAGATCTACCAAGTTCCGAGAGGGATGAATCGAATAACTTAAGGTTTAAACCTCTTTTAGAGTCAAAAGATATTTGATCCCTTTGGACACTTGGTAGATCCAAAGTTATGATAGATCAAGACCAGTTATATAAAATGAAAAGAATAAAAAAAATGGCATGGTTTCCACCTTTCTTTTGAAGAATATTATAAATATGTTTTCACTTTTCTTTTGAGAAACATTAAAATATTTATAATATTTGAATAACTTAAAAAAATGGTATTTATTATATTTGAATAATGTTTTTAACATTTTATTTTGACCCTTCTGATTAAAATGCGTTGATTAGTTGAATATCTTTTTCCCACTCCATTTAAATTTTCGAGGGTATTGTCCATGGAGGATTGGTGGGAAAATCAAACACGATTAACATTTTGTTACCAACACAGTAGGGCAGAGCTACAAGAGGGGAGCCATTACACCCTCTCATTGATTTGCAGTATGGATTTTATTGCTAGTTCTAGAACAAAGCTCTTACATTCCCTGGAATCATAACCTTCTTACAAATTAAAAAATTACAAGCAAATATTACACGTGTTTCTTCATTTGTATACTACTCTTAAACCAAAATACACTTTATCTTTTCAACCCAATAACTATTAATCCAAAAAGGGTTTGATTCCCAATACCAACATCTATGCCTCTCTCTTGCAGGCCTCCACCAACGAAAAATCATTGTTACAGGGTAAGCAACTTCATGCCCACCTTCTCATCACTGGACTATACCAAAACATCTTCCTACCAACTAAACTCACCGAATTCTATGCCACTTGTGGGAATATTTTGGATGTGCGCCAAGTGTTTGAGAAAATATATGAAATAAGTGGATTATTATGGAACATGATGATCAAAGGTCATACCTGCAACGGTTTTTCTGAAGAAGCCCTTACTCTCTATCATCATATGGAAGAGGTAGGGATACATCTAGATAAATTCACCTTTCATTTTATGCTCAAGCCATGTGCTAATCTCTCAACTTTGGAAGTGGGTGAGGAAGTTCATCATCAGATACTCAAATTTGGACTTGAATCCAATGTTGTGATAGGGAATTCACTTGTAACAATGTATGCCAAGTGTGGGAGTGTAGACATTGCATGCCAATTGTTTGAAATAGTACATTGGAGAGTTCGACTCGAGCAAAGATGATGAAGCGATTATTTAGTTTCAAGAAGAAGAAGGTTGGCCCAATTCCTCCATCCGTGGAAGAGGCCTATGAGAAGGTAAGTGTTTAAGCCATTATTTCCTGTACAATGTAGCTTCCTTTGATGATCATACATATTAGTTGTGCTAGAATCCACTGTGTAATTTATTTTTGTGGATTTGTTGTTTTTAATTTTTTCTTCAATTTGTTAACTTTGTAATATCTAGAAACCTTTCTTTACTATTTTTTGTCATGATTTTTGGTGACATCATTTTCCCTATCACTCCAACTTGCTTGGAAGTGAGACATATGTAATTATTATGTGACCTTATTGGTCACTTCGATTTTGAAATTGATGATTTTTGGTAAACATTTCAATATTTATTACCTAATGCATGAAGCTATGGATGGAACATATGTGAATTATCTTGCTTGGTCACAACAAATGTTTGTAGTTGTTTATTTCATGTTTCTGAAGAGACAAAAAATATAAATCTTGATTCTTTAAATGCAACATTATGAAAGGATGCAGAAATGTGATACCAGTAAATTAGAAAAAATTGGAGTTGGTTTCCCATGATTATGCTTTGAAATGTATGTTTCAATGTCTACTATTCGAAATTGACAAGGATTTATTATTTTTTGGATATTATCATCATTCATTTTTTGTTATTCCCAAAAAATAAATAAACCTGACTAATATGACTCCAGATTTAAAATAGATTCAGGTCTTCGATAACATAGTGATCTTGTTGGTTTCTTCAATATGCTCATTGCCATGTTTTTAAAGCCTCTATCTCTGGTATTGAACTCCTACTAGTTAATTCACATTGCAATCACATTGCTAAGTTTGGATGACCCATGGTTAGCTCTAAATGTTTCTTATGGGTAATCCTGTAGTGTATTTAATTTAGTGGGTGTAGTGATTCTAATGGTTTCATCATCTGGCATAGAAGTACCACTAGTTGAGGTAACATGTCAATATTGCTCAGCTTTTATTTTTGTATCCTTCTAGCTTTTGCAACTTTGCTATATTTTACATGCTGAAATGTTCGATTATAAAATATGTAAAGAGTAAAATATTTTTCTACCCATATTTCTAGTAAATACCCAAAAATCATATAATTGAAAACATCTAGGAAAATCAGGACACTTGATTTTTCTTTTTCCCACAGTTACCCTAAATCTGCTAATTTCAACAAATTTAAGTAATTATTCCTTTCTCCCAAATTCTGAAAATTTCTTATTTTGGTAAAAATATTATTGGGAAAATTTATTAACATATACTAACTCATTGGATAACCAACCCCAAGCCACATGCATGCCACTCATTAGTTTTTATGGTTGGAGCCATTGCGGTGAAGCTAAGAAAGTTGCACCAAATAACCACAAAATAGGATGATGTGCCCAAACGAAGAATTGAGTCCATGCCTATGAGACAACAGTCCAACGAGAATATGAAATGTAGTAGGAATAACCTCCCAAAATGCAATAGTCATGTGCAAAATATGGGCCATGTATGCCAAATCCTATGAACAATATAGTGTCTTGCCTGTAAAATAGTTGCAATGAATGTTGTTAATACAAAATTATGTTGTTGGATCCATTCTAAGGATTGTCTAAATAGATTAGATGCATGTGAAAATTTACTCATTCCCATTCCCTTCTAGATGTTGGAAAGTTATATGCATCCCATTCTCCATGCTTTCTTGCATCTCAGAGTATTGAGTATTGGTGGCTCTATTAGGGAAATGTATGTCTCTGTTGCAGTTTTTAGCATTCATCAACCTTTCCTCATACTCCCTTGCCTCACTGACATTAGTTCCATCACCATCTACATTAGTTATTTTCCCTCCATTTTCTTTGGATGTACTCACCTATTTTTACTTAGAAGAATTTAGGTTTGTACTTGGTTGTTTTCTAGATAGGGAAGTCCTGCCATTAGCAATGTTGGGTTTTGTAGGTGTTGCACCCTATTTACTATCTCCTCAACCTATGGTGCTTTGTGATTTGGTCCTATAAACCTTGCACTGATTGCCTGGGCAATCAATATTCTGAGCATTCTCACTATTGTTTCAAGATCCCTTGTGTATGATTGAAGTTACAAATATTTAACCCATTTTTCTTGAGGACATATGAGTTGACTCTGAGGAGGAAACATTATCCACTAATTCATTGTTTTTAAACCACTTATCATGAAATTTACCCTTTCTATTCATGAAATCAAAAGCTAAAGGCCTTCTGGTCAGTCCCGTGCTAACTCTAATATGAATGATTGACCACCATAGGTTTCCACAATGGCAAGAACTACATATTTATGTTTAATATTTTCTTTGTTACAATAGAACTAGAGTCTTAACACACGGAGAGTTAAATGGATTTAAAACCTTGTTGGAAATTGTTCTACCACTACCTGCTTTTGCGAGGACCAACTAGAGAAAAAGGAGAGTAAAAAATATTCAATAAGTCATTCGATCTTAGATCCCTTATTATTTAACTCCTTAGAGAAACCCCTACTCATCATATCTTATGAATTGATGTTTATTTGGAAAGTTATTCTTCATCTCTTTTGTTCGAGTTACTAACCTATGATCTCATCCAACTTGACATTGTCTACTCTTGTAGCTACATTGATGGTAAGTATTAGATTCTTCCAAGAATCTAAAAGACCATAGTGCAGGTTATGAATAGATTATTGTATTTTTAAGGCACTCCGACGTGTTAATTCATTGGTTTAATTTCCCGCCTTAGTTGGGTATTATTATTTAACATGAATAGTCGATCTTACAAAAAAAAATTACATTGCCACTATCTCTTTGGTTCAAGTCTGAAAATCCTTCCAGCCATCCACCTTTTATTAGTTGACCTTGTGTGTTATTTTATGGTTTTGTATTACCCAGGTTTCTTATTAGAATGTTTGACCTTAACCATTGAGTGGTTGGGTGGTTGTGCTCGTCCGCTAACCGCCTCCCTATTCGCCTCGCTCGCTTACTCTCTCTTTTCTTTTGGTCGTCATTGTTGATGACACTAGTAAATTTGACAATGAAAAGGTGGCATATAGGGACCTTTCTCTACACCTTGCTTTAGTACGGGTAATTCTTTGAGTCTCCCTTCAATCATCTTCCCTTTGGTTTAAGGGAGGCTCGACCTGATCCTAGATGGCACCAAGGCTAGTATAACTCATGAGTACATGTCATACCCAGAAAGTACCACTTCACATAACATAATCGAACATTGTATCTAGTCAAAAGTTTAGAATGGTCCACAATTTCTTGAAACCAAAAAAAATTGTTAAACTGGTCAAGGCAAAAAGATCTAGCGTGTTTCCTTGATCAACAATAATAAATGTTGTCTAAATAAATAAATTTAATCTTCCTTGCAGGATGCTTCTCATAGAGCTTTAGAAGATTCCCTCACTGGAAAGAAATATGAATTTGATAGATGGGATGGGGAAATAAAAAACACGGAAGTATCTACAGGTGGGGTGGAAATGGATGTAGAACATGGTTTGGTGTTTTTTGAAAGGAGGATTCATGCGAGAAAATCCAACAAGCAATCTTTCCAGTGGCTGGGTTATTTATTCTCGTGAGTTATTTTTTAATTTGAAACTTTCAATTGGTTAGTACTTGTGAAACTGAATATCCCTTAAAGAGTCTTATATTAGTCGATTCATATCTTTGTTCGGTGTGATAACATGTTTCCCTTTTATATTCCTAATAATAGCACTACTGGAGTGACTACCTATCGACATGCTACTTATGTTTCTCTTCATTCATTTTTTGAAGACCTATGCCTAGTTCTTTGGACAATATGTTCTACTTTCCTAGGGTAATTCAATGATGTTAGTTGCATTGAAACTCCATATTGTTTTTCTTCCGAGGATTTAGAAATGGTTTGAATTCAATTTCTTCTGCTCAATCCAAAATAGGAACTGAATTAGTTTCTAGCTTTAAAGATAACTCAAAAGCTCAAGATGACACACCTATTTCTACAAAAACTACTGTTATTAGGAAATGGGGCTTGCAATGATTTCATATTTTCAATGTTCTATTCTATTAATCTGGGGAAACCAAATTTTCAGATCTCTTCCAGCAAGTCATACTCATCACTGAGTGAATCTTGTAGGTTCCTGCTGTTAAAGACCCTGACCACTCAATAACTTCTAGGAAATTTACCTACCTAAGAGTCCAACTCACAGGTAGATGGAGAAACTCTTAGGTGTCAAATATAAATGCCAAATGGGAAAACAAATATTCATTTTGGATGACATTTGGTGCCAAGTTATTGTCGATACTGAGTGGAACACTTACACTTTGGATTTGCAAAGTTTTTTTTATTGATTTTTTTTAATGCTGGTAAGAGACCCACTAGGCAAGGGAGATATACAATGCAATTTTGCAAACAAATCTATTAGTGAGGGCATAAACTATCCAAAATACCATTTGTCTCAAGTATAGGAAAAAATGTAGCAGAATGCCCAGGTGTGCCTATAAATGCCTATAGTTTAAATGTTATTGAAGCTGCAAAAGGAAAAAAAGGAAGAAAATCAAAAGCTACAAAAAAGGGGATTGAAATTGGTGGTGTTTATGTTTTCATTTTCTGCATCTAGTTCTTAAAACAAAACATGTAAATGACATTTTTTATTCTCCTAAGTTCCTTTACGTTCCTTACCAGTAGACACTCCTAGTCCTTCTCCTAATGCTGGTGGTTGTTCTTATTTTAGATGTTTGTTTGCTAACTCATGGGTTTCGTATAAAAAGTGCAAGAGATGGACCATGTGAATCTCATTAGGAAGCACATATCACACTCATGAAACTCATCAAATGGCACGTTGAGGGCCTACACCCATTGTATGCTCAGATAGTTCAGGTAAAACAACAAGACCTTGTAACAGGTAAAATGAAAATTTCCGATCCACAAAGCAATAGGCTTGTGTGGGAGACATGCTTGAGCAAGTTTAAAGCCCTTGGGAAAGTCACTGTTCATTTGTGTTGTAGCAGCTACATCCACCCTCCAAAATTTTTCCTTAGCTTTGTTTTGGAGCCTCCCTACCAACATTTCACAACAACATATCTTGTCTTGGATAGTACACAAGCTTTAGTGATTCTCTTGCAGAAAGACAACCTGTCTATCAAAGCTTGATGCATTCCCCTCACAGGTTGTTGCTCGGACTTGGTCCAGCAGTAGGCTGAGAAGCTCCTTGAAGAAATTGCGCAAATCTGGAGGGCAACCAACTTTTCCTCGAGAAATTGCGCAATTGTGTCTGGCAACCTGCTAGGCTCTAGAATTGTGCAAATCTGCGAGTCAGGAATTGCACAATCCTAGGTAGCAGTCAGCTACTCTACCTAGAAATTGTGCAAATCTCCTAGGCCGCCAGCCCAGCTCCCTTCCAGAAATGTGCATTTTCTCCCAGCAATTGAGCAACCTCTTGCATGTGCAGTTGAGTTGATCAGTTCCCTCAGGGACCAAGAAAAACTGATTTCCATCAATGGGTTGCTTTTCCCAAGGCAACATGAAAAGGCATCCCTAGATTCATGGATCTACTTTTAGCAGCTTGAGGTTGCATGCAAGGATCATTTTGGAAACCTCCCACCAAGTGTCGCTTTTCCTCGATTTGTGTCACGCAACTCACATCTTTGATTTTATCAAAACACGTGAATTGGACGTTCTAAAGCTCATTCCTCACATCAACCATGAAGCTCTGACATCCCACATCACATCTAAGAGTCGTTGGCACATTTATTGTTTTAGGCTAAGCCTGCCTTCCATGCCGTGTGCTGCATTTCTGGTATTTTTAGTGTCTCGCTTCATATGAATGTTGTCCGCTTGATTTTAGTGAACGCTTGCTATCATTTTGACACATACTAGCTTGTGCTAGCACCGTTTCATTTTTCGTTAACATCTCACTCTTGTCATATGCATGAAACTATTTTTGCATAGACGGTCGTCGTTGCGGTGACTCGCTTCACATACATGCATGCTTTCCCATTTTCTGAATCTTGCACTTGTTGTTTTCATGAATGATCATTCACTCTTATTTGCACTCATCTCATCATGCTTTCACACTTCTCATATTTTCAGTCACCCATCAGCCAGACTGGGCTGCCTTGGCCCAGACCATGCCTCGCCTGGCTACCACTACGCATTTCCGAAAGCAAAGGCTCTACGTCCTTGAAGAAATTGTGCAACCCTAGCAAGGCACCGACCTCCAAGCTTGTATTTCGTACTTCTTAGAGGCAATGTCCCGTTGGCCCCTGAAACTACGCAATGCAGTTTGCTGGTTCCATGTCACTGCTGAGTGAAATTGTGCATTACGTATTTTTAGTCCTCAGCAGGCCAAGCTAGATTGTGCATTGCGTAGTTCCAATAGTAATTCAACTTGCTAACAACCTTGATTATGCCTTGTGTAGTCTTGGCAGTCAGTCTCCCAACCTCCCAGTGCAAATTGCGCAACCTTGATGATCAGTCACACAGGTATGTTGCAAGTCAGTTCTAAAGTTCATTTTGGTTTTTGACTAACAAATTGTTTGCCATGCGTGTTTCCATGTCTCCAGGTATCGCAGGTGTTCATCTGCCTCTCAGCAACACAAGTACAATGGTTTCTAGGAGAGCAGAGTCAAAGACACCATTCAGAGCCTAGTTGGGGATGCAGTCGATCAAGTGTCTATGAACTTTCCTACCCACAAAGACATCAAGTTGTTCGTAGAAAAGGACATCAAGATATGATGGAAACAACATGACAGTAAGAAGCACAATGAACAACAGCTGAAGGCAACATACCAGATGCAATGAACGCAAGAGGAAGGTTGTTTATAACACAGAGGCAGAACAAAGTTGCAAGCTCAAGTAGATCCACTTGTGATGAAAAAAACTTTGGAGACTCAGGCTATGAGGTGACGGTGTGACATGAATATCGCGTGAAGTAGAGAACGAAATAGAGGAGTTTCATATGATGAAGCAGCAACTCAAGGAAGAACAGCTGCTACATCAATGAGAGAATGAGTTGTAGCAAGAATAGGTACATCAAGGGGTGAAACATGCACTCATAGATGAAACTACACATGTACAAGTTATAGATCCATCCCAATAGCTGGCATGGAGCAGACATGGTGAACAATGTTGTGGATCGCATGCAAGGGAATTGAGCAGCATGCATGTCATTGTGCACACACATGCGATCTAACCCATATGGCACACTCACCGAGGCAAAGACAAGAGGCAAGTCTGACTAGAGTTGAACATGTAGTTGACAGTTGATGCGCATGACCACCAGTACACACTGGAAGATCAACATGGACACTATGAATCAGTGTGTTTCCATTTCGACCGCACCTAGGAAGACCATGCGCATGTTAGTAGATGAGTTGGGTAGAGGAGCCACACCAATGCACCCATATGAAACAGAGGCAACAGTTCACTTGAAAAAGATGTCACCATGGGGTGCATGCACACCATCACCGGTGACCAAGTTTGGCATCAGGTCACCACAACAGACCGAGTGTCAATGATGTCTTGCATGGCTTTCTCAAGCCATTTTTCTCACATGGGCACATGTGCATTGTAACGTAACGTTTTGTCAAGTGGAAGTTCAAGTGTCGATAGATGGATGTAACAATCATAGAGTAGATGAAGGGTCATGAGGGTAGATGAACTCTCACAAAGGGGAATGTCAAGGGTCACCCCACCCTTTGCTATAAATCGAACCTCATAACTCATTGTAAAGGATTTTGGCCAGCCAAGCTTTCGATAGGACTATCTTAGAGAGAGCTTGGATAGTATTGTAATGAGCCTTGGCTTCTCCACTGCACAGAGCTAGTATGTCTCTTTGGTGGAGCAGGCGGTTGTGGCTATAATGTTCCGCTGTCAGAACTAGTGGTTATACATGGATGTATTATATGACTGGAACATACACTTATTAATATAACAAAGCCAACATGTTTCATGCATATATTGTATTGTATTCTATGCTATTTGGTTTGCTCTAAATGATATATGTATTTATTTTCCTACGCATGCACGTATGGACTTTTCTGTGTATGTATGTATGAATATTTCTGAAATTTGTTGTTGGTTTAACCATCACTTTGGATTTCTAGCTAACTTGCCTTCCATGTTGTAATTCATCTTTGCCCATGTGTTCCCTTCTTAATTTTGTGCTATCACAGGTTTGCAAGGAGTGAACGCATCTCAACCCCCATGTGTTTTAACCTCTCATGCACCTTCCTTGGCTTGCTGCAACTGTCACACCCTTGCTACCAATAGAGACATCTTACTTGCCTCTATGGGAAATTGTGGTCAAGGCATTACTGTACAACCCACTACAGGGACTCCTACACCAAATAGTCTGAGGTCTAATTGGGACTTCTTACCGGGGAGATCCCCTTACATGTTGGTGGGTCTAGCACCATCAACATTTTGGCACTAGAAGGATGGCCAGATGACAAGCTGACTCCTCACATATTTTTTAAATCTCTACATATCTATCATGACTAACTACAGAGTTGATATTCTAGAGTGTATGTCTTATGGAAATGCCTTCATTATCTTAGAAAATTTCTCGGATAACTTGTCACATAAAAAAATTGATGGTGGAGGCCACGTAGCCTTGGATAGGCACGCTGTCGGCATTATAGGATCATCTGAAAGACATGGAATCTTTGAAGAGTACATGACCTATGCACTGTTTGTCTACACACTTTGAGGGCACCCATGCACTGGTGTGCCACTCTGCCTAAAAAATCTATTCATTCTCTTGCTCATCTAGTCACAGAGATAGATCGCGCTCTCAATCACCTTAACCATAAAGCACTCGATCAAGATATTCTAAGATTTTGAAAAGCACCCGATAAATCCATTATCAGTTTTATACACACTTTTGTAATCTTGAATACCAATTTCCCAAAGATAAAATTGATTGGGAGTGTCTTTATGGGAGATTTGAGTATCTTCTTCGCGTACCCGAACCCCGCTCAACACACTTCGGTGATGGAGATGCGCAATCATAGGCAGCCATAGTTGTTGTCACAAGTGACTGTCCACCTTCACCTCATCAAACAACTCCACCACTGTGGAGTGATGTTGGAGATCATGCACACACATCTGTTGAAATGTCATATCCTCCCACCCCACCTGCTCTTGATATCTGCGCAGACTTGGCTTGCAATCCTGTTGGTTGTCACATGGATTCATTCCCTCAACCTCTATCCCTATGTTCTTTTGATCCTAGAGATTGTACTGTCTTATGTTCTCCCATTCCGGACTCCTCACCTACTATGAATGAGGATCAAGTTGCCAACGGAGTTGGTGTTATGTAGCCAACCTGTGCCATCATTCATGATGAGTGTGTGTGGGAATCTAAAGAAGAACGCACAGTGAAGGATGACTCCCTTCTAGCCATACCTCAACTGCTTTATCCTGACATCCCTTGTGATTCTGCCACTGCTAATTTCCACTCTCAAAACCCATTTCCAGATGCTTCTACTTCTGATCATTCACAGGACACGTCGGATGTCAGGCTGTCATCACAGTGCGTAGAGGACAGATCTTCCTCTAAAAATCCATCCAATTAGTGATCTGTCATTTCTGAAAACACTAAGGGTGAACTATTTTCTTCTTATCTACCCCTCTTTCTAATTCATCAAATCATGAGGATGCGGCCAAACAACCTAAATTTTCTAATCTTGTTTGTCATGATCTCTCCACTTCTTCATTTGATCACGATGTTGATTCAATCATTGTTAGTCTATCTAAGACACTGGTCTACGATGATCTTTCTGTCAACGAAGTTGAAACCCCATAGACTATCGAGGCACTTCAGCCCAAGTTGATGGTTATGTCAGGCCCTTGCTATCCTGGGGCTGGTTTCACTTCCGGTCAGGAAATTGTTGAAACACTCAAGGCTCCTCATCACTCTCTACTTTGCATTGAAGATCAACCAAACACCTAGATTTCGCTTCCTCCACTCGAACTACACGATCCCATCATCCATTGTTGACTTGTATGGGCCCGACCTAGGTTCAAAGTTAATTAGCCAAACAAATCCCTGTACTACTGGCCCTTTTGGCAATAGTCCATGGAGCACGGACTGAGGTCTCACCTGAAGTAGTATGGGGGGGTGCTGGAACTAGGTTTCTGTACCCTTGAGATGTCTGAGGGGTTGTTTTGGTCCAACTAAGAGTCTCTTCACACAAGTTACTTTGCGCACTTCCTTGGCCTTTGCGCCCTGATATATTTTCCTTCACGTAGCCGTAACTAGGGGCTGTGGGGCTTTTTCACTAATTCCCTATGTCACACCCGATATCTTTATCTATCTTCTTATAACAAATAGTTATCTTCGCGTAAACAGATGCCTTGTATTATAGTTACTTATTCAACAAATTCATATGAGTTCACACAGTGAATAAATAGTAAACTTGTAATTCATATCCAATAATACATAAAACAGGAAAAGATACACAGAAATATGGTAAAGATTCTCTTTATTAATGCTTCCAATGGTTACAGACTCGACCTGCCCTCCGCACTCAGTTGTAGGGGTCCACGCACTTAGTTGCGGACTACTAGGCCTATGCGCACTTAGCTACAGAGCCTTCTCCTACTCTATGACCGAAAGACATGACTTACACTTTGACTTAATGATTCATCGATTCCCTCTATTCGATTCTTCTCCCTCTTACACTTAGAGCCTCCCTCTATTTATACAATCTTTCAAACCGACATTACATTACAAAAACAAGGGCAGACAACCCTATGACTCTATTATGACTTTGCACTCCACGCCCACAAATCGTGGAGTCTTTACAATGGATTTAGTCAAAAATTGGGCTTTAAGCCCCAAAACATGCCTTCGGGGGATTCCACACCCAACAAGCCCCAAACACAAACATCGTGTCTTGCCCTCGAGTCACTTTTTCAGTGCAAAGATCTTCACGCAGAGACCCTCCAACTCTACTCGAACAGTTGCAAGATCGGCAATGCACTAAGAGACTGCCTGCTGAATCTCCTCTACCCGTTGTTCTGAGACTGCGATGTCGGAACTACTTCTCGGGATTTGTTCTTGCATCCCCTACATTTGCATGAGCTTGACTTCAATTTTTGTTGTAATGATGAAGGCCTCGTCAATCCAAGGCTGAATGCACGCCTTCAAAACTGCTTCTCTGTGTCATGCTGCATCCACTTTCTCTTTCAGCGCTTTGGCCTGTTGCATGCGCGCGAGGCTCTAAGTTAGGGCCACTATTTGCGTGGTCACTTTGACGTTGTCATATTGCTACTAGAGCTCACGTGCCTCTGTCTCTAAGCACTGGATGTTAGGGTCCTCCTACAGATTGGTGAGGACCTCGAATGACTCTTCCAACATCCTGGTGCATTCCCTTACTGCACTGCCGATCTCTTCCATCCCCGATGTAATAACATTAGTGCATTGTTTTCTGAATTCTAGAGGGGTGGACGGTTGCACCTTCAACCACAGCTCTGATATCTGAAGCTTCAACTCCAGTTGAACCTTGGTCATTTCTTTTAGTGCCTCGTGGACCCTTGCTGCTAATCTGTGGATGCGCACCTCTGTTGGTGCATCTGTTAGGATGGCCAGCTCAGGGACCATCTGGCAGGCTTCGTCTAGTACCTGTACCATCTGCCTGTTCTGCAACACCACCTCGTCACGCTGCAAGCTCAACTACTCCATGTTGACCTTTTTCTCGCTCAACATTTGCAATGTGCGGCTCTCCCTAGGCCGCAGTTCTAGAGTAATCCCATCCTGCAGACATAGAGCTTCTCTGGTGGGAGCCCTGCGATGTTGATCCCTATCCCTTTTAGTGCACAACCTGTAAGACTATCGGCCTCATTTGTTGTAACCAATGCCGCCTCTGGCAACACTATGGTCTTGTTTGTCTGAGTGCGTAGAATTTGCTCGACTATAACTATCCCTACTATGAGGCTGCTTGAAAGGGTACCAACCTGAGGAGTGCGCACCTGCAGCTCCTGAATTTGTGCTCTGAGTGCCCCCAACACAATCTAATTCTCCTCCGCGAAGTTCTAGAGGGCCTCTGTAGTGACATCGCATACTATTTCGCCTATGTCGTGTAGATCACCCTCACTAAGGGCGATCGGATAGATCAATAGCTTGGATGCTTTCACCTTCTTGCACGGCCCCATTCACTCGCTTTGGCACTAGCGCTTTAACTGTGTTGACCCTGTTTATGGGTCCACACCACCCTCCTCTTCCTCATTTCCCATCTTTTTTTCCTGCCCATGTGAAGGGGACTTATGGCCCTCATGTGCCTTCTTGGCTGCCTCCTGTGTTGCTGTAGCTGTAGCCTTTTTTGTTCGGCTACTGTCTGCACAGCATCCCACACCTCCTGCGCTTTTTCTGCCGCTGTTTCTTGCCTTCTCTTCTCTGCCAACTGCACCATGCGCAGTTTTGCCTCCTCTTTCTTCTTGTGCGTAGCAGACCTTTGCCCCACAGTGATGTGTGGGGCATGCCACTCTAGCAGCAATGTCTCCACCACATTAAAAATCACATCATCTGTGGCTACAAAGGGTAGCTCGCTCCATTTCTTGGTCAGGTCCTTGCACACTCTGAGATATATGTTGTGGAAGTCTGCTTTAAATTCTGCAAAACGTTTTAGGTTGTTGTAGACAGTGGGTGATAACCTTAGTTTGTAGTTAATCCCCATTTTGATGTTCATCTCCATTAACAACCATAATATCTTGTTGTCATGAATCCAGTTTGTGTCTTTCATGGCCCATAGCGAAGCGTACTTTGCGGCCTACGACAGATCGCTGGAAATTGTAGGGAACTAGCTATCCTCTGGCAATTCCCCTACCACCAGCACTATCGAAAACAGAAGCCATGCATAGTGGAATGTTTTTGCTTGTTCCTAGGCCTTGTGGCAATTTTCCAGTAACTCTTTGCATAAGAACTTGGACCAGTTAAACTAGACCCCCTGCACACACTACTCAGCAAGTGCAACCACCAGTGTGGGCACTTCGTCCGTGCGGCACTTCCGCATGAGCTTTCTTTCCAGTATCTGGGTCGCAAAGTTAACTACTTTGTTGTTGATTCTAGATATGGTGTAGCCCATTTTCTTCTTCTCCAACTTGTATTTCTTCTTCATGGCCTCGGCGATGGCCAAATCGCTGTTCTTCCCCTCCGAGATTTCTGCAGTCTCCTCTCCTTTGCATGGGAGCCGGGTAACGAGATGGATTAAGTGGTCCATGATGGGGATGGGATCCTCCATCCACAAACACCCACCATGCACCAGGAAGAGTAGCTGCCTAATGACGAAAATTGTCACTAGGGCGCCATGGAAATGCGTCACCCAGAGCAAGTTTAATAACCCTGCCTTTTCCACTCTACATTACCACTTTCGCTGCTCCAGTTTTATAACCCCCACCGCGGTTTTCTTCTTGGGCTTCATGAGCTGCGTGGTCTCTAGATGAGGTAATTTCTTATGGTTAGTGAGATCTCAATATTCAAATTTCAAGTTTGGCACCCACCCCAGGTGCATTCCCTCAAAGACGATGTTGTCTGGGAGGAGTAGAGTCTGGAGAGAGCTCTTGCTCTCGTCGAGGTCCTTGGGCACTTTTTCTTTCCCCTTCCATAGAGAGAAATATGCGGGCAGCTTAGTTAGAGGGTGTGCAGGATTGGTTTCTTCCTCCATACCCTTGTCCTCGTCCTCTTCAATTATGAGGTCCTCCAGGTCTTCCTCCTCTTCGTCGGTTTCCAAGTTAACTACTTTCCCTTTCTCCTCCATCATTAATTTGGTGTGCAGCGGGTTGCGAGGGGACAAACACACCAGAATAATCAATTGGCTGTCTCTCTTTGGCCTCAGCGTGTGTGGTTATTTAGGAATTTCTACCACAATCCCGATGCCTTCAGGGGCATCTTCCATAGTCAGGGCCTACATGGCCTCTTCAGCAGTCATCTCTACAATTTCCCTAGCTTCCTCAGATGTTGCCATCTTGCTTGTCCACAACTCTCTCAGTAGCTCAATCAGGAGCTCAATCAATGCTATGCACAGGGAAAATAGGTCTCGGCTCAGAACACGCGGGGCATACGACAACTCAATTTGCAAATGACCAAGTGTTTTTTGCTGGGCAACCCTTCATAATTTATAATGCCTTTTGAATTTGAATTTGACTGGTCCCCCCAAATCTGGTTCATTAATGCTCCCTTGGCAGCAGATTTTCCCAAATCTTGCCCATAGAGCGCGTCTTAAATTCCTACCGCCCGCTCCATATGGTCTCAAGTCAAGCATCACATCATGAATAGTGACTACAATGGTCACTTTCTATCCAACCCATGCAATAGCATAGTCCCCCTTGCGAGGTCGCGGACCTTGTGACACTTTTCTCCTGCGCGCAACTCCAACATTGTGCAGCTCACAGGAAGAGTAGTTTATAGTCTCGTGCATCCTTCCAACTACCTAGATCGTTAAAACTATACTTCCCATGGCTAGTTAGGTGGCCACGACACCTGTATCAAGTTCCAACTAGTCATCTGTCACTTTTCTTTGAAAACATCCACCTTTTATTGTTACTGGCTGTGTCACGCACTTTATCATCTACAGTGCGGCACCATGGGTGATTTGTTTAGTAATATGTGGTCCAATCCAAGGCATTAGGCTGATCAACTCTTGACGATAGTCCCCAAATTTGTCAACATGATCGTGTGCACCCTGTTTTATCACCCTGGTTTCCTTATCAAGAAAATCCTTCTTTATTTCGTCCTCAAGCTTCTTGACTTCCACTTCCACTGGAACACTTTTCTCCCTTAATCACACCCTTTCCTTCATAAGTTCTTGGAGCCTAAGATCACCCTGTGAGATTTCTTCCTTAGGTCCCAAGCGTTCTGCTTCATTCAGCTGCACAAGCCCTTCTTCCAACATTCCGCAAGTCATTGTATCTACTGGTGTTGCTATGCGTGGACTAGGAATTTTATACTCTATGGGGATTACAACATTCGCTCCATACTCTAGCCTCAATGGCGTCTGCTCCATCAGTTTCTTACACGTGGTCCTATAAGCCACAAGAATCACTGGTACACGCAGGTCCCAATTAGTCTGCTATGCATCGTATACCTTGTTTAGTGCTTCACATACTTCGTTAAAGGCTTCTGCGTGGATAACCTTCTGCACACTTGTTCTTTCCATACTCCATTGTTCCAACCAGAGGGGTCGCTCATGCAATTGCGTCGTCCACACATGATTACTGATCGTGTCTCCTAACATGAAGTCTGTGTGCATCCACACAGGTTTTGTAGCATATGCCTATATCCATATGGACAGGTGTCTGTGTGGATCATTTCGTCCGACAAACTTGTTTGTTAATCGCATCTGAGGCTTCCCAAACCATATGCGCATCATTCCCCTACATGCGCACCAGTCCTTAAAGCTTCCTTGGTGCGCACCCCACCACCTTGTGGGCGTAGCACGCAGTACCCATTTCAAAGCCTCGAAACATTGTTGTTCCAGCACCTCCCTTTCGAATTTGTTCAAGACGTTATCTACCTCGCTTAACCCATCATACGTAGGTAGATCCCTTACCTTTGTTGATACGCAGTGCAGGGATCTCGTCATCATGTTATAGTTCAGCATGGTTACCTCATGTAATGGTTCTTCCATCGCTCTATCTATTCATCAAAATCTGATGTACAGGAGCTTTCGTGGTCCCATGAGATCCGCTCATCTGCAGTGAGATTTACCCAGTATTACTCTCTCGTGGTTATCTTGTAGATGCAATCCAATTCGTCATCGCTTTCATAGTCACGCACTAGATCTCTGTAGCGTGATCCTTCTGTAAGGTCCAAAGGCATGACTACGCGCAAAGACGTTTTCTCAAAAATCATCTTGCGCTTCTTCAGATTTATCACCCCATTGATGTCAGTGCCCTAGTCTGTCCCTAATAGGGCAGGGTAGGGATTGATATCATCATCAATCTCTATCACTTCAAAATCTGTCAACGCATTTGCTCCTTCGATACCTATAGTGATTCCCTGCAATCTTCCCATAGGTAGGATCTTTTTCTGGTTCGCCATTCGCAGTTGGATAGGAGACCATTGTAGCGTATGCCTTCCCATGCACACCCATGTCTGCTTTGGAAGAACGTTCACGTCCAACCCTAGGTCCAAAATCACTTCGTCCATCTCATATTCCCAATCTGTGTGGTCAATCTCATCTCTCTTCCCGTCCTCGCCACGTGCTTTCCAATATTCCGAACTACGCGCGATTCTCCTGACAGGGTCCTAGCGTATCTTTTTATGAGTTCCTACAATCCCTTTATAGCCTTGCTATTGCACAACAGCTTCATGCATGCTTCCAAGAACGTTGTGAGCATCGATGGGTCCATTTCCAACTCCATTTTGTCTTTGCTTTCTGAAGTGGAGGCATCAGCAAAGCTCTCCCTAGCTTCCATGAAGGTTTCCTTAGCGCGCTCCAAATCAAACTTTGGTTCTTTCGTCGGAGCCTTGTGAACCCAAGTACTATCTTCAGGCTGCTTTCCTTTGTCATCTCCTATTGTAATTCCACTTTGAAGAACAATGTTCACATTAGGGTCTTCCTCACACGACTCAGACATCATCATTTGCAGGTTCTGAGTTGGGGGAGGTTGGAGTGCTCCCTTATCGCGTAGCCTTGCTATCAGTGTGGGACAATACTTTGTCTCATGATCAAACAATGTACAATACAAGCATGATGGATACATCAGATTCATACAATTGTAGGCATAATGTCCTAGCCCTACAAAATTGTAACATATCAGCTCTCTGCGACCTCTTGCAGGTCCTCCTCCACCTCAGCCTCATCTGCGCCACTGAAATCCAGTTCGCGTCATCCCTGCGTTCTGGTCAAGGGGCCACATTTCAGCCTAAACTCTATAGGTGGCGGTCCTATCCATCATCATTTCATCACTTCTACAAGTGCACTCATCATGTCCCATTGATATATAGAAATTACAGAACAATTGTTGCGAATTCTTCGTGTACTTCTCCAATAAATGGCAGTTATCTGTAGCATGCTTTCCTCCTATTTGACAAATCGTGCACCAAAATGCAAGCCCCATGCTAGGTCCTACTTGTACCTCTATTCTTAAAGGAGCCAATCCTCCTACCATGAGGTAATTAATGAACATTGGGTAGTGGCCTATGTCATGTCCCTGACCCTTGCACTTTATGCACCGTACCTCATCGCGCACTTTTGGGCAAGCTGTCTTGTCTTGTTTCAGACTCTGCATCTCAAGGCACAAGTTTTTCAACTGCACGTGGATCTACTGAACTCTAAGGTTAGGATCTTATATCGAGGTTTCATGCAGCCTCATCACGATCTCTAATGCCTCGGCCTGAGTTGTTAGCCTCTATTGTGACATTGCATTCCTTAAATGCGGCGTTAGCGATGCTACAAATCATTCACGATGTTGTCCATCCATCAAAGTCATGTTAGCTTCACGAATTGTCCACTTCAGTCTCTGATATGACTCCCAAGGGATCTTGTCTGGTAGCATCGTGATCTCCTTGAACCCAATGATCGACTGTGCCTCTCACTTCGGCCTGCTAAATTCTTTGTTCAACGCAGTTTGGACATCTGTAATCCCCGCATTCGGATTGTCACTGGAATGCTTAATGTACCAAGTCAACGCATGATCCTGTAGAGCACTGACCAATGTTGCTTTCTTTATATTGTCATCCGTAACTCCCTGTGCTTCCCATACAACTTTTATCACGAACCAAAACTGATCCGGTTCTTCATTTCCTACTCCCTTGAACACTGGAGATTTTATCGCGCTTGCCATATGGACTCGCAGTGGTGGCGGAGATGCTATGGGTGAAGGTGGGGGTGAATATGGTGAAACTGATGGTTGTGTGGGTGGGGGTGGTATGCGCAAAATCCTCTGCCTTATCAAATTGGTCGCACTTCTTGGTGAGACCTTCGCAAGCTCTTCCTCGTCCCCTCGCGGAGGTGAAATCAAGGGGTTAGTTTCTAGTTTTGCACTACCTTCATTTCTGTAAATTCTCCCACTTCGCATAGCCCTAAACATCAATGTATTCACATAACCAGCTTTTCACACAGTAGAATTTTAATCCAAGTGTTCAAAGACTTAACGTACTTACCTCGCGGTCCTTTTAGGAAGCGTCATTCTGCCTCGCTATAACTGACTCAAGTATCTACTGCTAACTCAGTGATGAATCCTCCTATAGTTCGATCGAATCAGTGATTAACAACGTGTGCACTCTTATCCTCCAATGTTTCTAATATACGGACCAATTCTGGAGTCCACACAATAGGTCTGTCGAGCTTGCACCTTCCTTGGATATCTGCTAGCTTCGTGATCCACTTGTATAGCTCAGTAGGGAAAGATGCGAAGAAAATTTCATGGATCTCTGTGTATAGGTAGCGGTCTAACCACTCTTCTTTTGATAGTTACAAATTCCTATTCTCCTTCGCCATGAACTCGTGAATATTCCTATCCAACATATCTTCAATTTCTTTCTTAGCTGGATTCCATTGATACGACATCAAACATCTCTATGCAGATCCTGGTCTCGGCAACGGAACCATTTGTTGGCTTGTAGGGGCCTGACCCAGGTTCAGAGTTAATTATCCAAACAAATCCCTGTATTGTTGGCCCTTCCAACAATATTCTGCAGAGCACGGACCGAGGTCTCACCTGAAGTAGTATGGGGGGCTGCTGGAACCAAGTTTTCGCACCCTTAAGATGTCTGAGGGGTTGATTTGGTCCAACTGAGAGTCTGTTCACGTAGGTTACTTTGCGCACTTTCTTGGCCTTCACACCCTGATATATTCGCCTTTGCGCAGCCATAACCAGGGGGTGTGGGGATTTTTCACTATTTCCCTAAGTCACACCCAAGATATTTACCTATCTTCTTATAACAGTTAGTTATCTTTGCGTAAACAGTTGCATTGTATTATAGTTACTTATTCAACACATTCATAACATTTTGCGCAGTGAATAAATAGTAAACTTGCAATTCATACTCAATAATACATAAAATAGGAAAAGATACACATAAATATGGTAAAAATTCTCTTTATTGATGCTTCCAATGGTTACAGACTCGACCTGCCCTGCGCACTCAGCTGCAGGGGTCCGCGCACTTAGCTGCGGACTACTATGTATTTTCGCACTCCGCTGCAGAGCGTTCTCCTACTCTATGACCCAAAGACACGACTTACACTTCGACTCAATGCTTCATAAATTCCCTCTATTTGATTCTTCTCCCTCTTACACTTAGAGCCTCCCTCTATTTATACATTCCCATGGTCCACGGACCATGGGTAGATCTTTCAAACCGACATTACATGACAAAAATAAGGGCAGACAACCCTGTGACTCTATTATGACTTCGCGCTCTGCGCCCACAAATTGTGGAGTCTTTATAATGGATTTAGTCAAAACTTGGGCTTTAAGCCCCAAAACATGCCTTGGGGGGATTCCATGCCCAACACTCATTCATTGGAGGGATCATACACAACAAGCACACATGCACAACGTAAGTGGTCTATCTTTCTCACGTTTTCTTGCATGTCACAGTCAAGAGAATGCATACACTCAACATCTCGATGTGGAGTAGCAGAACACCATGACAACTCCACAGAGTGCATGTCATGTTCTTTTACTCATCTTTGTTCTATTGCCACTCGTAAGCTCAGAGTGTATCTATCTTCATTGTTATATCTTTCATGCTTGCTAGTTTCCACAACTACAATGTTCGCAAACCATGCCTTCACCAACATGGGTCAACCAATGCGCCGCTAGATGCATTGGAAGTATCACTTCACGTGAGATCACCCATGCACTATTAGCTTAGGAGTAGGAGTAGTGTTTTCTTTTGAGATGTTTGCTTGCATGCATGTTTGCTTATTAAGTTTTGTGTTTGTTTGTTTGCTTGTTTGTTTTCTTACTGTCTTTGCCTCCACATTTTCTTCTGCTTTTTTATTTTGTTTGCTGGTTATTACCTGTAGGTTATTTTCACATGAAGCCATGCATGACTCTTCGAACAAGCTGGGTAAAGTACAAGAGGCCTTGTGCAGCTATCACTACTTGGTTATCTATCATCTTTCCTCTGTATGAAGAACTTGTTACTTTTAGTCCATGATACATCAATGGAAAATATGTAATGTTCAAAGTAACCTTGTTGAAAACACAACACTTGCACGCTAACTAGTGTCACCTACTCTAGTTGGTTATTTTTGGGTTAACCCTTGTCCTCTCAGTCAAGTAGAGTAAGGTGAGGGGGAAAACCTTAACAAGAATGTTAGAGGTATACATAAACTACTTCTCTGAAAGAACAACATCTTCTGCTCTCAATAATTCGGGATCCCTCTTCCACCTATGAAATGAATAAGTGTTATGCATAGTTATGAAGATGAAAAATGAAAAAGTGAAAAAGTTTGAAAAAAATGAAAATTGAATAAGGGAAAAGAAGAGAAAGGCTTCCTGTGTAGAGAGGTGATGCAAGTAACTCCACTGGGGTACTAACCAGGCTCGTTGGCAGCAGAGCCATGCTTGTGTTCCCGCATGACTCCGTCGGGGTACTATCCAGGCCTACTGGCAGTAGAGCAACACCAGAGATGAAGCTAAGACTCTCACAACTACATTGCTTATGCATCATATACTCCTCTACCCCAATTGAAGCAAATTTGTTGGCTTGGCTTGGAATTTGTGTCGACCGACCAAGGGCTTGGCAGATGCTACTTCTTACAATCAAGCAAGTGTGGAAACCAAGACAAACTGAGAACTGAACAATACTTCCAGAGGTGTTAGACTTGCTTTTCATGAACAAGGTCCATTTAGAGAGATGGAGTTCTACTAGTGTGTCACCAAGTGTTGTAGTCACTATAACCACCCTTCAAAATTTTGCCTTAGCTTCATTTTGTAGCCTCCCTACCAACCTTTCACAACAACATGTCTTGTCTTGGAAAGTACACAAGCTTCAGTGATTTTCTTGTAGAAAGACAGTCTATCTATCAAAGCCTGATGCATTCCCCTCACAGGTTGTTCCTTAGGACTTGGTCCAGCTGCAGGTTGAGTAGCTCCCTCAAGAAATTGTGCAATTCTGGAGGGAAACCACCCTTCCCTCTAGAAATTGCACAATTCTGTCTGGCAGCATGCTAGGCTCAAGAATTGTGCAAATCTGCCAGTCAAGGTTCATCGAGAAAATTGCACAAATACTCTCAATAGGGATGCTCAGTCCAGGAATTGTGCAATCCTGGGCAGTATTCTGCTTCTCTCCTTGGAAGCCAGCTCAGCTCCCTTCCAGAAATGCACATTTTCTCCCAGCAATTGAGCAACCTCTTTCATGTGCAGTTGAGTTGATTGGTTCCCTCCAGGACCAAGAAAAACCAATTTGCATGCATGGGATACTTCTCCCAAGGCAGCATGCAAAGGCATCCCTTGATTCATGGATCTACTTTTAGCAGTTGGAGGTTGCATGCAAGGATCATTTCGGAAACCTCCCACCAAGTGTCGCTCTTCCTAGATTTGTGGCATGCGCATCACATCTTTGATTTTATCAAAACTCATGAACCAAACATTGCAAAGATCATTCCTCACATCAAACTTCCAGCCCTAACATCCCACATCGATCTAGGATTCGTTGGCACATTTAGCTCAGTTGTTTTGAGGTAAGCCCTACTTCCATGTCTTGTGTTGCATTTCTGGCACTTGTTGTGTTTCGCTTCATGTGGATGTTGTACGCTTGATTTCAATGAGCGCTTATTGTTGTTTTGATACATAGTAGCTTGTACTAGCACTTTTTCAGTTTTCGTTAACATCTCACTATTGTTGCATGCATGAAACTATTTTTGCACAGATGGTCGTTGTTGCGGCCACTCACTTCACATACATGCATGCTTTCCCATTTTCCAAATCTTGCACTTTCTATTTGCATGAATGATCATTCACTCTTGTTTGCACTCATCTCATCATGTTTTTGCACTTCTCATGTTTTCAGTCACCCATCGACCGAACTAGGTTGCCTTAGCCCGGACCGTGCCTTGCCTGGTTAGCACTATGCATTTCCAGAAGCAAAGGCTCTACCTTCCCTCCAGAAATTGTGAAAGCCTAGCCAGGCACTGACCTCTAGGTTTGCATATTCAATTCTTGGAGGTAATGTCTTGTTGGCCCCTTAAATTGTGCAATGCAGTTTGCTGGTTGCATGTCACTACTGAATGAAATTGTGCATTACCTAGTTTTAGTCCTTAGTAGGCTAGGCTAGACTATGCATTGCGCAGTTCCAGCAGTTAGTCAGCCTCCTGACAGCCCAAACTGTGCCTTGCATATTCTTTGTTGTCATTCTCCCAACCTCCTGGCGAAAATTGTGCATCCTTCATGATCAGTCACACAAGTATGTTGCAAGTCAGTTCTCAAGTTCATTTTGGTTTTCGATTGGAAGATTGCTTGCCATGAGTGTTTCCATGTCTCCAAGTATTGCACATGTTCATCTGCCTCTCAGAAGAACATGTACAATGGTTTTCAGGAGAGAAAAGTTGAAGACACCGTTCAGAGCACACTTGGGGATGTAGACGATCAAGTGTCTATGAACTTGCCTACCCACAAAGACATGAATTTGTTCGTAGAAAAGGAAATCAAGATATGACAGCAACAACATCATAGCAAGCAACACCAACAACAACATTTGAAGGCAGCATACCAGATGCAACGAATGCAAGAGGAAGGTTGTTGATAACACAGAGGCAGAACAAAGTTGCAAGCTAAAGAAGATCCACTTTTGATGAAAGCAACTTTGGAGACTCAGGCTATGAGGTGATGGTGCACCATGAAGATCATGTGAAGGCAGAGAACAAAATAAAGAAGGAGTTGCATGTGCTGAAGCAACAACTCAAGGAAGAAAAGGAGCTGCATATACGAGTGAATGAGTTGCAGTAGGAACATGTACACTAGGGGGCGCAACATGCACTCACGGATGAAACTGTGCCCGTACAAGTTATAGATCCATCCCAGTAACTGGCATGGAGGAGACATGGTGAGTACTGTTGTTGATCGCACGCAAGGGAATTTAGAAGCATGCATGTCATTATGTGCATGCATGTGATATAACCCATCTGGAACACTCACCGAGGAAAAGACAAGAGGAAAGTTTGACTGGAGCTAAACATGTAGTTGACACTTGAAGCACATGACCACCAACACACACTGGAAGATCAGCATGGGCACTATGCATCAGTGTGTTTCTGTTTTGGCCACACCCAAGAAGACCATGCACATGTTAGCAAATGAGTTGGATGGAGGAGCCACACTAATGCACCCGGATGCAACAAAGGCAAGAGTTTGATTCAACAGGATGTCACCATGGGGCGTATGCACACCATCATGGGCGACCAATCTTGGCATCAACTCACCACCTTCACCATCACAAGCATGTCAAAGAGTTGGTCTAACCACAATGGACCGATTGTAAGTGATGTCTTGCAAGGCTTTCTCAAGCCATTTTGTCTCACATGGGCACATGTGCATTGTAATGTAACATCTTGTCAAGTGGAAGTTCAAGTTTCGATAGATGGATGTAACAATCATAGAGTAGATGAAGAGTCATGAGGGTAGATGAACTCTCACAAAGGGGAATGTCAAGGGTCACCCCACCCTTTGCTATAAATAGAACCTCATAGCTCATTGTAAAGGATTTTGGTCAACCAAGATTCTGATAGGACTATCTTAGAGAGAGCTTGGATAATATTGTAACGAGCCTTGGCTTCTCCACTGCATAGAGCTAGTATATCTCTTTGGAGGAGCAGGCAGTTGTGGCTGTAACGTTTCGCTGTCAAAACTAGTGGTTAGACATGGATGTATTATATGACTGGAACTTACACTTATTAATATAACAGAGCCAACATGTTTCATGCATATATTGTATTGTATTCTATGTTATCTGGTTTACTCTAAATGATATATGTATTTGTTTGCCTACGCATGCATGTATGGACTTTTCTGTGTATGTATATATGTATGTATGAATCTTTTTGAAAGCTGTTGTTGGTTTAACCATCACTTTGGATTTCTAGCTAACTTGCCTTCCATTTTGTGATGAATCTTTGGTCGTGTGTTCCCTTCTTATCTCTATGCTATCACAGGTTTCCAAGGGCACTCATCTCAACCACCATGTGTTTGAACCTTTCACACACCTTCCTTGGCTTTCTCAAGTTATCACACCCTTGCTACCAACAGAGACATCTTACTTGCCTCTGTGCAAAATCGCGGTCAAGGCATTATTGTACGACCCACTTCTGGGACTCCTACACCAAACGATCTAAGGTCTATTGGGACTTCTTACACTGAGATCCCCTTACATGTTGGCAGGTCCAACACCATCAACAATTTGATATTCATTCATGCAAATTCATGTGGTCTAAAGTGTAATTGGTCATTCATTTGGTGGGTGGATGCTCATGGGAATTCATAGATAGTGACGGATAAAGCTGAGAAGATGATTTTTGTTGCCTCACATGCAAGGCTTGAGCTCATATTATTTGTTAATGAATAAGAGAAGGATGCAAAGATTTTTTCCAATGGTGAGGACGATGTGCTCAATTAGGTTTTCTTAGATATGGGAATGTAACATTTTAAACTTAGGAGATTAGGATTGGAATATTTGTACTGTTCTCTTTTCCTTTGCTAACCTTTCCAAGGTTTTGGTTTCAGGGGGAGGAAGAAAAGATAAAGGAGGGGAAAACCTATGGCTACTAGTTTCTCAAGCTCTACTATTGATCTTTTACAGGAGTTTTGTTGTTAATACTCACACATCCTTTTCATAACTAATTTTTTTCGTTGAGGCAGTGAAACAGCAAATTCTGGTCTTACAGATTTAGCGTTGTTATATAACTTCTACCTTTTCGATATTTTAATGATGTAGTAGCCTTTTCATTTAAGTTTTGAATGTCATAGTTCCAGGTAGCCCGGATTCAAAGCATTTTGGGACCTAGGATAAAGTGGTATTCCTTTATTTAAATTACATTTTCTTGTATGACTAATGTCTTACCAATCGACTAGAGTCTTCTGCTTGAAGCTTAGATCTAGATAGTTAGAAGCTACACTAAATGGAGTCTTAATAGATCGTAATGATACATATTTTTTTATTATAATATATGAAATTTATTAGATCAAATGACCTAGACATTTTAGGGTGGCTTTATCGGGGAAGAATGAGTGTGTATTCCCGATCCTAGCGTGAATATGGGCCAATGAATAAGATAGGGGCATGCATTTAAACTTAGTGTCTTACTCATTTATCGCCAAAGTTAAACCTACAATGAAGTTACTCCACAAATTTTTATTTTTCAGCCATCAGAGCTGAGGGCTCAAACATAAATTCATGTTATTAGGAACCCTCACACTCACTGTGGCTTAGATGTTCTACAATTTTAAAATGATACTGACATATTGGCAATTTCCACTTTCCACAGTAGCAATTTAAAGTCCAATTGAATAAGGAATAACAAAATAAAAGAAAAAATATTTTGTTTTCCTAATCAATATACCTTCTTGTTTCTTTTCTACTAATGGATTTAATCTAGGTTTCATATTTGACACCAACAACTGAAATCTATAATACACCTCATTTCACAGTTTGACATATAGTTTCTATAAAGAATTTGTATTCATGTACAAGGTCATTTACTCTAGGAGTACTGCTAGCATAGCTGGCTAGAAGGGGTTACCTCCTATATTATACATGCATAAAGGAAGTTGGGGACTTCCTTGGTTACAATTAGGCTCTACTTGTTTTGATTCAGGTCATTTGACAAGATGAGGTCATTTTAATAAATTTAAATTCTGCTCTTAAGTTTTATTAAGTCCATGGTGTGAAGGTTGGATGTTTTTTCCCCATGGAAATAATCGAACCCTACCCTCACACACTTAAATGAATAAGGTGTTGATTGCATGCTATTCCTGGAGCTCTTCCACTTCTTACTCATAATTTTTAGATGGAACATAGATCCACTACCAGCAACGTATGTGGTTGGTAACCCAAAAGGCCTGATGAGATTTGATCCAAGACCTCTTTGGTCTTAGCACAAGAGAATCTACCAGTCAAGCTAACCCTTAGGGAATTATTAATGGGAATCTCTCTTTTATGCACTTGTAAACCTGGTAATAAGCATAACTCACCACCTTTAGGGTGTTATTATTGGGAACTTGTATTTTATGGATTGTAAACTAGTAATAAGCTCAACTCACTATCACGCAAGAAAAGAATATAGTTTTCTAGTATCTTCTGAGAACCATAAAAATACTTTGTCTGAAGTGTACATCAATAATTTTCAATATATTCAATATCCACATCCAACGCCAGAAATCCCATGTAGGGGGCGAGCATGCATCAGAATTTAATTTTGGGTCATTGTAAGAATCGCTACTTCAAGTTTCTCCTAGACCATGGTCCAATGGGTTGGGAAAGTTGGATGCTTATATGAAATGTTTGTTGTAGAATGATCAGACAGTTTATATCTTTTTTTGATAGCTTGAAAATGGACATTTTGGGTGTAGAATGTTCCAGTGCAGAATTTATGTTTCCTGTTAATAGCATGACAAGATATTTCTTTGAGATGTCTTAAACACTTTGGTCTAGTATTTTAGAGTCATTGGCAAGTTATTGGGACATTGGTATAGTTGGTGCTGCTTTATATCATTCTTTGTAGCATGTGAAAACTTTCCGTTTTTGTTATAAAAATTAATTTTTTTATTAGAGGAGCTAGGGTTAGGGTTTTGTCTTTTGTTGGAGGGCATACCATTGGGTGGTCTATGCATTCAATGTATCTTATGTTCACCTAGTCTATAAAAGAGAGACACGACACATAACTTTTGTTGTTGGTTAGATAGAATTTTTGAGTAGTTTGCTTTGTATTTTTCCATTAGAAAATTTGAAGTAATAGAGACTTAATGTGTGTTTGCATGCATGAAATTTGTTTGCAATCATAATTTTCGGATCATTGTTTTATGCAGAATTAACATATATACATTCAACTGTTCTCGTCACTTCTAGTTTTTTGTTTATACTTTTCAGTTTGTCTACACATAATTAGATATAGTAGTAAAAATGTTTTGGAGAGTTAAGTTTCCAACTTTCTTACGTTTTTTTTGGTTCACTGATATGATCACATATACTGAAATTTTAACATGACATAAAAGCACATTGTCTATGGTTTTTGAGATCCATGTATGGAGTGGGTTTTTTCCTGTTTGAGGGAGTTTTTGAAGGACTGCAGTGAATGTGAAGTTATTTTAGTAATTGAAGAAAATTGGGACCTGCGATAGGTTGTTTGTTGTGATTCTTGGGCTGCTTTAGTGATTCAGATGTTCTAACAGCTGCATGAATAATGGCTCTTGGTCTGAGAGTATCACATGTTGTAGTGAACTGCAAATTTTGTATCGTGGAAGTGCAGGCTTTATAATCTATTGGAGAAGTGTGATCTTTAGGGTTTTGTGGAGATTAAGGTCACAAAGTCGACCAATCTCGTGCAATTGGAAAAACTTAACAAGATGTCCAGGGAAAAGCAGGCCATACTCGACCCAGTGAAGGATCAGTGGATCCTTCATGTTTCCAGAAAGAAGACTAGTAAGGAGATGTTTAATTATCCATTCAATCTATATGTTGGTGAGAACATAAATTGGAAGATGCTCTATATGAATAAGCTCATAGTCACATAGAGTAGCAAGGTAAATGTTGTAGCTAGTCTTAAAACCTTGCGATTAGCTTGTAGCACTTGGGTACCGATAACCTTGAATGGGTTTTCATATTTTTTGTAGCCTTTTGTTCGAGGTGTCTATGATTGAGATAAGCTTCCCACCTTTGAGAGGCTATGGGATGATTTCATCTAGGAGAGAGACAAAATTGGAGACAATTGCAAGGATGGAGGAGGAAGAGAAGAATCAAGACTTAATCAATAGGATGGAGGAAAGTTAGAAAGGAGGTCTTGTGAGGGGTCATAAGAGCTAGGAGGAAGAATCTGATTCTTTGGACAAGGTCAGGAAAGGGTTGAGTCATGTGCAGTGTTTCAACTTTCAAGTGCCACAAGATGGGCCACTATGTATCTCAACATTATAAGAGGAAGAAGTGAAGAAATGACAACATGGGTTTGTAGGGAGTACAAAAACTTTAGTGAGAGTAGATGGGTTAGCATTTAGACTTGAAAGTGCATGGCTAAGTTTGATCGTCAACTAGTGATATTTAGAAAAACACAGTCCTTAATTGAAGTTTTGGCTAGAGGAGTTCATGATGGTGGCATTTATAGGCTACTCGCTAATCTAGTGGAGTAGGTATGTAAAGAAGCCATGATGGAGTGTCCTTCTATCTTTTTGGAGACAAATTCAAAACCTATCATGAAATCAACAATTGATTCCATGCATGCAATTGATGGCATTATTGAAGAGTAACAAGGTGTGTTTGTTGTTGAAAAACTCTCTTAGAAAGAGGGTAGATGATATTTTTATTGAAGGTTTTTTGGTGCACGAGTGAGATATACAAGAATCGAAACTAAATAAGTCCTAATATGGGTTGATGCATGCACCACAAGTTTGTTATTTCATGTTTGACAATTTTCAACTCAAGTTGGACTTTCCAATTTTAGTACACTTTTTAATTTTTATTTGATAGATTTGATCCACTTATCTTCGCCCTATATACAAATGTGTTTATATTTGCAAGAATTCATAAACAACTCATGTTGTGGTGTAAGAGGATTTTGGCCAGTGAAGTTGACTTGAAGGATGTAGGAGGTTTGCATGTTCTTTATTAAATTTTCCTTGTACAAGGGATTTACACCTTGAAGACTTTGAAGGGATATCAAAGCACAAAAAGGAGAAGTGGTCCTATTTTACATTCCTTTGGATTCACAGGTGGTCAACATTCTTAAGAAGCCCATAGTAGAGGTAAGGTTTGGAGATCTTCTGCTAGTATCTTAATTTGGTATAAAACACCTTCCTCTCAGAGAGGTAGTCTCAGTTTTACTTACTCAGATTGTGTTCTTGTTCATCTTGTTGCACACACCAAATTCTTCCTTAACAATACATAACACAATCTTAATCTTGCATACTCTAACATGTCACAAGAAAGTGTTAAGTATAGTCATATAACTATTAAGGAAAGTATAACATCATGTGAAAATCAAACATCCTACCCCTATATTTGGTCATGAGATAAAAGGAATGAATTTTTAGCATAAAGTGATCACAATTCGAAATCATCCCAAAGTGATCAAGGATATGATCAAAGCCATAAAGTTGGGATGATATGGGTTTAAAATAAAACAATAATGGTCTACCCTTGCTATGAGCATGGTTCTCGAAATTCAACTCTAGCATATCAAAAAGGTGATAAATATGACCTCTTTGGTTTTTCTCAATATCATTCCCAAAAGGTTGAGAAGGGATTATTAGGAACCTAAACAAAGTTTTAAAAATTATCAACCAAAGCAAGGATTTAAAGGGATGGATAGAGCACAAAGAGGAAATTTTCTCAACTTTCAAGGTTTTTTTATATATTTCCCTTTAACTTGAAATCTATATTTAAAATTATTAATTGAAAACATTCTTGTCCCCTAACCAATTCAACACCAAACAGACAACTATTAGGGATAATTTCAAGATGGCATGAAGGAAGAAACTATTAAATGATTTTTTTTGATGTACCTATGGTCCTTCACAAATATAAGATTGAAAAGGGTACATCAAAGTTAACTCATACATGGAAAATTGTCTCAATCTAAATATAAGGTAAATAAAATAACAACAAGAGAAGGTGAAAATGGCTTAAACACATATGTCGTCATGCCCTGTTCAGGTTGCCCAAAATCCTAATGACCATAAGATATGTATGGTTGGAATAGGTCACAAGAATCCTCCCAAGATGAATGTCCTAGTGTTATATTCATTAAGAGTTTCCAACCTAGGCCTAAATTCCACTGAAATTATCCAAAAATTGCTTCCCCTACTTTATTAAAAACATTGCCACACTTAGGGGCTGACTTTTTCTATGATATGTATCTCACTGTCCTCATATGTAGAGCTTTGTGGTAGTTATGTAGGTTTTATTAGTACATAAATGAACAAAAGATGTCAAAAATGCTTGAAATTAACTAACTTGAAAGGTATTTTTCCTATCATTAAAAATTATAAGTGGTTTTATTTCTTATTATTTTCTTTCTTTTTATAAACAAAGGCATAATCAACAATTAATGGGGTTGGAAACACCTGTATAGGTTGGAAAGAAAAATATGTGCTTTGGAAATATTTCTAGTAGTTTTTGAGGAATTTCTATGTTGTTTTGGTTTACATTTCTAATGGTGAAATATTGGTAGGCGAGGAGTTTCCTACTACTTAGTTGTTGAACAATGCATTCCCTCCTATCTTAGAGGTTTCCTTATCTAAGCTTCCTTGGAAGGAATGTGTTGGATTGTTAGTAATATTTTGTTAAGTCTTCTTTTTACTAAAGTTGCACATAACATACACACACAAAAGTATTGCAGAGTGTGTGTCTGTGAGACCATGTTTGAGAATTTCTGGAAGGAAGTTAGGGGAAATTGACCATGACTCTCTTGACATTCGACGTAAAGGTTAGATATCAATCACATATCGGTGGCTTGGGGAGGGTGGTGGTGGGGCAAGCTACTAGCTTGTGCCAAGAGTTGTGGAGAGATGAGGTTCACGGTTTTAGTAATCTACATTTGGAAAAAAATGAGGTATTTGTAAAAGAGAAAAGAATATACATCATGATAAGAGATACTCATCCTCATCATAGACAGACACTTTCAAGGTCACAATAGAAGAAATAGTGTAAGGGGAGGAGGAAGCTGAAGGCATCTCTTCCAAGCCACCATTAACATATAAGGAGGCAATACGCATCAGGGACGTGCTTTTTCAGGTTGATATGACTATCAATAACAGTCTCTTGGTTTGGAGCTATTATTGTCTCTTCCATTAGAAAATAAGATGATTTTCACTAAGTTTTATAGATAGTGCTACTTCTCCTTTGATTAACACTTCCACAGATGCAAGAAACATATCTCACCTCCCAAACTCTTCACATCCAACTCATCTCATAGGGACACTGAGATTACCATTTCTACGTGTAATTTATCTTTTCTCACTTTTCTCCTTAGCAGACATTCTACATGGGGTATTGAAATTTCGATAGAATTATATTCCAATGAAATTATCACAAACTGTTTGAAATTTCTTTGTACGGAAACCCTACCATTTACCATTTATGTGAAACTATGGATTTAACTCAAAGTTCAAATTCAAAACATATTGCAAGTTTCAAGAAAAGGCATATATTTGAGAATAAATGCTAAAAATACATTTTCTCTTCATTGTTGAGATCAATTTATTCTTACTTGTTCATAATGTCATCCCACAAAAGTGGGGAAATAACAAAATTTGAATGAAGGGATCATAGCCAACAATTGAAACTTGAGATAGGCCCAATGTTCCATGCAAGTATTAGTATAGCTTCCAGCTTCCAGTCTATGATCTTGATCTCTGCAAATTAGACAAAACACCCGACAAGATTGCTAAAAAAAACAACAATAAAACAACCATCAAATTTGTTAAACATAAACTAGGACAAAACACCCATCAAAATTGCTAATAAAACTCCACTGAGGAAAATATGGTGTTGCAAAAAATGATGAAAATGCACACAATCTTTAGTGATTCTATGCTTTACCATTTGTTCCAACATTCAGTACAATTGGGCTTCAAGAAAAAACATAAATCAATTGTATTTGGAATTTTTGAATCACTAAAACTCCATCATCAATGTTTTATAAATTTCATTCAGATAAACTTCAATGTAACTGCAAAGAGTTCATGGAAAATATAGACAAAAATGTGATGAAACTTCAATGTGATCGCAAAGAGTCCATGGAGAATTTATATAAAAAAATTGGGAATTTATATTGACATAGTAGACTAATATTGTTGAAGCTCACTTCTAAATTCTGCTAAGCAACCTACTAGGGAAAGAAATACATAGTGGAGAAGTTTAGCCATGCACTATATCCCTTAGTTTCATCTTGTAGTGACCAGTTTACACAAGTATATCACTTAAATATATCGATGTATCTTTGTAAAACTTAAACACACCAGTTGATTTAGAGGGGTTACATGTAATAATTACATGGCACTGTGAAATGTTAATGAAATTTCCAAAAGAAACAAATTGTCAAACATACTTTTTGAACTTAGTTGGTTTATGATTTATGATAGCCAATCAATCATATAACCATATTTTATGGTCAAGATGCATTTTGCCAAGATATTTTCTGCTCATTTTTTTCCACCGAAAAAAAACGAACCATCTATTAATAATAATAGGTAGTTACATAGCGTATGCAAAGCATTGCTAAAGGACTTGTTCTTTGCCAGAGAACAGAGTCGCTGCTGAAAACTAAAGATCAGCACCATCAAGCGCACCCGGAGGGCAATGAGCCAGCGCAGGGACCCCTAATAATTACATTTAGAAAAGAGAAGTCGAGCGCCGAAAAGAGCCATGAGAAGAGGCGTAAAGCCTGCGCCGAAAAGGGCCATGGGGGGAGGCGGAAACCTGTCTAATAACACGCCTCGCTGAGGCCCGAGGAAGAGCAGTCCGATGAAGAGAAGCTCCCATGCAGAAAGAAACACCGAAACGCACAGGGAAAAAGCACCCATCTGCCAGGCAAAAATCCTGCGTAAGCACGACCAGGATTCTGGAGAAATGGGGAAAGAGAATAAGACCAGGTCAAAGCGGGCATCCTCTTACAAGGAAAGCAGCCCGAGAGACCTGATATGGAGCAGAGAAACAGCAAAGAAAAAACCAGAGAAACAATACTTGTATGTACAGAACACAGGAGGGAGAAAAACAGAGGAAAGAACTAAGCGAAAATGGGCTGCTCAAGAGGACGAGCAACCCCATTTTCTTCTTCCAGGACAATCCACGACCCCATCGCTTGATTAACACCTTCTTTGGAGAGACGATCAGCATCAGAGTTTCTTTCCCTGTAAATGTGACTGAGAGAGAGCTCCGAGAAGTGATTTTTTAGTCGAGAAACTTCTCTGAGCAAGGGAAGCAGGGTGAAACTGTTGCATAATTGCATCCCATTAAACCAACGCACAGTGTTCATAGAGTCCCCAAAGATCTGAACCTCATGCATATTCCGCAGGACTAGCCAGCCGAGGAGAAGGTGGAGGGCTTTCAATTCAGCAAAATTATTGGAGCCTTGTCCTAGGCCAACAGAAGCCTTGACAGACTTATCCTTTGAAAGATGAATAATTAAACCAGCCCCACAGCGGCCATTTATATCTGAGGCTCCATCAAAATAAGCCCACGGGATGGAGGGTCTTATTATTTCTTGTCGAACCAGCCTGGGAGGAGGAGAAGTAGGCGGAGTGGGGATACTATCGAAAATTGCAGCTCCTTCAGCGGCCAATCTTGCGATCGGGAAGACAGAGTCCTTGAAGATGACTTGGTTCCTAGCCAGCCACGTCCCCCAGGTGATGAGGAGTGGGATGGATCTCTCTCTGTCGTTTGCAGCATCATTCCACCACTTTTTCCAGGCTTCCGAAATCCCTTGCCCTTCCCACCTATAAGGAATTTTGATTAACCTTAACGTTTCAGCCCATAGACTAGTGTTGAAGGGGCAGAAGAGGAACAGGTGTTGAACTGATTCAGCGCTGTTCTTGCATAGAGGACACCAGCCCGGGCCTATCTTACCCCGTCTTTGAAGAAACTCCCAAGTAGGGACTTTTTGGAGAAGAGCACACCAGAAAAAAAGTCTGGTTTTCGCTGGACCTTTTAGCTTCCATAGAGGTTTGGCCCACCAAGACGGGTTTTCCCATCCTTTCTGAGTCATCATCCATTTGTACCCCATCTTTGGAGTGTAGATTCCATTCTGAGCAAAAATCCATCGAAGTTCATCTGGGGCGTCTGAGAGTCTGACAGAAGAGTTGAGGAGGTCATTCCTGTACGAATCCCATTCCTCCAGCCATTCTTCATCCAGTTGAAGATCTATTCCTTGCATCCACCCTTGGTTCCATATAGAAGTAGTCCGGGGGTCGGCCACCTGGTTTAATGTGAGGAGACCTTTCTCTTTTAACACCGCAGCCAATCCCTGAGATAGGGTGAAGCGCTCTGAACAGCCAATCCAGGGATCTCTGCCTAACCGTATTTGAGTGCCATCGCCCACACTCCAAGCCAAACCCTTTTCAATGATGTTGACAGAGGAAGCCACAGCTTTCCAGACCACCGATGAGTGTTTGCTAGCCTTTGATGGCAATCTGATCCAGTCTGTCATTGATAGGGGGTCGATATATTTTCTCTTTGTAACAGAAGTCCACAAATTGTCGAAAGAGATTAACCTCCAAGCAAGCTTCGCTGCTAGAGATTGAGAGAAGCATTGCAGGTTTTTGATCCCCCATCCTCCCCACTCTTTAGGGTGAGCCACTTTATCCCAGGCGATCCAGGGAGTAACCTTTTCTGACTTGGAACCAGCCCAGAGAAACCTGCTGCAAACTTTATCGATTTGGGAAAGGACTCCTTTAGGAACCCAAGTCAAACTAGCCCAGAAGACAGGCACAGCCATGAGCACTGATTTTATTAGCACAAGCCTTCCCGCCCTGGAAAGCCATCTGAAGCTCCAGTGTTTTAGCTTTGATTCAATTTTGGCAAGAATCCATGTCCAATATTTGTTTCTGTAGTTGTCCGGTTTAAGGAGAAATCCCAAGTATTTAAAAGTATCCTCTAGCACTCTGACATCGAAATTTAATACCATCTTCACGCTGTGCACCATATCTTCGGACAAACCTGAACACGTTAGAGAGGATTTCTTCTCATTTATACAAAGTCCAGTCGCCTTCAGGAAAAGGTCCATGATCCTTTTGAGCGTCTTACAGTCCTCCAGACTGCCATTACAAAACAGAATTATGTCGTCCACGAATAAAAGGTGGGTAACCCAGAGATTTGCAGCTGCTTCAATGCCTTTGAGGGTTCCTTGTCTTTTAGCGTCATGGATCATTAGGCTGATGCCCTCTGCAGCTAATAAGAACAAAAGTGGAGAGAGCGGACAGCCTTGACGCAATCCGCGTTCAGGGTTGAAAAAATTGGAAGCCGCTCCATTAATTAAAACAGCTATGGAAGAGGAAGAAACACAACTCATAATCCATTTCACAAAGTCATACCTGAATCCCAAGTGAGTTAGCAGGAGTCTGAGAAACAGCCAGCTTATTCTGTCAAAAGCCTTTGACAAATCAATTTTCACAACAACTCCTTTCTTTTTCCCGATTTTGAGACTATGGAGAGTTTCTTGAGCAACTCCAACCGCTTCATGGATTTGTCTGCCGTCGAGAAAGCCGAATTGCTCAGGGGATATGTTTCGGGAGAGGAAGGGTTTTAATCTGGAAGCAA
Source organism: Pinus tabuliformis (assembly GCA_031772625.1). Taxonomy (NCBI): domain Eukaryota; kingdom Viridiplantae; phylum Streptophyta; class Pinopsida; order Pinales; family Pinaceae; genus Pinus; species Pinus tabuliformis. Next base: position 84,712,581 of record CM062805.1, on the reverse strand, counting down.
TGACTTTAGCTATGATTTTGTAAACACAGGTGCACAAGGATATGGGTCTGAAATCAGCAAAGGAGCCTGGGAGGTCAGATTTAGGAATAAGAGCGAGAAAAGTGGAATTGAAGGGATGGAAAATTGATCCCGTACACCTTGATTCTTCTACGACTGCCACAAGCTCATCGCCAATGGACTCAAAAAAGTGTTGGAAGAATTCGACAGTCCAGCCGTCCGGGCCGGGGCTTTTATCCTTTTGCATGGATTTGAGAATGTTCTCAACCTCTTCCTTAGAAACAGGGGCCATGATGGAATCATTTCCTTCTTCCTCTATGAACCTAGGGAAAAACTGAGCAACTCGAATGACTTCAGCGATTGTTGCTTCCTCTGGTTGTTTAAAGAGATTCTTAAAATAGGAGTTCCCTAGAGAAGCTAGCTCTTCGAAAGAGCGAGCCTTATCCCCATTGGCTTTTTTCATTTCCCATATGGTGTTGGAATTTTTCCTGCCTTTTGCATAGTTTTGGAAAAACTTGGTGTTGTCGTCCCCTGCCTACAACCAGATCGCTCTACTTCTTAAGTGCCAGCTTTCTTCCCTGCTCTGAAGAATCCGCTTCCTTTCCAATTCCAGATCTTTGAGTCTGGCCCGAGACTCTTCAGTTCTATAACCAATACCTCCTGAATCTTCAAGAAGGGCTATTTCCGCATTGACATTTTCCAGAGATTTTTCTTCATTTAGTTTCTTCTGGTGAGCCCAAGTCTTGGAAGCGGCCTTCATCCTTGTGAGATTTTCCATGAAAGCCTTGCCACGACCTTCATCTTCGCTGAGGATGTCCTTAATCCAGGTGCTGTGGAAGAGATTGATATAGGATGCATCCAGAAGCCAGGAAGCATTAAATTTGAACGGAGTGCCCGGTTTTGGGAAGGCACCCTTCACCTCGAGGAAAACAGGGAAATGATCCGAGAGACCTCCGTCTCCAACCCAGTGTCTAAAAGCCTGAAGCTTTTCGGACAACGAATCACACATTAGGAATCTGTCGAGCTTCTTCCCAACCCAATCATCTCCTATTCTTCGGTTTCTCCACGACGGACGCATCTTAAGTGGAGTGACATCCACCAAGGGAGAGGAGGCCAGCTTGTTTATGAAGAAATCCGTGAGAGGGTCTGCACGGGCTCTGACCCCCCAGGACTCTGTCGACCCCAGAGAAAAGTTGAGGTCTCCGCCGATTACAAGATTTGGGTGCGTTATGAACGACTTAGCAAAAAAGGGATTCCAAAATTTCTCCCGCTCCGCAACAGGACCATAGACATTGATTATGAGGAAAGGAATGCATAGCTCGCTTGAGAAGAGTTCCACAGCCAGAACATTTTCCCATCCCCACGAAGAGATCTCTCTAAGAACCTTCGAATTGAAACCCAATGCCACCCCTCCTGAGTGGCCATTAGCATCAATGACATTAAAGCTCCAGTCCGGGAGAATCTTCTTGAGACAGCCTGTGACTTCTTCCCCTTTCCCCAAAGTTTCTTGAAGTAAAATAATGTCTGGTTTGTTAGACCTGACCATTTCCTTCAGAGCTAGCTTTTTGGGTTGGCTAGCTAGACCCCTACAGTTGTAAGATAAAATGATCATCGAAAACTTGCAGAGGGTGTCCGCTTTGCTCTAAGCACCCCTGGAATAGATAACTGCTTCCCATCTGCAATGTCTATGACTGCCTTCAACTGAGCCTTCGACAGATCGGATTTCCTTCCTCTTTTGGTCCTCAGTCCAGAATTCTCCATATCCAGCTCCAATCCACTTATAGCAAGCCCTTTTCCTTTTCTATTGGCCAAAGGTCTGAGGTTGTATGGGGGTTCAGGACTTCGAATAGAAGGAGGGGCAGAGCAGACAGTCTCTAAGGGAGAAGAGGACGGCTGCAGGGGGGAGGGGATGGTCATAATAATGCTGTCAGAGGAGATTGGCCCCTTCCTCAGGACCATCCAATCATTCGAAAGCTGTCTCAAAGGACCAGCGTCATCAGAACAAGGCATAGACGGAGCAAAAGAAAGACATACAGAGGAGGGAGGGGAAAGAATCAAACTCGCCTGATCCTCACCTACCATTTCAGAGATTTGTGAGGGTCCCCAGGAGTACCTCTGGCAAGAGTTGTAGTCCTTTGTTGCTGACCCCGAATGATCCTGGAAATCTATCTTTCTTTGCTCCGTGACCAATCCCAGAGAAGATGCCGGGGGCTCACTTTCCGTTGTCAGAGCCTCAGCTTCCTGAGGAATCGCCTTCTGATTTGTCTTCTGGGTGTTTCTGCTTCTCCTTTGTCCTCTGCGCCGACGGTATCCAAGCGGACATTCCCGGGCCAGATGACCATATTGATGACAACGGTGGCATCTGAAGGGGAGATTTTCGTAGTCCAAGACCTGAACGAACTCCAGACCACGATACTTTAGATTCATAGCATCCGCCAGACCCCCCCTGGGGTTTAGACTAACTAGAATGCGGGCCACTCCCCATTCATGCGTTCGGAGGTATGATCTATCGATGTCGAGAAATTTCCCCAGAGTGTTGCCAATAGAGGTGAAGGCAGAATCGGTCCAGAATTGCATAGGGAGGCCCGGAAGTTTAACCCAGACTGGGGACTCCACCTCTTTTTCTTTCTGGGCGTCAAACAGGGGCGTCCATCTTTTGAAGAGGATAGGTCTCTTACCGAAGCTCCAGCTTTTCCCCATAACCCAATCGGCGTGCTCCTTTTGTTCGAATCTAACACAAAACCAACCTCTATCCAAGTTTTTAATTTGTTCTGGTTGTCCCGGGGCCTCTTTCCATTCCAACTGAGTCCATTCTTTTATGTAACCTACCGAGAACTTTCTTCCTCGGACTCTACCAACTAGTAAAGTTTCCGAGGCTTCCATAGCCTGGTCGATGAGGATGTCCACTCCAAACACACAGCTAGGACGTTCCTTCTTCATTTTGATGGGGTTGATCTTTTTCCTTTTTCCATCCCCACCGACCTTCCTGGCTTCTCCCGTTTCTGTCTCCTTACTGACAGGGTTGACTGCCTTGTCTGCCTCATTCAGCTCGGGATTATTTGCGACATAGTCTCTGTTTTCTTTTTCCTCCTCCTCTGCCGGCCTCTTTATCCCAGCCCCTGGAATAAGAGGTGAACTTCTCCCTAAATCCTCTTTTCCGATATCTGACAGCTCCCTTCCCTTTTCTTTATTAGAGGTGTCTTTGGTCGTGATGTCAGCCGGGACTTCCAATGCAGATTTTATAGCAGAGACCTGTTCCTGACCTCCTGACTTCAACCTCCCTACTCCCATCGCCTTGTCAGGGGACCGATGGAGCTTTGTTTTATTCGGGAAGAAATGTGACAGGTTTTTCTCAGAGACTTCAAGACCCCAGCAGGCAAGAAGGTCTTCCGGTGCTGGGTCTATATCGACGGTCTCAAGCTCCAGGGCCATCTCGCGATGAGCACCGCTGCCTGGGTCCACCATTAATATCCAAAACTGAGAACTATCATAGCATTTTCAGTATACGGTCCTACATGTTTACTTCAGAGACCGGCTTTCCGCCTCCCTGGACGCGTTGCTTCCTTCTTGCAAACAGCCGATATTTTCTGCTCATTGCTACCATTAATGGTGCTTTACTTGACACTTTTTGAGGTACTAAAAATCTCACTATTGAGAATTATAGCTCGGATGTGAACTTTTGCATAGGCTCAGTGTGAACATAAGAATTATTTTGATATAATTTCAAAAAATAATTCCATTTTTGGAAAAGTATTTCTATTTTGTTATTCACATTAGTAAAAGAAAAGTGAAATTCTTATGTTTAACAGTTGAGCCTAAGATTGTATCTCATGCATAACTTAGACTAGGAGGAGTCTTAAAAATAGATTCTCTGCTAAAAGCATATAGATAGGGAAATGTAGAGGCTTTCAACAAACTTGGGAAGTTGAGTAGGTTGAGAAACCTAGAGGGAGAGAGAGAAGGTAACTAGGAAAGAGAGGTTTCTAACAACACTCAGTCCCATACGATCACATGGATAGCACAATACGTATTTGTATAGTCATACAGATAGTATTGTTTGGATCCATACAATTATATATATAATACAATCCATACATGTGTCTATACAGTTTGTATGAGCAGGCCAAACATATATATAGCAGTCATTTTGCTCAGTCTGATGTGTGTTTTGTATCCATACATGTGTCTATATAGTTCGTATGGGAAGGACAAATCTGGTCAATGTTTGATTAGATTTATACCTTAATATGACCTAACGAACTAATGACAACCAACAATTGTAGCCAAACAAAAGATAGGAGGGAAAAACAAAAGCCTCTTTAAAATGAAATGAACAATGAGTACAAGAGCAACATGATATGAGATCAACATAGATGTTCAAGAGTGTTGTCTCGAGAAGCAAAACCCCAGAAAGTGAAGAAGGGGCAGTGAAAGAAGAATTACCTAAACTAAGGAGCCACTAACACTAAAGTAGGTAGACAGTCCTTCTCATCATCCAACTTAAAGGTATGGACATCAACATGTGTGTCCCAAATAATTTCCTTTAGAAAGATTCCTCGACTAATAGGGTTGTGGTGAGTAATCTTGGTTGACATCAAACTCCTCTTGATTACTAGTTGAAGTGGAGGTGAAAGAAGAAGTAGAACCACTCATCACATACAGGGTTGAAGAACTCCTACTAGATGGGGAGAAACTGGTAATTCTTCTTTGAGTAGGCATTCTGCAGTGGTGATGCTTCTGAGCAATTTTATTTCTCATAGGTTCCCTCAACATGGAACAGTCTGGAGTCTTGGTGGTGTGGGCCAGGGAGCAATGTTGGATGGTTCTTGCATTGTCTAAAAAAGTTTCATGAAGAATTGTAATCCCCCATTGTCCTGGACCTGATGAAAAGCGGAGGTGTTGTGGGTAGTTGCTCTAGAATTTCTCTGAAATAGGCACAATCTGAGAGAAAACATATCTCTAATCTGCAAGGAAAGGCATTTTTTATTGAAGTGTTTGTATAATTTTCATAAAATTCTGGCCAAGTCCCTATAGATGTAATAAAATCTCCCTCTTATCTCATTTGGATAGGATATTTAAACATAAAGTGCTCCTTAGCCTCTACCTCGAGCAAAGAGAAAAGTCTATAAATCATTTCTGCTAGGGGAAGATGGTGATCTGTCTCAACTCTAAATTGATGTGAGCATAGATGAAGCTTAAGATAGGAAAGGGAAGCTTAACCGATGGAACTAGAGATAGTATGGCCAAATAAGGGAGAGAACTGTGAATTTTTTTGTTCAATTCTTGTCCCATACTTCTGACAGATAAGTGATTAAAGATGTATAAAGGAGAGAGCTACACCTATTTATATTCACTTCTTGTTCCATATTCCCAACTCATTCCTACTCGAGAAAGACATTTATTCTATCTCATGATTACCCTGATGATCATGACTGTGATAATGCATTAGTGCCATCATACCTAAGCCTTCTTGTTGTTGTCTATTATAAGTTATGATCTGGTTTCAGTTGATGGGGCTCCCATCTCATGGGTTGCTAAAACTCACTTTGCATTCATTGTCCAGTCCTTTTCTGTAAGATCCATCAAAATTGATAGGCTAACCACTTTGTCTGCCATGCCAACTTTAGAGACTACTGCCCACATCTACTATTGGGCATCAACGCCCAAGCTAGTAGGTAGCATTTTCCAACTAGTGTCTGGATATGAATTTGCATGAAGTCTTCATGACCAATCCATGTTCTGGGTAGCCTGCATCTAGGTACATGAAACTGGATCAGTGGTCACTTGGAAAGTCCAATTTAAAGTTTAAACGTTGTGATTCATAGCTTGTAATGTAAACACGTTATCTCATCTATATCAAACTATAATCAAGATAACTATTATTGTTGTTTACATGGAATTTTTCATTTGATTCCAATGAACTACAGGATCCCATGGTATTTTCCTTCCACAATTTTGGACAATATAGTTATTGGGAACAAATAAAATGGCATAGAATGTGCACAAATCAAAGGAATGCCAAGAAGATCCACTTTTTCCTCCATGCCAACTTTACCTCTACTGCCTACATCTCCCATTGGGAATCAATGCCCAAGATAGTAGGTGGAATTTTCCAACCAGTGTCTGGATATGAATTTGCATGAAGTCCTCATTACCAATCCATGTTTAAGGTAACCTGCATCTAGGTACATGCAACTAGATCTGTAGTCACTTGGAAAATCTAGCTTAACGTTTAAACTCTATAATTCATAACTTGGAATGTAAACACATTGTCTCATCTATATCAAACTACAATCAAGATAGCTATTCTTTGTGTTTACATGGACTTTGTCATTTGATTCCAATGAACTGTAGGATCCCCTGGTATTTTCCTTCTGCGTGGATATCACAATACGGATTTGTACAATCATATTGATTGTTTGGATCCATACAATTGTTGGAAATAATACTAAGAGGGGGGATGAATCAGTATTATCAAGTCAAATATTCCCTTTTCAAATCCAGATAATATACACTACTTCATTTAATTAAACCTGCGTATATACGCAACTATGTATAAGGAAACCTGCGTATACAATGAAAACTTATAATTTAATTTATCTTTCAGATGTTGATTGATAATATGTGTATCAGAATTAAATAACTAGTAACCAGAAACAGTAAAACAAAGCAGAAGACAATCACACACAAGAACACAAGATATAAGGTGGAAACCCAATGTGGGTGAAAACCACCTGCTGCAATTCGTCTCTATCTTCTCTTAATTAGAAACTTATTTTTACAATGTACTAGTGCATTCCTTTACCAGTACGCAGGCTGAAACCTGCAGAGAGCTACAACCCTCTCTCGTTCTCTAGCTTCTCCTGTGGAATGGAGCTACAACCCCCTTAGCTCTTGCACTAGTCAAGATACTAGTATGTAGGTGCTGGCCTACAGAAGGCTACAACCTTATCTTTCTTCCAGGGACCACGTTTCATAAATTTTCAGACTAGATCCATGAACATCAATCACGAATTTATGCTTCAATCAATCACCTTTTCACGAATCAAAACTGAATGAAAAATAAACACTTCTCTGACAGTTGTACCCAGAACACAGTAACTGTAACCATACACTAATTCTGAACCCAGAACACTGCAGCAATAAACAGAAGCAGCTAGAATATACATCAAGAGATGTACGCTACTTCACTGTTCAGAAACCTGTGTGTATACGCTTCTGTGTCAAAGCAAACATGCATATACATTTCTTTCCCTTACCAAAACAGCGTGTATATGTGCCTTAGCTTCACTGAACCTGCATATAGATCTATAAAGGATAATTCACTCTTTCAAATATTCAGACAGTAATTAACCTAGATTTATAGATCAAACCTGCGCCACATATAACATTTCAAAGTCACACAAAGATACTATCATTCAAGCCTTAAGATTATGACCCATCGATGGAACTTATCCTTCTTTATGTGCTAAGGTTCCTCCTTCATTCAGATCCAAATCTGCACCATAACTCCAATATTTTAGATCTAGCACGTATTAGATATTCAATTAATTCAGATGATCCTTTGCTAAATGATCTCCTTCCTCTTTTATAGTCTTAGGCCTTTCACAGTACCACGGTCCAAAACCATAATAAACAATACCAAGGACCCAATATTTAGGATCAACACTTCTGACGAGATACCATGGTCCAAAACCATAGGTTCAAATACCAAGGACTAACTACCATGGACCAAAAGTAAATTCTCCAACATATACATGATTTTCCTTGCGTGAAAGTGCGTGTATATGCATACGTGCCTTTGTAACGTCTAACCCCCGTGTATACGTGCCTTTGTATAGGTGAACCTGCATATATGTCTTTTCCTTCATTCTGAAAGCCTGAACTGAGATCTGTCGCCAGAGAGAGTTGCCATCAAGGACAACACCTGTGCCATAGCTCCAAATTTGTGTCATAATGCCAACAATCTCCCCCTTTGGACTTGATGGCAACCCCAAGATCCTCAAATTCATTCTCCCCCTTTGTCATCAAGGGCAAAGGGTTGTGCTCCCCTTGAGTACATGCTGAAATCTTTGCCTTGCTGATGAGCCCCAATTTTGGTACAATTTGGGCTCATTTTTGGCCTATTTTGCTTGCTCAAACCATTCATTTTTATTGTTTATGCATACACTTCCTAGTTTATTCATGTTGTTTGTAGGAGAAAGGATAGGCACTTTATCTACGTAGCTAATGCATTGTGATTCCAGGTTTTGGCATTAAAAGGGAGCAAAAGACAACGAAAAGGTGGCAAGGAGACAATGAGTTGGCATTGCTGACGTAAGGAGAGGTTGTCCGCGGTCTTGTGGGACATTCCTCGTGATCCTCACCAAGAACTCTGAGCCCCACTCCATCCTCCCTCCGAGCTTAATACACGGCCAGCTGTTCTACAGGAACAGCAGTTCAAAACTGCTCTACAGGAAACAGCGTTTATGATCATCCTACAGGATCAGCAGTTAAACTATAGATTGAACAGCCGAGCTCCTAGAATCATGGATACTTGTTGGAGCATCGTTTTGTATAAGTATAGAGGCCTTAGCCTTGGTTAGGTTGTTGAAACTCTCGTATTACTATTGTAATTTTGGAGCACAGCTCAAGTTTCGTTCTCTTTTGTAAGCCAATTTGGCATGTTATCAGATCATGAATAAAGAAGGCCACTTTTGAGTTAGTTTTGAGTTTTCTCAAGGAGCTATAGCTCTCAGGTTAGGGCCCAACCTGAGAGCCATAGACCTCCTCAGTGTTGTAATGCATTTACCATTAGTTCCAGCACTTGAGTTTGTTTAGTTTCCTATGCAATTCGGATTTCCGGCTTGTTAGTTTAATTGTTTTCATTAGCATAGATAGGACTGGTATGATGCTTTGCTTTCAGTATTCAAGTTTGATAGGTTGGTAGAATAAATCTCTTGGAGCTCCAACAAAAACAGGTTGTAAAGGTTCACTGCCATCTCACTGTTTGGGATTGGGGTGTAGACCATGATCAGCCACCAAAAAGAACAGCAGTCGTTTCATCTCCACGCAAGCTGCCACATGAACGTTTTTATTGAAGATCCATTCATACATTCTCGACATTGATCCATACTGCACTCTCACGCATTAGTTTCATTTCTTGTTTTCCATTTCGGATTTATAGGTCTCATGGCATAATAGGTTAATGAATTTCTTGTTTTGATGCACAGGTCATTTGTTTCATTTACACTGCTCTTTCTCAAGCCACTTCCTTCGTCGTTTTCTCCATCCACCTGCAAGTTCTATTCACCCTCTATCTCACTCACGTGCCCTCCAACTCTCTCATTTCACGTACAGCTCCATCTCCTTCACTCTCGTTGATTCCACCCTTCCAAAACATCAACCCATTGCATGCACCCTTCCTTCGTCTGACTTGCCATCTCCTAAGACATCATTAGGTCCATCTCCATCTCCCTTAGCCTCCCACACCACTCCAACACTCCATCAACTCCTAAAAACCTCCACGGCCAACCATCCTGTAGACGTGCACAGCCATCCTGTATAAAACAGAGTATCCTGTAGGATCCCCTGCAGCCTTCCTGTAGGAGGCCATTCACTTCGTTGCCGAGCTTCTGAACGTGAGGGACCTCTGTGGATGGGTGCTAAGGATCCCTAGGGACCTTTCCTAGCCTCCCCAACCTGTCCCACACTTTCCTTCCTTCTCCATCCCACCTGCACAATCAACCCTAATTAGGCCAAGTTCACACTCATTCCACACACCTAAAGGAAAAACACAAAAACACATTTCTCATGATGCAAGTAGCTTAGACCCATGCATTTACACTTGTTAGAGGTAATGACAGCATTCATAAGAGTTGCATCCACATTCTTTGCATTATAGAGGATAGACTAGTTAAATTAGGGTTTCATAGATTTACATGCTTTAAATTGCTTTTGATTCAGTTTGTCAAGTAGAGTAGCCTTCCTTTGAGTTAGCTTTCGTCCATCATTGATAAAGCTTCTTCTGTGAGCCTATAGAAGTTGGCTTAAGCCCTAGCGGACTTGTGCCAGCTGACCAAGTGACAGCTGCGACAAGGGCTAGTACTTGTGCATACAGCACCGTCGCTTCCAAGTTTGTACGAACTACCGGGTTGATAAAATTAAGAGACAGGAAGCCCCAGGAGTTGTAGCATTATTGCTACAATACTGGAGCTCACCATCTTTTTGGCGCCGTTGCCGGGGAAGCGTCAGAGTATTAGTAATTGTTGCTTTTCTTCTACTTTCATACTCTTACTTCTGCTAAGTAGTTTGCTTCATTTCCATTCTGCAAAAGTAGCATAGACTTTCCTGCTTTCCTAGACTAATCTTTCCTGCTTTCTTAGATTAGTATTTCCTACTTTCCTAGATTAATCTTTCCTGCTTTCCTAGATTAATATTTCCTGCTTTCCTAGATTAATCTTTCCTGCTTTCCTAGATTAATCTTTCCTGCTTTCCTAGATTAATATTTCCTACTTTCCTAGATTAATCTTTCCTGCTTTCCTAGATTAATATTTCCTGCTTTCCTAGATTAATATTTCTAATTCCGCAAATTTCATTTGAGTAATCTAGTTAGTTGTAGATCACTTTGTTTCAGTTTTGCAGGTACAAGAAAAAAAAACAAAAACACTAAAAACAGAGAAGAGTCCTTTCCCTTTCATGCCTCGTAGGAACCGAGATAGATCAGGCAAATTCCTACCAAACACCCCCACCACATCACTTAGTCACCCTTCACTCTTCGGTGGTGACAGTGATTCAGAGGAAACTATAGGTGAACATCCCAAGACATACCGAAATCCTATAGAAGAAGAAGAGTTAGAGACCACTCCACCTAAAGCTATGGCTGACAATAGAGAGGATGAAAGGATAGAAGGAGCTTTCCCCATCCGAGAGACCAATGGTGAGATGAAAATGAAAAACATTAGCCCCTCTGCTTTGCCTCACTTCCATGGAATGACCACTGAGGATCCTGATACCTTCCTATTTGAGTTTGCTATCCTTTGTAGGACCTATGACTATACTGAGGATGAACAAAAGCTAAAACTTTTCCCTTCTACTCTCAAGGATGCAGCACTACGCTGGTTCATGGGTTTGCCTGGGAATAGTATCACCACATGGGCTCAGATGCAGCAAGCCTTCAACACCAAGTACCGGGATTATTGTAGGTCCAAGGAAACAAAGGGGGAAATCTTTCGGATGACCATGGGAAACGATGAATCTTTAGAGGACTATGAGGAAAGGTTCCAACTTAGTTACAAGCGGGCCAGGTGCACACTTGACCCTGAATCCCTTAAGTTGGTTCTGCTCCGAGGAGTACCTGAAGATCTCTTAGATACCCTTCACATGTTAGCTGGGGGGGACATTTACCAACTGCCTTATGAGGACTTCAAAACTGTGTTTAGAAATCATTCTAGGGCAGCTAGGAAACGAGGTAGAGGAAACCTCCTCTCCACTGGTGTCCCTTTCTCCAAACATGAGTTTACAAACCAATTAGAAGATCTTAAGAGTGAGGTGAGACAGACCATCGCCATGCAGCTGGACACATTCAGGATCCAGCAAAAGAAAGAAGAAGCTGAGAGAGCCCTGGCTGTCTTCTGCCCTAGGTGCACAAGAAGACATCCTAAGAACGAATGCCCATTGCATTCGGTTGAAGTGTGTTTTTTTTGTGAGGAGGACCATCCTACAAATCAGTGTCCCACATTACCTGGGTTTAAAGACATGTACCAAGGGACTGAAGCCCCCTCTGAACCTCTCTACTTCATCAACCAAAGGAGGCCACAAGGATCTAGACCCTATCAGCAGGGAATGCAAGGGGCACCACAAGCCTATTACAACCCCAACCAATCGATTCCTATGCCTTCCTGGGGTCCCCCTGCTCATCCTTCTTGGTCCATGCCTCCGCCATGGTCTTATCCACCCCAGTATCCTACTCAACCCACTACTCATTCATATCACTCACATGCTCAGTCACAGCCTCAGTGGAGTGCACCTCAGTCGGGGTGGAGGCCCCAGTACAACAATCCTCCTGCGATTCTGCCTCCACCTCCAGTTCAGCCACAACCATTACCTCCTGCTCCTCCAAGGCAACCTCAAATGCCTGCTCAACCGAACCCGAACCCCAACAATAGACAGGCTCAGCAGGTATATACTGGGGAGACCTCATGCCCTACCTATGCTGTGGAGATCCAGGAGATCAATCTTAGATCTGGAAAGACTCTTCCAGATCGCCAACCTCCTCCCCCAGAGGAAGAGGAAGACCATCAGGAAAGTGAACCAAAACCTATTCCACCCTTTCCTGAGAGACTTACAGCCACCACACAACCCAACCCGGAGGAAGATGAGCTTCTGGGAGAGCTCAAGCAGTTGTGTGTGAAGATACCCCTTCTCCATGCCATCAAGGATGTGCCAATCTATAACAAGCTGGTTAAGGAGAAGTGTTTCAAACATCCAGGCAGACGGAAGAAAGATGCTTCAACTATCAATGTCATAGGACAACTGTCTGACCTTATGCTAGGACAAGTCATCTGCCCAAAGTACTTAGATCCTGGAAGTCCTGTAGTAGATGTCCACATCAATGGCACCATCATACCCCACACCCTGATTGATCTGGGGGCTGCCATTAATGTAATGACCAGGGATACCATGTGCAAGCTCAATCTTCAAGGTTCCTTGAGGAAGACGTCGACAGTACTGCAATTAGCAGATCGCTCCACTGTGACTCCCGAAGGAATTGTGGAGGATGTCTTGGTCTCTATTGACTCTTGGGAGTATCCTGCAGACTTCCTGGTTCTGCAACCAAAGGAAAAGTTTACTGGATATCCCCTCATTTTGGGAAGGCCTTGGTTAGCCACTGTAGATGCCTATATCAGTTGTCGTGCCGGAAATATGACCATCAAAAATGGTCCTATGTCCAAGCAACTTGTCCTATACCCTCCTGCCCAACCCTCTTTAGAGCATGACTTACCACTCTGGTTGGAAGAAGGAGAAGAAGACGAGGTGTATTCATCACCTCTATGTACCATAGAAACCAATAGAAGAAATCCCCCAACCGAGGATGATTTGATCGAGAACTTGATCCAAAACCCACCTACCAGTGCACTACCTTTAGAAAAATTGGTGGAGGATGCCCAAGCCAGCACCTTAGTGGATCTTTGTACAACCACCCCTGTCACTCCTAGAGTTAAGAATGTGGAATTCGGCCCTGAGAGAGCATTGAAAATCAGCTCCTCCCTATCTCCTTCTCAGGAAAAGGAGTTGTGCAACCTGTTGGCCAGCCACTTAGATGTTTTTGCTTGGAGCTATAAGGAGATGAAAGGAGTCCATCCCTCGGTCTGTACTCATCATATATACATCAAAGAGGACTGTAAACCGGTTAGGCAACCGCAGAGGAGAATGAATCCAGCCCTTAAAGACATTGTCAAGGAAGAATTGCAAAAACTGTTAGATGCCGGATTCATCTACCCCATCTCAGATAGTGAATGGGTGTCCCCTCTAGTGTTGGTTCCCAAGAAGAATGGGAAGTGGAGGATCTGTGTAGATTACCGGGAGCTGAACAAAGCTACCAAGAAAGACCATTTCCCTCTACCTTTCATAGATCAAGTGTTGGATGGACTGGCAGGAAAGAAGTTCTTCTCTTTCCTGGATGGGTTTAGCGGGTACAATCAAATCCAAATCATCCCAGAAGACCAAGATAAGACCACCTTCACTTGCCCTTGGGGTACCTTTGCCTACCGAGTCCTTCCCTTTGGGTTATGCAATGCTCCTGCTACTTTCCAGAGAGCTGTCCTAAGCATCTTCTCGGAGCTGGTCCATGATACAATGGAAATCTATATGGATGACTTTACTCCTTATGGGACCAACTTCGAGGAAGCATTGTCCAATTTGGGAAAAGTCCTCACCAAATGCATTGAGATGAACCTGTCCCTCAGTCCCGAAAAATGTGAATTCCTGATGACTGAAGGGACCGTGCTAGGCCACACCATCTCTAGCCAAGGATTACAGGTGGATCCTAACAAAATTGCTCTAATCAAGAAGGTTCCACCTCCACAAAAGGTAAGGGATGTTAGGAGTTTTTTGGGATTAGCGGGATACTACAGGAGATTCATTAAGGACTTCAGCAAGCTCGCCTCGCCATTGTTTGGCTTGTTGGCAAAAGATGTGGAGTTTAAGTGGACTGACGCTTGTCAGAAGAGTTTGAATGAGTTAAAGGACAAGTTGGTGTCAGCACCAATCTTGAGAGGTCCAAACTGGGCCCTACCTTTCCACATCCACACTGATGCCTCAAACAAAGCCATAGGGGCAGCTTTAGGACAAATTGAGGAAAAACTTCCATATGCCATTTACTTCGTTAGTAAGAACTTGTCCAAAGCTGAGCTGAATTACACTATAACCGAGAAAGAGTTCTTAGCTGTAGTCCATGCGCTAAACAAGTTCCGTCATTACATTACCGGATATCAAACATTTGTACATACTGACCATGCTGCTATTAGATATTTGATGAATAAACCAAATGTGAATGCTCGTATTATTAGATGGTTACTTTTATTGCAGCAGTTTGATCTAACCATTGTTGATAAACCAGGAAAAGAAAATGTTGTTTCTGACTTCTTGTCTAGATTGGAGTTGTCTGCAGATGAAGATGGGACGGTGGATGACCAGACGCCTGATGAGCATCTGTTTGCTATCTCAGTACTCTCTCCATGGTTTGCTGATATAGCAAACTACCTTGTTTCAGCTCAGTTTCCTCCGCACCTCTCTTCAAAAGAGAAGAGCAAAATCATCAGAAAGAGTGCCTCATTTACATGGATTGGGGGCAACCTGTTCAAGCTTGGCCCCGATCAGATCTTAAGGCGTTGTGTAAGGGAGGAGGAAGTCTTTGACATTCTCCTCACCTGTCATGATGGGCCTTGTGGAGGACATTTTGCATCAAAGAGAACTGCCTTCAAGATCCTGCAGGCAGGCTACTATTGGCCCACACTTCATCAAGATGTCAGGAGATATGTTAGCCAGTGTGACCAATGCCAAAGAATGGGGAAACCGACCCAAAGGGATGAGATGCCTCTCCAACCTCAAGTGACTCTCGAGCCATTTGAGAAGTGGGGCATGGACTTTGTGGGCCCAATCAATCCCTCTTCGAGGCAGAGATCCTACATCATAGTGTGTACTGACTACTTGACAAAGTGGGCAGAGACTAAAGCAATCAAAGCAGCAACTGAAGAAAAGGTGGTCGAGTTCTTAAGAGAGAACATCTTCTACAAGTTTGGCTACCCAAGAGAGCTGGTGACCGATCAAGGGAGCCAGTTCACATCCAACTTGGTTGAAGATCTACTAGCTCATCACAAGATCAAGCATAGGACTTCCACCCCCTATCATCCTCAAGCAAATGGGCAGGTGGAAGTCACCAATAGAGCATTAGAAGGGATCTTGACCAAAGTGGTGAGCAGCAGCAGAAAAGACTGGGCAGATCGCCTAGTTGAGGCCACATGGGCTTACAACACCACTTGGAAGACCACCACCGGCTTCACACCTTATGAGCTGGTCTATGGGAAGAAAGCTTTGTTGTCCATTGAGTTTGAGTATAACACTTTGAGGTTGGCAGCTCAGCTGGACCTAGATCTCAGCCATGCACAACAAGAAAGGTTATTGCAGCTGAATGGACTGGATGAGCACTGCATGCAGGCCCTCCTTCACTCAGAAGTGGTTCAACTTCAGAGGAAGGTGTGGCATGACCAACATCTCCATGACAAGCAATTTCAGCCGGGAGATTGGGCCTTGTTGTATGACTCCAGATTCAAAGATTTCAAGGGGAAGTTGAGAACCAGATGGCTAGGACCTTATGTGGTGGAACAGTGCCATGACAATGGATCTGTCCTCATTCGAAACATTGATGAGGAATCCATTCCCATGCTTGTCAATGGGCACCGATTGAAGATCTATAGAAGACCTCTCTCAAGACAAGAGTTTATCAGCACTATGGAGAAATCTGTTTTGGTCATAGAGAAGGGTTCTGCCTCCACTTTGGGCATATCCTGAAGGATCTAAAACACACAAAAAAAAAAAAAAAAAAAAAAAAAAAGAAAAAAGAGAAAAATAAAGTTCCTTGGGTGAAAACCTCTCTGAGGCGCCCAAGGCAGGCAGTAGGGGTGAAAACCTCATTGAGGCGCTCCTATTGTCTTTCGAAAAAGAAAAGAGAGAAAAATAAAGATCCTTGGGTGAAAACCTCTCTGAGGCGCCCAAGGCAGGCAGTAGGGGTGAAAACCTCATTGAGGCGCTCCTCTTGTCTTTCTAAAAAAAAAAAAAAAAAAAAAGGAGAGAAAAAAAAAAGAAAAAAAGGAAAAAGCAATCAGCACCATAAAAGGTTTGCATGCAGATGTTCTATGGAGGAGAAGAAGCCTCTCCACTCCAAGCCAGGGGCCTTCATCATGCTAGCAAAGGATGTCATCAGCGCCACCTCCAAGAACAGCAATGTTTTTTAAGGTATGTGCAATTATTATCATGCTTTGGATCTTCTACAGGAGGATACAGTTTTTCTACAGGAACAGACAGTCTTCCTACAGGAAGACGCAGATCTTCTACATGAAAGTTCAAAATTTCTACAGGAAGCCCTGTGTTCTACAGGAAACTTCCTGTAGAAGGATGCGACGGCCGAAATATGTTTCAAATGAAGATCTAGCGACTGAGGAGTGGATTGAATGCATGCATGCCACTGATGGCACCCTTGAAACTCGCCATTATCGTCCTCCACCATCCTCGTCGCCATGCAACCAAGATCCCTGCAGCAGCACAACAAAGTAATCAGTTCTCGTGAGAAAGCATCTGTCAAAGAAAAACTAGGCACCGAGAACCATACCACATCCACGTCGATACATCAGAAGCGCTGGGATCGTGATCGAGAAGCCAGAACCGCCAGCGTGCAGCATACACCCGAGGAGAAAGAACGGTGACAAGACCCCTCGCGGGGATCCTGTAACAGTTCAACCTGCTCAAGTGAAGACCGTTCACAGCACCGCCATCTGAGATCAAACACGGGTGCATGAACGCAGAACCATTCACTCCATCGCCAGCATCCTGTAACCACGAGCCTACAGGGATGTGCAGCCACATGCGGTAGGTAGATCCATCGCTCAAAAAACTGGAAATCATGTGCAGCCGCGCGCAGGTAAGTGTTCTAATCCTTCTCTCCATCAAACTGCATGATTATTACTTCGATTTGTTTTGCATGGCATAAAGGTGAATGGTTGAGCAGCCTAAAGGCCAGTGATTGGCCACGTCGGTTAGTAAAGGGATAGTCAGAGGACGAGGTGGCAGCCACGACGAAAGAAACACGCAGCAAGCACGAGAAGATCAGTCCCGTCAACCGAGAAGTGAAGTTTAACCGAAAAGGGTGGCGGCAAATCTGTGGGAATGAATGCGGCAACAAACAAATGTGCAGGCGGATGATGGGTGACGTCACCCAACGGTCCGGCGGGGACAGCTCACCCCCGCACCACGAGCTGCGCCGATTCAAAATCTAATCGGCTCGATTAAGCGTGTATCTCCATCAACCTCACTTCAAAACTCGAGTAGATCCTCTGCTTACCTCTGCATATTGATACGCCGAGCTCTCGGCTACCTAAACGCTGGTAAAGAACCTCTCGACCGCCAGCCAACTAAAGCTCTTCCCAAAGCCTACGCACTGCTCCTACAGGAACAATTTCTACAGGAACGCCGTCCTACAGGAAGCAGTTTCTACAGGAACGCGGCTCTACAGGAAGGTGAAGTCTTCACGTAAAAAAAGGTGGCAGAAAAGAGGTAACCCTGCAACTCCTTCCGCAATTGTTTTTTAAAGGTGGCAAGGCCTTTAGTCACAGTGTGGTCATAAAAAAATTGGATTGCCGTGCCTATACTGTTGCTCCTACAGGATAGCTGTATAATCAACTGTGGTCTGAAAATTCATTGCATGTTCTGTCTTTAAGACCGAATTTCCTGTGTATCCACCACCTCTGGTATAAACCACTGTGTTCATCATGCCTGGCGGGTTTATCAGGCGAGATCCCACTAATTCAAATGCATTAAGGAGAAACCCGGCAGTGGTTGAGCTCTTCACTAGAGCGCAATGGATGCCTTTCTGTGATAAACTACAGGGCTACGATGATGAAGTAGCCGAGGAATTTTTGCAGGCTCTACAGCCTAAATCACAGACATTGGCCACGGTAACCTTCAGAGGTCTCAGCCTCGAACTCACCCCAGAGCATATCAGTCGGATTACAGAGCTGCCCATGGGTCTGCTGTGGGACAAAGAAGAGCGGAAGATGAGCCAGCAAGCAAAGGAGTTCTTCCCGCCTGAAGAATCATTCATAGAGGACAAGAATGGGGTGAAAAGGACCAGCCTGTCACCACCGTGGCACGAAGTCAGTTTTTAAATTATGAAATATATCACCTGTGAGGGTCGTTACAGCATCATATATGCGTATCACTTCAGGCTGCTCAACGAACTACGACACCAGATTGACCTCCCTGCAGCACAGAGGCTGAGCATTCCTTACTTTTTACTGCAGTCCTTGATAGAGTGCTCTACAAAGCTCAAGGACGGAATCCCTGATCAGATAGCCCATCATGGGCTGATAAAATTGCTCGTGGAGGATGCTCTCCGCTCATATAAAGTCCCCCTCGCATGGGAATCATTTAGGAACTTAACAAGAGAAGGGGACATAAAAATGTTGCTTGGAGAGATAGGGTCCTCTAGCGGTGAAGAAGAAGAGCCCGTAGCCAAGAGTAAGAAAGGGAAAATCAAAAAGGGCCCGACTCCATCACAGAAGAAAGAACGAAAAGAGAAGGAGGAGGGAGAGGATGACAAAGCAAAAGAAGACACCCCCATCCTATCAGCAAGGGAACAGAGGTTGAAAAGCAGGGCAGTCAAAACTGAGGTGGTCCTTGCCATCCCAAGCACCTCGTCAGCTCCTGCAGGCAAAACCAAAAGCAAAATCCATGCAGCCAAGAAAGAAAAGGTGGCGGAAGTTGCATCTACAGGAACGCAAGCGCAGGCTTCTACAGGAAGCCCGAAAACACAAAAACAGGCTTCTACAGGAAGCCCGAAAACAGAGACAAAGGCTTCTACGGGAAGCCCAAGAGCAACAACCAAGGCTTCTACAGGAAGCCCGAAAATCATTGGAGGACAGGCTTCTACAGGAGGCCCAAAAACGGAGAAAGAGGCTTCTACAGGAAGCCCAAAAGTGCAACCTCGGGTTTCTACAGGAAGCCCGAAGACAGAGACAGGGGCTTCTACAAGAAGCCCAAGATTGGAAAGAGGGGCTTCTACAAGAAGCCCGAAGGTCATTGAGAAACAACCTCCTATAGAGAGTCCGAAGACAAAGAAAGAGTCTTCTACAGGAAGCCCGGAAGCAGGCAAAGCAGGGTCTTCCACAAGAAGCCCGAAATCTAAAAAGGAGAGGCCTTCTACAAGGAGCTCCGAGAGAGCAAATCGCAAGAAAGAGAAGGCTGGCATTCTTGAGAAGGAGGCAGCAGTGGCACTGGCTGCCCTCAGCACACCTCCAAAACCGAAAGAGAAAAGGGAGAGGGAGACCCCTCTACCACCTGAAGTCAGGAGGAGCAAAAGTATGACCACGGGCAAGCCACAGCCTCCACCCAGCAGCCAAACCACTTCAGGGGATGTACCTACTTCACCCAGTCTAAGGACCCCCTTTAAAACATCAGCCACCCCTGAAAAGGGGAGCCCAAAAATAACCTCCTGGACTCGAAAGATAGGCCAGTCACCTTCCGAAGCCCGACTCAAGGAAATGGAAAAGGGGAAGGAAGTGTCACCTTCATCACCACCAGGGGCAGAGAAGGCAGGGCCATCAAAAGCAGAAAAGAAAGAGCCTGTTCCGGTCCCGAGTCCTCAGCCAAGGACGAGAAGCAGGAGCAAGGTTGCTCAAGGATGAGCAAATGGTTCAGCTGGGGGGTGATGATGAGCCCCAATTTTGGTACAATTTGGGCTCATTTTTGGCCTATTTTGCTTGCTCAAACCATTCATTTTTATTGTTTATGCATACACTTCCTAGTTTATTCATGTTGTTTGTAGGAGAAAGGATAGGCACTTTATCTACGTAGATAATGCATTGTGATTCCAGGTTTTGGCATTAAAAGGGAGCAAAAGACAACGAAAAGGTGGCAAGGAGACAACGAGTTGGCATTGCTGACGTAAGGAGAGGTTGTCCACGGTCTTGGGGGACATTCCTCGTGATCCTCACCAAGAACTCCGAGCCCCACTCCATCCTCCCTCCGAGCTTAATACACGGCGAGCTGTTCTACAGGAACAACAGTTCAAAACTGCTCTACAGGAAACCGCATTTATGATCATCCTACAGGATCAACAATTAAACTATAGATTGAACAGCCGAGCTCCTAGAATCATGGATACTTGTTGGAGCATCGTTTTGTATAAGTATAGAGGCCTTAGCCTTGGTTAGGTTGTTGAAACTCTCGTATTACTATTGTAATTTTGGAGCACAGCTCAAGTTTCGTTCTCTTTTGTAAGCCAATTTGGCATGTTATCAGATCATGAATAAAGAAGGCCACTTTTGAGTTAGTTCTGAGTTTTCTCAAGGAGCTATAGCTCTCAGGTTAGGGCCCAACCTGAGAGCCATAGACCTCCTCAGTGTTGTAATGCATTTACCATTAGTTCCAGCACTTGAGTTTGTTTAGTTTCCTATGCAATTCGGATTTCCAGCTTGTTAGTTTAATTGTTTTCATTAGCATAGATAGGATTGGTATGATGCTTTGCTTTCAGTATTCAAGTTTGATAGGTTGGTAGAATAAATCTCTTGGAGCTCCAACAAAAACAGGTTGTAAAGGTTCACTGCCATCTCACTGTTTGGGATTGGGGTGTAGACCATGATCAGCCACCAAAAAGAACAGCAGTCGTTTCATCTCCACGCAAGCTGCCACATGAACGTTTTTATTGAAGATCCATTCATACATTCTCGACATTGATCCATACTGCACTCTCACGCATTAGTTTCATTTCTTGTTTTCCATTTCGGATTTATAGGTCTCATGGCATAATAGGTTAATGAATTTCTTGTTTTGATGCACAGGTCATTTGTTTCATTTACACTTCTCTTTCTCAAGCCACTTCCTTCGTCGTTTTCTCCATCCACCTACAAGTTCTATTCACCCTCTATCTCACTCACGTTCCCTCCAACTCTCTCATTTCACGTACAGCTCCATCTCCTTCACTCTCGTTGATTCCACCCTTCCAAAACATCAACCCATTGCATGAACCCTTCCTTTTTCTGACTTGCCATCTCCTAAGACATCATTAGGTCCATCTCCACCTCCCTTAGCCTCCCACACCACTCCAACACTCCATCAACTCCTAAAAACCTCCACGGCCAACCATCCTGTAGACGTGCACAGCCATCCTGTAGAAAACAGAGTATCCTATAGGATCCCCTGCAGCCTTCCTGTAGGAGGCCATTCACTTCGTTGCCGAGCTTCTGAACGTGAGGGACCTCTGTGGATGGGTGCTAAGGATCCCTAGGGACCTTTCCTAGCCTCCCCAACCTGTCCCACACTTTCCTTCCTTCTCCATCCCACCTGCACAATCAACCCTAATTAGGCCAAGTTCACACTCATTCCACACACCTAAAGGAAAAACACAAAAACACATTTCTCATGATGCAAGTAGCTTAGACCCATGCATTTACACTTGTTAGAGGTAATGACAGCATTCATAAGAGTTGCATCCACATTCTTTGCATTATAGAGGATAGACTAGTTAAATTAGGGTTTCATAGATTTACATGCTTTAAATTGCTTTTGATTCAGTTTGTCAAGTAGAGTAGCCTTCCTTTGAGTTAGCTTTCATCCATCATTGATAAAGCTTCTTCTGTGAGCCTATAGAAGTTGGCTTAAGCCCTAGCGGACTTGTGCCAGCTGACCAAGTGACAGCTGCGACAAGGGCTAGTACTTGTGCATACAGTACCGTCGCTTCCAAGTTTGTACGAACTACCGGGTTAATAAAATTAAGAGACAGGAAGCCCCAGGAGTTGTAGCATTATTGCTACAATACTATAGCTCACCACCTGCTACGCTGACCATGCTCCTCCTGACTATAGGAAAGATCTGCGAAAAAAATGTTCTTCAAGAAGAACCATGACTTATACATCATAAAAGAACTTCCTATCACCAAAGGACTCAATACATACATCCATCACCCAACCAAGTGGGGATACATCAAAAATTTTACATATGACAACCAAGTACATTACATCTTCATCCTAGGCATAGTGGGGAAACCAAAATAGGTCTTTACATGACCTTGACACCTTAAAAGAGATACATGACATAGAGACGAAATAACTAGAGCAAGACTTATGAAAGTCACCAATAACTGATATCTGCAGCATTTTTCAATCACCATTTAGATCAGCAACCAAGATTTCCTTATGTTCTCCCTCTGCCTCTGTTCCACCTGAAACCAACAACAGCTGTGAACTAGAACCAAAAGCTTCTAAGATAATGCCAACAATGCATTATTAGAAGATTATCTGCTCCCCCTGAACCTGTGCCGGATGGTCTCTGCCAGACCCATATCAGAATATCTTCAACCAGAGCCTGTCCCTACTGATATCCATCAAACCTCCATATACGCGACTGTCTCTACACAAACCGGCGTATGTACGCGGATCCTCCTCAGGAAACTCGCATACACCCATTTTCCATGAAACAGACAAGTTTTAACAGCAAGATGATGCATCAACTACTCCCAGCTTCTGTCTGATGTATTCAAAAGTTTCCCTGGGCAGTGGATTATTGAGAATATCAACAATTTGTTCCTTAGAAGGAACATACTCGAATTTGACCTTTTGTTCCAACACTTGTTCTCGGAGAAAGTGATACTTGATCGGTATGTGCCTGGTCTTTGAATGCATGACTGGGTTCTTTGAAATGCTGATTGCACTTGTATTATCACATAAGATGGAGATAGGTGGTGTACAGGTGATTTGAAAATACCGCAAGGTCTGCATCATCCAAAGGAGTTGAGTGCAGCAAGATGCAGCATCCACATATTCGGCTTCAGCTGTAAATAAAGCAATCGAACTCAGTTTCTTGCTGAACCAAGATACTAATCTGGAACCCATAAAGAATGCACCAGCACTTGTGCTCTTCCTGTCATCCATGCTTCCGACCCAATCTGCATCTGTATAAGCATGAAGAGTGAGATCTGTATCTCTAGGATACCATAAGCCATAGTTTTGAGTTCCTTAAAGATACTTGAAAATTCTCTTCACTGCCTGAAGATGG
Source organism: Pinus tabuliformis (assembly GCA_031772625.1). NCBI lineage: Eukaryota > Viridiplantae > Streptophyta > Pinopsida > Pinales > Pinaceae > Pinus > Pinus tabuliformis. Next base: position 84,689,280 of record CM062805.1, on the reverse strand, counting down.
GTTTCCTTAGGATTTTCCTGAAATCTTCCAACTATTCCTACTGCATGCATGATGTCTGGTCAGGTACCTGTCAAATAAAGTAGACTTCCAATCATGGATCTATAGGTTGGTTGATGCACTTTTGTTGATTTATCATTTGCACTGAGGCTGCAACCTGTAACCATAGGGGTACATACTAGTTTTGAATCTTCCATGCCATACTTCTTCAAAATCTGCTTGAGGTACTTGGTTTGAGACAAAAAGATACCGCCTTCATTTTGTTGGATTTGTAGACCAAGAAAATATGTTAGCTCTCCAGGTAATGACATTTCGAATTCTTTCTGCATCACCAAGGCAAAGTTTTGACTCATAGTTTCTTCATTGTTGCCAAAGATAATATCATCTACATACACAACAAGTATTAGCAATTCGTCATTTTTAATTTTTATATAAAGATTGCTATCTGCTGATCCCTTTGAAAAGCCTTATTGATGAATATATTGTCCAAACGATAGTACCAAGCCCTTGGAGCCTGTTTAAGACCATAAAGAGCGTTTTTTAGTCTACATACAAGATTTGGATCATTCCCAAGAATGAAACCATCTGGTTGCTCAATGTACACTTCTTCTTCTAAGTCTCCATTCAGAAAGGTTGATTTCACGTCCTTTCAAAATACTTTGAACTTCTAAAAGCTTGAGAGAGCAAGAAACATTCAGATGGCCTCAAGTCTAGCAACGGGAGCAAAATTTTCTTCAAATTCTATTCCTTCTTGTTGAGCATACCCTTTACAAACAAGTCTGCCCTTGTTTCTAATCACTTCCCCATTTTCATTCATCTTGTTTTTAAAGATCCATTTTTTCCCTATGACATTCTTATCTTTTGGTCTAGGAACCAGCTCCCAAGTGTTATTCTTTTCGATCTACTCAATTTCTTCATCCATTGCCTTGACCCAACATTCATCTTTGCATGCCTCTTTTACATTTTGTGGTTCAGTGGAGGAGAGCAATGCCAAATAGCTTGAGGCTTCTACAATTGTTCTTCTTGTTTGTATACCTGCCTCTTTCTGTCCCAGAATTTTAGATTCTGGATGATTCTTCTGAACGTACCTGGATGGAGTCTTCTCTTCTATCCTTATCTATTCCTCTAGTGCCTCTTGAGGTTCTTCTTCATCATTAGTCTGATTTGAAGGATGGTCTTCATCCTCTTCGATATTTTCATAATTTACTTGCCTAGGAATGTTTCCTTCTTCATCAACCACTACATCAATGCTGTCAACTATTCTTCCAAGTCTTTTGTTGTAACACTTATATGCTTTGTTGTGAGGAGAATAACCAAGGAGAATGCCTTCATCTGCTCTAGGTTCAAACTTGCCAAGATGTTCATAATTATTCTTAATATAGCATTTGCTTCCAAATATTTTGAAGTGTTTTACTGAAGGAGTCTCACCATACCAGAGCTCATGAGGAGTTCGAGTGCTATTCACCCGGACATTTGTTTTGTTAAGAATAACAACCGCAGCAAATGCAGCTTCACCCCAGAAGGTTGCGGGAGTTCCAGACTCATCAAGAATAGAACGAGCCATTTGTTGAACCGTTCTGTTCATCCTTTCCACTACTCCATTTTGCTGAGGAGTCCTAGCTATAGAGAATTCCCTTCTTATTCCATGTTCTTCACAAAAATAAAAAAATTCATTTGAGGTAAAGTCCCCACCTCTATCAGACCTGAGGCACTCAATTTTGTGATCTGATTCGTTTTCAACCAAGGCTTTGAAAGATTTGAATTTTTCGAAGGCTTCATCTTTGTGCTTCATAAGTCCTATCCAAACCATCCTGGAGAAGTCGTCAATGAATAATATAAAGTATTCTTCTCCTCGAGGTGACCTTTTCCTAGATGGACCACATACATCTGTATGGACTAGTTCAAGAGGCCTGCTAGCTGATTCTTCCTTCTCAGGGAAGTTAGTTTTGGTTTTCTTACCAAACTGACATGATTTGCATATTGTATTGTCTGGAATTCTGATGTCTGGAAGACCACGAACTGCCTGGTATTTGCATGCTTTCCTTATCTGCGAAAAGCTTAGATGCCCCAACCTCCGGTGCCATAACCAGTGTTCATCATTCTTGCTCAAATAGCATTGTTGTTGTCCTTCTTCAAATATGTATAAATTATTTGGAGTTCTTATGCCTTTAATCACTGTTTTTCCTGTATCAAGATCACGAACACTACATCCATTTGATCGAAATATTACCTCAGTTCCTTGATCGCACATCTGATTGACACTGAGTAGATTATGCTTCAAGCCATCAACATACAAAACATTTCTAGCCTTGACTTTTTCTTTCAACTGAACAATGCCTTTTCCTTTTATGAGTGCAGGGGTATCATTTCCAAAAGAAACTTTCTTTCCTTTTTCTAAAGAACTATATGATTGAAGTTTTTCTTTATCACCTGTCATATGCTTTGAACATCCATTGTCGATGTACCATTGATTTCCCTATCCTTCTGCATATAAAGTTATCCCACATCTTTCTGGTTGCGGTTCCTTCATTCTCCATGTTCTGGCATTTGAGGTTTGTTCCTTCTGAGTTGTCTTCCGAAACCTGCTCCTGCATTCAGAATCTTCATGACCGAAGTTATTAAAAATAGAACATTGAATTTCACTTTCAAGGGTGGAAAAGTTGTTATAGGTCCTTTTCGTGATTCCAGCCATACTTCGTTGTTTTTGAGCTTCTCTAGTCATGATTGTCTTATAGGCAACACATTGAGCTGCTTTGTGACCAAAGCTATGGCAAGAGAAATATTGGCCATTGAAGAAATTCCTACGATTATCAAATCTATCAACCAACCAATTGTAGTTTCTACTAACATCCATTCTTGAGGCAAATTGGGAAGATTTTACCTGTGGCTAGTTGTGGCTTCTGTTTGTCCTTCAGGTAGATTGCCCCCAATTTTCTTGGTAGTCTTTGTTAATTCTTGAGGTAAACTGTCCCTGATTTACCTGATGATTTCTATTAGGCCTTTGCTCGCTCCTCCTTGCTGCATCAAGATAACTTTTGGAAGTGGATGCTTGAGATGCTTCTCCATTATATCCCAGACCTATCTTGATTAGTGGATAACGCTGCACATTGATAATCTCATCCATAGTTTCAGATCCTTTAACAAGTTTTAGGTTAAGAGCCTCTGTTTTCTCAATCTCTTTTCTAAGACCAACAATTTCACATTCCAATTTTTCGTGATGTTTTTCCCTTTCAGCCAGTTGACATTGCAGAGAATTAATAATCTCATTTTTCTCTTCTAAACAAATTTTGAGACTAGAAATCTCTTCATAAAGACCTTCTTCATCTATCGCATCCATGTAATCATCATCTTCAAAAGCCATTAAAAGTTTATAATTATTACCTCGTTCATCTTCGTCACTATTTGAAAGTCCATCACTATCTTCATGAGTGTAATAGCTTTTCTTATTTGCATTCTGTTTCTTGTTCCATCTAACAAGTTCCTTCCCCTTGTCAATCTTATCCTTATGAGGACATTTGGCAGCATAGTGACCGACTCTTCCACAAGCAAAGCATTTGAAAGGTAACTTACCTCGGAATCGTCCAACACCCCGTTGAAGGTTTTTGACAAAATTTGATTCTTCTTCTTCTTCTGACACATGTCCTAACTCATAGTAATCTCCTTTGCCTGAAGCCTTGAAGGCAGCTCCTCACCTGTCTGATGGCCCTCCTTTCCTCATTTCATAAGCAGTCAGAATTTCGTGCAGCTGTGACATGGTAAGGTTTCATAGATTCTCTTTTTCTTCTATTGCAGAAACTTTAGATTCAAACCTAGGGGACAAAGATCTTAGAACCTTTTCAACCACAACAACCTCTTTTATTTCTTCACCCAAATTTTTCATACAATTAACAATCTCATCTACACGATGGAAATAGTTAGCCACACTTTCATCGTTGTGCATTCTGAGATTTTCATACTGAATTCTGAGGGTTTGAAGTTTTTCTCGTTTTACCTGATCATCTCCTTCATAGCTCAGAACAATCTTGTCCCATATTTCTTTTACAGATTTATACTGCATAACCTTCACGAATTCTGATTGAGATAGACATCCTAATAGAGTATTGACAGCCTTTGCATTTGTTTCATATTTCTTCTTCTTAGCTGGATCTGTAGGAGTTGCTGATGGAAAAGTGTACCCTGTATCTATGATATCCCAGACTTCTGTACCAAGAGATTGAAGATAGGCAGTAACTCTTACCTTCCAATATACAAAGTTTGTCCTGTCAAAAATTGGTGGCCTGATAGATGCTTCTCTCTCGTATTTGCTCATGATGATGGATCTTCCTTCAAGCGATAAAGCTTCTTCAGAAGGACCTGCTCTGATACCAATTGTTGGAAATAATACTGAGAGGGGGGGTGAATCAGTATTATCAAGTCAAATATTCCCTTTTCAAATCCAGATAATATATGCTACTTCAGTTAATTAAACCCGCGTATATACACAACTATGTAGAAGGAAACCTGCATATACAATGCAAACTTATAATTTACTTTATCTTTCAGATGCTGATTGATAATCTGTGTATCAGAATTAAATAACTAGTAACCAGAAACAGTAAAACAGAGCAGAAGACAATAACGCACAAGAACACAAGATATAAGGTGGAAACCCAATGTGGGTGAAAACCACCTGCTGCAATTCTTCTCTATCTTCTCTTAATTAGAAACTTCCTTTTACAATGTACTGGTGCAGTCCTTTACTAGTACGCACGCTGCAACCTGCAGAGAGCTACAACCCTCTCTCGTTCTCCAACTTCTCCTGGAAGGGAGCTACAACCCCCTTAGCTCTTGCACTAGTCAAGATACTAGTACATAGGTGCTGGCCTACAGAAGGCTACAACCTTCTCTTTCTTCCAGGGACCACGCTTCATAAATTTTCAGACTGGATCCATGAACATCCATCAAGAATTTATCCTTCAATCAATCACCTTTTCAACAATCAAAACTGAATAAAAAATAAACACTTCTCTGACAGTTCTACCTAGAACACAATAACTGTAACCATACAGTAATTCTGAACCCAGAACACTGTAGCAATAAACAGAAGCAGCTAGAATATAAATCAAGAGATGTACGCTACTTCACTGTTCATAAACCTCCATGTATACGCTTCAGTGTCAAAGCCAACATGCATATACGCTTCTTTCCCTTACCAAAACAGTGTGTGTACGCGCCTTAGCTTCACTGAACCTGCGTACAGATCTATAAAGGATAATTCACTCTTTCAAATATTCAGACAATAATTAACCCAGATTTATAGATCAAACCTGCGCCACATATAACAGATCAAAATCATACAAAGATACTATCATTCAAGCCTTAAGATTATGACCCATCAATGGAACTTATCCTTCTTTGTGCGCTAAGGTTCCTCCTTCATTCAGATCCAGATCTGCACCATAACCCCAATATTTCAGATCTAGCACTTATTAGATATTCAATTAATTCAGATTATCCTTTGCCAAATGATCTCCTTCCTCTTTTATAGTCTTAGGCCTTTCACAATACCACGGTCCAAAACCATAATAAACAATACCAAGGACCCAATACTTGGGATCAACACTTCTGATGAGATACCATGGTCCAAAACCATAGGTTCAAATACCAAGGACTAACTACCACGGACCAAAAGTAAATTCTCCAACATATACGCGATTTTCCTTGCGTGAATTGCGTGTATACGCATACGTGCCTTTGTAACGTCTAACTCGCGTGTATACGCACCTTTGTCTAGGTGAACCTACGTATATGTCTTTTCCTTCATTCTGAAAGCCTGAACTGAGATCTGTCACCAGAGAGAGTTGCCATCAAGGACAACACCTGTGCCATAGCTCCAAATTTGTGCCATAATGACAACAACAATTATAAGATAGTCCATACATATGTTAGGCCCCTATAATACTAGTGATTACCCCATTACTATTGTAGTTGTATCCCTTATTAATATGGTTGTGCCCCTATTTTTCCCCATATTGTTATTAATGTGCCCCATAGAATCCCTCTATTGTTATTTTTGTGGCTTTATATTATTATTGTTAGGTCAGCTGGGTTATATTGTGACTCCTTAGGCTCCTATATATAAAAAGGAGGTTTTGTCATTTGAATCATGAACGAATCATTCATTTGTGTAATGTAAAGGAGGTTTCCCCCTCAAAAATGCTGAATTCTAAGGCATTGATCTATCTCTTCTATCTTTTTGTGAGCTGGTCTCATAACATTTGGTATCAAAGCTTTGGATTCTAGGGTTTTGCTGCTCCAAATAGGTCATCATGTAATTTTCGCTATAATTTTTTTTTTGCAACGTTTCAGAAGCAAAAAAACAAACCCATTTGAGAAGAAATTTTACTGAACCTTGGGTCTGAATTGCAGAGCCTTTCGTGCTATATTTGTGGAGATATGATCTGAGGAAGTTGGTCTTTTTGTAGATTCCTGAATTACATTCCAAACAGGTGACCTGGGGAAAATCATCATAACTTTCTCTCTAAGCATCATATTGAAATTTAGTAAGAAGGTGTAGAGAGAGGATGGACTGTAGTTTCTTGTATATATTTTTCAGAGCCAAAGGTTGAAACAGGGAAACGTGTCATGTCGTAGAAGTTCGCTCTATTGAACTAGTCTATAATCAGGTCATTGTGGGATATTTGGCATAACTCTTCCTTGGAGAATCCAATTTGGATCAGACTGGTGGCATTGGAAAGAGGACACAGAGGGCTACTACACATCACAATTTTAGATCTAAATGATTAGAAATTACAGAGATACATCAGAGGAAATATCGAGCTCCTATAAAGTGAAAAAAGGTGTATAGATTTTTTTAAATTTTTTCTTAAGCTTGGTTTGAAAATTATTTTGAAGGAATTCAAAGGGCATAGTAGAGAACTATTATTGGTAACTGATGCCCCAAGGAAAGAAAATGCAAACACCTAGTAAGCAACCTGAAAGCTCTAGCATGACTCATGAAGAAGAGGAAGAAATGCTACATGATATATCAAAATTACAAGACTAAGTGCAACAAATGTCACTCTCACAAAAGCTAACAGAAGCTAAGATAAATGGTGTGGAATCTAAGATAAATGGCATGGAGGATAATATGAATGGCATGGAAGCTAAGATGGATGATTTGAAGATAGATTTGAAGACAATTTTGATGACAGGCATGGCAGATTTGAAGACAGATTTGACAAATTTTCTACAAGAAATATTTTCTAATGGTGAAAGGGTAGTAAAGGAAACTCATGATGCAAACAAAAGAAATGTTAATCATGATTTCATAGACTCTAATGTTGGATCGAAGAACCACCATATTCCAAAAATCGATATGAGGAAGTTTGATGGCAAGGATCTCGCAACATGGATATCACAGATGTAGCAATTTTTCGATCTCAATAATGTGCAAAACACACAAAAGGTACGCATTGCAACTTTATATTTGGAACCAAATTAGTTTGTATGGTATCAATGGCTTTGCTCTCGTAAACAAATTATCACTTGGGCAATTTTTACAGAAGAATTGATAGCACATTATGAGGATACAAAAAGCAACACTTTTTTTAGCCAATTAACAAGTCTCAAACAAAAGGGTTCAATAATGGAGCACATTGAGAAGTTCCAAAAATTGAACAGAAGGGTAAAAAATATTCCAGAGGAGCATAGGATTGATGTGCTCATAGGGACTTTAAAGGATAATATCCAACATGATGTTCACCTTTGGGAACCTGATTCATTAGAGAAGGCATTGAGGTTAGCAAGAAAAATGGAAAGCAAAATTATGGCAACCAGGTAGCATGCCACTCACGACTATAAATATGGAAGTGTTGTTGATCGTAGTCTTCCACAACCTATAGGTTGACACCACAACAATTGGAAGAGAAAAGAGCAAAAGGGATTTGTTACAGTTGTGATAGCAAATACACTAAAGGTCATAAGTGTGCTGACAAGAAATTATTCTACATAGATTGTGAGGAGGAAGAAGAAAAGGAGAAGGAAAGGTCAAAAGAAGAAGATATACTTCAGGAACAAAGCCTAGATAAAGAAGAAATGAATCTGACCATATCTTTTAATGCATTGGCTGGAATTACCACTCCTCAAACCATCAATATAGAAGGACAAATCAAGAAGAAAAAGGTAATAGTGTTGATTGATTCAGGAAGTACCCGCAATTTTATTCATTGTAAGGTAGCATGAGAATTGAATTGCTTCCTATATCCAACACCAGAGTGTCAAGTGATGGCTGCAAATGGAGGAACAAAAAATTTCTCTGGAAAGTGCCATAATATCAAGTTATCCATGGGAGAATATGTATTAACTAGCCCAATGCTTTCCATTCCAATTGGAGGTGCTGATGTTGTACTAGGAGTCCAATGGTTACAATCCTTGCGTAGATTAGCTTTTAATTTTCAAGAACTTTTCATGAAGTTTTCTGTGGAAGGAAAGGAATTTGAATTAAGGGGTATTGCAGGGAAAATGGGAAAGATAATCAGCTCTAACGGTATGACCAAGCTTCTAAGAAAGGAACAAAGATGTGTAATTGCACAATTATGTTCGCTAGATGTTTCCACATCGGAATCATCTATTTCTCCACATCTCCAAAAAGTCTTCGACAATCATTCCAAGATATTTGAGACTCCTAAAGGTCTCCCACCTATTCATGATCATAATCATGCTATTCATCTGATTCCAGGAAGTGTTCCTCCAAACATCAGGCCGTACAGATATCCCTATGCCCAAAAGAGTGAAATTGAACGTATGGTTGTAGAAATGCTAAAGGCTGGTATAATTCAACCTAGTCAAAGTTCTTTCTCTGCTCCAATAGTATTGGTGCATAGGAAGGATGGATCATGGCAGATGTGTTCAGATTATAGGGAGCTCAACAAGCTCACTATTAAAGATAAGTTTCCCATTCCTGCCATTGATGAATTACTGGATGAATTGCATGGATCAATTTACTTCACCAAGTTGGATCTTCATTCAGGATATCATCAAATAAAAATGAAGACTGAAGACATTCCAAAAATAACATTTATAACTCGTGAGGGTCATTATTTTTGGTCATGCCTTTTGGCCTTACCAATGCACCTTCCACATTTCAAGGTTTGATGAATTCAATTTTCAAACCCTTCCTTAGAAAATTTGTGTTAGTATTTTTTGATGATATACTAATCTACAGAAAGTCTTGGAAGGATCATGTTGAACATGTTGACAGGGTGCTACAACTATTGGAGGAGAAACAATTATATGCAAAAAGATCCAAATGTTTCTTTGGAGTACAAGAGGTGGTATATCTGGGTCATATTGTATTTCATGGAGTTAAGGTAGACCCTAGCAAAATTAAAGCCATTACGAAATGGAAAATCCCCACATCCATGAAGCATCTACGAGTATTTCTCGGGTTGACGGGTTATTATCGCAAGTTTGTTAAGAATTATGGGAGAATAGCAGCACCTCTAACAACATTATTGAAGAAAGATGCATTTTCATGGACTCCAAAAGCAACAAAGGCCTTCGAACATCTTAAAGAGGCAATTTGCCAAGCACCGATCTTAGCTACACCAGACTTCACAAAAACCTTTATTGTGGAATGTGATGCTTCAAGAAATGTAATTGGTGTTTTTTTAATGCAAGATGAAAGACCCATTACTTTTGAAGGTCATCCAATCAAGGGAAAGTTTTTACACAAAGCTATTTACGAGAAGGAAATGTTGTCAATACTACATGCACTTAAGAAATGGCGACCCTACCTAATGGGAAGACACTTCAAGGTAAAAACAGATCATGATAGCCTTAAATACTTTTTAGAACAAAGATTATCCTCTGAAGAGCAACAAAAGTGGGTCATAAAGATGTTGGGTTATGACTTTGAAATCATCCACAAAAAAGGGAAGCAAAATGTGGTGGCAAGTGCACTCTCAAGAAAGGATGAGGATGTGGAAGCATTGTTGTGTGCCATTTCTATTATCCAACCAGATTGGATAAACGAAGCAAGGGAGGAATGGAAGAATGATGAAGAAGTGTGGGCACTTATTCGAAAGTTACAACAAGATTCCAGTACATCTAATACATTTAGCTGGCAAAATGATTTGTTATGGTACAAAGATCGCTTATACCTCTGTAAGAATTCCCAACTCAAACAAAAGATTCTTATGGAATTGCACACTTCTCCCTTAGGAGGGAACTCGGGTTTTTAAAAACTTACCACAGGGTTAAGAAGGAATTTTTTTGGGATGGCCTCAAATCAAATATTCAAAAGTTTGTGGAGGAATGTTTGGTTTGCCAACAAAATAAAGTTGAAACAATTAAGACCCTGAGTCTATTACAACCTTTATCCATTCCAAGCCAATGTTGGGAGGAGGTTTCAATGGATTTTATCACAGGTTTACCCAAGTTTGAGGGAAAGAGTGTCATCATGGTGGTAGTTGACAAACTTACCAAGTATGCACACTTTTGTGCATTATCACATCCATTTAAAGCCAGTACAGTTTCTACAGAATTTATGGAAACAATTCAAAAGCTACATGGAAACCCAAAGATTATTGTAAGTGATAGAGATCCCATTTTGAATGGAAATTTTCGGACAGAATTATTTTCTTGTCTTGGTACTCAATTAGCTCATAGCTCATCTTGTCATCCTCAATCTGATGGGAAAAATAAGATAGTAAACAAATGTTTGGAAGGATATCTTCATTGCTTTGTATCTGATAAATAGACACAATGGGTCAAATGGTTTCCTCTGGCCGAATGGTGGTATAACACTTCCTTCCATACAGCAACAAAAATGACCCCATTTATGGCACTTGATGGATATCAGCCACCATCCATCACATCATATTTACGAGAAAATTCTAAGGTTCAAGCAGTGGAACATCACATCAAACATCAACAACAAGTCCTCCAACTCTTAAATGATAACCTCGTGTTGGCACATAATAGAATGAAACAACAAGCAGATCAACATCACAACGAAAGAAGTTTTGATGTAGGTGATTGGGTATTCCTACGGCTACAACCATATAAACAAATGTCCCTCAAGCAAGCTAAGAAGGATAACAAATTATCAACAAAGTATTATGGTTCATACAAGGTGTTGCAAAAGATTGGTACTATGGCATACAAATTGGAGCTTCCTGCAGCTTCTCGAGTGCACCCAGTTTTCCTTGTTTCATTTTTAAAGAAGGTTATAGGCGACAAGCTCCCAGTTCAAACAGTATTTCCAGAACTTGACAAGGAAAGAAAATTTATATGGGAACCGGAAGCAGTCACAGAAACAAGAACTCGACAGTTACGAAATCGATCAATTTCAGAGTATCTCATCAAGTGGAAGAACTTAACTGCTAAAGATTCCACATGGGAGGATGAGAATTTTATACAGAAGCATCCAAAACTACTCAAGCGTTGAGGACAACACTTTTTTGAAGGAGAGGGGCATGTTAGGTCCCTATAATATTAGTGATTACCCCATTACTATTGTAGTTGTATCCCTTATTAATATGGTTGTGCCCCTATTTGTCCCCATATTGTTATTACTGTGCCCCATAGAATCCCTCTATTGTTATTTTTGTGGCTTTATATTATTATTGTTAGGTCGGCTGGGTTATATTGTGAATCCTTAGGCTCCTATATATAGAAAGGAGGTTTTGTCATTTGAATCATCAATGAATCATTCATTTGTGTAATGTAAAGGAGGTTGCCCCCTCGAAGAGGCTGAATTCTAAGGCGTTGATCTATCTTTTCTATCTTTTTGTGAGCTGGTTTCACAACAACATATGTCCATACAATTTGATTGGGTAGGCCAAAAATCTATATAACAGTCATTTTTCTCAGTCCAATGTGTGTTTGGTATCCATACATGTGTCTAGACAATTCGTATGGGTAGGAGATATCTAGTCAACATTTGATCATATTTGTAATTTAATATGACCTAAGGAACTAGTGACAACCAACAATTGTAGCCAAACAAAAGATAGGAGGGAAAATTAAAATCCCCTTTAAAATGAAATGAACAATGAGTAAAAGAGAAACATGGAATGAGATAAACATAGATGTACACGAGTGTTGTCCCGAGAAGAAAAATCCTAGAAAGTGAAGAAGGGGTAGTAAAAGAAGAGTTGTGTGAATTAAGGTGCCACTACCAATAGAGGAGATAGAAATTCCTTTTCATCATTCAACTTAATGGTATGGGCATCAACACCATGTGTCTGCTGAATAATTTCCTTTAGAATGATGCCTATACTAATAGAGTTGTGGTGAGTAATCCTGGCTGACATCAAACTCCTCTTGATTAGAGGTTGAAGTGGAGGCGGAGGAAGAAGTAGAACCACTCCTCATATATAGGGTTCAATAACTCCTACTAGATGGGGAGAAATTTATAATGCTTCTCTGAGTAGGTGTTCTACAGTGGTGATGCTTCTAAGAAGCTTTGTTTCTCATAGGTTCCCTCAACATGGCATAGTTTGGAGGCTTGGTGGTGTGGGCCAGGGAGAAATGCTAGATGGTTCTTGCATTTTCCAACCAAGTGTCATGAAAAATTTCAATCCTCCATTATCTTGGATCTGATTGAAAGAGGAAGCGTTGTGGGTAGCTTCTCTAGAATTTCTCTGAAATAGGCACAATCTGAGAGAAAATGTATCTCTAATTTGCAAGACAAGGCATTGTTGATTGAAGTGTTTGAATAATGTTGATGAAATTTTTTCCAAGTTCTTGTAGATGCAATAAAACCTCCCTCTTATCGCATTTAGACATGATATTTAAACATAAAGTGGTCCTTAGTCTCCACCTCAAGCAACAAGCAAAGTGTGCAATTCATTTTTGCCAGGGGAAGATGGTGATCTTTCTCAACCCTTAATTGATGTGAGAACATCTGAAGCTATCAATAGGAAAGGGAAGCCCAATAGATGGAACTGGATATAGTATGACCAAACAAAGGAGAGAACTTTTCCTTTCTATTATTTAGTTCTTGTCCCATATTTTTGACAGATAAGTGATTAAAGATGTATAAAGAAGAGAACTACACCTTTTTATATTCACTTCTTGTACCATATTTCCAACTCATTCATGCTCGAGCAAGAAATTTATTTTGTCTCATGATTACCCTAACAATCATGACTATGATACTACATTAGTACCACCATACCAAAGCTTTCTTGTTGTTGTCTGTTATAATTTATTATCTGGTTTCATTTGATGGGGCTCCCATCTCATGGGTTGTGGAAACTGACTTTTCATTCATTGTCTAGTACTTTTCCATAATATCCATTAGAATTGATAGGCTATCCACATTGTCCTTCATTCTAACATTACCTCTACTGCCCACATCTCCCATTGGGAATCAATGTCCAAGCTAGTACGTGGCATTTTCTAACTAGTGCCTGGATATGAATGAACTATGATCTATGTGATCTACCTTGTAACTTTGTTTGAGTCTTTTGTTATTTTCATTTGATAAAACATTGGATGGATTCTTTTGCTTTTCCCTTGTTACCCTCCCTCTTTTCCATAACATCGAAAGAATTGGAGAATATTCTAGATTGGGAATGAGGTTTTTTGCGTCCCAAAAGGAAAAATGAGAATGCTACTTGTTGATGACACTGAAGATAAACATAATAAGCAGACCTTTCTAGACAAGAATGAGTGTTTGAGATTTGGGCCACTGCTTGTACAATTATGTAATTTGTATTTATGATAAGAACAACTATTAAAAATCTAGACTCAATCATTGAGTTTGCAAATCAACTTTGGCTGGCAGACATCATAATATTCCTGTCCAAAAAATGATCTCAAACTCTTATTTGCAGGACATGTACTTTGAATTTTATATGACAGCTAAAAAGGGACATGACATTTTTTTTCATGAAAGGTCCAGTGTGATGTCTCAGTTGTGTTCTAACTAGACATGGTTAAATGCACGGGCCATTATAACTATAGGTTGTGTCTGCATATATATCTTATTTTAAAAACTACTTCCAAAGATTGTTGGTGGAAGCATCCTGTATTTTTACATACATGCAACCATGTATAAAATTCTACTCCAAATGAAACATTGAACTAACTGACACTAGGGCTACTGCATGGACATTTTATTATTCTGGACAACTTTACAAGAAATAAAGTGGTTCAAAAACTTCACACTAGATTATTTTTTCAAACTTAGTTTTGATTGTCATGAGGATTATACAAGTAGTCGAAACCTATAAAATAATGCGTACTTTACCTATATCAAATGAGGCTACAATTTACTTCCCTTTGTTATCTACATGTCCCATATTTCTGCCTTTTCCATAGTATTGTTGTGTTGTTGGTGTTATCAAAGTTTAAGAACATTGGTTTCCCAAAACTAAGTTGATTAATGACCTAAGGAACTAGTGACAACCAACAATTGTAGCCAAATAAAATATAGGAGGTAAAAATAAAAGCCCCTTTAAAATGAAATGAATAATGAGTATAAGGGAAACATGAAACGAGATAAAGATAGATGTACAATAGTGTGGTCCTGAGAAGGAAAACCATAGAAAGTGAAGAAGGGGCAGTAAAGCAAGCATTTCTTGAACTAAGGTGCCACTACCACTGGAGGAGGTAGTCATTCCTTCTCATCATCCAACTTAATGGTATGGGCATCAACACCACGTGTCTACCAAATAATTTCCTCTAGAAAGATGCCTGGACTAATAGGGTTGTGGTGAGTAATCCTGGTTGATACCAAATTGCTCACGATTATTGGTTGAAGTGGAGGGACAAGAATAAGTAGAACCACTCCTCATATAAAGGGTTTAATAATGCCTACTAGATGGGGAGAAACTGGTGATGCTTCTCTGAGTAGGTGTTTTGCAATGGTGATGCTTTTGAGAAGCTTTGTTTCTCATAGGTTCCCTCAACGTGGCATAGTCTGGAGCCTTGGTGGTGTAGGCTAGGGAGAAATGCTGGATGGTTCTTGCATTTTCCAACCAAGTTTCATGAATAATTTCAATCCCCCATTGTCCTGGATCTGATGAAAAGAGGAGGTGTTGTGGGTAGCTGCTCTAGAATTGCTCTGAAATAGGCACAATCTGAGAGAAAATGTATCTCTAATTTCCAAGGCAAGGCATTGTTGATTGAAGTGTTTGAAGAATGTTGATAAAATTCTTCCCAAGTCCTTGTAGATGCAATAAAATCTCCCTCTTATCTCATTTAGACAGGATATTTAAACATAAAGTGCTCCTTAGTCTTTACCTCACGCAAAGATCAAAGTCCGCAAATCATTTCTGTCAGGGGAAGATGGTGATATTTCTAAACTCTCAACTGATGTCAACACATATGAAGCTGCTGAGAGGAAAGGGAAGTCAAATATATGGGACTGGAGATAGCATGGCCATAAAAAGGAGAGAACGGTGTCCTCTGTTGTTTAGTTATTATCCCATATTTTTGATAGATAAGTGTTTAAAGATGTATAAAGGAGAGAACTACACGTGTTTATATTCACTTATTGTTCCATATTACCAAATCATTCCTACTTGAACAAGACATTTATTATGTCTCATGATTACCCTGATTATCATTACTTCGATACTGCATTAGTGTCACCATACCCAAGCCTTCTTGGTGCCGTCTGTTATAAGTTATGATTTGGTTTCAGTTGATGGGGCTCCCATCTCATTGTTAGGATATTCTGACACATAGAAAATAGTTAAGTATAACTTAGTCTAGTGTAGAGTTAGGTAAAGTGTGTTTCTTTACTATGTACTTTTGTAACTTACAATCTGACAGTCACGATATCTTCTAGACATGAAGTGATTTGACGATCCATTCTCTCCTCGGTATTTCCGACACTTGATTCGTGGCTTAACACCTGATTGGTCCATGATCTCTATTTAAATATCATGGAGGGTCATTTATAGGGTGATCGTTCATGAGAGAAGCTTATGTAAATTTTCTTTCTTTTATTAATAAATTGCCTGAAGTGGTCGCATTGGCTCAAGCCGTGGAATGTTTCCCTCTTTGAGGGTTTTAACCACGTCAAGAATACTAGTGTATTGATTTGTGATCTATTTTTTAGTTGTATCCTTTGATGTTATATCTAAGGAACTTACCCTTTAAATTCCTACATGGTATCAGAGCTATTTCAAGGTCGTATCCATTGGTTATCCAAATCTGAAGCCGGTACAAGTGCATGCGACTATCGTTTCCTAGATCTACTATTTGTAATTGCTTTCGAGTCGAGAGAACTACTCTATTGTGTTAGAAGCATCCGTTCCAGTGAGGAACCCCTTTTGTTTCACGTGAAAAGGTTTCTAGTAGCCCAAGCTATGTAATTTTTAAGATCTGGAGGTATATAGTCTTTATTTGCAGTTTTAGTTATTCATCTCTCTATTTATTTCGGTTTATTTAGCTCCGTGTTTTTTGTATTACTGGATCTATACCTTTCATTTATGTGTATGCTCTTTGCCCTGCGACTCTGTGCGATTTGGGCAAATCAAAAACATAAAATAAGGATTTTCCATCGTGCCTTAGTGTGATCTCGGAAAATCAGAAACATTGAGGAAAATATTTAGTTACTGGCGAAAGCTAACTTTAAGCCATAAGGCTTGGTTTTTTTGTATTTCCGTGTTGGGTTGTGTGGTTTTTTTATTTGTAGGCAAATTTTTTTTTTCAAGTAAGCACGCACTTAACCCCCTTCCTCTTTTCCAAAACTTACTAACCTTTTAAACTAGCTCACTTGGTCCAAAGTTACTTTATGAGAATAGAGGTCTTAAGTGCAAGTCTTTCTTTTTGTTGAGTTACTTTTTCAAAAAGCACATGTAACTTATGTTTTAAAGTTACTTTATGTAAAAGTGTGCTCACCCATTATACAAAGTGAGTCACTTATAATTCTAAAGTCTCTTTATCTTTTATTTAAGTTACAATTTACTCGGTAGCTCATAAAGTACCATTGTAAAAGTGACTTTCGGTTATTTATAAAAGTGCGTCACATAAAATCTTTTTTTAAAGTGAGCTAATTAGATTAAGTTTGAAAGAGTTTTTTTTTAAATATAAAATTATCATTTACTTCCACACATTCACGCACTTTGTTGGCATTTTCAACAATTTTTCTTCAAAAATCCATAACTTCTTCATTCATAAGCCGTTTTCAGAGCCATTTTTTTTAATCAACCTAATTTTTCAAGATCTTTCCATTGGAACACTTAGTTTCAGAATTTATAGTTTTAGTTTTTATTAAAATGGAAAGTCCATGCCAATTTATTCTTGACAGCACCAACTACTTCCAATGGTGGTCCTACATTGTGGATTTACTTAGAAGTAAAGGTCTTTACAGAATAGCCTCAAGCCAAGAAACTAAACCTAAAGATGAAGATAAAGAAACCAAATAGGAAAATAGGCAAGATCAAGCACGTGGGTTGACAGGGATGTCTATTTCTCCCGACCTTAGATTCCATATCACAGAACTTGATACCCCTAATGAAGCAATGAAACAACTCACTAAAGCTTTTAGAATTAAAAATGAAATTAGAGCCCGTCAACTCGAAAATGAGTTACCTACGTTGGACCCAAATAATATTTCTTCCATTAAAGATTTATTGTCCAAGTTCAAGATTCTTAGATTTCTCTTGGAAGGTTTTAAGGTTAAGAAAGAAGATGGTAGCCTTATCTATTCCATTCTTACTAAGTTGGGATCAGCCTACTCTGTGTTTGTTTCCACCTTCCATTCTATTAGAGAAGCCTTTATTTCTCAAGGACAAGACTACAAGTCCCCCTCTTTTGATGCCTTTTGTAATTCTTTATTAAGAGAAGAAGAAAAACTCTTACATCTTGATCTTCTTTATCTTGGAAACTCTTATAAGAAAGCCTTAGCTTCCCAGCAACAACCAAATTCAAAGAATCCTAAGACGCAGTATCCTAAAAAGAATGGTCCTAAACCAAACAAGGGTCCTAAGCAATTTCAATATCAAAATGAAAAATCAATTCAACAAAATGATAAGGAAAATAAAAACAAATGGAAGAAGACTGATAAAGATTGCAAATTTTGTAATTGAGATGGCCACTTAGAATCCAAATTCTTTAAGAAGATGGAATCCTTGGAAGTAGCAATGAAGAAGCATAACATCCATTTGGAGCACTCTTCAACTTCAACTTCATCTTTAGGAATAACACTTTCTGCATGTGGTTGTCAAGAATCTCAATCTCATTATGCACTAAATGTATCTTCATATTCTTATTCTCATGAGTGGCTCATTGATTCTGGAGCTTCTTATCACATGGCAAAAAACAAAGCCATGTTTTCTTCTTTAAATGATTGTAACACCAAAAATATATATATGTTGGTGATGATAGATCTCTTAGTGTTGTAGGGACTGGAACTATTCATCTAGAAAATGGTAAATTTAATGATGTATTATGTGTTCCAACCTTATCCTGCAACCTTCTATCTGTATATTAGATAACTCATTCAAGTGAAGTAAAACAGTTGAATTTTCACCTCACGATGTTGTAATTAAGGACCTAAGAGATCCTAGAAAGATTTTACCTACTAGAATTGCTGATGATTCTACAAGGTTGTATAACTTTAACAAGTTTGGGTCATCAACTCTTCCCTCAATATTTTTTTCTCATAATAATGAACTGAGCAAACTTAGGCATGAGCGATTTGGTCACTTAAACTATCCCTCCCTTCAAAATCTATGTAAATAAAATATGGTGACAGGTCTTCCTGTGGTATCTTGCAGAGATGGTGTTTGTTCCGAATGTGTACTTAGAAAACATCATCGGGATAGTCTTGAAAACCGTGCCTCTTGGCATGCCTTAGCCCCTTTAGAGCTTGTGCATAGTGATTTATGTGGTCCACTTCCAGTTGTTTCATTCTCTAGCTACAAGTATTTATTAACTTTCATTGATGATTTCTCCAAACGCACTTGGGTATACTTCCTAAAACTCAAAAGTGAAGTATTTAACATGTTCTTGGCCTTTAAGGCCTTTATAATGCAACATACTATTTGATATACTCCACAAAAAAATGGTGTAGCTAAAAGAAGAATTACACCTTAAAGGAAATGTGTAATTGTATGCTTCAATCTGAAGGACTTAGTCTTAATTTTTGGGAATAAGCTATTAACTGTGAAAATTACATAGTAAATCGCACTCCTACTAAGGTTTTAAAGAATATCACTCTAGAAGAAGCATGGAGCTCAATTAAACCAAATGTAAGTTACTTTCATATTTTTGGAAGTGAAGCATGGGCCCATATTCTAGATGAAAAACATAAAGCTTTAGAACCTAAGAGCGAAAAATGTATTTTTCTTGGATATTTTGAAGATGTCAAAGGATATAGACTTATTCCACTTAAGTCCAAAAATGTTATCATTAGAAGAAAGGTAAAGTTTTCTGAAAATACATCAGCCTACGAGCCTAGTTTGGTGGATGTGCCACATCTCTCTATCCATTCTACTTTTGAAAACATTTATTCTTCACATGATGACAGCAAGGATGAAAATACTCCCCACCTTCTTAGGATCCTCCTTCAGCTCCTCAGCTTCCAAAATGGGTTCGTGCTACCTAGGATGCAACAGGTGCTCTTGTAGGTGATCCTACAGATTAGCGACGTACTCATTCTCAATTTGATAGAGCCTCTTCTTTATTGGATCAAGCTCCAGCGAATTATTATCCTAACACCTTTGTAGAAGCTTCAGGCCATCCAGATTGGGATGCAACTATGAATGAAGAATATCGTTGATTATTTGAAAATGATACATGGGATCTTGTTCCTCTTCCAAAGGGACAAAAGCTTGTTAGAATCAAATGGGTTTACAGAACCAAGTTTGTACCATATGGAAGTGTTGATAAACATAAAGCTCATCTTGTTGCTAAGAGTTTTTCACAAGTTGAAGGCATTGACTATACTGAAATCTTCTCCCCTATTGCAAAAATGAACTCCATCTACCTTGTTCTTTCCCTTGCTGCCTCTTTCAAATGGGAAGTCCATCAGATGGATGTTAAATCTGCCTTCTTACATGGGGACTTGCATGAAGAAATCTATATGGAACAACCTCCTGGATTTATACAAATAGACTCCAGCCTTGTATGCAGCTTAAGAAATCCCTTTATGGTCTTAAGCAAGCCCCTCAGGCTTGCTATGCCAAAATGGATAGCTTTCCTTTAGATACTGTCTTTTCTAGGTGTCATTCTAACAATACCGTCTACACCAAGAAAGTGGGTAAGTATCGTATCCTTCTTGTTCTTTATGTTGATGATCTTATCCTTACTGGTAGTGATTCCAACCTTATAACCCATGTGAAGTCTAGCCTTAAAAAGCAGTTTGAAATGACAGACATATGACACTTGCATTATTTTCTTGGTCTTCAAGTCTTGCAATCCAACGAAGGTATTTCCCTTTCCCAGTCCAGGTATTCCTGTGATCTTCTACCCCACTTTCACATGGAAGGTTGTAAGCCAGCCCCTTCTCCCTTTTAGTCTGGAGTCAAAATTTCTGTCACTTGTACTTCCCCTAAAGTTGATGCTACCTCATACCGTTAACTTGTAAGAAAACTTTTGTATCTGACCCATAGTCATCCTGACCTTTCCTTTACTGTTGGCCTTATTGCTTGATTTATGAAAAACCCACATGAAAGTCATTGGAAAGTAGCTAAAAGAATAATTCATTATGTTCGAGTTATAGTTCAGTTTGGGATTCATTACAGTGTAGAAACGTCTCCTTTATTGGTTGGTTTCTCTGATTCCGATTGGGCTGGTGACCCTGATGATTGGAAGTCTACTGCAGATTATGTCTTCACTCTTGGTTCCTAACCTATTACATGGGCTTGCAAGAAAAAAAAGTTCCATTTCTCTTTCTTTAGCAGAAGTAGAGTATCATGGCATTGTAGAAGCTAGTAGGGAAGCCTTGTGGCTTCATTAGATCCTGTCAGAGTTTGGCTTTCATCAGCAGCATCCAACTACACTTTGGTGTGATAATCGAAGTGCCATTCAACTATGCAAATATCCAGTTCAACATGAGCGTAGAAAACAAATTGAATTACACATGCACTTCATCACAAAGCTCATTCATGACCATGTTCTTGAAGTGCAATATTGTTCAACCGATGATCAAGTTGCAGACATATTCACAAAGGCTCTCACAAAGGTAGAGTTTACTAAACTTCAATTTATGGTTGGGGTTCAGGAAGTTTTCACTAAGGGGGCATAGGCCCTAATGCTTCCTTCCTTCTCCTATTGTGTCATATTTGTACATCCTTCAATCCCATCCCAAGTTGTTCTTAATGGGGGATGTTAGGATATTTCGACACATAGGAAATAGTTAACTATAACTTGGTCTAGTGTATATTTAGGTAAAGTGTGTTTCTTTACTATGTAATTTTGTAACATACAGTGCAACGGCCAAGATATGTTCTAGAAATGAAGTGATCTGATGGTTCATTCTCTCCACAGTATTACCAACACTTGATCTGTGGATTAACACCTGATTGGTCCATGATCTCTATTTAAAGAGCATGTAGGGTCATTTGTAGGGTGACCGTTCATGAGAGAATCTTATGTAAATTGTCTTTATTTTATTAATAAATTTCATAAAGTGGTTGCATTGGCTCAAGCCATGGACTATTTCCCTCTTTGAGGGTTTTAACCACATCAAGAATACTGGTGTATTGATCTGTGATCTATTTGTGAGTGATGTCCTTTGGTGTTCTATCTGAGGAACTTACCTTGTAAATTCCCACACTCATGGGTTTCTGAAACAGACTTTGCATTCATTGTCCATTCCTTTTCCATAAGATCCATTATAATTGACATGTTATCCACTTTGTCCTCCATGCCAAATTGACCTCTACTACCCACATCTCCCACTTGGCATCAATGCCCAAGCTAGTAGGTGGCATTTTCTAACTAGTGCATGTATATGAATGAACTATGATCTATATGATCTACGTTACAACTCTGTTTGAGTCTCTTGTTTTTTTCATTTGATAAAACTTTGGATGAATTATTTTTCTTTTCCCTTGTTACCCTCTCTCTTTTCCATAGCATCAAAATCATTGGAGAAGTTTCTAGATAGGAATGACATTTTTTACAGCCCATAAGGAAAAATGAGAATGCTACTTGTTGACGACACTGAAGGTAAATATAATAAGTTGAACTTTCTAGACAAGAATGAGTGTTTGAGATTTAGGCCACTACTTACAAAATTATGTAATTGTTATTTATGACAGGAACAACTAACAATACTACAAACCCAATGATTGTGTTTGCAAATCAACTTTGGGTAGTAGGCATCATAATATTCCTAACCAACAAATGATCCCAAAATCTTGTTTGCAGCAAATATACTATGATTTTTATATGACAACCAAAAAGGGACATGACATTTTATTAATGAAAGGTCTAAGGTGATGTGTCAATTGTATTCTGACTAGACATGGTTAAATTCATGGGCCATTATGACTATAGGTT
The DNA here is from genome assembly GCA_031772625.1 of Pinus tabuliformis. Lineage (NCBI taxonomy): Eukaryota > Viridiplantae > Streptophyta > Pinopsida > Pinales > Pinaceae > Pinus > Pinus tabuliformis. The sequence goes on along the minus strand of CM062805.1, from coordinate 84,666,828 downwards.
GTGTTTGCATAGATATGTTATTTTAACAACTACTTTCAAAGATGGTTTTTGGAAGAATCCAGTCTTCTACATACATGCAACCATATAAAAAAATATTCTCTAAATGAAACATTGAACTAACTGACTATGGGGCTACTACATGGACAATTTATTATTGTGGACAATGTTACAAGAAATAAAGTGCTTCAAAACTTGCACATCGAATTACTCTTGCAAACTTAGTTTTGAATGTCATGAGGATTAGAAAAGTAGTCAAAACCTGTAAAATAATGCCTCCTCCTTTACCTATATCAAATGATGCTGCAATTTACTTCCCTTTGTTATCTGCATGACCCTATATTTCTACCTTTTTTATAATATTGTTGTGTTGTTGGTGTTATCAAAGTTTAAGAACATTGGTTTTCCAAAACTAAGTTGATTATTCAATGAAGGAACTAGTGACAACCAACAATTATAGCCAAACAAAAGATAGGAGGGAAAAATATAAGCCCCTTTAAAATGAAATGAATAATGAGTACAAGAGAAACATGAAATGAGATAAACATAGATGTACAAGAGTGTTATCTCGAGAAGCAAAACCCTAGAAAGTGAAGAAGGGGCATTAAAAGAAGCATTGTTTGAACTAAGTTCCCACTACCACTATAGGAGGTAAACAATCCTTCTCATCATCCAACTTAATGGTATGGACATCAAAACCATGTGTCTGCCAAATAATTTCCTCTAGAAAGATACCTGGACTAATAGGGTTGTGGTGAGTAATCCTAGCTGTCATAAAACTACTCTTGATTACTAGTTGAAGTGGAGATGGAAGAAGAAGTAGAACCACACCTCACATACAGGGTTGAAGAAATCCTAATAGATCACGAGAAACTGGTAATGCTTCCCTAAGTAGGCATTCTATAGTGGTGATGCTTGCTTCTCATAGGTGCCCTCAACGTGGCACATTCTGGAGCCTTGGTGGTGTCGGCTAGGGAACAATGCTGGATGTTCTTTCATTGTCCAACCAAGTGTCATGAAAAATTTCAATCCCCTATTGTCCTAGATATGAGGAAAAGAGGAGGCACACATGGTTACAAAAGGATAATAGTGACCCGATTATCTGCAATAAATTAGAAATTATTTCCTGAGCATGCCCAACTTTCTCGATCTAATCCTTAGCTCTCTGAGATGGGTCTTCTTTGGTCTTGAATATCACAGATTCAAAATATCTTATTTCTATAATATAGTTTTGGGAGATAAAGTTAGCATATCAAGAAACAATGTGATTCCTGATTGTGCAAAAATAACCTATAAAGTAACTAGAATAAGAAAGGCGAACCTAGAAATACTGAACCTAGTTACGTTTTCCAACATCATGGTCTCTGCCATATATTGTAGTTTTAAAGTGGAAATCAAAAAAATTCCAAACACATAAATAATATTAATAAAAAAATTTGGAAGATAAGGAGGGAAAGTTTTAAAGGGAAAATTGCAGAGTAACCCTTCAGAAACTAACAAAGAAGATATCCTAAAGGTCATAACCCTCTTATCCTACATTTCTTGATAAATAGTAAAACGAAGACTTCAATGCTGAGGTAAGTAAAGAGAAGTTTAAGCAGTCCTAGTGTCATTAAGAAAGCAAAGAGTCCACATCCAGATGGATGTAATGTAGAATTTTACTTGGGGTTTTCCGATTGTTTGGAAGATGAACAATTGAGGGTTATTGAAGAGTCAAGAACATCAAGGAAGATAATGGGGACTCCAAATACTACTTTTATAGCATAAAAAAAGAAAAATAACCTTGGAACCTATGATGATTATAGGACCATTTCACTCTGCAACTCTATGTACGATATATTTAAAATATACTAGCCAACAAACTAAAAGGGGTGCTTTCAGAATTTATATCAAAAAAAAAGTTTGGGCTTATGCATAATACACAAGTTCATGATATAGTGGGAACAACCTGAGAAGTATTTCATTCAGTAAATGTTAAAAAGATCCCAGAAGTGGCGATGAAATTGTACCTAGCAAATATTTAAAATAAATTCAATCAGTTGTATCTCAGACAACTGATTATTCAAATAGAAATGAAATTCCAAGTATTGGACTGGATGGGTCTCTGTGATAGGATATTTTTGCAGTATTGATAAATGGCCACCTTCAAGATTCTTCTATGCTACAATGGGGCTAAGGGAAGGATATCCCATGTATCCTTTTCTTTTTTTACTGGTCGCTATAGGGCTAAGTACGATGCTAAAAGCCTGTAAGAGAGAGGGTTATGTTATAGGTATATGGGAACCAAATAATGTTAACCCTATTGTAGTTATTACTTATAGATGAGATCATACTATTCCATACAGGAATAGTAAAAGAAGTAATAAAATTTAAGGAAATTCTGAGGTTGTCTAGTAAATTGACAGTGATGGAGGTGAATGTCCATTTTTTTTTAATGGACTTGAAGACTAGAGAGAGAGTCAAAGAAGATTTTATCTTTCGCATCAATCCCCTTTCAGGAGTGTCTAATATACTTGGGTTTCTATCTAAAAACTAATCATTTCAAATTAATATATTGGCTTTGATTCTATGAGAAAATTGATGGAAAATTGATAAAATGGTGCCATAGGTGACAAAGGTTGAGACAGGTGAAACCAATATTGGAAGGAATCCAAGCATATTGGTTATCCTTAGCTCATAAAGAAATGTTGGAAAATATTAGAAATAAGTGTTTAAGTTTTTTGTGAACAGGGAAGAGAGAGAAAGAAGGTATTCCTCTATGGAAGAGGGGAAAAAATAATAATTAGCATTGCCAAAAGAAGCTGGAGGGTTGGGTAGTAAAAAATTCATCTATTTGGGCAGGCTCTAGTTTCAAAGAGTATGTGGATATTGATGCATAATGAAGGATTGTGGGGAAGGTGATGATAGAAAAATATATAGCTCATGGACCTTTGAAGGACTAGATCAGAAAGGAAGAAAAAGGCCATGGAGGGGCTTCTGTAGTTCAAAAAGCAATGAATGCTTTCGTATTGTTGGGAAATTGGTCGATATCAAAAATAAGATGAGGTAACAAAGTGAAAATAAGGGAGGAAATATAATCATGGGGTCCTCAAAGCTGGTTATAGACTAGGCAAATGGTGTCAACAAGATGGAGAACTTACTACTTGCTCCAATAATCGAAGAAAATGAGGTAAGGAATAGGGTTGAAGAGGTCTTCTTTTAGCATTAATATAGAGAGCTTAATGATAAATATTTTAATCTTTCAGCAGAATCCCTAAATCTACAAGAATGTCTGAGTGTTATCTCAAATTGATGAAAGGGGTCCTCTTCCTGAAGCGGCCAAATCTCTATATTTAGATGAAGCTGATTGAAAGAAAGTTTTTTTGTCATTTTTTCTTTAAAATAAAAATTTGTATTTTTGTTGTGATATTTTGTAAACTGGAAAAGAAAGCTTAAACCTTTGAAGTGGACTATATTTTCAGACCTGAATGGACTTTAAATGGTGTTACACGTACTTTATGCCTGAGAGAAGGACAAGGGATAACTAGAAGACTATCATAACTAACTCGCTTTAGACAGGTTTCAAATTTTTATTTGAAAAAGAAGTAGAGTGATCAGATCCTCTGCAGTGCCAAGGCATAATGACATGTATCTTTTTATTTCTCCTTGAAATATCAAATATACAGTTTCTTACATCGATAAAAAAATCATAATGTCAGTCAAGAGTAAATGGATATATTTGTCATTGTATTCCTACAAAAATAAGTTGTTATTTAAAGAAACTATAAAAATATGCATAAATTCCCAACATATTGTTATCGGGAAATCTAGTGTCTATGCAAAGCTGCTAGTCCCACTAAGGCTGGTAGCTACCTTAGAAACAAACAAACTAAAACCACTTTTGTTTTCCTTTATGAGAAGTAGATAAGAGGGGAATAAAGGAGACCAACCTCTGTCTTGCACTTGGTTCCTTGGTTGATTCCTCTCCCTTCTGATAGATCTTTGCCACTCACTTCCTCGTCTACCCAGCTTCAAAGAGCACCTGTAGAATCAAAGCAACATAACACTATCCAAGAACATAGATCTACTATCATAAACAATAAAGGACCAGTTATACATTGACCACACAAATGCATATATCATCAATCATACAAGAATGTGGAGGAAAACTTGAATAGATTTATTAATAATCAAGAATAGCAAAGAGGATTACAACCAATTGTTCTGACCCAACATCATCCTCTCAGCAAGAAAGCCCTTCTTCACCTCATGAAAAGCTTAGATCACCCAACACTATGATGTTGCACCAAGAAACCAGCAGCACTTCCTCACAAGATACAAAATTCCAGCCTCCAACCTCCGGATCTCTGGGATGAGAGATCTATATATAGATATTTGCAGAGGTGTGAGTCAGCTCTGGGTTTTTGATTAGTGTCTTCTCTCTGATAGTTCTTGATTCCACTTGGAGATCTCATTGATCTCTTACTCATCCTTGGGCGATTCTGAGAGGCAGGTGTCACAGGAGAAGTTTCTGGAAGATTCCATGATCATCCACCTCGCAAAATGTCTCTCTCACTTGTCTATTCTCGTCCATTGCACCCCATAGAAGGGATTTTCAGTATGCATCACACCTCCCGTGTGCATTAGGTGGGATGCATTGCACTTTGACCATGGAGCAGGTGAGATGGTCCAGTTTTTACCAATTCTGAGTAGTCTTTCATGGAGAACTTCTGGGAGATGATGTAATCAGCTGACCTTGTTCTTTTAGGGGTTGGAACAACACTTTTAGGGACTTACGAGCCCTTGGTTTATGGAAATATATGATTGGGGTTGCAGTGCCCAAAAATGTCTATAACAGTTGCCCCCTAAAGCATGAGGTCGTTAATCTTTTGATGTCGGGTGAAATGCTTTATCATGAGGATCCGAAGTTTCTTCGAGCTGGAATGCGACCTGTAAGAAGATACAATACATTACATTATCTTCATAATATTCTCATGATCTAGCTGAGGTGGGCATTCCCATGATCAGCTTTATAAATTCATTTTCATGTACATAAGACGGATAATCATCTGAGTGCAGACTGATGACTCTGGTAGAGCCATCATCCCTTTGATTGGATGATTATCTGTGTAGCACTGATGTACATTTGATGTCTTTATTTTCCTGAATATATGTCACAGCCTGGATGGATGAAACTAGATCCGAGGTCTTCAATCTCGTTCGATCTTCACTCAAAGTACAAGTTGATCCATGTGAGAGGTGTTCTGGAGTCGAACATGGAAAGACATTGCCTAATTACCAGCCAATGATGTAAGCCGTTAATAGGCATGAGAGGAATCACCGATAATGATGATGACCCTCAAGGTACTACAGTACAATTCACGTGGTGTGAATAAGGGACTTGGCATCGAACACCACGAAAAATCTTTCAGTCGAAGGCCATTGATGTAAACCTGTCGCCGGAAGTGAGAAACTTGCCATTGAGGCATGCAAGCTTCAAAGTACTGAAACGGTTGTTCCTAGATTGACTTCCTGGATAATGTGCTGATCTCAACAAGAAGCGATCCATCATAGGAGGGCCTTAGTGAATCCCACATCAATGACACAGAATGGAGAAAATGATTTTAATGGAGGTGAAAACGATCTGGTGATATAAGGTTCAGGGTGGCGGTCATGAAAGAATGGAGTGTAAATGTATTGCAGTGGATGAGACATAGGTGAATTCTCTGAGCGACTTCTCTTGAACATATCAGCGACACTGACATGATGGATTGATAGCGTTAACCCCAAATATGGATGGTGTGATGGACCCATGGTGATATGACCAGTGAACGGAACAACCCAACCCGACTCGGATGTGGAGTGAAAGTGTCATGTTCAAGAGCAACTTGCTACCAATAAAGTTTCTTCAAGTTTTCTTCCCAATTTTATCCTAGTCATTGCTGACCATTGCTTATTTATTTTTGTCAAGCTTGAGGAGGATAACATATGCTTGTTCTATAATTTTCCCTTCGGGCAAACCCATCGCTATGTTTTAACGAGCCTAGCGATAGTGAAACTCGTTCTTGTCTGTATGGACAAGTTTGTCGCTATTCAGTTTTAACGAGTTTAACGACAAGGATAGCTCGGTCCTTTTCAATTTTAGAGAGTCTGAAAAAGGGACGTAAAGAAAACTCCAATAATCCTTTTTCGTCATATAATCCCTTGAGTCCGAAAAAGTATAAAACAATACAAAAGGGATGAATTTTCGGTACTTTTAATGAGCCGAACAAAACAAGAGCTTGATCTTTTTGTGTAATGATCCCTCAAGTCCAAAAAGATTAAAATCTAAAGGAGGGATAGCACTTCCGGTCCCTTTAACGAGTTGGAGAGGCCAATTGCTCAGCAATATTTTCATATTTTATGATTCAGTTGAAAAGAGCTTAAAGGAGACTCGTCTTTTGAGGAATGAGTGATAAATTCAGGTAGCAGCTGATTCCAGGTAAGGTTTGGAATTTTCCAATGACAACAATGTCACAAGGATGGCTAACAGGATCACTCTTCGTAGTTGTTCCTGAAAAAGCGTAAACAATCAAATGGAGGTGAATGATCGGCCAATATAGAGTGGAGGTGATGATGAGAACACAACCAAGGCTTCAAAGGCTGATGATAATACATTCACGAAGGTTATTTACTGGAAAATGGTTCATTTTTTAGTGAGCTTAAACTCTGGGGGAACATTTTCTCATTGCTTATGTTTATTTTTTAACGAGCTTGAATTCCGCATTAAAACTGCTCGATGATAAGTTTGCATGCCCCCAGCATAATAACGCAAATCGAGGTGCATGGCCCCCAAGCTTCATTGCATTCATCTCTATGGTTGGAATGAAGGTTTACCTTCGAGATCTTCAAAAGACTCGACTTTGATTTTACGAGATCGTAATCAAAGACTCGATTTGGAAAGGGAGTCGTTTCATTTTCTAATGAGGTTGACACAGTAAAAGAACTATCCTCATGACTCCTTGTCTCATTTTCTAATGAGGTCAAAATGAGATAAGAACCATCCTCGATATCCACCGTATTAAGGTTGTTGGAATAATATTCATGGTAATCCGGAAGACGGGAACGATGGTGGTGATTTTCCCATGGTGCCTCTCCTATCATCATTGACTGAATGATTCCTTTGTCTATAGAATGTACATGCGACCAAGGATCTGAAGAGGTACCATATTCCTTAGACCTATCTATCCAAACACTCGATGAGCGTTGATTTGGGTTTGCCCCCCAGGCCAAGAAAATTGATTGCTACAATATTTCTAAAATGGCGATGATCCATGCTGTCAAAATGTTCAGGAATCTTCCGAATCCATTAGATATAAAAGATCTCATATTGCAGGTTTCCACTATGGCCAGTTCCGCCAGATTACTTGGAGGTGGTAGGGCAAAAGTACCCATTAAGGCAGGGTCTTTTAGGAGGCCTACTCCGATATTTTGAAGCGAATGATTGCTTCCATGGATCATTGGAATGCTTCCCGTAACTTGTGAACTGTTGGGGAGAAATGTTTGTTGGTCGACGATTGTAATTCCTCCTTGAAAGGGAAATGCAATCTTTTTGAAGTATGTCGACACAACTGCAACCATAGTATAAATCCAGGGCCTTCCCAGTAGGATGCTATAATCGAGGTTTCCATCGATAACCTCAACCTCAATTTCTACTGTTTTGCCCCCCAGTTCAACTCGCAAGTTACTTAAAATCCTGTATGGAGTGTATGATCGTCCATCAAATGATTTTAATGTCGTTAACGATCTCGACAACGGTGGTAAGCCTACTTTTTTCCAGCAACTCATCGACATATTACATGTAGATGCCCCCTCATCAATAATTGTTCGATGAACATTTTTGTTTAGGGCTTTCACTTGAATAAGGAAACATAGTTGAGCTGGTAACTGAGGGTCATATCCTTTATGATCAAAGGCCACAAGATTGGAATCCATTGGGTCAATCCCACCTATTGCTGATAATAAAGCTTGCTTTTGGGAGGGGCAATTTTGCGGTACCTCAAGTGTCGACATAGCGGACGGCGATTGGGCCAAGTCCCCTACTATATTATAATGTTGTGCTGCTCTGGCACGAGGATTAAATGTCGATTTGTGTACTACTCCCTTTGGCGGCTTTATCGTTAGCTCAGGAATGATGGGTGGCACAACTTCAGTCGAAGTTGTTGTCGAACTACTAGGTTGATCATTAGCCTTGTTGTTTGACAGCTGTGGATTCCTGTAATCTTTATTCCTTGTCGATATCAAAGCATCATTTTGGTGCTTCGAAACGGACAGCATAAGTACTTGGGATCAAGAAGATTTGTCACTAGCAACCATATTTGTTCCTGGATTTGGAAATGGATCAGTTAATACTGCCGAGGTTTTTGTATTCTTGAAGAATTTTCTAAGCTCAACTTTATATGGACAATCTAATGTCCAATGATCCTCATCGCATATAAAGCATGGATGATTTGGTTTCCTATTTCCAGAAGGGTTTACAGAAGATTTTTCAGGAGACGACTCCTCCTGTTTCTTCTTCTTCCCTTTCTTTTTCTTCTTCCCCCCTGGTTGCTTCAGTTGTTTGCCCTTGTCAGTTGACACGACATTTACCTCTGAGGCGAGAAGTTCTTCATTTGCATTTTGATCAGAAATCTTACGAGCTTTCTTAGATGTAGCCTTTGTCGATTTCGTGCTTGTCGTACCAATCATGCCATCATCGGCATGAGAGTCTTTGTTTGATTTAGGAGGAGGAGGAATGGAGAATTCCGGTCTAGGAGCATTAGGGATTTTATCATAGAGCGTGCCAGACTGAGTATATATCAAGTCTAGATATTGTGCACGAGAAATGACTTGCTCTTCAGTGACGACTCCTCCTTTTGCCACATCTTCCGTAATAGAAGGTAATAAATACTTAATAAACAATTCAGCTAGCAGTTGATAAGGAACATATGTTTCTACCATTCTGCGATGACGTCACCACTCATGAATATGATTAGATATGTGAGTGGTCGTTTTTTGCTTGAAATTGGTAAGAAGCTCTGTTCCCGTTTCGTACCTTATGGGTAACTGAAGTTGTCAAACAAAGCTCTAGGTAATTCGATATACCATTTTGCTGCTGGACCAGTTAACGTTCTCTGAAAAAGGTGAAGCCTAATTGAATCATCATTTAGGGTGTTTGATGAACACCACAGATGAAAGGTCATCACATGATTTGACGGGTCTTCACCTGGATTTCCATTAAATTTAGTAATATCTTACGGAAGTTTATGCGGAATCGCTGGCCACCAAGGGGCGTAAGCAATTGGATCATTCGTCAGCCGGTTTAAATCCGGTAATTCTAGAGTTGCTACAAAGGGAAACTGTTGATTCGAGTTAGGCGAAGCATACCCAGGATAAGATGGAATTGCCTGAGCAGTGGGTCTTTGCATACCAGCATAATGTATTTGATGTTGGTCACTTTGATAAGGTTGATGGGCATAACCATTATAGTATGGTTGTTGATAACCACTTTGGAAATGCGGTTGCCCATTACTTACAAAGACTTGTTGCTTAGGTCCTTGATATGATTGCTAGAATTGCGGTTGTTGAGATTGAACCAGCCATGGTTGTTGGACCATTTTCTGTTGTCCAATACTGGATGATTGACCAAGATGAGGAGTCATAGTACTTGTTTGAGCTTGAGTCACTCCAGATACGGAGGCATTAACCTGAGGTTTTGATTGAATCCCTGAGACAAGAGGCTGTTGTATTGCAACCTGATAAACTTGGGGTTGACATACAAGAGGTAGTGCTTGTACTTGCGATGCAGTCACCATAACAGGTATAGTGGGAATATTCGACATAGGGTGGACTGGTTGCATTGAATATACAACCCTTGGTTGTTGAGGCAGTATTGGTACCCAACTGCTGGATGTAATTCCAGTTTGACTTGAACTTTATTGTAAACTCCCATATGGTTGTTCTCCGGGAGGGAACAATGAAAAGGCATACTGCCCTCCATATGGTGGCAATCCATTACTTAAAGGGTAGATTGGCCTTTGAAGACACATTGGATCAATTTGTTGAGTTTCAACATAATAGATACCAGATGATAATCCGGATGAAAAAATAGGAACTGACCATGTCACCGAAACAGTCCCTAATTGGACTCCGGCTTGTTGTTGATAACTTACCGGGACAGATGGTACACCAGTGAACATTGTTGGAGTAGCAGCAAGAGGTTCTGCTGCTACTGCATCAGATGACACAGTCCTAGATTTCGACGGTTGTTCAGACATATCTAGTCTATCCAAAAGATTTCCTAGCAATTCTACAAGAACTTGCGATGAAGGGAGACTAAGTTCTAAGACCAACGAGGGAACAGTGACATTATTCCAATTAAAATAAATTTTAGACTCTTTGACACAACTTGTTTTTTCAATTTTTAAGAGTTGAGAAAAAACAAAATATGACTCTAGTCACCTTCGATTTTTAATGAGCTTGAAGTGACAAGTGCTCAGATGGACCTTTTCCTTTAAGGAGTCTAAAAAGGAACGAAAGAGACTACCCTGGAAATCTAGACAGAGGGATTACCAAACCAATCGCAAAAATGCAGAATACTTTTTATAGTACGGAAGTCAATCTTCACGAATGTTGTGTTCAGTGCATTGCAATCGATAGGGCGGCAGACACGGCTCCCTATGGATAAAGGATAAAGCCTATTGTGGTCTCCCAATATATACTCGACTGTACGTGGGAGCACAAGTCCGTACTGGCACTTATCGTCTCAAAGTGGAGGAATCACCCAACCAGCAATGAAAACAACAGTTACCAGGCTTTACGACACCAGAATACGTCTCTAGCCTAGACTTCTAAATGTTGTGCGTTAGGTTCCAAAGTGTTTTTAGATTCATTAAATTTATTTTACAGTTGATCTTTCTTAAGAAATTTTCCTTTCAGGTTCACCGCGTGATGTAGATATACAATTCCTAAAATGCAATCTAAGATGATAAACAATCATTTAATCTTCTTTTTGCAATGAAAATCCTAGCTACTAAGGAAAGACAGATGATATTCTTTCAACATAGAGCAGAGAGCACACACTATATGCACTGTCCTAAATCAAAACAACAAATAGTCTAAATGCAAGTGCACATGCATGTATTTGTTTTCAGCCTTCTTAATATGTGAATGATAAAAAGAAAGCTAAGTGCAAATTTGAGTTATTTTTCAAAGCGATATTACTAACAAGCTTCTTTTCAAGACAAAATGAAGACAATGATGACACTTTGCGATTTGGAATTGAAAACTTGCTTTCGACACTTGAAAAACTATTAATTCAAATCAAATACAAGAGTAACAGTGTAATCGACTATCAAGAACAATCAGATTCTCTTCTATGACTGAAAACGACACTTGCGACACTTCCAAATAAAGAAACGACAGTTCAATTACGCTACTTCTTTGTAGAAGAGAACTAAAAATGGCTCACAATACATAAAAACATTTACAGTTCTTTGCATAATGGAGGCGCAATAATGGTAAGGAAGGGGGTTCCAACAAAGGTATACTGACTACAGACAACAAAACTCCTGAATAGCGCTGAAAAGAGTGAACACAGAAACCAAAATCTAAGAGCAGAAGAAGTCTTGTCTAATCAGTGCACCCGTAACATAGGGAAAGTGAGATGCAGGGCACCTATTACACACAGGAAGTGTGATGCATCTAGATTCCAAAGAAGAGATAGTGCGATGGTCCAGGGACGAGACTTCAACTGGGTTCCAGGTCACAGTTTGCAGCTCAGTTCAGGGATTTAGGCCAAGCAAGTGGTAATCAGTAGATAAATCACAGGGATAGATCTAAGGAGGTTACTAGAGCCACCACAAGGGCAATTAGAGAGCTTGTAAATCGATTGTTCAATTCATAAACAAAACCCGGAGATAGACTGAAGCAGCATTGTTCTACTTTGCACTTGCATAGCAAATGTAGTTCGAAGGCTAGTTGGCTTGACTTCAGGCTTCATCTGTAAGTTTATAAAGCAAACAAATATAGACAAACAAATAATCTATTCGCTCCCCAGCGGAGTCACCATTTTGTTATCAGGAAATCTAGTGTCTATGCAGAGCTGCTAGTCCCACTAAGGCTGGTAGCTACCTTAGAAACAAACAAACTAAAACCACTTTCATTTTCCTTTATGAGAAGTAGATAAGAGGGGAATAAAGGAGACCAACCTCTGTCTTGCGCTTCGTTCCTTGCTTGATTCATCTCCCTTCTGATAGATCTTTGCCACTTGCTTCCTTGTCTACCCAGCTTCAAAGAGCACCTATAGAATCAAAGCAGTAGAACACTATCCAAGAACATAGATCTACTATTATAAACAATATAGGACCAGATATACATTGACCACACAAATGCATATATCATCAACCATACAAGAATGTGGAGGAAAACCTGAATAGCTTTATTAATAATCAAGAGTAGCAAAGAGGATTACAACCAATTATTCTGACCCAGCATCATCCTCTCAGCAAGGAAAGCCCTTCTTCACCTCATGAAAAGCTTATATCACCCAACACTATGATGTTGCACCAAGAAACCAGCAACACTTCCTTACAAGATACAAAATTCCAGCCTCCAACCTCGTGATCTCTGGGATGAGAGATCTATATATAGATATTTGCAGAGGTGTGAGTCAGCTCTGGGTTTTTGATTAGTGTCTTCTCTCTGATAGTTCTTGATTCCACTTGGAGATCTCATTGATCTCTTACTCATCCTTGGGCGATTCTGAGAGGCAAGTGTCACAGGAGAAGTTTCTAGAAGATTCCATGATCATCCACCTTGCAAAATGTCTCTACCACTTGTCTATTCTCGTCCATCGCACCCCATAGAAGGGCTTTCCAATATGCATCGCACCTCCCATGTGCATTAGGTGAGATGCATTGAACTTTGACCATGGAGCAAGTGAGATGGTCTAGTTTTGACCAGTTCTGAGTAGTTTTTCATGGAGAACTTCTGGGAGATGATGTAATCAGCTGACCTTGTTCTTTTAGGGGTTGAAACAACACTTTTAGGGACTTAGGAGCCCTTGGTTTATGGACATATATGATTGGGGTTGTAGTGCCCAAAAATGTCTATAACACATATGACAGTAAAATATCTGGCCATTGGACACTAGAAATAATAAACTTTCCCATTACATAACACCAACCAAATTACCAGCTAGTTCATACATGCTATAAAAGCAAGTACTTGATAAATAGTGTTGTAATTTCCGTCAAGATTTAACAGATATTATGCCCTTCACATTCTGGAAACAATTGAAAACTGACCCTTAAAGAAGAAAATTAAAAAAAAAAAAAAAACCCAAAACTTGCAAAAGACTAATCATTCATTGAGGGAAACTAAAAATCTATACAGAAACAAAGAACAAAAGGATAATAGTGACCTGGTCCCTGGCATATGTCATTGTATCTACAATAAATTAAAAACTATTTCCTGAGCATGCCCAACTTTCTCGGTCTCATCCTTAACTCTCTGACACAGATCTTCTTTGGTCTCCAATCTCATAGATTCCAAATATTTTATTGCTCTAATAGAGTTTTGGGAGATCAAGAAACAATGTGATGCCTGATTGTGCAAAAATAACCTATAAAGGAACAAGAATAAGAAAGATGAACCTAGAAAGACCGAACCTAGTTACATTTTCCAACATCATGGTGTATGCCCACATATTGTAGTTTTAAAGGGGAAATCAAAACAATGCCAAAAATAGAAAGAATATTAATAAAACAATTTGGAAGATAAGGAGGGAAAGTTTTAAAGGGGAAATTGCAGAGAAAGGAGTAAATCATTTCAGATCACTATTTCAAGACCCTTCAGAAACTAACAAAGCAGAAATCCTAAAGGTCATAACCCTCTTATCCTAGATTTCTTGATAAACAACAAAATGAAGACTTGAATGCTGAGGTAAGTAAAGAGAAGCTTAAAGCATTCCTACAGTCATTTAAGAAAGCAAAGAGTCCACATCCAGATGGATGTAATGTAGAATTTTACTTGGGGTTTTACAATTTTTTGGAAGATGAACAACTGAGGGTTATTGAAGAGTCAAGAACATTAGGGAAGATAATGGGGGCTCCAAATACTACTTTTATAGCCTAAATCCCAAGAAAAATAACCTTGGAACTTATGATGATTATAGGCCCATTTCATTGTGCAACTCTATGTACAATATATTTAAAAGATACTAGCCAACAAACTAAAAGGGGTCTTTTCAGAATTTATATCAAAAGAACAGTTTGGCCTTTTGCATAATAGACAAATTCATGATACAGTGGGAACAACCTGAGAAGGATTGCATTCAGTAAATGTTAAAAAGATCCCAGAAATGGTGATGAAATTGGACCTAGAAAAGATTTACAATAAAGTCAATCAGTTGTATCTGAGACAACTGATTATTCAAATAGAAATGAAAGTCCAAGTATTGGACTGGATGGGTCTTTGTGATAAGCTAGTTTTGCAGTATTGATAAATGACCACCTTCAAGATTCTTCTATGCTACAATGGGGCTAAGGGAAGGGTGTCCCATGTCTCCTTTTCTTTTTTTACTGGTCGCTATAGGGCTAAGTAGGATGATAAAAGCCTATAAGAGAGAGGGTTATGTTATAGGTATATGGGAACCAAATAATTTTAACCCTCTTATAGTTATTACTTGTAGATGAGATCATACTATTCCATACAGGACTAGTAAAAGAAGCAATAAAATTTAAGGAAATTCTGGGGTTGTCTAGTAAATCGACAGTGATGGAGGTGAATGTCCATTGTTTTGTTTAATGGACTTGAAGACGATATAGAAAGAGAGTCTCAGCAGATTTTATCTTTCCCATCAATCCCCTTTCAACAGAGTCTAATATACTTTGGTTTCTATCTAAAACCTAATCATTGCAAGTTAAGATATTGGCTTTGATTCTATGAGAAAATTGACGGAAAAGTGACAAACTAGTGCCATAGGTGACAAAGGTTGAGACTGGTGAAACCAATATTGGAAGGAATCCAAGCCTATTGGTTATCCTTAGCTCATAAAGAAATGTTGGAAAAGATTAGAAAGAAGTGTTTAAGTTTTTTTGAATAGGGAAGAGAGAGAAATAAGGTATTCCTCTATGGAAGAGGGGAAAATAATAATTAGCATTGCCAAAAGAAGCTGGATGGTTGGGAACTAAAAATATTCATCTGTTTGGGCAGGATCTTGTTGCAAAGAGTATGTGGATATTGATTTATAACTAAATATTTTGGGGAAGGTGATGATAGAAAATTATATAGCTCGTGGACCTTTGAATCACTAGATCAGAAAGGAAGAAAAAGGCCATGGAGGGGCTTCTGTAGTTCAGAAAGCAATGAATGCTTTTCTATTGGTGGGAAAGTGGTCGGTATGGAAAATAGGATGAGGTAACAAAGTGAAAATAAGGGAGGACCCCTAATCATGGGGGCCTCAAAGCTGGTTATAGACTAGGCAAAGGGTATCAACAAGCTGGAGAGCTTACTGCTTGCCCCAATCATGGAAAAAAATGAGGTAAGGAACAGGTTTGAAGAGGTCTTCTTTCAGCATGAATATAGAGAGCTTAATGAGAAAGCTGATAAGATTTCAACAGAAGCCCTAACTCTACAAGAATTCCTATGAGTGTTATCTCAAATTGATGAAAGGGGTCCTCTTCCTGAAGAGGCCAAATATCTATATTTAGATGAAGCTGATTGAAAGATTTTTTTTTGTCATTTTTCATTTAAAAGAAAAATTTGCATTTTTGTTGTGATATTTTGTAAACTAGAAAAGCAAGCTTAAAAATTTTAGGTTGACTATATTTTCAGACCTAAATGGACTTTAAAGGGTGTTACAGGTACTTTATGCCTGAGAGAAGGCCAAGGTCTAACTAGAAGACTATCATAACATACTCTCTTTAGATAGGTTTCAGATTTTTGTTTGAAAAAGAAGTAGAGTGATCAAATCCTCTGTGGTGCCAAGGATATTCTTGAAACCTATACTCCTTAACTTAGAGAACAAGGAAAAAACCAATGAGATTTGAATTTGAGTGAGCCTTAATCCTCATTATTGTAGAGGCCAAAACTCTCACCTTTCAAGCCAACCACAATGCAATACCAATGCTAATCAATCCAACTCCAAGCTTGGATGTAGAATGGGATGGAAGAAGAATACTTGAATTTTTTAGTGAGTTTGATGGGTTAAGTATTACTCTCAAGAAACCCAAGGGTCTAAATATGCAAAATCAAGATGGACACTCCCTCTTGGTATATTATTTTCAAGCAACTAGGGAACACCAATGAATAAGGAAGGCCCTCAAGTCTTCATCCTCATCCTTGCTCTTTGATACAACTATATGCAACAATTGTTAGCCTCATCAAGAGGCCTTGAAGCCTATCACTCATATGTAAGTGTTGCGAGCTCAAGCTCACCACTAGACTAGATTCTTAGGAATGATATATTTATCAATGAATATTACAAATCTTACTTTCAGTTATTTTTTGAAGAATAAGATCACTTAGCCTTATTTATAAATAGTTGAAAATTAATCTATGAAACTTGTTACTAATACAAGATGAGAAAACCTACCCCTATGCAAGCTTGCCTAAGGCCCCTATCCTTATCCACCAAGGAGAAGCCTGTCAAGCTTATCTTCACCAACCATCTTTCATGTTAGATTAAAGGTGAATGCCATTAGTCCTAGCCTACTAGTTGATGTTTCATGAACAACAAGCCAACCATAGCTAATTGGACCCACATCATTGTACCAGGAGTGAAAATGAGGGGAATAATATTTCTCGCATGTTGGCCATTTTATTAATGAGGTCTGAGGGAATTAGTTTTTCCAGAGCCCCAAATATGACACCCATCCTTATCCTTTTATTGACATGACATATGGGTTAGGAAAACACAAGCGAAAATGGGATCCTGGTAAGGAATGCCTCATACTCCGTTGAACTCAATAGTGAACCAAAGCCTTGTTTGTTATATATATATATATATATATATATATATATATATATATATTTGCTAAAACAATGAATTTTAGACCCTATATGATCTTTAAAGCCCTCACACTTGAAACAATACCCCTTCTAAGAAGGTTTGAAATTCGAAATAGTTTAGGAACACCAATTCTTTTTTTATTAGTGTGATTCATGCCCTCTGCAAGGAAGGAAAATTGCAGAAGGAGGCTACTGATCTATTAACAGACATGAAATTGTGGGGTTTCTCTCTGAATGTTATTACATATAATACACTCATTGATGGTCACTGCAATAAGGGTATAATTAGAAAAATATATAAAACAAAAGATCTTCTCAACGAAATGTTGGTGAAGGGATTATTTCCTACCCAGGTTACTTACAACACTCTCATTTATGGTTACTGCAAGGAAGGAAACGTGACTACTACATTCAAGATGCTCGAGAAAATGAAGGAAAATGGTATTTTTCCAAATGTTGTCACTTAAAATTCCCTATGAACTTGGCTTCAATTATCTAGATGAAGCACTTACCACCTCACATGGGCTTGTTTCACCATGGTTTTCTAGGATTCAACGAATGCCACTTTCATTAGCAAGGGAATCCATAAAATTGACATCTTCTGGATTTCCTTCTTCATTCTGAAAGAAAAGTTAATTACCAAATGTAATCATTAGACAATCCCATCAAGGTATAATCAAAGAAAAAAAATATAGGAATTTAATGTTCCATTTATTGTTTGTTGTTTTTATTCTACAAACTTCACCTCCATTTGAGGCATCTCCTTCAAAGGTTCATCTTCTTCCTCATCACAACCTAAAATTATTTTATGATGACTTTCCTCTGAAAGGTCCTCATAAGGTATACCATCCTCAGAACTTTGCAACACTCCACTAGATCCCTTCCCAACCCTGCTTCAAGTCATTAATCAAAATTGTTGTGAAAAACAAACTCTTTAATCTAATTACCCACTAAATCCTCTTTCCTATCAACAAACATATAACAGTTAAAGTTGTGAAAGATAAAAATTGAACATATAAGTCCCACTTTTGTTCAAGCTGGAGTTTTTGAAGATGGATCTTCTCCAATACAGATGAAATTGATTTCCCAATAGTTGGCTATGGTTTGAAAGAAGCATTTGGTGTTTCTAACACAAAACAAATAAAAGTTACGCATAGGAATTTCAAATACATTGCCAATTACTCCAACCTGAAAGAGTATCTAGGAAAAAAGAGGTAACAGAATGACAACAATCAAGAAAACCTCATAAAAGCTATTAGGATTTAGCATGTATCTCCTCAAGGTTAGATTTATTTTTCTGCAAAGAAAATGGGTACCCACATTGAAATAATATGTGAATCAAAGCCTATCAAACACATACACAAACTATTCATGTAATGACCTATCTTTTTGTCAGTTTTATTTTCAACTGTATTCAAAGATTCAGAAGATATTTTGGATTTTCCTTGTGAAACCTCCTCCTCCTCCTCCCTCTTCTCCTCCTCCTTCTCAAGGGCGCATGAAGCTATTATGTGCAAGTAGTCTGATGATTCCGCTATGAACTGATCTTTGCTAACTCAATTCTTCTTTAGCTTCATAAATTGTTTGTATTATTCATGAATTATTTTCCTGGATTTGTTTTTGGCTTTGACTGATTCATTTTTGGGTAGTTTTTAGAAACTTGATTATATTATGTTGTTTCCATTGTATGCTCACTTATAGAAGCATTTAATTTCAAGTTTTGATAATCTTTGTCACTTTTAGAAGAGTATTTCTTGGATGTGTTTATGGTTTCAGGAATGCCAGTTCTGGTGTGGACATTATGACGTGATGATCTCTTTTATCATCCTCCCTATCTACTTCACATAAGAGATTGAAAAACTCGTTTTGGGAAATCCATTGTTGCTCTGCATGTTGTATTTGCTCCAAACTAGCACTAAATCCTTGACTATTACTCACGCACCCACTAGCATTCACATAGCCCATGAGACAGAAGGAACAGATACGGTTCTGATGCTGCTTGGTTGGATAGATACAACTGCTTGAACCCTTGAGCTTGGAGCGCTACCGCGGGAAGAAGAATAATGAGCGAAACCCCTTGTCCCCCGGAGGGAACAAGCGGCTTCGCACCTTGCTTGAGCTTGGCTTTTATCATATTGCTTGCTTGATTGTGTTGTTCACTATCATCAACAATCTTATTTTGATAAGTAAGAGGAAATTTCCTTCTATCATTACCAAGGGCTTTCCCTACTTTCTTCAACCATTTTAACTTTCCCTATGGTATTGGAGAACCCTCTTCGGAAACTAGAAGGATATCTTTATCATCAATCTCAAAATGGGTCACTCACCTTTGGCTCATTTCCACTTCCATGATAAACCTTTTTGTTATAAAGGGACCTACATTTCACAAACACCATTCAATTTACCCAATTATTGTTCCACTTAAACTTCACACATGTTTTTACCTCGAATAAGAGCATAGCTCAAACCTTTTGTAGTGGTAGATATATGAAAACCTAAATGTGGATTGATCAAAGCCAGAGTTGGCACAGTGGAAATACATTCAAAACTTTAACAACCTTTTCTTCAGCCTCACACAAATCTACTTCAACTCAAGAGTTCAAAATAAACCCCTCATAAAGACATTGGTGTAGAAGAAATATTATTTAGAAACCTATGAAATAAGAATGGCCAAGCCATTGTT
Organism: Pinus tabuliformis; assembly: GCA_031772625.1. Classification (NCBI taxonomy): domain Eukaryota; kingdom Viridiplantae; phylum Streptophyta; class Pinopsida; order Pinales; family Pinaceae; genus Pinus; species Pinus tabuliformis. Next base: position 84,647,138 of record CM062805.1, on the reverse strand, counting down.
TTTGAAAGTGCACGCGGTAATTCATAAATAAAAAAAATAAAAACAACCAAATATAGTTAAGCACATTATATGGAACTGTAGGGTCGCCAAAGGTTTTGCAGAATTGGTTGTTGTTGAGTATAGGACTCGTTCTTTTATCATTCTTTGTAGAAAAGGAGACCCGTTTTAGGATAAAAGGTTGGCCCAACAAGTAGGAAAGAGTATTTTAGATCAGGATGCAATTATAATGATACGTATCTCCTAATGCAAGAGATGGTGTGAAGAAACCTTTTATAATATAACTAATTCATTCATTTTTTTTTAGATATTGTAATTTTTATATTAGAGTTGTCTCAGATCTCAGGCATGATGTATATTGTTTAGAAAAGATGTACATCCTTTTAAAATCTGAGATAAATAATAATAGAAAATTGTCCATTGTGACAATTGTAATCGAAAATATATATTGGAGAAGATAATAGAAATCCACTAGGAAAAGGAAAATTAAGATATCATGTAGAAAAGTTAAATCCAAATCTGCGGTTACAAGAACATTTGGAGAAAGTGTCGACCTCGAAGAAGATAGTGACCATAAGCAAAGAAAGAACTAGTTGATATTATTTTCATTGTAGGCCATAGAAGAAGGACTATGCTAGTAATATTGGTCAAAACCAATACATTAGCAAAGACAAGCAAGATGTACTGGTTAACAGTCCTGTTTGCAGTAACACTTGGATCAAATTTGAGTCAGACCATACTGACACTTAGCTAGTTATTCGTAGCACCAGGTGAAGAAATAAGATGAGAAAAGCTTAAAATATAAAACGCACACTAAAATATCTTAGTAGACTTATAACACAAACCTTAGACGAGAAACCCTGGAAAAAAGATAGACACGGAGGAGAGCTCGGGAAAGGAAAAAACCAAATACTTCAATGTCAAATGAGTAGTCTACCAAGCATATATTTTCAGTAATAGATGATTTGAAACAATGTAATCAATAGGAAAAATAATAAATCAAATAGCTTTGCGCCCATCATCTATACCATTACAGTACAAAAATATCAAAGACATAATGGAATGAAAGGTCAATACATTTACAATTTATCATTGGACTCTATGTCTCCCGATATGAGTGAGCATTAGATGGGAGTGTTGAAGAATGCGAATGGTGGGATATGATGATCCATAAATTTATTTAATGTGTTGCAGGGTCTAGTAGTAGCATCGGGCATACAAAGATGCCTCTAGGAAATTGCAGCGCCAAAATTTTGTCGAAAACTTTGATTTGGTTTAAATGTAGATAATTTACCACAACATGGGCCAATTTAGCGGTATGTGTGGGCTCCCGCCAAAGTCTCGTTATATGTTGGAAATGAAACTATAGGTCCCATTCCAATCCCATAACTTTGTAAAGTGCTAGCTAAAGTAGGAATAAAACAGTTATGAGAATTTGGAGCACTTGGGATGAGTGGGCTCCTTGAAATAGCCAACGTGTTATGTGAGTTTATCCTCAGAGGATTGAAGGGGTTATTTTCCTCATGAATGGTGAAAAATTCATTGAAGTAACAAATGTATATATTCATCGCCTTCTGGAAATTGCAGTAGATGATTAGGATGGTGATGGTCATAGTTTGTTTTAAATAAAAAAGTATATTATGATTAAGATCATGATGTTCGCAATTTGTTTCAAATAAAAACTATATTAATTATATGAATCGAAGTTTTAATATAACTATTTTTTTGGTTTATTAAATAAGTTATTTTGTGCTAAGATTTATTTTCCAATTCTAGGGTAGAGATGTAATGTAATGTTTTGTAAAGATTTTGGCTCAGTCAAATTACATAAAAATAAATATAAAATAATAAACATAAAATTTATAATTATAATTATTAATAAAACATTTAGACTAGGTTAAATTACATAAAAATATGTAAAACCATTTTAGAGTGAAAAGAGATTCGATCCCTCCTTGTGTCGGGTAGATCCAGAGTTAAGATGGATCTAGGTTGGTTATATAAGGTATGATATTTTTATTTGTATAATTTAATATGATTATGATACGTTTATGTTTCGATATGAATGTTGTCGACTTTTTAAAATAATGTGTTTTCTAACTCAAAACATGAAGAGGTAGTGAGCTTTCTTTTTTTCTCCTTCTTTTAAATGTGTTTCCATTCAACCTAGTGACCTATGACTTTTGGAGAAGACACTAGCTCTAAATTCCTTACTACTTCCATGTTGAATGGAGACCTTAGATATTTTTTGATGATATGCCTATTATTGATGTCAAAAACATGGATCTGAGGGATGTAAGAACATAGTAGATAAACATGAAAATATATGAAGACATGTAAAAATGCATGAAGATAGGAAATATATAAACCCAACTAACCCACGATATCAACTCCAAAGTTGCAGACTTCAACTAGGAATTAGTTGTTGCCCGCCTCTAAAATTAACACTGTGGATGGATTCAAAGAAGGGGGTCTTTGAATCCATCTACAGTGTTAAACTTAATTTAGAGACAAAAGGGTATTCATAATTTTAACACTGTAGATGGATTTAGAGACCCATTTGTCTCTAAATTTTAACATTATAGATGGATTCAGAGACCCCTATAGTGAAATGTAACACTTCGGTATCAAAATTGCAATTTTCCATTTCTGGAGTGACACAATTAACAATTACTAACATAAATGACTAATTCATATACTTGTTTTACTTTTGTTTGGTCATATGTTTATTCTTGGACTAGAATAGTCATTTACATTAATCATTATTAATTTTGTCACTTATTATCTAGTCATATATTTTAATCCTAGACTAAATTAGTCATTTAAGTTAGTCGCTTTTAGTTTAGTCACTTATTATCTAGTCGTATATTTTATCCCTAGACTAAATTAGTCATTTAAGTTAGTCATTTTTAGTTCGGTCACTTAAAATTGCTCAAATTTAGTAGTAATTCACTTGAAATAATTGTGGTGACTAATTTTTTTAGTCACCTAGTCATTAATTTCATCATTTTCTACTAGTTCTCATTTACGATGTGAGCTAGGGGAAATCGTTCCCCCACTTCAGATTTTCCTCATAAAGATGGTGTGCATGATCAATCCTCGCCAAAGGCATCTCAGTCTCAGGAAGCTCCCATGAAATTTTTGCTCTAAAAATATGAAGTTCCCTTTGTAGAAATATATAACCCTACTCTTGAGAACCTCCATCATATATTTGCATATTCAACCCTAATTTGTCGGTTTAATGGTTATGGCCACACTTGGATGATATTTACTAATGGACCCATTCTTCATGGACCAAGAGCTACAAGGTTATTTTTCTATTCTAAAGGTTTCTTCATTGTGGCATTTATTGAATTGGAAGGATACCAAAAAGTTTTATCTTAAGAGCCCTAATTGTAGGGAAATATTGGATTGTTCGTAACCCCCAACCTTCCATATTTTAACCATTTTATAGTAATCATTAACAAACTTCCAATATGGGTTTGCCTTCATAATATTCCTTCTCCCTTTTGGCACTACTCAATAATTAAGGCATTGGAAACTCTTTGGGTTGTTTCCTTGCAACTAATACTTCTTGTGGGCAGCTTGGAATATACACCTATGTCATAATATTTGATAAAATTGATATCAGTAAAAGGATATCAGAACAAATCCATTTAAAAATAATGATTTTCATTGGACACAAGATCTGGACTAGCAGAATACTACTTTTTGTTGTCGTTTCTATTAGCAAACAAGAATTCTTCCCCTGTATTAAAATCTCACCAGAAGCATACTGTTTTAAATTCCACACCTGGAAGTTATAAGCCCTGTGACATGCCTCTAATATAGGATGAGGTTTCCTGTATTTCAGACAAACATGATGAAGGATATGATTATGAAATGCATTCGGTGGAGAAGGTCTAGACTTCACATCCTCAAATTTCTTGTCAGTATCCTATTGTGAACTATGCTTCTTTAGCAAGCATAGAGATAGTGAACAATGGTGCTTATTTCAGTGCATTTAAGCGAGCTCATGAGTTAATTTCTTCAGACTCTGAAAAAGATTCTCCTTCAACACGCAATGGTAATATTCAAATTGTTGGGAATATTTATTATCCCAATAAAACCCTTCACAAAGTCAATCTTTGACGTAAACTGGTGATCTATAAACACAATGTGTGTAGGAACTGTGAGAACTCTTCCTTTCTCAAAAAATCTAATTAATGAACTTCTATTCTACTTGAGAAAAGAAAATTAAACTCGCTTATAACACTGAAACAAACACTCAAACTGTAAAGAAATATGCATGAAATTTAGGCCTTTCTTTATATCCTTTATCTTTATCATGACTTTAGTTTCATTATCGTTAACAACCATACCTATATTGTAGTACAAATAATGGAGAATACTTATTTGTTTCTCAAGAGGCAAACGAACAATGTTGTCAACATAAAGGAGAACAGTTATGACTACAACAGTGAGTCTGGGGCCAACACACCATGTACCTTCTAAACACTCTTCTAACTTATGAATGTATATTCTAAAAAGAGTGGGGGTAAATGGAAACCCTTTCTTAGCTTTGATGTTGTGTTTAACATTACCATACAGCCTTATCACAACAACCCTTAACACCATTGAAACAAATATCTCTTCCAACCTCTTTCATAGTTTTGTCCTAAAAATGACGTGAAAAGTTTTTCCAAAGTCAGTGAAACAATAGAAGAGATGAATTTCATTAATATGAAATTCTTCTAAAATGATCCTAATATTAAGTTATTAACAATGTGTGGCACCGTTGAATGATGTCTCATAAAACCATCATGGCATTTAGTTTTTTTACCATGGATTTATAATCATAGGATAATCGTATTCCCCAAAATAATTTGTATAGATTCGCTAAAGTGTGGCTCATCATAATGGTCCTATAATTAGAAGGAATTATTTATGTCCACATATAAATATAGGCACAATGAGTTTATGTGTCCAAGAATTCACAAAGCCTTACTTTGTTGCCACATCAAAGAGCATGTGTATATGAGGAATGAGGATAGGCCCTCCCATTTTAAAATTTTCAACTTGTTAGCCTTCAATATCCTTAGTTTTCCCATTATTGATCTACTTACTCCAAACTGAATGTCTTTCGAAGAAAATATACCATCCTTTATAGGAGCATTCAAAATGGTGTAAATGAAATTACCAAAATCATAAAGGTTGTTAAGGTAGGAATTTTTTATTCTTTCAAGGGAATCAAATTATTTTCTTTAGTTTCACAAATTAGATTTTTTCTCTGAAACTTTCTCTCTGTAGGATCAAATTTTATAGGTGCAAAAACTTGTCTTGATTTCTATATATATCACACATTCTCTTGCTTTTAATAAGATATTTGTATGTATTTAGCTTACCCAGCTTTAAATATTTATTAAGAGCATCCTTAGTTATCTTCGTATCATTTTTTTATAATCATTATAATGCATTACAAAACATTAATAACATTAAAGATATTGTTACTTCTAAGTTCAAAGAAAAAATGTGGTGTGAGAAAGATTTAGCGACTAAAAGAAAATTAAGTTATTATAAGAAGGTCATCAACATCACCCTAGAAGATCAAAAGTATCTCTCTATTTTAACTAGCTCAAAGAAGAAAATTAATATAGAAAATACTAGAACGAATTCTCATGAGCTCCATAGTGAAACAGGTCATTGGGAAGTTCCTAAAACACCATGGATGGAAAGGATCTGCCATCTATGTGAGAATAGGAACATCGAGGATGAAAACCACTTCGTCTTTGAGTGCCCCGCATACAACCACATTAGATCTCAGTTTCATAATTTCTATCGCAATACTGACCTTCCTAGCCTTTTACAATGTCAAAATTATAGTGAGCTCGGGAGGCTTCTCTCCAAGCTTTTTGAGCATAGGAATAAAATCATAAATCAAACTAAATAATTTGTTTCTTTAGGTCCAATAGACCAAAGTTTGGTCTCAACAGACGTTAACCATCATCATCATCATCAATACCAAGGGTTAGTATTTTTATTATTATTTTTATCTGACATCTTGATATAGAACTTGTTAAGGGAATTCAAAATGGATGTAGTAAAATTATCGGAGGTTTTCAATGTTATCATTATAAGTAAAGAGTTGTGAATCCCTAGCTAAACCATTTTAGAAGAGATCCACTTTATTTTTGTTAAAAGGTAGGTGCATGTGGTTTTTGTACACAACAAAGTTTATATTTAAGGTTAAAGTTCTATTATCAATGTTAAAGACATGTTGAATTAAGATGTCAAAACTTATAACTTGCTTGGAAAAAGGGATATTGGATATCACATAACACATGAAAATACTACCAAGGACATGAATGAAACTCATATAGATCGAATTTTTCTGCTTGAATATGCCATTGTAAATTATATAGTCTTGAGAAATATGGACCTTGACTATCTTGGTACCAAGGAGATTCTCAATAATTTTTGTAGATTTTATTTTCTATCTACTAGTTAAAACAAGGTCCTCATCTAGCAAAAAAAATTTAGATTAGGAATCATTTCTTAAAATAATAACTTGGTTAGATGCATTTTTAGCATTAAAGTCTCCTAACAAGAATATGTTATCTTTGATCCTCATATTTTAAATATCTTATTCCAGTGTATTATAAGACTGAATCTTATCAATACTTATCTTCTTATACAGGTAGAGTTGATATGTTTGAAATAAAAAATTGTGATATAGATCCTTTAAGTACTACTGTCAAATATATTTGTTCCAAATATAGTAATTTTGAACATCTATCTTATGGAGCTAAATGCGAAGAGAAAAAATATTCTTTTTATATAACAAAATATTCCTCCAATCCCGCCCTAAAAAGATTTATTGTTCCATGATGACCACAAAATCAAGCCACAAAATGAATCAATCTGTTTGAGGGAACATAGAATCATCACATAAGTTTTGACTACAAACAAATATTAATCACTAGAGATTGAATTTAACATAGGACATTTACACCATTGAAAGTCACGATAATTCAAAGAAAAATCAATAGTATTCCGAATTCATATTTATCAATCTCATTTTGATCTTTATCTATAATAATAACTTTATTGCTTCTTATGATTGCTCAATTTCCCTCTTTTATAGATTCCTTTTCTTTTTCTTTTTTAACTTCTTTCTTATTAACTTTTAAAAATAATGAATTAAAAAAGTATATAATAAAATTAAAATTAAAAGTTAATTGTATTAAATTGAAAATTATAAATCAAATAGTTTTTAAAATGTTTACAAGAAAATTTATAACAATATATACCCATTTGATAGATATATGTCCTTTTTCATTCAAATAAAAACATTCTTATACTTTCAAGACATTAGAACCTTTAAAAAATCTATAAAAAAAATTCTATTATTATTTATATGGTTTTCTCTTTTCTCAAAAGGATTATTTAGTAAATGGTATCATAATAAAGCATGTTGCAAATGCTTGTGGAACAAAAAGTATTGGAAACATAGATACACATCTTTAGAATATTTAAATATTTTTCCAAACTTCAATACGAAGTGGAGAATATATATATATATATATATATATATATATATATATATATATATATTAAATCAATTAAAATTTAATTTAGAAAAGTTGTGCTTTTATTATGGGTTGATATTGTTATATAGTATTTATATTATAGTATATATTTATTTTCTCCAGGTAGGGTAAATATTTATATTTCTTGTCCACAAAGATTTACATCCTAAGTATGGGAAGCCTATGTTGAGCTTGCTAGTGGGGAAATTAGACCATAAATAGAAATGTAATTGTTCCAAATGTCGGGCTAAATATTTACACTATTAATTCCCAACGTTAAATTGTCAGTCAAGGAGTCGTAGACTTAGAGGTGCAAGCACAGGAAATGCAGGATTGGAGCCTAGTCTAGCATAATCTAAAGTGAGCAACAATATGAGAAAAGTAAAACAAACTGCAAGAAATTACCACTAAGGATTCATCACTAGGACACATAAATAACTTGTGCTATAAATGCTCAGATCACAATATTTCATGTGTGATCAATCGTGAGTAGCTTACTTCAATTTTTCTGTCTTTCAACGGGTTCATGTAATCATTAGCTAAGCTATGAGAAAACCAAATTAAACTAAATAAAACACACTACAGGAAATGTTAGATATCACAAGACTCTTCACTTAATGGCACATGGAGGTGAGTGGTGAGATCTATTGTCTTAACCTTTCCTATTATTTAAAATGGAAAACAGTAATTCTAAGATACAACCCGAGAAATAGAGTTTGCAAAGAAATCTATGATACTAGACGCATGCAAACAGAGAAAATAATAAATTAAAATTAATAATACAATGAGTAGCATATTACCAATCTTGAGGAGCCCTCCCAAGCTGTAAATTTCTACTAGAGGCACTTCAAATGAACTCCAAGGATGCACCACAAATTTCGAATCAATCACCTTCCATATATTGAAAACTAAGCTCAAAATACAACAATGGAAGCATAACTCTCTTCCTCCTCCATTACAAAAGAATGATCATAATGACCAAAATTATCTCATCCCACAGCCCTATGAGGATTATTTATACATGAAATCCATGGAGGATTGGACAAAACCGAATTCCCTCAACTCAATTTTGGTTAAAACCAATTTTACAATTTTTAGAATGAAATTTCAAAAATCTCGGTTTTTGTGCAGAAATTACAAATTTGGGTCAAAGACCCTTCAAGACCTCTCTATCCTTTATGAATTTTTAGAAACAATTTCTTGGCTTTGTAACGAGATACGTTTTCTCGAAATCCATTTGATCGTTTGGAAATATCTTTTTCCATTTGCATGAAAATCGAGGAGTAATTTGGCAGTTTGTGTTAGTTCCCTATAATACTAGTGATTCCCTCATTAATATTTTCATTGCATCCCTTATTTTTATTGTTGCTCCCCTATTGTCCCCATATTGTTATTATTGTGCCCCATAGAAGCCCACTATTGTTATTATTGTGCCCATATATTATTATTGTTATGTCGGCTTTGATTTTATTGTGACCCCTTAAACTCCTATATATATAAAGGAGGTTTTTTCATTTGTATCATCCAAGAATTTTTCATTTGTGTAATGTAAAGGAGATATCCCCCTTGAAGAGGCTGAATTCTAAGGCATTGATCTTTCTTTTCTATCTTTTTGTGAGCTGGTTTCATAACATTTGGTATCAAAGCTTTTGATTCTCGAGTTTCGCTGCTCCAAAAAGGTCATCGTGGAATTTTCACTATAAGTTATTTTCTACGATGTTTCAGAAGCTAAAAAAACAAACCCATTTGAATCGAAATCATTCTGAACCTCAGGTCCAAATTTCAGATCTTGTCTCGCTATATTTTCAGAGATATGATCTACAGAATCTAGGGTTTTTGTAGACTTCCTAATTACATTCGAAATAGGTTACCTTGGGAAATGCGTCATAACTTTCTCTCTGAGCATCAAATTGAAATTTCGTAAGAAGTTACAAAATGATAATGGAAATTTATTTTTTTTCTGTATATATTTTTCAGATTCGAAGGTCGAAACAGTGAAACGTGACACATCGGACAAGTTTGTTGTACTGAAAAATTATATAATTAGGTCATCCTGAGTGATTGGGCATAACACTTTCTTGGAGAATCCAACTTTAATCAGACTGGTGGCATTGGAAGCAGGGCTAAGAGTGCTACCTCAGGAAGCAATTTCAAACCTAGGAGATTTTCAATTATAGAGATACAATAGATTCAATATAGAGCTTCTAAAAAGTGAAAAAAGGTGTGTAGTATTTTTAAAATTTTGCATAAGTTTGGGTTGAAAAATTACGTTGAAGTTCAAAGGGAATAGTGAAGCATAATTATCATTAATTGATGCCTCGAAGAAAAAAAATGGAAACACCTAGTAAGAAACCTGAAAGCTCTAGCATGACTCGTGAGGAAGAGGAAGAAATGCAACATGATATATCAAAATTACAAGACCAAGTGCAACAGATTTCACTCTAACAAAAGGTAACCAAAGCTAATATGAATGGCACAAAAGCTAATATGAATGGCTTGCAAGTTAATATGGATGGAATGGAAGCTAAGATGGATGGAATGGAAGCTAATATGAATGGCATGGATGCTAAGATGGAAGATTTGAATAATTTGCTACAAGAAATTCTTACTAATGGTGAAAGGATAGTAAAGGAAACTCATGATGAGAAAAAAGGAAATGTTAATCATGATTTCATAGACTCTAATGTTCGATTGAAGACCCACCATGTTGCAAAGATCGATATGAGGAAGTTTGATGGCAAGGATCTCGTAACATAGATACTACAGATGGAGCAATATTTCGATCTCCATAATGTGAAAAACACACAAAAGGTATGCATTACAACTTTATATTTGGAGCCAAATCAATTTGTATGGTATCGATGGTTTTTCTCTCATAATAAAATTGTCAGTCGGGCAATTTTTACGGAAGAAATGATAGCACAATATGAGGATACAAAAAGCAACACTTTTTTTAGCCAATTGATAAACCTCAAACAAAAGGGTTCAATGATGGAGCACATTGAGGACTTAAAAAAATTGAATATAACGGTAAAAGATGTTCTAGAGGAAAATAGGATTGATTTTTTCATAGGGAATTTAAAGGATAACATCCAACATGAGGTTCGCCGTTGGGAACCTGACTCATTGGAGAAGGCATTCAGGTTGGCAAGAAAAATGGAAAGAAAAATTATGGCAACAAGGAAGCCTACCACTCACAAATATAAGGATGGAAGTTTTGTTTCCCCTAGCCTTCCACAACCTACAAGGTTGACACCCCAACAATTGGAAGCAAAAAGAGAAAAAGGGCTTTGTTACAGTTGTGATAGAAAATACACTAAAGGTCATAAGTGTACTGAGAAGAAATTATTTTACATAGATTGCAAAGAGGAGGAAGAAAAGGAATAAGAAACGTCAAAAGAAGGGGATATACACTAGGAACAAACCATAGAGAAAGAAGAAATGAATCCAGCCATATCTTGTAATACATTGGTCAGAATTACCACTCCTCAAAGTATCAAGATAGAAGGACATATCAAGAAGAAAAAGTTAATAATGTTGATTTATTTGGGAAGTTCCCATAATTTTATTCATTGTAAGATAGCCAAGGAATTGAATTACTTCTTATACCCAGCACCAGAGTGTCAAGTGATGGTTGCAAGTGGAGTAACCATAAATTGCTCTTGAAAGTGCCATAATATCAAGCTATCCATGGTAGAATATGTATTGAATAGCCCAATGCTTTCCATTCCAACGGGTGGTGCTAATGTTGTACTAGGAGTCCAATGGCTACAATCCTTGGGTACAATAACTTTTAATTTTCAAGAACTTTTCATGAAATTTTCTTTGGAAGGAAAGGAAGTTGAATTAAGAGGTATCACAAGGAAACCAGGAAATATAATCAGCTCTAATGGAATGACAAAGCTTCTAAAGAAAGGAAAACAAGGCGTAATTTCACAATTAAGTTCGCTAGAAGTTCCCACATCAAAATCATCTATTTCTCCAGATCTCCGAAATGTCTTGGACAATCATTCCAAGGTATTTGAGACTCCTAAAGGTTTCCCACCTATTCGTGATCATGATCATGCTATTCATTTGATTCCAGAAGTGTTCCTCTAAACATCAGGCCTTACAGATATCCCTATGCCCAAAAGAGTGAAATTGAATGTATGGTTGCAGAAATGCTAGAGGCTGGTATAATTCAACCTAGTCAAAGTTATTTCTTTGCTCCAGTAGTATTGGTGCACAAGAAGGATGGATCATGGTGCATGTGTTCGGATTATAGGAAGCTCAACAAGCTCACTATTAAAGATAAATTTCTAATTCCTATCATTGATCAACTATTGGATGAATTGCATGGATGAATTTACTTCACCAAGTTGGATCTTCATTTAGGATATCATCAAATCAGAATGAACACTGAAGACATTCAGAAAAAAGCATTTACAACTCATGAGGGTCATTATGAATTTTTGGTCATGCCTTTTGGCCCTACCAATGCACCTTCTACATTTGAAGGTTTGATGAATTCCATTTTCAAACCCTTCCTTAGAAATTTTGTATTAGTATTTTTTGATAATCTATAGCAAGTTTTGGAAGGATCATGTTAAACATGTTGATAGGGTGCTTAAACTATTGGAGGAGAAACAATTATATGCAAAAAGCTCCAAATGTTTCTTTGGAGTACAAGAGGTGGAATATCTAGGAAAGGAAAATTTTAAGGATGGGAATTTTTCTTGAAGTTTAAAAACATTAGCGAATCTCACTAATCCCTAATATTCAAACTATAAAATTTTTATTGATATATTTGTAAAAATATTCAAAATTATAATGATTTTATATATAGTCTCTATATAATGCTGGAGATTTTTAAGGTAAAATAATTTTATATTCTAAATTTGGTTGAATCATCTTTTATAAAAATTGGAAATTGGCGAATCTTTTTTGTGGAAAATCATGGAAAAGTAGCCCACTGGGCGAACATTAGCCCCTAAAATTTTCCATGCATATGGGTCAAATTGTATCTCCACATCCATAAAGCATCTGTGAGGATTTCTCTGGTTGATAGGGTATTATCGCAAGTTTGTTAAGAATTATGGGAGAATAGCAACAACTCTAACAACATTATTGAAGAAAGATGCATTTTTATGGACTCCATAAGCAACAAAGGCCTTTGAACATCTTAAAGAGTCAATGTGCCAAGCACCGGTCTTAGCTACACCGGACTTCACAAAACCCTTTATTGTGGAATGTGATGCCTCAAGAAATGGAATTGGTGTTGTTTTAACGCAAGAAGAAAGAACCATGGCTTTCAAAAGTCATCCAAGTATTTACACAAAGCTATTTATGAGAATGACATGTTGGAAATACTACATGCACTTAATAAATGGTGACCCTACCTACAAGGGAGACACTTTAAGGTAAAAACGGATCATGATAGTCTTAAATACTTTTTAGAACAAAGATTATCTTTAGAAGAGCAGCAAAAATGGGTCACAAAGATGTTGGGTTATGACTTTGAAATCATATACAAGAAAGGGAAGCAAAATGTTGTGGCAGATGCACTCTCAAGAAAGGATGAGTATGTGAAAGAATTGCTTTGTGTCATTTCTATTATCCTACCAGATTGGATAAATGAAGCAAGGGATGAATGGAAGAATGACGAAGATGTGTGGAAACTCATTCAAAAATTACAACAAGATCCCAGTACATCTGATACATTTAGCTTGAAAAATGATTCGTTATGGCACAAAGATCGCTTATACCTATGTCATAATTCCCAACTCAAACAAAAGATTCTTATGGAATTGCATGCCTCTCCCTTAGGAGGGCACTCGATATTTTTAAAAACTTACCACGTGGTTAAGAAGGAGTTTGTTTGGGATGGCCTTCAATCTGATATTCAAAAGTTTGTGGCAGAATGTTTGGTTTGCCATGAAAATAAAGTTGAAACAATTAACACCTCGGGTCTATTACAACCTTTATCCATTCCAAGTCAATGTTGGGAGGAGGTTTCAATGGATTTCATCAAAGGTTTACACAAGTTCGAAGGAAAGAGTGTCATCATGGTGGTAGTTGCAAAATTGCCAAGTATGAAAACTTTTGTTCATTATCTCATCCATTTAAATCTAGTACAGTTTCTACTACATTTATGGAAATAATTCAAAAGCTACATGGAAACTAAAAGATTATTGTAAGTGACAGAGATCCCATTTTCACTAGAACTTTTTGGACTGAATTATTTTCTTGTCTTGTTACTCAGTTAGCTCATAGCTCATATTATCATCCTCAATCTGATGGGCAAATTGAGATAGTAAAAAAATGTTTTGAAGGATATCTTAATTGCTTTGTATATGATAAATACACACAATGGATCAAATGGTTGCCTTTGGCTGAATGGTGGTATAAAAATTCCTTCCATACTACAACAAAAATGACCTCGTTTATGGCACTTTATGGATATCACCCACTGTCCATCACATCATATTTAAGAAAAAATTCCAAGGTTCAAGTAGTGGAAGATCACATCGAGCATCAATAATAAATTCTCCAACTCTTACAGGATAACCTAAATTTCGCACAAAATAGAATGAAACAACATGCAGATAAACATCGCAGCGAAAGAAGTTTTGATATAGGTGACTGGGTATTTCTACGGCTACAACCATATAAACAAATGTCCCTCAAGCAAGCTAAGAAGGATAATAAATTATAACCAAAGTATTATGGTCCATAAAAGGTGTTGCAAAAGATTGGTACTATGGCATACAAATTAGAGCTTCCTGCAACTTCCCGAGTGCACCCAATTTTCCATGTTTCATGCTTAAAGAAGGCTACTGGTGACAAACTCCCAATTCAAACAATATTTCCAGAATTTAATGAGGAAGGAAAAATCATATTGGAACCTGAAGCAGTCATAGAAACAAGAACTCGACATCTGCGAAATCGATCAATTTCGAAGTATCTTATAAAGTGGAAGAACTTACCCGCTGAAGGTGCCACATGGGACAATGAGAATTTTACACAGAAGCATCCAAAACTACTCAAGCGTTGAGGAAAACACTTTTTTAAACGAGAGGGGCATGTTAGGTCCCTATAATACTAGTGATTCCCCCATTACTATTGTCATTGTAGACCTTATTGTTATTGTTGTGCCCCTATTGTCCTCATATTGTTATTATTGTGCCCCATAGAAGCCCACTATTTTTATTGTTGTGCCCAATATTATTATTATTATGTCAGCTTTGATTATATTGTGATCCCTTAGACTCCTATAGAAAGGAGGTTTTCTCATTTGTATCATCCAAGAATTGTTCATTTGTGTAATGTAAAGGAGGTTTTCCCCTCAAAGAGGCTGAATTCTAAGGCATTGATCTTTATTTTCTATCTTTTTGTGAACTGGTTTCATAATAGTGGGATATTTTTAATATTTCTTTTGCACAAATATTCCCCCTACGCTAGAGGTCCACAGATGCAAGATGGGTGAATTCTAACCTACGTGTCCACATGTCGACCGCGTTTCCGAAAAAACCAATGTTCCCAATTTTCTTTTAGAAGCTTCCAAAATTTTGACTTTAATTCAATACCGAATGAGCACAGTGTGGTACTGGATGAGCACAAAGCACAAAAATAGGTACTAGATGAGCACATTCTCGTACAATATGAGCACAAAATAGGTACTAGACGAGTTGGAGTACCACACTAACTGTAGGAACATGTTTCCTAGAGATAGAAACATATAACTAAACCATCATCATCAAAACTATTGTATAATAATCATTGTAATCACTAAAAATATGGAAAATTATGTATTAACCACATAGGATGAATAACAAGAGATAATGGATATTATGGTGTAATTAGAGATATATTATTGACAAAATGTGGGGAGAAGGTGTAATGATGAATGAATTTATATAACAGAAAATATGACAAAATAGGATGCCAACACTCCCCAAAACCCAAGGATTTGCATGTCCTCATGCAAACAAGATGAAGAACTTATGATACTTTGCTTATAGATTTATATGGCATTGTTTCTTTTGTTTATATGTTGGTTCTTATGGAGCGACACTTTTGAAATTGCCACAGATGGAGGACAATAAGTGGATAGGGTATCAAAGTGATGGTGAATGGTGGTCGTATGAACTTGGACGTCTTTATACTATGTATGTTAAATCAATTTTAAGACCAATACTTACTTTGTGGTTCTTTGTTTGGATAAGAAACAATGATTTCATCCTCTTTAATGTGACTTAAGACACTATGTTTCTTTGTATTTGTATGCCACATATTTCCTTTTCATTTCTTGGTATTATCATCAGAGTATATTTTTCATTATGACAAGTGGAATAAAGATGGAGGATTTAATGAGTAGTTGTGATAATGCATAATACAGTGTGGAGTGGGTAATATTGGTTATACATCATGTTTTCTAGGTTCTTTGTAAATTAAAAATACTTGTACTAGTTTTATCTCAAGTTCCCTTTACTTTGAATTCTAATGCATGTTGAAGTGGAAACTATGCAGAACATGATGAAATGTCTGCAGAATTATGAGTGGACTGCTGAAATTTGAAGATGAAATGGAGCAAGGCTGAGAACTGATGGAAGTTGATTAAAGCCAAAGAGAACAAAAGTTACTCCATTAAAGAGAAAAACCACTGATTGAAGACGCTAGAGATACTGCTGGGATTTTGAAGATCTGGAAGGGATCTGAGGATCGCTTCTCCCCCAAACCCAAGAGTTTTCATGTGCTCATGCAAACTACTACAAGGTATTTGATACCAATTTGAGAGCTGCTAAGAACAAAATCTAAGAGTTGTTAATAAATTGTGAACCCACAATTTATGAGTGCTAATCCTGAACACAAAGAAAGAGGATCATAAGATCGTGAAAATATAAATTGATCATAATCATGAACTACATCTAATGTCACATTCTTTTAAAATTTCCAATAAATATTTGATGACAATTAGCATGAATGCATGAAAATTGAGCAGTTTTCAAAAATCACTTGTGAATATTCATCCTCTATGTATAACCAAATTTTCTATTCTATAGCAGATATTTCTATTTCCTTGCTTATACAAACTTCATCAAAATATTAGTAGCACTTATGCTTATAGAGTCCTGTATAAATGAGAGTAGGGATTTTTTTTTATCCTTTAGAAAGGAAAATAAAAGAGTATTAACAGTCTCAACAAATGAAAATACCATAGGAAACTAGTCAGCCCTTTTTCACTGTCAAAATATTTATAGTCATTCAAGTAAAAAAGATAAAATTCACAATTGAGTATATTAGGCTTCTAATATCATGGTCCCATTCTTAAGATAATACATCTTATATATAGTATGAAAAACTAATGATAGAGGACTCAAGGTTACCTTAAGACCATTCTTTAGCAGCAAATTTATGGGGTTCATTTTTACCCTTGACTTCATCCACGCATGCTTCTTTTATTGTAACACTATAGAGTAACCATAATACGTGTAAACAAAAATCCTTCATTTGGTTGACACTTATTTAGGAAAAATGCCCCAATTCCCATGAGCATTCATAGCCCTGATGGGTTTTCTAGGTGGCATCACAGGTCAATACCCACTGCCAGCAGGCGTCCATAGCCTCAACGGGTTAACCTCTTGAACCTATTTTAAATTAAAGGATTTAGTCCCATTTCTCCTACCATTTTAGTTTTAGATTGTGGTCATTTCTTTTTCAATTTGTATATGGGGGAGTAGCTTTAGAAAGCCCCTTAAAGGCATAAGATGACACCTTTCAAAGTGGCATAGATTACCTGCATAATGTCTTGGACGCATAAGGTACTTATAGGTACTCAAAGAACATAGCATGAATGAGTCATTTTTAATGTGAGATGGATGAGGCTTCCAAAGAATAACCATAAGACACCTAAAGTTCTACTAATAAGAGTTTTCGTGTATCCTTTCACCTTTAAAGTAGTGTTCCACTATGACTAGAGACTACATCAACTCTCTCACAAGTCTTAATAAGGATTCTCTACTCACCAACCTTGAGACTAGATCAGGTTGTAATAGATACCTATGGGCCCCATAATATATAAATTTAACTTTATATAATCCCATGGCATAACTAAAGACATGACTATGAGTTACTTCTATAAATGATATGAAATTTTGTATAAAGAATGAAAAGGAAATCTCCTGAAAATAATTTGTTGTGACAAAAAGTTTGTGGTTTGATAATTGAATTATTTTCTTTTTAGTTTTTCATTATTAATGATTACCTAAACTATAAATTTCTTCAAGGAAAATAGTTTGGAAAAATGGTAGAGAAAAACAAATAAAGATTAAAGTGTACTCTTTAGAGAAACCAATTTTAGGAAAATAATAGAAGAAAAAGCAAATCAGAATAAAAGACAATATTATGTAACAAAATATCACAATAAAAGACATTTTAATAAAACAACAGAACCAAAAGAAATACAATTACATCCCCGAATCAGTGATGAAGATGTTCTCCCAATCCAACTAAAAATACAATGCCTGCAAAATTCCAATAAATTGTCATGGCCTCATTTATTTAGAAAACTTGGAAAATATCTATCAACTAAAAAAATGTTAATGATTATGGGAAGAACAATACTCCGTTAATATTAGTGTATCATCTTGAGAGTGCTAATTAGTGCAAAAGACAAAAATGATGTTGCACCAAACTAACAACTATATGCAACATTTATTTGCTTATTTATTATCCTACCTAACAAAAGAACGGATCCCTTTTCAAGCATATGAATGCTTCCATTGAAGCCATATGCGTAACAAGGTTATGGACATAATCACATTCAGGTTTGAACAATATACTTTAATAAGTACCTGAATCTGAGGAACCAGCTGACTTGAATGATAGGATGTAAAGAGTTGTCGAAGAAGAGAGTGGTGGCTCAATCTGATTATCATCTGGAACCAATGTTCAATGTAATCTTGATGTTCTTGGTTCACTTCCTCATTTATACCACTCTACATATCTCCCTCTATCATGCCACACATATCATATTCCTTCAAATCATTTGTCTCTTGGATGCATACTAGATCTGATGATATGCAAGTCAAGAAGTCCTCAATATCAAGTTCTAGTAGTTTTTCCCCATTGAATAATTCTTCAGTCTCCTCTAGAGGTTGGTGATCAAAGGAGGCTTCTCGATCTTCTTGTGGATGTAGGTCATGGAAATATTTTTTTTTCTGTCACTTCTGGAGAGGAAGATAGGTTATTGACTACTGCCCATATTTATTCTTTCTGAGAGGTAGAGATTGAGATCCCAGCTACTGCTAGGGTGGAGAGAGTTCTTCCCAACTCTTGATCTTCTTGGAGTCATTGTTGCTAGTTTTTGGGTCTCGTTCCACACATGGATTAGTGTAGAAGGGGGGCTTCTTACATTACCTAAGAACATCTTAGAGAAATGAAAAGGAAATACACAAAAAACAAATGCAAGAAAACCAATCGTGTACTTGAAGCACCACCATGCTACTAAGACCCAATTTTCACCAAGTTCTTTGTTCACACAAGTTAGGCTTCTCTTCTTTCCATGAATCAATCTAAAGAAAAATAAGGAAAAATGAAGCTTTGGATCCTACCTTTAACTCTACGCATATGAAAAAGAAACTAGAAAATCGAGTAGAGACAAGTAGACTTTGGAGCAACCCGACCATAGTGGATGTGTGGCTCTTCACTCTGATTTTACCGTACACTCTCCACCATCTAGTTTCCCTGCAACTAAGATGACACAGAAAACTTGTGAAAGAAACTAGGCTCTAATCTCTTTAGCATTGGGTGTGTGTTATATTCTTTCCATGACTATACCACGCATGCCAGGTGCAGCAAGGGGGGCGACTGCCCACTATTGGGGGTATGCAGGGGGGTGGTAGCCCCCCTGCACAGGGTCTGTGGCAACACTTCAAGAAAATTTTTTTGGACCCTATATTAGGTGGGTAGACCTACCTATGGTTTTGTGCATGGATTTCACACATGATTTTGGGCATGATGTTTTTCTACCCATGGTATCATGTAGATCTGGTCAAGGGAACTGCAATTATCTTCTAATCGAAGGTTAATGGATTGGGGTTTATGGATGCTTCAACATGTATATATGTATTGTAACATTGAAAGGAATATAATGAAAAATCAATCTGGTAGTCCTTGTTTTGGGATCTAGGGTAAAATCTCTATGTATATATGCTTTATGTTTTATGCTCTTACCATTCTTTATTTTTTCCTTTTAAGACTTTGTTTGTAGGTATCAAAATTGTTTTGACTTCAAGGGGAAACTTTTTTTGCTAAGGGGTTTTTCTCAGGCCTGTGGTAGACCCTGTTCAATGGGAGAAATGTGGGATCGATTCTTGTGGTTAAGGAAGATGGAAAGTAGTGGAAATATAAAGATCGAGAAATTTAATGGTTAGAGTTTTGAGTTGTGGAAACTCAAGATGGAGGATCGGCTAGTGGATAAATGTTGATGGATCATTATAGATCCAGGTACTAAACCAACGACAATGTCTACTGAAGACTGGGCGAAGTTTGATCGAAAGGCAAAGAGAACAATATGATTCTATGTCCCATATTCAGTATTACTTAATGTATTAGGGGAAGCTTTGAAGAAGGCTTTGTGGGACAAGTTAGGGACTTTGTACCAATCTAAGTCTCTGGTGAATAAATAGTTCCTATGGAAAAAGTTGTATAACCTGAGCATGAAAGATGGAGACTTGGTGACAGAGCATCTGAATGCCTTTAATATTGTGGTAAGCCAGTTATGATCTATTGATATTAAAATTTTAGATGAAGATAAGTGCATCAGTTTGTCGTGTTCTCTACCAGATTCTTGGGATAGTCTGGTTGTTACAATAGGTAGCAATGCAATTTCCTTGCAATTTTATGAAATAGACTCATCCTTGTTGTCGGATCCGATGAGATGAAAAATATGGAGAGCCAAAATGGTGATGCCTTGTTTGTATGAGGATGGTCCCAGAATGGAAACAAAAATAATTCCTCGAGTGGGACATCTAAATCTATAAGGAGATATAAATCTAGAGGGAGATCTAAATCTCTAGGAAAACCTGTAAAGTTCTGCTGGAAATGTAGAAAGGAAGGGCACTTCAAAAGGGAATGTAAATCTAAAGCTCCTAAGAAAGGAAAGGAATATCATGATTCTCCTTCTGCAGAGGCAAAAAATCAAATTAGATGAAGGTGGGGATGTGTAATTGGCTTCTTCTTCAAGTACACATGTAGATCATGAGGCATGGTTTATTGAATCAGGTGTATCCTTTCACTACACTCCCCATAGGGAGTTGTTCTGTGAATATGAGAAATATGATGGTAGTGATGTCTACTTAGGGGATGACAGGATGGTTAGAATCATCGGTCGTGGAAAAGTCAAGTTGAAGTTTCAAGGTGGAAGGATTAGAACACTTCTGGGTTGTTCTGCATATTCCTGCATTAGACAAAAATTTGATTTCTATAAACAAGTTGGATGATGCAAGTGTAAAAATAGTGTTCGAGAAAGATACCTGAAAGATGGTTTGGGAAGCAGTAGTATTGATGTGGGGAGTCTAGATTGCAACTCTATACGAGCTTTAGGGTATCACTAGTATTGATGGGTGCAACAGCTCTATGGTTCCTAAAAGTGGAGCAGAAAATCTAGTGGTCGTTGGAGAAAAGACCATACTATGGCATTGAAGGCTTGGACATATTAGAGAGAAGGGCCTTCGAATATTTCATGGTAATGGTATGGTAGAAGTTATGTATAATTTCTCTCTGGATTTTGATTTCTGTGAAAATTGTGTATATGGGAAGCAGAATCGGGTGAGTTTCCCCTCTGGTGCTAAGAGGGAGAAACAAATATTAGAGAGTGTGCATAGTAATGTGTTTGGACCTGTGTTGGTTCCATCATTATGTATGTTTGTGTACTATGTATCATTTAAAGATGACTTCTCAATGAATACATGGATATGTTTCCTCAGGAAGAAGTTTGAAGTCTTTGACAAGTTTAAAGAATTTAAGGCTCTCGTGGAAAACCAGACAGAGAAGAAGATAAAGGTGTCGAGGACAGATAATGGTGGAGAGTTTTGCAAGAAGGAATTTGAAGAGTTTTATAAGAAGTGTGGTATAGCACAATAGGAGACTGCTCCATACACACCTCAACAAAATGGAGTGCAGAAAGAATGAACGAGATGTTGATGGAAAAGAAAGAAGCATGCTCACTAGTGTCAGGGTAGGACAGGAATTTTGGGCAGAGGTGGTGGATACTGCATGTTACCTCATCAAAAGATCACCTCCATCATCATTGGAAGATAAGACTTCACAAGTGGTATGGACTGGTAAGAAACCTTCTCTTTCACATCTCTGGGTATTTGGATGTGATGCATATGTACATGTTCCAAAGGTGAAAAGAACAAAGTTGGATAGTAAATTTGAAAGGTGCATCTTTATTGGGTATAAGGATGGTTTAAAAGGTTATAAGCTTTGGAACCCAGAAACAAGAAAGGTTGTGTATAATTGAGATGTGGTGTTTAAATAGGTGACATATGTTATTAAACATGAAGTGATACCAAAGGAACTTGAGAAGATATAGTTTAAGCTATAAGAGGAAGAATCAGATGCTAAAAAAGAAGAGGAATTAGAAGATGAAGAGGATACAACTCTAGCTATGACAAGATTAGTTCAAGTAAGGTATAGTACATATTATTTTTGTTCAAATTTTTCTTTGTCTATTACTGATGATGATCCCAGAACTGTGAGGGAAGCAGTAGACTCAGAGGATGGGAAACTCTGGAAAGATGCCATGGTTGATGAAATGGCATCTTTGCACAAAAATGAGGCTTGGGATCTGGTGGAGTTTCCGACTAGAAGGAAACCCATTGGCAGCAAATGGGTGTTTAAGAAGAAGATGAATGCAAAAGGCAAGGTGGACAAATACAAAGCTCAGTTGGTAGCAAAAGGTTATTCCTAGGTGTCGGGAATTGATTTTGGTGATATTTTTTCTCCTGTTGCCAAGGTAGCTTCTATTAGATTACTTGTATCTGTTGTTGTTACTTATGATTTTGAGATAGAATAGATGGATGTGAAGATGAAATTTCATCACGGGGATCTGGAAGAAAAGATCTACATGAAGAATCCTAAAGGCTTTGTGGTGAAGGGTAAGAAAGACATGGTATGTAGGTTAAAAATGTCTCTGTATGGGTTCAAATAGTTACCAAGGATGTGGTATTAGAAATTTGATACATATATGGGGACTTGGCTTCACCAGAAGCAAAGAAGATCACTGTGTGTATTTTAAATTAATTGGTGATTGTGTTACTTATTTGGTCTTGTATGTGGATTATGTTGCTGCTTGGAAATAATAAAGAAATTATCCAGGAATTAAAGACCAAATTGTCCTCCCAATTTGACATGAAAGATCTTGGTGTTGTGAACTATATTTTGGGCATGGAAATTAGACGAGATCGGGAAAAGAGGAAGCTCTAGTTAAACCAGAGCAATTATGTCGAGCCAATATTGCAACGGTTTAATATGCAAGATAGTAAAACGGTGAAGGTTCCTATTCATCTAGGTGTAAAGTTATTTGTTGAACAGTGTCCCATGACACAAGAAGAGGAAGAGGACATGTCTCGTGTTACATATGAAAGTGTAGTATGTAGCCTTATGTATTCAACAGTCTGTACTAGACCAGACATTGCACATGCAGTGGGAGTATTGAACAGGTTTATGTCAAAACCGGGGAAGGGGCACTGGACAACAGTGAAGCAGGTTTTTAGGTATTTGTGTGGCACTAGTGATTATGGTTTGTGCTACCAAGGAGGACCAGGATTGGAAAAAAATTTCGACATCTATGGCTTTGTTGATGCAGTCTGGGCTAGAGATTTGGATCATAGAAGATCTACAAGTGGGCATGTATTTAACCTATTTGGAGGTGCCGTTAGTTGGATAAGTAAGAGATAGTTTGTAGAGACCCTTCCAATTATAGAGGAAGAATACATGGCATCCACTTATGTAAGCAAGGAAACAATTTGGTTGTAGAGATTATGTTCAAGTAGGGGGTTAGTACAATGAGCTATGAGGATAGATTGTGACAGCCAAATTGCAATTTTCTTGGCAAAGAATCCTACTTACCATTCAAAGGCAAAGCAAATTGATGTTCAGTATCACTTTGTGAGGGATATGGTTGAGGACAAGAAGGTGATGATGGTAAAGGTGGACACCTCAGTGAATATTGTAGATGCATTGATAAAGTCTGTGAGCATTGAGAAGTTCTCTTGGTGTAGAGAAACAATGGGTGTTGCAAGGCTAGATCAATGACTAATCTCTCCTGTGGCCCGATGTGGAAAGAAAACAACAAGTGGGAGAATGTTGGGTGTGTGTCATATTCTTTCCATGACTACCCCTCGCAAGCAAGGTGCAACAGGGGGGTGAAAGGGGGGATTAATGCCCTCCTGTCTGGGGGTATGAAGGCGGGGTTTGGAACCTATATTAGGTGGGCGGACCCACATATGGTTTTTTTCATGGATTTCCCACATGGTTTTGGGCATGATGGTTTTCTATCCATGGTAGTTTGTAGATCCGGTCAAGGGAACTACAATTATGTTCTAATCCAGGGTTAATGGATTGGGGTTTATGGATTCTTCGACATGCATATATATGTATTGTAAAATTAAAAGAAGTATAATGAAAAATCAATCTAGTAGTCCTAGTTTTGGGATCCAGGGGAAAATATCTGTGTATATTTGTTTTATGTTTTATGCTTTCGTCATTGTTTATTTTCTGCTTTTAAGAATTCTTTTGCAGGAAATTTTTGTATGGCATTAAAACCTACATTTAGCACCTCCCCAAAAACGACAGTAAAAATGACAGGCTAAATATTTACACTATTAATTCCCAACATTAAATTGTCAACTAGAGACTCGTAGACTTAGAGGTGCAAGCACAGGAAATGCGAGATTAGAGCCTAGTCTATCCTAATCTAAAGTCGACGATAATATGGGAAAATTAAAACAAACTGTAGGAAATTACCACTAAGGATTCATCGCTACGACACATAAATAGTTTGTGCTATAAAGGCTCAGATCACATTCTTTCATGTGTGATCAATCGTGAGTAGCTTACTTCATTTTTTGTGTCCTTCAATGGATTCGTGTAATGTTTATCTAATCTATGAGAAAAACTAATTAAACTAAATAAAACAAACTACAGGAAATGTTAGATATCACAAGAGTATTCACTTAATCGTGCATGTAGGTGAGTGGTGTGATCTCTTCTCTTAACCTTTCCTATTATTTAAAATAGAAAACAATAATTCTAACATACAACCCAAGAAATAGAGTTTTCAAATAAATCTATGATACTAGATGCATGCAAACAAAGAAAATAGAAAATTTAAATTAAAAATACATTGAGCAGCATACTACCAATCTTGAGGGGCCCTCCCAAGCTAGAAATTTCTACTAGAGGCACTTCAAATGAAATCCAAGGATTCACCACAAATTTGGAATCAATCACCTTCCATATATTGAAAACTAAGCTCAAATTGCAACAATGAAATCATAAGTCTATTCCTCCTCCATTACAAAAGAATGATCATAATGACCAAAATTATCTCTTCTCATAGCCCTATGAGGCTTATTTATACATGAAATCCATGGAGGATTGGATAAAACCAAATTCCCTCAACTGAAATTTTAGTTAAAACAAATTTTAGAATTTTTAGAATGAAATCTCAAAAATCTGTGTTTTTATGCAGAAATTACAAATTTGGGTCAAATACCCTTTGATGCCTCTCTATACTTTGTGAACTTTTAGAAACTATTTATGGGCTTTGTATCTGCCTATGTTTTATTGAACCCCATTTGGTTTATTAGAAAGTTCTTTTTCCATTTGCATGAAAATCGAGGTGCAAGTTGGCAGTTTGAGATTTGTATTATTTCTTTTGCATAAATATTCCCCCTGAGTTGGAGGTCCACACATGCAAGCTGGGTGAATTATGACACATGTTTCCACATGTCGACATCGTTCCCCACAAAACCTATGTCCCCGATTTTCTTCTAGAAGCTTCCAAAAGTTTGACTTTTATTCAACACTGGATGAGCACAATCTGGTATCTGATGAACATAGTGTAGCACCAGATGAGCACAGAAATAGGTACCAGATGATTTAGTGTACCGAACTAGTTGTAGGAACATGTTGCTTGGACATAGAAACATATAATTAAACCATCATCAACAAACCTAGTGTATAATCATCATTTCAATCACTAAAAATATGGAAAATTATGTATTAACCACATAGGATGAATAACAAGAGATAATGGAGGTTTGTGGTATGATTAGGGATATATGATTGATGAAATGTGGGAGAAGGTGTAATGATGAGCGTATTTATATAGCAGAAAGTATGACAAAACTTGAGCCCAACACCAAAATTGCAAAAGAAGAAGAAAATGTATAACTACAAAATACAAAATAATTGAATAGTCTCATCATCCATAATGGCCTTTCTCCAACATAGTTCTAAAACAACATCAAGGATAATGAAAACTAAAAAAATAGTTATACATGCATATCTATTTTCAAGATTCCATGGACTCAGCATGTATGGGCTCCTTGTTACTGTAGGAAAGCAGTCGGGATGAGAAAGATGTCCCAATTATCATTCAATTCTAGTGAGCCTATATTCCATTTCCATCAAGAGTCATTAATGCATCTAATTTAGAGACATAATAATATCATTGTTGAGCTCATTATTGTCTACCAACACTCTGCCCACGAGGAATTTGAGATGCCAATAGATAGCAATTGTATTGATATATCAATTATCTTTACCCCTTAATTGATTAGCATCATGAACTCAATATGCCACCTAAGAAAGCACCTTGATGTCTATGAGATTATTTCTCTTGCTAAAGAGTTGTCACATTAGCTGAGCAATCTCTTCTTGGATCAGTTGAGGGGTAAAATCCCTATAATATGTTGTCAATCTCTCAACCAAAGACTAAGATTTGTAGTAGGCTTGCTCCTGATAGTAGGTAGCTCTTCTTCAAACCTTGGTCAACTTCCTAGCAATTTTCACTAGTATGTGGAGTAAGAGATGTAGAGTAAACACCTTGAAGTTAGTGAGAATGAACGAGGCTTGACTACACCTTGAATCTGTATGTGAGCTTCTTAGGGACTGAGCTAAATCACTGGCATAGCCATATATATAGAACTAACTAAAACCAATCCAAAATTTATTGTTTAAACTACATACTACAAAAACCATACATACATAATCTTGTACCAATCGTCAGGCTCTAGGGGAACTAAACTAGAGGGAATCACTGCTCCGCCAACACAATTTGATTGTCGTAGTGAAACCTTATGTGAATTGACACAAGAGTGAACCAAAAAATGATTATAATTTCATATAGATTAGCGCCTTCCTCGATCCAAGAAAAGGAAACATCATGGCTGTGAATTTCTTTCCTTCTTAGTCATAAAGTTGGCCACAAAGCTAGGCTATGGAAAAATCTAATAAGCCCAACATGGAGAGTGACATTGGTGATTGAATACACCCCATTAAGCATGAAGGAAGAATTTTTGAGAGGGCTAAGGAAAGGAATTATCAAGGCCACTGAGAGATACTGAACTTTTCTGCCTTAGACGACAATTTGAATGAGGCGTCAATTGATGCTTGATCATTGAATATAGCTAGATTGATAGGGTTTCAATCAGTTGACCAGTTTGTGGGACCTATATTGTAACCCATTTTATATCACTATATATCTCTCAAAGTGCATATTTGCATGGGTTGCTAGTTGTGGCAACAAACACAAAGAAAACCCACTATGTGGTGCTCTACAAAAAGGGTTTCCATGTTATCCATTACTTTAATGTTCTCCACGGGTGGCATGTTGGCACATCCCACTATCTCATGAGCAGGTGGAATGGTGGAAACGCTATCCCCCTTTCGTCAATCTTAGAACATCTCGGGTTTATTATATATCAAACTTTATTATGTTAAAATATTAAATTTAATTTTCAATATTAATAAGTACCAATTTCAAAAATTTAATTTTCAATATTAATAAGTACCAATTTCAAAAATTTAATTTTCAATATTAATGAGTGTTAATTTTATAACAATAATACTAAAATTGGTAATTTAATTTTTGTTAATAATTACATTAATAGACGATAATCGAGTTCGTTGCTATAGCACTCCTAGATGTTAAGTCACCAGCTCAATTCCACAAACTATTTAACTATTATTCTTGGACATGATCATGATGTAGCCTCTCCATTGCCAAAAAAAAAAACATTAATATATTTAACAAAATATTGAAATTTTAATATTTATAAATATTAGTTTAGAAAACAAAAGACAAAATACATATTTTCCATTTTAACATTTTCATAAATTAAACTTTACATAGATAATTTTCTAACATTTTGTTCATCATTGCATAAATTAAAAACATGATTGTGTTTTTAATCGAAACAAAAATATATAATACTATTTTTCATAATATAGATGTACAATAAAAAGAAATAACATAATAATAATAAATTATGTTCGCATTGGTGTGTGTTGTAGTGTTGCATATGTGTTGATTGGTTGGCATTGATGTCAGCCTGTAGCATGGGTTGCATGAGAGTTCGTTAGCACATGTATGTTTGGTTTCAGGTGGATTATACATGGATGACCTATTCCATTGGTTTTGGCATGTATACTAACATGGAGATGTGATTTACAGGTGTTCCATACAAAGTGTGAGCAAAGGGTGTCACATTCTTCATGGTCATGTTGTTATATGATCATGATTGTTGCATGGACTTGGATGGTGGTGTGTTGCATTGGTTTCAAGGCCTTCCCATGATGATTAGTTGTGTAGAGGAGTTCATTATATAGTGTTACCAACGATCTTTCCCATGATATTTGGTATGGAAGCTAAATGGTTTACTTGGTATTTGATTGAGCATGAGTAGAGTATTATCGTAGTACAAGTATTCTTGGCATTAGTATTACTATGGTATTGGTATGTCTGTGCAGAGTAGGTTTACCGTGATATTACCTTGGTGCTGATAGTATTGGTATTGACATAACCATGGTATTTACCTGTGGCATTGTTTTGGATATTACGATCGTACATGAGTCTTTGGTATTGACATAACCATTGTATTTTCCTGTGGTATTGGTTTTGAGATGATCATGGTACATATGTCCTTGGTATTGACATAACCAAGGTATTTTCCCGTGGTATTGGTTTGGATATTACCATGGTACAGGCGTCCTTAATATTGACATAACCAAGGTATTTGCTCATGGTATTGGTTCAGAGATTACTATGGTACAATTGTCCTAGTTATCGACATAACCATGCTATTCTCCTGTGGTATTCACTTGGAGAATTGTTGAGGATATTTTGGCTTTTACTTATGTAAAAAAAGAAAAACAGAAAAAGTAGTGTTGTTGGTTGGTTGGTTTTCTTGAGAGTGTGTGAGCATGCCATTGTGAGGGCATTGAGAGCGAGTAGATATTGCAACAGTGGCTCACATAGTTTTGTAAATTTATATCAGAAAATTGTATGCATAAATCAAAGATAGAGTTGAGAAGAAGATTCAAAATTTATGTGTTGTTTGTGGCAGAGAATTCGAAACTTGTGGTGTGTTTGAGAGTTGAGTGTGTTATGAGAAGAAGAGAAGAGTTTCCCTCCTTTGGGTGAGAGATTGATTCAAATTTTGTGTGTAGAACGATGGTGTTGATGGGTTTCTCATGTTGAGAAGATTGAGAACCCAGTTTGAAAATTTATGAAAAGTTCTTCGCATGGAGGCTTTAGAGTAGACAATGATTCAACATATTTAGCTTAACGAACAAATTTATTCATTCAATCAGTATTCTATAGTTCAATGGGTGTTGGGCGAGGTTCATTGGTCATGGGTGCTTCCAACGCATAGATTTATGTAGATCCGTGAGAGAAACAATCTTATAATTGATAGGTGTGAGCATACTGTAATGAAAGCCAAGTCTTATGGCTTATGAGTGTAAGCTAATCCATGTAAAACCTTGTTCAGCTCATTAATAGAAGAATTGAGAAACGCAACAGGTAGCAGGGTGGTTTTCTCCCGAAAAGGTTTCCACCAGAAATACTTGCGTCTTCATGTGTGCTTATTTATGATGATGCTTTCTATGCTTATTATAGTTTGAGTTTATTGTTGCTTTCATATTCAGTTAAGCTAATATTGAAAATGTACATGACTATTTTATATTGTGGTAAATTGTTTTAAAATTGATATAAAAATCATCACTACCAATTAATCCCCTCAATAATGACCTAGTTTCCAACCATTTAAACCTTTATAGTTATTATTACATAAAAAAACATATATTCATTAAAAATTATTCATATCATAAATATTATATATATATATATATATATATATATATATATATATATAATTATTTACAATAAAATAATAAATATAATAAAATTATTTAAAATAAATTAAATATTTATAATTTAATAGTCCATTCTAAATATGTACTTCTAGAGATATCGTGATTTCTAAACCTTCTGAACAAACTTAGAAAACGAACAATTATAATCTATAATAATAAAAATTTAAAAAACTCAATAATAATAACCATGCTTACTAATTATTGGATATACCCTATAGCAAGTTCACCACAAAAAATAAAATAAAAAGACAAACAACAACAACAACAAAAAATCCTTTGTTCTTTCATTCTTATTCTTCTCATTTAACTTTGGCTGGACTGAAAACTATTCCCGACATCACTTTATTCTATTCATATTCGTGTTATGATTCTTGAAATGTTCCAACCTTTGGTTCAAGTTGCAGTTCTTTAACGGTGAGGATCTGCCTTCAATATTAGAAAAACAGGCTTTAAATGATCAGAAAAAGATATAAACTGCGACAGGAATATATATACCGTGGAATAAGTTATAAAGGTGTTAATGATAGCGTCCAGTTCGATAGGAGGCCTATTAAAAAAAAAATGTATTTTTGAACTTTGGACATTTGAGAAGTAGATAACAAACACTCTTATTCTTGAAAAGATTCTATCGATATAAGCGTAGGGCTTCAGAACTACCTGGTACTTTATACTACGTGAAGAAAGATGGCGAATAAAAGATAAGTTTTGCGAATTTATCTTAGAGATAATGAACTTTTCCTTCATGTTTGCTTTGAAAACCTTAGACGACATGTAGAATCTGAATGAGGCGTCAATGGATGGTTGATCATTGAATGTAGCTAGATTGATAGGGTTTCGATGGGTTGACCAGTTTGTGGGAGCTATATTATAACCCATTTTATATCACTATATATCTCTCAAAGTGCATATTTGCATGGGTTCCTCTTTGTGGCGACAAACGCAAAGAAAGCCCACTATGTGGTGCTCTGTAAAAATGGTTGGCATCTTATCCATTACTTGAATGTTCTCGAGGGGTGGCATGTTGGCACATCCCACTATCTCATGAGCTGGTGGAATTGTGGAAACACTGTCCCCTTTTCGTCAATCTTAACCCATCTCGGGTTTAGTATATATCAAACTTTATTATGTTAAAATATTAAATTTTATTTTCAATATTAATAAGTACTAATTTCAAAAACAATTAAAATTATATTAATGATTGCTTATTTTATAACCATAATATTAAAATTGGTAATTTAACTTTTGCTAATAATTACATTAATAGACGATAATTGAGTGTGTTGTTATAGCACTCTTAGATGTAAGTCCCCAGTGCAATTCCCCACACTATTTAGCTATTATTCTTGGACATGATCATGATATAGCCTCTCCAATGCCAAAAAAAATACATTAATATATTTAATAAAATAGTGAAATTTTAATATTTATAAATATTAGTTTAGAAAACAAAAGACAAAATACATATTTTAAATTTTAACATTTTAGTAAAATTAAACTTTACATAGATAATTTTGTACATCATTTCATAAATTAAAACATGACTGTGTTGTTAGTTTAAACAAAACTATATAATACTATTTTTCATAATATGAATGTACAATAAAAAAAATAACATAACAACAATAAATAAAAATATTTATGTTCGCATTGATGTTTGTTGCAATGTTGCATATGTGTTGATTGGTTGGCATTGATGTCAGCCTGTAGCATGCAAGCATGGGTTGTAGGAAAGTTCGTTAGCACATGTATGTTTGGTTTCAAGTGGATTATACATGGACAACATGTTCCATTGGTTTTGGCATGTATTCTAACATGGAGATGTGATTTACAGGTGTTGCATACAAAGTGTGAGCAAAGGATGTCACATTCTTCATGATCATGTTGTATGATCATGATTGTTTCATGGACTTGGATGGTGGTGTGTTGCATTGGTTTCAAGGCCTTCCCATGATGATTAGTTGTGTAGAGGAGCTCGTTATACATTGTTACCAATGATGTTTCCGATGATATTTGGTATGGAAGCTAAATGGTTTACTTCGTATTTGATTGAGCATGAGTAGAGTATTACCAATGATGTTTCCCATGATACTTGGTATGGAAGCTAAATGGTTCACTTGGTATTTGATTGAGCATGAGTAGAGTATTACCCTGGTACAAGTATTCTTGGCATTAGTATTACTATGGTATTGGTATGTCTATGTGGAGAAGGCTTCCTATGATATTACCTTGGTGCTGATAGTCTTGGTATTGACATGACCATGATATTTACCTATGGCCTTGTTTTGGATATTACGATGGTACATGAGTCTTTGGTATTGACATAACCATGGTATTTTCATGTGGTATTGGTTTGGAGATGCCCATGGTACATATGTCCTTGGTATTGACATAACCAAGGTATTTTCCGGTGGTATTGGTTTAGAGATTACCATGGTACAGGTGTCCTTAGTATTGACGTAACCAAGGTATTTTCTCATGGTATTGGTTTAGAGATTACTATGGTACAATTGTCCTAGTTATCAACATAACCATGGTATTTTCCTGCGGTATTCACTTGGAGAATTGTTGAGGATATTTTGGCTTTTACTTGTGTAAAAGAAGAAAAAGAGAAAAGTAGTGTTGTTGGTTGGTTGGTTGTCTTGAGAGTGTGTGAGCATGTCATTGTGAGGGCATTGAGAGTGAGTAGAGATTGCAACAGTTGCTCACATAGTTTTGTAAAGTTATATCAGAAAAATGTATGTTGAAATCAAAGATAGATTTGAGAAGAAGATTCAAAATTTATGTGTTGTTTGTGGCAGAGAATTGGTAGCTTGTTGTGTGTTTGAGAGCAGAGTGTGTTGTGAGAAGAAGAGAAGAGTTTCCCTCCTTTGGGTGAGAGATTGATTCAAATTTTGTGTGTAGAACGATGGTGTTGTTGGGTTTCTCATGTTGAGAAGATTGAGAACCCATTTTGAAAATATATGAAACATTGTTCGCATGGAGGAAGTGAAGGCTTGGAGGCTTCAAAGTAGAAAATGATTCAACATATTTAGTATAATGCACAAATTTCTTCATTCAATTAGTGTTCTATAGTTCAATCGGTGTTGGGCAAGGGTCATTGGTCGTGGGTGCTTCAAACGGATAGATTTATGTATATCCGTGAGAGAAACAATCTTCTTAATTGATAGGTGTGAGCATACTATAATGAAAACCAAGTCTTATGGCTTATGGGTGTAAGCTAATCCACGTAAAACCTTGTTCAGTGCATTAATAGAAGAATTGAGCAACACAACAGTAGCAGGGTGGTTCCCCCCCAAAAGGATTTCCACTAGAAATACTTGTGTCTTCATGTGTGATTATTTATGTTGATGCTTTCTATACTTATTATACTTTGAGTTTATTATTGCTTTCATATTCAGTTAATCTAGTGTTGAAAATGTGCATGACTATTTTATACTGTGGTAAATTGGTATAAAATTGATATAAAAATCATCACTACTAATTCACCCCTCTCATAATGATCTAGTTTCCAACCATTTAAACTTTTATATTTATTATTATGAAAAAAAACATATATTCATTAAATATTATTTATATCATAAATATTATATATATATATATATATATATATATATATATATATATATATATATATATATATATATATAAAAAAAACAATATATTATAAATTATTTACAATAAAATAATAAATATAATAAAATTATTTAAAAAAAAATAAATATTTATAATTTAATAGTCCATTATAAATATGTACTTCTAGAGATATCGTGATTCCTAAACCTTCTTAACAAACTTAGAAAACGAACAATTATAAGCTATAATAATAAAAAATAAAAAAAAATTCAAGAATAATAACCATGCATACTAATTATTGGGATATACCCTATAGCATGTTCACCACAAAAAATAAAATAAAAAGGAAAACAACAACAACAAAAATCCTTTGTTCTTTCATTTTTATTTTTCTCATTTAACTTTTGGCTAGACTGAAAACTAGTCCCGACATCACTTTATTCTATTCATATTCATTTTATGATTCTTGAAATGTTACAACCTTTGGTTCAAGTCACAGCTCTTTAACGGTTATTAGAAAAACAGTATTTAAATGATCAGAAAAAGATATAAACTGCGACATGAATATATATGTATGTATATATATATGTATATGTATCTATATATATATATATATATATATATATATATATATATAGATATATATATATATATATATATAGATATATATATATATATATATAGATATATATATATATATATATATATATATATATATATATATATATATATATATATATATATATATATCATTGTAATGCCCCCAGCGAAGCTGTAAATATTTTATTTTACCAAAGAACAAACTGAAAAATTATTGTTATTACTGGTTAAATTGAATAATATTGTTAACTATTGAAAAATGAGAAATGATTAGAGTATCAGCAGATCTTGTAACTCCTCATGGGAGGAAGTTAGAAAGAGACAGTTGCTAGTAAAACCCTAACTACCTCCCCTAACTGTGTAATGCTTCCAAGAAAAGGAAGTGGGAGGGAGGGAAAAACCGTGTTGTAATGACAGACGGTAAGGAAACGATTACTAAGTCTGGTGATGACCAGATAGCGTAGGCACTGTTTGCTAGCAACTTGCAGAAGACAGAGGTCTTGCAAGTACGCTTGGGAGGAGACTCAGTCTCGAAGGACAAATCTCATGGACGGGTGGTTGACAAGCAGCAAAAAACAAAGGTGATCTCTTCTATTGGAGTACTTCCTTTGAATTCCGAATTCAAGTATGGAAATTTAACTGTTACGCATAACTAAATTATGTGTCATTTACTGGGATTGAAACGATGTAGCTGGAGCTCTCTATGCTGAAATGATACTTGAAATGTAAAAGTAGGCTAATTAACTATATTTATACCAACCGAGAGATAAGAAGGTAGAAATGGGACCAATGGATCACCTTAAGCATTAGAAACCCCTCTACCATAGTTATTATATGTCTTAAAAATAGGAGAATTTCTATATTCTAGACCATGCAAACCCTAGGTTAAGAACTGTACAAATCTTTTATGGTTTGGTAAAATATTATTATAGTACAATTATGTGAACTAGTAAACATTTCCTTAATTGAATATGTACAAATCTTTTATGGTTTGGTAAAATATTATTATAGCAGAATTATTGTGAACTGTAAACATTCCCCTAATTGAGTAAGTGAACTATAGAACTGCAAATTATAAATATGCCAAGAAACCTCTGAACAAGGAATATAGAGTAAAAGAAATGAAAATTACAGATAACACTGGAACCTAAAATGTGGAAGGGGGTTGTTCCCACGGTTAGATAACCAGGGTTAGACTCCAAAGAGTCGAAGATACGCAATAAAGTATGGATGTTCCCTAAGTCGTGTTGGCTAGCATGTTAAAAGGATATATGATAAATAAATTTCAAAACTCTGTAAGATTTCTAAAGCCCTACATGGGTAGGGAACCCCGCAAAAATCCTCAAGTGAGTTAATGGAATTTCTAGTTATTAAAACAAAAGCAACATGAAACCGTAGATAACCCATTATCACAGGGGGAAAATGCAAAAATTGTTGTCATAACAGATCTGCATAAACAATAAAATGAGTGGAAAACCCTGACTAGTGGTTACCACAGTAAATATTTCCCACATCAACCAAACAGAAAATGAAAACGAGCATACTTTGTAAATTGAACAGAAAGCAAGCTTAAATCATTTATAATCCAAAACAGTAAATCATAAGTACATTTTATGAGGAATCGGAACCTTAGAACATGAGGAAAATTCCTAAAGGATTTCAAATTACAACGATCAACCAAGATAGATTCACGGGTCTTATCAATGTAAAACTTTCCAACACCTTAAACATCGAAACTACGCCGGCATGACCATTGTTTCAGGACCTATAGCTGGGAAACAAAACTCTCAATGCAACAGAAAAAAGTATACAGTTCTTAAACTATTATGGCATTCGGCCAAAAAACTATTGCAACATTTCAATCCGGATTAACTTCGAAAATCCAGGAAAAAGAAGCAGTAAAATTCGTGAGAACCAAAATCTTAGCCCAAAATAACTAGAGGATTCATTCTCTGTCGTATAAGAAAAAAAACGGAGGTAATTCTTACCCAGAAACCCTCGGGCGATGAAGACATCCAAGGTAACCACGATACAATGACAACTGGTAGATCCCGGGCCCTTAGCTGCAATTCCTACAGACAGAGAGCACCGCGAACGTATTAGTGACAGAGCTTGTGAAACAGGAAACAATAATCTTCTGTAATGAGAAAATACATTAGGACTCAATTGCCAGAGCACATACCTGGGTTCCACCCATTGAAAGGGAAGTCATAACCCTGCTCCTGTAAATATTCCAACTTGATCGAGGCTCTAGACTGACAAACAGAGCAAGCTTGCGAGAAGCAAGGAGGAAACGGAGCAGGTGCCAAGGAATGGAAGTGTAGCATGAAGCATAGAACCTGAGAGCAAGATTGATCTAACCGCCAAAATAATCTTAGTCGTAGGATCATGGCCCAAGCCCTCCACCGTCGATGCGATGAGGAAACCCAGAGGAGTAGCTGCGGAGGGACAAGCCTGCTCGTGCCACGTACCACGGCAGAGCAAAAATTTAATACCGAAACCAAAATCATCAATATGGATAAGCTTTAGCCAGTTGTAAGCGGTAATGAAGTTGACAAATTAAACGCATAATCGCTGAGTTTGATAACAAAACGAGAAGGTGGGAATTCCCAATGCACAACATTATTAATGAAGCCAATAACTATGGTACCTAAAGTAAAAACCAATAACTCTAAAATTATATCAGGGATCATACCATATACTCGACTGGTCCTTCATAAAGAATATTATTATTGTTATAATGTTATGATATTTGCAAGCCTGTCAAATGTATTTCATGTACATTGTAATTTTTTTTTATGAGTGTTTTTACCTTATGTGTATAAGATGTGGAGTTCTAACAAGTGGTATCAGAGCCAAGCTACCAAATTGTGGCCTCTAGCTAATATATTAAGCGTGGGCAACCAGTCATCGTTTTATTTTGTTTTCTACCTATTGATAACTCACTAACTTGTGAAGAATAGAAAAATAGATGACAGCAGCATATGAGGAGAATGAACAGTGTCCCACACAGGAATGTGACTGGCCCAGGATCTGCAACATTCCCTGAGAACAATCCTGAAATATGGGTGCAATTAGGGGAGGAGGCCCACAACACCAATCTTACGATATTAGAGACAGTCTAGGAATTAAAGAATGAGATAGCCTGCCTATAGGAGGACAATGCAAGTTTAACTATGGAACAAGAGAAAATCATGAGAAACATGTCTAATAAGCAGAATCAACGCTAACCACGCCCCAGCCTTGAACAAGTACGAGTATCAGAAGAACAAGGCTACCACGTGGACCAGGAAGAAACAGAAAGAGGGGAAGAGAATCGAGGGGAAAAGTCTGATAATGCCTCTGAACACCCAACCTCAAAAAAACAACGGATAGAGTTATAGGGGAAGTTTCAGAAAATTAAGTCGCCGCTCTTCGATGGATAACTGGAGGAGGCAGTAGAGGCCTGGTTGATTAACATGAATAAATATTTCCAATTATATGAATATGATCACAATCTCAGAGTGCGGCTGGCCATTTTCCAATTGCAAGGAAATGCCACTTTGTGGTGGGAGGAGGTCAAGATTGTACGAGGGGTAGGTGAACAAAATATAACTTGGGAAAAGTTCCATGAATATTTCAACGAAATATATTTGACTGAACTATTTTATGACGAGAAAGCAAGGTAATTCCATGACCTGCGGCTTGGATAGCAAACAATGGATGAGTTTATCACCCAATTTACCTCTCTACTCCATTATGTACATTACATACAGGGGGAAAAGGTTAAAGTATAGCGGTTCATCAACAGTTTACCCTTCGCGATGAAGGAAACGATTGAGTTTGATAACCCAAAAATGATGGATGAGGTTATACGAAAGGCCAGGATATGCTATCAACAAAGCAAGCAGAAGGGAGAAATGCTGGGAAAGCGGTGGACTGATAAGAAGGGTAATAAGATGGCTGTAGGCACCAAGGGGAATCATGGTAGTTTTAGCAAAGGATTTTCCAAAGGGCAAAACAACAGGAACCTGCCTAAAAACCAACTCAAACTGAAGCCACCCACTGAATCCAGATTCAGTGAGCAATCTAGTAAAGTTGACAACGAAGGGACAGCGAGACCTCTAGTGCAATGCTGGGGTTGTGGCGGGCCACATTACGTTAAGAACTGTCCTCATCGAAAGGGTGCTGGATAGGTTTCACAGATCCATGAAGCATCTACGGTAGGTGACGTGGCCTGGAGTATACCAAAAATTAATGTTGCTCTCGAAGATCATCAAGCAGAATATCAGCCGACTATGGTGGAGTTTGAAGGTAAGATCTTTGATCAAACTGTATCTGTTTTAATTGACCCTGGAGCTACATTAAGCTATCTTAGTCCTAAGGTTGTGAAAAAATGTAAATTACAATTTATCAAATTTAAAAACCCTTGGCTAGTTTAGCTGGCGACAGGGGCAAAGAGGCATGTGTTATCCAAGGTCAATAACTACCCACTAAAGATAGCAGGCTAGCCTTTGATGGCAGATTTAAACATACTTCGCCTTGGATCATATGATGTGTTGATAGGCATGGACTAGTTGGAAAGACGTTGGTCCATTATAAACTATAGAACAAAAAAAATCTGTTACGAAAATGAACTAGGGGAAAAGTAGAAGATGCAAGGTATTCTGAGGTTGGTGCAGATTCAGCCAATAACTACCTCTCAATTGGCAAAGTGCATCAGGAAAGGATGTTATGTTTATGCCATTCAAGTTGGTTATGCCAACTCAAAGGACAAGATTGCCACTTTGGAAAGTATTCCAGTGGTTCAAGAATTTGCAGACGTGTTCCCTGAAGAGATACCAGGACTACCATCCAAGAGAGACATAGATTTTACTATTGAATTGATGCCAGGAGTAGCCCCAGTGTCCCAGGCGCCTTATCAGATGAGCACACCGGAATTAACAGAACTGAAAATGCAATTGCAGGAGTTGTTGGATAAAAATTACATCCATCCTAGTGTGTCACCCTGGGGAGCTCTCGTGCTGTTCGTCAAGAAGAAGGATGGGACCCTTCGTATCTGCATGGACTGTCAACAATTGATTAAATTGACAATTAAGAATAAGTATCCTTTACCCCATATTAATGAACTTTTTGACCAAGTAAAAGGAGCAACGATGTTCTCAAAAATTTGTTTGCGATCAGGGTACCACGAGATCAGAATCATAGAGGAGGACATAGCCAAAATTGCCTTTAGAACTCGCTATGGACACTACGAGTTCGTGGTACTACCCTTTGGGTTAACCAATGCCCCTACGACCTTTATGTGCTTAATGAACAACATATTTCATCAGTATTTAGACAAGTTTGTGTTAATTTTTATTGATGATACACTGATATATTCCCGGAATATTGAAGAACACAAGGAACACCTCAAGCTGGTACTGCAAACCCTCCGGGAACATTAATTATACGCCAAGTATAGCAAGTGTGACTTCTTTAAGGAACAAATTCAATACTTGGGACATATTATCACTAAAGATGGAATCGTTGTGGACCCCGAGAAGATAAGGACCATAATGGAATGGCCAGTGCCGAAGGACATAGTGGATATAAGATCCTTCATGGGATTAGCAGGTTACTATAGGCGGTTTGTGGAAGGATTTTCAAGAGTGGCTTATCCTATCACTTCCCTGCAGCAAAAGGGAAAAACTTTTAAATGGACCGCAGAATGCCAAAAAAGTTTTGAACAGCTCAAGCATCTGCTCACCACCGCGCCTATATTAAGCATAGCAGACCCAGGGAAGGACTATGTGGTGTGCATAGACGCGAGTAAGGAAGGAGTAGGAGGAGTATTGATGCAAGAAGGTAAAGTAATCGCCTATGAATCCAGAAAACTAAAAGAGCATGAACAGAAATATTTCGCTTATGATTTGGAGCTGGCTGCTGTCATTCATGCTTTAAAGATGTGGCATCACTATCTAATGGGAAAGAAATTTTTGTTGATGACAGACCATCACAGCTTGACTAGTTATTTCAATTAGCCTACCTTAAATGTTGGGTAGGCACAGTGTATGGATTTCCTAAGCGGGTTTGATTTTGAGATTAAACATTTGAAGGGTAAAGAAAACCGGGTAGCTGATGCTTTAAGTCAGAAGGTACATTGCCTCTACGAAATTGCTTGCAGTGAAGGGCAGACTACTCTCAATGAGATGATTAAAAATGCAACAGAGCAAGATCAGAATTATCAGCAAATAGGACAACAAGTTCAAAACCCAACCAGTTGCGAATATCAGCAAGGATATGCGATGGATGCTACTGGCCTGCTGAGTTACAAAAAGAGACTATATGTACCCAACCAAGGTAACATTAAAAAAGTGATTTTAGATGAATTTCATAAGAGTCCTTATGCAGGACACCCGGGGTACCAAAAGTTGATTACAGCACTTCGGAAGGAGTACTACTAGCAGAGCATGAAGAAAGAGGTAGCAGAGTATTTGGCGCGTTGCTTGGAATGCCAACAAGTCAAAATAGAGCATCAACACCCTGCTGGATTATTGCAGCCGCTACCAATTCCGGAGTGGAAATGGGAGACCATCTCTATGGATTTTATAACCAGATTACCCAAATCCAAGAGAAACAACGACTCCATCATGGTGGTTAGTAGACAAATTAAGAAAATCATCACAATTTATACCAATATAGTCCACTTTCAAGGCGGCACAAATTGCCAACATTTTTATGCAAAACATTTTTAGGCGACACGAGTTACCAAAAACTATAATTTTTTATTGTGATGTAAAATTTACATCAGCCTTTTGGAGAACTCTGTTTGAGGGATTGGGGACCCAATTAAATTTCAGTACCGCTTATCATCCTCAGACCGATGGACAAACAGAACACGTGAATTAGGTGGTAGAAGATATGCTAAGATCATATGTAATGTAGCAACCATCCAGGTGGGAAGACTATTTGCACTTGGTGGACTTTCCATACAACAATGGCTATCATACATCCCTGCAGATGAGCCCATTTGAAGTGTTATACGGACAAAAATGCCATACACCCTCCAGTTGGGGGGGACCAGAGGACAAACTTATGCTGGGACCTGAAATGTTAAATGAGATGGAAGAATGGTCAAGAAGGTGCAATCCAATTTAAAGGCAGCCCAAGATAGGCAAAAGAGCTTCGCAGACCGAAAGAGAAATTTTACAGAATACCAATTAGGAGATCATATGTATGTGAGAATTCGAGCTAAAAGGAGTACTTTACAATGGAGTGGGTGCACCAAGCTGGCACCCCGATTTTGTGGACCGTTCCAAATCTTAGAAAGAGTTGGGCCAGTGGCATACCAACTCACCCTGCCAAGTCATATTCGGGTCCACAATGTCTTCCATGTGTCAGTGTTAAAAAAAATACATTTATGATCCTAAGCACATAGTCAGTTAGCATGACATAGAGGTAAGAAAGTGTCTTAGGTAGGCCAATCAAATTTGTCGCTAAAGGAAAATTGACTTAAGT
The DNA here is from genome assembly GCA_031772625.1 of Pinus tabuliformis. NCBI lineage: Eukaryota > Viridiplantae > Streptophyta > Pinopsida > Pinales > Pinaceae > Pinus > Pinus tabuliformis. Next base: position 84,605,490 of record CM062805.1, on the reverse strand, counting down.
ACTGTGTTTTTCAAGTCGAGCCGAAAGGAGAATTCTTGGTTGAGCCGCTAAATATACTCGATCGGAGAGAAGTAATTCTGTGGAAACGAGCCATCGCCCAGGTTAAAGTGCAATGGCGGCACTTTGGGCCAGATGAAGCCACCTGGGAGGATGAACAACTCATGAGGGAAGCTTATCCAGGGTTGTTTTCGGATGGAAAACATCGAGACGATGTTTGATTTCAGGAGGGAGAGATGTAATGCCCCAGGTAAACCTGTAAATATTTTATTTTACCACAGTAAGAACAAACTGAATAATTATTGTTATTACTGGTTGAATTGAATAATATTGTTAACTATTGAAAAATGAGAAATGATTAGAGTATCAACAGATCTCGTAAATGCTCATGGGAGGAAGTTAGAAAAAAATAGTTGCCAATAAAACCCTAACTACCTCCCCTAACTGTGTAATGCTTCCAAGAAAAGGAAGTGGGGGTAGGAAAGAACCATGCTGTAATGACAGACGGTAAGGGAAAGATTGTTAAGCTTGGTGATGACCAGATAGCATAGGCACTGTGTGCTAGAAACTTGCAGAAGACAGAGTTCTTGCAAGTACGCTTGGGGGAAGATTCAGTCCCGAAGGACAAATCTCATGGATAGGTAGTTGACAAGCAGCAAAAAACAAAGGTGATCTCTTCTATTGGAGTACTTCCTTTGAATTCCAAATTCAGGTATGGAAATTTAACTGTTGCACATAACTAAATTATGTGTCATTTACTGGGATTGAAAAGATGTAGCTGGAGCTCTCTATGCTGAAACGATACTTGAAATGATAACAGTAGGTTAATTAATTATATTTATACCAATAGAGAGACAAGAAGGTAGAAATGGGACCAATGGATCACCTTAAGCATTAGAAACCCCTTTATCGTAGTTATTATCTGTTTTGAAAACAGGAGAATTTCTCTATTTTGGACCATGAAAACCCTGGGTTAAGAACTGTACAAATATTTTATGGCTTGCTAAAATATTATTATAGAAAAATACTGTGAACTAGTAAACATTTCCTTAATTGAATATGTACAAATCTTTTATGGTTTGGTAAAATATTATTATAGCAAATTACTGTGAACTAGTAAACATTCCCTTAATTGAATAAGTGAACTATAGAACTGCAAATTAGAAATATGCCAAGAAACCTCTGAACAAGGAATATAGAATAACAGAAATGAAAATTACAAATAACACTGGAACCTAAAATGTGGAAGTGGGTTTTTCCCACGATTAGATAACTAGGGTTAGACTCCAGAGAGTCGAAGAGACGCAATAAAGAAGGGTTGTTCCCTAAGTGATGCTGGCTAGCACGTTAAAAGGATATACTGATAAATAAATTTCAAAACTCTGTAAGATTTCTAAAGCCCTACACGGGTAGCGAACCCTGCAACAATCCTCGAGCGAGTTAATGGATATTTCCAGTTATTAAAACAAAATCAACGTGAAACCGTAGATAACCCATTATCACAGAGGGCAAATGCTGAGATTGTTGTCATAACAGATCCATATAAACTATAAAATGAGTGGAAAACCCTAACCTGTGGGTACTACAGTAAATATTTCCCACATCAACCGAACAGAAAATGAGAACGAGAATACTTTGTAAATTGAACAGAAAGAAAGCTTAAATCATTTATAATTCAAACCAGTAAATCATAAGTACATTTTATGAGGAACCACAACCTTAGAACATGAGGAAAATTCCCAGACAATTTCAAATTACAACAATCAACCAAGATAGAATCATAGGTCTTATCAATGTAAAACTTTCCAACAGCTTAAACATGGAAACTAGGCCGACGCGGCCATTGTTTCAGGACCTGTAGCTGGGAAAGAAAACTTTTGATGTGACAGAGAAAAGTATATAGTTCTTAAACTACTATGGCATTCGGTCGACAAACTATTACAACATTTCAATCTAGATTAACTTCGAAAATTCGGGAAAAGGAAGTAGTGAAATTCATGAGAACTGAAATCTTAGCCCGAAATAACCAGAGGATTCATTCTCTGTCATATAAGCAACAAACCGGAGGTAATTCTTACCTAGAAACGCTCGGGCGATGAAGACATGCAAGGTAACCACCATACAGCGACAGCTGGTCGATCCCAGGCCCTTAGCTGCAATTCCTACAGACAGAGAGCACCACGAACGTATTAGCGACAGAGCTTGTGAAACAGGAAACAATAATCTTCTGTAATGAGAAAATACACTAGGACTCAATTGCCAAAACACATACCTAGTGTTATCGGGAATAGTGTCTATGCAGAGCTGCTAATCCCACTAAGGCTGGTAGCTACCTTAGAAACAAATAAACTAAAAGCTACTTTCATTTTCCTTTATGAGAAATAGATAAGAGAAGAATAAGGAGACCAACCTCTGTCTTGCGGTTGGTTCCTTGCTCGATTCCTCTCTCTTCTGGTAGGTCTTTGCCACTCGTTTCCTTGTCTACCCAGCTTCAAAGAGTACCTGTAGAATCAAAGCAGCATAACACTATCCAAGAACATAGATCTATTATCATAAACAATATAGGATCAGATGTACATTGACTACACAAATGCATAAATCATCAATCATACAAGAATATGGAGGAAAACTTGAATAACTTTATTGATAATCAAGAAAGAGAAAAGAGGATTACAACTGATTGTTCTGACCCAACATCATCCTCTCAGCAGGTAAGCCCTTCTTCACCTCATGAAAAGCTTAGATCACCTAGCACTATGATATTGCACCAAGAAACCAACAGCACTTCCTTACAAGATACAAAGTTCCAGCCTCTGGATCTCTGGGATGAGGGATCCATATATAGATGTCTGCAAGGGAGGTGAGTCAGCTTTTGAGATTTGATTAGTGTCTTCTCTCTGATAGTTCTTGATTCGACTTGGAGACTGATGATCTCTTACTCATCCCTAGTCGAATTCAGAGAGGCAAGTGTCACAGGAGAGGTTTCTCGAAGATTCCATGCTCCTCCACCTTGCGGATTGACCCTGCCATTTGTCCCTTCTCGCCCATCACACCCCATAGAAGGGCTTTTTGACATGCATCGCACCTAGTGTGTGTATTCAGGTGTGATGCAACGCACTTTGCCTATGGAGCAGGTGAAATGGTCCTGTTTTGACCAGTTCTGAGTAGTTTTTCATGGAGAACTTCTGGGAGATGCTGTAATTAGTTGACCTTGTTCGTTTAGGGGTTGGAAAAACACCTTTAGGGACTTAGGAGCCCTTGGTTTATGGACATTTATGCTTGGGGTTGCAGTGCCCAAAAATGTCTATAACAGTTGCCCCCTAAAGCATGAGGTCGTTAATCTTTTTGATGTCGGGTGAAATGCTTTATCATGAGGATCCGAAGTTTTTTCGAGCTAGAAGGCGACCTGTAATAAGATACAATACGATACATTATATTCATTTTATTTTTATGATCTAGCTGAGGTGGGAATTCCCATGATCAGCTTTATAAATTCATTTTTCATGTACATAGGACAGACAATCGTCTGAGTGTAGACTGATGATTCTGGTAGAGCCATCATCCCTTAGATTGGATGACTATCTGTGCAGCAATGATGTACATTTGATGTCTTTATTTTCCTAAATATATATCGCAACCCAGAAGGATGAAACTAGATCTGGGGTCTTCAATCTCGTTCGATCTTCAATCAAAGTACAAGTCGATCCATGTGAGAGATGTTCTGGAGTCGAACATGGAAAGACATCACCTGATTACCAGCCAATGATGTAAGCTGTTAATAGGCGCGAGAGGAATCACCAATAATGATAATGATCCTCAAGGTACTACAATACAATTCATGTGGTGTGAATAAGGGACTTGGCATCGAACACCACGCAAAATCTTTCGGTCGAAGGCCATTGATGTAAACCTGTCGCTGGAAGTGAGAAACTTGCCATTGAGGCATGCAAGCTTCAAAGTACTAAAAGGGTTGTTCCCAGATCGACTTCTTGGATAATGAGCTGATGTCAACAAGAAGCAATCTATCATAGGAGGGCCTTAGTGAATCCCACATCAATGACACGGAACAGAGCAAATTATTTTAATGGAGGTGAAAACGATCTGGTGATATACGGTTCAGGGCGGCAGTCATGAAAGAATGGAGCGAAAATGTATTATAGTGGGTGAGACATAGGTGAATTCTCTGAGCGACTTCTCTTGAACATATCGGCGACACTGACATGATGGATTGGTAGCATTAACCCCAAATATGGATGGTGTGATGGAACCATGGTGATGTGACCAGTGAATGGAACAACCCAACCCAACTTTGATGCAGAGTGAAAGTGTCATGTTCAAGAGCGACTTGCTACCAACAAAGTTTCTTCAAGTTTTCTTCCCAATTTTTCCCCAGTCATTGTTGACCAGTACCTCTTTATTTTTGTCAAGCTTGAGGAGGATAACATATGCTTGTTCTATAATTTTCCCTTCGGGCAAAGCTATCGCTATGTTTTAACGAGCCTAGCGATAGTGAAACTCGTTCTTGTCTGTTATGGACAAGTTTGTCGCTATTAGGTTTTAACGAGTTTAACGACAAAGATAACTCAGTCCTTTTCATTTTTAGAGAGTCTAAAAAGGGACGTAAAGGAAACTCCAAAAAAATCCTTTTTCATCATATAATCCCTTAAGTCCGAAAAAGTATAAAATAATACAAAAGGGATGAATCCTCAGTACTTTTAACGAGCTGAACAAAACAAGCGCTCGATCTTTTTGTGTAATAATCCCTCAGGTACAAAAAGATTAAAATCTAAAGGACGGATAGCACTTCCGGTCGCTTTAACAAGCTGGAGAGGCCAATCGCTCAGCAATCTTTTCATATTTTACGAGTCAGTTGAAAAGAGCTTAAAGGAGACTCATTTTTGAGGAACGAGTGATAGATTCGGGTAGCAACTGATTCCAGGTAAGGTTTGGAATTTTCCAATCGGGGCAGTGTCACAAGGATGGCTAACAAGATCACTCTTCGCAGCTGTTCCTCAAAAGGGGTAAACAATCAAGTGGAGGTGAATGATCGGCCAATACAGAGTGGAGGTGATGATGAGAACATGACCAAGGCTTCAAAGGCTGAGGTACTACATTCACAATGGTTATTTACTGGAAATTGGTTCATTTTTTAATGAGCTTAAACGCTTCGGGAAACACTTGCTCATTGCTTATGTTTATTTTTTAACGAGCTTGAATTCCGCGTTAAAACTGCTCGAAATAATGGTCATTTCTTGACTTTACATTAATGACTTTGTTCCTTCAAAGGTTGCGCTGCAAGCTCAATTGCTTCATCGAACTAGTTGGAAATGAACAATACATGTTTGGAAAATGAGTTAAGACACTAATATTTTACTTGAATTACGTAAAAAGTAATTTAAAAGTGCTTTTACCCCTCATTTTACCATTTCATTTGAACTTTGGCTTGTTGGAGCTTTGGAGGTGCTTTCCCCCTTGATTTGAACTGTGGCCTCTTGAATTTTTTCCGCATCTCTAGCATGAGGCAACAAATCAACTTGTTGCAGTATCTGCTCGATGCCTGGGAACCTACCAGCCAGGTGTTCCAGATTAGGGGCAAATCCATCCCCTTGAATGTCATGGACATCTATTTTTTGACCGGCTTATCGAGGCAGCGTGAGCCTATATCCTTATCAGGTTCGGCCCGTGGGGGCGAATCTATGAGAGAGTACATTCACAGGTATTGCAGAGAGGGATCTCAGCCGAGTAAAGACGGCAAGATCATCATCTGAGATGTCACTAACGGGTCCTTGAGGACCATTCTGTTAACCTTTGGTAGGATGGCTGGTGGTGCGACTCTTCATGTGGCCAACCGGTCTTATATGCAGTATGCCTTAGAATGTCTCGAACCGAAGGTGTTCAACTGGTGTGATGCAGTACTATTTGTGATGAAAGAACAGTTGACCAAGGTGAAAAACAGAAGATTGAAGAACTTTGGATATGGTTCTATTTTGACCACCTTCGCCTTGGAAAAGATCTCGCTGATGCAACCGCAGTATATTTCACTTGGTTTACTCCACCGACTGAACCACGGATGTAGAGATGGATCGACCATATGTCTAGACATGCTGGTCAGTCTCATATTTCCTTTTCTGATACCTCCTTCAGGTGGTTCGATCATCAGGAGATGGTTTTTTCCGAGTATCCATATGCTAGTATGGACTTCCAGGGTGACCCGGATTTGGTACTGTCGGCTGGCGAGTAGTGGGGTGCCATTGGTAAATTCTTTGACCATATATCTGTTTATCGTTTCTCTTTATAATGTCCTTGTGCTTTATCTTGTCAAGACTAATCAGAACTCATGTGATCATGCAGATGTTGGTCCCGTCCGGCCAATAGTACGCTTGAGAGTGCCAGCCGCCGCTCCAGCAGGAGAGGCTGTGGGAAGGGCTATCCTTCACGACCTCGATGTGGCCGAGACTCTTTCAGCATTACAGCATCAGGTCGAGGGCCTCACTCTCGGTATTCCAGATGTGAGGACTAACGAGCTTCCTCTAAGGTTGCAGCAACATACCACTGGCGTGCCAAGTCGATGGACTAGGCTTTTACGCATGACTGCACAGGTGGTGACTTGTTATCACCAGTATCATTAGACTAGGGTGCCGCCTAGAATTTTGAGTTTTGGGTCATTTGACCAATTTTGTCTTGGTTACAGAACATTGTGTGTAAACCATAAATAGTTATATATATATTTTTGATTTTCGGAGTTTTATTTTGGTTAAGTTACATGATCCGAATGCAAATATTGATGAAATGGTTCTTTTTATAAATGCTGCAAATGTCTATCTAACACATATTTTGTTAATGAGTCAGTTAATGTGTTTAAGCTTTTGGAAATATGCTGATATTGAATAAAATCAAATTGCCTTTCCAAAATCTTGACCCTTAGGAACATACGATAGATAGCTAGATTTCGGACGGAGTAGATACGAGTGAGTTGTAGTATGACGAGTTGTGAGTCTAGCCTGACGACAAGTCGGCGTGTGCCAAGTGTGATGGCATCAGAGAGAAGTTCTATCAACGCGCTATATTCAGCGATGTTATTCGTTGATCAACCAATACATACCCCTCTGAAACTTACTAACTCGCCGCTTTGATAAAAAATGGCGTAGGCCGCAGAAGATAGGTTTCGTGAACTACGACTTGCTCCGTCGCCATATCCAACAAAAGATTCCAATAGGTTCGACATCTACGACAAATGCAAAAAGTGGATTTACTTGACCAAAACGATTACCCTTAGTGAAAACAAAAATGTAACAAAAGCATATAGGTTACCATGCTGAATCATGCATAGTAACGCTTAAGGTACAACCCATTACAGGGTTGCGCCAGTGGAATTCCATCGTAATCCATTAACTCATAGGCTCCTTTTGCTAATACACGTTTAAAAATATAGGGTCCCATCCATAAAGACTTGAATTTACCTTCTCCCAATTTATCGGATTCTTGGTCGTAAAGTAAGACCAGGTCACCTTCTGAGAAGACACGGGGTTTGACATTCTTGTTGAACTGCACCTTGACTCGTTTCTTATGGGCTTCGTTAGCCAAAGCGGCATCCTGATGGGTTTCATCCAATTGGATTAGTTCCAAGAAACGAGCCTCCTCTTCTGAAGTTCCGAGGAGAAGGTCAATTGCGAGTTTGAGGGACGATATTTCACACTGAACTGGAAAGATTTCTTCTAGGCCATACACCAGTTGGAAGGGTGTAAACCTGGTTGCGTTCCTTACCGATGTTCGGTATGCCCACAAGGCTGAGTACAGGATCAGGTGCCAACTCCTTTTGTGCACTCCAATCATCCTTTGCACCATGCGCTTCAGGACTTCGTTGATTGCTTCAACTTGTCCGTTGGCCTGCGGGTAGTATGGAGTAGAGCTGCCGTGAGACAACCCTAATTTGGCAGCTAATTTGGCCATCATGTCATTGCGAAAATGCAATCCATGATCTGTGACCATAGCCTGTGGAACGTCGAATCTGGCGACTACATGAAAGAAAAGGGCAACTGTTTCACCACTGTTATCTAATGTAGGCATCGCCTCAGCCCATTTGGTAAAATAGTCCACTGCGACTATGATATACCCATGCCCCCTTGTCGAGGTGGGGTTACATGTCATGAAATCAATGCCCCATTTGGCGAATGGCCCAACAACAACTATTGGCTGCAGAGGTGCGGGTGGTCTTCTGGTTTTGCTATCGAAAATTTGACAGGCATGGCAACTTCTGACTGTGGTTATGCAATCTTTGAACATTGTTGGCCAGAAGTATCTTGCTCGTAAAAATTTTTGCGAGCAAGATACTGAACTTTTCCGCCTTAGACGACAATTTGAATGAGGCGTCAATTGATGCTTGATCATTGAATATAGCTAGATTGACAGGGTTTCAATCAGTTGACCAGTTTGTGGGACCTATATTGTAACCCATTTTATATCACTATATATCTCTCAAAGTGCATATTTGCATGGGTTGCTAGTTGTGGCAACAAACACAAAGAAAACCCACTATGTGGTGCTCTACAAAAAGGGTTTCCATGTTATCCATTACTTTAATGTTCTCCACGGGTGGCATGTTGGCACATCCCACTATCTCATGAGCAGGTGGAATGGTGGAAACGCTATCCCCCTTTCGTCAATCTTAGAACATCTCGGGTTTAGTATATATCAAACTTTATTATGTTAAAATATTAAATTTAATTTTCAATATTAATAAGTACCAATTTCAAAAGCAATTAAAAGTATATTAATGAGTGCTAATTTTATAACAATAATACTAAAATTGGTAATTTAATTTTTGTTAATAATTACATTAATAGACGATAATCGAGTTCGTTGCTATAGCACTCCTAGATGTTAAGTCACTAGTTCAATTCCACAAACTATTTAACTATTATTCTTGGACATGATCATGATGTAGCCTCTCCATTGCCAAAAAAAAAAACATTAATATATTTAATAAAATATTGAAATTTTAATATTTATAAATATTAGTTTAGAAAACAAAAGACAAAATACATATTTTCCATTTTAACATTTTCATAAATTAAACTTTACGTAGATAATTTTCTAACATTTTGTTCATCATTTCATAAATTAAAAACATGATTGTGTTTTTAATCGAAACAAAAATATATAATACTATTTTTCATAATATAGATGTACAATAAAAAGAAATAACATAATAATAATAAATTATGTTCGCATTGGTGTGTGTTGTAGTGTTGCATATGTGTTGATTGGTTGGCATTGATGTCAGCCTGTAGCATGGGTTGCATGAGAGTTCGTTAGCACATGTATGTTTGTTTTCAGGTGGATTATACATGGATGACCTATTCCATTGGTTTTGGCATGTATACTAACATGGAGATGTGATTTACAGGTGTTCCATACAAAGTGTGAGCAAAGGGTGTCACGTTCTTCATGGTCATGTTGTTATATGATCATGATTGTTGCATGGACTTGGATGGTGGTGTGTTGCATTGGTTTCAAGGCCTTCCCATGATGATTAGTTGTGTAGAGGAGTTCGTTATATAGTGTTACCAACGATCTTTCCCATGATATTTGGTATGGAAGCTAAATGGTTTACTTGGTATTTGATTGAGCATGAGTAGAGTATTATCGTAGTACAAGTATTCTTGGCATTAGTATTACTATGGTATTGGTACGTTTGTGCAGAGTAGGTTTACCGTGATATTACCTTGGTGCTGATAGTATTGGTATTGACATAACCATGGTATTTACCTGTGGCATTGTTTTGGATATTACGATCGTACATGAGTCTTTGGTATTGACATAACCATTGTATTTTCCTGTGGTATTGGTTTTGAGATGATCATGGTACATATGTCCTTGGTATTGACATAACCAAGGTATTTTCCCGTGGTATTGGTTTGGATATTACCACAGTAGAGGCGTCCTTAATATTGACATAACCAAGGTATTTGCTCATGGTATTGGTTCAGAGATTACTATGGTACAATTGTCCTAGTTATCGACATAACCATGGTATTCTCCTGTGGTATTCACTTGAAGAATTGTTGAGGATATTTTGGCTTTTACTTATGTAAAAAAAGAAAAACAGAAAAAGTAGTGTTGTTGGTTGGTTGGTTTTCTTGAGAGTGTGTGAGCATGCCATTGTGAGGGCATTGAGAGCGAGTAGATATTGCAACAGTGGCTCACATAGTTTTGTAAATTTATATTAGAAAATTGTATGCATAAATCAAAGATAGAGTTGAGAAGAAGATTCAAAATTTATGTGTTGTTTGTGGCAGAGAATTCGAAACTTGTGGTGTGTTTGAGAGTTGAGTGTGTTATGAGAAGAAGAGAAGAGTTTCCCTCCTTTGGGTGAGAGATTGATTCAAATTTTGTGTGTAGAACGATGGTGTTGTTGGGTTTCTCATGTTGAGAAGATTGAGAACCCAGTTTGAAAATTTATGAAAAGTTATTCGCATTGAGGCTTTAGAGTAGACAATGATTCAACATATTTAGCTTAACGAACAAATTTATTCATTCAATCAGTATTCTATAGTTCAATGGGTGTTGGGCGAGGTTCATTGGTCATGGGTGCTTCCAACGCATAGATTTATGTAGATCCGTGAGAGAAACAATCTTATAATTGATAGGTGCGAGCATACTGTAATGAAAGCCAAGTCTTATGGCTTATGAGTGTAAGCTAATCCATGTAAAACCTTGTTCAACTCATTAATAGAAGAATTGAGAAACGCAACAGGTAGCAGGGTGGTTTTCTCCCGAAAAGGTTTCCACCAGAAATACTTGCGTCTTCATGTGTGCTTATTTATGATGATGCTTTCTATGCTTATTATAGTTTGAGTTTATTGTTGCTTTCATATTCAGTTAAGCTAATATTGAAAATGTACATGACTATTTTATATTGTGGTAAATTGTTTTAAAATTGATATAAAAATCATCACTACCAATTAATCCCCTCAATAATGACCTAGTTTCCAACCATTTAAACCTTTATAGTTATTATTACATAAAAAAACATATATTCATTAAAAATTATTCATATCATAAATATTATATATATATATATATATATATATAATTATTTACAATAAAATAATAAATATAATAAAATTATTTAAAATAAATTAAATATTTATAATTTAATAGTCCATTCTAAATATGTACTTCTAGAGATATCGTGATTTCTAAACCTTCTGAACAAACTTAGAAAACGAACAATTATAATCTATAATAATAAAAATTTAAAAAGCTCAATAATAATAACCATGCTTACTAATTATTGGATATACCCTATAGCAAGTTCACCACAAAAAATAAAATAAAAAGACAAGCAACAACAACAAAAAATCCTTTGTTCTTTCATTCTTATTCTTCTCATTTAACTTTGGCTGGACTGAAAACTATCCCCGACATCACTTTATTCTATTCATATTCGTGTTATGATTCTTGAAATGTTCCAACCTTTGGTTCAAGTTGCAGTTCTTTAACGGTGAGGATCTGCCTTCAATATTAGAAAAACAGGCTTTAAATGATCAGAAAAAGATATAAACTGCGACAGGAATATATATATATATATATATATATATATACCATGGAATAAGTTATAAAGGTGTTAATGATAGCGTCCAGTTCGATAGGAGGCCTATTAAAAAAAAATGTATTTTTGAACTTTGGACATTTGAGAAGTAGATAACAAACACTCTTATTCTTGAAAAGATTCTATCGATATAAGCGTAGGGCTTCAGAACTACCTGGTACTTTATACTACGTGAAGAAAGATGGCGAATAAAAGATAAGTTTTGCGAATTTATCTTAGAGATAATGAACTTTTCCTTCATGTTTGCTTAGAAAACCTTAGACGACATGTAGAATCTGAATGAGGCGTCAATTGATGGTTGATCATTGAATGTAGCTAGATTGATAGGGTTTCGATGGGTTGACCAGTTTGTGGGAGCTATATTATAACCCATTTTATATCACTATATATCTCTCAAAGTGCATATTTGCATGGGTTCCTCTTTGTGGCGACAAACGCAAAGAAAGCCCACTATGTGGTGCTCTGTAAAAATGGTTGGCATCTTATCCATTACTTGAATGTTCTCGAGGGGTGGCATGTTGGCACATCCCACTATCTCATGAGCTGGTGGAATTGTGGAAACACTGTCCCCTTTTCGTCAATCTTAACCCATCTCGGGTTTAGTATATATCAAACTTTATTATGTTAAAATATTAAATTTTATTTTCAATATTAATAAGTACTAATTTCAAAAACAATTAAAATTATATTAATGATGGCTTATTTTATAACCATAATATTAAAATTGGTAATTTAACTTTTGCTAATAATTACATTAATAGACGATAATTGAGTGTGTTGTTATAGCACTCTTAGATGTAAGTCCCCAGTGCAATTCCCCACACTATTTAGCTATTATTCTTGGACATGATCATGATGTAGCCTCTCCAATGCCAAAAAAAATACATTAATATATTTAATAAAATAGTGAAATTTTAATATTTATAAATATTAGTTTAGAAAACAAAAGACAAAATACATATTTTAAATTTTAACATTTTAGTAAAATTAAACTTTACATAGATAATTTTGTACATCATTTCATAAATTAAAACATGACTCTGTTGTTAGTTTAAACAAAACTATATAATACTATTTTTCATAATATAAATGTACAATAAAAAAAATAACATAACAACAATAAATAAAAATATTTATGTTCGCATTGATGTTTGTTGCAATGTTGCATATGTGTTGATTGGTTGGCATTGATGTCAGCCTGTAGCATGCAAGCATGGGTTGCAGGAAAGTTCGTTAGCACATGTATGTTTGGTTTCAAGTGGATTATACATGGACAACATGTTCCATTGGTTTTGGCATGTATTCTAACATGGAGATGTGATTTACAGGTGTTGCATACAAAGTGTGAGCAAAGGATGTCACATTCTTCATGATCATGTTGTATGATCATGATTGTTTCATGGACTTGGATGGTGGTGTGTTGCATTGGTTTCAAGGCCTTCCCATGATGATTAGTTGTGTAGAGGAGCTTGTTATACATTGTTACCAATGATGTTTCCGATGATATTTGGTATGGAAGCTAAATGGTTTACTTCGTATTTGATTGAGCATGAGTAGAGTATTACCAATGATGTTTCCCATGATACTTGGTATGGAAGCTAAATGGTTCACTTGGTATTTGATTGAGCATGAGTAGAGTATTACCTTGGTACAAGTATTCTTGGCATTAGTATTACTATGGTATTGGTATGTATATGTGGAGAAGGCTTCCTATGATATTACCTTGGTGCTGATAGTCTTGGTATTGACATGACCATGATATTTACCTATGGCCTTGTTTTGGATATTACGATGGTACATGAGTCTTTGGTATTGACATAACCATGGTATTTTCATGTGGTATTGGTTTGGAGATGCCCATGGTACATATGTCCTTGGTATTGACATAACCAAGGTATTTTCCGGTGGTATTGGTTTAGAGATTACCATGGTACAGGTGTCCTTAGTATTGACGTAACCAAGGTATTTTCTCATGGTATTGGTTTAGAGATTACTATGGTACAATTGTCCTAGTTATCAACATAACCATGGTATTTTCCTGCGGTATTCACTTGGAGAATTGTTGAGGATATTTTGGCTTTTACTTGTGTAAAAGAAGAAAAAGAGAAAAGTAGTGTTGTTGGTTGGTTGGTTGTCTTGAGAGTGTGTGAGCATGTCATTGTGAGGGCATTGAGAGTGAGTAGAGATTGCAATAGTTGCTCACATAGTTTTGTAAAGTTATATCAGAAAAATGTATGTTGAAATCAAAGATAGATTTGAGAAGAAGATTCAAAATTTATGTGTTGTTTGTGGCAGAGAATTGGTAGCTTGTTGTGTGTTTGAGAGCAGAGTGTGTTGTGAGAAGAAGAGAAGAGTTTCCCTCCTTTGGGTGAGAGATTGATTCAAATTTTGTGTGTAGAACGATGGTGTTGTTGGGTTTCTCATGTTGAGAAGATTGAGAACCCATTTTGAAAATATATGAAACATTGTTCGCATGGAGGAAGTGAAGGCTTGGAGGCTTCAAAGTAGAAAATGATTCAACATATTTAGTATAATGCACAAATTTCTTCATTCAATTAGTGTTCTATAGTTCAATGGGTGTTGGACAAGGGTCATTGGTCGTGGGTGCTTCAAACGGATAGATTTATGTATATCCGTGAGAGAAACAATCTTCTTAACTGATAGGTGTGAGCATACTATAATGAAAACCAAGTCTTATGGCTTATGGGTGTAAGCTAATCCACGTAAAACCTTGTTCAATGCATTAATAGAAGAATTGAGCAACACAACAATAGCAGGGTGGTTCCCCCCCAAAAGGATTTCCACTAGAAATACTTGTGTCTTCATGTGTGATTATTTATGTTGATGCTTTCTATGCTTATTATACTTTGAGTTTATTATTGCCTTCATATTCAGTTAATCTAGTGTTGAAAATGTGCATGACTATTTTATACTGTGGTAAATTGGTATAAAATTGATATAAAAATCATCACTACTAATTCACCCCTCTCATAATGATCTAGTTTCCAACCATTTAAACTTTTATATTTATTATTATGAAAAAAAACATATATTCATTAAATATTATTTATATCATAAATATTATTATTATATATATATATATTAAAAAAACAATATATTATAAATTATTTACAATAAAATAATAAATATAATAAAATTATTTAAAAAAAAATAAATATTTATAATTTAATAGTCCATTATAAATATGTACTTCTAGAGATATCGTGATTCCTAAACCTTCTTAACAAACTTAGAAAACGAACAATTATAAGCTATAATAATAAAAATTAAAAAAAATTCAATAATAATAACCATGCATACTAATTATTGGGATATACCCTATAGCATGTTCACCACAAAAAATAAAATAAAAAGGAAAACAACAACAACAAAAATCCTTTGTTCTTTCATTTTTATTTTTCTCATTTAACTTTTGGCTAGACTAAAAACTAGTCCCGACATCACTTTATTCTATTCATATTCATTTTATGATTCTTGAAATGTTACAACCTTTGGTTCAAGTCACAGCTCTTTAACGGTTATTAGAAAAACAGTATTTAAATGATCAGAAAAAGATATAAACTGCGACATGAATATATATGTATGTATATATATATGTATATGTATGTATATATATATGTATATGTATCTATATATATATATATATATATATATATATATATATATATATATATATATATATATATATATATATATATATATATATATATATATATATCATTGTAGTGCCCCCAGCAAAGCTGTAAATATTTTATTTTACCAAAGAACAAACTGAAAAATGAGAAATGATTAGAGTATCAGCAGATCTTGTAACTCCTCATGGGAGGAAGTTAGAAAGAGACTGTTGCTAGTAAAACCCTAACTACCTCCCCTAACTGTGTAATGCTTCCAAGAAAAGGAAGTGGGAGGGAGGGAAAAACCGTGTTGTAATGACAGACGGTAAGGAAAAGATTGCTAAGTCTGGTGATGACCAGATAGCGTAGGCACTGTTTGCTAGCAACTTGCAGAAGACAGAGGTCTTGCAAGTACGCTTGGGAGGAGACTCAGTCTCGAAGGACAAATCTCATGGACGGGTGGTTGACAAGCAGCAAAAAACAAAGGTGATCTCTTCTATTGGAGTACTTCCTTTGAATTCCGAATTCAAGTATGGAAATTTAACTGTTACGCATAACTAAATTATGTGTCATTTACTGGGATTGAAACGATGTAGCTGGAGCTCTCTATGCTGAAATGATACTTGAAATGTAACAGTAGGCTAATTAACTATATTTATACCAACCGAGAGATAAGAAGGTAGAAATGGGACCAATGGATCACCTTAAGCATTAGAAACCCCTCTACCATAGTTATTATATGTCTTAAAAATAGGAGAATTTCTATATTCTAGACCATGCAAACCCTAGCTTAAGAACTGTACAAATCTTTTATGGTTTGGTAAAATATTATTATAGTACAATTATGTGAACTAGTAAACATTTCCTTAATTGAATATGTACAAATCTTTTATGGTTTGGTAAAATATTATTATAGCAGAATTATTGTGAACTGTAAACATTCCCCTAATTGAGTAAGTGAACTATAGAACTGCAAATTATAAATATGCCAAGAAACCTCTGAACAAGGAATATAGAGTAACAGAAATGAAAATTACAGATAACACTGGAACCTAAAATGTGGAAGGGGGTTGTTCCCACGGTTAGATAATCAGGGTTAGACTCCAAAGAGTCGAAGATACGCAATAAAGAATGGATGTTCCCTAAGTCGTGTTGGCTAGCACGTTAAAAGGATATATGATAAATAAATTTCAAAACTCTGTAAGATTTCTAAAGCCCTACATGGGTAGGGAACCCCGCAAAAATCCTCAAGTGAGTTAATGGAATTTCTAGTTATTAAAACAAAAGCAACATGAAACCGTAGATAACCCATTATCACAGGGGGAAAATGCCAAAATTGTTGTCATAACAGATCTGCATAAACAATAAAATGAGTGGAAAACCCTGACTAGTGGTTACCACAGTAAATATTTCCCACATCAACCAAACAGAAAATGAAAACGAGCATACTTTGTAAATTGAACAGAAAGCAAGCTTAAATCATTTATAATCCAAAACAGTAAATCATAAGTACATTTTATGAGGAATCGGAACCTTAGAACATGAGGAAAATTCCTAAAGGATTTCAAATTACAACGATCAACCAAGATAGATTCACGGGTCTTATCAATGTAAAACTTTCCAACAGCTTAAACATCGAAACTACGCCGGCGTGACCATTGTTTCAGGACCTGTAGCTGGGAAACAAAACTCTCAATGCAACAGAAAAAAGTATACAGTTCTTAAACTATTATGGCATTCGGCCAAAAAACTATTGCAACATTTCAATCCGGATTAACTTCGAAAATCCAGGAAAAAGAAGCAGTAAAATTCGTGAGAACCAAAATCTTAGCCCAAAATAACTAGAGGATTCATTCTCTGTCGTATAAGCATCAAACCGGAGGTAATTCTTACCCAGAAACCCTCGGGCGATGAAGACATGCAAGGTAACCACCATACAATGACAACTGGTAGATCCCAGGCCCTTAGCTGCAATTCCTACAGAGAGAGAGCACCGCGAACGTATTAGTGACAGAGCTTGTGAAACAGGAAACAATAATCTTCTGTAATGAGAAAATACATTAGGACTCAATTGCCAGAGCACATACCTGGGTTCCACCCATCGAAAGGGAAGTCATAACCCTGCTCCTGTAAATATTCCAACTTGATCGAGGCTCTAGACTGACAAACAGAGCAAGCTTGCGAGAAGCAAGGAGGAAACGGAGCAGGTGCCAAGGAATGGAAGTGTAGCATGAAGCATATAACCTGAGAGCAAGATTGATCTAACCGCCAAAATAATCTTAGTCGTAGGATCGTGGCCCAAGCCCTCCACCGTCGATGCGATGAGGAAACCCAGAGGTGTAGCTGCGGAGGGAAAAGCCTGCTCGTGCCACATACCAGGGCAGAGCAAAAATTTAATACCGAAACCAAAATCATCAATATGGATAAGCTTTAGCCAGTTGTAAGCGGTAATGAAGTTGACAAATTAAACGCATAATCGCTGAGTTTGATAACAAAACGAGAAGGTGGGAATTCCCAATGCACAACATTATTAATGAAGCCAATAACTATGGTACCTAAAGTAAAAACCAATAACTCTAAAATTATATCAGGGATCATACCATATACTCGACTGGTCCTTCATAAAGAATATTATTATTGTTATAATGTTATGATATTTGCAAGCCTGTCAAATGTATTTCATGTACATTGTAATTTTTTTTTTATGAGTGTTTTTACCTTATGTGTATAAGATGTGGAGTTTTAACAAGTGGTATCAGAGCCAAGCTACCAAATTGTGGCCTCTAGCTAATATATTAAGTGTGGGCAACCAGTCATCGTTTTATTTTGTTTTCTACCTATTGATAACTCACTAACTTGTGAAGAATAGAAAAATAGATGACAGCAGCATATGAGGAGAATGAACAGTGTCCCACACAGGAATGTGACTGGCCCAGGATCTACAACATTCCCTTAGAACAATCCTGAAATATGGGTGCCATTAGGGGAGGAGGCCCGCAACACCAATCTTACGATATTAGAGACAGTCTAGGAATTAAAGAATGAGATAGCCTTCCTATAGGAGGACAATGCAAGTTTAACTATGGAACAAGAGAAAATCATGAAAAACCTGTCTAATAAGTAGAATCAACGCTAACCACGCCCCAGCCTTGAACAAGTACGAGTATCAGAAGAACAAGGCTACCACGCGGACCAGGAAGAAACAGAAAGAGGGGAAGAGAATCGAGGGGAAAAGTCTGATAATGCCTCTGAACACCCAACCTCAAAAAAACAACGGATAGAGTTATAGGGGAAGTTTCAGAAAATTAAGTCGCCGCTCTTCGATGGATAACTGGAGGAGGCAGTAGAGGCCTAGTTGATTAACATGAATAAATATTTCCAATTATATGAATATGATCACAATCTCAGAGTGCGGCTGGCCATTTTCCAATTGCAAGGAAATGCCACTTTGTGGTGGGAGGAGGTCAAGATTGTACGAGGGGTAGGTGAACAAAATATAACTTGGGAAAAGTTCCATGAATATTTCAACGAAATATATTTGACTGAACTATTTTATGACGAGAAAGCAAGGTAATTCCATGACCTGCGGCTTGGATAGCAAACAATGGATGAGTTTATCACCCAATTTACCTCTCTACTCCATTATGTACGTTACATACAGGGGGAAAAGGTTAAAGTATAGCGGTTCGTCAACAGTTTACCCTTCGCGATGAAGGAAACGATTGAGTTTGATAACCCAAAAATGATGGATGAGGTTAAACGAAAGGCCAGGATATGCTATCAACAAAGCAAGCAGAAGGGAGAAATGCTGGGAAAGCGGTGGACTAATAAGAAGGGTAATAAGATGGCTGTAGGCACCAAGGGGAATCGTGGCAGTTTTAGCAAAGGATTTTCCAAAGGGCAAAACAACAGGAACCTGCCTAAAAACCAACTCAAACTGAAGCCACCCACTGAATCCAGATTCAGTGAGCAATCTAGTAAAGTTGACACCGAAGGGACAGCGAGACCTCTAGTGCAATGCTGGGGTTGTGGTGGGCCACATTACGTTAAGAACTGTCCTCATCGAAAGGGTGCTGGATAGGTTTCACAGATCCATGAAGCATCTATGATAGGTGACGTGGCCTGGAGTATACCGAAAATTAATGTTGCTCTCGAAGATCATCAAGTAGAATATCAACCGACTATGGTGGAGTTTGAAGGTAAGATCTTTGATCAAACTATATCTGTTTTAATTGACCCTAGAGCTACATTAAGCTATCTTAGTCCTAAGGTTGTGAAAAAATGTAAATTACAGTTTATCAAATTTAAAAGCCCTTGGCTAGTTTAGTTGGCGACAGGGGCAAAGAGGCATGTGTTATCCAAGGTCAATAACTACCCACTAAAGATAGCAGGCTAGCCTTTGATGGCAGATTTAAACATACTTCAACTTGGATCATATGATGTGTTGATAGGCATGGACTAGTTGGAAATACGTTGGTCCATTATAAACTGTAGAACAAAAAAAATCTGCTACGAAAATGAACTAGGGGAAAAGTAGAAGATGCAAGGTATTCTGAGGCTGGTGCAGATTCAGCCAATAACTGCCTCTCAGTTGGCAAAGTGCATCAGGAAAGGATGTTATGTTTATGCCATTCAAGTTGGTTATGCCAACTCAAAGGACAAGACTGCCACTTTGGAAAGTATTCCAGTGGTTCAAGAATTTGCAGACGTGTTCCCTGAAGAGATACCAGGACTACCATCCAAGAGAGACATAGATTTTACTATTGAATTGATGCCAGGAGTAGCCCCAGTGTCCCAGGCGCCTTATCAGATGAGCACACCGGAATTAACAGAACTGAAAATGCAATTGCAGGAGTTGTTGGATAAAAATTACATCCATCCTAGTGTGTCGCCCTGGGGAGCTCCCGTGCTGTTCGTCAAGAAGAAGGATGGGACCCTTCGTATCTGCATGGACTGTCAACAATTGATTAAATTGACAATTAAGAATAAGTATCCTTTACCCCATATTAATGAACTTTTTGACCAAGTAAAAGGAGCAACGATGTTCTCAAAAATTTGTTTGCGATCAGGGTACCACGAGATCAGAATCAAAGAGGAGGACATAGCCAAAATTGCCTTTAGAACTTGCTATGGACACTACGAGTTCGTGGTACTACCCTTTGGGTTAACCAATGCCCGTACGACCTTTATGTGCTTAATGAACAACATATTTCATCAGTATTTAGACACGTTTGTGTTAATTTTTATTGATGATACACTGATATATTCTCGGAATATTGAAGAACACAAGGAACACCTCAAACTGGTACTGCAAACTCTCCGGGAACATTAATTATACGCCAAGTATAGCAAGTGTGACTTCTTTAAGGAACAAATTCAATACTTGGGACATATTATCACTAAAGATAGAATCGCTGTGGACCCCGAGAAGATAAGGACCATAATGGAATGGCCAGTGCCGAAGGACATAGTAGATATAAGATCCTTCAAGGGATTAGCAAGTTACTATAGGCGGTTTGTGGAAGGATTTTCAAGAGTGGCTTATCCTATCACTTCCCTGCAGAAAAGGGAAAAGATTTTGAATGGACCGCAGAATGCCAAAAAAGTTTTGAACAGCTCAAGCATCTTCTCACCACCGCGCCTATATTAAGCATATCAGACCCAGGGAAGGACTATGTGGTGTGCATAGACGCGAGTAAGGAAGGAGTAGGAGGAGTATTGATGCAAGAAGGTAAAGTAATCGCCTATGAATCCAAAAAACTAAAAGAGCATGAACAGAAATATTTCGCTTATGATTTGGAGCTGGCTGCTGTCATTCATGCTTTAAAGATGTGGCATCACTATCTAATGGGAAAGAAATTTTTGTTGATGACAGACCATCACAGCTTGACTAGTTATTTCAATCAGCCTACCTTAAATGTTGGGCAGGCACAGTGTATGGATTTCCTAAGCGGGTTTGATTTTGAGATTAAACATCTGAAGGGTAAAGAAAAACGGGTAGCTGATGCTTTAAGTCAGAAGGTACATTGCCTCTACGAAATTGCTTGGAGCGAAGGGCAGACTACTCTCAATGAGATGATTAAAAATGCAACAGAGCAAGATGAGAATTATCAGCAAATAGGACAACAAGTTCAAAACCCAACCAGTCGCGAATATCAGCAAGGATATGCGATGGATGCTACTAGCCTGCTGAGTTACAAAAAGAGACTATATGTACCCAACCAAGGTAACATTAAAAATGTGATTTTAGATGAATTTCATAAGAGTCCTTATGCAGGACACCCGGGGTACCAAAAGTTGATTACAGCACTCCGGAAGGAGTACTACTGGCCGAGCATGAAGAAAGAGGTAGCAGAATATTTGGCACGTTGCTTGGAATGCCAACAAGTCAAAATAGAGCATCAACACCCTGCTGGATTATTGCAGCCGCTACCAATTCCGGAGTGGAAATGGGAGACCATCTCTATGGATTTTATAACAGGATTACCCAAATCCAAGAGAAACAATGACTCCATCATGGTGGTTAGTAGACAAATTAAGAAAATCATCACAATTTATACCAATACAGTCCACTTTCAGGGCGGCACAGATTGCCAACATTTTTATGCAAAACATTTTTAGGTGACACGAGTTACCAAAAACTATAATTTTTTATTGTGATGTAAAATTTACATCAGCCTTTTGGAGAACTCTGTTTGAGGGATTGGGGACCCAATTAAATTTCAGTACCGCTTATCATCCTCAGACCGATGGACAAACAGAACACGTGAATTAGGTGGTAGAAGATATGCTAAGATCATATGTAATGTAGCAACCATCCAGGTGGGAAGACTATTTGCACTTGGTGGACTTTCCATACAACAATGGCTATCATACATCCCTGCAGATGAGCCCATTTGAAGTGTTATACGGACAAAAATGCCATACACCCTCCAGTTGGGGGGGACCAGAGGACATACTTATGCTGGGACCTGAAATGTTAAATGAGATGGAAGAATGGTCAAGAAGGTGCAATCCAATTTAAAGGCAGCCCAAGATAGGCAAAAGAGCTTCGCAGATCGAAAGAGAAATTTTACAGAATACCAATGAGGAGATCATATGTATGTGAGAATTCGAGCTAAAAGGAGTACTTTACAATGGAGTGGGTGCACCAAGCTAGCACCCCGATTTTGTGGACCGTTCCAAATCTTAGCAAGAGTTGGGCCAATGGCATACCAACTCACCCTGCCAAGTCATATTCGGGTCCACAATGTCTTCCATGTGTCAGTGTTAAAAAAAATACATTTATGATCCTAAGCACATAGTCAGTTAGCATGACATAGAGGTAAGAAAGTGTCTTAGGTAGGCCAATCAAATTTGTCGCTAAAGGAAAATTGACTTAAGTACTGCGTTTTTCAAGTCGAGCCGAAAGGAGAATTCTTGGTTGAGCCGCTAAATATACTCGATCGGAGAGAAGTAATTCTGTGGAAACGAGCCATCGCCCAGGTTAAAGTGCAATGGCGGCACTTTGGGCCAGATGAAGCCACCTGGGAGGTTGAACAACTCATGAGGGAAGCTTATCCAGGGTTGTTTTCGGATGGAAAACATCGGGACGATGTTTGATTTCATGAGGGAGAGATGTAATGCCCCAGGTAAACCTGTAAATATTTTATTTTACCACAGTAAGAACAAACTGAATAATTATTGTTATTACTGGTTGAATTGAATAATATTGTTAACTATTGAAAAATGAGAAATGATTAGAGTATCAACAGATCTCGTAAATGCTCATGGGAGGAAGTTAGAAAAAAACAGTTGCCAATAAAACCCTAACTACCTCCCCTAACTGTGTAATGCTTCCAAGAAAAGGAAGTGGGGGTAGGAAAGAACCATGCTGTAATGACAGACGGTAAGGGAAAGATTTTTAAGCTTGGTGATGACCAGATAGCATAGGCACTGTGTGCTAGAAACTTGCAGAAGACAGAGTTCTTGCAAGTACGCTTGGGGGAAGATTCAGTCCCGAAGGACAAATCTCATGGATAGGTAGTTGACAAGCAGCAGAAAACAAAGGTGATCTCTTCTATTGGAGTACTTCCTTTGAATTCCAAATTCAGGTATGGAAATTTAACTGTTGCACATAACTAAATTATGTGTCATTTACTGGGATTGAAAAGATGTGGCTGGAGCTCTCTATGCTGAAATGATACTTGAAATGATAACAGTAGGTTAATTAATTATATTTATACCAATAGAGAGACAAGAAGGTAGAAATGGGACCAATGGATCACCTTAAGCATTAGAAACCCCTTTATCGTAGTTATTATCTGTTTTGAAAATAGGAGAATTTCTATATTTTGGACCATGAAAACCCTGGGTTAAGAACTGTACAAATATTTTATGGCTTGCTAAAATATTATTATAGAAAAATACTGTGAACTAGTAAACATTTCCTTAATTGAATATGTACAAATTTTTTATGGTTTGGTAAAATATTATTATAGCAAAATTACTGTGAACTAGTAAACATTCCCTTAATTGAATAAGTGAACTATAGAACTGCAAATTAGAAATATGCCAAGAAACCTATGAACAAGGAATATAGAATAACAGAAATGAAAATTACAAATAACACTGGAACCTAAAATGTGGAAGTCGGTTGTTCCCACGATTAGATAACTAGGGTTAGACTCCAGAGAGTCGAAGAGACGCAATAAAGAAGGGTTGTTCCCTAAGTGATGCTGGCTAGCACGTTAAAAGGATATACTGATAAATAAATTTCAAAACTCTGTAAGATTTCTAAAGCCCTACACGGGTAGCGAACCCTGCAACAATCCTCGAGCGAGTTAATGGATATTTCCAGTTATTAAAACAAAATCAACGTGAAACCGTAGATAACCCATTATCACAGAGGGAAAATGCTGAGATTGTTGTCATAACAGATCCATATAAACTATAAAATGAGTGGAAAACCCTAACCTGTGGGTACTACAGTAAATATTTCCCACATCAACCGAACAGAAAACGAGAACGAGAATACTTTGTAAATTGAACAGAAAGCAAGCTTAAATCATTTATAATTCAAACCAGTAAATCATAAGTACATTTTATGAGGAACCAGAACCTTAGAACATGAGGAAAATTCCCAGACAATTTCAAATTACAACGATCAACCAAGATAGAATCATGGGTCTTATCAATGTAAAACTTTCCAACAGCTTAAACATGGAAACTAGGCCGACGCGGCCATTGTTTCAGGACCTGTAGCTGGGAAAGAAAACTTTTGATGTGACAGAGAAAAGTATATAGTTCTTAAACTACTATGGCATTCAGTCGACAAACTATTACAACATTTCAATCTGGATTAACTTCGAAAATCCGGGAAAAGGAAGTAGTGAAATTCATGAGAACCGAAATCTTAGCCCCAAATAACCAGAGGATTCATTCTCTGTCGTATAAGCAACAAACCGGAGGTAATTCTTACCCAGAAACGCTCGGGCGATGAAGACATGCAAGGTAACCACCATACAGCGACAGCTGGTCGATCCCGGGCCCTTAGCTGCAATTCCTACAGACAGAGAGCACCACGAACGTATTAGCGACAGAACTTGTGAAACAAGAAACAATAATCTTCTGTAATGAGAAAATACACTAGGACTCAATTGCCAAAACAAATACCTAGTGTTATCGGGAATAGTGTCTATGCAGAGCTGCTAATCCCACTAAGGCTGGTAGCTACCTTAGAAACAAACAAACTAAAAGCTACTTTCATTTTCCTTTATGAGAAATAGATAAGAGAAGAATAAGGAGACCAACCTCTGTCTTGCGGTTGGTTCCTTGCTCGATTCCTCTCTCTTCTGGTAGGTCTTTGCCACTCGTTTCCTTGTCTACCCAGCTTCAAAGAGTACCTGTAGAATCAAAGCAGCATAACACTATCCAAGAACATAGATCTATTATCATAAACAATATAGGATCAGATGTACATTGACCACACAAATGCATAAATCATCAATCATACAAGAATATGGAGGAAAACTTGAATAACTTTATTGATAATCAAGAAAGAGAAAAGAGGATTACAACCGATTATTCTGACCCAACATCATCCTCTCAGCAGGTAAGCCCTTCTTCACCTCATGAAAAGCTTAGATCACCTAGCACTATGATATTGCACCAAGAAACCAACAGCACTTCCTTACAAGATACAACGTTCCAGCCTCTGGATCTCTGGGATGAGGGATCCATATATAGATGTCTGCAAGGGAGGTGAGTCAGCTTTTGAGATTTGATTAGTGTCTTCTCTCTGATAGTTCTTGATTCGACTTGGAGACTGATGATCTCTTACTCATCCCTGGTCGAATTCAGAGAGGCAAGTGTCACAGGAGAGGTTTCTCGAAGATTCCATGCTCCTCCACCTTGCGGATTGACCCTGCCATTTGTCCCTTCTCGCCCATCGCACCCCATAGAAGGGATTTTTGACATGCATCGCACCTAGTGTGTGTATTCAGGTGCGATGCAACGCACTTTACCTATGGAGCAGGTGAAATGGTCCAGTTTTGACCAGTTCTGAGTAGTTTTTCATGGAGAACTTCTGGGAGATGCTGTAATTAGTTGACCTTGTTCGTTTAGGGATTGGAACAACACCTTTAGGGACTTAGGAGCCCTTGGTTTATGGACATTTATGCTTGGGGTTGCAGTGCCCAAAAATGTCTATAACAGTTGCCCCCTAAAGCATGAGGTCGTTAATCTTTTTGATGTCGGGTGAAATGCTTTATCATGAGGATCCGAAGTTTTTTCGAGCTAGAAGGCGACCTGTAATAAGATACAATACAATACATTATATTCATTTTATTTTTATGATCTAGCTGAGGTGGGAATTCCCATGATCAGCTTTATAAATTCATTTTTCATGTACATAGGACAGACAATCATCTGAGTGTAGACTGATGATTCTGGTAGAGCCATCATCCCTTAGATTCGATAATTATCTGTGTAGCAATGATGTACATTTGATGTCTTTATTTTCCTAAATATATATCGTAGCCCAGAAGGATGAAACTAGATCCATGGTCTTCAATCTCGTTTGATCTTCAATCAAAGTACAAGTCGATCCATGTGAGAGATGTTCTGGAGTCGAACATGGAAAGACATCACCTGATTACCAGCCAATGATGTAAGCTGTTAATAGGCGCGAGAGGAATCACCAATAATGATAATGATCCTCAAGGTACTACAATACAATTCATGTGGTGTGAATAAGGGACTTGGCATCGAACACCACGCAAAATCTTTCGGTCGAAGGCCATTGATGTAAACCTGTCGCCGGAAGTGAGAAACTTGCCATTGAGGCATGCAAGCTTCAAAGTACTAAAAGGGTTGTTCCGAGATCGACTTCTTGGATAATGAGCTGATGTCGACAAGAAGCAATCTATCATAGGAGGGCCTTAGTGAATCCCACATCAATGACACAATACAGAGCAAATTATTTTAATGGAGGTGAAAACGATCTGGTGATATACGGTTCAGGGTGGCAGTCATGAAAGAATGGAGCGAAAATGTATTATAGTGGGTGAGACATAGGTGAATTCTCTGAGCGACTTCTCTTGAACATATCGGCGACACTGACATGATGGATTGGTAGCATTAACCCCAAATATGGATGGTGTGATGGAACCATGGTGATGTGACCAGTGAATGGAACAACCCAAGCCAACTCAGATGCAGAGTGAAAGTGTCATGTTCAAGAGCGACTTGCTACCAACAAAGTTTCTTCAAGTTTTCTTCCCAATTTTCCCCCAGTCATTGCTGACCAGTACCTCTTTATTTTTGTCAAGCTTGAGGAGGATAACATATGCTTGTTCTATAATTTTCCCTTCGGGCAAAGCTATCGCTATGTTTTAACGAGCCTAGCGATAGTGAAACTCGTTCTTGTCTGTTATGGACAAGTTTGTCGCTATTAGGTTTTAACGAGTTTAACGACAAAGATAACTCAGTCCTTTTCATTTTTAGAGAGTCTAAAAAGGGACGTAAAGGAAACTCCAAAAAAATCCTTTTTCATCATATAATCCCTTAAGTCCGAAAAAGTATAAAATAATACAAAAGGGATGAATCCTCGGTACTTTTAACGAGCTGAACAAAACAAGCGCTCGATATTTTTGTGTAATAATCCCTCAGGTACAAAAATATTAAAATCTAAAGGACGGATAGCACTTCCGGTCGCTTTAACGAGCTGGAGAGGCCAATCGCTCGGCAATCTTTTCATATTTTACGAGTCAGTTGAAAAGAGCTTAAAGGAGACTCGTTTTTGAGGAACGAGTGATAGATTCGGGTAGCAACTGATTCCAGGTAAGGTTTGGAATTTTCCAATCGGGGCAGTGTCACAAGGATGGCTAACAAGATCACTCTTCGCAGCTGTTCCTCAAAAGGGGTAAACAATCAAGTGGAGGTGAATGATCGGCCAATACAGAGTGGAGGTGATGATGAGAACATGACCAAGGCTTCAAAGGCTGAAGTACTACATTCACAATGGTTATTTATTGGAAATTGGTTCATTTTTTAATGAGCTTAAACGCTTCGGGAAACACTTGCTCATTGCTTATGTTTATTTTTTAACGAGCTTGAATTCCGCGTTAAAACTGCTCGATATAATGGTCATTTCTTGACTTTACCATTAATGACTTTGTTCCTTCAAAGGTTGCGCTGCAAGCTCAATTGCTTCATCGAACTAGTTGGAAATGAACAATACATGTTTGGAAAATGAGTTAAGACACTAATATTTTACTTGAATTACGTAAAAAGTAATTTAAAAGTGCTTTTACCCCTCATTTTACCATTTCATTTGAACTTTGGCTTGTTGGAGCTTTGGAGGTTCTTTCCCCCTTGATTTGAACTGTGGCCTCTTGAAAGTTTTCCGCATCTCTAGCATGAGGCAACAAATCAACTTGTTGCAGTATCTGCTCGATGCTTGGGAACCTACCAGCCAGGTGTTCCAGATTAGGGGCAAATCCATCCCCTTGAATGTCATGGACATCTATTTTTTGACCGGCTTATCGAGGCAGCGTGAGCCTATCTCCTTATCAGGTTCGGCCCGTGGGGGCGAATCTGTGAGAGAGTACATTCACAGGTATTGCAGAGAGGGATCTCAGCCGAGTAAAGACGGCAAGATCATCATCTGAGATGTCACTAACAGGTCCTTGAGGACCATTCTGTTAACCTTTGGTAGGATGGCTGGTGGTGCGACTCTTCATGTGGCCAACCGGTCTTATATGCAGTATGCCTTAGAATGTCTCGAACCGAAGGTGTTCAACTGGTGTGATGCAGTACTATTTGTGATGAAAGAACAGTTGACCAAGTTGAAAAACAGAAGATTGAAGAACTTTGGATATGGTTCTATTTTGACCGCCTTCGCCTTGGAAAAGATCTCGCTGATGCAGCCGCAGTATATTTCACTTGGTTTACCTCCACCGACTGAACCACGGATGCAGAGATGGGTCGACCATATGTCTAGACATGCTGGTCAGTCTCATATTTCCTTTTCTGATACCTCCTTCAGGTGGTTCGATCATCAGGAGATGGTTTTTTCCGAGTATCCATATGCTAGTATGGACTTCCGGGGTGACCCGTATTTGTTACTGCCGGCTGGCGAGTAGTGGGGTGCCATTGGTAAATTCTTTGACCATATATCTGTTTATCGTTTCTCTTTATAATGTCCTTGTGCCTTATCTTGTCAAGACTAATCAGAACTCATGTGATCATGCAGATGTTGGTCCCGTCCGGCCAATAGTACGCTTGAGAGTGCCAGTCGCCGCTCTAGCAGGAGAGGCTGTGGGAAGGGCTATCCTTCACGACCTCGATGTGGCCGAGACTCTTTCAGCATTACAGGATCAGGATGAGGGCCTCACTCTCGGTATTCCAGATGTGAGGACTAACGAGCTTCCTCTAAGGTTGCAGCAACATACCACTGGCGTGCCAAGTCGATGGACTAGGCTTTTACGCATGATTGCACAGGTGGTGACATGTTATCACCAGCATCATTAGACTAGGGTGCCCCCTAGAATTTTGATTTTTGGGTCATTTGACCAATTTTGTCTTGGTTACAGAACATTGTGTGTAAACCATAAACAGTTATATATATATTTTTGATTTCCAGAGTTTTATTTTGGTTAAGTTACATGATCCGAATGCAAATATTGATGAAATGGTTCTTTTTATAAATGCTGCAAATGTCTATCTAACACATAGTTGGTTAATGAGTCAGTTAATGTGTTTAAGCTTCTGGAAATATGCTGATATTGAATAAAATGAAATTGCCTTTCCAAAATCTTGACCCTTAGGAACATACGATAGATAGCTAGATTTCGGACAGAGTAGATATGAGTGAGTTGTAGTATGACGAGGTGTGAGTCTAGCCTGACGACAAGTCGGCGTGTGCCAAGTGTGATGGCATAAGAGAGAAGTTCTATCAACGTGCTATATTCAGCGATGTTATTCGTTGATCAACCAATACATACCCCTCTGAAACTTACTAACTTGCCGATTTGATAAAAAATGGCCCAGGCCGCAGAAGATAGGTTCCGCGAACTACGACTTGCTCTGTCGCCATATCCAACAAAAGATTCCAATAGGTTCGACATCTACGACAAATGCAAAAAGTGGATTTACTTGACCAAAACGATTACCCTTAGTGAAAACAAAAATGTAACAAAAGCATATAGGTTACCATGCTGAATCATGCATAGTAACGCTTAAGGTACAACCCATTACAGGGTTGCGCCAGTGGAATTCCGTCGTAATCCATTAACTCATAGGCTCCTTTTGCTAATACACGTTTAAAAATATAGGGGCCCATCCATAAAGACTTGAATTTACCTGCTCCCAATTTATCGGATTCTTGGTCGTAAAGTAAGACCAGGTCACCTTCTGAGAAGACACGGGGTTTGACATTCTTGTTGAACTGCGCCTTGACTCGTTTCTTATGGGCTTCGTTAGCCAAAGCAGCATCATGATGGGTTTCATCCAATTGGATTAGTTCCAAGAAACGAGCCTCCTCTTCTGAAGTTCCGAGGAGAAGGTCAATTACGAGTTTGAGGGATGAGATTTCACACTGAACTGGAAAGATTTCTTCTAGGCCATACACCAGTTGGAAGGGTGTAAACCTGGTTGCGTTCCTTACCGATGTTCGGTATGCCCACAAGGCTGAGTACAGGATCAGGTGCCAACTCCTTTTGTGCACTCCAATCATCCTTTGCAGCATGCGCTTCAGGACTTCGTTGATTGCTTCAACTTGTCCGTTGGCCTGCGGGTAGTATGGAGTAGAGCTGTCATGAGACAACCCTAATTTGGCAGCTAATTTGGCCATCATGTCATTGTGAAAATGCAATCCATGATCTGTGACCATAGCCTGTGGAACGTCGAATCTGGCGACTACATGAAAGAAAAGGGCAACTGTTTCACCACTGTTATCTAATGTAGGCATCGCCTCAGCCCATTTGGTAAAATAGTCCACTGCGACTATGATATACCCATGCCCCCTTGTCGAGGTGGGGTTACATGTCATGAAATCAATGCCCCATTTGGCGAATGGCCCAACAACAACTATTGGCTGCAGAGGTGCGGGTGGTCTTCTGGTTTTGCTATCGAAAATTTGACAGGCATGGCAACTTCTGACTTTGGTTATGCAATCTTTGAACATTGTTGGCCAGAATTATCTTGCTCGTAAAAATTTTTGCGCCGTAGTGTAACCAGATTGATGCCCCCCACACGCGCCTGAATGGCAATCATTCAGGACTTTTTCGGCTTCCTCATGGGTGAGGCACTTCCTGAGAACTGTATCGACGCCACGATGGTAAAGTGTATCACCGACGATCATGTAGTCTTTTGATTGGTATTGAATACGTTTTTGTTCAGAGTGGGTGGTATTAGGCCTATATTTTTGGGCTTGGAGATAGATTATTATATCTCCATACCACGAATTGCTTGAAGATATCCGAAATAAAGATTCATCCACGATTGTTTCATCTGATGTTTCATCGTTGGACGATGATGGGAGATCGCATAGTAATTCCGCAAAAACCAAGGCTTTCTTTGATTTGGATTTTACAAATTCTAGATCAAACTCTTGTAGAATTGCTATCCATTTTGAAATTATGCCCCCCAGCAACTATCGCGACAATATATAATTCATGGGGTTGTAATCTAACAGAAAGGTAGTTATTCGAAAGAGGACATAGTGTCGAAATCTCTGTATCGCTTGAACAGCTGCGAGTGCCAGCTTTTCAACATAGGAATATTTGCTTTATGTATCATTTAAGTTCTTACTTAAATAAGATATAGGATGTTCAATTCCGTTGTCTTCTTGAACTAACACCATTGTGATGGTTGTATCTGCTGCAACGAGATACATGTTAAAGTCTTTTTGATAATCAGGAGTGTACATTAATGATGTTTTCATTAGGGATTCTTTTAAAGCATCAAAGGAAGCTTGCACGACCTGATCCCAAACGAAGGGCACTTCCTTTTTCAATAGACGTGTATAACCTTTTGCAAGTTCAGCGTAATTTGGAATGAACCTCCTCAGAAAGTTTGCTTTCCCTTGGAGTTTCTGAATCTGAAGCAAATTTGAAGGTGGAGGCAAATTTATGATTGCGTGAACCTTACATGGGTAGAGATGAATCCTGTCCTTTGAGACTACAAAGCCAAGTAAATGACCAGAACTGACACAAAACACACATTTGTGTGAATTGAGTCGTATCTTGTAGTTTCGGCAACGTAGAAATATCGCTCTCAAATGTTGCGGATGATTGGTCCGCTTTCGCGAATGAGCCGGAAGGTCGTCGAGATATGGTTGAACGATGTTTTTGATGTCATGGAAGGCATAATTCATTGCCCTCTGAAATGTTGCCCCTGCGTTCTTTAAACCAAAGGGTAATTTGCGATATGCGAATGTGCCCCACGGACAAATAAATGCAGTCTTTGACTGGTCCTGTGGGCGGATATTTATTTGATTATACCCGAGAATCCATCCATGAATGAAAAGATTTCGCATCTGGTGCATTCATCAATTATTTGGTCAATAAAGGGTGTAGGGTATTTTTCTTTTGGACAAGCTTGATTTACATCCCTATAATCAACGCACACTCTAATCGTTCCTTGCTTTTTCATAACAAGAACAATGTTCGATACCCAATCGGTTAGAGGAACCGGGTAAATGAAACCAGCATGGAAAAGCTTTTGAACTTCTGCCTTGATGGCAGCAACTTTCTTGGGGTGCACCTGCCGTACCCGTTGTCGTACTGGTTTGACATCTGGATACATCTTGATTTTGTGTTCAACTATACTCGAGTCAATGCCTGGAATTTCATCATATGACCAAGCAAAGACATCTCTGAATTTGCGAAAAAGAGCATTATATATTTCTAGTTCTGAAGGAGAACAACATTTTCCAACATAAATATTCTCTACAACATCTGTTTTGGTCGAGATATTTATGGCGACAGTCTCTTCAATGATGGACAAGTTTCGCTAGGAATCCACCGTGTTTACAGTATTTGATAAGAAATAAAAAACTGACGGATGATGAAGGTCATCAAGAGTATCTTCTTTACAATTCGGAAGATGGGAACGATGGTGGTAATCTTCCCATGGCGCCCCTTCAATTACCATTGATTGAACAATTCCTTCATTGGTGTAATGCGCTTGCGACAAAGGATCTGAAGGGGTGCCATATTCTTTAGACCTATCTATCCAAACGTTTGATGAGCATTGATTCCGGTTTGCCTCCCATGCTAAAAACATTGATTGCTACAATATTTCTATTGGGCTTGGAGGCAATACCTTCGTATGATCCATGTTTTTATCATTTTCTGAGATCTTTTGAATCGAAGATATCATATTACAGGTTCCTAATTATGCTACTTCTGCCAGATTGATTGGAGGCGGAAGGGCAAAAGTCCCCATTAATATAGGGTCTTTTCGTAGGCCTACTCCGATATTTTTAAGCATATGGGGGCTTCCATGGATCATCGGAATGCTTCCTGTAACTTGGGAACTATTCGGAAGAAATGTTTGTTGGTCAACGATCGTAATTCATCCTTGAAAAGGAAATGCAATCTTCCTAAAGTAGGTCGACACAACTGCAGCCATAGCATATATCCATGGTCTTCCCAGTAGGATGTTGTAATCGAGGTTTCCTTCGATTACTTCGACACCTATTTCGATTGTTTTCCCTCCTAGTTCAACTTGCAAGTTACTTAGAATACCATATGGGGTATACGTTCGTCTGTCAAATGCTTTTAATGTTGTCGAAGATCGCAACAAGGTTGGAGATCCTAAAGTTTTCCAGCAACTCATCGACATAATACATGTAGATACTCCCTCATCAATAATTGTTCGATGAACAATTTTATTGAGGGCTTTCACTTGAATGAGGAAAGCTAGTTGAGTTGGTAACTGAGGATGGTATCCTTTATGATTAAAGGACACAAGATTAGAAACCTTTGGGTCTATCCCACCGATAGCTGATAATAAATCCTGCTTTTGGGATGGGCAATTTTGCAATACCTCAAGTGTCGACATAGCGGATGGCGATTGGGCCAGATCTTCCACTATATTATAATGCTGTGCTGCTCTGGCATTAAATGTCGACTTGTGTACTACTCCCTTTGGCGGTTTTATTGTTAGCTTAGGAATGATGGGCGGTGCAACTTCTGTGGAAGTTGTTGTCGAACTACTAGGTTGATCTTTATCCTTGTTGTTTGACAGCTGTGGGTTCTCGTAATCTTTGTTCCTTGTCAATATCAAAGCATCATTTTTCTGTTTCGAAACCGACAACATCAGTACTTGGGATGGGAAAGCATTTTCACTAGCAACCAGATTTGTTCCTAGATTTGGAAATGGATCAGTCAATACTGCCGAGGTTTTTGAATTCTTGATGAATCTTTTAAGCTCAGCCTTATGTGGACAATCTCTTGTCCAATGATCCTCATCACATATTACGCATGGATTTTTTGGTTTCCTATCTCCAGGAGGGTTTGCAGAAGATTTTTCAGGTGATGATTCCTCCTGTTTCTTCTTCTTCCCTTTGTTTTTCTTCTTGCCTCCCGGTTGCTTGGTTTCTTTGCCTTTATCTGTTGAGACGGCATTTACTTCCGAGGCGAGAAGTTCTTCTTTTGCATCTTGACTGGAAATCTTATGGGCTTTTTCAGATGTAGCCTTTGTCAATTTCGTGTCTGTCATACCAATCACGCCATCGCCGGCATGAGAGTCATTGTCCGATTTAGGAGGAGGGGGACGAAAAATTCCAGTCTGGGAGCGTCAGGGATTTTATCGTAGAGCATGCCGGACTGAGTATAAATCAAGTCTAAATATTGCGCACGAGCAATAACTTGCTCTTCAGTGATGACTCCTCCTTTTGCCACATCTTCTGTAATGGAAGTTAATAAAGACTTAATAAACCATTCAGCTAAAAGCTGATCAGGAACATACGTTTTTACCATTCTACGACAACGTCGCCACTCATAAATATGATCGGATATGTGAGTGGCCGTTGTTTTCTTGAAGTTGATAAGAAGTTCTGTTCTCGTTTTGTACCTTATCGGTAACTGAAAATGGGTTAAAAAGGTTGTGGCTAGGGTACTAAAGTTGTCAAACGAAGATCTGGGTAACTCGATATACCATTTTGCTGCCGGACCAGTTAACATCCTCTGGAAAAGGAGAAGTCTAATCGAATCATCATTTAGGGTGTTTGATGAACACCACAGATGAAATTTCATCACATGATTCGATGGGTCTTCACCTAGATTTCCATTAAATTTAGGAGTATCCGACGGAAGGTTATGCGGAATCACTGGCCACTAAGGGGCATAAGCAATTGGATCGTTTGTTAACCTATTTAGATCCAGTAACTCCAAAGTTTCCACGAAGGGTAATTGTTGATTCAGGTTTGGCGAAGCATACCCAGGATACGACAAAATTGCCTGAGCTGTTGGTCTTTGCATACCAGCATAATGCATTTGATGCTGGTAACTTTGGTAAGGTTGATGGGCATAACCATTGTAGAACAGTTGATTTTGACCGTTTTGAATATATGGTTACCCACTATTTGCAAAGATTTGTTGCTCGGATCCTTGGTATACTTGTTGGAATTGCGGTTGTTGGTATTGCACCAGCCATGGTTGCGAAGCCATGTGCTGTTGCCCAATACTGACTGTTTGACCAAGATGAGGGGTAATTGTACCCGTTTGTGCCTGTGTCATCCCACCAG
Organism: Pinus tabuliformis; assembly: GCA_031772625.1. NCBI lineage: Eukaryota > Viridiplantae > Streptophyta > Pinopsida > Pinales > Pinaceae > Pinus > Pinus tabuliformis. Next base: position 84,570,008 of record CM062805.1, on the reverse strand, counting down.
TTGGCGATTGTGGTTGAGTCGTAGGGACAAGAGGTTGTTGCATTACCACCTGAGAAACCTGAGGTTGGCATACAATAGGCAACGCTTGTACTTGCGACACTGTCACAATAGCTGGCGTAGTCGGTATATTTGACATAGGTAAGCATTGTTGCATCGAATATACAACTCTTGGTTGTTGAGGTAGTATTGGTACCCAACCGCTAGATCTAATTCTAGCATAACCTGAATTTTGTTGTGAACTCTCGTATGGTTGTCCTCCCGGAGGAGACAATGAAAGGGTATACTACGCCCCATAGGGCGGTAATCTGGTACTTAAAGGAATTGTTTGCCCTTGAGGACCGGACTACCCAAATTGACACCCTGAAGGATCAATTTGCTGAGACTCAACATAAGAGTTCCCAGATACTATTCCGGATGAACAAATAGGAACGGACCATACTGTCGAAATAGCCCTTGAGTGGGCCTCGTCTAGCGATTGAGAGCTAGTTGGGACAGATGGTATGCCGACGAACATTGTTGGAGTGACAGCAGGGAGTTCTGCCGTCGCTGTGTTGGATGACACAGTCCTTGATGTCGATGGTTGTTCAAAAATTTCTAGTCTATCCAAAAGATTGCCCAGTGATTCTACAGGAGCTTCCGATGGCGGTAGACTAATTTCTAACAAAGAAGGATATAGAGTGATCTCGAATCCAAATCGCGATGGAGTACTCGATGGAGGATCCTCCACAATCTGTTTTATAGCAATGAGACCAGGTGGAAGAGGTAGACCATCAGGTCTGTAAAATATTTCTGGTGCCGAAGAAGGTATAGAATCTGCAGCGACAAATGTTTGGGGAATAACACCTTCTGAATCAGCTGTAGATGGAGCTGGCTCAGTAACACAGGTTTTTACCTTCACATTAGGATCAGTTCTACTATCCTTTGGTGGCTGTTGAACTTCTTTTGTAGAGGCAGGGATACCAGAAATGTTTGGAGTAACTGGAGTCTCCGATGGTGTTGAAACACTTGTTCTAACTTTACTAGGCGATTTGGAACCGGTTAAACGAGTTCGCTTTGTCCGTAATAGTTTCGACTCTGGAGACAAAGAAGATTAACTCATAAGCCTCCGCGAACGATGGGGTTTCAATTGACTTTCTTCCATGGTTGTAGATTACTCGATCAACTAAAAATCAAAGGGGAAGTATGTTCCGAATTAGATGAATTTTAGACGCTTTGACACAACTTGTTTTTTAAATTTTTAAGAGTCAAGAATAAACAAAAGATGACTCTAGTCGCCTTCGATTTTTAGTGAGCCTGAAGTGACAAGTGATCAGATGGACCTTTTCCGTTAAGGAGTCTGAAAAGGAACAAAAGGCACTACTCTGGAAATCTAGACAGAGGGATTACCAAACCAATTGCAAAACTGCAGAATACCTTTTACGGTATGGCAGTCAATCTTCCCGAATGTTGTGTTCAGTGCATTGCGATCGATAGGGCGGCAGACATGGCTTCCTATGGATAAAGGATAAAGCCTATTGTGGTCTCCCAAAATATACTCGATGGTACATGGGAGCACAAGTCTGTACTGGCACTTATCATCTCAAAGTGGAGGAATCACCCAACCAATAGTGAAAACAACAGTTACCAGGCTTTATGATGCCGGAATACGTCTCTAGCCTAGACTTCTAGATGTTGTGCGTTAGGTTCCAAAGCGTTTTTAGATTCATTAAACTTATTTTATAGTTGATCTTGCTTAAGAAATTTGCTTTTCAGGTTCACAGCGTGATGTAGATGTACAATTCCTAAAATGCAATCTAAGATGATAAACAGTGGTTTAATCTTCTTTTTCCAATGAAAATCCTAGCTACTAAGGAAAGAGAGATAACGTTCTTTCAACAAAGAGCAGAGAGCACACACTATATGCACTGTCCTAAATCAAACCAACAAACAGTCTAAATGCAAATGCACATGCATGTATTTGTTTTCAGCGTTCTTAATGTGTGAATGATAAAAAGAAAGCTAAGCGCAAATTTGAATTATTTTCCAAAGCGACAATTACTAACAAGTTTCTTTTCAAAACAAAATGAAGACAATGACAACACTTTGCGATTTGGAATTGAAAATTGGTTTTTGACACTAGAAAAACTACTAATTCAGATCCAATACAAGAGTAACAGTGTAATCGACTATCAAGAACATTAGATTCTCTTCTATGACTGAAAACGACACTTGCGACACTTTCAAATCAAGAAACGACAATACAATTACGCTACTTCTTTGTAAAGGAGAACTGAAAATGACTCAAAAATACATAAAAAACATTTACAGTTCTTTGCACAATGGAGGCGGAATAACAGCAAGGAAAGGGGTTTCAAACAGAGGTGAACTGACTATAGGTAGCAAAACTCCTGAATAGAGCTGAAAAGAGTGAACACAGAAACCGAAATTTAGGAACAAGGCCTTATCTGATCAGCGCACCTGTAACACAGTGAAACTGAAATGCAACGCATCTACTACACTCAGGAAGTGCGCTGCATTTGAAGTTCACAGAACAGACAGTGCGCTGGACCAGAGACGAGACTTTGATTGGGTTCCCGGTCACAGTTTGCAGTTCAGTTCAGGGATTTAGGCCGAGCAAGTGGTAATCAGTAAATCAATCACAGGGGTAGATCTAAGGAGGTTACTAGAGCCACCACAAGGGCAATTAGAAAGCTTGTAAATCAATCGTTTAATTTATAAACAAAACCCGGAGATTGACAGAAGCAACATTGATCTACTTTGCACTTGCATAGAAAATGCAGTTCGAAGGCTAGCTGGCTTGACTTCAGGCTCCTTCTGTAAGTTTATAAAGTAAACAAATGTAGATGAACAAACAATCTACTTGCTCCCCAGTGGAGTCGCCATTTTGTTACCGGGAATAGTGTCTATGCAGAGTTGCTAATCCCACTAAGGCTGGTAGCTACCTTAGAAACAAACACACTAAAAACTACTTTCGTCTTCCTTTATGAGAAATAGATAAGAGAAGAATAAGGAGACCAACCTCTGTCTTGCGCTTGGTTCCTTGCTCGATTCCTCTCTCTTCTGGTAGGTCTTTGCCACTCGTTTCCTTGTCTACCCAGCTTCAAAGAGTACCTGTAGAATCAAAGCAGCATAACACTATCCAAGAACATAGATCTATTATCATAAACAATATAGGATCAGATGTACATTGACCACACAAATGCATAAATCATCAATCATACAAGAATATGGAGGAAAACTTGAATAACTTTATTGATAATCAAGAAAGAGCAAAGAGGATTACAACCGATTGTTCTGACCCAGCATCATCCTCTCAGCAAGTAAGCCCTTCTTCACCTCATGAAAAGCTTAGATCACCCAACACTATGATATTGCACCAAGAAACCAACAACACTTCCTTACAAGATACAAAGTTCCAGCCTCTGGATCTCTAGGATGAGGGATCCATATATAGATGTCTGCAAGGGAGGTGAGTCAGCTTTTGAGATTTGATTAGTGTCTTCTCTCTGATAGTTCTTGGTTCCACTTGGAGATTGATGATCTCTTACTCATCCCTGGTCGAATTCAGATAGGCAAGTGTCACAGGAGAGGTTTCTCGAAGATTCCATGCTCCTCCACCTTCTCGCCCATTGCACCCCATAGAAGGGCTTTTTGACATGCATCACACCTACTATGTGTATTCAGGTGGGATGCAATGCACTTTGCCTATGGAGTAGGTGAAATGGTCCAGTTTTGACCAATTCTGAGTAGTTTTTCATGGAGAACTTCTTGGAGATGCTGTAATTAGTTGACCTTGTTCTTTTAGGGGTTGGAACAACACCTTTAGGGACTTAGGAGCCCTTGGTTTATGGACATTTATGCTTGGGGTTGCAGTGCCTAAAAATGTCTATAACACCTGGGTTCCACCCATCAAAAGGTTAGTCATAACTCTGCTCCTGTAAATCTTCCAACCTGATCGAGGCTCTGGACCGACAGATAGAGCAAGCCTGCGAGAAGCAAGGAGGAAATAGAGCAGGCGCCAAGGAATGGAAGTGTAGAATGAAGCATAGCACCCGAGAGTAGGATTGATCTAACCCCTAGAATAATCTTAGTCGTAGGATCGTGACCCAGGCCCTCCACCGTCGATGCGACGAGGAAACTGAGAGGAGTAGCTGCGGCGGGACAGACTTGCTCGTGCCACATACCAGGGCAAAGCAGGAATTTAATACCGAAACCAAAATCATCAATATGGATAAGCTTTAGCCAGTTGTAAGTGGTAATGAGGTTGACAGATTAAATGGATAATCAATGAGTTTGATAACAAAACAAGAAGGTGGGAATTCCCAATGCACAACATTATTAATGAAGCCCATAACTATGGTACCTAAACTAAAAACCAATAACTCTGAAATTAAATCAGGGATCATACGATATACTCGACTGGTCTTCATAAAGAATATTATTATTGTTATAATGTTATGATATTTGCAAGCCTGTGAAATATATTTCATGTACATTGTAACTTTTTTTTTAATGAAGGTTATTTCCTTATGTGTATAAGACGTGGAGTTCTGACAACCATGGAATAAGTTATAAAGCAGTTAATGATAGCGTCCACTTCGACAGGAGGAGTTTAAAAAAAAAATTGTATTTTTGAACTTTGAACAATTGACAAGTAGATAATAAACAATCTTATTCTCGAAAAGATTCTATCGATATAAGCGAAGGGCTTCAGAACTACCTGGTACTTTATACTACGTGAAGAAAGATGGCGGATAAAAGATAAGTTTTGCGAATTTATCTACACTTATATTTCATTCCTTTACGAATGATTTCCTTATTTTTCAAGTATTCTAGTTGCTTTCATCTGTTCATACAAGCATAAATATACAACTAATGTATTGCTTTCTCGGAACTCTCAACTTTCTCTCGATATTGTTAAAAAAATTAATGATCCGAGCAGGGAGCATTATCATCTCGATATGACTGCCACAGAACTGCAACCTCCTTTGTGTATTCCAATGGCCTTGGTCACTTTGTACAATGTCGGCGTTATTCCTGGTCTACTGTCGAATATTATAAAAAGTGAAAGGTAAGACTAGTAAGGATCATTTTCTCACTATTATGAGTGCCATAGAACTGCAACCACAATTATCATCTCAATATGAGTGCCATAGAACTGCAACCTCCTTTATGTATTCCAATTGCCTTGGTCACTTTCTACAAAAGTCACTGTCGGCGTTATTCCTGGTCTAGTGTCGAATATTATAAGAAGTGAAAGGTAAGATTAGTAAGGATCATTATCTCACTATTATGGATTCCACACAGCATAGAGAGAGATGAACATTAAAGACGGTACAAAGTAGATAAATTAATTAAGGAGTTTAGTTATATAAATGGTATGAAATTGAGATAGTATCAATTTATAATAATTATCAAAATAGTTATTATTTATAATAATTATCAAAATATTTTTTTTTTTTATAATATATGTGATATATTTTATAATATATGTCACAGTATTAAAATTAAAATGTAAAGATTATGAAGTTAATTAAATTATTATTTTATTTTAAAAAATATTATTATTATTATTTTGTTAGTTTGGTCTATCTAGATTTAAATATTGAATTTTATTGTTTACATAATACTTTATATTATGGTGATTATTATTATTACTTATAAAACAATTAATATAAAAGTTATATCTATATATATATATATATATATATATATATATATATATATATATATATTTCTAACCATTCTTACTTTAGCATAAATATTTTAAATTTGTAAAGAAACTTCGTTATATATTATAGTTTATTAATACCACATGTCCAAAAATTCATAACTCACTTCATATCACATTTGTTTATATGACATTTTTTTAATTAATCAAGTTAATTAAAAAACAAAAAAGACATAACTAATTGAAAATAAATCACAATTTTTTTTGTATACTAATATGAATATTTTCAAATATTTTCAAAAAATTAATTCCTTATTATCCATTTAATAATTATTGGTAATTAAATTAAAATTTGAAAACCTTATTTCAAATACGCATACCTCTTATAATAATAACTTATTTACACTATATTAGTAAAACACAACTAAAAATTATCCAAATATAAATCATTATAAAAATGTTTCAAATTTTTTTCCGACCCTTTAAAGTTTTAGAAAATCATTCAAGTTAAAACAGTTTTTAGACAACCATTTAATTGTTATATACCTACAGTTTTTAGACAACCATTTAATTGTTATATACCTTTGTAAATGGTTAGACAATCATTTAACTTGTTATAAACCTTCATTATATATTGCATTCAATTCTCTCAAGCTCATCTTAGAGGAACATTAAAATTTACCAATTGAATCAGCGGAGGATGGTAGAGAAAGGTTGGAACGAGCTATGGAAAGTAAACAACTCTACATCTCTCCCAAATTAGCAAATTCAAACTATGGAAAGTAAACAACTCTACATCTCTCCCAAATTAGCAAATTCAAATTTTATCGAGATGATGGTAAATAAAAAATTTAATGTCTTCCAATATAATATAATATACGTTATGTTAGAGATCAACCCACTAGAGATGTACGCTTTTGTTCTCTTCTTGATTTTTGCGTTCTTAACTCGATATTTCCTATGCACACGATTACTCTTCTTGACTTTTGCGTTCTTAACTCGACATTTCCTATGGACATGATTATGCATTTTTTAAAATTTTTTATATATTAATTTTTATAAATATATATAGATAATTGCTTTTAGTGGTTAATTTTGTAGTATTCATATTTTTGTTTTCAATTTTTATTGAGAAACTCAAACATATTCAATTTTTGGAATTGTGGAATGCTCTCTATGACTAGATCATTATATATATATATATATATAGATATATAAAACGATGTTAATTTTCTCATAATGTTTTATTAATTTCTTTGTAACAACGGACTAACATAGCATAGAATCATTTTTTTGTTTTCTAAATCTATTTATATCATACAAATTGATCTCATCAATTTCTTTGTAACAACGTGATGCAGGAGCATCTGGTCGACAGGGCGCAGACCGAGAAGAGGCAGACAAGGTTTCTGAAGAAGATTGGGAGAAGTGAATATTTCGACAAATGAACAGCAAGACTGTCAGAGTTTTTTTTTTATTTATTTTGTTCTTCAAAGGTTAACTACAGCATTTAGTTTATTAGCTTAAATTTCTTTTTTAACTTGTTCTGTTTCAATTGTAGTAACAGGTCCTAACTAGAGTTGTTAAGGGCCTGTAGTTATAGGTTTTAAACTTGGATTGTTAAGAAATTAGATAAAAAGTCCATAAATCAATGTAAGCATTAAACCCTTACGGGACAGAAGAAACAGACAAACTAACAAATAGCCAAGTCACGTAACTGGAAGTAACTGTCAAGTAAACTGTAATATGGAACTAACAAACAGTTGTCTAACTGCTGAGCTATTGTATAAGAAGACAGAAAAGATAAACGAGAGGGGTTCTGGAGTGTAACATTTGAAAAGAGTAATAGCAGAATACATTTCATTCCTTCATATATTGTTCAGTGCACATATAAATTTCCAGATTATGAATTTTGTGTCCTCGAAGATAAAACATGCATGCACAGTAAATCCTATTCATTCCATTTAGCACAAACAAGAACCGTGACAGAGTTTCACGAATCCACGCATATTCATCCATATCCAATTCTGTTTACATCCACATATTGCAAGTAGCTATTATAACCAAGTCTCGTTACTCCGAAAGGCAAACACACATATATATATACTTCTGTTCATGTAAATACATTGCAGGTCGACACAGTAACAGAGAAATCCAGCTCCAAACGTTTCACGACTAGCCGAAGCCGAGGTCAAGTGGAAAACGAAAAGAGTCAGGCAAACAAAGCAAGAAACAACGGTCCTCAAACCACTGGTAAGCAACAACACCGAGTCCCAAGTTATTACATTTACTGTGTGAACATATTGCCGGGTATAAAACTACCAACGGCCAAGCAAACGAGAACCCAGAAAACTTCCTAACCACTGCTACAGATTGACCGAGCAACGAAAGAACAAAGGACCGAGTCATTAACCGAAAGCAACCATAGAAACCCTCTAAATTACAGAAGTGGGTTGATACATTACGCAGACCTGATTCATTATCAAATACAGACAACCATAACAAACAAATACAGTGAAGGCTAAGAGCCACAGAAGAGGGTAGATTAGGAACAGAGCTACCCGGAGGATAGACGGTCGAACTTCCTGCAAGGCCACGGGACCGGTTACCTGCAACCACCACAACACAAAATTGTTAGGGTCATGGTCATATCCAAGATCATGCAACAGAAACAGTTCAGTGAAATCATATAGAAAGAACAGAGAGTAGAGACCCGTGTATGGCCGACGGGGTGGAGCCATACCTGCTGTAACCAGACCCATAAGTCGCAGAAGCACAGTGACAACCTGACCACAGAGGAGCTGTGAAGGGTTAGCAGAAATTCGAGCCGAGAACAGAAGCATTTAGCATGGAACAAAACCCTCACCTGAACAAACGGAGCTGAATGTTGGGTTGGAACCAGAGACGGAGTTGAATCCCTGAGTTTATCACCGAGACGGAGCCGAACACCTGAACAAAACCCAGATACAGAGCCGAATACCAGAGCAGAGCCACAGAGAGCAAAACCATACCGTGAAAATGACCAAATGAGCGCGAACTAGCCGAGGAAAAGGGCAAAGGATAGAGTTAGGGTTTGACAAATCCCGAGACGGACAGGTGTAGCGTGGAGAGGCGGAGAAGTACAGTGGGTTGATTAAATATCACCTAACTCATGGAATCACAATCAAACCATATTCATTAACCAAATAATAGCGCAGGTCCACATAGGATTTGGGAGTGTGGGACACGTGGGCTGGGTCCCCATCAATTGGTATCAGAGCAGTTTTCTTTATTTAGAAGAAGATGGCAGAAGGACAAGTGCCAAGACGAGGACGTGGAAGAGGTGCACGTAGAGGAGCAGATGAAGGATTGCGGGAACAAATTAGAGTTCTTACAGCTCGCTTGGAAGCAGTAGAAGCGGGTAGACGAAGAGACCCAGAACTGGGAGACACCAGTGAAGAGGAGGTGATGACTACTACAGAAGGGTCTGATGAGGAAGCTCCAGAATTGAGGTTGCTGTGACAGGTTTTAATGGCCAGCAGCAAACCAAAAACAGAAATCTCTAATTATGATGGCAGTCTGTCTGCGGAAGTCCTGTTGGACTGGATAAACGAACTGGATAAATATTTTGAAAATGAAGAAGTCAGTGAGGATAAGAGGGTTAAGTTCGCTGCCACTAAGTTGAAGGGACACACACTACTATGGTGGGACAGTGTCCAAGCAGACAGAAAGAAAATGAACAAGTCGCCGATACGACTATGGTCCAGAATGATAGCGAAGTTGAAAGGCAGATTTCTGCCAAAAGATTACCAGGTGGAATTATATCGGCGAGTGCAGAGCTTAAGACAAAAAGGAATGACAGTTAGGGAGTATACAGAAGAATTTTACAGAGTAAATTTACGTGCTGGTTATACTGATGATAACCCAGAAAAGACAGCAAGGTACGTAAATGGATTGAGGATGGAGATATTAGATGAAATCAGTATTCTTTCTCCCCGAAATATTGAAGAAGCCTTTCAGAGCGCTGTAAAGGCTGAGGAAAAGATTAACAGAAAACAAAACAGCAGAAGAGGGAGAGGAAGTAGCAGAGGACGGGGACAGTCCTACGGAAGAGGCAAGAGTGCTGCAAACAGCGAAGAAGGCAGCAGTTCAAAAACTTCAGGGACAGCCGAAAAAGGGGATAGCACCAGAGGAGGTCGGTCATACCAGAGAGGACGAGGGAATGGCCGCAGAAGAGGGGCGAATGTCCAGTGCTACAGGTGCCACAAATGGGGGCACAGAGCTTTTGAGTGTCCAGAAGTTGAACAGGCTGGTCAGAGGGGAACGCTGATGGCACAGCCTGAAGAAGCTGAAGCACAACCCCGGGAAGTGGAAGACATGGCGGAAACGGGGGAAGCTTTAATTTTGAATAAAGTATTGATAAAGCCAACCAAGGAAGTGGCCGAAACAACCCAGCGGAAAGCACTGTTCCGGACAGTCTGTAAATCGCATGGAAAGTGCTGTAAGGTCATCATAGACAGCGGGAGTACCGATAACTTGGTTGCCACAGAGATGGTGGAAAAGCTGGGGCTGAAGCGGCTGAAGCACCCCACACCTTACAAGGTGTCATGGCTGCAGAAAGGCCACCAGTTGTTGGTCGATGAACAATGTGAGGTGGAGTTCCGCATTGGCAAGTACCACGATACAGTGGTCTGTGATATCATGCCAATGGACGTGTGCCACATACTGCTCGGAAGACCATGGCAGTATGACAGGAAGGTGACACACGATGGAAAAACAAATTGTTATAAATTTACGAAGGATGGGGTCAAACATACACTTGTACCCATCAAGGAGGAAGATACAGCTGAATCAAGCGGGACAAAAGCACTATTACTTGGAGGAAAGCAGTACATAAAACAGATTGAAGAAAATGAGATTAATTTTGCAGTGGTAAGGAGGATGAAGCCAGTGTTACTGAGCGTGGAGAGATCAGAATTGCCCAAGGAGATCCAAGAGCTGTTAGAAGAATTTCAGGATATTGCGGCTGAGGAGTTACCTGATAAGTTACCTCCCAAGAGGAGCATCAGCCACCATATTGACTTTATACCAGGATCAAGTTTACCGAACAAGGCAGCATACAGAATGAGCCCCAAGGACAATGAGGAGGTACGCAAACAAGTGCAGGAATTGTTAGATAAGCGACTGATCAGAGAGAGTTTAAGTCCCTGTGCAGTACCTACAATCCTTGCACCCAAGAAAGGTGGAGAATGGAGAATGTGCACAGATTCGCGGGCTATAAACAAGATCACCATTCGATACAGGTTTCCCTTGCCTAGAATGGATGATATGATGGACTGTCTTAGTGGGGCAGCATATTTTACTAAGATAGATCTGAAAAGTGGGTACCATCAGATCAGGATTAGAGAGGGAGATGAGTGGAAGACAGCCTTCAAGACCAACGAAGGACTGTACGAATGGCTGGTCATGCCATTTGGATTGAGTAATGCTCCAAGCACTTTTATGAGATTAATGAACGAAATGTTAAAGGAGTTTATTGGAAAGTTTGTGATAGTCTATCTAGATGATATTTTGATTTTCAGCAGGACGAAAAGAGAACACCTTCAGCATATCCGAAGGGTATTCGAAAAGCTGCAGCAGAACAAACTGCTGATAAATTTAAAAAAATGCACTTTCTTGCAGAAGGAGTTGATTTATCTGGGATTTGTAGTAGCAGAGAATGAGTTGAAGATGGACCCAGAGAAGATTGAAGCGATCATGAGTTGGCCGTCACCCAAGAGTTTATTCGAGGTACGTAGTTTTCACGGTTTAGCAAGTTTTTATCGGAAGTTTATCCGGAACTTTAGTGAAATCTGCGCACCCATTTTAGAAACCATCAAGAAGGCCAGCCAACCTTTTTGCTGGACTAAGGCGGCAAAAAATAGTTTCCAACTCCTGAAGCGTAAAATAACAGAAAGGCCAATCTTGAGACTGCCCGATTTCAGCAAACCTTTTCAGGTTCGATGTGACGCCAGCGGGACAACTATTGGCGCTGTACTCAGTCAAGAGGACAGACCAGTGGCATTCTTTAGTGAGAAGCTGAATGAAAGTCAGCAGAAATATTCGTCATATGATAAGGAATTTTATGCAGTGGTTCAAGCCTTGAAACATTGGAGGCACTACTTACTGGGAAATGAGTTCGTTTTGTTCTCTAATAATTCTGCTTTGCAATACATAACTCAGCAGCACAAACTGAACCATAAACATGCCAAGTGGGTGGAGTACCTACAAAGTTTCACTTTTGTGTTGAAACACATAAGTGGGCAAGCCAACAAAGTGGCGGACGCTTTAAGTAGAAGAGCCCTGCTCTTACAGGAAAGTGGCATACAGGTGATGGGATTTGAGTATTTGAAAGATTTATACCAGATGGACGCGGATTTCAAAGAAGCTTTTGAAGCATGCCAGAATCCCATATTGAGGAATACAAGCCCATGGCTAGATTACAATCTACAAGAAGGATTGTTGTTTCGAGGGGGACAGCTGTGTGTTCCAGATTGTTCGATGAGGGAAAATCTGGTGAGAGAGAAACACAGTGGCGGACTAGCGGGACATTTTGGCGTCAATAAGACAGTGGAGCAGCTCGGGCATTTTTATTACTAGCCAAGGATGAATCGAGACGTGCAGAGGTATATAACCAGGTGTAAAATCTGCCAACTGGCGAAAGGACACAGCCAGAACACGGGGCTGTACACACCCCTACCTGTTCCAAGCAGGCCGTGGGATTCAGTCAGCATTGATTTTGTCCTAGGATTGCCTAGAACGCAAAGGGGGTATGATTCAGTGATGGTGGTGGTGGATAGGTTTTCAAAGATGGCTCATTTCATTCCTTGCCGGAAGACAAGCGACGCCACGAACGTGGCACATCTTTTTTTTACGGAAGTAGTTCGACTACATGGCTTACCAAAAACTATTGTCTCAGACAGGGATGTGAAATTTACAGGACATTTTTGGCGCACCCTGTGGAAAAAGCTGGGCACACAATTAAATTTCAGCTCTGCATATCATCCGCAGACTGATGGACAGACAGAGGTGATAAACAGGAGTTTGGGCAACCTATTACGCAGCTTGACGGGAGAGAACTCGCGATTGTGGGACCGAGCTCTTGCCCAGGCAGAATTCACTTATCTCGTTAAATGGAAGGACCGTCCAATGGAGGACAGTTCCTGGCTTGACGAGATGCAGATCCGAAAGGCAGGCTACTCGGTGGAAGAACTCATGGAACGGAGCCATGAGAACTCTCTTTTACCCCGGCAGCCTGATGCAGGAGCATCTGGTCGACAGGGCGCAGACCGAGAAGAGGCAGACAAGGTTTCTGAAGAAGATTGGGAGAAGTGAATATTTCGACAAATGGACAGCAAGACTGTCAGAGTTTTTTATTTATTTATTTTGTTCTTCAAAGGTTAACTACAACATTTAGTTTATTAGCTTAAATTTCTTTTTTAACTTGTTCTGTTTCAATTGTAGTAACAGGTCCTAACTAGAGTTGTTAAGGGCCTGTAGTTATAGGTTTTAAACTTGGATTGTTAAGAAATTAGATAAAAAGTCCATAAATCAATGTAAGCATTAAACCCTTACGGGATAGAAGAAACAGACAAACTAACAAATAGCCAAGTCACGTAACTGGAAGTAACTGTCAAGTAAACTGTAATATGGAACTAACAAACGGTTGTCTAACTGCTGAGCTATTGTATAAGAAGACAGAAAAGATAAACGAGAGGGGTTCTGGAGTGTAACATTTGAAACGAGTAATAGCAGAATACATTTCATTCCTTCATATATTGTTCAGTGCACATATAAATTTCTAGATTATGAATTTTGTGTCCTCGAAGATAAAACATGCATGCACAGTAAATCCTATTCATTCCATTTAGCACAAACAAGAACCGTGACAGAGTTTCACGAATCCACGCATATTCATCCATATCCAATTCTGTTTACATCCACATATTGCAAGTAGCTATTATAACCAAGTCTCGTTACTCCGAAAGGCAAACACACATATATATACTTCTGTTCATGTAAATACATTGCAGGTCGACACAGTAACAGAGAAATCCAGCTCCAAACGTTTCACGACCAGCCGAAGCCGAGGTCAAGTGGAAAACGAAAGGAGTCAGGCAAACAAAGCAAGAAACAACGGTCCTCAAACCACTGGTAAGCAACAACACCGAGTCCCAAGTTATTACATTTACTGTGTGAACATATTGCCGGGTATAAAACTACCAACGGCCAAGCAAACGAGAACCCAGAAAACTTCCTAACCACTGCTACAGATTGACCGAGCAACGAAAGAACAAAGGACCGAGTCATTAACCGAAAGCAACCATAGAAACCCTCTAAATTACAGAAGTGGGTTGATACATTACGCAAACCTGATTCATTATCAAATACAGACAACCATAACAAACAAATACAGTGAAGGCTAAGAGCCACAGAAGAGGGTAGATTAGGAACAGAGCTACCCGGAGGATAGACAGTCGAACTTCCTGCAAGGCCACGGGACCGGTTACCTGCAACCACCACAACACAAAATTGTTAGGGTCATGGTCATATCCAAGATCATGCAACAGAAACAGTTCAGTGAAATCATATAGAAAGAACAGAGAGTAGAGACCCGTGTATGGCCGACGGGGTGGAGCCATACCTGCTGTAACCAGACCCATAAGTCGCAGAAGCACAGTGACAACCTGACCACAAAGGAGCTGTGAAGGGTTAGCAGAAATTCGAGCCGAGAACAGAAGCATTTAGCATGGAACAAAACCCTCACCTGAACAAACGGAGCTGAATGTTGGGTTGGAACCAGAGAAGGAGTTGAATCCTTGAGTTTATCACCGAGACGGAGCTGAACACCTGAACAAAACCCAGATACAGAGCCGAATACCAGAGCAGAGCCACAGAGAGCAAAACCATACCGTGAAAATGACCAAATGAGCGCGAACTAGCCGAGGAAAAGGGCAAAGGATAGAGTTAGGGTTTTACAAATCCCGAGACGGACAGGTGTAGCATGGAGAGGCGGAGAAGTACAGTGGGTCGATTAAATATCACCTAACTCATGGAATCACAATCAAACCATATTCATTAACCAAATAATAGCGCTGGTCCACATAGGATTTGGGAGTGTGGGACACGTGGGCTGGGTCCCCATCACAACAGACTAACATACTATAGAATCAATTTTTTGTTTTCTAAATCTATTTATACCATACAAATTGATCTTAGTCTAAAAACATGGATGCAATATTTACCTTTTGTAATTCTATCACTTGGTGTATGTCAAATTATTTCTATGGTTGTTCATCTCTATTTTTGAAATGAAGTAGTTCCTTGGGGTTCACTTAAAACCTTGATGATGTCAATATTTGAGTGAAAAATAATGATTATTGTTAGGTTATTAAATATACATGCTCCCTAACTATGATAAAGTACTTCCGATATATAATGTAGTTCCAACACAAATTTTCTCCTTATTTTCATCATTTCCTTGGATCCCCCTATCACTTTTTGTTGTATCTTTCCAGGAGAAACTTTTCCACGAAATTAATGTTTTTTGTGTTTCTTCCTTGACATAATTTTATGTTTCCTCTTGGTTCTCCTCCATCCTTTGTTCAATATACTTTTTATTGATCCTTGTACCTCTAAAAACTAGCTTTCAAACTTGGATACACAATACTAGATATATTTTATTTCTTAATGAGTAATGGATGAGATTTATGTATGTTTAAATGGTGAAGTAACTGTTGGAACACCACTAACAACCATGTGAATGACTAGTAATTCTTTTGTTTTTCTTCTTTATAACAAATGTCAAATCAAAATAGATCTTCCAATCAAAACTTATGCTATTTGTATCCTATGTATCATTTGAAACCCTAATTTGTAAATTACATAGATGTCTAAATTATGTGTTGATATATGTTTGAAATGTGAGCCCTTCTCAACATAAAATTTTAGTTTGTAGTACTCTTGTGTATCTACTTTGCAGTTACGTAAGTTTGACCAAAATTTGGTGTGCCAAGTGAAGGTTATGGTAAATTTTCCAAAACTTGTTCATTTTTTGCCTCTTCCCAAGAGAAAATTTGTGTAGTGTGCCACATGTCTACTTTTTTGTATACCCTAAGCTACTAAAAAAAATCATTATCTAGAACTTCTTTGGGATAAATTGACATAAAAAAATTCAAGATTGCTCCTTTGAAACTGATTTTAGAATTATTTACAAATCCTAACTTCCATAATGTACATCTATAAAACTATAGCAAAACAAAGTTTACAATTTTTATGAGTTATACACAATGATCCCTCCTTATTCTCTTAAACATTACATAATCTAAAGTATCAAAGAAAAGGAATCATTGTGAAAATTTGAAAATCACTTGTGTGAAACTGATTTCAATAACATTCATAAACACTAACTTTCATAGGGTATATATAAAGAATATTAGCTAACTAAAATCTAAAATTTTGATTTGTTGTACACTTATATGTCTACTAAATAATCTCAAAATTTCATAGTTTGAATATTCCCAGTGAGAACTCCAATATCTCTTATTTGACACTGATTTTAGGACCACTTAAAAACCCTAACTTCCATTGGGTATATCTCCAAAATTATATAAAAACAAATTCTGAAACTTTGAAAAGATATACCACTTTTTCTCATCGTAATCAACCCACACTTTCATTATTTGAATCTTCCCATAAATAAAGTTATAGAAAACTTTTGGGGTGACTTATTTGAAGCAACAAGATTATGATCATAGCACTAATACCAAATTTTATGAACCACACACCTTTAAAATTATATTAGGCCAATAATTACCATCCACTTCAAGTATTAAACCTCCTTTTACAATGAATAAAATGTATAAGATAATATTTTATGCCTATAAGAATATGACCTATTGTGTGTGTAAAACAATAAAAGTATGTAATGAAAGATAAGTTCTAGTTAACCTAACAACATAAAAATAAAAATATAATAAATAAATATGCGTAGATTAATAAAAAGTTTTAGGTTTAACCTAAGGTTTCTCTAAGACTTAACACTACATATAAAAAGGTTAAAAAATCATAATTAAATGCCAGAAAAATAGTGGAAGATAAACAATATGAAAAATACTACTCCCTGTATGGAAGGAAAAACCAAGCATACTAAAAGGAGGATAAATGAATAAAAATACATCGAGAATTGATTTAATTAAAGGCATATAAGATTACAACATAATTTGTCATCTTTATAATATAAATATTTTCTAACTATACATAGCTAAACAAACATTTTCTATAATATAAGCTAGTGAGACGAGGTTGATACTTTGGGACTTTAGATGGATATCTTAGGTGTTTAAAACACAATGAGTTTCATCAACCTAATTGTGATCGGTAAGAATACAATCCCATTTTATAATACGAGGGTGATTTGATTTAATTAAGACCAGCCTAGATCCATCTTAACTCTAGGTCTATCAAGCGCCGAGAGGGATCGAATCTCTTAAGGTGAAAACCTCTTTTTTGAGTGAAAAATTTGAGGAAACGTTTGCACCTCTAGAGATTTTATCCCTCTCAGCACTTGATAAATCCAAAGTTAATATGGATCTATGTTGGATTCAGTCATGTGCGGCCAAGGAAAATATGATTAATTTTATAATAATATGTAAATACATCTAACATTAATATAATCATTTTAAATATGCTAAATATGTCTAAGATTTATCAGGTCATTTTAATTTTAAATTTTCTTAGTTACCTCGGTTTGTTGACATGATAAATATTATTAATAAATTTAATGATGAAAAATGATGAAATAATAATTGTGAATGCAAAGTGACAATGTAATAGTGTTTAAC
The DNA here is from genome assembly GCA_031772625.1 of Pinus tabuliformis. Lineage (NCBI taxonomy): Eukaryota > Viridiplantae > Streptophyta > Pinopsida > Pinales > Pinaceae > Pinus > Pinus tabuliformis. Next base: position 84,552,476 of record CM062805.1, on the reverse strand, counting down.
GATAGAAAATGTGAATAATGAGAATGTAGTCAATTACAAATAGTCTTCATTGTGATCAATCTCAAACTATTTACTTGTACTATTCTTATTGTCACCCTTGTTAGTTTTGTCATCTTTTCATATCAATTATATTAAGATGACAATTGAAATCATAAACCATTTAAACCTTTAGTTTGAGCTATTGTAGTAAATATCATACCTTGTCTCTCTTACTCTCCAATATCAATAGGTTGAATTACTATAAAACAAAAATCAATGTACATTGTCAATAAATTATTGTTCTTGCACTAAAATCAATGCATTATTAATCTAATCACTTTAAAAGTAATGCACCATCATACATCCAATTAAATCAAATTAGAAATCAATATCTACACTGAAATCAATGCATCTAATGCAAGAAATAAAATAAGATTAGAAAACAAAATCTACACTGAAATCAATGCATCTAATGCAAGTAATCAAATAGGACTAGAAACCAACATTTACACTAAAATCAATGCATCTAGTGAAAGAAATCAAATATACGTAGAAATCAACATCTACATTTAAATTAATGCATCTAGTGGAAGCAGTCAAATATGACTAAAAATCACCATCTACATTAAAATCAATGCATTTAGTGAAAGAAATCAAATAGGATTAGAAATCATCTACATTGAAACCAATGCATCAAGTGTAAGTAATCAAATATTGTTAGAAATCAACATCTACACTAGAATCAATGTATCTAGTGCAAGCAATCAAATAGGAATAGACATCACCATCTACATTGAAATCAATGCATCTAGTTGACAACTTTAATGATGAAAAGTGATGAAATAAAAATTTTGAATGCAAAGTGACAATGTAATAGTGTTTAATGATAAAAAGTATGAATAATAAGAATGTAGTCAATTACAAACAGTCTTCATTGTGATCAATCTCAAAATAATTTCGTGTACTATTCTTATTGTCACCCTTGTTAGTTTTTTCATATTTTCATATCGATTATATTAAAATGAAAATTGAAATCATAAACCATTTAAACCTTTATCTCAAGCTATTGTAGTACACATCATACCTTGTCTCTCTTACTCTCCAATATCAATAAGTTGAATTACTATAACACAAAAAGCAATGTACATTGTCAATAATTTATTGTGCTTGCAGTGAAATCAATGCATTGCTAATCTAATCACATCAAAAGTAACATGCCATCATACATCCAATTACATCAAATCAGAAATCAATATCTACATTGAAATCAATGCATCTAATGCAAGAAATCAAATAACATTAGAAAACAACACCTACACTGAAATCAATGCATCTAATGCAAGTAATCAAATAGGATTTGAAATAAAACATCTACACTCAAATCAACGCATCTAGTGAAGGTAAGCAAATAGGATCAAAAACAAACATTTACACTGAAATCAATGCATCTAGCCCAAGAAATCGAATAGGATTAGAAATCAACATCTACACTGAAACCAATGCATTTAGTGTAAGTAATCAAATAGGATTACAAATCATATACAATGAAATCAATGCATCTAGTGCAAGAAATCAAATATAATTAGAAATCAACATCTACATTGAGATTAATGCATCTAGTGCAAGCAATCAAATATGATTAGAAATCACCATCTACACTAAAATCAATGCATTTAGTGAAAGAAATCAAATAGGATTAGAAATCATCTACATTGAAATCAATGCATCTAGTGTAAGTAATCAAATATCATTAGTATTCAACATCTACACTAAAATCAATATATCTAGTGCAAGCAATCAAATAGGATTAGAAATCACCATATAAACTAAAATCAATGCATTTAGTGAAAGGAATATTCTTACCTCTCTCCCCCCTCCATCTATATCTATATCTCCCCCCATCTCTCCTTCTTTGTCTCTTTATCTCACCCCCCAAACTCACACACTCTCTCACTCCATATCTATCAATCTCTATATCCATGATCTAGGTGGATGTTGGTGGTCACCTTCCTATCGCACATGGAACCCCACAATCGTCTCTTTCAGTTTTTCAGTTTCCTTAATTATAGCACAGTTTACTATTTTTAGCAGTTTTTCGGGTCCTAAACTTCTGGAGCCATTTTGAGGCCCTAAACGATGTTTTATTGGCAATATACTGCCAGCGATTAATTATTAAAATCATTTTTTCCATTGTGTTCCTTAGGGAGATCTTTCCAATTGGGTATCATGCACGTCAAATGGAGATAATATGACCAAGTCACAACCCCCGAGAAGTTGGCTATCCAACTAACCACAACAAGGCCCATAAACTCTTGGTGTTACATCTCCTCAGGTTAGGCTTTTGGTTGTTTAGGGTTTGCTCTTATTGTTCAATAATAAAAATGCCCTTGAGCCTCATCGTAACGTAATTTAGAGGAATGTAGCCACCACATCTCTTCTCAGAGATAAGCTACCATCACCCGAGGTAGTTTATTTCCATTTCTGTTTGCAAGCATATTTCAGTATTTTACATTAATGAAATGAAGTATTATTTATGGTTATCTTTGTAATTTGTTGCATTCTCATTTAAATGCGAATCAGTGGTATCAAAGCAGTATGTTTTTCCTATGTTTTTCTTTGCGTGTCCCTAACGAGGTTGGGATATAAGGAGTTAGGGCTTGAACTGGTCGAACCTTTCAAAGACCAGCCTCACAAATCCCGACGACCTCCCATGGACGATGAAAAGAAAGACGAGGGGGCAGGAGATCCTATCAAAATCTTGCTCGAAGAATCCCTCAAGCAACAAAGGAACGCAATGATGGAAAACTTTGCCCAGATCCTTCAACGGATACCTAGGGCAACGCATCTGCTTCCAACAGCTACTTTAGAAATGCCACACACTTTAAGGTACAAGTTAACTTTTAAATCCCCATATTCAAGGGTCAGGTAGAAGCAGATGTCGTAGATAAATGGTTAAATCTACTAGCAGGTTATTTTTATGCTCATGATTTTTCCAGCCAGGAAAATATCACTTTTGTTGGAAATAATACTGAGAGGGCGGGTGAATTAGTATTAGCAAATCAGTAACTTTTTCATTTCCATAATTAGATTCATATACGCTACTTTAGTTAAGGGAACCCGCTTGTACACACAACTGTGTTTAATGCAACTAGCGTATATCAAGTAAACTTATGATTCAATTAATTCATCATATGTTGATCTTTAATCAGTGCATCAGAGCTTCATTAACCATATAAACAGTAAACAGGTGCAGTAAAACAGAACAGATCATCACACATAAGAAACACACATGAACACCATGATATAAGGTGGAAACCTAATGCGGGACAAAAACAACATGTCGTTGTTTTCTTTAAGATAAGAAAAACCTGTTTACAATCTTGTACTGGTGCAGACTCATACCAGTACGCAGGCACCCACCTACAGAAGGCTACAACCTTCTCTCGTTCTCCATCTTCTACTGGAAGGGAGAAACAACCCCCTAGCTCTTGTAATAGCTGATATATTTACTAGTGTGTAGGCATTGACCTATAGAAGGCTACGACCTTCCCTTTTCTTCCAGGACCCATGTTTCATAAATTTTCAGACTGGATCCATCAATACAAAATAAATTACCACTGCAATACAACCATCAACTATATCTTCATCATCAATCTTTGAGTCACCCAACACCTAAATCACTGAAACCCTATCATCAAAACACAGTCACTAGAACACAGACCAAAACCCAGAACTCTACAACAACCACTAGAGCCAACAACAACCTCAAATATCAAATCTCCTAATGTATATGCTACTTGGTTGTGTCAAACCAGCGTGTATATGCCCTTTCACCAAAGGGAACTAGCCTACAGATCTGAAAATAATTACTTATACCTTCACTGCAATTTTCAACTTCAGATATACCCATAACATAAGGTATAAAGGATAAGACACGCGTCAATATTCAAATATGAACTATTCATGATCATACCATATAATGATAATGAATTTTAGTCTTCATGATCCCGGTTCATCAACCTTCATTCGCCGCATAGGTGCATCCTTAACAAAGCATCACATACCCATAACCTGCATACTAGATCTCACACTTCATTAGATATTCATCACTTGCACACTTGCACTTTGGCCTAATGATCTTCTTCTCCTTATATAGATTTAGGCCTCTCTTAATACCATGGTCCAAAACCACATAGGACCAATACCTTGGACCCAATACATGGGGTCAATACCTGAAACCAAATACCATGGACCAATACCAAAATACCATGGTCCAAATACCACGGACTAAAACCTAGTTTTCCAACATGTACATGCCTTTCCTTCTGTGAAAGTGTGTGTGTACATTATAAGTGCCTTTGTATATAGTGAACCTATGTGTATACATGACTTGGTCAATGGTGAACCTGCATATACGTTTCTTTCTTCATTCTTGTTGTTTACCTGGTATACTGTGATCTTTCATCTGAGAGAGTTTCCATCAATGACAACACTTGTGTCATACCTGTATCATAATTCCAACAATATTCCCGTTTGGACTTGATGGCAACAACCACACCAAGTCACTCTCCCCCTTTGACATCAAGGGCAAAGGTCAGAACAAGATATTATCTCCCTTGATATACATTCTACTGTGCATACTCCGTCTGAGTACATGATGAAATATCTAATTGAGCTCCCCCTTTGTACATGATATGATGTATCAATCCATCCATGCTCCCCCTGAGCACGTGCCGAGTCTAAAAAAATATTTTTCAAAAGAATAACATGACTCTACAACTCAACCAAGTGAGTATGACCTTCCTATCACCAATGACTCATACATACATCAATCTCCCAACTAAGTGGGGATACACCACTTTGACTCATCCACCCAACCAAGTGGGGGTATACCAAATGTTTATACATGACTAAAAATAGAAATTATTACATCATCCTTCCCATGCATAGTGGGGGTACAAATTAGGTCTTGGAAAGACCTTTACACCAAATCATATTCATGAATTTTATAACAAAGATCAACAATCTAAACAACACCATGATAGTCATCAGCAACTATCGTACACCATATAAGATCTGCACCATAAGCATCTGTCACCAGCATCTAGACTTGTAACCTACAATACCATTCTCTTGGCCAACCAACAATAAGTAGCAAGATCTATCATTTAGCCACATAAGCATCATCACCAAAGACTTGTAACCATAATGCCAACAATGCATTATTTGAAGCATATGCTCCCCCTAAAACTGTGCCAACCAACATATATCATGACCAAACCGTATCAGACTTCATTTCCTGAGTCTGTTCTCCTGCTTTTTCTTCAGAGCTCCATATACGCGACTCTGTAGCCTTTAACTCATGTATATACATGACTTCTCTTCATAATAGTTGCGTATGGAAATTGGAATACTGAAGGTTTACACTTTCAGCTTCCCCTAGGTCTGTTATGTTTGCTAACTCAGTTATGCCACATCTTTCTGACACTAATTTTGTCTTCCTCAATACCTGGGATTGAGATGATGTATGCTCCTTTTTCTTTGGTGTCCAAATTTTCTTCTGGCATTCCTTTACTTTATGTCCAAACTTGTTACATGCATAAAATCTTACATGTTTCATATTCATTTTATTGCAATCAATAGCTTTGTGACCAAACATATTGCAAGCAAAACAATATCCCTTAAAGTACCTGGAACATGATGATCTTTCTGTTTGATGGTCTTGAACCATTCTACTTCTGCATCTAGCTGTAACATGTCCAAGATTATGACATTCATAACATTCAACATTATTCATCGGAGGAAATAAACCTCTACCACTTCCACAGTTAGGAGCAAAATATTTTCTTTGAAGATTTTCTTTCCTTGGTTGTTGCTGGGCTTGACCTCTTATCTCCTTGTTGGACATTTCAGGTTTTGCATTAGAGTTCCTTGCCTCACCCTATGAGCTAGATTTGCCTTCAACAGTTTCATAAAAACCAATACCAGTTTTGATAGCAGGGGATCTTTGACTACTAAGAATATCATCCAAAATCTTAGTACTTTCTTGAAATCGTAACAGTTTATCCTTTTCTTCTAATTTACCTTTTAAGATATTTACCTCAACCTGATGTTTTTCTTCCTTGTCCAGATATTGCTTCCTTATGTTTTCTTGAGCTTTTCTTCCTTTTTCCACTTATTGCCTTAATTCGAACACTTCATGTTCTTGTTCTTCAAGAGCTTCTTCATTCTACTTCTTTGATTCTTCAAGATCTTCGTTTAGAGAGAGGATCTTAGATTCAAGTCTCTAGATTGTTATGATATGATCTTTTACTACATCCTGCAGCTTCTCCCTCACTCTGGTTACTGTCTCCAATTGAACTTTTAATCTGGTAACTTCTTCTTTTTCTACGTCATTATTTTCATATGTCATGAGAAGTTTAATTTCTTGATCATATTCATCACTATTATCATGAGTATAATAACTTCTATTACCTTCTTCAGACATCTTTCCTTTGTTATGAGGGCATCTAGCAGTGTAATGACCAACTCTACCACAAGAAAAACATTTGAAAGGTAGCTTACCTTTGAACCTTCCAGATCCCCGTTGAAGCTTCTTGACAAAATTTACCTCATATTCTTCTTCTGAAATGTATCTTGATTCATTGAGTTTTTCTTTTCCCTTTGTTGATACTTTAAATGCGGCTTCTCTCATATCTGATGGTCCTCCTTTTCTCATTTCAAAAGAAGTTAAGATTCTGTGAAGCTACGTCATAGTGATATTCTACAGATCCTGCTTTTCTTCTATGGCAGACACTTTGGGTTCAAATTTAGCAGACAAGGATCTCAAAACTTTCTCAACTAAGACAACTTCCTTAATTTCTTCACCCAGATTCTTCATACAATTGACAGTCTCATCTATATGTAGGAAGAAATTAGCTATGCTTTCATCACTATGCATCTTAAGAGTTTCATACTAATTCTGAGAGTTTGAAGCTTAGCACATTTTACCTGAGCATCTCCTTCGTAGCTTAGAATGATTTTGTCCCATATTTCTTTGGCTGATTTGAGTTGCATGACCTTGACAAACTCTGATTTTGACAAACTTGCCAATAAGATAGTAACAACTTTGGCATTGATTTCATATTGCTTTCTACCTGTTGTATCTGTAGGAATTGCTGATGGAAATGTATATCCTCCTTCCACGATTTCCCAAATATCCATTCCAAGTGATTTTAGATAGGCTGTGGTTCTTATCTTCCAGTAAACAAAATTGCTCCCATCGAAGATTGGTGGTCTGATGGATCCCTCTCTTTCTTGATTACTCATGATGATGGATCTTCCTTCAAGCGATCAAGTTTCTTCTGAAGGACCTGCTCTGATACCAATTGTTGGAAATAGTACTAAGAGGGGGGGTTGAATCAGTATTAGAAAATCAGTAACTTTTTCATTTCCATAATCAGATTCATATACGCTACTTCAGTTAAGGGAACCCACGTGTACACGCAACTGTGTTTAATGCAACTAGCGTATATCCAGTAAACTTATGATTCAGTTAATTCATCATATGTTGATCTTTAATCAGTGCATCATAACTTCATTAACCATATAAACAGTAAACATGTGCAATAAAATAGAACAAATCATCACACATAAGAAACACACATGAACACCATGATATAAGGTGGAAACCCAATGCAGGACAAAAACCACCTGTTGTTGTTTTCTTTAAGATAAGAAAAACCTGTTTACAATATTGCACTGGTGCAGACTCATACCAGTATGCGAGCACCCACCTGTAGAAGGCTACAACCTTCTCTCGTTCTCCATCTTCTACCGGAAGGGAGCTACAACCCCCTAGCTATTGTACAAGCTGATATATTTACTAGTACGTAGGCGTTGACCTACAGAAGGCTACGACCTTCTCTTTACTTCCAAGGACCACATTTCATAAATTTTCAGACTGGATCCATCAATACAAAATCAATTACCATTGCAATACAACCATCAACTATATCTGCATCATCAATCTCTGAATCACCCAACACCTGAATCACTGAAACCCTGTCATCAAAACACAGTCACGAGAACACACACCAGAACCTAGAACTCTGCAACAACCACTAGAACCAATAGAAACCTCAAATATCAAATTTCATAATGTATACGCTACTTGGTTGTGTCAAACCAGCGTGTATACGCCCTCTCGCCAAAGGGAACCAGCATACAGATCTGAAAATAATGACTTATACCTTCGCTGCAATTTTCAACTTCAGATATACCCAGAATATAACATATAAAGGATAAGACATGTGTTAGTATTCAGATCTGAACTATTCATGATCATACCATATAATGATAATGCATTTTAGTCTTCATGATCCTGATTCATCAACCTTCATTCGCCGCATAGGTGCATCCTTAACAAAGCATCACATACCCATAACCTACATACTAGATCTCACACTTCATCAGATATTCATCACTTGCACATTTGCACTTTGGCCTAATGATCTTCTTCTCCTTATATAGGTTTAGGCCTCTCTCAATACCATGGTCAAAAACACATAGGACCAATACCTGGGGTCAATACCTCGAATGAAATACCATGGACCAATACCAAAATACCATGGTCCAAATACCACGGACCAAAACTTAGTTTTCCAACATGTACGCGCCTTTCCTTCTATGAAAGTTTATGTGTACGTTATACGCACCTTTGTATATAGTGAGCTTGCGTCTATACGCGACTTGGTCAATGGTGAACCTATGTATACCTTTCCTTCTTCATTCTTGTTGTTTACCTGCTATACTATGATCTTTCATCTAAGAGAGTTGCCATCAAGGACAACACTTGTGTCATACCTATATCATAATTCCAACAACTTCTTCACTTCTCAAAGTAGCCCTCCACGTCAAAGACTGGTGGGAAACTTACTGCAAGCAGAAGGATGAAAGTATGGGCTCACTGTTTTCAGTCGTTGCCCACTTGGAATTCATTCTGAGATGCCATCAAGGAGTAGTACTACCTTGTCAGAAGCTATGAGGATAAATACATAAAGTGGACCAAGTTGTGGCAGGGAAGGGACCAAGATGTGTCAGAGTTCACAAATATTTTTCATACCCATTGCAAAAAGTTGGTTATCAAGGATTTTGAGTGGAATTTCATACTCAAATACCACGATTTCCTACACAGGTACATCCAGGATGAGATGGTGTTCTTGGACATCTCCTCGCTCAGCACATCGTACTGATACACTGTCAAAATCAAGCAAAAGTTTAAACAGAAGAAGCGAGACTTTGGAATCGTGAATCTGAAGCAAGGGAAAGGCTTCCACAAACCGTAGCACTACGGACAAAGCCAAGATTGTGTGACCCAAGACAACTTGTCAAAGCTGCAAGAAAAGACCAACACCACAAAGTCAAATAAGGACACAGGAAAGTGGTGTGAGTTCCACAAGAGCCCCACTCACAAAACAAGTGAGTGTCGGACCAAGCAGTCGCTCATGGCCCAGATGAAGGCTTCATAATCAGATGCATGTTCTAACCTTGAGCCAGAACTTGACAAGAGGATTGATAAAGGGAAGCATCTCATTGACACAGAGCCCAATGCCATTGTTGCGACCGCCAAGATCTAGAAGAATGAGCCCGAAGATCCAGAGGAGGGGGAGCGTCTTTTCCACTCAGAGATGTGGGTGAAGGGTTCGCCACTACAATTCATTGTTGACATTGGTAGCCAAAAGAACCTCATTTCAGTAGAGGTCATGAAGCGATTGAGCCTACTGACTACACCACACCCGCAACCGTATAGTATTGGGTGGCTTCACCAAGGATGAGATCTTTGAGTCCACCAATAGTGTCACCTTCCCTACAACATCAAACCCTTCATACATGAGGTATTGTGTGATGTTGCACCTATGGATGTTTGTGATGTATTATTAGGCCAACCATACTTGTGGAAGCGAAATGCTATGTATGCGTTAAGGCCTCACGATGTTATTATTTCTTTGGGTAATTCATTATACAGGATACGGAAGGTAGCCCCACCACTACCTCTTTGATCTCTACTAAGAAATGCAGTAAGATCATCTCCCAGACTAGGAAATTTATTTTCTTTCTGGTTCACTCTCAAAGCAAGGGGAAGATCGTAGCCACATCCATAGCCCCCAGGAAGGATTGCTCCACGCAACAGAAGCCAGTGGATCGGATCATGAAAGACTACAGTAACATCTTCTCCTCACCCACAGGGTAACATTGTACTGTCAGGTCAAGCATTCGTTCGATTTGACTCCCAGAGCAGCTTTACCCAACGGGCCGATATATCATTGCTCGATTATGGAAAATTCCAAGTACAAGCAGTGACATGATCAACATCAGGTGCCACACAAGTTTCAAGTGGGCGTGTTATAGGCATATTTGGACACTGCAACCCCAATTACATATGTCCATAAACCAAGGGCTTGTGAACCCCTAAAAGTGTTGTTTCATACCCTAAAGGAACAAGGTCAACTGATTACATTTTCTCCCAGAAATTCTCCCTAAAAAACTACTCAAAATTGGTCAAAACTGAACCATACAGACAGCTCCATGCATAGGGTGCGATGCATCTCACCTATTACACACGGGGGGTGCGATGCATACTAGAAATCCCTTCTGTAGGGTGTGATGAGCGAGAGTAGACAAATGGCAAAAGCAGTTTGCTAGGTGGAAACTCAAAGAATCTTCTAGAAACTCCTCATATGACACTTGCCTCTCTGAATTCGCCCAGGGATGTGTAAGAGATCATAAAATCTCCAAGTGGAACCAAGAACTATTAGTGAAATGACACTAATCAAAATCCTAGAAGTTGACTCACTCTCCTGCAAACATCTATATATGGATCCCTCATCCTAGAGATACGGAGGCTGGAATTTTGTAATTTGCAAGGAAGTGTTGTTGGTTTCTCTTTGAAGACATTGTTGGGTGATCTTGCTTTGTATGAGGTGAAGAGGGCTTTCATGATAGGAGGATGATTCTAGATCAGATAGCTTAGTTGTAATCATCTCTTCTACTACTTCTATCAATAAAGCTATTTGAGTTTTCCTCCATATGCTTGTATATCTCTGAATCTTGTATTTGTATATGCATTTATATGGTTAATGTATAATTGATCCTACATTGTTTATGGTTATAGATCTCTATGCTTTGATGGTATTTTGCTGCCTGTACTCTACAGGTTTTCTTTGAAGTGGGACAAGTGAGAAAGGAGTGGCGAAAACTCTATCAAGGGGGGAGGAAACGAGCAAGGAGACTAGCGAAAGACTGAGGTTGGTACTCTCTGCTTCTCTCTCATCTATCTCTCATAAAGGAAAACACAAGTAACTTTAGTTTGTTTGTTTCTAAGATAGCTACACGTCTTAGTGGGACTAGCAGCTCTGAATGGACACTAGTTTTCCTGATAACAAAATGGTGACTCCACTGGGGAGCGAATAGTTTGTTTGTTTTGTTACTTTTGTTTGCTTTATAAACCACAGATGGAGTCTGAAGTTAAGCTAGCTAGCCTTCGAATTGCTTTTGCTATGCAACTGTAAAGTAGATCAACGTTGCTTCAGTCAATCTCTGGGTTGGTTGATGAACTGAACATCTAGATTACAAACATCCTAAGCTCCCTAGTGGTAGCTCAAATAACCTCATTAGATCAACCCCGGTACTTTTTTTTTACTGACAATCATTAACTCAGCCTAAATCCCTGAACTTAGTTGCAAACTCTGAGTGAAAACCAAGCTCAGTCTTGTCCCTGGACCATCGCACTATCTCTTCCTGGAAATCTGGATGCATCACACCTCCCATGTGTTGAAAGTGAGATGCATCCTTGTTTCCCTATGTTACAGGTGCGATGATTGACTAGGACTGTTTCTGCCTCCTGATTTTGGTTTTTTCTTCACTGTCTTCAACATTATTCAGTAGTTTTGTTGTCTATGATCAATATATCTCTATTGAAACCATCTTCCTTTGCATTATTCAGCCTCCATCAGAAGGAATTGTGAATGTTTTTTATGTATTTTTCATCATTTATAGTTCTCCTTTGCACATAGTAGCTTAATCGAACTGTCGTCTTTTGATTTGAAAGTGTCGCAAATGTCGTTTTCAGTCAAGAAAAAGAGTGTCGCAAAGAATTCCTCTTTTAGATAGTCGATTACACTTTTGCCATTGTATTTGATTTGGATCATTAGTATTTCAAGTGTCGAAAGCAGTTTTAAATTCAAAATCGCAAAGTGTCCTCTTAACTTCCCTTTCATTTTTTGAAGAGAAAATTTGTTAGTACTGTCACTTTGAAAGAAAATAATTTAGCTCTGTACATAGTTTTCCTTTTGTCATTTCTCACATTAAGGAACCTGAAAAACAATACATGCATGTGCATTTGCATTTAGACTGCATGCTGGAATTGATTTAGGAAAAGTGCATCTAGTGTGTGCTCTCTGCTCTATGTTGAAAGAATTTCATTTATCTTTCCTTAGTAGCTAGGATTTTCATTGAAAAAAGAGAGTAAACGACTCTTTATCATCTTAGATTGCATATTTAGGAATTGTATATCTACATCACGTGGTGAACCTTAAAGTAAAACTTCTTAAGAAAGATCAACTATAAAATAAACCTCAATGAACATAAAAACGCTTTGGAACCTAATGCACAACATTTACAAGTCTAGGCTAGAGACATATTCTGGGGTTGTAAAGCCTGGTAACTATCGCTTTCATCATAGGTTGGGTGATTCATCCTCTTTGAGATGACAAGTGCTAGTACGGACTTATGCTCCCACATACCGTCGAGTATATATTGGGAGACCACAATAGGCTACATCCTTTATACTTAGGAAGCCGTGTCTGCCGCCCTATCGATCGCAATGCACTGAACACAGCATTCGGGAAGATTGACTGCGGTCCCTAAAAAGTATTCTATAGTTTTGCGATTGGTTTGGTAATCCCTCTATCTAGATTTCCAGAGTAGTCACTTTCGTTCCTTTTCAGACTCCTTAAAAGAAAAGGTCCATCTGAGCACTTGTCACTTCAAGCTCATTAAAAATCGAAGGCGACTAGACTCATCTTTAGCTTTTTCTCAACTCTTAAAAATTGAAAAAGCAAGTTGTGTCCAAGAGTCATAAAATTTATTTTAATCGGAATAACGTCACTGTCCCTCGTTGGTATTAGGTTGAGAAATGGATTCTACCAATCAAGGATTTCCCCTTGGAGGAAATCCTTGTCCATTCTCCTCTTGGGGAGATGTTGGTGCTCCACACATGGCTACATTGTCCCTTCGAGGACTCACAATTGGCCTGCCAGTATGGCTTTTCTCGACCTTTGTCGTTCAAAACACCGTAATTCCTCAGCAATCAAATCAGCAACCACATGATCCTGAAGTCGCTCCCCCACCTTCTACTTCGTTTGTTTCTCCCTCTCCTCCTTCCTTTTCGCTTGGTGAAGCAATCGATGCTAAAAACCAAGTAACTGAGAAGAAGAAGAAAGGGAAGGAGAAGAAGAAGAAGAAGTCAACGACAAAAGGGGGCAACCATGCAACGTGTGGTGAAAATCCACACAGTGCACCTTCCAAACCTAAATCTCCATGTGTGATTTGCAAGGGAGACCACTATCATCGATATTGTCCCTTCATCGCACGAATCCTGAGGGATTGGTCTCCCCGCTTGCACAATCCGGTGTCTTCAACCTCTGATGATCATGTTGAAAGCACGCCACCAACTAGTGAAAACAAAGCCAATGGAAAGAAAGGAAGATCCAAATTTCCTTGTATATTGTGTGAAGGCGATCATGCCCTCCACCATTGTCCTTTTTTAGATGAAGCTAAAAGAATATTGGATAATCGTCTTGCTTCACCACAGTGACTTCCTCCTAGATACAAGAAACTCTTGCCGAGTCCATCACTAGTTGAAAATCCAACTGACACACTGTTGTTGTCGATCGAAGCACCTATCATTGAAGATAGACCCTCTGAGTCCACACCAGACCAAAGTCAACAGGTCGAGAGGGTAGTCGACCCAATCCTGTCTTCAGAAGGTCCACCTTCAGATGATACTATCACCATAGAGAATGAGAATGACACCGTTCAAATTCTTTTCGTCAACACAAAATCCAATGAACATAGGGGCAATCTACCCGTTCCTTTACCGCAGGAAGGAAGTTCGTCAGAGATTTATTCGGTCCCACCTCCAAGCAATCTAGTCATTTCCCTCGACTGGAATCTACTAGGGAGACCTCGCCTACCATCTAATGTACCATTCCAGATCATAGTACAAGCTTACAGAATGAGCATGGTTGGTACTATCATAGATGAAGGGGCTCCTATGAGTATCCTTTCCTCAACTGCTTAGAATTTGCTTGGTTCACCATCGCTTCTACTTAAGATTCGAAATCTGACATGCTTCAATAAAGGAACCTGTCAACAGTTGGGGATCCTTCCAAATTTGCCTATAACTTTGAGAAGGAAAACCACTCATCTAAACATGATGGTAGTCCAAGGGCCTCTAGATTACAATCTACTCCTTGGGCGTCACTACATTTCCTCACTCTTTCAGGTGATGTGTTTTCCGCATGAAGGCAGAATGGTCAAGCTCGTAGACCATCTTTCATTCCCTGGTTCAAACACAACTACTAGTCAAATTCCATCCCTAACTGGTCTTTTTGCACAAGGAATGTCTCATCAATCTCCAATGCATCCACCTAATGAGCGCGAGTGATTCGGTGATTGTGACTAAAACCTAGGAGGCATGCGCCCTGGTCTGCTTCAACAGGAAAACCCTAGATATAAGGTAGGCTTTTGCATAGGAATATGAGTAGTTTGACAGTCCTGTCCGTTTAGGAAAATGGATCAAACTGGAAAAGGATTCCCCCGTCAAAGGTTATGTGATTGGCACTAACAACAGTCACCTTTGTCCATTTCGATGGGCATCACCAAGGAAGTGTTTTGTCTGCTATGTGGATGGAACAATCTTGCTAATGCAAGAAACTTCCATATGGTAACTTGGAAACTCTACTTATACCTGGGAGCATGAAAACCTTTTTGGATGCAAGTGAAAAGCCACCTTTTATTTTCTTAGTTTGTAGGCTCTTAACCCTTTAAACTCATAGGTTGGTCATTCTTAGCTTGCATAATGAAAGGCTCTGAAGCAAAGTTTCGAATGGGGCAAGCTCCCTAAAAAATGAACCTATTAATGAGACATCCTTATTATATGACTGGCACAAGCAGTTTTACGTAAAGTTCAAGCTCGTTAAAAAATAAACCTAACCACGAGAAGTTTTACGTGAATTTTAAGCTCGTTAAAAAATAAACCTAGCAATGAGCAAATGTTCCACCAGAGTTTAAGCTCATTAAAAAAAAACCCACCTTCAGTAAATAACCATTGCGATCGCATAATTATCAGCTTTTGAACCTTGGTCGTGTTCTTACCATCACCTCCACTCTTTTTAGTCAATCATACGCTTCCATTTGATTATTTACCCTTTTGAGGAACAACTGAGACGAGTGATTCTATTAGCCATCTTCTTTACACTGCCATGATTAAAAAGTTCCAAACCTCACCTGGAACTAGTTGCTATCCAAAAACATCACTAGTTCCTCAAAAAACGAGTCTCCTTTAAGATCTTTTCATCTGACTCGTAAAATATGAAAAGATTGCCGAGCAATTGGCCTCTCCAGCTCGTTAAAGTGATCAAAAGTGCCATCCATCCTCTAGATTTTAATCCTTTTGGACCTGAGGGATCATTACACAAAAAGATCGAGTGCTTGTCTTGTTCGGCTCGTTAAAACTATCGAAAATTCATCCATTTCATATTATTTTACACTTTTTCAGACTCAAGGGATTACATTATGAAAAAGGACCACTGGATTTTCCTTTACATCTCTTTTTAGAATCTCTAAAATTGAAAAGGACCGAGTTATCTTTGTCGTTAAACTCATTAAAACAATAGCGACAAACTTGTCCTCGCAGACAAGAGTGAGTTTCAATATCGTTAGGCTCGTTAAAACATAGCGACGGGTTTGCCCGAAGAGAAAATTATAGAAAAAGCATATGTTATCCTCCTCAAGCTTGACAAAAGTAAAGAGGTACTGGTCAGCAATGACTGGGGAAAAAGGGAAGAAAACTTGAATAACTTCATTGGTAGAAGGTTGCTCTTGAACATGACACTTTCTCTCTGTCACCATGATTGAGTAGGGTTGGGTTATTCCGTTCACCGGTCATATCACCATTGGTCCGTCGTACCATCCATTTTGGGGTTAACGCTACCAATCCATTTCAGTGTCACTGATATGTTCAAGAGAAGTTGCTCAGAGAATTCACCAACCTAGCTAATGCCTCATCCGCTTCAATACCTTCACTCTCCATTTTTCATGACTGCCACCATGAACCTTGTATCATCAAATTGTTTTCACCTCCACAAAATCATTTGCTCCATTCCGTGTCGTAGATGTGGGATTCATTAAGGCCCTCCTACGACGGGTCACTTCTTGTCGACATCAACTCATTATCCAAGAAGTTGACTTAGGAACAACCCTTTCAGTACTTTGAAGCTTGCATGCCTCAATGGCAAGTTTCTCACTTCCGACGACAGGTTTACATCAATGGCCTTTGACCGAAAGATTTTGCGTGGTGTTCGACATCAACTCATGTATTCACACCATGTGAATTGTACTATTGTACCTTGAGGGTCATTATCATTATTGGTGATTCCTCTCGCGCTTATTAACAGCTTACACCATTGGTTGGTAATCAAGTGATGTCTTTCCATGTTCGACATTAGAACATCTTCTCACATGGATTAACTTGTACTTCGGGCGAAGATTGAAAGAGTTTGAAGAACCCGGATCTAGTCTCATCCATCCGAGTTGTGATATATTCAGGAAAATAAAGACATCAAAAGTACATCATTGCTACATAGATAATCATCCAAACTAAGGGATGATGGCTCTACCAGAATCATCAATCTTCCACACAGACGATTGTCTATCTTATCTACATGAAAATGAATTTATAAATCTAAGCATGGGAATTCCCGCCTCATCTAAATCATGAAAATATTATGAAGATAATGTATTGTATTGTATCTTATTACATGTCACCTTCCAGTTCAAAAAACCTCGGATCCTCATTATAAAGCATTTCACCCGACATCAAAATATTTACGACCTCATGCTTTAGGGGGCAACTGTTATAGACATATTTGGAAACTACAACCCCAATCACATATGTCCATAAACCAAGGGCTTCTAAACCCCTAAAAGTTTTTTTTCATACCCTAAAGGAACAAGGTCAGCTGATTACATCATCTCCCAGAAGTTCTCCCTGAAAAACTACTAAGAACTGGTCAAAACTGGACCATACAGACTGCTCCACGCATAGGGTGTGATGCATCTCACCTATTACACATGGGGGGTGTGATGCATACTGGAAATCCCTTTTGTAGGGTGCGATGAGGGAGAGCAGACAAATGGCAGAAGTAGCTTGCTAGGTGGAAACTCAAAGAATCTTCTAGAAACTTCTCATATGGCACTTGCCTCTCTGAATTCACCCAGGGATGAGTAAGAGATCATAAAATCTCCAAGTGGAACCAAGAACTATCAGTGAAATGACAATAATCAAAATCCTAGAAGCTAGCTCACTCTCCTGCAAACACCTATATATGGATCCCTCATCCTAGAGATTCGGAGGCTGGAATTTTTTAATTTGCAAGGAAAAGCTATTGGTTTCTCTTTGAAGACATTGTTGGGTGATCTTGCTTTGTATGAGGTGAAGAGGGCTTTCATGCTGGGAGGATGATGCTGGATCAAACAGCTTGGTTGTAATCCTCTCTTCTACTACTTCTATCAATAAAGCTATTTGAGTTTTCCTCCATATGCTTGTATATCTTTGAATCTTATATTTGCATATGCATTTATATGGTTAATGTATATCTGATCCTACATTATTTATGGTTATAGATCTCTATGCTTTGATGGTATTTTGTTACCTTGACTCTACAAGTGTTCTTTGAAGCGGGACAAGTGAGAAAGTAGTGGCGAAAGCTCTATCAAGGGGGAGAGGAAACGATCAAGGAGACTAGTGAAAGACTGAGGTTGGTATTCTCTACTTCTCTCTCATCTATCTCTCATAAAGGAAAATACAAGTAACTTTAGTTTGTTTGTTTCTAATATAGCTACCCGTCTTAGTGGGACTAACAACTCTGAATGGACACTAGTTTTCCCAATAACAGGGCGACAAAGTTTGGTTGCATTTTCGGAGAGAATGCCTTACAAGAGCCCATCGAAAGCTCAGAGCACTTCGATATGGTCCTTACACCATTACCAAGGTTGTGGGAAACAATGCTTTGAAGCACAACATTCCCCCATTCCTTGGCTTGCACCAAGTGTTCAATGTGGACCGCCCTCGAGCATGCTTCCCACCATTACTTGACACAACAAAGATTGCAGGACAACTCATTAGGGACCAAGTTCATCAGAAGTTTCCCCATCTCATGGAGGAACTCAACACAATGGGGACCATTACTTCCTAAGGGAGGAGGAATGATCCAGGTGGATGTTGGTGGTCACCCACCTATCCCACATAGACCCCCACAACTACCTTTTTTAGTTTTTTAGTTTCCTTAATTGTGGCACAGTTTACTATTTTTAGCAGTTTTTAGGGTCCTAAACTTCTGGAGCCATTTGGAGGCCCTAAACGATGTTTTTTTGTCAATCTACCGCCAGTAGTTTTCTAGGAGAATCATCATTTCCATCATATTCCTCAGAGAGATATTTCCAACGGGGTATCATGCGCGTTAAACGGAGATAATATGACCAAGTCATGACCCTGGTAAGTTGGTTGTCCAACTAACCCCAACGTGGCCCTTAGACTTTTGGTGTTACATCTCCTCGGGTTAGGGTTTTGGCTATTTAGGGTTTGCTCTTATTGTTCAATAATAAAAAGGCCCTTGAGCCTCATTGTAATGAAATTCAGAGGCATGTCGCCTCCACATCTCTTCTCAGAGATATGCTACCATCGCCCGAGCTATCTTATTTCCATTTGTGTTTGTAAGCATATTTCAATATTTTACATTAATGAAATGAA
The DNA here is from genome assembly GCA_031772625.1 of Pinus tabuliformis. NCBI lineage: Eukaryota > Viridiplantae > Streptophyta > Pinopsida > Pinales > Pinaceae > Pinus > Pinus tabuliformis. The sequence continues at coordinate 84,533,425 of CM062805.1, read as the reverse complement.
GTATTATTTCTGTTGCATCTATGTATTTATGGTTATCTTTGTAATTTGTTGCATTCCCATTTAAATCCGGATCAATCCATCCATATCTGTCTCCATTTCTCTCTTCTTTCCTCTCTTCACCTTCCATCTATATCTCTATTTCCCTCTGTCTCTCTATATCACCCCCAAAATATACACTTTCTTTCTCCAATCTATATATCTATCACACACTCTTCCTCTCCCTCCCTCTCTCCGTCTCTCTCTTTCTCTCTCTTCCCCTTCTCCCCCTCGCCCCAACATATATCTCTCTTCCCTCCTGTTGTCCTCTCTCCCTCTCTCTCTCTCTCCACCTTTATCTCTCTATGTCTTTCTTCTTACCTCCCCCTCTCCTCCCTCTCTCTCTCTCCACCTTTATCTCTCTATGTCTTTCTTCTTACCTCCCTCTCTCCCCCCTCCATATATATCTCTCTTTCCCTACCTCTCTCCACTCTCTCACATACTCTCCTTCTTCCTTCCTCTCTCTCTCTCTCTCCTTCTCTCCCCCATTCTCTCCATCTATCCTTCTTTGTCTCATTATCTCACCCCCAAACATACACACTCTCTCTCCATCTCTCTCTTGTCACTCCCTCTCTCTCTCCACTTCTCACTCTATGTGTATTTCTTCTTCCCTCCCTCTCGCCCCCTCCAACTCCATCTCTCTATCCCTCCCTCTCTCTCTCTACCCTCCAATCCTCTCACTATCTCCCTCCCTGTCTCCTTCTCCCTCCCTTACCCTTATCTACCTCTCTCACTCCTCTCCCTCTCTCTCTCTCTCTCTCTTCATTTGTCCTCTCCCATTTACTTCACTTTATCTCCATCTCTCCATTGTCACTCTATGTCTTTGATCTTCCCTCCCAAATATATCTAAAGTTTATAAATATATATATATATATATATATATATATATATATATATATATATATATATATATATATATATATATATATATATATATATATATATATATATATATATATTACAATATAACAAATTTAATAATAGTAATATTATAATATATTAATATGAATATTAGATTTAATAACAATATTAATATTAATATTTGGATTAGGGTTAATTTTATTTATTTTTCATGGTATTAATAATAATTTGGTACATGGTATTTGGCCCATAGGCTTCACCTAAATAAAACCTCGTTTTTGAGTTTTTATAAATATAAAGATGTTTATGGAGTAAATATGAAAGGAGGTTTTATTTATTTACCATACCTCTCGTTTATTTATATTTTTATTTATTTACCATACCTTATTTTTGAGTGTTCATAAACCTCTTCATATTTTAAATTCATATTGTGTTTCACCTCTTCATATTTTAAATTTATATTGTGTTTCTACATAATAATGATTTTTAAATACGACCCACATTAGATTAAAAATGTTAAATGTTAAACATTACATGTTAAATGTTTACATGTTTATGTTTATGTGTTTACGTTTACATTTACATTATGTTTATGTTTTTACATGAGATCTATCCCCACACTTACTTTAGGTTTATGTGTTTAGGTTTACATTTACATTTATGTTTATGTTTATAAATCCCACACTTACATTAAGTTTATATGTTTACATTTACATTACGTTTACATTTAAGTTTATGTTTGTCTACCCCACACTTACTTTACGTTTATATGTTTACGTTTACATTTACGTTTATGTTCAGGTTTACCTTTTTAAGTGAGATCTACCACATAGGGCCTATCATGCAATAATTAGATTCATATATAATTGGGTACAACATGATAATTGGTTACACATTCAATAGTTGTGAGAAAAGTTTACATGTTTGTAAAAATTAGCATGGATTGTGTTTTACAAAATATGAATATGAACATTTGACACTTTATATATTTTTTAAATTTAATTCCTTTAAACTGAGTATAAGTATTTTATTTTATTTTCATGTGTATTTAAATAATAATACTAAATAAATAAATTTTATATGTGGAGAATTGTGTTCTTTATTTAAATATTGTTTTTCTAAAAATAATAATGTTATTTAATGTGTTAAATTTATATTTTATTAAATACTTGTAGTTGTAAATTTGAGGAAATGTTAGCAAGTAAATATTATTTACAATAATTTAGTATTCAATGTATAATTTAGAGAAAAAAATTCATGGCCACCATCTACACAATTTGGTAGTGTGTTGTTACCTTTTTGTACTTTCTTGGGAGAGTTTTACATCACCACATTGGGGATTTTCTTTTGAACTTTTAGACCCATCCAACTATATTGGATGATATGTGTTGTTACCCTCTTGTACATTCTTGGGAGAGTTTTACATCACCACTTTGGGGATTTTCATTTGAACTTTGAGACCCATCCAATTATATTGGATGATTCCTCTGACATGCACTTTGGATAAGGTTATTTGTTGATCTACAAGTTTTATGAGCTTTTAGAGGCTATAAAAGGAACCTTGAGTGCATCTTTGTCCTCAAATGGAGGAGAAAACCAATTTTTGGGGGGTTTATCTCATCATGTTCATTGTAAATGTGACTTGACTAATTTTATTTTATTTTATTTTAGATAAATTAGTTGTAATTTTTTTTAGACATGATCTAAGGACTCACATGAGATATTATTATTTTATTGTAAAAGGGTGTTATGTCTCTCTAAAAGATAGGATTCCTTCCTCATTTTTACTCATGGTTGGAATTTTTAGAGCTCTCTCAATACATATTTCTTATAACATTTACAATGTAGAGGTTTCTTTCTATATGGAGGAATATTCTCAATTCATAAACCTTATATTTCTTTGTTTACTTGCTGCATAAGAACTAATGGTGAAATGATCAATTTTTTTTTTCAAGTCTTTTAAGATCATGCCATTGAAGGATAATTTTATCACTTGGAAGGAAGTAGTATATATTTCTTACTCATTCTTCCTTCATTGGTTCGGTGATTATTTGGTACCATTATTTGTCTTTATTTATGGTTCTTGAGAGAAAGTATTAAGTAATTTCATCAAGCCATATTTGATTTTGGGTAGTTAATGTTTTCCATTGAAATTTCCCTTCTCATAGACATTGAATTCATTGTTGATCACAATTGGTATGAGACTGTTTTTCCTCTTAGTTCTTTTCTCAAGCCCTAGTCATTGAAGAAAATAGGAAAACTTCTAGAGAGATTCTTCTTGATCTCAGTTCCATTTGGTTCACCTTAACTCCATTACCCTAGTTGGATTCAAAATTGATCCAAATATCTTCCCATCAAATATTCTAAAAACCTTAAAATCTCCAAACCTATTTTTACTAAGGCTACTCTCAACTTCACCTTGTGCTTCTTTACAAGTTCTTAGTTAATCCTAATAAGAATATATGCCTTAAGTCAAAGGAGATACATCCTAAAGTGTAGAGAATAAGTTGTTAATGTAATAATGGCGACATTCCTAAATTCCTTAGATTGTACCTTTTGGACTAGGAATTTCACTAATGATGTACAATTTAGATGTTAACACCTCTCATAAAAGAGCAATGGAGAAAAGGAGTAGAGTTTTCTAATACCTCATTATCAGTTTGTTGAATAGATAATTAAATTCTCATGACGTTATTACATAGAATAACATAGAATTTGAACATCATAAACCAATGATAAGACTCTCAAAGGTTGTTTGAAGTTGTTTATCAATACTAATTTCTACCTTATGTGCAATTCATTCACGATTGGACCTCTTACACTAGTAGGTAGGGTGGGAGTATAAAATGGTTTAAGGCCTTTCTTAGAACATGGGTAGAAAAATTGGATGGCTTGGGTGGACCTTGTATCTTCTGTTCTACTAGGAATTCCTCATCTTGATTTGAACTTTCTAAGATTCTTCTATTTCCTTATTTTCCTATGGCCATTTTTAACATTCCTATTATTCCTCTTATTAGGAGTAAATTTCTAGGCATATTAGTAAAAAATCTACTTTTAAGCGGCTGGTGATGCATCTGCATAAGAAGAAGAAAAAGAGTAGAAAAAAATGTTAAAACCATACAAACTTCAACTTTAATCTTTATATCTACATAAAACTATTAAAAATGTGAAAATAAGCTTAACAGACATAAAAACATATGTACTAAAGTTTTATATATAACCCCCAATGGAAAAGAAAATATTTTATTATTAAAGTTCACTTGAGGAGAAGAGCATAGACATGAGTCACTGAAGTCCTCCACCATGGGAGAGTTCTTTTGGTATCCCTATGCTTTAATTGGCTATCTCTCTCTCTTAATTTTGGAAGAAGACAATGGATGTTGGACTCATAGTGGGGGGCTCAAAAGTAAGAAATTAGAGCAACCATGTTGATAATTATCATGTGTAAGAGTGAATAAAAAAGCTCTCTATTTATAATAAAATGTTAGGATAGATCTAGATCTAGTCAAACAATAAAATACTATTAGACCAAATCACAATCTAACCATTATGAGTATTTTATTATGTTTGGGAGAGAAAATTATTGATGAAATAGTCAAAAATATTTATTTAGTGAATTCACTCAAAACATAATGATTAACTGAGTTAATTAAGAAAAGTGTTTAAAGTAATTAAAAAATAAAAATAAGTTATTAATTACTTTAAGAAAATATGCTCAAAGTTAGAAATAATTGCTAAATATTGATTTAATAATTATTTGATAGCAGAAATGTGTAAATATTAAAGAATAATAAATAAATAATGTTTTATTTAATTCTTCCTTGGTAATGTGGTCAAAATTGATTACAAATAATTAATAAATAGTGATTTAATAGTTATTTCAAGGGAGTGAACTTAAATGATGAAGAAATAATAAATAAATAGTGATTTGGTTAATTATTCCTATAGTTTTTGGGTTATTTTCAAGTGGTTAAATAGAAATAATTTAGGAAAAGTGTTTCTCTAAATTATTTCCTCAGATTAAAGTGGGTTTTAATGTGAAAACCCCATACTACGTGGATTATTTCAATCATCCTAGTAGAAAACAGATAGGCGATCATTTTTTACGTGATAACACATCTTATTCATTCTCCTTTCAATCCTTTACATAGGTTGTTATATTTTCAAGAGGTGGATTAAATCCATTGCTAGGACAATATGATTTCGAGTGAACATTCATTGTTGGTTCCTCTTGGGTTTTCTTCTCTTCATTTTATAGATTTTTCTTATCCTATAAGTCTCTAATAACCTGATATTTATGTATTATTGATGGCATTGGATTAATTTGAGATGAATTTGATTTGGATTCCATTTTCACTAACATTCCTTTGTATGTTTGAAATTATGTTGTACTCGAGATACATCATTGACTACTACATAGGGGTAGTTTCTCTTCTTATGTTTTTGCACAATTTTTTACAAAAGTGTGATATGTTCAGTAGGTCATTCATTTAAATGGGACTTTATCATAGTTTGATGTTTGTTGATAACTCCACCCATCAAGATAATTATTTCTAGTATTTCATGAAATCCCTTTGTTGGAAATAATACTAAGAGGGTGGGGGGTGTTGAATCAGTATTAGCAATTTAACAATTTTTCATTTCCATAAACAAATTGATATACGCTACTTCTGTTAATTAAGCTTGTGTATATATGCAACTGTGTTTAGAGAAAACCGTGTATATCTTGCAAACTTCTAATATAGTTAGCTGATCTTAATCTGTGTATCGGAACCATAAAACAGTAATCAAGTGCAGTAAACAGTATAGGAAATCACACACATGAACACAAGATATAAGCTGGAAACCCAAGTGGGTGAAAACCACCTGCTGCAATTCGTCTCTATCTTCTTTTAATAAGAAACTCCTTTTTACAATATTTCTGTACTGGTGCAGTCCTATACTAGTACGAAGGCTTCTACCTGCAAAAGGCTAGAACCTTCTCTCGTTCTCTAGCTACTCCTAGAAGGGAGATACAACCACCTTAGCTCTTGTACTAGCTGATGTACTAGTACGTAGGTGCTGACCTACAAAATGCTACAACCTTCTCTTTTCTTCCAGGGAGTACGTTTCATAAATTTTCAGACTGGATCCATCAATAACATCAATCAAACATCAAATATATCTGCATCAGCCAATCTCCTTTGCAGCAACCAAAAACTAAATCAAACAATCACTTCTCTGAATGCTGTAACCAGAATACAGTAACCGTAACCAGAAACCAATCCTGATCCTAGAACACTGTAGCAATAAATAGAACTAACTAAAACATATTTTATGAGACGTATGCTACTTCAATATGTAGAACCTACGTGCATACGCTGCTATATTAAGGCAAACCTGTGTATATGATGTTGTGAATTAAAGAACTAGTGTGTATATGTGCCCTTGCTATGCTGAACTTGCGTACAGATCTATAAATGATGATTTACCCTTTTCAACTATTCAGAGATCAGTTATATCCAAATCATCAGATTTATAGATCAAGTCATGTGCCAAATATAAAAGATCAAAATCACACAAAGATACTTCTCTTCAAGCCTTAAGATCTTGAGCCATCAATAGAACTTATCCTTCTTCTAGCGCTCAGGTTCCTCCTTGGTTCAGATCCAGCTATACACCATAACCCAGTGACCAGTATTCTAGATCTTGCTCTTCATAAGATATACAATCCTTGAGTGTCTATGCCTAATGATCTCCTCCTCCTTTTATAGTCTTAGGCCTTACTCAATACCATGGTCCAAAACCACTTAAAACCAATACCTAGGTCCAAATAGCTAGGTTCAACACTTCGAATGAGATACCATGGTCCAAAACCATAGATCCAAATACCTAGGACCAAAAGCCAAGTTTTCCAAACTACACGTGCTTTTCTATGCATGAAAGTGTGTGTATACGCATACGCACTTTTTGGTCTGTTAATCCACGTGTATACACGGCTTGGTCAATGGGAACCTGCTTATACGTCCTTTTCCTTTATTCTGAGAGCTTGTGAGCCTGAACTAAGTGATTTGCCGAGTGAGTTGCCATCAACGACAATACATGTGCCATAGTGCCAAGCCTGTGTCATAATGCCAACAATCTCCCCCTTTGGACTTGATGGCAACCCCAAGTCACTCTCCCCCTTTGTCATCAAGGGCAAAGGGTTATGCTCCCCCTAAATACATGCTGAAATTTCTGCTCTATTGTGTTGTTCATGCTCCCCTTGACTGTAGGCAGTGTCTGTAAAAAGATGTTCTACAAGAAGAAATTGACTCTATACATCATAAAATACCTTCATATCACCATAGACTCATACATACATCGATCTCCCAACTAAATGGGGATATACCATAATTGACTCATTCACCCAACGAAGTGGGGATATACCAAAAATTTATACATGATAAAACAAGAATATTACATCATCCATCCCAGGCATAGTGGGGAAACAAAATAGGTCGTTACATGACCTCGATCATAAAATAAATACGTGACATAGAGACCAAATATCTAAAAGAAGACTATGATAGTCATCAGCAGCATCTGTCAATCACCATCCGGACCATCAACCATTCCACCTGAATCAAAAAACAACTATGAAGTTTTACCAAGATCTTCTAAGACAATGCCAAAAATACATTATTAGAAGTATATGCTCCCCCTAAACCAGTGCCAGATGGTCTCTGTCAGACTCATATCAGATTCTTTTCATCCTAAGTCTAGCCCACTATTTTTCTTCAAACCAATATATATGCCACTGTATCCACAAAAACTGGCATATGTACGTGGATACGCTTCATGAAACTCGCGTACAACCACTTTTTTCTGAAACAGATAAGTGTCAACAGTAAGATGATGCATCAACTACTCCCAGCTTCTGTCTGAGATATTCAAATGTGTCCCTGGGTAGTGGTTTGGTGAATATATCAGCAACCTGTTCCTTGGAGGGAACATACTCCAATTTGACCTTTTGTTCAAGCACTTGCTCCCGGAGAAAATGATATTTGATAGGTATGTGCTTGGTCTTTGAATGCATGACTGGATTCTTTGAAATACTGATTGCACTTGTATTATCACATGAAATGGAGGTTGGTGGAGTACACGTGATTTGAATGTCTTGCAATGTTTGAATCATCCAAAGGAGTTGTGTGTAGCAAGATACAGCAACCACATATTTTGCTGCAGCTGTAGATAATGCAATTGAAATTTTTTCTTGCTGAACCAAGATACTAATCTGGAAAACATAAAGAATGCACCACCACTAGTGCTTTTTCTGTCATCCATGCTTCTTGCCCAATCTGCATTTCTATATGCATGAAGTGTGAGATCTGTATCTCTAGGATACCATAAGCCATAGTTTTGTGTTCCTTGAAGATATTTGAAAAGCCTTTTAACTGCTTGAAGGTGTGCTTCTTTTGGGTTTTCTTGGAATCTTCCAAATATTCCCACTGCATGCATGATGTCTGGTCGGGTACCTATCAGATAGAGCAGACTACCAATCATGGATCTATAGGTTGGTTGATGTACCACTTCTAATTCATCATTTGCACTGAGGCTGCATCCTATTACCATAGGGGTACATACTGGTTTCGAATCTTCCATGCCATATTTCTTCAAGATCTGTTTAAGGTACTTGGTTTGTGATAGAAAGATATTGTCTTTGTTTTGTTGGACTTGTAAACCAAGCAAATATGTGAGCTCACCAAGTAGGGACATTTCAAATTCTTTCTTCATAACCAAAGAAAAGTTTTGACTCATGGCTTCTTCATTGCTACCAAAGATGATATCATCAACATACACAACAAGTATTAGTAATTTCATTGTCAATTTTTATATATAGATTGTTATCTGCTGATCCTTTTGAAAAACCTTTTTGATGGAGGTATTTGTCCAGATGATAATACCAAGCCGTTGGAGCTTGTTTAAAACCATAGAGAGCCTTTCTAAGTCTGCATACAAGTTTTGGATCATTTCCAAGAATAAATCCATCTGGTTGCTCAATATACACTTCTTCTTCTAAGTCTCCATTTAGAAAGGCAAATTTCACATCCATTTGATATACTTTGAACTTCTGAAAGCTAGAAATAGCAAGGAACATTTTTATGGCTTTAAGTCTGGCAACCGGTGCAAAATTTTCTTCAAAGTCTATACCTTCTTGTTGAGCATACCCTTTACGAACAAGTCTGGCCTTGTTTCTAATAACATCTCCATTTTCATTCAGCTTGTTTCTGAATATCCATTTGGTCCCTATGACATTCTTATCATGAGGTCTAGGAGCCAATTCCCAAGTGTTATTCTTTTCAATCTGCTCAAGTTCCTCATTCATGGCCTTGACCCAGCATTCATCTTTGCATGCTTCATTTATATTTCATGGTTTGACGGAGGAGAGCAATGCTAGATAGCTTGAAGCTTCTGTAATAGTTCTTCTTGTTTGTACACCTACCTCTTTCTACCCCAAAATTTGAGTCTCTAGATGGTTCTTCTGGACATCCCTAGATGGAGTCTTTTCTTCTACCCTTATCTGTTCTTTTGGTGCCTCATATGTTTCTTCTTCAACATTAGTCTGATTTGATGTTGAAGGATAGTCCTCATCATCTTCAAAATCTTCAGTTTTTATATGCTTTGGATTGTTGCCTACTTCATCAACCACCACATCAATACTCTCAACAAGTTTTCCAAGTATTTTATTGTAACACTTATATCCTTTACTTCGGGAAGAGTAACCAAGGAGAATGCCTTCATCTGCTCTAGGTTCAAACTTGCCAAGATTTTCATCAGTCCTTTTGATGTAACATTTGCTTCCAAAAATTTTGAAGTATTTTACAGTAGGATTCTAACCATACCAAAGTTCATGAGGAGTTTGAGTGTTGTTTACCCAGACGTTTGTTCTATTGAGAATAGTAACGGTAGCAAATGCAACTTCACCCCAGAGGGTTGCAGGAGTTCCAGACTCATCAAGCATAGCACGAGCCATTTTTTGAACAATTCTGTTCATCCTTTCTACCACCCCATTTTGCTGAGGAGTCATTGCAGTAGAGAATTCCCTTCTTATTCCATGTTCTTCAAAAAAGTCGAAAAATTCATCCTAGGTAAATTCCCCTCCTCGATCAGACTTGAGGCATTTGATTTTGCGATCTGATTCATTTTCAACCAAGGCTTTGAAAGTTTTAAACTTTTCGAAAGCTTTGTCTCTATGCTTCAGAAGTCCTATCCAACACATCTTGGAAAAGTCGTCAGCAATATAAAGTATCCTTCTCCACGAGGTGACTTTTTCCTTGATGGACCACATAAATCAGTATGGACAAGTTCATGTGGCTTATTAGCTGATCCTTCCTTCTCAGGGAGATGTGTTTTGGTTTTCTTACCAAACTGACATGATTTGAATATCGTATTGTCTGGAATTTTGATGTCAGGAAGATCATAAATAGCCTAATATTTGCATGCTTTCCTTTTCTAAGGGAAGCTTAGATGCCCCAATCTTCTGTGCCATAGCCAGTGTTCATCATTTTTGCTTAGATAGCATTGTTGTTGTCCTCCCTTGAGTATGTATAAATTATTTGGAGTTATTATGCATTTGATCACTGTTTCTCCTATATCAAGCTCACGAACAATACATCCATTTGATCGCAATACTACCTCATTTCCTTGATCACACATTTGACTAACACTCAATAGGTTATGCTTTAAGCCATCAACATACATAACATTTCCAGCATTGACCTTTTCTTTCAAAATAACAGAGCCTTTACCTTTTATGAGTGCAGGGGTGTCATTTCCAAATGAGACCTTCCTTTCTTTTTCTAAGGCACTATATGACTAAAGTTTTTCTTTATCACTTGTCATATGTTTCGAGAATCCACTGTCGATGTACCACTAATTTTCCTGTCCTTCCACATAGAAGGCTATACCACATCTTTTTGGTTGAGGTTCTTTCTTTCTCCATGTTTTGGGACCCAATGAAGCTTTCTTCTTTTGAGATGTTTGTCGAAACTTACTCCTACATTCAGAATCTTCATGACTGAAGTTGTTGTAAATAGAGCATTCTATTTCATTTTCAAGAGCAGAAAAGATATTGTAGGTCCTCTTCATGCTCCCAGCCACACTCCTTTGATTTTGTGCTTCTCTCGTCATGATGGTCATGTAGGCAACACATTCAGTAGCTTTGTGTCCAAAGTCATGACATGAGAAACATTGGCCATTAAAGAAATTCCTGCGATTATCAAATCTACTGACCGGGTGATTGTAGTTTCCATTGACATTCATTCTTGAGGCAAATTGAGAATGATTTACCTACGGTTGGTTGTAGCTTCTGTTCATCCTTGAAGTATATTGACCTCGATTTACCTGGTGATCCGCTTTATGCCTTTGATGACGATTGTCAACCTGTTCACTTCTGCTTGCTGCATCAAGATAACTTTTGGAGGTGGATGGATTTTGTGTTTGAGATGCTTCTTCAGTATATCCAAGACCTGTCTTGATTAGAGGAGAATGCTGCACTTTGATAATCTCATATAAAGTTTTAGATCCTTTAGCAAATATAAGATTAAGAGCTTTTGTTTTCTCAATATCTTTTCTAAGTCCCACAATTTCACATTCTAACTTTTCATTTTGTTTTTCCCTTTCAGCAAGTTAGAATGTCAGAGTATCTATAATCATACTCTTTTCTTCTAAACAAATTTTAAGTTTAGAAATTTCTTCATAGAGACCGTCTTCATCTATAGCATCCAAGAAACCATCATCTTCAAAAGCCATCAAAAGTCTATAATCATTACCATGTTCATCTTCATCACTATTTGAAAATCCATCGCTGTCTTCATGTGTATAATAGCTCTTCTTACTTACGTTCTGTTTTCTGTTACATTTAATCGGTTCCTTACCTTTATCAAGCTTATCTTTATGAGGACATTTGGCTGCATAGTGACCAACTTTTCCACAATCAAAGCATTTGAAAGGTAGCTTACCTTTGAATCTTCCAAAACCCCGTTGAAGGTTCTTGACAAAGTTTGATTCTTCTTCTCCTTCTGACTTATGTCCTGACTGATGTATTCTCCTTTTCCTGAAGCTTTGAATGCAGCTTCTCTCATGTCTGATGGACCCCCTTTTCTCATTTCGAAAGCAGTTAGGATTCCGTGTAGCTGTGACATGGTAATACTCTGAAGATTCTGCTTTTCTTCTATGGCAAAAACTTTTGATTCAAACTTAGAAGACAAAGATCTTAGAACCTTTTCAACTAAGGTAACTTATTTTATCTCTTCACCCGAGTTTTTCATGTGGTTAACAATCTCATCTATACATAAGAAATAATTAGCCACACTTTCATCATTTTGCATTTTGAGAGTTTCATATTGAATTTTGAGAGATTGTAGTTTTGCACGTTTTACCTGATCGTCTCCTTCATAGCTTAGAATGATCTTACCCCATATTTCTTTGGAGGTTTTGAGCTACATAACCTTGACGAATTTTGATTGAGATAGAGTCCCCAATAGAGTATTGACAGCCTTTGCATTTGTTTCATACTACTTTTTACCAGCCGTATTTGTAGGAGTTGCTGATGGAAATGCGTATCCTCCTTCCACGATATCCCAAACTTCTCTACCAAGAGATCGAAGATAGGTTGTGGTTCTTACTTCCAATAGATGAACTTGCTCCCATCAAAGATTGGTGGCTTGATGGATGCCTCTTTTTCGTAGTTGCTCATGATGATAGATCTTCCTTCAAGCGATCAAGCTTCCTCTGAAGGACCTGCTCTAATACCAATTGTTGGAAATAATACTGAAAGCAAGGGGGGTAAATCAGTATTAGCAATTTAACAATTTTTCATTTCCATAAACAAATTGATATATGCTACTTCTGGTAATTAAACCTGCGTATATACGCAACTGTATTTAGAGAAAACCACGTATATCTTGCAGATTTCTAATTTAGTTAGCTAATCTTAATCTATGTATCAAAACCATAAAACAGTAAACAAGTGCAGTAAACAGTACAGGCAATCACACACATGAACACAAGATATAAGGTGGAAACCCAATGTGGGTGAAAACCACCTACTGCAATTCGTCTCTATCTTCTTTTAATACGAAACTTCTCTTACAATATTTCTGTACTGGTGTAGTCTTATACCAGTACATAGGCTTCTACCTGCAGAAGGCTACAACCTTCTCTCATTCTCTAGCCTCTCCTGGAAGGGAGCTACAACCCCCTTAGCTCTTATACTAGCTGATGTACTAGTACGTAGGTGTTGACCTACATAAGGCTACAACCTTCTATTTTCTTCCAGGGACCACATTTCATAAATTTTTAGACTGGATCCATCAATAACATCAATCAAACATCAAATATATTTGCATCAACCAATCTCCTTTGCACCAACCAAAAACTGAATCAAACAATCACTTCTCTAGATGTTGTAACAAGAATACAGTAACCGTAACCAGAAACCAATCCTGAACCCAGAGCACTGCAACAATAAACAGAAGTAGCTAAAACATATTTTATGAGACGTACGCTACTTCAATATGTAGAACCTGCGTACATACACTGCTATATTAAGGCAAACCTGCGTACATACACTGCTATGTTAAGGCAAACTTGTGTATACGCTGTTGTGAATCACAAAACTAGTGTGTATACGTGCCCTTGCTATGTTGAACCTACATAGTTTCAACTATTCAGAGATCAGTTATACCCAGATCATCAGATTTGTAGACCAAGTCATGTGCCAAATATAAAAGATCAAAATCACACAAAGATACTTCTCTTCAAGGCTTAAGATCTTGACCCATCAATAGAACTTATCCTTCTTCTAGCGCTCAAGTTCCTCCTTGATTCAGATCCAGCTATGCACCATAACCCAATGACTAGTATTCTAGATCTTGCTCTTCATACGAGATACAATCCCTGAGTGTCTTTACCTAATGATCTCCACCTCCTTTTATACTCTTAGGCCTTCCTCAATACCATGGTCCAAAACCACTTAGAACCAATACCTAGGTCCAAATACCTAGGTTCAACACTTTGAACAAGATACCATGGTCTAAAACCATAGGTCGAAATACCAAGGACCAAAAACCAAGTTTTCCAAGCTGTATGCACTTTTCTATTCATGAAAGTGCATGTATATGCATACAGGCCTTTTGGTCTGTTAATCCGCGTGTATACATGGCTTGGTCAATGAGAACCTGTGTATACCTCCTTTTCCTTTATTCTAAGAGCCTGTGAGCCTGAACTGCCATCTGAGTGATTTGTTAAGTGAATTGCCATCAAGGACAATACATGTGCCATAGTGCCAAGCCTATGTCATAATGCCAACACCCTTCTCAAAATCAACCTTGATACATATTTTGGCACATAAATACAAGTTCTTTTTTGGTTCTACATGATTTAATGGATAGTTTAATTTATTCCCAAACTCTCTTAGTAACAATCATCCTATAAAATTAATGGAATATGGAGAATCCTAAGAAAAATTGGGTCAAAGGTGCTTTCTTGTTCTAGGTTGAAATATAGAATCCATAGAGATAATTGCATTCCTCTAGAACCTATGAAGTAATGAACAAATCTTAAAATTAGATCTCATGGATGTTTAATTAGAAAAATAAAGATGAAATATGTTCAACCTGAGTCAAATGAAAATACTTTTCTATGGATTCTTTTATGCCTAATGTTTTACAATACATGTGTACATATCTTTTGGGCCATGCCACATTCCTGTAATATTAACACTGAAATTCCTCAAAAAAAGGATTTTATTCTTTCCTCCATTCATAAAAGATTAAGTGGGAAATAAAATCCAACTTTTAAATGAAATTTAGCTTTGATGGCTAAAGGAACCTACTTGGTGTTATGAAAAAATAAAGCACTCTAAGAATCTCAATATTCTTTCTGTTATCTTCCATGAGAGATTTATACAAATAATTTTTTACTTCAAAATACAAACAACAACAATAACATGTCAACAACGCATTACAAAAAACTAAGGTGTAAACAATACTTTATAAATCAACAATTATCAATCCATATACTTATATCGGGAAAACATGTTTCATTCAATAATCAATTGAGTGTGCTAGCTAGAGTTTACCCCAACCATCCAGAAGTGTTTGTGATATTTTGAACAACAACAATAACATGTCAACAACCCATTACAAAAAACTAAGGTGTAAACAATACTTTATAAATCAACAATTATCAATCCATATACTTATATCGGGAAAACATGTTTCATTCAATAATCAATTGAGTGTGGTAGCTAGAGTTTACCCCAACCATCCAGAAGTGTTTGTGATATCCAGCCCTATAGATTACTCCCCATCGTTATAAATTACCTCTAAACATGAAATTTCAAATGGTTCATTTTTTTCCTAATTTTTACTATTGAAATGAATATCGTATTCACGTTTTATTTTTTAAATGGGAGAGAAATTTGTTGGAAATACCAATTTCTAAAACACGGTCCAAATTTTACCTATTTGTAATATAAAAGTACGTTAATTATTATTATTTCGAAATAAAACATATTTTACCTATTTGTAATATAAAAATCCATTAATTATTATTATGCCTAAGTAAAACATATTTTACCTATTTATAATATAAAAATCCATTAATTATTATTTCTTCTAAATAAAACATATATGACATAACTTGAATTTTATATAGATTATATTTGTATTATAATTTATTTTTGTGGTTTAGGAAAAGACTCACTAGTTTGTTAAAACATGTCACTTTTTTTTAAATGTACTTCTTACATGGTCAATTCATGGAAATAGTGTAGGGGTATTTTGGATCCTAAAAAGAATTACTTTATAATAAAATGACCCAAATCCAATATATATATATATATATATATATATATATATATATATTTAAACTTATTAAGAAATTGGTACTCAATTATATCTTGAAAATTTATCAATAAATTAGTAGCACTTATGCTTAGTAGTTTTGTTCATAAAAATTGTAGGGAACAATTTTGTAACTATTAATTTGTTAAACTATTGAAAATAAACAAAAATGCTTAACTTTTTCGGGTTATGTTTCTTGGATTTAAAAAGCATTGAACTAGACCATTTAGATTTGGCTATAGGGTATTTAATACTAATTACCAACATACCTTTATTTTTATTCTTTTCTAATCTTATACTTATGTCCCAATTTTTACAATTTCATTTTCATAGCCTTAGCTCTTACCATTAAGTGGATTTTTTTTTCCCTCATTTATTTTACTATTCCTTTTAAGTCTCTATAGTCCCTAGATAATATGTCCTTATATTCCTTCGATAGGTTGAGTATTTTAGTTGTACCTTTAGTATAGTAGTCATCAATCCATGCCATTATGGGTCAACCATCATTCACTATGTCGATATCCTTTATTTTAACCTCTACATCCATCCATTCAAGTAATTTGAATTCATTTAGCCATCTTTCTCATTCATGGAATTCATTATACACAGTGAAGTAATTATTCTCAAGTTAATATGGATGAATATTTTATGAAACATTCGATATAGTTTTCAAATTTTTAACTACTTATAGATGATCCTTCCCTCATCTAAGAATATTTTTTGAAACATTCGATAAAGTTTTCACATTTTTAACTACTTATAGATGATCCTTCCCTAATATAAGAATATTCGTTGTAAAAAAATATTTTCCTTGTTGATATGATGAGTAGTTTAAGCATTCTATTCATGTAAAAATATATTATTGCAAGTCAAATTTGACTTTATGTCGACCTTCACTTTCCCAAGTTTTTGTTGAGTTATGTGGGCACTTGGTTTCTCAATAGAGTGTTTACTCTCAATAACTGCTTCCATTAACTAATATTCTTTTATCTTAAAGGAAAAGCATTTAATAAAATTTTCATTCAATTTATTTTATGAAAATGTGTGGCCATGTCCCTCTTAAATTTTATACCATTTATAGGCAATGTCATATATTGCATCAAGGGACTTTTATGGTGTTATACCATTTCGTCCTTGTACCCCATTATTTTCCACTTTCTTCCATAATCTTCAACATGAGCGATAGATTTAACTCTTGGTTTAAATATTGTTATATATACTATGATAGATAATTTCTTCCACCCAAATTGTTCGATAAAATATGTCATTATCACCATATACGGTTCCAAATGAAGTGAATTTGTATCCCATGATGATGCTTCCTTACCTATAAATGACTCAACTAAGCTCTACAATTAACTTTCCTCTCCAACTAACTTAGAAAACTCATAAAAAACTCATAAATATTTCTTGTTAGTGACTCTTATTCCATAAATTGTATAGGGGTAGATGAAGCCAATTATATGTAAGGTTCATAGTCAATATTTATTTAGTTTTTATTTTATATGCAATCGTTAAAGTTGTAATTGAAAAAATGAAATGAAAATTATCTTTAGGAATGGATTGAATCAAACAATATTCTAATAATTTTAACTTATAATTTCTAGTTTCCATTCATATTGTTTTGTGTATGAATTTTGTCCAACTAAGAGAGGTATACCATTTTGCCTCTCTTTCAAAGTTAGGCTTGACATAGTAATTATTGTTGAATATAATAGCCAATTAATGAAGCAAGAGAAACAAATAACAATACTCAAGAAATATAAAAAAAAAACCCAAAGGGGAAAATATACTAAATATTCATATTCTTGTGTGTAGTTTGTATTTTACAAAAAGTCACAATAAATAATGATGGGTGACCATAACAACTATGGCCACATTATATTTTATTTCAAACCATTTCTTAAACTTCATCCACAATATCTCCATGAATCTCTCAAATATCTTGAGCAATATCCATCCCCACTTTCACTCCTTTCTCTGAATCTATCATTCTTCTGTAGAGTTATGTGCCTGGTCTACCTCATTACATTTTTCATCACATAATTCACATATTAAATATTATTCACAAGTAGGAGTTAGCCATCATACACTGACATTTAATACTTAAGAATTCTCTATCTTCAAATGTAATTTGAACTATTTGAACTATTCCCATTATCATCTTTAATCTTGTACACTCTTGTTCTTTGGTCTTTTGCTTTCATCTTCATTTTTCTTCAACTTTCATCTGGTACCTACATGACATAAATAATTTATTTTTTGAATTCCATATAAAAAAGTAACCATCCACTGAAAAACATGGGTCTCTAAACACTACATTTGTTGGTTCTCTAGGAAACTTTTTCTCATACATTGTTCAACAACATATTTTTATACCTTTAACTCACCCTATGACATCATCATTCAACAACCCCATTTTTTTGGCTTATCCATAATGATACCTTCAATTTTCTTGGATTACCCTTAACGATACAAACTTTAAGTGGTTTCATGTTACTGCAAACATACATTATATCAAGTGATTTTGGATGACCACAAACCTTCCTATCTCACAACAATCGCAACAAGTGGTTATTAAGCACCACTTATTCCTTCACTACAAGTTGTTATTCAGCACCACTTCCTCTTCAATGGGAGTAGTCTTTCCTCATCATGCATTACATTGACTTAGCTACATTCAATATAAATTTTCATTTAGGTATATCTATCCTTTCCATACCAAATACAAGCATTTCCTTTCCACTTCAAATACATTAGGAACCATTTAACCTTTCTAGGGATGTTGTTTCCATGGATTTACTCCATCCACATCTCAATTATGAATATTATAAACACATAGTACTATTATTTACCTTGCTTCATGACCATCTTCATGTATCTTCATCTTCCTTTTCCTTCTTCTCTCACTTGTCTTTTCCTTCTTCCTTCCCTTCTCTTTTGTAGCTTCATTCGTTCTACAATCTCAAGTCTGGGGATCCATTCTTTCTGTCATCATCTTCATTCATTCTACATCATTTTATTTGTACATCTTGCTTGCACTTTTCTATCATTTTCTTATATCACAATACCTATTTCTTCATCATTCTTCATATATCCACTTCGGTGATGGAGTATTCTTCATTTTCTTCATCTTCTGCTCTTATCTAATTTGTCTATTATAATGGCTTCATAAAATTTTTATTGTTAAATAGACATCCTCAAACATAACTTATGCAATATAACTTTACATACTTACAAAATATATTTCATGTTTAGTTGTGTATAATTAACAAGGCACCTATGACCTTGGTTTAGAAAACTTAATTAAATCACTAATGACATTGACTTAAAAATTACCTTGACTCCATATTCTGAACATGGTTTCAACTTAATATTCTCAACATGATTTCAACTTATTACATGACTTCACATAATTTTTTAGGGTATTTTACTTAACACCAATCATGTTCCCTTCTTCATACAATAAATTAAACAATAATGATTGTATTCAAATCAGTCTTCAACTTGGACTTAGCCTCTATCTGGATGGTTATCACATAATCAAGACCTTATAACCAATTTTTTTTTGACTCAAATATGAACTTTTATGACTCTTTTGTTTTGTTGCTTATAACATTAATTCGATGATAGATGTTTATATTTCAACTTCAAGTGGGCGAGGGTTGTTGACTTTTATTTATAACTTTTAATCGATGGCGGGGATAAATTCTGGAGAGAATATGCAGAGAATATGGCTAAGCCGCAAGGGAGCTTGAACCGACTAGCTAAAAGAAATGTTAAAAGTGATTTGAAAATAATTAAGGTCATTGCCGTGTGTTGTATATGTCATCGGCAGTGAAAATTCGAAGTACAAAGCGGTCGTGGAGTTATATAAAATGTTAAATTAGAGGTACTCGATCAAAAAATTGATATATTTATTAAAGTGATTTATATTTACTGAACTCATTATTGTGATAAATGTCGGTACATTTTATTGATTATACACAATGAGAACATTAACATTGATATATTTGTTAATGTGATGTATTTGTATTTAAGCCATAAATGGCAATAAAATGTTAAATTACACATACTCCATGAAAAGCTTGATATATTTATTAAAGTGATTTATATTTTCTGGTGTGATAGATATGGTTACATGATATTGATTGCACCTACACGATGAAAACATTTAATTAAAGTGATTTATATTTTCTGAAGTCATTAATGTTATAAATGTTTTTCCATCGTTAAAATGCAAAGGTAAATTATTTTATAAAATGTAAAAATTATTGCATATACGCACAACGAATATTTTGATTAAAATGTAAAAGTTATTTCCATAGTCACATTAAATAATTATTTAATAATTGAAAAATGTAAATGTAATTAAATAATTAAAAAAAAATGTAATTATACACCGATTAAATAATTGAAAAAAATATAAAAAGGTAAAATAGAAAAGTGATTGATACAGTACAAAGTAAAACAAATGATATCAACATTGAATAAATGTAAATCGTTTAAAAAAAAAATGTAAAATGATTTACATTAATATGTAAAATTCAAAAAAATATTTATATTAAATAGTTACGAGGAGAGAAACTAATATTTACATTAAAAATGTAAATATTATTTACGGACACAAGTGTTAAATAATTATTTAATAATTAAAAAACGTAATTAAATAATTATCTAATAATTAAAAAAATAATTAAATAATTGAAAAAAATGTAAATGTGAATGTAATTACACAGATTATATAATTGAAAAACAGTAAACATTCTTTATATTAAATAATCATTTATATAGAAGAATGAAATGTAATGATTCATATTTAAAATGCAAAAGTAATTTAAAATGTAAAAAAATGTAAAAATATAAAGAGTTGTTAAATAAAGTTAAGAAATTAAAATATTCTAAAATAATTATTTAATTAAAGGCATTGATCTGACAAACTATTTAGATACAAAAAAATTTATGAGTTGTAGTAGAAACCTATTATATATATATAAAAAAGCCCATTTATAGGAAAATTACTAAATATGTTTACCGTTTATTTCATAAAATTAAAGGTATTTGAGAAAGTATTTAACAATGTGGAAAAAAAATATTAAATGTAAAAGAGGCAATATATTGAAAAAATATTGTGAAATGTGAAAATGAAAAATATTGAATAAAAATATAATAAATACAAAATTTTTAAATGTAAAAGAGGTAATATATTGAAAAAATATTGTGAAATGTGAAGGATGAAAAATATAGAATACAAAAATTATATCTTTTGTTAAGTTAAGAAAAGAAAGGATGTCTGTGGGTGGAATCAGAAAATTGAAATATGGAAAGTAATTTAAAAAAAAAATGAAAAAAAAAAAAAAAAATCTTCTAGAATGAGAATTTGGAAAAATGAATGAACTTTTTGAGAATGAAATTGGAAAAAAAAACAAAATTGGGAAAAATGATTGTTTCCTAGGGAGCGATTGGTGCAATAAAGTGTTTTGTCAAAGTGTTTCATCTGAGGTATTCGTTGTGGTGCCGCAGCGTTCGACGCATAAAAAATTGTTTGGAAGATCAGGTGATTGGGTTTGCACTAATGCATGGAAGGGGAAGTGGAAACGAAAAGCATGAAAGAAAGAAAGAAAGATAGCCTATGGGCAGATTGCTCCTTCATCTACTTGATGTTTTTTCCTCTTTTTCTGTGAAGCTTCACAATAAATGTGCCTTGCTTCTCGACAAGCCCCTCGCTAAATAGATTATCCCAAGAGCTAGCTGCAAGCATATCCGAATAACTTTCCTTGTTGTCTTTGAATGCCTCAAATTCTAAAATGAAATGTTTTTCTGTTTCCACTTTTCCGGAAGAACAAAAAATGCATACTCTTTCCTCCCATACTTCTTTTGGCCTTTTCCAGCACCCTATTTCACAACGGAGTTGATAAGAATTAGTTCTTCACTGAGCAATAAGAATTTTGGCTCTCCAAGGTATATTGGCCTCTATGTATTCTTTTGGTTGATGACTATGAGTGAGATTAAACACTTCAATATAATACTTTTTCTTTCTTCCTAGCTCCTTATCCCAAGTACGCTTGCGAAACTTTTCCATAACAAAATATTTTATCTATTTGTTGTTTATGGGACACGCGTTCAAGAAAATACCCCATTTACTAAATCAATTTTTATTTTGTTGCATCCAAGTTTTTTTTTCTGTTGCAAAATCTATCATTAAAGACAACCTTAGGCCATCTACACTTTTCCATTTGCTTAATTTTTTTTAAATACCTTATGACTTGCACCATAGCAATTGCTTCAACAGGAGCAACCTCTGTTTCACTTAACAAGATAGCATAAGGAACTGTACTTTTAATCTTGAATTTGTTTGTACCCAAACGCTTCTGAATTTTCTCAATTTGTCTCCACTGCATGTCAGATGTACTGCTGGTCCATAATTCACAACCATAGAGAATCACCAGAATCACTGGAACCCCAAAAAGAGTTTGAGTGGTGTTCCAGTCCCATAACTCTGTCTCTCTACACCTATTTTGAAAATCATAAAATGTTTTCCAACCCCCCAAAGTTCTTTTCTTTCTACAACCATCCCAACTTAGATTTTTGTTGAACTCAATTCTGCGGTATTTGTAGTCGCAACTTCTTCCAGAATGTTTCCTACAAAGTAGAACTTATGCTGGTTATGTTTTATTTCTTAGAGAAAACCACCACTTTTGTTTTGCTGCTATTGACTTGCATCCCCACACTTCTACGAAAATGCTCAAGGGATAGTAAGTGCTTTTACAAACCAAGAGTTGATTTAGCAATCAGAATAAGGTCATCTACATACAAAAGAAGCCTTATAACAAACTTGCCCAAATAGATACCATCACCCCCTTGCAAATTTAACCACTCATCAAGCTCATCGATATCTAAACCAAAAAATGTAGGAGAAAGTGGGCAACCTTGCTTGACCCCAATATTGCTTCTAAAAATTTCAAAAATGCTTTAAGAAGTTCTAATTTTGACTTTCACCTCTTCATATAGATTATGCACAGCTTTTCTCAAATGTTTAGGAACCCCAAGTTCCTCCATTTTGTGCCAAATCTTATCCCTAGGAGCAAGTCAAACGCTTTTCTGAAATCAAAAAAGCAACAAAAGACTTCTTCTTTTTTCTCCCAAACTTTTTTAATAATGTGCATTAAAGTTATACAATGATCAACTATGGAGTGTTTAGGTCTACAACCTGCTTTCCCTTTAGCACGTTTATTTCTTTCTTATGCCCACTTGCTAATTTTATTTTCTAGCATGCTTCCAAATAGCTTTGAAAACAAAGTGTTTATCATGATGGTCTTATAATTGGAGGGATTATTGATGTCGCCACTCTTGAAAAGAGGTATTTCCAGACTAGTTGTCCAATCTGTGGGGAGCCCCTGTTGTATGATGTTGTTGAAAATTTTTGTAATGTGAGGTGCAAGGATCTTTGAGTCCCACTGTAGATTTTCTACTTGGAGTTCAACCAAATCTTTTTCTTTTACAAAACCCAACTTCTTGATACCCATCTCTACCTCTTCACCGTGAAGAGTTCAATATCAGTGTTGACCAAGGGGGGAGGGTCATCTTGGGATCCTACTCATAGAGTTGTCTTGCATAGTGAAACCATTTAGAAGTTGTAATACTATTTCCAGTTTCAATCTCTTTCGGTTGGAGCTCCTTCCAAAATAATTTGGGATTATTTTCCCAAGGAAGAGTAGCTCTTCCTTCCTTGAAACCATGAGATTGACCTTTTTCTTGCTTAGTAACTGCTTGTAAGATTTGAGCTTTATGTTATCCTTGTTTGACTCTTTTCACATTCTCCTTGCATTTTTTCATTCCTCGTCAAACCAATCATTAACTAGAAAGGAATTTGTTTTAGACTTCTTAATTTTTGTTCTTTTGTGCTTTGCAAGTGCGCATTGAATTAAATGTGTCAATTCATGACTATGAAGGTTTTGAATTGTGATTTTCCCCTTCTCAAAAAGACTCTCTAGCGTCATTTTTAAGGTATTACAATTTTCTGAAGTCAAAAAATTCTACCCTAGGTAAATATCAATAAAGGCGAGTGTGGATGTTGGATAACATATTCCTATGTATTTGTATAGTGTGGTTTGACAGTTCGAGTAAGTGGTTGTGGTGCAATGAGTTTTTACGAGTTTCCTAAGGAATTATGCATGGAATCAGTTTTTGTAGCTTGTCGTCTTTGTAGGTTGTGAAAGAAAAGGTTAGTTTCATCCTTATGGAAATCTAGCGGAACTCTTGGAATAGATAATTACTTTACACTTATTGTTGGGATTTTCAAAGAACAATTGTATAACCTGAAAAAAAAAAAAGTGGGTTGCGCAGCTTTTGTGTGTTTGTAGTGAAAAAAATCCCTCTCAAACAAAACATAAATAAACAAATTTTGTATTTAAATGATACTACCCCAGAAATAAATTGTCTATTTAAATGACATGAATAGATATTTAGCTGTAAATTGGGAAGGGATGAAATTAAAATAGAGAAAACAATTTATAGCAATGAATCGAGGGGCATAAAAAGAAAAGCTGTGTAGGGCCTTTTGCAGATATTTGAATAGAAAGAAACGAGGGGGAATAGAGAAGAAACCACAAAAGGGTGTATAATTTTTTTACATGACAAAAAAATTGATTGTTGGAAAAAACTAAAATTAATTAGAAATTACTCGAGCATCGATAAGTTTAAAGCTAAGCTTAGATGTAGGAAAAAAAATTATGAAGTATTTTCATCTTGTTCAAAAACTTATTTAAATTAGTGAAAAAAAAAATTGTGTTTGAAAATTACTTGACCGGGGGAAATAAAATTTCTTGGAAAAAGAAAAGAGAAAAAAAATAAGCTAACCATAAATGTAGAAAACAAATTTATGAACTATTTTCAGCTAGTTCAAAAACTTATCTAAATTAGTGAAAAAAACAATTGTGTTTGAAAATTACTTGACGGAGGGAAAATAAAATTTCTTGGGAAAGAGAAAAAATATAGAGAAATAGAAATGCCTCTTTTTCTTGGGGAAAAAAATTTGCAATTAAAAGAATATATAACTTTTTAACATAGCGAGAGAACTGGATTGAAACATAATTACGTGAATATTTTTTTTTTGTGCGGAAAAAGTACGAACAAAAAAAAAATCGTTGTTTCTTATTTTTTCGAGAAATACTTTGAAAAGTCTGGAAAAAGTTGCATGTATTTTCGAGGTGGTTAAAAGCTTAGTTAAGTTAAAAAAACAATTAAGGCAGAAAAAGATTTGGCCGAGGGAAAGAAAATTGTTGCGGAAATTTTTTAAAGAGCTATATTGTTTTTCTCTTTAATTTTTCCATTAATATATTAGATTCACCTCATAACATTATAACATTATTTATATTTATATTATTATTCATAACATATGTTATTATGTATAAAGAAAAATATTATTATTATAAATTCACTAGAACATAAAAGAATAATAGAAGAAAAGCATCCACGCATAAAGACATTAGGATTGGTCAATGACCACGAAAAAACTCACTGGGAAAACTTTTGTAAATTTTTCTTCTTCTTAAATCGTCGTCAAATGATTTAGAAAAATATGATACAATGATTCGTATATTCATTTATGCAACTAAATAGCAATAACATGACCTTAGACATGCTTATACTCAAAGACCCAGATGCTGAGGATGGTATTGCACTACCACTGACTGTAGTGAATGCCTGGACACTGTTATCACTATGTTGAACACTGTTGCATACTAATAACTCGTATTTTGGTCACAGATGCCCTAAGACATTTAATAAGAGCATCTAGGGCCAAACTAGACTGTGGAAACCCTAGCTTACTTGACGCTCCCTCAAACACTTTGCGTGTGTCCGAGACTTCTTGGATGCTCCCTAGTCCACTCTGTGTCAGCGTCTAGGGACGAGAAACCTTAGTTATGAGTGTGTGTCTGAGTAAAACAATATGTCTACATGTGGGAGCTTCGAACCTATAGCTTCATACCCTTTGCGTGAGCTTTCCTCCACCAAACCTGTGTTAACCAAACAATAGAAGAGAGAAGAGAGTGCTTAATGATTGTGTCTAAATGAGGTTGATGTCTCTTTTATTTATAGGCTTTTATGAGGGTCCACTTGCTGTTGAGACCGACTTGTCCAATTTTATATGTGCATAGGGCTGACCTAATCAAATATACATCAGTAAATAAATAAATTCAATAACTAACTTCTCCTTGTCCAAATGTTGTAGCGGCTACAACCACCCTCCAAAATTTTGGCCTGCACCCAAATTTGGAGCCTCCCTTGAGAGATTCACTTGATGGTTGCATACACTCGGGTTCACTCCGTGAGCTTGTGTGAGCTTTCGCATGCACCTTGCTTGTTCATTCCACCCAAGCTTCTGCATGTTGATGCCAATGTCTTTCTTACGACCATGTTTTGGTCATGCTCGAGGTTTTCACTTCGTGTGTACATGTTACAGTCGTTATGAAATCATCTATCGCACTCACACACAGAGTCACATCCACTGTCACACAAGCATCGTCACGATCGATCAATGATCAATCACGAGTGTCGTGCTTATCGCTTGCACCGTCGGTCAGTCATGTTGAACATGTGTGTCTGGATGGTTTGGGTCATCTCGTCTTCAAGTCATGTTGGTGTGTGTTTGCAAGATCACATGTGCATCTTTCACTCATTCACGCACTTATTCATTTTGCTAAAGTTTTGACGACTGAACTCCCCTCTGACAATCGGACCATGATACCACCATCGACTTGATCGATTGACACCCAGAACAATGCAGAAGCACAAATAAATTCATTTCAAGATGCGCTTCTCGTAAGCAATCAATTAGCTTCCAGCTGTTCAAAGAGAGGATTTGACCCAGTAGCTACCTCAGGAAACATTCCCCTAAAAAATTGTGCAGAGGCTACAAATCTTGCCTGCTCCACTAGTTGGGAAAATTGCGGAGACAGGCTGGATAAACACCTAATGCCCATCCCTATCTCCCTCAAAAAATTGTGCATTTTTTCCAGCCAGTCCTCCTCACAGTCGATTGACTGCTCATCTAGAAAATTATGCAATTTCCATGAGCAGGCCTTCTACTGCCCAATAGTCTGCTTAGCTAAGAAATTGCACAAAGATGATCAACAAATCGAACCACTAGCCTCAGTGTAGTTTCCCTCGCCAGTAGCTCCTAGCCGCACACTGCCAGTTCCCTCGAGGAATTACGCAGGATCTGTTGCTACGCTCCCGACAGCTGAATGCCTATTCCCCTTAGGAATTGTGCAATTTCTATTGCTAGTGACCCAACAGCCAGCTGCCAGTTCCCTCCATCAATTGCACAGTTTTGGTTACCAGGCTCCCGACTAGTTCCTCAAAAAAACAACGCAATTTCTACCTGCTGATCCTTCATGCAGCCCAACCTGTTCCTCCAGAAAATTATGCATATTTTGCTGTCAAGCCCTTGTTGCCCGCTCGTTCTAGAAAATGCACAGATTCTGTCTACCTTGCCTTCCTACAGCCCGGAGTGTCCCTTCCAACATTTGCACAGTTTTTCCTTCTAGCCAAGCCAGACCTCGCAGATAGTCACTGTCGACTTGGATTTCTCATCTTCATGACCTACTGACTCTTGCGTAATTTTCATCAGCAGTGCCGAGAGCCATCATCCCGCCTCCCAACCTTGATTCCTCTCCCAGTCACCTGCATCTGAAATGATCATGTGTCATGGCAGACTACGGGGCTTTTGGATTTGATGTCATCTCGTCATGAGTGATTGTAGGTACAGGTACACAACTAAACATGGCATGACGAAAAATAGGATGAACAAAGGCAGCACATGCAGAAGGACAGGTTCACCAATGAATGAATGAATGATGCATGCGAAGAGATGTGCTCACATAGAGATGATCGTGCAAAGATGTGTTTGCAGACAGACGAATGAGAAAACATGGAAGAAGTGCTCACGGATGGATGAACGGACAAACATGCACCTTTTGCGAACAGATGAGCCTATTAAGCCTTCCACCATACAAGCAAGGAGAAATGTACCAAAGCAACATCAAGTGAACTAATTACCATCGAAGACTCCGCGCACTTTTCCATGCGGAGGTGAAGTTGTGACACACCATGAAGATATCCATCACCTAGCAGCACTGCAGCGCAACATGCACTCCAGCAGCAGCACGAATGTACTAGCACTGTCATGTTGAGTCATGTCATGAGTCATGTTGTCCACATCTCCACTGTGGGCTATGTTGTCAAATAAATGTAATGTAACGTAGAAGTCCAAGAGACCCACTTGTTGAACAAAGAGTCATGTAACGTCGAAAATTCATGGAAGTCATATAGTCATGAGGGTAGTCTAATAGCCACAAGGATCAGTTACACCCTTGTCTATAAATACCCCCTCCTTGGTACCTACAAAGGACTTTTCAATTCAACTCCTCCCACATAGCCAAGAGAGTCTGTTATTTTTTCTTTGAGGAGTAAGCAGTGGCTCCAATGCCCCTCACATGGGGTTAGTGATGTATGGTGTAACGATGTGTCTTGGAAATTTCGCTTAATTCAGAACACTGCTAACAGGCCATCACATTTTCACACATGTATTGTACCTATTGTAAGACTAATCTTTAACACTTGTAATGCATGTTTCTTGAACCTCTGTTTTACACTTGAACTAATTCACTTGTTATAATAGACATATGTTAATGATGGTTTGTGCGGACCATGATTGTTTATAGGTCTTTGTTTTAGCCAGATATATACCCGAGGAAGTTTGTACACCCCTCCATGTGGGGGGGTGTGGGGGGAACTTTTCCCCCCTGTGGCGGTCCCGGGGGGGTGCGATCCCCCCTAGCTAGGGGGTCCGAGGGCCAACCGTTCCCTGGCGGGGGCTCGGGGGCAGTGCCTCCAATGCTAAAAACAAATGTAAAATTGCCTTATAAAAGTATAGTAATTTCTAGTCAATATAGGCCATTCATTAGGCGAACGACCTGACTGTAGAACTTATGTTTAGTTTAGGTTTTTTTTCCCTAGAAGGCAACCCCTCTCTTTGTATGAGGGAATTGTATTTGAGGCTGTGTAATAGATGTGTATTCTCTGAGTGAGAAGCAGAGAGGTGAGGATGTGAGAGAAAACAGAGGATATTATAGCGGATCTGTTGTAGGTTGTGTCTCTTTCATTTTGCTGGATAATAGAAAGGAAGGACTAGCTGTTTAGGGTGGACGTAGCCTAAACTGGGTGAACCACGTATATCTGTGTCTCTCTTGTTTTATGCGTTTTCTCTGTTTATATTTCTCCAATATTTTATGTGTTCCATTGCTCCGTAATATATAATATTCTAACAAATGAAAATGTGTTTTATATGTTGTTAATGCTGTCTCGCCCATGTAGACTACTCTCCCAGACATCAGACAGACCTTTCAAATGGAACTTGCTATAAAAACCATTGTACTCGCATGGACTAATCGGTTGAATGTTATATGTGTTATCTTCCCTTGTGTGTTGTGACTACTGCATCTATGTGGACTGTTCCACCGGAAGCTGCGCTTGTCCTGTTGTGTTGTGTGTTCCTAATAGAATTGGGATTTCTCCCAAACGGCTTGGGACTCACTCCCACCCTCTCCCCCTACGGTGAAAGAACCATTGACACAAGTGACACTTACACTCACTAGGCACATGAACCTTACTTCTCGAAAGATAAAGAAGACCACTCTCTTGCGCTCTTGCGCTGACAAGTAAGATTTGACGCAAATATTTAAGGTAATGGCAACCGGACATTCGTACTTGATGGGACTCCTACACCAAATGGTGTGAGGTGTAGTTGGGACTTCATACTGGGGAGATCCCCTGATGGTGGTGGGTCCAGCACCATCAAGAGTTTGGCGCGAGAAGGAGGGCCAGATGACAAAATGAGCCCGTACATCTGGGTTGAATCTCTTACCTAATAAATAATAAACAATTCATGCTCTTGGGGTGTTTCTCTCATTTCTCCCTTAATTAGTTATCAATCCCTAATGAGCTTCTCGATCACTTGTCCTTGTTAATGTTTGATGGTGAGGACAGAACATCTGTAACCAAGCACATTTCTGATTTTCTTCATTTCTGTGAATCTCATGAAATCGATAGTGATGAGCTTGTTTGCGTACTCTTCTTCCTCACCCTTCAAGGACATCCTAATCAGTGGTTTTATACCTCGCCACTTGCTTCCATCCATTCCCTTCTCACTTTCTTCAACAAGCTCCATCAAGCCTTCGATGAGTGTGACCGCTAAGATGTCTATGAAAGAATCTCTCATTTAAGAATGAAACCTGGTGAATTAGTTGAGTACTTTTCTACCCACTTCCTTCACCTATGTCATGAAATTTCTGAACAGTTTGTGGACCTTGACTTCATGAGATAAGAACTGAAACACTTGGTTCATGTCTCCCAAAATGGTCATCTTCCTGATTTCCCTTCTCCCTCAACTCTCGCAAATCACAAGACACCACATGTCTCGAAGAGGATGCCCCATTGCAACAACCACAAAACTAAGAAATCTGTGCAATGGGTCCCCCCTCGCAGGGTTTACAAAGCCTAGAAATCTGCGTAGCCTGTTCCCAATCCATCTGCGCATTTGTTTCTCGCCCCAATGGAGGAAATTCCAGAATGGTTAGGAAATCCTATAGTGAAAACTCATTCCTCCATTCCACAAGAGGATATCACTGTTCCTAAACCAAGTCTTGAGTCTAATCTACATCTCTGTCATCCTCCATCATCTACAAGCCATGACTCCTTGCACCATGACTCTCTTGAGCGATCTACTTCACAAGTTATCTGCGCACACTCTCTTGATTCTTGAGTTGCTGGTTCAAGTTGCATTCATGAGCAAAGCAGTCTCATCATACAAGCAGAGGAGCAGGATGGTCAAGACATAATCAATTTCTCTAAAACCATTGAGCTTCCATTCTTGATCAATCCTCGATCCGCGAATCTTGGTGAAACATCATGCACAATCAATTCTTTTGATCAACCTCTAGTATTGGGCTGTTATCACTCCCACACTTTCATATGTTGTTATGAACACCCAAGCACATCATATGATCCATTGTCATCTCATGTACACTCTAACTCAGATCTAGAATGCACAGTGGTCAAAGAAAACATCCATATCGAAGCTTCCTTTGTGCCTCACTTTCCTATGTGTCCTATCATTCACAACGCATCAACATGCGTCGGAGACACTCCACATTCTCTTGCTTCTTCATATTCTGAGTTATCTCCTCGATTGACACAAGGCAATGAGGTTGTCCATGATGAAAATAGTCTCAACACACAGGACTCTTCCCACTCGTCATCAGCTTGTGTGTTGCATGAAGATAACTTGTCAAGTAAGCTTGCTGAAGATTTTGATGAAGTGTTATGAAACCAGCTCACAAAAAGATAGAAAAGATAGATCAACGCCTTAGAATTCAGCCTCTTCGAGGGGGAAACCTCCTTTACATTACACAAATTAACAATTCTTGGATGATACAAATGACAAGACCTCCTTTCTATATATAGGAGTCTAAGGGGTCATAATATAATCAAAGTTGACATAACAATAATAATGTAAGGACAAAATAATAACAACAGTGGGCTTCTATGGGGCACAATAATAACAATATGAGACTACATGGGCACAACAATATAATAAGGGGGGTGTACTAATAACAATAAGGGGTTACACTAGTAGTATAGGGACCTAACATGCCCCTCTCCTTAAAAAAGTGTTGTCCTCAACACTTGAGTAGTTCTTGATGCTTATGTATAAAACTCTTGTCCTCCCACATGGAATCTTTAGCGGGAAAGTTCTTCCACTTGATGAGATACTCTAAAATTTATCGATTTGATAGTTCTCGGGTTCTTGTTTCTGTGACTGCTCCAGGTTCCAATATGATTTTTCCTTCCTCGTCAAGTTCTGGAAATATTGTTTGAACTGGGATCTTCTGCAACTTTTGAATGAGTGGCCACACTTCTTTTCCCTTCTTGCATTCATCCCTTGCTTTGTTTATCCAATCTGGTTGGATAATAGAAATAGCATAAAACAATGCTTCCACATCCTCATCCTCTCTTGAGAGTGCATCTACAACAACATTTTGCTTCCCCTTTTTGTAGATGATTTCAAAGTCATAACCTGACATATTTATGACCCATTTTTGTTGCTCTTCAGAGGATAATCTTTGTTCTAAAAAGTATTTAAGACTATCATGATCTATTTTTACCTTGAGTGTCTTCCCATTAGGTAGGGTTGCCATTTCTTAAGTGCATGTATTATTGCCAACGTTTCCTTCTCATAAATAGCTTTGTGTAAATACCTTCCTTTGATTGGACAACTTTCGAAAGCAATGGGTCTTTCATCTTGCATTAAAACAACACCAATTCCATTTCCTAAAGCATCACATTCCACAATAAAGGTTTTTGTGAAGTCCAGTGTAGCTAAGACCAGTGCTTGGCACATTGCCTCTTTAAGATGTTCGAAGGCCTTTGTTGCTTATGGAGTCTATGAAAATGCATATTTCTTCAATAATGTTGTTAGATGTGCTGCCATTCTCCCATAATTCTTAAAAAAATTGCGATAATACCCTGTCAACCCTAGAAATCTTTGCAAATGCTTTATGGATGTAGGGATTTTCCATTCCTTAACGGCTTTAAATTTGCTAGGGTCTACCTTAACACCTTCATGAGATACAATATGACCCAGATACTCCACCCCTTGTACTCCAAAGAAACATTTGGAGCTTTTTGCATATAATTGTTTCTCCTCCAATAGTTTGAGCACCCTGTCAACATGTTGAACATGATCCTTCCAAGACTTGCTGTAGATTAGTATATCATCAAAAAATACTAACACAAATTTTCTAAGGAAGGGTTTGAAAATGAAATTCATCAAACCTTGAAATGTAGAAGGTGCATTGGTAAGGCCAAAAGGCATGACCAAAAGTTCATAATGACCCTCATGAGTTCTAAATGTTGTTTTCGGAATGTCTTCAGTCTTCATTCCGATTTTATGATATCCTGAACGAAGATCCAACTTGGTGAAGTAAATTGATCCATGCAATTTATCTAATAATTCATCAAAGATAGGAATGGGAATTTTTTCTTTAATAGTGATCTTTTTGAGCTCCCTATAATCCAGACACATGCGCCATGATCCATCCTTCTTGTGAACCAATACTATTGGAGCAGAGAAAGAACTTTGATAAGGTTGAATTATACCAGCCTATAGAATTTCTGCAACCATATGTTCAATTTCACTCTTTTGGGCATAGGGATATCTGTATGGCCTGATGTTTGGAGGAACACTTCCTGGAATCAAATGAATAGCATGATCATGATCATCAATAGGTGTGACGCCTTTGGGAGTCTCAAATACCTTGGAATGATTGTCTAAGACTTTTTTGATATCTGGAGAAATAAATGATTTCGATGTGGGAACCTCTAGTGAACATAATTGTGCAGTTACACCTCATTGTTCCTTCTTTAGAAGATATTTCATACTGTTAGAGCTGATTATCTTTCTCGGTTTCCCTGCCATAGCCCTTAATTCAAATTCCTTTCCTTCCGCACAAAATTTCATGAAAAGTTCTTGAAAATTAAAAGCTATTGTGCCCATGGATTGTAGCCATTGGACTCCTAGTACAACATTAGCACCACCCATTGGAATGAAAAGCATTGGGCTATTCAACACATATTCTCCCATGGATAGCTTGATATTATGGCACTTTCCAGAGAAATTTATGGTTCCTCCACTTGCAACCATCACTTAACACTCTATTTTTGGATATAAGAAGAAATTCAATTCCTTGGCTATCTTACAATGAATAAAATTATGGGTACTTCCCGAATCAATCAACACTATTACCTTTTTCTTCTTGATATGTTCTTCTATCTTGATAGTTTGAGGAGTGGTAATTCCAGCCAATGCATTACAAGATATGGTCAGATTCATTTCTTCTTTATCTAGGGTTTGTTCCTCGAGTATATCCTCTTCTTTTGAAATTTCTTGTTCCCTTTCTTCCTCCTGTTCACAATCTATGTAGAATAATTTCTTCTCAGCACACTTATGACCTTTAGTGTATTTGCTATCACAACTGTAACAAAGCCCTTTTGCTCTATTTTCTTCCAATTGTTGTGGTGTCAACCTTGTAGGTTGTGGAAGGCTAGGGGAAGCAACACTTCCATCTTCATAGTTGTGAGTGGTAGGCTTCTTGTTTGCCATAATTTTTCTTTCCATTTTTCTTGTTAACCTGAATGCCTTCTCCAATAAATCAGGTTCCCAAAGGCGAACCTTGTGTTGGATATTATCCTTTAAAGTCCCTATGAACACATCAATCATATGCTCCTCTGGAATATCTTTTAGCCTTGTGTTAAATTTTTGGAAGTTATTAATGTGCTCCATCATTGAACCCTTTTATTTGAGATTTATCAATTGGCTAAAAAAGTTGTTGTTTTCTATATCCTCATAATGTGCTATCTTTTCTTCCATAAAAATTGCCCAAGTGACAATTTGTTTACGAGAGCAAAGCCATCGATACCATACAAACTGATTTGGTTCCAAATATAAAGTTGCAGTACGTACCTTTTGTGTCTTTTTCACATTATCGAGATCGAAAAATTGCTCCATCTGTAGTACCCATGTTCCGGGATCCTTGCCATTAAACTTCCTCATATCAATTTTTGGAACATGGTGGGTCTTCAATCCAACATTAGAGTCTATGAAATCATGATTAACCTTTCTTTTATTCTCATCATGAGTTTCCTTTACTACCCTTTCACAATTAGTAACCATTTCTTGTAGCAACTTACTCAAATTTATCTTCAATTCTTCCATCTTAGTGTCCATGCCATTCATCTTAGCTTCCATGCCATCCATCTTAGCTTCCATGCCATCCATCTTAACTTGCATGTCATTCATATTAGCTTCCACGCCATTCATCTTTGCTTTAGTTACCTTTTGTGAGAGTGAAATTTGTTGTACTTGGTCTAGTAATTTTGATATATCATGTTACATTTCTTCCTCTTCTTCACGAGTCATGCTAGAGATTTCATGTTGCTTACTCGGTGTTTCCATTTTCTTTCTTCAGGGCATCAATTAATGCTAATAATTTTTCACTATTCCCTTTGAATTCCTTCAAAATAATTTTTCCAACAAATCTATGCAAAATTAAAAAAAAATACACATTTTTTTCACTTTGTAAGAGCTCGATATTGAATTTTTTGTATCTCTGTAACTGTGCATCTTGAATATCTGAAATCCTGTCCTCCAGTAGCCCTTTGAGTCCTCTTTATAACATCACAAGTCTGATCAAGATGGGATTCTCCAAGGAAGAGTGATGGCAAATCTCCCATGGTTATCTGATTATAGACTATTTTAGTATAGCGAACATGTACGAAGTTCCACGTGTCATTGTTTTGACCTTATTAGCTGAAACTGATGTAATGAAAACTACAGGCCATCCTCTTTCTGAAAATTCTTACGAAATCTCAATCTGATGCTCAGAACAAACATTACGACGATTTTCCCTAGGTCACCTGTTTGGAATGTAATTCGGGATTTTGTAAAAACCCTAACTTCCTCATCTTATATCTCTAAAAATATAGCTAGACAAACTTTGAAATTTAGACCCAACGTTCAGAACAATTTCGGCTCAAATGGGTTTTTTGTTTTGCTTCTGAAATGTTGCAGAAAAAACGTTATAGCGAAAATGCCATGATGACCTGTTTGGAGCAGCGAAACCCTAGAATCCAAAGCTCTGATACCAAATGTTATGAAACCAGCCTACAAAAAGATAGGAAAGATAGATCAATGCCTTAGAATTCAGTCTCTTAGAGGGGGAAAGCTCCTTTACATTACACAAATGTACAATTCTTGGATGATACAAATGAAAAGACCTCCTTTCTATATATAGGAGTCTAAGGGGTCATAATATAATCAGAGCCGACATAACAATAATAATTTAACGGCACAATAATAACATAGTGGGCTTCTATGGGGCACAATAATAATAATATGGGGACTACATCGGCACAACAATATAATAAGGGGGTTGTACTAATAACAATAAGGGGTTACACTAGTAGTATACGGACCTAACATGAAGCCTACGACAAAGATGGTTTTCATCGTAAGAGAAGTTTTGAAATTAGTAACAACATCCATCCTCAAGCCATGAATGATCTGGTTCACATCCCAAAATGAAAATTTTCAGTTCTGGAATGTTCCGGGACGTGCCAGGGAGTCGAGGCACTTCAACGTCTATTGATGGTTATGTCAGGACCTCGCGACTTAGGTAAGCCTGTCAAACCAAATCAGATCTCGTTTCTCACCCACAATCCATCTATCTACATGGTTGAACTCGATATGGATCCCCGTGCAAACAATATTTATTATTCGGGGTATGATATTTCAAAATTTTAGGTTTTTGCTAATGATCAAATCCACGAGTTTATTACAACATGTTTGTCTTCATGCACCTCTCTTACATCCAATTCGGGTTGGGAGTGTCCATCCCTCATCTGATCATGGGATAGTGAAGTTGATCATCTCGAAGACTATCTCTATCCAAAATCATACTTATCAGATGTTATCTGTCGTAATCAGCTCCTTGGTCTTTTTGAAAATTTTGCACATCAAATCTGCGCACTCATCACACCAAAAATCTCCCTGTGTAATGACGAGTGCATAAACTATTATGCGAATCAAGTTACTCTCATTTCGCCACACCCCAACCGATTTCACACATTCACGGTGTTGGCATCCTTTTTACATTTCTGTGATGACAATGATGACTATGCACTTTTTCACCAGTTGTAGGTTGGTGTTCTATCATGCCTAGTGCACAACGAACTTGGTTCCCTCATTCAGAGCATTCGCACAATTTTCCAAAAGGTTTCTTTGTTCATGTCAAACTAGGATTCCGACATCTCGACCAACTAGTCTGATTTCTCTTCTATCTTTGGTGGTTGTCATGTAGTTTATCATTTTCCCAACAATACATCCAGCGACAGTCACTTCACGCACTATGATCTTCACCATCTTACATGTTTCTTCTTAGACTTATGTCAAGGAAGTGAGGCACTTCGACTTGCATTGATGGCTATGGCAAGCCTTCACTGTCTTCACATGACTGACGAGAATGACTAGATCTATCTATCTGTATCAGATTCCCATCTTGATCCCCTCTCTCGAATCAGGAATCCATCTTCTCAAAGATCATGAATCTTTCCAAACAACCATCATGAATTTTATGATGCAACCACTAAATGGTTGGAACAATCTTACTTGGCAAGTCGTGTTGTAGGTAACAAGCTCGAGTCCTTTCTCACACTCATTGAGAAACGTGGTGCAGAACAACACACACTCGCAAAAGGCCTCCTAGGTTTGTTGAAAGACGGTAGTCATAGAAGAGGTAAGCATGTGTGTTGGGTGGTTGTGACACATTCTTCCACCCACAGGCGAGACCTTCTCTTTCATGTGTAGGTTTTTCAAGTTTTTTTCATTTTCTATTGCACACTATTTTTTATATGTTTTAATCACTTGTATCTTTCTGACTGTAGGTCAGGTACGCCTATAGTGGCTTAACTGGAAATTTCATTTCACGTAACCCCGACCATTTAATGTATGAGTAGGAGTAGTGTTGGCTTTTTCGCTTGTCTTTTCTTTCTGGGTTTCATGTTTGTTTGCTTGATGACTTGGTTGCTTTGCTTCCTTTTTGTTGTTTTCACTTTGTTTTCTTTGCTTAATATTTTTATTTTTATTTGTTTGGTTTGCTCAATACCTTAATATTTTTGTTTCCGAAAATAAGTGATGCCAACTACTACATTCTACCTTTTGAATACAGTATGTGGCTAATATTTTTAGAGCCTTATCACACTGCAACACCTGGCTAGTCTTGTATCTGTCTTCTCTGTGATTGGTTATAATCTTCGGCCGATGAAGTATTGACGGAAAATACAAGCCATCTGCAAGAGAAGTTTTGGTCCAACCACGAACCTGTGTCCACACTAGGAAGCCTCATGCTTGTACTCAGCTTTCTGCTCTCTGTGTTCAAGCTCATCCAACTAGTAGAAACAGAGAAGGGGAAAATCTAAACGAGTAAACCTATGTCAGAGGTCTTACATGCTTCTCTAAAGGAATAACGTCTTCTACTCTCAGTAAGTAGGGATACCCCTTCCACCCCAAAAATAAATAAGTGCCTATGCACAGTCCTCTTTAAAAAATATAAAGGCAAAAGAAAAGAAAGGATTCCTGCATAAAGAGGCGAAGCATGCAACTCCACTAGGGTACTGACGAGGCTCACTGGCAGAGGAGCAGTGTGTGTTTTCCCGCGTGACTCCATCGGGGTACTATTTAGGCATGCTAATAGTAGAGCAACATGAGGGATGAAAACTTACACTCTGAAAATCTTCAACTCGCGAGCTGAACTACCCTTTCTGGTTTCGAAACACTGCGATCAAGCTGAACATTTGTTTTTTTTTTACTGAGTTGGCTAAAGGTGATCCATGTATGTCCATGGGGTAATTGGGGAAGCCAAAGTAACCTGCACAGTGATTCAATACTCCCCGAAAGACCAAGGCCCTGTGCTATCAATGAACAAAAATAGAGAAGCTAGAGTTCTACCAGTTTGTTGCCAAGTGTTGTATTAGCTACAACCAACCTCCAAAATTTTTGCCTGTACCCAAATTTGGAGCCTCCCTTGAGAGTTTCACTTGATGGTTCCATACATTCAGGTTCACTTTGTGAGATTTTGTGAGCCTTTGCACCCTCATTGCTTGTTCATTCCACCCAAGCTTCTGCATGTTGATGTCAATGTCTTGCTTGCGACCATGTTTTGGTCATGCTCGAGGTTTTCGATTCATGTGTACATGTTACGGTAGCTATGAAATCATCTGTCGCACTCACACACAAAGTCACATCCACTATTACACAATCATTGTCATCGTCGATCAACGATCAATCACAGGTGTCACGCTTGTCGCTTGCACCGTTGGTCAGTCATGTTGAACATGTGTGTCTGGATGGTTTGGGTCGTCTCATCGTCAATTCATGTTGGTGTGTGTTTGCAAGATCACATGTGCATCTTTCATTCATTCACACACATAGTCATTTTGATGAAGTTTTGATGACCGGACTCCCCTCTAATAGTTAGACCATCACCCCGCAATCGGCTCGATCAAATGTGACCTAGAACAACGTGGAAGCACCAAACATGTCATTCCAAGTTGCGCTGCCCACTAGCAATCAATTAGCTTCTAGCTGGTCAAACAAAGGATTTGACCCGGTAGCCACCCTGAGACTCATTCCCCTAAAAAATTGCGCATATTCTGTTGATCTTGCCCACTGCATTGGCTAGGAAAATTGGGCAGATAGGCTGGACAGACACCCAGTGCCCATCCCTGTCTCCCTCAAAAAATTGTGTAGTTTTTCTAGCCAGTCCTCCCGACAGTTGACCGGCTTCTCATCTAGAAATTTGCAGAGTTTTCATGAGCAGGCCTTCTACTGCCTAGTAGTCTGCTCAGCTTCAAAATTGTGTAGAGATGATTAGCAGGTCGGCCTCCCATCCTCGATGCAGTTTCCCTCGCGATTAGCTCTGAGTAACACACTATCGATTCCCTCTAGGAATTGCGCAATTTCTATTGTGAAGCTCCCGGTAGCTGACTTCCTGTTCCCCTTGGGAATTGTGTAGTTTCTACTACCAATGACCCACCATCTAGTTGCTATTTCCCTCCCGGAATTGCACAGTTTTTTCTGCGAGGCTCTTGGCCAGTTCCCCCAAAAATCTATGTAATTTCTTCTTGCTGATCCTTCATGCAGCCCGACCTGTTCCTCCCAAAAATTGTGTAAAATTTGCTATCAAGCCCTTATTGCCCACTCATTTCGAAAAATGCACAAATTTTTCCTACCTTACCTTCCTACAACCTGGACTGTCCCTCCCAAAAATTGTGCAGTTTTTCCTCCCAGCTGAGCCAGACCCCACAAACAATCAGTATCGACTTGGATTGCTCATCTTCATCACCCAGTGACTCTTGTACAATTTTCATCAGCAATGTCCAGATCCGTCATCCCACCTCCCAACCTTATTTCCTCTCCTGGTCACTTGCATCCGAAATGATCATTGGTCATGGTAGACTATGAGGTTTTTGGATTTGATGTCATCTCGTCATGAGTGACTTCATGTACAGGTACACCAACAAACATGGCACAACAAAGAATGGGATGAATGAAGGGAGCACATGTAGAAGGATAGGTTCACTAACAGATGAACGAACGATGCATGTGAAGAGATGTTATTGCAAATGAATGATCGTGCAAAGATGTGTTTGGGGAAGGATGGGCTAGAAAACATGCAAGATGTGCTCATGAACAGATGAACGAACAAACATGCACCTTTCGCGAACAAATGAGCCTGTCAAGCCTTCCAACATACAAGCAAGGAGTAATGTGCCAAAGCAACATCAAGCGAACCAATGACCATCAAAGGATCTTCGCACTTTTCCATGCCGAGGTGAAGCTGTGACACACCATGAAGACATTCATCACCCATCAGCACTGCAACTTGACATGCACTCCAACAGCAACACGAATGTACCAGCACTGTCATGTCGAGTCATTTCATGAGTCATGTTGTCCACATCTCCACTATGGGCCATGTTGTCAAATAAATGTAATGTAACATGGAAGTCCAAGAGACCCACTTGTTGATCAAAGAGTCATGTAAAGTCGAAAAGTCATGGAATTAAAACAGTCATGAGGGTAGTCTAATAGCCACAAGGGTTAGTTTCACCCTTGGCTATAAATACCCCCTCATTTATACATGCAAAGGAATTTTCACCTCAACTCCTCCCACATAGCCAAGAGAGTTTGTTATATTTTCTTTAAGGAGTAAGCAGTGGCTCCAACGCTCCTCACACGGGGTTAGTGATGTATGGTGTA
Organism: Pinus tabuliformis; assembly: GCA_031772625.1. Classification (NCBI taxonomy): domain Eukaryota; kingdom Viridiplantae; phylum Streptophyta; class Pinopsida; order Pinales; family Pinaceae; genus Pinus; species Pinus tabuliformis. The sequence continues at coordinate 84,492,718 of CM062805.1, read as the reverse complement.
ACAATGTGTCTTGGAACATTCACTTAATTTAGAAGCCTGCTAACAGGCCAACACGTTTTCACACATGTATTGTTTCTACTGTAAGACTAATCATTAACACTTGTAATGCATGTTGCTTGAACTTGTGTTTAACATTTGAACTAATTCACTTGTTGTAATACATATATGTTAATTAAAATGTGTTGTATATGTTGTTAATGTTGTCTCACCTATGTAGACTACTCACCCAGACATCAGACATACCTGTCACATGGAACTTTCTATGATAACCGTTGTGCTTGCGTAGACTAATCCATTGAGTATTATATGTGTTATCTTCCCTTGTGTGTTGTGACTGCCGCATCCGTGTGGACTATTATGTCGGAAGCTCTGCATGTCCTGGTGTGTTGTGTGTTCCTAACAGAGTTGGGATTTCTCCCAACCGACTTGGGACTGACTCCCACCCTCTCCCTCTACGGTGAAAGAACTATTGGCACAAGTTACATTTACACTCACCAGGCACGCAAACATAATTTCTCAAAAGAGAAAGCAGACCGCTCTCCATTGATGAAAAGTAAGAGTTGAGGCAAATATTTAAGATAATGGAAACTGAGCCATCGTATCAGATGGGACTCCTACACCAAATGGTGTAAGGTCTAGTTGGGACTTCATACCAGGCAGATCCCTTAATGTTGGCAGGTCAAGTACCGTCAACACCAAATAAGGTCACCATTAGGTCTAGTTTTGTTGTCTAAAAAAGAGGATTTCAATGCAATCATTATCTCCTTCAGTTGATTTATCCAAAGTGGAATTTGACTGCAGTTTCATCATTTTAAGACTCCCTCTCAACTAGGGAGAATTACACTTGCCAAAATTTGTCCATCGAAAAATATTCCATCCTGGTATTTTAAGTTTCATCACATATCTTCACTAACCATCTCTGTCATGTAGTCATAATGCCATGATCATCATCACAAATCATCAAGGTACATCTCAATACATCCATTTCTTATCTCTTGATCATCCCTACACATATGCTAAATATTCTTAAATCTAGAAGAAGAAGTATTTTAGGGAAGCTTAGCATACCAACCTCTATTCATCAGGCTACTACTAGGAATATTTGTCAATAAGATACTACCAAAAATATTAATCAACAAGCTACTACCTGGAATGTCTGTTGGTGGACTACTCCCTGGAATATCTTCCAGTGGGCTACAACCTAGAAATATGTCATCAGGCTACTACCTTGAAATATGTCGGCAAGCAACACCAGAAAATATGTCACCAAGCTACTACTTGGAAATACGTCAATGGGATACTACCCGAAAATATGTCATCATCTATTATCATTGGAGAGCATATCATTAGGGCACACATATCAACCTAGAGAAATATCTGGGAGCTACTATGCAACTCAAAATCTCATGGGTGATCTACAATTCAACCCATATCGAGCAATAGGTAATATAGGGTAACCACCACTCAACCCATCTTATCGCCCACTGATCTTCCAAAAAATGACCCTCAATAGTCACGTGGTATAACACCTGAATCATAATCCTAGCTTGGGTGAGATACTCGACTTACCATAGGTATGGATCTCACACCCCCAAGCCTTCTAAGCTTTTGGCCAGATGGAGAGGGATAATCCCAACAAGCCCATCTTGTTGGTATGATGCCAACTGGGGTATACTCTACAAAGACCAAGATAGGGTGATCTACTACTCCAACCCTATGGGTAACAAATAAGGGTGATACCCTATTGTCCAGAGTTCCCTCAACCCCAGGAGCCCTCTATCTCAATTCCACACCCTAAGAGCTCAAATAGGGGAGGAAGAGTATGGCTCAATGTCCTCGATCAACGCTTCTCTCCTTATACTCATATCATCATACTTATATCAGGTAATCATCATGTATCAATAGAAGTTATCTCATGTTAATAGAGGAAATAAAATCGAATATCATGTTAGAACATAAATAATCATATAAACCACAAAGGGATACCATATTGATCCTCCCTCTCAAGGAGGTTCCAACCACAAGCCTAATCTTGTCTTGTACAACTGCATTCTCTCAATAAATGAGAGTATCTTAGTCCCAAATATATGTATGGGATTCTCTATCTCTATCTCATCGCAATGTATCCATGTCATATTCAAAACTTTCTCAGACATCTCTTCAAATGCTTCTTCATCCTGCTTCATAGCTAGCCATGCTAGCAACATCGTACTTAACCTTGGTTGTGTTACGAACCTCTGTTCATGGAAGATATCATACTAAGGGAGCACTCATATGGGCTCATCGCATCAATAATGATCCCAAACAACATGAACATATCCATATATTCATGTATCATAGGAAGAATATCATAGACCAAGAATATATCATCTTATACAAATATCTCGATGGATGCTTGGTGGAAACTCAAAGTGCATGAAGTGACTCAATCATGAATTGACTCAAGTTTTATGCATATCATGTATATAGATGGACGTTCAAAATTCTTCAACCAACTGTATGTTGCCAATTTAATCGGAGTGTCCAAGGATTTTCATTTCCTCTTTCAAATACTTCTTCAATAGCTTTGCAAAATAGCTTATCTTTTCCCAATTTCAAAAATCAATTCATCATGCCATGAGTTCTTATTTTGAGCTTCCAAACCCATCTCCCTCTTACTTAGATCATCATAGGATCATTACCTGTCAGGAGTAGATCATCATTGTATAAAAGAAAAGCTAAAATCAAAGTCATAACTTAGAACACATCATCTTCACTTCAGAAGATAATAGCTAATGGAGACATATCTATATTGGCAATCTTGCTTCATGCAATGCTCTCTTTAAACCTAACGCTTTACCAAACAAACTTTCTCAACTTTTCACAAATCAATATTGTACCATCAACTAAGTCAGCTTATCACAATATCAATTATGTAGACTAGGTGATAGTAGAGCTCATATTAAGCCTTGAATTCATTTATTATTATATCAACAAGTTTTCATCTATCATGCAATATTAATCAAATCGTTCTCATAATCATAATACAAGTCATTTTGTCACAATATAAGTCATCGGAAGTAACTATTCTCATATCATTCTCATCATGGAAAACCATATGTTGTTAAATAAAATCATTAAGCCTTAGGTCAAATTCATATTTTATATCACAGAGAGATCTATAGTCTAAAAACATATTCCAATATCAAGTCAGAGTTCTAAATCATTATCAAGCAATATGTCGAACTTCAAACACTAGTTATCTATATTAGTGAGCCAAATTTATTATATCAAAAATTTCAATGGTTAAACCATAATGGCATATCTATAGGCTTATCTCAGTCATCTACAAACATCAATTCATATTATAGAAAATATATAAACTTTTCCTTCCCACAGATCTTTTTGTCTTTGTATCTATAGGACTGAAATGATTTAGGTGGACATCTAGCTTCGTTCACAATACTTCACTGTTATATAATCAACAATTCAACCCAACAACTCCAGAAATTAGTTCAAAATTTAGACAGCTTCAAAAAACTTCAGATGATGGTCAATTGTAGTCAAACCTCTAGATGCTCCCTTCAGGTTAGCATGGGAGTGTCTTTGGCTTCCTGAATGCTACCTAGGCCTTAGAATGGGTGTGTCCGGGGATGAAATATCACAGTTTTGTGCATACATCTAGAACAAAAACCATAATTTTGTACGAGCTTCATACCTGAGATTTAGCTGCAGTTCAATAATGTAAATTTCACATAAATCATACATCAGTAGTACAAAATGTAAATAGTAATATGAGAAGAATATTGAGGAGAGATTATCCCTATGAATGTGAATCCACTTCATTCATATTCTTTCATGTCATCAACCTGTCTCTACTAATGTCATGCAACAATAGATCTATTAGATAATAAACATATATACATCATTTTCATTAGCATCATGTCATAAATGCTTCATAAAAGATTAGATTTAAGGGATTAGGTTAGAATACATAAGTGACGTCATATCTCAAAGATCATGAAAGCAATAACTCTTTCTATCAAGTCAATCCATCCTATTTTTCAATATGCTACAGTTACTGATCACATGAAGACATGACCATGGTTATACTTTTATCACCATGCTTATCATTATCAACAAGATTAAGTTAGATCATTCAATAAAACTCTATCAAAACAACAAGAGTTTCAACCCTTCCATGAGCATAATAGTATCATGTATAAGAATCAGGGATCTATATTTCTATGTGAAATCCATCATGTCTTATGCATGTTAAGTATCAAGAGTGTCTAGAGTCAAGGTATTAGCTTTCTTTATGGGATCAAAATATCCATCATCAAGTATATCAGAGATCAACATAGAATTAAAGAAGATCAAAAGTGTTCAATACCAGGTGCACTATTTCATCATAAATCAAATCACCTTCATATGTATGTATGCACCATTTGAGAAGGAGATATTTTTGATAGGGCTTAGCAGCTGAAAAATAATAGTGAAATAATATATCATGCATACCTTGAAATATTCAAGTACTTGTGCACCTTCTCATTAGATATAGGAAGCTTGTAGCACTTTTTCATCTTTTCATGTAGTGCCTCTTTACCCTTTTCCAGCTCTAGCCACCTTTCCTGCATTTCAAATGATCCTCAAGAAGGATCCACTTATCACAACTCTTCAAGGAGGTTAGAAACATGCATATACTCAAATACATATGTAGGAAGTATAAACAATAAATATAATAATCATATGCATAAGTATAAACAAAAGGACATAAAGAAGCACCATAAGTCAATAAATACTTATCTTGAATGAGAGGTGATCCTCTTCCTCTTGAACCAACCTTCAATAGCCATCAATATCCATAGTCCATATACCAAAGTTTCCTTCAATTATCCAATGAGGCCTACTAGGAATTATACCATCTAAGGCTTCATCAAATCTTTCACAAGTGCTTGAGCCTCTTCACATTGACCATACTATATCTCATGTCTTTTCCATAAACCAGGGTTTTCTCTCCAACCCTAACCTCATACAATCCATCAAACCTTAATAATCAATTTACCTAGGGTTTTCTTCAAACCCTAGAATTATTTTAGTTCTCTACCATCCTCTTGTTACTTCCATCAATGGTGTCAACATCAGGGTGATCTCCATGGCTTTTCTTCAGCCTAGATCTAACACCATGCTATTTTTTCATAGAGCTAGATTGTTCTTTTCTTTGATAATTTCATTTCTTCATTGTCACATTAAGTCCACCCCACAACATTATAACATTATTCAGATTTACATCATTACTAATCAACATATCTAACTATGTAAGAAGAAGAATATCATCATCATCAATGCATCAGAAGATAAAGGAACAATAGAAGAAAAGCATGAACACATAGAGAAATGAGGATTGGTCGTAGATGAGGGAAAAACACATTATGGGGAAAACCCTTGAAAATTATTATTCTTCTTGGATTGTCAGCAAATGATTCAACAAAATAAAGTACAATGATTCATATCTTCATTTATGAAACAAAATAACTATAACATGACCTTAGATATGCTTATATTCAAAGACCCATATTCTAAGGACTATAATCCATTATGACTGACTATAGTCAATTGCTGGATATTGTTGTCACTGTGTTGAACACTACTCGATATTTATAGGCTTTCTGCTTATCCAAATAAGGTGATCTGTACGTCGATTTTGGTCCTCTCAAAAAGAGGAATTAAATGAAATCATTATCTCCATCATGTGAGCTCTCCAAATCAGAGTTTGACCACAATTGCATAATTTTAACAATTGAGAAAATTTAGAGTTTATTTAAAGAGCCAAAAACGTTAATTTAAACATGGATATGTGGAGAAAAAATAGACAGAGGAGAAAAAAATCATTTTTTTTTTTTTTTACAGAGAATGGAATTTTGAGAGAGAATGAATTTTTTTTTGAAACTCAACACAAGATATTTTCATAGAATGCAAACCTCTATTTTTGTTTTGGAAAAAGAATTACAAAACATATTTGGAGAAGTACTTTCAAATGTGTGAAAAAAATTTACATGCAATTTTTTTTTTGCAAACAAAAAAAATTGTGGCTCAGAAAAAATGTAAACATTATTTACACTAAATAATTCACAAAAAAAAAAAATTGGGGCGAGAAAAAATGTAAACATTATTTACATTAAAAAATTTACAAAAAAAAAAAAGAAATGGGGCCTAGAAGAAATATAAACAAAACAATTTGCATAGAATGGAAACCCTTATTTCTTGTTGGGGAAAAAATTCAAAACATATTTCAAGAAGTAATTTCAAAAGTGTGAAGAAAATTACATGATTTTTTTTTGCAAACAAAAAAAAATACGGCGAAGAAAAAGATGTAAACATTATTTACATTAAATAATTTGCAAGGAAAAAAAAATTAGGGGAGAGAAAAAAATGTAAACATTATTTACATTAAGTAATTTGCAAAAAAAAACATTTGGGGTCGAGAAAAAAATTAAACATTATTTACAGTTTGTAAACAAAAAAATTTGCATAAAATGGAAACCTATTTCTTGTTGGGGAAAAAAATACAAAACATATTTCAAGCATAGTTTTAAAAACTGATCGGCATGAACCAGAAACCCGTCAAACTAGCTTGTTCATTAGGAAACCGAGTCAAACTGGGTAAATAACCTGGTTTAAGGGCTGACTTGACAAAAAACACAAAACCAGTTAAATTGACCGGTTTATGACAGAACCAACTGATTTATGGCCAAACCAGTGGGTTCCGTCATAAACCAGTTGTTTCATTGCCAAGGCCACAAGACGGTGATACACCCACATAGACTCTTTTTGGAAGTTTCTTAGGTGTTTTGGAGGGAAATTAAGGGTTGCTTCCCTCTAAAAGCACCCTCTCCAATCATTTAAAAGGAGCTCACCCCCCTCATTTTCCTCACACATATCATTTGGAGTTTTTGTGAGTTTCACTGGGAGCTTGGGGAGTGTCGAATTTTTGCTAGAGTAGTGGAACAATAAAGAGTTTGAGCTAAGTAGTAGCCACCATGCCTTGAAAAGCCAAGGATACTACATGGACTCATTATGATATGATTGATGGAAAAATGATATGCAAATATTGCCAAAAATATATTGAAGGAGGGGGTATTAACATCTTCAAGCAACGCTTGGCTTGGATAGGTAGCCCTGTAAAGCCATGTAGAGGACCAAATGAAGTAATAGATCATATTATTGCAGAATACCTTCAGAATTTTGAGACCCGAGTCATTGAACCAGAAAAGAAGTTTGTGACTCAAGTAGTTGCAAAGTTTGGGAGTCGAGACTCAACCAACTAAGTTGGATCATCATGAGAAGTTTCAACTTTCAAATTTCAAGTGATAATGTTGATTACTAATATCATATATGTAGGCTGGTAGTAGGCCAGTGGACCCATAGTTTGTCGGATTTGTTTTTGGACTCTAGAGGCCATTTGGAGCCTCGTTGATTATATATTTTGTTGTTGATATGTATTACACTTGGTGCTATTTTGATATTTTCACCTTTACATGGTATATATATGAACACACTTTGAATATTTTGTGTATTTGGTTTGGAATCATGGTTTTAAATCTTATAAACAATTTGTTTTCATTAAAAAACAATTATTTCATTTCTATTTTTGAAACGCATTCATTGATATCTAACCAGTCCCGATTTTACTGGCTCCAGTTTGAATCCCGATTTATTAGGTGGACCGGTCTAGTCACTAGTTCCAGTTTTTAAAACTATGATTTCGAGAAGTACTTTCAAAAGTGTCAAAAATATTTACATGCATTTTATTTTTGTCAAACAAAAAAAATTGGGGCCGAGAAAATTAACTTGGTAAAAAATTTTCTACAAATTTGCAATTAAGTTTGGCTATAAATTCCTATTGCAGAGACTGGATTTTTTTCAAGCTTTTTCTTTTTAGGAAAAAACTGGAAATCCTGTAACTTTTTAAAAATGGGCAATAGTAGTAAATACTAGTCAGAAAACTATGCTATAAACTGACTGTAAATACTAAGCATAACATACAAAAAAAGGAATTTAGAAATCAACCCAAGCACTGACGCTATTAAATGTTCTTTTCCATTCCATGAATGAAATATAGTTTTTTTCCATATTCAAAAAGATGTAAATCCATATCACCCAAGTGAGGTTAGGACTACATTATAGAAAATGTTCCTCTCGACATAGATACATGAACTCATATTTATGGAAAAATGATTTTTCTGCGCTCATGGACTTAAATTTATTTGAGGCATCACAAAAATTCGACATGAGACTAGAAAACTGTAAGCATGATATCCCCAAGTAGCTATGTTGGAAACTAGATAACTACTAAGAGGGAGCAGGGGGGTGGAGGCTGGGGTGGTGAATTAGTAGTGAGAGCACTTATAATCATTTTATCCTTTTTCTTCAATTAATTATTCATTAATCATGCACAAAACAAAACACATAATCATAGATTAGAGCATCAAACATAAACCAGAAACCATGAAAACATTCAAGAAAAGGAACACAAGTGTTTATGGTGGAAAACCCTCTCGAGGGAAAAAAAACACCTTCTTCTGCTGCACTACTCAAATATTTTATTATGTCAAGAAAATTCTTTGCATAGAGTTACAACTCACTAGTATTAAATGGAGACTATTTCTCATGTGGATCTACATACTACCATATGTTGGAAGCCACCACGACCAATGCTCCTCATTTGGTTACTCCTAAACTATCAATCAAATCTACAGAATTTGATCTGCTAGAAGCCACCATACCCAATGAGCCTCGCGCAGTTTCTTCAAAAATATTCAATGACCATTGAATTGAGAAAACTTGTCACTTATATTGATTTCACTGGAGTCCTCCAAATCAACTGCTCTATGTGGTCCTCATTTCATATGTTTTCTTACTGGAACCAAGAACTCCTCAACATGATCACTACAACAACATATCATCAAGGCATATAATCAAAACCCAAACATCTCCAAAAATGGCATCACAAATTCTCCACACACTAAATAAAATAATCTGATAAACACATGAACTAAAATCCCTTCTGCAACAAATAGAACTTCTTTCAAATTATTGTTGCACATAAACAATAAACTGAAAAATATACTAGGAGAAAACAATCTCCAAATACTCTTGCAATCAAACTCTAATCATATCCTCACTAGCTACACAAAATATTGTCTAAAACATACTTCATCTAACGACTATAAACTATTGTAGATTTTTTCCAAAAATTCTCTACACAACCTGCACACAATATTCTTCTTTCACACACACTCTTCCTTACTTACTCAACCATCACCAAAAAATAAAACAACTCAGTATTTTTTTTTAATTATATGCCAAATTATTCTCAATTATCTCCACACCAATACCAGGGGAAAATACCATGGTTATGTCAATACCTAGGACACTTATACCATGGTAATATTCAAAATACCATAGGTAAATACGATGGTTATGTCAATACCATGGACACGTGTACCATGGTAATCTTCAATTCAATAAAATGGGTAAATACCATGGTTATACCAATACCATGGGAACTTATACCATGGTAATATCCAAGTCAATACCATAGGTAAATACCATGGTTATGCTAATACCATGGACCCATGTACCACGGTAATCTCCAAGTCAATACCATAGGTAAATATCATGGTTATTCCAATATCATGGACCCATGTACTATGGTAATATCCAAATCAATAACACAGGTAAATACTATGGTTATGCTAATATCACATGCCAACGTACTCCACACACATACCAATACCATGGTAATACTCTAGTCATGAAATATGCAAGATTCAGAAGGAAACCAGAGAAAATGCTCAAATAGAACTGAAAACAACTTAAATCCAAAATGCCTTACATAAACCAAGCCAAACCACCTCCAACACTATAACATCATCTCCAACACATGCAACAACATCTCAACACATGTAGCAACAAATCCAATGCTTTCATCAAATGTAGAAGCATATGTAAGACTTGTAGTAGCAATCCAACCATGTGTAGTAGCAACATCTTACTCAGTCTCCAAATCACCTCCACTAATTCATGCCAGAACCAAGTTGACATCAATGCCAACTAACAAGAATAACAATCCAAACACTCATCTCACATCATGAGGACCACTAATCATCATTAGATAGACATAAGGCATATGATGAACAACACCAAGATGCTACTGACATCAATGCCAATAGTACAATGGCAAAAAGCTCCCCCTTTGGCATTGATATCAACCTTAATCCAACATCTAAGGTTGATCTCGATACACTCTCCAAAAGTGAAGTTGTAACTATGAAGTTGATCTATTTCCATCCAAATTATCTCCCTTTGACATCAATGGTAAATGTCCACACCAACACTAATGATAATTTCAATAATGTGTCGTATGAGAGAAGTGCCCCACTTGTTAAACTCAACACCATGTCAATGCACACCACGAAAGCCAACTTCCAACATGTCTTTTCCAATGCCATGCCATCTCTGAAACTGAATAGGATCCCCCTAAGTGTGCAATGGAGCTACAATCACACATTCTTTTGCTATTGTAGAAACACATCTTTGTGCTACAATAAGCCTCCTTTCCAAGTGCAAGAGACTACTCCCCATGAACCATGACACTAATTGAATTTTGACAAGATATACAATCAATTACAATACATATATAATGCTTCATGGAGAAAATACATGGTTGTGAAAAATACATAGGACTGACATATGAATCATCTATAAACGCTTATCAACCAAGACTTCTATGGACCCAAGCTTACATCATGCACCCAATGTAGTGGTGTTAGATAAAATATATACAAAATAATACATGACCTGGACTTTTATTGATCCATACATAGCTAATGATAAGACATACTAGACACCATGGGTCTCTCAATGAGAAATATGCCAACAAGATAGAACAATAATGGTACATGGATTTTACATCTACACATAAGTGTGCTCTCATATATGCATGCCCAATACAATAATATAACATGAAATACATGGCCTCCATGAACAAAGATGTATGCTTCATACAGTAACAACAATAAGAATGCAATACATGGCATGTGCATCAAACATAAGGCCTCCATTAGCAATGGCATAAGCTCTTAATATGTAGCAACAACAATAGAAATACTATCTAAATCATATGCTAGTGCATGGGTACTTAACATCTTGTCCATCACTGTCCCAACAATGAAGATCCTGTAGCAAAATAATGATAACCACTAACATCCACCACCATGCTCCACATAGGCATCAACAACAAAATCAATTGAAAGAAGAAACATAGAAATATGTCATGGAACGTCAACAAATACATATCATCATCATGAAGCTCATCAACCATCAACATAATATATCATCAACTCAAATCATGAGCATGACATCAATAGGGGGCAATAACATCACTAGCAACATGTGAACCAATACATGTAATCTCTCTAACAACATCAATGTGTGGCCAATATACAAATATCCAAGAAACACTAAGAAATAACAATAACATCAGAAGATTTGGCATTATAACACCATCAACAACATAGATTCATCATCTCCTCAATCTCAAGCCATCAACACATTCTCTCTCCCCATGAGAGCAAAACTCAAGCAAAAACATACATCATACCAAAACATCATGAACAACAACATTCTCTCCATATATAAGAAGCAATATAAATCAACATGACTCAAACATATGAATATCCAACACATCATAATCATCATCATACTCTCTCTCCATGCAATAGAGACATATGATTCAACTACCTAATAGATATCAAGAACATGCATGATTCATCTAGAAATTAAAACATAAGCAATAATATGCATACTCTATATGAACTAACCCCAACATATCATCTAATATCCACAGCATAAAAAATTATAATAAAGCATGTCATAACTATGGTCTAGCAATGAGAACACTAGTAGCATGCCAATTTTTCCATGCAACCATATTATGTCATCCAACTAGTAAAGTGTGGTAGCAACAATAAAAATCATCTTGCATCTAATCAATGTTAAATATATGCACAACGATTTCCTCAATAGTGAGCATGACTCCAACAATCTGTGGTCCATTTGGAAGCATAAATGCCCCCCCTGAATGTATGATCCCTGATCACATGTTAACATGTCGTTGCTCCAAAAATCATTAGTAATAGATGTACATGGATGATCCAACAAAAATAAAATTTGAATAGAAATATATCAAAAATGAAAATGCAATTCAAACCTCATGGACTCCCCCTGAACACATGCATATTTAAAAATGCAATTTTTTCTTCATTCATTATTTTCAATATGGCTGCACATCCAAGAATCTACATGCAACTCATGATGCAACCATATTCTCCCCTTGAGACCATGCAGGCTTCAATTTTTGATGGGGGTTCCTTGCTGCTCCTTTCTCCTCCAATATTTCATCTGTTGATCTTTCTTTTTCTGGTGTGGTTGGCTATGCATTTTCTCCTCTCTCTGGTTGGATCTCCTGTAAAACATAGGCAATTTTCAATCCTTGGCCTTATGGCCAATATTGTCACACTAAATACATCTTATGCAACCAAATAACCGAGGAATAGCTTGACATCTTCTCTTGATATGATTTGTATTCCTTACATGTGCCCTGTAGTCAATATCCCTATGGCCAAAATCATTGCATGGGGAAAATAACCGTAAAATGAACTATTATACCTAACAGATGGATATCTTCTTCGCGTGCATGCTTGAGGTTGCTTCTCCTTTTCCCTCTCCTTTTGATGACAGGGTGTGATCTTTTCATTACTGAAAATTGCTACTATATGTCCACGTATTCCACAATTATAACATCTTCTAATTCTATTCTTATTCTTTAGCCTTCTATGCTTGTTCTTCTACTTTTTGCATCGTTGTTGATTCACCTTTTCCTCACTGCTACTAGTTGCGCCAACAATTTCTTATTTTCTTGTAGATGAGTGAGCACTAGCTTTAATCCTCTCTAATTCTTATCTTGTAGATTTTGCTTCAGGTTTCAATTGTTGGCACTCATCCTCCAACTCCTTGTACTGCTTCCTCATTTCATTTTCGATCTTTCTTCCTTCTTCTAACTGAGTTTTCATATCTAAAATTTCTTCTTTGAATGCACACTCCTTTTCATCAAACATTTGTAGCAACATTCATTGATCTTTATTTTCAGTTCTGAGCCTTTTAATTTATGCTTCTAGGACCATTATCTTTGATTTCTCTTCATCTTTGCTACTGATTTCTTCTTGTTGTCCCTCTAGATCATCACTTGATTCATCATTTCTATCACTTGGGATTTCATTTTCATCTTATGAGCATGCTTGATTTATCAAAACAATATGCATTCAATCTTTTGCATTTTTCTCCGTTTCTGAAATCTGCAATGTTCCTCCAAGATACAAATTCTCCAACTTGACCAACATTTCTTTTGCAGTCTCATAATGATTCACATACAACTTATTAGATCTTAAAATTCCATGCATAATAATCTTTTTTGCTTTATCATTAAATTCATCTCTAACTCCATATTCTCACTCTCCAAGTTGATCCATTTCAGAAAATTTAAAAAATTATGCAAAAAATCAAAGATCTGCTCTCTAGCGATGAAGCTACAACCGAGATCCCCGATGTGATACCAATCATTAGAAACTAGATCACTATTGGGGGGGTGAATTAGTAGTGAGAGCACTTATAATATTGTTATCCCTATTCTACAATTATTTATTCATTAATCATGCACAAACTAAAACACATAATCAGATATTAGAACATCAAACATAAACCAGAGGCCATGAAAACATTCACTGAAAGGAATACAAGTATTTCTGGTGGAAAACCCTCTCTACGGAAAAAAACTACCCGTTATTATTGTGCTGGTCAAATATTTTATTATATTAAACAAATTATTTACGTAGAGTTACAACTAGCTACTATCAAATGGAGACTCTTTCTCATGCACATCTATGGATTACCATCTTCTGGAAGCCACCACGACCAACGACCCTCGCCTGATTACTCCTAAACTGTTAGTCAATTCTACATACTCTCATCTTCTCAAAGCCACCACAATTAATGAGCATAGCCCAGTTTCTTCCCAACTATCCAACCACCATTAGATTGAGAAGATTGCTCACTTATATTGATTTCACCAGAGTCCTCTTACTCCACTCCTCTTTGTGATTATCGTTTCATACATTTTCTTATTGGAATCAAGAACTACTCAACATGATCATTACAAAAATGTATCATCAAGTCACACAATGAAAACTCAAACATCTCCAAAAACCACATCACAAATTCTCCACACACTGCATAAAATAATCTGATCAACACATCAACTAAAATCCTTTCAACAACAAATAAAATTGTTGTCAAATGACTGTTGCACACAAACAATAAACTAAATAATATACTAGGAGAAAACAATCTCCAAATACTCCTCCAATCAAACTCTATTCATCTCCTCACTAGCTAGACAAAGTATTGGCTGAAACATACTTCATCTAACTGTTGTAAACTAGTGTAGATTTTCTACAAAAGTTCCATGCATAAACTGCAAATAATATTCTTCTCTCACACACACTCTTCCTTACTCAGCCATCACCAAAATAGAAAACTAACTCAATACTTTTTTTTTTAGTATATTCTAAATTATCCTCAAATATCTCCAAACCAATACCACGAGAAAATACCATGGTTATGTCAATACCTAGGACACTTGTACCATGGTAATCTTCAAATCAATACCACAAGTAAATACCATGGTAATATCCAAGTCAATATCACGGGTAAATACCATGGTTATGCTAATACCATCTACACTTGTACCATGGTAATCTCCAATTCAATACTAGTGGTAAATACCATGGTTACGCCAATACTATCCACACCTGTACCATGATAATCTCCAACTCAATAACAGTGGTAAATACCATGGTTACACCAATACCATGGACCCATGTACCATGGTAGTCGCCATGTCAATACCACAGGTAACTACCATGGTTATGCGAATGTCATGGACCTTTGTATTATGGTAATCTTCATGTGAATACCACAGGTAAATACCATGGTTATGCCAATACCACATATTCCTATACCATGGTAATCTCCAAAACAATACCATGGGCTAATACTATGGTTATGTGAATATCAAGTCTATCTGCACCAAGGTAATATCACATGCCAACCTACTCCACACACATACCAATACCATGGGAATTCTAATACCAAGAATACATGTACCATGATAATACTCTACTCATGAAATATGCAGGATGCATAAAGAAACCAAAGAAAATGCTGAAACAAAACTAAAAACAACTCAACTCCAAAACATATTACATAAACGAAGCCAAATCACCTCTTACACCTATAGTAGAATTTCAAACACATGCGAAAACATCACAACACATGTAGCAGCATCTTCAATGCTTCCATCACATGTAGAAGCATTTGTAACACTTGTAGCAACAATCCAACCACTTGCAGCAGCAACATCTTACTCAGCCTCCAATCACCTCCACTAATTCATACCACAACAAAATTGACATCAATGCCAACTAACAAAACCAACCAGTCAAACACTCATCTCGCATCATGAGGACCACTAATCATTGTAGAGAGACGTAAGGCATATGCTCAACAATACCAAGACTTTGTTGACATCAATCCCAACTGGATAAATCATGTGGACAAAAGCTTAGCAAGCAAACCCCTAGCAATAAACCCTGAAGCAAAGTGTAAGATAGAAATCATAAAGCCCTTATCCCTCGGAGGTAGCGATCAGAAAATGAGAAAAAACTTGGAAAGGAGCGGCCAGGAACCCTGCGGTGAAAACCCATGCAGACTTGCGCCACCCGTGCCACAACTTCTCTACAAGGAAAGTAGACCGAATTAGTTAGAAGTTTCCCAAACTTCACGGCCGAACCTAGGCAACCTAGAAAAAAAAAACATAGGAATTACGTAGGTGGTAATTCCTTCTCTGTTGCGGTGGAAAAACGTGTTTTGTCGAAAAACCTACGGTATTGTGATGGGAAAATCGTCGCGGCCGATAATGTTTACTGCTCTGTTCAAAAACCCTTTTAAGATGCAGAGCCCCATGGCTCCGCTGCGTGAGGCAAAACTCCATGGCTCGGGTCGGTGGGGCGGAAGATCGCTCGTCAGTAAGACGGGTTGTTCTCGTTGCATGGGCAGGCATTGCAAATGTCAGAGAGGCAGTGGGGAGGCAAAGGGCGGTGGGTAGGTCAACCAAGGATGCTCGACGGGGACTGTTGCATAGCGAGGAGTGGATGGAGGGCTCTACGGCGGACATGTATGGTTCGCGAAACTTTGGAGAGTTGCGTATATTAACAAATTTTATGAGTTTACAAAGATAGTTGTGGTAGATTGGTGTAAGTGCATCGTATCCTACACCTTCTTCGTGAGAGCGATTCCTGCATTAGAAGGAACTCAGATTTAATATACCACATTTTAACTTTTAAATTTAAAATTAAAAAAATAAAAATAAATAAAAGTTTTAATTAAAAAATATAAGGAAATAGATTTTTAATATGTGTCAAGTCGAAATTTAGCTACAAGTTTTGGGTAAATAATACGTAGGACATGTCCCGGTGAAGATATGAAACATTCCAAACACAGAGTTACTGAAAAGAAACAAATTATTAAATACAAATACAAATAGGATTATGCCAAACCATCTAACTCCACTTGTTCCAAGTGAACATTTAGCTATGCATTCTTCAGTATGGTTGCTTGGTTAAAATACATTGGAAGTCCCGGGCCTATATGAAACATGCCAAACGTAAAATTATTGGAAAAAAACCAATTATTAAATATGAACATTAATTGTTTTAAGCACATATGGCTTATTATAATTTAATCTATTATATATTAAAATATACGTTGTGGAATAATTTGTGAAATATAAACTATTGTATTAAATTTGACCCTGATATTTTATTTCGGATATGGTTTTTAAGTAAAAAAATATTGATGGAAACTAGAAATGATAACGGTTCCATAGTTCAAATAAATGTAAATCTTTGTATAGATTTTAAATTTGAAATGAAATCTTGTGTGTGAAATACAATAGAATCTAGTAATTTGTAATTTTTAAATTTATATTTGAAAATTTGATTATAGTTTAAAATATATATTTAAATGTAATTTTAGTATAAAAATGTTAAATGTATTTTAATATAATATTTTTTTTATATAAAATAAGGGTTACATAGTAATTAGTACTTGCTATTTAGTTTAAATATAGTTTAATGAAATAAAATAACAAAGATAAATTTTATCACAAAAATAAAACAATTAATAAAATATTATATTGTTGAATGCCATTATAAAAAATTAAAAAATATGATTAACTAATGTTGTATATTAAAATACATAAATATAGGGAATTTTATGTTGCTTTTCTTGATATTGTAGATTTACAGATTATAGAGGGAGAGGATGGCAGGACTTCGTGCGTATAGGGTTTCTGCAGGGTTTATTGCCGCCGTCGCAGTTACGGATGATGCAGGGACGGATTGGGGACTGCCTGCGAGCCACATTGCGCTGCAAGATAAATTCAAGACGTGGCTTGGGGCCCTTGACGGAAGGATGAAACAGGTTTTGAACCATAGCAATCAGGTTTTTGATTGTTTCTTCCCCTTTTCGACATGTATCGTTTTCCTCAGGGTGAATCTGGACACCCCTCTTCGTTGTCAGGGGTTTTATGCTTTAAATCTTTCGAATCACACACAGCAACAGATTGTTTCGCCCTCTTTAAAGGGTGATCTACCCTGGTTGTTTTGTTTTGATGGCGGAAATGGGAAACAGAGCCGAATGGCAATTTCTCTGTCCTTTTTTGGTTCTTTGAGGTGGCATGAAACGGACCCGCTCTCCCTCGCTCTCCATGTCAACAGATCTGGTCCTTATCTAGCGGATCTGGCAAATAATCAAAAGATGAGCCTCAGCGCGAGTTTAGATCATATGCCTCCCTTGGCCCCAATGAGGGACGGCATCCAACGGCCGATCTGGCAATCAGCTTCTGAAGGGAGGCTCAATCAGAATAGGTTTGGTTCAGATCCATACGATCTAGGCCATATCCGACCACAGAATGATCTGAGGCACCAGATCGACCTCGATCAAGCCTATATTCAGGGGCCAAATATGCCCAGAACAGAGTCATCCCAGACTGCCAGGTCTGGATACCAAATCTTTGTTAAAACGCCAAAAGGAACCACAAGCGTGATCTGGATTTATGACGGCGACAGGGTCTCAGATCTGAAGAACAAGATCGCTGATCAGACTGGCTACCCGGGTAAGGAACAACACCTGTTAAATGAGGGCAGATCGCTACAGGAAGGCAGAACCATGCAAGAATACAACATCAAGCCAGGCTCCACAATCATTCTCAATATGAGAATAAGAGGTGGAGCCGAAAACGCTGGAACTAGCTCACAAAACAAAGGGTCTTTTAAGGAAGCAGTGAAAGGCAAAGGAAAAAGTCCCACAGCTGTCAACGAACCTCCGGGGCAGTACATTGTAGATCAGCTACCAGAGATCCCATCTATCTCCATCGAAATACCAGAGGTAAAAGAAATACATTCAGATTTACAGAAAAAAGCAGTTATTTGTAGATTTAATGGTTTTTGGCCTAAAACTGATGCACTGTATCAATGGATCTATTCGACTTGGACAAAAAATTGCCAAATCTACCTATACCCAAAAGGGTTTTTTATAGTATGCTTTGAGACAGAAGAAGAACGGGAAACAGTTCTCAACCAAGGGCCATGGTTCTGGGGCAGTGCTGGACTTTTCATTGTACCTTGGTTTTCTGATTTCGATGCCAACACCATGGTGGTATCAAGGATGCCAGTATGGGTTAGGCTGCACAATCTCCCTTTGCATTTTTGGCATGCAAAGGTGCTAATAGCAATTGGAAATACCCTGGGGAGAACATTAAAGTTAGATAGAGATCGATATCTGAAAGGAATATTTACTTTTGCCAGAATATGCGTTGAGGTAGATCTCAGCCGAGGACTACCTGAGAGCATCATTCTGAATTTCAATAATACACAGTGGAAACAATCCCTCGACTATGAGAATACTGCCTTTAGATGCCGGGGATGTCAACAAACTGGACATCTGTACAATGCATGTCCAAATCAAAATAAGAGTAAACAACAGCAAAGGAACCAGAAAGGATGGCAGAACATAGATGCCGTATATAAGAAGACAGCAACAGCAAAAAAAGAAGAACAAAATTCAGCAAACGAAAAGGATCAGGATAATAAGGATAAGGAGACAGATGAGGGAAAGGAACAAGAGACCCAGATGGAAGCAGGTGGTAATAAACGAAGTCACAGCCCTGAAGGATCGGATTCAGATAAGGAACAACCAATGTGTACGATGGAAAACCAGCTAGCCGTTCTTGACTCCCCTCCCAACACGGATGGTTGGCGAAAAGTGGAGAAGAAGAAGGGCAGGAAGACTTAGGTCAGCAGGGTTTTTCTCTAGGCTGCATTCCGGAAAATGGAGCAGCTCTCTTTTACATGCCTTTAGGCAGTGTTGTATATTGCAGGCTATGTGATTTTTACCCACACAGCTAAAATGAATGCTTTTTGCATATGCTTGTAACTTTTTATTTTTAATAAAAAGTTCGATTTTTTCCTTGGAAAAAAAATTAAAATACATAAATATATACGTGTGTATTTTATTTTAGATATATATATATATATATATATATATATATATATATATATATATATATAATTGTCTATAATTAAATTTATTAAAATATATTTTTAATATAATAATAAGTCATGTCAAATTGAAAATATTGTGAAAAAAATATAATTCATGAAAATAGAAATAATAGAAAAAAAAAACCAAAATCAAAAAATTAAATAAAAAAGAAATAAAACTAAAAACAAAAAATTAGTAAGTAATAGAAATGGAAGTTACTAAACAACCCATAATAAGAATCAACCAATCACCTTACAAATAAATAATTTCAATAATAATAAAAGTTGAATTCCTATTGTTAAACTATGGATAAGTGTTATAACCAACAAAAAAAAGCTAAATGCATTATACCATATATATATAATGTACTTATATTAATCTTTATAAAATTTATATTTATTGTTATTTTTTAGAAACTTATAAATTTAAAATAAAATAAATACAATTCTTTTTTAAAGTTATTAAAACTTTCCGATTTTTCAAGTTTACATGTCCACAAGTCACTTCGGGAAGAGAGTAACAAGAGAAAAATAAATACAATTAAATATAAATAAAATTTTGATTAAAAACTTAAATTGTAAATTAAAAAAAAAAAAAAACCAAAAAATTTAAATTTTGTAAAGCTTTCCTAGTTAAATAAATATTTATGTTTACATTTTACAAATTATCTTTGTAACCAATCTTTTTATAGTTTTTTTAAACCATCTGTCCATAGATCTTTGCACTTTCATATTTTTTCTGAATAATTATATTATCATATTTTTTTTCTGAATAATTATATTATGGCACATAACAACTCATTTTCGAAATGCCCCTACGATGAAATATAAAAAAATGCATCTTCATTCTTGGTATAATCATGTAGATAATCCAAAGGACTAACATTGTGAAAGAAAAAAACAATAGACTATGGGTGTCTTGCAAATTCAAATTATATGTATAATATTTAAGTTTTTTTGGTCGTGTGTCACTATTTTTTTAATTAAAATGAATTAATTAATAAAATAATAATTTAGGTGGAATCAATTTTAAATAAACATCATATAAATGTTTTTTTAAATATATTTATTGTTTTGTTTGAACACCATAGGTTGTTTATTGAGATTAAATTTTTATATTTTCCATGTATTTATAATAATCATAGTTCTGAATGTATTGAATTTATAAATATTTATTGTTTTGTTTGAGCACCATAGGTTGTTTATTGAGATTAAATTTTTATATTTTCCATGTATTTATAATAATCATAGTTCTGAATGTATTTCAATATAGTGGGATCTATATTTTAGGATAGTATTTTGTGATATATAAATTAGAATATAATTTTTAAATATAAAATATTTTTATATATATTTATTGATATATTCGATTATGTTGAAATTTAAATTTACATTTTATATAAAAATAAAAATTAACAAAATTTTACATATAAGTTTAAAAATATATATATATATTTAAATATATTTATTGATGTATTAAAAATAAAATTTTATTATCTGTTGGGATTTATTTTTATATTTTGACTAGCAGGGTCTAATTCTAAGGGCGTTGAGGAAAATTGATCTTGTGACATCTAATTCTAAGGGTGTCGAGGAGAATTGATCTTGTGACTTCCCAATCGACCCTGTGACCTTCCAATCAGGAGATACTTAACAATGGAGACTGAACCAATTGAACTAACCCTTGGAACTTACATTTATTGTTATATTGTGTGATACTTAACAATGGAGACTGAACCAATTGAACTAACCCTTGGAACTTACATTTATTATTATATTGTGTTTATGTTAAATGTATTTTCGTATAATATTTTTTATAAGTTATGTTTTAAAAATAATTAAATATAAAATTGTAATATAAATTACTATAATATATTTAATTTAAACATATCTTTTGTGCATTTATATTAAATTTTATAAATTTTATATTTATAAATATATATACATTTTAAAATAAAATATATATTAAATTATATATTTCTTAACATATTCAATTTAATTATATATTGTTTTGTAAATTAATCTATTGTATATTAAAATATATAAATATACTTTGTCTAATATATATTGAAATATTGTATTTGAAATTATAAGGGTCGAGTATAAAGAAAATGGGTGTGGCAAAGTGTTTTTGAAAGACATGTGGAAAAAAATAGATATTGTTTTTTCGATTTGAATAGAATGATTAATATGTCAATTTCTATTGAATTCAATGGTATTTATATGTATATTTTGTTAATAATGTTGTATAGATTTATGTTGGAGAATGAAATAGAAATTGAAGAGAAATAATAGAATACATTTAATTACATATGATGTTATTTTTTGTAAATTTATTTATTGATGCAAATTATTTTGAAGTCGAGTTTTTGTTTTTGGAAATTTGTTGATGGAAAGTTTGTTTTGATTCTATATAGATTGTAGGCTAGGATACCGTGAGCATGTTGCATATTATTGAGAGTGATGCATAAGCTTTAGAAAATATTGAATGTGGATAGGGGATTTATTTATTTGGATGGAAAAATGGATGGCATGGACATCGATATATATGTAGGGGGTTGGTGTTTGTTTTTCTCAAAATAGTTGATTGTATCATTTCCTTGTTTCATCTCTATTTGTTGAGCAATGTTTTGTTGTTGTGGAAATGTTTATCTAGTGTGGAATGCTTTGTTTTGCTGGTAATTTCAATAAAGAGAAAAACTTTAATTGTTGTGCTGGAAATCTTTGGGAAAAATATGGTTTCTTTGTTGGCTAATGTGAGGGATTAATGTTGTGGCTGTTGTCATTTATGAGGTTTTTTTTTTGTTTGCAGTATAGAGGGAAGTTTTCCGTTTCTTCCCAGGGAGAGTTGTTTTCTTTTACTATGGACCTGACTATTTGAGAATTTTTCATGTTTGAGATTATCAGTCTTGTGTTTCATTGACTTCCTTTGTCGTTCTTGATGAAATTTAAGTTCATTTGTATACAATGGTGTCTTCTATTGCAGAAACCGATTTTTCTCGCCAATTGCAATTGATCTGGGGAGAAAGAATTTGGGTTTATTTATTTCCCAATTCATTTTCCCCTTGAGTGATTCATTACATCTTACCTTAGCGGTAGGGGTCATTTTTCTTCCATGGTTTTTCATTTTCTTCATTCTCGATACAGAATTCAATGCACCTTGGGGTTAATGATCTTGCTCAGTGTGCCTATAAGTTATTTGCATACAAAAATTTATTTCATTGTCAACCCTTTTACGAAGACCTTTATGAATATTGGAGTTCTCACTCTTGGAGAGAAAGGCTTCTTCTCTTTTCTGGAAAGTTGTAGGCCATGGAAATATGAATGGGTCTTGATAAAACATGATTATGAAAAAATGGATTCACATTTTGTTATTTGTAGCAGTGTTGACATGGTTTGGAAGAGGACGAAACTTCCATATGGTGGTGTGACATTACCAAGGGAGGCTATCTTCTTCAACATAAAGCTTTTTTGGCTTTATCTAGACAAAGATTATGAAGATTATCCTACATATGGTTTCATTATCTACTGGTTCGATCTAAACAAAAACAATTGGGGTTTTTCATTAGTTCCTATTGTTTACATATGATATATGTCATTAGGTTTGTACAAGAATCAACTTGTTTGTGTTCTTAATAATGGTTCAACCTCTGTATGGTCGCTTGAAGAGACAATTTCGAATTTGGTCTAGTCACAAAGGAGAAAAGTTTGGAATATTTTGAGGATGATTAGGGGTATAGTTGGTTGTTGCTCAAACATATCTCTGTGGATATAAATAGTAAATGCCCAGGTTACCTTCCTTTATATACAATTGAAGAAAAATTCCTTATGTTGGGTTGCCTAAAAACATGATTAAAGGTGTATGATTTGGTGACAGGATTGTGTGAAACAACAATTGTTGATGGAGTGTCTATGGTGGAAGCATTTGGGTTCGGCCTCGAAATGGTTGAAGATTTCGATGATTTGATTGAAAATGGAAATGCCTTTTTAATTATTCCAAATGAAGATTCTACTTTTGAGATACCTCCACTACCTGTCGATATATTGATTTAGCCTTAGAGGCTTCAAGGTGTCTTTTATCTGATATTACTAAAGACCCGTTTTTTTTCAACTAAAAAACATTTTTTAAAGATGATTGTAATATGAATTTCGGACTGATACTGAGGAGATAACTATGGTAAATTTGGCTATGTTTTCTGGAAATTTTCAATGGAATTCGTATATATTTGGCTTCTCTAAACTGTGAAAATGGAATGGTTTCCTACTTATTGCAACATAAGATTTTCTTTCTAGGGATCCATAATTCACATGGCTTTCTATTGTTTCAATACAAACAATTGGAAGCATTTGGTTTCAGACATATCGATATGTGATTTCTTTGTGTGAGTTGTTCGATTTTCTATGGGAGGTAATTTTTCCATGCATTTAAATCTGCTCTGTGAAAGATGGGCATGTCGAATTTTCCCATGTTTCTATGTGTGCTATTGAGATATAAGCCGTATGTAACAACGTAGTTGATGTTTGTTTTGAGAACATAGTTTTTGAAATATTGATTTTGTCTATGTGTCGTTGTAGTTAGAAGGCCTTTTTGTTAGGCCTATTTTCTTGTTTTAAAGTTTAATTCATGTTTACAGTTTTGGAAGGTAAGGTTTTAAAGATTTATGAAGATGAAAGAGTATGTGTTAGCCTCAAAGGGAATTGGAGAAGGACATTTGCATCAAGTTTATCTTTTTTGTAGAAATGTTGAGTGACCGAAGGAGCAAGTGCGGTACGAAAAGACCTGAATCTCCTGGTACATGCAAGAGAACAAATGAATACCAATGACAATGGTATCAACAAATTAAGAATGACCTTAGATCACAGAGAAGAGTCACGTACAAATGGAAATAATAATATTAATAAATATTAATTATTAATTAAATCATTCTTAATAATTTACAATTAATAATATTTTCTTCATTATTAATATAATTATTATTTAATTAGTAAATTAATTATTATTATAAATTTACAATTAATAGTGTTTTCTTTATTATTATTAACATAATAATTATTTATTTAATAATAATTATATTAATAATGAAGGAAAAAAATATTTTATTATAAAATAATTACTATATATTATTATTATTATTATTATCATTATTATTATTAATATTAATATTAATATTAATGTTTATTTATTTATTTTTACTATAATTATTTTATATATTTATTTCATATAATTATTATTTTATTATTATTAATATAATAGTATTAATATTGACTATATATATATATATATATATATATATATATATATATATATATATATAATTTTATTTAATTACGAGATATTTTTTGAGAACTACTCTCCCAGCTCGAACTGACAGTCTACACCATGCGATTGAATGTTAGAGGATTAAAATATTTTAGGTCATTGCATCCACCATCTCCTTCATTTATGCTGCTAATTAACTCACTAAACCCAAAAAACCTATGTTCCATGTCATGTGTGTCTCTCAATGAAAACTACAGTTGTAACACACCCGAGGCTCCAGGAAAGATTTATTGTGGCTACTAAACTTAGTTTTATGATTTACTGCATTTATTTTACATTGTGACATTGACTGAGGTTAGAAAGCCAGATAACAAGTTGTTACCTAATTATGATTAATTAGGAATTTAGACATGTTAATAAAACATAATTGTTTGTCTTAATTAAAAGAAAGGTTAATGAAGAAACAATTACACCTCTGTCCTAAAAAGGGAAATATAGAGGGGAAAAGAAAGGAAAAAGAGGGCTATCCTAGAGTTGGGAGGGAAAGACCAGTGCGAAGTTGCTCATTTACAGTCAACTGAGTGTAAGACTTGAGGCTCGACTGTGGATTCATGAGGCCCAAGGCACCAACTGTAACAGGATATAATCTAGGTGTGAAAGAGAGAAAGTGCTTGGGGGAGAGCCTGGACGTAATCGCCAGGCTCGAGGCTGGGAGGAGAGACCTTCCAGAAGAAATTGGATTTATACATTTACAAGTTTAAAAGAGATAAGTATCCTAGGATTTAACTAAAGGGTGGTATTACTTTATAGAGGTTATTTGTTTCCAGGAATAGGATTAAATAGTAATATCCAGTGATAAGTATGCATTAGAAAACAATAAAATCTAGTGATAAATATGCATTAGCAATCTGCAATTTCAAACAATTAGCATTTCTTTTCATAGAATGTCATATATGAGGCAAAGTATAAATAACAAACAGAAAATGCATCCATTTTTACTAGACTCTAGACAAAGAAACACACACACACACACACACACATATTCTGTCATACATAAAACACTGATCAAAATCCAGAACCTTTCCATTTCCTTTTCGTCTTATCTACCCTTTGCAAGCTAGAGTCTGGTGAAAGAGGTCGTTTGGCAGAAATAAATCAAATCCTTACATCCTGACATAAAGTATATTAAAACCCTAAGGCGAATTTTTTTTCGACCAAGGGCAAGCACCACTTCGTGGACTTACTGTAATAGTAAAAATTACACCATTGCAAGAAAGGAGTAACACGATTTCCAGAGGAAATAGCCCCTTAGCAGAGGCATGACAGCAAATCAAAAATAGTTAAAAGAATTTCAAGTTAAATATATAGATCGTAACAATATTACAAGATCCCCCTTAGGAGAGGTATGACAAAAAATCGAAAATAGTTAAAAGAGTTTCAAGTTAAATATATGCATCATCACAATATTATGATATCTTAAACAATTCTTCCAGCAACAAAATATCGGGAGCAGACCCTTCATAAATATATGCTACTATGCAAAGAAACTATAACTTTCATCGAAATAAACTCATTTATATAACTTAACAAGCTTCAGAATTTAAGTAGCAGAGTTTTCTTCTCAAAAATCAAATTAAGGCCGAGAGGTTTCTTCTCTGTCTCTTCAAAAGATTTAAGGACTTAAAAAGGAGTAATTACATTTAATACCATCAATTTAGCCACTGATTTACAAAAACCGACGAGCTAGAAAAGCTTAAATTATAGTTCATTACAAAATTCCGTAGTGCAGCATCTCTAAAACACTCATTCACATATTTATGCGCACTGCAAATTTAAGCTAGGTGTATCACTGGAAGAAATGAGTAACATAAACTACAACGTGTCCAACATAAGAATCTGGGATGATGGGTTTCCAACCTGTAACAATTTGTAATGTTGTGAGTGCGCATAATCACCGAAAACCCAAAAGATTAACCATAAAAGCATCTATAGCAGCATACTTGCAAAACCAATTTGCAAACATCATTAGAGTAATGCGAAAACCTATATCATATCTAAAATGTAACCATTAATTTATGGACAGAGCCACCCCTTACTTGCGTTTGGCACACTGCAACCACGTGTCGTCCAACTGCATTTCATAAATCCCTTCCATGGTTAGAAGAATGTGTGGAAAAAGAATAGAAAGAAGTGTAAGAGATTTTTACTGATAGGAACTTACCCTTTTCATGGCAATGACGAAAATTGCCACTCCTCGCAACATCTGAAGGGATAAATGCCCAACCTGGCAAGCAAGACGATGTATTAACCCTATGTGCCAGAATAAATCCCAAGTAAATACAAAATAAAGAACTATACAATAGAGAATAAAGGTTCGGAATTACCTCCCCGTGGAGGACAAACAGACGGAGCCATGGAGCATGGAGGCCGAGACGAAGAACTAGTGGAGAAATCGGGAGCCGAAATGTTGCGAAGTAGTCAAAACCCTCAAACGAGGTTTGCAAATGTGCTGAGTTTCGGCGGGAAGTAGTGTATTGGGTAGTTGGACAAGCCTGAAGCCCTCTTCATTGCAAGATAGCCTAGACCTAATCAACGAACGATCCATACCACATGTCGCAGCTAGAGCGAAACGATGGTTAACTGCCAGCCGCATAGTCCCCTGAGATCAAGTCGTGTGGAGCCATGTACAGGTAGCATTTAATTCTAAGTTGGGTGATGTTTCAATTTCCTCGTGGAAGGCCATGCGAGCCCTTACAGTATGGCAGAGCCAACTGTGAGCAGTATTGCAGAATTAAATTAACAAGAAGTGTGGAGCCATGTACAGCCAGCATTTAATTCTAAGTCGGGTGATGTTCCGATTGCCTCGTGGAAAGCCATGTGAGCCCTTACAGTGGTTTAATATAATAACTAGCATTTGCACCACATGTTTCAAAGAAAACGTCGTAAGGCAATGATATAAGAAATAATAGTATAGAAGAAAAAAGTCAACATTTTATGTAATTTTGTTTCTTTACTAGTGTTTCTTTTTTATCATAAACTGGGTTCTATTGTCTAACAGATCATCTTCATTGATTTTTACACTTTATTGATAAAGTACAGAATCAGAGTCCTAACAAAGTTGAGATTTATACCTTATTATCTTAAACTTGTGGTTATGTTGTTGACGATTCAAGCCATTTTAACAAAAACAAAGTTGAGATTTATAAATCGTTATCTTAAACTTGTGGTTATGTTGTTGATGATTCAAGCCATTTCAACAAAAACAATTTGAGTGAAATGTAAACTCCCATTTAGAATAATCTCTGATCTAAGTTCCTATATATCCATTAAGTCAATCCTATATCAAAGTATACACTTCAATGGTTACGGAGTACAAAATTGTTTCAAATAAAAGGAGAAAATATAAATACGGACTTACAAAAGTTCCTAACTTTCTTATCGTGGAAGGATAATTGAAGCATACTCGTTTTGCAATGCTCATTGCAACCCAGGGGGTAGATTTTTCAACAAGAAGAAGAAAAAAAAAAGCGGGGGATGGGGGTTCCTAGACCCCACACACTCTTTAATTGTAGAACAAAGTCTGGCATCACTAACTCTTGCCTACCATATTCGTCAATAGGTGCATCATAGTCGTAATGGTGGTAATGTATGGACCTCAGCTTGTCTAGGCAAATACAGAGAAATTTTTTATTAATACCAAAAAACAGATGATTTAGAGAATCATGAATAAAGAATGGTTTAGGCCCTTTCAACCTGGTGCGGGGTCAATATATAAGAAGGAAACTCTTCCCTGAAAGCATGGATCTCTCCATTGTTGCATATATGTTTTACTCTTCGTTGTGATGGCATGGGGTTTCCAAAGGCTTTCCGGAGCCTTACACGGAAGGCTTTTTATGGTACGATGGATGCTGGGAAATATTTGGTGTTGCAGGGAAACCCCAGTCAAGAAGCTGGCTTGTTGGATCTTCAGGGAGACCAAGAAATCCATATTGCTTTTCACAGAGGATCATCTCGCCAGACTGCAGTGAACCACCACTAATCGCTTCAAGTGATTTCTTCGACCAGCCTGCAAGGAACTCTGGTTTCTGCTTCAAATTTTTGTCTTTACATTATATTCACATTTACATGGTATATAGATGAGAAAACCTTGCATATTTTGTCTCTATTGGTTTGGAATCATGGCTTTAAATCTTAAAAATAGCTTTTTTTATTAAAAACTAATTATTTCATGTATTTTTTAAAGACCGGTTCATTTAGACCTGACTAGTCCTGGTTTGACCGGTTCCAGTTTGAAACTTGATTTATTAAGTGGACCGGTCCGGTCACTAGTTCCGGTTTTTAAAAATATGGTTGAGAAGGATTTCGATCACTGCTTGTGGTTTAAGGAATCGTGGAAATGGGACATACCACAAAAACTCAAATGCTTTTGTTGGTTGGCACTACACAACTGCATCCTTACTTGGAAGAATCTTCAACAAAGGGGCTTTACTGGTCCAGGTATTTGTCTGATGTGCAAGCAGGGGAATGAAGATGTTGATCATTTGTTGCTTCAATGTGCATTTGTTATGGCAGTATAGGAGGGGGTTCTGGATGCATTATGTATTGTTCTGGATGCTTTTACATTATTTAGTCAATTTGGAGGAGTTGGAATGCACTAATTTGTTAACAGAAAGTTGCAATTGTGCAAGAAGTTATCATTAAGTCTGGTGCCTATTTTGCGGAAATAAGGCCGACAAAAAAATTCAGATTCCTAGGTATCTGGAACAATAGAGCTGAAATTATTTCTTTATGGGGTGTCCTCATAGGAACAAAATGGCTGGGACTAGAGAGCTTATTTGGAGATGCTAAGGCCATAGTTGATTGGGTCAAGAATTACACTCTGTTTAATCCTCCTATTTTATCAAATTGGATGAGGTGGATTCAGAACCTAGTAAGTACTTTCCAACAAATAGATTTTGGCCATATATATAGGGAACAAAACCAGATTGTCGATCTACTTTCAAAGCAAGGCATCACAAAGGAACCTGGTAAGATTCATTTCGCAACTTTTATTCAGGATGTAATGACAAATGTTGAATGCATTGATTTTACTTAGGAGGCCACTGATGATATGATTTGGAAACATAAGAGAAATTATGCTAGGGGCATTTTACGGGTTAAGATGTTGGATACGCATGTTGTAAACTTTTATGTTTTTTCGACAATATGATCTGGAAACATAAGAGAAATTATGCTATGGGTATTTTGGGGGTTAAGATGTTGGATACACATGTTGTAAATTTGTGTGTTTTTTTGGACAATATGCAGTTTAATTTAATTTGATATAGATGAATATAGGGTAGATCACAGAGAGAAACTCTAAAACAGAAAGGAAATGGACATGAGAGATTTAGGAGACATGAAAATTTTTTATAGACAGATACAAGATCATGTACAAGAAATAGAAAATCTTACCGATAAGAGAAGCTATGCTATTGGTATTTTGGGGGTTAAAATGTTGGATACACATGCGGTAAATTTGTGTTTTTTGGACAATATGTAGTTTAATTTGATATGGATGAATATAAGATAGATCACAGAAAGAATATCTAAAACAGTAGAAAGAAAATAGACATAAGAGATATAAAAAAATCTTATAGACAGATACCAGATCATGTACTCTCTTTTTGTATTAATAAAAAGAATGAAAATAAATCTGAACACCTCCACGATTACACTGGACATGAATACTGACTCATTTTCTTCGCACTCAACCGAAGGGGCATCATCTTTCACACCTTGAGAACTACAGCATAATTTCTCGTCTATGCTATATCGCATAATCACCGGCACTGGTTGCTTGACCTTTTCCATCTGTTGTTTCAACGATTTTCCACAAAACATTTGCCCAGGGAACTACAAGAAAATAAACCCCAAAGTGAATTTGTGCAGGCCATCTTTGCAGGACTGAAAGGTGTCAGTGTAATTTCGACATTGCTATTCTTGATTGAATGATCTTCATATTCTGTTGAATCGGTAACATTATTGTCAGAGTTTTTCTCTATACAAAGCCTGGGAAACGAGTTGGATGGAGCCGAAACCTTCAGCTTAGGAACCACATGGGATTGGGGGGTGTCATTAAATGATGGGCTAATTGATCAAGGCTATTGGAATTGGTTGCCGGAATTATTGATGATGATTTGGGACTTGCAGGGGGCTCTAAGGTACCGCTCATAAGAAAGAATTCAACTTCGTGTGCATTCAATTCAATTATATCCTCATCCTAGTAGTCATTCATATTTTCTCACTGCAGAGAACCCTCAAAGACTTCAATCGATTCTCTGTTTAAATGAGAGAGATTCCAACTTAAATAGCTCCCAATTTCTTTGGGGGATGCTGATGAAGTTCTAGCGGAAATCGAGGGATGTAAAGTTATAGCACTGTGGGCACTTGCAGGCACATGACCCCTTGATTATTCTTCTGTCTGCACTGACTTACAAACCCTGGCCATTTGAAAGGGGCAGAGTCTAGTGGTGCCTTGTAGGAATAATATTCCTCAGACAAATGTGTCATCTCCTTCGTGGGTATACGAGAATTTTTTAGTAGCTCACCTGATGAATCGCTAGGCGAATACATTTCGAGTACCACTCTGTGTTTATATACACTGTAACCATGTGGAGTTTTTGAATAGCTTCTACGGCTATATATCTCCTATGTAGCAGTGGCAAGCGTATTCACATGCAGCATTTGTTGGTAACGATCACTGAGATCATCGATGGATAACTCTGCTAAAACGGGTTCTAGTAACATGATTTTTAAATCAAATACTGCTTGATAATCTCAAATATGGAATTTGAATAAAATGGTGGATGGCAGTGGAATCGTGTATTTATGGCGTGCACAAGAAACTGCAACTCCAAACATTGAATATGTCTAGAGGAAAGTAGGGTTTTGCCTTTTTCTATCAACAGGTAAGGTTTGTTGAGAAGAGAAAATGTGTTGAGTGGCGTTGCACTAACCGGGATTGCTGGGATTCAATGTTGATTTCGCAGTTGTTGATTTGCAGGCTCCTCAAAACCTTATCAAAAATCTTATGGTCACTTATATATTCACCATACGTTCTTGATTTGTTCTCTGCATTCTAAAATACTCAAATCCACAATGAAAATTGGCCAATACATAGGCTGTGCTATCGCCTTCTAAAATGTAGAGCCTATGAGCTGCTCAAGAGTGTCTTAGATTTGCTTTAGTTCACAAACCTCTGTTACAACCTTTAGAACCAGTGACCATGAAGGGATCCCAAAAGCTCATCTTTGGAAAGAACTTCTAGGTTCTTTGACTTTTCAATGACAAATACTAAAACATCAAATTTTATTTTCAAGCTCCTCAAAAACTTCTCAACAATCTTATGGTCACTTATAAGTACTTTTGAATACAAACATTTAGATTCAAAAGTTCTTTTAGTCTGTGCTAAATAAGCCTTAGTACTTTTGAATACAAACATTTAGAACTTGCCTTTATAGATTAACCTTTGCATATAGAGTGGGTTTTCTGTCGCTTCAGTTAAATCTGTGGCTAATCAAGTAAGAGCCTATCTTGATGTACCAAGCCCTTGGACAAACATAAATAATCGAAATGTTTTTGTTTTAACCTTGTTGTACCAAGCTCTCGCTGATGGCCTCTACCACTAGACTGCCAGAGTTTTTTTCTAGCGTATCTCCTTGATCAAAACTTGATTTGTCATCTCCCTGTACGTTGGCTCTCTTATTTCTGCCCCCGCTTGTGTTGTTCCTTTCTTTGCCTATACTCAATGGGACTAGATAGTAGACTACAAATTTTGATCAATCTAGCTGCAATCGTCAATATCTTGAAGTTGCACAGCAAATTCCATATTTGAACACAAAGCCACAGTCACAACCTACACATGTACATCTTCTTAACATGAACAATAGTAACAAAATGCAGAAATTCAATCTAAAAAGAATAAGTAGAAACTTGAAATTCTGGCTAGAATAATGAGTAAGCCTTGTTGGACTACATTTTTGGGCTGACTCTCCAATTGTGATACAACCCTAGCATTCACAGGCTGCTATAGAAAATGTTTGTGGCTCTCGTAAGGACAAACAAGCCAAATATTGGTGAATATTGAAAAGAACCAAATGACGATATGGCCATTCTTGACTACATTTAAAATATAAGACAGTCATACATTAGAATAGAATTTGATAAAAAAGAATGACCAAAGTAAATGAATGAACTCTAAAACAGAATACCACTTGAGAAACATCAAGAGGCTCAATTCCTGTCCAAAGACAATACCACTAGAGAAAGATCCATAATCACTGCTTGAGCTACTACATTCGATGCTAACTGTTGTCGTCTCTTTCTCAATATCAACACTAGGGAAGTTTGTTGCAGGCATCTCATCCCCACCAACATCAACAGATTCATCACCGGGGTCACAACCTACACATGTACATATGCTTACATGAACAACATTAATGAAATGCATAAATTCCATCTAAAAAGAATAAATAGAAACTTAAAATTCTGGCTAGAATAAAGAGTAAACCTTGTTGAACTACGTTTGTGGGCTGACTCTCCAATTGTGATACAACCCTAGCATTCACAGGCTGCTATAGAAAATTTCAGTGGCTCTCGTAAGGACAAACAAACCAAATATTGGTGAACATTGAAAAGGACCAAATGATGATATGGCCATTCTTGACTACATTTAAAATATAAGACAGTCATAACACTAGGACAACATACCGAAGGATTAGGAAGCCTTGCTGAAGCCTGGGTATTTCTAGTGCCTTCGCCTATTTCTTTGAGGCAATTGAAAACAAGGTTATGTAGCTCTCATAAATAATCGTCATCAAAAGCATCAATGTCAACTTCGATTTCCTCCTCATTTTGACTTAGACCAATGTGCTTCCTTAAGAATGTAATTATGGGTACCGCCATCTCATCTGGTAATTGTTTAAGATCCTCACAAAGCTTCTTCTTTTCGTTAAATGACATCGGGTGTTTGCATGAAAAAAAAATCTGAACACCTCCACGATTACACCGGACATGAATACTGACTCATTTTCTTCGCACTCAACTGAAGGGGCATCATCTTTCACACCCTGAGAACTACAACATAATTTCTCGTCTTTGCTCTGTCGGATAATTTCTGGCACTGGTTGCTTGACCTTTTCCATCTGTTGTTTCAATGATTTTCCGCAAAACATTTGCCCAGGGAACTACAAGAAAATACACCCCAAAGTGAATTTGTGCATGCCATCTTTGCAGTACTGAAAGGCATCGGTGTACTTTTGACATTGCTATTCTTGATTGAATGATCTTCATCTTCTGCCGAATCGGTAACATTATTGTCAGAGTTCTTCTCTATACAAAGCATGGGAAACGAGTTGTATGGAGTCGAAACCTTCAGCTCAAGAACCACATGGGATTGGGGGGTGTCATTGAATGATGGGCTAATTGATCAAGGCTATTGGAATTGGTTGCCAGAATTAATGATGACGATTTGGGACTTGCAGGGGGCTCTAAGGTACCGCTCATAGGAAAGAATTCAGCTTCGTGTGCATTCAATTCAATTATATCCTCATCCTGGTAGTCATTCATATTTTCTCGTTGTAGAGAACCCTCAAAGACTTCAATCGATTCTCTGTTTAAATGAGAGAGATTCCAACTTAAATAGCCCCCAATTTCTTTGGGGGATGCTGATGAAGTTCTAGTGGAAATCGAGGGAGGTAAAGTTATAGTACTGTGGGCGCTTGTAGGCACATGACCCCTCGATTCTTCTTTTGTCTACACTGACTTACAAACCCTAGGCCATCTGAAAGGGGCAGAGTCTAGTGGTGCCTTGTAGGAATAATATTCCTCAGACAAATGTGTCATCTCCTTTGTGGGTGTACCAGAATTTTTTAGTAGCTCACCTGATGAATCGCTAGGCGAATACATTTCGAGTACCACTCTGTGTTTATACACACTGTAGCCCCGTGGGGTTTTTGAATAGCTTCTACGGCTATATATCTCCTGTGCAGCAGTGGCAAGCGTATTCACATGCAGCATTTGTTGGCAATGATCACTGAGACCATCGATGGATAACTCTGCTAAAACTGATTCCAGTAACATGATTTTTAAATCAAATACTACTTGCTAATCTCAGATATGGCATTTGAATAAAATGGTGGATGCCAGTGGAATCGTGTATTTATGGTGTGCACAGGAAACTGCAACTGCAAACATTGAATATGTGTAGAGAAAAGTAGGGTTTCGCCTTTTTCTATCAACGGGTAGGGTTTGTTGAGAAGAGAAAATGTGTTGAGTGGCGTTGCACTAACCGGGATTGTTGGGATTCAACGTTGATTGCATAGTTGTTTATTTGTAGGCTCCTCAAAACCTTCTCACAATCTTATGGTCACTTCTATATTCACCATACGTTCCTGATTTGTTCTCTGCATTCATTTCCCAGTCATAAACTGATTAACATACTCAAATCCACAATGAACATTGGCCAATACACAAGCTGTGCTATCGCTTTCTAAAATGTAGAGCCTATGAGCTGCTCAAGAGTGTCTCAGATTTGCTTTAGTTCACAAACCTCTGTTACAACCTTTAGAACCAGTGATCATGAAGGGATCCCAAAAGCTCATCTTTGGAAAGAACTTCTAGGTTCTTTGACTTTTCAATGACAACTACTAAAACATCAAATTTGATTTGCAGGCTCCTCAAAACCTTCTCAACAATCTTATGGTCACTTATATATTCACCATACGTTCCTGATTTGTTCTCTGCATTCATTTCCAGAGTCATAAACTGATTAACATACTCAAATCCACAATGAACATTGGCCAATACACAGGCTGTGCTATCGCTTTCTAAAATGTAGAGCCTATGTCCCCTGGGTTTTTCAATCAACAAGAAAAAGAACCTTGCATACTCTGTTTCGAGTAAAAACTATTAACCTCCTAGAGTTGTTTTGTGGCGTATCTCCTTGGTTTGACCTTGAATGCCCATCTCTTTCTGAGTTGGATCTGTTATATCTACCCAATTACTGTAGTTCCTTTTCTACCTCTATCGACATATGCTTGTGATTCGAAGGAATTCTTCCAAGGAGTCATCATCT
This sequence comes from Pinus tabuliformis, assembly GCA_031772625.1. NCBI lineage: Eukaryota > Viridiplantae > Streptophyta > Pinopsida > Pinales > Pinaceae > Pinus > Pinus tabuliformis. The sequence goes on along the minus strand of CM062805.1, from coordinate 84,456,582 downwards.
CTATTCATACTTGTCGTAGGGGAGAGCAGGGATCCCATTAGCTCATTTATGCAAAGCTATGCTAGATTCTTTGATTTTTCAATGACAACAAATTTGATTGGTAGCCTCCTTTAAGCCCGGTCAACAATCTTGTAGTCAATTATATCTTCACCATGTGTTTTTGATTGGTTTACTTTATTCATTATTGGAGTCATAAACTAATCAACATACTCAAAATCCTTCATAGCTAAATTCCTAAAACTCCTCCTATAAGTATGCAAGTTTTTTGTTTCTACTTTGCCCAACCTTGGTAAGCAATATCTAAAGTGCCCCATGCTTGCTTGGTATAATTTTCTACTACAAATTTTGGAAATGTTGGCTCTTTTAGTCTGTGCTAAATAAGCCTTAGTACTTTTGAATACAGACATTTAGAACTTGCCTTTACAAATTAACCTTTGCATATAGAGTGGGTTTTCTGCTGCTTCAGTTAAATCTGTGGCTAATCAAGTAAGAGTCTATCTTGATGTACCAAGCACTTGGACAAACATAAATAATCGAAATGTTTTTGTTTTAACCTTGCTGTACTAGGCTCTTGCTGATGGCCTCTACCACTAGACTGCCAAAGTTTTTTTCTAACGTATCTCCTTGATCTGAGCTTGATTTGTCATCTCCTTGTACGTTGGCTCTCTTATTTCTACCCCCGCTTTTGTTGTTCCTTTCTCTGTCTATGCTCAATGGGACTAGATAGTAGACTACAAATTTTTATCAATCTAGCTGCAGTCGTCAATATCCTGAAGTTGCATAGCAAATTCCATATTTGAACACAGAGCCATGGTCACAACCTACACATGTACATCTTCTTAACATGAACAACAGTAACAAAATGCAGAAATTCCATCTAAGAAGAATAAGTAGAAACTTGAAATTTTGGCTAGAATAAAGAGTAAACCTTGTTGGACTACGTTTTTGGGCTGACTCTCCAATTGTGATACAACCCTAGCATTCATAGGCTGCTATAGAAAATGTCTGTGGCTCTCGTAAGGGCAAACAAGCCAAATATTGGTGAATATTGAAAAGAACCAAATGACGATATGGCTTTTCTTGACTACATTTAAAATATGGGACAGTCATCAATTAGAATAGAATCTGATAAAAAAGAATGACCAAAGTAAATGAATGAACTCTAAAACAGAATACCACTTCAGAAACATCGAAAGGCTCAATTCCTGTCCAAAGACAATACCACTAGAGAAAGATCCATAATCACTGCTTGAGATAATACATTCGATGCTAACTGCTGTCGTCTCTTTCTCAATATCAAGACTAGGGAAGTTTGTGGCAAGCATCTCATCCCCACCAACATCAACAGATTCATCACCAGGGTCACAACCTACACATGTACATATGCTTACATGAACAACAATAACGAAATGCATAAATTCCATCTAAAAAGAATAAATGGAAACTTAAAATTCTGGCTAGAATAAAGTGTAAACCTTGTTGAACTACATTTGTGGGCTGACTCTCCAATTGTGATACAACCCTAGCATTCACAGGCTGCCACAGAAAATGTCAGTGGCTCTCGTAAAGACAAACAAACCAAATATTGGTGAACATTGAAAAGAACCAAATGATGATATGGCCATTCTTGACTACATTTAAAATATAAGACAGTCATAACACTAGGACAGCATACCGCAGGATCAAGGCCAACAAAATTATCTTCAACTCTATACATCCCCAAAGGAACTATGGTTGCACTCAACTTATATACCAACTTCCATAGAAACATTATTTTGAGGTAAATTCCAGCAACACTACAACGAGATGAACCCTCAATTACTCCCAAGAAAACTTGGGCATTACAACAAGAAATATTAAAATGACGGCAAAGGTATTTTATGAACTCTTGATTAAAGAACCTCATCAAATAATTATTTCTCTAGAATTTACCTCAACTTCAGAAGGATATCCATTAGGTAAAAAAAAAAAAAAAAACCATCACTATCATCATCTTCTTCAGATTTAAAATTCTTTGTCTCAACCTCAATCTTTTCTTCCTCATTATCCTTGTCGCAGTCAAAAAGGCTTTCCCCGGGATCTAACTAAAGATATTTAATAGATTAAGAAAAGCTTACAAAAATATTGATAAATACCCTTTACCAAAAAGATTTATTGATTTGTACCTCTTCCCATTCTTCATCGCTATCAATCTCATAGTCCAAAGGACCCTCCTTCCTAAAAGGATTTCGAGGCCTAATGCTATCACTGCGTTAAAGCCAGGGAGTCAAAACAAAAAACTTTCCCTCTCGTGTAGTGCAGGATTAGGAATCCATGAGCTTCAAGGTGATTCATATGTTTTTCATCGTGATCTATCAACGTTAACAACACTATATCTTTCTTTAATAATTAACAGCCTTCAGACTATGCAAAGTATCTTCTCCTTTTCTTGGAGAAGGTTCTATAATAATCAGGTTTGTAGCTGTGATCAAACTACAAAAGCTTTCTTCTCTTATTATGGAGCCTAGTTTCTCTTTGTGCAGTGGTATTTCCATTATTGTCGGGAAAACTATCACTTAAAAATTCTTCCCAGTCATTCGCAAGGGTCTTTGCCATGAACTCATGATCTTCAACATCACCGTAAGTCCATTTTTTGTAGAGGATTGCACTTTTTCCAATGCAACAGCTTCAGCAGATGCCCCTATCAAACGAAGTTCATTGACCAATGCAACTTTGGGTTTATGTAAGATACCCCAATTTAGATGTCTTTGTGGAGAAAATCTCCAATTAATATTGTGCCAAGCTTTCAAGTGGGACCTGTGTGCACCAAGAAATGAAAGTTATTCAATTGAGTGCCACCTGTTTTTGTATTGCAAGTTGTTTTTTCATCTCAGCTTCTTCCTTTTTCACGTTGTTTCTGTTATCTTTTCCACCTCTTCTTGTTGTCGTTTCTTTTCTTTCTCCTGGTTCAAGACAACCAACGATGTTATCAACTATATATGGTGCCCTTATGGAACACAGAGTAGATTTGTTTCCTATTGGACTTGTATAATTCTTAGCTTTCCTTTTTTCATGTTGGCTGGGAAAAAGAGGTTTCCTGATTGAATTTGAGTTTGACTGTAATAATGTAAGACAATATTCCACATATACTACAGAAATAGAAGACTGAAAAAATTGGGAAACATGTTGGTGAAATCAAATAAATAAAAAAAATGATAAACTCAATATAGGGGTAACATGTCCTCATAATTTTGATAATCTCACAGAGAAAATCAACATTGCCAATTTCCCACTTTCATATTTGCATGAGCATCTGGATTAAAAATGATGCAAATCCATTTCAACAAGCAATCAAAGAAAGTAGTGTGGCCTGAAAATCTTACCTCAATAATAGCTTTCTTCTGAGCACGAGCTTGTTCCTTTTCCTAAAATTGTAATAAGAAATGTTAGTGAAAGCTCCAAACAATATCTTTTAAACCTTGCATTCTTTTATAAGAATTCAACTAACCTGTTTCATCTTCTCCCTTTTCAGTTCCTGTTCCACCCATTTATGTTCCATCTCTTCTGTTCATTTCTTTCTTTCTTCTTAATTGCCTCTTTCTCCTTCAGCTTTGCTTGCTTGACCATTCTACATCAATAAATAGAGACATGTTGGCAACATTGCATATCTTCAACTAATCATACATATCCAGATTGCTAAATCTAACAACATCAATTTAAATTGGCTCGTAAATTGATTCAATTCATAAATATTTGATTGAGAATGTTACATCTGAATATGATTTAGAATGTTATAGCATAATTTCTCGTCTTTGCTCTATCGCATAATTGCCAACACTGGTTGCTTGACCTTTTCCATCTGCTGTTTCAACGATTTGCCGAAAAGCATTTGCCCAGGGAACTACAAGAAAATACATCCCAAAGTGAATTTGTGCAGGCCATCTTTGCAGGACTGAAAGGCGTCGGTGTAATTTCGACATTGCTATTCTTGATTGAATGATCTTCATCTTCTGTCGAATCGGTAACATTATTGTCAGAGTTTTTCTCTATACAAAGCCCGGGAAACGAGTTGGATGGAGCCGAAACCTTCAGCTCAGGAACCACATGGGATTGGGGGGTGCATCGAATGATGAGCTAATTGATCAAGGCTATTGGAATTGGTTGCCGAAATTAATGATGACGATTTGGGACTTGCAGAGGGCTATAAGGTACCGCTCATAGGAAAGAATTCAGCTTCGTGTGCATTCAATTCAATTATATCCTCATCTTGGTAGTCATTCATATTTTCTCACTGCAGAGAACCCTCAAAGACTTCAATCGATTCTCTGTTTAAATGAGAGAGATTCCAACTAAAATAGCCCCCAATTTCTTTGGGGGATGATGATGAAGTTCTAGTGGAAATCGAGGGAGGTAAAGTTATAGCACTGTGGGCGCTTGCAGGCACATGACCCCTTGATTCTTCTTTTGTCTGCACTGACTTACAAACCTTAGGCCATCTGAAAGGGGCAGAGTCTAGTGGTGCCTTGTAAAAAAAAAAAAACCATCACTATCATCATCTTCAAATTTAAAATTCTTTGTCTCAACCTCAATCTTTTCTTCCTCATTATCCTTGTCGCAGTCAGAAAGGCTTTCCCCGGGATCTAACTAAAGATGTTTAACAAATTAAGAAAAGCTTACAAAAATATTGATAAATACTCTTTACCAAAAAGTTTTAGTGATTTGTACCTCTTCCCATTCTTCATTGCTCTCAATCTCATAGTCCAAAGGACCCTCCTTCCTGAAAGGATTTCAAGGCCTAATGTTATCACTGCATTAAGGCCAGAGAGTCAAAACCAAAAACTTTCCCTCTCGTGTAGTGCAGGATTACGAATCCATGAGCTTCAAGGTGATTCATATGTTTTTCATCGTGGTCTATCAACGTTAACAACACTATATCTTTCTTTAATAATTAACAGCCTTCAGACTATGCAAAGTATCTTCTCCTTTTCTTGGAGAAGGTTCCATAATAATCAGGTTTGTAGCTATGATCAAACTGCAAAAGCTTTCTTCTCTTATTATGGAGCCTAGTTTCTCTTTGTGCAGTGGTATTTCCATTATTTCCGGGCAAACTATCACTTAAAAATTCTTCCTAGCCATTCGCAAAGTTCTTTGCCATGAACTCATGATCTTCAACATCACCGTAAGTCCATTTTTTGCTTGTAAAGGATTGCACTTTTGCCAATGTAATAGCTTCAGCAGATGCCCCCATCAAACGAAGTTCATTGAACAATGCAACTTTGGGTTTATGTCGGATACCCCAACTTAGATGTCTTTGTGGAGAAAATCTCCAATTAATATTGTGCCAAGCTTCTAGGTGGGACCTGTGTGCACCAAGAAATCAAAGTTATTCAATTGAGTGCCGCCTGTTTTTTTATTGCAAGTTGTTTTTTCATCTCAGCTTCTTCCTTTTTCATGTTGTTTCTGTTATTTTTTCTACCTCTTCTTGTTGCCGTTTCTTTTCTTTCTCCTGGTTCAAGACAACCAACGATGTTATCAACTATATATGGTGCCCTCATGGAACGCAGAGTAGATGTGTTTCCTATCGGACTTGTATAAATATTAGCTTTTCTTTTTTCATGTTGGTTGGGAAAAAGAGGTTTCCTGATTGAATTTGAGTTTACTGTAATAATGTAAGACAATATTCCACATATACTACGAAAATAGAAGACTGAAAAAATTGGGAAACATGTTGGTGAAATCAAATAAATAAACAACATGATAAATTCAATATAGGGGTAACATGTCATCATAATTTTGATAATCTCACAGAGAAAATCAACATTGCCAATTTCCCACCTTCATATTTGCATGAGCATCTGGATTAAAAATGATGCAAATCCATTTCAACAAGAAATCAAGGAAAGCTGTGTGGCCTGAAAATCTTACTTGAATAATAGCTTCCTTCTGAGCACGAGCTTGTTCCTTTTCCTAAAATTGCAATAAGAAATGTTAGTAAAAGCTCCCAACACTATCTTTTAAAGCTTGCATTCTTTTATAAGAATTCAACTAACCTGTTTCATCTTCTCCCTTTTCAGTTCATGTTCCAGCCATTTCCGTTCCATCTATTATGTCCATCTCTTTCTTTCTTCTTAATTGCCTCTTTCTCCTTCAGCTTTGCTTGCTTGACCATTCTACATCAATAAACAGAGACATGTTGGCAACATTGCATATCTTCAACTAATCATACATATCCAGATTGCTAAATCTAACAACATTATCAACTATATATGGTGCCCTCATGGAACGTAGAGTAGATGTGTTTCCTATCGGACTTGTATAAATCTTAGCTTTTCTTTTTTCATGTTGGTTGGGAAAAAGAGGTTTCCTGATTGAATTTGAGTTTGACTGTAATAATGTAAGACAATATTCCACATATACTACAGAAATAGAAGACTGAAAAAATTGGGAAACATGTTGGTGAAATCAAATAAATAAACAACATGATAAATTCAATATAGGGGTAACATGTCCTCATAATTTTGATAATCTCACAAAGAAAATCAACATTGCCAATTTCCCACTTTCATATTTGCATGAGCATCTGGATTAAAAATGATACAAATCCATTTCAACAAGCAAACAAAGAAAGCAGTGTGGCCTGAAAATCTTACTTGAATAATAGCTTCCTTCTGAGCACGAGCTTGTTCCTTTTCCTAAAATTGCAATAACAAATGTTGGTAAAAGCTCCAGACACTATCTTTTAAAGCTTGCATTCTTTTATAAGAATTCAACTAACCTGTTTCATCTTCTCCCTTTTCAGTTCCTATTCCATCCATTTCTGTTCCATCTCTCCTGTTCATTTCTTTCTTTCTTTGTTGGGTCCCTATAATAATAGTGATTACCCCATTACTATTGTAGTTATACCCCTTATTTATATTGTTGTGCCCCTATTACCCCCATATTGTTATTTCTGTGCCCCATAGAATCCCTCTATTGTTATTTTTGGGCTTTATATTATTATTGTTAGGTCGGCTGGATTATATTGTGACTCCTTAGACTCCTATATATAGAAAGGAGGTTTTGTCATTTGTATCATCCAAGAATTGTTCATTTATGTAATGTAAAGGAGGTTGCCCCCTCGAAGAGGCTGAATTCTAAGGCGTTGATCTATCTTTTCTATCTTTTCTTGAGCTGGATTCATAACATTTGGTATCAGAGCTTTGGATTCTAGGGTTTCGCTGCTCCAAACAGGTCATCGTGGCATTTTCGCTATAACTTTTTTTCTGTGACGTTTCAGAAGTCGCAAAAAAAACCCATTTGAGAAGAAATCGCGCTGAACCTTGGGTCCGAATTTCAGAGCTTTTCGCACGATATTTGCGGAGATATGATCTGAGGAAGTTGGTCTTTTTGCAGACTCCTGAATTACATTCAAAACAGGTGACCTGGGGAAAATCGTCATAACTTTCTCTCTAGGGATCGGATTGAAATTTCGTAAGAAGGTACAGAAAGAGGACGGACTGTAGTTTCTTTTGTGTGTGTTTTAGATTCAAAGGTTGAAACAGTGACTCGTGGCACGTCGTACAAGTTCGCTCTACTGAACCAGTCTAAAAGCAAGTCACTGTGGGAGATTTCACATAACTCTTCCTTGGAGAATCCAATTTGGCTCAAACTTGTGGCATTGGAAAGAGGACACAGAAGGCTACTATAGGTAGCAATTTCAGAACTGGATGATCCGAAATTACAGAGATACATCAGATTCAATATCAGGCTTCTATAAAGTGAAAAAAGGTGTGTAGTTTTTTTTTTAAATTTTTGTGTAAGCTTGGTTTAACGGAATTCAAAGGGCATAGTAAAGCATTATTATCGGTAACTGATGCCCCGAGGAAAGAAAATGCAAACACCTAGTAAGGAACCTGAAAGCTCTAGCATGACTCATGAAGAAGAGGAAGAAATGCTACATGATATATCAAAATTACAAGAACAAGTGCAACAAATGTCACGCTCACAAAAGCTAACAGAAGCTAAGATAAGTGGCGTGGAATCTAAGGTAAATGGCGTGGAATCTAAGATAAAGGGCATGGAAGCTAAGATGGATGATTTGAAGATAGATTTGAAGACAGACATGGAAGAATTGAAGAAGTTGCTACAAGAAAGGGTCACTAATGGTGAAAAGGTAGTAAAGGAAACTCATGATGAGAACAAAAGAAATGTTAATCATGATTCCATAGACGCTAATGTTGGATCGAAGAATCACCATATTCCAAAAATCGATATGAGGAAGTTTGATGGCAAGGATCCCGCCACATGGATATTACAGATGGAGCAATTCTTCGATCTCAATAATGTGCAAAACGCACAAAAGGTACGTATGGCAACTGTATATTTGGAACCAAATCAGTTTGTATGGTATCAATGGCTTTGCTCTCGTAAACAATTTATCACTTGGGCAATTTTTACGGAAGAATTGATAGCACATTATGAAGATACAAAAAGCAACACTTTTTTTAGCCAATTGATAAGTCTCAAACAAAAGGGTTCAGTAATGGAGCACATTGAGGAGTTCCAAAAATTGAACATAAGGGTAAAAGATATTCCAGAGGAGCATAGGATTGATGTGTTCATAGGGTCTTTAAAGGATAATATCCAACATGATGTTCGCCTTTGGGAACCTGATTCATTAGAGAAGGCATTCAGGTTAGCAAGAAAAATGGAAAGCAAAATTATGGCAACCAGGAAGCATACCACTCACAACTATAAAGACGGAAGTGTTGTTGCCCCTAGTCTTCCACAACCTATAAGGTTGACACCACAACAATTGGAAGAAAAAAGAGCAAAAGGGCTTTGTTACAGTTGTGATAGCAAATACACTAAAGGTCATAAGTGTGCTGAGAAGAAATTATTCTACATAGATTGTGAAGAGGAAGAAGAAAAGGAGCAAGAAAGGTCAAAAGAAGAAGATATACTCCAGGAACAAAGCCTAGATGAAGAACAAATAAATCCGACCATATCTTGTAATGCATTGGCGGGAATTACCACTCCTCAAACCATCAAGATAGAAGGACAAATCAAGAAGAAAAAGGTAATAGTGTTGATTGATTCAGGAAGCACCCACAATTTTATTCATTGTAGGGTAGCAAAAGAATTGAATTGCTTCCTATATCCAGCACCAGAGTGTCAAGTGATGATTGCAAATGGAGGAACAATAAATTGCTCTGGAAAGTGCCATAATATCAAGCTATCCATGGGAGAATATGTATTGACTAGCCCAATGCTTTCCATTCCAATGGGAGGTGCTGATGTTGTACTAGGAGTCCAATGGCTACAATCCTTGGGTACAATAGCTTTTAATTTTCAAGAACTTTTCATCAAATTTTCTACGGAAGGAAAGGAAGTTGAATTAAGGGGTATTGCAGGGAAACCAGGAAAGATAATCAGCTCTAATGGCATGACAAAGCTTCTAAAAAAGGAGCAAAGAGGTGTAATTGCACAATTATGTTCGCTAGATGTTTCCACATTGGAATCATCTATTTCTCCAGATCTCCAAAAAGTCCTGGACAATCATTCCAAGGTATTTGAGACTCCAAAAGGTCTCCCACCTATGCGTGATCATGATCATGCTATTCATCTGATTCCAGGAAGTGTTCCTCCAAACATCAGGCCGTACAGATATCCCTATGTCCAAAAAAGTGAAATTGAACGTATGGTTGCAGAAATGCTAGAGGCTGGTATAATTCAACCGAGTCAAAGTTCTTTCTCAGCTCCAGTAGTATTGGTGCACAAGAAGGATGGATCATGGCGCATGTGTCCGGATTATAGGGAGCTCAACAAGCTCACTATTAAAGATAAGTTCCCCATTCCTGTTATTGATGAATTACTGGATGAATTGCATGGATCAATTTACTTCACCAAGTTGGATCTTCGTTCGGGATATCATCAAATCAGAATGAAGATTGAAGACATTCCGAAAACGGCATTTAGAACTCATGAGGGTCATTATGAATTTTTGGTCATGCCTTTTGGCCTTACCAATGCACCTTCAACATTTCAAGGTTTGATGAATTCAATTTTCAAACCATTCCTTAGAAAATTTGTGTTAGTATTTTTTGATGATATACTAATCTACAGCAAGTCTTGGAAGGATCATGTTGAACATGTTGACAGGGTGCTACAACTATTGGAGGAGAAACAATTATATGCAAAAAGATCCAAATGTTTCTTTGGAGTCCAGGAGGTGGAATATTTGGGTCATATTGTATCTCATGAAGGAGTTAAGGTAGACCCTAGCAAAATTAAAGCCATTAAGGAATGGAAAATCCCCACATCCATAAAGCATCTGCGAGGATTTCTTGGGTTGACAGGGTATTATCGCAAGTTTGTTAAGAATTATGGGAGAATAGCAGCACCTCTAACAACATTATTGAAGAAAGATTCATTTTCATGGACTCCGGAAGCAACAAAGGCCTTTGAACATCTTAAAGAGGCAATGTGCCAAGCACCGGTCTTAGCTACACCGGACTTCACAAAAACCTTTATTGTGGAATGTGATGCTTCAGGAAATGGAATTGGTGCTGTTCTAATGCAAGATGAAAGACCCATTGCTTTTGAAAGTCGTCCAATCAAGGGAAAGTTTTTAAGCAAAGCTATTTATGAGAAGGAAATGTTGGCAATACTCCATGCACTTAAGAAATGGCGACCCTACCTAATGGGAAGACACTTCAAGGTAAAAACGGATCATGATAGCCTTAAATACTTTTTAGAACAAAGATTATCCTCTGAAGAGCAACAAAAGTGGGTCACAAAGATGTTGGGTTATGACTTTGAAATCATCTACAAAAAAGGGAAGCAAAATGTGGTGGCAGATGCACTCTCAAGAAAGGATGAGGATGTGGAAGCATTGTTGTGTGCCATTTCTATTATCCAACCAGATTGGATAAACGAAGCAAGGGAGGAATGGAAGAATGACGAAGAAGTGTGGGCACTTATTCGAAAGCTACAACAAGATTCCAGTACTTCTGATACATTTAGCTGGCAAAATGATTCGTTATGGTACAAAGATCGCTTATACCTCTGTAAGAATTCCCAGCTAAAACAAAAGATTCTTATGGAATTGCACACTTCTCCCTTAGGAGGGCACTCAGGATTTTTAAAAACTTACCACAGGGTTAAGAAGGAATTTTTTTGGGATGGCCTTAAATCAGATATTCAAAAGTTTGTGGCGGAATGTTTGGTTTGCCAACAAAATAAAGTTGAAACAATTAAGACACCAGGTCTATTACAACCTTTATCCATTCCAAGCCAACGTTGGGAGGAGGTTTCAATGGATTTTATCACAGGTTTACCCAAGTCTGAGGGAAAGAGTGTCATCATGGTGGTAGTTGACAGACTTACCAAGTATGCACACTTTTGTGCATTATCACATCCATTTAAAGCCAGTACAGTTTCTACTGCATTTATGGAAACAGTTCAAAAGCTACATGGAAACCCAAAGATTATTGTAAGTGACAGAGATCCCATTTTCACTGGAAATTTTTGGACAGAATTATTTTCTTGTCTTGGTACTCAGTTAGCTCATAGCTCATCTTATCATCCTCAATCTGATGGGCAAACTGAGATAGTAAACAAATGTTTGGAAGGATATCTTCGTTGCTTTGTATCTGATAAACAGACACAATGGGTCAAATGGTTGCCTCTGGCTGAATGGTGGTATAACACTTCCTTCCATACAGCAACAAAAATGACCCCATTTATGGCACTTTATGGGTATCAACCACCATCCATCACATCATATTTAAGAGAAAATTCTAAGGTTCAGGCAGTGGAACATCACATCGAACATCAACAACAAGTCCTCCAACTCTTAAAGGATAACCTCGTGTTGGCACAGAATAGAATGAAACAACAGGCAGATCAACATCGCAGTGAAAGAAGTTTTGATGTAGGTGATTGGGTATTCCTACGGCTACAACCATATAAGCAAATGTCCCTAAAGCAAGCTAAGAAGGATAATAAATTATCACCAAAGTATTATGGTCCGTACAAGGTGTTGCAAAAGATTGGTACTATGGCATACAAATTGGAGCTTCCTGCAGCTTCTCGATTGCACCCAGTTTTCCATGTTTCATGTTTAAAGAAGGTTATAGGGGACAAGCTCCCAATTCAAACAATATTGCCAGAACTTGACGAGGAAGGAAAAATTATATTGGAACCGGAAGCAGTCACAGAAACAAGAACTCGACAGCTACGAAATCGATCAATTTCAGAGTATCTTATCAAGTGGAAGAACTTATCCGCTGAAGATTCCACATGGGAGGATGAGAATTTTATGCAGAAGTATCCAGAACTACTCAAGCGTTGAGGACAACACTTTTTTGAAGGAGAGGGGCATGTTGGGTCCCTATAATACTAGTGATTACCCCATTACTATTGTAGTTATACCCCTTATTTATATTGTTGTGCCCCTATTACCCCCATATTGTTATTTCTGTGCCCCATAGAATCCCTCTATTGTTATTTTTGGGCTTTATATTATTATTGTTAGGTCGGCTGGATTATATTGTGACTCCTTAGACTCCTATATATAGAAAGGAGGTTTTGTCATTTGTATCATCCAAGAATTGTTCATTTATGTAATGTAAAGGAGGTTGCCCCCTCGAAGAGGCTGAATTCTAAGGCGTTGATCTATCTTTTCTATCTTTTCTTGAGCTGGATTCATAACATTCTTCTTAATTGCCTCTTTCTCTTTCAACTTTGCTTGCTTGACCATTCTACATCAATAAACAGAGACATGTTGGCAACATTGCATATCTTCAACTAATTGTACATATCCACATTGCTAAATCTAACAACATCAATTTAAATTCGCTCCCAAATTGATTCAATTAATAAATATTTGATTGAGAATGTTACATCTGAATATGATTGAGAATGTTACAGCATAATTTCTTGTCTTTGCTCTGTCGCATAATTGCCGGCAATGGTTGCTTGAGCTTTTCCATCTATTGTTTCAAAGATTTGCCGCAAAACATTTGCCCAGGGAACTACAAGAAAATACACCCCAAATTGAATTTGTGCAGGCCATCTTTGCAGGACTGAAAGGCGTCGGTGTAATTTCGACATTGCTATTCTTGATTGAATTATCTTCATCTTCTGCCGAATCGGTAACATTATTGTCAGAGTTTTTCTCTATACAAAGCCCGGAAAACGAGTTGGATGGAGCCGAAACTTTCAGCTCAGGAACCACATGGGATTGGGGGGTGTCATTGAATGATGGGCTAATTGATCAAGGCTATTGGAATTGGTTGCCGGAATTAATGATGACGATTTGGGACTTGCAGGGGGCTCTAAGGTACCGCTTATAGGAAATAATTCAGCTTCGTGTGCATTCAATTTAATTATATCCTCATCCTGGTAGTCATTCATATTTTCTCACTGCAGAGAACCCTCAAAGACTTCAATCAATTCTCTATTTAAATGAGAGAGATTCCAACTGAAATAGCCCCCAATTTTTTTGGGGGATGCTGATGAAGTTCTAGTGGAAATCGAGGGAGGTAAAGTTATAGCACTGTGGGCGCTTGTAGGCACATGACCCCTTGATTCTTCTTCTGTCTGCACTGACTTACAAACCCTAGGCCATCTAAAGGGGCAGAGTCTAGTTTCTCTTTGTGCAGTAACATGATTTTTAAATCAAATACTGCTTCGTAATCTCAGATATGGCATTCGAATAAAATGGTAGATGGCAGTGGAATCGTCTATTTATGGTGTGCACAGGAAACTGCAAATGCAAACATTGAATATGTGTAGAGAAAAGTAGGGCTTCACCCAGTTAATGTTCCTGAAATCAAGGGGTGTTTCTTGATATTGGTGGCTCCGCAGGCCAATCCTAGGTGCCTCATCGCGTCTTTTACCTGAAGCCATTTTATCAGATCCTGGGCTATGTTCCATTGCTCGGTCTCGGCCTCTCATCTCTCCGCCCGACCTGTATCGGCGACCCATTTCATTAGGTTAACTTTTGCACTATCAATTTGGTTAACACGGGCGGTTATTCTATGAAACTGTATCAATCTGATGGTTAACCTTTCTCCAATCGTCTAACACTTGATCCGACGGTGTAGACCGATGAAGAGTGGAAAATAAGGGGATTGATTTCAGAGGGAACTCCTTACCGTGTAATTATGGTTTGAGTTATAAGTAGATAGTTGAATAATAATAATAATTTTATTATTATTATTTTAATTAAGATGTTGTTACAACAGTAGTGGTCTCCTCTCCTGCCATTGCAAAAGAAGTTATGAACACTCACGCCCAGGTCCTTGCAAAAGAAGTTCTGAACACTCACGACCATGTCCTTGCAGGCCGAACTAATTCTGTTTCTTTGAATACCGCAACCGTAGGGTTCACTCTCGAGAGGGTGGTCGTGTAAGCCAGCAACATCTATTGTGAAAATTTCGCTTCGAGTTTTATCTTCCGGGTGTCGATCTGTCGATCTCCGGGATGTGTTCTTTAATGAAATTCCTTTTGTCTGTCTGTTTCTTTGAACCACTACATATTTGAAATGTAGTACACCCCTGATGTTTTAATTTGACTATAGAGGAAAAAGTGGAATTGACAAATTGGTGCTGCCAATCATGATAGCGAAGCGCTTTAGAAGAAAACGTTGTGCACAAGAGTTTTTATATTGAACATTTTTTTTTTTTATCATGCAACTGAATAGGGCATGGTTGTGCATCCATCAGTTATTCCAATCAGGTACCTTGGAAACTTGGTGGCTGTATTTGTACATTCAATGTTTTGATAAGTGGCTTTGGTTTATTTCAATAAATATGAAACATAATCTACCTAGTAGCCGAGTCGAGAATCTTGTGCAATAAATATGAAACATAATCTAAGTAGTAGCCGAGGGTAGTTGAGTCGCGAATCTTGTGCTTCAAGATCAAATGATCTTTGATCAACGAAATTAATTTATTTATTGAACATCCCAACAGTGAAATTAGTTATTGCTAGTTCTCCTCCTCCATTTTCCAATGGCAAACTCAAGGTCTCCGTGAGGGGAAGCCCTAGGGTGCTTCGCCTGCCATACTGAATACTATAAAGCTGGTAAACTCTCAGAGAAATTCTTGAGGGTTCGTGCACAATTCTTACACAGGAGCTCCGTGTTGTTCCCGTGAAGGATTTGGCAGATAGATCAGCACAAGTTATAGGGTAAAGAGAGGAAGACATCCTCAGAAGGAAAATTCCATTGGAGGCACTGTTTATAGGGAAGTTGATGCAACTATAATTTCTGGTGCACTGAATCCATACCAGATCATTGCCCGTGTTCATGATGAGCAACAGATTATGTGCCGGAGTGCCCAGCGAGAATTTGATTGAATAGCCTCCAAATCTGCGAGCATATAGAGACTCTCCCACTCTTTCGTTTCCTTTGCTTGTCTTGCCGTGGCCACAATGAATTCCACACTTCATCGCCCGGGCTCGATCCTTGGCGGCTTCCACCATCCTAGCGAGTCTCTGGATATTAATGTTTATCGTGGTTGTCATTCTTTCATGTACATGACGTGGTCCACCCTGCTTTGATCCAAGTTCGGGACACCCTCTGGACACCCTTTTGAGACGACGTAACCGTGATTCCTGCATATATAGTGTGATGGCCAATCCGTCATCATCTTTACAGAATATTACAAGGAACTGGAGAAGCAGTAGCAGGAGTTGGAATGGTGAGGTGATAAGCTTAGTCACCATGTTTACAATGCTGAAGAAAACGATTAAAGGATGGTAAAATCTGCCTCAGTAATATTGAAGTTTGTCTGTTCGAAATCCAGTGGACGTGAACGGAGACAACAACGTGAATAAATATTATTGTGTATTTTCATGGTTGTTCTTTTCTTACCTTTTAATGATTTTTGTAATTAAATGTAGAAAGTTCTTTTGAATATTTGTATAGACAACATGTAATTTAGTGTCGCTCCCATAACAGGTGAATTTCATTAGAAATCTTGTAAAAGAACAATTGGTGTAATTATTAAACATATGCACACAACTCAACTTATTATTAGAATGTTAAAATGTTTATAATTTTATTATATTAAAATATTAAAATGTTTGTAATTTTATTTTATTAGAATATTAAAATGTTTGTAATTTTATGTTTTGGAATATTTTTATAATCGAAAATTTCTATAACTTATAAAAATGGATCTTCTAATATTAATATGTGATTTTTTTTTTTTTTTTGAATAGAATGCATATATAATCTTAACATGTTGGTTTAATTTTCGCAAAAGAATTTTTTTATATGTTTCAATGTTAATTTTATATTTAAAAGAAAATAATTAATTATTAGAAATAATAAAACTAATATGTTTCAATGCTAATTTTATATTTAAAAGAAAATTGTAAATCATTATAAATAATAAAACTAATAATTTGAGGTTTGGTTTTTTTATTGGTGTAATGTGTAGGTTTTTGTTTGTACTTGTGCATGGTATTATTTATTTTTTAGATAGATTAAATAATATAAGTTATACCAAAAATAAAATATTTATGTATTTTAGAATTATAATATATTTACAAGTATAGATTCATTGTAACCATAGAATTAGTAAGTGTTTTAGAGTATAAATTTTCATAAAAAAAAAAATTGAATTTTTAGAGATTTGATCCCTTTTATCATGATAGATATAAAAGATAAGTGTTTGAAATAAACTAAGTCTAAAACCATGAATAAAAGATTTGAGGGAAATAATTAATTTTAAATTTACAAATGACACAAGAGGTATGGATAGGAAGTTTTAAAGAAAGTATATGACCATTGATATACATAGTCTCCCTTACTTGACTTTGCTTCACTATCAGCAAGCGTCCATAGCTGCGATGAAGTTCTCTTAGTACCACACAAGTATAGTCCTGCTGTTAGCGAGCTTGTTCAATACCCGACATTTTTACTTGTGATTCCACACGTATGTGATTTCAACCCTCTTTTACTTCCCTTTTGGTAAAATTTATTTAGAGAATTGCTTTAAGCAATTGGGTGAAGAGGGCAGGGTTCTACTGGAGATTTTTAAGGTAATGGGTATAATAATTATAAACTTTTGACTCCCTTACCCTACAATTATCAATTCAAAGGGTTTTATGTGAAGAGGTAGGAAGGGTGGGATTCATTGAATTATACTCAAGTCAATTCCTTTCCTTGAAAAGATGAACCCTATCACCTGGAAAAGATAAATGTTACTCTAGGGGAAAAGATTTAAAGTAAGAGAACTCAGAAATAGAAAGGCTTAACATAATAAGGTGCGAGTAATTATATTTATGTTAAGATTATAAATTTTTTATTGAATAAAATATTTTGGTTTCTTATTGAAAATAAATCCTTATTAAAATGCAGTTATAATTACAATTATGTGTTTTTTAATTAAAGTGGGAATTCTTACTATGAATTGATATGGTAGATTACTTATGGGATAAAATGATAATCAACTAAATCCTACACATATATACTGACAATTTAAGCATGAAACTACCCCTTTATGCTTTCACAATAAAAAAATGTATTATAACTGTTTTATTATAAAATAGAAGTAAACAAACCATTCTAAACTAAATCTACTTGAAAAAATCAAGTAAAGACCAGAAAACCAAAGTGAAATCGCCATGAAAGTCATTTTCAAAACCAGAATAGACAAAAAGATAACTCTTAACAATGAGGGTATTGAAATTTGTTATGTTCTTATGTTAAGAATATCATAATTTTGTCTTGCATGGTAGGTTTATTATTCAGACCTTTGTTCGAAACAAAATCCTAAATTGAAAGCTAATGATGATCAGAATCTTAGAAATAAGAATTGTAATAAAGGACCTTTTTCTAATTCTAAATGTGAAAGCCTCCAGGTTTAGATATTAAGGATAAGTCTTTATTTTAACGAAATAAACCAGTAAAAGAAATTTAAGTGACTCTCTTTTATCATAAAATATCATAATGAAATTCCTAATCCAAGCTTCCAATAGGATAGGACCTTGAACAAAGATCTGCAAAACCAAACAAGATTAAAAAATACTAAGTAAAAATGAAAATATGTGACTTTTTACCTTTTAAAGATATTGTTTTAATTTACCTTCAAGATTTAGTATCCTCAAAATTTGCGTCTTAAAAATATAACTTCTTCCTCATACGAAATTTTTAAAAGGTTGAAATAAAATGAAAGGAAGTTTATTCTCATGCACATATACTCATGATCACTAGATTTATTGATCGTATATTAAACCAAGCATCAAGCTTATGAAAAAGAGCCATAATAACAAGTATACCAATGAAGTATCAATATTGTAAATACTTGTAATGAGTTATTTCAAAAAAGAGAAATATATCATTTATCATAATTAATATTTTTCCAAAATTTACTTTGGATTTTTGAGAGAGATTGATGTGTATTTATTCAACAACTACTCTCTACAAAAGTGAGAGAATATGAATTAAATTAAGATATATATATTCTTACTCTAATTTTATGAGGGAAAATGATTAGGTGTAGTCATATTTCCGATAAGCTCTTTATTTCCTACACATGTATGTATAGCAAATGTTAATAAAAAAATCAAACAAATATTTAAATATCAACAGAAAACTTATTTGAACCTATTTCTAATGTATTAACAATAAGAAGTTTATTTACAATACTCTTTTTTTCAAAAAAAATTCCAACCAAACCTCCATTGAATCATAAAAATATGGATGAAAACTCATTAGAGAATGGATGAGGTTGAATGGAAAAAGAGAGGAACAAATTTTAATGTTATGTACATGGGAAAAATTGTTAGCGATTAGCTTATAAACTCAGTCTTCCAAATGACCTTCAAATGGATCCCTAAGAAGATCATTGGATGAATCAAGTGGTTGGAAAGATGATGAATCTACAATACCAAGTGCTCGAAGAGTCAAGTGTTGGTCAATTAAATTTTAAACTTTATACATTTTTATTGGCTCAATTGATAAGTTTTCAATGTCAGTTCTTTCATAATGTCTACCATTATTATTTACTCTATGGTTCAAGGATAGTTGAGACTTGTTTATAAGATTTTTCTTCCCACAGGTATGGCCTTCTACTGATAGAGGTCCAAGATCAAGATCAAAAGTAGGAGATTGAGATAAGTCAAAGTCATAAATAGGAATGAAAAAATTGTTATGATTTGATGAAGCTTCAAAATGAAACTCTTTAACAATAATATTGATAAAAGGAGAGTCCTCACCTTGAGGCAGAAATGAGTTATCTAGAATGTGGGGAATTGATAATGATTGAGATGATTCACACTCTAAATAAATATCATAAGTGAATTGACTAACACACTCTTCTATCTTTAAGAATAAATCAGATCCATCAAAGTGATCAAATCCAACCTTAAAATAATTCTTAGAATCATGAAAAATATTTTCTATTAATAAATCACTACCCTGATTAAATTTGAGTGACAATTCATTACTAATAAGGTCTAACATAATTGCTTTGTGTTCCTTAAAATCGTATGTGTCAAAAGGAATCAATAAATATTTAGTAAAATAAATGTCTTTATGAAACAAATCTAGGTAAAGGAAGTAATGACTAGAGATGAACTTGAAATGTTCCCTATTGAAACATATTTCATTTTCATTTGAAAAAATTCAAATTCAAACTTATGTGAAATGTTTTCATTGCCCTGAGAATGAATTTGTAATTTAATTTGGTAATGTATCTTTTGTACAATGCACAACATTAGAATTTTCTCTTAAAATTATTGCTTTTTGTTTTCTTGATTAACAGAAATAATAAATGCATTTAAATCATCAACATTGTGATGAAGAGAAATATTAATATCAACAGTAAGATGATGATGTAGGTCTATGTGTTGTTGAGATTTATCGTTCAGAGATTGTGCATTGTTAATTTTATTTGATCCAAACATTCTATTTAAAATGGGTGGATCTTCAACAACTAATTCCTCTTCCTCACAAGTGTTTGGCAAAGAAGAAAGAGAAAATGACTCTTGTAACCATTCCGTAAATTCCTCATGTGAAGGTTGATCCTTAGATTCAAATTTTAAACATACCAATTTAAATCTAAATATGAAATCAATTAGATCTTCATTTTCTAATCTTCTCAAATTCTCAATTTCATCACATACTTTATCATAATTACAATCCTTAAATGTATGAATGATATCTTTTATCCACTCATCCCAACTGTGGATCAAGGAAATTAGTAGCAATTCACACCATTGTTTGGCAAGGCATGTAAAATTCAAAGTAAAAATCTTACATAGAATATGTTCAACTGTAGAAGTATTACCTTCACCATTGGATTTTACCTTTCTAAAACGTCTTTTGATTTCCATTGGAGTGTTCTGATTTGAGGGTTCAAACATACAACTCTAAAGATAAATTTTAAAAGGAATCATTTATAAAATATTAGACTTTATAACTCAAGACTAACAAATTACACTTGTGAGAGGGAGGACCTCCTTCTGGTGCCAAAAATGTTGATGGGAAAAAAACACCTCAACAACATTGAATAAAATCACCCAATTATGGCCCCAAATCATACCCTTTTTCCATTTCATTACGGTCCCTCCAACGGGTTCGATTGGGTCTAGTTACCTGTACACCTAAGACTAACATAAAATTAATCTAGTCTGAACTAAGTGTTATTTACAATCTCATATTAATGCTAACCTATGTAATGTTAATCATTAATCCTATATGATATTGTGTTAATCGTTATTATCTATATGTTTATGTTGATTAAATGTCATAATAATAATATATTACTTTACAATATATAATGTTAGTCTTAAGAGAATGTTAATGTTCTAATTAACTACTCTAAGTTCTTCTTGTTAGATATCTATTTATTATTATAATTGAATATAATTCTAGATTATATATAATTATTACTAATTGCAATTAGCATAATCAAAATTTGAAGATATCTTTAAAATATTATTAATGTAGATCAAACATTAGGCTATTAGCACTAATAGAATGTGTAAATTTAATGTTAAAGTTCGATCTAAATATTAATTATAAATCTTAACAATATATCTTTGTTAAATAATGTTAATAAAGAAAGAACAAATTTATATACAAAATATACAAAATATATAATACCTTTTATATTGATTCTTTAATGATATAGATTAAAGATTTGGATCAACATAAAGGTTGATTGACTTGAGGGCTCAATCAAACCATCACTATGTGTTTGCCTCTTCAAGAGAGGACTTTATGTGAAGCAATAAATGCAAATGCAAAACTATTCTAAAATGCAAAAAAGAAAGTGAAACCTATCTTGAATAGAAGAAAGATAACTTTACTCTTACCCAAGAGAAAATTATCTAAAAGAGAAGAGGAGGAACTAGAATTTGATGTAGAATCAAGATGAACATATATGTCATAAAAATATATCAATGACCTGTAAGTTATTTAATAAAATATGTAGAAAAATAATTTGAATATTAGTTACTAAAACCTATTTCGGTGTATATTTAAATCCAATTTAAATATGAGTTCATTTTGAAGTTTTATTTGGTGTAAGGGAAATAATTCTCCCTACAAAAAATAAGATTTAAGAAAACAAATTTGCAAGCGACAGCTAAATAATTATTTATCACCAAAAATTAGTTTCCATGAGCTCATTGTCAGCCATGACATAATCCCTCCTAGCCTTGCAAGACATAGCTTCAACGGGAGATCAATAAGCATAAAACAATTAATCAAAACAAAAGTGCTTCAATTAATTACTAATATACTAGTTGGTACGAAATTTAACCAAAAAAATGGTTTAAGGCATTAAAAGTGTACAAACTTAGAAATTCTTACAAAAGTGCAAGAAAGATGAGGCTTGTAATAAAATCCAATTCCCATGTACACTCAGTCTTCAAATCTCAAACTCCTTTAGAAGTGTTTTGGCAACAGTGCCAAAAATTACTACCAAAATTGAAGATCTAAATTATCTACAAGATAAGACTACCTTCTCTACAATAGTGCATGAAAACACAATCTACTCTCCAACAATTTCCTCTCTTGGAATTTCTCAATTATCTCCTCTCTTCTATGGATTTCAATCCCTCCTAATATTTTCTTATATGGAACCTCTCTAACAGTGCAACACATTTTTTTAAATAATTATTTGAGGGCCAAAGCTTCCTTTGTTCTCAAACTCTTCAACCTGCCACATGGTCTTCCCCCAAACAACAAGTAATAAATTTAATTAAATTATATCGAGTACATTATGAAAAAACGTTTCTTCCCAATTGGCCCTATTCCTTGTTTTTTCTTTATTGGATTGCAGCAAGGAATTTGTCTCCAGATATCTCTTCATCATATGCAACCAAAAACTTCAAAATGAATAGAAACAGTTCAAATTAATTCTTACACTATGTGGGGTTGTGTTGGCATCGTTGCAATTAGGCCAATTAGCTAACCTGCAACATTTGAATATCATGGAGGGCCTTCTAGATATTCCCTAGATCAAAACATCCTTTCTCACAGTCCAATGGAAACACATAGTTGTAATTCATTTTTCGCGAATGGGAGCAAGTGTGTGTATCTCTTGTTGATCATGCTCATTGAGTCATGCATTAAATCTGTAGTAAACTTCTTTAACTACCCACGAAATCCACTCCTTGTTGAATATGCAGTTGATCTTATCTGTTGCAACTACCTTCTAAGTTGCAGTCACATGCCATGAAAAATGGGGTATATGCCATGATATCTAGCAATTGTTTCTTGTATTCATAAAATGGAAAGTCAAAAGAGCATCATTATCATCCTTTTTTGTAACCACCACTCCCACGTCTACCCACATTAATTGGCCGGCCAATATATGTTGAAAATGCAGCAAGAAAGTATTAATTTTGATTTTGCCTTTATCAAATTGAGGAAATTCGAAATTACACATGAGTAGACAACTTGGAGTATTTAACTGAGGTGACATGTCTCTTGCCACTCAATTAAGGACAATCAATTCGTGTTAATGAATCAAAGTTCAATTTACTTGAGTTGATTCTAAAAAATAGGAGTTTGGCTCAAATAATTCTAGTTAGGGACACGAATTTCAGTTGTGTGCAATGGGTTCATAAAGTTTATGAGACCATGTTAAGTTAATTTTAGTTGTAGTAATTCATTCCAGTTAAATTGAGTTATGGTCAGTTAAACTAGTTCTAATTGTTGGAGGAACAAGTGGAAGGTCAAGTTGTGGAAGTGGAACTTCAACCACACTTAATTATCATCCAGATTACTAATCAATTAGCCTAAATTAGCCCATGAATACAGAGAATTTGAGTGACCCTGGTTGATATGGAGATTCCAAGTTAGTGTACTATCAGTTGTAGACTATTTTGAAGTGTACATGTGGTGCATGCAGTTAGAGGAAGGAACTAAAGGAATTGTACAATGCAGGTGAGGTAATTTCCTATTAATAAGGTCTTAATTCCAAAAAGATCAACATGAAGAATTAGGAGCTTCGAGGGCTTGAAAATTTTCTAAGTGTTGGCTATAGTGAGTCAGTCAAGAATAGGGATAGACTATACACTTGCAGGGTGTGCTCAAGCTTGAGAAAGCATATGTATTTCATCTCTATTCTTTTATTAATGCAATATATATAGTAAGGGGTCTTGAGCAGTTTCTTTCCCCTAGATAAAGGTATGTGCATGTGTGATGTTTCCTTTTGGAAATCTATGATCCTTGTTCTAGATGATGAATTAACTTCTGCAGATTAGTAGAGTAGCATCAAGTCTTGTGATCCGAATTGGATCCATGAAGAAAAGTTATCAGAAAACCATGACTGTATCAGGTCAGGACAGGCTTCAAAGAATTAAGAGCAACGATAAAAAACAACTCTAAACAGTGGAAGTTAGCAGCTAGCATGGGACGATGAGGACCTCGGTCAAAGCGCACTGACCGAGTCCCATGGAGACTACACAAGAGGCGAAACTAGCCCCTAGGAGGCCCGGATCAGGAAAAGGAGGCAGTTTTTGATGCGCAATTAGCGCATCACTGAGCAAAACCCCTCAAGAAGGAGGTTCCCCGAGCGCTTGGTCGCATGGGAGCCAGGAAAAACCATGGGGAAAAGGCTAAAGGCTAAGGGGGGACTCGCGCTCCAAAAACCGGCGGTATTTATTGGGAGCACCCTTGGGCGATAAGCAGTTTTGGTGAAAATGGAGCGATTCCACTTAGCAGCCGACATGTGGCAAACGGAGGAGAGAGAAAACTGCCGCTCATCATGCGCTAACAGTCGAGCAAGTCAACCATGCGAAATGTGCGAATGGCATCGGATCTGGAGGCCCCAAATCTAACGGCTGAGATCGCACCCGATGGGAAAGCTGGAATCGATAGGGGATTAAGCCACGATCTATAAGAATTTGACGTCCAATTTGACCGCCAAGGTGGCAGATGACTCATTCCACAACGTAACAGAAAAACTGAACTGACGAAGTAAGCTGCAATAGTTGCAGGAGGACAAGTGGCCACTCCCTGTGAGCCTGATGATGACACCGAAGCAGGGAGCACCAAGCGAAGCTGTAGCAGGCGATCTGATGGAAGTCGAAGGGGAATCGAATAGCCATGTGATCGAAATGATTTAAAGCCATGAATAGGCAAAGCAGAAGACACTGAACATCGAGATGGAGACGAAGAGGAAAAGGAAGAAGATAGAGAAGAAAAAGAAGTAGAAAGAAGACAGAGGTTCGAGCTGACCAAAGGCAGCATCGAGCATCGGAGAGCTTGAGAGGATGTCAGGACTGAGCATCACACTGGGCTCTTTCCATTAAAATACCAGAGAGGTCAAAGAGATGGTTAGGAAAAGAGTTTGTGCACTCTAGTGGCTTGTGGAATCCAAGAGCCACCCTGCCAAGCAAATTCTATTTCACAAGACTCATATTGAGCTCCTACATTGTAATTCTTTGCTTTAAGAGACAATAAAAGAAGGCCACCACTAAGAGCTAGACCAGAGATGTATCCTTGAAGGATAGGGTGAACTCCTTATTAAATTCTTGTTTTCATATATTTACTTACAATATTTCTTTGTTGTTTTCCATTTCAAGTGTCTGTGTATTCGCAAGTTGATTGATCCATTGCCTAAATAACATAGACACACACCAGCACATGAGTCTATAATACCTTTATGTATTAAATATTAACTGAGATCACTCATACGGTGATTATCAGATCAAGTGGTATCAGAGCTTTAGGCTGTAAAGGTTAGACAAGCTTGTTTTGTTTTAGCTGTGAATGCTCACTAGATAAAAGCTCAAATTAGGAGAAGGAGAGTTGGTGGAAACTAATCCTAAAATTGGGAGAATCTATCCTCGGAAGACAATGTCAGAGGAAGGTTATGTGGGGCTAGACCCTCAATTCATAGAAATTTTGCTAGCTATAAAGTCCATGGTAGAAGAAATGTATAGGGACTTTAGAAAACATAAGGATGAAGACTCATCAGGCTCTAAACAAGACAAAGAAGAAGATGAGTCTCACTTCCATGACCACTCCAAAGGAAAAGGGAAAGAGGAAAGCTTTCTCACGCCTCCTAATAGCCTTGCACATAACAAGAAAGCATCCTTAATCAAACTAGATGTTAAATTTGATTTGCCTATATATGATGGAGAGTTAAATGCAGAAAAGTTGGACAATTGGAATAGACAAAATGATGTTTATTGCAGAGTACAGAACATCGACTCAGACAAGAGCAATATTGAACTGGAAAGCCTACGCCAAGGAGGCACTACCTTGGTTTGGTGGGAAGGAAGAACCCAAGTTGATATGAAAAGACATGGTAAGACTATCTCTGTCTGGAATGAATTTGTTTCTGCAATCAAAAAGCAGTTCTACGAATTGGCCTACATGCAACAAGCCATGATGAGTTGGAAAACTCTTTGGCAGTTGAAAGGGCAAAGTGTGCAAGGGTACAATCAAGAATTTCAAAAGAGAGCATTGATTCTAGGAATTTCATTAGACTCACCAGAAACTCTGTTGAAGTACATTGGTGGTCTACACAGCTACATGAGGCATACCATCCTCATGATTAATCCCACTAATATAGATGAGGTATCTGTACAAGCTACTCATCTAGAAGCTAGAGGAAAGAATGGAAATACAGAAGTTGGGGGACCATCCCAACCCACTACAGGCAAGAGCAAGGAGAAAAGAAAGCAGAAGTGGAAAGCAAGGAAGGCTAACACTGCACAGAAAAGCAAAGCTTCATGCACTTACTGTAAAAAGGATGGGCATGATGATGAGCTTTGTTGGATTCTGCATCCAGAGTTGAGGTGTAAGAAGTTCGAGGGCAAGAAGAAGAAGACTGTTGCAGCTATTCAGAAAGATTTGGGGTCAGACTCAGGAGATGAAACAACCATTGCAGCCATAGGTATCAAAGGTAAGAATTCTGAAGCATCTACTAGTAATTCTGCTCAATCTGTTATTGATGAAGAGAATGAGAGAAAAAGGCATGAGCTTTTCCATATTCGAGTTGTTTCCAAATATCAAAAGATTGATACTTTGTTTGATAGTGGCTCACAAGTAATTTTAATTTGTCAAGCAATTGTAAAGAAATTGGGATTAGCAACTACACCTCACAAGAAACCATACCCATTAGGATGGTTGAATGATAAAGCACAACTACAAGTGACTAGACAGTGCAAACTCAAGTTTTCTTTTGGGTCAACATTTGTAGATGAGGTGGAGTTAGACATAATTCCTTTGGATATATATGGAACTGTTTTAGGAAGTCCTTACTTGTATGATAGAAAGGCTATTTTCTATAAAGCTGAGAACAAGTATCTACTTGTTAAAGATGGAATCGAATACTTTGTAAGAGCTCATAAGCTCAAGAATAATTATACTCTCATAAACTCAGGGTAGATGAAAAGAATGATAAATTCATGCAAACAATTCTTACTGATGGTTGTAAAGGAAAAGAAACCAATGTATTTGAGGGTTGTAATGCTAAACAACAAGCTGATATAGAAAGGGTTGTTTTAGAGTATGATATCTTGTTTCAAGAACCTAAAGGTTTGCCACCCAAAAAGGAAATAGTACATGATATTATTTTGCAGCAAGATGTTCCATTGCATAACATTGGAATTTACAGGTTGTCAGCTTTAGAGAATGCTGAAATCAAGAAGCAAGTGCAGGAGTTGCTTGAGAAGGGGTTCATCAGGCCTGGCACATCACCATGTGGGTCACCAATCGTTTTGGTGAGAAAGAAAGATGGCTCGTGGAGAATGTGCATTGACTACGGAGCATTTAATAAGATAACAATCAAAAATCGTTATCCCCTTCCATGCATAGATGATCTTTTAGATAAATTGAAGGAAGCAGTTTATTTCACCAAGCTAGACTTGCACAGTGGATACCATCAAGTCAGAGTTACAGAACAAGATGCATGGAAGAATGCTTTCAAAACAAAGTAGGGATTGTATGAGTGGCTAGTTATGCCTTTTGGCTTAACTAATGCTCCTGCTACTTTCATGAGATTAATGAATGATGTACTCAGACCTTTTCTTGATGATTTTGTTATTGTGTATCTGGATGACATTCTGATTTTTAGTAAAACATGGGAAGAACATTTAAAGCATGTTAAAAAGACACTAGATGTTTTGAAAAGAGAAAAAAATTATGTTAAACTTTAAAAATGTGAATTTTTCAAAACATCTCTAAATTACTTGGGTCATATAGTAGGGGGTGGTGAATTGAAGATAGATCCCTCTAAAGTGGCAGTCATTGTAAATTGGCCTAAGCCCAAGTCTGCTACAGAAGTGAGAAGCTTCTTAGGAGCAGCGCAATATTGGAGGAAGTTAATTTCTAACTTTTCCTCAATTACAACTCCCTTACATGCTTCAATAGGATTGAACAAGGTATTTCAGTGGGGAGGAAAACATCAGGAAGCCTTCAACACCTTGAAGGAAAAGATTAGTACAACACCTGTACTAGCACTGCCTGATCTGCAAAGACCATTTGAGATCCAAACTGATGCCAGTGACTATGCCATGGGAGTAGTGTTGACACAGCATGGTAAACCCATATGGTATCATTCTGAGATTTTTAATCCCACAGTAGTTAACTATCCTACATATGATAAAGAATTGTATGCATTAGTTCAGAGTCTGAAATACTGGAAACATCACTTAATGGGCAAAGAGACAGTAATACATATTGATCATCAACCACTTCAACATCTACACTCCCAAACTAAGCTGCAACAATCAAGACACTACAGATGGATGGGTTTTCTACAACAGTTTCATTTAGTCATCAGATATAAAAAGGGCATACATAACAAAGTTGCAGACATGTTATCTAGACCTATTATAAATGCATCTACTATACTTAAGCATAATTTTGTGCTACATGAAAGCTACATTGAATAATATGCTCAAGATATAGACTTTAAAGATGTATATGCAACTTTGAGTCAAGGCAAAAAAGTAGAAGAATTGGATTATCATGTAAAGGACCGACTCTTATACCATTGTGGGAAACTCTACATTCCACAAACTGAGAGAGTAAAGATAATTAGAGAAGCACACACTTCCCTAATATCATGTCACTTTGGGGTAAGTAAAATGGTCGCACAGCTACAAATATTTTGTTATTGGCCAAAAATGAATGACAGTTTCTAGATATGTAAGAGGGTGTACTATGTGTGCTAAAAGCAAGCCCAGAAATAGAAAACTAGGCTTGTATACTCCATTACCAGTACCTTCTCACCCTTGGGAAAGTGTTTCCTTGGATTTTGTTGGGGGACTGCCTAAATCTAGAAAAGTTCATGATTATCTATATGTTGTTGTGGATAGGTTCAGCAAAATGTGTATTTTGATACCTTGTAATAAACAGATTACAGCTGAACAAATTTCCAAACTGTTCTTTGAACATGTATGGGTTCATTTTGGATTACCCACTTCTATTGTATCTAATCGAGACACCCGATTTGTGGGGAAGTTTTGGTCAAGTCTGTCGGAACTGATGGACAACAAACTAAAGAAAAGCACAGATTTTCATCCACAAACTGATGGCCAGACAGAAGTAGTTAATAGGACAATGATCCAGTTACTTAGAGGATATTGCAACAAACATCCTAAGCTTTGGGATGAACAATTATGTTATGTGCAGCATGCTTACAATAGAGAAAAACATTCTTCTACACAGCGATCTCCTTTTGAGGCCTGTTTTGGTTTCACACCAAGGTCTCCTTTGGATTTTGTCTTTGGTAAAGATACCACAATTGATGGACACAATGATGTGGACAAGGCAACTACGTTCATTGAAAAAATCTAGTAGATCCACCAGGCAGCACAGGAACAGATGGAAAAGAGCCAAGCCAAATATAAGGCTAGGCATGACAAGCATCAGATGGAGCATAATTTTCAAGTTGGTGACCAGGTCTGGTTGTATATTAGCAAGGACATGATGCAAGGTGAAGGTAAGAAGCTAAAACCTATCAGGTATGGACCTTTCAAAATACTCGAGAAGATTGGTGAGAATGATTTTTGTCTTGATCTACCAGCTTACATGCACATCTACTCAGTCGTAAATGTAGATTGGTTGAGTTTGTTTGAACCCTCACTGATTGAGGATCCTAAAGAGCAAAGTTAGTTGCCTTCTATTGATGACCTACTACCTGAATATCTTAATGAATTGTAGAAAGACAAAATGTTGGATAGGAAGGCAAGGATGATTCGCAGAGGAGATGTTGAGTACCTCAGAGTAGGGCTCAAAGGTTCAAAGCCGAGCGGTGCAAAGTGGATTGAGATTTGACAAGTGAGAAAACAGTACGCTCACTTAGTCGATGCTTGAAAACTAAATTTTGGTGGTCCAAAAGCTTTTCAATGGGAAGGTCGTGATCTGAATTGGATCCATGAAGAAAAGTTATCAACAAACCATGACTATATCAGGTCAGGACAGGCTTCAAATAATTAAGAGCAGCAATCAAAAACACCTCTAAATAGTGGCAGTTAGCAGCCAACATGGAATGACGAGGACCTCGGTTAAAGCGCGCTGACTGAGACCCATGGAGACTGTGCAGGAAGCGAAACTTGTCCCTGGGAGGCCCAGATCGGGAAAAGGAGGTAGTTTTTGATGTGCGATTAGTGCATCGTTGGGCAAAACCCCTTGAGAAGGAGAGGTCCCGAGCGCTTGGTCACATGGGAGCTGGAAAAAACCATGGGGAAAAGGCTAAAGGCTAAGGCAGGACCCGCGCTCCAAAAACGGGTGGTATTTATCGGGGGCACCCTTGGGCGGTAAGCAGTTTTAGCGAAAATAGAGTGATTCCACTCAGTGGTTGATGCATGGAAAGCAGAGGAGAGATAAAACTAGAGCTCGTCACACACTAATGGTCGAGCAAGTCAACCATGTGAAATGTGCGAATGGTGTTGGATCTGGAGGCCCCAGATCTAACGGTTGAGATCGCGCCCAATGGGAAAGCCGGAATCAACAGGGGATTAATCCACGATATATAAGAATTTGACGTCCGATTTGATCGCCAAGGTGGCAGATGACTCATTCCACAATGTAACAGAAAAGCCGAACCGACGAAGAAAGTTGGCACAGTTACAGGAGGACAAGTGGCCACTCCTTATGAGCCTGATGATGACGCCGAAGCAGGGAGCTCCAAGCGAAGTTGCAGCAGGTGATCCGATGGAAGTGGAAGGGGAATTGAACAACCATGGGATTAAATGGCTTTAAAGCCATGAACAAATGAAGAAGAAGACACCGAAAACTGAGAGGGAGATGGAGAGGAAAAGGAAGAAGACAGAGAAAAAGAAGAAAGACAGTGAAGCAAAATAAGCAGAGAGAGGACAGAGGAACAAGCTGACCAAAGGCGCCGTCGAGCACCGGAGAGATTGAGAGATTCAAGCCATCCCTGAGAGGATCTATCAGGACTCAGCACCACACTGGGCTCCTTCCATCAAAGACTAGAGAGGTCAAAAAGCTGGTGAGGAAAAGAGTTTGTGCACTCTAGTGGCTTAGGGAATCCAAGAGCCACCCTGCCAAGAAAATTATGTTTCAGGAGACTCATATTGATCTCCTTCATTGTAATTCTATGCTTTAAGACATGATAAAAGAAGGCCACCACTGAGAGCTAGACCGGAGATGTAGCCCTGGAGGATAGGGTGAACTCCTTATTAAATTCTTGTGTTCTTATATTTGCTTACTGTATTTCTCTGTTGTTTTCCATTTCAAGTGTCTATGTATTCGCAAGCTGATCGATCTGTTGCCTAAGTAACATACACCAGAACATGAGTCTGTAATACCTTTATGTAATAAATCTTAACTGAGGTCACTCATAGGGTGATTATCAGATCATCTTGTGATTTAGTAAATTATCTAAATCACTAAATTAGTGCCTTGTGAGTAGCTTCAAGTCTCTATAATTAATGCGTAGAATCAATAGTTCATGTAGGCATTACTAGAGGATAATGAGTTCAAGGAATTCATTGAAATGATATTCTGAAACCAACAACATCTGACGCTAAGGATCTAGCAGAATGGAAGAAGTGTGTTTCCAGGGCGAGGAGAATCATATTATAGGGAGTACGAGACCATATTGTCTCAAATATCCTCAAGAAAGAGACTCTGTATGCAATGTGGAAAGCGCTGACGGATTTGTGCCAGCATAGTAGTGATGACAGGAAGTTGGCATTCAAGGAAAAACTTCGAAATATCAAGATGTAGAGGAACGAGACCATTCCACAATACCTGAGAAGGTTCACACAATGTCGTGATTAATTTGTTCAAGTTGGTGTTACTGTAGTAGAGGATGATATGGTAAGCCTAGCCCTTCTAGGCCTTCCCAAGAGCCAACACAACTAATAAGATTTAGTGAATGGGTGATCAGGTGCTCAGTATTTAGCTCAAAAATCAAAGTTCTCAGAATGGATTGAAACATGAATAAATGCATCCATCTCAAGAAAATGATCCCAATGTGACTCGTTTCACTGAAAACCGAGTTTGTATGACGAAGATATCACTTTCTATCCACTTTGCCAAATAGTGAAATTTTTGAAAAAAATGTGTAGAGTCACTGCACAGTCAGCAATCCGTACTACTGATATGGCAAGTGACTGGGCAGAGTCAATTTTGGTCAATGCTCAATCATAGTTTGACAAGTGTAATGTTTTTATTGGTTATCCGGTGTAATGATGTGGCCAATTTTGATTGGTTTGAGGTTGACCAATGAGGAGGGGACAAGTGCCAAGACCAGAGGACACCACGTGTCCCTCCCTAAAGGACCACATATAATCAGTGCATAGTAAAATTTTGGGTAGGTTGGCAAAGTCGAACCCATGACCTCTCCCTACCAAACTCCAAGACTTACCATTGTGCCATGCAGGTGGTTCTTGTTATACTATCGTTTCACGTTGATTTTGTTGTGACATATATTAATAGTTGGGGGTTAGGAGGGCCAGCCCTCCCTTGTGAATGATACCCAGTGGCTATGGTTATGGCTAATACAATGGCCAGCTCCAGCGGCCAGTAAACACATTCCAACAAACCCTAACCATGAACTTTCTGCCATGACATGTGTCCACTCCACGGAGACTACCAACGTTAAAGCCAACAGTTAGCCATTAAACTTGCAATATTAGTACTAATATGCAATTAACCATTAATTAATCAAACTTAAAGTTAATTAAACTGGAGTTTAATTTGACGAAGTATTCGGTCGTATAAACAAAGTCGGCATTAACTCCAATTTTAGCAGGACTAGCTTGAGTTCCTCCAGTTTTAGAGAAGGTTTACAAGGAGAAATCAGTTTTGACCATAACTGGAGCAACATTTGACCAAATTGAGATCAGGAAAAGGTGTTCCTAGCTGATTTGAGCATTTTGAACACATTGAAGTAGGTTTCAAGAGAAATAGAGCATTGTAAACAACACTTCTTCCATTATTGAGGTAATATAGAGGCCCAAGCCATGGAAGCTAGACCAAGGAGATGTAGCCCAGGAGGTGTGAACTCCTTCATCAAAACACTTTGTTAAGCGTTCATTTTGATGGTTTATTTTACATTTACTTGTTTTTGTTCAACACTTGTTTTTCATACTATTTTTCTCATAAACTTAACATAAAACTTGATAAATTTACATGTTTCCAATCCCAAACACCATAAGGGAACCTGTGCGCCTGAAGCAATTGACAAGCATTTGTTTATAAATATGAAGTTGAAATTAGCACACTAAAACTAACATTCAATAACAGATCAACTTGTTATTAGAGCAAAGGTTATTTTCTTTATTGTTTTCATTTTGTGCAAGTAGGGATTTAATGGTTGCAAATGTGTGATGCTTACAAGGTTAAATTTGCAGAGAGGAGAAGGGAAAATATTGGTTGCAACTCTTGAGGTAATTCCTAGAAGAAGGAGAGCCACAAGGACAAAATCTCCACCCAAAGCTCCAATTCCATCTGCACTTGAAGCACCTCAAGTCTTACCTTCAATTGAGATTGAGAAGGTATAAGAAGTACTAGAAGTTGAGATTGAATCCAAAGCCATCGTGTTTGGAGCAAGAGAGACTGAAGGGCTTTCAGAAGAGGAAGCATTCAGTAAATCTTTCTATGAAATAATGGGCATGGTTGGAATCCTCTATGAAGAGAGGAATACTAAAATGGATGGAGCGAGTTCTAAGCCTCCACATGGAAAGGGAAGCTGAGGAAAAAGAAAGATGAAAAGAAGGATTCAAAGGGTAATGGAGGAAAATATCCTCCATCTCCACCATCATCATCTTCCTCATCATCCTTGCCATCCTCAACATCTCAAGCAACATCATCTTCCACTTCCACCACAAAAACTGTTCATACTCATTCAAAAACCCCAAAGGAAAAGAATCCCTCACTCAAATTGGACATTAAGTTTGAACTTCCCATGTACAATGGTGAGATGAATGCATAAAAGTTAGATAATTGGATTTGAGAGTTGGAGGTTTATTTCAAAATTTAGAACCTTCAAGAAGATGACATAAAGATCCAGTTGGCCACATTGAGGCTAGAAGGAGCAGCATTAGTCTAATGGGAAGCAAATACTCAAGAGGAAATGTGAATTCATGGTAAGATATCCATTTCTTGGGTTGAATTTTTTTCTGTAATTAAAATACAAGTGTATCCTTTAGCCTATATGCAAAATGGCATTATGAGTTGGCAAAATTTTAGGCAACTCAAGGGCCAAACAGTCCAAGACTATACCCAGGATTTTAGGAAGAGGGTTTTGTCGTTAGGAGTAAACTTGAATTCCCAATATACAATGTTGAAATATATTGGGGGTTTACATTCCTATTTAAAAAATACTATCCTTACGTTCAATAAAAGCAATTTGGATGAGGTATGTGTGCAAGCCATGCACCTTGAAGCCAGAGGAAAGAACATTCAGGAAGAGGGTAGTAAGAAGAACCCATTCAAGGGTAAGGAGAAAGAGAAGGGAGGAAAATGGAAGGGAAAGAAGAATGCAATTCTGAAGAAA
Source organism: Pinus tabuliformis (assembly GCA_031772625.1). Lineage (NCBI taxonomy): Eukaryota > Viridiplantae > Streptophyta > Pinopsida > Pinales > Pinaceae > Pinus > Pinus tabuliformis. The sequence goes on along the minus strand of CM062805.1, from coordinate 84,422,161 downwards.
GAAGGGCGCAAAACTATATGCCAACATTGTTCCAAAGTTGGGCATGATGAAACTCATTGTTGGATATTACATCTCGAGCTAAGGCCTAAGAAACCAAACAATAAGGGAAAACAAAAGACAAGCTCTACCACACAACATGATCTTGGATCAAATTCTGGTGATGAGACCAAGATTTCAGCCATGGTCACGAAAGGAAAAGAAGTTGTTGCAAGCACTAGTTCCTCACATAGTCACAACAACACTCCAAATGAAGAATGAAGAATAGAGTTGTTACATGTAAAGGTAATTTCAAATCATACAAAGATTGATGCATTATTCGATAGTGAGTCACTATCAAACCTAATTTCAGAAGACTTGGTCAAAAATATTAACCTTGAAACTATACCTCATCATAAGCCATATCGATTGGGTTGGATATTCAATAACGAAAATTTACATGTTACAAGGAAACGTTTATTCAAGTTTTCCATTATTGAAAAGTTCATTGATGAAGTTGAGTTAGATGTAGTTCCACTTGACATCTTAGGAACCATTTTGAGAAGTCCTTATTTGTATGATAGGAAAGCAATATTTTATCGCCAAGAGAACAAATACTTACGACTCAAGGATGGAGTGGAGTACATTTCGAGAGCCCATTGCAAAAAATTAAACATCTATTTGGTTAATGCACAACAAATGAAGAGACTGGTAAATGAAAGTAAAAATTTTGTGCTCCTCATGATCAAGAAGAAGAGTGATATTAACTATGAATATTTTGAAGGTTGTGATGAAAAATTAAAATCCGATTTGTTTGATTTGGTAAGAAAGCATGTCAAGATGTTTCAGGAACCAAAGGGGTTACCTCTAAAGCGGGGAATTGAGCATGAGATATAGTTGCAGCAGGATGTTCCACTTCCAAACATTGACATGTATTGCATGTCGATTATGGAGAGCATGGAAATCAAGAAGAAAATTTGAGAATTGCTGAACAAAGGTATCATATACCCATCTACTTCGCCATGTGGTTCACCCATTGTCTTAGTGCCAAAGAAGGACGAGACTTGGCACATGTGTGTGGATTTCCATGCACTAAACAAAATAACAGTAAAGAATCATTATCCACTCCCAAGAATTGATGATTTTCTTGATCAGTTGAGGTATGAAAAGTATTTCACTAAGTTAGACTTACAAACTAGTTATCATCAAGTTAGAATAGCTGAAGAGGACATTTGGAAAATCACATTTAAAACTAAACAAGGATTGTTTGAGTGGCTTGTTATGCCTTTCGGTCTTACAAATGCTCCAACTACTTTCATGAGAGATATGAATGATGTATTGAGACCATTTCTAGATGAATTTGTCATTGTTTACTTACATGATATTCTCATATTCAGCAAATCCATAGATGAACATGTCATGCACGTGAACAAAGTATTTTATGTCTTGAGAAAAGAACAGTTGTTTTTAAAGATGTCAAAGTGTGAATTTGGCAATACTTATTTAGTGTATTTGGGACACATTGTTGGAGGAGGTGAGCTGAAGAAGATCCCTCTAAGGTTGAGGTCATTCTAAATTGGCTGAAACCCAATACATTTACAAAGGTAAGAAGTTTTCTTGGGGTAGCACAATATCGGAGGAAAATTATTGCTAATTTTTCTTCCATTGCAGCACCATTACATGAATTGACTACTGTCAAGAAATTCTTCTAGTGGGGAGATGTACAACAGAAGGATTTTATGCTTTAAAGAAAAAGATCATTTCAGCACTGGTATTGGCTCTTTTGGACCTTAGACAACCATTTGAGATTCAAACGGATGTTAGTGATTATGCCATCGGAGAATTTCTTATGCAGCATGGTAAGCCCATTTCATTTCATTCTGAAATTTTTAATGGAGCTATAACTAACTATCCCACTTATGACAAAGAACTTTACGCATTGGTACAAAGTGTTAAAAAATAAAAACACTAATTGATGTGGAAGGAGACCATTATCCATACCGACCATGAACCATTGTAGTACTTACAATCATAGTCAAAGTTGCAGCAATCACGACACTTCAGATGGATGAGTTTTCTACAACAATTTCATTTGGTTATCAAGTACAAAAAGGGAATCTACAATAAGGTAGAAGATATGATTTCTAGGCATATTGTAAATTCATCTGTTATACTCAAGAACAATTGTGTTTTACATGAAAGTTACATTGAGCATGTATATGATAATGAATTTCAAGATGTGTATGAAAGCTTGAGTCAAGGAAACTAAATTGAAGAGTTATATTACCATGTTTATAAATGTTTGTTGTATCACTTGGGCAAGTTATGTGTTTCACAGGGATAAAGAAACAATATCATAAGGGAGGCGCACACTTCATTGATTGCTGGACACTTTGGTGTAAGCAAGACAATAGTGAATCTCCAAAGGTATTGTTATTGGCCATGCATGTTTGTTAATGTATCTCATTTCATTAGAGGATGTTCTTTGTGTGTAACAAGTAAGCCTATAAATAGGAAACTAGGATTGTACACTCCACTTTTGGTACCTTCACGTCCATGGGAGAGTATCTCAATGGATTTTGTAGGAGGTCTTCCATTGTCAAGAAAAGGTCATGATTACTTGTATGTAGTTGTAGACAGGTTCAAAAAAATGTGTATACTAACACCATGTAAAAATCAAATTACGGCTGAGCAAACAACTCATCTTTTCTTCCAAAACATTTGGGTTCATTTTGGTCTTCCTACTTCCATTGTAAGTGATCGTGATTCTCAATTTGTTGGGAAGTTTTGGTCAAATTTGTGGGACATGATGGTCACTAAGTTGAAGAGGAGTTACAATCTTTCATTCACAAATAGATGGAAAAACCAAGGTGGTCAACAGGAAAGTCATTCATCGTCTTAGTGGATATTGCAACAAACATCCCAATTTTTGGGATGAACAGTTGCATTACATACAACATGCATATAATAGGGCAAAGCATTCTTCCACAAATACATCGCCATTTGACGCATGTTTTGAGTAATTTACAAGATCACCATTGGTATTCATCTTTGAGAAATATGTAACCACCGATGGTAATAGAAACATCAATAAGGTAAGGAAGTTCATTGAGAAAATTCAATTGATACATCACACAATGTAGGAACAACTTGAAAGAAGTCAAAGTAGCTACAAGGCATGGCATGACAAACACCATGTCGATCAAAAATTTCAAGTTGGAGACAAAGTTTGGTTATATATTAGCAAAGAGAGACTTCAAGGGGAAGGTAAAAATATTAAGCCAATCTGTTATGGTCCTTTTAAAATTCTGGAAAAGATTGGTAACAATGCATTTAAGCTAGATTTGCCTCATATGCAAATATACTCTGTTGTTAATGTTGAGAATTTGAGATTGTTTGAGCCTCCTTTGATTGATGATCAAGGAGAACATGTTCAGTTGCCATCAAAAGATGTTTTCTTGCCAAAATATCTTGATGAACTTCAGCAAGATCTCATACTTGACAGAAGAACCAAAACTTCAAAGAGAGGGAATGTCGAATACCTTAGAGTGGGACTGAAGGGACAAAATCCTTCTAAAGACAAATGGTTGCAGATTGAGAAGGTGAGGGAGTTGTACCCTCACTTGCTAAACAATTGATAGTATCTTTTGGGGTCCAAAAGGATTCTAGTGAGGAGGAATGATCAAGTGCTTAGTATTTAGCTCAAAAATCAATGTTATCAAAATGTCTTAAAACCTAAAGGACCATGTCCATCCTGACATAATGACCCCATTGCAACTTGTTTCACTGAAAACCAAGTTCATATGAGGAAGATATCGCGTTCTCTCCGCTTTGCCAAAGAGTGGAATTTTTGAAAAAAAATGTGTGCAATCACTACACAGTCAGCAGTCCGTACTACTGATGTGGTAGGTGACTCGATAGAGTTGACATTGGTCAATGCTCAATCATAGTTTCACAAGTGTCATGTTTTTATTGGTTATCAAGTGTGATGACATGGTAAGTTTTGATTGGTTTGAAGTGGACCAATGAGGAGGGGACAAGTGGCAAGCCCCGAGGCCGCCACGTGTCCCTCCCAAAGGACCACATATAATCAGTGCACAATAAAATTTTGGGTAGGTTAGCAGAGTTGAGCCCGCGACCTCACCCCAACAAACTCCAAGCCTTACCATCGTGCCACACGGGTGGTTCTTGTTATACTATGGTTTCACGTTCATTTTGTTGTGACATATATTAACAGTTGGCAGTTAGGAGGGCCATCCCTCCCATGTGAATGCTACCCAATGGCTACGGTTATGTATAATACAATGGCCAGCTTCAATGGTCAGTAAACCCATGCCAACAAACCATGACCATGAACTTTCCACCATGACATGTGTCCAGTCCACTGAGACCTCCAGTGTTAAGGCTAACAATTAGTCATTAAACGCATGGTATTAATGCTAATCCATAGTTAACCATTAATTAATCAAGCTTAACTTTAATTAAACTAGATTTTAATTTGGCAGTACCACCAAATTCGGCATTAACTCCAATTTTAGCAGGACTGATTGGAGTTTCTCTAGTTTTAGGGGAGGTTTACTAGAAGAAAGTAGTTTTGACCATAACTAGAGAAACATTCAACCAAATTGAGATTAGGAAAGGGTGTTCCTAGCTGATTTGAGCATTGTGAAGACATTGAAGTAGGTTTCAATAGAAGTAGAGCACTGTAAATAGTAGTTTTTCCATTATTGAGCTAATACAAAGGCCCAAGCCATGAAAGATGGACCAAGGAGATGTATCCTAGGAGGGCTGAAATCCTTCATCAAAACATTGTGTTAAATGTTAAATTTCATGGTTTTTATGTACATTTACTTGTTCTTGTTCAACACTTGTTTTTCATACTATTTTTCTCATAAAATTAAAATAAAACTTGATAAATTTATATGTTTCCAATCACAAACACCATAAGGGAACCTATGCACATGAAGCAATTGACAAGAATTTGTTTATAAATCTAAAGTTGAAAGTAGCACAACAAAACTAACATTCAATAACAGATCAATGGGAGGGAGAAACTATCAAATTGGGAGTGCATATGGTCTAACTTGGTGCACGGGGAAATAAGGAGGAATACCATACATGGAACCTAATCCAAAGAACAGGAATAGGAGTTTGAATTAGCCAGAAAAGGAAGGAAGGCCAAGGGGAAGGAGTCCCAAGGTGAGGCTAATTATAGCAAGGAGGGAAAGAATAAAGAGTTGTCCAAGATCAAGTGATTTCACTGGCATGAATTCAGGAACTATGCCACTAAGTGTCCACACAAGAAGGCAAGAAAGAAGGAGCTTGCAGTAGCAACAACAAGTGAAGTTTTGTCTTCATAGTTCAAGCTTGACTTCACTCTTATTGCATGCATGATGATCACAGTGATGGGGAGGATGTGGTACTTAAACAATGGTTCCTCATTCCACATGACTGGGAATATAGAATTTTTTAGTGACTTGGAGGAGAAATATCTCTAGATGGAAATTGAGTTTGGAGATGATGAAAGGTATAGTGCAAACGGGATTGGTACAGTCACCTTCTGTTGGAAATAATACTGAGAGGGGGGGTGAATCAGTATTATCAAGACTAATATTTCGTTTTTCAACTTCAGATAATATATGCTACTTCAGTTAATAAAAACCGCGTATATAAAGTAGACTTATAATTTGATTTATCTTTCAGATGTCAGTTATTAATCTGTGAATCAGAAGCAAATAAACAGTACTAGAACCAATGAAACAAAGCAAAAGACAGTCACACGCATGAACACAAGATATAAGGAGGAAACCCAATGTGGGTGAAAACCCCCTGCTGCAAATCGTCTCTATCTTATTTTTAATTAGAAACTTCTCTTTACAATGTTTTTCACTGGTGCAGTCTTTACCAGTATGCAGGCTGCAACCTGCAGAGAGCTACAACTCTCTCTTGTTCTCCAGCTTTCTTGGAAGGGAGCTCCAACCCCCTTAGTTCTTGTACTAGCTTGAGATACTAGTACGCAGGCTCCTACCTGCAGAAGGCTGCAACCTTCTCTCTACTTTCAGGGACCTCGTTTCATTAATTTTCAGACTGGATCCACAAGTAATATCAATTAAACATCAAGTATTTTTGCATCAACCAAACCCCTTTCACCAATCAAAAACTAAATCAGATAAAGACTTTTGTGTTAGCTATACCCAGAACACAGTAACTGTAATCAAACACCAATTCTGAACCCAGAATGCTGCAGCAATAAAACAGAAGCAGCAAGAACATAAATCAAGATATGTACGCTACTTCACTATTCATCAATCTGCGTGTATACGCCTCTGTACCACAACCAACCTACGTATACGCTTCTTTCATTAACAGAAAAAGCGTGCATACGCACCTGCACTTCACTGAACCTGCATATAGATCTATAAAGGATAATTTATTCTTTTAAACATTCAGACATTAGTTAACCCAGATTTATAGATCAAGAGTGCGCCACATATAACAGATCAAAATCATACAGAGATACCAATGTTCAAGCCTTGAGATTTTGATCCATCAATAGTTCTTATCCTTCTCGCACTCAGGTTCCTCCATTCAGATCTAGATCTGCACCATAACCCAATCACCAGTATTCCAGATCTGGCACGATATCAGATATTCAATAAATCAGATGATGCTTTGCCACATGATCTCCTTCCTCTTTTATAGTTTTAGTCCTTCCACAATACCGCGGTCCAAAACCATAATAAACCAATGCCAAGGGCCCAAAACCTGGGGTCAACACTTCTGACGAGATACCATGGTCCAAAACCATAGGTTCAAATTCGAAGGACTAACTTTGGGGTAAGTAAAATGGTCGCACAGCTACAAATATTTTGTTATTGGCCAAAAATGAATGACAGTTTCTAGATATGTAAGAGGGTGTACTATGTGTGCTAAAAGCAAGCCCAGAAATAGAAAACTAGGCTTGTATACTCCATTACCAGTACCTTCTCACCCTTGGGAAAGTGTTTCCTTGGATTTTGTTGGGGGACTGCCTAAATCTAGAAAAGTTCATGATTATCTATATGTTGTTGTGGATAGGTTCAGCAAAATGTGTATTTTGATACCTTGTAATAAACAGATTACAGCTGAACAAATTTCCAAACTGTTCTTTGAACATGTATGGGTTCATTTTGGATTACCCACTTCTATTGTATCTAATCGAGACACCCGATTTGTGGGGAAGTTTTGGTCAAGTCTGTCGGAACTGATGGACAACAAACTAAAGAAAAGCACAGATTTTCATCCACAAACTGATGGCCAGACAGAAGTAGTTAATAGGACAATGATCCAGTTACTTAGAGGATATTGCAACAAACATCCTAAGCTTTGGGATGAACAATTATGTTATGTGCAGCATGCTTACAATAGAGAAAAACATTCTTCTACACAGCGATCTCCTTTTGAGGCCTGTTTTGGTTTCACACCAAGGTCTCCTTTGGATTTTGTCTTTGGTAAAGATACCACAATTGATGGACACAATGATGTGGACAAGGCAACTACGTTCATTGAAAAAATCTAGTAGATCCACCAGGCAGCACAGGAACAGATGGAAAAGAGCCAAGCCAAATATAAGGCTAGGCATGACAAGCATCAGATGGAGCATAATTTTCAAGTTGGTGACCAGGTCTGGTTGTATATTAGCAAGGACATGATGCAAGGTGAAGGTAAGAAGCTAAAACCTATCAGGTATGGACCTTTCAAAATACTCGAGAAGATTGGTGAGAATGATTTTTGTCTTGATCTACCAGCTTACATGCACATCTACTCAGTCGTAAATGTAGATTGGTTGAGTTTGTTTGAACCCTCACTGATTGAGGATCCTAAAGAGCAAAGTTAGTTGCCTTCTATTGATGACCTACTACCTGAATATCTTAATGAATTGTAGAAAGACAAAATGTTGGATAGGAAGGCAAGGATGATTCGCAGAGGAGATGTTGAGTACCTCAGAGTAGGGCTCAAAGGTTCAAAGCCGAGCGGTGCAAAGTGGATTGAGATTCGACAAGTGAGAAAACAGTACGCTCACTTAGTCGATGCTTGAAAACTAAATTTTGGTGGTCCAAAAGCTTTTCAATGGGAAGGTCGTGATCCGAATTGGATGCATGAAGAAAAGTTATCAACAAACCATGACTATATCAGGTCAGGACAGGCTTCAAATAATTAAGAGCAGCGATCAAAAACACCTCTAAATAGTGGCAGTTAGCAGCCAGCGTGGAACGACGAGGAGCTCGGTCAAAGCGCGCTGACTGAGGCCCATGGAGACTGCGCAGGAAGCGAAACTTGTCCTTGGGAGGCCCAGATCGGGAAAAGGAGGTAGTTTTTGATGTGTGATTAGCGCATTGTTGGGCAAAACCCCTTGAGAAGGAGAGGTCCCGAGTGCTCGGTCACATGGGAGCTGGAAAAAACCATGGGGAAAAGGCTAAAGGCTAAGGCAGGACCCGCGCTCCAAAAACCGGTGGTATTTATCGGGGGCACCCTTGGGCGGTAAGCAGTTTTAGCGAAAATGGAGCGATTCCACTCAGTGGTTGATGCATGGAAAGCGGACAAGAGATAAAACCAGAGCTCGTCACACACTAATGGTCGAGGAAGTCAACCATGTGAAATGTGCGAATGGTGTTGGATCTGGAGGCCCCAGATCTAACGGTTGAGATCGCGCCCAATGGGAAAGCCGGAATCAACAGGGGATTAATCCACGATATATAAGAATTTGACGTCCGATTTGATCGCCAAGGTGGCAGATGACTCATTCCACAATGTAACAGAAAAGCCGAACCGACGAAGAAAGTTGGCACAGTTACAGGAGGACAAGTGGCCACTCCTTATGAGCCTGATGATGACGCCGAAGCAGGGAGCTCCAAGCGAAGTTGCAGCAGGTGATCCGATGGAAGTGGAAGGGGAATTGAACAACCATGGGATTAAATGGCTTTAAATCCATGAACAAATGAAGAAGAAGACACCGAAAACTGAGAGGGAGATGGAGAGGAAAAGGAAGAAGACAGAGAAAAAGAAGAAAGACAGTGAAGCAAAATAAGCAGAGAGAGGACAGAGGAACAAGCTGACCAAAGGCGCCGTCGAGCACCGGAGAGATTGAGAGATTCAAGCCATCCCTGAGAGGATCTATCAGGACTCAGCACCACACTGGGCTCCTTCCATCAAAGACTAGAGAGGTCAAAAAGCTGGTGAGGAAAAGAGTTTGTGCACTCTAGTGGCTTAGGGAATCCAAGAGCCACCCTGCCAAGAAAATTATGTTTCAGGAGACTCATATTGATCTCCTTCATTGTAATTCTATGCTTTAAGACATGATAAAAGAAGGCCACCACTGAGAGCTAGACCGGAGATGTAGCCCTGGAGGATAGGGTGAACTCCTTATTAAATTCTTGTGTTCTTATATTTGCTTACTGTATTTCTCTGTTGTTTTCCATTTCAAGTGTCTATGTATTCGCAAGCTGATCGATCTGTTGCCTAAGTAACATACACCAGAACATGAGTCTGTAATACCTTTATGTAATAAATCTTAACTGAGGTCACTCATAGGGTGATTATCAGATCATCTTGTGATTTAGTAAATTATCTAAATCACTAAATTAGTGCCTTGTGAGTAGCTTCAAGTCTCTATAATTAATGCGTAGAATCAATAGTTCATGTAGGCATTACTAGAGGATAATGAGTTCAAGGAATTCATTGAAATGATATTCTGAAACCAACAACATCTGACGCTAAGGATCTAGCAGAATGGAAGAAGTGTGTTTCCAGGGCGAGGAGAATCATATTATAGGGAGTACGAGACCATATTGTCTCAAATATCCTCAAGAAAGAGACTCTGTATGCAATGTGGAAAGCGCTGACGGATTTGTGCCAGCATAGTAGTGATGACAGGAAGTTGGCATTCAAGGAAAAACTTCGAAATATCAAGATGTAGAGGAACGAGACCATTCCACAATACCTGAGAAGGTTCACACAATGTCGTGATTAATTTGTTCAAGTTGGTGTTACTGTAGTAGAGGATGATATGGTAAGCCTAGCCCTTCTAGGCCTTCCCAAGAGCCAACACAACTAATAAGATTTAGTGAATGGGTGATCAGGTGCTCAGTATTTAGCTCAAAAATCAAAGTTCTCAGAATGGATTGAAACATGAATAAATGCATCCATCTCAAGAAAATGATCCCAATGTGACTCGTTTCACTGAAAACCGAGTTTGTATGACGAAGATATCACTTTCTATCCACTTTGCCAAATAGTGAAATTTTTGAAAAAAATGTGTAGAGTCACTGCACAGTCAGCAATCCGTACTACTGATATGGCAAGTGACTGGGCAGAGTCAATTTTGGTCAATGCTCAATCATAGTTTGACAAGTGTAATGTTTTTATTGGTTATCCGGTGTAATGATGTGGCCAATTTTGATTGGTTTGAGGTTGACCAATGAGGAGGGGACAAGTGCCAAGACCAGAGGACACCACGTGTCCCTCCCTAAAGGACCACATATAATCAGTGCATAGTAAAATTTTGGGTAGGTTGGCAAAGTCGAACCCATGACCTCTCCCTACCAAACTCCAAGACTTACCATTGTGCCATGCAGGTGGTTCTTGTTATACTATCGTTTCACGTTGATTTTGTTGTGACATATATTAATAGTTGGGGGTTAGGAGGGCCAGCCCTCCCTTGTGAATGATACCCAGTGGCTATGGTTATGGCTAATACAATGGCCAGCTCCAGCGGCCAGTAAACACATTCCAACAAACCCTAACCATGAACTTTCTGCCATGACATGTGTCCACTCCACGGAGACTACCAACGTTAAAGCCAACAGTTAGCCATTAAACTTGCAATATTAGTACTAATATGCAATTAACCATTAATTAATCAAACTTAAAGTTAATTAAACTGGAGTTTAATTTGACGAAGTATTCGGTCGTATAAACAAAGTCGGCATTAACTCCAATTTTAGCAGGACTAGCTTGAGTTCCTCCAGTTTTAGAGAAGGTTTACAAGGAGAAATCAGTTTTGACCATAACTGGAGCAACATTTGACCAAATTGAGATCAGGAAAAGGTGTTCCTAGCTGATTTGAGCATTTTGAACACATTGAAGTAGGTTTCAAGAGAAATAGAGCATTGTAAACAACACTTCTTCCATTATTGAGGTAATATAGAGGCCCAAGCCATGGAAGCTAGACCAAGGAGATGTAGCCCAGGAGGTGTGAACTCCTTCATCAAAACACTTTGTTAAGCGTTCATTTTGATGGTTTATTTTACATTTACTTGTTTTTGTTCAACACTTGTTTTTCATACTATTTTTCTCATAAACTTAACATAAAACTTGATAAATTTACATGTTTCCAATCCCAAACACCATAAGGGAACCTGTGCGCCTGAAGCAATTGACAAGCATTTGTTTATAAATATGAAGTTGAAATTAGCACACTAAAACTAACATTCAATAACAGATCAACTTGTTATTAGAGCAAAGGTTATTTTCTTTATTGTTTTCATTTTGTGCAAGTAGGGATTTAATGGTTGCAAATGTGTGATGCTTACAAGGTTAAATTTGCAGAGAGGAGAAGGGAAAATATTGGTTGCAACTCTTGAGGTAATTCCTAGAAGAAGGAGAGCCACAAGGACAAAATCTCCACCCAAAGCTCCAATTCCATCTGCACTTGAAGCACCTCAAGTCTTACCTTCAATTGAGATTGAGAAGGTATAAGAAGTACTAGAAGTTGAGATTGAATCCAAAGCCATCGTGTTTGGAGCAAGAGAGACTGAAGGGCTTTCAGAAGAGGAAGCATTCAGTAAATCTTTCTATGAAATAATGGGCATGGTTGGAATCCTCTATGAAGAGAGGAATACTAAAATGGATGGAGCGAGTTCTAAGCCTCCACATGGAAAGGGAAGCTGAGGAAAAAGAAAGATGAAAAGAAGGATTCAAAGGGTAATGGAGGAAAATATCCTCCATCTCCACCATCATCATCTTCCTCATCATCCTTGCCATCCTCAACATCTCAAGCAACATCATCTTCCACTTCCACCACAAAAACTGTTCATACTCATTCAAAAACCCCAAAGGAAAAGAATCCCTCACTCAAATTGGACATTAAGTTTGAACTTCCCATGTACAATGGTGAGATGAATGCATAAAAGTTAGATAATTGGATTTGAGAGTTGGAGGTTTATTTCAAAATTTAGAACCTTCAAGAAGATGACATAAAGATCCAGTTGGCCACATTGAGGCTAGAAGGAGCAGCATTAGTCTAATGGGAAGCAAATACTCAAGAGGAAATGTGAATTCATGGTAAGATATCCATTTCTTGGGTTGAATTTTTTTCTGTAATTAAAATACAAGTGTATCCTTTAGCCTATATGCAAAATGGCATTATGAGTTGGCAAAATTTTAGGCAACTCAAGGGCCAAACAGTCCAAGACTATACCCAGGATTTTAGGAAGAGGGTTTTGTCGTTAGGAGTAAACTTGAATTCCCAATATACAATGTTGAAATATATTGGGGGTTTACATTCCTATTTAAAAAATACTATCCTTACGTTCAATAAAAGCAATTTGGATGAGGTATGTGTGCAAGCCATGCACCTTGAAGCCAGAGGAAAGAACATTCAGGAAGAGGGTAGTAAGAAGAACCCATTCAAGGGTAAGGAGAAAGAGAAGGGAGGAAAATGGAAGGGAAAGAAGAATGCAATTCTGAAGAAAGAAGGGCGCAAAACTATATGCCAACATTGTTCCAAAGTTGGGCATGATGAAACTCATTGTTGGATATTACATCTCGAGCTAAGGCCTAAGAAACCAAACAATAAGGGAAAACAAAAGACAAGCTCTACCACACAACATGATCTTGGATCAAATTCTGGTGATGAGACCAAGATTTCAGCCATGGTCACGAAAGGAAAAGAAGTTGTTGCAAGCACTAGTTCCTCACATAGTCACAACAACACTCCAAATGAAGAATGAAGAATAGAGTTGTTACATGTAAAGGTAATTTCAAATCATACAAAGATTGATGCATTATTCGATAGTGAGTCACTATCAAACCTAATTTCAGAAGACTTGGTCAAAAATATTAACCTTGAAACTATACCTCATCATAAGCCATATCGATTGGGTTGGATATTCAATAACGAAAATTTACATGTTACAAGGAAACGTTTATTCAAGTTTTCCATTATTGAAAAGTTCATTGATGAAGTTGAGTTAGATGTAGTTCCACTTGACATCTTAGGAACCATTTTGAGAAGTCCTTATTTGTATGATAGGAAAGCAATATTTTATCGCCAAGAGAACAAATACTTACGACTCAAGGATGGAGTGGAGTACATTTCGAGAGCCCATTGCAAAAAATTAAACATCTATTTGGTTAATGCACAACAAATGAAGAGACTGGTAAATGAAAGTAAAAATTTTGTGCTCCTCATGATCAAGAAGAAGAGTGATATTAACTATGAATATTTTGAAGGTTGTGATGAAAAATTAAAATCCGATTTGTTTGATTTGGTAAGAAAGCATGTCAAGATGTTTCAGGAACCAAAGGGGTTACCTCTAAAGCGGGGAATTGAGCATGAGATATAGTTGCAGCAGGATGTTCCACTTCCAAACATTGACATGTATTGCATGTCGATTATGGAGAGCATGGAAATCAAGAAGAAAATTTGAGAATTGCTGAACAAAGGTATCATATACCCATCTACTTCGCCATGTGGTTCACCCATTGTCTTAGTGCCAAAGAAGGACGAGACTTGGCACATGTGTGTGGATTTCCATGCACTAAACAAAATAACAGTAAAGAATCATTATCCACTCCCAAGAATTGATGATTTTCTTGATCAGTTGAGGTATGAAAAGTATTTCACTAAGTTAGACTTACAAACTAGTTATCATCAAGTTAGAATAGCTGAAGAGGACATTTGGAAAATCACATTTAAAACTAAACAAGGATTGTTTGAGTGGCTTGTTATGCCTTTCGGTCTTACAAATGCTCCAACTACTTTCATGAGAGATATGAATGATGTATTGAGACCATTTCTAGATGAATTTGTCATTGTTTACTTACATGATATTCTCATATTCAGCAAATCCATAGATGAACATGTCATGCACGTGAACAAAGTATTTTATGTCTTGAGAAAAGAACAGTTGTTTTTAAAGATGTCAAAGTGTGAATTTGGCAATACTTATTTAGTGTATTTGGGACACATTGTTGGAGGAGGTGAGCTGAAGAAGATCCCTCTAAGGTTGAGGTCATTCTAAATTGGCTGAAACCCAATACATTTACAAAGGTAAGAAGTTTTCTTGGGGTAGCACAATATCGGAGGAAAATTATTGCTAATTTTTCTTCCATTGCAGCACCATTACATGAATTGACTACTGTCAAGAAATTCTTCTAGTGGGGAGATGTACAACAGAAGGATTTTATGCTTTAAAGAAAAAGATCATTTCAGCACTGGTATTGGCTCTTTTGGACCTTAGACAACCATTTGAGATTCAAACGGATGTTAGTGATTATGCCATCGGAGAATTTCTTATGCAGCATGGTAAGCCCATTTCATTTCATTCTGAAATTTTTAATGGAGCTATAACTAACTATCCCACTTATGACAAAGAACTTTACGCATTGGTACAAAGTGTTAAAAAATAAAAACACTAATTGATGTGGAAGGAGACCATTATCCATACCGACCATGAACCATTGTAGTACTTACAATCATAGTCAAAGTTGCAGCAATCACGACACTTCAGATGGATGAGTTTTCTACAACAATTTCATTTGGTTATCAAGTACAAAAAGGGAATCTACAATAAGGTAGAAGATATGATTTCTAGGCATATTGTAAATTCATCTGTTATACTCAAGAACAATTGTGTTTTACATGAAAGTTACATTGAGCATGTATATGATAATGAATTTCAAGATGTGTATGAAAGCTTGAGTCAAGGAAACTAAATTGAAGAGTTATATTACCATGTTTATAAATGTTTGTTGTATCACTTGGGCAAGTTATGTGTTTCACAGGGATAAAGAAACAATATCATAAGGGAGGCGCACACTTCATTGATTGCTGGACACTTTGGTGTAAGCAAGACAATAGTGAATCTCCAAAGGTATTGTTATTGGCCATGCATGTTTGTTAATGTATCTCATTTCATTAGAGGATGTTCTTTGTGTGTAACAAGTAAGCCTATAAATAGGAAACTAGGATTGTACACTCCACTTTTGGTACCTTCACGTCCATGGGAGAGTATCTCAATGGATTTTGTAGGAGGTCTTCCATTGTCAAGAAAAGGTCATGATTACTTGTATGTAGTTGTAGACAGGTTCAAAAAAATGTGTATACTAACACCATGTAAAAATCAAATTACGGCTGAGCAAACAACTCATCTTTTCTTCCAAAACATTTGGGTTCATTTTGGTCTTCCTACTTCCATTGTAAGTGATCGTGATTCTCAATTTGTTGGGAAGTTTTGGTCAAATTTGTGGGACATGATGGTCACTAAGTTGAAGAGGAGTTACAATCTTTCATTCACAAATAGATGGAAAAACCAAGGTGGTCAACAGGAAAGTCATTCATCGTCTTAGTGGATATTGCAACAAACATCCCAATTTTTGGGATGAACAGTTGCATTACATACAACATGCATATAATAGGGCAAAGCATTCTTCCACAAATACATCGCCATTTGACGCATGTTTTGAGTAATTTACAAGATCACCATTGGTATTCATCTTTGAGAAATATGTAACCACCGATGGTAATAGAAACATCAATAAGGTAAGGAAGTTCATTGAGAAAATTCAATTGATACATCACACAATGTAGGAACAACTTGAAAGAAGTCAAAGTAGCTACAAGGCATGGCATGACAAACACCATGTCGATCAAAAATTTCAAGTTGGAGACAAAGTTTGGTTATATATTAGCAAAGAGAGACTTCAAGGGGAAGGTAAAAATATTAAGCCAATCTGTTATGGTCCTTTTAAAATTCTGGAAAAGATTGGTAACAATGCATTTAAGCTAGATTTGCCTCATATGCAAATATACTCTGTTGTTAATGTTGAGAATTTGAGATTGTTTGAGCCTCCTTTGATTGATGATCAAGGAGAACATGTTCAGTTGCCATCAAAAGATGTTTTCTTGCCAAAATATCTTGATGAACTTCAGCAAGATCTCATACTTGACAGAAGAACCAAAACTTCAAAGAGAGGGAATGTCGAATACCTTAGAGTGGGACTGAAGGGACAAAATCCTTCTAAAGACAAATGGTTGCAGATTGAGAAGGTGAGGGAGTTGTACCCTCACTTGCTAAACAATTGATAGTATCTTTTGGGGTCCAAAAGGATTCTAGTGAGGAGGAATGATCAAGTGCTTAGTATTTAGCTCAAAAATCAATGTTATCAAAATGTCTTAAAACCTAAAGGACCATGTCCATCCTGACATAATGACCCCATTGCAACTTGTTTCACTGAAAACCAAGTTCATATGAGGAAGATATCGCGTTCTCTCCGCTTTGCCAAAGAGTGGAATTTTTGAAAAAAAATGTGTGCAATCACTACACAGTCAGCAGTCCGTACTACTGATGTGGTAGGTGACTCGATAGAGTTGACATTGGTCAATGCTCAATCATAGTTTCACAAGTGTCATGTTTTTATTGGTTATCAAGTGTGATGACATGGTAAGTTTTGATTGGTTTGAAGTGGACCAATGAGGAGGGGACAAGTGGCAAGCCCCGAGGCCGCCACGTGTCCCTCCCAAAGGACCACATATAATCAGTGCACAATAAAATTTTGGGTAGGTTAGCAGAGTTGAGCCCGCGACCTCACCCCAACAAACTCCAAGCCTTACCATCGTGCCACACGGGTGGTTCTTGTTATACTATGGTTTCACGTTCATTTTGTTGTGACATATATTAACAGTTGGCAGTTAGGAGGGCCATCCCTCCCATGTGAATGCTACCCAATGGCTACGGTTATGTATAATACAATGGCCAGCTTCAATGGTCAGTAAACCCATGCCAACAAACCATGACCATGAACTTTCCACCATGACATGTGTCCAGTCCACTGAGACCTCCAGTGTTAAGGCTAACAATTAGTCATTAAACGCATGGTATTAATGCTAATCCATAGTTAACCATTAATTAATCAAGCTTAACTTTAATTAAACTAGATTTTAATTTGGCAGTACCACCAAATTCGGCATTAACTCCAATTTTAGCAGGACTGATTGGAGTTTCTCTAGTTTTAGGGGAGGTTTACTAGAAGAAAGTAGTTTTGACCATAACTAGAGAAAAATTCAACCAAATTGAGATTAGGAAAGGGTGTTCCTAGCTGATTTGAGCATTGTGAAGACATTGAAGTAGGTTTCAATAGAAGTAGAGCACTGTAAATAGTAGTTTTTCCATTATTGAGCTAATACAAAGGCCCAAGCCATGAAAGATGGACCAAGGAGATGTATCCTAGGAGGGCTGAAATCCTTCATCAAAACATTGTGTTAAATGTTAAATTTCATGGTTTTTAT
This sequence comes from Pinus tabuliformis, assembly GCA_031772625.1. Lineage (NCBI taxonomy): Eukaryota > Viridiplantae > Streptophyta > Pinopsida > Pinales > Pinaceae > Pinus > Pinus tabuliformis. Next base: position 84,404,637 of record CM062805.1, on the reverse strand, counting down.
GTACATTTACTTGTTCTTGTTCAACACTTGTTTTTCATACTATTTTTCTCATAAAATTAAAATAAAACTTGATAAATTTATATGTTTCCAATCACAAACACCATAAGGGAACCTATGCACATGAAGCAATTGACAAGAATTTGTTTATAAATCTAAAGTTGAAAGTAGCACAACAAAACTAACATTCAATAACAGATCAATGGGAGGGAGAAACTATCAAATTGGGAGTGCATATGGTCTAACTTGGTGCACGGGGAAATAAGGAGGAATACCATACATGGAACCTAATCCAAAGAACAGGAATAGGAGTTTGAATTAGCCAGAAAAGGAAGGAAGGCCAAGGGGAAGGAGTCCCAAGGTGAGGCTAATTATAGCAAGGAGGGAAAGAATAAAGAGTTGTCCAAGATCAAGTGATTTCACTGGCATGAATTCAGGAACTATGCCACTAAGTGTCCACACAAGAAGGCAAGAAAGAAGGAGCTTGCAGTAGCAACAACAAGTGAAGTTTTGTCTTCATAGTTCAAGCTTGACTTCACTCTTATTGCATGCATGATGATCACAGTGATGGGGAGGATGTGGTACTTAAACAATGGTTCCTCATTCCACATGACTGGGAATATAGAATTTTTTAGTGACTTGGAGGAGAAATATCTCTAGATGGAAATTGAGTTTGGAGATGATGAAAGGTATAGTGCAAACGGGATTGGTACAGTCACCTTCTGTTGGAAATAATACTGAGAGGGGGGGTGAATCAGTATTATCAAGACTAATATTTCGTTTTTCAACTTCAGATAATATATGCTACTTCAGTTAATAAAAACCGCGTATATAAAGTAGACTTATAATTTGATTTATCTTTCAGATGTCAGTTATTAATCTGTGAATCAGAAGCAAATAAACAGTACTAGAACCAATGAAACAAAGCAAAAGACAGTCACACGCATGAACACAAGATATAAGGAGGAAACCCAATGTGGGTGAAAACCCCCTGCTGCAAATCGTCTCTATCTTATTTTTAATTAGAAACTTCTCTTTACAATGTTTTTCACTGGTGCAGTCTTTACCAGTATGCAGGCTGCAACCTGCAGAGAGCTACAACTCTCTCTTGTTCTCCAGCTTTCTTGGAAGGGAGCTCCAACCCCCTTAGTTCTTGTACTAGCTTGAGATACTAGTACGCAGGCTCCTACCTGCAGAAGGCTGCAACCTTCTCTCTACTTTCAGGGACCTCGTTTCATTAATTTTCAGACTGGATCCACAAGTAATATCAATTAAACATCAAGTATTTTTGCATCAACCAAACCCCTTTCACCAATCAAAAACTAAATCAGATAAAGACTTTTGTGTTAGCTATACCCAGAACACAGTAACTGTAATCAAACACCAATTCTGAACCCAGAATGCTGCAGCAATAAAACAGAAGCAGCAAGAACATAAATCAAGATATGTACGCTACTTCACTATTCATCAATCTGCGTGTATACGCCTCTGTACCACAACCAACCTACGTATACGCTTCTTTCATTAACAGAAAAAGCGTGCATACGCACCTGCACTTCACTGAACCTGCATATAGATCTATAAAGGATAATTTATTCTTTTAAACATTCAGACATTAGTTAACCCAGATTTATAGATCAAGAGTGCGCCACATATAACAGATCAAAATCATACAGAGATACCAATGTTCAAGCCTTGAGATTTTGATCCATCAATAGTTCTTATCCTTCTCGCACTCAGGTTCCTCCATTCAGATCTAGATCTGCACCATAACCCAATCACCAGTATTCCAGATCTGGCACGATATCAGATATTCAATAAATCAGATGATGCTTTGCCACATGATCTCCTTCCTCTTTTATAGTTTTAGTCCTTCCACAATACCGCGGTCCAAAACCATAATAAACCAATGCCAAGGGCCCAAAACCTGGGGTCAACACTTCTGACGAGATACCATGGTCCAAAACCATAGGTTCAAATTCGAAGGACTAACTTTGGGGTAAGTAAAATGGTCGCACAGCTACAAATATTTTGTTATTGGCCAAAAATGAATGACAGTTTCTAGATATGTAAGAGGGTGTACTATGTGTGCTAAAAGCAAGCCCAGAAATAGAAAACTAGGCTTGTATACTCCATTACCAGTACCTTCTCACCCTTGGGAAAGTGTTTCCTTGGATTTTGTTGGGGGACTGCCTAAATCTAGAAAAGTTCATGATTATCTATATGTTGTTGTGGATAGGTTCAGCAAAATGTGTATTTTGATACCTTGTAATAAACAGATTACAGCTGAACAAATTTCCAAACTGTTCTTTGAACATGTATGGGTTCATTTTGGATTACCCACTTCTATTGTATCTAATCGAGACACCCGATTTGTGGGGAAGTTTTGGTCAAGTCTGTCGGAACTGATGGACAACAAACTAAAGAAAAGCACAGATTTTCATCCACAAACTGATGGCCAGACAGAAGTAGTTAATAGGACAATGATCCAGTTACTTAGAGGATATTGCAACAAACATCCTAAGCTTTGGGATGAACAATTATGTTATGTGCAGCATGCTTACAATAGAGAAAAACATTCTTCTACACAGCGATCTCCTTTTGAGGCCTGTTTTGGTTTCACACCAAGGTCTCCTTTGGATTTTGTCTTTGGTAAAGATACCACAATTGATGGACACAATGATGTGGACAAGGCAACTACGTTCATTGAAAAAATCTAGTAGATCCACCAGGCAGCACAGGAACAGATGGAAAAGAGCCAAGCCAAATATAAGGCTAGGCATGACAAGCATCAGATGGAGCATAATTTTCAAGTTGGTGACCAGGTCTGGTTGTATATTAGCAAGGACATGATGCAAGGTGAAGGTAAGAAGCTAAAACCTATCAGGTATGGACCTTTCAAAATACTCGAGAAGATTGGTGAGAATGATTTTTGTCTTGATCTACCAGCTTACATGCACATCTACTCAGTCGTAAATGTAGATTGGTTGAGTTTGTTTGAACCCTCACTGATTGAGGATCCTAAAGAGCAAAGTTAGTTGCCTTCTATTGATGACCTACTACCTGAATATCTTAATGAATTGTAGAAAGACAAAATGTTGGATAGGAAGGCAAGGATGATTCGCAGAGGAGATGTTGAGTACCTCAGAGTAGGGCTCAAAGGTTCAAAGCCGAGCGGTGCAAAGTGGATTGAGATTCGACAAGTGAGAAAACAGTACGCTCACTTAGTCGATGCTTGAAAACTAAATTTTGGTGGTCCAAAAGCTTTTCAATGGGAAGGTCGTGATCCGAATTGGATGCATGAAGAAAAGTTATCAACAAACCATGACTATATCAGGTCAGGACAGGCTTCAAATAATTAAGAGCAGCGATCAAAAACACCTCTAAATAGTGGCAGTTAGCAGCCAGCGTGGAACGACGAGGAGCTCGGTCAAAGCGCGCTGACTGAGGCCCATGGAGACTGCGCAGGAAGCGAAACTTGTCCTTGGGAGGCCCAGATCGGGAAAAGGAGGTAGTTTTTGATGTGTGATTAGCGCATTGTTGGGCAAAACCCCTTGAGAAGGAGAGGTCCCGAGTGCTCGGTCACATGGGAGCTGGAAAAAACCATGGGGAAAAGGCTAAAGGCTAAGGCAGGACCCGCGCTCCAAAAACCGGTGGTATTTATCGGGGGCACCCTTGGGCGGTAAGCAGTTTTAGCGAAAATGGAGCGATTCCACTCAGTGGTTGATGCATGGAAAGCGGACAAGAGATAAAACCAGAGCTCGTCACACACTAATGGTCGAGGAAGTCAACCATGTGAAATGTGCGAATGGTGTTGGATCTGGAGGCCCCAGATCTAACGGTTGAGATCGCGCCCAATGGGAAAGCCGGAATCAACAGGGGATTAATCCACGATATATAAGAATTTGACGTCCGATTTGATCGCCAAGGTGGCAGATGACTCATTCCACAATGTAACAGAAAAGCCGAACCGACGAAGAAAGTTGGCACAGTTACAGGAGGACAAGTGGCCACTCCTTATGAGCCTGATGATGACGCCGAAGCAGGGAGCTCCAAGCGAAGTTGCAGCAGGTGATCCGATGGAAGTGGAAGGGGAATTGAACAACCATGGGATTAAATGGCTTTAAATCCATGAACAAATGAAGAAGAAGACACCGAAAACTGAGAGGGAGATGGAGAGGAAAAGGAAGAAGACAGAGAAAAAGAAGAAAGACAGTGAAGCAAAATAAGCAGAGAGAGGACAGAGGAACAAGCTGACCAAAGGCGCCGTCGAGCACCGGAGAGATTGAGAGATTCAAGCCATCCCTGAGAGGATCTATCAGGACTCAGCACCACACTGGGCTCCTTCCATCAAAGACTAGAGAGGTCAAAAAGCTGGTGAGGAAAAGAGTTTGTGCACTCTAGTGGCTTAGGGAATCCAAGAGCCACCCTGCCAAGAAAATTATGTTTCAGGAGACTCATATTGATCTCCTTCATTGTAATTCTATGCTTTAAGACATGATAAAAGAAGGCCACCACTGAGAGCTAGACCGGAGATGTAGCCCTGGAGGATAGGGTGAACTCCTTATTAAATTCTTGTGTTCTTATATTTGCTTACTGTATTTCTCTGTTGTTTTCCATTTCAAGTGTCTATGTATTCGCAAGCTGATCGATCTGTTGCCTAAGTAACATACACCAGAACATGAGTCTGTAATACCTTTATGTAATAAATCTTAACTGAGGTCACTCATAGGGTGATTATCAGATCATCTTGTGATTTAGTAAATTATCTAAATCACTAAATTAGTGCCTTGTGAGTAGCTTCAAGTCTCTATAATTAATGCGTAGAATCAATAGTTCATGTAGGCATTACTAGAGGATAATGAGTTCAAGGAATTCATTGAAATGATATTCTGAAACCAACAACATCTGACGCTAAGGATCTAGCAGAATGGAAGAAGTGTGTTTCCAGGGCGAGGAGAATCATATTATAGGGAGTACGAGACCATATTGTCTCAAATATCCTCAAGAAAGAGACTCTGTATGCAATGTGGAAAGCGCTGACGGATTTGTGCCAGCATAGTAGTGATGACAGGAAGTTGGCATTCAAGGAAAAACTTCGAAATATCAAGATGTAGAGGAACGAGACCATTCCACAATACCTGAGAAGGTTCACACAATGTCGTGATTAATTTGTTCAAGTTGGTGTTACTGTAGTAGAGGATGATATGGTAAGCCTAGCCCTTCTAGGCCTTCCCAAGAGCCAACACAACTAATAAGATTTAGTGAATGGGTGATCAGGTGCTCAGTATTTAGCTCAAAAATCAAAGTTCTCAGAATGGATTGAAACATGAATAAATGCATCCATCTCAAGAAAATGATCCCAATGTGACTCGTTTCACTGAAAACCGAGTTTGTATGACGAAGATATCACTTTCTATCCACTTTGCCAAATAGTGAAATTTTTGAAAAAAATGTGTAGAGTCACTGCACAGTCAGCAATCCGTACTACTGATATGGCAAGTGACTGGGCAGAGTCAATTTTGGTCAATGCTCAATCATAGTTTGACAAGTGTAATGTTTTTATTGGTTATCCGGTGTAATGATGTGGCCAATTTTGATTGGTTTGAGGTTGACCAATGAGGAGGGGACAAGTGCCAAGACCAGAGGACACCACGTGTCCCTCCCTAAAGGACCACATATAATCAGTGCATAGTAAAATTTTGGGTAGGTTGGCAAAGTCGAACCCATGACCTCTCCCTACCAAACTCCAAGACTTACCATTGTGCCATGCAGGTGGTTCTTGTTATACTATCGTTTCACGTTGATTTTGTTGTGACATATATTAATAGTTGGGGGTTAGGAGGGCCAGCCCTCCCTTGTGAATGATACCCAGTGGCTATGGTTATGGCTAATACAATGGCCAGCTCCAGCGGCCAGTAAACACATTCCAACAAACCCTAACCATGAACTTTCTGCCATGACATGTGTCCACTCCACGGAGACTACCAACGTTAAAGCCAACAGTTAGCCATTAAACTTGCAATATTAGTACTAATATGCAATTAACCATTAATTAATCAAACTTAAAGTTAATTAAACTGGAGTTTAATTTGACGAAGTATTCGGTCGTATAAACAAAGTCGGCATTAACTCCAATTTTAGCAGGACTAGCTTGAGTTCCTCCAGTTTTAGAGAAGGTTTACAAGGAGAAATCAGTTTTGACCATAACTGGAGCAACATTTGACCAAATTGAGATCAGGAAAAGGTGTTCCTAGCTGATTTGAGCATTTTGAACACATTGAAGTAGGTTTCAAGAGAAATAGAGCATTGTAAACAACACTTCTTCCATTATTGAGGTAATATAGAGGCCCAAGCCATGGAAGCTAGACCAAGGAGATGTAGCCCAGGAGGTGTGAACTCCTTCATCAAAACACTTTGTTAAGCGTTCATTTTGATGGTTTATTTTACATTTACTTGTTTTTGTTCAACACTTGTTTTTCATACTATTTTTCTCATAAACTTAACATAAAACTTGATAAATTTACATGTTTCCAATCCCAAACACCATAAGGGAACCTGTGCGCCTGAAGCAATTGACAAGCATTTGTTTATAAATATGAAGTTGAAATTAGCACACTAAAACTAACATTCAATAACAGATCAACTTGTTATTAGAGCAAAGGTTATTTTCTTTATTGTTTTCATTTTGTGCAAGTAGGGATTTAATGGTTGCAAATGTGTGATGCTTACAAGGTTAAATTTGCAGAGAGGAGAAGGGAAAATATTGGTTGCAACTCTTGAGGTAATTCCTAGAAGAAGGAGAGCCACAAGGACAAAATCTCCACCCAAAGCTCCAATTCCATCTGCACTTGAAGCACCTCAAGTCTTACCTTCAATTGAGATTGAGAAGGTATAAGAAGTACTAGAAGTTGAGATTGAATCCAAAGCCATCGTGTTTGGAGCAAGAGAGACTGAAGGGCTTTCAGAAGAGGAAGCATTCAGTAAATCTTTCTATGAAATAATGGGCATGGTTGGAATCCTCTATGAAGAGAGGAATACTAAAATGGATGGAGCGAGTTCTAAGCCTCCACATGGAAAGGGAAGCTGAGGAAAAAGAAAGATGAAAAGAAGGATTCAAAGGGTAATGGAGGAAAATATCCTCCATCTCCACCATCATCATCTTCCTCATCATCCTTGCCATCCTCAACATCTCAAGCAACATCATCTTCCACTTCCACCACAAAAACTGTTCATACTCATTCAAAAACCCCAAAGGAAAAGAATCCCTCACTCAAATTGGACATTAAGTTTGAACTTCCCATGTACAATGGTGAGATGAATGCATAAAAGTTAGATAATTGGATTTGAGAGTTGGAGGTTTATTTCAAAATTTAGAACCTTCAAGAAGATGACATAAAGATCCAGTTGGCCACATTGAGGCTAGAAGGAGCAGCATTAGTCTAATGGGAAGCAAATACTCAAGAGGAAATGTGAATTCATGGTAAGATATCCATTTCTTGGGTTGAATTTTTTTCTGTAATTAAAATACAAGTGTATCCTTTAGCCTATATGCAAAATGGCATTATGAGTTGGCAAAATTTTAGGCAACTCAAGGGCCAAACAGTCCAAGACTATACCCAGGATTTTAGGAAGAGGGTTTTGTCGTTAGGAGTAAACTTGAATTCCCAATATACAATGTTGAAATATATTGGGGGTTTACATTCCTATTTAAAAAATACTATCCTTACGTTCAATAAAAGCAATTTGGATGAGGTATGTGTGCAAGCCATGCACCTTGAAGCCAGAGGAAAGAACATTCAGGAAGAGGGTAGTAAGAAGAACCCATTCAAGGGTAAGGAGAAAGAGAAGGGAGGAAAATGGAAGGGAAAGAAGAATGCAATTCTGAAGAAAGAAGGGCGCAAAACTATATGCCAACATTGTTCCAAAGTTGGGCATGATGAAACTCATTGTTGGATATTACATCTCGAGCTAAGGCCTAAGAAACCAAACAATAAGGGAAAACAAAAGACAAGCTCTACCACACAACATGATCTTGGATCAAATTCTGGTGATGAGACCAAGATTTCAGCCATGGTCACGAAAGGAAAAGAAGTTGTTGCAAGCACTAGTTCCTCACATAGTCACAACAACACTCCAAATGAAGAATGAAGAATAGAGTTGTTACATGTAAAGGTAATTTCAAATCATACAAAGATTGATGCATTATTCGATAGTGAGTCACTATCAAACCTAATTTCAGAAGACTTGGTCAAAAATATTAACCTTGAAACTATACCTCATCATAAGCCATATCGATTGGGTTGGATATTCAATAACGAAAATTTACATGTTACAAGGAAACGTTTATTCAAGTTTTCCATTATTGAAAAGTTCATTGATGAAGTTGAGTTAGATGTAGTTCCACTTGACATCTTAGGAACCATTTTGAGAAGTCCTTATTTGTATGATAGGAAAGCAATATTTTATCGCCAAGAGAACAAATACTTACGACTCAAGGATGGAGTGGAGTACATTTCGAGAGCCCATTGCAAAAAATTAAACATCTATTTGGTTAATGCACAACAAATGAAGAGACTGGTAAATGAAAGTAAAAATTTTGTACTCCTCATGATCAAGAAGAAGAGTGATATTAACTATGAATATTTTGAAGGTTGTGATGAAAAATTAAAATCCGATTTGTTTGATTTGGTAAGAAAGCATGTCAAGATGTTTCAGGAACCAAAGGGGTTACCTCTAAAGCGGGGAATTGAGCATGAGATATAGTTGCAGCAGGATGTTCCACTTCCAAACATTGACATGTATTGCATGTCGATTATGGAGAGCATGGAAATCAAGAAGAAAATTTGAGAATTGCTGAACAAAGGTATCATATACCCATCTACTTCGCCATGTGGTTCACCCATTGTCTTAGTGCCAAAGAAGGACGAGACTTGGCACATGTGTGTGGATTTCCATGCACTAAACAAAATAACAGTAAAGAATCATTATCCACTCCCAAGAATTGATGATTTTCTTGATCAGTTGAGGTATGAAAAGTATTTCACTAAGTTAGACTTACAAACTAGTTATCATCAAGTTAGAATAGCTGAAGAGGACATTTGGAAAATCACATTTAAAACTAAACAAGGATTGTTTGAGTGGCTTGTTATGCCTTTCGGTCTTACAAATGCTCCAACTACTTTCATGAGAGATATGAATGATGTATTGAGACCATTTCTAGATGAATTTGTCATTGTTTACTTACATGATATTCTCATATTCAGCAAATCCATAGATGAACATGTCATGCACGTGAACAAAGTATTTTATGTCTTGAGAAAAGAACAGTTGTTTTTAAAGATGTCAAAGTGTGAATTTGGCAATACTTATTTAGTGTATTTGGGACACATTGTTGGAGGAGGTGAGCTGAAGAAGATCCCTCTAAGGTTGAGGTCATTCTAAATTGGCTGAAACCCAATACATTTACAAAGGTAAGAAGTTTTCTTGGGGTAGCACAATATCGGAGGAAAATTATTGCTAATTTTTCTTCCATTGCAGCACCATTACATGAATTGACTACTGTCAAGAAATTCTTCTAGTGGGGAGATGTACAACAGAAGGATTTTATGCTTTAAAGAAAAAGATCATTTCAGCACTGGTATTGGCTCTTTTGGACCTTAGACAACCATTTGAGATTCAAACGGATGTTAGTGATTATGCCATCGGAGAATTTCTTATGCAGCATGGTAAGCCCATTTCATTTCATTCTGAAATTTTTAATGGAGCTATAACTAACTATCCCACTTATGACAAAGAACTTTACGCATTGGTACAAAGTGTTAAAAAATAAAAACACTAATTGATGTGGAAGGAGACCATTATCCATACCGACCATGAACCATTGTAGTACTTACAATCATAGTCAAAGTTGCAGCAATCACGACACTTCAGATGGATGAGTTTTCTACAACAATTTCATTTGGTTATCAAGTACAAAAAGGGAATCTACAATAAGGTAGAAGATATGATTTCTAGGCATATTGTAAATTCATCTGTTATACTCAAGAACAATTGTGTTTTACATGAAAGTTACATTGAGCATGTATATGATAATGAATTTCAAGATGTGTATGAAAGCTTGAGTCAAGGAAACTAAATTGAAGAGTTATATTACCATGTTTATAAATGTTTGTTGTATCACTTGGGCAAGTTATGTGTTTCACAGGGATAAAGAAACAATATCATAAGGGAGGCGCACACTTCATTGATTGCTGGACACTTTGGTGTAAGCAAGACAATAGTGAATCTCCAAAGGTATTGTTATTGGCCATGCATGTTTGTTAATGTATCTCATTTCATTAGAGGATGTTCTTTGTGTGTAACAAGTAAGCCTATAAATAGGAAACTAGGATTGTACACTCCACTTTTGGTACCTTCACGTCCATGGGAGAGTATCTCAATGGATTTTGTAGGAGGTCTTCCATTGTCAAGAAAAGGTCATGATTACTTGTATGTAGTTGTAGACAGGTTCAAAAAAATGTGTATACTAACACCATGTAAAAATCAAATTACGGCTGAGCAAACAACTCATCTTTTCTTCCAAAACATTTGGGTTCATTTTGGTCTTCCTACTTCCATTGTAAGTGATCGTGATTCTCAATTTGTTGGGAAGTTTTGGTCAAATTTGTGGGACATGATGGTCACTAAGTTGAAGAGGAGTTACAATCTTTCATTCACAAATAGATGGAAAAACCAAGGTGGTCAACAGGAAAGTCATTCATCGTCTTAGTGGATATTGCAACAAACATCCCAATTTTTGGGATGAACAGTTGCATTACATACAACATGCATATAATAGGGCAAAGCGTTCTTCCACAAATACATCGCCAATTGACGCATGTTTTGAGTAATTTACAAGATCACCATTGGTATTCATCTTTGAGAAATATGTAACCATCGATGGTAATAGAAACATCAATAAGGCAAGGAAGTTCATTGAGAAAATTCAATTGATACATCACACAATGTAGGAACAACTTGAAAGAAGTCAAAGTAGCTACAAGGCATGGCATGACAAACACCATGTCGATCACAAATTTCAAGTTGGAGACAAAGTTTGGTTATATATTAGCAAAGAGAGACTTCAAGGGGAAGGTAAAAATATTAAGCCAATCTGTTATGGTCCTTTTAAAATTCTGGAAAAGATTGGTAACAATGCATTTAAGCTAGATTTGCCTCATATGCAAATATACTCTGTTGTTAATGTTGAGAATTTGAGATTGTTTGAGCCTCCTTTGATTGATGATCAAGGAGAACATGTTCAGTTGCCATCAAAAGATGATTTCTTGCCAAAATATCTTGATGAACTTCAGCAAGATCTCATACTTGACAGAAGAACCAAAACTTCAAAGAGAGGGAATGTCGAATACCTTAGAGTGGGACTCAAGGGACAAAATCCTTCTAAAGACAAATGGTTGCAGATTGAGAAGGTGAGGGAGTTGTACCCTCACTTGCTAAACAATTGATAGTATCTTTTGGGGTCCAAAAGGATTCTAGTGAGGAGGAATGATCAAGTGCTTAGTATTTAGCTCAAAAATCAATGTTATCAAAATGTCTTAAAACCTGAAGGACCGTGTCCATCCTGACATAATGACCCCAATGCAACTTGTTTCACTAAAAACCAAGTTCATATGAGGAAGATATCGCGTTCTCTCCGCTTTGCCAAAGAGTGGAATTTTTGAAAAAAAAAATGTGTGCAATCACTACACAGTCAGCAGTCTGTACTACTGACGTGGTTGGTGACTCGATAGAGTTAACATTGGTCAATGCTCAATCATAGTTTCACAAGTGTCATGTTTTTATTGGTTATCAGGTGTGATGACATGGTAAGTTTTGATTGGTTTGAAGTGGACCAATGAGGAGGGGACAAGTGGCAAGCCCCGAGGCCGCCACGTGTCCCTCCCAAAGGACCACATATAATCAGTGCACAATAAAATTTTGGGTAGGTTAGCAGAGTTGAGCCCGCGACCTCACCCCAACAAACTCCAAGCCTTACCATCGTGCCACACGGGTGGTTCTTGTTATACTATGGTTTCACGTTCATTTTGTTGTGACATATATTAACAGTTGGCAGTTAGGAGGGCCATCCCTCCCATGTGAATGCTACCCAATGGCTACGGTTATGTATAATACAATGGCCAGCTTCAATGGTCAGTAAACCCATGCCAACAAACCATAACCATGAACTTTCCACCATGACATGTGTCCAGTCCACTGAGACCTCCAGTGTTAAGGCTAACAATTAGTCATTAAACGCATGGTATTAATGCTAATCCATAGTTAACCATTAATTAATCAAGCTTAACTTTAATTAAACTAGATTTTAATTTGGCAGTACCACCAAATTCGGCATTAACTCCAATTTTAGCAGGACTAATTGGAGTTTCTCTAGTTTTAGGGGAGGTTTACTAGGAGAAAGTAGTTTTGACCATAACTAGAGAAAAATTCAACCAAATTGAGATTAGGAAAGGGTGTTCCTAGCTGATTTGAGCATTGTGAAGACATTGAAGTAGGTTTCAATAGAAGTAGAGCACTGTAAATAGTAGTTTTTTCCATTATCGATCTAATACAGAGGCCCAAGCCATGAAAGATGGACCAAGGAGATGTATCCTAGGAGGGCTGAAATCCTTCATCAAAATATTGTGTTAAGTGTTAAATTTCATGGTTTTTATGTACATTTACTTGTTCTTGTTCAACACTTGTTTTTCATACTATTTTTCTCATAAAATTAAAATAAAACTTGATAAATTTATATGTTTCCAATCACAAACACCATAAGGGAACCTATGCACATGAAGCAATTGACAAGAATTTGTTTATAAATCTAAAGTTGAAAGTAGCACAGCAAAACTAACATTCAATAACAGATCAATGGGAGGGAGAAACTACCAAATTGGGAGTGCATATGGTCTAACTTGGTGCACGGGGAAATAAGGAGGAATACCATACATGGAACCTAATCCAAAGAACAAGAATAGGAGTTTGAATTAGCTAGAAAAGGAAGGAAGGCCAAGGGGAAGGAGTCCCAAGGTGAGGCTAATTATAGCAAGGAGGGAAAGAATAAAGAGTTGTCCAAGATCAAGTGATTTCACTGGCATGAATTCAGGAACTATGCCACTAAGTGTCCACACAAGAAGGCAAGAAAGAAGGAGCTTGCAGTAGCAACAACAAGTGAAGTTTTGTCTTCATAGTTCAAGCTTGACTTCACTCTTATTGCATGCATGATGATCACAGTGATGGGGAGGATGTGGTACTTAAACAATGGTTCCTCATTCCACATGACTGGGAATATAGAATTTTTTAGTGACTTGGAGGAGAAATATCTCTAGATGGAAATTGAGTTTGGAGATGATGAAAGGTATAGTGCAAACGGGATTGGTACAGTCACCTTCTGTTGGAAATAATACTGAGAGGGGGGGTGAATCAGTATTATCAAGACTAATATTTCGTTTTTCAACTTCAGATAATATATGCTACTTCAGTTAATAAAAACCGCGTATATAAAGTAGACTTATAATTTGATTTATCTTTCAGATGTCAGTTATTAATCTGTGAATCAGAAGCAAATAAACAGTACTAGAACCAATGAAACAAAGCAAAAGACAGTCACACGCATGAACACAAGATATAAGGAGGAAACCCAATGTGGGTGAAAACCCCCTGCTGCAAATCGTCTCTATCTTATTTTTAATTAGAAACTTCTCTTTACAATGTTTTTCACTGGTGCAGTCTTTACCAGTATGCAGGCTGCAACCTGCAGAGAGCTACAACTCTCTCTTGTTCTCCAGCTTTCTTGGAAGGGAGCTCCAACCCCCTTAGTTCTTGTACTAGCTTGAGATACTAGTACGCAGGCTCCTACCTGCAGAAGGCTGCAACCTTCTCTCTACTTTCAGGGACCTCGTTTCATTAATTTTCAGACTGGATCCACAAGTAATATCAATTAAACATCAAGTATTTTTGCATCAACCAAACCCCTTTCACCAATCAAAAACTAAATCAGATAAAGACTTTTGTGTTAGCTATACCCAGAACACAGTAACTGTAATCAAACACCAATTCTGAACCCAGAATGCTGCAGCAATAAAACAGAAGCAGCAAGAACATAAATCAAGATATGTACGCTACTTCACTATTCATCAATCTGCGTGTATACGCCTCTGTACCACAACCAACCTACGTATACGCTTCTTTCATTAACAGAAAAAGCGTGCATACGCACCTGCACTTCACTGAACCTGCATATAGATCTATAAAGGATAATTTATTCTTTTAAACATTCAGACATTAGTTAACCCAGATTTATAGATCAAGAGTGCGCCACATATAACAGATCAAAATCATACAGAGATACCAATGTTCAAGCCTTGAGATTTTGATCCATCAATAGTTCTTATCCTTCTCGCACTCAGGTTCCTCCATTCAGATCTAGATCTGCACCATAACCCAATCACCAGTATTCCAGATCTGGCACGATATCAGATATTCAATAAATCAGATGATGCTTTGCCACATGATCTCCTTCCTCTTTTATAGTTTTAGTCCTTCCACAATACCGCGGTCCAAAACCATAATAAACCAATGCCAAGGGCCCAAAACCTGGGGTCAACACTTCTGACGAGATACCATGGTCCAAAACCATAGGTTCAAATTCGAAGGACTAACAACCATGGACCAAAAATAAGTTTCCCACCATGTACGCACTTTTCTATGCATAAAAGTGTGTGTATATGCATACGCGACTTTTGAACGTATAACATGCGTGTATACGCATCTTCGGCAAGGTGAACCTGCGTATACAAGATTTCCTTCATTCTGTGCGCCTGAACTGAGATCTGTCACCAAAGTGAGTTTCCATCAAGGACAACACCTGTACCATAATGCCACACCGGTGCCAAAATGCCAACAATCTCCCCCTTTGGACTTGATGGCAATCCAAAGATCCCCAGAGTCATTCTCCCCCTTTGTCATCAAGGACAAAGGGTTGTGCTCCCCCTGAGTACATGCTAATATCTCTGATCTGCTGTGTTGAACATGCTCCCCCTAACTGTAGGCAAGATCTGCAAAAAAGTGTCCTTCAAGAAGAACCATGACTTATACATCATAAAAGACCTTCCTATCACCAAAAGACTCAATACATACAACCATCACCCAACCAAGTGGGGATACATCAGAAATTTACATATGACAACCAATTGCATCAATCATCCCAGGCATAGTGGGGAAACCATAATAGGCTGTTACATGACCTTGATAGAAAAAGATATTCATGACATAGAGACAAAATATCAAGACTATGCAAATCACCAATAACTACTATCAGCAGCATCTGACAATCATTGTATATATCAGCAACCATGTTCCCCTTCTGTTCTTCTTTCTACAGCTGATCCACCTGAACCAAAAACAGCTTGAGTACTAGAACCAAGAGCTTCTAAGGTAATGCCAACAATGCATTATTAGAAGATTATCTACTCCCCCTGAACCTGTGCCTGATGGTCTCTGACAGACCCATATCAGACTCTCTTCAACCAGAGTCTATCCTTGTTGATTTTCTTCAGAACTCCATATACGTGACTTAACCTGCATAAATCAGTGTATGTACGAGGATTCCCCTCATCCAACTCACATACACCAACTTTGCTTTGAAACAGACAAGCTTCAACAGCAGGATGAAGCATCAAATACTCCCAGCTTCTGTCTAAGATATTCAAAAGTTTCCCTAGGTAGTGGTTTGGTGAGGATATCAACAATTTGTTCCTTAGAAGGAACATACTACAACTTGACTTTTTGCTGAAGCACTTGTTCCCGAAGAAAGTGATATTTAATACGTATGTGCTTGGTCTTTGAATGCATGACGGGATTCTTTGAAATGCTTATTGCACTTGTATTATCACATAAGATAGAGACAGGTGGAGTACAAGTGATTTGAAAATCCTACAAGGTTTGCATCATCCAAAGAAATTGAGTGCAACAAGATGCAGCAGCCACATATTCTGCTTCAGCTGTAGATAAAATAATCGAACTCTATTTCTTGCTGAACCAAGATACTAATCTGGAACCCATAAAGAATGCACCACCACTTGTGCTCTTCCTGTCATCCGCGCTTCCGTCCCAATCTGCATCTGTGTAAGCATGAAGTGTGAGATCTGTATCTCTAGGGTACCATAAGCCATAGTTTTGAGTTCCCTAAAGGTACTTGAAGATTCTATTGACTGCCTGAAGATGAGTTTCCTTTGGATTTGCCTGGAATCTTCCAACTATTCCCACTGCATGCATGATGTCTGGTCGGGTACCTGTCAAATAAAGTAGACTTCCAATCATAGATCTATAGGTTGGTTGATGCACTGCTGCCGATTCATCATTTGCACTGAGGCTGCATCCTGTAACCATGGGGGTATATACTGGTTTTGAATCTTCCATGCCATACTTCTTCAAAATCTGCTTGAGGTACTTGGTTTGAGACAAGAAGATACCGCCTTCATTTTTTTGGATTTGCAATCCAAGAAAGTATGTCAGTTCTCCAAGCAAGGACATTTCGAATTCTTTCTGCATCACCAAGGCAAAGCTTTGACTCATAACTTCTTCATTGCTTCCAAAGATAATATCATCTACATACACAACAAGTATTAGCAATTTGTTATTTTCAATTTTTATATAGAGATTGCTATCTGCTGATCCTTTTGGAAAACCTTGTTGATGAAGGTATTTATCCAAACGATAGTACCAAGCCCTTGGAGCTTGTTTAAGCCCATATAGAGCCTTTTTAAGTCTGCATAAAAGATTTGGATCATTCCCAAGGATGAAACCATCTAGTTGCTTGATGTATACTTCTTCTTCTAAGTCTCCATTCAGAAAGGCTGACTTCACGTCCATTTGAAATACTTTGAACTTCTGAAAGCTTGAGAGAGCAAGGAACATTCGAATGGCTTCAAGTCTAGCAACAGGAGCAAAAGTTTCTTCAAACTCTATTCCTTCTTGTTGAGCATACCCTTTACAAACAAGCCTGGCCTTGTTTCTAATAACTTCCCCATTTTCATTCAACTTGTTCTTCAAGATCCATTTTGTTCCTATGACATTTTTATCTTTTGGTCTACGAACCAACTCCCAAGTGTTGTTCTTTTCGATCTGCTCAAGTTCTTCATTCATTGCCTTGACCCAGCATTCATCTTTGCATGCCTCTTTTACATTTTGTGGTTCAGTGGAGGAGAGTAATGCCAAATAGCTTGTGGCTTCAACAATTGTTCTTCTAGTTTGTACACCTGCTTCTTTCTGCCCCAAAATCTGAGATTCTGGATGATTCTTCTAAACGTATCTGGATGGAGTCTTCTCTTCTATCCTTGTTTGTCCCTCTAGTGCCTCTTGAGGTTCTTCTTCATCATTTGTCTGATTTGGAGAGTAGTCTTCATCCTCATCGATATCTTCATGATTTACTTGCCTAGGAATGTATCCTTTTTCATCAACCACTACATCAATGCTATCAAAAATTCTTCCAAGTCCTTTATTGTAACACTTATATGCTTTGCTGTGAGGAGAATAACCAAGGAGAATTCCTTCATCTGCTCTAGGTTCAAGTTTGCCAAGCTGCTCATCAGTATTCTTAATATAGAATTTGCTCCCAAAAATTTTGAAATGCTTTACCGAAGGAGTCTCACCATACCAGAGCTCATGAGGAGTTCGAGAGCTATTCACTCGAACATTTGTTTTGTTGAGAATAACAACCACAACATATGCAGCTTCACCCCAGAAGGTTGCAGGAGTTCCATACTCATCAAGCATAGCACGAGCCATTTGTTGGACTGTTCTGTTCATCCTTTCCACCACTCCATTTTGCTGAGGAGTCCTAGCCATAGAGAATTCCCTTCTTATTCCATGTTCTTCACAGAAATTGAAAAATTCGATTGAGGTAAACTCCCCACCTCTGTCGGACCTGAGGCACTTAATTTTGTAATCTGATTCATTTTCAGCCAAGGCTTTGAAGGATTTGAATTTTTCGAATGCTTCATCTTTGTGCTTCATAAGTCCTAACCAAACAAACCCGGAGAAGTCGTCAATGAATAATATTAAGTATTCTTCTCCTCGAGGTGACCTTGTCCTAAATGGACCACATACATCTGTATGGACTAGCTCAAGAGGCCTGCTAACTGATCCTTCCTTCTCAGGAAAGTTAGTTCTGGTTTGCTTACCAAACTGACATGATTTGCATATGGTGTTGTCTAGTATTTTGATATCTGGAAGACCACGAACTGCCTGGTATTTGCATGCTTTCCTTATTTTTGAAAAGCTTAGATGCCCCAACCTCCGGTGCCATAACCAATGTTCATCATCCTTGCTCAAATAGCATTGTTGTTGTCCTTCTTCAAATATGTATAGACTATTTGGAGTTCTTCTGCCTTTGATCACTGTTTTTCCTGTATCAAGATCACGAACACTACATCCATTTGATCGAAATATTACCTCGGTTCCTTGATTGCACATCTGATTAACACTTAGTAGATTATGCTTCAAGCCATCTACATACAAAACATTTCCAGCTTTGACCTGTTCTTTCAAATGAGCAATGCCTTTTCCTTTTATGGCTGCAGGGGTATCGTTTCCAAAAGACACCTTCTTTCCCTTTTCTAATGCAGTATATGATTCAAGGTTTTCTTTATCCCCTGTCATATGCTTCGAACATCCGCTATCAATATACCATAGGTTTTCCTGTCCTTCTGCATAGAAAGCTATCCCACATCTTTCTGGTTGTGGTTCCTTCATTCTCCATGTTCTGGCACTTGAGGTATGTTCCTTCTGAGTTGTATTCCAAAACCTGCTCCTGCATTCAGAATCTTCATGACCAAAGTTATTACAAATAGAACATTCAACTTCATTTTCAAGGGCCGAAAAGTTGTTATAAGTCCTTTTCGTGATTCCAGTCATGTTCCTTTGTTTTTGAGCTTCTCTAGTCATGATTGTCTATTGTGCTCCACAACAACCCCCCATTTCATAACATTTTTATTCCCAAAATTATCATATGAAATGGGTCCCTTAGAGTTTAATTGGTATCAACATTGTATCTTTCAAAATGGTCTGAAAACTAAATGAATACATTATATAAAAAACCTTTTGAAAAACCCATGTGATCAAATAAAACAATCCTTTTTCATTGCGATAAAGCGATCGCAAGATCGCATATCACAATGACATAAGGGAGCATAAGTAAGTGGCACATTGGTCTCTGCCGATGCGATATCGCTATCGGCTATCGGCTATCGGCAATACTTCATGCACATTTTAAAGCGCCCCCATGCCATTAGCCCCGATGCGACGCGCAATCGACGATCGGTGATCGGCGATATATAATACATATCTTATGTGATGCCAATACCCCGATGCGATGCGATATCGCAATCGGCAATCGGCAGTATTTCATGCACATTGTTAAGGCGCCCGGGTAATGTATTCCGATGCGATGCGATATCGCTATCGGCGATCGGAGGTTTTGAATAGTGTCAATACAAAAGGTTTAAGGTTGCCCCGATGACCGATTGCGATAAAACACAGTTTTCGAAAAAGCCGTTAAATGAAGGGATATCATGATTTGTTTTATATTAAAGGCTTGATCCGTCCAACAATGATTCGCCTGCGCACAACCGCCAAAACGCCCACAGCACGCTTAAATGAATAATTCGGCCGATTAACGGTATAATGGGCATTTAAGATTGGCAGGTTTTAAACGGCCATTTAATGTGATCGTAAGTCCTAAAATCCTCCCATGGATTGTGTCTGCGCCCGTTTTAAAAGCTAATCCCTTATTACGCATCTGTTAATATTTCTCATCACTTGCAAGTTTTCATTGCTATTTCTCTGTATTACGTATACTTGCGCCTCTGTGCAGAATTCATCCAAAGGAGAAAGCTCAAGCAAAATGGGGAAGAAATCCAAGAAGACCACAGGCACTTCCACTATGCTAGCTGCAGGACAGGTTCTCACTGACAAGAAGAAAGGATTAATTTCAGATACAACATGTTCAGGTCTCGGCAGAACTACTTGGCAGGGTACCTACAACTTAATCGAAATTGAAGAACCTACGGTGACAATAGTAGAAGCCACTGCTGATTCCACTCGGAAATCTGAGTGCACTCTTAAGGATTTAGCTGACTCCTTCCTTCACAGGATAGCAGCCAGGGAGAAAACTCTCCCATACACAGATGTAGTACGTTGGGCAATTGAAGAAATCCCAATCATGGACAGAACCTTCAGCACCAGGGATGGGAGGATTTTCGGGTCGTTCAAAGTTGAGGACTTGAGGCAAATGTACCATTTGCCTAAGCCAGAGAAGATATACAATAAGGCGTTCCTGGAGAAATTCGCAAATGAAAATGAAGTTGAATCCGAACCCATCCGGGATTGGAGACAAAATCCGGCCAAACACAAACACGAATCTTCCGGTAAGTACTCAGTTGATTCCCTGGCTTCTCCTTATTGCTACGCTGGAATAATGATGTGTAGATTGTGGGGATTGCATGACTCCTCTAATTTCACCATAGAGATGGTTCCTTTAATGGAAGCTGCAGTGAATAGTCAAATAATGGATTGGGCCACTATTCTCTCAGATAAACTAGCCAAAGTTGTTCTTGATTTTAGAAATCAGACTGTCATCTCTGAAAGGAAAATTCCCCCATTCTATTACAGTGCATATATTTTAGATACATTATGTTTCAATTCTGAATTTCCCGTGCTCGGCTGGAGGTGGACGCCACAAGATCCCACGGCTATCCACATATACCATCAGAAATTATGGAAGTCCTCTTACAAGCACCATCTGTACCAAATCTGCAATGGCTTTATGTTGCCTATTTATTATTCTATTTTTGATAAACCCATTCCCAAGATTTCCTATCAAGCTTCGTTTGATTTAACAGCGGTAGGGAGTTGGTTTGGAGAGGAGAAATTTACCTACATAAGAGTTTTCGGCAGCCAAGCCAACCCACATGTTCTCCCTTTGTACATACCAGATAAACTGCTAGCAAGAGAAATCGCTTATCAGATTACGGCTGAGAGTGTTACACAGACTCTCAAGAAAGAAAAGAAGAGGGGCTGGCCCTCTTTTCCCTTGAGGTGTGGTGTCTATACCCTGCATGATCTCAAACATGCAGAAAAGGAAGCCACAAAGATTCAATCTTTAACTCTGGCGACTATCCCAAATAGGCCATTTGATCCAAAGAAAGTTGCCTATAATGCACTAGAACAGGCCAAATTGACAAAATTTGAGCATAAAGAAGATATGTTTGACGATCTGTTCATTTCAGCCGAATCAATAGGTCAGGCTAGAGAATTCGCTAGAATGAAATATAATGATGAAGGGTTGATTGAGTTTAATAAACTTAGAGAACAGAGGTTGCAAACTCTGCCTCTAGATTTACTAGCAACAACCCCGGCGACATCATCAAGCGAGCCTGGTCGGCAACAGTCAAAGGAACAGGAGGAAAGGCAGAAGAGAGCACAGGAAGAGGAACAGCAAAAGAAAGAGCAAGAGGAACAGCAAAAGAAAGAGCATGAGGAAAGGCAAAAGAAAGAGCATGAGGAAAGGCAAAAGAGAGAACAAGAGGAACAGCTGAAGAGAGAGCAGGAAAAAGTGCAGAAGGAGTCCCAAACTGAAAAGGAAAAACAAACCACCATTGATGTCAATATAGATACTCATATTGACCCTAAATTGCTCCAGGAATGGAAGCAATTTCACTCTATCATCAGTGGGTTGGAATGTTCCAAGGATACGGACACTTCCAAGACAAACGATACACAGGACATCACTTCACCTCAGGTTCTAAGTGGAACCAGCGGCCCACCCATTTCTAAGGATGTTGAGGTAATACCAAAAGACCCCTCTGACCAAATCATTCTCCAGGTAGAAGATATTCCTCCACTGGATGTTTTCTACAGCGCGAGGTATAAAGCAGTGGTAAAACGACAAAGGAAAAGAAGGAAGATTGATCAACCTCCCCTTTTCCCAGAGCAAACTGTTACGGGCAGCGTGGTTTGGAAGGAGGAATTCGACCCCTCCGATGACCTGACAAAACTATCGTAGTATGCGGGAGCCTATTCGACAGCGACAATCGATAAGGCATCTGAGGTAAGTCTTCTACTGAAAACCAAGGATCAAGAAATTTTCACATTACAGGCAGAGTTGGCCGAGACAAAGCAGAAGGCAGAGCAGCAATTGTTGACACAACAGCAAATGAACAGTCAACTAACTCAGCAATTGCAGGCAGAAAAGCAAAGGATCGACCAAAGCGCGATCCAGAAACAGAAGGAATTATCAGAGGCATTGGCACAATTAAGGGAAGCAAACGAGCAAATGATGAAAACAAAGGATGAGCAAATCGCTCAATTGTCATCACATCTCGAAAAGATAAAGGGCGCTCCACAAGTGGCTGAATTCAGAGCAGAAGCATTACAAATAAACACTGCATTAATATCTCAAATTAGGCTTCTGTGTCAACAAATGGCTCAGGCAGAGCCACTCTGTGAATTAACGACATCCATAAATCAGCAGGTAGAGAAGGCCAGGAATGAATTGGATCAAGACGAAGAAATCATAGCTGCATTTCTTGACTGGCAAGATTCTGAACAAGGAAGAGCAGCAAATTTGCCCAGAATCTTAGAAACACATAAAGATATACTCTTCACAGAATGACAGTCTCAGATGAGGAAAGCAGAGAGGGCAGCTTCAAGATGTAAATCAACTTCCAGCAATCTGGTTGAACTAGTTAACAACACTCTCTACTTATCAAATATGATTTCCCAATGTACACTAGGAAAGTTGACAACAACAAACACATTGGAGCAATCATATTATCCTGATTTAGAGGAAAAAGGGAGATTAATCGCTGGGATTAACAGTTTAACCATGGAAGCATATTGGCTCTTCCTGATTAAGCCGCATACACAGAGAGCCGCCCTTAAGTGCCTAACAGATGCGATCGGGTATATAATTCCCGATATTCAGGATGCCACCTATGCCACCCAACTCAGTTCGCGCCTCAACAAACCTCCTGAAGTAGAGCCAATGCTTGCGATAAGTCAGCTCAGATTTAAAGGCAAGCAGCCTACTTGATGAATCATGCCACCGATTGCCAGATCGCTGAGGAAAATAGGATCAAGATTTATTGATACCAATTTAGTAGGATTTCAGTTTAGTAGATATTTAGATTAATTTAGTATTTATAGACCCTTTCATTGTTTTGGAAAGGGTCGTAAAGTTTTGTACCAGACTTAAAGACTGAAGTTTGCACTATTGTGCTTTAGTCAATATTCTTTTATGAAACTGGACCAGTTGTTCTTAATTCAACAAGGAGGCTTTTTATGCAATTGTGCACTATTGTCTTTGTTGAGAATGTTTCTGCGTTGAAGGAAGAATTACAAGTAGCGATTGATATCGGGAGTGTCATACAGCTCATATGGTATTTCTATCTATGTCTGAATTCATTCCTGTTATGTGAATTGTTATTTGATTATCCTTGCTATTATTGATTATATGCATGCGCGTTAACAGCAATTCTACATTCTTTCCACTATTGGATGTTTTATGATATGATTTCCTTTTAATCATGTATATGTCGATAATATAAATGATGAGTGTGGTAATATCGCTTTAATCGCTTTGCTTAACGATTTAGGCATAGTAATCTTGAATGAATTAATATCTATGTCTGTTAGATGGAGTCATCTATATGCCTGTCTTTAGACACAGACCATCAAACGCTACACTTTAAAGCTCAATAGATTCCCGGGATAGTTCATAGTTTTTGTATTCTTGTCAATAGATTTAGTGATTCGCTCATCGCTAGCTCAGTTTATAAATCATCCATTCATCCCGTTTATCCATTTTTTTTTTTTTGGGAAACTGGTCCCATTATCCCCAGTCGGAGCCACTATTCCAAACGGAAAAGGAGCTGTACTAAGGTCCAGACCGGGTGGTTATCCCCGATGTTGATGCAGCGATTTTTGAGGCCTCAACATTGTCTTATAGGCAACACATTGAGCTGCTTTGTGACCAAATTTATGACAAGAGAAACATTGGCCATTGAAGAAACTCCTGCGATTATCAAATCTATCATCCAATTGATTGTAGTTTCTACTGACATCCATTCTTGAGGCAAATTGGGAAGATTTTACCTGTGGCTGATTGTAGCTTCTATTTGTCCTTAAGGTATCTTGTCCCCGATTTTCTTGATAGTCTTTATTCGTTCTTGAGGTAAACTGTCCATGATTTACCTGATGATTTCTATTAGTCCTTTGCTCGCTCCTCCTTTCTGCATCAAGATAAATTTTGGAGGTAGAAGCTTTAGATGTTTCTCCATTATATCCTAGACCTGTCTTGATTAGTGGAGAACGCTGCACATTGATAATCTCATCCAGAGTTTCAGATCCTTTAACAAATTTAAGATTAATAGCTTTTGTTTTCTCAATCTCCTTTCTAAGACAAACAATTTCACATTCCAATTTTTCAAGATGTTTTTCCCTTTCAGCCAGTTGACATTGTAGAGAATCAATAATTGCATTTTTCTCTTCTAAGTAGATTTTGAGATTAGTCATCTCTTCACAAAAACCTTCTACATCTATAGCATCCATGTAGTCATCATCTTCAAAAGCCATTAAAATTTTATATTCATTACCTCGTTCATCTTCGTCACTATTTGAAAGGCCACCACTATCTTCATGAGTGTAATAGCTTTTCTTATTTGCATTCTGTTTCTTGTTCCATCTAACAGGTTCCTTTCCCTTGTCAATCTTATCCTTATGAGGACATTTGGCAGCATAGTGACCTACTCTTCCACAAGCAAAGCACTTGAAAGGTAACTTACCTCAGAATTGTCCGGCACCCCTTTGAAGATTTTTGACAAAATTTGATTCTTCTTCTTCTTCTGACACGTGTCCTGATTCATAGTATTCTCCTTTGCCTGAAGCCTTGAAGGCAGCTTCTCTCCTGTCTGATGGACCTCCTTTCCTCATTTCATAAGCAGTAAGAATTCCGTGCAGTTGTGACATTTTAAGATTTTGTAGATTCTCCTTTTCTTCTATTGCAGAAACTTTAGATTCAAACCTAGGTGACAAAGATCTTAGAACTTTTTCAACCACAACAGCCTATTTTATTTCTTCTCCCAAGTTTTTCATACAATTAACAATCTCATATACACGAAGAAAATAGTTAGCCACACTTTCATCATTATACATCTTGAGATTTTCATTTTGAATCCTGAGGGTTTGAAGTTTTTCTCGTTTTACCTGATCATGTCCTTCATAGCTTAGGACAATCTTGTCCCATATTTCTTTTGTCGATTTTAACTGCATAACTTTCACGAATTCTGATTGAGATAGACATCCTAGAAGAGTATTGACCGTGTTTGCATTTGTTTCATATTTCTTCTTCTCAGCTGGATCTGTAGGGGTAGCTGATGGAAAAGTATACCATGTTTCTATGATGTCCTAGACTTCTGTACCCAGAGATTGAAGATAGGCATCAACTCTTACCTTCCAATATACGAAGTTTGTCCCATCAAAAACTGGTGGCCTGATTGATGCTTCCCTCTCGTAGTTGCTCATGATGAAAGATCTTCCTTCAAGCGATCAAGCTTCTTTAGAAGGACCTGGCTCTGATACCAATTGTTGGAAATAATACTGAGAAGGGGAGTGAATCAGTATTATCAAGACTAATATTTCCTCTTTCAACTTCAAATAATATATGCAACTTCAGATAGGGAAAACCGCATATATACGCAACTTCAAATAGGGAAAACCGCATATATAAAGCAGACTTATAATTTGATTTACCTTTCAGATGTCAGTTATTAATCTATGAATCAGAAGCAAATAAATAGTACTAGAACCAGTGAAACAGAGTAGAAGACAGTCACACACATGAAAACAAGATATAAGGAGGAAACCCAATGTGGGTGATAACCCCCTGCTGCAAATCGTCTCTATCTTCTTTTTAATTAGAAACTTCTCTTTACAATGTTTTGCACTGGTGCAGTCTTTACCAGTATGCAGGTTGCAACCTGCAGAGAGCTACAACTCTCTCTCATTCTCCAGCTTTCCTGGAAGGGAGCTCCAACCCCCTTAGTTCTTGTACTAGCTTGAGATACTAGTACGCAGGCTCCTACCTGCAGAAGGCTGCAACTTTCTCTCTGCTTTCAGGGACCTCGTTTCATTAATTTTCAGACTGGATCCACAAGTAATATCAATCAAGCATCAATTATTTCTGCATCAACCAAACCCCTTTTACCACTCAAAAACTGAATCAGATAAACAGTTCTCTGTCAGCTGTACCCAGAACACAGTAACTGTAATCAAACACTAATTCTGAACCCAGAATACTGCAGCAATAAAACAGAAGCAGCTAGAACACAAATCAAGATATGTACGCTACCACAACCAACCTGCGTATACGCTTCTTTCATTAACATCAAAAACATGCATACACACTTGCACTTCACTGAACCTGCATACAGATCTATAAAGGATAATTTATTCTTTTAAACATTCAGACATTAGTTAACCCAGATTTATAGATCAAGAGTACGCCACATATAACAGATCAAAATCATACAGAGATACCAATGTTCAAGCCTTGAGATTTTGATCCATCAATAGTCCTTATCCTTCTCGCGCTCAGGTTCCTCCTTCATTCAGATCTAGATCTGCACCATAACCCAATCACCAGTATTCCAGATCTAGCACGATATCAGATATTCAATAAATCAGATGATGCTTTGCCACATGATCTCCTTCCTCTTTTATAGTTTTAGTCCTTCCACAATACCACGGTCCAAAACCATAATAAACCAATACCAAGGGCCCAAAACCTGGGGTCAACACTTCTGACAAGATACCATGGTCCAAAACCATAGGTTCAAATTCCAAGGACTAACAACCACGGACCAAAAATAAGTTTCCCACCATGTACGCGCTTTTCTGTGCATAAAAGTGCGTGTATACGCATACGTGACTTTTGAACGTATAACACCCGTGTGTACGCGTCTTCGGCAAGGTAAACCTATGTATACAAGATTTCCTTCATTCTGAGCACCTGAACTGAGATCTGTCACCAAAGTGAGTTGCCATCAAGGACAACACCTGTACCATAGCGCCACACTGGTGCCAAAATGCCAACACCTTCCAGAGGGAGTTGATCTCCCCTCTCAAACTCAAGGATGTGATGTTTGTTCCAGGTCTGAAAAAAGAATCTTGTCTCTATAGCAGCTTTGGAAGGCCATGGTTATGATGTGATCTTCACTAAAGGTAAATATTTTCTAAGGCACACAGCTATGGGATAGGTGAAGCATATAGGTTCTGGAGTCAAGAACCTATATGCACTTGAGGTAGAAGATGCATGCACAACCTTGAGAAGCAAGGAAAAAACTAGAGATATGGTGGTTGAGAGGGAGCATGTTAGACCTCTCAACATGCAACCTTAGAAGGAGCCTCAGCAAGTTGTGGAGCAACCACAAATGGAGAGGCAAAGAGGAGGAAGGGTGGGGACATACAGTAAGGAAAATACCTATTAAGGCGATAGTTTGAGTGAAGTGGGCGGAGGGAGCACATGCAGTTATACCTCCAGGAGCGAGGTGGCACGATGTAGATCCTTAGTCCAAGAGTTGAAGAAATTTGGGTAGGTTCCATTGAGGGGTTATCCTCATGCATCATTACCTTACTACATGGGCCCAAAGTATTCATTAGTAGGAGGATCAATGTTAGTTAGATAATGAGGAGTACAGAGGAGCCTTGATAGTAGAGCAGGAGGCTCAGTAGTAACATAAGTTTCCCAGTAGATAGTTGCAGACACAATTGATTCAACTTGTTTTTTGAATGTTTCTTAGTTGTAGATGTTACAGTTGCAACAATAACAATGAGAGGTGTTACATGAAGTACTCTTCATAGGTGCAGGATAGGGGTTGTTGATAACCCCTTTCTTGCTGAGAAGGAGCATTGAAAATGCAGCAAGAAAGTATCAATTTTGATTTTTCCTTAATCAAATTAAGGAAATTCAAAATTCCACATCAAAGGAATAATTGGAGGAGTTAGCTGAGGTACCATGCCTCTTTTCACTTAGTTAATAATAGTCAATTCGAGTTAATGAGTTGAAGTTCAACTTACTTGAGTTGATTCCTACAAAAAGGAGTTTGGATCAGTTAATTCAATTTAGGGACATGAAGTTAAGTTGTGTGTAGTGGGTTACTAAATTTTAGGAGCCTATGTTGAGTTAATTTCATTTGTAGAAATTTAATTCAGTTAAATTGAGTTATGGCTAGTTAAACTAGTTCTAACTGTTGGAGGAACTAGTGGAAGGTCAAGCTATGGAAATGGAACTTCAACCACACTCAGTGTTCATCCAGATAACTAATAAATCAGCCTAAACTATTCCATGCATGCAGAGAATTCAAGTTACTCATTTGAGATGGAGATTCCAAAGTAGTGTACTATTAGTTGTAGACTATATGTGGTGCATGCAATCAGAGGAAGGAACTAAAGGAATTGCGTAATCCAGATGAGGTAAAATTCTAATTAATAGGGGCCTAATTCCACAAAGAATAGTGCGAGTGTTAGGCCCCTATAATACTAGTGTAACCCCTTATTGTTATTAGTACAACCCACTTATTATATTGATGTACCCATGTAGTGCCCATATTGTTACTATTTTGCCCCATAGAAGCCCACTATTGTTATTATTGTGCCCTTACATTATTATTGTTATGTCGGCTATGATTATGTTATGACCCCTTAGACTCCTATATATAGAAAGGAGGTCTTTTCATTTGTATCATCCAAGAATTGTTCATTTACGTAATGTAAAGGAGGTTGCCCCCTCGAAGAGGTTGAATTCTAAGGCGTTGCTCTATCTTTTCTATCTTTTCTTGAGCTGGTTTCATAACATTTGGTATCAGAGCTTTGGATTTTAGGGTTTCGCTACTCCAAATAGGTCATCGTGGCATTTTCGCTATAACCTTTTTCTGTGACGTTTCAGAAGTCGCAAAAAAACCCATTTGAGAAGAAATCGCACTGAACCTTGGGTCCGAATTTCAGAGCTTTTCGCATGATATTTGCAACGATATGATCTGAGGAAGTTGGTCTTTTTGCAGACTCCTGAATTACATTCAAAACAGGTGATCTGGGGAAAATCATCATAACTTTCTCTCTAGGGATCAGATTGAAATTTTATAAGAAGGTACAGAAAGAGGATGGATTGTAGTTTATTGTACGCATTTTTCAGATCCAAAGGTCGAAACAGTGACTCGTGGCACATCGTACAAGTTCGCTCTACTGAACTAGTCTATAATCAAGTCACTGTGGGAGATTTGGCATAACGCTTTCTTGGAGAATCCAATTTGGATCAGACTGGTGGCATTAGAAAGACGACACAGAGGGCTACTATAGTTAGCAATTTCAGAACTTAAATATCTGAAAGTACAGAGTTATATTCATTTCAAGATCGAGGTCCTAAAATCAAGAAAAAGAAAGATGAGGAAGTTTGATGGCAAGGATCCGGTAAATTGGATACTTTAGATGGAGCAATATTTTGATCTACATGGTGTACCATTGTTACAAAAGGTATGTATTGCATCTTCATATTTAGAACCGAATCAATTTTTATGGTATAAAGGGCTTTGTTCTCGTAAACAACTTGTTACGTGGTCAATTCTCATGGAGGAAATGATAGCACATTATGAGGATACAAAGAGCAACACCTTCTTTAGAGCAACACCACAACAATTGGAAAGAGTAAAAGGGCTTTGTGACATATTGGAAAGTAAAATTATGGCAACAAGGAAGTCTACCCCTCCCAACTATAAAGATGGAAGTGTTGCTTCTCCTAGCCTTCCACAACCTACAAGGGTTACACCACAACAATTGGAAGAAAAAAGAGAAAAAGGACTTTGTTACAATTGTGATAGCAAATGCACTAAAGGTCATAAGTGTGCTGAGAAGAAATTATTTTACATAGAATATGAAGAGGAGGAAGAAAATGATCAAGAAACATCAAAAGAATAAGATATATGCCAGGACCCCACCCCAGAGAAAGAAGAAATGAATCAGACCATATCTTGTAAAACATTGGCAAGAATTACCACTCCTCAAACTCTCAAGATAGAAGGACATATCAAAAAGAAAAAGGTGCAAAAAGTGAAAGATCACATCGAGAAAGAAGAAATGAATCCAACCATATCTTGTAATTCATTGGTCGAAATTACCACTCCTCAAACTATCAAGATAGAAGGATATATCAAGAAGAAAAATATTCAAGAAGTGAAAGATCACATTGAGCATCAAGAAATGAATCTGACCATATCTTGTAAAGGATTGGAAGAAATTACCACTCCTCAAACTCTAGAGATAGAAGGACATATCAAGAAGAAAAAGGTTCAAGTAGTGAAAGATCACATCGAGCATCAACAACAAGTTCTCCAACTTTTAAAGGATAACATCGCTTCAGTGAAAAATCAAATGAAACAACATGTAGATCAATATCATAGTGAAAAATGTTTTGATGTAGGTGATTGGGTATTTTTACTCCTACATCTCAAGCAAGCTATTTATGAGAAGGAAATGTTGGCAATACTACATGCACTTAAAAAATGGCGACCTTACCGAATGGGAAGACTCTTCAAGAATGAGGATGTGGAAGCATTGTTTTGTGCTATTTCTATTATCCAACTAGATTGGATAAACGAAGCAAGGGATGAATGGAAGAAGGACGAAGAAGTACGGCCACTTATTCAAAAGTTGTAAAAGATCCCAATTCAAAAAATATTGCTAGAAATTGAAGAGGAAGGAAAAATCATATTGGAACCTGGAGCAGTCACAGAAACAAGAACCTGACAGCTACGAAATCGATCAATTTTAGAGTATCTCATCAAGTGGAAGAACTTACCCACTGAAGATTCCACATGGGAGGACAAGAATTTTATACAGAAGCATCAAGAACTACTCAAGCGTTGAGGACAACGCTTTTTGAAGGAGAAGGGCATGTTAGGCCCCTATACTACTAGTGTAACCCCTTATTGTTATTAGTACAACCCACTTATTATATTGATGTACCCATGTAGTGCCCATATTGTTACTATTGTGCCCCATAGAAGCCCACTATTGTTATTATTGTGCCCTTACATTATTATTGTTATGTCAGCTATGATTATGTTATGACCCCTTAGACTCCTATATATAGAAAGGAGGTCTTTTCATTTGTATCATCCAAGAATTGTTCATTTACGTAATGTAAAGGAGGTTGCCCCCTCGAAGAGGCTGAATTCTAAGGCGTTGATCTATCTTTTCTATCTTTTCTTGAGCTGGTTTCATAACAGCAAGGAATTAGGATTTTGGAGTAATTGAAAATTGGCTAACTGTTGGCCAGAGTGAGTGAGTCAGGCAAAGGGATAGACTATACACTTGCAGGGTGTGCGTAGGCTTGAGCAATCATATGTATTTCATCTCCATTCTTTAATTAATGCAATATAGATAATAAGGGGTTTTGAGTAGTTTCGTTTCTCTATATAAATCTTTGTGCATGTGTGATGTTTCTTTTTTCATGTATATGAATCTTGTTGTTGATGGTGAATTAACTTCTGCAGATTAGTAGAGTGCTTCAAGTCTTGGGTTTTAGTAAATTTCATGAGAAGTATTTAATCTACACATTAATTTCTATAGGATAAACATGAGTCGAGGGATACTATGAGATAAGTCAACCTCCTAAATACAGTTAAGGAAGTGGAATTGACAATTTGAAACTTTGATGACCTTCCTCAGGAGCTACAGGAGAGCCTGGAGCTAAACAACCACTCCAGGTGCCCAAGCCCTATGCTAGGAATCTTTTTCACTGACCTAGACTCCCAGTAGATTGTATAACAAGGCAATCCAGTAGGTGTGACCCTCTAATCACATGCATAACCCTGCATCCCAGCTACTATAGCCCAGATTTCCCATTTCTGAGTATATGACGCCGGAATCAAAGACACCTTCTCACGACCTGACTCCCAACCACTACCTAGAACTTAATGAGACTTTCTAGAATGATACATAACATTAGGAAACATCCATTCATACAAAAATTAGTCAAGAACTTGACCTAACCATGCCTCACGATGATAGTATTTCCGTCAAACATATGTTGAACATGAAATCTATAAGTCATGAATTAATATCGAAATATAGGGGCCTGAAACTTATCTAAGATTCACCAAGAAGGTCTAATGCCCTGTCTTAATAGTCAAAATAAATTTGTTTAGCTCATACATTTATCAATCAACCAAATACATATCAGTTCATGAACAAGCCATAGTTAAAGTATATAACAGATCCATGCTTATATCCAAAAATTAATCATCATAGTAACCATGACATAACATCCATCAAATCATTATATTAACTAGTACAAATGCTTCATAAATTTCCATAGATAAATAGCTCTCATTAAATGATACAAATCCCAACCAAGTTAGGGACCTCCATGTACCATCTGACGATATATTGGGTTGAACCAAAATTTTGTTTCATCCAATCACCCCCATGCCATATTCCAAACATAAATGTCAGATCTCATGGGATAAACCAAGAGATAAACAACCAACGGAATTCAAAGGTTAAATTGCATCCACCCTCATGCTACTATGATCTCACCTAAACCAGTCCTGAGATCACAAAACCAAACCAAGCTTGGATGCCTCAGAATTCCTTCACAATCCCTTGAGGAATTTTCTTGTCTCCACCCACATGTTGAAGGATTCCCAGAGAAAAACATCTCCAACCCCAACCTTTGGGATTTTCCTGACACCACCTCACTCAAATCTAAAAAAATTATGGCAATACAAAATATCAACAAAGAATGAATCCCATCACACCATGGCTATTTAGGAATTGGAAAGGTAAGGCTGAAACCAATATCACACCTGGAAAAACCCATTCTAATGATAGCAAGAGAACCAATTACACACATGCATGTATCATGCATTCCCAAACCAGCTAGGAAATCACACATGCAACCTATTGCCTGCAAGTATTCCTATTGAATTTGGTTGATCCAATACTTCGTTTACTTTCTTTGTTGCTTTATCCTATTAGTGCTCCTCTCCTCTCTCCAACTAACTCCAAATCCAAACTAAAAAAAGGTCCAAAACTGATTCTTCGATGCCCTTTGTTATTGATGCCTCTAATTTCTTCATTTTTTCTCTACTTTCCTTCAATTTCCTCCTCATGCAAACCTGTGACATTTCATCTCCATTTTCTCCTATTTTCCTCTATTTTCGTAAATACACGCCAATAATTACCACTTTTCCTTTCCAAAGTCTTTACCAATGCCTTTTCCAATTTCCTTAGCCATAATAAACAACAAGTTATTCCCATTAGGATTTTTCCCCCACATTCAACTTGGAATAAGTGTCCCATGACGTAGGCCTTATTTTGTCTTTATTAATTTTATTACAAAAACAATTCACCCAGGGTTGATACATACCCCTCCCCCTTATGGGAACACCATCCTCGGTGTTCTATGACACCTACAACCAACAACACCATTGAAAACCAAAACATGCTACCCATGAGCTTTATAACTTAGATCGATGGAGTATTTACAATGAACAATGTGACCAAAAGAAAAACCATCATGACAAACATAACAACATGACAAACATACTACTTATTGGAGCTTTATAAGACAACTCATTACGTTATTTGCAATAACAACCATACATATGTATGTACATATATCAAAAACTCATTTTCCTACACTAGAAAATAAATAAGAATACATAGCCCACAATTGATCAGCCATCTGCCATGTAGCTTCATCGGGCCCAAAGTGCTTCCACTACACTTTAACTTTCTAGATTTCTCAGATCCATAGCATGAGATTTTTTTGTTGCAATATGAACTGAGGTTCAGGCTGGAATTCTCCGTATGGATCCACCTGCAATACAAACCAATCAATCTCATGATCAACATTTTTTCACATATCTTTTAAGCAATGGAACATGGAAAACATCATGGACTTTCACTATTAGAGGTAGTGCAAGTATGTAGTCCACTGGTACAATACTCTCAAGGATCTTGAAAGGTCTTCATTACTGAGGTGCCAACTTGGCATATGATTCAATCCTC
Organism: Pinus tabuliformis; assembly: GCA_031772625.1. Taxonomy (NCBI): domain Eukaryota; kingdom Viridiplantae; phylum Streptophyta; class Pinopsida; order Pinales; family Pinaceae; genus Pinus; species Pinus tabuliformis. The sequence continues at coordinate 84,370,473 of CM062805.1, read as the reverse complement.
AAGGAGCTCTTCTTCGGCTTGATGCATAAGTACAAATGCTCGCCAACCTGAAACTCCTTAAATGCCATGTGCTAATCTGCATAATTATTTTGTTTATCATGTTCTACCTTTAGATTGTTCTTAATAACCAACAGTTCCTATTCCATCTCTGCTAACATATCTAGTCCAATTAGTAACCTATTCATTTGATCACTCCAATTCATGGGAGTATTACAACTCCACCCATAGAGTTCCTCAAACAGGTAGTTCTTTGCGTTCAGTTGGCAGCTCGCAAGAAGAGATAGATCGATGGGTACACAATATCTTGATCAGCAGGTAGTTCTTTGCATTCAAGTTTGTAGGTTGGGTAGCAAGAGAGAAAGACGTGCAGCATCGATGGAAGGTATAAATTGATAGATCAGTAAGGCAGGTAGCACAATATAGGAGAACAGGTAGAGAGAATACTTCAGGCGGGTAGCAAGATCTTCGATCTAATGCAAGCAGCACTATCTATCTCATGCAGGTAGGTTCCTCCTGCTGGTGGGCTTTCAATTCACTGTGGAAAGCTTCCTTCCATCCAATCAACCACCCCCTTCTGTTGACCAACCTCCCCCACGCATCATCAATCAATCTAGCAAGCAAACGCAAGAATCCAACTAGCTAGCAATACAAGCTAGCGATCTATGAGCAATCCCAAGTAAGTCTAATCAAGCAAGCATCGTCGCAGCATTTAGAGCCACCAGAAGCAGCGCTTGTCATAGCACCATTCACAGGATCAATACGGAAAGCCAAGTGTAGAGACAGAGATAGATTATGTTTCTATATATTGATCCCAATTTTGATGCTGTTAATGCATTATTATCTTGATCCTGCAAATTACCTACAAGGACTAGCATACTCACTAGGACCAGGTCCAGGAGCAGATCCAGAAGATCCAGTCTCATCCTCAATGACTCCTGATACCTATTGTTGTAAACAAATTACACCAATGCCCGATACTACTCCCACCTCCTCTACTAATGTATGACATACACCCTCAGCATATCCTTTGATGTCCTATTGAACCTACCTATCTTTCCATCTGTATATAGATGATAAGTTGTACTAAAGGAAAAAATTGTACCCAAACGTACAAACAACTCCTTCCAAAACTTGGAAGTGAACTTGGCATCTCTATCTGATATGGTCGTATTGGGAATACCATGCAATCTCACTATCTCTCTGATGAAAATTTGAGTTACCTAACTAGATGAATTATTAGTCTTTACTGGAATGAAGTGATCTACCTTTCCCAACCTATCAACCACAACAATGATGGAATCATGTTGCTTCAATGTCCTCAAAAAACGTATAATGAAATCTATGGAAATTACCTCCCATTTCCACTCTAGAATCAGAATAGGTTGTAACAAACTAGGAAGGTGCTTACACTCATCTTTAACCTACTAACAGTATAGATATCTACCAACAAACTCTATCACTTCCTTCTCCAAATTCAGCCAATAGTAAAACTTCTTCACAGTTGTCAACGTCTTCTGATATCCCGGGTGACTTGAATATGGTTTGACATGAAACTCGCTCAAGATAAGCTTATTCAGCTCACTGTCATCCAACACATAGATCCTACCCCTAAATCTCACCAAGCCATTTGTTGTGAGATGATAATCCACATCTTGATCACATGCACCATATTATAAATTGTGCTTAAGATGTTCATAATTGTCATTGTGTTTCCCTGCCTACAATACCTGCTCCTGCAAATACGTCCCATAAGAGATCACAAATGAAACATGGTTTACCTGCACTCTCCTACTGAGAGCATATGCAACCTTATTCTCCTTTCCTTTAATGTTTCTGATCTCAAAATAAAACTCACTAAGGGTAGACAACCATCTAGCATGCCCCGAATTCAAATTAGGTTGGTCAAATATACACCTTATTCCACTATGGTCACTCATCAAAATAGACCTCTTTCTAGGAAGATAATTCCTCCACATCTTCAAGGCATGAATAATGTATGCCAACTCATGATCATGAGTCACATAGTTATGTTCATTCACAGTTAGGTTCCTTGACTCATAGTAGACCACCTGTCCCTCCTACATCAAGGCTCCATTAAGTCCTCTCTTTCAATCATCTATACACACCAAAAACTCTTTATCTGGATCTGTTATATTTAAAACTAGAGCATTTGTCAGTAACTTCTTCAACTTCTCAAAACTAGTTGCGCATTCCTTTTTGCATTCAAATTTCTTCCCTTTCCTTTGTAATAATGTAATAGGATAGTAGGGTTGTGATAATTTCTTGAGGAATCACCTATAGTAACCTTCTAGGCCCATGAATGATCTGACTTCATCCACATTGCTAGGAGCTTCCCATTCCATGATAGCTCTAATCTTTTCTAGTTCCACTGTTATACCTTCCTTCGAAACAACAAGTCCCAGCTAATGTACCTATATCTGAAAGAAACTACATTTACTAAGATTGGCATCCAATTGATCCTCTCTCAATAATTTTAGCACTACTGCCAGGTGTTCTTCATGCTCTTCCTCATTATTGGAATATATCAATATATCATCAATGAATTCTATCACAAACTTATCCAAGTAAGGACGCAACACATTGCTCATTAAGCACATGAAAGTAGCTAGAGCATTAGCCAAACCGAAAGGAACCACAAAAAAATCATAATTCCCATACCTGGTTCGAAAAGAAGTAAGTAAAAGTCCTCTTATTTGGTGCGCATCGGATGGTATCCAGATATCAAATTAATATTTGAGAACACTGATGCTCCTTTCAATTGATCATACAAGTCATTGATCCTTGGAAATGGATACATGTTCTTGATTGTCACCTTTTTCAACTTCCTGTAATGAATGCACAACTTGAGAGTACCATCCTTCTTCTTCACAAACAACAATGGTGTACCCCAAAGTGACACACTTGGTCTAATGTGCCCCTTGTCAAGCATTTCCTTCAACTACAACATCAATTCCACTAACTCTAGAGCGCTCATCATGTACGGTGTCTTTGATGTTGGCACTACTCTTGGTACCAAATCAATAGAAAAGTACAAATCCCTGTGGGGAGGAAAAAATGAAATATTTACTAGAAATATATCTTGAAACTATTGGAAGATAGGATACCTCCTTAGGACTTTCGCATCTTGAACATCCTTACCCTTATCACTAGAAATATGAATTAGAAAACAATACACACCCCTTCCAGCAATTGTGCTTAGCCTACATAGTTATAACCATCCTCATTGATGTAGGCTTATTATTTCCCTCCAAGATTTTTTTTTTTCCTGTTATCATCTAGGTAATCAATAGCCTTGTCATAACAATCTACTTTGGTCATGTGGAGCTACAACCAGTACATATCCAAAAGCATATTATATGATCCCAATGGAAGCTCATTTAGATGTGTTGATGTAGGCATACCATTTAGATCAAGTGCATGATTTCTTACCCAATGATGAACTATTTTATTAGTGCCTATATCCAACTACACCAACGAAGACTCTACATGCACTTATTTTCTCAAACCACACTTATCCACCAGGTCAGGACTAACATAACTATAATTTGATCACGGGTCAATCAAAATAGAGAAAACTCGATCACAGAACTTAACTTCCATCTCAAAAATGGATACCTCATGACATGACCACTTTTTGTCCACAACTACATAAATTCGAGGAATGTTATGGCCAACATCCCCAACTGTTTGTTCCTCCAGAGTACTCTAGATATGAGGCTTGTCACCTTGGTACAATAGGAAATTCCTCTTGTGATGATCTTTTCCACAAATATAGCACTGCAACAGTCCCCTACCATCACCTCTATTTTTCTTCTCTCCAAGATGAGGTCCATGTCCCTTCTCATTTGCAATATGCTTCTTGTAGGGAGCAACATTTTCTTTCTCATCTGCATCCTAACGTCTTCCCCATTTCAGTTGCCACTTTGCTTTAGCTTTCCCATCCCCCTTCAAAGCATGCTTAGGCTCATCTTTATGATTTGATTGCTCATAACAATTCTTAAGATTCCTGATGGCTTCCTTTAGCGACCGAGGCACATCAAACTCAATATGGTCTCTATATGCTACTAGAAACCCAATAATGAACCTTTGAATCTTTTCTTTCTCATCCTTGAGGTAAGGAACATACCTCAATAACTCCAAGAACCTTCTAGTGTGCGTATCATCTACCATAGAACCCATCTGTAGCTCATAAAATGCCTCATCTTTGTCATCATAATATATCTTAGATAGGAACTTTTTGAAGAGTCTCTCGAACTCATCCCAAATCAACTCTTCTTCTTGAATACCTTTGAAAATTTTCACATCTTCCCACCAGATATTTTCTTTCCCTTTAAGAATGAAGGTAGTTATTTTGGCTTTCATATTCTCTGAATAGTTATGCAATCTAGACAATTTCTTCATCCCAAGCAACCATGTCTCTGCATCTTCTGACTTCTTCATCTCTCCATAAAATGTAGGAGGCTTGACTTTCTTGAGCTTCTCTGGCAAGTACTCACTTCTCTTATAAGGATGATGGTGGTGATGATGGTGATGATGTATCCTGGATGTGGAACTGATCTAGGTGGCTCCAAACACGCTCACAATTTAGCAGTGGCTATGGAGAAGCACAAAAATCAAATTCCTCATATTGAAGTGAAAATATGAATATATCGTACTACTTGTTGCCCTGATTCCAACGGTGCAAAAGACACTCAAATCCAATTCCATATGCTCCAGACATTCATGGTCAAATTGCGGGTCAAATTAGGCCAAGTAGAAGTCTTAACGAGACAACAAAGTGGTAGAGTCCTGACACATGGAGTCCAGCCACTGGAAAGGGAGAAATTGTTGAATCACTAATTAGCCCAGTGACCCTTATTTTACAATAGATTAAAAATGCCTTACCTTTTATTAAAAATAAAATAAAATTATAATTAGGGTGGTAGGCTTTTACCCTCACCGCATTGTATTATATATAATATAAAGAAACCAAAAATCGGGGTGGCGGGCTGCCATCCCCGCCAAAACGCATGGTCCAACCAACATATATTACAATATATATATATATATATATATATATATATATATATATATATATATATATATATATATATACTGTATGGCTGACTACCATTTCAAATGTTTAACCACTGTTTAAACTGATACTGGTGGGGATCCAACAAAAAATGTTACAACACACATAAACACATGCCATACTATAACGGTCAATGTAATAGACCACCAACAGAACTTGCTGCCATGGGTAATAAAACAAACTGACGCCCATTTTTGGTTAGGCAGTGGTTGGAATTGCTGACCTTCGCCCACCTAATCTCGGCCTTTGCTAATGGGAAAAACAACCTATGTTGTGTAATGTACCAAAAACAAATATATTTAAACTTGCTCATTTTCCTAGCAAAGCAACTTGGCAGTGGAGGGGTGGCGGAACCATGTTCGAATAAGGTGTGGAACCATGAGCAGGAGAATATGCTAAGATGATGAAACATTCCCTTAGAGAGCCAGAGGTGCTAGTGTCATAATTTGACAAGCTTATGGTCATTTTCTCACATTTTCTCACCAAGAGTCCACCATTGCGTTTCGCTTCCCCATATGAGCAGCATAAATTTAGTCACCCAGCAGCAAGGAATATTGGCAGAATATTGTGGAATCTAAAAGATTCCCTGGGAGGCTAATTTTTTACAAAGGCAGAATGATGCTGACTTTATAGTCACTTTTTCATAGAATTTCACAGTGAGCAGAGTGGCGTGCTCAGAATCTTCAGTAGAATAACCGATTTTTCAGCCATCTTCAGGAAGGAATCTTTTGGGGAATCTTCGAGATTCCCGAGGGTCCATAATTTGGAGATGTTAGAAAGGGGAAAAGTTTATAGTCATTTGACACAATTTTGCACCATGAATTCAATGGTGCAATCCATTTTGTCAACTGGGCTTTGCACTTTTTGGCCATCCCCAAAAGTGGAGGTAAATGATGCAATTATGCCATGTTTTTCTTTTGATTTGTTGAGATGTTGTTGAGATCCATGATTATCATTACATTTAGGGATGCTTGTATGCCACATCATGTGATATTTTATTATCTTTTCATGTTGAAGGAGAACCCATTTGAGTGAGAATTCTTATAGGACGTCTCGTGGAGAGGCATGTCACTCTTATTGAGGGAATTTTCCCATATGAGTGAGATTTCTTGAGAATGTCTCATGGAGATACATGCCACTCTAGTTGAGGGTATTCATCCTTGTAATGAAAATAATGTACTATGTACCCATCATCATCTTGCATCACTTAATGAAGTGACCTCACCACTCTTAACACCCGACCTGGAGACGTAACCCACACTAGGTGAACTTTGTTATCAATGTGTTTTGTGTTCTTGATTTGATGATAATCATTATGGTTCCTATTCTTTATAGTATGAACATGTGGATTTTCATACTCTTTTATCTACAATTCTTCTAACATCACAGAAGTAAAAGATCTTGGTTAATTGTGGTAGCTGAAGAGATTCGTATCAAGTTTTGTATCATTGCGGTCTTCTCACTGATGTGAATTGCAAGTGAAAATGAATGAACTTGAAACAACAAGGGAAATGGAGAACAATAGGTATCTCCATGAGGACCTCATGAAAATAGCACACATGGTAGACATAATGTATCAATATTATGAGAAGAAAATGGCAAGAGAGGAACGGGAGAAAGAAAGAGTAGAGGATGATGTTGCATCTAACCCCTCGAGTAAAAATTCATCTTCTTCATCGTCTTTTCATAATTCATAAGAGGATATGAATAAGAGCCTTCAAGCAAAGAATGTTGAATTGAAAAGACTTCTATGACAATAAAAACAAGAGAAGCAGAGATGATCCGGATTTAAACAGGAACGCAACAAATTACAAAGATAACCATATACACAAAGATGCAGCGGAAATAATACTTCATTTCATTAATGGAAAATACTGAAATATGCTTACAACCAGAAATGGAAACAAACTAGCTAGGGCGATGGTAGCTTATCTCTGAGAAGAGATGTGATGGCTACATGCCTCTGAACTGTGTTACAATGAGGCTCAAAGGCCTATTTATTGTTGAGAAACAATGGAAAACCCTTAACATTCCAAAACCTAACCCTAGGAGATGAAACGCCAAACTGTGGGCCCCGTTTGGGGGTAAGTTGGTACATCAACTTCCCGGGGTCGTAACTTTGGCATATGATCTCCGTTTGGCGCGTACAATAGCTCATTATAAAGATCTATCCGAGCACTATCATTGTTGGAACGGGCAACATCGGTCCATTCCATGGACCAATGTTGCCCCTGGATTCCCCAAAAAACGTCGTTTAGGGCCTCAAAACGGCTCCGGAAGTTCAGGACCCGAAAAACTGCTAAAAACAGTAAGTTGTGCTATAATTAAGGAAACTGAAAATGCTGAGAAAGACAATGGTGGGGGTCCAGGTGGACTTGGCAGGTGGCCACCAATATCCACCTGGATCATTCCTCCCCCCTTAGGAAGCAATGGTCTCCATTGTGTTGAGCTCCTCCATGAGATGAGGAAACTTCTGCTGAACTTGTTCCCTGGTGAGCTACTTTCCCTGCTGAAGGAGTTGGCCTGCTTTGACAACTCGATACAGTTGGATATTCTATTGGCGAGTGTTCTTGATCTGTGTGTCCATGATCCAATCAGTTGCAGCTTGTTCCATGCAATCTGGATTTAATTCTGTGGGTTTGAGCTGTTCTGCAATGTCGGATGTGTCTAGCAATGGTGGAAAGTATGGCCGAAGGCGGTCCACATTCAACACTGGGTGCAGGCCAAGGAATGGGGGAATGCTGAGCTCAAATGCATTGTCTCCCATAGCCTTAGTAATGGTCTAAGGACCATATCGAAGTGGTCTCAATTTCCGATAGGCTCCAGTAAGGCGTTCCTTTTGCAAATGCAACCAGACTTTGTCGCCCACCTGAAATTTGTGTGGCACCCGATGTTGATCATGTCGCTGCTTGTACTTGGCATTTGATTTCTCAAGAATGTCATGGACCTGCTGGCGAATATGTTGGATGCGCTCAATGAAGCCGGTGGCCTTATCTGTTTCGGACTGGACATGAGCTGAATTCATGTGAGTAGCTGCAAGTGGCATGGCCACATCAATGGGGCATAGTGGTTGGAATCCCAAACCCACCTGAAAAGGGCTATGGCCAGTGGAGCTGTGAAGAGCTCGGTTGTAGCTGTGCTGAACATAGGGGAGGCTCTTGTCCCATGTGCGTGGATGCTTTGAGTTATACATGCGCAGAATGTGCACAATCATCCTATTGACAACCTTTGTCTGGCCATCAGTTTGAGGATGGAAGGCTGTGGACTTCGTGAGTTTGGTGTCCAGCATTGACCAGAGACTGGACCAAAATGTGCTGAGAAACCGACTGTCCCGATCTGAGATGATAGACTGTGGGATCCCAAAGTGCACCCACACTCATTCAAAGAAGAGTTTAGCAGTGGCTTCTGCTGTGATATTCTTCTTGCAGGCCACCATAATGGCCATCTTCGAGAACCTGTCGACGACCACAAAAACACAGTCATTTCCATGCTTAGTGGAAGGAAAGCCTGACATGTAATCCATGGAGATGGATTCCCAAGGTCGAATAGGGGTAGGCAATGGGGTATAGAGGTTGTGCTTCTTAATGGCCGGTTTGGCAATGGAACAGGCAGTACATGATCGAATGTACTTCCCAACATCCTATCGAAGATTCGGCCAATAGAAATAATTTTGCAGTACTGCCACTATTTTCTCGACCCCGAAATGCCCAGCAGCCCAACTGTAGTGTGCTTCCCAAATCATCTTGGCACGCTCGCTTGAAGGAACACAAAGGTGACCAAGGTGACATAATAGGGCATTCTGGAGGTGAAAATCTGCAACCTGCCGACCCTCCAAGAGTGTCTGGTATGTGTGGCCGAATTCTGGGTCGCTTTTGTAGAGAAGTGGCCAATCAGAAGTCTCGTGCCCACAAGAGTTGAGCACGATGGTTAGCGCCATGATCGGTGGTCGACTGAGGCAATCTGCAAAATTATTGGTGCTGCCCTTTTTATACTTGATATTCAAGTGAAACTGTTGCAGGTATGTAGACCACTTCTGATGGCGATCATTCTGCAATTTCCCTTGGGTCTGTATGAACTGCAGAGGTCGGTGGTCTGTGTGGATGACCGTTTCCTTCCCCAAAATGTAATGCTTCCATTGTCGGCAGGCCTGTACAATGGAATACATCTCTTTATCATAAGTGGGGTACTTCCGGACTGTGTCTGAAAGTGTTTCACTGTGATATGCCACTGGATGTCCATGTTGAGTAAGGACTGCCCCAATAACATAGTCAGAGGCATCTATCTCGACCTCAAATGGTTGTTGTAAATCTGGTAACGCGAGCACTCGTGCCATGCAGAGGCGATCCTTCAACTCCCTGAATGCCTTCTGTTGAGATTCAGACCAAAAGAATTTTGCTTTCACCCCGCCCTTGGTGACTTGACTCAAGGGCCAAGAAATATGAGAAAACCCCAACACAAACCTGCGGTAGAAGTTGGCAAGACCTATAAAGCTGCGGAGCTCTGTTAGAGTGGTTGGAGAGGGCCAATCCCGAATGACTTGGATCTTGGCTGGATCGACATGCACCCCCTGTTCATCAATGATGTATGCCAGATATTGAACCTGGGTCATGCCAAAAGTGCATTTCTCCAAATTGGCACATAGCTGGTGTTGCCGCAGTGTTTGGAGAACCTGTCGGATGTGGTGGAGGTGCTCTTCCCAACTCTGGCTGAAGATCAGAATGTCATCCAAGTATACTACTACAAAGGAGTTGGTGAATGGCCGCAAGATGTCATCCATTAGCCTCATAAAGGTTGCAGGAGCATTCGTCAATACGAAAGGCATGACCAACCATTCGAAGAGGCCCTCCTTGGACTTGAAGGTAGTCTTCCACACATCGGACGGTTCGATTGGTACCTGGTGATATCCCGACTTCAGGTCGATCTTGCTGAAATATTTCGCCCCCTTTAGGGTGTCTAGGAGGTCATCAATTCGCGGGATCGGGTACCTATTACGGACAGTGATCTTGTTCAGCGCCCGATAGTCAATACAGAGTCTCCACGTCCCATCCTTCTTCTGTACCAACACGATCGGGCTCCCACAGGGCGATGAACTCGGACGGATGTGACCTTTCTGCAGGAGCTCCTGAATCTGCCTCTTGATTTCATCGTTCTCCAGAACGGAGCGCCGATAAATTGGTCCATTGGGTAGCGGTGCACCTGGGGTCAGATCAGTGGAGTGCTTGACTTGACAGTGCAGAGGAACCCCTGCCGGGGAGGTGAAGATGTCCTCGTACTCCTCCACAATCTTGTCCATCTGTAGTTGTCGTGCAGAGGGGCCCCGTTTGGAGGCCGCGGCCACTGTCTTCTTCTTTCCTTGAGGGCGTATCATCAGGAAAACAAATTTCCTGGTTTTGGAAATGATCTTACTGCATTGTTTTGCAGTAATCAAAGAGAGGGCGGCAGGTGGTGCTACCTCTGGTATCCTGAACAACTTATTTCCCAATGTAATAATAACAGCACGGGGCCTTGATTCATACACAGCATGTCGCTTCCACAAGTATGGTTGTCCTAGTAATACATCACAAACTTCAAGGGGAGCAATGTCACATAATACCTCATCCGTGAAGGGCTTGATGTTGTATGGAAGGCGACACTGCTGGCTCACGCGAAGATCTCGTCCTTGGTGAAGCCACCCAATGGTGTATGGTTGTGGATGTGCTGTGGTCGGTAAGCCCAACCGCTTCACGACCTCTGCCGAAATGAGGTTCTTTTGACTCCCGCTATCAACAATGAACTGTATCGGGGAGCCCTTTACCCACATCTGGGAGTGGAAGAGACGCTCCTCCTCCTCTGGATCTTCGGGTTCATTTTTCTGGATCTTTGTGGTAGCAACAATGGCGTTGGGGTCCGCATCAATGATCTGCTTCCCTTTTTCATACCCCTTATCAGGTTCTGACTCAGAGTCGGAACATGCATCTGATTCTGAAACCTTTAGCTCAACCACCAGTGACTGCTTGGCCCGACACTCACTTGTGTTGTGAGTGGAGCTCTTATGGAACTCGCACCATTTTCCAGTGTCCTTTCTCGGCTTCGCGGCGCTGTTCTTTGCTTGCAGCTTCGGCTGGTTGTCTTGGGCTGTCCCGCCTTGGCTTTGTCCTTTGTTCTGTGGTTTAGGGGCACCTTTCCCCTGCTTTGGATTCACAGATCCAAAGTCTCGCTTCTTTTGTTTAAAATTCTGCTCGACCTTGACGGCATACCGGTATGCTGCGCCGAGCAAGGGGATGTTTAGGAATTGTATTTCTTCCTGGATGTACTTGTGCAGGCAGCCACGGTATTTGAGTATCAAATGTTGCTCCGAATCCTTGATACCCAACTTTGTGCGAAGGGTAAGGAAAAGATTGGTGAACTTCGGCACGTCTTGGTCCCTTCCCTGCCGCAGCGTGGTCCACTTTATGTATTCATCCTCATAGCTCCCGACAGGGTAGTACTGCTCCTTGATGGCATCCCGGAACGAATCCCAGGTGGGTGCAGCTGAAAAGAGTGAGCCAGTACTTTCATCCTTCTGCTCGCAGTAGGTTTCCCACCAGTCCTTGACGTGGGGGGCTGCTTTGAGGAGAGCAAAAACAATCTTTTCCCGACTCGAAAATTCATGAACAGAAAAATAACCCTCTAGCAGATTTAACCATTTATCTACGGCATCTGTGTCTATCTGACCCTCGAATATGGGGATTTCAAAATTAACTTGTACCTTAAAGGGTGTGGCGTTTCCAGAGTAGCTGCTGGAAGCCGATGCGTTGCTTCTGGGTAGTCGCTGAAGGATCTAGGCAAAGCTGTCCATCATCGCGTTCCGTTGTCGCTCGAGGGCTTCTTCGAGCAAGATTTTGATGGGATCTCCTGCCCCCTCGTCTTTCTTCTCGTCCGCCATGGGAGGCCATCGGGATTTGCGAGGCTGGTCTTGCAAAGGTTCAACCAGTTCAAGCCCTAACTCCTTATATCCCGACCTTGTTGGGGACATGCAAAGAAAAATAGAGAAAAAGCATACTGCTCTGATACCACTGATCCGGATTTAAACAGGAACGCAAAAAATTACAGAGATAACCATATACACAAAGATGCAGCGGAAATAATACTTCATTTCATTAATGGAAAATACTGAAATATGCTTACAACCAAAAATGGAAACAAACTAGCTAGGGCGATGGTAGCTTATCTCTGAGAAGAGATGTGATGGCTACATGCCTCTGAACTTTGTTACAATGAGGCTCGAAGGCCTATTTATTGTTGAGAAACAATGGAAAACCCTTAACATTCCAAAACCTAACCCTAGGAGATGAAACGCCAAACTGTGGGCCACGTTTGGGGGTAAGTTGGTACATCAACTTCCCGGGGTCGTAACTTTGGCATATGATCTCCGTTTGGCGCATACAATAGCTCATTAGAAAGATCTATCCGAGCACTATCATTGTTGGAACGGGCAACATCGGGGAATGGACCTATGTTGCCCCTAGATTCCCCAAAAAACGTCGTTTAGGGCCTCAAAACGGCTCCGGAAGTTCAGGACCCGAAAAACCGCTAAAAATAGTAAGTTGTGCTACAATTAAGGAAACTGAAAATGCTGAGAAAGACAATGGTGGGGGTCCAGGTGGACTTGGCAGGTGGCCACCAATATCCACCTGGATCAAGAGACTGCAACTTCAGTTGTGAGCCATGGAAGAGGCCTCAGAAACGTTGAAGTGCAACAAAGGCTCAGAAAATACAACATCACTTGTTTCAGAATTGACAGTTGTGGTAAACAATGTTGATCATTCTTTAGTTTCTTTTTCACATGACACCATTTTTTTTGGAAACATGGAGGTGCCCATTTCAAGAACTGGCATGAAACTCCTTACCAAGATGGGGTATAAAGGAGGAGGACTTGGTGTTAATGGCCAAGGAATGACTCAGCCATTCAAGGTGGTACAAAGATCTTAGTTTGCAGGTTTCAGATAATATGAAGGAGAGTTCTCAAAGGTAACAAAAGCTTCCAAGACATCGTTGAAGCCATTGAAGAAAGAGGATGATTCATACAGATCACAATCCTCCCATAACATTTCACATTGTAGAGTAAGAGTTAAGGTAATCTCTCATCGTCAAAATCACAACAAATATAGTCAAGGGAGGTATAAAAATTCTCAGTACTTGAGAGTTCATTTTGATTACAAGAATAATGAGAATAAATCATGGTGTAGAAAACCATGTAGTTTTTTTGTTTTACGTAACCATGTGTTTGTTGAGTGTTGGAAGAGAATGGTAGCAAGAAATAGGATGAGGTGTGAAAATCCTTCTCCACATCAGGGATAGAAGAAGGTTAAGCAGGTATGGAGGAAGAAATCTTTTTGTAGTCATTGCAACAGAGGTGGTCATCAAAGAGCCACATGTTTGAGGCTCCATCCAGAGAAGTGTCACAAGGACAAAGCAATCATGCAGAAACCAGCTGGTGAATATGTTCAACAAGAAAATTCGCCACATTCATCATGGTTCACTTTGTTGAGTAAGAGATGGTTCTACTAGATATGGTAGCTTGTCATGGACTCAATTTGTAAATCATGTGTTGCAATATAAATGTAAAAGTGATGATGTGTTTTTCGTCACTTATTAAAGTGACAATGATGTTTTGGCCTTCTATTGATAGTTGTGGTATTTATTTCTATGCTGATGTAAACTTGACTAAAGAGTGTGTTTTAGAAACTATTGGAAATTATGGGGATGCTTAGGTCATGGTTGGTCATGTAATTCAACATGTGATTTTAAAATATGTACTATAGGTTTGCAGGGGATGCAAGTGTCGTTCATCACTTATGGCTTCGAAGAACAAGGGTGAAGGAGAAGGAAGTGTAACATGTCAGGACATTTGCAGTGCAGAAAATGTAAAATAGAAGTTGTAGAATATGTTAATGATTTTGGAGTACCAAAATATCCTCAGTGGGGAGGAATGATCCAGGTGGCTCCAGACACGCTGAGAATTAAGTAGTGGCTATGGAAAAGCTGAAAAATCAAAATCCTTAGATTGTAGTGAAACCAAGACTAGATCGTAGTGTGTGTCACCCTGATTCCAATGGTTTGAATGTAGCTCAAATACAAGCTCATATGCTCCAGATATTCGAAGTCAAATTTGGGGTGAATCTAGACCAAGTGACATTCTTAACGAGGGAACAAATTCGCAGAGTCTCGACGCATGGAATTTAACAAATGTAAAGGGGGAGATTGTCAAATCATTAATTTTTCCAATGACCCTTATTTTTTGGCAGATTAAAAATGACTTATAATTTTATTAAAAAACAAAAAAAAATTATAATTAGGGTGGCAAGCTACCACCCCCACCTCATTGTATTATATATAATATAAAAAACCAAAATTTGGGGTCGTGGGCCGCCACGCTTGCCACACCCCATGGTCCAACCAACATATACTACAACATATTAATTTATATATAACATATGGTTGATGGCAAATTCAAATGCTTGACCATCGTTTAAACTGAGGCGAGCGAGGATCAAACCTGTGTCAACCTGGTGGCTAGCCTGTCACACGCAGTGGCCCCACATCCAACAAAAATTTTTACAACACACATAATCACATGCCATAATATAATGGTCATTGTAATAGACCGCCAACGGAACTTGTCGTTATGTGTAATAAAACAAACCGACGTTCATTTTTGGTTAGACGCAGGTTGGAATCGCCAACCTCCGCCCACCTAATCTCAGTCTTTTCCAACAAGCCAAACAAACTACGTTGTATAATATGCCAGAAACAAATATATTTAAACTCACTCACTTGTCTAGTGGACTAGCTCGACGGTGGAGGAGAGGTGGAACCATGACGGAATCAGGTGTGGAACCATGAGCTATGCCAAGATGCTAAAAAGATTCCCTTAGAGGGCGAGAGGTGCCAGTGTCATAATTTGACAAGCTTATAGTAATTTTTACATTTTTTCTCGCCAGGAGACCACCCATGCAGTCTGTTTCCCCGTATGAACAATAGAAATGTAGGTGACCAATAGCAAGGAATCTTGGCAAAATCTTGTGGAATATAAAATATTCCCTTAGAGGTTCATTTTTTACAGAAGTGAAATGATGCCGACTTTATAGTATTCTTTCACAGAATTTCACAAGGAGTGCAGTGGTGTGCTCAGAATCTTCAGCAGAGCAGCATATTTTTGGGCAATCTTTAGGAAGGAATATTTGGTGGAATCTTTCGAGATTCCCGAGGGTCCGGAATTAAATGGTGTTAGAAAGGGGAAACGTTTATAGTCATTTGACATGATTTCGCACAAATAATTTAATGGTGTAGTCTATTTTTTCATCCAAGCTTTGGATTTTCCGGCCATCCCCTAGAGTGGAGGTAAATGATGCAGTTATGCCATGTTTTTCTTCTGATTTGATGAGATGATGTTTTTTTAGTTGAGATCCCTGATTATCATTATGTTGAGGTATAGTTGTATGCCACATCATGTGATATTTTATTATCTTGTCATGTTGAAGGAGAACCCATTTGAGTGAGATTTCCTATAGGACGTCTCATGGAGAGACATGTCACTCTAGTTGAGCGAATTTTCCCATATGAGTGAGAGTTCCTAAGAACATCTCATGGAAATACATTCCACTATGGTTGATGGTATCCATCCTTGTAATGAAAAATAATGTATTATGTACTCATCATCATCTTGTAGCACCTAACGAAGTGACCTCACCACTCTTAACACTGGGCCTAAAGACATAATCCACGCTGGGTGAACTTCGTTATCAATGTGTTTTTTGTTCTTGATTTGATGATCATCATTATGTTTCCTATTCTTTACAACATGCACATGTGGCTTTTCATACTCATTCATATGAAATTCTGCTAACATGACAGAAGTAAAAGATCCTAGTTAATTCCAGTAGCTGAAGAGATCAGGATTAGGAACTAAAATGAAACCCAAACATACTAGTCCTCCTGTCATGTGTATCCAATGATCTTCCACCTTTGACTGTGTCCCCTCTATCCAACTTGTATCCTGACCGAGACCTGTTACCATATGCCCAGTGGATCTTCTCCTCCTATTCTTGACTAATCCTCAATTGTCCCTATCTCTGCAAGTCTTACAAACTCTGAAGGATCACTGCATTAACCTCTACCTTCTTTTCCTGAGCCCTTGCAAGTCATTCTCGAGCCTAATCCAACCTATAATTCTCTTCCCTGCAACTTCTGATCTCTTTCGAAGAATTATCATCTCCTTGCTACTCGATTGATCTATAGGGAGAGTCACGTGAACTATAGTGCACCATTTTTCTTGTCATCAACGATCCTCTTCTTCTTACAAAGATGCCAGGTTATATAAATCAAATAGATACCATAATCAAATCATACCTCAATGGCCTTCAAAGGATGTTATCTCATCTGCAAAACGAGTCCACATTAGCACAATACATGTATATACATAATCATACCAATATATCGACATCATGCATGACAACGCTAGCTACATACAATGACCTCATGCATGATAACCAAAATCATGACAATGCATGCATAACAACATGCATCTAGCCCATCTGATCCAAGTTTTTTAACCATGCGCTGATACCAACCTGTAACATCAGATAACACCCAAATAGAGTGCAGCCTACTTTGATCCCAACCTGTAACCACCCCTCCCACATTTATCCACATTAAATTTCATACCAGGATAAACATGAGCTCAGGGCTACTATGCCATAAATCGACCTCCAAAGTACAATTAAGGAAGTGGAATTGACAATCTGAAACTTTCTTAACCTTTTGTAGGAGCTATACGACCCCTAGGAGCTAAACAACCACTCCATGTGCCCAATCCTCAAGCTAGGAATCTTTTTCAATGACCTGGATTCCTAGTCACCTACACGAAAATGAAACCTAGTGACTGACCCTCCAGTCATATGGATAACCCTACCTCCCAACAAGTGCAACCTAGATTTCCCAGTTCTGATCATGTAACCCTGGAATCTGAGCCACCTTTCCAGGGGCTGATGCCCAACCATTTCCCATAACTTAATTATACTTTCTAAATTATACATAACATTAGGAAAAATCCATTCATACAAAACTTAGTCAAGAACCTAACCTAACGAGGCGTAACCATGATAGTCATTTAGTCAAACATATGGTGAACATGAAATCTACAAATCATTAATGCATAACTAAACATAAGGGCCTGAAAATTATATGAGATTCACCAAGAATATCTAATTCCCTCTCTTAATAACTCGAATAACATTTGTTAGCTCATGCATTCATCAACCAACCAAATATATATCAATTCATGAATAAGCCATAGTTAAAGTATATAATAGATCCATGCTTATAACCAACAAATAATCATCATAGTAACCATGACATAAAAGCCATCAAATCATCATATTAACCATTACAAAAGCTTCATATATTTCCATAGAAAAATAGCTCTCATTAAATGAGACAAAACCAAACCAAGTGAGGGACTTCCATGTACCACCTGACCATATATTGGGTTGAACCAAATCTTTCTTTAAACCAATGACCCTTGTTACATATTCTAAGTATGAATGTGGGATATCATGGGATAAACCAAGACATGAACAACCAAATGAATCCAAAGGCTAAACCACCTCCTCCCTCTCGCTACCATGATCTCACCTAAATCAGTCCCAAGCTCACAAAACAAAACCAAACTTGTATGCGTCAGAATTCCTTCATCGTCCCGTGAGGAATTTTCCTATCTCAACCCACCTGTTGAGGGCTTCCTTGAGAAAACCATCTCCACCCCCAACCCTTGGGATTTTCCTAAGACCACCTCATCCGGATCCAAAATCTTCTAGAAATCCAAAGTTCAACCTAGAATGAATCCTATCACACTATGGTTATCCAAGAATTGGAAAGGTAAGGTTGAAACCACTGTCACACATAGAGAAACCCATGCCAATTATAGCAAGAGAACCAAAGACACACATGCATGTACTATGAATTCACAAACCAACTAGGAAAACACACATGCAACTTGTTATCTGCAAGTATTCCTACCGAAGTTGCTTGATCCAATCCTTACTTTCTTGTTATTTACTTTCCTTTTCCTTCATTTTCTTGTCCTTCCTTTGCTTTTCATTTCTTCTCCTTTCTTTCCTTTTCTTTCTTCCTTTCTTTCTCCTCTTAGTGTTCTTCTCCTCTCTTCAGCTAAATCCAATTCCAAACTGACAAAAGACCCCAAATTGATGCTTTGATGCCTTTTAATTATTTATGCCTCTAATTTCTTCATTTTTACTCTGTTCTCTATCAATTTCCTCCTCATGCAAACATGTAACCTTCCGTATCCATTTTCTCCTATTTACCTTTATTGTCATAAATAAATGCCAATAATTTCCACTTTACCTTTCCAAATCTTTCGCCAATGCCTTTGTCAATCTCCTTAGACAGAATAAATAACAAGTGATGCCCACTAAGATTTTTCCCCAACATTCAATTTGGAATAAGTTTCCCATGACCTTGGTCTTATTTTTCCTTCATTAACTTTATTACATGAACTTTTAACCTGGGGTTCTTACATTGTTCTACCAGCCAAAAAAACATGTCCTCAGGATTACATCACTTTATTTCACAGCAACAGATCAATGTGAATATTGGGGCAACCATAAACCTTTTATATTAATAAATACATAATTGATGATAATTTGATGTTCATTAAACTTGTAATGTTTTTATGGCTTAGTTCATATTGATGCATGAGAAATAATTCACATTTATTCTATAATGAACCTTCGGCATTTAAATATGTGGTTGGTTTCACCTTGTTGTTAGGAACATGGAAGGGTTGAGATGAATGGTCGGTAGTGTATTGGCTTGGTGTTGCTATTGTGATAGTGTTTTATATGTGTGTTTCGGGGCTGATACTTATTGTGACAAGACTTTTTATGTACTCTTCGTTTTTATATTTACACACAATAGTGATTGAAAATATGTGCATATAAAAATATACAAAAAGTTTTATTTATATTATTTACAATAATATAAAAAATATTAGTTTAAATTATATATATATATATATAGATATATATAGTTAAAATTGTGATTTTGCATTACTTGTAATTTACTGGCAATAATATGGCTGATTTATTTACAATATTTATTATATATACTTTTATTTGTTTTAATACATGTACAATAAAATATTATAAAGTAATGTAGGTATGCATCAAGCAAAGAGCAAAATGAAAATCATAATCCAATGAGTAATGAGAGATGATGTGGCGACCAAAGATACCACATCGTTTCATCACAACCCCTTTTATGATGTAGGTATCAAAACAAGAAGAGGATCCAAAAACCAATGTGACAAAACGTGAAATGTTGGGTAATGTGGAAATTAAAGGTGCCACATGAGAAGTTTCATCATGAATACTAAAGGTAACCATCACGAAAACAAGGAAAAAGTCCCAACAACCAAGACATGATCAAATCCTGAAAAATTCCAAAGACAAGTACTAAAGACGAGAGGAATCATGAGTGACCAAAATTCCAAAATAGGGAGTTTTCAAAAAATAAAGTGTCCCATATTTTTTGCAATAAATATATGGGGGTGTTGTGGCCACAACATGGTCGTAATGCAACCCCAATACACAAAATTTGTGTTATAACATACTTTATAGGTAAATATCTACATTATGGATATAATGCACCTTTGAGGCTATTTCTTGCATTGTAACTCACCTTTAAGGTTGTTTCATGCATTGTAAACACATTTTAGGCTATTGCCTATGTTACCTTGATTTCATTTGATGTTTGTAGCCTTCTTCCACATGATCTACATCTTAGCTCTTCCAGAACGTTTTCAGCATCTCCAACAGTTGTCCAAGCATCTCCATCTATGTTATCGCTATAACGCACCTTTGAGTCTATTTCTTTCATTGTAACTCACCTTTAAGGTTTTTTCATTTATTGTAATGCACATTTTAGGCTATTGCCTACGTTACCTTTATTTCATTTGATGCTTGTAGCCTTCTTCCACCCGATCTACAACTTAGCTCTTCCATAACGTTTTCATCATCTCCAACAGTTGTCCAAGCATCTCCATCACCTATAGATCCATTGCCAACATCAAGAATACCTCATCAACATGTCATCAAGCCTCTGATCATCATGACAACTCCTTCGACCTTATTAACACCAATGCCAATTTAACAACTCCTTAGCTAACTCATAAGGAAGACATCCTTGCTTGACATCCTAGATTGACATTAATGCCAACCCCATGACACAATATGCCCAACATATTATAAACCCAAATATTATAAAACTTAATATTATAGCAAAATATTAAAAAACCTAATATTATAAATCCAAATATTAAACCCTGTATATTGAAACCTATATTATAACCCTATATATTAGAGCCTAATATAAACCGTAATATGTAACCATAATATTATGACCCTTATTACACCGATTGGCATCCCTCCTATTGGAGTCAGGCACTTTAATCATTTTCTTAATTAATATTTTTGATTGGATGACCTAAATTGAAATATGCCAGTATATTCTCGTGGTTGCCACTATATCAATGGATAGAATTCACACCACTAACTTACTTGCATGTCTAAATCACATGTTTAAAGAATACTTAAATTAATTTTTTATAAAGAATGATTAAAAATTTACCATACCATTTTTTAATCGCCACCTATTATGATTAAGATGAAGTGGAAAGATTAAAAATGGTTGTGAAACGTACGAATCACCATCACCATCCATTCCAATTACCTTAGGAACACCAACAGTTTCAATTCCACCTAGACATCACTCACCGTTTCAATTCTCCTATACGAAACGTGGCAAAAGGGATGCAAGACATTGATTTAGCATGACAATCACTAACAGTTTCAATTTCATATAGCTATCACTTACTGTTTCAATTTGCCTCCTCCATGTAGATAACCACACATTCAATGGAGTGACACATTAGATGAAGCTTGGCTCGACGAATGTAACATAGTGTATGTCCCGAAAATGTAAGATAGTGTATGTTAGGAACTATGCGTGTAATGAAAATTGATACAGTTACAGAGATTTGACAGATGAATGCATGAACCCCTGAAAGACATGGGAAGAACTCTTGTTAAGGGGATATTCCATGGATGCTGGTCGTTATGGATGAACTGTGCAACTTGAAGCGGAGTCTAGCGCTTGCTCTTATATCAATCATCGCCAGTTTTTTTCTCCTCGATTCCTATCATGTTAGTGCTATCGTTTATTTCACAAAGAATCATGGATTGCCTTCACCTGGTTAGTCTGTATCAATACATGAATCCCTGTCCCCAGCATCCTCACGTTTGATCGAATCAATTGGCGGAATTCCTTAGAACAATAGCTCTGTCAATAAGGTGATTGAACCTAATATCAGTGAATATTTTTCTATTTTCTCATTGATAATAGTCAATAGTATTTTGAGAAATATTTTAGATGGGTCAGCCAATTTTAATAATATTTTATGATACTTTTATAATAATTTCTAGTTAAATTAATGGGTTTTAAGAAATGCAAATAGAATTTAATTTAATTTTGTTTTGTGGATGGATGCATGGTAAGCAATGCAGAAGGGGAGGCGTAATGTTCCAAAGGTGGAAATCGACTTGAGACATGCTTGGGCAGCCATAAGGAAAGCAATTTTAGAAAGGGAACAGAAACCACAGTGAGGGGATTTCTTTGTTCCAACTGGCAACATCTATCGAAATGCTCGTGCCTTTTAGCAGTAAAAATTTATTTCAAAAATATATATACACACGCTGGTTCATTATATCTTAAATACATGGATTTCGGTCACTGTTAGTAGAGCTTATTTGATTTGAATTTTTCTGTGTTTTTGTCATCAGGAGTTACAAGGAACTAGAGAAGCGTTTCAAGATCTTTTTATACTGAGAGGGGGAACCACCTCTGGTTAATTTTTTCTTAGCGGGTAGGAGGACAGGCACCTGAATAAAGTTTTCCCTGAACTCCATCATCCTATGGATTTCGGGCTGGTTACTGCATGCAGGTTAATTCTACAGACAGACCCGAAAAATATAGAAAGATGGCCTATTTTAATAATTCAATACATGAGTTTCTGTGTAAAGAAAAATTATGGCAGAGAAACTGGGATTTAAGTATATTTCCTTCGATATGTAGAAGATCAACGGTGTAGACAGAAAGGACCCGGAACTATTAGATCTTTCAGATCGACGGACAGTAATGGTGAAAGAGCATGGAGTTAATTCACGGGGAATGGTTTTACAACAATAAAAGTGGTATTTCGGGTGCCCTCAAACCCTTGAGCAATATTGACGGGTGAGCACCCGATGCTGCTCACTGAGCAACACGTAGCAATAAGGAGGAGAGAGGAAACCAATTTTCGAGCTGTTAATCCTCGGGCTACTAGTCCACCTGAAATCCCTTACAAGCGTTGGATCTAGTGCATGCAGATCAACAGTTGTGGTTTGTTGTGCAAGTTGGTTGATCCGGACAGCGACAACTGTCGGATCAAGCGCCAGATCAATGGCCAAGATCTAATTGCAAATCGCATTAGAGTGAGGTCAAGGGATAACGGTGTTAGAATTACGATTTGCCGATGGGAGATTTAGCGACACGTCGTTAGCCATTGGATCGGAAACTTGAATCGATGGTGGAGATTGGGTTGATTGAAGATCGGTGATTAAAGAGCGTTGTGGATCGTTTATGGACTGGGAGTGCGGACTTGCCAATATTTATTATTGTGGGTGTAAAATATTTGAAGTCCGACCTTTTGGGTGTTGAGTGGGAATTCCCATGTTTTCATTTGTATTCCGATGAAGAGGCCGCTCCATAGATGGCTTTTGAAACATTGTTTGAACTTCAAATTTGTAGTGGAATTATTTGATATAAAGAAAACACAAAATACATGCTAAGATTAAATGTTCTTTTTGTGGTTGCAATGTTGGTTAACTTGATTATTTTAAACACTAATGTTGTTTTTATGTACAAAATTATATATCTCTGGTCTTAAAATGTCCTGTTATGTTGTTCTTCTTTAAATCAATTGTGTGCAATTTAGATGTGTTTTTTTCATTTATGTTGCTTTGCTCCAATGGGAGTGTTACTATTTTATATCTTTCTCTTGCATTTCTGATTGTTGTGGTCTTTTGTGTGGATCCCTTCACTTTTTTCACGTCTTTCATAAATGAAAATATTGTTTAGATTTATAATATTATTGTTGGGATTTCATGTTCTAGGTGTTTATATCAATATTCTTGAGATTTATACTATTAATACATTCATGTATTGATATCAATGTATTTATGGCTTAAATTCTATTTATTGTTTACAATGTAGTGATATAAATGTGTTATTATTAATGTAATGATGATTTATCATGTTTTAGTGCTTTATGGTTTGCAATGTGGTTCTTATATTGGTTTTGGTTTATGTTTTTTATTATTTTTTGTGTTATAGCATTATTTATGTTTATATATTGATGCCATGGATTTAGGGCTTAGGTTCGGTTTACTATTTCCTTGGGTTTATAATATTAAATGATTAGGTTTATTTGTTCTTTAAGTTTGTAATATTAATAATTCCTTCAGTTTATCATTTATTCCCTTTGTTTTATTAATCCCCATTACTAAGGTTTAAATAATAGTCCTAAGGTTTAATATTAATCCCTTACATTTACAATGTTTATTCCTTCAATTTATTGACATGCTACTTTCATAATATTAACAATCCCTAGGGTTTATTGATCCATTAGGTTTATAATATTCATAGTCACGTGGGTTGATCAATCCATTGGGTTTAAAAAATTAATTCCTATTAATCCCTTGCCATTTTTGATCCCTTTGGTTTCTAATATTTTTCCCTTGGGTTTATTAATTCCCAATGGTTTATAATATCAAATTATTGGTTTTCTTCGTTCTTCAACTTTTTAATATTAATAATTCCTTTGGCTCATAATCCCTTGAGGTTTTAGTGTTAATCCCTTGGGTTTATTATTCCTTTGGGTTTATTATATCAATCCCTTGGGTTCATTATTCCCTTGGGTTTATATTATTAATCCATTTTGTTTAATAATATTGTCTTGGGTTCAGAATCCCTTGGGGTTTTAGTATTAATCCCTTGGGTTTATAATATCAATCACTTTGGTTTATTATTCCCGAGTCAAACATGGTTTATTATAATGTCGACAATGGCCCAACATTGAATTGTGATAGGAATTGTCTCAATATGTAAATCAATGATGGTCGATCATGTTTATTTTAATGTTTATAATATTAGTCCCTTGGATTTAATATTATTCCCTTAGGTTCATAATCCCTTGGGGTCTTAGTATTAATCCCTTCGTTTTATTATTCCTTTGGGTTTCTCATATTAATCCCTTGGGTTTATAATATCAATTGCTTGGGTTTATTATTCCTGAGTCAAACATGGTTTATTATGATGTCGACTGTTGTACCTTGAGAATCCAATTTCCTGGATGTAGAGAAATTGTGCTTATGACATTAATAAATATTATTTACTATCACTTATTGTTTGTTGTGTTCTCAAATGAGGGACCTGGAAAACTTGGTCTTTAACCCTTAATATATGTATGACTGAAACATCTCATAATGCCATTTGTTGCTAGATATAAATGATGAATGAAGAAAGCTTGAAGGGGAAGTTAAAGATAATATGTTGGTCTTTCACAGAAACTACTATCTGTAAATTAAAAGAATTATGAAAATGAGAACTGAATCATAGACAATATGTTGCTTAACACAGAAACTACTATCTGTGACTCTTGGAGAAGTTAAAGATAATATGCTGGTCTTTCACAAAAACTACTGTCAATAAATTAGAAAGGAAGATGGAAACTTCAAGTATAGGAGCGCTATTTTAAGCAATTTTAACTTTATCTACATAAGCAAATAAAGACCTACAACTTCATTACTATGCTTGAAAGAAGAAAACATAACATGACACATGACAGAGAAGGTTACAAAATTATACCCAACAACTCATGGAAACTTCTGATTCTTTTATTAATCAATGATGATATCAGGAATACAGTGGCCTAGTCTCTCGGTTCCCCAAAATTTCAACCCTTTCTTTGTAAATTTTCCTCTTTTTATACACTGTGAAATAGTTTTTGATTTATGAAACTGCCCAAGTTATTTAACTGCTTCTCTAACTATATGAAGTAAAAAATATTACAGAATTTAATAGAGGGTAAAAGACACCTAAAAGAACATGAAATAATAGGAACATAACTGAATTTAGAAGAGGACGATAACTGCTAGCTTTCTCTATTAATCCACTACCGATTTCCTCTATAAATGCCCTAAATGATGTTTAATCTGCTTTAGCCGTAATGAACTGTGTTGACCTGTGTAAACCTAGGCTTACGCATGTACCTGGACCTATGTCTTTAATGATATTCTGAGTCAAACTTTTAATCCATAATGGTTAAGGCCCCTTTCATAAATCCTTATTCGGAATGATTTATTAAACCCAACATAGACTAACCCTTAGTCACATTCACTTATCGGGACTCAATCAACCCTTCTAAACCTTCAATATCCTTTTATTAACCCAAATATATATGTGCCTGGTTAAGTCACTCCTTAACATTGGTTATACATGGTATCTACCTATAAACCCTCATATCCACACTAAATTCATTATAAAACATCTATAATGAACATACCCATAAAACATGCATAACATACCTTTTCTGCACTTTTCAAATCCTCTGCATAGTTCTATAGGAAAAGGATTTTTCCCGATAGATCCCCACCATAGATCTGCACTTAGTGGATCAAACGGTCTACAAATATTTCAGGTGGGACATAATCCCAGAGAATACGCACCCGAAATGGGCAGTTTTCTCTCTCCACCTAGCTGTTACGTGTCAAATGATAAGTGTGATTGGGTGAGATCCACTAAAAACCACTTACCATTTTTGCACTGCCCGAAATCACACTTGTAACTTTAAATCTTCCTTTTCGTACGGCTTGCGGACCCGCCAGAATTATAAAACACAATATATACTTTTCGGGTCCGGATCGCTTTCGCAAATTGCAATTGGCACTATCAATGGATATATTAACCCAAACCTTAACAATCTGCGATATGGTGGACCCGCGGAAAATATAAAACACAGCATATATAATATCGGGTCTAGAATCCAAATCACAAATTGCAATCAGTGCTATGAGCTAGCACATATACATAAGGCATTCTACAGACCCGCCGGCATTATAAAATGTAATATATATGTTTTCAGGTTCAGCCATGTTCAGCGCTTATTTCTATTATAATCTGTTATAATAGAAATACATAAAAATGGGTAACCATAATGTATATGAAGGGCTTTTCGATATAGCGGACCCGCCAGGACTTTACAACAATATATATATATATATATATATATATATATATATATATATATATATATATATATATATATATATATATATATATTGGGTCCACCATCGCAAGTTGAAATCGGTGGAACCCAACGTTCGTAGCTTTGCGGTGCAGTGGACCCGATGGGACTTCAAACCATGACGTATATACGTTTTGGGTCCGGCCCTTTAACACTTGTTTGTTTTGCGATTCCGCTATGAAATAAATAAATACTTCATGTCTTTTAGACTTTGCGGGGGGTAAAGAATGTAAAGAAGTTTTATTGAGGTGAACCCCCGATAATGATATATATAATAAATAAAGCTAAAAACACAACATAAGCTACAACATCGACCATGGTCCAACATGGAGCTGTCATAAGGATTGTCTCAATATGAAAATCAATGATGCTCTATCATGTTTATCTCAATCTTTATAATATTTGTCTTAGGGTTTATATACGTTGGGTTTATAATATTAGTCCCTTGGGTTCAATATTATTTCCTTGGGTTTATAATCCCTTGGGGTTTTAGTATTAATCCCTTGGTTTTATAATATCAATCCCTTGGCTTTATTATTACCTCATGTTTATAATATCAATCATGGTCAACCATGGTTGAATGTCACATTGTCACAGGGATTGTCTCACCATCAATAAATCATGTTTATTTTAGTCTTTGCAATATTTATATTTGGGTTTACAAATGTTGGGTTTATAATATTAGTCCCTTGGGCTTAATATTATTCCCTTGGAGTATTAGTATTAATCCCTTGGGATTAATATTATTCCCTTGGGTTCATAATCCCTTGGGTTTTAGTATTAATCCCTTGGGTTTATTATTCATTTGGGTTTATAATGTAAATAAGTTGGGTTTACTATTCCCTTAGGTTTATAATATCAATCATGGCCAACCATTGTCAATGATAGCCAACCATGGTCATCCATGTTTGAATGCTGCATTGTGACAAGGATTGTCTCACCATCAAAGTAAACCATGTTTATTTTAGCGTTTGTAGTATTTATATTTTGGTTTATCAATATTGGGTTTATAATATTAGTCCCATGGGTTTAATATTATTCCATTCAGTTCATAATCCCTTGGGGTTTTAGTATTAGTCCCTTAGCTTTATTATTCCTTTGGGTTTATAATATCAATCCCTTGGGTTTATTATTCCCTTAGGTTTATAATATCAATCATGGTCAACCGTGGTTGATTCTCGCATTGTGACAAGGATTGTCTCGCCGTCAAAATAAATCATGTTCATTTTAGTGTTTGTAGTATTTATATTTTGGGTTTACCAAATCTTGGTTTATAATATTAGTCCCATGGTTGAATGTCACATTTTGACAAAGATTGTCTAACCATGAAAATAGACCATGTTTATTTTAGTGTTTGTAATATTTATATTTGCGTTTACCATATTAGTCCCATGGTTAAATGTCCCATTTTGAAAAATATTGTCTCACCATGAAAATAAATCATGTTTATTTTGGTCTTTGTAATATTTACATTTTGGTTTACGATTGTTGGGTATATAGTATTAGGCCCTTGGGTTTAATATTATTCCATTGGGTTCATAATCCCTTAGGGTTTTAGTATTAATCCCTTGGGTTTATTGTTCATTAGGGTTTTAGTATTAATCCCTTGGTTTATTGTTCATTTGGGTTTATAATATAAATCATTGTGAACCATTTTCAATCATAGCCAAACATGGCCAATCATGGTTGAATGTCGCATTATGACAAAAATTGTCTCACCATCAAAATAAACCATATTTATTTTAGTGTTTGTAGTATTTATATTTGGGTTTACCAATGTTGGGTTTATAATATTAGTCCCATGCTTGAATGTCACATTTTGACAAAGATTGTCTCACCATGAAAATAAAACATGTTTATTTTAGTGTTTGTAATATTTATATTTGGGTTTACGAATATTGGGTTTATAATATTAGTCCCTTGGGCTTAATATTGTTCCCTTGGGTTCATATTCCCTTGGGGTTTTAGTATTACTCCCTTCGGTTTATTATTCATTTGGGTTTATAATATCAAAATTTGTGTTTTTTTATTCCCTTATGTTTATAATATAAGTCGTAGCCAAACATGGTGAACCATGTTTGAATGTCGCATTGTGACAAGGATTGTCTCAGCATCAAAGTAAACTATGTTTATTTTAGGTTTTGTAGTATTGATATTTGTCTTTACTCGATGTGAAGTTTATAATATTAGTCCCATGGTTTTAATATTATTCCCTTGGGTTCATAATCCCTTGGGGTTTTAGTATTAATCCCTTGGGTTTATTATTCATTTGGGTTTATAATATCAATCCCTTGGGTTTATTATTACCTGATGTTTATAATATCAATCATGGTTAACCATGGTTGAATGTCACATTGTCACAAGGATTTTCTCACCATGAATAAATCATGTTTATTTTAGTCTTTGTAATATTCACATTTGGGTTTACAAACATTGGGTTTATAATATTAGTCCCTTGGGCTTAATATTATTCCCTTAGGTTCATAATCCTTTGGGGTTTTAGTATTAATCCCTTGGGTTTATTATTCATTTGGGTTTATAATGTAAATAAGTTGGGTTTACTATTCCCTTAGGTTTATAATATCAATCATGGTCAGCCATTGTCAATCATAGCCAACCATGGTCAACCATGTTTGAATGTTGCATTGTGACAAGGATTGTCTCACCATCAAAATAAACCATGTTTATTTTAGTGTTCGTAGTATTTATATTTCTGTGACCATCCGGTCAAAGATTCATTATAACTGAACAATGGGTTAAGGCCCCTTTTATTAATACTTGGTGAAATGATTTATAATGTTGGGTTTATAATATTAGTCCCATGTTTGAATGTTGCATTGTGACAAGGATTGTCTCACCATCAAAATAAACCATTTTTATTTTAGTGTTCGTAGTATTTATATTTCTATGATCATCCGGTCAAAGATTCATTATAACTGAACAATGGGTTAAGGCCCATTTTGTTAATACTTGGTGAAATGATTTATAATGTTGGGTTTATAATATTAATCCCATGCTTGAATGTCACATTTCGACAAAGATTGTCTCATCATGAAAATAAAACAAGTTTATTTTAGAGTTTGTAATACTTATATTTGGGTTTACGAATATTAGGTTTATAATATTAGTCCCTTGGGCTTAATATTGTTCCCATGGGTTCATATTCCCGTGGGGTTCTAGTATTACTCCATTCGGTTTATTATTCATTTGGGTTTCTAACATCAAAATTTGGGTTTTTTTATTACCTTAGGTTTATAATATAAATCGTAGCCAAACATGGTGAACCATGTTTGAATGTCACATTGTGACAAGGATTGTCTCACCATCAAAATAAACTATGTTTATTTTAGTGTTTGTAGTATTGATATTTGCTTTTACTCGATGTGAAGTTTATAATATTAGTCCCATGGGTTTAATATTATTCCCTTGGCTTCATAATCCCTTGGGTTTTAGTATTTATCCATTGGGTTTATTATTCATTTGGGTTTATAATATCAATCCCTTGGGTTTATTATTCCCTTTGGTTGATAATATAAATCATGGTAAGCCATTATCAATCATAGCCAAACATCGTCAACCATGGTTGAATGTCGCATTGTGACACGAATTGTCTCACCGTCAAAATAAACCATGTTTATTTTAGTGTTTGTAGTATTTATATTTGGGTTTACCAATGTTCATTTTATAATATTAGTCCCTTGGTTGAATGTCGCATTTTGACAAAGATTGGCTCACCATGAAAATAAACCATGTTTATTTTAGTGTTTGTAGTGTTTATATTTGGGTTTAAAAATGTTGGGTTTATAATATTAGTCCCATGGGTTTAATATTATTCCCTTCAGTTAATAATCCCTTGGGGTTTTCATATTAATACCTTAGTTTTATTATTCCTTAGGGTTTATAATATCAATGCCTTGGGTTTATTATTCCCTTAAATTTATAATATCGATCATGGTCAACCATTGTCAATCATAGGCAACCATGGCCAACCATGGTTGAATGTCACATTGTGACGGGGATTCTCTCACCATGAAAATAAACCATGCTTATTTTTGTATTTCTAATATTTATATTAGCGTTTACCAATGTTGGGTTTATAATATTAGTCCCTTGGGTTTAACATTATTTTCTTTGGTTCATAATCCCTTGGAGTTTAGTATTAATCCTTTGGGTTTATTATTAATTTGGGTTTATAATATCAATCATGGTCATCTTTATGTTTCTCTTGTGTGTTCTTATTATTAATTAATATATATTAGGAGTTTATATTATTAATATAATATTCATAGAATAATATATATAAATAATCTGGTCCGGCCATCATAATCACAATCGGCGAAACTAACCTCTATAGCCCTACGGTGTGACGGACCCGCCGGGACTTTTTAACACAGTGTATATATGTTTCGTGTCTAGCCCGCGATCGCAAATCACAATCAGCGCTATCAGCGAAACCAATCATACATATCATTGCGGACCCGCTGAACTTTATAAAATGCAACTTATAGTATTTCGGGTCCGACTTTAACTCTTTAACACTTTTTTCTTTTGCAAATCCAATATATTACATTGTTTCTTTCTTGTTTCAGTATGCACACACACACACACACACACACACACACACACACACACACACACATATATATATCGAGTCTAGCTCCATATCACCATTTATATAGTGATTTGTAGAGCAACCTTGGCTACTCCCAGGCCGATTCTTTTACAAATCTTTTAGCGATTCCGCTATGCCATTATCAATTCTTCATCTTGCTTTTATCTCTTCTTTTTGAAGTATTTTCAAATTATTTTTGAATGGAAAATGAATATTATAAACAATAAAATGCATGTTACAACAAGTCCCATGGGTTTAATATTATTCCCTTGGGTTCATAATCCCTTGGGTTTTAGTATTAATCCCTTGGGTTTATTATTCATTTGGGTTTATAATATCAATCCCTTGGGTTTATTATTCCCTTTGGTTGATAATATAAATCATGGTAAACCATTTTCAATCATAGCCAAACATCGTCAACCATGGTTGAATGTCGCATTGTGACAAGAATTGTCTCACCGTCAAAATAAACCATGTTTATTTTAGTATTTGTAGTATTTATATTTGGGTTTACCAATGTTGGTTTTATAATATTAGTCCCTTGGTTGAATGTCACATTTTGACAAAGATTGATTCACCATGAAAATAAACCATGTTTATTTTAGTGTTTGTAGTGTTTATATTTGGGTTTAACAATGTTGGGTTTATAATATTAGTCCCATGGGTTTAATATTATTCCCTTGGGTTCATAATCCCTTGGGGTTTTCATATTAATCACTTAGTTTTATTATTCCTTGGGGTTTATAATATCAATGCCTTGGGTTTATTATTCCTTTAGGTTTATAATATCGATCATGGTCAACTATTGTCAATCATAGACAACCATGGTCAATCATGGTTGAATGTCACATTGTGACAAGGATTCTCTCACCATGAAAATAAACCATGTTCATTTTAGCTTTTCTAATATTTATATTAGGGTTTACCAATGTTGGGTTTATAATATTAGTCCCTTGGGTTTACCATTATTTCCTTCAATTCATAATCCCTTGGGGTTTTAGTATTAATCCTTGGATTTTATTATTAACTTGGGTTTATAATATCAATCATGGTCATCTTTATGTTTCTCTTGTGTTTCTAATATCAATTTCTTGTGCTTCTTGATCCCTCAGGTTTTTAATATTTATCCATTGTGTTCACTAATTCCTTAGGTTTATAATATTAAACAGTTGGGTTTATTAGTTCCTTGGGTTTATAATATTAGTCCTTTTTGTTTAATATTATTCTCGATGGTTCATAATCCCTTGGGATTTTAGTATTAAACCCGTAGGTAATAATAAACAAAAGGGACTAATATTATAAACCCAATGTATACAAACCCTAAGATAAATATTAAAAATACTAAAGCCTAAGAATGATAATGATAATAAAATATGAGTTTGTATTATTATAGTAATATTCATATAATAACCATAAATATATAAATATATAAGAGTATAGTTGCTATTATTTGTATAGATATTAATTATCATAAATAATTGGTCTTTATTGTTATTATTATAATAATATATTATAATAATATTGATTATATTATTATTATTATAATATTATAATCAGGCATTATTATTATTATTATATTTTATTATTATAATAATAATACAATATAATTGTTATTATTTTTTTATAATTTTATATTATAATATTATTTTAATAATACAATGATAATCTAATGTTATTATCAGCTATTCTTATTATTAATTAATACATATTAGGAGTTTATATTATTATTATAATATTAATATAATATTTATATAATAATATATATATAAACAATCTGCCTCTTAATATTTATATAGTTATTAATAGTCCTAAATGCCGATAATAATTAACCCAATGTATACAAACCCTAAGATAAATATTAAAAATACTAAAGCCTACGAATAATCATAATAATAATAATAATAATAATAATAAGAGTTTATGTTATTATAATAATATTAATATAATAATCATAAATATATAAATATATAAGAATATAGTTGCTATTATTTGTATAGTTTCTAATTATCATAAATAATAAATAAATGGTCTTTATTTTTATTATTATAATAATATTGATTATATTATTATCATAATAATAATTATATTTGTATATTATTATAATAATATAATAATATAATCATATATTATATTTTATTATTATAATAATAATACAATATAATTGTTATTATTTTTTTATAATTTTATATTATTATATTATTTTAATAATGTAGTGATAATATATTATTATGAGCTACTCTTATTATTAATTAATATATATTAGGATTTTATATTATTATTATAATATTAATATAATAATATATATAAATAATCTGGTTGTTAATATTTATATAGTTATTAATTATCCTAAATACTGATAACAATTATTAATATGGTTGATATAAGAATATCAACGTATATCAACCACACTGGAAAATGTGGTTGTATATATGTTTGATATATGCCTATCGGTGTTTATCAAGCATATTGGTAAATGTGGTTGTGCTAGTTACGCCGATAGGCGTCCCTCCTATTGGAGTTGGGCACTTTAATCATTTTCTTAATTAATCTTTTTGATTGGATGGCCTAAATTGAAATATTCCAATATATTCTCGTGGTTGCCACTATATCAATGGATAGAATTCACACCACTAACTTACTTGCATGTCTAAATCACATGTTTAAAGCATACTTAAATTAATTTTTTACAAAGAATGATTAAAAATTTACCATACCATTTGTTAATCGCCACCTATTATGATTAAGACAAAGTGGAAAGATTAAAAATGGTTGTGAAATGTATGAATCGCCATCACCATCCGTTTCAATTACCTTAGGAACACCAATAGTTTCAATTCCGCCTAGACATCACTCACCGTTTCAATTCTCCTATACAAAACGTGGCCAGAGGGATGTAAGACAGTGATTTAGCATGGCAATCACTAACAATTTCAATTGGCCTCCTCCATGTAGATAACCGCACATTAGATGAAGTGACACATTAGATGAAGCTTGGCTCAACAGATGTAACATAATGTATGTCGGGAACTATGCATGTAATGCAAATTGATACAGTTACAGAGATTTGACAGATGAATGCATGATCCCCTCAAAGACATGGGAAGAAGTATTGTTAAGGGGATATGCCATGAATGCTGGCTGTTATGGATGAACTGTGTAACCCGAAGCGGAGTCTAGTGCTCGCTCTTATACTAATCGTCGTCGATTTTTTGCTCCTTGATTCCTATCGTGTCAATCTAGTGCTTGTTTATTTCACAAACAATCATGGATTGCCTTCACCTGGTCCCTCTGTATTAATACATGAATCCCCATCCCTAGCACCCTCACCCTCGATCAAATCAATTGGCAGAATTCCTTACAACAGCAGCTTTGTCCATAAGGTGATTGAACCTAATATCGGTGAATATTTTTCTATTTTCTCATTGGTAATAGTCAATAGTATTCTGAGAAATATTTTAGATGGGTCAGCTAATTTTAATAATATTTTATGATACTTTTATAATCCTTTTTAGTTAATTTAATGGGTTTTAAGAAATGGGAATACAATTGAATTAAATTTTGTTTTGTGGATGGATGCATGGTAAGCAATACAGAAGGGGAGGCATAATGTTCCGAAGGTGGAAATTGACCTGAGACACGCTCGGGCAATGATAAGGAAAGCAATTTTAGAAAGGGAACAAAAACCGGAGGCAGGGGATTTTTCTGTTCCAACTGGCGACATCTACCAAAATGCTCGTGCCTTTCAGTAGTAAAAATTTATTTCAAAAATATATATACACACGTTGGTTAATTATATCTTAAATACATGGATTTCGGTCACTATTAGTAGAGCTTATTTGATTTGAATTTTTTTGTGTTTTTGTCATCAGGAGTTACAGGGAACTGGAGAAGCATTTCAAGATCTTCGTATACCGAGAGGGGGAACCACCTCTGGTTAAGTTTTGCTTAGCGGGCAGGAAGACAGGCACCTGAATAAAGTTTGCCCTGAACTCCATCATCCTATGGATTTCAAGCTGGTTACTGCATGCAGGTAAACTCTACAAACGGACCCGAAAAAAATAGAAAGATGACCTATTTTAATAAGTCGATACATGAGTTTCTGTGTAAAGAAAAATTATGGCAGAGAAACTAGGATTTAAGCATATTTCCTTCAATATGCAGAAGATCAACGATGTAGAGAGAAAGGACCCGGAACCGTTAGATATTTCAGATTGACGGACAGTAATGGTGAAAGAGAATGGAGTTAATTCATGGGGAATGGTTTTGCAACAGTAAAAGTGGTATTTCGGGCACCCTCAAACCCTTGAGCGGTATTGAAGGGTGATCGCCTGATGCCGCTCATCGAGAAACACGTAGCAATGAGGAGGAGAGAGGAAAGTGCTTTCTAGGCGGTTAATCCTTGGGCTACTGGTCCACCCGAAATCCCTTACAGTTGTTGGATATAGCATGTGCAGATCAATGGTTGTGGTTTGTTGTGCAAGTTGGTTGATTCGACCAGCGACAACCGTCGGATCGAGCACCAAATCAACAGCCAAGATTTAATCGCAAATCACATTAGAGTGATGTCAAGGGATGGCGGTGTTAGAATTGTGATTTGTCGATGGGAAATTTAGCGATGCGCCAATAGCCGCTGGATCGAAAACTGGAATCGACAGTGGAGATTGGGCCGATCGGAGATCGGTGATTGAAGAGCGTCACGGATCGTCGATGGACCGGGAGTGTGGACCCGCCAATATTTATTATCGCGGGTGTAAAAGTTTTGAAGTCCTGCCTTTTGGGTGTTGAATAGGAATTCCCATGTTTTCCTTTGTCTTCCGATGAAGAGGCTGCTCCATAGATGACTTTTGAAACATTGTTTGAACTTCAATTTTGTA
Organism: Pinus tabuliformis; assembly: GCA_031772625.1. NCBI lineage: Eukaryota > Viridiplantae > Streptophyta > Pinopsida > Pinales > Pinaceae > Pinus > Pinus tabuliformis. The sequence continues at coordinate 84,334,453 of CM062805.1, read as the reverse complement.
GTGGAATTATTTGATGTAAAGAAAACAAAAAATATATGTTAAGACTCAATGTTCTTTTTGTGGTTGCAATGTTGGTTAAATTTATTATTTTAAACACTAATGTTGTCTTTATGTACAAAATTGTATATCTCTGGTATTAAAATGTCCTGTTATGTTGTTCTTCTTTAAATCCAATGTGTGAAATTTAGATGTGTTTTTTTCATTTATGTTGCTTTGATCCAATGGGAGTGTTACTATTTTATATCTTTCTCTTGCATTTCTGATTGTTGTGGTCTTTTGTGTGGATCCCTTCACTTTGTTCACGTCTTTCATAAATGAAAATATTGTTTAGATTTATAATATTATTGTTGGGATTTCATGTTCTAGGTGTTTGTATCAATATTCTTGAGATTTATACTATTAATACATTCATGTATTGATATCAATGTATTTATCACTTAAATTGTATTTATTGTTTATAATGCAGTGATATAAATGTGTTATTATCAATGTAATGATGATTTATCATGTTTTAGTGCTTTATTGTTTGCAATGTGGTTCTTATATTGGTTTTGTTTTATGTCTTTTACTTTTATTTTTGTGTTATAGCATTATTTATGTTTATATATTGATGCCATGGATTTAGGGCTTAGGTTTGGTTTACTATTTCCTTGGGTTTATAATATTAAATGATTAGGTTTATTTGTTCTTTAAGTTTGTAATATTAATAATTCCTTCAGTTTATCATTTATTCCCTTTGTTTTATTAATCCCCAATATTGAGGTTTAAATAATAGTCCTAAGGTTTAATATTAATCCCTTACATTTACAATGTTTATTAAATCAATTTATTGACTTGCTACTTTCATAATTTTAACAATCCCTAGGGTTTATTGATCGATTAGGTTTATAATATTCATAGTCACGTTGGTTGATCAATCCATTGGGTTTAAAAAATTAATTCCTATTAATCCCTTGCCATTTTTTATCCCTTTGGTTTCTAATATTTTTCCCTTGGGTTTATTAATTCCCAATTGTTTATAATATCAAAATTTTGGTTTTCTTCACTCTTCAACTTTTTAATATTAATAATTCCTTGGGTTCATAATCCCTTGAGGTTTTAGTGTTAATCCCTTGGGTTTATTATTCCTTTGGGTTTATTATATCAATCCCTTGGGTTCATTATTCCCTTGGATTCATTATTCCCTTGGGTTTATATTATTAGTCCCTTTTGTTTAATAATATTGCCTTAGGTTCATAATCCCTTGGGGTTTTAGTATTAATCCCTTGGGTTTATAATATCAATAGCTTGGGTTTATTATTCTCGAGTCAAACAAGGTTAATATAATGTCGACCATGGCCCAACATGGAATTGTGATAGGAATTGTCTCAATATGTAAATCAATGATGGTCGATCATGTTTATTTTAATGTTTATAATATTAGTCCCTTGGATTTAATATTATTCCCTTGGGTTCATAATCCCTTGGGGTCTTAGTATTAATCCCTTTGTTTTATTATTCCTTTGGGTTTCTCATATTAATCCCTTGGGTTTATTATTCCCTTAGGTTTATAATATCGATCATACTAAACCATTGTCAATCATATCCAACCATGCTTGAATGTCACATTGTGACAAGGATTGTCTCACCATGAAAATAAATAATAATCCCTTGGGTTTATTATTCCTTTGGGTTTATTATATCAATCCCTTGGGTTTATATTATTAGTCCCTTTTGTTTAATAGTATTCCCTTTGGGTTTACGAGTGTTGGGTTTATAATATTAGTCCCATGCTTGAATGTCACATTTTGACAAAGATTGTCTCACCATGAAAATAAAACATGTTTATTTTAGTGTTTGTACTATTGGATTCATAATATTAGTCCCTTGGGCTTAATATTGTTCCCTTGGGTTCATATTCCCTTGGGGTTTTAGTATTACTCCCTTCAGTTTATTATTCATTTGGGTCTATAATATACAAACTTGGTGAACCATGCTTGAATGTCGCATTGTGACAAGGATTGTCTCACCATCAAAATAAACTATGTTTATTTTAGTGTTTGTAGTATTGATACTTGCCTTCACTCGATCTGAAGTTTATAATATTAGTCCCATGGCTTTAATATTATTCCCTTGGCTTCATAATCCCTTGGGATTTAGTATTTATCCCTTGGGTTTATTATTGATTTGGGTTTATGATATCAATCCCTTGGGTTTATTATTCCCTTTCGTTGATAATATAAATCATGGTAAACCAAAGTCAATCATAGCCAAACATTGTCAACCATGGTTGAATGTCGCATAGTGACAAGAATTGTCTCACTGAAAAAAAAACCATGTTTATTTTAGTATTTGTAGTATTTATATTTGGGTTTATCAATTTTCATTTTATAATATTAGTTCCTTGGTTGAATGTCACATTTTGACAAAGATTGACTCACCATGAAAATAAACCATGTTTATTTTATTGTTTATAGTGTTTATATTTGGGTTTAACAATGTTGGGTTTATAATATTAGTCCCATGGGTTTAATATTATTCCCTTGGGGTTTTTGTATTAATACCTTAGTTTTATTATTCCTTGGGGTTTATAATATCTTCTGTAAATGCCCTAAATGATGTTTAATTTGCTTTAGCCGTAATGAACTGTGTTGACATGTGTAAACCTAGGCTTACACATGTACCAGGACCTGTGTCATTAGTGATCTTCTGAGTCAAACTTTTAATCCATAATGGTTAAGGCCCCTTTCATAAATCCATATGCAGAATGATTTATTAAACCCAACATAGACTAACCCTTAGTCACATTCACTTATCAGTACTCTATCAACCCTTCTAAACCTTCAATATCCTTTTATTAACCCAAATATATATATGCCCGCTTAAGTCACTCCTTAACATTGGTTATATCATGGTATTTACCTATAAAGCCTCATATCTGTGCTAAATTCATTATAAACCAAGCTCTTAGTTTGAGATATGGCATAATGGGATGCGAGCACTGAGAGGGAAAAAACGTGCAACTAGGGTTTTGAAGAGTTTCAAAGCTTTATCCTTATGGAGGGCCGCAGAGGAGGGAGCTCCACTCCCTCCTACAAGGAGGCTATAGCCAATAGGGGAAAATCCCCACTAGGAAATGTCAGAGGTTCTGGGGAAGAGGGGAAAAAAATACTAATGAAAAGGAGACAAATGGGGTCAAGCCCCAGGAAAATGTCAGCACTCAAGACAAGGAGGAAGAAGAAAAAAGCCAGAGAAAAAGGGACAATAAATAAAAGGGACCATGTAGACCCAAAACGGAGACTACTCCTAGAGTAGTGCTAAATGATCCTGCATTGCAGGCACACAAGGAACACATGGGGACTTACGCTATAATCTAAAAATTCATGGGACTATGGCCCACAGAAAAGGATTTATAGATGTAGATCAAGTACCACTGCAAACCCAAAGGAAGCATTGATCTACATCTCAGATCAAAGGGATTACTCACTGTGGTGTTTGCAAGTAACAAAGACAAAGACAGAATATTCGAAGGAGGACCCTACTTTTATGCAGTAGCTGGCCTCTATATGCGGTCCTCGATAATGAACTTTGTTCTTGAGCAAGAGACTTTCACTCCGGTTCTTGTCTAGGTAAGACTCTATTCTCTTCCTCTTCATTACTGGCAAACTGAATCGCTTGCTGCCATAGGCAATAAACTTGGTCATTTTGTCAAAACTTCGGAAGCCACAAGAAGGGCCAAATACACTTCCTATGCAAGAATCTGTGTAGAAATGAATCTATCAGGAGCCCTTCCAGATGAAGTCATCCTAGAAGTTTTTGATGAGGATTAGGTGCAAACAGTGGACTATGAGCATATCCCATTCAGATGTCATAAATGCCATGAACATGGGCACTTGTTCAGAGATTTCCCTCTTAGTAGAATAGACAATAGAAGTAAACAAAATGCAATGAAGGACACAGAGAGCTTTCAAAAAGTTGCAAGTAAAGGAAAAGGTGGCAAAAAAGGACCAAAGCATCTACGTAATGAGGGTCAAAAGGTCAGTCAAAATAGGTATCAAGCATTGGAAGAGAATGAAGAAATAGCAAATGAAGATCAATCTATGGAGGAAGGCCCTAATGAAAAGGAAAAGACAGGAAACTGCAACCCAACACAAAAGATTGGTAATGACAAAGAAATTATGATGAGTGAATCAGAACTAGAGTTGGATCAGGAAATGACCCAGAGTGAAATAGATTTGGAGGATCATGAACTTCAAGAAATTCTAGAAAAGGAACACCTAGATCTGGAAGGGTTCTTAATCTAGGGAACCTTGGGAGGGATAGATTCACTACCTCAATGAGATTGCAATAGAATTCAACAATTTTTTTTATGGAAAACTTAGGAAAATGGGTTAGATAAAGGTAAACTCACTGACAAGCAGGAGTACAGAGGTGTGAAGACAATTAAATCAACTCCAGGATTAGCTACCAGAAATGCAGGAAAGAAAAGGGGTAGAAAAAATCAGAAAGACCTCTTGATGGAGTGTGGAAAGTTGATGATAGACTCAGGTAAGATGAAAGATCTAACCAGTTACTCCTTTACAAATCTTGAATGATGAAGTTCACATCCTAGAATATTACAGGTCTAGGTAGTAAAAGAAAACAAAAGATGCTAAGTTACAGAATGAAATAAGAAATGCCGGATATGATCTTCATCCAAGAAACCAAATGTTCCCTTCAGAAAGTAAAAAAAAATCATAGAAAATGGCTAAAAAGATTCAAGTTTTTAGAATTTAAAGCTGAAAGCACAGTGGGGGCCATTCTAACTCTTTGGAATCCCCAGAAAATCAGCATTATAGATGCGAAAGCATCCAGAAATTACTTATTAGTGGTCATGTAGCTAGTGGGGGTTTCAGAAACCTTCCTGGTCACAAATGTTTATGGCCCTCAAAAAATAGATGACAAACTTAAGTTGATAGACTCCCTAAAAGATCTCAGGAATAGACAGGATGGGATTCCTTGGATCTTGTGAGGTGACTTCAATATGATCAAGTCTCTTTCATAAAAAGAGGAGGAACCAAAGTGCTAGCCAAAGACTCTTTAGTCTTCCAATCATTCACAGAGGATATGAAGTTGATTGATTCAGAATTGAGCAATGGCTTTTTTACTTGGAATAACAAAAGAGGAGGTGAGGCACAGGTGACCTCTAAATTAGATAGGTTCTTGATTTCAGAGGAGTTGATGATTATAGACAAAGAAATAATACCGAGAATCCTTCCCTTCAGAAGGTACGATCACTCGTTGATTCAACTGGAAATCAAAGGTATGGCTTCTCCCAGAAATAGGCCCTTCAGATTCGAGAACATCTGGCTCTCCCACCTGAATTTCATCAGTAACATTGAAAAATGGTGGTCTGAAGATTTGCAATTACAAGGATCACAAATGTACCTCCTTCATAAAAGACTAAAACATGTCAAGTTCAGACTCAAAGAATGGAACAAGAAGGATTTTGGAAACATTTTTGTGAACAAAAAATCTTTGGAGATCAAAATTCAGGAACTCAACCAGGCATTGATCCAAGACGGCTTTGACAAAATTAAAAGTGAACAGGCGGACAAACATCATCAAGAATGGGAAAATTTATGCAAACAAGAGGAAATATTTTGGAGGCAAAAGTCTAGAGTTCAATGGCTCAAAGAAGGAGAAAGGAATACAAAATTTTTCCATAGATCCACCATAGCTAATAGAGCACACAACAGAATCTCTTCGATAAAGAACGAGAATGGGGAGCTTCAGAACACTCATAAGAATATTGAAGTTGTGCTTGTTAAGCATTTTCAAAACATCACTTGGGAAAACAATCCAAACAGGGAACATTCCATCAAGGAAATGATAAGGCATATCCCTAAGTTGGTTTCTAGAGAGGACAATTTTAACCTCAATAGACCTATTTCTGAAGAGGAAGTAAGCGAGGTTCTCAAAGATATGCAGAATTGTAAAGCACCAGGCCTGGATGGTTTCAATGTGGATTTTTTTAAAGCTTGTTGGCATATTGTCAAACAGGATATTATGAATATGGTGGAGGATTCTAGGTGTAGCAATACCATCTTGAAAGCCCTCAATACTGCCTTCATCACGTTGATCCCCAAATAGGATTCAGCGCAAACGACATATAAGTATAGACCCATAGCCTTATGTAATGTAGTTTACAATATAATATCCAAGGTTGTTGCCAACAGATTAAGACCTCTCCTTCCTCACTTAGTATCAGAGGAATAGGCAGGTTATGTGGAGGGCAGAAAAATTTTAAATAACATTATTCAAGCCCATGAGGTGGTTCACACGCTTACTAGTAAAAAGCAGGCGGGGATGATCATGCAATTGGATATTTCCAAAGCTTATGACAAGGTGAATTGGATTTACATCAAGAAGGTTCTCACTGCTTTTGGTTTCGATCACAATTGGGTCAGATGGGTCATGGCTCTGGTGACTTCATCCAACTTTTAAATTTTGGTGAATGGCTCTCCCTCAGAGATTTTCATTCCTTCAAGAGGCCTCAGGAAGGGAGACCCGCTCTGTCCCTTTCTTTTTATTCTCATGATGGAAGGACTAGGCAGATCCATCAAGCATGCCAAGGATTTGGGCAAAATCAAAGGTCTTCAATTATCTGAGAATGGTCAACCTCTGACTCACCAACAATTTGTAGATGACACCATGCTGCAAGGAATCCCCACAGTCAGAGAAGCTTCAGCCTACAATCAAATCCTGAAGGAATTTTCCATGGCTACAAGTATGGAAGTTCAATCTCTCTACATCAAAAATCTTCTTCTTTAACAATAATGTCGCTATTCAGAGAAATATCTCAAGAATTCTTGGCTTCCAAAGGGATTCCCTCCCCACAAAGTATTTGGGAATCCCTCTCACAGCTAGACCTATGCACAGGAGTACCTAGGAACAGGTACTTAACAAGATGCAGGACTGAGTCAGAAATTGGACCTTCAGGGTCTTGAACTTGGCTGGCAGGTTGGTTTTGACAAATGCGGTTTTACAATCCATTTTGGTTTTTATGTTATCAATACTCCCAACTCCCAAGGGGTTTTAGAACAATTCAGGAATATACAAAGATATTTCCTCTGGGGTAAGGAAGAATCAAAGAAGAAATGGGCCCCTGTTTCTTGGGAAAAAAATCTGTAAACCCAAGAGTCACGGGGATCTAGGCTTGGATGATCAGGAGATTCTTAATAAAGTGATTGGAGCCAAGCTTTGGTGGCGATGGGTTCAAGAGCCAATAGCCCAGTGGGAAAGGATCTGGAAAGAGAAATATGCCAACTCTTGGCACACTAATGATCTTATAAGGATGTCTGGTAATTCAAAAGGATCTCACATCTAGAACAGAGCCTGGCAAAATAGAAGCCTAGTTCAAATAAATAGTTTTTGGGAAATCAGAGTAGGAGATCTTACACTCTTTTGGGAGGACAATTGGCAACAAGAATCAACGTTGTTAACAGAGGATTTTTTAAGCCTCAAGTAGAAAACAGATGCCCAAGGATTAAACAAAGTTAAGGATTTCTGGGATCCTACTCAAAACTCCGGAAAATGGAGAAGCTGGAGGAAAATTGACTGCAGAGATGATAACCCCATTAAAATAAAAGCAGAGGCTCTGGAGAGCTTGCTAAAACAAAGAATGATTTTAGTAATAGAGGGGCAGGATCAATTGAGATGGGGCAATAACAATAAAGGCACCTTTAACCTTAAGGAAGCTAAAGGTATTCTTCTGGAGCTTGATTCCTGTGTTCTAGAAAATACCTGGAAGCACCTTTGGAAGCACCAAGGTTGGATAAAGATTAAGCTTTTCATGTGGTTGGTTCATCATAAGAAAATTTTAACGTGGGACAACATTAGGAAAAGGGGGGTATTGGGGCCTTCCAGATGCCAGCTATGTGAAGAGAAGGAAGAGACCATGGAGCACATTCTTAACAGCTGCTCTTACACCACCTGGTTGTGGGATTCTTTCTCCACCATTTTCCATCAGACAGATAGGGACAGAAGTAGTATCTCAAATACCCTAAACAAGTGGAGAGGAAACTATTCGGAGAATGAGTTTCTTGACTTGGCCTGGGCCTTCACTTCAAGTTTCATTATCTAGAATGTTTGGAAAGAAAGAAATAAAAGAATTTTTAAGAATGAAAAGGTTATTCCTCTAAGACTTTTTGATCTGATCCTAAAACAGCTTAGGGAGACTGTGAGTATCACAGTTCACAATCTCCCTAAAAATCCCCCCTCTGAGATTGAGCTCAGAACTCTGAGACAACTGGGAATGGAAGGAATTATTCCCCAAGGACTGATCAAGAAGAACATAACTATGGAGATAGAGAAGGACTTCTGGCATCCTCCTCCAAAAGGCTATCTGAAATACAACATCGATGGGGCTTCAAAAGGAAACCCGGGAACAGCTGGTTTTGGAGGAGTTTTAAGAGATGATAAGGGCAGTATTATCTTTATCTTTCACTGCCATTTGGGAAGAGCCACAAATAATATGGTAGAATTAATGGCTATGGAACAATGTCTTGAGTTTATGATCCAGCACCATGACTCAAATGTCATTGTTGAAGCGGACTCAGAGATCACCATTAACTCTGTGAAAAAAATCAATGGCGGATCTTGGCCAGAGAAAGTCTCTACACACTGGAAACTAATCCAGGTCTACCAAAGAATCCATGTTCACCTCCAGAAGCTTCGAACGGTGAGTTTCAATCATGTTCGTCGATCTGCCAATAAACTTGCGGACCTTCTGGCCAACCAAGGGGTGAATAATACTGATGGTGGAATGGCGAAAAAGTGGCAGGAGATACCACAAAACAGATTAAAAGTTCTCTGTGAAGAACAAGCCATAGAAGATAAAGAAATATTTAGATATCGGGCCAGGTTGACTAGCACGGATTGAGTTCTCTGGCTAGTTTTGTTCTTCCTTTCAGCATGTACTTGGTTGAAAGGAAAGAAAATGTTGGTCTCATTTTACCCCGGAGGCAGTTGAAGGGATTCTTAGTTCATTGATTGATAAGGTGCAGGGTATTTTCCCACTAAAGAACTTTATTGGAGTCCGGTTCTATAGCAAGAATAAACAAAATGCAGAGTTCGTTTTTCCGGCAGCCGGAATTCTCCTCCTTTTCGCTTTCGGGCTCGACAAACATGGCATGGATGGTATTCTAGTGATCACGCATTTCATTAGCGGTTTATGGTTTTGTTATTGTGGGAGAGATTCCATAGAGATTGTTACATATGGCAGGTGGTTGACTTTGAAACCACCTTCGATCGCGCACTATCTCTCAGTCGGGTTAGGCCGTGCGATTTGATTTCCGACCGTTGGATCCAGCAGCTGGGATCAATGGTTGGGATCGATCGGGCTGTTGTGGTGGGGCCAGGTGGGCTCTGTCCTTGCTTCCGTTTTGGTGCGTTTTCTCACTCTTCCATGGGGTGTGGTATTTGCGCGGTCGGGGGGGTCTACAATCGTTGGTGGGCCCAGGAAAGTATGTTTCTATTAAAGAGTTCAGGCTTCTGTGATCCATATCAAGATTGTGAGAGATTTTTCGGCGAAAATCACATGGAGTACCATTTGTCGACGCGTTTCGAACCAACTAGTGTGGTTCATCGTCAGGACAAGTTGAAGTCAATCGCTGGATCTATTTCTTCAACTTGTCCTGACGATGAACCACACTAGTTGGTTCGAAACGCGTCGACAAATGGTACTCCATGTGATTTTCGCCGAAAAATCTCTCACAAAGTATGTTTCTTCTGAAAGTGTGGGTGGGGGCTTTTAATGACTTTTCGTGTTAATTTCTCAAAAGGCAAGTGGATCATTATAGTAGCTTGGGGGGTCTTGATCATTGGTAGGAATTCTTTTTCCAGTATTCTGGTTAAGGATCGGGTTTTTGTACAATATGTAATTCTTCTTTTGATTTAATGAAATAGAAGGATCGGCACTTGGTTCAACAAAAAAAAGAACATACGCATAAAGCATGCATAGAATGCCTTTTCCGCACTTTTCAAAGCCTCTGCACAGTTCTATAGGCAACAGATTTGCCCGATAGGTCCCCACCGTAGATCTGCAGTTAGTGGATTAGACAGTCTACAGTGATTTCGAGTGGGACATAGGCCCGGAGAATACTCGCCCAAAATGGGCGGTTTTCTCTCTCCACCTAGCTGTTACGTGTCAAATGATAAGTGGGATCGGGTGAGCTCCACTAAAAAATTACTTACCATTTTTTCTCCACCCGAAACCCCGCTTGTAACTTTAAATCTGGCTTTTTGTATGCCTTGCGGACCCACTAGAATTATAAAAGACAATATATAGTTTTTGGGTCCAGATCATCATCGCAAATCACAATCGGCGCTATCAATGGATGTATTAACCCAAACCTTAACAATCTGTGATATGGCAGACCCGTCGGAAATATAAAACATGGCATATATAATATCAGGTTTGAAATCCCAATCACAAATCGCAATCAAAACTATGAGCTAGCACATATACATAAGGTGTTCTACGGACCCACCAGCATTATAAAAAGCAATATATATGTTTTCGGGTCTAGCTATGTTCAACGCTTATTTCTATTATAATCCTTTATAATAGAAATTCATAAAAATGCGTAACCATAATGTATATGAAGGGCTTTTTGATATAGCGGACCCGCCAGGACTTTACAACAATATATATATATATATATATATATATATATATATATATATATATATATATATATATATATATATATATATATATATATATATTTATATATTTCGGATCCGCCATCGCAAGTTGCAATCGGCAGAACCCAATGTCCATAGCTCTGCAGTGTGGCAGACCTGACAGGACTTTAAACCACGATGTATATACCTTTCGGGTCCAGTCCTTTAACACATTAACACTTATTTCATTTGTGATTCTGCTATGAAATAAATAAATAATTCATGTCTTTTAGACTTTGTAGGGGGTAAAGAATGTAAAGAAGTTTCATTGAGGTGAAACCCAGATAATGATATATCTAATAAATAAAGCTAAAAACACAACATAAGATACAACATCGACCATGGTCCAACCTGGAATTTTCATAAGGATTGTCTCACTATGAAAATCAATGATGGTCCATCATGTTTATTTCAATGTTTATAATATTTGTCTTAGGGTTTATAGATGTTGGGTTTATAATATTAGTCTCTTGGGTTTAATATTATTCCCTTGGGTTCATAGTCCCTTGGGGTTTTAGTATTAATCCCTTGGGTTTATTATTCACTTGGGTTTATAATATCAATCCCTTGGGTTTGTTATCACCTCATGTTTATAATATCAATCATGTTCAACCATGGTTGAATGTCACATTGTCACAAGGATTGTCTCACCATGAATAAATCATGTTTATTTTAGTCTTTGTAATATTTATATTTGGGTTTACAAATGTTGGGTTTATAATATTAGTCCCTTGGGCTTAATATTATTCCCTTGGGTTCATAATCCCTTGGGGTTTTAGTATTAATCCCTTGGGTTTATTATTCATTTGGGTTTATAATGTAAATAGGTTGGGTTTACTATTCCCTTAGGTTTATAATATCAATCATGGTCAACCATTGTCAATCATACCCAACCATGGTCAACCATGTTTGAATGTTGCATTGTGACAAGGATTGTCTCACCATCAAAGTAAGCCATGTTTATTTTAGTGTTCGTAGTATTTATATTTGGGTTTACCAATATTGGGTTTATAATATTAGTCCCATGGGTTTAATATTATTCCCTTTGGTTCATAATCCCTTCGGGTTTTAGTATTAATCCCTTAGTTTTATTATTACTTTGGGTTTATAATATCAATCATTTGGGTTTGTTATTCCCTTAGGTTTATAAGATCAATCATGGTCAACCATGGTTGATTATCCCATTGTGACAAGGATTGTCTCACCGTCAAAATAAATCATGTTTATTTTAGTGTTTGTAGTATTTATATTTGGGTTTACCAAATTTGGGTTTATAATATTAGTCCCATGGTTGAATGTCACATTTTGACAAAGATTGTCTAGCCATGAAAATAAACCATGTTTATTTTAGTGTTTGTAATATTTATATTTGGGTTTACCAGATTAGACCTGTGGTTGAATGTCCAATTTTGAAAAATATTGTCTCACCATGAAAATAAATCACGTTTATTTTGGTTTTTGTAATATTTACATTTTGGTTTACGATTGTTGGGTCTATAGTATTAGGCCCTTGGGTTTAATATTATTCCATTGGGTTCGTAATCCCTTGGGATTTTAGTATTAATCCCTTGGGTTTATTGTTCATTGCTGTTTTAGTATTAATCCCTTGGTTTTATTGTTCATTTGGGTTTATAATATCAATCCCTTGGGTTTATTATTCCCTTTGGTTTATAATATCAATCATTGTAAACCATTGTCAATCATAGCCAAACATGGTCAATCATGGTTGAATGTCACATTGTGACAAGAATTGTCTCATCATCAAAATAAACCATGTTTTTTTTAGTGTTTGTAGTATTTATATTTGGGTTTACCAATGTTGGGTTAATAATATTAGTCCCATGCTTGAATGTCACATTTTCACAAAGATTGTCTCACCATGAAAATAAAACATGTTTATTTTAGTGTTTGTAATATTTATATTTGGGTTTACAAACATTGGGTTTATAATATTATATTTTTCCCTAGGGGTTTTAGTATTACTACCTTCGGTTTATTATTCACTTGGGTTTATAATATCAAAATTTGGGTTTTTTTATTCCCTTAGGTTTATAATATAAATCGTAGCCAAACAGAAAGACTATTCTGAAATATCGACAAACGCTTTGAATTGTGTCTTTGAGAATTGGGGACAGAGGACGTGGACAAAGAGCTAGGGTTGCAGGTTTTTGAGCTCCATGGAGGCGCGTAAAGAGGGGAGCTCCACTCCCTCCTATAGGTAGGCAGTGGCCAGCTGAGGTAAGAAACTAATAGAATTTGTCAGAGGTCCTTCAGTGTAAGGGAAAAGGAACATGGAAGAGGATTAAGATTTAACGAAACCAAGGGAGGAAAAAAGCACAAAAGATAATGACGAAGAAGACAAGAAACAGGGAGTAGAAAACAAGGTGCAAAAGAGGCCATGTAAACCCAAGGCTAAGGTTACTCCCAGAGTAGTTTTAAATGATCCTGCTCTATAGGCGCACAAGGACCACATGCAGACCTATGCTATCATTTGCAAATTCATGGGATTATGGCCCACTGAAAAGGCATTACAAGCGTGGATTAAATACCACTGGAAACCAAAAGGAAGCATAGACCTACATCTTAGGTCAAAGGGTTTCTTCACTGTGGTCTTTACAAATATTGAGAACAAAGTTAGGGTGTTTGAAGGAGGACCCTACTTCTACACTGTAGCAGGCCTCTACATGTGGTCGTGGATGATGAATTTTGTCCCGGAGAGAGAGACTTTCACTTCGGTCCCGGTCTAGGTAAGACTCTACTCCCTACCTCTTGATTAATGGCAAACGAAATTGTTATCTGCCATAGGAAATAAAATAGGGCATTTTGTTAAAGCCTCTAAGGCCACCAGAAGGGGAAAATACACTTCCTGCGCACGAATATGTGTGGAGATGGATCTCTCTGGAGCTCTACTAGATGAGGTCATCTTGGAAGTTTTTGATGAAGAATGGGTGAAAACAGTAGATTATGAACATATTCCCTTCAGATGTCGCAGGTGCCATGAGCATGGGCACCTATTTAGAGACTGCCCTCTCAGTAAAATAGAGAACAGAAGTAAAGCAACCACAATGAAAGATACTGAAAACTTTCACAAAGTGGGATATAGAGGAAAAGGGGGCAAAAGGGGGAAAAAGCAACATCAAATAGGAGGGCAACAGGACAGTCTGAATAGGTTCCAAGTTATCAAAGAAGAGGAAGAGATAACAAAAATAGATTAGGTAAAGGAAGGAAGCCCAGGGGAGAAGGAGAAAGAAGAAGATAGGGAACAAACACAAGATAGTAATAAATAGAAAGAGCCTATGCTGAGTGATGGAGAACTTGAGATGGACCAAGAAATGACCTAGAGTAAGATGGATACGGAGGATCATGAACTGCAACAAATTCCTGATAGAGAACACCTAGATCTGGAAGGGTTCCTGAAACAGGGAACCATTGGAGGGGTAGACTCATTACCTCAAGAAGAGTTCAATAGAGTATAGCAGTTGTTCCTATGGAAAACTCAGGCTAAAGGGTTGGAAGGGCAAAGAAACAATGAAAGGCAGAGCAACAAACGTGTGAAAACAATGAAAACCACACCATGGTTAGCTCCTAGAAACCCACGAAAGAAAAGAGGCAAAAAAAAATGGAACGAGCTATTGATGGAATGTGGAAAGCTAATGATAGATTTAGGTAAGATGAAAGACCTAACCAGTCACTCCTTTACAAATCTTTAATAATGAAGTTCACATCTTGTAATATCAAAGGTCTAGGTAGTAAAAGAAAACAAAGAATACTTAGCAATAGAATGAAGCAAGAAGCTCTGGATATGATCTTTATCCAGGAAAATAAATGTTCCATTCAAAAAATAAAAGAAATTCACAGCAAATGGCTCAATAGATTTGAGTTTCTAGAAGCTAAAGTAGATAATATAGTAGGAGGCATACTCACTCTTTGGAACCCCCAAAAGCTTGGGATAATAGATGCTGAGGCATTTGGGAATTATTTATCAGTGGTTATTCAACCTATGCGGGCTAGGGAGACTTATCTTGTCACAAATGTTTATGGCCCTCAAAGAATGGATGATAAACTCAGGTTTTTAGATTCTCTTATGTATTTAAGAGATAGACATGTAGGAGTACCATGGATCATAGGTGGGGACTTCAACATGATCAAATCACTTTCAGAGAAAAAAGGAGGAACCAGAACATTAAGCAAAGACTCCATTGCATTTCAAAATTTTATAGATAATATAAAGCTAGTTGATATTGATATGAGTAATGGCCTCTTTACTTGGAACAATAAAAGAGGAGGAGAGTCTCAAGTAGCCTCAAAGTTAGACGGATTCATAATCTCATAGGACCTTACGCTAACCGACAAGGAAATGATAGCGAGAATTCTCCCCTTTGGAGGCTCGGACCATTGGCCTGTACAACTTGAGGTTCAAGGCATTGGTACGCCCAAGAACAAACCTTTTAGATTTGAGAACATCTGGCTCACCCACCCAAATTTCATGAGAAACATTGCAAAATGGTGGACACAAGATCTGCATATTTAGGGTACAAGAATGTTTCTTTTACACAAAAGATTAAAGCACATCAAGCTCAGACTTAAAGACTGGAACAAGAATGAATTTGGCAATATTTTTGAAGCGAAAAAAGCTGTTGAAGACAAAATGAAAGAACTCAATCAAACCCTTATCATGGATGGCTTTGACAAAGTCAGGAATGATCAAGTTACCAAACATCATCAAGACTGGGATAATTTATGTAAAAAAGAGGAAATATTTTGGAGACAAAAATCTAGAGTTCAATGGCTAAAAGAAGGGGAGCGAATCACTCGATTTTTCCACAGATCCACCATAGCGAATAGATCTCATAATAGGATCTCTTCGATCAAGGACAAGGGAGGTCATCTTCTTAATTCCCATGAAGATATATAAGTTGCGTTAGTCTAGCACTTTCGAAGTATAGCAAAGGAAACCATTTCAGACAGAGATCATTCTATCAGGGACTTAACAAGGCCTATACCTAGGCTTGTAAAAAGAGTGGATAACTTCAATCTTAATAGGCCAGTGACTGAAGAGGAGGTTAGGGAGGCCATCAAAGAAATGCATAATGGTAAAGTTCCAGGTCCTGATGGTTTCAATGTGGATTTCTTTCAAGCTTGCTGGAGCATTGTTAAACAAGACATTCTGAATGTTGTGGAGGATTCCAGAATGAATAAAACCATTTTGAAGGTGCTTAATACTTCCTTCATCTCCTTGATCCCAAAACAGGGCAATGCTCAGACTCTAGACAGGTTTAGACCCATAGCTTTATGCAATGTGGTGTAAAAGATAATATCCAAGTTTGTTGCCAATAGACTCAAACCACTTCTTCCTACTCTAGTTTCTATGGAGAAATCTGGTTATGTGGAGGGCAGACAAATTCTCAATAACATCATTCAAGCGCATGAGGTTGTGCACTCATTGTTAAGCAACAGGAAAGCTAGCATGATCATGCAATTGGACCTAGCCAAAGCTTACGATAAGTTGAATTGGACCTATATCAGGAAGGCCCTTATAGCTTTTAGGTTTGATCATAACTGGGTAAGATGGATCATGGCCCTGGTGACTTCTTCTAGCTTTTCAATTCTCGTTAATGGTTCTCCTTCTAAGACTTTTACTCCTTCAATAGGCCTCAGGCAGAGATCTCCGCTCTCTCCATTTCTCTTTATCCTCATGATGGAAGGACTTGGTCGGTCAATCAAGCAGGTGAAATAAGTTGGCAACATCAAGGAGCTCCAACTGTTTGAGACTAGATAGGCTTTGACCCATCAACAATTTGTTGATGACACCATGCTGCAGGGAATCCCCACGGTCAAATAAGCTCTAACTTATAAACAAATCCTATGTGACTTTGCCATGGCTATAGGTATGGAAGTTAATCTCTCCAAGTCTAAGATTTTTTTCTTTAATACCAATATTGCTATTCAGAGAAATATCTCCAGAATTTTGGGCTTTCAAAGGGATGTCCTTCCCTCCAAATACTTGAGAGTTCCTCTAACTGACAAACCTTTGCACAAGAGAATTTTGGAGCCAATGATTAATAAGATGTAGGATAAAATTAGGAAATGGACTATTAGATCTTTAAACTTGGCTGGTTGGTTAGTGCTTACGAATGCTATTGTTCAATATATCCCCGTCTTCATGCTATCAGCCCTTCCAGCACCAAAAGGAGTTTTGAAACATTTTAGAACCATTCAAAGAGACTTTCTTTGGGGTAAGGGGGAGCAGAGAAAGAAATGGGCCTTGGTAGCCTGGGATAAGATTCAGCAAACCTAAAATCCATGGGGGTCTTGGATTGGATGATCGAGAGGCACTAAGAAAATTTTTAGGGGCCAAATTATGGTGGCATTGGGTAAAAGATCCAAAAGCTTAGTGGGCTAGTACTTGGAAAGAAAAATATGCCAGCACTTGGCAAGATAATGATCACATAAGGATGAATGGCATCATAAAAGGCTCACACATATGGAATAAGGCCCAGGAGAATGGAGGCTTAGTAAAAAAAAATGGCTTCTGGGAAATCAGAGAGGGAGATCTTGCTTTGTTTTGGGAGGATAAATGGCAACAAGAACCTACAGTGTTAAGAGAGGACTTTCTAGAACTCAAGAAGGAAACTGATGCCAAAGGGTTATTTAGGGTAAAACATTTTTGGGACCAAACCAATAGTGAAAAATGGAGAACCTGGAAAAATATAGGTTACGGGGATGATAGCCCCTTGAAAGAAAAAGCTGAAGCACTTCTAAAAATGTTGGACCAAAGGAAAATTTTAGTGACAGGGGGGCATGACCAACTTAGCAGTGGTAATAATAATGAAGGTACCTTCAATATTAAGGAGGCAAAAAGAAAACTCCTTGAACTAGACTCCAATGTACTGGACAGGTTTTGGCGGAACCTATGGAGGCATCAAGGATGGATGAAAATGAGACTCTTTATGTGGTTGGTTCATCATAAGAAAATTCTGACTTGGGAAAACTTTCAAAAGACAGGTGTGCTGGGTCCTTCTAGATGCTAGATCTATGAGGCCCAGGAGGAGACAATGGAGCACCTTCTCAATAGTTGTATTTTCACCTCCAGTTTGTGGGATGCTTTCACCACTATTTTCCGGCAGACAGACAAGGAAAAAGGGATCATTATCAACACCCTAAATAACTAGGGACGAAACTTCTCTGATTATGAATTTCTTTGCTCAGCTTAGTCTTTAAAGCCAAGCTTCAGAATATGGAATGTCTGGAAAGAAAGGAACAACAACATCTTCAAAAATGTAAAAAGCTCCTCCCAACACATTTTTTAGCAGATCTTAAGACTGCTTGAGGAGACAGTAGGTATTATTGTGAGAACTTCCCCAAAGAATCCACCTTCAGAAGCTGAAACGCAGATACTTCTTCAGTTGGGTGTGCAGGGGCTTATACCACAGGGGTTGGATGGGAAGGTAATGACACAAGACACTAAGCAAGATCACTGGCATCCCCCCCAGGGTTTTTTGAAATACAACATTGATGGGGCCTCAAAGGGCAACCTGGGTATTGTTGGCTTCAGAGGGATGTTAAGGGATGAAAATGGTCATCCTTTTTATTTTCCACTGCCATTTGGGAAGAGCCATGAATAATATGGTGGAATTAATGGCTCTTGAGAACTGTTTAGAATTCCTGAAGCAAAATAATCTCCAGAATATAATTGTTGAAGTTGATTCTGAGTTAATCATTAACTCGGTCAAGAGAATCAGCTATGGCATGAAGCCAGAAAAGGTCTCAAAACACTAGAGGTTGCTACAGGTATTTCAACGGATTCAGTTTCACCTCCTGGGATTATGTATCGTGAGCTTTACCCACGTGCTAAGGATGACAAATAAATTGGCGGACATCCTGGCCAATCAAGGGGTGCTCTATACAAAAAGTAGCGTTGAGCTAAGTTGGCAAGAGATGCCTCAGAATAGATTAAAGGTGATATGTCAATATCAGGCGAATGAGGACAGAATGGTGTTTTGTAATAGAGCCACAGAGAGGGGGTCTAATTGATTTGGTCTATTGATGAAGTGTTTTGGTTTATCTATGAAGTGTTATTTACGAAGTGAGGTTATTTTTGCGATGCAGGTCACTGTCGGCCTCATCAAACTTTGCAAGAACAATCATAGAAGGCATTGGGGCAGTTTTCCAGGCAGACACTGTTTCTTGGACAGACAGCAGAATGGAGGAATTGTCAGCTTCCTTTGGTTCAGTCACCCGAGGAGATGGATTGGGGCAAGAGGCCAGATTTCTGGCATTCTTGGTAGCCTCAAAACCCTATTTTTTCTTTCTGTGGTGGCAAAACCACTCGCTAGGTGGTTTCTGGATCATCACATGGCCTTGAAGCTGAAAGTGGTTATTCAGAGTTGGGAGTGATTCCACTCACAAAGCAACACGTGGCCAAGGTATGGGAAGGAATACCACCCTCATCGTGTGGTAATTCTTGGTGCTTTTGACACGTGCGATATGTTCCACAACCATTGGATCAAGCTCGACAACTCTATGGTCAATATTAAGCAAGCTTTTTTGTGGGTCCAAGGAATTTATCGCGCATACTCAAAAACCCCTATTTCTCTTTCTATGGTGGCAATACCGCTCGCAGGGTGGTTTCGGGTTTATCGCTAGGCCTTCAAGCTGAAAGTGGTTTTTCGGAGTTGGGAGCGACTCCACTTACAAAGTAACACGTGGCCAAGGGACAGGAAGGAATACCACCCTCATCGCTGGGTAATTCTCGGTGTTCTTGGCATGTGCGATATGTTCCACAGCCATTGGATCAAGCACAAAGATTGCATTCTCAAGATTAAGCGAGCATGTTGGTGGGTCCAAGGCATTTATCGCGCAGTCATTCTCCATTCCTTTTGGTCTTGTGATATCATCCTTTACCGTTGGATCTGGCAAGGAGATTCGACGATCAAGGAAAAGTATGCAAGTCCGAGTGAGCGTTATCTTCTATGCTTGTTGCGCTTCACGATGGGAATTGGTGGTTTTCAGTCAAATGATATGCTCGAGGGTTATCCCCCCATTCAAACGTGAAACCCTTTTAGAATAGTCCTTATTTCCTCATTGGGTCCGAATCTTTTTTAAAGTGGATGCATGTTCTCACCCTGTTTTGAGCCTCGACTGTCAGGTCTCTAAGGGGGGATCGAATGGTCTAGGTTCTTGTTTATTTTTTGTGGGTTTTGTAGCTTTGTTTGTGGACCTTGGCTCGACTTTTAAGCCTTGAGCTCGGTGACCTTGGCCTTTAGTGGTTTGATATTTCTTTGGCCCACAGTTCCTTTGGGACTGTTGTATTTTATGTAATTTGTTCTCCATTTTAATGAAATAGAAGGTAAGACTCTTTCTTTAGAAAATAAATCATATCCAAACATGGTGAACCATGTTTGAATGTTGCATTGTGATAAGGATTGTCTCACCATCAAAATAAACTATGTTTATTTTAGTGTTCTTAGTATTGATATTTGTCTTTACTCGATGTGAAGTTTATAATATTAATCCCATGGGTTTAATATTATTCCCTTGGGGTTTTAGTATTAATCCCTTGGGTTTATTATTCATTTGGGTTTATAATATCAATCCCTTGGGTTTATTATTACCTCATGTTTATAATATCAATCATGGTCAACCATGGTTGAATGTCACATTGTCACAAGGATTGTCTCACCATGAATAAATCATGTTTATTTTAGTCTTTGTAATATTTATATTTGGGTTTACAAATGTTGGGTTTATAATATTCGTCCCTTGGGCTTAATATTATTCCACTGGGTTCATAATCCCTTGGAGTTTTAGTATTAATCCCTTTGGATTAATATTATTCCCTTGGGTTCATAATCCCTTGGGGTTTTAGTATTAATCCCTTGGGTTTATTATTCATTTGGGTTTATAATGTAAATAAGTTGGGTTTACTATTCCCTTAGGTTTATAATATCAATCATGGTCAACCATTGTCAATAATACCCAACCATGGTCAACCATGTTTGAATGTTGCATTGTGACAATGATTGTCTCACCATAAAAAAAAAATGATGTTTATTTTAGTGTTTGTAGTATTTATATTTCTATGACCATCCGGTCAAAGACTCATTATAATTGAACAATGGGTTAAGGACCATTTTATTAATACTTGGTGAAATGATTTATAATGTTGGGTTTATAATATTAGTCCCATGTTTGAATGTTGCATTGTGACAAGGATTGTCTCACCATCAGAATAAACCATGTTTATGTTAGTGTTCATAGTATTTATATTTCTATGACCATGTGGTCAAATATTCATTATAACTGAACAATGTGTTAAGGCCCCTTTTATTAATACTTGGTGAAATGATTCATAATGTTGGGTTTATAATATTAGTCCCATGCTTGAATGTCACATTTTGACAAAGATTGTCTCACCATGAAAATAAAACATGTTTATTTTAGTGTTTGTAATATTTATATTTGGGTTTACGAATATTGGGTTTATAATATTAGTCCCTTGGGCTTAATATTGTTCCCTTGGGGTTTTAGTATTACTCCCTTCGGTTTATTATTCATTTGGGTTTATAATATCAAAATTTGGGTTTTTTTATTCCCTTAGGTTTATAATATAAATCGTAGCCAAACATGGTGAACCATGTTTGAATGTCACATTGTGACAAGGATTGTCTCACCATCAAAATAAACTATGTTTATTTTAGTGTTTGTAGTATTGATATTTGCCTTTACTCGATGTGAAGTTTATAATATTAGTCCCATGGGTTTAATATTATTCCCTTGGCTTCATAATCCCTTGGGTTTTAGTATTTATCCCTTGGGTTTATTATTCCCTTTGGTTGATAATATAAATCATGGTAAACCATTGTCAATCATAACCAAACATCGTAAACCATGGTTGAATGCCGCATTGTGACAAGAACTGTCTCACCATCAAAATAAACCATTTTTATTTTAGTATTTGTAGTATTTATATTTGGGTTTACCAATGTTCATTTTATAATATTAGTCCCTTGGTTGAATGTCACATTTTGACAAAGATTGGCTCACCATGAAAATAAACCATGTTTATTTTAGTGTTTGTAGTTTTTATATTTGGGTTCAACAATGTCGGGTTTATAATATTAGTCCCATGGGTTTAAAATTATTCCCTTCGGTTCATAATCCCTTGGGATTTTCATATTAATACCTTAGTTTTATTATTCCTTGGGCTTTATAATATCAATGCCTTGGGTTTATTATTCCCTTAGGATTATAATGTCGATCATGGTCAACCATGGTTGAATGTCACATTGTGACAAGGATTCTCTGACCATGAAAGAAAACCATGTTTATTTTTGTCTTTCTAATATTTATATTAGGTTTACCAATGTTGGGTTTATAATATTAGTCCCTTGGGTTTAACATTATTTTCTTTGGCTCATAATCCCTTGGGGTTTAGTATTAATCCTTTGGGTTTATTATTAACTTGTGTTTACAATATCAATCATGGTCATCTTTATGTTTCTCTTGTGTATTATTATTATTAATTAATATATTAGGAGTTTATATTATTAATATAATATTTATATAATAATATATATGAATAATCTGGTTGTTAATATTTATATAGTTATTAATAATCCTATATAGTTATTTATATAGTTATTATTAATCTTAAATGTATTGATTCGCTTTAGCTGTAATGAAATGTGTTGACTTGTGTAATCCTGGGCTTACATATGTATTAGATGTTTTGATTGGCCGAAATACAAAGAAAACATGCCCAACTGCCTTCCTCTTCAGATTCAGCTTTAATGCTGATTTTTCCTTTTACACGGCAAAATTAACGCAAAGCACGCAAAAGTGGAACTGAAAAAGAATTAATGTAGTTTAATAACTCCATCAGATCCAAAATCCCATCGCATATCGCAATCGACACTTTTCATTGTTATATCAACGTAATGTTGGAGTTACGCATAAATCCTTCATATTTGCGATGTTTATATTATATCTCTTTTATAATAGAAATACACCATGAACATGCCTTTTCCGCTTTTAACCCAGGCTCTGCACAACTATCGAGGCATACCTTTATCGCAATCGCAATCGGCGCTTTCCATTGTTATATCGACCGAACCGTTAACATTTGGGGATATGACGGACACGCCGTAATTATAAAACATTACATGTAAACTATCAGGTCCGGATCACATATCACGATCGACGAAACCATATATATATGTAATATGTTATGCGATATGACGGACCTGCCGCAATTATAAAACACGATATATATGCTTTCAGGTCTGGCCATCGCAATCGAAATCGGCAGAACGAACCTCTATAGCCTTGCAGTGTGGTGGACCCACCGGGACTTTTAAACACAATTTATATATGTTTCGGGTCCAGCCCGCGATCGAAAATTTCAATCGACACTATCAGCAGAACCAATCATACATATCATCACAGACCCGCCGAACTTTATAAAACCAACTTATAGTATTTTGGGTTCAGCTTTAACTCTTTAACACTTGTTTCTTTTGCAAATTTGACATATTACTTTGTTTCTTTCTTATTTCAAAATGCACACACACACACATATATCTATATATATATATATATAGATATATATA
This sequence comes from Pinus tabuliformis, assembly GCA_031772625.1. NCBI lineage: Eukaryota > Viridiplantae > Streptophyta > Pinopsida > Pinales > Pinaceae > Pinus > Pinus tabuliformis. The sequence goes on along the minus strand of CM062805.1, from coordinate 84,311,135 downwards.
TATATATATATATATATATATATATATATATATATATATATAGATATATATATATATATATATATATATATATATATATATATATATATATATATATATATTTGTATTAGGTCTAGCTCCATATAACCATTTATATAGTGATTTGTATAGCAACCTTGGCTACTCTGGGGCCGATTCTTTTACAAATATTTTAGCGGTTCTGCTATGACATTATCACTTCTTCATCTTGCTTTTATCTCTTATTTTTGAAGTATTTTCAAGTGATTCTTGAATGAAAAATGAATATTATAAACAATAAAAACGCATGTTACAACAAGTCCCACGGGTTTAATATTATTCCCTTGGGTCGATAATCCCTTGGGTTTTAGTATTAATCCCTTGGGTTTATTATTCATTTGGGTTTATAATATCAATCCCTTGGGATTATTATTCCCTTTGGTTGATAACATAAATCATGGTAAACCATTGTCAATCATAGCCAAACATCATCAACCATGGTTGAATGTCGCATTGTGGCAAGAATTGTCTCACTGTCAAAATAAACCATGTTTATTTTAGTACTTGTAGTATTTATATTTGGGTTTACCAATGTTAGTTTTATAGTATTACTCCCTTGGTTGAATGTCGCATTTTGACAAAGATTGACTCACCATGAAAATAAACCATGTTTATTTTAGTGTTTGTAGTGTTTATATTTGGGTTTAATAATGTTGGGTTTATAATATTAGTCCCATGGGTTTAATATTATTCCCTTGGGTTCATAATCCCTTGGGTTTTTCATATGAATCACTTAGTTTTATTATTCATTGGGGTTTATAATATCAATGCCTTGGGTTTATTATTCCCTCAGGTTTATAATATCGATGATGGTCAACCATTGTCAATCATAGACAACCATGACCAACCATGGTTGAATGTCACATTGTGAATCTACGGCACGACACAAGGAATCTGGTTGTTAATATTTATATAGCTATTAATAATCCTAAATACCGATAATAATTAACCCAATCTATACAAACCCTAAGATAAATATTAAAAATGCTAAAGCCTAAGAATAATAATAATAATAATTAATAATACTAATATTATTATGAGTTTATGATATTATAATAATATTAATATAATAGTCATAAATATATAAGAATATAGTTGCTATTATTTGTATAGTTATTAATTATCATAAATAGTAAATAATTGGTCTTTATTGTTATTATTATAATAATATTGATTATATTATTATTATAATAATAATTATATTTGTATATTATTATATTAATATAATAATAATATAATATTATAATCATATATTATTCATTGTTATTATTTTTATCTTTTATTATTATAATAATAATGCAATATAATTGTTATTATTTTTTTTATAATTTTATTTATTTTAATAATTTAATGATAATATATTATTATTATTATTATTATTTTTTGAATAAGTCTACTCCTATATTGATACAAAATATTTTTACAATGAGGCAGCAGCCTCAAGAGGTCTAGCCTGGCAGAAGGCTTACTCACATGACATACTTGGAAGATAACCCATAGTAACTAGTAGCAGACCGACCAGAACTAAGACTATTACCAGAACATTTAAGCAGGAACCACCATGACAAAATGCAGACTAACTGGAGTGCCAAAACTGCTTGACTAAGGTGGTACTTTTGACCCGAACTATTAACATAGACAGAAAACAACTGAACATAGACACGATGACTGCAAAAGAGAATGACAACCTGATCAAGCATCATGAGCCGTGGAAGGCAATTCTTCCACAATCCGACAACCGAAACTGGAGAAGTCGTCATCATCAGAGGGATGGCCCTCTTCTGTTGGTGGATCCCCTTCACCTGGAATGTTCGAGCACGCCAGAGCAGGCTTAACCTGGAAAGTAGAATTCCTTGGAACATCGCCCTGCTGGCTAGGATTCTGAGAGGTGCCTGGCGAGCCTTCCACCCTCGGCTTCGATATCACCGAAACCATGCCTTCTGCGCTATCGCTCAGCTGAATCGTGATAGTAACAATGAAAGAATGATTGCTGAGCGTGCAGGGGATTCGAAAGCGGGCCGAGTGCTCATGAGTATGGAGGGGGTTCGACATTGCGACATGCTTTCCCCGTCCACGACCACGACCACGTTTGGGAGCAGGATGACTTTCTGAAGAAGAGCCAGTGAATGTGTCCACAGAAGAGGAAGAAGCCTGCCGTATAGGATGACCACGGACGCCGCCTCGACGGCAACCCATTCTTTGTCGCAGGATAGTCATATTACTCAGAGCATAAAGAGCAGGACAGCCAGCAATTCTTTGCAGAACAGGGGAGACTGGAAGGGGGAGAGTTATCAAGTTTGTTGGAGAATTGAGAGAGCTGGAGAGCATACAACTGAAGAGAATGTTGAAGGGGCTATGGAGATCCAGGAAAGCCCACATAGAAACTACTCCACGAGCCTAAACGCTATGGAATCCTGAATCATCCACAGAGCAGAGCACTGCGCCTGCGAGGAGGCCAGACAAACGCGAGATAGGAACAGAACTGAATTGGGGGAGCGCCATCGGATTTGAGCGAGGGAGCCTGTTTGGAATGACGAGCCTCATTAACGTTGCTATGAATGTGCTATCCAAGGCATTGAAGATAGACAGCAGGTGAGGCCATGTGCCGCAGTACATATGCCACACGCCTGCTCCTCCCGCCGCCTTCGACCCATTACCTGTCCCTTTCACCCGCATCCGGGAGGGATAGATCTTGTTGCACCAGAAGAGTGCAATCGTGTTTGAGTTGCTCATCATTAGATCTGCTGAGAGGACTAGAGAAGAAAGGGAGTTGCTGATCAGACCCCTGATTAGCCAATCTATCCGCTACTTTGTTAGCAGATCGCCGAACATGCTGGAAGGTAACGCTGCGGGGAGACCTGAGCCAATCTTCAATTTTCTCTAGTCTGCTTAGGAGCCGCCAACTAGAGGCGATATTTCCAGCTGAAGTGCCTGATTGGATCCGAGAAACCGCCTCAATTAAGATTTGTGAGTCCCCTTCTATCACCAGGGGGAAGAAATTTTCAGTGACAGCTGTGCAGATGCCCTGCCATAAACCTTCAAGCTCTGCAGCATTATTGCTATCTCTTCCTAGCGAGCCATGATATATATGGAGAGCCGAGCCCTCAGCATTTCTGAAGATGCCTCCATATCCAGTCGACCCCGGATTGCCCTTGGCAGGACCATCAAAATTTAACTTTATAGTCTGGGAGACAGGAGGAGACCAGTGATGGGGGGAATCAGAGTGAATGGAGGGATTGAGGGAGGCATGAGCAGAGAAAGTAAGATTCAGATTCCAGTTTTCCAGAACTAGGCACTCTTGAGGGGAGGTTGGCAGGTCCAAATTTTGCCAGTGTTTCAGAGGAAGAGTTTCTTGAATATTCTTTTTAAGAAGAAGCCAAAGGGAGTCCATGGGTGAATGGAGATTTTTAAAGATCTTGTTATTCCTTTCCTTCCATAAGATCCAATAGACAAAGCCCGAAATAAGGATCCATAGGGAGTTAAGGATTGGAATTTGGAAGGGTTGCTGAGGAAAATTCCTGATAGTATTTGCGATGTCTCCTTCGCGTCTTCCTGATCTTGTATTGCACAGAGCAGTTCTCTCCCATAGTTCTGCAACTAGCAGACAGGTATCCAAAAGATGCACAATGGTTTCTGGGTGGAGGTTGCAATTGGGGCATCTAGAAGGCCTTATGAAACCTCGCTTTTGAAGATTATCCCAGGTGAGGATCCGTTGTTTGCTTAAAAGCCACAGGAATGTGGAGACTTTTGGCCAGATGCTTGGATGCCAGATCCTGTCCCAAAGCTGATCTTTGATTATCTGCTCTGGATGATAGAGAATTTGGTATGCCTCCTTGGTGGTGAATGTCCCTTTTGGAGTATATCCCCACTGGATTTTGTCCCTCTGATCCAAGAACTTGATTTTCCTTAGTTTGAGCTCTTGGTCAATCTCTTCAAAGGTTTCCTCTTGCGAGTTGGCTTGCCATGTGTCTGCTGATCTCCATTGTTGATAGCCTTGAAGGGAGTGTTGCTGCCAGAATTGAAAAACCTGAGTTTGATCACTGTGTTGCATGGTAGCTTGCCATTTGGGTTTGTGGAAGAGAGCAGCAAGTTTTGGGAGCTGCTGCCAGGAGTCTTCCCAAAATATTGCTGTGGTGCTGGAGTGTATTTCCCAAAAATTGTGTGTTTGAATAAAGACACTGTGTTTTCTAGCAGCATTCCAAATTAACGATCCAGGGTTGGTGATGCTTATGCGAATGAGCTCCTCTAGGGGCCTTCCTGGAGCATATTTGGCATGCTAGATACGAGCCCAAGGCAAGTGGGGATTGGAGACCCATTTCCACCAGATTCTGGTGCCCACGGTGTTGTTGCTGTGGAGAGGGTCCCTCAGACCAATCCCACCAGCTGACTTCGGAAGGCAGACCTCAGTCCATTTGACGAGCACCCATTTTCTCTTGAGTCCTGAGGAGCCCCATAAGAAATTTCTTTGAAGATTGTGAATTCTCTTAAGGACCCATTTGGGAGCAGCCAATATGGAGAATAAGTACAAAGGCATGGCTTGGAGAACAGATTTGATAAGTATGAGTCTGCTGGCAATATTAAGAGAGTGGAAGGTCCAGGAGGAAAGCCTGGTTTCTAGATTGTCAAGGAGAGTTCTCCAGGAGGAGTGTTTGATGGCTGAGACTATCAGGGGAGCACCAAGGTATTTCGAGGGAAGCGTAGCTATAGGGTACCCCAAGATCCTGGCTATATTCTTTTGAGTAAGATTGGGTGTATTGAAGAAGAAGAGCTAGGATTTGGCAGCATTGATGGAGGTGCCTGAGGCTTCAGAGAAGAGATTAAGAAGGTCAAGGAGGACAGAAGCCTCATGCACTGACGGATGGCCGAAGAGCATAGTGTCATCAACAAACTATTGGTGAGAGAGGGGGGAAAGTTCATGAAGAGTAAGGCCCTTTAGAGAGCGAGAAGAGATAGCAGAGTGAAGGAGACGACTGAGACCTTCGACCATGAGCACAAAGAGGAATGGAGAGAGAGGGTCCCCTTGGCGAATACCTCGGGAAGGTCGGAAAGGTGAGGAGGGTGAGCCATTCAGAAGGATAGAGTAACTGGGGGAGGTAATAAGATTCATGAGCCAATGCGTCCAGGTGGCGCTGAAGCCAAAAGCTAAGAGCATTTGATTGATGTAGGACCAACTGAGTTTATCGAATGCTTTGGAAAGATCTAGCTTGAGAATCATACCTGGATTTTTTAGAACCTTGAGCGAATGAATCACTTCATGTGAAAGTATGATGCCATCCAGAATCTGGCGCCCTTCAACATACCCTGTTTGTTCTGGAGAGATGAGGAGAGGGAGTAAAGGTTTGAGCCTATTTGCCAAGATTTTTGAGATAAGTTTGTAGATTACGTTGCAAAGAGCGATGGGCCTATATTTATCAGGAGTGCTTGAATATGCCACCTTAGGTACAAGTGCTATGAAGGTGGTATTGAGAGAGGGGAGGATCCAGTGCATCGATCGTGCTTCTTCCACAAGTTCCCATACCTCTGTTTTGATGTGCTCCCAGAAGGCGTGGAAAAAATTGGCAGTAAAGCCATCAGGTCCTGGCACTTTGCCATCCTTCATTTGGGCTAACGCCTCCTCCACTTACTACATGGATATTGGCTGGAGCAACATATTGTTGTGGTCCTCCGTGATGATCTTTGGAATGTGCCGCATGATAGACTGTATTGCCAATGTTCTGCTGCCTGGGGGCTCTCTCAGGGTGTCCTGAAAGTGCATTTTGAATTCTTGCTCCATTTCCTCATGCACTTCCAGATGTTCTCCTTGCTTGTTGTTGATGAAGGTGATGTGATTGTGCATTCTCCTTTGAACAGTGGTTCTGTGAAAGAATTTGGTGTTTTTCTCTCCATCCTTTAGCCATCTGACCCTGGATTTTTGGCTCCACAGTGTTTCTTCTTACTTCCATCGTGTTTTAATCTTGGTTAAGAGTGATTTCTCTTGTTGCGCATAGTCTTCAGTTCTGCCCTCATAGATAATGCGTTGTTGCAAAGTGTTCATTTGCTCCTCCAATAATTTTTGATGGTCGAAAATATTTCTAAACTGAGTGCGATTCCAGGATTTGATTGCTTGTTTGAGAAATTTTAACTTCTGCTGGAACTGGTACATTTTGGATCCTTCTGGGGGATTGAAATATTTCCAAGCATTGATTACCATATCTTTGAAATTAGGATGTGAAAACCAAAATGCTTCAAAGCGAAAGGGTTTGTTGCTCCTAGCACCTGGACGTGACCATTGTAACATTATGGGCCAGTGATCAGAGCCTGCCTGAGGCAAGATGGAGGTGTGAAAGTCTCCCCCCATGTGAATAGCATTATCCGACATGAGAAATCGGTCTAGTCTGGATGCGATTTGTTGTGAACCCCTTCTTTTATTGGTCCAAGTAAAGATGCCATTGGAAGTCTGAAGGTCCATTAATTGATTCCCGTGAATGAAGTCTTTGAGGCTGTAGCTGTCTTCATCCAGCCTCTGACGTCCACCAGACTTTTCCTCCAAAGAGGTGATGATATTAAAATCACCCCCACATATCCAGAGGGGAAAGCATCTGTTAGCGTTGAGCTCTGAAATAGTTTCAAGCAGATCTAGTTTTTTTTGTAATTCTTGCGGAAAATACACATTGGATAGATGACCATGGATATTGGTTCCTATAAGGTGGAAGGTGGACTGTATGAAGAAATGGGAGGCATGGAAGTCATGAAGGTGGAGCTCTTGAGGATTCCATATGATTGCGAGCCCTCCAGAAGCTCCAGAAACATCCACTGAGACTGACTGGCACCCCAGCCAGGATTTATTTAGTATTTTTTCCAGAACTGTACTATTGCATTTTGTTTCTTGAAGGTATATTATTGAAGGCCTGTCTTGCTGGATCATTTTTTTAATCATCTTGTGTTTTGCAGGGCTATTGAACCCTCGCACATTCCATGAGACGAGCTTCATGGGGAACAATGGGGAAGAGTTTTGTAGAACTTGGTCAGCTTAGGGAATCTACCAGAATCCACTAGCATTTCTCCAATGATGATAGTCCTTTGCACATCGATTTCGTTTCCGCACTTCTTTATCTCCTTCAAGATTTTTTTCCTGTCCCAAGGACTGCCTGCCTGAATACCAAGATATTTGTTGTGCTGTGCTCTGGTTAACACTTCTTCTAGTCTTTCTATTTCCCGAGTGTGTATAGTACTGTATTCCTTCTGCCTGCATGCTACTTCCAGCTTTAATATGTCCAGACCTGCCAGATCCACACTTTCTGGTTCCTCCTCCATATGTATCGGTGTATTCTGTTCTCCCTCCTTTGAATGCTGTTGCATGCTCAGTGCCAGAGCAGCATCTATCTCCATGCTGGAGGATTGTAGAGCTATGTCTTTGTCTTTATTTGTATTGGATGTGGAGGCGGGGGTGATGATGGGTTCAGAGGTCTGGAGGGGATCTGCAGACTTGGTCGCATGAGGGGGAGACGAGGGAGATGGATCTGAGGGGGGGATTGAGAGGTTGTCCTTCATGCTATCCGTGGAAGCCAGGATGTCAAAACTATTTCGGGTTGTAGTTTGCCTGAGATTTTCAGGATCCACAGGGGGTTTCTTGGCATGCCTTCTTCTACTTGGGACTTTTGTAAAACCCTCAGCATCTTTACTTGCTTCAGTGACAGGGGTTTTGGACTGCAGATTCAGAGGAAAATCCCTAAAGAGATGGCCATGTTCGTGGCACTTCCTACAGCGAAAGGGAATATGCTCGTAGTCTATAGTTTGAACCCATTCATAATCATCATGAAATAAGCTTACCGAGTCAGTCAGAGCTTTGGCTAGATGCATGTGGACACAGATCCTGGCATAAGAGGTGTATCTCCGTCATTTTGTTTCCTCTGCAACCTTGATGAAGACCCCCAGGCTCTTGCCTATGTTCTTCAGGGTTTCCTCGTTCCAGTATTCCAAGGGAAGTGAGTACATTCAGATCCATACTAGAGCCCAGTTGAAGTCTTCCTTATCTGGATTGAACCTCTCAACCCAGTCACACAGGTACAGGCCGACAGAGTTGAAGAAGTATGGGCCACCCTCGAAGATATGCATTTTATCCTCCAGACAGTTGAAAGTAGCGGTGAAGAAGCCTTTAGGACCAAGGTGCAGGGAAACTTGTCCTTTTGGCTTCCACTTGGAGGCAATCCAACCTTGCAAGGCTTTTTTAGTAGGCCAGAATCCTAGAAACTTGCCTATGAGGGCATGATCCCTCATATATTGAATCTCGTTGTTGATGCGCTGACTGGGGAGATCTATTTTAATTCTTTCTGCCATTTTGGGGATGCATGTTGCAGAGGATGTTGTGGGTCTTGTCGTATAGTTGTTCTGGTCAGAACCTTTGTCTTTAGCTGTCGATGGTCTGGTAGCGAAGTCTCCTTCATCATTTCTGGCTTGATCAGCTACCTGCTCTGCCAGCGGATCAGAACTGAAACTGGCATTTTTCTCTGCGCTAGTTGACTTGTCAGGATTGGGATTGGAGGGGGGGAGGGGGTCGTGCCGCCCCTCCAGAGAGTGGATTCATGGCAGCGTCAATAGAAGCGCTGGAGTTTGGAGGCCGAGAGCACCTTGGGGGAGAAGGCCAGGAAGCGCAAAAACCCTAGCTGTGCCGATCTCCTTGCATCTGAATCCCTTCTGAGAATTCTAATGATAATATATTATTATGAGCTATTCTTATTATTAATTAATATATATTAGGAGTTTATATTATTATTATAATATTTATATAATAATATATATAAATAATCTGGTTGTTAATATTTATATAGTTATTAATAATCCTAAATACCGATAATAATTATTAATGTGGTTGATATAAGCCTATTGGCATATATCAACCACATTGGAAAATGTGGTTGTATATATGTTTCATATATGCCTATTGGCGTTTATCAATCACATTGGTAAATGTGGTAATACTAGTATATTAAAAACCAATATTATAAACCCTAATATTAAACCCAATATTACACACAAATATTAAAAACCCTCATATCATAAACCCCAAATTTCATAAACCCAATTGTTGTGAGCCCTTGCACAACAACATTAGTAAATGTCATTGATATAAATAGAAATGTAATGTAACATTGAGAAAATGTTTATCACATTGCAATGTTTGATATATTGTTGTGACAATCCAACAATTTTTGTCACATTGCAATGTTCAATATATTTCTATCACAATTTGAGAATGTAACTGTGCAACAATTTTCATCACGTTGTGACATTTGTCACATTGCTTCACGAAGTTCACCATGGGTGAACATGATTTGATTAATTTTCTCATGGTTTACCATATTTTTCTACGACATATTATGGTTGTCTATATTGATAATGAAATGTTAAAATTTACCATGTTTTACCATGGTGACCTAGGTTGACCATATTTGACCATATGAACAATGGTTGGCCATGTTAAGCATGGGTTGGGCATGTTTTTTAAAGGTTGATTTCTCATATTTTAAATAATGAACATTCTTAGAAGCATTTAATGGAATAGGCTTTACCTATTCATAATATTAGTTAATTTGTGAGAATGTTATAATAGATTTTCTCATCAGAGTGTCAATGCATTTATCTTTATAACAATTTCACATAATATTTGACCATATTAACTATTGATGGCCATGTTGAGCATGGGTTAATCATGGCTTTAAAAGGTTCATTATGGTGACCATGATTGACCAAAGATGACCATGATTGACCATAGTTGACATAAGATTCCCATGGTTGAACATGACTAATGATGGTAGATGATGGTCAACCATGCTGCCTAGAGTCAACTATGGTTGCAATGGTTGACCATGGTCACCATAATTAACTATTTTCAATCATAGTTAACCATAGTCGACAATGATCATCATAGTTGACAATGGTTGATTATGGTTAGACTATATTTGACTATGATTTGACTATGACTAACCATGGTTGACTATGTTTGAACTATAGTTTGACTATGATTGACCATGCCTTGAATACAGTTTTACTATGTTTCACCATATTTTGACTATGGTTTATCTATAGTTGACTATGATTTCACTATGGTTACCATTGTGATGGTGGTTGTAGATGGTCTACCATGGTTTGGCCATCAACAATTATACGCCACATTTACTAATGCGTAGTACAATTATTAAATCTATTTGTGACAATATATTTTAGTTTAAAATTACTATAATTATAGTATATAATTAGATTGTATTTGAGTTATATATATATATATATATATATATATATATATATATATATATATATATATATATATATATATATATAGATAGATAGTATTGAGTATAAGATAATAGTAAAATACAAATAACTATTATGAATAATAATGATATGCTATTATTATGTTAGGCATACTCTAACTTAGAGATGAAATATACATTTTCACCAAAATTAGGTCTAACAATTTCAAAAAAGAATGTGATTTTTTTGTTTTTTAAAATGTATTTTTGAATGCATAAATGGATTCAACAACTTGAAAAATCCCCGGACATTCGAAATTTATAGATTAAACAACTTAAACTCGACTTTCTAAAAATCGCTGCTGAATTTTAGTTACAATTCACCAAAAAAATATCGTGAATAAAGTCATTTCATCTAAAAGTTAGACTACACCATTATATTATATGTAAATTATGTTATACTTTAAAATATGGCTATTAATATATTACTATATAATATAATATTAATATAATAGCCATATATATTATAATAATAATGTTATTGTTATTATATAATTATTAATAATGACTAATAGTTAACCACATTTATAAATGTGGTTGTGCTTATATTATTATTAATAATAATATTTAATTTTAAAGTATTATTAATAATATATAATAATATTATTAATAATCATTACTTTAATATAAATAATAAAAATATTATAAAAATTATTTTTTGTAAAAAAAAATATAAATAATTAATCTAAAATTTCTTTTAATATAAATAATATAATTATTATTAAAATATATTTACTGCTTAAAAACCTAAAACATACAACCTAATAATAAAACTATATTAATAATTTAGTTTATTTATATTAACATGAAAACTTAATACTAACGTTAAAACTAATAGTTGGTTTTTACTAACAATATTAACATTAAAACTTAATATTAAAACCTAATAGTAAATTAATATTAAAATGACATACCGCATGTTAAACTTAATGTTAACATTAAAATAACATAGCACATATTAAATCTAATATTAACCTAACAACATCATCTTAAAACCAATTGTTTATATTAAACCTAATGCTAAAACCTAATATTATATATTATAACCTAAAACCATTATTATATAACGTAAAACCTATAAGTTACCTAAAACTTACAGTATGTTATATTAGGTTATATAATATTCATTTTCATATTATATTATATATTAGAGCCTAAAACCAATTTTCATACAAAATCTAATTAATATATTATAACATAAAACCTAAAACCACTATTATTTAACAAAAAAAGACAACTAAAAATACTATTATAATCTCTCCTTTTTCTTATAGCCAATACCAATAGGGGATCCCTATCGGTGTAAAAATCTGTATAGGACATTTCTATAGCCAATCTAGCCAATGCCACTCTGGCCAGCACCTAGGCATTGGTGGAGAAATTAATTTCCATAGTAATCAATATCACTCCAAAGAGCGCATAAAATCTACTTGAGAAATCCTCAAACCCTAGAACTTGTTTCAGAGGAGGTTTACAGTCCGAATTCAAGGAGATATGACCAGATTTCTGTCGTTGGGCGAGATATGATTATCTATCCACATGGTCTATATGAAAGCATTATTGCCAAATTATTCTTTCTTTTGGTAAAGCATCTAAGTGCTATCATTATTTCAATCATATTTGCTTCGAAAGGAGCGTAGTGCATTTCACAGGTTCCGTGAAGTGGGGCCTTGCTTGTTTCAATATCTCAGTACAATATCTCTCCAAATTTTCTATCAAATGCAATCATGGGAAACTTTTAGAAAATTTATTGCATATTTATGGTGCGCTTTAGGAAAATCGAACGGACCATATGAACGATCCCATTGACAGGTAAAGCGGATTCTGGAGAAACGACCGAAAGCTAGAAAACGTACAGAAAATATTGAAGCATATAGTCAAACGAACTGAACATATTGAAGCGTATGGTGGAACGAATTTATTTTCTCCCCATATTCTGATTTTTTCCTGGGCAGATGCTTGGCATGATTTTTTTTTTGTTATATTTGAATAGTGTTTTTTTTTTTAATTTAAAATTATTTAAATATCTGTCTTCTTGATCAATGTATTTATGTAATGAATCCCAAAAACAGATATTTATAGGATTTTGTTCTTTATGTATGCCCACGTTGGGATTGGTGTTAGGATCAACACTATAAATACTTCCACCACAATACCAAGATTCTCGTCTACAAACATATGGCCGGTACATATGGCCGATTGATGAATTTTGGCAACGATTATGAATGTATAATCTGCATCCTGAGGTTTGAAATTCGACTTGAAACTCCAGGCCTCAGGTTGCAGGTTATACATTCATGACCCGTGATACGATACGGATTATGTCTGCGCTATAATATCTCGTTAATGGCAATCAGTTCCAGATACGGATGATGTCTGAGCTATAATATCTCGTCAATGGGAATAAGTTCCAGATGAGCATATGTCGTTATAAAGGTTCCGATCTTCTCATGAATTATTGTTGCAGGTAACAATCAGTATGCTACTTCATACGAATTAGTAATAATATCCTCTTCTGGTATCCATTAACAATTTATATCACCGACATAATTAGTAAATCACTTGATTCCAACAATGGTAACCATTGTTTCGTTTTCAATTTGATTTCAATTTCTTAAAATAGTCGGGATTTATATTTTTATTTCAAAAAAATGAATAATAAGAAAAGGGTGAAAATGTTTTTTTACCTTGTATTTATTAATTCAAATTAATTTTTTTTTGTTATTTATGAAATATTATGATATTTAATGTAGAGAATTTTAAATAAATTTTAATTTTCTGAAAAATCATGTTGCTGGCATATTTCTCTTCGTTAATTATACACGGTTTTAAAGCTTATAATGTAAAAAGCTTGTGGAACCTAGATAATATCCATCCATAAAAAAGGCAGAATACTTTAATAATAATATTAAAGTTTATAATATTAAAGCCTATAATGGAAAAAACTTGTGTGAACCTAGATAATATCCATCCATAGCAAAGAAAGAATATGTAATAATTATGATTGAGATTGTTTATAATAAGATTATATTCTTTTTATAATATTCAATTTATGAAATTTTATTACTATTCTAATTAATCTATACCTTTTTATATGAATTTTTTTTAAATTTTTATAATATTTATTAATATATTTAATATATATTTTAAAATAATTATCATTTTTAGCTAAAATTATATATAGGCAAATATTTTATTATTATATATGGAAATTTTATTCATTATACTTATCAATGAATATAAGATTATGTTGTTAAGTATCTCTTGCTTTTATTTATTATATATATATATATATAAATATATAAATTTAAGATATTTAAAATACAAGTTGTATATATATTAACATATATACAACTAAATGAATTCAATCATTTTAAATATTTTCCAAACCACTAAATGGATTCGCATATTTAAAAGTATAATTCAACCATTATAAATTATAATGTCGCAAAATTAAAAAAAAAAAAACACATCAAGTAATTAGACTGCACGTAATACCAAATTTACAACGTCGTAGACGATTGCTACATAATATAGGTAATGCCAATAATTAGCACGTAGAAGGCCACTTGCGCTCTTGACTGGGGCTTTAAGCCATCGTGAGGACGATGTGAAGCCCAACCATTGTACTTACTTCAATGACCTCTAGCAGAGCTTTAAAATGTACTAAGCATTTCATTTCTGTACAATAAGACTGGGAAATTGAGAAGCTTGATTTCCCTAGATTGTTATTATAAAACTTCAAAGACAAAACATACTATTTGCAAGATAAAACTTCAAAGATGACTGGATTCAATCTCTCAAGTGCTTTGTCATGTAATTATAGTTTCTTAACCTTTATGTTAGATATTTTACCTTTTAATTTTATTTATGCTTTGTCATGTAATTATAGTTTCTTGACCTTTATGTTAGATATTTTACCTTTTAATTTTATTTATGTTTATAGGTTTAGTTTATATTTTTAAGATAAAGAGAATATTTTAATACATAAAGTAAGAATTAAAATTAGATTTTTAATAATTTTTTGATTATGTATATTAATATGTTATTTTTGGATTAGAATTTTTGGAATTTTAATTTAATTATAAATAATTATTAAGTGGATTATAGGGATTGAATTTCAATAAAATATTTTCAAATATTCTAGGTAATAGTAGAAAATGAAAGGTTGAGATTTATCTCATAAGTAGTTGTGTTCTTTTTACCATTTCAATTAAATTGATTAATTAAAAAAAATGTACCATACAAACATGACTCATGTTTTTTTTCCAGACATGCGGTATTAGTAACCAATGATATAGGCCCATGGTATCATCACAAAGCCTATTTACAAGTCAAGAATCTTCATGGTTGAAATTATTGAGGCAAAAAGCTGCTCTAGAGAATATTGCAGAGGTGTTGGCTATCCTTTGAGGGTTTTTGAAATAAAATGGCGGGTCGACCATAATAGAGATATACTTTGTGATGATTGTTGAAGAGTATTTTTGTTGAAACTACAACACAATCCATATACCTCGTGTTTACAACAACCGATCAAAGAAATAGACCCATGTTCCTTTCATGATTTTAAAGATTCTTTAGATCTTCTAGTTTTTGTTTTTTGAATGATTTTGTTTGTCATATTTATATTTTGTGTAAAATTATATGACAAAGAATCAATTATTTAATAGAATAATATAGTTAAATTTAATGGTTCTTGCATTTCTTTGGTGTAAAGAGAACACATTATTTACTTGGCCATTATGTTTATACTCTATTATATGCTCGTGTTACTTCTTGTTCTATAGTACTTCAAGAACATCAGTTATAGGTTATTCTTGTGTGTATGTAAGTTGTGTGTGTAAAAAAGGGTCCATTTGTATGATTGAATTTTTAATACACTTAGTACCTAGAATAGTTACCTATATGACTATCAAAAGTGTAATTCTTTGTATTTTGATAAATGGAAGTAAGTCCATAGAGTGATTTGATATTGAGAATATTTTTAGGGATGGTAAAGAATCATCTATAATCTAATGATGGTTGAAGAAATTGTGTCTTCAATGGATCAAGTGGTGGCTTGAAGATAGTGGTTGAAGAAAGAGCATTGTTTGTGAGATTCCATAGTGGATGGAAGTGCTAATGAAGACTAGTCAAGAAAAAAGGGTCCATGTGAAATATGTGACCTCGATATTGTTGTTTGTAATGTAAGCATCAAGGGAGGGAGTCAATATTAATGCTTACATTGGTAGCTTAGATAAATTTTGTTTATTAGATTGTTGGATATTGTTGAAATATTATCTCAACCACAATATCCATGTTTGGAATTAGTTGGATCTAGTTCCAACTATATAATTGTAACATATTTAAGTTTAAATTGTAGAAATAATTTATTTTGTATGCAATTACATTTTCGTAAAATGAAATGGTGTTATAAATAACTAAATAGTATTGAGTGGAATGGTCGTAGGTCATAAACTCCCTCCACCTATAAAATGTGAGTGCATTCATAATACAAATTTTTTTCCTTATTACTTGTCATGTGTATTTGAAAAAAGAGCTATATCGATATCTTTGTACCCCATACTACTTTTGAACAGATAATATTTCCCAAAAATTCATTGTATAGTGTTATTTGAATTTATATTTCCTTGAAAAATCCTTAGGAAGTATTGTTTGAAAGGTTATTGATTGTTCAAAGAATGGGTATAGAGGTTGTGACACATGATCTAGATTGTCAAAGAACTTCATATTTCATTCCTTTAGTTGTATGCATATGCAATTTTTTTCCATATTTAAAATTATATGTACTAAGTTTATATACACTAAGCTTATTAATTTAAAGAACATGTTGTGCACATATAGAAGAACACCTAGTTTATTAATTTAATCACCTTAACACAAAAACCTTTGTAAAATTATAAAAAATTATTTGTCCAAAAGAATAGTTTATTAAGTTAAGCACATACACACAAATTCCTTCTTAAAAATATAAGAAATTATTTCCCTAGTGAATAAGGCTACGCATCAAGCTTTGTTTTCTCATTTGCTTCTTCTTGTTTTTAGGTTTAATTTTATATCAAGTACATTGCTTATTATTTTAAAAGTTCCTCTTCTCTGCATATCTATTTATTCTCTTTTTTCACTAATATGTACATTTAGTTTATTGATTTAAGAAATTATATTAAGAAGTTTTTGTCTAAATGAATAGCCCATTAATTTTGATATCTTTTTTTTAATTGTTTTTAGATGCAATTTTAGGTCAAGTATATTTCTCATCATCTTAGTTAACTATGTTTGGTTATCATTAATTTTAATTAATTATGTTTCATTATAATTAATTATGAATGATCTCGAAAGACCATGTTCATTTTGGTTAAATATAGATTAATTTAGTTAAAAATGTTTGATAATTGTTGACTATTTTGAACAATGGTTCATTAATCTTAAATATGTTAAATGATGTAGATAAAGGTTCACCATAAGTGATTAAGTTGGACCATTCTGATTAAAGATGTTTCATTATGGTTGAGAAAATTTAAAGAGATTAAGAAATTATATATTTAATTATATTATGTTGCTCATCACGGGTTATGTCATATGGGACATTAAGAAATTATACTTATTGCATGTTGCTTTGTGATATTCATTAAAGAATGTACCACAATGTGACACTCCTTAATGGTTACCTTGGATTGACACTTAGTCTAAAAGTTGTGTCTAATAAAATTAATATTTAACTAGAATACCAACAAATAATTAGCTTTAAATATAGTCATAATTCTTAACCATTAATCATAAAATATTTTTTTCATATTTAATTTTTCATTTTTTAAAATTCAACATGAAATATGAATATAAATTATAATTATGAATATGAGTTTTTTACATCTATATACCACTTAAAAATTAAAATTAAAATTATATATATATAGAAAATAATATCTTTATGAATTATATGATGAATATACTGTTTTAAATTTTAAGTGATTATTTTTTTCAATGAAAAATAACTATCCATTTTTCACAACATAATTTAAATCATGAATATACTGTTTTAAATTTTAAGTGATTATTCTTTTTAATGAAAAATAACTATTCATTTTTCACAACATAATTTAAATCCTTACATTATAATTCATCATATTATAAGTGAGAATTAATAATGATAAAAAAAGTCCGAATATTTTATAAATAACAAAATAATAAATAAATAAACTTAAAATTACAAAAATAAATAGATATTATTAACCCACCATAATTAATATATAAATCCTTATTTTAACTTTAATTATTACATTCCAATTTAATATTAAGTTCTTAAACTAACCCATTATGGCTGGACATTAATTAATATAAAAATAAACACAAACATACTCTAATTTATGAAAATTTAATGTTAGATCATTAATAGTATTTAAAACATAATGTACAAAACCTTTATTCTTAAACTAACCCATTATGGCAAGACATTAATTAATATAAAAATAAACACAAACATACTCTAATTTATGAAAATTTAATGTTAGATCACTAATAGTCTTTAAAACATAATGTGCAAAACCTTTATTTGAAATTTATATTATAAACGCAAACGGGTAATCCTAAATATTTATCTCTAAATTATGTGCGTATTATTAAAATCTTATTCTTATTTATATTTATTAAATTTAAACTTAACACTATAATTAATTAACGATTTAATAGAACTATATCATGTATTAAAAATACGAAAATTTAGTCATATTAGTTGTGTCAAAAATTAACATGGAATTACCAAAGACATTTATGATATTTATCCCTAAATTATATACATTATTAGAATGTGATTCTTATTTATATTTATTAAACTTAAAATCAATACTATAATTAATTAACTATTTAATAGAATTATATCATGTATTAAAAATATGAAAATTTAGTCTAACGGTTGATTATATTAGTTCGTTAAAAATTAACCTGGAATTACCTACGATATTTACTCCATCTTCATTATGAAAGTGAATATGTTTTACTCCATTTCCATTGAAGGTGAACGTGAATATTTTTAAATTATTGATATTGATATTTATATTTATGGATTATAAATAAATATTTGAATATTAATTTTATATAACTTAATTATATATTAGTTTTATCTAAATATTAGTTTTGATTTTAATACTAATTAATTATTAATTTTTGATATAGAATAAAAATAATTTGTTTTGAAATATTTTTTCAATTTTATTTATTTTATCTAGATGTGAGTTTTGAGATTGGAGTTTCTCTAAATATTTCTAAAAATGGTACAGAGATTTATAATTTGTATTATCAAGATTAATTGAAATAAATTATCTTATTTTTATTAAAGAAAGTTTTTAAGGTTCTTAAAATTGCTTTAAATTTGCGGATAAAGGAGGTGGTAATTAAAAAAATAAAGATAATATAAAAAATATTATTATATGAAGATTTATGGAGAAATTATTAAGTGATAAAATGTTAGAGGGAAAAACAAAAGTAAGATATCATAAGAAACTAATTAATAAATTTTTTAAGAATAATAAAAATATCCTCGTGTTTTGAGTAGTGTAAAGAAGAAACTAAGAATTTCTAAAACATGAATATTTTCTTATAAGTTTCATAGTCAAATTGTCCAATTAATAAAATACCATGGGATGAAGGTTTTGTCATCTTTGTGATAGTATAATGTGGTGATTAATGAAAATTTTGATAATAAAAAGAACACAAACATTTTAAACACATAGATATACTATAGCTCCATCACCCTCTGACATATGTTCCAAATATGAACTTTGATATACACACTATATCTGCAATACTGTAGCTCACTTTCTCTCTCAATCCAATCCTTCTTATTTCACACTTAGGTAGTTTGCTAATGAAGAAATATGCAATTAATACAAAACACTAATACTCAGTATCTTTCACTTAATCACCTTATAGAATCTCGATTAACTCAAGTCAACTCTATCCATAAAATACCATATGAAAAAAACTCAGTAAATTCCCATGGAATTAACCTGAGTGTGCGCATAATTCGAGAAATTTCACTTGTTGTAATGCAACCCCAATACACAAAATTTTTGTTATAAAACACATATAGGCTGATACATGTGTTATGGGTATAACACACCTTTGATATTATTTCTTGCATTTTAACTCACCTTTGAGGTTGTTTCCTATGTTGTAACACACATTTGAGGTTTTTACCTATGTTACCTTGATTTTATTTTATGTTTGTAGCCTTCTTCCACCTGATCTGCAGCTCAGCTCTTCAAGAACCTATTCATCATCTCCAACACTTGTCCAAGCATCCCCAACACTTGTAGATCTACTTCCAACATCAAAAACACTTGAGCAACATGCCATTGAGCCTCTAATCATCATGACAATTGCACCAAACTTATTGACATCAATGCCAATACAACAACTCCTTAATTGATTCCCCAAGAAGACATCCTTGGTTGCATCAATGCCAAGCCCATGAGACATCATGCCCAACATATTATAAACCTAAATATTATAAAACCTAATATTATACGAAAATAATAAAATCATTAATGTTATAAACCCAAATATTAAACATTATATATTAAAACCTATATTATAACCCTATATATTAGAGAATAATAGAAACCATAATATTTAATCGTAATATTAAAACCAAATATTATACCCAAATATTAAAAACCCTCATATTATAAACCCTGAATGTCATAGGCCTAATTATTATGAGGCCTAGCACATCCACATTAATAAATGTGGTTGATATAAATTGAAATGTAATGTAATATTGTGAAAATCTTTGTCACATTGCAACGTTCGATATTTCTATCATTATCCAACAATTTTTTCCACATTACAATGTTTTCTATATTTCTATAACAATGTTAAAATGTAACGGTGCGGCAATGCTTGTCACATTCGGACCTTTGCCACATTGCTTCACCACATTCACTATGGGTGAAAATGGTTTGAATAATATTCTCATGGTTTACCATAGTTTTCAATGAAATATTATGGTTGTCTATATTGATAATAGAAGACAACAGTTGACCATGTGTTACCATGGTGACCTAGGTTGACCATATTTGACCATATGAACAATGGTTGGCCATGATTTTTAATGGTTGATTTCTCATATTTTAAAGAATGGAAATTCTTTGAGGCATATTATGAAATAGACTATGCATATTTGTCACATTAGCTCATTTGTGAGAATGTGATGCTAGATTTTCTCATCATAGTGTCAATGCATTTACCTTTATCACAATTTCACAGAATATTTGACCATATTAACCATGGTTGGCCATGTTGAGCATGGGTTGACCAAGGCTTTCAAAGATTCATTATGGTGACCATGGTTGACCAAAGATGACCATGATTGACGATGGTTGACCTAGCCTTCCCATGGTTGAACATGACTAATGATGGCAAACAATGGAGTCAACTATGGTTGCAATGGTTGAGCATGGTCACCATAGTTAACTATTGCCAATCAAAGTTAACCATAGTCAATTATGGTCATCATATTTGAAAATGGTTGATCATGGTTAGGCTATGGTTGACTATATTTGACTATAGTTTCACTACGGTTAACCATGGTTGACTTTGTTTAGACTATAGTTTGACTATAATTGACCAATGTTTGACCATGATTTGACTATCTTGAGCCATAGTTGGATATGATTGACTATAGATGACGATGGTTTGAATATGCTTTGACTATGTTTCACCATTTTTTGACTAGTGTTTGTCTATAATTGACTATGATTTCACTATGGTTACCATTGGGATGGTGGATGTTTATGGTAAACCATGGTTTGGCCATCAACAATTATATGCCACACTTACTAATGTATTTTATAGTTATTAAATGTGGTTGTACCAGTATATTTAAGTCTGTAATTATAATGCTAATTATATTGTATTTCAGTTTCAGTTATATATATAATTATTGACCTTAGTATAATAGTAAAATATGAATAGCTATTTTAGAATGAAAACTTCTGTGATTCATAATGTTTTAAGAGAAATTTTTAATAAATCAAATTCCATTTTTTTATAGGTTGACGTGTTTCAGACCACTATTATTAATAATAACAATATGTTATTATTATAATATATGTCAATAACATTATACTTTGAAATATAATTCTTAATATATTAATTTTTATTTTTTTTTTATTTTTTTTTTGCGTAAAGACTATTTCTATTAAAAAAGAGAAAAAATATGTACAAAGAGGTCAAGACCTCAGAGGGGGCAGAAGCCAGCCCTCAACCAGAGATTCTGATACATACAGATCCTTCTATCCGCCCTTCCAGGATTGAGAGACCTTGAAACATGATTTGTAAATCCCTGACAGACAAGAAAGTGAACCATTTCTGTGTCTAACACTACAGTACTATCGCCGACTATGGCTTTGCTGATAAGAATTCTGTCATAACCGCCATATACAAAATTAAAGCAAAAAAAAGGCTTGCTGAGCCATGATTTGTTACTGCTCATCAGACTATATTGGCTCGCACCGATACAAAAACAAGAACTGAAACAAGAACAGAGTTGACAGTATCTAGAGACGCATAACATAAAATGAAACAGAGCAGAGGCGAGAATGCCAACAGTAGGCATTGAACCAGAATCATTAAACATGTTTAGGAGAGTCGAGAGCTTCCTTGTCCACCTGGCTAGAAGAGGCAATCCGCGTGACGACCGCATTATCTGCATCTCCCGTGACACCGCCATCTGGAGGAATTACCAAATTCAAAAAGCTGCCTGGAGGATGAACCAGCTCACATGCAAGCACCTCATGTTGATTAGAGTCTTCCAGAGGCTAAGGAGCTTCAGGTACATTGCCTTCTTCCTGCATGTTGTCGTCATTGAATACGACCCCAGCCATCTCCCCCTGAAGGACACTATCATCCTGAGACTGAGACATGGTGGTGTGGGCCGAGCTGCTGGGCTTATCCTCCTCCTCAGCAAGGATTACAGTGATGCTGGCTGACAGCACGGGCTTATTGAGCCTACTATGGAATTTGAAGCGGGTTGTTTGAAAGGAGTTGTGCGGGAGAGGCCTAGCATGGCCAGAAGGCGGAGAGGATGGGGAGGCAGAAGCGAGAGGGACAATGTTCTGGGGAGCAAAATGAGAGGCCCGGCCTCGATTACCAGTGGTGCCTCCATGGCGAGAGACTCCACGACGACGAACCATTTCCGAATTAATAGAGAGACCAGGGAAGGGAAATTGGCAGAGCCGAAGGGGAAAGGGCCGAGCGCAGGCGGACCAGGCTAGACTTAGAATCCACATGAGCTTCCAAGCAGCCTGAACGAAGCAGGGGTGCGCGATGAATAACGGGCGGAGGTAGAAAGAGCCGAGGGCAATTGCATAAATGAGAGACCAGGCCATGGATAAATCGTCGTGCATAGTCTCTCGAGCCGAGCACGCATTGAATACCAACTGCGCGACCATTATTCTGTACCCTGGCGAATTCATATCCCATGCTGTGGGATTGTGGGATCCGCGTCCGCGAGCCAGGTGCAGGGACAGCTGCCTGCAAGGAGTAAATCCTCATAAATGCTCAACAGTGACACCCGCATCCGGGTCTTAATATATTAATATGATATTATATAATAACGTAATATTATATTAATATATAATATCATATTAGTATAATAACCATATATATTATAATAATAATAATGTTATTGTTATTATATAATTATTAATAATCACTAATAATCAACCACTTGTGATTATATTAATAATAAATAATAACAATATTTGATTTTAAAATAATAATAATAATAATTACTTTAATATATATTATAAAATTTATTTATGGTAAAACAAATAACCATACTTAATCTAAGATATCAATTAATATAATAATATAATACGGTACATTTATTAATATTTGAAATTATTATTAAAAACTGTTCAATACTTAAAAAACTTAAACATGCTTGAGTGGACTAAATGGTTAAGATCATGTGTTTCCTCCAAAAAAGAAGTAGAGTATGTATGTAGACAAATTAATGTGGGGAGGTGGGTCTCTTGTTCCACAAACAGAAAGTAATAATGATTAAAGTTATGTTAATAATTTAATTTATTTATATTAACAATATTAACATTAAAACCTAATACTAATTTTAAAATCAATAATTTATTTATGTTAACATTATTAACATTAAAACTTAATAATAAACCTCATATTAACATTAACATTAAAATATCATACCACATATTAAAACTAATATTAATATCAAAACCTCATATTATTTACATTAAACCCAATGTTAAAACCTAATATTATATATCATAATCTAAAATAAAAAAATCTATTATGTTACATTAGGTTATATAATACTCGTTTCCATCTTATATTATATATTATAATCCAAAACACATTTTCATATAAAATCTAACTAATATATTACATAAATCTTAAAATCAAATATTAAAAATCAAGAAATAACCCTACAACTACTATTATAACCTTGTTTTTTTTTTCTTTAAGTAACTGTTATTATAACTAAGACCAATACCAATAGGGGATGCCTATAGGTGTTAAACTATTATTATAACTAAAACCAATCCTAATAGGGGATGCCTATAGGTGTAAAAATCTGAATAGGACATTTCTATAGCCAATCTAGTCAATGCAAGGCTAGCACATAAGCATTTCTGGAGAAATTCATTTCCATAGTAATCAATCTCACTCCAAAGAGCGCATAAAATCAACTTCTTACCATTTTTCGAAAAATCCTCAAACCCTAGAACTTTTTGAGAAGAGGTTTAGAGCCGGACTTCAAGGAGATATGACAATATTTCTTTCGTTGGGCGAGATATGATCACCTATCCACATGGTGTATATGAAAGCATTATCACCGAATTATTGTTTCTTTTGGTAAAGCATCTAAGTGCTATCATTATTTCAATCATATTTGTTTCGAAAGGAGTGTAGTGCATTTCACAGTTTCGGTGAAGTGGGGACTTATCTCAGCACAATATCTTCTATCAATGCAATCATTGAAAATTTTAGAAAATTTATTGCATATTTATGGTGCGCTTTACAAAAATCGAACGGACCATATGAAGGATCCGATCGAAAGGTAAAGCAGATACTGGAGAAATGACATAAAGCTGGAAAAAGGACTGAAAATATTGAAGCATATGGTCGAACGAATTTATTTTCTCCCCATATTATGATGTTTTCTTTGCCAGATGATTGGCCGGAACTTTTGTTTTATCTGAATGGAGGCTTTTTTTTAATTTAAAAATATCTATCTTTTTGATCCATCAGTCAATAAATAATTTTTTATGTGGTGAATCAGAAAGACAGATATTTAAGATTATTATTCTTTACTATGCCCACAATTTTTTATGTGATGAATCAGAAAGATATTTAAGATTATTATTCTTTACTATATCCACATTTGCATTGGTGTTGGGGTAAACACTATAAATACTTCCACGACAATACCAAGCTTCTCGTCCACATACATATGGCCGGCTCATATAGGCCGTCAGCCATGCCGTTGTGCAGCAAGAATTTTGGCTTATGAATGTATAATATGTATCCTGCGGTTTGAAATTCCACTTAAAACTCCACGCCTCATGGTGCAGGTTACACATTCATGACCCATGATACGGATCATGGAAAATTGAAAAGCTTGATTTACCTAGATGGTCGAAAATTGAAAAACATATTACATCCTATTTGCAAGATAAAACTTGAAAGATGACTGGATTCGATCTCAAATAAAACTTCAAAGATGACTGGAATGCTTTGTCATGTAATTATAGTTTCTTTACCTTTATGTTAGATTTATTATTTTATTATTTTATTTATGTTTATATATTTATCTTATATTTTAGGGCAAAGAGAATATTTTAATATGTAATGTACAGATTTAAATTGATTGTTTTAATTATGTAGGTTTATTTTTGAAATAGAATGTTTATAATTTTAATTTAATTAGTTATAATTTCAAGTGGATTATAGCGATTTAATCTACATAAAATATTTTTAAATAGTTTAAGTAATAGTTGTAAATGAAATGTTGAGATCTATCTCATAAGTAATTGTGGGCTTTATATCATTTTAATTAAATTGATTAATTAAAAAAAAGTGCCATATGAACATGACTCATGTTTTTTGCAGACATGTATTAGTAACCCATGATATTGGTCCATGCTATTGTAACAAATCATATTGACAACTTAAGAATCTTCATGATAAATGTGATGAATCTTCATAGTTAAGAATGTTGAGGCAAAACGTTTCTCTAGAGAAGCTTGGAGACATGTTGGCTGCCCTTGTAGTGTTTTTGAAATAAAATGGTGAGTTGACCATGACATATATAGTCTACGATGCTGGTTAGAGAGGCTTTTTGTTGAAACAACAATAAAATACATATATCCGGCCTTCATGGCAATGTGTCAAAGGAATACATGTAACTTCCTTTCATGATTTTCAAGATTCTTTTAATCTTGCATTTTTGGTTTTCTTCAGTGATTTTCTATGTCATATTTATTTTTTCTGTAAAATTATATAGAATCAATTATTTAATAGAGTAATATAGTTTGAGTTAATGGTCGTTGAGGTTCTTTGGTATCAAGATAACAAATTATTGAATTGGTTATGTTTATACTATGTTATTCGTTGCTAGTACTTGTTGTTCTTCAGTGCTTCAAGAACATCAGTTAAAGGTAATCCTTGTGTGTATCTAAGTTTATGTTTGTCAAAATGTTTCAAGTTGTATGTTTGGTTTTTGAATACACTTAGTACCTAGACTAGTTATCTATATAACTATCAAAATTGCAGTTTGTTGCATTTTGATAAATGGAAGTAAGTCCATAGAGTGATTTAGTATCGAAACTATTTTTCGGGATGGTCAAGAATCATTGATCCTACAAATAGGCCAATGATGGACAGAAGCAATTGTGTCTTAAATGGATTAAGTGGTAACTCGAAGATGGTGGTTGAAGAAATATCAATGCTTAGGAGATTCCACAGTGGATGGAATTGCTAATGAAGACTAGTACACACAAAAAGGCCAATGTGAAATAGGTGACTTTGATATTGTTATTTGTAATGTAAACATTAAGAGAAGTTGTTAGAAATATTACTTATATTAGTAGATTAGATAAATTTGGTTTATTAAGTTGTTAGAGAATATTATTCTCTCCACCTCAATCTCTAATTTTAAAATTAGTAAACTCTAATTCCAATTATATAATTGTAACAAATTTAAATTTTACGTAAAAATAATATTTAAATTTTATGTGTAAAAATAATTTCTTGTATATCCAATTACATATTTAAAAAAATGAAATGATGTTATAACTAACTAAATTGTAATGGGCGAAAGAATCGTAAATCATAAACTCTCTAAGCCTCATTCATAATACAAAATTTTATCTTATTACATATCATGTGTATTTGAAAAAAAAACTATACTATTATCTTTGTATCTCATAATGCTTTTGAACCGATAATATTTCCTAAAAAGTCATTCGATAATGTCGTTTGAAAATATATTTCGCAAAAGATCCCAGGGCATTAGCCCCATTATTGGTTGTTGAAAGAATGGATATAGATGGTGTGACACATGCTCTAGATTGTCTAAGAAATTCATCTTTCATTCTTTTAGTTGTGTATATGCAATTTTTTAATTTAAAAAAATATTTTTATAAATATAAAAAGTCACCTAATTTATTAATTTAAGCACTTAATACAAAAACCTTTGTGAAAATATAAAAATGTATTGTCCAAATGAATAGTTGATTAAGTTAAACACTCACACACAAAATCCCTTCTTAAAAGTATAAGAAAATATCTGTCCAAATGAATAGGGCTAGGTAACAAACTTTCTTTTATCATTTGCGTTTTCTTGTTTTTGGGTTTAATTCATATTGTTCATCATTTTAAAAATTCCTCTTATTTAGATATCTGTTGGTTTTCATTTCTTTCATCAATATGTATATTTAATTTTTAATTTAAAAAATTAGATTAATTTTCTCGATGCAATTTTTAGATTAAAGTATACATTTCATAATTTTTTATTTTAAAAAATAGATTAATTTTCTAGATACAATTTTTAGTTTGAGTATATTTTTCATCAGTTTAGTTAATTAGGTTTGGTTATAATTAATTCTAATTAATATTGTTTGGTTATAATTGATTATGAATGACTATGTTCACCATGATTAAATATGGATTAATTTAGTTAAAAATGATTGGTAATGATTGACTATGCCTAATAATGTTTCATTAATCGTAAATATAATAAATGATGTAGATATAGGTTGACCATAAGTTACTAAGGTGAACCATTCTCATTAAAAATGTTTCACTATGATTGAGAGTATTTAAAGAGATTAAGAAATTATATAATTAATTATATTATGATGTTCATGAAGCGTTATGTCACTTGGGACATTAAGAAATTATACCTATTACACGTTGCATTGTGATGTTCATTAAAGAATGTGTCACAATGTGAAACTCCTTAAAGGAAATGTTCGAATGACATTTAATCTATAAATTGTATCTAATAAAATTAATATTTAACAAGAATACCAAAAAATAATAGACTTTAAGTATAATCATAATTCTTAACCATTAATCATAAAAGAAATATCTTTTATCTTTTAATTCTTAATTTTTCAAATTCAACATGCAAAACTTGAGTAATACATTAACTCATAATATGAATTTCTAACCTTAAATCTCTATACAACTCTTATATATATATATATATATATATATATATATATATATATATATATAATTAATATGTGATGAATATACATGTTCCATTTTTAAATAATTTTTTTCAATAAAAAATAACTATTTATTTCTCAAAACAAAATTTAAAATCATCATATTACATGTAAGAATTAAAGAAATCTCAATCATTCTTTCAAATCATTAAAAATAAAATACAATATATTTAATATTTATCTAAATAAAAAATTAATAAAAAATATATATTTAAAATTAAAAAAAAAAACAAAAAAATTATTAGCAAAACATAATTAATATATAAATCAACATAAAATTATTTTAACTTTTTAATTATTGCATTACAACTTAATATTAAGTTCTTCGACCAAAACATTAGGGAAAGACATTGATTAATATAAAAATAAACACAAACATACTCTATTTTGAAATTTTAATCTTAGAACATTAATAATGTTTAAAACATAATGTGCTAAACCGTTATTTGAAATTTATATTATAAACGCAAACGGGTAATCCTGAATATTTATCTCTAAATTATGAAAATATTATTAGAACCTTATTCTTATTTATCTTAATTAAATTTAAATTTAAATTTAATACTATAATTAATTAACTATTTAATATAATTATGTCATATATTAAAAATATGAAAATTTATTCTAGGCGTTAGTTATATTAAAAACTTATATGGAATTACCTAGGATATTTGCTCCATGTTCATTTAATGATTCAAGTGAAGATGGTTTACTCCATTTTCATACTCTAGTTTGAAAATTCAATGTTAGAACATTAGTAAATTTTAAAACATAATGTCCCAAACCTTTATTTGAAATTTATTTTATAAATGAAAACGTGTAACCCTGAATATATATGTCTAAATTATGAAAATATTATTAAAAATTTATTCTTATTTATACTAATTAAGTTTAAACTTAACACTATAATTAATTAACTATTTAATACAATTATATCATTTATTACAAGTATGAAAATTTAGTTTAGGCGTCACTTATATTAAAAATTTACATGGAATTACCTATGTTGTGTTCTTCATCTTCATTTAATGATTCAAGTGAAGATGGTTTACTCGATTTAGAGGTGAAGTAGTATTTTTAAATTATATATATTATTATAAATAAAATATTTGAATATTATGTTATATAAATTATTTATATATTAATTTTATTTAAATATTAGTTGTGATTGCAATATTAATTAATTATTTTTATTATTATTATTTTAACTATAAAGAGTAGTAGATATATATTTATTCGTGTTTCGACCTCGCTAAAAATTGGGAAATTTACATTAAACTACATATTTTTTTAAGGCCTTCTATAATAATATGTTTTTCAATCGAGCCAAGAGTATTCTTTCCCTAAAACTCAAAATTTTCCCTTACTATTAGCCTATGGCTATACATTTTGTAGCATTGATTTAACAAATATTTACATGTGAAGTTTGGCATCAAAAAAATTGCAAAAATAAGATAGAAAAGAGTTGTTACTCTGCCATTGGAGCCAGACTATTGAGATCTATCCTAGTGATTTCCTCGTCTGACCCTGGGTTGTTCTCAACCAGTTTGAGTTTCAGGTACTCAATTTATTGCCTCAGAGCGTCCACTTCATCTTCCAATTGGTGTATGCGCTCATTCTTGTCTATCTACTGCTCCTATATTTTCAACATCTCCTTCTATTGCCGGTGGATGCACCTCTGAACAATTGCCAGACCTTCCTTGAATTCCACATATTCCTTCTCAAAGTTATTGATGAGCCCCAGTATTGTAGCAAGAATGTTGCAACTCTCAAGAATACCATATTTATTTTATCAACCTAGGTTTCATACAAACATGGAGGTGACAGTGTATACACAACAGATACATCATTCTACTCATGTCACTTCTCAACTAGGTCACTTAACCATTAGGGTTCTAGAACCTTCCTCTATTATACTAAAATGAGTCTGACTACTGAAAGTAGAATGTAAAGGCTAGTTCTAGTGTAGAGAAAGTAAATGCTTGCCAATTCAGGAAATGAAAGCTGTCAACTTTTAAATGCTATGAAATGACATAAATCATCTAGCTATGACATGACACAAATCACCTACAAAAAGGAAATTATGCTAATCTTTCACTTGATCATTTAGCTACCAGGGTTGCTAAAAAATAGAAGGTTAATCTATCATTTCAGAATTCAAACATGCATGCATTAACTATCTCATTCACACTTGCAGAATAAAAAAAAGTTCTAATTGCTAAATGCAGAAATATAAAAGCTAATGCTATATGATCTTGCAGGAGGGAAAGGAGTGAAAGGACTAGTCTAGGTGGCACTTTTGGTCATGGAGTTTAAGGTGAGGGGTTAACCTATCCCTACACTAGGCTATGCTATCATTTTAGGTCAAAACAGGGTCAAAAACAGGTTGCTACAGGTTTCCTACAAGATTTCATGAACTACTACAAGATGCCCTGAAGTGCTATACAAAGGTGGCTGAGAGGTTTTGTTAGGTCCCTATACTACTATTGTAACCCCTTATTGTTATTAGTGCAACCCCCTGATTCTATTATTGTGCCCATATATTTCCCATATTGTTATTATTATGCCCCATAGAAGCCCACTATTGTTATTGTTATGCTCGTACAATATTAGTATCATGTAGGCTCTGATTGTATTAGGACCCCTTAGACTACTATATATAGAAACAATGTCTTCTCATTTGTATCATCTAAGAATTATTCATTCTTTTAATGTAAAAGAGGTTTCCCCATCGAAGAAGCTAATTTTTAAGTCATTGATCTATCTTTTCTATCTTTTTGTGAGTTGGTTTCATAACATTTGATATGAGAGATTTGGATTCTAGGGTTTCGCTGCTCTAGATAGGTCATCGTGGCATCTTCAATATAACTTTTTCTCTATGAATTTTCAAAGCAAAAAAAAACCCATTTGAGCTGAGCTATTTCTAAACCTCGAGTCTAAATTTTAGATCTTGTCTTGCTATATTTTTGGAGATATGATCTGAGGAAGTTAGTGTTTTTGCAATCTCCATAATTCCATCTCAAACAGGTCATCATGTAATTTTCGCTAGAAGTTTTTTTCTACTAAGGTTCAGACTTGGAAATTAAAACCGATTTGAGAAGAAATTATGGTGAACCTCAGGATCGAATTTAAGATCTTGTTTTGCTATATTTTCAGAGATATGGTCCAAGAGATTTAGGGTTTCTCCATGTTCCCGAATTACATGTCAAATAGGTGACTTTGGGAACATCATCATCACTTTCTCTGAGCATCAGGTTGAAATTTCGTAAGAAGTTATAGAAAGAGGATAGATTGTTCTTTCCTGTGTATTTTTTTAGGTCTGAAGGTCAAAACAGTGACACGTGGAACTTCGTACAAGTTCACTCTACTGAAAACATATATAATCAGGTCATCTTGGGAGATTGGTCATAATGCTTTCTTGGAGAATCCAATTTCGATTAGACTGGCAACATTGGATAGAGGACACTAAGAAGAAATTAATTTACATATATGGGGAAGAGGAGCAAGAAAAGGAACAAGAAATTTCAAAAGAAGAGGATATACTCCAAGAACCAATCCCAGAGAAAGAAGAAATGAATCTGACCATATCTTGTAATGCATTGATAGTAATTACCACTCCTCAAAATCTTACGATAGAAGGATATATCAAGAAGAAAAAGGTAATAATGCTGATTGATTCTGGTAGTACCCTTAATTTTATTCATCGTAAGATAGCCAAGGAATTGAATTGCTTCCTATATCCAACACCAGAGTGTCATGTAATGGTTGCAAATGGAGGAACCATAAATTTCTTGAGAAAGTGCCATAATAACAAGCTATCCTTGGGGGAATATGTCTTGAATATTCTAAGGCATTCCATTCCAATGGGTGGTACAGATGTTGTACTAGGAGTTCAATGGCTACAATCTTCGGGTACGACAAATTTTAATTTTCAAGAACTTTTCTTGTATTTGTTTTGGGAAGGAAATGAAGTTGAATTAATAGGTATCATAGGGAAACCAGGAAATATAATCAGCTCTAACAACATGACAAAGCTTGTAAAAGAAGAACAATGGGGCAGAATTGCACAATTATCTTCACTAGAGGTACCCACATCGAAATCATCTATTTCTCAAGATCTCCAAAAAGTTTTGGATAATCATTACAAGGTATTTGAGACTCCCAAAGGCCTCCCACCCATTTATGATCATGATCATGCTATTCATTTGATTCGAGGAAGTGTTCCCCCAAACATCAGGCCTTACAGATATCCATATGCCCAAAAGGTTGAAATTGAACGTATGGTTGTAGAAATGCTAGAGGTTGGTATAATTCGACCTAGTCAAAGTTCTTTCTCTGCTCCAGTGGCATTGGTACACAAGAATGATGGATCATGGGACATCTGTTCGGACTATAAGGTGCTCAATAAGCTTACTATTAAAGATAAATTTCCAATTCATGTCATTGATGAATTATTAGATGAATTACATGGAGCAATTTACTTCACCAAGTTGGATCTTCATTCAGGATATCATAAAATCAAAATGAAGATTGAAGACATTCCAAAAACAACATTTAGAATTCATGAGGGTCGTTATGAATTTTTGGTCATGCCTTTTGGCCTTACCAATGCACCTTCTACATTTCAAGGTGTGATGAATTACATTTTCAAACCCTTACTTAGAATATTTGTGTTAGTATTTTTTGATGATATACTAATCTACATCAAGTCTTGGAAGGATCATGTTCAACATGTTGACAAGGTGCTCGAACAATTGGAGGAGAAACAATTATATGCAAAAATATCCAATGGGTTCTTTGGAGTACAATATGTTGAATATTTGGGTACTCAGTTAGCTCATAACTCATCTTATCATCCTGAAATCTGATGGGAAAACTGCGAATATCTTCCTTTCCTTGTATCTAATAAAGAGACACAATGGGTCAAGTGGTTTCCTCTGGCTAATTTATGGTATAACACTTCCTTCCATATTGCAACAAAAATGACCCCATTTATGGCACTTTATGGATATCATCCACCATCCATCACATCATCTTTAAAAGAAAATTATAAGTTTCAAGCAGTGGAGAAGCACATTGAGCATCGACAATAAGTTCTCAAACTCTTAAAGGATAACTCACTTTGGCATAGAATAGAATGAAACAACAGGCATATCAACATCGTAGCGAAAGAAGTTTTGGTATAGGTGACTGTGTATTTCTACGACTACAACCATACAAACAAATGTTCCTCAAGCAAGCTAAGAAGGATAATAAATTATCACCAGATTATTATGGTTCATACAAGGTGTTACAAAAGATTGGTACTATGGCATACAAATTGGAGCTTCTTGCATCTTATTGAGTGCACCCAGTTTTCCATGTTTCATGCTTAAAGAAGGTTATAGGTGAGAAAATCCCAGTTCGAACATTTTGGCCAGAGCTTGACAAGGAAGGAAAAAGCATATTGGAACCTGAAGCAAACACAAAAAAAGAAATCGACAGCTACGAAATTGATCAATTCTAGATTATCTCATCACATGGAAGAACTTACCTACTAAAGATTCCACATGGGAGGATGAGAATTTTATACAGGAGCAACAAGAACTACTCAAGCATTGAGGTAAACACTTTTTGAAGGAGAGGGGCATATTAGGTCCCTATACTACTACTGTAGCCTGTTATTGTTATTAGTACGATCCCCTTATTGTATTATTGTGCCCATATAGGTTTATTTTTGGAATAAAATGTTTATAATTTTAATTTAATTAGCTATAATTTCAAGTGGATTATAGGGATTTAATCTACATATAATATTTTTAAGTATTTTAAGTAATAGTTGTAAATGAAAAGTTGAGATTTATCTCATAAGTAATTGTGCACTTTATATCATTTTAATTAAATTGATTAATTAAAAAACTGTGTCATATAAATGAAAAGTTGAGATTTATCTCATAAGTAGTTGTGTGCCTTTTAGAATTTTGATTAAATTGATTAATTGAAAAAAAGTGCCATATGAACATGACTCATGTTTTTTGCAGACATGTATTAGTAACCCATGATATTGGTCCATGCTATTGTAACAAATCATATTGAAAAGTTAAGAATCTTCATGATAAATGTGAAGAATCTTCATAGTTAAGAATCTTAAGGCAAAAAATTTCTCTAGAGAAGCTTGTAGACGTGTCGGCTGCCCTTGTAGTGTTTTTGAAATAAAATGGTGAGTTGACCATGACACATATATACTTTGTGATGCTCGTTAAAGAGGTTTTTTGTTGAAACTAAAATAAAATCCATATATCTGGCCTTCATGGTAATGTGTCAAAGGAATACATGTAACTTCCTTTCATGATTTTCAAGATTCTTTTAATCTTGCATTTTTGGTTTTCTTCAGTGATTTTGTATGTCATATTTATTTTGCCTATAAAATTATATGATAAAGAATCAATTATTTAATAGAGTAATATAGTTTGAGTTAATGGTCCTTGAGGTTCTTTGGTATCAAGATAACAAATAATTGACTTGGTTATGTTTATGCTATGTTATTCGCTGCAAGTACTTGTTGTTCTTCAGTGCTTCAAGAACATCAGTTAAAGGTTATCCTTGTGTGTATCTAAGTTTATGTTTGTCAAAAAGGTTCAAGTTGTATGATTGGTTTCTGAATACACTTAGTACCTAGACTAGTTACCTATATAACTTAGTACCTAGACTAGTTACCTATATAACTATCAAAATTGTAGTTTGTTGCATTTTGATAAATGGAAGTAAGTCCATAGAGTGATTTAGTATTGAAACTATTTTTCCGGATGGTCAAGAATCATTGATCCTACGAATATGCCAATGATGGACAAGAACAATTGTGTCTTA
This sequence comes from Pinus tabuliformis, assembly GCA_031772625.1. Classification (NCBI taxonomy): domain Eukaryota; kingdom Viridiplantae; phylum Streptophyta; class Pinopsida; order Pinales; family Pinaceae; genus Pinus; species Pinus tabuliformis. The sequence goes on along the minus strand of CM062805.1, from coordinate 84,276,175 downwards.
AATGGATTAAGTGGTAACTCGAAGATGGTGGTTGAAGAAATATCATTGCTTAGGAGATTCCACAGTGGATGGAATTGCTAATGAAGACTAGTACACACAAAAAGGTCAATGTGAAATATGTGACTTTGATATTGTTGTTTGTAATGTAAACATTAAGGGAAGTTGTTAGAATTATTACTTATATTGGTATATTAGATAGATTTGGTTTATTAAGTTGTTAGAGAATGTTAAAATATTCTCTCCACCTCAATCTCTAATTTTAAAATTAGTTAACTCTAATTACAATTATACAATTGTAACCAATTTAAATTTTATGTAAAAATAATATTTAAATTTTATGTGTAAAAATAATTTCTTGTATATGCAATTACATATTTTTGAAAATGAAATGATGTTATAACTAACTAAATTGCAATGGGTGAAAGAATCGTAAGTCATAAACTCTCTAAACCTCATTCATAATACAAAATTTTATCTTACTACATATCATGTGTCTTTGAAAAGAAAACTATACTATTATCTTTGTATCTCATAATTCTTTTGAACCGATAATATTTCCTAAAAAGTCATTGGATATTGTCGTTTGAAAATATATTTTGCAAAAGATCCTAGGGCATTAGCCCCATTATTGATTGTTGAAAGAATGGATATAGATGGTGTGACACATGCTCTAGATTGTCTAAGAAATTCATCTTTCATTCTTTTAGTTATGTGTATATGCAATTTTTTTTCCATATTTAAAATTATATACACTACGTCTGTTAATTTAAAAAAATATTTTTATAAATATAAAAAGTCACCTAATTTATTAATTTAAGTACTTAATACAAAAAACTTTGTGAAAAAATAAAAATGTATTGTCCAAATGAATAGGGCTATGTAACTGATGGGACCAGCCCGTAACTTATATTTTAATATTATTAACAATGATACACCAACACTTTAATCAACAGTTGTATGATTAGCAAATAATCGGGGGTTAATACATTTGATTAGGCACTAAACATATGACTATTCTGGATATTTGTTGGTTAGCATTTATATCAGAATTCAATGATGGTTTGCTAGCTGTACCTGCCTCGGTTACTGTTTTCCCGCTCTTTGTGTTTACCAAAACCCTTGGTTCTTTTTCATTTGGTCATTTCTCACTTGCGTTTTCGCTGCACCAAGGGTTTATGTCTGCAACGAGGGTTTGTGCTATGACTGTGTAGAATTTGGTAGCAGGGTTCTGTGTGCGCCCAACTATGGGTTCTTTTGTCTGTTGGCGAGATATCTCTTCCTGCACTTGTGGCTTCGTCGCCTGGTTGCCTAGCCACTGTATGGAAGGCTTTTTTGTCTGTGTGAGAGGGTTATTGTTGTTTCCATCTGCTTGGTGATTATACCTTCCCCTGTTCCATTGTTTCGTTTAGTTACAGTCTTTCTGGTTGTTAGCTTATGATTGATGGTTGACTGTTCTGTATTCTAACAGGTCGCAGTCATGGTGGCTTTCTTAGCTTCGTGGTCCTGGAAAGGTAAGCTATTCTTCCATTCTATTGCTTACCCTCTTCAATTTTCTTCGGCACTAACGACACTCGCTCCTTAGTCTGCAGGGTTTCACCGTTGACTGTGGCTCAGTGGGGTTTCACTCCTCCAACGCGAATGCTCTTCAGGTAAACGATTTCTCTGTCTGTGCATTTAGTTCCATTCTTCTTTTGTCACTTCCTAGCTATACTCGGCATACATTTGACATATAACTCTCCGTTGGCTCACTGTGTAGGTGAGGGTTTCTTCCTAGGCATGGTCTACATAACTACTGTGAGCAATGGCTCTGGTAGGCTCGTTCTCTACTACGGTTGTCAATTTCTAGTTTGATTGTCTTAGTCAGGTCACTGGGCAAAGTACCAATATTCCTTCATTGGACTTTTTCTGTTGTTGTGAGACCCGGGATTCAGTTTGTATATATATTTTTGTCTATGCTCTGAATAGTTGTAATTTTTGTCTGCCTTTATATGGTGGTGACTAAACCCCCACTGTCACGATTTTCCTATATCTTGTTGTCTTTTCCCTCTGTTCTTAAATGAGTAGTTGGGACTGTTTGAATGTATACAAATATTTTTGGTTATAAAAGGAATTAATAGGAAAAATTTTGTGTAGCCCGGTTACCTCTGTTTTGGGGTCGTTATTTAATGATTACATTCTCGTTCGATTCTGAACTTCTCATACTATTGTTTGCTTTCGTTTATTTGGACTCTATTGTGGTTGTTGTCAGAACTCCATGGTGGGAATGCTCATTTGGTTTCTCCGTTTGCTCTCTCTTTTTTATAGAAGGGAAACAAAAATATAGTAGATAGGAACGCACAGTGCTATCTAGTTTGCTTACTCAATAGTTACAGGAAAGTAAATGAATGTCATTGACAAACTGTTACAGATGGATTCATATATTCGGATGAAAAATTACATTCTATTTATTGTATATCTCCTCTCCTTCATTGAACCCCTCTAGAATGTATTACATTGGTTTTTGTATTGTATTTAGGCAGTTAGTTGAACTGTCCTCGGTTACCCTTCAGTTACTTTTATAGTTACACGATTGATGATTATGTTGGGTTCTTTTGTGCTATAGGATTTACAATATTATATTTTTTTTGTTATGCACAGACAATTGTAAGATGGATTAAGAAAATGATAGAACAACGTAACTATAGTGACACTATCCTAACTATACTGTTCCTAATATTCCTTAACTAATAATAAAAAAACTAGTTTCTAAACACTGTTTTATTCAGTAAATGTAAATGAAACTAAAAGACATTGAACTTGTCCTCCTTCGTTGAGACCAACACCTAGTCATGGTGCCCTTAGTTGAATGCTCCTGCATTAGGCTCTCGGGGTAAAAAAATTCATGACTCCAGTCCATGAGCTTCTCGACTGAATAGCCTGCCTGCTCTATCTGTCTGGTGTTAAGCCACGAACTATCTTCAATGGGACTGTCCTTCCACTTGACCATATATTGCAGATATTCTTTCCACTGAGTTCGCTTGGCCACCTGAGTGTTGAGGATCCTCTCGATCTCGAGGGGCTGAGTGTAAGGCATTTGTCTCATCCAAGTCTCACTCCCTTCCTGTGTGTCCCGTGTAGGCTATGTTGTACTGTCTTCCTCTGGATCAGCAGTGTATGGAAACAGCTCTGCCACATTAAAGATGGGCAAGATGCCAATTCCTGGTGGAAGTTGTAATTCATAAGTGTTGGCTGAAAACTTCCGGAGAATTTTGCAAGGGCCTATCTTTTTGTACTTCAGCGTGTTGTATGCACCTCTAGGAAAACGTTCCTTGCACAAATGCGTGAGGACCTCATCCCCCACATTAAATTGTACCTCTTGCCATTTCAAATCTTCCTGCTACTTATATTTTTTACTATTGTCCTGCAACTTCATTTTCACCTGCTCATGTAGATCATTCATTGCTTTGGCGAAATCTTTCCCATTAGCACTCCGTCTTTCCTGTTGTCCTAAATCTTGTAACTCATGCAGTCCATGAGGATGCATGCCATATAAGACCTGAAAAGGACTATAACTCGTGCTACGATTGGGTGAGTCGTTGTAAGCGAACTTTGCCTGGGCAAATACTCGATCCCACATTCATGAGTTTTCCCCGATCAAACTTCATAGCAGGTTCCCCAAGCTCCTGTTTACCACCTCTTTTTGCTCCTATTTAACTGCATGTCCATCTTCTTGCACAAGGTGCACCAGAAGTGCCCTATAAACTTCACATCCCTGTTAGAAAGAATGGAGTTAGGTAGACCGTGTAGCCTGATTATCTCTGTAAAGAACAAGTGGGTCACGTGAGTGGCATCGTTAATTTTTCTGCAAGGGATGAAATGTGTCATCTTTGAAAACCAGTCTACTACTACCATCACCGAATCATAACCCCACTGCATCCTTGGTAGACCCAATATGAAGTCTAAGCTAACTGAGTCCCACGGTCTACTCGGAATAGGCAATGGTGTGTAGAGTCCCATATTCTAACTATGTCCTTTCACTAACTGAAACACTTTACATCTGGTCACAAATCTTTGCACATCCCTGCGCATTCTTGGCCAATAATAAAAATGGTTGAGCTGCACTAATGTCTTGTCTATGCTGAAATGTCCGGCTAGACCTCCACTATGCTTCTCCCGAATGATATTCTCTCTCATTGAACAATTGGGAATGCATAACTGCCCCGCTCTAAACAATAGCTTCTCCTATAAGTTATATTCCAACCACGAACTATTATTCCTTAGCAAAGGATTTTGACAAGCTTCATAAGCCTCTTTAAAATCCGTGTCGGTCTGATACAAGTCTTTCAAATGCTCAAAGCCTAGCAATTGTATCGTACTCTCTTGCAAGAGCAAGGCTCTTCTGCTCAATGCATCCACTACCTTGTTGGCCTGCCCACTAATGTGTTTCAACACAAAGGTGAAACTCTGCAAATATTCAATCCACTTAGCATGCTCGTGATTTAGCTTATGCTGTTGCATCATGTATTGCAGTGCAGAATTATCCAAAAATAAAACAAACTCATTCCCCAGTAGATAGTGTCTCCAATGCTTCAGTGCTTGGATGACAACATAGAATTCTTTGTCGTAGGATGAATACTTCTACCTACTCTCATTCAACTTCTCACTGAAAAACACAACAGGTTTGTCCTCTTGGCTAAGTACAGCTCCAATGGCCGTACCACTTGCATCATAGCGAACCTGAAAAGATTTTTAAAATCTGGCAATCCCAGGATTAGTCTTTCTATGATCTTCTTTTTCAGTAGCTTAAAACTCCTTTCTGCTACCTTGGTCCAACGAAAAGGCTAACTTGCCTTCTTTATAGTGTCCAACATAAGTGTGTAGATTTCAGTGAGATTCCTTATGAATTTACAATAAAAACTTGCGATCCCATGAAAACTACATACCTCAAACAGACTTTTTGGGGATGGCCAATTGACAATTGCTACAATCTTCTTTGGGTCCATCTTCAACTCGTTTTCTGCAATAACAAAACCCATATAAACCAGCTCCTTTTGCAAAAAAGTGCATTTTTTTTTTCAGATTTATCAGCAGCTTATTCTACTGCAATTTTTCTAGCACACTTCGAACATGTCGAAAGTGTTCCTCCCTCGTCTTGCTGAAAATTAATATGTCATAAAGATACAATATTACAAACTTTCCAATGAATTCCTTTAGCATTTCATTCATCAGTCGCATAAAGGTACTAGGTGCATTACTCAGTCTGAATGGCATTACCAGCCACGCATACAACCCTTCATTAGTCTTGAAGGCTATCTTCCACTCATCCCCTTCCTTGATTCGAATATGATGATAGCCACTCTTTAGATCAATCTTCGAGAAGTATACTGCCCTGCTCAGGCAGTCCATCACGTCATCCATCCATGGCAGTGGAAATCTATTCCTGATGGTAATCTTGTTGATGGCCCTCAAATATGTACACATTCACCATTCTCCTCCTTTCTTAGGAGCGAGAACTATTGGAACTACGTAGGGGCTCAAACTCTCCCTTATTAGCCCTTTATCCAGCAATTCCTACACCTATTTTCTAATTTCTTCATTGTCTTTGGGGCTTATCCGATACGTTGCCTTATTCGGTAGATTTTCTCCAGGTATAAAGTTAATATGATGACTTATACTTCTCTTAGGAGGCAATTTATCTGGTAAGTTGTCCACTACTATATCGCTGAATTCCCATAGTGTTTGTTGAATGTCTACAGGAAAATCTGACACCTATGTGTGTAACAACACCATTTTTGCTCTTCTCACGACAACATAGTTCACTTCACTATCTTCAATCTGCTTCAAAAAAAAATTTCCACCCATTAGTAACACTCTCGTCCCACTTGTTTCCGTTGTCTCCTCCTCCTTGATGGGCACAAGTGTGTGCTTGATCCCATCCTTGAGAAACTTATAAAAGTTTGTCTTCCCGTCATGCACTACCTTCTGGTCATACTGCCATGGCCTTCCTAGCAGTATGTGACATACGTCCATTGGCATAATATCACAAATAACCTTATCCTTATATCTACCAATATGGAACTCAACTTCACACTGTTCATCCACCAACAGCTGATGGCCTTTCTGCAACCACGATACCTTGTAAGGAGTGGGGTGCTTCAGCTGCTTCAAACCCAACTTCTCTACCATCTCCGTGGCAACCAAATTATCTGTGCTCCCACTATCGATAATCAGCTTGCAGCATTTTCCGTGCAACTTACAAACTGTCTGGAATAATGCTTTCCTTTGAGTTTGTTTAGCTGTTTCTTTGGCTGGTTTCAGCAACACTTTGTTCAAAACTAAGGCTTCCCCTGTTTCTGGCACATTTTCTACTTCCTGGGGAGGTGCCTCTACTTCCTCTGGCTATGCAACATACACCCCTCTTTGACCAGCTTGTTCCACTTTAGGACACTCAAAAGATCTGTGCCCCCACTTGTGGCACTTGTAGCACTGATAGTTAGCTCCTCTGCCTTAGCCATTTCCTCTTCCTCGATGATATGGCTTCCCACCTCTAGTGCTATCTCCTTGTTTTGTCGTCCCAGAAGTTTTGGAACTGCTACCTTCTTGATTATTGTTGGCAGTTCGCCCTCTGCCATAAGATTGTCCTCTTCCTCTATCGGTTCCTCGTCCTCTCCTAGCATTTTGTTTTCTGGCGATCTTCTCCTCTGCCTTCATGGCACTCTGGTATGCTTCTTCTATATTTTTCGGGGAAAGAATGTTGATTTCATCTAATATTTCCAATCTCAAACCATTTACATACCTTGTTGTTTTCTCTGGGGTGTCCTCTATATAACCAGCTCTTAAATTTACCCGATAGAATTCTTTAGTATACTCTCTTACTGTCATCCCTTTCTGTTTCAAATTATTCACTTACCGATGTAGTGCAATCTGGTAATCCTTCGGCAGAAATATGCCTTTCAATTTGGCCACCATTCTTGACCATTTCTTTATTGGCAACTTGTTCATCCTTCTTCTCTCTGCTTGGACACTGTCCCACCACAGGGCTGCATGTCCCTTCAGCTTTGTTGCAGTGAACTTAACTCTCCGATCTTCACTGAACTCTTCACACTCAAAATATTTTTCCAATTCGCTGATCCAGTCCAACAGAACTTCCGTGGACAAGTTGCCGTCATAATTTGGAATTTCTGGTTTAGGCTTGCTACTAGCCAATAGGACCGACCTCAACAATCTCATTTTCATCCCTTCTTCATCTGATCCATCTATTGTCACTATGTCTTCTTCTTCACTGTCATCTCCTACCTCTGGATCCATTCTCCTTCCTGCTTGAACTGCCACCAAACGGGCAGTAAGGATCCTGATTTCCCACCGCATTCCTTCATCTACTGCTCTTCGAGCACCTCTTCCACATCCTAGTCTTGTAACTTCCATTTCTCAGGAAAACTCTAAATCCTGCTCTAATACCACTATGATGGGACTAGCTCGTAACTTATATTTTTATATTATTAACAATGATACACCAACACTTTAATCAACAGTTGTATGATGAGCAAATAATCAGAGGTTAATACATTTGATTAGGCACTAAACATATGATTGTTCTGGATATTTGTTGGTTAGAATTTATGTTAGAATTCAATGATGGTTTGCTGGTTGTACCCACCTTGGTTACTGTTTTCTCGCTCTTTGTGTTTAGCAAAACCCTTTGTTCATTGTCATTCGGTCATTTCTCACTTGTATTTTCGTTGCACTGAGGGTTTATGTCTGTAACGAGGGTTTGTGCTATGACTATGTAGAATTTGGGAGCAAGGTTCTGTGTGCACCCAGCTATGGGTTCTTTTGTCTGTTGGCGAGATATCTCTGCCTGCACTTGTGGCTTCGTCGCCTAGTTTCCTGGGCACTGTATGGAAGGTTTTTTTGTCTGTGTGAGAGGGTTATTGCTGTTTCCGTCTGCTTGGTGATTATATCTTCCCCTGTTCCATTGTTTCATTTGGTTACAGTCTTTTTGGTTGTTAGCTTATGATTGATGGTTGACTGTTCTGTATTCTAATAGGTCGCAGTCACAGTGGCTTCCTCAACTTCGTGGTCCTGGCAAGGTAAGTTGTTCTTCCATGCTATTGCTTACCCTCTTTAGTTTTCTCTGGCACTAACGATGCTCGCTCCTTGGTCTGCAGGGTTTCACTGTTGACTGTGGCTCAATGGGGTTTCACTCCTCCAACGCGAATGCTCTTCAGGTAAACGATTTCTTTGTCTATGCATTTAGTTCCCTTCTTCTTTTGTTACTTCCTGGCTATACTCGGCATACATTTGACTGACATCTCTCCGTTGGCTCACTGTGTAGGTGAGGGTTTGTTCCCGGGCGCGGTCTACATAATTGCTATGAGCAATGGCTCTGGTAGGCGCGTTCTCTGCTACTGTTGTCAATTTTTAGTTTTTTTTCTCTGTCAGGTCACTGGGCAAAGTCCCAATATTCCTTCATTGGACTTTCTTTGTTGTTGTGTGACCCGAGATTCAATTTGTACATAAATTTTCGACTATGTTGTGACTACTTGTAATTTTTGTCCGCCTTTATATGGTGGCCGACTAAACCCCCACTGTTAGGGTTTTGCCTGTATTCTTAACTGAGTAGTCAGGACTGTTTGAATGTATACAAATATTTTTGGTTATAAAAGGAATTAACAGGAAAAATTTTGTGTAGTCCGGTTACCTCTGTTTTGGGGTCATTATTCAGTGATTACATTCTTGTTCGATTCCAAACTTCTTGTACTGTTGTTTGCTTTCGTTTATTTGGATTCTGTTGTGATTGTTGCCGAAACTCTATGCTGGGAATGCTCGTCTGGTTTCTTCGTTTTCTCTCTCTATTTTGTAGAAGAGAAACAAAAATATAGTAGATAGGAACAGACAGTGCTATTTAGTTTGCTTACTCAATAGTTACAGGAAAGTAAATGAATGTCATGGACAAACTGTTACAGATGGATTCAGATATTCAGATGAAAAATTACATTCTCTTTAATGTATATCTGTTCTCCTGCATTGAACCCCTCTAGAATGTATTACATTGGTTTTTGTATTGTATTTAGGTAGTTACTTGAACTTCCCTCAATTACCCTTCAGTTACTTTTATAGTTACAGAATTGAGGATTATGTTGGGTTCTCTTGTGTTGTAGGATTTACAATACTATATTTTCTTTTTATGCACAGACAGTTGTAAGATGCATTAAGAAAATGACAGAACAACGTAACTATAATGACACTATCCTAACTGTACTGTTCCTAATATTCCTTAACTAATAATAAAAAAACTAGTTTCTAGACACTGTTTTATTCAGTACATGTAAATGAAACTAAAAGGCATTGAACCTATCCTCCTTAGCTGAGGCCAACACCCGGTCATGGTGCCATTAGCTAAATGCTCCTGCATCAGTAACAAACTTTGTTTTATCATTTGCTTTTTCTTGTTTTTGGGTTTTATTCATATTTTTCATCATTTTAAAAATTCCTCTTATTTAAATATCTATTGGTTCTCATTTCTTTCATCAATATGTATATTTAATTTTTAATTTAAAAAATTATATTAATTTTCTCGATGCAATTTTTAGATTAAAGTATATTTTTCATAATTTTTGATTTAAAAAACTAGATTAATTTTCTAGATGCAATTTTTAGATTGAGTATATTTTTCATCAGTTTAGTTAATTGGGTTTGGTTATAATTAATTTTAATTAATCTTGTTTGGTTATAATTGATTATGAATGATTTTGAATGACTATGTTCACCATGATTAAATATGGATTAATTTAGTTAAAATGATTGGTAATGATTTACTATGCCTAATAATGTTTCATTAATCTTAAATATAATAAATGATGTAGATATGGGTTGAACATAAGTTACTAAGGTGGACCATTCTCATTAAAAATGTTTCACTATGATTGAGAATATTTAAAGAGAATAAGAAATTATATATTTAATTATATTATGATGTTCATGAAGCGTTATGTCACTTGGGACATTAAGAAATTATACCTATTACACGTTGCATTGTGATGTTCATTAAAGAATGTGTCACAATGTGAAACTCCTTAAAGGAAATGTTCGATTGACATTTAATCTACAAATTATCTCTAATAAAATTAATATTTAACAAGAATACCAACAAATAATAGACTTTAAGTATAATCATAATCCTTAACCATTAATCATAAAAAAATATATATCTTTTAATTCTTAATTTTTCAAATTCAACATCCAAAACTTGAGGAATACATTAACTCATAATATGAATTTCTAACCTTAGATCTCTATACAACTTTTATATATATATATATATATATATATATATATATATAGATAAAATATGTCATGTTCCAATTTTGAAATGATTTTTTTTCAATAAAAAATAACTATTTTTTTTCAAAGCAAAATTTAAAAGCATTATATTAAAATTTAGGAAATAAAGAAATCTCAATCATTCATTCAAATCATTAAAAATAAAATACAATATATTTAATATTTATATAAATAACAAAATAATAAATAAATATACTAATACAATATATTTAATATTTATATAAATAAAAAAATTAATAAAAAAAAAACAAAAAAATTATTAGCAAAACATAATTAATATATAAATCAACATAAAATTATTTAACTTTTTAATTATTGCATTACAACTTAATATTAAGTTCTTCTTCTACCGAAACATTAGGGAAAAACATTGGTTAACATAAAAATAAACACAAACATACTCTATTTTGAAAATTTAATGTTTAAACATTAATAATGTTTAAAACATAATGTGCTAAACCGTTATTTGAAATTTATATTATAAACGCAAACGGGTAATCCTGATTATTTATCTCTAAATTATGAAAATATTATTAGAACCTTATTCTTATTTATATTAATTAAATTTAAATTTAAATTTAATACTATAATTAATTAACTATTTAATATAATTATGTCATCTATTAAAAATATGAAAATTTATTCTAGTCGTTAGTTATATTAAAAACTTATATGGAATTACCCAGGATATTTGCTCCATGTTCATTTAACGATTCAAGTGAAGATGGTTTACTCCATTTTCATACTCTATTTTGAAAATTCTATGTTAGAACATTAATAAATTTTAAAACATAATGTCCCAAACCTTTATTTGAAATTTATATTATAAATGCAAACGTGTAACCCTGAATATTTGTGTCTAAATTATGAAAATATTATTAAAAGTTTATTCTTATTTATATTAATTAAGTTTAAACTTAACACTATAATTAATTAACTATTTAATACAATTTTATCATTTATTAGAAGTATGAAAATTTAGTTTAGGCGTCAGTTAGCAATTTAAAATTTTACATGGAATTACCTATGATATTTTCTTCATCTTGATTTAATGATTCAAGTGGAGATGGTTTACTCCATTTAGAGGTGAAGTAATATTTTTAAATTATATATGTTATTATAAATAAAATATTTGAATATTATTTTATATAAATTAATTATGTATTAATTTTACTTAAATATTAGTTGTGATTTGAATATTAATTAATTATTTTTATTATTATTATTTTAATTATAAAGAGTAGTAGATATATATTCATTCGTGTTTTGACTTGGCTAAAAATTGAGAGATTTACATTAAAGTACAGATTCTTTTAAGGTCTTTTATAATAATATGTTTTTCAATCGAGCCGAGAGTATTCTTTCCCCAAAACCTAAAATTTTCCCTTACTATTAGCCTATGGCTATACATTTTGCAGCACTAATTTAACAAATATTTAAATGTGAAGTTTGACATCAAAAAACTTGCAAGAATAAGATAGAAAAGAGTTGTTACTCCGCCATCGGAGCCGGACTATTGAGATCTATCCCAGTGACTTTTTCGTTTGACCCTGGGTTGTTTTCAACCAGTTTGAGTTTCAAGTACTTAATTTATTGCCTCAGAGCGTCCACTTCATCTTCCGATTGGTGTATGTGCTCATTCTTCTCTATCTATCCTTCCTATATTTTCAGCATCTCCTTCTGTTGCTGGTGGATGCACCTCTGAACAATTGCCAGACCTTCCTTGAATTCCACATATTCCTTCTCAAAGTTATTGATGAGCCCTAGTATTGTAGCAAGAATGTTGCAACTCCCAAGAATACCATATTTATTTTATCAACCTAGGGTTTCATACAAACATGGATGTGACAATGCCATATACACAACAGATGCATCATTCTACTCATGTCACTTCTCAACTGGGTCAGTTAACCATTAAGGTTCTAGAACCTTCCTCTATTATACTAAAACGAGTATGACTACTGAAAGTAGAATGTAAAGGCTAGTTCTAGTGTAGAGAAAGTAAATGCTTGTCAACTCAGAAATGAAAGCTGCCAACTTTTAAATGCTGAAATGACATAAATCATCTAGCTATGACATGACACAAATCACCTGCAAAAAGGAAATTATGCTAATCTTTCACTTGATCATTTAGCTACCACGGTTGCTAAAAAATAGAAGCTTATTCTATCATTTTAGAATTCAAACATGCATGCATTAACTATCTCATTCACAATTGTAGAATAGATAAAAGTTCTAATTGCTAAATGCAAAAATATAAAAGCTAATGCTATATGATCTTGCAGGAGGGAAAGGAGTGAAAGGACTAGTCTAGGTGGCACTTCTGGTCATGGAGTCTAAGCTAAGGGGTTAACCTACCCCTACACTAGGCTATGCTATCATTTCAGGTCAAAACAGGGTCAAAAATAGGTTGCTACAGGTTTCCTACAAGATTTCATGAACTACTACAAGATACCCTGAAGTGCCACATGAAGGTGGCTGAGAGGTTTTGTTAGGTCCCTTTACTACTAGTGTAACCCCTTATTGTTATTAGTGCAACCCCCATATTGTATTATTGTGCCCATATATTTCCCATATTGCTATTATTATGCCCCATAGAAGCCCACTATTGTTATTGTTATGCCCGTACGATATTATTGTCATGTAGGCACTGATTGCATTAGGACCCCTTAGACTACTATATACAGAAAGATGGTCTTGTCATTTGTATCATCCAAGAATTTTTCATTTTTGTAATGTAAAAGAGGTTTCCCCATTGAAGAAGCTGATTTTTAAGTCATTGATCTATCTTTTCTATCTTTTTGTGAGTTGGTTTCATAACATTTGGTATGAGAGCTTTGGATTCTAGGGTTTCATTGCTCTAGACAAGTCATCGTGGCATTTTCGCTATAACTTTTCCCTACAAATTTTCAGAAGTGAAAAAAAAGCTATTTGAGCATAACTATTTCTAAACCTCGGGTCTGAATTTTAGATCTTGTCTCGCTATATTTTTGGAGATATGATCTGAGGAAGTTAGTGTTTTTACAATCTCCATAATTCCATCTCAAATAGGTCATCATGGAATTTTCGCTAGAAGTTTTTTTCTAGGAAGGTTCAGACTCAGAAATTAAAATCGATTTGAGAAGAAATTATGGTGAACCTTGGGCTCGAATTTAAGATCTTGTTTCACTATTTTTTAGAGATACAGTCCAAAAGATTTAGGGTTTCTCCAAGTTCCTAAATTAAATCCCAAATAGGTGACTTTGGGAACATCGTCATAGCTTTCTCTCTGAGCATCAAGTTGAAATTTCATAAGAAGTTACAGAAAGAGGACAATTTGTTCTTTCCTATGTATTATTTTTAGGTCTGAAGGTCGAAATAGTGACACATGGAACTTCGTACAAGTTCGCTCTACTGAAGACATATATAATTAGGTCATCTTGGGAGATTGGGCATAATGCTTTCTTGGAGAATCCAATTTTGATTAGACTGGAAACATTGGATAGAGGATGTTGAGAAGAAATTAATTTACATATATGGGGAGGAGGAGCAAGAAAAGGAACAAGAAATGTCAAAAGAAGAGGATATACACCATGAACCAATCCTAGAGAAAGAAGAAATGAATCTGACCATATCTTGTAATGCATTGACAATAATTACCACTCCTCAAAATCTTACAATAGAAGGACATATCAAGAAGAAAAAGGTAGCATGCTGATTGATTCGGGTAGCATCCTTAATTTTATTCATTGTAAGATAGCCAAGGAATTGAATTGCTTCCTATATCCAACACCAGAGTGTCATGTAATGGTTGCAAATGGAGGAACCATAAATTTCTCTAGAAAGTGCCATAATAACAAGCTATCCATGGGGGAATATGTCTTGAATAGTCCAATGCATTCCATTCCAAAGGGTGGTGCAGATGTTATACTAGGAGTTCAATGGCTACAATCTTTGGGTATGACAATTTTTAATTTTAAAGAACTTTTCTTCGATTTTTTTTGGGAAGGAAATGAAGTCGAATTAAGGGGTATCATAGGGAAACCAAGAAATATAATCAGCTCTAACAACATGACAAAGCTTCTAAAGGAAGAACAATGGGGTGAAATTGCACAATTATCTTCACTAGAGGTACCCACATTGAAATCATCTATTTCTCAAGATCTCCAAAACGTTTTGGATAATCATTCCAAGGTATTTGAGACTCCCAAAGGCCTCCCACCTATTTATGATCATGATCATGTTATTCATTTGATTCGAGGAAGTGTTCCCCCAAACATCAAGCCTTATAGATATCCATATGCCAAAAAGAGTGAAATTGAACATATGGTTGCGGAAATGCTAGAGGTTGGTATAATTCAACCTAGTCAAAGTTCTTTCTCTTCTCCAGTGGTATTGGTACATAGGAAGGATGGATCATGGTGCATCTGTTCGGATTATAAGGTGCTTAACAAGCTTACTATTAAAGATAAATCTCCCATTCATGTCATTGATGAATTATTGGATGAATTACATGGAGCAATTTACTTCACCAAGTTGGATCTTCGTTAAGGATATCATAAAATCAGAATGAAGATTGAAGACATTCCAAAAAAAACATTTAGAACTCATGAGTGTCCTCATGAATTTTTGGTCATGCCTTTTGGCCTTACCAATGCACCTTCTACATTTCAAGGTGTGATGAATTACATTTTGAAACCCTTACTTAGAAGATGTGTGTTAGTATTTTTTGATGATATACTTATCTACATCAAGTCTTGGAAGGATCATGTTCAACATGTTGACAGGGTGCTCAAACTATTGGAGGAGAAACAATTATATGCAAAAATATCCAATGGTTTCTTTGGAGTACAATATGTGGAATATTTGGGTACTCATTTAGCTCATAACTCATCTTATCATCCTGAAATCTGATGGGAAAACTGAGGATATCTTCGTTTCCTTGTATCTAATAAAGAGACACAATGGGTCAAGTGGTTTCCTCTGGCTAAATTATGGTATAACACTTCCTTCCATACTGCAACAAAAATGACCCCATTTATGGCACTTTATGGATATCATCCACCGTCCATCACATCATCTTTAAAAGAAAATTATAAGTTTCAAGCAGTGGAGAAGCACATTGAGCATCGACAATAAGTTCTCAAACTCTCAAAGGATAACTCACTTTGGCATAGAATAGAATGAAACAACAGGTAGATCAACATCGTAGAAAAAGAAGTTTTGTTATAGGTGATTGGGTATTTCTACGACTACAACCATACAAACAAATGTTCCTCAAGCAAGCTAAGAAGGATAATAAATTATCACCAGATTATTATGGTTTGTACAAGGTGTTACAAAAGATTGGTACTATGGCATACAAATTGGAGCTTCTTGCATATTATTGAGTGCACCCAGTTTTCCATGTTTCATGCTTAAAGAAGGTTATAGGTGAGAAGATCCCAGTTCAAACATTTTGGCCAGAACTTGATGAGGAAGGAAAAATCATATTGGAACCTGAAGTAGACACAAAAACAAGAAATTGACAGCTAAAAAATTGATCAATTCTAGAGTATCTCATCACGTGGAAGAACTTACCTGCTGAAGATTCAACATGGGAGGATGAGAATTTTATACAGAAGCATACAGAACTACTCAAGCATTGAGGTAAACACTTTTTGATGGAGAGGGGCATATTAGGTCCCTGTACTACTACTGTACCCCGTTATTGTTATTAGTGTGATCCCCTTATTGTATTATTGTGCCCATATGGTCCCCATGTTGTTATTATTATGCCCCATAAAAGCCCACTATTGTTATTGTTGTGCCCCTACAATATTATTGTTATCTAGGCTCTGATTTTATTGGGACCCCTTAGACTCCTATATATAGAAATGAGGTCTTGTCATTTGTATCATCCAAGAATTTTTCATTTGTGTAATATAAACAAGGTTGTCCCTTTAAAGAGGCCGATTTTTAAGTTGTTGATCTATCTCCTCTATATTTCTGTGAGTTGGTTTCATAATAGGTTTTGGAGGGTAAGAATGGTGATATCAAGTGTTGGAAGGGTGTATGACAATTTTGAAATGTGTAGGGAAGGTGAACATCACCCAAGGCCAAGCCCAACACTCAAATAAGGCCAAATTTTCTTAAGATAGCTTTCTTACATAGCTGGAAAATAAAGGTTCAAAATATGGCCTTGCTTGCATCAGGAGAAGGTAGAGAAGGCCTAGATGGAGCTTGTAGGAGGAATCACTTCCCGCGGATCAACAACCCTACAATCAAACCTGATTCTCTTTTCATTTACAAATTGTTACATGTAAATCTGGAAAATATGAGTTGAAATTAGAAAATCTTATCTAATTATTGCTAAGAACCAGATCTATAAAGTGGACTACCTGCTAAGCTACAACATTCTTAAGAACAAGAATAACAATTGTAGATATTTCAAAGAAATCATAAATATCTATCTAACTAAGACTAAAACTTAATCTATGAAATGAACAAAAGACAAACTCTATTTTTGGGCTCTGAGAGTGGGGTCCTCTAATCATGATCTCATGAGGGAGATGAGATAGGGGTCACTGTCACAATTTTTTTTATGTATTTTCCTTCAGTAGATTGCAATACTAATCTAGTCTTCAAGCTAATGGAAGCATGGATATGCAACAACTTAATCAATTTTCTAAGCTAAAAAGGAACATAAATAAACTTCAACAGTAAATTTAAGCTAAGAATACAGATGCAAGGGAGGAACTTCTACTACTAGGGTTGGGCCCTAACCCAAGAGCTTCAACCCTTTGAGTCAACTCAGTGCTGGATCAAAACAAAATTTCTCATTATCAATCAAAAAGTGTCAAATACATTATAACAATTACAATCAAATGTGCTTCAGCTTAATGGTCTCTTGGATATAATAAAACATTTAATCCTAATGAGTTCCCTAGCTTCCATATTTATAAAAAAATTAGAGTTACCAATAGCTCCCTACAAAATAGGGATACTTGGCTACCTAAATCGAGTATAGGTGGGTCTATCTCTTCCTTCACTTGAACTGTCTTGGCTACCAATGAACTCATCCTACATGGCTACTAGTTAACTTGAGATGATGAGAAAGAGTGGGAGAACTTTGACTCATTTGAGGTTTTAAGGAGGGAGACCACCTCCTAGAATCTCTCTTACTTGTCTACTTCAATTTCATGCACCCAAGTCAACTCAAACTTTCTCCAATTCATGTATTTAACACATGTTAGGACACATGACATAGTAGCACATCTTTACTCCTCACATTAATCATAATATAACAAAAATTGTTGATAAATGTGAGAAAAGACAATTTAATAAGGTGGAGAATGGCATTGTGACCCTTATAGTTTACCTATTGATAACCCTCATCATCACCCCCAACTAAAATTTTTGCTCATCCTTTGAGCAAACTAATCATCTACATCGATGTCCTTCATGGCCCTGGTCACCTCTTTGACATCCCAAGCTTCTGTAGATGGTGTATGTTCCTGAGGGTAGAAGCCTGCATTTTTCTCCATCTCTTCCCACTACTTCCTTTCCTCTTCTTCCTTCCTTCCTTCCTACAGATCCAACAACAAAGGTGGATTGAGCTTCATTCCAATCCATTTGATTTTCAATCTCTCCATGGCATTCTTATACAAAGGTGTTCTGGCCAAGGAATTTTTCAATCTCTTAAGAGTATCATATTATCTGATATGAAGACTGTGTGGCAGGGTATTCCACCTTCTTTAGCATGCATATTGGCGCTCTATCTCCAAAATCTTGAGAGTGTCCTCAAAGTGGTATATGTATTGTTCTTGGGTGGCAAGGTATCTAGGTGCCAGCTTGATGCAGGAGCATCTAGACTTAGCCAGCAATGTGAAGGTTTGTTCATGTGTTATGGCTAAAGGAGTTGAATTTCACTGATGTGAGTGGTCAAAAGTCAGTTTTAGTCGAGAGGGTTGGATCTCTCGAAAATGATCTGTAATTCATCGTTGTAATAGTTAGGAAATTTCCTTATTTTAGATAAAGGGATAAGTTGTTAGCATAGGTGTGTAATGGAGCTTGAAAATAGAGATTTGATTGTTAGATTGTTTAAAAATAGAGATTGAGTTGTTCCTATAGTGAGAATCAGATTTGATTCATAAAAAGAATAATATGTAATGAAGAAGGATTAGCTAACATGATTGACGATTGAGCGAGAGGTAAGAGCTGAGTGATAGAGAGGGTTTTTTATATTGAAACAGAGGTCTGTTAATTTGTTGTAATCGAGCCAAGAGGGCGGAGACTCTGTAGCTATTATTATATTGAATGAATTTTATTAGTGTGCATCTGTTTGTTAATCCTGGTGGAAACTCTCCTTTACTTCTGTGGATCTGCGTTCTGAAGCGCATCCTGGTATTTTCTCTGTTTTTCGTATTTTCATTATAATCTCAGTGTTTATGGTTAATCATAGTCATTAGCATTAAGGATGGGGGTAGAAGAACACAGAATGGTTGATTTTGGTTGAAGGCCCGTACTCCATCCTAACCATCGATCTAAATTTCAACTGATGACATCATAGTCAACAACGGGGTTAGCCCTGTGTTTAACCTGTGTGTTAGTAGAAGAATCGCTAGTCGAAGGATTTGAGGAACATTGTTATCCAAGGGAAATCGGGGTTTAAAGTAATCGGATTTTAAGTCTAAACCCAGACCCAAACTTTTATAGACCAAGGTTTATAAATCATATTGGCTCTGTGAGGTGGGTAGCATCGTGCAAGTTCCCTGTGCGATATCGCATCAACTGTTGGATGACTATTGATTGCTAACTGTTAGATCATATCACATCACATCATTCGGGAATGAATGAACCTTGGCTGGGTGAAATTGCGATTATGCAATGTCACTACCGACCATTAGATTTGGAGAGAGGAGATCAACGGCGTAGAGGGAAGTGTTTTTCAAAAGGGAAATTCAATGCGGAATTCAATGTAAGACCGGTTGTTGTTCAGTTGTTGTTCAGTTGCTGTTCAGTTGCTATTCAATTGATGTTTAGTTGTTGTTCAATTGATGTTCAGTTGTTGTTCAATTGTCATTCAATTGGCCTCCTACGTCATTTTTGGTATCAGAGCACAGAGATTGAGTTTGACTAGAGTAAACATGCTGCCAAGGAGAGGAGCTGGCATAGGTCAAGGAAGACCTGAAGCAAATGCAATTTTGTTGGAAGAGATCCGAAGTCTACATACAAGGATGGACACAATGGAGACTGCATAGAGGAGAGCACCTAATGAAGGGGTTGACAGTGTTGCAGAAGCATCTTCTGAGGAAGAAGAAGAGGAGGAAAATGAAACTACTAAAGTTATCAAGATGTTGGTTAAAGTAGGTGAAAAACCAAAGGTGGTAATTCCTATGTATGAAGGGAGTCTCAATGTAGAAGATTTAATGGATTGGATCAGTTCACTAGACAAATATTTTGACTATGAAGAGGTTGATGACAGAAATAAGGTGAAGTTTACAGCTACTAGATTGAAGGGTCCTGAAGCTATTTGGTGGGATGAGCTACAAACATCCAAAACAAGAAAAAGAAAGTCCAAGATCAAGCATTGGGACAAAATGGTGAGTAAAATGAAACCTAAATTTATGCCAAAAGATTATCAGTTAAATCTTTTCAAACAATTACATAATTTATGGAAAAAAGGAATGTCTATTAAAGAATACACTGAAGAGTTTTATAGATTGAGTATTAGAGTAGGACATGTAGAGGATGATATGGAGAAAGTAGCCAGATATATCAATGGCTTAAGATATGACATACAATATGAGATCAACTTTCTGAGTTTGAAGACTATTGAAGATGCCTATCAAGCAGGTTTGAAGGCGGAAGAGAAGATGTTGAGAAAACAAAATCAGAGGAATAGAGGGAAAAGTTCAGTAAGAGGTAGAGGAACTACCAGACCAAGGTTTTAGCAACATCAACAAGAAGCAAGAATTTCAACTAATAGACCACCACAAAGGGGAGATTTTAATAGAGGAAGATTTTACCTAATTTTGGAAAAGTATTTCAAGTCAAAACTGATGCTATTGGAGTTGCAATTGTAGTAGTTTTGAGTCAGGAACAAAGACCAATAGCGTACTTTAGTGAGAAATTAAATGAAGTGAAGAAGAAGTATTCTTCTTATGATAAATAATTTTATGCTATTGTACAAGCCTTAAAAGAATGGAGACATTATTTGCTATCAAAGGAATTTATATTGTATTCTGATAATCATGCATTACAGTTCATAAACAACCAGCTGAAATTGAACCAGAAACATGCCAAGTGGGTAGAGTTTTTGCAGAGATTTAATTTTGTGATAAATCACACAAGTGGTAAGTTGAAAAAAGTCATTGATGCTTTTAGTAGGGTAAATTTCATTGTGCAAGAATTAAAAGTTGGTGTTGTAGGATTTGAAGAAATGGTTGAAATGTATAAAGATGATGCGTATTTCAAAGATATTTACACAGTAGTTCAAAATCCAATAGTTCATAACCGAAGTCAGTGGTTATATTATCTTATCCAAGGAGGTTTATTGTTTAAAGGCAACAAGTTGTGTATTCCCAAATGCTCTATGAGGGAAAACATAATAAAGGAGAAACATAGTGGAGGATTATGTCGTCACTTTGGACAAGACAAAACCTTTGCTCAGGTAAATACTTTTTATTATTGGCCAAAGATGCAGATTGATGTTAAGGGATTTGTTGAGAAGTGCCTGACATGTCAGCATGTTAAAGGGAGAAGCCAGAATACAGGATTGTACCAGCCATTTCCAATACCAGACCAACCATGGGATGTAGTTAGCATGGATTTTGTTTTGGGGTTACCTAAAACTCAAAGGGGAAATGATTCCATTTATATTGTGGTAGATAGATTTTCCAAGACGGAACATTTCATTGCATTTAAAAATACTAGTGATGCAACACATATTGCTAATCTATTTCTTTCAGAAATTGTAAGATCACATGGATTGCCTGTAAGTATTGTGTTTGATAGAGATACAAAGTTTGTAGGGCATTTCTCGAGAACTCTTTAGAAGAAACTAGGAGCTAACCTTAGTTTCAGTTCAGCATACCATCTTCAAACAGATGGACATAATAAAGTATTAAACAGAAGCTTGGGGAACATATTGAAAAGTTTAGTGTATCAAAATCTTAAGCAATGGGATTTAGCACTAGCTCAAGCTAAGTTTGCTTATAATGACACTCCAAACTGAAGTACTAGAATGAGTCCATTTAAGATTGTTTTTGGGATGAATCTAAGAGGTGTGTATGAGCTCAAAAATTTGGGTTAATAGGAGACAAGAAGTGCAAAAGATGAAGAGTTTGTAGAGTAGATGCAGAGACTATAAGAAGATGTTAAAGGAAGATTGCAGGAAACCAGTGGAAAATATAGACAAAGAGTAGATAAGAAAAGAAGAGAGAAAGAATTCCAAGCGGGAGATTCAGAGATGGTGTATTTTAGAGAAGAAAGATTTCCTGCTAAGACTTATGATAAACAAAAAATGAAAAACGTAGCATCATGTAGAATTGTAAGAAAGTTTTCAACTAATGCTTATGAAATTGAATTTCCAAAAGGGATTGGAATATCACCTATCTTCAATGTTGCAGATTTGTATCCATACAAAGAGACAGAGACAGAACTATAGGAGGAAACTACAAAAGATTAAGTTTACACTTTGAACTGGGAAGAACAAATTCCAAAGATAGTTAAGAAAGAGGTGGAAGCTATTTTAGAGAAAAGAGTATCCAAAATAACTAGAGGATAGGTTTATTATCAATATCTGGTCAAATAGAAAGCACAACGAATGGAGGATGCTATTTGGTTGACAACAACAGAGTTTCATAAGTATGGAGTAAACCCTGAAAGCCTAAGGGATGATTCTTTTCTTCCCTGGGAGTCTGATGCAGGAGCATTTGGACTTAGCCAGCAATGTGAAGGTTTGTTCACATGTTGTGGCTCAAGGAGTTGAATTTCACTGACTTGAGTGCTCAAAAGTCAGTTTTAGTCAAGAGGGTTGGATCTCTCGAAAATGATCTGTAATTCATTATTGTAATAGATAGGAAATTTCCTTATTTTAGATTAAGGAATAAGTCATTAGCATAGGTGTGTAATGGAGGTTGAAAATAGAGATTTGATTGTTATATTGTTTAAAGATAGGGATTTAGGTATTCTTACAGTTAGAATCAAATTTGATTCAAAAAAAGAAGAATGTGTAATGAAGAAGGATTAGCTGAGATGATTGAGGATTGAGAGAGAAGCAAGATTTGAGTGATAGAGAGGGTTTTTGAGATTGAAATAGAGGTCTATTAATTTGTTGTAATTGAACCAAGAGGGCCAAGACTCTGTAACTATTATTATATTGAATGAATTTGATTATTATGCATCTGTGTGTTAATCCTGGTGGAAACTCTCGTTTACTTCTATGGATCTTCATTCTGAAGCGCATCCTGGTATTTTCTCTGTTTTTCATATTTTCATTATAATATCAGTGTTTATGGTTAATCACAGTCATTAGCATTAAGGATGGGGGTAGAAGGGCATAGAATGGTTGATTGTGGTTGAAGGCTCGTACCCCATCCTAACCATCGATCTAAAGTTCAACCACTGACGTCATAGTCAACAGTGGGGTTAGGCATGTGTTTAACCTGTGTGTTAGTCAAAGAACCACTACCCGAAGGATTCGAGGAACTCTGTTATCTAAGGGAAATTGGGGTTTAAAGTAATCGAAGTTTAAGTCTAAACCTAGACCCAAACTTTTATAGACTAAGGTTTATAAATTATATTGGCTCCGTGAGGCGGGTAGCATCGCGCATGTTCCCTGTGCAATATCACGTCAACCGTTGGATGACTGTTGATTGTTGACCATTAGATCATATCGCATCACATCGTTTAGGAGTGAATGAACCTTGGCAGAGTGAAATTGTGAT
Source organism: Pinus tabuliformis (assembly GCA_031772625.1). Classification (NCBI taxonomy): domain Eukaryota; kingdom Viridiplantae; phylum Streptophyta; class Pinopsida; order Pinales; family Pinaceae; genus Pinus; species Pinus tabuliformis. Next base: position 84,252,941 of record CM062805.1, on the reverse strand, counting down.
TTTCAATGTCAATGCAGACCATTATATCTAGAGAGAGGAGATCAACAACGTAGAGGAAAGTGTTCTTCAAAAGGGAAATTCAATGCGCAACTCAACGTAAGACCGGTTGTTATTCAGTTGTTGTTCAATTGCTATTCAGTTGTTGTTCAATTTCTATTCAGTTGTTGTTCAATTGCCGTTCAATTGTTATTCAATTAATGTTTAGTTGTTGTTCAATTGTTGATCAGTCGTTGTTCAATTACCGTTCAATTGGTCTCCTGAGTCATGGCTTAGCATCATTGGAAATGATGTTGTGATTGTTGATTACAACTACGAAACTTATCTATTCTCTTATGATGTAGAAGGTTTCCTTTATTCCTCTGCCAATACTCCTTTCACCTCCTTGGCCCTGGATTCATCATGCCTTATCCATGATGCAAGAACCATCAGTTGTAGTTCTCCCAATTTTGCATTGGGGTCCCAAACATTCATGTCAGATAGGGTGAGGTTGTGTAGGTAGAACTCGGCCAATTTGGCTTTGTCTTCCGTACCCCTTTTGTCACAAAACTTTATGAACTTTTTATAGTCTTGGAATGGCATAGACCCATGCTCTCATCTATAACTGCATCCATTGGCATTTTAGGAAAAGCGCATAGGATTTGGATGGAAGTCTACATTTAAGAGCCTCCATGGATAGGCTTGCCATTGTGGCTATTTGAGTCTCCTTCTCTTTTAATTTCTCCCTCAACCATTTTTTTCTGCCTGCAGCTATGTTCTCATGTTGTATTCTTTATCTCTGAACTCACTTCCCATTTTTTCCCATTTCTATGAGTCCTTTTTCCATAAGGCCTGCATCTTCCACTTTCTTAGATTTGGTAATCTGCATCCACCTATGTGTCCTTCCTCTATCTGCTTCAACCTCAAAGAAGAGAGGGACTACAAAATTCTGTGGGATTACTCTACCTCCTTTAATGAACTTGTAATAGGATCTCAGATTTGGCTATGGGTTAGGCTCCTGAAGCTTTGGAAAATCTCTCTCCTCCTATACCTTTTGTGTTTCCTCCTTACCTTCTTTCTACCCCTTTTTCTCCTCATGTAGCATGTTTTATCTTTCATGTAGCACTGCTTTTGTTTCCTTTAGCACTACCTATGTTTCTTGTAGCAAGCCTTTTCCTTTCTATTGGAATGTGATAGGTGCTTTGGGCTATTTAGGGAAGGTTTCCCTGGAGACATGCTTCCTTAAATAGGTTATGGGAGTATTTGAGATGGCTTCAAGAGATGTGGTTTCCTCAACCTTCCTATCAATATGTTCCACCTCGTCTCTCTTGTGGGTTGATTCTTCAATCAGAATAGGGGTCGTTGTGGGTGTTTGAGGCTTCCACTATCTAATCCTAGTGCTTTTTCTTGTTTTGAAATATAGGGGAGTTTGCCTCTAACTTCTCTTCTCGGATTTAATGGTGTGCTCAAGGAAGCCAATGCAACAATTGCCTCCTTTTTAGTGGGTTCACGAGACAACCTTTGTCGCTATAAAGACATCTCCCCTTCTACTTCCTTTTATTCTTCCTCCACTTTTCCTTTTTTTTTGTGGTTCTCCCTCTGCTCTTCCTTTCCTTCTTTTTTTCCTTCTTCCTCTTCTTCTTTTTCTGCTTCTTCTATTTATATTAAAGTATGACAATATGTATATATATATATATATAATTATTGTGTGTTGAAATTTATTTATATTTTACATTTATATATATTGAGAAACAAAATTTTACATATAAATTTCAAAAGATAAAATATTTAAATACATTTATTGATGTATTAAACTTAAAGTTTTGTTATGTGTTGGCATTTATTTTTATATTGTGTTTATGTTCAATGTATTTTAGTATAATATTTTTTTATATTTAAAATTATGTTTTAAAAATAATTAAATATAAATTTGTAATATAAAATTACTATAATATATTTAATTTAAACATATATGGTGTGTTTATATTAAATTTATATATCTATATATATATGATTTAAATGTATATTGTTTTGTAATTTAATCTATTCTATATTGAAATATATAAATATATTTTGTGTAATATATATTAAAAATATATATTCAAATGATGTATTTGAAATTATAACTTTTGAATGTAAAGAAAATGGGTGTGGCAAATTGGTTTTCCAAGAGATATATTAAAATATAGATATTGTTTTTCTAGTTTTAATATAATGATTAATATGTCAATTTCGATTGAATTTAATGATATTTAAATGTATATGTTTTCATTAATGTTGTGCATTAGATGTAAATTTTATGTTGGAGAATGAAATAAAAATTGAAGAGAAACAATAGAATACGTTGAATTACATATTATGTTTATTTTTAGTAAATTTAATTACAAATGGTGTTATGGAAAATTTGTTTTGATTTTATATGGATTGTAGGCTAGGATATAGTGATAATGTTTCATATCATTGAGAGTGATGCATAAGCTTTAGAAAATCTTGAATGTGGATAGGAGATTTATTCATTTGCATGGAAAAATGGATGGCATGGACATTGATAAATATGTATGGGTTGGTGTTGGTTTTTCTCAAAATAGTTGATTGTTTCATTTCTATTTGTTGAGCATTGTTATCTTGCTGTGGAAATGTTTATCTAATGTGGAATGTTTTATTTAGCTTGTATTTTCAATAAAGAGGAAAAGTTTAATTATTGGGTTGATAATCTTTGGGAGAAATATGGTTTCCTTGTTGGCTAATGTGATGGATTAATGTTGTGGCCATTGTCATTCATGATTTTTTTTGTTTTCTATTTCCAGTAGAGAGGGAGGTTTTTTGTTTCTTCCGAGGGAGAGTTGTTGCTTCTACTATGGATCTCCCTATTTAAGAATTTCTCCCATTTGAGTTTATCAATCTTATGCTTCATTAGCTTCCTTTTTAGGTCTTGATGAAATTTAAGTTGGTTTGTAGACAATGGTGTCTTTTATTGGGGAACCCAACTTTCCTCAATAATTGCAATTGATCCAGTGAGAAATAATTTTGGTTTATTTATTTCCCGATTAAATTTTCTCGTGAGTGATTCATTGCATCTTACCTTAACAATAGGGGTCAATTTTCTTCCATGGTTTTTCCTTTTCTTCATTCTCGATATACAATTCAATGCACCATGGGGTCAATGATCTTGTTTTGTGCATCTAGAAGTTATTTGCATACAAAAAATTATTTCATTGTCAACACTTTTAAGAAGACCTTTAGAAATATTGAAGTTATCACTCTTGGTGACCAAGGCTTCTTTTCTTTGCCAGAAAGTTGTTGGCCACAAAAATATGAATGGGTCTTGATAAAACATGTTTCAGTAAAAATGGATTCCCAATTTGTTATTTGTAGTAGTATTGAAAAGGTTTGGAAGAGGAATAAACTTATATATGGCTGTGTGACGCCACAAGGGAGGTTATATTCTTCAACAGGAAGTTTTTTTGGCTTTATCTAGACAAATATTATGAAGATTACCCTATATATGGTTTCATTATCTACTGTTCCATCTAAAGAAAAACAATTGGGGATTTTCATTTATTCCTATTGTTGACATACGATATATGTCATTAGGGTTGTACAAGAATCAACTTGTTCATGTTTTTAATAATGGCTCCACCTTTGTATGATCGCTTGAAGAGATAGAAAATTGCAAATTTGGTCTAGTAAAAAAGGAGTGAAGTTTGAAATATTTTGAGGGTGATTGAGGGTACAGTTGGTCATTGCTCGAACATATCTCTATCGATATAAATAGTAAATGTTTTATGGATATAAATAGTAAATGTTCAGGTTACCTTCTTTTATGCATAATTGAAGAAAAATTCCTTATGTTGGGTTCCTCGAAAACGTGATTGAAGGTGTATGATTTGGAGACATGATTGTGTGAAACAACAATTGCTGATGGAGTGTCTATGGTCGAAGCTTCTGGGTTTGGCCTCGAAATGGTTGAATATTTCAATGATTTGATTGAAAAAGGAAATGTCTTTTCAATTATTCCAAATTTAGATTCTATTCTTGACATACCTGCACTACTTATGGATATATTGATTTAGCCTTAGAGGATTGAAGGTGTTTGTTATCACAATTGTGTGAAACAACAATTGTTGATGGAGTGTCTATGGTGGAAGCTTCTGGGTTTGGTCTCGAAATATTCAAATATTTCGATAATTGGATTGAAAATGGAAATGTCTTGTCAATTATTACAAATGTAGATTCTATTTTTGACATACCTGCACTACCTATGGATAAATTGATTTAGCTTTAGAGGCTTGAAGGTGTTTGTTATCCAAATATTACTAAAGACTAATCTAAATTTCAAACTCATATTGAAGAGATAGTTATGCTAAATTTGGCTGCCTTTTTTGGAAATTTGCAATGGAATTTGTATATCTTTGTCTTACGTAAACTGTGAAATTGTAATGGGTTTCCTACTTATTGTGTCAAAACGTTTTCTTGCTAGGAATCCACAATTCACATAGCTTGCTATTGTTTGAAGTGAAACAGTTGGAAGAATTTGGTTTTAAACATATTGATATGTCATTTCTTTGCGTGAGTTGTTCGAATTTCTGTAATAAATAGTTGTTGCGTGCGTTTAAAGTTTGTTCTATGAAAGATGGGCATGTCGAATTTTCTCGTGTTTCTATCGGATGGTTGTGCTATTGAGCTATAAGGGGTATGTAACAATGTAGTTGATGTTTGTTTTGGGAACATAGATTTTGAAATATTGATTTTTCCTGTGTCATTGTAGTAGAAGAAATTTTCCTTAAGCCTTTTTGTTTGTTTTAAAATATAGTTCATATTTACAATTTTGGAAAGTAAGAGTTTAAAGATTTAGGAAGATGAAAGAGTATGGGCTAGCCTCCAAGGAAATTGGAGAACGATATTTGAATCAAGTTTATATTTTTCGTTAAAACGTTGAGAGTAGTGTGAAAAGAGCTGGATCTCCTGGTACATGCCCTAGAACAAATGAATACCAACGGTAATGCTATCAACAAATTAAAAATGGCGTTAGGGAGAAAGAGTCACTAACTAACGGAAATAATAGTAATAATAATAATATTAATAATAATTTATTTTATTAATTATCAATATTCGATAAAGTTTTTTTTAATTATTAATATAATATTATTATTATTATTAATTATGTTTTCATAAATAAAGCTACCCCACCAAAGACTAGAAACAGACAATTAAGAACTAAGAAAATTATAAGTAAGATAGACCAATTTGATTTCAATAAACATTAACCACCATCACTATCATCATATATAATTTTTATTTTATTACTATTAATAATATTAATATGTATTAATAATTATAATATTAGTTTTATTTACATATACAAATAATTATTATTATTTATTAGTATAATTTCTTTTAATTAAATCGTAAGGTGTTTCTTTCTCAATTTCCATCATGTACCTATTTGCACACTGAGACAAAATGTTGTTAGACAGAATATTAGACTATTGAAATGTTCTAGGGCATTGGGTCCGCAACCTCCTTCATTTATGCTGCTAATTACCTAACTAACTCACTAAACCCTACAAATCTACCTTCCACCACGTGCATCTCTCTCAAATGAAAACTACAGTGGTTGTTTCCTCTTCTGCCACGGCAAAGTAAGTTCTAAACACCCACGACCGTCCTTGCAGGCCGAACTAATTCTGTTTCTTTGAATACAACGCCGCAACCGGAGGGTTCACTCCCGACAGGGTGGCTGTGTAAGTCACCACATCTAGTGGTTGTTTCCTCTTCTGCCACGGCAAAGTAAGTTCTAAACACCAACGACCATCCTTGCAGGCCGAACTATTTCTGTTTCTTTGAATACAACACCGCAACCGGAGGGTTCACTCCTGACAGGGTGGCTGTGTAAGTCACCACATCTATTGTGAAAATTTTGCTTCCAGTTTTGTCTTCAGGGGTTTAGATTTTCTGACCTCCTAGATGTGTTCTTCAATGAAATGCCTTCTGCCTGTCTGTTTCTTCGAACCACTACAAATGAGAAATGTCGTACAACCCTGCTGTTTTAATTTGATTATAGAGGAAAAAGTGGAATTGACATAATGTTGCTGCCAATCAGGACAGTGAATCACTTTAGAAGAAAACGTTGTGTGCCAGAGTTTTGATATTGAATATTTGCTTTTTTATTATCATGCAACTGAATAAGGCATGGTTGTGCATCCGTCGGTTATTCCAATCAAGTACCTTGGAAACTTGGTGGCTGTATTTTTACATTCAATGCTTTGGTAATTGGATTCGGTGTATTTCAATAAATATGAAACAAAATCTTAGTAGTCGAGGGTAGCCGAGTCGAGAATCCTATGCTTCAAGATAAAACGATCTTTCATCAACGAAATTAATTTATTTACTGAGCTTGCATTATCCGCGAAATTATCGAACATCCCACTGCGAAATTAGTTATTGCTAATTCCCCTCCTCCATTTTCCAATGGCAAACTCAAGGTCTCCGTTAGGGGAAGCCCTACCGTGCTTTCCTTGCCATACTGAATACTATAAAGTGGGTAAAGTATCAGAGAAATTCTTGAGGGGTCCTGCACAATTCTTACACAGGAGCTCCATGTTGTTCCCGTGAAGGGGTTGGCAGATAGATCAGCACACGTTACAAGGTGAAGAATGCAACTATAATTCCATTGGAGCCATTGTTTACATGGCACTTGATGTAACTATACAAGATCATTGCCCATTTCCATGATGAGTAACAGATCCCGTGTGGGTTGTTGGGTATTTCTTTTAATGGGGAAATACCAAAACCATACAAACAGACATCACAGAGCCAATGCTCTGTTTCCTTTGTTCCAGGACCTTTGCACAGGGAAACTATTAAAACAGAATGACTCATAACAGTCCATTACACAGCCATAAAACTATTTTCTATTGATTAAAAACAAAAACTGTTACAAACTTCATCCTCTGCGCAGAGAGGGATTCACTGGAGAGACTCTGTCTCTCTCTCACTTCTGGTCTTCCACTGCTGTGGGTATTACATAAACAATCTCATGCTATCTCTTGGTTTTGCGATGGCAAGCCAATACAATACATCCCTGTTTTCAAATTCTTTTCGCACTGCTGTGCGTTCAATACATTTCCATGAACAAAAAAAACGTGCACAGGGTCAACACCATTACAATGCACCTCTGTTTTACAATGGTGAGCAAAACCATTACATCCCTGTTTTGTTTTAACGCACTGCTATGCATTTACAAAAATCGCACTACTGTGCGCAGCCACCACATAACACCATTACATAAAAAAATTGTGCGCAGGCACAATACCCATCACCAAAAAAACGCGCACATTACTATACGCTGCCGCAGCCACAATACACCACAACAAAAAAAACATAAAGTAACATTTTTCACACACGGGCTTACATAGCCATATATAAAAAAAACATATAAAAATTAACATAAAGGACGTATGCCCCATAACCTTATTAAAGGGGCCTCCACCAAGATCTACGTAAAACATTAAAGACCATTGAATTCCCTTCTCGACGGTCAACAAAAAAATCACTCCATGCAAAATCTGATTTGACTGGGGCGGGGTCGGCTGACGTCACTTCGGTGCCACGTGTCACCACCTCATTCGTCGGGCCCGGTCGTTAAAGTCCGCGCAGCTTCGTGCAGATCCGAGCTTCCTGACCCGATCCAACGCAATTCGCTCGCCAAGGTCGCGCAAACAAAACGACCTTTAGTGTCCAGGGAGAGCGGTTTCGGCTGCTGTACAGGGGACGCGTGGCGCCATTTGATTGTGTCGGGGCCCCTGCTACGGATACCGCCTTCTGCGAATGGTGGTGCGGGGAGACCGGGGCGGTTTTCCGAAAACTACCGCGCTGTTGAAATTACAATTTTAACACTCCCCTTTAATTTCAACTGCTGGGCATTAGGACATACCCAAGCACTTCCTCACATAGAGGGATTCACCAACTGCTTCTGATGCAGTTCACAAACAAACAAAGTTGTCTTCCTCTTAATAGAGGGATTAACCTAAAACTGTGCTTAAGAGCACCTTCCTCATGACAGAGGGATTCACCATTACAATGTGCTGAAGAGCACCTTCCTCATGACAGAGGGATTCCCCAAGAACTTCACTTCCTCTCATGGAGGGATTACTGCCAAACACTGCCTTAGATGCCGTTTCAAAACAATAAAAATTCATTGCACTGTTGTGCATACTCATTACATTGTTCTTTTATGCTGCTGCATATTCTCTGCTGCACTGTTGTGCCATCTTCTTTACTGTGTCTACCCCACACTGCTGTGTCTACACTTGCACTGCTTGTGCACTTTTCAAAGACAAAATACTCTGTCTTTTCTGGAACAATTACACTGTCCCAACTTACAAATTTACACTGTTGTGTGTAAATATTTCTTACATTCACTGCTGTTGCATATATTGCATTTCAATTCAATGAACAACACATTCATTACAGTTACATATACTGCTGTAAAAAAATTCTTTTACATGTGCTGCTGTCCATTACCTTTCATTTCTTCAACAAAACTTCATGCTGCTGCATTTTCTTATTCACTGCTGTCCATACCCATAACCATAGACTGTCATCCCTGGGTTTTTATTTGCTGCTGCGTTGCCTCTGCAATTTGCACTGTGGCTGCCTTTTGTTTCATCATACTGCTGTGTGCCCATACACTAACTCTTTACTCTCCATTACTTGCACATAGAGAGAAATCATCCTCACGCTATTTTGCGCTGCATACAACAAAAAAAATTAACACGGGCTGTTGCCTGTTCTTTTTACACTCTTGCTTCACACAATCTTAGTCTTCATTCATTTTTTTTCACAATGCACTCTTGTGCAGTTCCTTTCATTTTTCTGCTGCCACACATTTTCATTCATCCATGTGCATTAAAAATCTGCTGCCCCTGTTTTTCTTTAGGCATTTCTGTGCATGTTGCATTGCATAAAAAAATATTACATTTTTCACTGCTGTGTGAAAAATTTCATTACATTCTCAGCCACTGGGCATTTATGCTCTGCTGCGTTTTGCCTTCTTCTCATTTTCTTCTCACTGCTTTGCATTTTCATTCCCAATACAAAACATTTCCATCTGCTGTGTATTATACTCACTCTGCTGTGAGTATATTCTCTCACATTACATAGAAGGAAACTACCTTCCATTGCTATGCATTTCAATGCATGTGCTCCATAACAAAAAATTTCAAACTGCTGTTTTATGTTTTGTCCTCCCACTGCTGTGAGGGTCTCCATGCTCTGCATACTTTTCTTCTTGCGCTGCTGCTCTTTACATTTGAGCGTTGTCCCCTTTTCTTCTCTGCTGTTATGGCAGATTTAACTTCATATTTTTCCTTTATAAAAAAAATTTTCATCAAGGAGTGACTGTTAATACAGTTCAGCAATAAAAATTACAAGCTCCCCTTTAATGTATGCTTGTCTTCTTTTGGCAGACTCTTCTCAAAATAAATTTAGATCAGTTGGGGAGTTCAAGGGGTTTTCAGATTGCCTTTCCTTCCTTCTCCATACTTGTGTAACTTTCTTCTTTTGCATGGGTCTAGCTTGCATAAGAGCCCATGTTAAGTTACAATCTCGTGCCATATGCCCAATGTTATGACACTTGAAACATTCAACATTGTTCATGAATAACATTTCATGATTTCTTCTAAAATTGTTTCTTGGAGGTTGTCGAAGACCACAACATTTATCTTTATGAAATGCTCTACAGTCTTTTGCCATATGACCAAAGTTTGAGCAAGCATAACAATAACCAAAAAATGAACTTTCGTACCTGGGAGATGGAGGTTTCCTTGATGTACTTCTAAATCCTTGCTGCCTTGAGATCCTTTGTTGATGACCATTGCATCTTGCCTCTTTGCCATCAGCTACATTTCTTCTTGGAGCTGGTTTTCTTCTATTGCAGCCTTCATTTTTCTCCTTGCCTTTGCTGAAACTAGGAGCATCACAATTTATTTCTGGCTTCTTCACATCTCCTTTGCTTAAAGCATCCTCATCCTTGTTTGAGGGTTCACCTACATACCCAAGTCCTGATTTATCAGATGGAGATCTGTGATAGCTGAGCATGTCATCCAAAGCTTGAGAGCTCTTCATGATCTTGTTCATCCCTTCAACCTTCTTCCTGAGGAGGACAATCTCTTCTTCTAACTTTTCACATTCATTATTTTTCTTTGCTAGTTGTCCCTCAGTTTCTTCCTTGCTACGAGTAGCTTCAGCTGCTACTATTTTGAAGGAGATAATATCTGTCTTCATTTTGGAGATTTCTTCATCTTTTGCTTGACTGCTCTTCATTTTCTTTTCAGCTCCTTGTGCCTGCTTCCTGGCTTCTTGTAGTTCGGACTTAAGGGAGGAGACCTCTACCTTGTACTGTCCAATCTCTTCCACAAGCTTATTCACTCTCTTGTGTCTTTGTTCAAGTTCACTTGTCAAGACATCTGCCTGCTTCTTTGCACTATTCAGCTGATTTGTCATGGATATGACTTCTTCATGATGTTTCTTCTTGCATTGGTCAAGCTCCTTCTTAAGCTTGGCAAGCTCTTCATCCCTTTCTCTTACTTGAAGTTTGATGAGGTCAAGCTTTTCATTTTCAGCTTCCATGATGGGTTCTTCTTGACTCATTGTCATGGTCAGTGCTCCCTTTGCATGAAGGTCATGCAGTCTGTCCCATATATCCTTTGCTGATGTATATTTTCCTAGATTCTTCTTCACTGAATCAGGGAGTCCATCCAAGATAGTCTTTGTTGCTTGTGCATCATACTCCATGGATTCTTTATCCATCTCGCTGTCATCAATCACTAACTCCCAGACTTCAATCCCCTTAGACATTAGGAAAGCCCTCATCTTTATTTCCCATACATCAAAGTTTCCATCAAACTTTGGGGTTTCAAATAGAATGTATTCTAATGGATTGCCTTCTAGTTTAGTAGAGGGGGGAGACACATTTTTAACAGGCCTGGAGGCTTTCTTCTCTGACCTTGCCATTCTTATCTAGGCTTTAAATACTTGAATGTGTTTTCTTTTAAATCACTGACTGTTTCTATAACAGTAACACAAAGGAAAGCTTTGAGAAATACCTTATTCCTTTTGGCTGTGGCTTCACACTGCTGGAGAGCCTTCACTGCTGCAACAAGAGTCCTTCCTTCAGCATCTTTGAGTCTTCAAAGAGCCTGGACTAGCTCTGATACCACTGTTGGGTATTTTTTTTAATGGGAAAATACAAAAACCATACAAACAGACATCACAGAGCCAATGCTCTGTTTCCTTTGTTCCAGGACCTTTGCACAGGGAAACTATTAAAACAGAATGACTCATAACAGTCCATTACACAGCCATAAAACTATTTTCTATTGATTAAAAACAAAAACTGTTACAAACTTCATCCTCTGCGCAGAGAGGGATTCACTGGAGAGACTCTGTCTCTCTCTCACTTCTGGTCTTCCATTGCTGTGGGTATTACATAAACAATCTCATGCTATCTCTTGGTTTTGCGATGGCAAGCCAATACAATACATCCCTGTTTTCAAATTCTTTTCGCACTGCTGTGCGTTCAATACATTTCCATGAACAAAAAAAACGTGCACAGGGTCAACACCATTACAATGCACCTCTGTTTTACAATGGCGAGCAAAACCATTACATCCCTGTTTTGTTTTAACGCACTGCTGTGCATTTACAAAAATCGCACTACTGTGCGCAGCCACCACATAACACCATTACATAAAAAAATTGTGCACAGGCTCAATACCCATCACCAAAAAAACGCGCACATTACTATACGCTGCCGCAGCTACAATACACCACAACAAAAAAAACATAACGTAACATTTTTCACACACGGGCTTACATAGCCATATATAAAAAAAACATATAAAAATTAACATAAAGGACGTATGCCCCATAACCTTATTAAAGGGGCCTCCACCAAGATCTACGTAAAACATTAAAGACCATTGAATTCCCTTCTCGGCGGTCAACAAAAAAATCACTCCACGCAAAATCTGATTTGACGCGGGCGGGGTCGGCTGACGTCACTTTGGTGCCACGTGTCGCCACCTCATTCGTCGGGCCCGGTCGTTAAAGTCCGCGCAGCTTCGTGCAGATCCGAGCTTCCTGACCCGATCCAACGCAATTCGCTCGCCAAGGTCGCGCAAACAAAACGACCTTTAGCGTCCGGGGAGAGCGGTTTCGGCTGCTGTACAGGGGACGCGTGGCGCCATTTGATTGTGTCGGGGCCCCTGCTACGGATACCGCCTTCTGCGAATGGTGGTGCGGGGAGACCGGGGCGGTTTTCCGAAAACTACCGCGCTGTTGAAATTACAATTTTAACATGGGTGTGCGCAATGAGAATCTGATTGAATAGCCTTCGAAACTGCGAGCATATAGAGACTCTCGCGCTCTTTCGTTTCCTTTGTTTGTCTTCCCATGGCCACAATGAATTCCATGCTTCAGAGCCCAGGCTCGATCCTTGGCGGCTTCCACCATCTTGGTGAGTCTCTCGTAGCCTTTGCCTAGCTTCGAACCCCGAACATCCTCCTACACATAAAATCCCACGTGCAGATACTGTTCGCTTCTCTAAAGTGTGATGGTTAATCCATCATCCTCTTTACACAATGTTACAAAGATTTTGAGAAGCAACAACAAGAGTTGGAATAGTGGGGCGATGAGCTTAGTCGCTATGTTTAGAATGGTGCAGAAAAAGAATAATGGACAGTAAAATCTGCCTCAGATTAATAATACGAATATTGAGGTGTGTCTAATTCAAATCTAGTGAACATGAAGGGATACAACGTATTGAATAAGAATAAATATTAATGTGTATTGTGGTTGTCATTCTTTCATGTACATGACGCGGACCACACTGCCTCAATCCAATTTCTTGGCACCCTCCTGAGATGATGCATCATGATGTGACCGTGAATCCTGTAGATATAGTATGATGGGCAATCCGTCATCATCTTTACACAATATTACAAGGAACCGGAGAAGCAGTAGCAGGAGTTGGAATGGTGAGGTGATAAGCTTGGTCACCATGTTCAGAATGCTGCAGAAAATGAATAATGGACGGTAAAATCTGCCTTACGAATATTGAAGTCTATCTATTTGAAATTCAGTGGATGTGAACAGAGACAACAACTTGAATAAATATTAATGTGTATTGTCATTCTGGTTCGTTTCTTATTTTTTAATGAGTTTTGTAATTAAATATAGAAAGTTGTTTTGAATATTTGTATGGACAACATGTAATTTAGTGTTGCTTTCATAACATTTTAATTGCATTAGAACTCTTGTAAAAGAACAATTGGTGTAAGTATTAAACATATGAATACAAGTCAACTTATTATTAGAATATTAAAATGTTACTAATATTATTTTATTAGAATATTAAAATGTTCGTAATTTTATTTTTTTGGAATGTCTTTATAATGGAAATATTTTATAACTTTTAAAAATGGATCTTCGAACATTAATATTTATTTTTATTTTTTAAATACAATATATATTTAGCTTTAAGATGTTCATTTAATATCCACAAAAAAACATTTTTCTATCTTTTAATATTAATTTCATATTTAAAAGAAAATAATAAATCATTAGAAACAGTAAAACGAATCATTTTAGGTTTGGATTTTTTTGTTGTAATGTGTAGGTCTTTCTTTGTACTCATGCAAAATATTATTTAATTTTTAGATAGGTTAAGTTATATAAGTTATAAAAAAATAAAATATTTATGTATTTTAGAATTACATAGAGATCTATTGTAATTATAGATTTAGCAACTGTTTTAGAGTGCAAAACTTCAAAAAAATTGCAGTTTTAGAGATTTGATCCCTCTTACCATGATAGATATAAAAGATAGATATAAAAGATAAGTTCTTAAGAAAAAGATAAATCTTAACCATGAGGGTATTAAAACTTGTTACGTTCTTAACCTGATGTTAAGAATATCATAATTTTGTCTTGCATAGTATGTTTATTATTCAGACCTTTATTCGAAACAAAATCTTAAACTAAAAGCTAACGATGATCATAAACTTGGAAATAAGACTTGTAATAAAATGACTTTTTTTCCTTATTATAAAAGCCTCAATGTTTAGATATTTTTTTTTTTGACAAAATCGGTTACTTGTATATTATAAAAACTTCAGGGACTGAGTCCTAGTACATAGATATGATAGATCAAGGCATTGAGGATCAAAAACGGGTTCGCAGACCCTTGTTCCTCATTGCTACAAAAACGGTAACTGAAATTAAAAAGGTAACGGCTATATTGCCGGATAAAAGAGCCTGCAAGCCAACAAAATTTGCAGTTCATATTTTCTAGGGGAGTTTCTGGTTAACAGAATCATCAGGGAGGGATTCCTTCCTTGCACTGGCTCTCGTTGAAGCTTCTGCATGCATACTTTGGGTGAGAGTCCTGATATGCGCTATAGCTTCCTCAAGATGGGTGCACCGGTCCTTCAAGGCCTCGATTTCTGCCTTTTGTTTCTCAAGCTTCTTCTGTTTTGATCTGCTATCAGTCTGGTAATCCTCTTTAAGGTCGTTGAAATGTTTGATGAATCTGTTGATCATGAACATATGCGCTTTGCAGAGTGTGCATTCACTGTTGGTGATGATATTCTGAAGTGGATTGTTGACAGGCTCCTGAGCTCCTTGCTGGTCCTGCTGGTCTGCCATTTCACCTAGCTGGGGGAGAAGGTCGACGGGCTGAAGGAGCGGAGAGGGACGAATGCCAGGGATGAGAGCGATATAATGGAGAAGAACAGACAGAGAGGAGGGGCGCGGAGCTGCACAGGGAGGGGAGGAAGGAGCAGTATGACGGGGGAGCAAAGAAATGCGAGGGGAGGCGCTGCCACGACCAATAAAACCACAGGTTAGAGAGAAATTTAAATGAGAAATTAGAGGGCCTGATTTTACCGCAGTCGAATTGCGAGATCCGAGCTCCAAATGACTGAGCCCAGCTTTCTGAGATTGCCTGAGTAGAGAGGGGGCGCGGTCCAGAACCTTTGCAGCACTGAAGGATGAGAAGGCAGAGAGGCCCAAGCTGCTATAAATAGAGGGAAGGGGGCATCTCGGGTGCGTGAACCGGAGCTGAGCAAATCGTTTCCTGAAAAGACTGTGATCCCGGGGTGAGATCTTGCAGCGATCGATGAGGATAAGGAAATGATAACCATATGCGTAGAGCCTAGGGATGACGGCTGAGGATGAGTAAAAAGCCATGTCGTGGCTGGAGGAGGTGATATGATCAATTGCAGGGAGGGGGATTTGATATGGGAGGGACAAGGTTGCGCAGTCGAGGAGATTTGGCAGAGAGTGAGGGGATTCGGGGGCGGACAGATTTCGAGGAGAATGATGCCTGAGGTGACTCAAATTCTGAGAAGAGAGGGTGGGGTGGGATTCTTTAGGGAATTGCTTTGACATAGAAAGAGTCATTTTCTCTAACTTGGCCTACCTGTCTGTTGGTTGCCTTGTTGGCCTGTTCGTCAGCCTCTGTGTTGCTGCACCTTAGAACGTGTTTGAAGGTGACCCCGTTTATTTCTCTGATGTTATCCATAATCCTGAATTTGATGTTGTTCAGAGCAGTTTGTTTGAAATCCCTCCCCGAGACCATAGCAGCTATAATGATAGCTGAGTCACCCATTATAAGCGGATTCTGAAGGCCGAGATTTTTCACTATGGAGGTTCCCAGGAGAAGGCTATATGCCTCAGCCCTGTTATTGGACATTGTACCCAATCCCCACTCGTAAGTCACGATAGTTTTCCCTTGAAGGTCTTTGATGACTCCTCCTGCACCTGCCTGACCCGGGTTATTTTTTGAGGCCCCGTCGAACTGGAGGGAGGGCCTCTTTTGATTTTGAATCCATTCTCTGACTTCCTCATTAGAGCCTCTCAGCTTCCAATCAATTTTCTTCTTACCTGTACTTGTTGTTTTGTAGTTCCTCGTTTCATGGCTGAATTTGCCCATCCATTCAATTTCTCTTGGGTCCCCAGATTCTTGGTCTGATTGGGCTATTCCATTCGCTCCAATGGTCTCTGAGATGAGGGCAATTGTTTTTGCAAGAGTGCTGGAGATGTTGGGCTTCTTGTTGTTAAAAATGCTTTTATTTCTGGTGTTCCAAATTTGCCAACAGAGGTTTGGAGGGATGCTGTTCCACAGTCTTTTAGCCAGGGTCTTGTTTTTTTTTGGATGAGGATAGCTGTTCCCCCAATTTTTTTGAAGAAGGGTGACCTGATTGGGTAGGTCCCCAATCGTTAGCAGACTGATGATGAGCTTCCAGCAATTTCGAGCGAAGGAGCACTCGAGGAAGAGATGATTGCTGCTTTCTTCCGCTGCTCTACACAGGCAGCAGATTGAGGGGCCGAGGATGCCTTTCTTCCTTAGATTTTCCGCTGTGAGGAGTTTGCCCTTGAGGAGGGTCCAATTGAAGAATTTGACCTTTGGGAGGCATTCCGGATTCCAAGCCGCTTTGTGGAGATGCCAGTTGTTTGTGGCTGAGGCATTTTGGAGGATTTTGTATCCTTCTTTGACCGTGTAGCTGCCACCATTGGGGTCCCAAACATACTTGTCCTCGGACAGACTATTAAGGGGAGCTGAGCCTGAGAGAGATATCTTGAGATCAGTCCACAGGTCCCTTAGATTGTTCGGGAGGGGAAGGTGCTTCCAGCCTAGCCATCTGTTTTGGTCCCAAGAGGAGATGTCATATAGGGTCTTAAGATTTTTCCTTTCCATCCACAGTTGCAGGGGACTGAGATTTGGGAGAGCTTCCCTTGCTTCTGAGCCCATTATACGATCAGTCCAGATGTTGATGTCTCTGCCACTGCCCGGAGCTCTTGAGATACAGACTTTGAAATGAGGGAGAGTTTTTTTTATGAGTTTCCAGACCGGGGTGCACTGCCTGTCGACGATGGGTTCCAGAAGGATATTGGAGTTGGCCCCATTTAGATATTTTCTTTTGATTACCTCTGTCCACCAGGCTCCTTTTCCGTTGAGAATTCTCCATATCAACTTAAAGCCCATGGCCATGTTGGCTAATCTTGGAATTCGTATTCCAAGCCCTCCTTTTTCGAAGGGTAATATGACCTGATCCCACTTTACAAGACTGAACTTTTTGGATTCCTGCCTTCCTCCCTGCCACAAGAAGCTCCTAATGATTAGTTCCATATGCTTATGGATGCTGGCCGGGGCGAGAGTGGTTGCAAACTGATAAATTGGGAGGGCTGAGAGAATGGCTTTAATGAGAATTGTTCTTCCAGCAAGGTTGAGCCAGGACACCCCCCAGCTCTGAAGCTTCCCTCTCAGTTTCTCTATTAGTTTAACCCAGATTTCGGTTTTGACCGACTCCTTAGCTAAAGGCAGTCCCAGATACATGAAATGGCTCCAGTTCCTTTGAGCAGGGATGTCCAGGATTGTGGAGATTCTCTGGATAATCTGCCTGGGGACGTTCCAGGTATATATCATGCACTTGTTATTATTGAGCTTGCCTCCAGACACTTGAAGGAAGAGCTCTAATGTTTTCTTGAACCTTCTTGCCATGAGACTGGAAGCTCCTTCGATTAGGAGGGTGTCATCAGCGAAGAGAGAGTGGTTTATCCCCTTGGTTCCACTCACAATGCTGATACCTGTGATTTCTTTTTGCCTGCGAAGGTTTTCCAAGTGTATACTTAGTGTTTCGGCCATGATGATGTAGAGAAAAGGGAAGAGCGGGCAGCCTTGTCGCAATCCCCTTGAGCTTCTGAAGAAGTTACTTGGCTTGTAGTTTATCAGAGGGGCTGTCCAGGGGAGTGAAATACACTCCATGATCCTACTGATGAAGGTGTCAGATATCCCAAATTTCCCGAGAACTGCCTTAAGGAATTGATGATTGACTCTATCGAAGGCGTTCGCCATGTCTAGCTTGATAATCATGCCCTTTTCCTTTCGATTTATACTGTTGTGTATTGCCTCCTGAATAAGAATGACATTGTCCGTTATTTGTCTTCTAGGCACGAAGCCTCCTTGATTCTCAGAGATAAGGGAAGGGAGGAATTTTTTTAACCTGTTAGCTAAGATTTTGGTGATGATTTTATAGGAGACATTGAATAAGGAGATTGGGCGAAATCGGTCAAAGGATTGGGGATTGGGATCCTTGGGGATGAGGGCTAAGTAAGAAGATTTGATACTGTTTCCCATTTTGCATTTTGAAAAGAAATTCTTTACCATTCTAATGAAGTCCTTTTTGATGATTTCCCAATGATTTCTATAAAATGCCACAGTGAACCCATCTGGGCCTGGAGCCTTGTCCTGTGCCATGCTGAAGATTGACCACTCGATTTCCTCTGGCGTGACCTCTTGATCCAGCTCGATGTTTTGAGCTGCTGATATTTTGTTTTCAATTAGACTAAGAAAATCCGCATTATCAATGGGTTGAGGGTCTGCAGTTAGGAGAGCTCCGAAGTGTCTGGACGCTGCCTCTTTTATTTCCGCTTGGTCTCTGAGCTCGTTTCCTTCCATCATTATTCTCTCTATCTAGTTCCCTGCCCACCTGAGCTTTAGGCTGTTGTGAAAAAAGGAAGTGTTTTTGTCTCCGGCTTTGAGCCAAAGGCAGCGAGATTTTTGTCTCTGTTCTTCTTCTTCCCTTCTGTTCTGCTTATACAATTCTTTGTACATTTCATTCTCCTTGGCCTGGTCTTCCTCTGTGTACTGTGTTCTCTCTTTTTCCTGGCTCCATTGTTCCAGCTGAGCTTGGAGGTCAGTTATTTTTTTGCTTTCCTCTGCAGCGTGGTTTTTTGCCCATTGCTTTATGACAGTCCTGAGAGATTTGAGCTTGGCTTCCCAAATGTAGTGAGGTGAGCTAATTATTTCTTTTGCCCATTGCTCCTTGATCATGTGTCTGAATTCTTCTTTGTTGTCCCAAGCCTTGTTGTATTTAAAGGGAAGAGGTCCCATGTTCTTCCCTTTATCTAAAGTCAGAGCCACTGGTTTGTGGTCTGAGATGTATCCTTGTATGATTTTGCTTTGGATATTGGAAAATCTTGCCACTGTTCTTTCTTGACTGAGGATTCGATCTAATCTCTCTTTTATATTGTTTCTACCAGTTCTTTTATTGCTCCACGTGAATCTCCCATTCTGTGGAGGTATGTCCACTAGATTATGGTTTTGAATTATTTCTTCTAAGGAGTCTCTTGAAGGGTCAGCGTCGAAGCTTCCTCCCAACTTCTCATCAGCATTCCTTATAAGGTTTAGGTCCCCTCCAAGGAAAATGTTCCTTCCCTGTACTGTCATGAGGTCTGATGTTATTGATTCCCAACATGCAGCTTTGTCCCTATAATGGTTAGGAGCGTAGATGTTGTATATAGAGTAATCCTCTTTCGAGGCTATGTTCTGCATGTCTGTCCTTATCCACCATCTGTAAGACTTTTGATCTTTAAGTTCCCATTTGCTTTTGTCCCATATTGTCCCTATGCCTCCTGAGGCGCCAGCTGCACTTATTGCTGTACCTGCATAGCTTTTGCTTTTTTTTATGTGGTTTTGAAATTCTTGTTCCGGGATTTTGGTCTCCTGGAGGAGGAGAAGGTCTGGATGTTCAGATTTGAGGAGGTCTCGGACTGCATTTGCTTTTAGGGAGGAGCCCATCCCCCTACAATTCCAGGAGACCAAAATCATCATTTACCTTGTTTGTTATTTGCCCCGCTTTTCTCTTTCATTTTTTCTCCGCTTCCTTTGGATTTATCAAGATATGTGTCCATTGGTTGTTGCATTCCGGTAGCCATTTCTTTTGCAGCGTTTTCGTCCCTGATCTCTTTGTTAGACTTCCTTCCAACTTTTCTGGGGGGGTCGGTGGAGAGGTTGTTTTCCTTTGTTTTATTCCTGGTTAGGATTCTCTCCACTGTTGGAGGAGGTGAGGGCTGGAGCGGGGAGATATGGGAGGGTGTTACAATGGGACCTCGGGGGGAAGGGGGAGGGGATGGGGGGTCCTCTGTGGACATGGTTTCAAAAGGGTTGGAGGAGGAGGGGAAGGAAGGGGCAGAGCCCGAAGGTTGAGAGGTGAGGGAGGGGTTTTCGAGGGGATTCTTTGAGATTGGGCCTGGAGGGGGGTTTGATTTTTTCTTTTTGACGTGCTCCCAAGCTTCCTCGGGGGTTTCAACATTGCCTTCAGATACATTTGTTTTAGATTTGCTACATCTATTGGCGAAGTGCCCGTATTCGTGACATACCTTGCACTTGAAGGGTAGCTTCTCGTAGTCCACTTGCTGGATGTGCGTCCACTGATCGACTTTGAGTTTAATCGCTTCCGAAAATCCTTTCCCCAGGTCTACTTCAACACAGATCCGCGCGCATGCATGCATGTTCTCCTTCGGTTTAGATCTGTCAATATATTTACCAACAGCGTTCCCTATGGCTTTGACAGACTCATCCCCCCCAGCAATGAAGCGGCAAATGAGGCAGACGAACCCAGACTGGGACAACGTTGGGAACGTCCATTTCTGGGTCGAAGTCTGGAGTCCATCTGTTTAGGTAAAGTCCGCGAGAGTCCATGAAATAAGGGCCGTTCCTGAAGATGAGGTTCCTGTCCTCTGTTGATTCAAAAAGAAAGGTGTAAAATCCTCTGCCACAGAACCTGATTGCTATTTTCCCTTGCACCATCGAGTTCCAGTTTCTCTCGACCCATCTCTGAACTGATCGAGGGGAGGGCCACAGTCCCATGAACTGGCCGACCAGGCCTCTTTCTGCTAAGGAGACTGCTGCTCTCCTTGGGAGGGAAGGAGGTAGCGATACTTCTGGAATTTCATCTAGCTTCTTGATGAACTTGGAGGCCGTAGGGCGGATTTTTCCCGCTGCATTCTCAGGAATGAGAGAGGCGAAGGATTTTTCAAGGTCTTTAGGGTCCTAAGACGGGGGTTCCATTTCAGGCATTGGGGGAGATCTTAAGCTAACCGGGGAAGGCCCCGGTGCTGGGGGAGGGCAGGAGGCCCAGGAACGAAGGAGGGGGGCTCAGCAGAGGGAGGGCGCGAGCCTAGCAGCGACGCTGCCAGGCGCAGGGGCGCAGGATCGGTCAGGGATTAGGGCCGCGCGCAGGAGAACAGCAGAGCCGCCGTATTCATTCCTCAGTACAACCTTTCATCACCGCCTCAATGTTTAGATATTAAGGATAAGGATTTATTTTAATGAAATAAAAAGTAAAAGAAAGTTAAGAGACCTTTGTAATATCACAATGAGATTTCTTATCCAAAGTGCCATACTATATGACCTTGAACAAATAGGACCTTCAACAAAGACCTGCGAAACCACATATTAGATTAGAAAATATTAAATAAGAATGAAAATGAAATCTAGAAAAAAAAAAATTAACATACGTGAATTTTTACCTTTAAAGATGTTGTTTTAATTTACCTTCAAGATTTAGTATATTAAAACTATAACTTCTTTCTCATAAGAAAGGTTTAAAAAGTTGAAGGAAAAAGGTTAAAGGAATTCAAAGAAAATGAGAGGAGGTTTATTAGCTTTCACATATACTAATAATGAATAACCGGTATAATTAATAATGTATAACAAGTATACCAATATACAACACATTAATAACAAAAATTAAATAAATATTGAAATATCAAAAGAAAACATATGTGCACTTATTTCTAATGTATTAATAGTAGAAATTTTATTTACAATCTTATTTTCTTCAAAAGTTTTTTCCACCCAAACCTCCAACGAATCATAAAAATATGGAGGGGTGAAAACTCATTAGAGATATGGATGAGCACTCATTAGAGAATGGATGAGGTTGAATGGAAAAAGAGAGGAACAAACGTTAATGTTATGTACATGAGCAAAATTGTTAGTGATTAGCTTATAAATAGAGTCTTCCATGTTGGCATTATGATAAAGGTGTTGTCCTTGATGGAAACTCACATATATGATGAATGATAGCAATGAAACATTTTAACAACAAAGGATTACAGATCAGACTCTAGAGATTGAAGAAAGAGAATAGTTTAAGAAGTATATGCTAGTTCACGTTGTCCAAGCAGTGTACACATGCAGTTTAACAGAAAAAAGGATCGTATAGATATGCACACACTTTCACAGATGGAAAAACGCGTATGGGATGGAAAATCAAGGTTTCGGTCTGAGGTATTGGTTTGAGGTCTTGCTCCAAGGTATTGGTCCGAGTTTTTGGTTCGAGGTATTGGTCTGAGGTTTTGGTCCGAGGTATTGGTCTGAGGTTTTGGTCCGAGGTATTGGTCTGAGGTTTTGGTCCAAGGTATTGGTCTGAGGTTTTGGTCTAAGGTATTGGTCCAAGGTTTTGGTCTGTGGTATTGACAAAGGATCTAAGTATATAAGAAAGAGAAGATCAAAACGCTAAGTGTGCAAGTAATGAATATCTTATGAAGAGAAAATGTGCATGTTATGGGTTTTTGGTGCTTGGCTCGATCTGAAATAAGGATGAACCTAAGCAGTTAATGATGGATGAGATTTGATGATGGATCAAGATCATAAGACCTAAAATGTATTATCATTATGTGGTCTGATCATCGATAATCTAGATATGGATGCCAATGTCTGTTTTATTCTGTAAATGTTATGATCTGGGTATGACTGAAGTTTGGAATAGCTGTGAAGTTTTTAGTTAGTATTTGTAGATGTATATGTTGGTTTGCCTTGGTCAAGACACATATACAGTCCAGTTCACTACTTAAAAGTAGCGTATACATTATGAGATATGACGTTTGAAGTTGCAGTTGGTTCTGGTTGTTGATGCAGAGTTCTAGGTTCTGCTCTCTGCTTTGGTGACTCTGTTTTGGTCATAGTGTTTTGAATTTTCAAATTGATCGATTGTGATTTGTGTCAGTGTTGATGGGTTTTCAGTGATTGGTTGTTTTGTAGTGGTGATTGATATTGAGCTTCAATGTTGCTGATGGGCTCAGTATGAAAATTGGATGGAACATGGCCTTCATATTGTGTTGTTGTGTACTAGGAGTATCCTGTCTGAAAATTTATCAAATGTGGTCCCTCGAGGAAGAGAGAAGGTCGTAGCCTTTTGATGCGGGAGCATTCAACTCACAGGGGAAATTATTGTAAATAGAGGTCATGCATTAGTTTCCTAAATTCCAAGTCACTTTAATATTTAGGCTTTTTATTAGATATTTTCAAAATAAATAAATGAGGAAATAGGAATTAAGGAGAGCTTTTAGGCATAAAGGAATGGATGTGGATCATAAGGAAGCTTTTCTATTTTAGAACAAGGGAAAAAGACAAAATAAAGCTGAAAAGATGCTTTTGCCATATGTATGCATTGCATGTAGGGTCTTAGAGCTTTAGTTGAGTGATTTTAGGATTTTTAGATCATGCTAAGTTTAATAAATTAGGAAGCCTCAAAGGCATTGGAGGTGTGAGGAGTGAGTGTGAGAAGTGAGGAAGGTTTCTCCTTGGGAGCGTTCGGGCAGTTTGTAAAAGGGCCATAGATTTGCATATCTGACCTTAATAGAAACTCTATGTGAATGCTTGTTTTTATGTAAATATGAATATGTTGAATTCAGTTCTGTATGAGCATATTGGCGTTTAATCAATTTTGAGATGTGGTTCTGCACATGGTTGCAGAAATCGATGTTATATAACGTTGAAATCACATGGGTGCTGATGGTTCTATTTTTCCAATGCGCAATTGTTGTGTTTGTTAATTATTGAATACGCCTTAGCCTTTCGTTTCTCAATACGCTATTGCTGTGTGTGTTGATCATTAAATCCGCTTACCTTTCGTGTGATGATATATCGCCTTGGGTATACAGTTACGCAGGTTTATCATTCCTGTTTGAGACTATCTGGTGCCAGAGACGTTGAAATGGTTGTAAGAGATTTTAAATCATGATATTCCTATGAGTTCGTGGCAAGAGAACCACAGTTCGGCATTCATGCGGATCTGGAGGTCACAATGGTTATCTTCCGCGTTAAAGTCAAATTTTGAAGCCCACGCAACGATGAACTGAATCCACAGCGTAACAAGGAGAGTCCTGGATATAGAGAAGGCGGAGGTATATATATATAGTCATCGGCATTATTTGTCGAACAATTGCAATTATATATATCCATTGACTGAAAGCCGTATAAGGAAAGAAATATATATATGCGCCTTATCCAAGGTAGGCGATGCGACTTATGTTTGTGAGGACCGATTTATATATATATCAGAGCTTGTCTATGGTAAAATCGAACTTATATTTATCGCCGATGGCAAAGAGGATGTCGTGAGCACATATATGGTAGCTTATATATGTTTATTATGTTGCGTAAGACCGAAATGTGAAGATGTTGAACCGCAAACCATGTATTCTTGAGATAACTGAATATTGGTCGATTTGCCGTAGAATGAGTGACCATATTGCGTTCTTTGGTATTTGAATTCGGGTCGAATCAGAACAGTAAGGGCACATTCTTGAACCAAGCATATGTGAATGAGATGTATTTTGTCATACATGGAGGATCCTGGTAGAAGTGGCCTGGGAGCGGCCTGGACTACATCAGGTGGTATCAGAGCTAGAATGCTCAACTGAAGATGTTTGTTTTTTTTTAGAACTGAAGTGGGATGAATGATTTTTAATCTGATATGCAAACTACACAAGTGAACAGGATTGCGGAAGAGGAAAGAAGACAGGATCATGCAAGATCTTAAGAGGTGAGATTATTTTTCTGATTTGAAATTTATAAATGAAGTTTATGGTTGCAGAGACGGTGGCAGTGAACCTGGCATTCAGCTGAAGGCTGGATAGGGAGGACAATTGCAGTGAAGAAGAAGAAGAAGGTGAGTTGAAGAGATAGCCTAGAGAGAGCAGAGGAGTGCTCAAGAGGTTCCAGAGGCAGTGAACCAGTACTTACCAAAAGACTGAGTGAGGAGAGCTCGGTGAGGTAAGTTGCAGCAAGAGAGGTTGTTGTTGCGAGGCTAGTACAACTCATGGTGAATAGAAAACTTACGAGGAAGCAGTCTGCCAAAGGCAGAGAGAGTTTTTCTAGAGAAAGAAGAGGTTCAGAGAAATGCCACAGAGATGAAATGACTGCAGAGGTTCGAAAAAGAGAGATCGCAGAGATAAAGGTACAATTGCAGGTACTAGAAAAATGGCTACAAGAGCGGGGAAATTGGAAAGGAAAATGGATCTTTCCACTGAAGGGAAAGAGAGTGATTTGGTGACAGTTGCAGAGGAGGTTGAGGCAAATTGTGATTGCCTTGTTGAAAAAGGGACTTAGAGTTCTTGCACCATAGTTGGAGTTTGAAATTCCCACATGCAGATATATTAAAAGAAAAATGTTGAAGGAAGCAGTCAAGACTGAAAAGTCTTGTGGTTTTAAAACTAATGAATTGTGTATGTTTGCAGATACAATACAGGAAGATGAGCAAATTTTGAAGTTTGTTCAAGAAGAGTTGAATTTGAAGACTGTTCAGATCGATGCTGAGATAACAAGATCACAGGAGGAAATGAAGACAGAGGAGAAGATCATTGATGATTTCTTGAGTTATTGGGTAAATCCAGATCAGATGGATAATGTAAAACCATGTATTTTTGTAGCTGACAATTGTGATGTGATTACAGGTTTTACTGAGGAGGATGTGCAACCTTGTGCGATTGTTATAGCACAAGTGGAAGTTCGTATGGATGCAGAAGAAGTGGATCAGTCTGTAGCACGGATAACTAAAGTAACAGTTGAGTCTGTTAAAACTGGAAGTTTATGTATGAATGCAGGTGATGATGATATGCTTCAGCATTGCTACAGAGAAATTGCATTATTAGAATATTTGTTGGAGAATCCAGAATATGAAAGAGAGATTGCAGAAGAAAGAGTTCAGGAGAAAGACATCATGGAAATAGATGGTATGAGAGGAAGACTGATTGATAGTCTTGAGAGTTCTTTAGAGAATTCTTTGGGCAGAGAAAACCAACATACTGATGTGTTGATTGAGATGGAACAGCATACTGAGATGCTGGCAGAAGGAAGTAAGGCACTGATGCCTTATGTTTTTTATTTTAACATGTGTTCTGTGAATGCAGGTATGGTCGCCGATGCTGAGAAACATTTGACTTAGCTGAACAGTCAATTGAAGGGAAAAGAAGTTCTCTGTTCCAGAAAACAAGAAGGGGTGGATGATCGGGTGGCAGTCAGAACAGAGACCAGCATAGAAGCAAGAAATCAGCAGCTTGAAGATTTATTGGACAAGGAAATTGAATTTATCAGAAGAATCATGCTGAAAGTGTCTCAGAAAAAGACATCAGCAAAGAAGAGAAGTAGCAGAAGAAGCAAGGGGAAGACAGCAGAAGATTGCAAGAGTACAGCTAGTGGAGCAAAGCAGCATAAAGTGTGGAGACCTGGAGAAGAACAATAGACAGAAGCAGCGGAAAATGGAAAGTTACAGTACAAGATATGGGATCCAGGCAAACATAGATCTGAACACATGATCAGGAGATCATGAAATTTTTCTACCTTGGGAGTATGATGCGGGAGAATTCAACTCACAGGGGAAATTATTGTAAATAGGGATCATGCATTAGTTTCCTAAATTCCAAGTCACTTTAATATTTACGCTTTTTTATTAGATATTTTCAAAATAAATAAATGAGGAAATAGGAATTAAGGAGAGCTTTTAGGCATAAAGGAATGGATGTGGATCATAAGGAAGCTTTTCTATTTTAGAACAAGGGACAAAGACAGAATAAAGCTGAAAAGATGCTTTTGCCATATGTATGCATTGCATGTAGGGTCTTAGAGATTTAGTTGAGTGATTTTAGGATTTTTAGATCATGCTAAGTTTAATAAATTAGGAAGCCTCAAAGGCATTGGAGGTGTGAGGAGGGTGTGTGAGAAGTGAGTGTGAGAAGTGAGGAAGGTTTCTCCTTGGGAGCCTTCGGGCAGTTTGTAAAAGCGCCATAGATTTGCATATCTGGCCATTAATAGAAACTCTGTGTGAATGCTTGTTTTTATGTAAATATGAATATGTTGAATTCAGTTCCGTATGAGCATATTGGCGTTTAATCAATTTTGAGATGTGGTTCTACACATGGTTGCAGAAATCGATGTTATATAACGTTGAAATCACATGGGTGCTGATGGTTCTATTTTTCCAATGCGCAATTGTTGTGTGTGTTAATTATTGAATACGCTTTAGCCTTTCGTTTCTCAATACGCTATTGCTGTGTGTGTTGATCATTAAATCCGCTTACCTTTCGTGTAATGATATATCGCCTTGGGTATACAGTTACGCAGGTTTATCATTCCTGTTCGAGACTATCCGGCGCCAGAGACGTTGAAACGGTTGTAAGAGATTTTAAATCATGATATTCCTATGAGTTCGTGGCAAGAGAACCACAGTTCGGCATTCATGCGGATCTGGAGGTCACGATGGTTATCTTCCGCGTTAAAGTCAAAGTTTGAAGCCCATGCAACGATGAACTGAATCCACAGCATAACAAGGAGAGTCCTAGATATAGAGAAGGCAGAGGTATATATATATATAGTCATCGGCATTATTGGTCGAACAATTACAATTATATATATCCATTGACTGAAAGCCGTATAAGGAAAGAAATATATATATGCGCCTTATCCAAGGTAGGCGATGCGACTTATGTTTGTGAGGACCGATTTATATATATATCAGAGCTTGTCTATGGTAAAATCGAACTTATATTTATCGCCGATGGCAAAGAGGATGCTGTGAGCACATATATGGTAGCTTATATATGTTTATTATGTTGCGTAAGACCGAAATGTGAAGATGTTGAACCGCAAACCATGTATTCTTGAGATAACAGAATATTGGTCTATTTGCCGTAGAATGAGTGACCATATTGCGTTCTTTGGTATTTGAATTCGGGTCGAATCAGAACAGTAAGGGCGCATTCTTGAACCAAGCATATGTGAATGAGATGTATTTTGTCATACATGGAGGATCCTAGTAGAAGTGGCCTGGGAGCGGCCTGGGCTGCATCACCTTTTGTAGGCTGGTGCCTACATATTGATAAACATATCGGTTAGTATAAGAGCCAGGGGGTTGGATCTCCCTTCAAGTATCAGCTGGAGAACAAGTGAAGGTTGGAGCCTTCTGTAGGCCGGCACCTACGTACTAGTAAACATATTCGCTAGTACAAGAGCTAGGGGGTTGTAGCTCCCTTCCAATAGAAGTTGGAGAAAGAGAGAAGGCTATAGCCTTCTATAGGTGGGTTCATGCATACTAGTATCAGTCTACGCCAGTACAAGATTGTAAACATGTTTTTCTTATATTAAAAGAAGATAATGATGATAGCAGTAGGTGGTTTTTCTCCCACGTTAGGTTTCCGCCTTAAATCTTGGTGTTCATGTGTGTTTCTTATGTGTGATGCTTTATTATGTTATTACTGCACATGGTTACTGTTTAAATGGTTAATAAAGTACTGATTAAAGATCAACATATGATGAATTAACTGAATCATAAGTTCATTGGATATATGTTGGTTGCCTTAAAGACAATTTCTTGCACATGCATGTTCCCTTGATTGAAGTAGCATATATAAATCTGATTATGAAATGAAAAATTTATTGTTAAGATAAATACTGGTTCACCCCCCTCTCAATATTATTCCCAACAATTGGTATCAGAGTAGGTACTTTGACAGAAGCTTGATTGCTTGAAGGAGATCCGTATAAACAATGAGAAAGAAGCTAAAGAAGAAATCACCTCAAAAAAAGAAGACATCTCAAAGGAAAAATGACGACAGGAGAGACAATTGGCCATCAGGTGGAAGCAATTATTCAGGTTTAGAATCACATCATATTGAAGATGAATAAGCAAAAGAAGTATCAGGTACAAATTTTTGGTCTTCTAGTGATTCTCTTCTCTGTTCATGCAATGTTGAAGATATTGAAAGTGATAGTTGAAGAAATATAGAGGCAAAAGTTAAAACACTCACATATAAAATTAGAGATCAACAAGATCTATTTAACAAAAGGGAGTGTTCCTTCAAAGAAGAAGTTACCAAATTAAAAGCTCAATTGGAGGAAGGAAACAAAGTAAGGAAGTAGTACAAGGAAAAGAAAGATCAATGTCAAAAGCTCCAAGATGAAGTGTTACAGGAATAAGTACCCTAGGGATTTCGGTTGGAACCCTAACAAATCAAGAGCAAACTACAGTAAGAAACACTCATACAACTCAGGCAAAATTCTTATATAAACAAACTATGTGAGAGCGACCATACCCAGATATCCTTCTTTTGGGTAGATCCTGCAGGGTTCAGACCCTCTGCAATTCCTGATGTTCTCCAAACCTGAAAATTATTCAATTCGAACATACATAGCAGTATATAGATGGATCATTTTAATGAAACTAACTTTATATCATATAAGTAAATGATTAGTTATACATCAAAATAACATTCATATATAAATTACAACAGTATCTGATGCATAAACACAATTAATCTTGGAAACAAGACATCGCTTCTTTTTATTGTAGAAAGTTATAACTAACACGGAGAGAATTCACCTGAGTCTTCTTCTTCTAGCTCCAAGCAGAATTGTCCTCCGGATCTGTCCAGTCCTAGTCTTCAACAGCCTCTTTCCATAACCAATACCATGATATCTCAAGCAAGAGCGAGAATATCAACAATCAAGGAAACAAGGGTTTCCTGAAACTTGGGGAAGTGCATGAAGCACAGGGATACTTCAGACTCAGTCAGGGATAATCTAAGTATAATAACTCTATCTCTTCTCCTCCTTAAGGCCTTCCCATGGAAGTCTATTTATACTCCTCTCGATTAGTTTTTTAGTTGGGAAATAGTTGGGCCATAGGAAATAGGAGGTAATCAACAGGTAAAAATCGTGAACTCCGCCCATAATTAAGGAAATTTATTTTTTTTAAGTGTTTTAACACATATACATGGGTTGGGTACTAACTAACCTACGTGTACACGCTTTTATCTTAGGGAAAAGTGGCGTACAGGGAATAAAAAATTGTTTTTAAAATATTTGGACCAAGTCTAAAAGGAGGGGATGCCCTAGGCCATAAACCAAGCATCACAAATACCAAGGGTGGTAAATGGTGCTATAACATGAAGTGACATCATTAATAAATGAAGTAAATGAAAAGAGTTCAACAATCAAGAGACTTAAAGATATATGCAATTACTATGAAAGTCTTGAAGCTGAGATCGCCTCTCTAAAAGAAGATCTCAAAAATTCAAATAAGCATAACGAAGAACTACCTCAAGCAGGTGAAGAACAAGAAAATGAGATTCTAAAATTAAGGAAACAAGTGGAAGAAGGAAGAAAGGCTGAAGAAATCATGAAGAAGGAAGATCTCGAAAAGGAAGAGCAATATCAGGTTGAGGTAAATATCCTAAAAGGTAAATTAGAAGAAAAGGAAAAACTTTTACTATTTCAAGATAGTACTAAGATTTTGGATGACATTCTTAGTAGTCAAAGGTCTCATGCCATCAAATCTCATCTTGGTTTTCATGAAACTGTTAAAGTTGAATCTAGCTCAAAAACTGAAGCAAGGAACTTTGATGTAAAATCTGAAATGCTCAACAAGGAGATAAGAGGTCAACCCCATGAACAACCAAGGAAGGAAAGTCTTCAAATAAAATCATTTACTCCTAACCATGGAAGTGATAATTGATTCTTTCCTCTAATGAATATGTTGAATGTTTTATATGTCATAATTTTGGACATGTTGCAGCAATATGCAAAAGTAGAATGGTTCAAGCTAATAACCGTTACACAGAAAGATCATCAGCTTCCAGGTACTTTAAGGGATATTGTTTTTCTTGCAATATTATTGGTCACAAAGCCATTGACTGTTATAGAGGGAATATGAAACATATAAGATGTTATGCTTGTAACAATTTCAGCAATATAGAAAAAGAGTGCAGGAGAAATTTTCGACCAACATATCAAAATGAGCAAACATCATCATACTCCAAGGTATGGAAGAGGAAGGAAGTACAGTCAGAAGGATATGGCATAACTCAATATACGGACATAACAGACTCAGGGGGAGCTAAAAGTGTGAAACTTCGGTATTCCAATTCTCATACGCAGTTATCATGAATACTAGTGTATATACACGAGTTAAAAGGTGCACAATCACGTATATGGTGTTTTGAGGAAGAAGAAGTAGGACAAACTCAAGAAAAGGGGTCTGATATGGTTTAGCCAATTATCAATTATCTTTTCTATTATGATTGATGATGATTACTGTCTGTTGATGATATGTAGAAGTGCTTTTAGCCCTCATAAGTTGTTGATGATGATGATGGCTTGATGATTCTTACTGAAAAATGCAATGATCAGATCTAACAGTGAACAGATGGCATAGGTTCAGGGGGAGCAGATTCTTCTAATAATGAATTTTTGGCATTATACATGATGATACTTGTATTTCTTGATCCACACAGTTGCTTTGATTCAAATGAATCTTTTGATGATGGACATATATAGGTTGTTGATCTTGATGTTGCTGATAGATGCTTATGGCACATATCATATATGGTGTATGATAGTTGATGATGACTATCATGGTCTTGTTTAGATAGTTGGTCATTATTATAAATTCCATGTATATCATTGGATGTAAAGGTCATGTAAAGACCTAATTTGTAACCCCACTATGCATGGGAAGGATGATGTAATTTCAATCATGTATAAACATTTGGTTTATCCACACTTGGTTGTGTAGATGAATCAAATTTTGTGTATCCTCACTTGGTTGGGTGATTGATATATGTATGAGTCATTGGCATTAGGGAGGTCATTCTCACTTACTTGTGTTAGAGATTCATGCTATTCTTTTGAAACATGTCTCTACAGATTCTGCATGTACTCAGGGGGAGCCTGGACAACATAGTGTATCTCAAAGGGGGAAATATCTTGGTCTACACTTTGCCCTTGATGTCAAAAGGGGAGAGTATCTTGGTGTTGTTTGATATATCTATCAGGTTTTATAGCTTGATGTAATAAACACCAATATGGTTGCTATCAAGTCCAAAGGGGGAGATTGTTGGAATTCTGATACATGTGGTGTCCTTGATAGCAACTCACATATATGATGAATGATAGAAGTTCAATAGGTTAACAACAAAGGATTAAAGATCAGACTCCAGAGATTGAAGAAAGAGAATGGTTTAAGAAGTATACGCTGGTTCAGTTTGTCTAAGAAGCATACACATGCAGGTTAACAAAACAAAAGGAGTGTATATGTATGCATGCACTTTGATAGAAGGAAAAGTGTGTGTGGGATGGAAAATCAAGGTTTTGGTCCGAGGTATTGGTTCGAGGTTTTGGTCCGAGGTATTGGTCTGAGTATTTGGTATGAGGTATTGGTCCAAGGTTTTGGTCTAAGGTATTGGCGTTAGGTTTTGGTTCGAGGTTTTCCTCCTAGGTATTGGTCTGAGGTTTTGGTCTCAGGTATTGACAAAGGATCTAAGTATATGTTAGGTCTAAAATGTCGATGCAAATTAGAGTTTCATTTACTATCAATCCGGGTAAGTAAACTTCGAGGATCATCCAATATATATGGACTTAGAGACAAACTAAACTAAGCTATGTGAAGAAATGAAAAAGCTCCCTTATAGGAGGTATTTCATTGTGATATCCAACACGTATTTAGTCATTTAATCAAAATGAAATCTAAAGACATTGTGACAAGTGTAAGAAATATTAAAGTTCCCTTACATGAGACTGTTCATTAATATTTCTAATCATCTTAATCAAAAAACTATTTAAACTAATGAAATTAAAGCACTTAAACCTAATTCTGATTGATTGTGTGAAATATTAAAGCTCTCTTACAAGAGACTATTCATTTATATCTCAAGCATATGAATCCGAAAGTTAAACAAATTAATATTTCAAACATATGAACCAATAATTTAATCTAATGAAATTCAAAAAAAAACATAAAATGAAAGTTTACCAAAACAAAACGAGCATGCAAGTGAAGCAATGGGGGCCCTCCATAGCTCCACATGCACACCTAGAAAGAAGTCAAATGTAGAAGAAAATCCAATCCACTTTATTTATCATCAATTGCAAATTGCAATTACAAGCTCCAAGTTCTACATTCCAAGAGGTCCTAAGCTCTACATTACAATGATTCTAAGATCTAAAATTACAAATTAAGGACTAATTTTCTAAATTCTAAAAATTAAGTTTACAAATGAAGGATATAACACTCCTATTTATACAAAAGTTATGATAACAAACTCATAAATTTGGATCCACTATTCTCTCCTCAAATCCACATATCTCTCAACCAATGGTGACACATAACCCTATCCTCCATGATCTTCTCCATGAGGTCCATGATCTTATCCATGAGGTCCACAATCTCCTCAAATTCGAATTTGAACATAGAGTGCCACATAAGGGTGCCTTAGAAGCTTCCTTTTTCCCTACACATGTCAACAAACTCATTCTAATTGTTAGGTATGAGTATATGGATATTACTTTCTAAAGTTTAACCACAAATTCTCTTAAAATACTAAGAATTAATAATTTTTTGGAAAACACAATGGTAACCCATTTAATGATGAAAGTGAAGCTGATGTGGTGACATGGTGGTGGAATAGAGGTGAGAAAATGTGTGAATGGAGTGAAAGTGGATGTATTTTAAGGATAATTCTTAGGCCCAATAGTATATAAGAAGGAGAAGATCAAAAGGCTAAGCATGCAAGTAATGAATATCTTATGAAGAGAAAATATGCATGTTATGGGTTTCTGGTGCTTTTTTTGATCTAAAATAAGGATGAACCTAAGTGGTCGATGATGGATGAGATCTGATGATGGATCAGGATCATACAACCTAAAATGTATTATCACTATATGGTGTGATCATGGATAATATAGATCTTGATACTAATGCATGCTTTATTCTGTAAATGTTATGATTTGGGTACGACTGAAGTTTAGAATAGCTATGAAGTTTTTAGTTACTATTTGCATATGTAATACATGCCGGTTCGGTACTTAAAAGTAGTGTATACATTGTGAGATATGATGTTTGAAGTTACAGTTGGTTCTGCTCTATGTTTTGGTGACTGTGTTCTAGTGACATTGTTTTGAATGTTCAGATTGATTGATTGTGATTTGCATCAGTGTTGATGGGTTTTCAGTGAATGATTGTATTGTAGTGGTGATTGATATTGAGCTTCAATGTTGCTGATGGGTCCAGTATGAAAATTAGATGAAACGTGGCCTTCATATTGTGTTGTTGTGTACCAGGAGTATCCATTCTGAAAATTTATGAAACGTGGTCACTCCAGGAAGAGAGAAGGTCGTAGTCTTCTATAGGATGGCGCCTACGTACTAGTAAACATATCATCCTGTACAAGAGCTAGGGGGTTGGGGCTCCCTTCCAGTAGTGGCTGGATAATGACTGAAGGTTGGAGCCTTTTGTAGGTCGATGCCTATGTACTAGTAAACATATCGGCTAGTACAAGAGCTACAGGGTTGTAGCTCCCTTCCAGTAGAAGATGGAGAACGAGAGAAGGTTATAGCCTTCTGCGGGTGGGTGTCTATGTACTAGTATGATTCTGTGCTAGTACAAGATTGTAAACATGTTTTTCTTATATTAAAAGAAGACAGAGACGACAAGAACATGTGGTTTTTCTCCCGCATTGGGTTCCACCTTAAATCTTGGTGTTCATGTGTGTTTCTTATGTGTGATGGTTTATTCTGTTATTATTGCACATGCTTATTGTTTAAATGGTTAATAAAGTATTGATTAAAGACCAACATATGATGAATTAACTGAATCATAAGTTCATTGGATATACGTTGGTTTCCTTAAAGACAATTGCATGCACACGTGAGTTCCCTTCATTGAAGTAGAATATAGAAATTTGAGTATGAAATGAAAAAATTATTGTTGGGATAAATACTGATTCACCCCCCCTCCCTCTCAGTATTATTCCCAACATTTCAAATGACCTTCAAATGGATCCCTAATAAGATCATTGGATGAATCAGGTGGTTGGAAAGATGATGAATCTACACTACCAATGGCTCGAAGGGTTGAGTGTTAATCAATTAGATTTTGAACTTTATCCACTTTTATTGGATCAATTGATAAGTATTCAATGTCAACCATTGCTATTTACTCTATGGTTAAATGACAGTTGAGACTTGTATATAAGAATTATCTTCCCACAATTATTGACTTATGTAGATAGAGTTTCAAGACTATGATCAAAAGTAGGAGATTGAGATAAGTAAAAGTCATAAATAGCAATGAAAAAAAGTAGGAGATTGAGATAAGTAAAATTCATAAATATCAATGGAAAAAAGTATGAGATTGAGATAAATCAAAGTCATAAATAGCAATAAAAAATGGTTACGACTTGACGAAGCTTCAAAATGAAACTCTTTAGCAATAATATTAATAAAAGGAGAGTCCTCACTTTGAGGAAGAAATGAGCTATCTAGAGTGTGGGGAATTGATAAGTATTGACATGTTTCACACTCTAAATAATGATGATAAATTACTTGACTAACACACTCTTCTTTCTTTAAGAATAAATCAGATCCATAAAAATGATCAAATCCAACCTTAAAAGAATCCTTAGAATCATGAAAATTATAATATATTATCAAATCATTACCCTGATTAAATTTTAATGATAATTTACTACTAGTAAGGTCTAAAGTAATTCCTTTGTCCTCCTTAAAATAGCATGTATCAAAAGGAATCGGTGAAGATTTAGTAAAAGAAATATCTTTATCAAACAAATCCGGGTAAAGGAAGTAATGACTATTTGTAGAGATGAACCTGAAAAGTTCCCTATCTAAACAGATTTCATTTTCATTCAAACGACTTTCAAATTTAAACTTATGTGAAATGTTTTCATTTCCATGAGAATGAATTTCTAATTGAATTTGGTCAAGTATATTTCATACAATGCACATCATGAGAATTTTCTTTTAAAATTATTGCTTTTTGTTTTTCTCGATTAATAGAAACAATATATGTGTTTAACTCATCAGCAATATGATCAAGAGAAAGATCAGGATCAACAGTAAGACCATGATGTAGGTCTATCTGTTGCTAAGATTTATCATTCATAGATTGTGCATTTTTAATTTGATTTGATCCAGACATGCCATTTAAAATGGATGGATCTTGAAAAACTAATTCCTCTTCCTCACAAGTGTTTGGAAAAGAAGAAAGAGAAAATGGCTCTTGTAACCATTCCATAAATTCTTCATTTGAAGGTTGATCCTTAGACTCAAATTTTAAACATACCAATATAAATATAAATATGAAATCAACTAGATCTTCATTTTTTGGTCTTCTCACGTTCTCAATTTCATCACATACTTTATCATAATTACAATCCTTAAATGTATGAATGAATTTTGTTATGCACTCATCCCAACTGTGAATTGAGGCAAGTGGTACCAATTCACACCATTGTTTAGCAAGGCCTATAAAAGTCAAAGTAAAAATCCTGCATAGAACAAGTTCATCAAGACTAATACCAAAATGACCAAAATTCAAAGAAAACTAAATAATATGTTCAAATGTAGAAGTATTACCTTCACCATTTAATTTTACCTTTTTCAAATGTCTTATGATTTCCATTGGAGTGTTCCAATTTGAGGATTCCGATATACAACTCAAAACATAACTTTTAAACAAAGTCATTTATAAAATATTAGACTTTATAACTCAAGACTCATAAAGTACAATTGTTGGAGGGAGGCCCTCCTTCTAGCACCAAAAATGTTGATGGTAAAAAATGACCTCATCAACATTAAAGAATATCACCTAGCTAGGGCCCCAAATTAGATCCTTTTCCATTTGATTATGGTCATTCTGACTCATTCGATTGGGTCCAGTTACCCATACACTTGAGCTTGAACTAAGTGTTCTCACCAAAGCCTGAACTAAGTGTTATTTATAATTTAATATTTATTCTAACCTATGTAATGTTAATCATTAATCCTACATCACATTTTGTTAATCATTATTATCTATATGTTTATGTTGATAGAATTTTATATTAATAATATATTACTTTAGAATATAGAATGTTAGTCTTAAGAGTATGTTAATGTTCTAATTAACTAATCTAAGTTATTCTTGCTATATATCTATTTATTATTCTAATTAAATATAATTTTGTTAGTATGTAATTACTGCTAATTGTAATTAGTATAATTGAAATTTGAAGTTATCTTTAAAATATTATTAATGTAAATCAAACATTAGGCTATTAGTACTAATAAAATGTGTAAATTTAATGTGAAAGTTAGATCTAAATATTAATTATAAAACTTAACAATAAATATTTGTTAAATAATGTTAATAGGAAAAGAGAAAATTTATATATAAAATATATAATACCTTTCATTTTTATTCTTTAATGATATAGATCAAAGATCTTGATCAACATAATCATTGATTGACTTGAGGACTTAATCAAACCATCACTAATTAATAAATTCAATAATATCTAGTCCATTATGCAAAATCATTTCTTCCCAGTATGCCCTAGGCCTTGTCTTTTGGTTATTGGACCGCAACAAGGAATTTGTCTCTGCAGATCTCTTCATCAGATGTGAACAACGGATTCAAAATGATTAGAAACACTTCTAATTAATTTCTTATAGTGTGTGGGGTTGTGTTGGCATCATTGCAATTAGGCCAATTAGCTAACCTCCAAAATTTGAATATCATGGAGGGCCTTCTAGAAATTCCCTAGATCAAAACCTCCTTTCTCAAAGTCAAATTTGAGTGCACAGTTGTAATTCATTTTTTGTCAATGGGAGTGAGTGTGTGTACCTCTTGTGGATCATGCCCATTGAATAAGTCATTAAATCTATAGAAAAATTCTTTAACTCCCCATGAAATCCGCTCCTTGTTGAATATGCAACTAAGCTTGTATGTTGCAACTCCTTCTAAGTTGTAGACATGTGCCATGAAAAATGGTGTATATGCCATGATATCTAGAAATTGTTGCTTGTATTCATAAAATGCCAAGTAAAAAGACCATCATTATCATCCTTGTTCGTAACCACCCGTCCCACATTTACCGACATTAACTGCCCTGCCATGATATGTTGAAAATGCAATAAGAAAGTCTCAAATTTGATCTTGCCTTAATCAAATTGAGGAAATTAAAAATTTCACATCAACAGACAACTTGGAGGAGTTAACTTACGTGACATGGCTCTTGTCACTTAGTTAAGAATAGTCAATTCGAGCTAATCAATTGAAGTTCAATTTACTTGAGTTGATTCCTAAAAAATAGGAGTTTGGCTCAGTTAATTCGAGTTAGGGACATGAAGTTTAGTTCTTTGTAGTGGGTTTCTAAATTTTAGAATCCCATGTTGAGTTAGTTTCAGGTGTAGCAATTTAATTAAGTTAAATTGAGCTATGGTTAGTTAAACTAGTTCTAGATGTTGAAGAAACTAGTGGAAGGTTAAGTTATGGAAGTGAAACTTCAACCATACTTAGTGATCATCTGGATAATTAATCAATTAGCCTAAATTATCCCATCCATGTAGATAGTTCAAGTCACCCCATTTTAGATGGAGATTCCAACGCAATGTACTATTAGTTGCAGACTATTCCAAAGTGTACAGGTGGTGCATGCAGTCAAAGGAAGGAACTAAAGGAATTGTGCAATTTAGATGAGGGAATTTCCTAATTAATAGGGGCATAATTCCTCAAATAATAGCACAAGGAATTAGGAGCTTGGAGGGCTTGAAAATTGGCTAAGTATTTTCCAAAGTCAGTCACTCGGGCATAGGGATAGATTATACACTTGCAAGGAGTGTTGAGGTTTAATCAAGCATATGTATTTAATCTCTATTCTCTTATTAGTACCTTTCCCCTAGATAAATCTATGTGCATGTGTGATTTTTCCTTTTGAATGTTTATGATTCTTGTTCTAGATGGTGAATTAACTTTCACAGATCAATAGAGTAGGTTCAATTATTCTGATTTAGTAAATTATCTAAATCACTAAATTAATGTCTCATGAGTATCTTCATGTCTTATGAGTAGTTTCAAGTCTCTGAAACTAATGTGTAGATTCAATGCTACATGGAGGAAGTACTAGAGGATAATGGGTTGAAGGGATTCAATGATAATGATATTTTGAAACCAGTAGCATCTGATGCTAAAGATATAGCAGAATGGAAGAAGTGCATTTCCAGGGTAAGGAGAATCATATTAGAGGGAGTACGAGACCATATTGTCTCAAATATCCATGGCAAATATTCTTTGTGTGCAATGTGGCAAGTGATGATAGATTTGTTCCAGAATAGTAGTGACCATAGGAAGTTGGAATTCAAGGACAAACGTTGAAATATAAAGATGCAGAGGAATGACACCATTCCATACAACCTAAGAAGGTTTATAAAATGTTGTGATGAACTTGGTCAAATTGGTGTTACTGTAGCAAAGGATGATTTGATAATCCTATCCCTTACATACCAAGATTCGGTAAATGGGATGGATAAACTACCAAATTAGGAGTGCCTATGGTCTGACTTGGTGTAGGAGGAAATAAGGAAAAATACTAGAGATGGGACCTCATCCAAAGAAGAGGAAGAGAAGTTTGAATTAGTCAGCAAAGGAAGGAAGTCCAAGGGGAAGGATTCCCAATGTGAGGCTACTTCCAGCCAAGAGGGAAAGAAGAAAGACTTTTCCAAAATCAAGTGATTTCACTGTGATGAATTTAGGCACTATGCCACAAAGTGTCCACACAAGAAGAAAACAAAGGAGGAGCTTGTAGTAGTAGGACCAGGTTAAGCTTTGGCTTCATAGTTCAAGCTTTACTTCACTCTCATCACATGCATGGCAATCATAATGATGGGGAGGATGCGGTACTTGATAGTGGTGCCTCATTCCACATGACTGGGAATAGAGAATGTTTTAGTGACTTGGAGGAGAAATATCTCCATATGAACATTGAGTTTGGAGATGGCGGAAGGTGCAATGTGACTAGGATTGGTAAAATAACCTTTCATAGGGAGTCGAGCTCCCCTCTCAGACTCAAGGATGTGATGTTTGTACTGGGTCTAAAGAAGAATCGTGTCTCATTAGAAGTTTTGGAATATCGTGGTTATGATGTGTTCTTCAATAAAGGTAAAGCATTTTTGAGGCACATAGCTACAGGACAGGTGAAGCATATAGGTGCTCGATTCAAGAACATGTATGCACTTGAGGTAGAATATGCATGCACAACCTTGAGGAGCAAGGGAGAAACTAGAGATATTGTGGTTGTGTTGAAGCCTTAGATTTTTGTTACTCCAACATGGGGGATAACCACCCGGTCTGGACCTTAGGCCACCCCTTTTTCGTTTAAAATGGTGGCTCCCACTGGCGATGGTGGGACAAGTTTCCCAGTGTGGGGTTTAAAATGATAGTGGGTGGTTTTCAAGCGATTGCAATAGAATAATGATAACTAAATGACCTATTCCATCATGCAAATCTCTAGCTAGGTTAATCTAATATAAACCCAAGTATTTCTGTGTGATATGCGATCTAAAAATATATATGTTTGATATGTGATAATAAAGATCAATCACGCATAAAACATAGGTGATAACATATAAAGATAATTTCTTTGACTAAATAGTTAGTCAAAGAAATGTATAAACTATATCGCATATATTTGATGATTTATATATGAAAATAAAAAATTTCAGCTAGGCATCATATAGTAGTGCAATTGATGCTTAATAGAAAGAACATATCTCACATACAATTCATGAAAATAAAGTTTTATCACTAATTAAATAGAAATGTAACTAATCATACAAGTTAAAAGTACCATATATGTGAAGTTATTCTAATTTGACTAATGACATAAATCAACTTCTTTCTTCAGATCAAATTATCTTCCAAGTATACAATAGTGCATCAATAAAGTAAAGTAGTCTGATATTTAAACGAAATGATCATGTTCCATAATTTCACCAAAGCATTCATAAACTTACAAAACTGCATTCTTTGAAAATGTTTTTGATAAAATTCTGGACCCTTCTCTAAATGCATGAGAAGGGTATAAATACTATGATAACTAATGTTCAAAAATAGATTATACAAAAATTTAAGAAGGTTTCAAACAACCTTCCTCTTTTCTTTCAAATCGAATATATCGGTCATCAGTTTGACTTGAGAAGGTGCCCCTAACTATGTTCTGATATGTCCTGCGAAAATAGCATCTGTGAGAGGTGGCAACATCCGTTGATTTGAATGGAATGAGTAGTTAAGGGTCATGATTTGGCTGTTTGGCTTGACAAGCTATTCCTAATATGTCTCCCAGTCAGTCTTTGCTATCTTTGCAATTTCTTCCATTTGGATTTCCGCTCTTTCCTTCCAGCTTTTATGCAAGTCATTTAAATTGAGCATTTCTTCTAGTTTGTCTTCCTTCACGAGGTTGTTGGCATACACAGTTTGATTTACTTCCTTTACTATGTTCTTCGACAACCTAGCTTCTCTTGCCACTGCTAATTCAGCTTGTTTTATCCTCGCGTCCCAATCCATGAATAGAATGTCCTTATGTGTCTCCTCGATCTCAAGCATATTAGCTCTTCTTCCCTCTTCTGTTTCTTTCCACTCGATGAATTATGAGATTCTTGTGTTTATATTAGTAAATTTAGTTCGTTGCTCAATCTCCTTATCTGTTAGATGGTCACTGGTGATCAGATAAGGAGCGATATGTGACATCTTTTGGAAAATTTGTTCTTGTTGTTTTAGTAGGAGAGAATTTAGCTCTAGTGTCTCTTTGATGAATTCCACGAAAGTAGGAACATCCTTATATTTTTCCATGGCTTGCTGCAAGTCTTGGAGTTGCATGTTTTTGGCTAATATGTCTGCTTCATGGCTTAGATTCAACACCTCCATATTTTTCTGCAATTGGTCTAGCTGCTTGGTAGCCTGCTAGTTCACACTTTCCTTCTCTGTTTCGAGCTGTTACTCGAGATGTGCAATCTTCTCTTCCTTTTCCTTCAACAAAATAGATATCTCAGTAGCTTTATCGATGGTGGCGGTTGCATATGCCCCTGTACACTGTGACAGTCTGTGATGTAGGAGATTGGTGAAAATGGGGTGGTAGTTTGGAAATAGACTACTGGTCAACTTTGTAACCAATCACCTATACATTGACGGATCTTGTATGTTGATTTTTCCCAAGGGTCCCACCTTCCTGACCAATCACCTCCAGTCCTTCTTTGACTTTTACTTTTGTCAGGTGCTTCAATCCACGCTGTTGATTTCACTCCTTTAGTTCCAACAGATATCGCATCACCCGCTTGCCAATTACCTTGGCCGATCTCCACCATTGATTAATCCCGCTCGATCCAACAACTATAACGCAATCTCACGTGAAATCTTGCACGATAGATATCAGGTCGAGAGAGTGTGAGAAAAGTAGTTTTCTCGTGCTATGTGTCACCCACTTAGACTAATCACGTGAATTTTAGAAATATTGTTTACCACTTTTAGGGCATGTGAGATACCGCTTACCACTTTTCGTATACTACCCATGTGCTTAATTCATACTTTTAAGAAAGACGTTCAAGGAAACGTTTAGTGCTTAAGCTCAATATTAACCCTTAATACTAATCGATTGTGATTATCAATAAAATGTATAAATAGAGAAAAATTCCTGATTTGGGTCTAGAACGTTGAAACATAGATACAAATGAATTTCTGCACCAAGACTAACATGCAACACCACACTTAATCATTTATTCAATAAAATAGAATTTCCAGAGTCTTGGCCCTCTTCGCTCGATTACAACAGTTTGTCTGACCTTTGTTCACTCTCCAACCCTATCTCTCACACATCTCTCGCTTATTTACTCTATTCTCGATCATCTAATCCCTCTGTGATTACATTCTTTCCTCTTTTATGAATCAAATCCTATCCTAACTTCATTGACAACTCAATATATATTTTTATCAACTCAACCATTAAATCCCTATTCTCAAGCTCTGATACAAAGCTATACTAACTACTTATATCATATTCTAAAAATAATACAATATTATAATTATTACAATAATTGGAGTAAAGATAATTTTTGTGAGATCCAACTCTCTCTACTAAGAATTGATTTCGACCACTCAGGTCAGTGAAACTCATCTCTTGTTAGCCACAACATGTGAACATAAAGTCACATTGCCGGCTAAGTCCGGATGCTCCTACATCAAACTTTCAGGATTGACTCCATACTTTTGTAGCTCTGTCAATGTTATCCAATTGGCATCCTCCATTGGCCGTCCCCTCCATTTGACTAAATATTGAAAATAAACCTGTCCTTTGGTTATTTTGGATACTCTTTCCTCCAAAATAGCTTCCACCTCTTTCTTGACTCTCTTTGGCATTTGTTCTTCCCAATTTAAAGTTTGAACTTCATCTCTTGCAGGTTCCTTTTGTAGCTCTGACTCTATCTCCTTGTATGGATACAAATCTACGACATTGAAGATAGGCGATATTCTAATCCCTTCTGGCAATTCAATTTCATAAGCATTAGCTGAAAAATTCCTCATAATTTTGCATGGCCCTATCTTTTTCATATTTAGCTTATTGTAAGTCCCAATGGGAAATCTTTCTTTTCTCAAGTATACCATCACTAGATCACCCACTTGGAATTATTTTTCTCTCCTCCTCATATCAACTCTCTATTTTTATTTTCCACTACTTTCCTGAAATCTGTCATTGAAATCTTCTTGTAGTCTATGCATCTGCTCTACAAACTCTTCATCTTTTGCACTTCTTGTCTCCTGTTTACCCAAATTTCTGAGTTCATACACACCTCTTGGATTCATTCCATAAACAATCCGAAATGGACTCATCCTATTACTTCAGTTTGCAGTGTCATTATAAGAAAACTCAACTTGAGGAAGTGATAAATCCCACTTCTTAGGATTGTTATACACTAAACTTCTCAATATGTTTCCCAAGCTTCTATTTACCACTTCAGTCTGTCCATCTATTTGAGGATGATATGTTGAACTAAAACTAGTGTTGGCACCTAGTTTCTTCCAAAGAGTTCTCCAGAAATGCCTAACAAAATTTGTATCCCTATCAGACACAATACTTACAAGCAATCCATGTAAGCTTACAACCTTTGAAAAAAATAGATTAGCAATATGTGTTATCACTAGTCTTTTTACATGTAATTAAATGTGCCATTTTGGAAAATCTTTCTAACACAACATAAATGGAACCATTCCCTCTTTGAGTTCTAGGTAACCCCAAAACAAAGTCCATACTAATTGCATCCCATGGTTGGTCTAGTATTGGAAATGGCTGGTACAATCCTGTATTTTGGCTTCTCCCTTTAGCATGCTGACAGATTCTGCATTTCTCAACAAATTTCTTAACATCAGTTTGCATCTTTGGCCAATAGTAAAAATCATTTACTTGA
Organism: Pinus tabuliformis; assembly: GCA_031772625.1. NCBI lineage: Eukaryota > Viridiplantae > Streptophyta > Pinopsida > Pinales > Pinaceae > Pinus > Pinus tabuliformis. Next base: position 84,208,549 of record CM062805.1, on the reverse strand, counting down.
GCAAAGGTTGTTTCTTGTCCAAAGTGACCAGATAATCCTCCACTGTGTTTCTCCTTGATTATATTTTCCCTCCTGGAACATTTGGCAATGCACAATTTGTTACCTTTAAATAGTAAACCTCCTTGGATAAGATAATCTAACCACTGACTTCTATTATGAACTATTGGATTTTGTTCAACTCCATAAATATCTTTGAATTCTGCGTCATCTTTATACATATCAACCATTTCTTCAAATCCTACAACTCCAACTCTTGTACAATGAAATTTATCCTTCTCAAAGCATCAACAACCTTGTTTAACTTACAACTTGCGTGTTTTATCACAAAAGTAAAACTCTACAAAAACTCTACCACTTTGCATGTTTCTAGTTCAATTTTGGCTGGCTGTTTATGAATTGTAATGCATGATTGTCAGAATATAATACAAACTCCTTTGGTAGCAAATAATGTCTCCATTTTTTTAAAGCTTACATAATAGCATAAAATTCTTTATCATAAGAAGAATACTTATTCTTAGCTTCATTTAGTTTCTCACTAAAGTAGGCTATTGGTCTCTATTCGTAACTCAAAACTGCTCCAATTGCAACTCCACTAGCATCAGTTTCAACTTGGAAAAGTTTCCGAAAATCAGGTAACGCTAAAACTGGTTTATCTCTAATTTTCTTCTTAAGCAACTTAAAATTTCAGTCTGCTGCTTTTGTCCACTTGAATGGATAATTAGTCTCTTTGATTGTTTCAATAATTGGTGCAAAAATCTGACTAAAAATTCTGATAAATTTTCTATAAAAACTTGTAAGACCATGAAAGCTTCTTACCTCAAATATGTTTCTTGGAGTAGGCCAGCTCCAAATTACTTGGACTTTCTCTTGATCCATTTTCAAACCTTCTTTAGAAACTACAAATCCCAAATAGATTAATTCTTCTTTCATGAAACTACATTTCTTCAGATTTATCAGCAGTTTCTCTTTCTGTGGAGTTCTTAAAACCAACTTAATATGCTCCAGATGTTCTTCTTTGCTTCTACTGAAAACTAGAATATCATCAAGATAAACAATGACAAACTTTCCTACATATTCCTTCAAGACTTCATTCATTAATCTCATGAATGTGCTAGGTGCATTAGTGAGTTCAAAATGCATCACTAACCATTCATACAACCCACTATTTGTTTTAAATGCATTCTTCCATTCATCTCGTTCTCTAATCTTTATTTGATGATATCCACCCTTCAGATCTATTTTAGAAAAATACTTTGACCCACTTAAACAATCCATCAAATCATCCATTCATGGTAAAGGAAATCTATACCTAATAGTAATCTTGTTTATGGCTCTGGAATCTGTAAACATAAGCCATTCACCACCTTTCTTTGGACTCAGTACTGTTGGTACAACACATGGACTAAGACTCTCTCTAATTATTCCCTTATCCATTAGTTCCTGTACTTGTCTTCCAACTTTTGCATTTTCTTGAGGAGTTAACCTGTATGCTTCTTTGTTTGGCAAACTTGCTCCAGGTATTATATCAATATGATGACTAATACTCCTAATGGGTGGTAATGCATTTGGCAACTCATTCAAAATAATATCAAAAAATCATTCAACAGAGTTTTGATTTCTTCAGATAAATTATCTAAGTTTGTGGAAGTTAAAATTACCTTAGGTCTCCTTATGACAACAAAATGCATTTGTTCATCCTTCTCGACTTCTTGCAGAAATTCTTTCCCACTCATCAGCATAACACTATTTCCCGGTGCTTATTTGCCTACTTCATCCTTCAATGGTAGCAGTATGTGTTTATTTCCATCCTTCTCCAGAGTGTAAGTATTTCTTCTCCCATCTTGAATAGATTTATGATCAAACTGTGAAGGTATTCCCAGCAACACATGGCATACATCCATTGGCATTACATCACACAATATCACATCCTTATAAGTACCAATATGTATATCCACCTTGCATTGTTCCGTCACAATAAACTGATGTCCTTTTTGCATCCATGATACTTTGTAAGGAGTAGGGTGTATTGTTTTCACTAGTCCTAACTTGTCCACCATCTATGTAGAAACAAGGTTATCAGTGCTTCCACTATCAATTATCACTTTACAACATTTTCCTTTGGACTTGCATGTAGTTCTGAATAAACTCTTTCTCTGAGCTAGTTCTCCCGTCTCTTTCTTTGACTTAAGCAATACCCTTTTCAACAACAAGGATTCTCCTACTTCAAGTGATTCTTCCTTGTTTTCAATTTGAGGACTTTCTTCCCTTGACTCAGTCACGTTCACATTCCTCTGATTTGTTACTTTATTATGAGGATAGTCCCATGATGCATGTCCCCATTCTCCACATGTGTAACACCAAATTTCTCTTCCCCGAGCTATTCCTCTGGGTGCAAATCTTCCTCTACTAAATTCTCCTCTCTGTGGTGGTCTACTACTTGAACCTCCTGCTTCACCCTGAGGGTGATGAAATCTTGATCTGGTAGTTCCTCTACCTCTTGCTGAACTTTTTCCTCTATTCCTCTAATTTTTCTTCCTCAACATCTTCTCTTTTGCCTTCAAAGCTGCTTGATAGGCATATTCAATTGTCCTCAAACTCAGCAAGCTGATTTCATCCTGTATGTCATATCTCAACCCATTTATGTATTTGGCTACCTTTTCTACATCATCCTCTACATGTCTTGCTCTAATGCTCAGCTTATAAAACTCTTTTGTGTATTCTTTGACAATCATTCCTTTTTTCCTCAAATTTTGTAACTTTCTAAAAAGATTTAACTGATAATATTTTGGCATAAACTTGGCTTTCAATCTACTTACCATTTTATCCCATTGTTTGATCTTGTGCTTTCGCTTTCTCCCTCTAGATGTTTGTAATTCATCCCACCAGATAGCTACATGACCCTTCAATCTGGTAACTGCAAATTTCACCTTCTTTTTATCATCAACCTCCTCATAGTCAAAATACTTGTCTAATGAACTAATCCAATCCATCAATTCTTCTACATTGAGATTCTCGTCATACAAAGGTATTTCCACCTTTGGTCTTCCACTTGCTTTGGCCAATATCTTGAGAACTTTGGCAACTTCACTTTCATCCTCTTCTTCTTCCTTAGAATATTCTTCTGCAGCACTGGCATCTCCTTCATTAGGTGCTCACCTTTGAGTAATCTCCATTGTCTCGATCCTTCTACGCAGATTTCGGATCTCATTTAGTAGAATTGCAATCGCTACAAGTCTTCCCCGGACTATGCCAGCTCCTCTCCTCTGTGGCATGTTTACTATAGCAAAACTTAATCCTTGCTCTGATGCCAAAATGATGTAGGAGGTTCATGAAAATGGAGTGGTAGTCTGGAATTAGACTATTGGTTAACTTTGTAACCAACCATCTGCGAGTTGATGGATCTTGTACATGGATTTTTACCGAGGGTCCCACCTTCCTAACCAATCACCTTTGGTCCTTCTTTGACTTTTCCTTTTGTCAGGCACTTCAATCCACACCGTCGATTTCACTCCTTCAGATACAACAGATATCACGTCACCCACTTGCCAACTAGCTCGGTCGATCTCCACCATTGATCAATCCCATTCGATCCAACGGCTGTCACAGAATCTCACGTGAATTCTTGCACAATCGATATCAAGTCGAGAGCACGCGAGAAAAGTAGTTTTCTTGTGTTACGTGTCACCCACTTAGGCTAATCGTGTGAATTTTAGAAATATCGTTTACCACTTTTAGGGCGTATGAGATACCACTTACCACTTTCTGTATACTACCCACATGCTTAATTCATACTTTTAAGAAAGACGTTTAAGGAAAGGTTTAGCGCTTAAGCTCAATATTAACCCTTAATACTAATTGACTGTGATTATCAATAAAATGTATAAATAGAGAAAAATGCCCGATTTGGGTCCAGAATGCCGAAACACAGATACAAATGAATTTCTACACCAGGATTAATAGGCAACACCACACTTAATGATTTATTCAATAAAATAGAATTTCCAGAGTCTTGGCCTTCTTGGCTCGATTACAACAATTTGTCTGACCTTTGTTCACTCTCCAACCCTATCTCTCACACACTTCTCACTTACTTACTCTATTCTCGATCATCTAATCTGTCTATCATTACACTCTTTCATCATTTATGAATCAAATCCTATCCTAACTGCATTGACAACTCAATCTCTATTTTTATCAGCTCAACCATTAAATCCCTATTCTCAAGCTCTGATACACAACTATACTAACAACTTATCTCCTATTCTAAAAATAATAGAATATTCTAATTATTACAATAATTGGAGTAAAGATAATTTTCGAGAGATCCAACCCACTCTACTAAGAATTGATTTTGACCACTTAGGTCAATGAAATTCATCTCTTGTTAGCCACAACATGTGAACATACAATCACATTTCTAGCTAAGTCTGGATGCTCCTGCATCAGTCTGGTCAAGCTTTCAACTGGATTGGAAGGAATATCCTTCCAAACTATGTTCATCAGTTCATTCCCAGGTGGGATTTTGGGTGTCTCTATCCTCCTTCTTTTCCTTTGTCTTATTACTACAGCCTTGTGCCACGGACTATAGAACACATCTAGAGGAGGGATTTCAAACACATTTAAGACAATTTCTAATGTGGGCAAAGCAGGAATGATTTCAGTGTGCTGAGACGTTGTCACTTGCTCATCCATCAGTTCAGACTATATTTTTTTGAATATGCAGAGGAGTTTGATACTCCATGGTTTCCTGAGTATCTGTTGTCTTGGGAGTGTTTTGTAGTTTTTTATTGAATTGATCCCACTTCTGTTCCAAACTGCTGCTTTTGATCTTAGATATCTAGGTGGGCTGCTCGTACCTTGTTTTTCAGTTGTCCTCCTACCAGATTTGGTTGTATTCTCGGTGTCTTAGGCCCTCCATGTATCCACTTGAGACTCTATGCGGGAATTAGGTCCCTCGATGTTGACAGTCACATAGGGTGTGATCTTGTCCTTGATTCTTAACAAATCCACCAGAATTATTTCGATCCTTTTGTTTCTGAACTCCAGAAATCTTTCAAAATCTTTAGGACTTAGATGTTCCCTTCCCCGCTCGAACGCTTGTTCGAAGGATTTAGCTGACTGTAAAATGTGTTCAGAATTATTAGCCTCATGATTATAAGGCTTGATCTTTACTGCAGTAGTAATGTTATGTGCTATTTTGTCTGGATCGAATTGACTTTTGGCAAAGTATGGAACTTGAGGCTTTCTAGGCTTACTGACTTTTTGGTTGCATGGTTAAAATTTTCTAATGTAAAGGAATCACACCGAATAGGAAAATATGGCCATAATTATTTCTTTCTTTCTTTTAGGACTTTGGTCAAGCCTTTTCCCACAGTCTGGTGGGTTACTTCGCTTGCTAATAATACATTAGACACATAAAAAAGGAGGAAATGTAGGTCTGCTATACTTCCAAAAACCCTGATGTATGTAAACCATTCTTCAATAAAATACTTACCCACTACTAGAAGGTCTGTACCAGCTTCTTTGGAAAACTTGGGGGCTTTCTTATTGAAAATTAATTGATGTAATGGAAAAATAATGACATGGTATATTTTATAAAAATGATGTATGTAATGGGATTCCCAAATCTATTTATGGCTGAGAGGATAGGGTAGGGTTCCTTCAAGGTCCATTTCCAACCCATGATTGGAAATTTAGTGCAGAAACAGATGGCATCCATGATATAGGCACTCAAATAGAATGGAGGAAGGTTCTCTGTGGAGGAGGATCTTGTCTAATGATACTCGGTGATGATAGTGGCTAGGTTATCAGATAGGATAGTGGCCCAATTCATAATGTGGGAATTGAAATATGCATCAATCAAAGGAACCCATTCTATGGAAAAATTAGCATTATTAGGTAATCTGTATAGCCTACATAATATAGTATATGCAAAGTTGTAGGGGTTAGCCAAAAAGGCTATAGAATACATACTCGTTTTATCAAATTTGAGCTTGTTCTCTAGTACCCTCCAACCCTGGATCATCTTGAAAGTTTCTTCGTTTTTCTTTACAAAGTTGGCGAGGTATGAGCTGTCATATATGTCCTAAGGGTAAGGTATATGGTACATTTGCTTTAGGTCTTCAGCTTTGAATGACCCCATGAGTTCAATTCTTGAGTTTCTAAATTGCCTGTCTTCAATAGTGACGGTTTCCACCACCGACCTAACCATATCAGTATATGGGAGTATTATCTCTCTTGCTCCTATTCTGTGAAGGAAAGAACAAGCAGTATCTTTGAATTAGACTCCCGAAGGTTTTATTGAGTCGGTTGTTTCCTTTACGATAGTAACTTTGGGATGCTCATCCTCAAGTCTGTTGTAAATGACCTCCCATGTTGTGGCTCCCCCATCGGTGCTACAAACCGTATCAGAGAATATAGGAGACATTTCTGATAGCTTGGACTCCATAATGTTATGCTTTCTCTATTTTTGCATCACCTTCCGCAATGACATGTATTTTGAAGCTTGCCTAAAATGGAAGATATATATCAGCGTAGACAATATAGGGCAATTAAGGTTGAAAGCTTTCTGAAATGACTTTGAATAATGGGAGGATTTCAAATGAGATATTCAGCGTTAACTAGCCATAATTTGAAACATAATTACTTCTCCTTGGGCTGCTAAACATTAATTACCCTATGAAATCGTTCATTAACACAATTACTTCCCATGCTTGGTGCTTTATTCGTGCATCATGACTTTCAAATGATGTAATACAGTGTTTCCTATTTATAATGCGAAATGCAAATGTGAATATCGCAATATTTCATTTCTCAAATCATTAAAGGATGACACAACGACATGGCTTATTTATTTACAACTTCTGTGAAGCGCAATTGTGAATTATCAAGGCGTTTTGATTAGAATATCGCAGTGGGAGGTTTGATCGCATATCATAATTCGGGATTTACTTAAAGGTGTTTACATGAAAAAAATGTGAAATTCGATTTGTGATAAGGATCCTAAACTTGGGTTGTTTTCTATGTGTTTTCAAGGCAATTTCTTAGAGTTAGGATTTATTTTTCAAAGACTAAAAATCTAAAAGGGTCCCCATATATATTTCTAATATTAGCTATTACTATATATAAATGGGGGGGTTGTTACATATTACAACAGGATGAGAGGGACCATGTTAGACCTCTCAACATGTAGCCTCAAAAGGAGCCTCACGAAGTTGTGGAGAAGCCACAAATGGAGAGGCAAAGAGGAGAAAGGGCGGAGAAATCCACTAAATAAAAGACCACCAGTAAGGGGATACTTCAATCCAAGTGTACACAGGGAGGACATGTAGCTATACCACCTGGAGCAAGGTGGAGCGATGTAGATCCTTAGTCCAAGTGTTGCAAAAATTTTGGTACGTTCCATTGAGGTGTTCTCGTCATGGATCGTTACCTTACTAGAGGGACCCATAGTATTCAATAGAAGGAGGATCAGCTTTAGTCAGATATTGAGGAGTGTGGAGGATTGTTGACAGTATAGTAGGAGGTTTAGTAACAACAAAATTTTCACAGTAGATAGTTGTAGACATAGTTGATTCAATTTGTTTTTTGGATGCTTCACAGTTGCAGATGTTGCAATAGCAACAACAACAGTGAGAGGTGTTTCATGTAGTACATTCCATAGGTATAGGATAGGGGTGGTTGATAATCCCTTTCTTACTGAGAGGGAGTGTTGAAAATGTAGCAAGAAAGTCTCAGTTTTGATTTTTCCTTAATCAAATTGATGAAATTTGAATTTCCAATTCAGTAGACAGCTTTGAGGAGTTAACTAACTTTCCATGGCTCTTGTCACTCAGTTAAGAATAATCAATTGAAGTTAATGGGTTGAATTTTATTTTACTTGAGTTGATTCCTATAAAGTAGGAATCTGGATCAATTAATTTGAGTTAGGGACATGAAGTTCAGTTGTGTTCAGTGGGTTCCTAAATTTTAGGAGCTTATGTTGAGATAATTTCAGTTGTAGTAATTTAATTTAGTTATATTGATTTATGGTGAGTTAGAATCATTCTAACTATTGGAGGAACTAGTGGAATGTCAAGCTATGGAAGTGGAACTTGAACCACGCTTAGTGATCATCTAGATAACTAATCAATTAGCCTAAATTAGGCCATGCATGTAGAGAATTGAATTTATTGAATTGAGATGGAGATTCCAACACAGTGTACTATCGGTTGTGAACTATTCTGAAGTGTACATGTGGTGCATGTAGTCAGAGGAAGGAACTGAAGGAATTGCACAATCCATATGAGGGAATTTCCTAATTAATAGGGGCATAATTCCACAAAGAAGAGCACAAGGAATTAGGAGCTTGGATGGATTGAAAATTAGCTAAGTGTTGGCCAAATCCAGTTAGTTAGGTAGAGGGATAGACTATACGCTTGCAGGGTGTGCTCATCCTTGAGCAAGCATATGTATTTCGTCTCTATTACCTAATTAATGCAATATAGATAACGAAGGGTTTTGAGCAATTTCTTTCCCCTCTATAAATATTTGTGCATGTGTGATGTTTCCTTTCACATTTATATTATTCTTTTTCTAGATAGTGAATTAAATTCTATATATTAGTAGAGTTGCTTGAAGTCTTGTGATTTAATAAATTTCATGAGAAGTGTTGAATCTACACATTAATTTATATAGGATAAACATGAGTTGAGCACTACTATGACATGACTCAACCACCTAAGTAAAGTTAAGGAAGTAGAATTGATAATAAAAAACTTCGATGACCTTCCTTAGGAGCTATAGGATAACCAGGAGCTAAGAAACCACTCCAGGTGTCGAAGCCCTCATCTAGGCATATTTTTCATTGACCTAGACTCCCAGTTTCTTGTACAACAAGGCAAACCAGCAGGTGTGATCCTCTAGTCGCATGCACAACCCCGCCTCCTAGCTATTGTAGCCTAGATTTCCCAGTTCTGAGCATGCAACCCCGGAATTAGAGCCACCTTTTCAGGTCCACACTCCCAAGCACTAACCAAAACTTAATGAGACTTTCTAGAATGATACATAACATTAGGAAAAACCCATTCATACAAAAATTAGTCAATAACTTGACCTAACCAAGCCTAACCATGGTAGTATTTTAATCAAACATATGGTGAACATGACATCTATAGGTCATGAATTCATATCTAAACATAGGGGCCATAGTTAAATTATATAACAAATCCATGGTTATAGCAAACAAATAATCATCATAGTAACCATGACATAACAACCATAAAATCATCATATTAATAGTACAAATGCTTCATATATTTCCATAGATAAATAGCTCTCATTAAATGATACAAAAGTTGTTAGGTCCCTATAACAGTAGTGTATTCCCTCATTGTTATTAGTGTAGCCCCCTTATTATTGTTGTCATGCCCATGTTGTCCCCATATTGTTATTGTTGTGGCCTTACATTATTATTTTTATGTCATTTGTGATTATATTGTTACCCCTTAGACTCCTATATATAGAAATGAGGTTTTATCATTTGAATCATCAAAGAATTGTTTATTTGTGTAATGTAAAGGAGGACTTCCCCCTAAAAAAGTTTGATTTTGAAGTCGTTGATCTATCGTTTCTTCTATTTTGTGAGTTGATTGCATAACATTTGGTAGCAGAGCTTTTGATTCTAGGGTTTTACTGCTTCACATAGGTCATCGTTGTATTTTCACTATACCTTTTTTCTACAAAGATTCAGAAGCAGAAATTAAAACACATTTTAGGCAAAATCTTGATTAACCTTGTGTACAAATTTCAAATCTTGTCTCGCTACATTTTTGGAGATATGATTAGAAGAATTTAGGGTTTTTGAAAGCTCCTGAATTCCATCTCAAATAGGTGACCTTGGGAAAATCATTTTAACTTTCTCTCTAAGAATAGGATTCAAATTTCATAAAAGATCATAGAAATAGGACAAACTGTAATTGTTGAATATCATTTTTAGATCCGAAGGTCAAAATAGTGACATGTGGCACTTTGTACAAGTTCACTCTACTGAACTAGTCTATAATTTATAGGTCATCTTAGGAGATTGGGAATAATGCTTTCTCGGAGAATCCAATCTCAATCAGAATTGTGGTATTGGAAAGAGGACTCAAAGGGCTAACATAGGAAACAACTTTAGATCTTGGAGATCCGAAATTTTAGAGATACATCATATTCAATATTGGGTTCCTACAAAGAAAAAAAAAGGTGTGTTTTCTTTTTAAAAATTTGCATAAGTTTTGTTTGAAAAATAAGTTTGAAGTGATGCAAAGGGAATAGTGGAGCATAATTATCATTAATTGATGCCTCAAAGAAATAAAATGCAAACACCTAGTAAGAAGCCCAAAATCTCTACCATGGTTCATGAAGAAGAGGAAGAAATGCAACATGATATATCAAAATTACAAGACCAAGTGCAACACATTTCACTCTCACAAAAAGTAACAAAAGCTAAGATCGATGGTTTGAAGAATGACATGGAAGGTAAGATGGATGGTTGGAAGAATGGCATCAATGAAGCAAAAGGCAGCATTGAAAATTTGAAGAAAGACATGGAAGGTTTGAAGGGAGGTTTGGAAAAGTTGTTACAAGAAATGCTTCTTAATGGCGAAAAGGTAGTAGAGGAAACTCATGATGAGAACAGAAGAAATGTTAATCATAATTTCATAGACTCTAATGTTGGATTGAAGACCCACCATATTCCAAAGATAGATATGAGTAAGTTTGATGGAAAGGATCCCGTAACATGGATACTATAGAAGGAGCAATATTTTTATATTCACAATGTGCAAAACACACAAAAGCTACGCATTGCAACTTTATATTTAGAACCTAATTAGTTTGTATTGTACTGATGGCTTTTCTCTCATAAACAAATTGTCACTTGGTGAAATTTTATGGAGGAAATGGTAGCACATTATGAGGATACAAAGAGCAACACCTTTATCCAATTGATAAATCTCAAACAAAAGGGTTCAATAGTGGAGCACATTGAGGACTTCCAAAAATTCAATATAAGTATAAATATGATTCCAAAGGAGCATAGGATTGATGTCTCCATAGGGATTCTAAAGGATTACATCCAACATGAGGTTCTCCTTTGGGAACATGATTCATTGGAGAAGACATTTAGGCTGGTAAGAAAAATTGAAAGAAAAATTATGGCAACAAGGAAGCCTACCACTCACAACTATAAAGATGGAAGTGTAGTTTCTCCCAGCCTTCCACAACCTACAAGGTTGACACCACAACAACTCGAAGAAAAAAGAGCAAAAGAACTTTTTTATAGTTGAGATAGAAAATATAGTAAAGGTCATAAGTATGATGAGAAGAAATTATTTTACATTGATTGTGAAGAGGAGGAAGAAAAGGAACAATAAATTCCAAAAGAAGAGGATATACACCAGGAACCAACCCCAGAGAAGGAAGAAATGAATATGACCATATCGTGTAATGCATTGGCAAGAATTATCACTCCTCAAACTCTCAAAATAGAAGAATATATCAAGAAGAAAATTGTAATAATGTTGATTGATTTAGGTAGTACCCATAATTTTATTCATTATAAGATAGGCAAGGAACTAAATTGCTTCCTACATCCAACACCAAAGTGTCAAGTGATGGTTTCAAATGGAAGGAACCATAAATTTCTTGGGAAAGTGCCATAATATCAAGCTATCCATGGGAGAATATGTATTGAGTATTCCAATTGTTTTCATTCCAATGGTTGGTGTTGATGTTGTACTATGAGTCCAATGGTTACAATCTTTGGGTATGATAGATTTTAATTTTCAATAACTTTTCAAGAAATTTTTTTGGGAAGGAAAGGAAGTTGAATTAAGGGTTATCACAGGGAATCTAGGAAAGATAATCATCTCTAATGGCCTGATAAAGCTTTTAAATAAAGAAAAATGGGATGTCATTGCACAATTATGTTCACTAGAGGCTCAAACATTGAGATAATATCTTTCTTCATACCCACAAAAAGCCTTGGACAATCATTCAAAGGTATTTGAGACTCCCAGAGGCCTCCCACCTATTTGTGATCATGATCATGTTATTCATTTAATTCTAGGAAATATTCCTCGAAACATCAGGCCTTATAGATATCTCTATTCCAAAATGAGTGAAATTGAACGGATGGTTGTAGAAATGCTAGAGGCTACTATAATTAAACCTAGTCAAAGTCCTTTCTCTAATCTAGTAGTATTGGTGAACAAGAAGGATGGATCATGGTGCATGTGTCTGGATTATAGGGAGCTCAACAAGCTCACTATTAAAGATCATTTTCTCATTCCTATCATTGATGAATTATTGGATGAATTACGTGGAGCAATTTACTTCACCAAGTTGGATCTTCGTTCACGATATCATCAAATAATAATGAATATTGAAGACGTTTCAAAAATAACATTTAGAACTCATTACATTCATTATGAATTTTTGTTCGTTCCTTTTAGCCTTACTTGAGTGCATCTTCTAGATTTGAAGGCTTGATGAATTCCATTTTGAAACCCTTCCTTAGAAAATTTGTGTTAGTATTTTTTGATGATATACTAATCTACAACAAGTCTTGGAAGGCTCATGTTCAACATGTTGACAAGGTACTCAAGCTACTGGAGGAGAAATAATTATATGAAAAAACCTCCAAATGTTTCTTTGGAGTAGAGGGGGTGGAATACATGGGTCATATTGTATCTCATGAGAGTGTTAAGGTAGACCCTAACAAAATTAAAGCCATTAAGGAATGGAAAATACCCACATCCATAAAGTATCTGTGAGGATTTCTTGCGTTGATAGGGTATTATTACAAGTTTTTTAATAATTATGGAAGAATAGGAACCACTCTAACAACATATTGAAGAAAGATGCATTTTCTTGGACTCTAGAAGAACCTAAATCCTTTGAGCATCTTAAAGAGGCAATGTGCCAAGCATTGGTCTTAGCTACGCCAATCTTTACCAAAACCTTTATTGTGGAATGTGATGCCTCATGAAATGGAATTAGTGTTGTTTTAATGCAATAAGGAAGACCCATTTCTTTTGAAAGTCATATAATCAAAGGAAATTATTTACACAAAGCTATTTATGAGAAGGAAATGTGGGAAATACTACATGCACTTAAGAAATGATGACCTTAACTAATGGGAATACACTTCAAGGTAAAAACAAAACATGAGAGTCTTAAATACTTTTTAGAACAAATATTATCTTCAAAAGAGTAGCAAAAATGGATCACAAAGATGTTGGGTTATGACTTTGAAATCATCTACAAAAAAGGGGAGAAAAATGTTGTTGCAGATCCACTCTCAAGAAAGGATGACTATGTGGAAGCATTTCTTTGTGCCATTTCTATTATCCAACCATATTGGATAACTAAATAAAGGGATGAATGAAAGAATTACGAAGATGTGTGGCCACTCATTCAAAATTTGCAGCAAGATCCTAGTATGTCTGATACATTGAGCTAGAATAATGATTCATTATGGTACAGATATTGCTTGTAGCTTTGTAAGAATTCCCAAATCAAACAAAATATTCTTCAGGAATCGCACACCTCTCCCTTAGGAGGGCTCTCAGGATTTTTAAAAACTTACCATAGGGTTAAGGAGGATTTCTTTTGGGATGGCCTTAAATCTTATATTCAAAAGTTGATGTTGTAATGTTTGGCTTGCCAACACAATAAAATTGAGACTTAAGACCCCGAGTCTGTTACAACCTTTATCCATCCCTGGCAGGGAAAATTTTACGGGCTAATATTCTCAAGTGGGCTAATTTTCCATCCCTTTTCCAAAAAAAAGATTCGCCAATGCCCATTTTTTTTCTAAAAATGATTTGCCCAAATTTTATAAGAAAAAGGTATTTTACATTAAAAATCACCAAAATTTTATACAGACTACATAAAATCATTAAAAGTTTGAATATTTTTACTAAAATATCACCAAGAATTTTATAGTTCACATATTACGGATTAATAAGATTCGCCAAGGTTTCTAATCTTTAATATAAATTTCCATCCTTAAAATTTTTCTTGATCCCAAGTCAATGCTGGGAGGATGTTTCAATGGATTTTATCACAGGTTTACCCAAGTCTGAAGGAAAGTGTGTCATCATGGTGGTAGTTGATAGTCTTACCAAGTATGCACACTTTTGTGCATTATATCATCCATTTAAAGCCAATACAGTTTCTACTACACTTATGGAAATAATTCAAAAGTTACATGGAAACCCAAACATTATTGTAAGCGACAAAGATCCTATTTTCATTGGAAACTTTTGGACGAAATTATTTTCTTGTCTAGGTACTCAATTAGCTCACAGCTCATCTTATCATCCCCAGTTGGATGGGAAAACTGAGATAGTGAACAAATGTTTGGAAGGATATCTTTCTTGATTTGTATCTAATAATCATATACAATGGGTCAAGTGGTTACCTATGGTTGAATGGTGGTGTAACACTTGCTTCCATACTGCAGCAAAAATCACCCCATTTATGGAACTTTATGGATATCATCCATCGTCCATCACATCATATTTAAGAGAAAGTTCTAAGGTTCAAGCACTGGAAGATCACATCGAGCATCAAAAAAAAGTTATCCAACTCTTAAAGGATATTTGACCTCACGTTGGCACACAATAGAATGAAACAACAGGTAGATCAACATTGGAGTGAAAGAAGGTTTGATGTGGGAAACTGGCTATTATTACAGCTACAACCATACAAAAAAATGTCCCTCAGAAATATAAGAAGGATAATAAATTATCACCAAAGTATTATGTCCTTACATAGTGTTGCAAAAGATTGGTACTATGGCATACAAATTGGAGATTCCTAGATCTTCCCGAGTGCACCAAGTTTTCCATGTTTCATGCTTAATGAAGGTTATAGGTGAGAAGCTCCCAGTTCAAACAATATTTCCAGAACTTGATGAGGAAGGAAAAATCATATTGGAACCTGAAGTAGTCATCGAAACAAGAACTCAACATCTATGAAATCGATCAATTTTGAAGTATCTCATCAAGTGGAAGAACTTACCCATAGAAGATTCCACATGCAAGGATGATAGTTTTATACAGAAGCATCCAGAACTACTCAAGAGTTGAGGACACACTGTTTTGAAGGAGAGTGGCATTTTAGGTCCCCATAAAACTATTATTTTCCCTCATTGTTATTGGTGTATCCCCCTTATTGTTATTTTTGTGCTCATGTAGTCCCCATATTGTTATTTTTGTGCCCCATAGAAGCCCACTATTGTTATTGTTGTGCCCTTACATTATTATTGTTATGTTGGATCTGATTATATTGTGACCCCTTAGACTCCTATATATAGAATAGAGGTTTTATGATTTGAATCATCCGGAAATTGTTCATTTGTGTAATTTAAAGGAAGTTTCCCCCTCAAAGAGGTTGATTTTGAAGTTGTTGATCTATCTTTTATTCTATTTTGTGAGCTAGTTGCATAACATTAAACCAAGTTAGGGACCTCCATGTACCATCCAATCATAGATTGGGTTGAACCAAATTTTTCTTTCATTCAATAACCCCCATGCCATATTCCAAGCATGAATGTGGGATCTCATGGGATAAACCAAGACATAAAAAACCAATATAATTAAATCCCCCCTCAAAGAGGGTGATTTTGAAGTAATTGATCTATGTTTTCTTCTATTGTGTGAGTTGGTTGCATAACATTCAACCAATTTAGGGACCTCCACGTACCATCCAATCATAGATTGGGTTGAACCAAATTTTTCCTTCATCCAATCACCCTCGTGCCATATTCCAAGCATGAATGTGGGATGTCATGGGATAAACTACGACATAAAAAACCAAGGGAATTCAAAGGTTAAACAACCTCCACCCTCATGCTATCATGGTCTCACCTAAACTAGTCCTGAGATCAAAAAACCAAACCAAGCTTGGATTCCTTACAATTCCTTCACCATCCCTTGAGGAATTTTCCTATCTCCACCCACCTGTTGGGGGCTTCCCACAGAAAACCATATCCACCTAAAACCCTTGGGATGTTCAACAGACCTACTCACCTAGATCTAAAACCTTCTGGCAATCCAAATCTTGACCAAGAACGAATCACATCACACCATAACTATCTAGGAATTGGAAAGTTAAGGCTAAAACCACTATCACACCTGGTAAAACCTATGCCAATGACAACAAGAGAACCAAATACACACATGCATGTACCTTGCATTCACAAACCAGCTAGCAAATCACACATGCAACTTGTAACCTACAAGTATTCCTATTGAAGTTTCTTGACCCACTACTTCCTTGCTTGTCCTTTTCTTTCATTATCCTTCCTTTGATTTTCCTTGCTTCTCTTTACCTTCCTTTGATTTCTTTCTTTCATTCTCATCTTGGTGCCCTTCTCCTCTGTCCAACTAACTCCAAATCCAAACTAAAAAAAGGCCCCAAACTTATGCTCTGATACCCTTTTATTATTGATGCCTCTAATTTCTTCATTTTTCCTCTATTTTCCTTGAATTTCCTCCTCATGCAATCTCGTGACCTTTCATCTCCCTTTTCTCCTATTTTCCTTGATTTTCATAAATAAATGCCAATAATTGCCATTTTTCCTTTTCAAAGTCTTTAGCAACGCCTTTGTAAATTTCCTTAGCCCTGATAAATAAAAAGTGATGTCCACTAGGAATTGTTTCCCAACATTCCACCTTGAATAAGTGTCCATAGATCTTATTTTTCCTTTATTAACTTTATTATAAAAAAAATTCACTCGGGGTTGTTATAGACCCCTCCCCCTTAGTGGAAAACCATCCTTGTTGTTCTATGACATCTACAACTAGAAAGACCTTTGAAAACCAAAACTTACTACCCATGAGATTTATAACTTTGCTCAATGTAGTATTTACAATGAACAACCTGCCCAAAAGAAAAACCATCATGACAAACATAACAACATGACAAACATAATGCTTATTGGATATTTATAACACAACTCATTCTAGTATTTATAATAATAGCCATACATAAATATGTACATATACCAAAAACTCGTTTGCCTCCACCGGAAACTAATGAAGGATACATAGCCCGCATTTGATCAATCACCTCCCATGTAGCTTGATCTAGCCTAAAGTGCTTCCACTACACTTTAACTTTGCTTGATTGCTTGGTTCCATAGCATGAGATATTTTCACTAAAATATCCACTGATGTTTGGGTTGGAATTATCCTTTTGGATCCACCCTCAATAAAAAATAATCAAACACATGATCAACATCTTTCACATATATTTTAAGTAATGAAACATGGAGAACATGATGGACTTTCACTATCAGAGGTAGTGCAAGTATGTAGGCTACTGTTCAATCCTCTCAAGAATCTTGAAAGGCCCACAATACTGAGGTTCCAACTTGGCACGTCATCCAATCATCAAGGAGCTTTTCTTGGGCTTGATGCGCAACTAAAAATGCTACCCAACCCGAAACTCCTTAAACTCCTTGTGTTGATCTGCATAACTATTATGTTTATCATGTGTTTCCTTTAGATTCTTCTTGATAGCCTACATTTCTTGTTCCATCTATTCTAACATATCTAGTTGAATTAGTACCATGTTCATTGTATCACTCCAACTGATGGGAGTATTACAACTTCACCCATAGAGTTAATCAAATGGTCTCATCCTTAGTGACTCATGATACCCATTGTTGTAAGCAAATTCCACCAATGGAAGATACTCCTCCCACATCCTCTGCTGGTGTATAACATACATCCTCAGCATATCCTCTAGTATCTTATTGACCCTCCCTATTTGTCCATCCGTCTGTGGATGATAAGTTGTACTAAAGACCAATTTTGTACCTAAACCTACAAAGAATTCCTTCCAAAACCTAGAAGTGAACTTGGCATCTCTATCTGATATGATATTCTTAGGAATACCATGCAATATAACTATCTCTCTATATAATATTTGAGCTACCTCACCCGTTGAATTAGTAGTCTTTACTGGAATGAAGTGAGCTACCTTGGTCAACCTATCAACCACAATCATGATGGGATCATGTTTCTTCAATGTCCTCAGAAAACCTATAACAAAATGTATGGAAATGACCTCCCATTTCCACTCCGTAATCAAAATAGGCTGTAACAAACCAGCTTGGTTCTTACACTCATATTTCACCTGCTGACAGTCCACATATCTAGAAACAAACTTTGCCACTTTGTTCTTCAAATTCAGCTAATAGTATAACTTCTTCATAGTTGTCAACATATTATGATGTACTGGGTGACCTGAATATGGTTTGACATGAAAATCCCTCAATATAGGATTCTTCAGCTCACTGTCATCCGACACATAAATCTTGTCCCTAAATCTCACCAAGCCATCTGTCATGAGATGATAATACACATCCTGATCACCAATACACTATTCTAAGCTGTGTTTGATTTTTTGATACACGTCATCATGTTATCTTGACTACAATACCCGCTCTTGCAAATATTCCCCTTAAGAGCTCAAAACTACAACATGGTTTTCCTACGCTCTCCTATTGAGAACATGTGCAACCCTTCTCTCCTTTCCTTTAATGTATCTGATCTCAAAATAAAACTAACTAAGGGTAGCCAACCATCTAGCATGCCTAGAATTCAGATTAGGTTGGTAAAATAGATACCTTAGTCCACTATGGCCACTCATCAAAATAAACCTCTTGCCATAAAGACA
This sequence comes from Pinus tabuliformis, assembly GCA_031772625.1. Classification (NCBI taxonomy): domain Eukaryota; kingdom Viridiplantae; phylum Streptophyta; class Pinopsida; order Pinales; family Pinaceae; genus Pinus; species Pinus tabuliformis. The sequence goes on along the minus strand of CM062805.1, from coordinate 84,189,832 downwards.
ATGCCTCCACATATTTAAGGCATGAGCTGCCAACTCAAGATCATGAGTCACATAGTTGTGTTCATGCTCAGTTAGTTTCTTTGACTCATAACACACCACTGTCCCTCCTACATCAATACTCCATCAATTCCTCTCTTCCAAGAATCTGTACACACCACAAACTCTTTATCTAGGTCTGTTATCTTTAATACTAGAGCATTTGTTAGAAGCTACTTCAACTGCTCAAAACTAGTTGCACATTCCTTTGTCCATTCCTTTTTTTTTCATTTCCTTTTTAATGATGTAATAGGATACTAAATATATGTCAATTTCTTGATGAATCACTTGTAGTAACCTATTAGCCCCATGAATGATCTAACCTCATCCACATTCCTAGGAGTTGTGCATTCCATGATAGCTTTGATATGTTTTAGGTTTAGTGCTATACCTTCCTCGGAAACAACATGTCCCAAGTAATGTACCTCTATCTAAAGGAAGCTATATTTACTAAGCTTGGCATACAACTGATGCTATCTCAATAATTTTAACACTACTTCTAGTTGTTCTGCATGCTCTTTCTCATTCTTATAATATATCAATATATCGTCAATGAATATTATCACAAACTTCCCCAAGTAAAGACACAACACATTGTTCATCAAGCACGTGAAAGTAGCTAGAGTATTAGTCAAACTGAAAGGAACCACAAAGAAATCATAATTCCCATACCTAGTCTGAAATAAGTCTTGTAAATGTCCTCTTATTTGATGCGGAACTAATGGTATCCCGATCTCAAATCAATATTTGATAAAATTGCTTCTCCCTTTAGCTGATCCTTCATAATGGATACTTGTTCTTGATTGTCACCTTCTCAACTTCATGTAATCAATGCAAAACCTTAGAGTACCATCGTTCTCCTTCAAAAACAACACTGGTGCACCCAAAGGTGACACACTTCTCCTAATGTACTTCCTATCAAGCATTTTCTTCAACTGCAAGAACAATTATACTAACTCTAGAGTGCTCATCTTGTACTATGCCTTTGATGTAGGCACTGCTGCTGGTAGAAAATCAATAGAAAAGTTACAATTCACTGTGGGGAGGAAACTCTGAAATATATACTAGAAATACATCCTGAAAATGCTTCAAGATAGGGTACCTACTGAGGACTTCCACATCCTCAACATCCTTACCCTTGTCATTGGAAATGTGAACTGCAAATAGTACACACCCATTCATGCAACTGTGATTATCCTGCATAGATGTAAGCATCCTCACTGATGTAGGCTTCTTCTTTCCCTGCAATATTCTCTTTTCCCCATTATCATCCAGGGACTCAATAGCCTTGTCATAATAATCTACTTTAGTCTTACAGAGGTGCAACTAATACATATCCAAAAGCATAGTATATTATCCCAATGGAAGCACATTTATGTGTGCTAATGTAGGCATACCATTTAGATCAAATGCACAAGCTCTCACCCAGTGATGAACTTTCTTCTTAGAGCATGTAGCAAACTACACCAACCAAGACTCTACATGTAATTCTTTTCTCAAACCACACTTATCCACCAGGTCATGATTAACATAACTATAATTGGATCCTAGGTCAATCAAAATATACACAACTCGATCACGAATCTTACCTTCCATCTCAATAATGGATGTCTGGTGATCTACCTAGTTTTTATCCACAATTGCATAAATCTTAGGAATGTTATGGCCAACATCCTCGACTGTTTGTGCCTCCTAAGTATTTTAGATCTAAGGCATGTCACCTTGGAACTATAGGTAATCCCTCTTGCGATGATATTTTCCACAAATCCAACACTGCAATGGTCCCCTAGCATCACCTCTATTTTGCTTCTCTCCAGGCTGAGGTCCATGTCCCTTCTAAGTTGCATTAGGCTTCTTGTAAGGAGAAACATTTTCTTTCTCACCTACATCCTAAGGTCTTCCCCACTTTAGTGGCCACTTCCCTTTATATTTATCATTCCCCTACAAATCATGCTTAGGCTCAACTTTATGCTTTGATTTCTCATAACAATGCTTAAGTTTCTTGGTGGCTTCCTCTACTGACCAAGGCTTGTCAAACTCAATCTAGTCTATATATGATACTAGAAACACATTAATGAGCCTTTCAATATTTTCTTTCTCATCCTTGTGGTAAGACACATATCTCAACAGCTCAAGGAACCTGCTAGTATACTTATCATCTACCATAGAACCCATCCAGAGCTCATAAAACTCCTTATCGTTTTCATCATAATATCTCTTAGATAAGTACCTATTCTTGAAGAGTCTCTCGAACTCATCCCAAATCAACTCTTCTTCTTGAATTCCTTTGACATTATTCACATTTTCCCACGAGATATCTGATTTCCATTTAAGACAGAAGGTAGCTATTTTGGCTTTCATGTTCTCTGTATAGTTATGTAATCTGCATAATTTCATCATCCTAAGAAATCATGCCTCTACATATTCTAACTTCTTCATTTCTCCATAAAATATAGGAGGCTTGACTTTCTTGAAATTCTCTGCAAAGTACCCACTCATCTTATAAGGATGATGGAAATGATGATGGTGATAATGTCTCCTTGATCGGGAACTAAAATGAAACCCAAATAGACTAGTCATCATGTCAGGTGTATCTATTGATCTTCCACCTTTGACTGTGTCGCCTCTGTTCAAATTGTATCCTAACTAATACCTATTACCATATGCCCAATTAGTCATCTCTTCCTATTGTTGACTAATTGTCAATTGTACCTATCTTTGCAAGTATGAAAAACTTTGAAGGATCATTGCATTTAACTCAGGCTAATTTTCCTGAGCCCTAGCAAGTCTTTCCCAAACCTCAACAAACCTATCATTGTCTTCCTTGCAGCTTCTGATCTCTACCCTCAAACTCCTCAATATATCTTCTATATCAAGAGAATTGTCATCTCCCTACTCAATTGATCTATAGGGAGATTCACGCCAACTAAAATCCACCATTTTTCTCATCATCTATGGTCCTCTTCTTCCTACAAATAGGCCATGTTAGATAAACCAAATAGATACAATAATCAAAATATCACACCTCAATGGCGTTCAGGGGATGCTATCTCATTTGAAAAATCGGTCCACATTAGCACAATACATGTATATACATAATCATATAAGTATATCGACTTCATGCATGAAAACGCTAGCTACATGCAATGACCTCATGCATGATAACAAAAACCATGATAATGCATGCATAACAACGTGCATCTATCCCATTTGATCGAAGTATTTGAACCATGCTCTGATACCAACCTATAGAATTAGATAACACCCAAAGAGAGCACAACCTACTCTAATCCCAACTTGTAACCACCTGTCCCACATTTACCCATATTAACTAGCTTACCTGAGTAAACATGAATTGAGGGCTACTATGACATGACTCAACCTCCTATGTATAATTAAGGAAGTGGAATTGACAGTATAAAACCTTTTTGACCTTCCGGAGGAGCTATAGGATCCCCATGAGCTAAAAAACCACTCCAGGTGCCCAAGCCTTGAGCTAGGGATCTTTTTCACTGACGTGGACTCCTAGTCTCCTTCACTACAAGGAAAGCCAATGACTGTGACCCTCCAATGCAAGGATGTAGGAGCTTGGAGGCTTAGAAATTTGGCTAAGTATTTGCAAAATGCAGTCAGTCATGTAGAGGATAGAAAATACTTGTGTAGGTTGAGCTTAAGGTTGGGCAGATCATATTGTATTCATCCAAGGATTGCCTAGGAAGTAGTGAGATAGATAGAGATGGTGCAGAGGTTGCTCAAGCTAGAGAAAAGCATTCTAATCTTCTCATACTTTTTTATTAATGTAATATACATATAGCAGGATTTTTTCGCTGTGGCTTTCCCTAGAAAATCATTGTGTTATGTGTGATTGAATTCTTTCTCTTATATTCTTTGTGATTTAATTAATCATTTATTGATTCCACTGATGAGTTGAGTAGATTCGAGTCTATTGTTTTAGCATATTACAATCTACATTTTGAATCTGCAAGGAATTTCTACATGGTATCAAAGCTACACCTGAAGGAATTTTCTATGTGGTATCAAAGCTACATCTAAAGTAATTTTTGACATGGTATTAAACCTAAAATAATTATATGAGAGGATAATATGAGTTTCTTTTGTAGGAGAAATCGAATTTGCAGTATCATACTTCAGAGCCAGCAGAATGTCGTTTTACGAATTGAGAATCAAATATATTGTTAAGGGTAGTTAGAAATATATTTCATAGAAGGACAGGATGGAGGAAGTTTTGGAAGACAATGGGCTTAATGAATTCATAGATAACGACATTCCTAAGCCAATTGATGCTCAAGATCTGGAAGAGTAAGGAAATTTTTTAGCAAAGGCGAGATGATTATCCTAGAAGGAATCCAAGATCATAGTGTCTTGAACCTCCATGGTAAGGAGACTCCATATGCAATGTAGAAGGCCTTGACAGACCTATTTCAAAATAGCAGTGACCATAGGATGTTGACACTGAAGGAAAAGCTCAGAAAAATCAATATGGAGAAGGGAAACACAATACTAAAGTACTTGTCCAAGTTCACCCAATGTCATGATGAGCTTGGAAGTGTTGGTGTTATTTTTTTTAAGACAAAATGGTTAGCCTAGCAGTTCTACGCCTTCCCAAAAGTTGACACATCTACTAGGACTCAGTTAGTGGGAGGGATAAACTACCAGAGTGGGAGGGTTTATGGTCTTACTTGGTGCAAGAATAGATTCGGTGGAACACCAAAGATGGAACCTCAACCAAACAAGTGGAAGAGGACTTTGCATTAGTCAGCAAAAAAAATAAAGCGAAGGGAAAGTAGTCCCATGGCAAGTAGTGTGGAAAGAAGGACTTATTGAACATCAAGTGTTTTCACTGTCACGAGTTCAGGCACTATGCCACGAAATTCCCACAGGAGAAATCAATCAAGAAACATCATGCAGTAGTAGCAGTAGGTGAAGCTCTAGCTTGACAATTCAAACTTGATTTCACTCTCATTTCATGCATGGAAATCCCTGTAATAGGAAGCATGTGGTATCTCGAAAGTGGTGCCTCATTCCATAAGACGGGGAATAGAGATCACCTTAGTGACTTAGAGGAGAAATACCTCAAGTAGATCATAGAGTTTAGAGATGATGGGAGGTATAACATGGCTAACATAGGTACAATTACTTTTCAAAATGAGTTTGGATCCCTTCTCAAACTCATAGATGTGATGTATGTTATAGGACTAGAGAAAAATATTGTTTTCGTCGTGGTATTGGAAGATCGTTGCTACGATGTGATATTTAGCAAAGGAAAAGTTTTCCTTAGACACATCGCCACAAGTCACATGAAACATATCAGTGTGTGAGTCAAGAACCTATATGCACTTGAGGTAAAAGGTGTATGCAAAGCGTTGAGGACAAAGGCAAAGGTTGGATACTTGGTGGTTGAGAGGGAGCATGAATTGCCTCTCAATATGCAACGTTAAAAGAAACCTTAGCAAGTTGTGGAGTAGCCACAATTGGAGAAGAAAAGAGGAGACCAAGTGGAGACATCCACTCAAGCAGAGACCTCTAGTAGAGGGAAATTTTGAGCCAAGTGGGCAAAGGGAGCATATGCAGCCATACCTCCAAGTGTGAGGTGGGGTGATATGAAATCTTAGTGCAAGAGTTTCAGAAATTGGGCAGGATCCATTTATGTGTTTTCTATCTCATGGATCAATACCTTACTATGAGGGCCCACAATATTCAGTAGTAAGAGGATCAGTGTCATTCAAATACTAAGGAGTGAAAAGAAGTATTGATAGCAAAGCAGGAGGCTCAGTAGCATAGTCAACAACAACACTATTTTCCTAGTAGATAGTTACAAACATAGTTGATTTAGTTTATTTTGTTTGCAAATGTTGCAGTAGAAACAAAAGCAGTGACAAGAGTTTCATGCAGAACATAAAAAATGTACCAGATCAGGATAGACTTGATTTCCTTTCTTGTTGAGAGGGAGTGTGTAAAATTACAACAAGAAATTTTAAAAATAACATCAAGAAAAATCCTAATTTAATTTGTCATTGAATTAAATTAGGAATTAAATTGTTATTCCACATCACATGACAACTTGTAATAGTTAACTAAGTTAGTCTGACTTAGTTAGCTCACTTAATTCAAGTTGAGGGTCTAACCAGAGTCATGTAGAGTGTCTCCTACAATTAGGAGCATTAGTTGAGTTTATTTTGAGTTGTGATTATTTAATTCAGTCTAATTGAGTTAAATTCAGTTAAAATAGTTCCAACTAATGGAGGAATTAGTGGGAGGCCTAGTAGTAGGGAGGCCTACAATAGTGGGGCATTGAGTGTGGTAGTGGGGTACTACCTATAGTAGTGGGGTGTTGCTTGAAGTTCAGTGGGGTGCTGCTTAAAGTTCAGTTGGGTGTTGATTGAAGTGCAGTGTGGTGTTTCTTTCAGTGATCAACCAGTAAACTAAAGATTCAGTCATTATTAACTCATGCATGTCATATCAAAGAAATACCCAGTTGAGATTGGAGTTTAGGGACAATGTACTATAAGTTGCAAAGTCATCCAAATTAAACCAATGGTGCATGAAATTAGAGGAAGGCCTATGAGGACTGCAATTCATAATTGTGGAATTTCTGAATTAAATAGGGGTTAATTCTGAAGGGAAAAACTCAAGGAAATAGGAGCTTGGAGGATTGGCAATTTGGCTAAGTATTGCCCAAAGGAAGTCAGTCAGGCAAAGGATAGAAAAAACTTGTGTAGGCTAAGCTCAAGGTTGAGCATAACATATTATAGTCATCCAAGGCTTGCCTAGGAAGTAGTGAGATAGATACATATAATGCAGAGGTTGCTCCGGCTTGAGAAAAGCATTGTAATCTTCTTGTATTTTTTTATTAATGCAATATACAGATAGCAAGGGTTTTTAGCTATGAATTTCCCTAGAAAATCATTATGTTATGTGTGTTTGAATTATTTATCTTATATGATTCATGATTTCATTAATCATTTATTGTTTTCACTTATGAGTAGAGTATATTAAAGTATATTATTTTATAATGTTACAATTTGCAGTTTAAATCTGCAAGGAATTTCTACACCACCTACATGTTCAGGTCTTCCTGGCGAAAACCATCTCCACCCCCAACCCTTGGTATTTTCCTAAAACCACCTCACCTAAATCCAAAACCTTCCAACAATCCAAAGCTCAACCAAGAATGAATCCCATCACATCATGGCTATCCTGGAATTGGCAAGGCATGTTTGAAACCACTATCGTCTGGAAAACCCCATGCCAATGACAACAAGAGAACCAAAGACACATATTCATGTACCATGCATCAACAAACCAGCTAGGAAATCACACATGCAACCTGTTACCTGCAAGTATTCCTACTAAAGTTGCTTGATCCAATCTTCCTTGCATTTGATTTGCTTTCCTTTTCACTCCCTTGCTTGTCCTTTCTTTCCTTGTCCTTCCTTTGTTTTTCCTTTCTTCCCTTTGTTTTCCTTTGCTTTCTTGCTTTCTTTCTCTTCTTGGTTCTCTTCTCCTCTCTCGAACTAATTTCGAAGCCAAATTGAAGAAAGGCCCCAAATTGATGCTCTGGTGCCTTTTTTATTTTTTATGCCTCTAATTTCTTCATTTTCCCTCTATTTTCCTTCAATTTCCTTCCCACACAAACTTGTGACCTTTCATCTCCCTTTTCTCATATTTACCTTTATTTTCATAGATAAATTCCAATAATAAACTAAAAGTGATGCCCACTAAGATGTTTTGCCCAACATTCAATTTGGAATAAGTGTCTGATGATCTTGGTCTTATTTTTCTATTATTAACTTTATTACATGTACTTTTAACCCGAGGTTGTTACACTGTTCTACATGTAAAAAAATATGTTTGAGATTACATCACTTTATTTCATAGCAACTGATCAACGTGAATAGTGCGTGAATATTGGGACAACCATAAACCTTTTATATTAATAAATATAGAATTGATGCTAATTTGATGTTCATTAAACTTGTAATGTTTTTATGTCTTAGTTCGTATTGATGCATGAGAAATAATCCCACATTGATTCTATAACAAATCTTTGGTGTTTAAATATGTGGTTGGTTTCACCCTGTCGTAAGGAACATGGAAGGGTTAAAGTGAATGGTCGGTAGTGTGTTGGCTTGGTCTCGGCATTGTGGTAGTGTTTGATATGTGTGTTTTAGGGCTGATACTTAGCGTGACAAGACTTTTGACGTACTCTTCGTTGTTATATTTACACACTATAGTGATCAAAAATATGTGCATATAACAATATACAAAAAGTTTTATTTATATTATTTACAATAATATAAATAATATTAGTTTAAATTATATCTATATATATATCTTACAATGTACCTATTTACATCCATATTCATATTTAAAATTATTATTTTGCATTACATGTAATTTACAAGGCAATAACATGGTTGATTTATTTAAAATCATTATCTATATATATATATATATATATATATATATATATATATACATATATATATATATATATATATATATACATATATATATATATATATATATATATATATATATATACATATATATATATATATATATATCTATATATATATATATATATATATATATATATATATATATATATATATATATATATATATATATATATATATATATATACAGTAAAATATTACAAAACAATGTAGGTACGCATCAAGAAAAGAGTCAAGTGACAAGCATAATCCAATGTGTAATGCGAGATGATGTGGGGACCAAAGGTACCACATCATTTAATCACAACCCCTTTTGCGATGTAGGTATCAAATCAAGAAGAGGAGCCAAAAACCACTGTGACCAAAAGTGAAATGTGGGGTGATGTGGAAACTAAATGTGCCGCATGACGAGTGTCATCATGAATAATAAAGGTAATCATCATGAAAACAACAAAAAAATTGTAATAGCCAATACATGATCAAATCCTGAAAAATTCCAAAGACAAGTACTAAAGACGAGAGGAATCATGAGTCACCAAAATTCCAAGTAAGGTAGTTTTCCAAAAATAAAGGGTCCCCATATTGGATGCGATAAATTTATGGAGGTGTTGTGGCCGCAACATGGTCGTAATGCAACCACGATACACAAAATCTGTGTTATAACACACTTTATAGGCTAATACCTACGTTATGGCTATAATGCACTTTTGAGGCTCTTTCATGCATTGTAACTTACCTTTAAGGTTGTTTCATGCATTGTAACACACATTTGAGGCTATTACATGTGTTAATTTGATTTCATTTTATTTTTGTAGCATTCTTCCACCTGATCTATAGCTAAGCCCTTCCAGATCTTTTTTAGCATCTCCAGCACCTATATATCCACTGCCAACATCAAAATGCCTCATCAACATGTCATCAAGCTTTTGATCATCATGTCAACTCCTCCAAACTTGTTAACATCAACGTCAATACAACGACTCCTTAGTTGACTGGTAAGGAAGACGTCCTTGCTTGACATCCTAGGTTGACATCAATGCCAACCCCATGAGAAAATATGCCCAACATATTATAAACCCAAATATTAAACCCTATATATTAAAACCTATATTATAGCCCCATATATTAGGGCTTAACATAAACTGTAATAGTTAACCCTAATATTATAAACCTTATATATGAAATACCAATATTATAAACCCTTATATTAAACCAAATATTGTACCCAAATACTAAAAACCCTCATATCATAAACCCCAAATATCATGGACCCAATTGTTATGAGCCCTAGCACAACGACATTAGTAAATGTGGTTGATATAAATAGAAATGTAATGTAACATTTCAAGACAATGTTTGTCACATTGCAACGCTTGATATGTTTCTATCACAATCGAATAATTTTTGTCACATTGAATGTTCAATATATTTCTATCACAATTCGACAATGTAAGAGTGCGATAATGTTTATCACATTGTGACATTTGTCACATGGCTTCATCAAGTTCACCATGGGTGAAAATGGTTTCATTAATTTTTTCATGGTTGACCATAGTTTTCTATGACATATTATGGTTGTCTATATTGATAATGGAATACTACATTTCACCATGTTTTACCATGGTGAACTAGGTTGACCATATTTGACCATATGAACAATGGGTTTCATGTTAAGCATGGGTTGGCCATGGTTTTTAAAGGTTGATTTCTCATATTTTAAAGAATGAAAAATATTGGAGGCATATTATGAAATAAACTATACCTATTCATCACATTAGCTAATTTGTTAGAATGTTATACTATATTTTCTCATCACGGTGTCAATGCATTTATATTTATAATAGTTTCACGAAATATTTGACCATATTAACCATGGTTGTCCATGTTGAGCATAGGTGGATCATGGCTTTCAAGGTTCATTATGGTGACCATAATTGACCTTTACTGACCATGGCTGATATAGGGTTCCCATGGTTGAACATGACTGATGATGACATATGATGGTCAACCATGGTTTGGCCATCAACAATTGTACGCCACATTTACTAATGTGTTGTACAATTATTAGTTTAAAATTATTATAATTATAATATATAACTAGATTATATTTTAGTTATATACATGCACACACACACACACACATACCCCCCTTCTCTCTGTCTCTCTCTTGACTATAAGATAATAGAAAAATATGAATAGCCATTATTATATTAGGTGTAGTCAAACTTAGAGACAAAATAGACCTTTTCACTAGAATCTAGTGAAACAATTTCAAAAAAGAATGTTATTTTTTGTTGTTTAAAATGCATTTTTGAATGCATAAATGGATTCAACACCTTGAGAAACTCTAAGACGCTCGAAATTTATAGATAAAACAACTTAAACTCGACTTTTTAAAAATCTCTGCCAAATTTTGATTACAATTTACAAGAAAAAATGTTGTGAAAAAAGGCATTTCATCTATAAGTTAGACTATGTCGTTATATTATATGGCAATTACGTTATACATTAAAATATAACTATTAATATATAGTATCACATTAATATAATAAACATACACATTATAATAATATTGCTGTTGTTATTATATAATTATTAATAATCACTAATCGTTAACTACATTTATAAATGACGTTGAGCTTATAATAATAATAATAATAATAATAAAAGTAATATTTAATGTTAAAGTATTACTAATAATATATAATAATAATGTTAATAATCATTACTTAATATAAATAATAAAATTCATTTATTGTGAAACAAAATACATTACTTAATCTAAAATCAAATAATAGATTAAAATACCTTTATCAAAACTTAAAATTATTATTAAAAAATATTTAATACTTAAAAACCTTAAACATAAAACTTAATATTAAAACCATATTAATAATTTACTTTATCTATATTAACAATATTAACATTAAAACTTAATACTAACATTAAAGATAATAATTTATTTATACTAACAATATTAACATTAAAACTTAATATTAAAACCTAATAAAATAATATTAATATTAAAATGCCATACCATATGTTAAACTTAATATTAACCTTTACCATACCACATATTAAATCTAATATTAGCCAAAAACACCATGTTAAAACCAAATGTTTATATTAAACCTAATGCTAAAACCTAATATTATATATTAAAACTTAAAACCACTATCATAGAAGGTAACACCTATAAATTACCTAAAACTAATAGTATGTTATATTAGGTTATATAATACTCATTTTCATATTATATTATATATTAACATAAAACCTGAAACAATTATTATAAAAAAAATAAAACAACTAAAACTCCTCTCCTTTATATTATAGCCAATACCAATAGGGGATGCCTGTCGGTATAAAAATCTCTATAAGAAATTTCTATAGCCAATCTAGCCAATGCCACTCTGGCTAGCACCTAAGCATTGCTCGATAAATTCATTTCCATAGTAATCAATATCACTCCAAAGAGCGCATAAAATCTACTTCTTAACATTTCTGGAGAAATCCTCAAACCCTAGAACTTGTTTCAGAGGAGGTTTACAGCCTGAATTCAAGGAGATATGACAAGATTTCTGTCGTTGGGCGAGATATGATCAGCTGTCCACATGGTCTATATGAAAGCATTATCACCCAATTATTGTTTCTTTTGGTAAAGCATCTAAGTGCTATCATTATTTCAATCATATTTGCTTCGAAAGGAGCGTAGTGCATTTCACAGTTTCGGTGAAGTGTGGACTTGCTTGTTTCAATATCTCTACAAATTTTCTATCAAATGCAATCATTGGAAACTTTTAGAAAATTTATTTCACATTTATGGTGCGCTTTATTAAAATTGAACGGACCATATGAAGGATCCCATCGAAAGGTAAAGCAGATTCTGGAGATATGACATAAAGCTGGAAAAAGGACTGAAAATATTGAAGCATGTGATCGAACGAATTTATTTTCTCGCCAGATTCAGATTCTGATGATTTCTTGGGCACATGATTGGCAGGATTCTTTGTTGTATTTGAATGGAAGTTTTTTTTATTTAAAATTATTTAAATATCTATCTTCTTCATCCATTACATTAATAAAAATAAATTTATTTATGCGATGAATCAGGAAGACAGATATTTATAAGATTCTTATTCTTTACTATGGCCACATTTGCATTGGTGTTTCTTATTCTTTACTATGCCCATATTTTCATTAGTGTTGGGATAAACACTATAAATACTTCCACGACAGTACCAAGCTTCTCGTCCACAAACATATGTCCAGTTCATATAGGTCGTCAGCTATGCCGTTTTGGATGAAGAATTTTGGCAAGGATTATGAATGTATAATCTGCATCCCGAGGTTTGAAATTCGACTTGAAACTCCAGGCCTCAGGTTGCAGGTTATACATTCATGACCCATGATATGATACGGATTATGTCTGCGCTATAATATCTCGTTAATGGTAATAAGTTCCAGATACGGATGATGTCTGAGCTATAATATCTCGTTAATGGTAATAAGTTCCAGATGAGCATATGTAGTTATAAAGGTTCTGATCTTCTCATGAATTATTGTTGCAGGTAACAATCAGTATGCTATTTCATACGACTTAGTAATAATATCCTCTTCTGGTATCCATTAACAATTTATATCACCGACGTAATTAATAAATCACTTGATTCCAACAATGGTAACCATTGTTTCGTTTTCAATTTGATTTCAATTTCTTAAAATAGTCGGGATTTATATTTTTATTTCAAATAAATGAATAATAAGAAAAGGGTGAAAACGTTTTTTTACCTTCTATTTATTAATTTAAATTAATTTTTCGCTCCACGTAGAGTCCACTTGCTCTCTTGTTTTCGCTCTTGAGTGGGGCTTTAAGCCATCGTGAGGACGGTGTGAAGCACAACCATTGTACTTACTTCAATGACCTCTAGCAGGGCTTTTATGTTGGATCAGGTGCACAGCAACAATAATTAAACACACAGCAGAATAAATCAACAAGCACATGAGACACAGCCTTTAACGTGGTTCACCCAACCAATCTGGGCTACGTCCACCAAACATAGTCATCACGAATATATTAATCAAATTAGGAGATTACATCATGAAATCCTCACACTCTCTCTTGGCAAATCATCCGAATGATTGCTTGTTATATAGCATAGACAATCTAACAGCCTCATAACTCCCTCACATCAAATATAGGAGGCATTAACTCCCTCCCAACAACCTGGAGCTAATCTAGGAACTGAATCCCTATTGTTGTCATCCTTCAGAGATTTTTGCCTATTTGACTAAAACAGAAAATCTCAACAATCTCCACCTTGACAACAATTCCCCTGATGCCCTGTTATTATTATTTTATCTTTTCTGCAATCGAAGAGAAGCCAAACACCAGCGTAGCTTCTCCAACAAACCTGGTTTCGTGAATATGTCTGCAAAGTTCTCCTTTGTATGCACCTTTTCAAGAGAGACTCCCCTTTCAGTGATAACCTGTCTTACAAAATGATATTTGATTGGAATATGCTTTGACTTACTATGATAGGCCGGATTCTTAGCCAAATGTATTGCGCTTTGACTGTCACAAAGTAACCTGATGTTATCCTGTAACCTACCAAACTCACCAAGCAAACCTTTCAACCAAACTGCCTCTTTGCAATCATGAGAAGCAGCAATGTATTCTGCTTCAGTAGTGGACAAAACAACAATGTTCTGTAGCTTTGACATCCAGCTGATAGCTCCACCTGCAAGAGTAAAGACGTACCCTGAAGTTGACCTTCTCTTATCCAAGTCACCTGCAAAATCGGAATCAACATATCCGCAAACATATTCACTACTCTTATTGTAAGAAATACAATAACTACTTGTGCCTCTCAAGTACCGAAGCACCCATTTCACTGCTGACCAGTGTTCTTTACCCGGATTTGCCATGTACCTGCTGACAACCCCAACTGCATGAGAAATATCTGGTCGCGTACACACCATCGCATACATCAAACATCCTACTACATTGGCATAAGGAATTCGAGACATATAATCCTTTTCTTCATCTGTATTAGGACATAAACTCGAAGAAAGCTTAAAATGGGAAGCTAAAGGGACTGACACAGGCTTCGCATTGTTCATACCAAACCTCAAAAGTATTTTCTCAACATACTTCTGTTGTGATAGCCACAGCTTACCATTGCCCCTGTCTCTGAAAATCTTCATGCCCAAAATCTGTCTTGCCGCTCCTAGATCTTTCATATCAAACGTCCTTGCCATCTGAGTCTTCAACCTGTTGATTTCTTCAATGCTTTTTCTTGCTAAAAGCATATCATCAACATACAACACTAAGATAATGAACATGCCATTATTTAACTGCTTAAAATAAACACAATGATCATATTCACTTCTTACATATTTCTGACTCAACATGAAAGAATCAAACTTCTTATACCACTGCCGAGGCGACTGCTTCAGGCCATATAATGACTTCTTGAGCCTACAGACAAATTTTGCATTGCGATGCTGAACAAACCCTTCCGGTTGTTCCATATATATTTCCTCATCTAAATGACCATGTAGAAATGCAGCCTTAACATCTAACTGCTGCAACTCCAAATCAAACAAAGCCACTAATGCTAACACAATTCTAATTGAAACAATTTTAACCACTGGTGAAAAAATCTCATGAAAGTCTATGCCAGCTTTCTGAGAAAACCCTTTTGCAACCAGCCGAGCTTTGTACCTGACTTCCGTATCATTCACACCCCGTTTCAGCTTGAACACCCACTTGCATCCCACAGTTTTCCTGCCTTTGGGAAGTTCAACCAGATCCCACATGCCATTCTTACCTAAGGCCATCATTTATTTCTTCATGGCTGCTTTCCATTTGTCACTATTTGAACCTTCTACAGCTTCCTGATAACACAAAGGTTCATCATCATTAGTGATCAAAGCAACTGAATCATCATACCTTCTCGGACGGCGTTTGATCCTTGTAGATCTCCTTAAGAATGTTTCTGGTGCTTCCACAACTGGCTGTCTATCAACTGTAGGAACTTCTTCATGATCGCCATCTGAGACCTGTTCATGTCCTCCATCTGAACCCTGTTCATAATCTGATTCTGAAACCTGTTCATGACTAGAATCTGAACTATGGTCGTTATGACTATCATTAGAAATGCTGTCAAACTGAATATGCTGGAAATCAGATACATCATCCTGTTTCAATCTTCTATCTACATCTAACTGTACAAGAGAGGATTCATTAAACTTTACATCTCTGTTGATGATGATTTTGCGAGTAGTAGGATCCCACAATCTATATCCCTTTGTTCCATCACCATACCCAACAAAGATATACCTTTTAGACTTTGGATCTAATTTAGTTCGCTGATGTTTAGGCACTAGAGCATATGCATCACAACCAAACACTCTGAGTTTAGAATAATCACAAGGGTGTCCTATCCATACCTCTTGCGGAACCTTGCAGTCTATTGCCATTGATGGAGATCGATTTATCACATAACAAGCAGTTGCCACTGCTTCCGTCCACAACTCCTTCGGCAACCCGGCGTTACTCAGCATACACCTTGCTCTCTCTAGAAGAGTCCTGTTCATGCGTTCAGCAACTCCATTCTGCTGAGGAGTATAAACCGTGGTCTTATGTCTCTCGATCCCTGCATCCTTGCAATAGATGTCAAACTCCTTGCAGGAAAACTCACCACCATTGTGAGTTCTTAAACATTTTATTGTTCTACCAGTGTTGTTTTCTACCAATGCTCCAAACTGCTTGAAAACTGTAAAAACATCGGACTTCTTTTTCAACATGAAGACCCAAACTTTCCGAGAAAAATCATCAATGAATGATACAAAATAAGACGAACCACCATATGAAGCTGTAGGGGCTGGACCCCAAACATCTGAATGGATATAATCAAGTATGCCTTTACTAGTATGTTTGCCTGTTTTAAACTTTAGTTTACTTTGTTTACCAAACAGACAATGTTTTCAGAAATCCAATTTTCCAGATCTTAGATTAGGAAGTAACTTTCGGTCAGCTAAGATTTTCAATCCTCTTTCACTCATATGCCCCAATCTTTGATGCCATAAGTGAATGGAACTACTGTCATGTTCAGACACAGACACATGATCTGACCCAGTTCTACCTTCTAACTGAAATAGATTTCCTACTTTCTTAGCTTTCATCACTAGTAAGATACCTTTATAGATTTTCATAACTCCACCTTGAATTACAGTTTTATATCCATTTGAATCAAGTACTCCTAATGAGATCAAATTTTTCCTTAAATTTGGTACATGCCTCACATCAGTTAATATTCTAGTTGTCCCATCAAACATTTGTAGTTGTATGCTCCCAATCCCAACAATATTACATGTTACATCATTACCCATGTACACAACACCATCATTAATTGATTTATATTCCTTAAACCATTCTTTATGGATACACATGTGGTTTGATGCCCCGGAATCTAACAACCAATGTTGACCATGATTTGACACATTAACTGATAATACTTAATCACTCATACCTGAACCAGATACTGAACCTGTATCTGTGGTGTTGGCTTCCTTCTTTTCTGTCGAAGAGCCTTCTTTAGCAGCCTGCTTTCGCTTCCAGCAATCCTTTTTCAGATGTCCAGCCTTGCCACAATGCCAGCACTTCACCTTTGGCTTCTTTCCTTTGGACTTCGAGCGAGAGTCGCTATGCTTTCCCCCGGAGTGTCTCTCTCGTGAGCGACCTCTGGCCATCATTACCTCTGATGTAGAGGTGTCTGCATTCGACCTCTTCCTCGTCTCCTTAGCCAACAAGGCTCCAACAACATCGTCAAACTCAAGGATATCTGAGTTAAATTTCTCAATCTCAAAACGGGCACTTTGTGTTTTGGCCATCTTGTCAAAGAATCTCCAATTTCAATTTGAAATACCAGCAATTTAAAAAACAAAAAATTGCCTATGCCTTTAAAGCAAAAAATATCTTCCCTTCACAAAAAATTTCTGCCTATGCCTTTGTTTTAACAAAAAAACTGCCTTATTACAGTAGACCTCCGCCCAAAACAAAAAAATATTTGTTTTGTTAACTTTTGTTTCAAGTATCCTGGAAATGTCGTGGGAGTACTGTATTGAACAAACCTGGTTCCCAAAATATATATCCCAATATATTTTTAACACCCCACCATTCATATTACTCCACCATTTAACATATGTTAACTCACTTTAAATTCCACCATTGACACATGCGTTTCAACCTTTTGTCATTTTAAACATATATATGTAAAAAATCCACCATTTACACATGCGTTGACCTTAACATGGTATATATATCACATGCGTTAACTTTTAACTTTTCAAACATATATATGTAAATCATAACGCATATTGGTTTTGTTTTTTAAATCAATCCACGCAGTTTTGTAAATAGAACAGCGCATCTATCTGCATCTATAGATCCACGCCTGTTTCAAATAAAAAATAAATCCCCGCTGTTCAACATCATATCCATGCGGTTTTTCCATGGTTGCTCCCGCACCAGTCTAATTCAAATGCATTTTTATGAAATCACACTGCGTTTTATAAAATTTTCTGTGCCATACAACACTATCATCTGAGCGGGTGATTTCTTGTCAGTATTTAGTGGCACATTCCAAGTTCTTTGTGACGCAGGTTTACCAACACGCTTTAAAAAACAGCGCACCAGCAAGCACATATTTAACAGCACAGCAATTTTTAAAATTTACGGTTCTGAGTGGATTCATGGGCCACTAGTTTGAATGTAATCAGACTTAATTTAAACACCAGACAATTCAAACAAAAAAAAAACGCACCAGGCAAGCATTCCCACACTCCAGCGCCTTGGCGGTCCACCAAAGGTTATACGCACCAGCAATACATGCGCTCCACCGGATATATCAACACTCACGCAGGTCTACAACAATAAACTCCACGCATACGCACCTCCAGCACGCACCACCAGCATGCACGCACAGAACCTTCTCAGCACCAGCACCTCCACGCCTTAGCGCTCCACCTCCAGCAGTGCCGCTCCTCCAACATGCTCTGATACCAATTGTTGGATCAGGTGCACAGCAACAATAATTAAACACACAGCAGAATAAATCAACAAGCACATGAGACACAACTTTTAACGTGGTTCACCCAACCAATCTGGGCTACGTCCACCAAACATAGGCATCAGGAATATATTAATCAAATTAGGAGATTACATCATGAAATCCTCACACTCTCTCTTGGCAAATCATCCGAATGATTGCTTGTTATATAGCATAGACAATCTAACAGCCTCATAACTCCCTCACATCAAATATAGGAGGCATTAACTCCCTCCCAACAACCTGGAGCTAATCTAGGAACTGAATCCCTATTGTTGTCATCCTTCAGAGATTTTTGCCTATTTGACTAAAACAGAAAATATCAACATTTTAAATGTATTAAGCATTTCATGTATGTGCAATAAGACTATGGGAAATTAAAAAGCTGGTTTCCCTAGATGGTTATTATAAAACTTCACAGATAAAATATCCTATTTGGAAGATAAAACTTCAAAGATGACTGGATTCAATCTCTCACGTGCTTTGTCATGTAATTATATTTTCTTTACCTTTATGTTAGATATTTTATCTTTTGATTTTATTTATGTTTATATATTTGTCCTGTAATTATATTTTCTTTACATTTATGTTAGATATTTTATCTTTTAATTTTATTTATGTTTATATATTTAGCTTATAATTTTTATTATAAGGAGAATATTTTGATAAGTGTGGTAAGAATTTAAATTAGATTTATATTGAATGTTTTAATTATGTATATTAATATGTTTATTTTTTAATAAAGTTTTTAGATTTTTAATTTAATTATCAATAATTATTAAATGGATTATAGGGATTAAATCTCAATAAAATAAGATTTATCTCATAAGTAGTTGTCTGCGTTCTACCATTTTAATTAAATTGATTAATTTAAAAAAATGTGTCATATGAATATGGCTCATGTTTTTTTCAGACCTGGTATTAGTAACCAATGATATTGGCCCATGGTATTGTAACAAATCCTATTTAAAAGTTAAGATTCTTCATGATAAATGTGATGAGTCTTCATGCATGGTTAAAAATCTTGAGGCAAAAAGTTTCTCTAGAAAATATTGCACACTTGTCGCCTATCCTTACAAGGTTTTTGAAATAAAATGGTGGGTCGACCATAACAGAGATAGACTTTTTCATGCTTGTTGGAGAGGTTTTTTTTTTAAGCTAAAACACAATCCATATACCTCATCTTCACAACAACCGATCAAAGAAGTACACCCAAGTTCCTTTCATGATTTTATAGATTATTTTGATCTTGAATTTTTAGTTTTTTTCAATGATTTTGTATGTCATATTTATATTTCGTGTAAAATTGTATGACAAAGAATCAATTATTAAATAGAATAATATAGTTAAAGTTAATGGTTCTTGAGTTTCTACATCTTTGGTGTAGAGAGAACACATTATTGACTTGGTTACGCTTTGGTGTAGGCTAAAGGTAACACCCGCACTTACCCACAGTATGCATTACCAACCAAATGCATCTACACTTGTCCCAGGATATTTAACTCTACAATGGAGTTAAATCTACAGACCTTAAATGGTCAAGTGGCCCTCTTATAAGTTCCTTTGCATAGGAACTTCAATCACCCCGCCTGAAACCTCTATTGGGTTTATAATATGAACCCTTCAGAACCACACACACACACACACACATATATATAATCTTACTATATGCTTAGGTTATACATATATTAACCCAAACACTATCGGTGCTTTTCCACTTTATATCCCATTACAAAGGGAAATACTCCCAAACACATTTTCCGCTTTCATTACGATTCAACACATATTTTGAGGTTGAAACCTCTATTGCAATCGCTATCAGATATCGGGTCTTCCATAGTCTTTAACACATATGCACCATCTCTTCTCCGACTCTGATCTCCACTATCGGGCCGATTAACATATGCCTAGCGTTAAAAGGACTGTGCCATATAACTATCAGGGATTATAATATAGGAGAATACAAAGGAAATTTCCCTCCGAACTGCATACTTTGGATTTCAAAAAATATAGATCCACGACTATGATTGTCGTCAGGTCCACACCTTATCGCTCCACAACGCTTCCCTTGCAACTTCTGCTGATTCCGTATCTCTGAGCCTCTCATTTTCGATATATCATTATTGGCGATATTGCAATATCCCCAACTGTTGACCCTTGGCACTTTCGATCGTCGATATGTGATTTAATTGTGACTGTTGATCTGGCCATGATCCAACGGTCCACGATTAATCATTGTTCACTCTTAGCAAACCTCTAAGGCTCATTCCAATAATTTGAAAAGGTTCTTTGCCGATACGAAACGATCTTAGCCGTTGATCTAATTGATCCAATGGTTGCTAAGCGTCAATACTTCGCTTATCTGTAATTCCTTTTACTTAGAAAATTTACGTCATTTCTTCCATTCTTCAGTGATTTGGTTATTCTAAAGGTTCTGTTCCTTCACTGCTTTACTACGCCACTCTGATGTTCCAATTGGATTCGATGATCCCTTTTGATTCCGCTGAATCATGCAACTCTTCCAGTTCTTATTCTTCACTTGGATTCAAAATCCATTGTGATTCCTATGAATCACTCTATCCCTCTGCATCCTTCAGAATTTTGCCTGCTACTTATAGCAGAGCCTACAAATTCACAAATAATTCATACATAAATTACTTCTTAAGCATACTAACACAAACAAGGTAAACTCAAAATATATATTAATGTAAAATAATATTACATTCGAGACTTCTCGGTCTCGTTCACACACACAGGCCTGACTCTCAGCACTAGTGGCCTCTTATTTTCTACTCGTAGGCTTACATATTTATATGGAACCATTGGATCAAATCGAAAATCACTCACTAAAGACCTAAAGCTCGCTACATATGTACATATATCATAGACTTTATCGACTCCATATTTTCTCTGTTTTAAAACAGAAAGACCCCCTGTTTTGCTTAATGGTCCACATCTATTCTCCCTCTTATTCCTAAAAGCTCTCCCTTGCTCCTAGGATCATGGAACCACTCATGTTCTCATTTATTTGTTTTGAGAGCATTTACATATTCTCCTATTCTAATAAAATCACACTTAAAGTCATAAACATTACTTTAACTTGGAAATTAGGAAAATAATTCCTAAAATGCATGACCCCCTATGTTTACTATTTACAGTGATTTTCCTTGGGCTAAATGCTTCTGCATTAGACTCCCAAAGTAGAAAATATCCATGATCTCCTGATCACGTGTCTTCTAGTCTTGGTTTTCCTCTATCCCACACTTTGTTTTGTAACTGTCTAGATGCTTTATTCTTTTGTTGCTGTTGCAATTTTGTTGTCTTTTGCTCCATTTTCTTCTTCCTATCAATCAGGTTCAACTTCTAATTGATCTTGCTTACTGTTGTTACCATTTTCCTCCATTTGAATTGCTTCATCATCTACTGCCATATTTCTTCAGTTTCTATGTCCAACATATCTTTGGGCTAGTCCATCTTTTTCTTCTTACTTCTGTCTTCTTCTCTTTGTTTCAGGTTATTGTTGTTGTCTGCTATGCTGAATTTTCTTTTACTTGCTTCATTCTTTGGTTTACTTGCTACCATTTTTGCTGCCTCCCTATCATCGTTACCCTCTTTCATGATTGAATCATGACTGTTCAACATTTTCTCCAACAATTTAACATCCTTGTTTCATGGATTGAATTATTCCATGAAGTCTTCTTCTTTCATCTTTACTTGGTTGTTCACCAGTGCCAAATCTACTCCAGCACTTGCAAAAAAACATGCACACTCCAAACACTTGTTAAAATTAAAAACATAAGGCTGTTGTGCCTTATTTCCCTTTGGCAATAATTGAGTTTGATGCTCTGTTTCTTTCCTTTCTATCAACACATTATTATATTGATTTGAATTCTTAAAAGAATTCTTGAGACTATCCATTAGTCTCTTTTGCACACCATCTCTCCTAATGATGCTTTCCTGATCTTGTCCACCATACTGAACTCTTTCTTTTGCAGTGTCAATCTGCTGAACTTCCATATCCATCTCCTTTTCCTTATGATTGTCATTCATGAAAATGTTTTTGTCTTTCTTTTTTAGCAGTCTCTCTTGAACATCTATTCTCTATTTTTCCAACTCCCTTCTCTGAAAATCTAATTTTCTATATAACTCAACAACTTCAATTGGAGTAGATTTTGGAAATTTTACACAATTCTCCATTCCTTCCTTTATTATGGATAGATCATCAGATGTACTTTCTACTTCTGCTAAGTCTTTCTCATAGACTTCTTCTTCCTTAACATCTTTCAGTAGATGTTCTTCTTCCTTACTGACTGTCTCCACATCTCCCATGGCTATTTCAACTGTGCCCATCATCATAGTGAATTGATGATCCTTTACTATGTTTTCAATTAACATACTCTCTTCTTCAAGTTTGCCTTCAATCCCTTTCTGTTTAATTTCTCTGAAGATATCCTCAAATGGCTTCATTTCTCCTGCGATATCTTCCATTATACACAAACTATTAGTTTTAAAAATATAATGCCCTATGGTCTCACTTGATGTTTCAGCCATCATGTCTCCTTGTTGTTCCAAATCATTCATATGATTCAGAAATTCTTCAATCTCCTCAAGCCCTTCACTTGGTTGCTTGATATCCTCCTCCAACTGCATATGAGACTTATCTCTCTCATCTTCTTCCAGAACAAAATTTAGATTATGCTTGTCTTCTTCCTTCCTGATGACAATATCAACAAATTGTCCTTCATCTGCAAACATACACAAATTGTCAGATTTAAAATCATCAGAACTTTTGGTCTCACTTGAAGTTTCAGTCTTTAAGTCTTCATCTTCACTTTCTCCCAGAAATTCTCCTTATTCTGGTTCACAAATGGATTCTTCCATTTCTAACTCAACTTCCTTGAGTTTTTCCTTCAGCAACTTTACTTTCTTTTGTTGTAGCCTTCTCTGCAACTTATGCCACTTTAGTGGCTTCTTACTCAAGACCCAACCTAATCTCTAGCTTTCCGCAAGCATTCTCCTTAATGCATTGAGTTGTTCTTTTAATTCTGCAATCTCTTTGTCAATTTCCTTTTGACTCATCCTCTTGTCATTTTCCTTGGCATCCTTCTTCTCATATCTTCTATTATAGCTTCTCTCTGAACCTATGCTATGACTATCAGTAGTCATCTTCTTTTCTTCTATCTTCATGAACTCCTTTGCAACAAGACTCTACAACAGATAGTCCTCCTGGCTACAATCTTACGTCACTAAGATCTCCTCACTTAGTATTTTGGTAAGCACAAGTCCTCTCTCTACAACCTCTTCTTGAGCAACACCTTTGCTCCTTCTAGGCTTATGTAATCTCTAACTTTCTCTTGAGAACACTTCAGTTGTCATCTCTATCCAATCTCTTACTGGATTCTTCAGGTTCATTGCCACTTCTCCTTTAGAGTATTCTCCTTACACTGTCTTCAAGAACACATATGTTCTCTTCTCACAACTTCTCTTTCTGTCACCTTTGCATTAGTATAAAAACACACATTCTTAATTTAAAATAGAACATAACATATTACCTCTCCTTCAAGATCTCAACATGATCTTGTTTCACCCATTCTTCTGCACTTTGAATGGATTGTCCTCTAGTTGGGTTCCAAGTCCTCTTTTCTTCAGAACTTGCATTAAGCAATCCTACTTTCTCCAAGCCTTTGCTGGAACTGCTACAATCTCCCAAGAACTTCAAAAGTTCTCCTTACAGATTACAAATCTGCTCTGATACCACTAATGGTGCAGGCTAAAGGTAACACCTGCACTTACCCACAGTATGCATTAACAACCAAATGCATCTACACTTGTCCCAGGATATTAAACTCTACAATGGAGTTAAATCTATAGACCTTAAATGGTCAAGTGGCCCTCTTATAAGTTCCTTTGCATAGAAACTTCAATCACACTGCCTAAAACCTCTATTGGGTTTATAATATGAACCCTTCAGAACCATAGCTCACATATAGATATATATATATATAACCTTACTATATGCTTAGGTTATACATATATTAACCCAAACACTATTGGTGCTTTTCCACTTTATATCCCATTACAAAGGGAAATACTCCCAAACACATTTTCCGCTTTCATTACGGTTCAACACATATTTC
Organism: Pinus tabuliformis; assembly: GCA_031772625.1. NCBI lineage: Eukaryota > Viridiplantae > Streptophyta > Pinopsida > Pinales > Pinaceae > Pinus > Pinus tabuliformis. The sequence continues at coordinate 84,165,064 of CM062805.1, read as the reverse complement.
AAGGTTGAAACCTCTATTACAATCGCTATTGGCTATCGGGTCTTCCACAGTCTTAACACATATGCACCATCCCTTCTCTGACTCTGATCTCCACTATCAGGTCGATTAACATATGCTTAGCATTAAAAGGCCTATGCCATATAACTATCAGGAATTATAATATATGGGAATACAAAGGAAATTTCCCTCTGAACCGCATACTCTGGATTTCAAAAACTATAGATCCATGACTATGATTGTCATCAGGTCCACAACTTATCGCTCCACAAAGATTCCCTTGCGACTTCCACCGATTCCTGATCTTTGAGCCTCCGATCATTGATATATCGTTATCAATGATATTGCAATATCCCCAACTACTAACCCTTGGCACTTCTGATCGCTGATATGCGATTTAATTGTGACCATTGATCTGGCCATGATCCAATGGTCCATGATTAATCGTTGTTCACTCTTAGCAAACCTCCAAGGCTCATTCTGATAATTTGAAAAGGTTCTCTGCTGATGCGACACGATCTCAGCCGTTGATCTAACTGATCCAATGGCTGCTGAGCGTCAATACTTTACTTCTCTGCAATTCCTTTTACTTAGAAAATTTACACTTTTTCTTCCATTCTTCAATGATTTGGTTCTTCTAAAGGTTTTGTTCCTTCACTGCTTTACTATGCCACTCTGATGTTCCAATTGGATTCAATGATCCCTTTCAATTCTGTTGAATCATGCAACTCTTCCATTGCTTATTCTTCACTTGGATTCGAAATCCATTGTGATTCCTATGAATCACTCTGTCCCTCTGCGTCCTTCAGAATTCTGCCTGCTACTTATAGCAGAGCCTAAAAGTTCACAAATAATTCATACATAAATTAATTTTGAAGCATACTGACAGAAACAGGGTAAACTCAGAATATATATTAATGTAAAATAATATTACAGTCGAGACTCCTCGGTCTTGTTCACACACACGGGCCTGATTCTCAATACTAGTGGCCTCTTGTTTTCTGCTCGCATGCTTACATATTTATTTGGAACCATTGGATCCGATCGAAAATCACTCACTAAATCCCTTAATCTCGCTACATATGTACATATATGGCAGATTTTATCCACTCCATCTTTTCTCTGTTTTAAAACAGAAAAGCCCCCTATTTTTCTCAATGGTCCGCATCTATTCTCCCTTTTATTCCTAAAAGCTCTCCCTTGCTCCTAGGATCATGGAACTACTCATGTTCTCATTTATTTGTTTTGAGAGAATTCACATATTCTCCTATTCTAATAAAATAACACTTAAAGGCCTAAACATTACTTTAGCTTGGAACTTAGGAAACTAATTCCTAAAATGCATGAACCCCTATGTCTACTATTTACAATGATTTTCCTTGGGATGAATTCTCCTGCATCATGCTTATACTCTATTATATGCTCGTGTTATTTGTTGTTCTTTTGTACTTCAAGCACATCATTTATAGGTTATTCTTCTGTGTATGTAAGTTGTGTGTGTCAAAAAGGGTCAATTTATATGATTTGATTTTGAATACACTTAGTACCTAGAGTAGTTACCTATATAACTATCAAAAATATAGTTCTTTGCATTTTGGTAAATGGAAGTAAGTCCATAGAGTGATTCAGTATTGACACTATTTTTAGGGATGCTCAATAATCGTCTATTTTACAAATAATCCAATGATGGTTAGAAGAAATTGTGTCTTCAATGGATCAAGTGGTAGCTCGAAGATTGTGGTTGAATAAAGATCATTGTTTGTGAGATTCCACAATGGATGGAAGTGCTAATGAAGACCAATGCAGACAAAAAGGTCAATGTGAAATATGTGACTTCGATATTTTTATTTGTAATGTAAGAATCAAGGGAGAGTGTTAATATTAATGCTTACATTGGTAGCTTAGATAATTTTGATTTATTAAGTTGTTGGAGATTGTTTAAATATTCTCTTAACCACAATCTCCAAGTTTGGAATTAGTTGGATCTAGTTCCAACTATATAATTATAACATATTTAGATTTAATGTGTAAAAATAATTGGTTGTGTATGCCATTACATTTTTGTAAAATTAAATAGTGTTATAACTAACTAAATTTTATTGAGTGGAACCTTCATATGTCATAAACTCCCTCAACCTATAAAGTGTGAGTGCATTCATAATACAAAATTTTATCCTTATTACATGTCATTTGTATTTGAAAAAAGAGGTATACCAATATCTTTATATCTCATAATGCTTTTGAACGCATAATATTTCCTAAAAGGTAATTGGATAATGTAGTCGGATAAGGTAATATTGTTTGAAAGGTTATTTATTGTTCAAGCAATGGGTGTAGACTTTGTGACACATGCTCTAGATTGTCTAAGAAGTCCATCTTTCATTCCTTTAGTTGTATGCATATGCAAATTTTTTTCCATATTTAAAATTATATGCACTAAGTTCATATACACTACGTTTATTAATTTAAAGAATCTTTTGCGCACAAATAGAAAGACAGCTAATTTATTAATTTAATCATTTAACACAAAAACCTTTGTAAAAATATAAAAAATTATTCACCCAAATGAATACTTTATTAAGTTAAGCACATACACACAAATTCCTTCTTAAAAATATAAGAAAATATATGTCCAAATGAATAAAGCTAAGTAACCAAATTTGTTTTCTCATTTGTTTCTTCTTGTTTTTAGGTTTAATTTTATATCAAATACATTGCTTATCATTTTAAAAGTTCCTATTTTCTGTATATTGTTTATTCTCCTTTTTTTCATTGATATGTACATTTAGTTTATTGATTTAAGAAATTATATTGAGTTTTTATCCAGATGAATAGGCCATTAATTTGGATTTTTTTATTTTATTTGTTTTAGATGTAATTTTAGATAAGTATATCATCATTTTAATTAATTATGTTTTGTTATAATTAATTTTAATTAATCATGTTTAGTTATAATTAATTATAAATGATTTTGAATGACCGTGTTCATTTTAGTTAAATATGGCTTAATTTAATTAAAAATATTTGGCAATTGTTGACTATGTTTAAGAATGGTTTGTTAATCTTAAATATATTAAATAATGTAGATAAAGGTACCATTCTCATTAAAGATATGTTTTTCACAATAGTTGAGAAAATTTAAAGAGATTAAGAAATTGTATATTTAATTATATTATGATGTTCATGAAAGGCTACGTCACTAGAAATATTAAGAAATTATACTTATTGCATGTTGCATTGTGATATTCACTAAAGAATGTGCCACAATGTGACATCATTAAAGATTATGTTATATTGGCACTTAATCTAAAAGTTATGCCTAATAAAATTAATATTTAACCATAATATAAACAAATAATTGCCTTTAAATATACTCATAATCATTAACCATTAATCATAAAATATTTCTTTAATCATAAAATATTTCTTTTAACCTTTTATTTTTAATTTTTTGAAGTTCAACATGAAAAACTATCAATAATAGTTTAATTCAAATTATAATTCTTTTTATATCTTAATTATAAATAAGTATAAATCATAATTATGAATATGAGTTTCTAATATTAAATCTCTAAACAACTTAAATATTAAATATTAAATATTATATATATATATATATATATATATAAATATATAAATTTTAGTAATTATTTTTGTCAATGAAAAAAAATAACTATTCATTTTTCACAACTTAGTTTAAAGTCTTTACATTATAATTCATCATATTATATGTGGGAATTAAACAAATAAAAGTGTGGAAAAAATCACAATATTTTATAAATAATAAAATAATAAATAAATAAACTTAAAATTACAGAAATAAATAAATATTATTAGCGCACCATAATTAATATATAAATCAAAATAAATCTATTTTCAAATATTAAATATTATTTATATATATATATTTATTTATTTATTTATATATATATATATATATGATGATGATGATGATGGTTAACGTCCACTGAGACCAAATAATGATCTATCGGACCTAAAAAGACAAATTATTTATTTTGATTTAAGATTTTATTCCTATGCTCAAAAAGCTTGGAGAGAAGCCTCCCGAGTTCACTATAATTTTGGCATTGTAAAAGGCTAGGAAGGTCAGTATTGTAACAAAGGTTGTGAAATTGAGATCTAATGTGGTTGTATGCAGGGCACTCTAAGAGGAAGTGGTTTTTATCCTAGATGCTCCTATTCTCACAAATATGGCAGATCCTTTCCATCCATGGCGTTTTAGGAACTGCCCAACGGCGAGTTTCACTATGGAGCTCATGAGAATTTGTTCTAATCTTTGCTGTATTAACTTTCTTCTTTGAGCTAGTTAAAATAGAGAGATACTTTTGATCTTCAAGGGTGGGGTTGATGACCTTCTTATAATAACTTAATTTTCTTTTAGACGCTAAATCTTTCTCACACCACAATTTTTCTTTGAACTTAGAAGTAACAATATCTTTAATGTTATTTATGTTTTGCAAAGCATCATTCTCATTGATCTCCCAATAGTTTAACCAGGCCCTTGTGTCCTTATGCCATCCTCGGTTAAGCCTTAGATAGTTTTGGCTGGAATTACTAATATATATATTAGTAATTATTTTTGTCAATAAAAAAAAATAACTATTCATTTTTCACAACTTAGTTTAAAGTCTTTACATTATAATTCATCGTATTACATGTAGGAATTAAACAAATAAAAGTGCGGAAAAAATCACAATATTTTATAAATAATAAAATAATAAATAAATAAACTTAAAATTACACAAATAAATAAATATTATTAGCCAACCGTAATTAATATATATAAATCAAAATAAACCTATTTTCATTTTAATTATTTCATTACAACTTAATATTAAGCTGTAATGAACTAACCCATCATCGCAAGACATTAATTAATATAACAATAAACGCAAACATACATTAGTTTATGAAAATTTAATGTTAGAAAATTAATAATGCGCAAAACATAATGCGCAAAACCTTTATTTGAAATTTATATTATAAACCCAAACGGGTAATCCTAAATATTTATCTCTAAATTACGTACATATTGTTAGAATCTTATTCTTCTTTATATTTATTAAATTTAAACTTAATACTATAATTAATTAATGATTTAATAGAATTATATCATGTATTAAAAATACGAAAATTTATTCAAGTGTTGATTATATTAGTTGTGTTAAAAATTAACATGCAACTACCTATGACGTTTATGATATTTATCTCTAAATTATATAAGACAGTATTAGAATGTTATTCTTATTTATATTTATTAAATATAAACTTAATACTATAATTAATTAACTATTTAATAGAACTATATCATGTATAAAAAATATGAAAATTTAGGCAATTAGTTGGTTAAAAGCTAACATGGAATTACCTATAATATTTACTCCATCTTCGTTGAAGGAAAGATAATATGGTTTACTTCATTTTCATCGAAGGTGAACGTGAATGAGAAATACTTTTAAACTATTTATATTTATATTTATATTTATTGATTATAAATAAATATTTGAATATTAATTTTGTATAAATTAATTATATATCAGTTTTATTTAAATATTAGTTTTGATTTTAATATTAATTAATTATTATATTTTTGATATAGAATAAAAGTAATTTTGTTTTGAAATATTTTTTTAATTTTATTTCTTTTATTTGTGAGTTTTGAGATTGGAGTATCCACAAGTATTTCTTGAGATTCTGGAGAAATTCATAACTCATAGTATTAAGATTAATTGAAATAAATCTTATCCTATTCTCATTGAAGCAAGTTTTTATTCTATTGAAAGCATTGAAGATAAAAGTAAGATAAAAGGTTTCTTAAAATTGCTTTAAATTTGGGGATAAAGGAGGTGGTAATTTAAAAAATAAAGATAATATTAGAAATATTATTACATCAAGTCCACTTGGGACAACTTAATTGGCAATGGCCATGAAAATGAAATCTCACCAAACTAGAAGTCTTGGGTTCAAATCTTTTGATATCCCCCCTATCGGGGTGAGAAGTTGGACATGATGAAAATGTAGTCCTACCAAGGTTACAAAAAAAAAAGAAAATACTATTACATCAAGATTTATGGAGAAATTATTGAGTGATAAAAGTTTAGAGGGAAAAATAAAACTAAGATATCATAAGAAGGTGATTAATAGAAATCTTGAGAATAATAAAAATATCCTTTTCTTTTGAATAGTGTAAAGAAGAAGCTAAGAATTTCTAAAACACTAATAAATTCTCAAAAGTTTCATAGTCAAATTGTCCAATTACTAAAATGCCATGGGATGAAGCGTTTGTCATCTTTGTGATAGTATAAGGAGGTGATTAATTCAAATATTGATAATAAAAAGAAGAAAAACATTTTAAACACATAGATATACTATAGCTCCATCATCCTTTGAAATGTGTTCCAAGTATGAGCTTTGATAGACACATTATCTCTACAATACTGTAGCTCACATTCTCTCTAATCCAATCCTTTCTATTTCACACTTCAGTATTTTATCAATGAAGAAAGTTGAAATTAATACAAAACAATAATCCTCATTATCTTTGACTTAATCACCTTCTAGAATGTATATTAACCCAAGTCAACTCTATCCATGAAATACTACGTGAAAAAAACTTAGTAAATTCCCATGGAATTAACCTGATTGCGCACATAATTCGAGAAATTTCAATTTCTATAATGCAACCCCATTACACAAAATTTGTGTTGTAAAAAGCTTTATAGGGTAATACATATGTTATGGTTGTAACACACCTTTGAGGTTGTTTCCTATATTTTAACACACATTTGAGGTTGTTGCCTATGTTACCTTGATTTCCTTTTATGTTTGTAGCCTTCTCGATCTAGAGGTAACACTTTGACCCAGCTATCATGTAAGGTTAACACTAAACCCCATTGTATAACCTAGAATAATGCTCTGTTTCTAGGTGATATTAATCATTTATATATTTCTATGGGTTAAAAAAAACCCTCTCCAACCTTATTCCCGATTCTCATCAATCAATTCTGTAAGTGGAGGCTTTTCAACTAATTAATCTTATTCAATTAAATATTCTGCAGCCCTTTTCTACGTGGCTTGTGGGAACTCCCAGCGTGAATACCCAGAATAGAACTTTACACCATAACTTAAGCGCTGAGCCAATGACTTAACACTTTTCCATAAACCTTTATTATTGTGAAGTTGATTCTGCACCATGATCTCCATTGTTGGTTTAGTATCGATCCAACGACCATCATGCCATCACGCTTCAACTATCCCAATAGTTATTGTTTTGTAATCATGTGAGATAAGTGGTTTTGGTTCCTCGTCCTTATGCTAAGTGGTGTCACCATGGTTCATCATGTGCTTCATACAAATACCACTTACGATTTTCGTACCCACACGAGATACCACTTACCATTATAATCTGAGCCTTAAACATTTTTTAATAATCACATTGTGTCCACTTTTTATGTTAACCTACTTGCATGTTCTAACATGATATGTATCAATCGCCTCTAATCGAACGATCACCGCCACTTACAATAAACATCGTTGATTGTGGACTTGTGAAATGTTGACCGATTTAACATGCGATCTGCGCTTTAATTTGAGCCGTCCATCCTCCATTTCCAACGATGCGACCTAATCTCCACTATCCATTCACCTTCGCTATCTCTTTATAATCCTTTAGGAAGTTTGAAAAAGCATGTGTCCTCCACTATAGAATATAGTTCTAAATCTTCCTCTGTCTACTGTGAAAACCAAGTGCGCTCACTGTCACTGATCTCTCCATACATTCAAAAGGAAAATACTGATCTCTACATAACTATACATAGGATTTATTAGAAAATTAAATACTATTTCCACAAAGGAAATTTCATTAGTCATTCATGCTATTCAACACAAAAGTTCCACATTATTTCTCAGATTCACAGTCAATGCACAATAAAGCTATTAAGACACATACAGACACAAATTCCCACACATGATATATATCCAAATCCACAATGTTTTGATATTTTTATAAAATATTTACAAGGAAAATAGTCACACTCGACTATTTCAGTTCTTTTCTATAAAATCCATCTACTGCTCTTCCTAACTCCTCACTCTTTCACTTACTATCCTCTAGCTCTCTAACCCCTAGCTAGCCTCTAGCTAACCTCTAGCTAACCTTTCGAATTATTCAAAAGATCATAATTTATACAACACAGATTCATGAACCAATTTAGTTTAGATCCAACAATCTCTCACTCTCTCCCAAAGTATCTCTCCAACTCCACTCTTTTCTCAAAGAGAATCCAAAATTAATCAATTAAATCCCTCAAATCCTCACTCTTCCTAGGATTACTTAATTGTCTCTAGGATCTCTACATTCATGACATATTCTCCATTAATTAAATTACATTCCAATCTCTTTAAAACTCAAAATAAACTTGGAAAAATAAATAAATAATTAAGGGAACCCACTCCCTTTATTAAATATGTTATAAGACTCTTAGGTCTTATAAACCTTGAAGAATGCTCCTGCATTAGACTCCCCAGGTTGAAATAATTCATGAACTCCTATTCATGAGTCTTTCCACTTCCTCTGTTGTAAACTTTATTAGATTTCATCTTCCAACTAGTTGTCTAACCTTTTTCAATTCCAGGTGCATTTACTACCTTCTCTTTTCTCCTGGATGCCAAACTCTGTGTTGTGGATGTTATTTTTCTCTGCTTTCATAAGCTTCTCCTTTGCATAATGTTTTGGTGCTGATATCCTACATAAACAACTCCTCAAACAACATAAATTTCTTCTCCTTTGTCTGTTGTTGTCTTGTCATCATCTCAATAGAATTGATCTCTAACTTTATGTATTTTCCACTGTCTTGTACCTGACTGTATATTCTGATTTTTTACTCAATCACCATCATCCTCTTCTATCTATAAACCATTTCCTTTATGTTGTCATGTATATCCTTCCATCTTTCCTTGACTTGTTGACTTTTACAATTCCTCATGCTCATCACCTTTGTAGTTTTCATCACCCACCTTTCTAGTATCTTTAGTAGAATTCTCTCAATCTCAAAAGAAGAATGTTTCTAGTTTGATACAAGAGCATATAACCTTTCAACCACATACTATCCATCAGTTGCAAATAGTTTAGTTATTGAACCTTGTTCAATTGTCTCCATATTCATATTAAATTTAACTGAACTGTTCATCCCAATTTTCAATTGCAAATTCAAAATAAACTCTCGATATTCCAATCTTCTTTGAATCAAGAACAACACTTGTTTGTGGACTGTACTTTCACATCCTCTGCAATTTTCTTTTTCTTCTACAATGACTTGTTTAAGAGCTATGCCAACTCTCCTCCCTTCATCCAGAACTTTTGAGTCAACTAGTTGCTTACTCTCATCTTGTTGTTTTGGTAAGGAAAACTGTCTTTCTGCAATTTTGAAACTTACGTACTCCTTCATGTTTACTTGTGCAAACATATCTCCAAGAGCAGTTTGTCCTTCATCCTAAAAACCACATTCAACGATTAATAATTCAAAATCAGAAAATACATTACATTTTCCATTAATTCTACTCCATAATTTCTCTGATTTGTCATCCTCCTGATACACATATGACATGTCAAACTTGTCATATCTTCCTCCATATTGTATTATTTTGAAATAGTCTTCTTTGTTTTTACTTTGCCCTGAATGTTGTCTAATTTCCGATTTCTATTCTCTAATCTTCTCTTTGGCCTTCCTTCCTTTCACACTTCTTTTCATTCTTCTTGTTTCTTCCCTACAAATCTGTAAGCCACTACATTGCCGTTTCCATTCCTATTTCTTTCCAATCAAAATCTGCCAAACTCTGATTTTAGAATCTAAAGTTATCTTTGTTTCTATACAGGAATGAAAATCACCATATACAATAGATTTTCCATTCCACTGTAAATTCCCTTTTACAACAGTAAAAATTACCATCAACACCATGAATATAACATTCCACTGAACTCTTTTGCTGCTCACTGCATATGCATAGTTCACGAAAGCATGCTTGCCTTCATCCTCTGAGATTTCCTGTCTCTTTCCAGGTTGTTGATTACATTCACCCTTACTCTTTTTGTAGTTTGTACAAATAACATTGTCTTCAATTTTTTGTTGTGCACCGGTCTCTACCAACCTCTCTTTAAGTTCCTAATTTTCCTCTTTTCCTTTCTCCTTCAGAGACGTTTCTGGACTAATTGTTTCTCCTTCAGCTGAATTTTCTTTATGAATCTTTGTTCTTCTATCTTCCATAGTACACTCTTTAGTAAGAGTCCTTTCTATTAATGTTCCACTATGTCCTTCCAAGACAATTTATTTTCCATTAACCATCAATACAGGTTCATAATTTTCGAATAAAAATTAAAGAGGTAATTCCATTACCTCAAGTGTTTGTACTGCACATACACTCTTGCTTGCTCCTATCATAAGGTTATCTTCATACTCTTTTCTACTTCTCCTTTTGCAATATGCAATTTCCTTTTGTCTTCAGACTGTCTGCTATCTTTTTGCGAAGTATTACTAGATTTATCATCCTAACCCTCCTTAGTAGTCTTCAACATTGGTCCATCTTTAGTGTCTTTGAATACATTTTCAATCAAGAACTGTTCTATTACATCCATCTCTTCTAACAGCTTCATTTCTTCAACAGCCTACATAAACATATTTTCTAAAGGTTTCTCATCACCTGCATACATACACAAATCACCAGTTTCAAAAATAATAGGCTCCTCTTTCTTTGATGTTTCAATCATCACATCTCTCTGCTGATCTGAACTTGTCCAACAGTTCAGAAAATCATCAATGATTCCTTCCTTAGCAAGGTAAACCTCTTTCTCAGGTCTACAATAGATCTACCATCTCTAACTTAGCTGTTATAAGTTCCTCACTTAATTTTATATACATTCTCCTCTTTATTTGTTTTTGCAACAACTTCCACTTTATATTCTTTCTTTTCATAGTCCAACCATACCTTTGGTCCTTTTCACATTTTTCTAGTAGCATTATTGTGGCATCCACACTTGCTTTCAATTCTACAATGTATCTGTCAAATATCTCTTGACTCATCTCCTCTCCTTTGAAATTTTCCTTGGCATCTTTCTTTCCTCTATTGTGGCTTCTATTTGAACCCCTGCTATGACTATAAATAGTCATTTCCTCGTTATCTCTATGAGTTCATCACTCACTATGAGCTACACTAAGCCTTTGCAACAACAAGTGTTCCCTGTTGTCACTTACCTCACCAATCCCCTCTCTAGACTTGGTCTTTTGGTAAGCATTGGTTCTCTATCTATGGAACCTCTTGAGCACTCTCATCTTCTCTCTTTAGGCTTATATCCTCAATTCACCTTCTCTTGAGAACAATTTAATTTTCCTCCCTATCCAACTTTCATCTAGAATATTTAGGTTCACTGCCACTAACACAACTCCTCTCTTTCTTTATACAGTCTGCTACTGTGTGTTGCTACTATCATTCTCTTCCCTTATAAAACAATTCAAATGAACCAAAAATCAAAATACAACTCCCACCTGATGATCTATCTCTTTATCCTTTCACTGGCTTGGCAATACACATGCTGCTTTACCTTTCACTGTCTGCACTTCAGTTCTTCTTTCAACTGAATTTCTTTTCTTGCTGAGTATATCCATATTCACTTTAATTCCTTAGAGTATCTTTACTACAATTTCTTCATTTGCTTCTTTTTCACAGCTATTTGCTGGAACTTCATTACCTGCTACTTGCATTCACGTACATACATCATTGAAGTTTTAAAACCTACAAGATCCAACCCGATCATGACTTCCTCAAATCCTTTTTCCACAATCTATCTTGAATGAACTGACTGAAGTCTTCATTACATGTAACACATCTTATGTTCTAATCTCCCAACACCAATTCCTTTTAGATCATATCCCTCTATATCTGAATCTATTATCAATGAAATTCTACACATTTTGAGAATAAAATTCAATCTTTCAACCAATCTCCATGGAGCATTAATCTCTCTTCAAATACCAAAAATGATGTAGAGGTAACACTTTAACCTATCTATCATGTAAGGTTAACACTAAACCCCGTTTTATAACCTAGGTTAATGCTCTGCTTCTAGGTGATTAATCATTTATATATTTCTACGGGTTAAAAAAAAACCTTTCCAAGCTTACTCCCAATTCTCAACAATCAATTCTATAAGTGAAGGCTTATCAACTAATTAATCTTATTAAATGAAATATTCCAAAAACCTTTTCTACTTGGCTTGTGGGACATCCTGACATGAATACCCATAATAGAACTTTATACAATAACTTAAGCGATGAGCCAATGACTTACCACTTTTCCATAAACCTTTGTTATTGCGAAGTTGATTCTGCACCATGATCTCCACCGTTGGTTCAATACCGATCCAACGACCATCACGCCATCACACTTCAACTAGCCTGATAGTTATTATTTTGTAATCACGTGAGATAAGTGGTTTTGGTTCCTCATCCTTGTGCTACATGGAATGACCATGGTTCATCGCGTGGTTCATAGAAATACCACTTACCATTTTCTTACCCATGCGAGATACCACTTATCATTATAATTTGAGCCTTAAACTCTTTTTAGTAACCACATCGTGTTCATTTCTTATGTTAACGTGCTTGCATGTTCTGATGTGATATGCGTCAATATCCTCTGGTCGGGTGATCACCGCCACTTACCATAAACGTCGCCGACTACTGACTTGTGAAATGTTGATCGATTTAACATGCAATCTGTGCTTTAATCTGAGTTGTCCATCCTCCATTTCCAATGATGCAACCTAATCTCCATTGTCCATTCACCTTCGTTATCTCTTTATAATCCTTTAGGAAGTTGGAAAAAGCCTGCGTCCTCCACTATAGAAGATAGTTCTCAATCTTCCTCTATCTACTATGAAAACCAATTGCGCTCACTTCCGCTGATCTCTCCATCCATTCAAAAGGAAAATCCCGATCTCTACATGCCTATACATAGGTTTTATTAGACAATTAAATACTAATCACGTAAAGGAAATTTCGTCAATCATTCATGCTATTCAACATAAAAATTTGACATTATTTCTCATATTCATAGTCAATGCACCATAAGGCTATTAAGACACATACAGATACAAATTCCCACACATGATATATATACAAATATGCACTGTTTTGGTATTTTTATAAAATATTTACAAGGAAAATAGTCACATTCGACTGTTTTAGTTCCTTTTCATAAAATCCATCTATTTCTCTTCCTAACTCCTCACTCTTGCACTTACTATCCTCTAGCTCTCTAACCCCTAGCTAGCCTCTAGCTAACCTCTCACTAACCTCTAGCTAACCTCTTGAATTATACAAAAGATCATAATCTATACAAATGGATTCATGAACCAATTTAGTTCAGATCCAACAATCTCTCACTCTCTCCCAAAGTATCTCCCTAGCTCCACTCTTTTCTCAAATAAAATTCCAAATTAGTCAATTTAATCCCTCAAATCCTTAGTCTTCCTAGGATTACTTAACTGTCTCTAAGATCTCTACATTCACGACATATTCTCCATTAATCAAATTACATTCCAATGTCTTTAAAACTCAAAATAAACCTGGAAAATTAAATAAATAATTAAGGGAACCCACTACCTTTAGTAAATGTCTGATAAGACTCTTAGGTCTTATAAACCTTGAAGAATGCTCCTGCATCACTTCTTCCACCTGATTTTCTGTTCAGCTCTTCCACAAACTATTAAACATATCCAACATTTGTCCAAGCATCTCTAGCACTTGCAGATCCAGTTCCAACATCAAAAATACGTAAACAACATGTCATCAAGCCTCTAATCATCTTGACAACACCTCCAAACTTATTGACGTCAATGCGAACACAAAAACTCCATGGTTGACTCCCTAGGAGGACACCCTTGCTTGACATCCTAGGTTGACATCAATGCCAAGCCCATGAGATAACATGCCCAAGATATTATAAACCCAAATATTATAGAACCTAATATTATACCAAAATATTAAAAAAAGTAATAATATAAACCCAAATAATAAACACTATATATTAAAACCTATATTATAACCCTATATATTAAACACCTATATTATAAACCCCAATAGTAAACCCAATATTATACCCAAATATTAAAAACCCTCGTATTATAAAACGCGAATGTCATAGGTCCAATTATTATGAGCCCTAGCACAACCACATTAATAAGTGTGCTTGATATAAATTCAAATATAATGTAATATTGCAACAATCTTTGTCACATTGCAACGTTAGATATTTCTATCATATTTCAACATTGCTTGTCACATTGCAATGTTCGTATAGTTCTATCACAATGTGACAATCTAGTAGTGTGGCAATGTTTGCCACATTGGGACATTTGCCACATTGCTTCACCACGTTCACTATGGGTGAACATGGTTTTACTAATAATCTCATGGTTGACCATAGGTTTCAATGAAATATTATGGCTGTATATATTGATAATAGAAGGCAACGGTTGACCACGTGTTACCATGGTGACCAAGGTTGACCATTTTTGACCATATGAACAATGATTGGCCATGTTGAACATGGGTTGGCCATGGTTTTTAAGGATTATTTCTCATATTTTAAAGAATGAAAATTCTTTGAGGCATATTATGAAATAAACTATGCCTATTTGCCACATTATTTCATTTGTTAGAATGTGATTCTAGATTTTCTCATCATAGTGTCAATGCACTTATCTTTGTAATAGTTTCAGAGAATATTTTACCATATTAACCATAGTTGGCCATGTTGAGCATGGGTTGACCAAGGCTTTCAAAGATTCATTATGGTGACCATGGTTAACCAAAGATGACCATGGTTGACCTAGCCTTCCCATGGTTTAACATGACTAATGATGGCAAACAATGGTCAACCATGTTGCCTAGATTCAACTATGGTTGCAATGGTTGACCATGGTCACCATAGTTAACTATTGTCAATTATAGTTAACCATAGTCAATAATGGTCATCATAGTTGACAATGGTTGATCATGGTTAGGCTATGGTTGACTATGTTTGACTATAGTTTGACGATGGTTAACCATGGTTGATTGTGTTTAGACTATGGTTTGAATATAATTGACCAATGTTTGACCATGATTTGACTATGTTGAAACATAGTTGGATATGATTGACTATAGATGACCATGGTTTGAATATGCTTTGACTATATTTCACCATATTTTGACTTTGGTTTGTCTATAATTGACTATGGTTTCACTATGGTTACCATTGTGATGGTGGATGTTGATGGTTGACCATGGATTGGCCATCAACAATTATATGCCACATTTACTAATGTAGTGTATAATTATTAAAGGTTGTTGTGCAAGTATATTTCAGTTTATAATTATAATATATAATTATATTGTATTTCAGTTTCAGTTATATATATAATTATTGACCATAATATAATAGTAAAAGATGAATAACAATTTCAAAATGCAAACTTCTGTGATTCATAATGTTTCAAGAGAATATTTTTAGTAAATCAAATTCCATTTTTTTATAGGTCAACCTATTTCGAACCACGATTATTAATAATAACAATATGTTATTATTATAATATATGTCAATTACATTATACTTTGAAATATAACTGTTAATATATTAATATGATATTCCATAATAACATCGAGTTTGAATGGTGGTTGAACTTGGTTCGGTGGTTTGATCTGAACTAGGGTTTTTCTTTAGGGTTTTGTCATTGGTCACCATGGCGGGGCATGGAGGAGGAAGTTCAGCTCCCTCCTCCAGTCAAGTGGTTACGGATAGAAGCAAAGGAGTTGGATCACATCACTTCAAGAAACCAATGGAGGTGGTAATAGAGGCTAAGAATATAGAAAAAGTGGAAACTATCAGACCTCAAGGACAGGAAGAGAATCATGAGGAAACTAGTAAGGAGAAGAGAATAGAAGTTAGCAGTCAGAAAGTTGCTCCTATGAGTACATCAAGGATCTGTCAACCCAAGTTGACCACTACTCCTCGAGTTGTTTTAAGTGACCCAGGGCTGTAGGTGCACAGAGACCACATGGCGGAATATGTTGTTATATGTAAATTTATGGGGATTTGGCCAATAGAGAAGGCTTTGCAAGCATGGATAAGGAACCACTAGAAACCAAAGGGGGGAAATTGGCCTTCAACTTGGGTCCAAGGGCTTCTTCACGGTGGTTTCACAAGCTTAGGGGATAAAGACAGAGTGTTCAAGGGAGGACCCTATTTTTATGCTTTTGCATGCCTTTATATGAGATCATGGGTAATGAACTTTGTCCCAGAACGAGAAACTTTCACCTCAGTGCCGGTATGGATAAGACTCTATTCCCTTCCTTTAGATTATTGGTTGTCGGAGTCTCTAAAGGCTATCGGCAACAAGATAGGGCATTTTATAAAGATCTCAGATGCTACTCTAAGAGGGAAATACACTTCCTTTGCTTGGATATGTGTCGAAATGGACTTATCTAGGGCACTACCAGATACACTCATTTTAGAAGTATATGATGAGGAATGGGTGTAGGCGGTGGACTATGAACATGTTATGAAACCAACTCATAAAAAGATAGAAAAGATAGAACAACGCCTTAGAAATAAGCCTCTTCAAGGGGGAAACCTCCTTTACATTACACAAATGAACAATTCTTCAATGATTCAAATGACAAAACGTCCTTTCTATATACAAGAGTCTAAGGGGTCACAATATAACCAAGCCGACCTAACAATAATAATATAAAGGCACAAAAATAACAATAGAGGGATTATATGGGGCACAATAATAACAATATGGGGACAATAGGGGCACAACCCCAATAATAAGGGATACAATGACAATAGTAATGGGGGAATCCCTAATATTATCGTGACCTAACATGCCTCTCTCCTTCAAAAAAGTGTTGTCCTCAACGCTTGAGTAATTCTAGATGCTTTTGTATAAAATTCTCATCCTCCGATATGGAATCTTCAGCCGATAAGTTCTTCCACTTGATGAGATATTTTGAAATTGATCAATTTCGTAGCTGTCGAGTTCTTTTTTCTGTGATTGCTTCTGGTTCTAATATAATTTTTCCTTCCTCATCAGGTTCTAGCAATATTGTTTGAACTAAGAGCTTGTTGCCTATAACCTTCTTTAAACATGAAACATGAAAAACTGGGTGCACTCGAGAAGTTGCAGGAAGCTCCAATTTGTATGCCATAGTACCAATCTTTTGCAAAACCTTGTACGGACCATAATACTTTGGTGATTATTTATTATCCTTCTTATCTTACTTGAGGGACATTTGCTTATATGGTTGTAGCCGTAGGAATACCCAGTCACCTACATCAAAACTTCTTTTGCTGCGATGTTGATCTTCTTGTTGTTTCATTCTATTCTACGCCAATGTGAGGTTATCCTTTAAGAGTTGGAGAAGTTGTTGATGCTTGATGTGATGCTCTACTGCTTGAACCTTAGAATTTTCTCTTAAATATGATGTGATGGATGGTGGATGATATCCATAAAGTGCCATAAATGGGGTCATTTTTGCTGGAGTATGGAAGGAAGTGTTATAACACCATTCAGCCAGAGGCAACCATTTGACCCATTGTGTCTGTTTATTAGATTGAAAGAAATGAAGATATACTTCCAAACATTTGTTTACTATCTCAGTTTTCCCATCAGATTGAGGATGATAAGATGAGCTATGAGCTAACTAAGTACCGAGACAATAAAATAATTTTGTCCAAAAATTTCAAGTGAAAATGGGATCTCTATTGCTTACAATAATCTTTGGGTTTCCATGTAGCTTTTGAATTGTTTCCATAAATGCAATAGAAACTGTACTGGCTTTAAATGGATGTTATAATGCACAAAAGTGTGCATACTTGGTAAGTCTATCAACTACCACCATGATGACAATCTTTCCTTCGGACTTGGGTAAACCTGTGATAAAATCCGTTGAAACCTCCTCCCAATGTTGGCTTGGAATGGATAAAGGTTGTAATAGACCCGGGGTCTTAATTGTTTCAACTTTATATTGTTGGTAAACCAAACATTCTGCCACAAACTTTTCAATATCTGATTTAAGGCCATCTCAAAAAAAATTTCTTCCAAATTTTTAAAAATTCCTTTTAAAAATCCTGAGTGCCCTCCTAAGGGAGAAACGTGCAATTCCATAAGAATCTTTTGTTTGAGTTGGAAATTCTTACATAGGTATAAGAAATCTTTGTACCATAATAAATCATTTTTCCAGCTAAATGTATCAGATACACTGAAATCTTGTTGTATCTTTCGAATGAGTGCCCACACTTCTTCATCATTCTTCCATTCCTCTCTTGCCTTGTTTATCCAATTTGGTTGGATAATAGAAATGGCGCACAACAATGCTTCCACATCCTCATTCTTTCTTGAGAGTGCATCTGCCACAACATTTTGCTTCCCTCTTTTGTAGATGATTTCAAAGTCATAACCCAACATCTTTGTGACCAATTTTTGTTGCTCTTCAAAGGATAATCTTTGTTCTAAAAAGTATTTAAGACTATCATGATCTGTTTTTACCTTGAAGTGTCTTCCCATTAGGTAGGGTCCCCATTTCTTAAGTGCATGTAGTATCGCCAACATTTCCTTCTCATAAATAGCTTTGTGTAAATACTTTCCATTGATTAGATGACTTTCAAAAGCAATGGGTCTTTCATCTTGCATTAAAACAACACCAATTCCATTTCCTGAAGCATCACATTCCACAATAAAGGTTTTTGTGAAGTTCGGCATAGCTAAGACCGGTGCTTGGCACATTTCCTCTTTAAGATGTTCAAAGGCCTTTGCTGCTTCTGGAGTCCATGAAAATGCATCTTTCTTCAATAATTCTATTAGAGGTGTTGCTATTCTCCCATAATTCTTAACAAACTTACGATAATACCCTATCAAACCAAGAAATCCTCGTAGATCATGCTTTATGGTTGTGGGGATTTTCCATTCCATAATGGCTTTAATTTTTCTGCAGTCTACATTAACACCTTTATGAGATACAATATGACCTAGATATTCCACCTCTTATACTTCAAAGAAACATCTGGAGCTCTTTGAATATAATTGTTTCTCCCCCAATAGTTTGAGCACCTTGTCAACATGTTCAACATGATCCTTCCAAGACATGTTGTAGATTAGTATATCATCAAAAAATACTAACACGAATTTTCTAAGGAAGGGTTTGAAAATGGAATTCATCAAACCTTGAAATGTAGAAGGTGCATTGGTAAGGCCAAAAGGCATGACCAAAAATTCATAATGACCCTCATTAGTTCTAAATGTTGTTTTCCAAATTTCTTCAGTCTTCATTCTGATTTGATGATATCCTGAACAAAGATCCAACTTGGTGAAGTAAATTGATCCATTCAATTCATCCAATAATTCAATAATGACAGGAATGGGAAATTTATCTTTAATAGTTAGCTTGTTGAGCTCCCTATAATCTGGACAGATGTGCCATAATCCATCCTTCTTGTGCACCAATACTATTGGAGCAAAGAAAGAAATTTGACTAGGTTGAATTATACCAGCCTATAGCATTTCTACAACCAGGCGTTCAATTTCACTCTTTTGGGCATAGGGATATTTGTACAGCCTAATGTTTGGAGGAGCACTTGCTGGAATCAAACGAATAGCATGATCATGATCATGAATAGGTGCGAGACCTTTGGGAGTCTCAAATACCTTGGAATGATTGTCCAATACTTTTAATAGATTTGGAGAAATAGATGATTTTGATTTGGGAACCTCTAGCAAACATAATTGTGTAATTACACATCGTTGTTCCTTCTTTAGAAGCTTTGTCATACCATTAGAGATGATTATCCTTCTTGTTTTCCCTGCAATACCCCTTAATTAAATTTCCTTTCCTTCTGTAGAAAATTTCATAAAAAAATCTTGTAAATTAAAAGCTATTGTACCCAAGGATTGTAGCCATTGGACTCCTAGTACAACATCAGCACCACCCATTGGAATGGAAAGCATTGGGCTATTCAATTCATATTATCCCATGGATAGCTTGATATTATGGCACTTTCCAGAGAAATTTATGGTTCCTCTACTTGCAACCATCACTTGACACTCTGGTGCTAGATATAGGAAGAAATTCAATTCCTTTGCTATCTTACAATGAATAAAATTATGGATACTTCCCGAATCACTCAACACTGTTACCTTTTTCTTCTTGATATGTCATTCTATCTTGATAGTTTGAGGAGTGGTAATTCCAGCCAATGCATTACAAGATATGGTTGGATTCATTTATTCTTATTCTGGGGTTTGTTCCTGGACTATATCCTCTTCTTTTGACATTTCTTGTTCCTTTTCTTCCTCCTCCTCATAATCTATGTAGAATAATTTCTTCTCAACACAGTTATGACCTTTAATGTATTTTCTATCACAACTGTAACAAATCCCTTTTGCTCTTTTTTCTTCCAATTGTTGTGGAGTCAACCTTGTAGGTTGTGGAAGGCTAGGGGCCACAACACTTCCATCTTTATAGTTGTGAGTAGTAGGCTTCCTAGTTGCCATAATTTTGCTTTCCATTTTTCTTGCTAACCTGAATGCCTTCCCCAATGAATCAGGTTCCCAAAGGCGAACCTCATGTTGGATATTATCCTTTAAAGTCCCTATGAACACATCAATCCTATGCTCCTCTGGAATATATTTTGCCCTTATGTTCAATTTTTGGAAGTCCTTAATCTGCTCCATCATTGAACCCTTTTATTTGAGATTTATCAATTGGCTAAAAAAGGTGTTGCTTTTTGTATCCTCATAATGTGGTATCATTTCTTCCATAAAAATTGCCCAAGTGAAAATTTGTTTATCAGATCAAAGCCATTGATACCATACAAACTAATTTGGTTCCAAATATAAAGCTGCAATACATACCTTTTGTGTGTTTTTCACATTATGGAGATCGAAAAATTGCTCCATCTGTAGTATCCATGTTCTGGGATCCTTGCCATCAAACTTCCTCATATCAATTTTTGGAACATGGTGGGTATTCAATCCAACATTAGAGTCTATGAAATCATGATTAAAATTTCTTTTGTTCTCATCATGAGTTTCCTTTACTACCCTTCCACCATTAGTGACCATTTCTTGTAGCAACTTATTCAAATTTATCTTCAGTTCTTCCATCTTTTCGTCCATGCCATTCATCTTAACTTCCATATTAGCATCCATGCCATTCATCTTAGCTTCCATCTTAGCATCCATGCCATTCATCTTAGCTTTCGCGCCATTCATCTTGGTTTTGTTTACCTTTAGTGAGAGTGAAATTTGTTGTACTTGGTCTTGTAATTTTGATATATCATGTTGCATTTCTTCCTCTTCTTCATGAGTCATGCTAGAGCTTTCAGGTTCCTTACTAGGTGTTTCCATTTTATTTCTTCGGGGCATTAATTAATGCTAATAATTCTTCACTATTCCCTTTTAATTCCTCCAAACTAATTTTTCAAACCAATCTTATGCAAAATTAAAAAAAATACACACTTTTTTTCACTTTGTAAGAGCTCGATATTGAATCTATTGGATCTCTATAACTACGGATCTAGAATATCTGAAATCTTGTCCTGTGGTAGACCTTTGAGTCCTCTTTCTAACCCTGCATGTCTGATCAAGATTGGATTCTCCAAGGAAGAGTTATGCCAAATCTCCCGCGCTGACCTGATTATAGACTAGTTTAGTAGAGTGAACTTGTATGACGTGCCACGTGTCACTTTTTCAACCTTAGTACCTAAAATTGATACATAGAAAACTACACACTGTTGTCTTTCTAAACCTTCTTATGAAATTTCAATCTAATTCTCAAAACAAACGTTATGGTGATTTTCCCCCGGTCACCTATTTGGAATGTAATTCAGGAGTCTGTAAAAACCCTAACTTCCTCAGATCTTATCTCCTCAAATATAGCGAGACAAGCTCTGAAATGCATACCCAAAGTTCAGAACAATTTTGGTTCAAATGGGTTTTTGTGGTAGCTTCTGAAACATTGCAGAAAAATGTTATAACGAAAATTCTACGATGACCTGTTTGGAGCAGCAAAACCCTAGAATCCAAAGCTCTGATACCAAATGTTATGAAACTAGCTCACAAAAAGATAGAAAAGATAGATCAACGCCTTATAAATAAGCCTCTTCAAGTGGGAAACCTCCTTTACATTACACAAATGAACAATTCTTCAATGATTCAAATGACAAAACCTCCTTCCTATATATAGTAGTCTAAGGGGTCACAATATAACCAAGCTGACCTAACAATAATAATATAAAGGCACAAAAATAACAATAGAGGGATTCTATGGGGCACAATAATAACAATATGGGGACAATAGGGGCACAACAATAATAATGGGGAAATCCCTATTATTATAGGGACTTAACAGAACATGTCCCATTTAGGTGCCATAAGTGCCATGAACACGGGCACCTATACAGTGACTGCCCATTGAACAAGCTGGAGAGCAATACAAAAGCCACTACAGGAAAGGATCCCGAAGGTTTTACTAAGGTTGGGGGTAAAGGGAAAGAAGGCAAGTGGTAACAAAAGAAGATTAATGAAGACGGACAACCAAGCCACAATAGTTTCAAGATCTTAGAGGAAGAAGTCGAAAACAATGGGACAAACCAGGAATTAGAGAATATTCCCACTGAGGAGGAAAGGGATGCTAATATGGAGGATGTAATAGACAACAAAAAATAAAAGGATGATATGCCGAGAATTATGGAGCTCATTAGGGACCACGAGATGACCCCAAGTAAGGCTGGAATGGAAGACCATGAACTACAGGACATTCTAGAGAGGGAGAATTTAGATCTAGAAAATTTTCTAGAGCAGGGAATCACCAAAGGGGTAGACTCTCTGCCAAAAGAGGAGTTTGACAGGGTTCAACAACTCTTCCTCTAGAGATCACAAACGAAGGGTTCTAGAGTCAAAAGAAACCATGATAGCGAGGAGAATATGGGAGTGAAAACAATGGAGGATACACCAATGCATTCTCCTAAGAACCCAGGTAGGAAAAGAGGAAGAAAAAAATAGAGTGAGCTACTAACTGAATGTGGGAAACTTATGATTAACTCAAGTAAGATGAGGGATCTTACCAGTTACTCCTTTACAAACCTTTCTTAATGAATCTTACAACCTAGAACATTAGAGGTCTAGGAAGTAAAAGGAAACAAAGAACTCTTAGCAATAGAATGAAAGAAGAAAAATCAAACAGGGTTTTTATCAAGGAAACAAAATGTTCGATGGATAAGATTAGAGTGATACATAGCAAATGGTTAATCAAGTATGATTATCTAGAGGTTAAAGCGGATAACTCGACAGGTGGTATTCTTACTCTATGGGATCCTCAAAAACTTGGAATCCTGGATGCTGAAGCTTCTAGGAACTATCTATCGCTGGTGATTCAACCTTTGGGTGATAAAGAGATCTACATGATCACTAACATCTACGGTCCTCAAAAAATAGAAAACAAACTTAAGCTTCTCATCCCCCTTGAGAAGCTAAGAGAGAGATATCCTGATATGCCCTGGATTTTGACTGGGGATTTCAATATGATCAGATCTCTTATAGAGAAAAAAGGCGGTACTAGAAAACTAGGTAGAGACTCCATTTCCTTCTAGAACTTCATGAATAACATGGGGCTAGTGGACACCGAAGCAGTAAATGGCACTTTTACTTGGAATAATAAGAGGGGAGGGGCTTCTCAAGTCGCCTCTAAACTAGATAGATTCATAATCTCAGAGGACCTCCTTCTCACAAGCCTTGATATGTTAGCTTTAATCGTTCCCTTTAGAGGCTCGGACCACTCGCCTGTCCATCTTGAAGCTACTTTTATGGGTACACCAAGGAACAGACCTTTTAGGTTTGAAAATGTCTGTCACTCTCACCGTGACTTCACCAAAAATATTGACAAATGGTGGATGGAAGATATGCCCATTCAAGGCACTAAAATGTTCATGTTGTGGCAGAGACTTAAACACATCAAATCTAGGCTTAAAGATTGGAACAAAAAAGAGTTTTGTAATATTTTTAAAGCCAAAAGAGAAGTTGAGCAGAAACTCTAGGAGATTAATCAGATCATCATCTTAGAAGGTTTTATCGAGGAATGGAAAATTCATGCTAACTCTCTTCAAAATGAATGGGACGATTGGTGCATGCAAGAGGATATTTTCTGGAGATAGAAATCGAGGGTGCAGTGGATTAGTGAAGGAGAAAGAAACACAAAGTTTTTTCATAGATCAACCTTGGATCACAGATCTCATAACAGAATTTCAAAACTTAAAGATTCTCAAGGGAAAGAGCTTGTCTCTCACAAAGAAATGGAATATGTCCTATTTCAACACTTCCTTAGCATAGCAGAGGAGCCTCTCATTGACAAATCTTGGTTCATTAACAAATTCACAAAGTTCATTCCTAAGCTGTAACCAAGGAAGACAACCACAATCTTAACAGGCTAGTGTCTAAAGAGCGGGTTAGTTAAGTTATCAATGAGATGCAAAATGGGAAAGCTCCTGGCCCTGACGGTTTCAATGTGGACTTCTTCAAAGCTTGTTGTAAAATAGTCAAAGAAGATATCCTTGATGTTGTGGAAGACTCTAGAAGATCCAAAACTATTTTGAAAGCTCTTAATGCCTCTTTCATAGCTTTGATTCCAAAGCGGGAAAAGGATATGACACTGGACAGATTCAGACCCATAGCCTTATGTAATGTGATGTACAAAATTATTTCCAAAGTGGTCGCTAATAGACTCAAGCCTCTTCTTCCTACGCTCGTCTCAGAGGAGAAAAATGGATTTGTGGAAGGAAGATAGATTCTCAACAACATCATACAAGCTCACAAGGTGGTACACTCTCTTAAGAGCAACAAGCAAGCTAGTATGATCATGCAGCTTGACCTAGTGAAAGCTTATGATAAGCTAAGTTGGTCTTGCATCAAGGCAGTGCTAAGAGCTTATGGCTTCGACCACAACTGGATAAGATGGGTTATGGTCCTTGTATCCACGGCCAACTTTTCCATTTTGCTTAATGGCTCTCCCTCTAGAACCTTTATGCCTTCTAGGGGTCTCAGACAAGGGGATCTGCTCTGCCCCTTCCTCTTTTTTCTCATGATGGAAGGGCTAGGCAGAGCGATCAAAATGGCAAATGATGAAGGAAGAATCTAGGGTCTAAAACATACCCTGGATGGTGCTGCTTCTACTCATCAACAATTTGTTGATGACACAATGTTGCAGGGCATTCCTACGGTCAAGGAAGCTAGATCTTTCAAAGAAATCTTGAATGAATTTGCATTGGTTGCTGGTACAAAGGTAAGCCTTAACAAATCAAAGTTCTTTTCCGACACTGACATTGCTATTCAGAGGAACCTCACTAGAATTCTTGGGTTTCAAAGGGATCAGTTACCTTCCAAGTACCTTGGAATGCCTCTTACTGACAAACCTTTGAGCAAGGGAGTGTGGGAGTCGGTAACTAATAAACTTCAGAAAAAAGTCAAGAAATGGACCTGCATTTCTTTGAATTTGGTGAGGTGTCTTGTGCTTACAAAGGCTATCCTATAGGCTATACCCATTTTCATGTTTTCAATGCTTCCTGCTCCTAAAGGAGTTATGCAGCAAATCAGGAGTATTTAATGAGATTTTCTTTGGGGCAAAGGAGAAGAGAAAAAGAAGTGGGCTTTGGTAGCTTGGGACAAGCTCTATAAACCTAAGGCCCATGGCGGTTTGGGCCTTCATGACCCTGAAATCCTCAGCAGAGTTTCCGGAGCCAAACTTTGGTGGAGGTGGCTCAAGGAATCGGCCATCCCTTGGGCCAAGCTTTGGAAGCAGAAATATGCAAATAATTGGTAGAAGAGGGATCATATCCAAATGTTAGGGCTCATCAAGGGCTCCCACATTTGGAACCTTGCTTGGGAGAATTGAGCCATTGTCCAGCAACATAGTTTCTGAGAGACCCGAGTTGGAAACCTTGCACGGTTTTGGGAGGATAACTAGCAGTAGGAACCAAATTTTGTTAGAGAATAACTAACCGCTCTAAAAAATGACACTGACAACAAAGGTTTACTTATGGTAAGTGACTTCTAGGATCAGGTAAGGGACAATGGTAAATGGAGAATGTGGAAGGATCTTAGTTATAGTGAAGAGAGTCCTTTGAAGGCCTAGGCAGATTCTTTTGCTCTTGACTTGGAGCAGAGGAAGATTTTGGTGTCATCCTCGTCTGACCAACTGAGATGGGGTCAAAACACGAAAGGCACCTTTAACCTCAAAGAAACTAAACACATAGCCCTAGGTTTTGATTATCCAAACCCTAATCAGGTTTGGAACAACCTTTGGTAGAACTCGCAATGGATGAAAATCAAGTTGTTTATGTGGTTGGTTCATTAAAAGAAAATTCTCACATGGGAGATCTTATGAAAAGGGGCGTTGTTGGACCATCCAAATGCCATTTATGTGGCTTACAGGAGGAGATGATGGAACATTTACTAAACCTCTACCCTTTCACCTCTACCTTGTGGGATTGGGCAGCCTCAATCTCCAGGCAAACTGACAGGGACAGACTCAGCATCACCAACACTTTGAAGAATTGGAGGAAAGACTTCTCAGGTAATGAAATCATTAAAAAGGCTTTGAATTTGGTTCCAAGATTTATTATCTGGGATGTTTGGAAAGAATGCAATGGCGGGATTTTCAAGAACAAAACAGGCTCGACCGAGAACATCATTGTCCAAATTTTACGATAGCTCAAAGATATAATAGAAGCCCTTATGTGGAAAGTTCCTGAGGACCCTCCTTCACTTGAGGACACTCGCATACTGCTGTAGTTGGGTCTCCATTCTCTGGTTCCCCAAGGAATTGACAAGGGTGTGAGAAAAGCAACTGATGGTAAAGATATTTGGTAGCCTCCTCCTCATGGTTTTTATAAAATCAATATAGACGGGGCTTCTAAGGGCAACCCAGGGATGGCTGGATTTGGTGGTGTCATAAGAGATGAGCAGGGGCACATAAAGGATATCTTTCATAGTCATTTGGGGACTACCACTAATAACATGGAGGAGCTCATGGCCTTAGAGCAGTGCCTAGAAATCTTGATGGAGTCAAATTTTCACAACGCCATCATTGAAGCTAACTCTGAATTGGTCATTAATGTGGCCAAGAAAATGTGTAAGGGAACGACATCTGGAAAAGTGTTGAAACATTGGAGGCTCCCACAGGTATTTCAGCGTATTCATTCCCACTTGCAAACCCTGAGCACTTTGAGCTTCGTTCATGTGTGAAGAAAAGCTAGTATGTTAGCTGATCGTTTGGTGAATGAAGGAGTGTTATGTAAGGAAAGCTATATTCGGTATGACTGGGATTCTATACCCTCTCGTAAACTACATGATGATTGTCAACAATAGGCAGCCAAAGATATGGCGTACTTCCACACCATGAATAATGAGAAGGAGGAAGACTAGCGGAAGTAAGAGAGAGCAGAAGTCCTTGAGCCTAGTTGAACTGTCATAGTAATCCTAACCGTCGATCCCACAGTTAATGCTTACGTCATAGCTAACTACGGGGGATGAGTATTTGGTAAACAGTGTGCTAGTTGAAGGGCTGCAGGCCATAGGTTTTGATGGCCTTCGTTATCAAATGGATATCAGGTTTTAAAATGGCTAGTAGTTAAGTCTAAGAGTGGACCCAAAGTTTTATAGACCAATGGTTTATAATCTATATAGGCTCCGTGAAGCAGGTAAGTTTCGCACAAGTTTTCGATCCGATATCATTAAGGACCATCAAATCAAATGGGTTTTGACAGAATAGATATCTGGTTTTCAAATGGTCAGAGGTTAAGTCTAAGAGCGTACCCAAAGTTTTATAAACCAATGGTTTATAATCTATATTGGTTCCGTGAAGCGGGTAAGTGTCACGGAAGTTTCCAGCGTGATATCCTTGAGGATCGTCAGAGCATTTGGGTTCTTGATCGAATGGATATCAGGTTTTAAAATGGTTGGAGGTTAAGTCTAAGACTGGACCCGAAGTTTTATAGACCAATGGTTTATAATCTATCGGCCCCGTGAAGTGGGTAAGTGTCGTGCAAGTTTCTGATGTGAAATCTTTGAAGATCATCAGATCAATTGGGTTCTTATCAAATGGATATCAGGTTTTAAAATGGTTGGAGGTTTTGTGTGTAAGGTTTTGGGTTTTGTTGACCCTATTGTTTGTTAATCATCAACGGGTCTGTCTTTTGTTGGTCTTTACACTTGTAAAGACGTGTACCATATGTAATTATTTTTCAGTTAATTGAAGGCTCCACTCTTACTTGACCAAAAGAAATATTATATAATAACATAATATTGTATTAATATATAATATAATATTAATATAATAACCATATATATTATAATTATAATGTTGTTGTTATATAATTATTAATAATCACTAACAATCAACCCAAAAAAAAAAACTTGTGATTATATATATATTTTTTTTTCTAGTTTAAGACTAACCTAAGTACCCACGGGGGATTTGAACCGGTGACCTATCGCAAGGAGTGCCTTAACAGTGCACCCATTCACCATCAATCCAAAGCCCCGTGGGCAACTTGTGATTATATTAATAATAAGTAATAATAATATTTGATTTTAGAATAATAATAATAATAATAATAATAATAATAATATATAACAAAAATATTATAAAATGAAATATTATAAAATTATTTATGGTAAAACAAATAACCATACTTAGTCTAAAATATCAATTAATATAATAATAGATACTTAGTTTAAAATATCAATTAATATAATAATAGAAGAAGGTAGCTTTATTAAAATATGAAATTATTATTAAAAGTATTCAATACTTAAAAAACTTAAAACATACAACTTGAGTGGGCCTAATGGTTAAGAGCATGTGTTTCCTCCTACGAGATCACAAGTTCAAAACGAGAGAAAGTAGAGTATCTATGCCTTCGTAGACAAATTGTTGTGAGGAAGTAGGTCCCTTGTCCCACAAACAAAAGAGATAATAATAATTAAAACTATATTAATAATTTAATTTATTTATATTAACAATATTAACATTAAAACCTAATACTAATATTAAAGCCAATAATTTGTTTATATTAACACTAAAACTTAATAGTAAACCTAATATTAATATTAACATTAACATTAAAATGAACTAATACATATTAAGACTAATATTAACATCAAAACCTCATGTGGTCTATATTAAACCTAATTCTAAAATCAAATATTATATATCATAATCTAAAATAAAAAACTATTATATTACATTAGGTTATATAATACTAGTTTTCAGCTCATATTATATATTATAACCGAAGACAAATTTTCATATAAAATCTAACTAATATATTATAACATAAAACCTAAAATTAAATGAATAACCCTAAAACTACTATTATATCCTTGTTTTTATAACCTTGGAGAAATGATATATCATAATCTAAAATAAAAACTATTATGTCACATTAGGTTATATAATACTAGTTTTCATCTTATATTGTATATTATAACCGTAAACAAATTTTCATATAAAATCTAACTAATATATTATAACATAAACCCTAAAATTAAATATTAAAAATTAAATAAATAACCCTAAAACTACTATTATAGCCTTGTTTTTATAACCTTGGAGAAATCCTCGAACCCTAGAACTCGTGTCAGAGGAGGTTTACAGCCCGAATTCAAGGAGATAGGACAAGATTTCTGTCGTTAGGCGAGATAGGATCACCTATCCACATGGTCTATATGAAAGCATTATCACCGAATTATTGTTTCTTTTGGTAAAGCATCGAAGTGCAATCATTATTTCAATCATATTTGCTTCGAAAGGAGCGTAGTGCACTTCACAGTTTCGGTGAAGTGGGGACTTGTTTCAATATCTCAGTACAATATCTCTACAAATTTTCTATCAAACGCAATCATTGGAAACTGTAGAAAATTTATTGCATATTTATGCTGCGCTTTTGGAAAATCGAACGGACCATATGAAGGATCCTATAGAAAGTTAAAGCAGTTTCTGGAGAAATGACATAAAGCTGGAAAATGGACTGAAAATATTGACGCATATGGTCGAACGAATTTATTTTCTCCCAATATTCTGATGTTTTCTTGGCCAGATGATTGGCAGGATTCTTTTGTTGTATTTGAATGGAAATTTTTTTATTTAAAATTATTTAAATATCTATCTTCTTGATCCATCACATTAATAAAAATAAATTTATTTATGTGATGAACCAGGAAGACAGATATTTATAAGATTCTTCTAATTCTTTACTATGCCCACATTTGCATTGGTGTTGGGATAAACACTATAAATACATCCACGACATTCATGACCCATGATATGATACGGATTATGTCCGAGCTATAATATCTGGTTAATGGTAATAAGTTCCAGATACGGATGATGTCTGAGCCATAATATCTCGTTAATGGTAATAAGTTCCAGATGAGCATATGTAGTTATAAAGGTTTGATTTTGTCATGAATTATTGTTGCAGGTAATAATCGGTATGCGATACTAGTAATATCCTCTTTTCGTATCCATTAACAATTTTTACCACTGACGTAACCAGTAAATCGCTTGATTCCAACTATTGTAATCATCGTTTCGTTTTCAATTTGATTTCCATTTCTTAAATTAATCCGGATTTATATTTATATTTCAAAAATTTTGAATAATAAGAAAAGTGGGAAAATGTGTTTTTAACCTTATATTTATTAATTTAAATTATTATGTTATTAATTTTTTTGTTAGTTAGGAAAGATTATGATATTTAATATAGGTAATTTGTAAATCAATTATATTTTTTTGAACTATCATGTTGCTTTGCGTAATATTTTTTTGAACTATTAGTTAATTGTAGACAGTTTTAAAGCTTATAGTGGAAAAAACTTGTGCGAACCTATCAATCCTTAGCAAAGAAACAATATGTAGTAATTATGATTGAGGTTGTTTATAATAATATTATATTTTTTAATAATATTTAATTTATGAAATTTTATTCTATTCTAATTAACTTAAATAAAATTACATTTAGTCGAATACTGTATTATTAGATATGACAAATTTATTCATTATAAATAAATCTAAGATTATGTTGTTAAATATTTTATCCAAATATATATAGTAAATTATATATATATAGGAACTGTAAATTCATGTTATATAAATTATTTAATTTAATTAATTTTTTTTAATTCAATAAAAGTATAATTTCAACAATTATAAATTATAATGTTACAAAAATTTTAAAAAACAAACCCATCAAGTAATTAGACTGTTCTTAATACCAAATACACAATAATGTTGCAAATTTTTTAAAAATAAACACATCAAGTAATTAGACTTTACCTAATACCAAATACACAACCTCGTAGACGATTGGTACATAATATAACTAATGCCAATAATTACCTTGGTTAAAATGTAGGATTAGCACGTAGAAGGCCACTTTCTCTCCTGTTTTCACTCTTGACTGAGGCTTTAAGCCATCGTGAGGAAGCTGTGAAGCAATCATTGTACTTACTTCAATGACCTCTAGCAGAACTTTAAAATTTACTAAGCATTTCATGTCTGTGCAATAAGATTATGGGAAATTGAAAAGCTTGATTTCCCTATATTGTTATTATAGAACATATTACATCATATTTTGCAAGATAAAACTTCAAAGATAACTGCATTCAATCTCTCAAATAAAACTTCAAAGATGAATGGATTCAACCTCTCAGGTTTGTCATGTAATTATAGTTTTTTTACCTTGATGTAAGATTTATTATTTTTTGAGTTTTATTTATGTTTATATATTTAGTTTATGGTAAAAAGAATATTTTAATAGATAAAGTAAAAATTTAATTAGATTTATATTTGGAATTTTATTTATGGTTATATATTTAGCTTATATTTTGTGGTAAAGAGAATATTTTAATATATAATGTAAGAATTTAAATTAAATTTGTAATGATTTTTCATGTATGTTTATTTTTGGAATAGAGTTTTTATAATTTTAATTTAATTGTAGTGATTTAATCTCCAAGAAATATTTTCAAATATTTTAGGTAGTAGTCGCAAATTAAAGGTTGAGATTTATCTCATAATTAATTAAATTGATTAATTAAAAAAATGTGTCATATGAACATGACCCTTATTTTTTGCAGACATTTATTAGTAACCCATGATATTGATCCATGGTATTGTAACAAATCCTATTTATAAGTTAATAATCTTGAGGATACATGTGATTAATCTTCACGGTTGAGAATATTGAGGAAAAAAAGTTTCTCTAGAAAACCTTTCAACGTGTCAACTTTCCAACTGTCCTTGTAAAGTTTTTGAAATAAAATAGTGGGCCAACCATGACAAATATAGAATCTCTGATGCTTGTTGGAGAGGTTTTTATGTTGAAACTACAACGCAATCCATATACCTGGCATTCTCGATAATCGGTCAAAGAAATACATGCAGCTTCGTTTCATGATTTCATGGTTCTATTAACCTTGCAGTTTTGCTTTTTTTCAATGCTTTTGTATGTAATATTTATTTTTCGTGTAAAAGTATATGACAAAGAATCAAGTATTTAATAGATTAATATAGATCAAGTCAATGGTCCTTGAGTTTCGTTGGTGTCGAGAGAACAAATTATTGACTTTGTTAGGTTTATACTTCATTATAGGTTAGTGGTACTGGTTGTTTTTTTGTACTTTCAAGAATATTAGTTATCCTTGTGTGTATGTAAATTTGTGTGTCAAAAAATGTCTACACTTAACTAATTAGACTGTACCTAATACCAAATACACAATAATGTTGCAAATTAAAAAAAAAAAAAAACACATCAAGTAATTAGACTTTACCTAATACCAAATACACAACCCCGTAGACTATTGGTACATAATATAACTAATGTCAATAATTATTATTGACTTTGTTAGGTTTATACTTCATTATAGGTTAGTGGTACTTGTTGTTTTTTTGTACTTCAAGAATATTAGTTATCCTTGTGTGTATGTAAATTTGTGTGTCAAAAAATGTCTACACTTAACTAATTAGACTGTACCTAATACCAAATACACAATAATGTTGCAAATTTAAAAAAAAAAAAAAACCATCAAGTAATTAGACTTTACCTAATACCAAATACACAACCCCGTAGACGATTGGTACATAATATAACTAATGTCAATAATACCAAATACACAACCCCGTAGACGATTGGTACATAATATAACTAATGTCAATAATTACCTTTGTTAAAATGTAGGATTAGCACGTAGAAGGCCACTTGCTCTCCTGTTTTCACTCTTGACTGAGGCTTTAAGCCATAGTGAGGAAGCTGTGAAGCAACCATTGTACTTACTTCAATGACCTCTAGCAGAACTTTAAAATTTACTAAGCATTTCATGTCTGTGCAATAAGATTATGGGAAATTGAAAAGCTTGATTTCCCTATATTGTTATTATAGAACATATTACATCATATTTTGCAAGATAAAACCTCAAAGATGACTGCATTCAATCTCTCACTTCAAAGATGAATGGATTCTATCTCTGAGGTTTGTCATGTAATTATAGTTTTTTTACCTTGATGTAAGATTTATTATTTTTTGAGTTTTATTTACGTTTATATATTTAGTTTAGGGTAAGAAGAATGTTTTAATAGATAAAGTAAAAAAATTTAATTAGATTTATATTTTGAATTTTATTTAGGTTTATATATTTAGCTTATATTTTATGGTAGAGAGAATATTTTAATATATAATGTAAGAATTTAAATTAAATTTGTAATGATTTTTCATGTATGTTTATTTTTGGAATAGAGTTTTTATAATTTTAATTTAATTGAAGTGATTTAATCTCCAAGAAATATTTTCAAATATTTTAGGTAGTAGTAGCAAATTAAAGGTTGAGATTTATCTCATAATTAGGTGTGTTTTTTCTACCATTTTAATTAAATTGATTAATTAAAAAAATGTGTCATATGAACATGACTCTTATTTTTTGCAGACATTTATTAGTAACCCATGATATTGGTCTATGGTATTGTAACAAATCCTATTTATAAGTTAATAATCTTGAAGATACATGTGATTTTTTGCAGACATTTATTAGTAACCCATGATATTGGTCTATGGTATTGTAACAAATCCTATTTATAAGTTAATAATCTTGAAGATACATGTGATTAATCTTCATGGTTAAGAATATTTGAGGAAAAAAAGTTTCTCCGGAAAACCTTTCAACGTGTCAACTGTCCTTATAAAGTTTTTGAAATAAAATAGTGGGTCAACCATGACAAATATAGAATCTCTGATGCTTGTTGGAGAGGTTTTTATGTTGAAACTACAACGCAATGCATATACCTGGCATTCTCGATAATCGGTCAAAGAAATACATGCAGCTTCGTTTCATGATTTCTTGGTTCTATTAACCTTGCAGTTTTGCTTTTTTCAATGCTTTTGTATGTAATATTTATTTTTCGTGTAAAAGTATATGACAAAGAATCAAGTATTTAATAGATTAATATAGATCAAGTCAATGGTCGTTGAGTTTCGTTGGTGTGGAGAGAACAAATTATTGACTTTGTTATGTTTATACTTCATTATAGGTTAGTGGTAGTGGTACTTGTTTTTTTTACTTCAAGAATATTAGTTATAAGTTATCCTTGTGTGTATGTAAATTTGTGTGTCAAAAAATGTCTATAAATTTGTGTGTCAAAAAATGTCTATGATGACTAGTTATCTATATAAGTTTTAAAATTAAAATTGTAGTTCATTGCATTTTAATAAATGGTAGTAAGTTTGTAGATTGATTTGGTATTGAGATTATTCAGGATTATCAAGAATGGTCGATCTTACAAATATGTCAATGATGATCAGAAAAAATTGCATCTTAAATGGATCAAGTGGTAGACTGAATATGGTGGTTGAAGAAAGAGCATTGTATATGAGATTCCACAGTGGATGGAAGTGCTAATGAAGACGAGTTCAGACAAAAAGACTAATGTGAAATATGACTTCAATCTTCAATATTATTGTTATAATGTAAGCATTAGGATGTTAAGATTAAAACTTACATTGGTCGATTAGATAAATTTTGTTTATTAGATTATTGGAGAGTGTTAAAATATTCTCCCAAACACAATTTCTAAGTTTGAAATTAATTGAATCTAATTCCAACTATATAATTATAACATATTTAAATTTAATGTGTATAAATAATTTCTTGTATATACAATTACATCCTTTGTAAAATAAAATGATATGATGTTATAACTAACTAAATTGTAATGGGTGGAATAGTCGTAAGTCATAAACTCCCTCAACCTATAAAATGTAAGTGCATTCATAATGCAAAATTTTGTCCTTATTAAGTGTCACGTGTATTTGGAAAAATAGCTATATCAATATCGTTGTATCTCATAATACTTTTGAACAGATAATATTTCCTAAAAAGTCGATAGATAGTGTAGTTTGAAAATATATTTCCGAAAACGTCCTGGGGTATTATCGATTGTTGAAGGAATATACCGTGTGACAGATGCTCTAAATGGTCTAAAAACAATCATCTTTCATTCTTTTAGTTATGTGTATATGCAAGTTTTCTTTTTCATATTTAAATTTATATACATTACGGTTATTAATTTAAAAACCTTTTCTACAAAAGTATTTGTCCAAATTAATAGTTTATTAAATTAAGCAATTACATACGAAATCTTTCTTAAAAATATAAGAAAATATTTGTCCAAATGACTATGGCTAGGCAACAAACTTTGTTTTCTCATTTGCTCTTTCTTCTTTTTAGGTTTAATTCTAGATCAAGTACATTTCTCATCATTTTAAAAAACCCTCTTCTTGGCATATCCATTTATTCTAATTTTATTTATTTATGAAATTAGATTAATAAATTTCTTTGTGCAAATAAATAAAGTTAGGCCATTAATTTTGATATATCTCTTTCTTCTTAATGTTTTGTCGAGATGCAATTTTAGATCACGTATATTTGACATCATTTTAGTTAACTGTGTTTAGTTATAATTGATTTTAATTATGAATAATTTTGAATGACAATGTTTATTATGGTTAAATATGGATTAATTTAGTTAAAATGATTGGTAATTATTGATTATGTTTGATAATGGTTCATTGATCTTAAATATAATAAATGATGTAGATACAAGTTGACCATAAGTAACGAAGGTGGACCATTCTCATTAAAGATGTTTCATTATGGTTGAAAACATTTAAAGAGATTAAGAAATTATATATTTAATTATAGTATGATGTTCATGAAGAGTTATGTCATTTGAGACATTAAGAAATTATACCTATTACATGTTGCATTGTGATGTTCATTAAACAATGTGTCACAATATGACACTCCTTAAAGGTTATGTTAGATTGACATTTAATCTAAAAATTATGTCTAAAAAATATTTTAACTTTTAATTCTTAATTTTTTAATTCAATATAAAAAACTTGAGTAATACTTTGACTCTTATTATATTTATTTTAAATCATTATTATAAATATGAATTTCTAAAATATGTATACAAATTAAAAATTATATATATATATATATATATATATATATATATATATATATATATATATAATATTAGGTTATATGATGAATATACATGTTTCAATTTTTAAGTAATTAGTTTTTAACAAAAAAATTAATTATTTAAAATCAAATTTAAAATTATTACATTAGAATTCATTATATTACATGTGAAAATTAAATCTAGATAGAAAAAAATTCTAAACATTCTTTCAAATTAAAAAAAAAAAAAATGAGAAGAAAAAAATATGAGCAAACCATGATTAATATATAAATAACATGAAATATTTTTAACATTACAACTTAATATTAAATCCTTAGACTAATGGATTGTGGCAAGACATTAATTAATATAAAAGTAAACCAAACATACTCTATTTTGGAAATTTAATGTTAGAACATTAATAATGTTTAAAACATAATGTGCCAAACATTTATTTGAACTTTATATTATAAACGCAAATTGGTAATCCTAGATATTTATCTCTAAAATATGTACATATTATTAGAATCTTATTTTTATTTATATTTATTAAGTTTAAATTTAATATGGTTGGGAGAATATTTCAACACTCTCCAACAACTTAATAAACAAAATTTATCTAATCGACCAATGTAACCATTAATCCTAACACCCTCCCCTAATGCTTACATTATAACAATAATATTGAAGTCACATATTTCACATTGACCTTTTTGTCTAAACTGGTCTTCATTAGCACTTTCATCCACTGTGGAATGTCATAGACAATGCTCTTTCTTCCACCACCATATTCGAGCTACCACTTGATCCATTTAAGATGCAATTTCTTCTGACCATCATTGACATATTTGTAGGATTGACGATTCTTGACAATCCCAATGCATGCTTAATGCATCCTAAGAATTTTAGGATGCATTTTTGCTCATTTTTTTTTAGTTTTTTAATTTTTTATTTTTTATTTTTTTTATTTTTTTTTATACTATGTAATGTGGGATAGAAAGAAGTTCCTCTTTGAAACTTTAGTCACTCTGGTCATCTTATATGGATGTGAGGTTTGAGGTTGTAGCATCTCTAGAGAATCTTGGAGAAAGATTGAGCAAATCCAGAAGCATTGTATAATGTATAACCTTAAAATTAAAAGCAACACACACTATCCTATTCTCCTTATAGAAGTGGGTTTTCCCCCTATCGAGAGCCTAGCTATGACTAGGCTTCTTTTGTACAAGCACAAACTCAATAACAAAGGAGACCATAGACTTCCTAAGCTAGCTTTAAATTCCATCCAAAACCACCTAAGGCTCAAATTAAGTTGGTATAAAGACACCAGGGCCTGGTTAAACCATTGGGAGATCAACGAGAATGTTGCATTGCAAAACATTAATAACAATAAAAATATTGTTTCTTCTAACTTCAAAGAAAAAATGTGGTGTGAGAAAGACCTAGCAGCTAAAAGAAAATTAAGATATTATAAGGAGGTCATCAACCCCACCCTAGAAGATCAAAATAATCTCTCTGTTTTAACTAGCTCAAAGAAGAAAATTAATATAGCCAAGATTAGAACAAACTCTCATGAGCTCCATAGTGAAACGGGTCATTGGGCAGTTCCTAAAACACCATGGATGGAGAGGTTCTGCCATCTCTGTGAGAATATGAACATCGAGGATGAAATCACTTCCTCTTAGAGTGCCCCACGTACAACCACATTAGATCTGAGTTTCAAAATCTTTGTTGCAATACTGACCTTCCTGGCCTTTTACGTCGTCAAAATTACAGTGAGCTCAGGATGCTTCTCTCTGAGCTTTTTGAGCATAGGAATAAAATCTTAAATCAAACTAAATAATTCGTTTCTTTAGGTCCGATAGACCAAAGTTTGGTCTCAGTGGACGTTAACCATCATCATCATCAAAAATATCAAAATTTAGTCTAGTTAAATTAGTTTTCTTAAAAACTTACATGGAATTACCTATTATATTTGCTCCAAGTTTATTTAACGATTCAAGTGAAAATGGTTTAACCCATTTTCAATGGTGAAGATGAAAGAGAAATATTTTTAAATCATATATATTATTATAAATAAAATATGTGAATATGTTTTTATATAAATTAATTATATAGCAATATTATTTAAATATTTGTTGTGATTTTAATATTAATTAATTATTAATTTTTTGATATATAGTAAAATAATTTTTTTTTTATTTTTTTTTAAATTTTATTTATTATATATGGATGGAATTTTGGAGGTTGGAGTATTTGTAAGTATTTTTAGAGAGTTGTGGAAAAATTCATAATTCACAGTATTAAGATTAATGGAAATAAACCCTATCTTATTCTTATTGAAGAAAGTCATTATCTCATTGAAAGTATAGAAGATAAAAAATTTCTGAAAAATTGCTTCAAATTTGGGGATAAAGGAGGTGATAGTTTTAAAAATATTATTACATCAAGATTTATAGAGAAATTGTTGAGTGATAAAGCATTAGAGGGAAAAAAAACTAAGATGTTATATGAAGGTGATTAATAAAAATTTGAGAATAAAAAAAAAAAAAAAAAATCCTTGTCTTTTGAGTACTGTAAAGAAGAAACTAAAAAATGCTAAAATAAGAAAAAATTCTCATAAGTTTTATAGCGAAATTTTTCAATTACTAAAATACTATGGGATGAAGGGTTTCCACCATTATGATAGTATAAGTGATTAATCCAAATCTTGACAATAAAAAGAACACATTTATGTCTTGAGTAGTGTAAACAAGAAAATAAAAATTCTTAAAATAAGAACAAATTCTCATAAGTTTTAGAGTGAAATTATCAAATTCCAAAAATAACATGAGATGAAAAAGTTTGTTGCATTTATGACACTAAGAGGGTTGAATATGCAACACACATTCTCTTATATTGTCCAGCGTATCTTCACATTAAATCTAAATTTCAATACGTTTATGCTAATATTGGAATAGAGCTTCCAAAAGGTTTATTTAATTATCAATAATTATTAGGTGGATGGTATGGATTTAACCTCTATGTAATATTATTCATAGTATTCATAGATCAAAGGCTGGGACTTATCTCCAAATTAGTTATGCCTCTTCTAACATTTTAACTAAATTGAGTACTTAAACAAAAGTATCATATGAAATGATTTAGAGGTTTTTTGGGCATGTGGTCGTGCATTCACAATTGTGCACAGTGTTTTTTTTTACATGGAAACCCTTATGGGAGAAAAACCACCAAATCTTATTTTTATTAGAATGTAAATTCAAATCACCCACTCGATTTACATAAAAAAAAACGTTATGAGAACCTACTCATTGGAGGCTCCAAACCCCTTAGATCAGCAAGCACCAACTTTCTTAGAGGCACCAACAACAAATCTATATAGACACTGACCTATTACTATAAGCTAAATCTACTCTTGCATACTATTTTCAAATTGACACCTCCTATAGTGTTCTTTGATTTAATTACAGTTTATTATCATTTCTCACACACATCCATTTCAGCTTCTGTAGCACGCATATGTCTTATCAGGCTCTTCACTCTTTTGTAGGCACACACATAGACGTAATTTACAACATTATTCTTCTGCTTCTAACTTGCTATCAGGGTCTACTACCGTCAATTTACATTCTTTACACATTATGTTCTCACTCTAGCTATCTCACACCCACTTCTTCACCTCTCTATTGTTCTTCCTTTTCATTCCAATTACACACCACTCGAGAAGAGGTACTTCAATTAATTCTTCTTCAACTTGACGAGTTTCTTTAGATCATTCCAGTTGTAGTTTGTTGTAGATCTCCTTTGACACTTTGTTCCTTCACCTTCTAATGTCAAGTAGCTTCATCCTTAATTACACAAATCATGTTTTTCATTAAAGCTTCTCCCTATTTAGTTGTAATTATGACAACTAGAAAACATGATCTTGTGTTATGTTATCTATGGGTGGTTATCCATCACTTCAAATCAGCAAATCAGATATCCCAATTTGCACCACTCTTCACTATCGAACTTTGCAATGAATATTTTGTTTTATAACTGATTTCAGCTCCAAATTCTTAGTGGTCCAAGCTCGTAATAGTTTGAGCTCCTTTTTCCATAATATTACAACTCTGACCATAGCCTTATCCCAAAATGTGCTTATGCACCTATCCTGTTTCGGGCCTTATTTTGTGTTTCATTGAAGAAATCCATCCTAAATAGTAAATTATAAAAATAATATAT
Organism: Pinus tabuliformis; assembly: GCA_031772625.1. NCBI lineage: Eukaryota > Viridiplantae > Streptophyta > Pinopsida > Pinales > Pinaceae > Pinus > Pinus tabuliformis. Next base: position 84,124,217 of record CM062805.1, on the reverse strand, counting down.
GCTTTCGGGCCCACCATCCAATCTTACAAGAATTTCACTAAGAATTCTATAACACATGGACTCATACATAAACACCACCTACTAGAACAACTTCCAACTAGTACCACATCATCAACTAATGACACTTCTTCCATCATGATGACATCAATCTTCCACATGGAATCCTCTAAGTGATGGCACACCACATGAATTTGTTCCACTTAGCCATCTAAAAACTCCAAAACTAACTGCCACATGTCACTTGCACAAGGTGCCACATCATCATCCATTCTTATTCAGCACCACCTCATTGGAAACCTCCTTTTTCCATGTCAAGAACCTGTATGGAGAGTGATTTTGGGTTTGGGTGTTTTTCTTGTGTTTCTCTTGAAATGAAACTTCAAGACTAAATGTATGGTCTACATTTGAATTATGCCATATCATGGAATTATGTGCACAAGTTCAATTTCAAAATGCTTATGCACCTATGCCCACAAACAACTCATTCTTGAGACTTCTCCAGTACCTACACCCTAGGAAAACTCATCTGGGTTAAATAGTCAAATACCTCAAACTAGTGCAAAGTTTAAACTTATGCCATGCACTTCTTACTTTTTTCACAAATAACCTGAACCTCTGAAATTCTTCAACCAAGGTCGATTGCCTAACTTAAACCTACAATATCTCTTCAAACCTTAGGAGATTTTCTAAGTTTAAGATATCATTGGAAAGTTCTTCTAAAATGTTATCCATCTAGGAACTTTGTAGGTGCATTTGAATTGATATTTTCCCCATAAACTATCTACAACAACCAAATATTTGAACCATGCAACCACCATTGTTATACTCTTGACCTGCGAGAAGATACTAAAATACCAAATATGCAAAGAAATATACCCAAAACATAGAACAATAAGAAATAACAACATGTATTTTATTATTCTGAAAGGAAAGCAATGTTCACTTATCTCTTCGAGGGGGAAAACTCCAATAGAGCTTTGCTCAATTACAAAATAAGACACGACACTCCTAAAGGGGAGTCTCTATCCTTTATATAGGATTCATACATGCAATACCATGGGTCAGTACCATGGTTCTTATCAATACCATCTATCTAATACCATTTCCCATTTGCAACTAACTATGGTCCCTTCTTTAAATGCGGGTCAACCACTTACAATTATTAATATGGGCTTTATTGACTCTTTAACTAACTATAACTATGACTTGACCCTATTACATAAATAAGGGGGTTAGGGTTGGACCCTAACATGCTCTCCCCATAAAAATAGCCTTGTCCTCAAGGCTGAAGCTGTGGAAACTACTGAAGAACAATCGTTGGTTCCCAGGTCGCATCTTTTGGAGAGGTGTCTTTCCACTTCACGAGGACTTCCTTGATCGTGCGGCCGCGCAGGTGTCGTTCTCGCGTGTCGAGAACCTGTTCAGGTTGGTGCTAGATTGAACCTTCTTCATCTAATTCCGGTAGACTGGTTTGAATTCTGCAATGGTTCATAACCACTTTCTTGAGGCATGAGACATGGAAGATGGGATGGATTTTTGTAGTGGTTGGCAAGGCTAGCTTGTAGGCTACTTCTCCGATGCGCTGAAGTATTTGATATGGTCCATAGAATTTTGGAGATAATTTCTGGCAACCCTTGTCTTTGAGTGATGTTTGCTTATATGGTTGCAGCCTCAAGAATACCTGATCTCCTTCTTGAAATTTGTGCTATGAACGATGTTGGTCTGCCTATTACTTCATGCGATTTTGAGCTTGATGGAGATTCTCTTTGAGGTGTGCCAACATGGTTGCACGGTTCTATAGGAGTTGATCCACTGCTTATACCTTCGAGCATCCCTGGATATAAGAAGTAGGTGAAGGAGGGAGTTGACCATAAACTACTTCATATGGAGTCATTTTGGTGGTGGCATAATAGTTAGTATTATACCACCATTCGGCTAGAGGTAACCACTGTACCCATAGATATTGCTTTTCTGAAGTGAAACACCTGAGGTAGGTCTCCAAACATTTGTTGACTACTTCAATTTGACCATCAGTTTGAGGATGATAGGAAGTACTGAGTTGTAGTTGGGTACCTTGTAGCTTGAAGAGTTCTTGCCAAAAGTTACTGGTGAAGATCGAGTGACGATCAGACACAATGGAAGTGGGCATGCCATGCAATTTGAAGATCTGGTCCATGAAAGATTGAGCCACCAAAGCTGGTGTAAAAGGGTGGGTTAGGGCACAAAAATGAGCATACTTAGAAAGTTTTTCCACAACCACCATGATGACTGACTTGTTTCCTGACTTCGAAAGTCCCGTAATGAAATCCATAGAAGCCTCCGTCCATATTGAGGCAGGGATGGGAAATGGCTGTAATGTGCCTGGGGATTTGACTGTTTCTCCTTTATGGTGCTAACACACATCACACTCAGCTACAAAAGTAAGAATTTCCTTTTTCATGCCTGTCCAAAAGAATGAATGTCGAGTGTGAGCATAAGTCTTCTGAAAGCCTGAATGGCCTGCAATGGGAGATGAGTGCAACTCTGCCAAAATGCGACTTTTGAGGATGGACGTTGGTGATATCACTACTTTGTGCTTGTAGTGAAGAATCGCATCCTGCCAAGAGTGGCCCGCTGTGGAATTTGGATCGACCTGCAATTTATTAATGATTTTGGAGAGCAAAGGATGTGAAAACCATTCCTTGCGAGCCTCTTCAATCCACTCTGGAATGGGGAGAGAGATTGCTAGCAGGGTGCTTTCCTCCTCAAATTAGCGTGATAAAGCATTCGCTATGACATTTTCTTGCCCTTTCTTGTAAATTATCTCATAATCATATCCCAACATTTTGGCTAGCCATTTATTTTGTTGTGGCAAGGATAGGCGTTGCTCCAAAAAATATTGAAGGCTTTGATGGTCTTTGTGGATTTGGAAAAATCGCCCCAATAAGTATGGTCGCCAAGTATCCACTGCATGTAAGATGGCCATCATCTCCTTCTCATAGGTAGATTGTCTCAGATTTGTCCCACTTAGTTGTTGGCTATTGAAGGCCAAGGGTCAACCTTTCTGCATTAAGACAGCCCCGATACCCATACCTTAAGCATCACATTCAATCACAAAATATTTGGTGAAGTCGGGTAGTACCAATACGGGAGTGGAACACATGGCATGTTTGAGAGCTATAAATTCCTATTGCACTTCATCATTCCAGAGGAATGAATTTTTCTTGAGAAGGTGAGTGAGGGGTCTAGCAATGCGACCATAATTGTGGACAAATTTGCGATAGTAGCCGGTGAGACCCAATAATCCTGTCAAGCTCTTCGAGGTATTTGGTTGAGGTTAATCCTACATTGCCTTGATATTTTTGGGATCCACCCTGACACCTTCACGCCCCAAAATGTGGCCCAAATACTCAACTTCTTTCATGCCAAAAGAGCACTTGGAAAATTTGATAAATAATTTATGCTTCCAGAGCAGTTGCAAGAGCAAATCTACATGCTGAAGATGTTTTTCCCAGGTGAGGCTGTAGATGAGGATGTCATCAAAGAAAACAAGGGCAAATTTTTTGAGATATGGTTTGAGCAAGTGATTCATGAGGCTCTTAAAAGTGGATGGGCCATTACAGAGACCAAATGGCATGACCAGGAATTCATAATGGCCTTCATGAGTTCGGCAAGCAGTCTTTGGAATGTTTACTTCTTTCATGCGAATTTGGTGATAGTCTGAGTGAAGATCAAGCTTAGTAAAGTATTGAGCCCCATTTAGCTCATCCAACAAATCATCAACAACCGGGATGGGAAATTTATTTTTGACCATCAGCTTGTTGAGGGCCCTGAAGTCTAGACACATACACCATTCCGCATCTTTCTTGAGCACCATGACCGTAGGCAATGAATAAGGACTAATGTTAGGATGAATGACACTGGCTTACAGTAGTTCCTTGATGATTTTTTTCAGTTTCATTCTTTTGGGTGAAAGGATATCTATATGGGTGCACATTTGGTGGTTGTGCCCTTGGGACCAAAGTAATGCTATGATCATGTTCCCCTCTTGAGGGTGGAAGCTCATGAGGCTTGTCAAAGACCTGTAGATGGTTGTTTAAGACATGTTGCATCTCAGGATGAATATGAAGAGAAGTGGGTTTGAAGGCCTGGATGGCAATAAATTGGGCTATAACTCCATGGTGGCCCTTTTTTAACAATTTTTCCATCGTATGCAAGTTGATGATGGAAGGAGCACCTGCTTGGAGTCTGCGGAGGGTATGTGTGTGGTTATTCTACTTGAAGCTCATATATAACTCCTAGAAATCCATTGTGATTGGGCCGAGTGTGCCAAGCCATTCAACAGCCAAAACAATGTCACACCCACCCATGTTGATGGAAAACATGTGGGTCTTTAGGTGATAATCCCGAATTTGAAGTTTGACATTTTCACAGTGGTCTTCACATTTCATTGTCTAGCCATTAGCAATCTGGACCTAGAAATTAGAGACTTCTCTAACAAAACAGTGCACTTCTTCAGTGACTCTTTGATGGATAAAGTTATGCATACTGCCACTATCAATCAAGACTACTACAAGGCGATGCTTAATAAAACCTCTGATTTTGAGAGTTTGGGGGGAAGAAATTCTTGCCAAAGCATGAAGCAAGATAACTAGTTCTTTAGGTGTATCTAGGAGCTCATTGTTCAACTGGTTTTCCTCATCTTCCTCCTCTGGTCCCTCAATTGGTGGGGCTTCCTCAGATGAACCGTGATCAGTAACATCAATTTGAAAGAATTTGGGTTCCTTGCATTTATGCCCCGGGGAGTATTTATCATCACAGTAGTAACACAATCCTTGCTTTCTTCTTTCTTCCATTTTCGCTGGTGACACCTTTTGAACCTTAAGTGTTTGGGTAGTGCTTGGAGCCTAGGTGGGGCGTCCCTTGGCTATGAAATTTGGACGAGTCGACTGGGCCGCTAATGTGCATTCTACTTCACAAGCTATCTTGCAAGCTGCCAGCCATGAGACTGGGTGTTGTAGTCGAAAGTGGGCTTCTATGGTGTCTTTGAGACCACTGATAAAATATTCCAAGTAGAATTCATCTGCTAGACCTCCTGTGTGGAAGGCTAATGCTTCAAAGGATTTAATATATTCTTGTACTATGCTTGTCTGTCGGAGATTAGTAATATGACCCAAAAAGTTAGATTCATGGTCAAAGTGATCAGAAATGGCTTTTGAGAATATCTGCCAAGTCAGTGGCATTGCATAGCAGCGTTGATGCCACTACCACCATTGCCATCTTTCTTGGTCCAAGTACAGGCTTCCCACACTTAGCTTAGTAACATCATCTCTGATGTGATTCAATGTGAAATATTGCTCTATTTGTGATAGCCATATGGCCAAATGAGAGCCATCAAATTTATACATGTCAAGCTTGGGTGGTCGAAGCTGGGATTGCTGGTGGTGTCCATAGAAGTGAAGAGAATGGCTAGACTCTCCCTCAAGGCTTTCATTAAAAACATATGCCTCCAATCATTCCCCCAACTTGTCCTTTTTGATTGTGTCAACTAAGGTCTGGATCTGCTTCGTTAATGCCTCCAACTTTCGTTCAAGGGTGTTGATATTCTCATTGGCCATAGCTTGAGCTCTGGTTTGTACCATGCACCGATCCAGTGCACTTGTCATTACTGTGAAGAAAACTTGGGACCACCTGAAATTTTGATGCTGACAAGTGATGGTACCACCTTGCTCAGCCATCAACCTGATTCTTATGGGCTAAGTCTCCTATAAGCGTCCTGGGAGGGTCTCAAACTTTATCTTCTTTTTATTTTTTTTATTTTTTACTCCGAAAGGAGTTTTACTCCTTGCTTAGGAATATTGCAGTAGCTGATTCCTAGAAAAGTTAATTATGCCCAATGTACTGCGAGAATCACGCCCAGGTATAGGAGCCACGCAAATAGTTAGATCTGTTAGCAAAACCCTCAACTGCAGAGTATGAGTAGGAATGTGGTAGTGATTAAACCCCTACTGCTAGATCTGAATGGCAGATCTGATTGTTGTGACTGCTACCAAACCCAAAATGCTAGATCTGAATGGCGGATCTGATAGATCTGATTGGCGGATCTGATATATCTGAATGGTGGATCTGAGAGATCTGAATGGTGGAACTGATTGTTGTGGCTGTGACAAAACCGAAACTGCTAGATCTGATCTAGCAAAGATGATGTGTGATCTAGAGAGAGACAAGGGAACTATGGTCTCAAGGAGTTTCAGGTGCTACAGATCGCAACAAACATAAGGGTCTGACAGTAGTACTCGGCCCAATCTTTCAGGGCACTAAGCAAGGACGATCAACCATACCTTTAGCTGTACAACCCAACTACCCTTTCGTATGTGCAAGTAATCTCCCTGAGTGCTATTCTCGGTGTACTTTAGCAGCAAGACGACCAATGGTTTATCTATGGTGAGGTTTCAAGAGAGCCTAGGGGACTTCCGATATACCCAGAGGGTACTTCAAAGACAGTCTGTGCACGTTTCTATCTAATGCACTACTACTCGAAGGGGTACCCACAGGGGTTACAAGGGAGTTCAACAAACGTGACCACCTCTTGTATTTCCTGTGTGCATACCTCCCCAAATCTGTATGTTTATGTGCTCAATGATAAATCCTGTGGTTCAAAGATGCTGGAACATGTCTCTAGCCAAAAAAAAAAATTCTGCTAAAAATGGAGATCCCACCGGCCCTAGAATGTGCTCTGCTATCACTTGTTATGCTCTTGACCTGTGAGAAGATACCAAATTACCAAATATGCGAAGAAATATACCCAGAACATAGAACAATAAGAAATAACAGCATGTATTTTATTATTCAGAAAGGAAAGCAATGTTCACTTGCCTCTTCAAGGGGGCAACCTCCAATATAGTTGGGCTCAATTACAAAATAAGACATGACACTCCTCAAGGGGAGTCTCTATCCTTTATATAGGATTCATACATGAAATACCATGGGTCAGTACCATGGTTCTTATTAATACCATCTATCTAATACCATGGCCCATTTGCAACTAACTATGGTCCATTCTTTAAATGTGGGTCAACCACTTATAATTATTAATATGGGCTTTATTGACTCTTTAACTAACTATAACTATGACTCGACCCTATTACATAAATAAGGGGGTTAGGGTTGGACCCTAACAACCATTCATAGTTATATTGTTTTTAAGATTTTTTCTATTATTCTACTACTATGATGGATCTCTACCAATGACCTAAAGAACTAGCTCAATGTTTCCCTTTACATCAATGACTACATAAGAACAATCTCCAAGAACAATCATAGGTGGAAATCAATGACAACACTATGTCCAACAATCTCCAACACCATGTCTGACAATCTCCCCTTCTATCATTGATGGAAATTGTTTCAAACATGTCTGAGGAATTGATGAAAATGAAAATGACATGCAACGAGAATACATAGAACACAATGTTCAAAAACATTCCCCTTGACACCAATTGGGATCACTCTTATCTACATTCAATACTCCCCCTGAATATGCTTTCATTACTTACTATGCCTTGTTGAGCTACTTGCTCTAAGTATTAGTGATCATTTCTCTCCCTCTAACCCAATGCTTTGAGAAATGTCTGAGCATGATATCTTCTCCCCCTTTGACATCAATGTGAAAGAGTTTACTAAATTGAAAACTCTAACCTTGACTCTATTCATTCTCCAACCAGCATATTTTTCATGATCACTGCACCATAACAATTCATTATATTACTCCGATGCAATGTTCTACTCTTATATCCTACTCATGATATAACTCAAGGAAATGTTCAGTTGTGTAACTTCCTACACTCTAAGTCATTTTGATGAGGGAGATACTAGTCCCAATTTTTGTTTGAGGCACTCAAAGGACTCCTTCAATACTAGAATTGTAAGAATGTATGCAACCTATTCATTAGTAGCCACATATTCCAATATCACAACATTATCAACATCTTGATCTCTCAAGAAATTGTATTTAATTGGCATGTGTTTTGTCTTTGAATGCATAATAGGATTTTTGGAAATGCTGACGAAACTTATATTATCACACATAATGGGGATTGGATCATCAAGTTAAGCTTTGATATCCTTTAATGTTTAATTCATCCATGAAATTTGAGTACAACAAGTAGCTGCAACAATGTACCCAACTTTAGTTGTAGATAATGAAATGGAATTTTGCTTCTCGCTTATCCATAACACTAAATAGTTCCCCAAAAAGAATGTTGCTCCACTGGTACTCTTCTTGTCGGCAACACTACCATCCTAATCATCATCAATATAGGCATTTAGGGAAAATTCCTTACCTATTTCATACCATAAACCATACTTTATTGTACATTGAAGATACTTGAACATCCTCTTGACTACATTAACATGAATATCGTTTGGATTTTCTTGAAATCGAGCCATTAGTCCTACTTCTTGTATGATATATGGCCTAGAAGCAGTTAGGTACAACAACCTTTTAATCATGGAAATGTAGAACATTGTATTGAAAGTGGGGGACTCATCTTATTTTCTTAGTTTACAGTGAGTTACCATAGGTGTACACACAAGTTTACAGCCATCCATTAGAAACTTTTTCAATTTTTCATTTAGATACTTTGAATTGGAGATGAAAATAAATTTGGTTGACTGAGTGATTTATAGCCTAATAAAGAATGACAACTCCTATAGCATGTAAATCTCAAACTCCTTTTTCATTTCTTCATAAAATTGATGTCACATATGCTCCAAATCACTTGCAAATATGATGTCATCTACATAAGCAAAAATAATAAACAAACTTTTATTTTCATATTTAAAACATAAATTGGTGTTTATTGTTCCTCTTTTGAACCCTTGTTTTTGTATATACTTATTCAACCTAACATATAATCATGCTCTTCGAACATGCTTTAGCCCACACAAATATTTCCTCAATCTACACACATGGTCTTAATTATCTAAGAGTATAAAACCTTCAGAATGCTCGATGTACAATTCCTCTTATAAATCACCATTGAGAAAGGTTAAATTGACATCCATCTAATAAAATTTAAATTTCTTTTGACTAGAAAATGACAAAAACATTCTAGTGGCTTAAATTTGGGATACATGGGAAAATATTTCCTCGAAATATATACCTTCTATTTAAGTTGAACCTTTACAGACCAATATGGCCTTGTTCCTCAGAGCTTAACTTTCTTCATTTAGTTTATTCCTGAACACTCATTTTGTGCCAATGAAATTCTCATCCCTCATCCTAGGAACCAATTCCCATGTACTATTCTTCTCCATCTGATGTATATCTTCATCAATTTCCTTAATCCAACACTTGGCTGAAATTCTTGGGCTCTATCTCTGACAACAGTACAAAGTTTGCTTGTTTGGGACTTCCTTTAAATATTGCTTTGGTCTGCACAGCAAGATGTTTACTTCTAATTATCCTACTATTGGGATATTTCTTTTTCACATATCTTGATGGATTTTTGTATTTATGAGATGCTTTTTGTAAATCCTCATCTTCTTCTTTTTCTTAATCTTGTAAATTTTCATCTTCTTCTTCCTCCATATCTTCAGGTCCTTCATTCTTGTACATAGATTCACCATCCACATCTAATTTCTCTTGAGACTTTATTGTATGGTGTACATATTCATCCACTCTCACATCTATACATTCTTTAATTCTCTTAGTCCTTTTGTTATAACACTTTTACCCTTTTGTTATAATTGCATACCCAAGGAAAATTCCTTCATCTACATGAGAATCAAACTTACCAAGTGTTGGGCCACCAAATTATCCCATTTTTCACCATCCCAAACAACCATTTTTAGTCATTTGTCACACCTCTTTGTCCACCTATCACCCATCTTATTGTGTTCTTTGTTAATGTGCCACATTAAGCTTACAAAAATTGAAGTAGTTAATTATCGTTATTTTCCTTTATTTTTAATGAATGAGAAAGGATTATTATTTTTTTTGTTGATGATGGTTTTCCTAGTGCTATTCCAGTGGATCCCATGTAGTAACAGTAACCAACCTCCATGGTTATCATATCTACATAGCTCTAAGAGGAATTCTACAACATGTAGTTTATTCCTAGGGATGTTTACATGGATTTATGTTACCTAAATCATACCCATATCAACTCCGCTAGGCTCCAAATCATGATCTATAGTTGAAATAGCTCATACGAGGCATAATGAGGTGACCAAATTCAGATGTGATTTGCATACAAAATAAGATGAATATTGGAAATTTGTGACTTGGGTTTTTGTCAAAACATCTGCAATCAAGTGATTTTGAAGCAATTTCTCCAAAATGTTTGTGGATTTAGTGCTACATGCATGTATTTTAGGAACATATTTCTTGTTGCAATGATTGACATACTACGTTCCAAATAAAGAAACCAATTATCAACTGAAACAGCTCCAAGTTACTCTAAGATGATTCTATGATATCTTAATCATTTGCAATTAGATCTCAAGTTGTTTTCCAACTAATATCTTTCAAAAACAAGAAATCACAATATCTTGTAAATCTATCCATGACTTTGACAATCCACATTTAGGGGAATTAGTTCTAATTCCCCCCAGCCTTTTCTTGTATATATGTACAAATATAAGGTAAGTTGGGGGTGTTAGTACATTAGGTTAGGAAGGGGTTGGAACAATAATACTGGTAACAAGTGCATCTTGTAACTCATTTCCAAAGCTAATGAAATCTCTGCAATTTTGTGGCTTATATCTAAGTTGTTAATTTGTGAGTTGTGAAAGACCAACCCCATACTAAGGAGGAAGGTCCATCCTCTTTAGTAAGGATTATTGTGTCAGTAGAGGTAATGTATTTTAATTATTTTAATTTACTTTTAGGTTATGGAATTTTACTTCCTCTTATTTCAATTCATCGTTGTTATGTATTTAATTTATTTTAATTTACTTGTAGGTTATGGAATTTTACTTCTTCTTATTTCAGTTCATCATTGTTACATATTCTTGTTGATATACTGATGTTGATTTGGAAACGTTATCTTTCATAATATTTAATGTAGATTTCTCATGTGTTAGTATAGGTAGTCTTGTATCGATCCTTACTAGCGAAGTATAGGTAGTCTTATATTGATCCTTACTAGCCATGTGCTACTATTGTTTCACTGCTACTATAGATTTATAATTCGCTACGAGTGTGATTTTATTTCCAACATTGTGTGCAATGAGTTATCTTTATGCAACTAAGGGTTTGAGGGTGTGGGTTTTGTGGATTGATTTCCATTTGTGCAAATGTGAAGAGTGACAACATGTTTTGGTTTGATTGTGTTCCATTTTTGGTAGAATAAAACTTATCATTAGGAATTAGCTAATGTCACTTAGAAATTGTTTCCTCCGTATACTTTGAACGATAACCTTGAGATAAAGACTTACCCCGGTTGATCATTAAATTGATTGTAAACGTAATTTTTAACATTTAACATTTTTATAGAGCTAGTATGGGGGTATATCTCACATAAAAATGTAAACATGTAAATGTAAATGTAAACTTAATGCTTAACATTTAACGTTGTTAATCTAATGTCGGCCCCATTTAAAAATCAATCTAATTATTATTATGTATAAACACAATATAAATTTAAAATATAAAGAGGTTTACGAAACACTCAAAAATGATGTATGGTAAATAAATAAAATCTCTTTTTATATTTACTCCATAAACCTCTTTATATTTACGAAAACTCAAAAAAAAAAAGGTGAAGCCTACGGGAAAAATACCATGGGACAAATAATTATTAATACCATGGGCCAAATACCATGTTTATAAAAGAGGTATGGTAAATAAATAAATATAAAAGAGGTATAAAGAGGTATGGTAAAAAATAAAAATATATCAAATAGGATTAGAAATCAACATCTAATTATATACCAAGTCTATTGTCCAAATACCATGGGCCAAATTATTATTAATACCATGCATAAAAACATTATTAACCCTAATATTAATATTAAAAGATTAATATTATTATTATTATTAAATCTAATATTCATATTAATATATTATAATATTAATACTATTAAATTTAATAACTTTGGATTAATACAATATTAAATTTTCTATATTATAATATATATTAAATATCATGGTATATATTAACTCTAGATATATATGGGAGGGAAGAACAAAGACATAGATTCATAGAGGTGGAGAGATATGGGGAGTTACAAGGGAGAGATGGAAATAAAACGAAGGAGATGAGAGAGGGTGAATGAACAGAGAGAGAGAGGGAGAGGAGTGAGAGAGGTAGAGAAGGGTAAGAGAGGGAGAGGGAGACACAAAGATGGAGGAAGGAGAGAGAGAAGGAGAGAGGGAGGGAGATAGTGAGAGGATTGGAAGAAAAAGAGAGAGAGGGGGATGGGGGAAGAGAGAGGAAGGTAGGAGAAAAAGCGAGAGGGAGGAAGGATGAGAGAGGGGACTTGCGAGAGAGGAGGAGAGAGGGAGGGATGAAGAAAGACATAGAGAGTGAGAAGGGGAGAGAGAGAGGGAGTGATAAGGGAGAGATGGAGAGGGAGTGTGTATGTTTATGGGTGATAAAAGAGACAAAGAAGGAGAGATAGAGAGAAGGGGGGAGAGAAGGAGAGAGAAGGAGAGAGGGAGAAATATAGTAACATAGTTGGAGAGAGAGAGAGAGAGATGGGGAAAGAGAGAGGATTGGATGGAAGGGAGTGGGATAGCCAGAGAGAGAGAGAGAGAGAGAGAGAGAGAGAGAGATGGGGGAAGAGAGAGAGAGGTAGGAGAGAAAGGGAGAGAGGAATAACGAGAGATAGGAATTGAGAGAGAGGAGAAGAGTGATGGGGGAGAGAGGGGATTGGAGGGAAAAGAGAGAGAGAGAGAGAGAGAGAGAGAGAGAGAGAGAGATGGAGGAAGATAGAGGGAGGTGGGAGAGAAAGGGAGAGAGAGGAAGTACGAGAGAGTGAAATTGAGAGAAAGGAGGGAAGAGGGAGGGATAGGGAGATGGAGTTGGAGGGGAAGAGAGGGAGGGGAGAAGAAATACATAAAGAAAGGAGAGAGGAGAGACGGAGGGGTATAGTAATAGAGTTGAAGAGAGATAGAGATAGAGAGAGAGGTGTGGGAGACAAAGGGAGAGAGAGGAAGGAAGAGAGAGAGGATGTGAGAGACTAGAGAGAGGGAGCGAAAGAGATATTGAGTTGGAGGGGGAGAGAGAGGGAGCTTAGAAGAAAGAAATAGGGAGAGTCTAGAGGTGGAGAGAGGGAGGGAGTGATAAGGAAGATGGAGAGGACAATAGGAGGGAAGAGAGATAGAAGCAGGGGAGAGGGATAGGAGGGGAAGAGAGAGAGAGATAGGGAGATGAGGAGGGAGGGATAGATAGATAGATTGGAGAAAGAGAGTGTATCTTTTGGGGGTGATATAGAGAGATAAAGGGAGATAGATATATAGATGGAAAATGAAGAGAGGGAAGAAGAGAGAGATGGAGAGAGGGAGGGAGGGACATAGAGATTGATAGATATGGAGTGAGAGGGCGTGTGTGTTTGGGGGGATTATATAGAGAGACAAATAAGGATAAATGGGGGGAGATATAGATATAGATGGAAGGGGGAGAGAGGGAAGAATATTTCTTGCAGTAGATGCATTGATTTCAGTGTAGATGGTGATTTCTAATACTATTTGATTGTTTGCACTATGTATTTATTTTAGTGTAGATGTTGATTTCTAATCCTATTTGATTTCTTTCACTAGATGTATTTATTTTAGTGTATATGTTGATTTGTAATCCTATTTGATTTCTTTCACTAGATGCATTTATTTAAATGTAGATGATTTCTAATCCTATTTGATTTCTTGCACTAAATGCATTGATTTCCATGTAGATGGTGATTTCTAATCCTATCTTATTGCTTGCACTCAATTAATTGATTTCAATGTAGATGTTGATTTCTAATAACATTTGATTCCTTGCACTAGATGCACTGACTTGAATTTAGATGATTTCTAATATTCTTTGATTTCTTGCACTAAATGCATTTATTTCAGTGTAGATGGTGATTTCTTGCACTAGATGCATTGATTTTAGTGTAGATGTTGGTTTATAATCCTATTTTATTACTTGCACTAGATGCATTGATTTCAGTGTAGATGTTGGTTTATAATCCTATTTTCTTACTTTCACTAGATGCATTGATTTGAGTGTAAATGTTGATTTCTAATCCTATTTGATTTCTTGCATTAGATGCATTGATTTTAGCATAAATGTTATTTTCTAATATTATTTGTTTTCTTGCATTAGATGCATTGATTTCAGTGTAGATGTTGATTTCTAATTTTATGTAATGGGATGTATGATGGTACAATAATTTTAAAGTGATTGGATTAACATTGTGCATTGATTTCAGTGTAAGCACAAAAAACCATGGACAATGTACATTTATTTTTGTGTTATATTAATCCAACCTAGTAATATTGGAAATGAAGAGAGAGAAGGTATGATTTAAATGGTTTACAATTTAACCTTTCCTTTTCATATAATCGATATGAAAAGATGACAAAAGTAACAAGAGTGAAAATAAGAATAGTAGAAGAAAATAGTTTGAGATTAATCACCATGGAGACTATTTGTAATTGATTATATTCTTATTATTCACATTCTATATCACTCAACAGTATTACATTGTCACTTTACATTAAAAAAAATTATTTCATCATTTTTCATCATTAAAGTTATTAACGGTATTTGTCATCTCAATAAATTGAGGTAACTCAGAAAATTTAAAATTAGACAAACCAGATTAATGTGAGACATATTTATCATATTTAAAATGATTATATTAATATTAAATGAATTTACATATTATTGATAAAATTAATCATATGTTTCTTATATTTTCTTTGGCTGCACACTACTGAAACCGGCCTAGATCCATCTTAACTTCATATCTATCAAGCACTAAGAGGGATCAAATCTCTCAAGTGCAAACCTTTACTCAATTTTTGCATTCAAAAGGGAGGTTTGCACCTCGAGAGATTTGATCCCTTTGGGCACTTGATAGATCCAGAGTTAAGATGGATCTAGGCTGGTTTTATTAAGACAATTCATTCACCCAACACCAAGAGTTTTGTCATTCCTTTTCATATAACACTTTGTCCCAAACACTTTGAGGTGCTTCACTGAGCCTCGTTTTCATTTTTGTTATCACATTTATTAAGTTTGAAAATTTTCAAATGTTGACAATTGTAGTATCATAAAAAAATTGTAATAAATAGGGAAACACATATATAATGGGAGTATTAGTGCTACTCAAGTTTTGAAAATTTAAAAATACGCTGAAAACAGGAGTATTATCTTGTGTTTGAAAATGGAGAAAAAATAAATTTCATGGACAACCAGGGTATCAACGGCAAAGCAAAGCAATTCATTTTTTTGTTTTATATTGCACTAACATATTCCACGTAAGCAAAAGGTAAATCATTTCTCAAATACATTCTTTTAATTCCGAAAGGTGAGATCATGTGATGAAGTGATCACTTCCACCACTGAGAGGTATGTGGGTTTAAAATTCATGATTGCGGGGTTAAATTCTTCCTAATCTATTTTTATTTTGTTATCATAATGCATGACCTGACACGTTTTTAAATGAATTATTGCATATAGAAAAATCACATGTATCACTTATGATTATTATCGTTTATGAAAAAATCACACGGTTTATTGAGTGCTTACTAGAGATCAAGGATTGGATTCCAATCCCCTATTTTTGTGTGTTCATTTGACTGTGAAGGAGAATGGGAAAAAGCGGAAAGTTAAACAGAAGTGATACGAAAGGGCCCAATCTTCTATACCTTAAATCTAGCAATAGTTTTGGGAAGTCGGATGGGAGGAATTCTTAAAACGATGTATTGATTTTTACTATGAAGTGGCCAAAGCATTTTCCCACGGCTTCGACGAATAGCAGGTGGTTGTTGGAGTAATTTCCTTTCAAGTGATAGAGGAATTTATCTCTGACGTTACAGGTTTTCCCATGGATGGAGAGAGAGCCTTTAGAAGCCATATCTTGGTTGGTGTTAATGTACCTTTCTTCTTAAAGGATGAATTCAAAGAAATGAATTAGAGAGCAGGGGTACATAGGTCATTGTTAGAATATGAATGTTACTATTTGATGTGGATTACTCAGTCTTATTTTACCTATGAGGGGAACTACAACAATGTCAACCTGTATAATTTCAGATTTTTGGCTCATTTGGCAAGTCAGTTAAGAATCATTGCTTCTTATTTCATGTTAGAAAACTTAAAACACGTGGTTGCTTGAGTTTGAGCTAGAACAAATGCATCCTCCCATTACAACAATGTCAACCTATATAATTTTTTTTTTTGGCTCATTTTGCAAGTCAGTTAAGAATCATTGCTTCTTATTTCATGTTAGAAAACTTAAAACACATGGTTGCTTGAGTTTGAGCTAGAACAAACGCATCTTCCCTTTTTATTTACCATAAAAGTCTGATAAAGTTATTAATTGAAAGCCAATTAAGGAAAGTCAGGAGAACTTGGGAGGATTTTCTATTTTGGGGAGGGTTTCAACCTCAACCTACAAAATCTAAAAGAGGTAGGAAGAAGTGTAGTAAGAAGGAAACTAAACAAACCCAACACCCTGAAACATCAACTTCATCTAAGAGGACTTTTGTTGTACGGGAAAGGAGTTAGAAAAGAGTAGAAAAAGTGCCTCATCTGGTCCCTCAGTTACCCAATGTTTACACTAGAAAAAGTGATAGGTTCAAGAAAACATAGGAGACCCCTCCTACTAAAAACCTCCCAACAGATAGTCAATTGGCTAAGAAAGCTAAGGATAAAATAATTGAGCTTGAAGCCAAACAGACCTCATTTGAGAAGGATCCCACCTTAGCTCAAATGTTTAAAGGTGAGAATATGCCTCACAATATAACCTTGAAGTAGCTAAAAAATTCATATATGTGGATAAGATTCCTCTAAGAGACCTGATCATAAACAAGGAGAAAGCTACCAGCTCAAAAAGACCAAAGAAAGAAAAGGTTTCGAAGAAGGGAACTACGATGGAGACTTAAGGAAGTAAAAGATAGAGGATGGCCAATGTGGATGTTTTGTTAGAGGCAACTAGCACCCTTAGTTGAATTGATATTTGATCCTTGATTTTTTCACCCCTCACTGTCAAAGTTAAATTTTGGTCTTCAACCGACATAGTGCTTGTCAGCTTTTTAGCACAAGAAAAGGTGGAGGAGTGTTCACAGTTTCATTGTCAACACTGTGGTAGTGTTTTTGTGGCAATGGTGCACAAAAATACACCTCGTTAGCAATTGGTTGTTCCCTACAAAGGATCACAGACATAGTTGGTGATGTTAGTGAATAGACTTAGATAAACAAAGTAATGCAAATAGTGAAAACAATGCATATACAAACATAAACTAAAACGAACTGATAAATACACAAACAATGCTCAATGGAGCAAACAAGTCAACAAAATAATGGAAAAGTCTCACTTTATTGACTACTGGTAGTAGAAGTTGAATACAATAGATGAATGTTAAACACTTGAAGAGAATTTTTTGAGTTATGGCGCTCATAAATCCTCATCAAGGAAGTTCTTTTCCTCAATTTGTTTGCAAGCCTCTCCTCTCTCTCAAAGAAGTATGAAGATTCTCCAATGGTGGATCTTCTCCTTTCACTAAGATGATGGATTTATTAGAAGAAACATGGCCAACATGATAGTGCTCTTACTTT
The DNA here is from genome assembly GCA_031772625.1 of Pinus tabuliformis. Taxonomy (NCBI): domain Eukaryota; kingdom Viridiplantae; phylum Streptophyta; class Pinopsida; order Pinales; family Pinaceae; genus Pinus; species Pinus tabuliformis. Next base: position 84,106,464 of record CM062805.1, on the reverse strand, counting down.
ATTTGGCTTCAACAATGTAATGTTGGTTTTCTCTGATAGCAATTTGGTCAGCATAACAATGTCTCTTCTTTTGGTTCTCCCATGGATTTTTTATACAGGAAATTTTGGACCCATCTTCCCTCTCTTAGTTCAAGCATGATAGTGACTCAAGAGTAGGACAAGATGATTCCATTGCGGACTTCATCTCTTTAGGATGACTCCAAGTTGGCTATCCTTGACTGGAAATGTTAGGGATTCCACCCCTAAGTGTGGGAAGTGGTCCTGAATTTATGGGTTGCACTTTTCCTCAACCACACGGATTTCGAAGAAAAAGTTGTGTGGTCATTCTTATACCCTTATTTCCTGGTGAATTGTACAATTTTTTCCTTAATAACCTTAGGAGAAGTTAAATTTTTGGAGCTTCCATAATGTTTTCAACTGGAAAATCTTTAGTTATACTTTTTATTAAACAATCTTAGCTGTCTTTTATAGTGTATGAGTTTCTCGTGTTAACAGTTTCCCCCTGATGTATGAGGTTAGGAGCACATGTATAGCTGAAATACGTCACGTTTTTATATTCTAACCGAGAGTCTGCATAACTTCTTTGAGATAGAGAGAGAGTATCTTGTTGTGGAGATGAGTAGAGGAACCCCTTCACTGAGGAGAGATGGTAACCATTCTCTGAAGAAAACCAAAGTGATAAATAAAAAGTGCTTATACGAGGTGCGCATGTCCCATGCTCGTTATGATGACTTAGTTAATATAATCTGATATATATATGTTCTATCAAGTCATATCATAGTAGGTTACATGCTGATGGTCGGTGATGATAATTATTGATGCCCTCAAGGTAATTTCTTGAACAAATAGACTAAATAAGGTACTCCCATGCATCATCTATGTGAATCTCTTCTTGAGTAAGGTACTTATGGATGTATGGTTATTTGACTTTGGGAACCTCCCTCGCATTGTGGTGTAATCGTTGTTGAATGAGGTGCTTAGTGAAGCGCGGGTCTTCAACTAAATGGAAGAGCTACATCAGTTATAAAGTATGATACCACCATGACATGAAAATTAGTGTTGGTATCGAATTCCAGGGGGGGTGATGACATCAATGAGAAATCTTGATTCCCATTATGCCACCCGAGGATGTTCCTTAAAGGGGGAATGCATCCAAGGTAAAATCTCAATCTTGGAATATGAGTGGTGAAGTCGACATGAAAGAAGCCTCAATCGTCCAAGAAGTGTTGATATGTGGAATCAAGAAATCTAGCGAAGCAGATTGTCACATGGTTGGTCAACAAGGCATGATAAGGAAAGCTAGTTATACTTAATGGATATGGACAACTAGCCTAAGGTTAGAACTGTAATGCAAGTGGCAGCAGTCAAAACAAATTTTGTGATGCGGGTAGCCCTAGAGTCAGTAGGAAATTTAGGGTATGTGTAATTACGCTCTAAATGACATGATGGGGATAAGTGAATAATGTGTGAGCTCTGACCAAGGGTGACTAGAAAATATCGTCGGGTATAAGACACAAAAATATGGGTGGGAATCTTTTTCCTAAAAAAAATTGTACACTTTCCAAAAGAATGTAAAGGTGGTTTGGATGTATAATACGGGTGCCCCAAAAAACATGTTCACCTCCATAACAATGTAGTGACGGTGTTTGTTTGCTAAAGGTGGGGGCCCCATTAGCTGGTCTTGGTGTGGGGTTTGTAGGGGGAATGAAGTGACACAAATGGGATATTTAAGTCAGGGGATGGTAGGCCAAGTGTGGAACATGGTAATGCATTCTGCTTAGTCTGTCACAAAGTACCATGGGTGGCCTAGAAATGGGACATATGGTCGATGAATGCAGAAAAATGAGGCTAATATTAAAGACATGTAAGTGAAGTGGTTCTTGAGCCTGAGTAGGTGGTCATGGATCCCGATAGTGAATAGGGGTCTATAAACACAAAGTGAGCCATGAGTGGGAGGGCTCTATCGATTGGCATGGATATTTATCATATGCAAGGAAAGGTGGTGATAAACATGGTTGAGATGGACCCTATGGTTCATTTTGGAGAAATGATGTCAAGATATGTAAAGCTTAAGAGGAAGTCTATCATGCTAAGTGGTGAACGATACATGCTCTGCTATTTTTTTGACAGGGTGTTGGTCGAAGTGGGTTGTTCATGATGTACCTACAATATCCATGGCCAATACCCCAAGTGAAATCATCTTTTAAAACATATGAATAATCTACGATTGATTGAATGATATGAATTAAAAAACAAGAGAAGACACACTCGAAATGATTTTCTGGGCATGCGGCAGGTCAAAAAATGAGTCTTGGAAATCATTGAAGGGAGGGCTCCATGGTGGAGTGGTGTGATATTGATCCTTGTGTCTCTCCCAGTCCTATGGTTTTATAATGGGCTCCAAAAAAAGGCAAAGAGGGTGATACATAGGGCCGAGGGGACCAAATATCATTTAATTTGCAAATTCGATCCTTAGAGGTCAGAGCTAGTTCCAGGTGCATTTCTTACTATTGTGGTCAACCAGAGTACGAGGGATGCACATGGGGAGAAATAGATAGGAGCTTATACCTTAGCCTTTGTGTTTTCGGTGGTTGTAGGGTAGATAGGTTGTACAGGGGTCCCCTGTATGACATTTTTAACGTGTGAATTTAGGGTTGTGTGGGTGACTCATGTGGACTCATGTGATAACTGCATGAACCTATAATATTTGTGTGGGGACACCGCATAAAAGTGACCCTCAAACACACGGCCCAAGCATCTCAGTCGTCATAAGTTGCAGCAATATCCACCGGGGGTCATTGTGGCTTGGCCGCTAGATCACACACAGTTTGTGCATCTATGTTAAACATAGACACACGTGGACATCGACCCTTTGGTGATAGCATCCTATGGTTTAACAGATGCGTGCACATGGATCTATTTGGAAAATGATTGTGCATTGTGCATGTCTATGGGGGGCATAAACACGTGATTTTCAGAAGAAAAAAAGTGGGTTTTTTTTCTTTTTTATATCTTAGGGAGAAAAATTTGGTTTTTGATATCCTTGATGGTAGGATGATGTGGAGAGAGCATGACTTGGTGACCCTATGTACGATGGTCAAGGGGGACCTGATAGTCAGCTAGACTTTGATTTGGTGGGGGTTGCTAAAGTTTCTTCAGAACCTCATATTGAGATTGCAGGGTAGATTCTTGCATTTTTTGATCCGCTCTTGGGATGAGGACCAGGAGGTTATGGTGATTCCTAGGGTTCATCTCCCTATATCAACCCAAATTGATGTATATTTTGTGGCAGGTTTAATTCCTCATGGGGAGGAATTTCCATATCCACTGCCATATGGGCATGTGGATATTCATCGATGGGTAGAGACTGAGGCTCACTATAGGCCCAACCCTTATGAGGAGGGTTGTATCAAGGTCGTTTCCATCTTGGATCTCACTGAATGGGTTTCTCTAGAGATGATCATCACGTTAACAGAGTCACCATCCCCCAATAGAGTATTGAGGCCTCAGATAGCAGTCCTACAGTAGTTGCAGGTGGGCCACTTCTTTGATTGGGTTCATTTTGTGTACCAGGGCACGACATCCTAGTTGACACAAGTGCAATGTGGCACACTTCGAAGCTTTTCTATGCGAGTATTTTATGTAGCATTATGTATGAGAGGGCTGTGATGCTTTTACCTATTGTAGCAGTGTCGGGAGGGCCTACCAAGGACCCTCATATTCAAAAGTGGGCACCTATGATACCACGAGCTAGTGGTGGTGCTGCAGGGTTTTATTGGAACACCATTGTGGAGGATTGCTTTAACTCCAACCCTCAGTTGATTTTGGAGTTCCCCTACCATGGCATGGACTTTTTGGGAGATCCAGACATGGGGTTTCCTCCTAGTGATGCCTATGGAACATCAGGTATGAGAGTTATGTTTTCTTCATTAGTGTATTTTTTACATGTATGGATATGTTTTCTTTATATATGATTTTCTTAATACCCTGTTTGTTTATTTGTAGATGAGGGGCCTTAGGGGCGGCACCTATGCCCAAGAGACCAAGAGATGTGAGGCCACCTTCTGGGTCTGAGCAGATGGTGCAGCAGTGTCGGTTAGAGATTGGTGGACCCTCTAGTGAGGGTAGCAATGTAGTGGCAGCTAGGGAGACATAGTGGCGGCATGAGCATGCAAAGGTAGCAAAGGCACAGTTTGAAGCTTCAGAAGCCAAGTTACAAAGTTACTAAAATACCTAGGGTAGAGTTGAGGCCTTTACTAGGGGGTTTCCCACTGAGGGTTGGGTGAAGCTAGAAGAGGTCATCATGGAGAATTAGATATCTCTTGAGAGGGCGCATTGATGAGCATTGCACCGCATAACTATAGCGATGATCACGGTTGGTCCGATTTTTTCTCTTGGCGTGGAGATTGGTCCATGGGAGCAAGAGATAGGGCCTTGGTTCTAGATTTTGGATGATATTATGTATGTACTAAGGAAAGAACCCATTATCAGGATGCTCCCTTATGCTTTTGTTGACTTATTTATCTTGGCTGTGAGCCAGTGGATTACACAACTATTTTTTGTCCTCATATATTTTTTATATGTATATACGGGATGGTATATTTTGGCAGCTGTTATGATGTGTCTTATGCATCTATACTTTTGATGTATTTCTACATTTTTTTGAGATGGATATTATGCTCATGGTTTATATGTCTTGATGGTTATATATATGTGATGTATGCCAGTCTAGGATTTGATTAGCTATATGATCAGTTGTATGATTTTGATCCCTTGGTATATTTGTAAATGTGATATGATCAAAATGTCAAGCTAACATTTATGCATGTAGATACTTCTGAAAAAGTAATGAATCACAAACCTGAAAGGTCTAGTTCAAATTTGATACAACTAGTTGGGAATCAAGGAATACATGTAAGTGACAGAAACTTAAGTGGTAGGCACCAGCTAAAAGACCTACGACGACATCATATTCAGCTTGATTGTTGGTGGCTGACCTGATACAAAGTTTGTTAGCGAAACAAGGTGTTCGGTTAGGAGAGTATATGGCCCAGGCCGCGGCAGCAAGGTTTTGCGACCATCGAGAGAAGAAGTTAGAAAATTAGTGATGATAGGCTAGCAGATGATCCCTCTCTAACACAAGATGAGAGAGTGATTTTTAGACTGGGTACACGATGAGGTCATCATCATACAAAAAATAAGTCATGGTGCATACATCTACATTCTAGGGCATTAGTCATTTATGGGTGAAATGTTTTGAGGTAGAGACTATTGGCAAGAGTTTTTAGGTAAGTCCCATCGGGCTCTAACAAGATATACACCTTGTTGAGGAGGCAATGTTTGATAATGTATGGTTCCTTCCATAGGGTTTCGAGCTTCTTGGGTCCTAACACTTCTTAGGTAACATTGTAGCGAAGGAGTAACCCCCCCTCGGTTAATGTCTGATGGGTGATGTTGCGATAGAATGAGGATTTGACCCTCTCTTTGTGTGCTTCATTATTCTATTGGGATTCTCATCGAATTTCATCGACAAGATCCAGTTGTACCAACATTTGTTCCAAGGTTCAGTGTCACTAGGAAGCTCGATGGCAGAGTGTAAGTTAGGGATCTCACACTCAATGGAAAGTATATCTTCAACCCCATATACTAGTTGGAAGGGTGTAAACCCTATAGATGCCTTGACTATTGTACGTTATGCCCACAGGGCTAAGAACACCATATGGTGCCAATTGGTTATGTGATTGTTCACCCTGCACTATAAAATGGTTTTGAGAACCTTGTTGGCTACTTCTACTTGATCATTATACTGAGGGTAGTATGGTGAATCAAACTCATGAGAGAAACCAAGGTGTTGGGATGGCTCTGGAAACCAACTCCTTTGGAACACCTAACCATGTTATGAAATGGTTGAATAAAAATTGTGCCACAGTTTATGTGGTGTTATTATATGTGTGCATCACTTCTACCCATTTGGTGAAGTAGTCAACGACAACCATAATGTACTTGCGGTTTCCAAATGATGGTGGGTTACAGGTCATGAAGTCGATCCCCCACTTGCAAATGAGGACGTGCACAATGACTGGATGTACAGGTTTTGGTGGTGCTCACACCATATGAGCGTATCATTAGCATCTCTCACATCTTTTAACTTCTTGTATGCAATCGTAGAAGAGGGTGGGCCAGAAATAACCATCACAGAGGATTTTTTGGGTGAGTACATCTCTGAGAGGTGGCCCCTGCAAGCCCAATTATTGCAATCCTTTAAGGCTTTCTTAGCTTGTTGGTGGTTGAGTCATCAACATAGGATGATGTCAATGCCTCTTCAATAGAGGACATCCCCCAGAAGGAGGTAACAAGGGGCCTGGTGTTGTATGTGCCTCTGATCATCGTGGGTAAGTTGGAGTTTTAACTTTTGAGTTCGTAAAAAGAGGAGGATGTCATCGTACCAGGGCTCATCTATTGATACTAAAAATATATGTTCATGGAGAAGAGCCTCATTAACGGGAGAGACTTGGGTCTTTGTTGGGAGATCTATGATAATGTCGCCAAGCATGAGTGCCTTTTTTCTCTCAGGAGAATTAAATTGTAGATCAAATTCTTGTACAATAACAATCCATCTAGCATATTTGTGGTTCATCATATGGGGATTGAGTAGATACCTCATGGGTTGAATAGTTCTTATTATAGTAGTGGTCTGAAGGATGATTTAATGTTGACCGTTCTGTACAAAATGTATGAGATCTAAGGAATTTTTTTCTTCTAGTTCATACTTTAATGCAGGCTCAAATAAGTTCTCTCTAACATAATAAATCTAGTCCATCCTGGACTAACACCCCAATGATGGTTACATCTGATGATGATAGGTATAGGGTATAGTCTTTGTTGTGGCTAGGTGGGCTAATCAAAGGAGGTTGAGATGATGCATCTTGTAAAGCTTCGAATGATTTTTCAGCATGATCATCCCAATGGAAGGGAATATCCTGATGAAGGAGGTGCATGAAATGTTGTGCACAGGTACCATAATCGAGGACAAATTGTTGTAATAAATTGGCCTTATCCTCCAAGGTTTGTAAGATTTTTAATGTTTTTGGAGGTGGTACCTCCTTAATGGCTTGGACATTGAGAGGGTCAACTCTTATACCTTGATGGGAAACTATGAAACCAAGTAGTCTTCTGGAATTAACACAAAATACGCACTTGAGAGGGTTCAAGCATAGGTTATATTTTCGACATCTTTGAAAGACCACGTGGAGATCCTCATGATGGTTAGCAAGCTTACTGAATCGTATTGTAAGTTTGTCCAGATATGTGAGGATAATATGAGCTAAATTATGGAATATGTAGTTCATGGCTTGCTGGAAGGTGGCGCAAAAATTTTTACGACCGAAACACATAACTTGGTATGAGAATATACCCCAACGGGTTGTAAAGTCCATTTTGTACTGATTTGCATGGTGAATCTGGATTTGGTTATACCTCTAGAACCCTTCCATGAAGGATAGGGCATCATGATTCGCACAAGCATCCATGACTTGGTCAATGAATGGCATCGGGTAATTGTCTTCGGGACAAGATTTGTTCAGATCTATGAAATTAGTACAAATGTGGATGGTGCCATGTTTTTTCATGATGAGTACAGGGTTAGAAACCCAAGACATCTACATGATAGGATAGATGAACCTAGCTTTATGGAGTTTACCAATTTCCTGTTTGATTTCTTCAGCCTTAGAAGGATGTAACTATTGTTGTTTCTTCTTGATGGGATGGGCATCACGCCACGTGTCAATATGATGTTCCACAATGGTGGGATTTATTTCTAGCATCTCCGTGTAATCCCACGAAAATATCCAATTATTCTTGGAATAAGGATGTGTACGTGGTTTTTCCTTCTAGAGAGCACGTCCCCCTCAAGGAGATCTCTTCAACTTTTCCATGTTTGTTTGAAATATTTACCTTTATGGTAGGTGAAATATTTGGCATGTTCCCTTCCTCAAATGCATCAAGTTTTGGGATGGGATATTTGAACCAATCGACATTTCTTGGTGGGAGGAAATCTTTTCACTCGATGGTGCAGATATTGTGGGTTGGTGCACTAGTCGGTACAAAAATAATTTCGAGTAGAGAAAATAAATGATGGTGCATGGCATCCAAAGGAAATTCAGATTCTGTCATGGTTTCTAGAATATATTCATCTGACTGAAAAATATTATCTAGTGTTGACTTGGGGTGCGCCAGGTCTTGAGGTTGGGATTCAGACCTAGTTGTGTTGGTCGACAAGCGAGAATATGATTCGTTGGTTGATGTAATAGAACCAAGCGAGGTTGAAAAGGTGAATATGGGATTATTTTTATACCATCGGTGGTGTTACCACTAGTGAGGTGGATTTTTCAGTCTTGACACCAAAAAATGATGAGTAGAGAGTGTGAATCATGGTTCCCTCGGATGAGGAAATGAATCATATATGGTGTTGTGTGTTATCAGCATTAGGTGGTGGTAGAGTTTCATTTGTCGTGGGTTGATGCCACATGGGAGGAAGTTCTCGCATTACTGTTTGTGTATGAAGGGAAAAAGTAGCTTCCTCAATAGGAGTTTGATGTTGAATCCTAAGCTTCTGAAATGTTTGTAACATATGACATGTCTCGGTGCTATGAAAGGTACTAGTACAGATACTGCACATCGAAATAGAACTAACTGAATAGCTATTGTTGGTTGTGATATTTCTCATAGTATAAGACATTCAAACATGGTTGATGTCATGATATGGGAAATCCTAGGGTGGTAGACATCTATGCATCTTAGTATTAGCATGATGTGACTTCCTGGTGTGGGTTTGCCTCAATGCTACTCCCACTACACGAAGACATGGAAGGTACTTACAATTCTGCGTATGATGTGATTGAGAGTAGATGCGACAATAACATAATGTTATTTTCTCTTGATTAGAGAGATGGATTTGTGGAATTTGGACTACTAAGTGAAAGATGTCATTAAACTTACTAAATTTGTGGCATTGATTTACCAAATGGTTGGGTTTATCACATAGGGCACATGTGAGGGGTGATATTTTTTGCTAGACAACCTTAGGTCATTTTTTTCCCAGTCTAAACTGATGATGGTGAAGGGACATGTAGTGATGGGGGCCTTGTTGAACTACTAGTGGCCGTTTCTCCTCAAACACACATAAAATGGACCTAGATGCTTCATTCCCTGTTGGTGGGGTATGCTTTGATGGTTCAGTATCTAATCCAACTAAACTAGAATTTTCAGTGATAAATCACTGCATGAATCCTAACAAATAATAATACGGAGAAAGGTGGGGATAGTGTCACACATGATGATTTCCTACACTAATATGGCAAGAGTGACATATGTGCCAGGGTCTGGTTCTTTGAGTGATGCGGGTAACTTGATATAGTCAGTTAAAGGCCCTTAATTTGAGACATTAGTTTATTAAATGGTCTAGTATGTCACATAAAGCACAAGTGGGCATTGGCAGGTGTGTCACTAGTTTAGGTTTCCTCTGACCATGGTGGGAGGTTGGTAGACCATACGAGGGGTAGAAGCAAGGATATTCTTCCCTTACTATGTAAAAAATGTTTTTAGATCCATCCTCTACTAGGAATAATTGGGTATTAGTTTGGTTGTGTGCAGCTAACGCATCTCAATATCGAGGGATTTCGAGGAAATGATGAGTGTAATTCTTGTATTACCTGCATATGGTGCATTTGTGGTTGGTGTGTAATTCCTTATGACTTGAATGTGGTCTTTTCTCCAGTACAGGGAGGAGGGATCGTTGTCACTTTTGGGGCATGTAGAAGAGATTTGAGCTCATTTAACGTGAGGCACTTATTGGCGGGGTGCCCAACTATTTCACATAAAGCACGGGGTTGAGGGACCCTAGACAAGGGAGCGTTTAGAGCTTCCAAATTTTTACCTTTTTTCTTATCCCTTGTTCTAGCACCATCTGGTGTCGGTGCAGGCACTTCTTTCGTAAGAACTTCTTGTGGTGTCGTGCTATCTTGAGGAGGAATAGGGCCGATGGCTGTCACAGTGATTCCTGAGCTTTTTGACGTGGCCTAAGGGGCCAAATACCATACCGATATCACGAGAGCCATATGGGGCAATGAGATCATTGCGATGACTTGATGTGAGACAAAACTAGGTAAGGGAAATAAGAATGGTGTTTGAGTGATGTAATATGGTAAGAAAGTTAGATTGACAACAACATTGTTGTTATTATCTGGAACTGGTTCTTGAGATTGGGGGGTGTTTTATGACCTCATCAACCACACTAGTGCTCCTATGGTTGGGAAAATTTCCTCTATCATTGGAGGGTCTCCTAGGAATTTTTGTAAGAGTGTTAACCACATAAATTGGCCAGGGTTGAGTTTGGTATAAGTGGTGATCATTTCATGACAAGATGAGACTAAAGGTAGCACACTGTCAGGTGCAGGTAATGTCTTCTTCTCTTAATATGTGAGTTAATCTATTGTAATGATTTTTTCATCATGGGGAAATATCATTACCATGAACACAGACGAGGTGACTACTAACATCTTGTACATGTAACTTTGGTCCAATAGGATATTGTAATCCAATTGGACATATAGTACGTTGATATCTATTAGCACAGTTTTGCCAGCTAGTTGTACTAGGATGTTAGGGTATAGCCCTACAAACGCTGAAGGTAACTCGTCATATTCTCTATGCATGATGTCAGAAGGCTTGAGTTTGAAGGATCCAAATTTCTTCCAAACAAATTTGGAAATTATACATGTAGATGCCCCTTCATCGGCAATGCAACAATGGATGGTGGTGTTTTGAACTGAGATTGAATTTTGAAAGCAACGGCTAATGGTAGTCATGGGGTAGCTTTATCTAAGTTGAAGACCATTAGGTGAGAATCGGTTGGGTCAATTTCACATAGAGAATAATGTAAGTATTTATGTTGGGTTGGGCATGTTTGCAGGACATCTAATGCTGACATAGCTTATGGTAATTGCGCTAAGTCATTGAGTATGCTATAGTTATGAGAAACTTTTGATTTATGTCCTGCTCGACATAAAGGTCCTTTTACCATCTTTGGCATAGATTCTATAGGAAGTCGAGGAATGGTAAACCACCCTATAGGTATTTCCATGGTCAAGGTGGAAGAGTTGGGTGCTAGGGACGATTCATAACTTCTATTTTGCATTTGCACTCCTATCATGAAAATGGCATGATTAGCATTGTTATGGGGGTTCCATCCAGAAAAATGTTGTTGGTTATGATTTGGGTTGACCTAGGTTCGATCTATACTACGCACCAACAAAACCCTCAATCACCGCCCCTTTCGGCAAGCAACCTACAACCATATCATAGTCTCACCCGAAGTGACTATGGGAGGATGCAGAACCAGTTTTATGTAGCCATGGAGGATGTGTATATGTGGTATTATTATGTTTTTTTATTCCTAACATGCATAAGTTACTTTTCCACATTCATTCAATCACTTAAACATGTCATATAAACCCATAAATCATCATTGTGCTATAATCCAGTGCATAATAAATGACTATGCTACAACAGATAATAAGAAAATATACACATGAGGGCACCAATTTTACCGTGGTTCATCCCAATGTGGGACTACATCCATAAGGACTATTGCTTATAACAATAATTCTTGTACGACCAACAATTCTTGACCTGCGCACTAAGTTGTAGGTCGTATGCACACTAAGCTACAAACTTAGACCTCTGTGCACTTAGTTGCAGAGCCTTTCCTTCACAATAAAACCACAGATCACAAGAATAAAACCATTCAATTCAAGAGGTGGTGTCTCTCTTATTTATTATTGATCCATATATATATACTATTACATCGAGGGATATATCATCAAAATACCATGGTCTATATACCATCAACTCCCTAAAAGAATCTATGATGGTCCGAAAACCATTCATCTTTTACAACATTACATGTTTTTACAAAAGACGAGGGTCTTTGACCCACTGTGATGCCCTTATACCATGGGGTATATTCCAACTGCTTTTCTGTGTGGTCCACTTCATACTCCACTACACACTCCACTACACACTCCGCTCCACAAAGTCCAGAGCCTTTTCAGAAATTTAAGCCAAGCTGGGTTGTGCCAAATAACCCCACAACACTCATATGTGACTCGTCCCGAGTCACTCAGTTTCTTTGCCTTTGATTTTTGTTGCAGTACTATTATAAGTATTGTTGAACTATTGTAGAGTGTATGTGAACTTCTTTTCTACATTACACACCTCTTCCAGCAATGCTTCAGTCACATGTGTTGCATCCTTATGCACCATCGTTGTCTCCCTCTGTGGAAGCTCTTAGAGCTTCTCATCTACTACCTACAATAGTTGGAGAGCCTCATCCTACAATGGCTGAGTCCTCTCTACTAAATCTTGTTCTCCCTTCTTCAGTTCCTCAATCTTCCTCTGGAGGGCCTTTCCCTCATTGATTTTTGCGAGCTTCTGCAAGATTGGTAAGGTATTCGCAGATTCCCAAATCTCTTCCCACTATTTCTGCTTCTGTTGAATCTCTTGCTGTAATTTCTGCACATTTGGATCTTCCTATAACGATGTCCAAATCTATAACATTTCATCCAACAATTTTCCATAGTCTGGCACTACTAAAATGATGTTGGCCATTATAGTCTTTAGGTTAGTCTCCCTCTTCTCTCTTACTTCATGTGGCATGGTTACGATCAACAATTCTTGACCTGCGCGCTAAGTTGCAGGTCGTATGCACACTAAGCTACAAACTTATACCTCTGCACACTTAGTTGCAGAGCCTTTCCTTCACCATAAAACCACAGATCACAAGAATAAAACGATTCAATTCAAGATGTGGTGTCTCTCTTATTTATTATTGATCCGTATATATACTATTATATCGACGGATATATCATCAAAATACCATGGTCTATATACAATCAACTCCCTAAAAGAATCTATGATGGTCTGAAAACCAATCATCTTTTACAACATTACATCTTTTTACAAAAGAGGAGGGTCTTTGACCCACTGTGATGCCCTTATACCATGGGGTATATTCCAACTTCTTTTCTGTGTGGTCCACTTTGCACTCCACTACACACTCTGCTCCACAAAATCTAGAGCCTTTTCAAAAATTTAAGCCAAGTTGGGTTGTGCCAAATAACCCCACAACACTCACATGTGACTCATCCCGAGTCACTCAGCTGCTTTGCCTTTGATTTTTGTTGCAGTACTGTTATAAGTATTGTTGAACTATTGTAGAGTCTATGTGAACTTCTTTTCTGCATTACACACCTCTTCCAGCAATGCTCCGGTCACATGTGTTGCATCCTTATGCACCATCATTGTCTCCCTGTATGGAAGCTCTTAGAGCTTCTCATCTACTACCTGTAATAGTTGGAGAGCCTCATCCTGCAATGGCTGAGTCCTCTCTGCTAAATCTTATTCTCCCTTATTCAGTTCCTCAATCTTCCTTTGGAGGGCCTTTCCCTCATTGATTTTTGTGAGCTTCTGCAAGATTGGTAAGGTATTCGCAAATTCCCAAATCTCTTCCCACTATTTCTGCTTCTGTTGAATCTCTTCCTGTAATTTCTGCACATTTGGATCTTCCTATAATGATGTCTAAATCTGTAAAATTTCATCCAACAATTTTCCATAGTCTGGCACTACTAAAATGATGTTGGCCATTACAGTCATTAGGTTAGTCTCCCTCTTCTCTCTTACTTCCTGTGGCATGGTTGGTTGTTGCTTCATTTGCAGCTCACTTATCTGCATTTTATATTTAAATTGCACATCTGTAATTTTCTACTTGTATCCTTTCACTACAAGGTCGAGCTTTGCAAACTTGTCCTCTACTGATTCTTCTTCATAGACATCAAGGTCCAGAATCTCTTTACATGTTGCTTCAACCACCTCCTTGATCTTTTGTTGCTACTGAACTGCTTGATCCCTCTCCTGGATCATTTGGTCAAGCTTCTGCTGAAGTGAAGCCAACTATTTCTCTACCTAAATATTCATCTGCAATGCATGTTGTTCATGGAGCTTCAACTCTTCTATTATCTCCATGTGTAGCTTATGTAGTCTTTGCAATGGTATCACTACGATGTTCATATTGACATGCGTCCACCCTCTTTCTTGTTGTTGTACCTCGATGAAGTCAAACTGTAGTGCTATGGCTGGTATTTGTCCTAACCTCCCTGCAAGTGTAGCCTCTATTTTCCTTTCTTCTCCAATCATTTTCTCTATCTTTGTGGGTTTTCTAACTGTTTGTGCCAAAATTCTAAGTTCTGCAATCCACTACTTCACACCTATGAGAAGTGTGACGTAGTGATCTCTCCACATATTCCACGACTTTGTTGTCACCTTTTAAATTCTATCCCAAATATTCTCCATGTCCCCATCAGTAAGGACCATTAGCATGATATCCTTCGTATTACCTACCTTTTGCTTCTTCTCGATCTTTGTGGAATCTTCACCCTGTGCCTTCCTTTTTTCTATGACACCTTGTTCTTCTTTTGTCTTTTTATGTTCCTTATTCTATTCATCTCCTTTAGAAGGATCCTGGTGACGCTCATCATGTTGCTCCTCTTCCTATGATTCCTGTTTATCCTTATCTTTGTCCTTTCCACTTGCTTCACCATGCTGTGAGGTGTCCTCCTCTGTCGCACTATCTTCTTCCTTTGCCTCTGCCTCTGCCTCTAACGTAGTCATCCATTATGTTGGCCACTATTGTACTAGTATGAAGAGATCGTCTTTTTTTACTAATTATGGTAGTGGATGCCATTTCTTCTTTGTGTCCATGCGATCCTATATATACACTTCATGAAATTCGACCTTTGACTTCGTAATAGACCTATACTATTTGTATAGGCTTGGTGACAGGCGAAGGTGTTGATCCACCAACATATGAAAATCCATGTGATATAAGACAAAAAACATCTTGTTTTCCATTTCTCGCAATAGTTGAGTGGTATATAATAGTGAGGCATATCGCATGGCTTCACAAACATATGAAGCTACTAGAGGGAACCGTGAATCCTCCAGTTCTCTCCATGCTAGCATTGCTATACTAAAAATTAACCATGCATAATGGAATGTTGTACCTTTTTCTTGCACCTCACGACAGTTGTCCAGAAGTTCTTTCCAAAGGTATTCAACCTAGTTATATTAAACCCCATTTTCGCATTGCACAACTAATGAAACCACTACCACAGGGACTTCATTAGCCCAACACTTTCTCATGATATCCTGAGTCAATGTGTGTCCTTTGAAGCAAACTTCCTTATCACTAATTGAATTTATATCATATCCCCTCTTTTCCTTTCTTCAAGCCAAATGTTTTCTTCATGCTCTTGGCTATGGCGTAGTCCTAATGTTTTCCAATGAATTCTTTCATGGGGTTTCGCCCTTGATATGGTAGTCTCATGATTCTCCAAATCAAAATTAGGTCTATAGGGATCTTATTTCTCATCCATAAGCATCCATCATGCACCATCATGAGGAACTCTCACACACAAGTTGTGCTCCCCGAACTTCTGCCAAAGTGCTGCACATTCAGCATGTTCATCAATCCTATATGCGTGAATCCATTTTCCCATTGTTGTGGTTCTAAACTTGTCACTCTGCTCTCTGGGTAGTTTATTTGTTTCAGATATCAATCTGGTGCAAATTGTGGGTATTTCTTCCTATCGTTGAAGTCGTAGTCTGCCAACTTCAGCTATGGTATTTTGCCAAGTAATTCCCCAGTAAATGGTACTTCCTCTGGAAATATGGGTGTGAATGTGCCAAACCTCACATCCTTGGAGTCTTTCACTGGTTTAACATTGGGTTTTCTCGGTGGAATGTATGGTGGTATAGGCAATGGAAATTTTGCACCATCTATTTCCATCTGCTCTATGTGCTCCAATTCTTTCTCACTGTCTCTGACTTGGTCGACTTCATGTTGTGGTTCGACATGTTTATTATCTTGTTTCTTCCTTCTTCTCTCTTCCTCAGTTGGTTTCTTCCATGGAGATCTTCACTAATTTTGTGATGTTGTTGTTATGGTTGATGTTGTTGTGGGTGTACCAGCTTCCAGGATTCTAGATATGCCCTTCTCATGAAAATTACAAATTATTTCTTCCCAAGAATGCTCAAATGATATATGACAGCGTTAATTTTTTAAACTTCTTCACACTATCAAGACTCGAACTCTCAATTCAGAATGTTCCAAATCTGAGTGGGACACAGATTTTTATAGCAATTTCGATTTTCTAACCTCATAATTAGCTTATATTTTATCTCCATTGTGTTCATTAATTGCATATCTATCCTTAGATCTTGTCAATATGTGCTCATAAATGAAACTTTCCACATTTTTTATGTTAACTTTCCCTTTTAACAGTCATATTTTTATTTTTTTGGTGAACTTCAAAGTCATCCATATTGTAGTGAACAACCCTTCTGATGTCGCATCTCCTATGTAATTTGACATAATCCAGACTATAGAGAAGTAACTCCCTACGTCAAAGCTCTCTATAATGTAGTTTATAATACAGTGCCCACTTTCAACTACAGGTGGCACTAAGACTCTTCTTTTTCCTTTAGAGCAAGGCTATAGGGACAAGGTTTTCCTTGTATAGCTTCAACCTAATGCCATTTACTCTTCCTTGAATCAATTCTCCATTGAACTTTGCTTATTGAACTATGACTCCATCAGTAATATGCTTGATATTGTAGGGGCTCAACCAATGCATCTTGAATTTTCCTGGAAATTTTACAAACTTATTGTCATAGAGGAGAACAATCTATCCTACCTGGAACTTCTTCTGCTTAATATGTCTGTCATGCCAAGGATTTTCTCTTGCTTTTCTTCACTTCTATAAATCTGTCTTCTTCCAAATAAATCAACTGTGAGATTATTTCCTCCATTGTATCAGGGTCTGCGATATCTATCAAAACTGCAATCCTCAATCCAGGCATAATGTATTACATGGGCATCACAGATTGTTTCCTATAAACTAACATGAAGGGTGTATGACATGTCAACCTTTTTACATGTGGTCCTATAAGCCTATTGATCGAATATCTTTTGCTTATATATGTATTAAAGAATTACATGAACAAATTTGCATCTTAACCATAGAAACTTAATGTGCACATGAAAGAAGAGAGGAAACACATAAGGTGTGGAAAGAAGACAAGAGACTTGATAATGGATTTCGTCCACTTTGGACTATGTCTCTGGGTCCTGCTTGATCAATGGGGAGGTCTTCATTCATTAAGTGTCATAAAAGAGAAATAAGTACAATCAGCATTTACAAAAGGATTATTATACCTACAATATGGAAAATGGCTGAAAGATGTAGAGCCTTGTT
Source organism: Pinus tabuliformis (assembly GCA_031772625.1). Classification (NCBI taxonomy): domain Eukaryota; kingdom Viridiplantae; phylum Streptophyta; class Pinopsida; order Pinales; family Pinaceae; genus Pinus; species Pinus tabuliformis. Next base: position 84,089,095 of record CM062805.1, on the reverse strand, counting down.
GGGGAAACTGACATCACCATTTAGTTCCTATCACCAAGAGGTGAAAAATCGATATAAAATTTGCCCAATTCTGACACTAGACCAAAATTGACCCTCTAAAAAATGTTCTCAGGCAAGATTTCGTCCCGTACCATAGGCCACTGAAGGTTCTTCCCCCTGCAAAATAATAACCTCAAATTACATGCCACACTCTCTCCACCTGGTTGCACTGTGTAGAAGAGTTTAAATAAAAATTTTCCAGTGGATCTCCCAACAGAGACCATTGCCGTGTTGGTTAAAAATGAAGAGTGGTTGAGGAGGGGTCGAGGGATCAAATCCCGCCCCTCCCATTTCAATACATAATATATTGCACTGTTATAATAGGTGGTGGGTCTGTCGGTCCAGTAGTCTACTCCCCCCCATTTCCACCGGGTAATGTGTTGCATATAAGGAGGTGGAGGGGTGACAGGGTTGACTGCCCACCCCCCATACTATATATGCTATGTTGGTTATGGTGGTTTTGGGGGTGGTGGGGTCATGGCCACTCACCCCTTTTTAAATATTCAGTCTTTTGTTTGGTTCTGGGGGTGGTGGGGTCATGACTGCCCGCCGCTTTTTTTAACACTAAATTAATTGTGGGCTCCACCGAGGTGGTAGGGGTCATGGCCTACCGCCCATTTTTTTTAACTCATAACCCATTCAAAAAATTTCTCGAACCTTAGGGTCATTGGACTAATTAATCATCCTACAAATTTTCCAGAAAAACTAGCCAGATACTAGTGTCAGGTTTTGGCCAAATTGTAGCCTCCTTAGGCCCACCACATGTGCAAGTCAACTTTAACTTTGACTTCTTCCATCTTTCTCATACAGACTCATATCGTAGTGTCATTCACACCGTTGGAATCAAGGTGACGAACACTTCAATCTGCTGTCAAGTTCATCAACTTTCTGCCACTTTGAATTTTGAGCCTTTCACCATGCCACTAGTATCTAGAGATCCACCTGGATCAATCCTCCCCATTGAGAGCTTTTGGACCTCCAAAAGCATTAACACCATTCAACATATGACCTGTGGTCTTTTCAAACAACACTTTCAATCATATGCATGCAAAACTAATACATATTCTGCACTCACATACAACCACTCATGACTCAATAATCCCTCACTTGCCAAGAGTTTATAGCACACACTCTTTGGTCAAGGATTATAGAATAACAATAAATACCTCAACTACTCATAAGAAGGCCAAAAAACATCATCGTTTCATTTTGAAGTGAACACATCATCACTTTTACATTTACTTGCAACACATGATTTACAAACTGAGGCCATACAAACTATTATTAAGAAAAACACCCTTTCCTTAATAAAGAAAACCACTAGGAATGTGTTTGAGCATTGCCACTAGCTAGCTTCTCTATTGTTGCTTTCTGTTTGTGGAGCATTTGGCACATGCTTTCCTGATGTCCCTCTTCATTGCAGTGACTACAACAATTTTTCTCTCTTCTTGAAGCGCTTCCTTTGGTGTTCCTCTGATAACGATTCATGGAGCCCATACTATCATTGGAATAGGAGGAGGAATTCTTGTCATCCATTGTTGACTAGTCACTAGCTGCTTTGAAGCTTTCCCCAATGTCCTTCCTGACATAATTGAGTCCTACATGACGAGGCATTTCCTCTACTTTGATGGCATTCATGATGCCCTGGCCATTAATGTCGAGGCACTTTCCCTGATATCTCATCTTCTTCAATAGCTTTGACCCAATACATGCAGTATACTTTTCAAAAGTAGTGAAATCATCATCAGGAAAAGTACATGGAATCAAAGAACTATTTTTTACCTCAAGGGGGTTAGGCTGCAATCTTCCCAAGGCCTCATTCTTAGCTTGCAACTGGTTAGCAACCTCTGTTTCTCCTCCTCTACTTCCGGTAGGAGCCTCCTTAGCTTAGCATTTTCTATTTGAAGGTTTTACAGTAATTGCGCTCCTCCTCATAGTGAGCCTCATCATCGGCCATGTTCCTCCTTCGATGTGCATGCCCTGCTTTGGGATCGAAATACTTTAGTTTCCCTTCACCTCTTTGAAACGTGTTTCTTGTTAGCATACAAACATGCAATTCACATCTACAAAGGCCTTCTCTGATACCACTTGATCCAAGATCTTTTGCTTATAGATGTATTAAAGAATTCCATGAACAATTATGTAGCTTAACCATAGAAACTTAATGTGCACATGAAAGAATAGAGGAAACACCTAAGGTATGTAAGGAAGACAAGAGACTTTGTAACAGAGTTCATCCAATTTGGACTACGTCTCCAGGCCCTCCTTGATCAATGGGGAGGCCTTCATTCATTAACTGGCATAAAAGAGAAAGAAGTACAATTAGCATTTACATAAGGAGTCATATACCTCCAATCTGGAAACTGGTCGAAAAAATGTTGAGCTCTGTTGCAAAAGCTAACATCACCATTGAGTTCCTATTGCTGACAGGTGCAAAATTGATATAACATTCGCCCAATTCTGACACTAGACTAAAATTGACCCTCTAAAAAATGTGGTTAGGAAAGGTTTTGCCCCATTACATGGGCCACTCAAGGTTCTTCCCTCCTACAAAATAATAACCTCGAATTCTATGTCACACCCTGTCCACCCGGCCGCACTGTACAAAAGAGTTTAAATAAAAAAAATTCGGTGGATCCCAATGGAGACATTGGAGTGTTGTTAAAAATGAAGATTGGTTGAGCAGGGGTTAGGGGATCAAATCCTGCCCCCCCCCCCCCCCCCCCCCCATTTTAATACATAATATATTGCACTGTTATAATGGGCGGTGGGTTCGGTGGCCCGCTCCCCCCCATTTCCTTCGGGTATCGTGTTGCATATAAAAAGGTGGAGGGGTGGCGAGGTTGACTGCCTGCCTTGCATACTATATATGATATGTTGGTTATGGTGGGTTCCGGGATGGCAGGGTCATGGTTGCCCACCCCTTTTTAAATATTCAATTTTTTGTGTGGTTCCGAGGGTGGCGGGGTCATGAAGCTCGCCCCTTTTTTTAAACCTAAAATAATTGTGGGCTCCACCAGGGTGGCGGGGGTCATGGTCTGCCGCCCTTTTTTTTAAAACTCATAACTCGTTAAAAAAGATTCTTGAAACTTAGGGTCATTGAACATATTAATAATCCTATAAATTTTCCCAGAAAACTGGTTGGATTCTGGTGTTGAATTTCTGCCAAATTGCAGCCTCCTTAGGCCTGCCACATTTGCAAGTCAACCTTAACTTTGACTGCTTCTATATTTTTCATACGGACTTGGATTAGAGTGTCATTCACGCCGTTTGAATCAGGGCCACAAGAACTTCGATCTCGTGTCAAGTTCATCAACTTTCTACCACTTTGAATTTTGAGCCTTTTACAATACCATTAGTATCTGGAGATCCACCTAGATCACCCATAAAATTGTTGGGATTCTAAGGTCCCAGTCATCTCTATTCACATTTCATATCTTAGTCAATATATTCTCCATAATATTATTAAATGCTTCTACTGTTCCATTGGCTTGAGGGTGATAAGGGGTACTCTTTTGATGATAAACTTGGAATTCCTTAGTCAATGCTTCAATAGTTTTCTTCAGAAAGTGGGAACCTTTGTCACTCATCAAAATCTATAGACATCCAAATCTAGACAATACATACTCAAAAATAAACTTTGTAGCAATCTCTATGCTGCACTCCCTTATTGGTTGTTCTTTGGCCCATCTTTTCAAGTAATCAATTTTCGTAATTATGTACCCCACACCAATCCTCTTTCCAAGTGATTGATGGGCCCAACAAAATCAATAGCCCACTTATCAAAGGCATGCAATGTAACGTGTGCTACCAATGGAATCTCATTGCTTCTTCAATGTTTTCCTAGTCTTTGAAACATATCACATGCTCCCTAGTACTCTTTCACATATTTATGTAGCGTAGGCCACCACAATCCTACTCTCAAGATCTTCTGTGAAATAGCTTTTCCTGCATGGTGTCCACCAGCTGCACCACCATGAGCTTCTGCTAGAATCATTTGTATTTCATGTTTATGAAAATATCTGTGCAATATTTCATCTAGTCCCATATTATATAATTGTCCTTCTATTAATGAAAATTCATTTCCCTTAACCACTAATTATTTGTTTTGTTGCGTAGTATACTCTGAAGGAGCCATCCCTATGTTCAAAAACTGAATGATATCTACAAAATGGTCATCTGCAACTCTAATTGAAAATAACTGTGCATCAGGGAGATTATCCTCTATGCTAGTTCGTTCTCCCCCTATTTCCAATCTTGATAAATGGTTAGGTCCTACATTCATTCTTCCTAGTTTCACAATGATTTCAAAGTCATATTTCTGGAATAATAGTAACCATATGCAAATATTTCCTCCTAAGATAGGCTTATTAAACAAATCCTTTAATGAAAAATGACCTATAAACATTTTAAAGTGTGATCCCAGCAAATAGTCTCTAAATTTCTGCAAAGCATACACCATGGTTAGTCCTTCCCTCTCTGTAGTTGTGTAATTTTTTTCTGCTTTTGATAACTTTATACTTAAAAAAGCTATAATATGATCAATTTCTTCTGCACCAAGTTGCGCCAATACTACTCCCAATGCTATACAAGAGGCATCCACATGGACATGGAATTCCTTATTCCAATCAAGGAACACTAATATAGGTGTAGCTACCATTTTTCTTTGAATATGTCAAGGATCTTTTGACATTCTTCATTCCACTAAAAATTTACATCCTTCTTTAACAATTTCTCCATAGGTGTAGTGATTTGTGCATACCCCTTGATGAATTTTCTGTAATACCTAGTATGTCCCAATGTAGTGAAAGATGTCTTACTGTCTTAGGTGGAGGCAAATTCACAATGATAGCTATCTTAGTAGGTTCCACCATTATTCCTTTCTTGCAAATAATATGTCCGAACAATATGCCAAAGGGTACACAAAATATGCACTTCTTTAAGTTCAAAGAGATTTGATATTGTCTACATGTGTCGAGCATAAGTTTTAAACTTCCAATATGGTTGCTTACCAACTCAAATATTGTCTAATCATCAAAAAATACCTTTACAAATTTGTGGATCCGTTCTTTAAAAGTTGCAACCACCACTCTAGAAAATATTGAAGGGGCATTCTTTAATCCAAAAGGCATTATTGTGTATTGATATGAGCCCCATTCTGTAGCAAATTTTGTCTTATGTCAATCTTCAGGTACAATCCTAATCTAATGATAACCTGAAAATCCATATATAAATGATTAAGCATCCTAACCTCCTATATTGTCTAGCACTTCATCTATGAAAGGGGTAGGGAAGGGATCATGTAAACATGCATTATTTAACTTCCTTATATCAAGATAGATCCTAATCTCTCCTTGAGTCTTCTTTTCTTGCACCACCATAGGAATCACCCATTCTGATTCTTCTACTAGTTCAATAATTCTTGTTGCTATCATCTTACCAAGATCTACCTTCACTTTCTCCTTATACTTTGGGTTCAACCTGTAAGGTCTTTCTTTGACTGGCTTTGAATCATGCTTCAGGAGAATCTTCATGACTCCTAGATCTCCTATTATACCCTTCATCTATGAAAACTTGGAAGGAAATAGTTCTTTGTATTCATGAAGTGACTCTGTAACCTTATTAACTCTCTCTTCATCCCAAAAGTCTCCTATTGTTGCAAACTTAGGTTCCTTCTCTAATCCTATGTTCACCTTCTTAGTCTTCAGTGGCTTCGTTATATCTGGTATTTTTGGCTCAAGTCCAGTTACTTCGCAATATCCTTCTGATTCTGCTATGTCAATGTTATGAGGATCTTCTTCTTCTTCTGGAATAAGGATATAAAATTCTATTTCATTTTCTATCTATGCAACCCAATTAGGCTACTTTCATGTTAATGAGGTTACATTCTCAAAGATCTTCTTCTTAACTCTCTGAAGGGTCAAATCTATGTATGGGCAATCATCCTCAAAGCTAAATATTAATATGAAGCCATCAACCATGCATGCTTAGTTTACTGTACCATGTCTAAGCTTTGTTTCTAACTACTTGTTCTTAGGGATTGTCTCAAATGTATGAATGAATCCAAGTTCCCATTCTTGTTGTGGAATCTCCTTCCATCTTATAGTGCATAGTTGGATATTCTTCCTAGGATTAGTTTCACCATCATATTTCATCTCTATTTCTGTATCTATCTTTTCAAACCTTATCCATATCAATCTTTGACATTCTTGCCAGTCGTCTATATTCTTTTTGTGTGTACCCCACCATCTAGCTGGACTAGCTTTCAAGGCTACATCCAAGGCTAACAACCTTCGATTCTCTGGAACTTGCTCCTTATAATCATTAAGAAAAGTACTTACATCACCAAAGTCATCATAAGAAGGTATATCACATACGTCAGATATCATACAACGAACTGATTTGGTAATTCTTGCACAGCACCTTATGGATACTTCATGCAACCTATTCTGCCAGTTTTCCAACTCTTCTTTTGAGTCTGAGGTACAAGAACTATCATGCTCCCAAATAAACTTTCCTTCTGTAATAGGGTCAACCCAATCTTATTCCTTT